>JAECXD010001636.1:0-2756393 GCA_018151445.1 Zaprionus inermis | reverse complement strand
GTTGATTTTTAAGAAAGTTGTGATGAAAAAAAAATTTCTGAAAAATTATAAGGAGGGACCCTTACACAAATTCTGAAAATTTCAAAATTTTCATAATACTTATATTGCAATTATTGATATATAGAATTACTAAATCGTCGAAAATTTATAGAGTACTACATTATAAATCGAATTTATAATTTAATGCATTTTGCTTTCAGCACACTCACACACAATGGAACCCTTTTAGATAAAGTGATTAATTTTATTTGTTTCCTTTGACATTTTACAGGTGGAAAATGTGCGCATGATTGATCGCTATAATACCAAAAATCCTACAGTTGGCACTTTGTATCTGACGGCTACGCATCTGATATTTGTTGACCCTGACAGCAACAAGGAGACATGGGTAAGTAACAGAGCACTCGGTACTCCTAAATCGGTAACTTCCTCTCTGTACCCATTGCCCGTTGCTTGTCCGATGACATCATCAATTATTTTACGACCCTCCCGAGTTCAAATGGGACCGCCAGTTCGCTTTGGCAAGTTTAAGCCAAAACTTTTGTTATGTGCAGACTTTTGTGGCCTGACTTTTAAGCAACTCTCGCTAGGGTAGTCGCCACGCACTCACTCAGGCAGTGTGTGTGTGGGTGAGTGTGGCTTTTTCTGTTTCTAGTCGAACCAGAAAGGTATGCAGCAACATACATAAGTCGCAGAGCGCAGGCATTTGGGTACTTTGCATGCCACAAAACATGTTACCTCCCCTCTGCTTCTTGCCTTATTCCTTTTAAGCTAAAATGTCGCATTAAAAATTCAGACATTTTTCATGTGAAAAAGCCTCTAGATAATTCCTCTGCTAACGAAATATTCACTCAATCAAGCCTCAAAGTAGGCAACAATTTTAAAAGGCAAAAAGGTTGCGTATGCGATGTCAGCTTGTTGGAGATTGACTTTCCTTGATACTTGAACTCTGAGCAAGCGAAAATTGCTTTAAATTTAAAAGAGCAGAATGAACTTATAGAAAAGTTTGTGAAAGTTGCGTCTATTAAGTGGGTTAAGTTGTTTGAAGCAAACTTTAAGTGGAGTTATCTGTAGTAGCGCTTAAACGGACCGCTATATAAGTATATGAGTTTATACCATAACTAAGTGCGATAAAGGACTCGCATAAGAATTCTACTCAAACTGCTAGCCAATTAGCTCTTCAACTAACTGTTATTGATGCTTTGTGCACTAGTTAGCACTCTATAGGCTTAACATAATGTTACATACATGTAACAGACTAGTTTAAACTTCCTGCCTTTATGGAAGATGACACAAGGATTTATGGGAAAAGCAAAACGTTTCCCGCTGTGCAAAATAATAACAATCAAGACATCTGGCGTGCAGGCACCGTACCGCACCGCACCGCCTAAAACGCAGAACGTGTTCAACTGTGCACTTCGCTCTTACACTTCTTCTGACCTCGCTCGTTAAACAGGCGAGCGAGCGAAGGCGCAACCAGCTCGAGCAAGCGACCGCGGCACATTCGTCATAATACCAAAAGTAGTACTTGAACACACACACGCACACACATGTGTGTGGAGTATGCGTGCTTGTATTTGTTTGTCAGACAGCTGCAATGCCCGAACTTCCGTTGAGTATACTTGGTCTGGGCAGGGCAGAGAGTTTTCTTTTCTTCTCAAGGCCCGCAGCGAACTTGTGCATATTAAAGCTTTACTTGTTGGCTTTAAGGCTCAATTTAATTAAAATCTGCTTTACTTGTTTTTTTATTTTCCGTAAATACACAAACACACCACACACACACTGTCGCACAAAGAGGCTCCCCGGCTGCACATTGCGCATACGCCCCATTGCATGAATACAAATTAAAATGCTTGGTCGGCGTCCCCGCTGTGCCATGTCCTGCTGTGCCAATGAGCGTGTGCCTCTGTGTGTGTGTGTCTGTGTGTGTGTGTCTGTGTGTGTGTGTCTGTGTGTGTGTGTCTGTGTGTGTGTGTGTGGGCGTACATTATTCGCAACACAAAACATGCATTTTCATTTGCCATGATAAGCCATGGTAAATAGCACCAGCAGAAAGGATGAGCTAGTAGCTAGCACAGGTTGCCGTCCAGCTGTGCGCACAGAGGGAAAAGACAGTTTATCCAACTGTCAGGGGCAAACAAATAGCTGCTAAGCGGCTGCAATTCCATTTCAATTGCAGTTCTGAACGTGTTGTCGGTATTTTCCTGCTCTCCGTGCCTCTGCTTGTCCTCCAGCTTGTCAATATTATCAATCAATTCACGCAGAAAGTTTCGATTGCTTTCAGCAGTAGTTTCAGCTTGCATAACGGCTTGATTGATTGTCAGTGGCAACTCAGTTTAACTGTTAATTAGTCTGCTCATTAAGACACGTCCTAATTAAGTGTCGCGCTTCCTTTGGCGACCGCGCAAGCATTGCATTTTAATTGCTTCATCATAATTATATCAATTATGCACTTTGGCCCCTCGTCGTCCTCGTCGCAAGTGGCCACAAGTGGGCCAACAAATGAGCATATTAACGTCTCGTCGAGGCATCCGGCAAGTTGTTAATTAAAACTTGCCTCTCACACTCGTGTTGCCAATTAAAAGTGTTGAGCCAGTCAGTTTATGGGAGCACTGTTTATCGATTTTCTTTCGCCTGCCTGCGTGTGTCATAATCCCGCGGCAACAGGGCCCACTTAATGAAAGTGTTGCCCCGGGCTCGACCTCGGGGCCAGCGAAACTATTAACTTCTTGAGTCACGTTAGATATTCTCCTGTTGTTGAGATTGTCACTTGCCTTAATTTCGCACATTTCTTCAACTTTGTCGGCTTATTACAGATTCTGCACATGCACATCGCCAGCGTCGAGAAGCTGCCGCTAAGCACCACTGGATCACCGCTCTTGATACGCTGCAAAACATTTCTGTCTGTGACATTTGTCATACCCAAGGACTCGGAGTGCCACGACGTCTATACTTCGCTGTTGAAGCTCTTTCAGCCGGGTAGGCTACATCACCACGTCCCCTCCCACACACACACACACGCGTACTCAATCATTTTCATTCTCCTACTTGCAGTTTCCATCACCAAGTTATACTGCTTCAACTATCAACCGGCTAAGGATGATTTTCCCAAGAACGCTGGCTGGGACTTCTTTAAGCTGGAGGCCGAGTTCAAGCACATGCTGGTGCCCAACGATAATTGGACGCTGTGCACTATGAATGAGAAATACGAACTTTGCGACACATATCCACGGCAGATCTATGTGCCCAAAGAGGCCACCACAGTGATGTTAATGTGCAGCTCTCGCTTTCGCTCCAAGGGTCGCCTGCCCACATTGACCTATTTGCACAACAACAAGGTAGAGCGCAGTCCAGCGCGAGAGAGAGCGACCGACCAAAACTAATGCATTCCCATCTATCAACAGGCGTCCATTTGCCGCTGCAGCCAACCGCTGTCGGGTTTCAGTGCACGCTGTCTGGAGGATGAGCAAATGCTGGAGGCCATACGAAAGACAAACACAAACACCGATTACATGTACGTCGTGGATACGAGACCGCGTGTAAGCAAAACAAATACAAGACCCCAAAAACATTATGTAAATAGCTTAGTCCACAATGTCCACATTATGTTTGCTTGTAGATCAATGCCATGGCCAATCGTGCCGCGGGCAAAGGCTACGAGAACGAGGCCTTCTATGAGAACATTAAATTCCATTTCCTCGGCATTGAGAACATTCACGTACAGCGCACTAGCCTACAAAAGGTGCTGGAGGCGTGTGAACAGAAATCCCCCACAATGAGCACATTTCTTAATGCCCTCGAGTCATCCGGCTGGCTTAAACACATTCGCTCCATATTGGACACGTCGAGGTAAGCGCAAACACAGAGCAAATGTGGTGCACGGGGGGAAATGGGCAGTCTGCATAGTTAGCTGTATTCCCTTTGGAAGCTGTCCAGGCACGCATGAAACATATGTGGATTACCCATCTGCGAAATGAAGACATTTCTTTTAATCAAACTAACTTTCTTGGAGCGTGGCACGGAAAAGGGCACTATAATCATTAACCTTTATATTCCAATTATAATATCTACTTGTCTTCTTTTGCAGCTTCATTGCCAACGCCGTCGACAAAGGCGTCTCGGTGGTTGTGCACTGTTCCGATGGCTGGGATCGTACCGCACAAGTCTGCTCGCTGGCACAGCTTATGTTGAATCCATATTATCGGACAATCAAGGGATTCCAGGCGTTGATCGAAAAGGATTGGCTTGCATTCGGTCACAAGTTCAGCGAGCGTTGTGGTCACATACAGACGGATGCACGTGAAGTGTCGCCCATCTTTACGCAGTTCCTCGACTGCACCTGGCAACTCATGTCGCAGCGCAGCGAATCATTTGAGTTTAATGAACGCTTTCTGCTCATTCTGCATGATCATGTACACTCGTGTCAATTTGGCACTTTTGTGGGCAATTGCGAGAAGGATCGTCTCGATCTGAAGTTGGCTGAACGCACATTTTCGCTGTGGGGCTACATGGCCAATCATCTGAACGAGTATATCAATCCGCTGTACAAGCCCAACATAGATGAGTCGATCAAGGCGAATCTGGCTCCGCAGTGCATCAAGTAGGACTATAATTTTGTTATTCAAACTTCACTCTCTAGCAAATCCTTTTGTTTATCCTAACAGATTCTGGCGGGGCATGTACTGTCGCTTCGAAAGCGGCATTCATCCGCGTGAACCGCTTGGCGATCTACTATTGGACAGCAAGGAGCACTGCAATTCGCTAGAGGATCATGTGCAGCATTTGACAAAACGTATTGCCAGCTTCAAGAACTATATTTCCAAGTCGGCCAAGAAGCTGCAGGATGCCACAACAACCAATACCAAAGCAAGCAAAGAAGCCGCCGCCAACGAAATCAATGACAACAAGTACATGCTCTAAGATCTATTGATGATTGTGATGTTAATCTTAGATCCTTCTTTGTAGATATAACTACGACAAGAAACTAAGCGAATTGTCCTCTGCCGACGATGATCATCCGTTGAAGGCTAGCAGCATGTCCTTTGCCAATCTCTCGCTAAGTGCCGAGCAAACTAGCCCACAATCCATAAACGAGGAAATCTCGTCTGTAGCACTGGATTGGAAGCCTATGCGCAATGTTACCTCCTGTTCCTGCTCCACACCCTTCGATCAGTTCAGTAAAAAGGTGAGACAATCAAATTACATCCGTCGTAGTCTTTATTAACTAATAATTCCCATTTCAGACACATTGCTGGCGTTGCGGCGACATCTTTTGCGAGCGCTGCATAGATAGAAACGTCTCGTTACCCGGTCACGATAGCGGCAAACCAGTTCCGGTGTGCCGCGGCTGCTTCCGGCAGATGCAAAAGCAGAGTCCATAGAGCCCAATTCTAGCATAATCTCTAGTTTAAAATTGTTGAACTTGTGAAGCATGGAGTGAATGTTTAATGAGAAAAAGAGAGCGAACGAACGAGAGAGTGTGGGCATAAATGTTTTGGGTGTGTTCCTGTGGCGTGAAATACATATTACATACAGATATATACATATTTAACATACAGATATATTATATTATAATTATTATATTACATTTATTGTTGCATTTGTAGTTGTAGCTGCTTAAAAGCAAATGATAATCCAAATTCAAGCTGCGGATGGCTTCCAAGCGCGTTAACGCAACGTGACCCAAAACTGGTTCTAGTTTTACTCTAAGTCGGGCACAAAACTATGCTAATTTGTTGTTTTTTTTTGTAATATTTTACTTTTGCTATTGTTTATGTACGTTCCAGATTCCAAATTTTCGAATTTACAATTCATTTTAGCCTCGAATTCATAGAACAAATGCTTAGCCATACAACTAATTCATATCGATTTACTTTGTGTAGTTACGTGCTGTAAATTATACTTGTATATTCTCTCAGACAACTCCACGCTGTCTTCATTCCATATGCTTTCACTTTGATTTCCCAGGAGTTTGGAACACCTCTTTTGCCACATCTCCTACACATTCACAAACATAACAGAGTACAATTGCATGCATATTATATACAGATATATTATACTTATATAACATATTCCACTAGCAAATATGCATGGATATAGCGAACAGCAAAACGATCTTTATGTGAACCACAACTTGTCTGACAAACTATTTGTCTTTCGAGCCGTAACTTTACTATCAAATGTGTTTGATCAAAGTATAATAAAAAGAAAGTATTTATTCAACAAATCAATTGTTCAGTTAATGCGGCAGCGACTATAGAATGAATGCAGGTTTAAGAGTCTCAATTAATTAATATCCAATGTCCGGCTTGATGCGCAGAATAACGGGCACGCTGGTGCAGGGCAGGATGGCCACCTCGGTGACAACGGCGCTGACTAGTTCCGGTGGCGTTATATCGTAGCTCAGATTGAGCGGCGTTAACCGACTCTTCTGCCAGTTGTTTAGGCAACATTTGCTATTCATTACCAGCTGATTGGGATCACATAGTTCATTGTAGACGATAGCGTCAGTCTGGAAACGTTCACTGAATTTGTGCGTCTCACAGCAGACGAGCACGGGCACATTGTGCGAGTTGGCAACGAGCGCAACCTGAGCGGTACCGGTGCGTGCCATTACATAGCCGTTGGCCAGCAACGCATGGGCACCCAGCACGACTTTGGTTGCCTCCGGCATGACATAGCCAACAGCATTGATTAGGACATAGGTGCAGGGAATGCCATAGGCATGCAAACGACGTAACATTTCTTGACCCTCGCAAAATGGTCGAGAGTCGACGACAATAACGCGGAAGGACACCTGGCGCTGTTTGGCCTCCTCGCATATGAATTGTATAAGCGACGAACAGGCAAAAGTAAGAAGCACATCGCCATCAGTGATTTTCTCCTGCATTGAGCTACTAATGGCCTGTGCTGCCTTGCCAATTTGATTCTCCACGTATGTATCTATAAAGTGGCCGAGGAGCTCCTTTAACTGAAAACACAATAATCATTATAAATTTATTGGAGTAAATTTATAGTGCCTCACTTCTGTTTCGGGCTGATCTGCGGGCAGCTGCATCAATTGATTCTTAAACTGTTTGTATGCATTAAAAACGGACACAGCCAGGGGACGACACTTATGCAAATGATCCACATGATGCTTGACCGCCGCATCGAGACTGCGTCCGAACTCCTTCTTGGCCGGCGTTTCGAAATCCTGTACCACCTGTCGTAGCGCGTGGAGAAACGCAATGCAGCGCGCATTGGAACCTACAATAGTACGTTGGGCATACTGCACACCTAGCCGCGCAATACTTGGATGCACTTGGGGATCGTTTATGAATAAACTGGCGTCCTTATCGGCACTAACCAAATGATTGAATAGCTTCACCTTGCAATCTCGCTCTGCCTTGAGTGGCGAAGTCTTGCTCGGTGATTTGGCCGGAGATTCACCGTCTCGTTTATTTTCCTTGGCAGGTGGTGCAGTGGCAACAGGCGAAATCTTTGGCGCAGCTTTAGCAGCCCCTGCAGAATTTGGAGCTTGCTTCTTGGTTTGTGCTTGTGCTTTGGCGGCACGTTGAGCTTCCTGTACGGCTCGTCTTTCTGCCTTCGATAGAGCTGGTTTCTTCTGCAAGTAGGGATCTGGTGAGTTTACCTTTTTGTATAATTCATATGCCTACCTTTTCTTGGTCTGCTTCTGGAGCAGGTACAGCCGATGTTGGCTTTGGTGTCACTTCCAAACTGTTAAGCTTTTGTGCCGTTGCATCCACATTGTTTGTAGGGCTGGACTTGGCAGCCTTTGCAGCTTGTTTTGCTGCTTTTTTCGCTTCTCGTTCAGCTTTGATTTGATCGCGCGACTTGTCACCTTCCACGGCTGCAGCGTTGTTGCTTACGGAGTCGGCGGAGTTGAATGCAGAACCTGCTGGTGTAATAGTTTTCATAGCGCCAGTAGTCGTTGTCGTCAATTCGAGCTTGTCTTTTGTGGTTGTTGTTGTTGTCGTAGTCAGTTTTTTTGTAATGGTTGTTTGCTCAACTTCAGTTATGATTGTCGTTGCTGGCTTCACTGCGGTTGCAGGCGCTGCAGGACTTGCTATTGTTTCTGGTGACTCTGCTTTTGTTGGTGGTTGTCTCTGTTTCTTGGCCTGCTTGGCCAATTTCTTCGCCTCTCGCTCTGCCATAACTTGCTCACGGCTTTTCTCAGCGGCTCCTGCTGCATTCTGTTGCTGATTGCTACTGGCTTTTTGCATTGTTGCGTCCTCGTTGTCTCCCAATCGATTTCGTTTATTTCTCGGCCGATTGCGCTGGCGTTGTTTTTTCTGCTTAGATACTGCAGAGGTCGTTGAGCTCTAATGGATGAAGTAAAATGTAAATATTATTGCTTGCCACAGAGTCCAAATTTATTTTCCACACGTGCAAGATAAGCTAACATGCCAAATTAAACAACTTCTATTTTCAACTAAGTAAGACTTTTGTATACATAAGTTAAACGGAGGCATGATATCTACCTGATCGCCTGATACAACCATTTTGACAGCTTGAAATGACAAACTCTTAGCAAGTTAAATTTACCCATTTTATATTCCAATAAAGCGTCTATAATTTTATTTACCTTTCGTTTGGATTTGTTGCAAAACGGCTTTGCCTAGTTTGCTCACGATGGCAAAATATAACAGCTGGCAAATGACTACTTAACTATGAGAATTTATTCGGCCCTGGTTTACAAAACCACGGTGAATGCCAAATACACGTTGTCAACGGCGAATGGCTAACCCAACTAGAAAATGTAGTCTTTTCCAATAAAAAATCTAATGTACGTTAAGAATTGTTTATTCACCAAATAACACTCATATTACAAGCCACAACTAAAGCGACTTCGAAATGTAGATGCAACTTTTAATAACTAAAGCAATGGCAGTGCCGCTAAGCTTTGTCATTTAATGTTCGGCGTGTTCCTTCTTCTGGCTTTCAGCCCAGGCCTTCTTGTTTTCGGGAGAGTTGGCTGAGATGAAAAACATTAATATTATGAATCATTTCAAGTTATTAAAATGAAACGCTTATAAGCGAGTACATACCCAACTTGCTGATCTTGTAGAACACTGGAACGCAAGCGACACAGGCAATGAAGTAGTAGCGCCAGATCCACTGATTCTTAATATAGTGCTTAAGAGGGAATTGGGCAATCTTAGCGGAGAAAGTGTATGGATATCTCATGGGACGTCCAGCGGGCTTTTCTGCTTTGTCGGCCATTGTTGTGATTCGATTACTATAATTTAAATAAGGATTCGCGAAAATAAAAAATTATGTAATTTTTTTTGTCGCGAATGCCGAAGTTACGTACCTGCGCTAGACGAAGAGAATACCACAATAATTCAATGTGCTGCCACAGCCCTGGTATGTACGTGAAGTTAGCTGCGAATGCAGAGTACTGCCAACTTAGTATAAAATAGATACAATTCAATTTTATAAATCTTGTTGGGCTAATTGTTAATTAAATATGCGTTCGAAAACGATTATGATAATAAAATGAAGTCATTCATATAAGTTGTTTCACCGATTGCTGGGATCATTTTAAATTTTTGTAATTCGTTAAAAAAATGCAATCCTACGGTCACACTTTTTGCCATTCACTGTTGACAATGTGTTGTTTCTTGCATGCCGGTGTAAAACGAGGATAGCTTCGTTTTCTGTAGTATTTGTTATTATCACAAAAAAACAACTTTGCAAACCGTTTACGTGCATCATATCATTAGTGAAATGTTAATTATGCGTGTTGAATGTTCTGATATTGGTGCGTCTGGTGCCTAAAGCTTCAACCGCATTTATCGTAAACGTTTACCGCTCAAAGCAAAACACGTGAAAGCCAAAAACAAAAAGATGACTGAGAATATGGTTTTCGAAGAACTTGACTTTTTGTTTGACACTTCGCAAAATGATGTTGGAAAAACTCTGCAGAATGGTTCGCAAAATGGGCCAACGAACTGTCAGGTCGCCAAAAAGCGTCGTGGGCTCGCTGAGCGTATTGCCAATAATGACGATTTGGTGCGTCAGATAAATCAGCTGCGGGCAAACCAGCAACAACTAGAAGGCTTGCAACGTACCGGTCGGGAGGTAACTGAGCTCTACCAGCGGGAGAAAAAACAACGTAGCGAGCTTGAAGTACGTTTGACGGAACAAATTGAACGTTGTGCCGATCTGGAGAAGCAGCTGGACGTAAAACAGTTAACCTGTGAGCAGTTGCAGGAGGAGTTGAAGACCAAAGGATTGCCAGTTGATGCTAAGGACATGGTCAGCATATTCTTGCAGCTTACTCAACGTATAAGGGATGATTCAAACGCCGGCGGTTTGCTGAAACGTGAAACCAGTCTTATACGTAAATTGAAGGATTATTGCAGATCGGCAAACATCAACATACCTCCGCCTTCTATCAACAGCCCCTCAAGTAAGCGAACGAAGACAACAGCTGTTACACAGGCAACCCAAACCGCAGCTCTGCCAGAGCTTCCCAAAATGTGTTCGATCGGCGTGCAGAGCAATAACTTAAAACCAACCCGGGATCAGGGTACGCAGCATAAGAATACAACTACCACACGCGGAACGACTACTGCGTCCTTCATAAAAATGCATGACGTTGGCACTTGTTTCCCCGAACCTAAGCCTCCTCTGAATGTTTATCAAATTCTGGATAAGATGCTCTCCTGGAACAAAACGGTTATAACGCCGCTAAGTCCTATTCGCGATGATACTCCGCCACAGATGGAAACAACTAGCATTGGCATCTGCACTGATTTATGCAATGTGCAGCGAGAAATTGATTATCTGCCAGACCTGCCGGCGCAACTGAAGCATTCCAATTCACGCCCACCATCGCGTAACAGTGTCAAGGATGAAATATCTAATCCCGTGGGTAGCTATGGCCATCACATGGCTAAAGAGCTGCTTAACTTTGTACCTCAGAATCAAAGTATTTTGGCTAACCTGCCGCCCCACGCTTTTGAAGAGATTTGGCAAGTCATGGGCCAAATGGTGCTTGTCGTTCTTCAGCGTCGTTCCTCGAATAGTTCATTGACCACATCTCAGCCTACCCCTGCACCTACCATTAGCCAAGCTGACTTAAGCAGCTGGTTCAATGTGCTATACGAGAGCTCACTTAATCAAACGCAAAGCAGCAAAGGTAAGCAAAGATGCAGCAGATCCTTAGATGTCCAACTACAGTCAAATATTTTTACAGCATCCGACTTTGAAACGTCTGCAACTGGCGTTGAAGTAGGCACAGATCCTATTTCAGATCCGCCTATATCACTGCCTGCAGTTGAACTGGAGCTAACGCCCATACGGCTACCGATGAAGTCCAAGATCCGTGACATATTCAAGCCAAACCGCAAGCCAAAGAAGAAACGACGAAAGCAGATAAAGCACAATACAATGGAAACTGCAGTTCATTTTCTAAGCAATTTGAATTCGTTTCACAATCCTAACTGTGATAGCCTAGACATAGAACTGGACGAAGAGGAGCGTAAATTGTTGCAGTTGACGACATCTGCAGAGTCAATCGGACAAGTGAACTCTTCAACGACGGTTGAGCAACTGCCGATATCCACAACGGCAGTCGAGCGACTGACAACGCCGAAGAAGATAGTCGAGCTGCTTAGAGAAGAGCAACCGACATCATCTGCAGTGAGAACTGAGAATCTAACGATGACGGAAGTGACAGGCGAGAAACTGGCGTCGACAGCAGAGAGAGACAAACAGCCAATGAGCTCTGCTTTAAGAGTCGAGCAACCGACGTCGACTGCGGTGAGAGTCGCACAAACGACGAAATCCACACAGTCGGGCGAGCAGCTAGCGACGTCTGCATTGAGCGTCGAGCAGCCGACTATCCCCACTAAGAAAGTCGAGCAACCGGCGTCGGCTGTAATGAGAGTCGGACAACAAACGAAGTCCATAGAGTCGGGCGAGCAACAAGCGATGTCTGCAGTGAGAGTCGAGCAGCCAACTATGCCTACTCAGAGAGTCGAGCAGCCGACGTCGTCTGCGGCGAGAGCCGGGCAACTAACGATGTCCCCTGACTCTGACGAGCTAATAGCGAAGTCTGCAGTGAGTGTTGATCAGCTGACTATCCCCGCTCAGAGAGTCGAGCAACCGACTTCGTCTGCGGTGAGAGTCGGGCAGCTAACGATGTCCCCTGACTCTGGCGAGCAACTAGCGAAGTCTACTGCGAGTGATGATGAGCCGACTCTCCCTGCGCTGATATTCGAGCAATTCACAACTTCTGTAAATAGTGAATTGCGTGAACAGCGTGAGCTATCGTCTTCAGCGGTTTTCGTTAGGCCAAGGAAATCAGCGGAGAAAACGGAACCAGTTCCACTGCTACAATTGCCGGACTTCGACTCAGATATAATTCATAATGTACTTGCTAAGCAAACCATCAAAGATGGAAACGAATCCGATACCGACAGTTTGTATTCCAATGATTTAATCATAGACTACAATGAAGAAAATTCACCTAGTGATGCTGATACCCCTGAGCCCGCAAAGAACTATCTACCTATATTGTCGCCAATATTGAAACCAATATTGTCACCTACATTGTCACCCACACAGTCACCAATACTGCCTTCCGCTAGTAAACGCAAACGAAAGGCTAGTTCATCCAGCTCCGATTCTCCTCAGCCAGTAGCAAAGCGACTCACGCGCTTGCAGGCCAAGAAATTATTGAGCTGGACCAGTGAAACCAATGGGGAATCAAAAGGAGCAGTGCAAAATGCTCAAGAAAAATGCGAGGACAGTTTCTATTCGCCCATGTCGCCAGTTAGCTCGGCAGACAACGAGAAAAGCGACTGTGAACCTATCCAAATACCTTTGGATACTCCAGGTGGCACACATAACTCATGTGAACCTTTGGAGTTAATCAGTTACATCATCAACGATTTAAAAAACACTCCGCGGAAACGTGAACAACGAACGCAACAGAAACCAAAACCAGAACTGCTGCGGCAAATATCCAATTACTTGATGAAGTCGGTGAAATTAAAATCAACTACACTATCAAATGTCGATGAGACGTTGGTTATTGACGCCGTAACACGGACAATTGAGCAACTGGATCTGGAAGCAGTTGAAGGACATGTACTGGACCGTTTAGTGACTTTGGTTAAGCAATTCGACAGCCAAAGCTATGGGTTTGTCCAGCGATTTATGAATATGTTAGAGAAGCGCTCATTTCATCCAAAGAATCGTGTTGCAACCGACGTAGCGCAAAAATACATCCGTCTGTATATTCATCTAATTAGTATTCAAGCAAGTCTCGATGTGCCCGGCAAGAATCACGCGAATCCGGCTCGCCTTTTATTGATGAAAATACTCTATCATTACAAGAATGACATGGTGCTATTGGTGCTGGATGTGCTTTGTCATTTTCCTACTGTGCTGCCACACCGTGAGGAACGGAGCTATGATCACTCCGATCCACTCATAACTGTCATTAAACACCTGCTGATGAACAACGTGTACGATTTGTCGGATCCGTCGGGACCCGATCGTCAATTACTCTCTAAACTACGTTTTGAGTATCATTTTCAACCCTTTGAGCCCACCAAAGACCAGGTAATGGAGAATCTGGTAGAGAAGTTAAAGGTCGGACATCTGGATCAGCTGTGCTATGCCTTTGCGCTGTTGTGTAAACGCAGTCCGTTGGCGATGATCTTCAGCTTGCTGAAGACGCACCTGGTGCCGCTGGCCAACAGCTATTTGGATTTAGGCGTGCAAAGCGAGGAGTACGATGAACGCCTTGTGTGCCTGCTGCAGACCATCTCGATGATTGTAAAACAAGTTCCGCTTAATTGTGATCATGATATCAAACCATATATAGATCTTTTCAAGCGGCTGCTTATGGCGATACCTCGTGCAAGCGTGCAGGAAGCTGCTGTCCAGGCCATTCTGCGTACTCAGAGATTTGGCTATGGCTATGCAATAAACGCCCTGAAGTCCTTTAGTCCGAACTATCCACTAACGCCAATGACACGTGCAATGCTTCGCAGCTTCGCCGAACGCAGGTGCACCTACATGCTGAAGAACAAAGAAAGCCAATGAAATCGTGTATATAGCATAGAGAAAATTCGAAGTAATAATTTAGTTCATTATCAGTTATGAATTTGTAACTATTTATTTGTATATGTAAATATTAATTGGATTAAACTAAATGCTAAACTGCAAGTGATATCTTTACAATTTTTAACTTATAACTAAAATTAATTTGATTTTGGAAAGGAATACATATTAAATATAGAAATGATTGCACGTTGAAGATCGAAATGGGAATTAAAATAGTGCACAAATCAAGCAACGAAGAAGCGAGAATAATTTCAAATTTACAATAGTTCTTTCGACTGTACAAATAACATGGGATTATAAATCTGTCAATTATATATATATATATGTATAATAAATATATATATATGCATTATTAACTACGTCTTCATGTTGAAAATGCCTGCAAGCAGTTAAGTGCGATAGCAAAAGGAACAGCAACAACTTGCGTCTCCAAGTTGAGATAAGGTACTTGATGTGAACTCGGACAAAGGGTTCAGCATTGATTTCTGCTATATTCTAGAAGCGCTTCGTTGCAAGGCTGCCACCAATTGCTGCCGCCGTGTGCCGCCAACAGTTCTTGCTAGATCAGTTTATTGAGCTGTAAAGTAATCAAGAAGGTATTCAATATAGTTATGGTTATAGACATGTGTATTTCATGTATTCTTCTCACCAGTGAACGACGCTGGTGCTCCTTCTCGAGCGCCACCTGTGCCTGCTGCGGCGAAAACTTCAGCACAGCCGAAATAACCTTGACCAGTGTCTCGTTATTCGTATTGCCAGTTAAGTACTATAAGAGATTGGGATAAATATAAATACCAATATAGCATTATTTTCTATTCTACAGCGCTTCTACACACCTGAAACATGATGTTGCGCAGATACTCAAACTCCGTGTTGGCCGGCACGCTGTCATTATGCTGCATGGATATCTGTGGAGCACAAGCAGACTAAGCTTGAAGATTATGCAATGTATATAGTTTCTCTTTGCTTACCAGTGTCTCATCCAATTGACGCGAGAGCTTTGCGTTCTGCAGCTTCAGTCGTTCATTGGACTGCTCTAGTATGAGGAAATTCTCACATTTTTGTTCCAGAAAGAGGTTGCGATTCGTCACATCCTGCACTTCGCCCATGATCTCCTTAAGTTTCGCCTCCAGTAGCGTCTTCTCGTCGGCTTCAATTGCCTGCTGCACATTCTTGGGCGCCAGGGAGGCAAGCAACTGTTGCGCCTGGATGCCGGCACGCAACGTCTCGAGTTCGTTAATACGTTCGGACATTTCGCTGTTATTCGTTTGCAGATCATCGATTTCGTTTTGCAGATTCTTCTGCTCGCCACTGCTCTTGTACTTCAGATCCTCCAGTTCGCGTTGCAGCTGTTCATTAAGGCTGCGCAGGTGTTCGTTGGAATCGCTTGGCAGTGATTGAGTTGGCGTTTGTTCCAGCTGCTGTTGCTCCAGCTGCAGCTGCCGTTCGTTTATCTTCACTTCGAGGCTTACGCAGCGTTCCTGGGATTTTGCCAATTCGGCTTGAATTTCCTGCAACTGTTGCTGCGTATGCAAAAGCTCCTTCTGTACCGTATCGCTCTGTTCGCTAACAAAACTGGCGTGATCGCTTTGTCGTGTCAGTTCCAGAGCCCGCTGCTCCAATTCGGTTTTCAGTTGCGATATCTCTGCCTTGGCAGCCGCGCTGGCGGACTCTTTTTCAGCCAACTGGCTGGCATGTTGCTCTGCCTGCTCCTGCAACACATACAGCTCACACTGTAGCGACTTTAGCTTATCCTTGATGTCATCTGCCAAGGCCAGGCTAAGTTCCGCTTCCAGCTGTTTGGTGTGCTTGTTTAGATATTCGTTTTCGATCTGCAATTGTTCGTATTCGGCTGTTGGCTGCTGGGAGGAGTTCTTTAGCGTTTCGATTTCGCGCTGTAGTGCAATATTAGCCTCGTGGAGACGTTCCACATCCCCATTGGCCGCACTCCAACGGGCCTCGAGTATTTCCAGTTGAGAGGCATTGGCGGTATTGGCTGCTTGCAATTTCTCTTGTATAGTTTGCTCGGATTCTTTCGAGGACTCCAATTGAGTGCGCAAATTGATTACAGTTTCTTGTAGAGAAGCCACTTGCTCTTTGCCGGTTTCCAGCTCGGAGATGCGTTTCGTTTGCTCCTCCAACTGCTGTTCCAATTCGCGTTGATGCTCACGCACCTCGGACAATTGTTGTTGAGCTTCCACCAGATCCTGCTCTACTGTTGCCTTTAGCTGTTGCACGCTGCTTAGCTCATCCTTGACTATCAGAATCTCCTTCTCGTATGAATCACATTTATCCTGCAACGTGCGATGATCGTGTTCCATAATCTCCTGTGCATTCTGCAGCTTCGAATGTTCGTCGAGCACCTGTTGCAATTTGTTCTGCAATCTGGTCAATTCATCCTGTTGTTTCTGCAAGTGATTGTTTTGCTCCTCCAGCAAACAGTTTCGCTCGGCTAGTTTGCTATTTTCTCGTTCGATTTCCTCGATCTTGGCCGTCGATAGAGCACCCTGAGTATCGTTTTGTAGCTGCTGCTCCTGTAGTGCTTCGATGTGCTCCTCCAGCTTGAGCTTCTCCCGTTCCAGTTGCGTTTGTGCACTCTGTACTTCCTGCAGATGCGCTTGCATGGTGGTTATCTCTTCCAGTATGACAGTCACACGCTTTTGCAACTCGTGCTTCTCGTTGCGTAGCTCTTCAACCTTTGATGATTCTCCACGCAACTGTTCCACGCTGGCAGCTTGTTCGCTGTGTTTTGCCTGCAACTGTTCGTGTTGTTTTTTCAGTTTGTTTAGTTTGTTGCCGCTTGCCTTGAGCTCCTTTTCCTTGCCCTGCAGCGTAGTCTGAGCAGCAGTCAGTTGGCTATTTGCGGCATCCAATTGTGACTTCAGAGCTGTCATTGCTGCCGTCTCGCTGTCAGCACTGCTCGCGTATTGTTCGCTCAGTGTTTGCAGCTCACGCTGCAGTTTTTGAGTCTGCTCCTCAGCTGCTGTCTTTTCCGTGCTAAGTGCGGCAACCACTTCTTGCTCCTTCTCGAGACTCTTTGCGGTCTCAAGCAGTCGCTGATCCTGATCAATCAATCGCTCGCGTGCATCCTCCAACTGGCTTTGCACCTCCTCCAATGCTGTCTCATTTTGCTGATAGCGTTGCACAATCTCGTTAAGTTGGGTATTGTGCAAACGCAGATCCTGCAGGCTCTGATCACTGTCTGTCTTCAGCGCGTCAAGTTGCTGCTCTAGTGCTGCCACCTGCTGCTCCTTTGCAGTGTGTAGACTCTTTAGTTTGTCTATCTCCTGCTCTGTTACAATAAGTTTGGCTTCCGCCTCCTGCTTGGCAATTTGCAGTTGTTCCTTAATGTCTTCGACTTGGCTGCCACGACTATTCGACGATTCCAACTCTGTTTCCAAGTGCTTCAATTTCTCCTGTAGTTGCTGCATCGTGTTACCCTTCTCTGTAAGCTGCGACTGCAGTTGCTCCTGCAGTTCAACTATTTGTTGCTCCTTTGCCGAACAAAGCTCCTTAAACTTGCTTAGTTCTTGCTCTGCAGTCTTAAGTTTAGTTTCTGCTTCTTGCTTGGCACTTTGCAGCTGTTCCTTAACATCCTCGACCTGGCTGCCACGATTCTTGGATAGTTCCAATTCTGTTTCCAATTGTATCAACTTTTCCTGTAGCTGCTCCACAGTGTTTTCTTTTTGTTGCAACTGAACCTGCAATTGATCTTGCAGTGCAGACACCTGTTGCACCTTTTCCGCGTGCTCTAATCTTAGTTTATTGAGCTGCTCTTGGGTAGCACTCAGATTGTCTTCAGTTCCCTGTTTCTCTTTTTGCAGTTGTTCTTTGAGCGCCTCCACTTGTGTAGCATTACTCTTGGAGGACTCAAGTTCAGTTTCAATCTGGGCTAACTTATCCTGCAACTGCTGCACTTCCTTTTCCTTTGCCTCGGACCACGACTTGAGCTTGGCTTCTAACTCGACGACCTGTTGCTGCTTCTCCGTGTGCTCCAGTTTGAGTTGATTTAGCTGTTCCTGTGCAGCACTTAGCTTGTCTTCCGTCTGCTGTTTGGCATCGAGCAGCTTTTTAAGCTGCTCCTTGTTCTCATTGTCCTCATTTCCACGACTATTTGCAAGTTCAAGCTGTGCTTCCTGTTGCTTAAATTTCTCCAGCAGTTGCCGCAATTCCTTCTCCTTCTGCTCCAACTCAGATTTAATTTCCATTTGTTGTTTGTTCGTTTCCGCTTGGTTTAGCTTGAAATTATTAAGCAGCTCCTCGGCAGCAATTAGTTTCGTTTCCGTTTCCTGTTTGGCACTTTGCAGCTTTGTAAGTTGCTCGTTAACAGCCTTTGCCTGTTCCAAGTCTGCTTCCTGTTGCTGTAATTTCTCCTGCAGCTGCTGCAACTCCTTTTCACGTTGCTGCAGCTGCGACTCAATTTTCTTTTGTTGTTGCTCCTTCTCTGAGTGGTCGCCTCTCAAAGTGCTCAGCACATGCTCTGAGGCAATGAGTTTAGCGTCAACTTCCTGTTTGGCAATTTGTAGCTTCTTTAGTTGCTCCTTAATGTCGCCCGACTGTGTCTCTCGACTATTGGACTGGTCCAACTCAACTTCGAGCTGCTTCACCTTGTCCTGCAGTTGACGCACTTCTGTCTCCTTGTGCTCCAGCTCTGTGTGAATGGCCTGTTTAGTCTGTGCCAACAACAACACATTCTCCTCCTCTTGTTTGCGCAATGCTGCAATCGTATTGTTTGCCTCCTTGTTTCCTTCGCTCAGCTGCTTAAGCTGTGCTTCTTGTTCGGCCAGCAACTCTCGAAGCTTGTTCAACTCATCGTCCGACTCCGACTGAGCGACCGGCTTGCTGCCGTTTTCAGTGTGTTTTTCTACTGGCACTGGTTCTTCTAGATCGATGAGCTTCTCGCCACGCTCCAGTGCAGCCGTCACATTCTCAGGATTTTCACCTAATAACTTGAGCTTTGTTTGATAGGCTTGCATTTTGCAGCTCATATCATCCATTTCGATGCGCAGCGCCTCCTCCAGGTGAGCCTTGGCCTGTTGCTCCAGCGTGCACTGCTCACGCAGTTCGCTGATGCGTCGCAACGCCTTGTCCTGTGTCTCCACAAGCACAGACTGAAAGCAGCATTATTTATCTTCTCCTATTTACATTATAACCCATTACATACCCTCGCCTTGCTGCTGTCCCGCTCCAGCTCTTTGTACTTCTTGGCCAGATCGGTGTAGCGACAACGATATTTGTGATAGCGATCGAGCGACTTCTTATATGCATCGTACAGCTGATCTTTGGTGATAACATCCAGGCGTGCCGTCGATGCAGAGTCGTCAAACTCGCTGCTCGTTTCATCCAAATCCGACTGCAAGTGATACATCTGCAAAAGAATCTTTAATTAGGAAAGAATCTTATTGGCTTTTGTAAGACATACGGCTGGCGCATCGTAGGTGGGCAATCGAAAGGAGACATCACTGGCCATGGACGAGTTGGAGAGCTTGCGGGTGCGCGGTATAGCGCCTCCTGCACCCATGCCATTCAAGGACTGCGTTGAGGCACGTCCACCGCGCGGCAACTTCTGTATGCGGTAGGGTGAGTTCTGTGGCGTATCTGCACGTATGTTAATCATCATAATAACTATTAGAGCGCACCTTCAGTAATTAAATCTCTTACCTTCCTCCGTAATGCTGAAGAAATTTTCATTATTACCGCTGTCGGTATTTTCCGAACTGTTTGGTGTCGTTGTGCTGGATGATGAGCTCACGGCGGCCTACAAAACCAAACCGATAAAATTGTTATACATGTATGTGGTGTGTGTGCAGGTGTGCGTGTAAGTGTGTGCGTGTGTGTCATGTACAAGAGGGAGGGTTGGGTGTGCGCACAGCTGCCAATCCCATACAAATGGGTCAAATTAAACACTTTTGTTAACACTTTGCTTGTTTTGTTTGTGCATCTTCTCATTGTACGCACACAAATAAACAATAATTCACGCACACAAACACTAACACACAATTACATTAGTGTGCGTATGTTTTTATTAGTTTGTAGGTTTTTTTTTTCTTATTTCGTAGAATCTTGCCTGGGCTGCGTTTGCAAATTGTTGGAATTTGGACGGAGACGCTTTCACCTCTTCGATGAGTTTATTTTTTAGATTGGCAAACATTATGGGGCAGTTGCTGCGCTTGTTTATTACTGCGTTGACTACTTAATTTAGGCACAGTCGAATTTATATAAAAAAACATCTAATATAAATAAATACGTGTCTGCAGGTATTCCGCTAATTGCCACCCCTTCTAACTGGCATTGTGTGGCAACGCTGTGTTTACTCAGTATGGCCATATTTTGTAGCTGGTATTTTTAGTATTTTAGCAGACTGATTCAATTGGACAAAAGCCCGTTTAAAGCATGGGAAATTATTTAAAAAATAGGTGAAAAAAGGAATAGGTTATGTTGAAAGGAGTTGCATATTAAAATAAACTTTCAAATCCATATTTTTTATAATACAGCAATACAACAATACAGCAAACAATATATAAAATATCAGCTAAGCTTATAAAAGCTTCAATTAAATGTTGCGAATTGTCAGGTTTAGTACATGGGAAATTATTGCTTTTGCGAGCTTTCGATTTTAAGGGATTGCTATAAAGACTGAAAATTACCCCTAATACTTCCAGATTTAATTTTAGAGAGATGTGCCAACACACTTCCGATATTTAAGAATAAGAATAACCAATAATAATAAGAATAACCACCAGCAAGGAAAAATACTATAAATGTTATAGTATATTAGAAATGTTTCTGAAATCTGTCATATGCTTTCAAAACTTTTACTCATTTATTTTCCTATATCGATGAAATAGCTTTATAAAACAATAATAATAGATTTTCTAAGATTTCTACTTGTTGAATAGATCAAGATGAAACTGAAGAGGGCCTCGGTCATTCGTGGATTCAGTGAATTCTGCGCAACGTGTTTATTCATGATGATCAGCTGTATGGACTATACAATTGAAGGTGAAACGGAAAATAGGCATGTGATAACAATTTAAGTCATCGGTCTGGCGGTGGTAACCACCTTGCGTATCTCTAACTGCCACATTCGTCTGTGCGTGGTGCGCGCTGTGGGATGTACGGAGCGGGCGCTCCCTGGACTCTGCACTTGCGTATGGGTTGCCAGGTGGCTGTTTGCACGTTAGTGGGTGTAGGTTATGATCTGCCCGATGCGCCCTGAAAGCTCTAACTCTACCAATTATCCTCAGTTCAAGGTTCAATTTACTGGCGCCGCCATGAATCCTGCCAAGCTGCTCATTCCGACTCTGTTCGCGGGCAACCCGTGCAGTGGTGCTGCAATTGGCACGCGAATTATGGTACCAAAACCCCGCGGCATATCCGGTCTTTACAACTGACCGCCTCAGCGAGCTGTCTGCATGTCTGCCTAATGTACGAGTTTGTAATCGATTTCACACTACTTTTTAATCACTACAAAAACATTTATTGTTTGCGCACAGCGAGAAGAGTTAAACAAAGCGAGAGAGCGGGAACTGTACAAATTGACTTGGCCAACATTATTGGGCAGAGTACAGCCCAAAAGTATCTCACGCAGTGCGACACGCATACAGCTACAAATGGGTTTTTTATAGTGCGTCTGCGTTGACAGCTTCAAATCGCCGCTTTGGGCCGCCTTGACAGGCGACAGAGAGGGCGAGAGAGGGAGAGCGAAGGAGTGTGGGAAAGAGAGAGAGAGAGAGACTTTTGAAGCAACACGATCGATTGCAGTCATCGCCATCGCCCTCGTTGTTTGTTATACGCGTTATTTATTTTGCGGTTATAATACTCAATACGCTTGTCGCTTTATTATTTTTTTTTTTATTGTATTTACGTTAAAATATTGTGCGCCATTCAGCTGAAAACCCAAAAAGCAGAAGAAGCAGAGCAGGAGGAGGAGGAGGAGGAGCAGGAGTAGGAAACGAGACAAAGCCGAGCAAAGTTTTTTATTTTTTTTTTCTGTTGCTCTCGCGATGATAAATTAGCTTTGTACGTAAATTCGTAAAGAAAATCTCAATACGCGTGTATATATGTGTGCGTGTGTGTGCGCCCCTCGTAATTGTGTGTAAATATCTTGTCGTTGCATGACAATAAGCCATGCCCCTCCGCATGCCTACCCTACCCAGCCCGCCCTACATTATTATTATTATTTTGTACTTTGTCAACTCTGCACACACACACACATACACACTACACAACCCTACGGCGATGTGATAATTCAATGTCGCGCTGGCAGCGCACGAACCCGTCAGATACAGATACAATATCTTTTTTATATGCAGCAGCAGCAGCAGGGGTAGGGGCAGCGGCAGCGGGAGCGGGAGCGGGAGTTGCGGTAATGACAGTTGATCTTTGTATTGATGTGGTTCGTTTTTTAACATGCCAAAAGAATTGTAATTACCCTGGCTGAGAGATGGAGGCGGCCGGCTGAGGGCGTGCTGGGGCGGCGGCAACTGCAGTTGTATCTTCATCTGACGAATGTATCTCAACAATGGCATCAGCATAACAAAAGCACAAATTGTCGTAAGCTTAGCTCGACATTTGCCTCTCTCTCACTGCCTCTAGCTCTCTCTCTCTCTCTCTTCCAACTCGCTCACTCGCCAGCTGCCTCGCTCTCTCTCTCTCTCTCTCACTTCCCCCTCCCCTCTAATGCCCTGCATGATTAATTGTTTTGGTGATTCCCTGGAAATTTAATAGATTTTTTATTGCGCCCCGAATTGATATTCTATCAAGGTAGATGAGATGGGCACATAGAGCTCGCCTCCGGCGCACGTACCCAACTGCAGCATCATTATTGCCCTCAGTTATTTGTCAGATTAGTCTGTACCCGCTGCCCGCTGCCCGCTACCCCCACTCCTACTCCTACCCATTCCCCTTGCCCTTTATCTGCTGCTGCTTCTTGCCCTTTGACAGTTTAAATCGCCGCATCATTGTTACGAAATTTCGTATGTAAATTCGTATTCACACGCGTCACGCTGCCAACTGTCTAGCTCTGGCTCGCTCTAACTCACTCCCGCCCTTTCTTGCACACTCTCCCCCTCCCTCTCCCGCTCCCCCTCCCTGTCTGCTTGTTAGCACATTTGTCGACTTATATTAAATGTAATGCCACCGCAAATCCTCGTCTAAGCCCGCCGCAGCGCAACCCCCAAGCAGGTGCCCCTTCCTACCTGCCCTGCTCGTCCCTCCCCACTCCCCACTCCCCACTGCATGTCCTTTGCACAATCTGTTGAAATCCACACAAAGTCACAAAGGAAAACTGAAAGGGGAAATTCAAGTGGAAATTACTCAATTACAACGCGCCAAAGGAAAAGGCAAAGGCAGAAGAAAGAAAATGAAAACAGAAACAAACTCATATGATACCACACATCGGCACTATCTGCAGTCTATATAGCTTAGGCGTGGGCCGGATGGGAGGGAAGGGCGGCCCTGCTACTTGTAGTTGTCACTTGCCACTTGTGTCCTTGCTGGCGATGGCAGCGTGACACGAGGGCAGCAATGGTTGTAGTTGATGACAATCTGAGAGTTCTTCATAAGTTACAGGGAATTCAGTTTTATAACTGAAGTGTAAACTAAGAAAATCATTTGACAATTCTATAGAAGAGCTTCTTTTTTAAATACTTCAACATATATTATGATAAGCACTCAAAATCTAAGTTAGACTAAGATAAATCTTAAGAAAACCTATGAAATACTTTGAAAATCCCAATAAATCGTATAAAAAATTAGTACAACACACAAAATACTGCGTAATATACGCGAAATCTTAAGAAAGCTGAAGAAAATCCAAGAAATACCATAACATACACCTGAAAACTTAAGCAAAACCAGAAAAATATAAATTATATATAATATTTCCACTTTTAGCTTACAATTTAAAAGATTAAAAAGAAAAAACATTTCTGAATGAGACTCTTTTTTTACACATGCCTGAGAGGTTTTAATATGAAATTCCATCCAAAAACGAAAGGATTAAAGACAAAAAATATAAAAGAGTTATGTGTAAAATCGAAAGATATCTAAAGGTATAAACACAGTTTACAAATCTATACCATAAGCTCGTGAAATATCAATTTGAACAGTTAATTGTGTAATATAATAGATCTCATCGTGTTCCACCCCCAGTTCGTGCCTGTTGTCGTGACACGCTCTCCGCGCTTGCAGACATATTGATAACTCAGTTAAGGTAAACAGAGCAGAGCATTATGTGGCCCGGGACGGGGAGGGAAACCCTACAAAGCAATGCAATAATTACACCCCATAAGGAAGCGAAGGGAAGAAGAGGACGTTGACGAGGGGGCGGCACGGTACGGCCCCAGCCCGTTGCATTATAACAGGACAATTATGTAACCTGATAAGGCGCAAAGAAAAAAGTCGCAGACAAGTCGTGAAATTAATAACAAGTTACCTTCTCACTCCCCTCTCGCTCCAACTCCCCTACCCACCCCCCACGCACTGGCCAAACATATTTATTACAAATAAAGAGACAAACACAAAAGACAAACAGATAAACAGAGCGCACAGAGAGGAAACGATGTGAAGACCGGTACAACAAAGCGGCGTTTCGGGGCATTTAATAGGCTTAACTAGTGCGGGGCAGGGCAGGGCAGGGCAGGGCGGGGGTAGCGGGTGGGCTGCAAGTGTTGACAAGTTTCGGCTTGTGCCTTGTCCAACACTTGGCGACACTTGGCACGTCAAGCCGAATTGCTTTTTCGGATTTATTTCGCTTGTTTCACTCGAATCGCATTTGCGGGTGGGGCCGCAAATGAAGAGAGCGCGCGCGTGTGTGTGTGTGTGTGTGTGTTTGCCTCTTAATGGATTCGATTAGTTTGCGAGCACGTTCGGCGCAGCTTTCGCTCTGCAAGCTTCTGATTGGCGACGAAGCTGCGTTTGCCTCGCCGTTGCGTTGTTGTTGTTGAAGCTTCCGCGAGCCGTGCTACTCGTATTACGAGCATAAATACGCCAAGCACACATACACACACACACGCACACAGAGATGCACGCAAGCACAGACACGCGGACAGCCACTCGCACACGCACGCACACTCTCTTGCCTTATCAAGCGCGTGCGCCCGCGTCTGTGTTCCCCGTTCCATTGCCAGCATTTCAATTTAGCATTTCGTTTCCCATTTCATTGCGCGCTCTTGCGCTGCGCTCTGCGCTCTGTGCTCTGCGTGTGTGTGTGTGTCTCTCTCTGGCTGCTGTCTAGCGTGCCTGGCAGCTACTGCTGCGCTCGCTCTCTCCGACGCGCTCCCTCTCCCTCTCTCTCTTTCTCTTGATTATTTGATCAGCCAATGGGCTGACTGTTTCATTCCTCAGGTGTGCTCGATTGGCGATCAAAGCGCCCATGAGCCCAGGCAATTGTGGTTCGGGATGGGGGTTGTAGATAGCCCAAGCGAGGTGCGCTCGATGAATTAGTCTCTCTCGCCCGCTCTCTTAATGTGCCGCACACCTGATGCCGTTCACCAGCGCATTTTTAACGCTCTTTTAATTGAGTTAGCTAATTAAACGAACCACCCTGTGCCCTTCGAGACTGCACTGTGGGAATTCGCACAGCTTTTGCAGGCATAAAATTTGCTCCCCCCACCCCCTTTGCCCAGGGCATTTTATTGTGAAAACTGCCAGCAGCATTTTAGTGCTTTTTTTTTGGGTGGAAAATTCGTAGCATAGCTCATCTCAATTTTCCCAGGCCTGTTGAGGTAATTGCTAAGCACACACACTCACACAGACAGTGCGCTGGCAGCGCAGTCGACGCCAGCGTCGCAGTTCACGCAGTGCTAATTAATTGCTCAACAATCGTTGGCGGTGTCCAAAAAAATAGCGTGGGAAACCGTCACAGTGCAACGGAAATTTCCCATTTGCCGCTTTTCCACTTCGCCCCCCCCCCCCTGCCATTTGCCGCGAGTTTGTCGCTTCAGTTTTTACAATTTTCACACCTGCAGCTGATTTCACCTTCGAATCGAAGAGAATTCAATTAGTAATAAACAAGGCAAGAGTCGATCCCGATGCCCAGACTAGACCGAGCTCCCTCAGCCAGCCTCGTGTGACTATAAAATTTATTAAAGCCCGGGGGCAACTCTGGCTGCGACTTGGACTTCGACTTCGATTGAAGGCAGCTCTGCGCTCGGCTGCCCACGTGTGGCACTTGGGAAATAATAAAGCAATTCAGGGAAATCATTTACAGAGCGGGAGAGCGAAAGGAAGAGGGGGGAGAGGGAGCGGGAGCGGCAGCGCAGCATTTGAAGTGCGCCTATTAAACGCAGCAAATCACTGGCGAAGCGCAACAAGCTGTAAACTTGTTGCAAGAAGATGAAAAAACCTCAATGCGACTTGCCACACACACACGCACTCGCACACACACACACACACACATGCGTTTGCATAAACCAGAACCGAGCCATGGGCAAAAGACCCCGAGAACCCGAACACCAACGCAGCGTAAAGAGATCAAAATGAAAACATTTCAGCTCGCTCTGGCACATCGCGCACTGTGGTACGAGTTGTGCGAAACGATCGGAAAGTAAATCAAACATATAGTATTTCTGTTAGGTTCAAAATAATATACAAATAATGCATAAAATAACTTATAGGAATCATCCATTCAAATTAAAGATTATAATAAAATATTCCAAATTTTAAATAATAATACAATAATTAAAAACAATAAGTTCAATAATTTTGTAAAACATGTATTTAAAAAATAGGCGCAATAAAATATATTTGAATTCAATAAATTTCTCTTTAAATACTAATAAAAATACATGTTAGGTTATTTTTAAAGAAAACAAATGTAAAAATCGAATTATTTCCTATTTAATTAAAAAAATAATTATTAGCTAGAAAGTTCTTTATTATCAGAAGAAAGCTATCTTAAAGATTTAAAAAGAAGTATTTTTATTAAATTGGCAAAATAAACTTCAAAAACAACAAATTTTAATAAAATTAAGAAATAGTATATAGTTCTCATTCTAGTACTAGTGCTAGTACTAGTTTTATAATTATAAAAGTTTCAATTATTTATTATGGTCTAGTTCCACATTCTTTTTGCAACTCTCTTTGCAAGAGTCTAGTCCACTGTGCAGTCTGCTATCGCGTCTACCGCGCAAGGCGACCAGGTCAGGCCCAATTCCAGTCGATGCCGGCTCTCCCTCTCTCTCTCTCACAGACCCCTCTCTGCCCCTGCAGCGTCCTCGCTAGCTGCGCCTCGTCCTGCCGCCCCCGCTGCTGCTCCTGTTCCTCATCGTCGCCGTCGCCGTCGTCGTCGCGGTCGCCTCTTGCAGTGTGTAAATCATTGAGGGCGTATAACGCTGCTTTTGCTCTTCATTTGTTGTATTTTATGCGTACATCTTCGCGGAAAACGCATAAAATTATTAAAAATCGTTTAAGTATTTCGGCATCTTTCATCGCTGCCACAGCGGAAGCAAAATAAAACTGCAGCCCGCCAACTATTCCCCACTTTCCAGTTCCCCACGCCCCACGAATACCCTCTACACGACGCTGGGGCCCACAACAAAGTCTTCAATAATCATTTCATCGACACACCCCACGCCCCCTTCCGCAAGCCACAAGTTGTTCGGGTGCGGGTGTGAAATGATCGATGCAACTCTGATGAGACTCGCTACAAGCCGAGAACAGCGAGAAGCACCCTACTCAGAGATCGAGGGCTCTTAAGTACATCTAATACATGAGGTTACGAATTGATTGACACTAAATATGAGTATGGATCACCACATGTGGCCGATGTTCTTATAAGTGTGGTAAAATTGATGAGCCAAGAACTGGAATAAAACATAACATATTTAGATGTTTTCGATCATTATAATGATCTTAGCTTTCAACACTTGTTACTTCTTCCAAAATTATCAGCTATTCGTAAGGAATAATCATGAACTTTATAATTCAATTTGCATATTTTGCAGTTTGTAAATCTTAAGAATTTTCGAAAATTTTAATTTTTTCTAGACTTAAAAATCGCATAACTTGCCTAAAAATCAACCGATTTTGCTTTGGAATGTCATTTTTTACTTGGTTCGAATTCTTTATTGAGCCTACATCAAAATTTCAAGATTTAAAATTTAAAATTTTTTTTTCAATTTTTCCATGCTACCCCCTTACAAAATTTTCAAAATTTTTTTGAAAACTAAAATTTGTTGCTTTTGTTTCTGAACGATAAAGCCAGTCAAAATTAGCATAAAAAACGTTTCCAAATCAAATTCCAAGTCGAATTGCCGAAGATATTGAAAATTTACGATATTTTCGGGTTCCCTTACAGTACGAAATCTGTGAGATCAATTAGCTCGAGTTAAGTCAACTTAAACACTGAAATACTAAATGATTATAGTCATAAACGTCTTTAAAATCTTGAATATGTGGCTAATAAAAGCATCTTTAATCCGCGAGCAGCTTTTAAAGAGCTTTAACGATTAACACTAAGCGAGAAAAGCTTTCGAACTAATCAAAACAAATGACGTGAGGATCGGGGACGCAGCTTGAGGCAGCCGGTGCAGACGTGTCCGTCGCGACGGTGGCCAACTGCGCGGCTCTTGCACCAGTGTGCGTATGAGTGTGTGTGGATATGGCAACATATTTATGCATAAACACGCTTGTACGTTTTAATATTTAGTGTTAATATGTTGACGGATTTCTGGCCATAAACACTTTTTGTGTGCAACGCTCGACGTCGTCTCCAGCGTCGTCTCCGACGACTCGTCGTCTCTGTCGTTGTTCGTCTGCATTACAGCAACTTGGCTATAATTTTCTTTAATGATGAAAGTTTTGGCTGACTCGAGACTAACACACACACTTACACGCACACACACACACACACTGGTCTAGAGACTTGACTGTGTGTGCCTAAGATTTGCCTGGACCGCGACGCAGGTTCCAGAGTTCATTAACATAGCAAACATGACGAGGAGGTGGCAGCAGGAGTCGCACAGTGGGGCCCTGCCAGAGTGTACATGGCAAGAGGAGTGTGTGGCAGAGGGGGGGGGGGAGGTCAGTTGCAGGGCGCAGTGTGGAGTAGCCTACGCATTATAACAATAGTACGAAAACCTACAGCGTTTTTTTTTTACTCTTCATGATTTTTACTGTTGCGACGACGAGTGCAAACTGCGAATATGAATACGAATACGAATATGAGTGTGAGTGCGAGTGCGAGTGTGAGTGCCTGCCAGATTCGCTGCGCATCGTTGCATTTCGTATTTAGCAAACGGCACGCACATGAAATGACATAAATTATGTGGCAATCAATTATCGACCTGCTGAACACGAACATATACACATATACTGCATATACAGGGTCCTACAAGTAGTAAAAGCCATATAGTTAATGTCAATCAATTTCGGACCTGCTGCACACGAACATATATATAAATATATATACAGCTATACAGCTATACAGGGTCCCACATAATGACGATCGCCATACTGAGGTTTTTCGAACTGAGCTCGCGATAAACCTTTCGGAGCTGGGGCCAAAGGGGCGTTTAGATCCCTAGACCTATTTGCAATCGATCAGCGTTAAGGAAAAGCTATGAGCCATTTGCAGTTGGCATCTTCGCATCAACTCTCACCGGAGAGCTCAGTCTCGGAGTCTCCTCGGTCTTGTGTCTTCGGTCTTAGCCAGTTTCGAAGCTTGTCCGACTGCCTGCATTGCTTCATTCACTGTCGTAGGCCAGGTGTAGTTGTTGTTGTTGCTGTTGCTGTTGTTACATTGTAACTGCCTGTGTCAGTGTGCAAGTGTTGCTCTTTAGTCCGGCTGAATTCCATTTTAAGCATAAAAACATAAAAAAGGCAAATACATCATGCATATACATGGCACAATATGATTTTCCATATGACAAAAGTACAGCAACTGCGGTCGCGGCAAGTTGAAGGGACACAGTGGTACCGGAGTGCATGATATTGAGGTGAAATTCGCCATTGTTGTTTGTTATTGATTTTTATAAATTTTTTATATCATTTATCAGTCAAAAAACTAAAAATTTCTTAGAGATCTTTTAGATTCGTAATATTTTAATGGAGTATCAAACTAGAGGTCAAATAATCAACAATGTGATGAATTTTAACAAAGTTATGGGGTTTCGAGGCCCTATAGGAGTATTAAAATAAGGTAAGGGGTACATGGATGGTCAAAAATGTTGAAAATTGTAGATTCTTAATATTTTGATTTAAAATAAAACTAGAAGTCAAATAATAAAGAAAATGTCATCTCCCGCGTTAGCATGGATGGTCCAAATTTTTTAAAACCTAACTTTCTATTCAGGTAGAGTCTTTCTTTCTCATTATCATTATTTTGAACATCATAAAAATGATTTTAGCACAGAACTATTAACAACTACCATAGCATCGTTAACCTACTAAAAATTTACTCGTTTTCTCCTACTCCCAGCCCACTGTGCACATAATTTAGTGCTTGGCTTATTCGCATTTTGCCAGCTTCGTCTCGTCTCGGTGCCCTATTGTGATTGTGTCTCCCTTTCGCGCTCCCTTCCTCTGCCTCACTCGCTCGCCCTTTCTTTCGCACTCTCTTCCTCGCTCTCGCTCTCCCTCTCTGCCTGCCCCGTTCGTATGTGTCTCTCACCGACTTCTGGACTCTTCCATCCTACCACTTGCCGGCTATCTGCTGCTTCCTCTATGCGTCTCTCTCGCTCGCTCCAGTCACTGCACTCGATTGCCGTCTCGCTCTCGCTTCGTGGGCCCTATCAACGGTTTCGATGTAAAAACTTATACCTATTTCGCTGCCCCATCTATTATTTATTGCCGTTGAGACGACGACGTTTATTATAATTCGACTGTTGAACCTTTTGTTTTTTTTTATTTTGTTTTTCTTGTTTTTCTCTCCGTCTCTTTCATTTTGTTGTTGTGCCTCGTGTGCTGGCCAGTGTTGGACAGCGAGCCGGCAGCCATTTTGTTGCAACATTTTAATGCACGGTCGTAAATTTAATACGCCCCGTTGGCCATAAACATTCGCCCGAGTGTCCATATCAATGAATCTAAAGAGATAGACGATCGTCGAGAGCCATAACTGCCGCTGCCGCTCTCTTCTTCTGTCCCCTCTCCTACTCCTCCTCTGGCTCCACCTACTGCGCCTCCTCTCTGCTTTTTGCAATTAATTATTTGGCATATTAATTAAGTGGCCGGCGACGACAGCAAAGGTCAAAGGCCGCTGCAAAGCAAAACACAAAAAAAAACGTTAGACAAGTTAATTTGCCGGAAAAATCTATAGATCTGCGCTCTCTGCTTATATAAAGAAGATGTATCTGTAAGATTTATCTACCTGCTATCCAGGTGAAATATTTTCGGGGGCATTGGGGTTAATCGATGCGCTACAGATACATATATAATACAGTAAAGTTAGATATATAATTGCGGCGCTCTGTGACTTAACGAATGCGGATTTATATAAATAAAAACAACACGATGCTCTGACGCTCTGCCCTTGTAGCGACTAATCAGATATATATTTATAGTCTATATAAACAGTCTTATTTATTTCCTAATACCTCTGCGTAGTATAAAGCTGATTTATTGCTTTATAAAACGATTTATAAAACAAAAACGATTTCTGTTTTGAAAATTGCGATTTCTTTTTTGAAAACTACGATTATAAACACATTAAAGAATGTTTTGATTTGGTTCCATGCCAGAAAAATATTTTAAAAATGCTAGGGCATTGGAAAGTTTGGTTTGATTAATTTTAAAGAAAAAAAATTAAATTTCGTATTATTTTATATTCTATCATTATTTAAACTTAACAAAAGCGTATGCCAGCTTCGTTGTTTTTTGCTATACAAGGTTCCTTCCCTATCAAAGCTGTTGTTGTTGATAAAAACACACACACACACACAAACATATTCAGGCAAATCTCATTCACATTTTCCCAATATATATTTTCCATTTTCCAACATTGTGCGATATGTCGCGCGATTTATAAAAGTCAACCAAATTAAAATGCGAATGGAATGGAATGGACAGCGACAACTGGGGAATTGTTTGATGTCATGCTATATGGGGATTTGATTTCAGCACACCGCACACACACACACACATACACACAGCACACACACATACACACACACACACTCATTTACCCATTAATGTTTTCCAAAAGTTTTTGATATGCGCTGGAAGCGTAGCGTGGGCGCGTAGAAAAAAAAACGCAACACTTCCTGTTCGGCTTCTTGTGAAAGTATCCAACGGATAAACGATAAACGATCTACACAGCAACACAGATACACGCATTTGGCAAACTTGTGCGTCGGAAAAAATGTCAGCTACGCATCAGATTAATTAATCAACGTGTCGCTGTCGTCAATCTTATTTTCCGCTGTTTTCTCGAATTTAAATCGCAGCTCGTCTAATTTATTTATTTATTTTCGTTTGCATTAGCTTATCCCACTGTGCCACAATGGACACCGACAGCTGAGCTGGCATGTTTGGGGTACGGCGCTGTGGCTCGGTATTCGATTTAATATATATATATAATTTCTTGATCGAAATAGTTTGTTGTGCTTGGGCCTGGCATTATTCACATGACGCGTCGCGTTCGCGTTCGCGTCACTCGACGGCGGCAACACATGGCGTATACGTAACGCCAGCACCTATCGAGAAGCCGCACAAGCGCCCCCGCCAACCCAGTAGCACGATGGGTATTACCACTGCTCTTATTATTATTTTATTTATATTTCTTTATATTAGCCGTGTCGCTGTCTCAATTGCTGCGCGCATATAAACAGTCAATAAATAAAGCAGCAGGCGCAAGCATAGACGTATAAAGCGCAGAGAGCAGGTACGAGAGAGCAGAGCAAAGCGGAATGTCCAACAGGCAGAAGCGAAGGAGGCAAAGAACAATGGAAAAGGCGTGGCGCAAGCAAGGCGACTCCCTGAGTGCTCTACCGCCCAAGCATTTGCTATAAATAATGCAAAATTTAAATATCGATAGGCTGTTTCTATTATCGATATCAATACTGAAATGCCAGTGTTGGCATAAAAACCCGGCAAGGGGTTGCTAGATAGTCAAAATTTTAATTTTAAATTTTAAATTCATAATATTTTGATGTAGAAAAAATTCAGAATACAAAAAAATAAGCAAAAGTCAACTCCCACGAAATTTGGAGGATTTTTGAGCATGTTAAGAGTGTTGGCTGCTGAAGGGTCTTAAAATCGTGTAAGAGGGTAGCATGGTAGGTCTACATTTTTTATAAAATTTTAATACAATCAGATTTAGCTACATAGCTATTCTAGATTTCAACCCATGAATAAACTGCTTTCTCCCACAGGAATTTAATGATTTTTGGGCAAGTTATGGGCTTTGCAAGGTGCTATATTAAAAACCATACAATTATACAATGTAAAAAAAAAATTAACTTATATTTTTTAAATGTTCAAAGCTTTAATAGTAAAATATATCGATAAAAAACCTTATCAATACACTAACTCATACAGTTTATTTAATTTCCACCCTCTCCGTGTTACAAACGCCATCAGCTAGTCAAAACACCCTTCTCAAGGCAGTGCAACCATACAAAACAACACATTACCAACAACAATAAAAGAGACAACAACAACAGCAACAACAATAAGAAGAACAAGAAGAGCCTCCAATTCAATGTCATTATTGATGTCATTCGTATTGTATTTGTATTTTTATGGTTTTATAATCACCCTACCCGAGTATGGCGGAGACTCGGTGGGGCGTGTGTGCAGAACTTGGAATGAACATAATGAAATTATGGCATTTCAATGCATTATGAGTGCCATGCGTGAGAGAGATAGCAATATCAGGGAATATACTTAGAATGTAACATGATAATTCGATAACATGTGTAAGGAAAGCAAAGAGAGAAAGTCAGACTTGCTGCGAAAGGCTGATCTGGAATTATTATAACATATTTTAATTAGTTTTGATTTACAGGAACTGAAATTAATTATTTTCTATCCCAAAGATATTTTGATATATTTCTTACCCATTTCGCAACTCGACCAACTGCAGAAGTTGTGGCAATAAAATAATTAATGAGTGCTACGAATTGTGAATACCACCCATAATCAAAAATCGAGAATAACGTAACGAAAGGAAAACGAAATGATGAAAAAGATGAAGAAACATACATATTTTTCTGTATTTTTGTATACTCGTAATTTATTGCAGTTTTGTTCAATCAAAATTTTTATGTCAGAGATTAACGATTAAAGTCATTAGCAGTTAAGATCGAGATCAGTCAAACAGTTGATGTGTCGTGGCCACAACGACGGGTCCCTCACAAAGATACACACACACACAGACACACACAAGTGCTCTGTGCCAGACAAAGGCAATACGGTTCATTCTTTTATCGCTTTTGGCATTTTAAGGCTGAAGTTGAGGCTGGGACTGGAACTCTGGGACTGGGGTCGGCATCGGGCATGGGGATGGGGATGGGGATGGGGACCGAACTCGCATCGGTTTTATTGTTTCTCTGCGCGTCTGCGAAGGCTTAGCAGGACTTGATACGAATGCATATTAAGGGCAAAGTTATAAAACATTAGCGCATATTAATCATTTCTGAAGTTTTATACGAAAATCCATTTATTTATTTCGTTTGCGTCTCTCTTGATTTCACAGATCCACAGAGATATATATACGCATAAGCCCAGCAGCAGCAGCTCCATCAACCCGAGCGAAATTCAATTAAAGGCTTCACTGTAACATTCCCGGAATGGATGGAGGCGGCATTACACGGAGTCGTAGCCAGATGCGCCGTCAGCAAGTCTCTTCGAGTCTTTCGTTTCGTTTTTTTTTTTGGGGACTGTGCAGCTCTTCGTAGACGGAGAGAGACGCGAAGAATCTGTCAAAATATTGACAGGCGCATCCGTTATGCTTTTTGCCCAAATTGATATTCTATTTTTGTCTCGCGACTCTGCTCGACTTCATTAAAAGTATTTCCATAACAAAAAATTATAATAACTAAAAATGATCTAGATGCAGATCGTGAAAATACGCAGTGCTACAAGATACGCTGTAAGGCACGAAAATAGTTTCTGAACTCAACTTTAAACAGTTAAACTACTCATATAAGCTCTTTTCCCAATCAGAAATAAATTTATTCATATGCCTTAAGTATCTAGGAAGCTACATACCTAGTTTTACAACTATTGATGCACACACTCCTGAGATCTGCGCGTTTAAGGATAGGAATAGTTTTCTAAACATTTTGATTGTTGTATTGCTTCTTCTATTATGTTTTATCAACAAACACATCATACCACCCTAGTCAAGCAAGTTTTAGAGCTTACAGGGTATCGAAACGAGGTATAAATAAATAAACTAGCATATGCCATGGGCTGTAGAGGAAGTTGGCGCAATGTGCCCTGTAAATGGAGCTGTTCGTGTTGCGGTTGCTGTTGCTGGCCGTAAATTAATGATGTCCACACATGATTATCGGGTGACTTAACTGGACAATTTGAAGATTTGTGAATGAATTCTACAATCGCTTCTAACTGTCTACCAAGTATGCTATGGAAAAGCTTATGCCCAGCTTTCCAGAGGCGGCCCAAACAAAAAGATACAAAATACCAAATTATTAATGAAACGCTCGAGCTGAAGTTAGCTTTTTTTGGAATTTTTTTTTTAGGTTTTTGAGGCCGCAAGCCAAATTTGGGTGAGTGTGTGAAACGATTCGATTCCGTAGAGATCCGCTGGTCATTTGCATGGATACAAATAGACTGGCATTTCAGAGAGGGCTAAATATCATCAATTATCGCATCGCGGGGCTCGTCGAGAGTTTGTTCATTCATACGTGCGACGAAGACGACGACGACGACGATGTTCATCTGTTGATCTGTTCAATCAATTTGGCTTTAACTATGAGCATACACTTGAAGGCCCAGGGCCGTCTATCTATCCGTAGTAATATACTTAACCAGGTCCCAGTCCACCTCTCCGATTGTTAGCTCAACGAAATCGCTTTCTCACACGTTGGCCCCGTCCGAGGATTGACAAATTGCATTTTCTGAATTAATGATACCTTAAATGGTGTTTTATTAATTGACCCCGGTGCCCATTTATGTACCCATTTATGTACCTATTTATAGCTATTTGTAATACGCATGCGACGCGCGTTGAAATTGTAAATGTCGGAGGGGGGAAAATTATATGTAATTAAATTCGCATTTTTTATCGAGCGCACCAAGAGAGAAAGAGAGAGAGAGAGAGCGGGAAGAACTACATTTGAAGATGTACCACATTTGGGCCAACAGGTATCCGAAAGAGCTAACTGGAACTTGTGGGCTGGCTTATAATGTTTTCTTTTCTCTCTCTTAATAAATGTTTAATTAATTAACTGAATTTGTCTATAATTTGCTAAAAGTTCTAGTTTACATACAATTTTATATTTCCTATGATTCTTACCACAATTATCTTTAATATTATGGTAATTAGAAGTAATAATTAAGAAATACTTTTTCATTTTCCTGAAAACTCGTACTAATTATTTTGTTTTTCTTGCAGTTTCGGAAAAGATCTATTTAAATTGGGGCGGCAAACTCGTTTTGAGAACTGGCACTGGAAACTGGTTTCGAATAAGATACGCAACCCTTCAATCGTCAAGGAAAAAGGAAAATAAAGCTATAAATTCTATTGCAAAATGAACAAAACCAAAAATGTTATAGAGTTCTTTTGACTTTTAAAGGAATTTCGTGAAACTTTTAATTTTTAACTTAAAAAACTAAAAAAATCATAAATTTCGCATAAATGCTTTATTATTATTATTATTGTCTTATAATTGTTAAATAGTATCATATAAAATAAATAACTATAATTAAAAGATCAGCAATATTGCCGCATATATAGTCTTATTAGTTTATTTTAAGTTTTTGAAGTTATTTACAATCTTAAGTAATGAAATAATAAAGATATCTTGAAAAGAATATCAACAATATTTTGTAATAATTTAATGTAGATAGTCTAATATTATTTTGCTTACTATTCACACTAATGCACAAATAAAGATAAGGAAACTTAAATATTTGCCTATAAACTGTTTAAACAGTATAAACGATAGGAAAATCGATTTGAATGTGATTCACTCCTTGTTTACCCTAACTTTTTCGAGAAAAATAAACTTCATGCTGATGACGGAGCGGACTTTAAAGCAGAGAGAGAGTAATTCCAAATATACATACGCTGTAGGGCTTAGTAATAGCTACGGTACAATGGGAGATAGGTACCGTATAAAGGTGCTGTGGATGTTGTCACGCTTTATCGAGCGCGACGATTTAGTTGGAGCAGAAATTCCCCCACTTAGTCAGAATATCGAATTCCACAAAGATTCCCAAAATGTTGTAGCTTTTCCCGTGAAGTCGCACCGCAAGTTGCACCCTTCCTTCATCTGGGAATAAGTGTAATTTCCGAAATTAGAAAGAGATGAACTACGAAAAAAACGTCATTAACGGTTACACAGTACGATTCAGCTTTTTTCTCGTTAAATGTGGCTTTAATTGAAGTCGAATTGAAGTTAAAATCTACAAATAGGGACTTTTCAGAAATGAATTTAGCTATTTTTCGTTTTTCGAATGAATTGTACCCAAATTAATATTTTTATAGATTATTATACTTGTAATTGTTTTATTCCTGCATTTTAAATAGATTTATTATACAAATCTTACTTGTTGTTTTAAATAATTTTTGGCTCTTTTTAGCTTTAATTTCCCCGAAAAACAGTTTTTTTTGGCACCTAATGAGGCGGATGTGTGGACAATGACATAAAATGTGCATATGTATCTATATCTACATGTACTATGCGTACTTGTGTCTGTATCTGTATCTATCGACTATGTATATTTATTTATTTTCGAATTGTTTCGAGTACATATTTCATTTTCGGCTAAAACACAAAATGCAGGAAATGGACGTGTTGACAAATAAACGAGGCGAACACGTATTTACACATGTCTAGAGGTGTGTGTGCGTCTCTCGACGAATGTGTGTGTGTGTCTATGAATTAAACACAAATGTAAAACAAATTTCACCTGTGCTTTATTTTTTTTATGTCTTTTTTTTTTTTTTAGAGTGTTTTTTTAGCATTCGAAATGTGCGACGGAACGTACTTTGAAAATCAAATAGTTGCGGCCCCAAATGAAAGTTAACAACACACACACACAGCGCAACAACAAACGGTAATTGTTATGGGTACTAGACGAGTGTGTATGTGTGTGTGTGTATCTTGTATCTGCAAGATACCAAATTCCTGCTCTTCTCTCTGCCTCTCTGTCTGACTGTCTGACTCTCTGTGTGTGCGTGCGAAAATGTTGTTCTATTTATTGAATATTGATAAATGCGTTGCCCCACTGTCACCCACCTCCCCCGTCGCATTGGCCCCACTGTGCGACTCATTTGACGTCGTCTCATTAGTCACATTTAAAATTGTATTTAATTACTTTCTCACTTCATCATCAGTCAAGTCTGTGGGTCGACGCCTCTGCCGCTGCCTCAGCCCCTTCCGCTGCTGCCGCCGCCTATGCCGCGTCATTGGCGCTAAGGGTGCCTGCGCCTGCGCTTTCCAGCCGCATATACCGCCCTGCACACTATGTACTAACTAAAAGATACAAATGTATCTTTCGCCAAGAGTTGTGCTGCAAATTGATCTGTGCGCTGCCACTGCCGCGGTCGACGCCGACTGCGCTGCTTTCATCAATTTCAAATTAGTGAAAATCGAAATCATTTTGCGGGGGTTGCCACACGGTGAACGTAACGGCATTCTATCCTATCTACTCGTTCCACCCAGTCCACCCACCTATTTACCGTTTTGCGGAGCCATTACAAGTGTAATTTATCTCGCAAATCATTAATCAACTTGGCCCGCAAAAAAAAAGAAGTGAGCCCACTGTGCGTTAAGGAAGGAGATGCGCGAGGGAGTGGGGTGTATACACACTGCTCTCTGCATATCAATTGGTCGACGCCCCCGGGGGAATGTGAAAAGGGCGTATTTGAAATTAAAACGCATATAAAAAGCGCGATTGAACACACACACACACAGACACGCGCGCGCTCTCTCTCAACTACACTGTGCAACAAAAGTATATGGAATGCAGCGCGAACACAGCGCCAGCACAGGCAGCAGCATGCATAAATATGCTCAGCAGTGTGGCCACACACACACACACACACAGAGTCAGGGGGCCACACTGACACAAACTTGCTTGCTTGCTCGTGTGTGTGTGCGGCGAATGAGCGGCGAGCGCAGTGTATACACACGCGAGTTTCGTATTGCATAGATTACGATTACCAATTTAATTGAATGCCACCTGAGCGCAAGCGAAACGGCAATCCGATTGGCTGACGCAAGAGAGCAAGCGCGCTCTCTCGCTCTACCGCACACTTTGGCAGAAACGAAATGGAAACGAACGGCCACTGCTCGTTCCATTCCGTTTGCACTGCGAGAGGGATGGCACACGGAGCGAGAGAACGGTCGCTTCGTGTGCTCGTTTCGTCTCGTCTCTTTGCCGCGTCGTTTTTGATGCGATGAGAGAATCATTTTTATTCCCAATTGGAGTTCCGTATGCGTCGGGCGACTGCGGCGGACACAGTGTGCGCGAGTGCGATTATTATTATTATTATTGCATTGAGTTATCGAAATAAGCAGATGAACAAATTGTTATTGCTTCAAAGGCAGCAGGAGTCGATCCACACACAGGTAACAACAACAACAGCAACAACTTCTGCCTGTCGCCTGCCTGCTTCGATGTGATCCGTGTCACTCTCCCACTCCTCGTGTGCGTGTGTGTGTTTGTGTTGTGCGCGCCCTGCGACGACGAAAAAGGAGCTAAGCAAGAAAACAGAAAACACTCTGCGATCGAATTACATTTTAATTGCGCAAAATGTGCAGAAATTATTAAATAAGTAGAAGAAGCAGAAGCAGAAGAAACAACAAAACAAAATCCACAAATATAACGCGATTTATAACGGTGCTGCAGAGAGCGAGACAACAATAACAAGCGTGGTGACAACTCGATTATTTGATAACGGTAAATCAATATGTTATAAACGCAGCGCAACATCCAAAAGCAACGCAAAAGAGAAGTAGAGAGCGAAACAACAATAAAAAAAGTGTGCAAAGTGTGTAAAAATTGCATCGAAATTTCGCTTTAAGTCGCGCGTGTATCTCCTACCCCCACACCTCGCTACGCCCCCTTTCAAATTTCAATTAAATCCGATCGTAAGATATATATAAAGATCGCTCTAATGCAACTGCGTGTGCACCCAACGATGGATTGCAGCGGCCGTTCAACCAACAATATTGAACGTGATTCCGATCTGGGCGACGATTTGGTAAGCAAAGAAAACATGAAAAGGAAAAGAGAAAATTAAGACAGTGCAATAAACTGTGAGAAATTGGGCATGCAGTGGAAGTTTTCAAAAAAATGCAAAAGAAATTGTTGAATTTATTGAGCGCAGGCTTTGCTCTGCACAGTGGGATAACTATTTTGATTGAAAGAAATATTACAAATTCAGAATTTAGGTATACAATAAGTAGAAGACTCTGCAGAACCAAATATTTTGAGTGCATAGAGCAAATTAAGGACAAAATCAATTATTTGTATACTTCTTCATATTATTTTTCGTAAAATTCCCATGAAACTTGGTTTAAGAGTGAATATGAAGTAAATTATTCATTTTGATGCTCTCATTGCATTATAAAGTATAATTTTCAATGGGAAAACTAAGTATTTGAATAGTTTTTGATCAGTTCTCTCTAAAACATCTATTAAATTTCAATTTGTTGTGTATTCAAAATTATATTCGAACTAGTTTCATTTAAATTTCCCACAATTTCCTCTTTCTTTGACAACCGCACTGTTTACCGCGATTCTGCTCACCTCCTGTGTGGACCTTGTGATATTACTAATTTTGCTATTTTATTAAGATTTATTTTTCCTGAAATTAAAGTTGATAATGCGTTTTATCACGCCTTCGACACGGATGCGTCGTGTCGCGTCGCCTCAAACAGGTGTCATAATACAAGCAATAATTGTTGCCAATTATTGCGATGTTTTGCCGACGGAATGTCAACAACAATTCGCTGACTTCTGCTCTCCCTATCTCTCTCTCTATCTCTTTTTCCCCTTGCGGTCCGTATTTGGCTACAATAACTAAAAGCTTTGTATTGATGCAATTCTTGGAGTCTTCTTTGAGCCTCTTCGTGTGTTTACCGATGATTCGAAACGTAATTATAATGTCAAATTGTTGATTCAAAATTAACGCAGAGGCGAGTCGAGCGAGCCGAGCCGAGTGAGTGTACTCGTTATTGGATATATTGAATATTGGCTATTCGGCTTGGGGAGTTATGAGTGTCGTCGATGTGTGTGTTGGTTTTGTTTGCGATGGAGCCGTTAAAAGGTGACATGCTAAATGGTCATACAACGCATTTATTATACACACTCACACACATTCACTCACTCACACACTCACTCGCACTCACACACTCGCACACTCACTAAGTGCATAGACACATGCGCATAAACACAAATAGATTCATCTGTTTTGTGAGCGCGCTGTGCTGTGGAGCCTCTTGGATGGATCGTTTACCCCGGTCTCTATAGTACCATACCATACCATAGCATAGCTAGGCCTAGGCCTATACCTGCAGACTGAAACCTACGAACCCACTGTGGGATCTCGTTCAGCTTTCATCAATTGAAAGATCTCTTTCAATTCAACTCTTTGATGGCGTTCATATGTAAATAAAATGTTCAAATATTTGCATTATTTGTTAGTACCTTAAATGAATATTAAATGGGTTTTATTGCCTCTCTACCAGGCACACACACACACAATTATACACACATACTCATTCACACATACCCGTACACACACCTTCCAGGTATACATATGCTGTGAGAGTGAGTGTGTCTTCTTCAATAAAACTCTTGTTAGGCCTTTTGTTTTTCTTTCGTTTTTATTTCATTGTTGATAGACAGTGTGCCGCGTTGATCAACAGTGAGCTGGACTTTATACAGTGGTAACTGGCTATGAGAATTTTGGAACTCTACGGAATTTCCGCCGAATCTGTAAAGCTATTTGCCATTTATTGATATACTTTAATTATGTTAGATTATATGTATTTTTATGTATTTTTCAATGAGTTACAGCGTGAGCTTACCGTGGGATACGACACTTTACAAAATTTCACCTCGATCCGCAAATTTATTGTCTATTTATTATTATATTTTAATTTTCTATATATTTAATAATGAGTCAGACTTTATATAGTGGTATTTGACAATAATATACTGCTTTCCACAAAATTTAAACTCGATCCATAAAGTAATTCTCTATTCAATGATGTATTTTAATTTTTGTAAAAATTATATACTTTATTTATCTCCAGGTCTACAGTTCTTCATAGCCATTGCCCACTGTAGCTCTTGAGTCAGCCCATAATGCTATTTACATAATTCTTAATAGCTTCGCCTTTTGGCCAGCCGAGTCAAGAATCTCCTCCGAATTGCCCCTTTTTGATATAGTCTTGTGCAAACATTGCGTCCCCAACAGCCAAACGCATCCCGTCATCGTTATACCTACCCATTTTCTTTTATTTTCGTGTCTCTCCTTTCCTTGCTCACTCACTACTTCTTCTTCTTTGTCTGCTTTGCATGTAATTTCGTATAAATATTCCAAGTTTCGGGTTCTGTTCGAGTGAGTTAATTGAACTCGTATGTAACTGCACATCGATTGTTGCGAGGGTGTTGTTTCCCCCGCTCCCATGCCTATCAAGCAGGGTGTATCGGTTACAATTGTCAATCGAAGTGGACACTGTAGGAATACTTACCATGTGGGTGTCTTTAATTAAAACCGACTCGCGGAATGGGATTTTAAACTGACTGTACTCGTATTTATTTTATGCTGGTTCCTTTCGCACGTCCGATATATTTTAATATCAATCGTCGTATCAAATCCTTCCCTATACATTTGTTTATATGTATGCGCATTATAAATGTGTGAGTGTGTATGTGCACTGTGAAATGGGAACTGCAAACGAGGCTCTGAGATTTGCCCAAAAGTCACGATTAAACAATAATGTGGGCTGTCAAAAAGTCATAAATTTTCAAATGAAGCGAGTCGCAGTCGCAGTTGAAGTTGAAGTTGAAGTCGTGCCCCATAGCTGAAGTTACATGCACTGAGAGAAATGTATTATTTCTTCTATTTTAAACAGTATAAAACCTAAAATGCTATGCAAAAATTTAAAAATATATATAATATATGAGTAAAATACTTTTTGTAGAGTAAAAGAAATGAATATCACAGTATTTACTCCTTTTTCTTCGTACACAACGATTTCTCTCGGTGCATGCACTTCTTGCGGTCCATCGACTGTCGTTCCGTCACTCGAGGCACACAACTTTAATTACTTGGGTTAAACGCACAGTTTAAAACCATTGAAGTTCTCGTCTTGATTTCTGAATCGTTTTTAAATTAAATCAAGCAATTGTAAAGTTGTACAGTACATTCAATTCAATTGCAGCAGCACCGAAAACCCATCATCATCATCGCCGTCGTATTAATTTTCGGCCAGGGTGTCCAAGCATTGTCCCACTGTCCCATCATCCCATTCTCTCTCATTGTCTCATTGTCTGATTGTCTCTTTTGTCGCACGTGTTCAAAGTCAGCGTCATTCCCATTCCACGCAATGTGTGTTCCCACATTAAATCACACAGCGCGGCGAGCGAAGCTGTGTGTGGATTGTGGGAGCTGTGCTACACTCTCTCTCTCTCTCCTACTCTCCCACTCTCTTGGCGAGCTCAACTGACCCAACAGTTTAGCAATGGAAAATTAGCCGAATCGGGCCCCCATTCCAGTCGTTGCTTGGGGCATCTCTGCGCCTGTGTGTGCTCGTATGCATGTGTGCGTGTGTGTGTGTGTGTGGTTGTGGATCTTAATGCACTCAGCAGCGGCAAAGGCAACGGCACCTGTTATAATTTGTTTGGCTTCTTGCTCGCTGACAGCCAACGATTTGTATTGAATTCTTTCGCTCTCCGGGGGCAAAGTGTGTCCCTCTCTCGTTCTCTCTGTGTGTGTGTGTTGTTGTTGTTGTATAACATTGTCAGGACGGTAAAAATATTTGATTAAGTATCCAGCGTGCGTTTAGTTGCCTCTGGGGGTAGCTGGCGCTGAGCTTTCAACCGCAATGACAAAGAAAATTTGTTGCCTTTCAGTGACAGTGGGGCAGAGTAGGGGGAGCGATCGTCCAAATCGTAATACACAAACACACAAATATAGTTTATCGTATTTTATACACATGTGTATGTGTGTGTGCTGCTCTGTCACGTCATCGTGCTCGGGCAAATTTTGTAATTTAATTTCAAAACGCAAACGACAAAACAACAAAAACAAAAAACAATAGCAAATGTCAAAGCTATAAAAAGCCAATGGCGACAACAGCGTCGATATAATGGAAGTCTCCTCATAAAAATTATGATTATTACAGTTTTGTTTAGAGTGAATTTATGAATTATTTTTCACCCATAGCTAATAAAATAGTTAATTAGAATTTTGCAGTTTGCCCCGCTCAGTGGCAGCAGCAGCAGCTGCGAACGAGCTGTGCGATAAAGCGCAGTAAACAGTGCAGGCACACACACGCATGCACACACACACTTGCACGCGCACACCGCGTACAGTTGCAAACTAAATATAAAAGCTTATTATCAAAACACTAATAAGAAGCCAGCAGCGCAGCGGCGAAGGCGTGGCTTTTGTGCACGCCAAAATGAGCGCAGCAACACACAAGCACACGATTTGCAAAAGCTCTCGTGCTCTTGCACTCTCTCTCACCCATGCGGGCTTGACGTGCCTGCAGCAGCTGAGCTTTTGCACATTTCGTTTTGCGATCCACAGTGACAGTGAGAGCGCGGGAGAGCGCATACACTTAATTGAACTGTTGCTTTGGCGTGCAATAAAATGGAATGGAAACGTTGCATTTTTTAATTACAATCCAAAACTAGATGTAGCACAGCAACGACAGCAACTGCTGCTCTCGTCCCCTTGCACGTTTCATTTTCAACCGGTTTCCATAGTTGTTGTTGTTGGTTACTTTTGAAATGTTTTTTTTTTCCATTTTTATTGTTTATGCGAATTTTCGTCTGCGCTTTCGTTCACCTTACATGGGCGTGCGTGCAGCGCCCATATAAAAGTGGGTGTGTGCAGCAGGACTGAGAGGGAACTGCGCGAGGGGCTGCCGTTGCAAAGGGGTTAACGTTGGATCGTAAGTACGTTCCGTTTCGTCTGTCTCGCCTGTCCGCGCAGCCAGCGGGCAACGCGACGCGCCATTATGTTTTTGCTGCCCCGCTTCGGTTTCAGTTTCTGCTTTGTTGTTGTTGCCATTTTTATACTTTATTCGCTTTATTTTTTCCGCTTCGTCGCGTTCGCGAGCGAATGAAATACGCGAAGGCACACACACACACGTGCTTGAGTGTTTCTCTCTGTGTATGTGTGTGTGTTTGTATCTCACCGATACGTCTTGCATTTTTATTTCCATGCGGCCTGCAGCGGCGTTTTCCCTATCGCGCACGTTGCACATGTTTTGGTCCTGCCCTTACACACACACTCACACGCAGCTGCAACTGTGTGCGTGTGTATTTACTTATATTTTTTAGCTGCCAGCTCTTGCTGCTCTTCCTCCTCCTCCTCCACATCTTCTTCTTCCTCTACGCGTTGAAATAATTCGCCACGGGGAAGATGCGTAAATGAGCAATTTTTATTTATGTCTGTGCGCATTTTTATTCGGTTATATGAGACAGACAAATAGAGCGAGGGAGAGAGAGCGAGAGAGGGAGCGCGCAAGATGCCGCCATTTACAGCATGCACACACTCATGCTCATGCATGTTCATGCACACACCGCACACACATGTTTCCAAGTACACGCACACAGTAATTATAATTATGTATTTTGTTGCAGAAATCAGCATGTTTCCTTCGCATTTATGTAAATAGTGTGCCCAGTCTTATAGAGAGGTTTACTCTGCCTTCTCTACCTTCTTCTTCTTGCTAGATACGAAATTGCTTAGCTTGGAGAGCTAAGATCTTAACTTGAAGCACCAGAAAGAACTACTGAAACTAGTCTATTTTAGCCCGTTTTTCAAATTACAAAAGTAAAAAATTTTAATTTCATTCGATTTCAATTATTTAAAAATTTTGATAATTAATTAATTAATTTTTATTGAAATAACGTGTTCTATTATTTTTATCGAATACTCTGAATTTGAAGAAGCAGACGAAACTTAAGATATAAGTTCGTTTCCATTACAGAAATCTAAAGAACCTTCCAAAATCTTTAGATTTCAATTCATATTTCATTATTTTCAATAAATAAAAATTGTAAGAAATATACATTTTCAATTACTATTTATGTTTTATTTATAAAAAATTAAGGAATATGATTTTTTTCAATGGAATAACTGCTTCAATCATTTTTATTTAGCTTAGTTTGTGTTTGATTTCTCAATATTAAAGATCTTTAATAAAAAGATTATTTATTTTCAACGTTTTCTTTATATTCCTATACTTTTCAATAGTTTTATAGGCAAATATTTAAAAATATTCCAAAAAAATGTAAGAATTCTTAATTTCATTCTTTCTTTATTTCAAGAACCATTATAAATCGTATAGAATTGTCAGGGTTTCGAGTTGCATAGCTATCTCTCCAATGTAATTACTCTATTCTCCTGCTATCTCTTCTGTTTCTTGGAACAATTCAGCATACTAAAAACGATATAATAGATAATTCTGAATAAATTTCGAAACTATGAAAAACAGTAGAAAAATAGGCACGTTAATAAACTTAAGACGCCAGCACGCCCCGAAGAGCACTTGAATTGTAAGAACATTAGAATATCTAGTTTACGGTTCGCCCTAAAAAAAATACAACACACGCAGCATGCGATGCAGATGAAGGAAGAGAGAGAGAGAGAGAGAGACAGACAGTATTGGTCTGTGCCTGTCATATAATCTTAATCCTTCACACAATATAAACGCGCAGAGGGTCTGGCCTGGCTTTGGGCTCGAGCACGGTATCGAGACCGTAGGTCGTTGAGGATACGCGGCTAGTTAGTTGATCCTGTTTGGCATGCTGCGCTCGTTCACAGTTTTTACCCACTGTGCTGTCTGTCTGTCTGTCCGTCTGTTTGCCTGTTTGTGCGTCCTCTTGTCCGCTTTGTCGCATTATGAATTTCCAGTGGCCGCAACCGGCGGATTTCTTTTGTTTTAAATTAGCACGGCATGTTGCACATGCGGCACGGGTCTGTCTGTCCCACTGTACTGCTTGTGCCTGTGCGTCGTCTGTCTGTCTCTCTCTCTCTCTCTCTCTCTCTCTCTCTCTTTCTCTTACGCGCAGTTTGCCGTCGGCACTCGACCCTGAGTGCTTCCGACAATTTGTCAATTGCAACAATCGCTGCTATCAACGGCAACAACAATGTGAAATTAGCTAAGTTGCATTTGTGGTCAAATTCGAGACGAATGTTAATAAATTAAGATAAATTCATTTTCCTCTACTCAAATTAATGTAAACTAATTAGCGATAAAAACTGTCAGCGGCAAATAAATTGAAATTCTGTATAGATAGTGCCCCCTTATACACCGGGGCATTGAAAGCTATTAAAGTAAATTGCAATAAACACGGGGCCCCCAGAGAAAGAGAGAGAGAGAGAGAGCGCGAAATAGATATTGCCAGCGCGATAACTGTGTCTATAGGGCGTGTGTATCTGTATCTAATACACAGGTAAAAGCATGTACTTCCCCCCCCTCCCCCGCTCAAGTCTAATTGCGATTTAATGTCTTTTGCCTTTTGTCTTTTCGGCTTTCTTCATACGCGCTAAAAGCTTAAACCGATAACACACGACGCGCACACACGTTTATCAACACTGACCACGTTTCCAAATAATAATGGAACTAGCGTGTTCGTCTGCCTGCAACCTGCAAAACTATCTTTAATTACTTACTCGCATTCGCTTCATTCATATGGGTTCCAGTACTACTGCATATATAGTACCTTCCTGCGCCTATAGAGCGAGATACCCGAGCCATACCTGTTCATCATTAGCGCAACTGTGTGCTGGGTTTTTCCCGTAACTCGAGGTTTTTCACTGGAAAAATTATCGAACATTATGGAACATTACGAAAAAAGTAGTACAGCTTATCGTAGCTGTAGCTGATTTATGCGACAGTTATACATAATGGCCGACTATGCGGGAATACCGTTGGTAACTGTGACGAAATGAGCACGTTGCCTTGTAGAACTTATTTTATAATAATTATTCCGACTTTGGCATGTGCAATGATCTTTAACTTGGGAATTTTATTATTGTACTATATAGAACAAATTAAAAAAATACATATATATATATTTGAGGTATTTTTTAAGAAAATGCAAATTCATACAGAATTATAAGAAAAACAAAATATGAAAGAAGAGCGGAACTATTAGGGTTCTGTTTAAAATACTTTGGATTCTTTCTTTTCTTTAACGTTGAAGTAATCTCAATTTTAGTATGGTACTCTGAGATTACTAGTTAAATCTTTCATACTATATAATTAAATTAAAAAGTGCTATGTTAAAAAAAAATATCTTTAGGCAACTTAATTCCTTATCAAACTAATATCTGAAACTATATTGTCATATCTCTGGATTCTACTTACAATTAGAAATCTTTAGAAATATTTAAAAAAAACCGTATACCATATAAAAACCTTCAAGGCAAAATTTAATCGACTTTAAGAGCTTGAGAAACAAGTGAATCTTTAGTAAGATTTTAAGTACAAGAAGTAGTATATTTTCCTGACAAGCTTATATATATATATATATATATATATATATTATAATATATTATATGTACATCTATAATATGTCATGCATATAGCTCGCTGCGTCGAATCGCAAAATGAGAATAAGTTTAATATTCGTATCGATTGGTTATTGAGTTCACCCCAAGCGAGGACGGCATAAAAAATTGCAATTTGTGCAACACGCAACAGGGAGGCGCAACTGCATGGGGGAGAGGAAGAGTAAGAGAGAGAGAGAGGGGGAGGGGTAGAGTCGCTGTACAGCAGAGGGCACAACATTAAAAGCGGCACAAATTCGTTGTGCATTAATTAGACATTTTATAGGTGCAACTCGGCGTAAACTGCACGCCTTACGTCTTCGAGCTGCCACAACCACAATTATTGTTTGGGCCTGGTCAACAACAAGACGCAGCGCAACAACAACACGAACAACAGCAACTGTTGCTGCTCCAACCGCAACTAAAATGTTGCCAGCGAAGCGTCCATCGGCCTCTGAGCGGGCATATTTCGCATGGATTCGATAACTTACATTAATTTGATGTACATATATGATATATACACACATACATATATTCACTTGTGTGTGTGTGTGTGTGGCAACCGCGAATTGCCAACTAACTAACCAACCAAGCCGAGACGCAACGAGTCGAGCGGTCCAATGCGATCGATGCAACGTTTAAGCCACAAAAGCGAAGATGCAGCACAAAGAGCACTCCCTGAAAGCGTAAGGGGGGGGGGGGAGGTAGGTTACAGGGAGCTGGGAGGGCGGATAGAGGTAGGCGTAGGCTACCCCGAGACGTTATACATTTCATTATGCGCATCCGCGTCTCTCTGCTCTCTCGCTGCTCGTATTGCAGTCGAGTTAGCCAAATGGTGTTAGCCACATTTTTGCCATACTCTCGGTACACTGAGAGAAAAACTGACAAAAAACTGTTATGCCCGCCCCAAAGTGTGTGATACATAAACAAGATCAAAGCGAAATGCTTCTATTTATATGACTGCAATTGTGGCGCCAGAAATCAAAGTAGTTGCCTTTCACTCTCTCGATAAAGACCTATCTTTATGGGTTATAAAACCCGTGGCAATCAAGTGTAATTAAAGTATTATTGGAAATAGCTATGATGAGAGGGGAGACCTCTGTGTAAGTGGGGAGAGTGGTAATATTTGTAGCATGAAGAATTGATAAACATTTTTAATAAATTGTGATACATTTTGGTGAGACTTTTGAAGCTTCTCTGATCTTTGATTCAGATTCTCAATCCCGATGATGATGAAATAGAAAATACGTTTAAGATTAATACATATATTGAAATTCTTTTTAAAATTATAAATCCTTAACAAAGATATTTTTCAATACTTGGTTTTCTTTAAAGTTTTCTTTTTACAGAACATTTACTTAAACCAATCTGTTATTATTTAATGACTTAAAATTATTATATAACTTAATATTCTGCTTATAATATTTATCATTTATTCACTTATTAAATTCATAGGGTAATATTTTAATAATTTCTAGAAACAGATTTGTATTTATTGTATACATATTTATAAAAACTTTATCATTATGTTTGAGTTTGGGTTTTAGTACATTTATGCTTAGAAAAACGCCTTAATTTTGGATTTTATATTTCAGTATTATTTATTCTTTAATTTTCAAAAACTCACTTGCTATTTTTTTCGCGCAGTGTCCATGTTTTTTTCCATATTCGTACTCATAAAGGCGTTTGCATTCTGCGCCAACTTCAAAGAATTCCAGGAACTGCGCACACAGCGCTCTTCTAGCATAGCCGGTACCCCTCTCTGCATCTCTGCCCCGCTCTGCAGATGCCTCCCCCTCTCTTCCACTCACTCTCTCTCAGTCTCTGCCCCCCTGGCTGCAAGTGTTGTCTATGTGTGCTTTGGTTTTGGTTGCATTTATGATTACAGCAAGGCGACGAAGACGACAAAACTGAAGTCGACGCTGAACTCGCCGATCGGCGATAAATGTTGTACACACACAGGCACACACTCATGCACACACAGATACTCACACACACAGTGCAGCAGCTGAGGAAGCTGATGATGTGATGATGAGGAGCAAGATGAGGTGGTTCAAGCTGGGCTTGGGCCTGCTTTGGCTTACTTTGTGTGTGATGTGCGAGGTGTATGAGGTGAATGAGGCTTATGAGGTGTATGAGGTGTGTGTGTGCTGCTGCTGCTGCTGCTGTCGGTTGGCTGCCACTGCCGCTGCTTGGCTGTGTTTAAATTGAAAATTCCCGATTTGCACACAGTCACAGATGCGCTTAATTTGCACCTCTCCAAATGCATAAAAAGGCACAAGAGCGGGCAGCAGCAGCACAGGGGCGGAAAGGTGGCCGGAGGGGGGGGGGGGGGGTGAAGCCTGCCTGCCCGGCCAAGCGTAGCGGACTTCTTCTAGCCCAAAGTCACGGCTGGCAATACACGCTGGCTACGCCGAGTTGCAACTTGTGACTTGGCTGGGCCTCTGCCCCGACGCCCTCTACGACACAGACCCTTGCCTCTGCGCTGTCGACATGCCTGCTCCTGTCCTGCCCCTCTGCCCAACACTACACCTTCCCCCCTCTAGACACCTATTTTTTTAATGGGCCCGCGCTCAGCTGGACTGGATGCCATTACCACGTTGGCATTGTTAATTTATTAAGTGCTTTAGCTTTGTTGTCGCCTTTGCCGGGATGCAAAGCAATTGAATGAATCTGTGGACCCACGCCTGATGTGTCAATAGAAGCGCTGAGGGGGCGTGGCGAGAGGGGCACAGCTGGTATCACACGCTAAACGCTGCCCACGCAGCGGCGACAAAGTCTTTGAGCGCACAGCGGGTTGCCAAGGCGCAGGCAGAGCTGGCGAGTGAATGGATAAGGTAGCAGGAGTAGGGAGAGCAGGAGGAGATGGCAGTAGGTAGTTGGAGGTACCAGGCGGAAGCAGAAGGTACCTGAAGGAAGTAGAAAGAAGCTTGAGGAACCAAGAGGAGCAGGAGGAAGAGTAGGATAAACAGCCTGAATGGGCAATAGCTTCGTAGAGTCCAAACGATACGAGCCATGTTAGGCTAAGCGCCGTCATTAATTCCCCAAGCGATCTACATTTCATCATTCCCCTCTCTCTCTCACTTCGTTTCTCCCCTTGCAGTCCCACGGCGATCGAACGGATGACGAGATGCGTGACTGTGATTCCGTGGATGGGGAGCATCAGCAGCAGCAGCAGCAGCATCAACAACAACAGCAGCAACAGCAACATCAGCATCAGCTGAGCGCCAAGGCGGCTATAGCAGCGCGTCTCAGTCACACAGTTGCCGGCAGCGCTGCTGGCGTTGGTGGACTTGCCGGTCTCAATTTCGCCAGTCCCGGAGAGCAAACAGAACTGTCACTCAGGTGGGTGGGAGGCACCCTTTAGTCAGGGTATTCTACTAACCTCTCTCCCTCTCTATTCGTTCTCTTCCTCTCCTGCAGCCATCATCATCAGCTGCCGCCAAATCATCCGCTCAATGCGCTGGGCAGCTTCATGGGCATTGGTGGGCTACACAGCATTCCAAATCTGCAGCACAGCGATGTTCTCGAGAAGCTCAAGATGCAGGTGCGCGACATGAAGGTCGGCCTAATGGTGAGTATGGCTGAGTTTGATATTTATAAAATATAAAGTAGGGAATAGAGGATCCTGCCCGTCTGTCTGTCTGTCTGCCTGTCTGTCTGTCTGTCTGTCTGTCTGCCTGTCTATGTGTCTGCCAGACTGTCTGTTTGTCTGCCTGTCTGTTGGTCTGTATTAGGGACTGGATCTCAGAGATTATACGTGCTAGAACCATCACAATCTGGGACTACACTCATATGTATTGTAGGCTCCTTAGTATTGTTTAAGAATTTAGCCACGCCCATTTTCGCCTGCGGAAATTGTTAAAACTCGAATTGCAAGCGTAATTTTCAAACTACAAATTTTATTTTTGGTAATGACGGCTTTAAATTTGATTAGGATGGGATAGTTCTCATAGAGTGTCTATATACACAGCATATCCATGGTCTTACAGAGTCAAAACTTGACGGTTGCGGTTGCTACTTGTATCAAATAAAATCGTTTATAAATTTACTAAGTTTCCATACTATTTTCATAGCTAAATCTAAATTTAAAATTTTGTGTTGACTCTTAAATCAAATGAAGTTCAAAAAATTAATTTCTATTAGATTCTATGAAACACTTAAAAGAGGAATGCTTACATACATATATTTTATATTGTCATCAAGAAGATATGATATATTTAATAGATGTACCTTGGCTGATAAGCAAAAAGAGCTGCATAAAATAAAAAAAAAATTAATTAAATTTGTAAAATCAAATTTTGATTGATAAAATCAAATTTCAACTTAATTAATTGAAAATATGCAGTTCTTATCATCTTTATACTATATCTTTAAACTAATTGCATTGCAATTTCGAAGTTAGAAGCGGATAGAACACCATATCAATATCAATCTCTCCCATCATTATATCAAATGGAAATTTCGTAATCGTAACAATCGTAAGATTGTGATTTGAATTTGGAATCTGTTTGTTAATCGTATCATTGTGATTATAATCATCATAGAAGGTTTCATAGGAAATTCTCAATCGTATCGAATTCCCAATGAGTTATCCCAAATATCACTGGATGGAATTCATTTTTTCTGCATTGCAGGAACAGGACTATGCAGCGGCAGCACATGCGGCTGCGTTCGGGGTGAACATGCTGCCCACCACGATCAGTTCGGCATTTCCGCTCCCCCACAATTCGGTGGCAGCAGCAGCGGCGGCAGCAACATTTGGACATGCCGCCGTACAGGCGCCATCGGTGCAGGCAGCCAGTAATGGAGGAAGCTACAATGGAGCCGGCGGAGCAGCAGCAGTGGGAGGAGGATCAGCAGGAGGAGGAGGAGCAGGAGCAGTGGGTACAGTGGGAGCAGGCACAGCTTCAGCTGGTGGTGCAGCAAACAGTGGAGCAGGCGCCGGAGGAGGAGGCGGCACAGGTGGAGGAGGAGCGGGAAGCAACAACACATCCGCAAACAGTGGCAACAATAATGGCCACGCCTTCTCATTCGCATCGCCCACCGCGCCCAGCGCCAAAGAAGGTTGGTATTGGGGCAGAAATCTCGGGGTTTATCTTAGCTTGACAACTATCGAACTCAGCACGCCAATTTACAGCTAATTCCGCATCGAACTCATCGACATCCAGCGAGGCATCCAACTCATCGCAGCAGAATAATGGCTGGAGCTTTGAAGAGCAGTACAAACAAGTCAGACAGGTTAGTGTCCAGTCCAGTACCAACAATACCCGAACCCGGCTCGATCTTTAATCTCTTTGCAAACAAGCCGCCGCCGAGAGACGGCGAGAGTCTCACAGAGAGTTTGAGACTCTGAGACTCGAGCAAGCTATCAATTAACCGCTAATAGCCAACATCTTGAACCAGTTAGCTGGGTGTGTCAAGTTTTGATCTTGTTTCCGACTCGCTAGCTGCCCCAAGCTGTGTGTGTGTGGTTGCGTAGCTGTAGAGCTGTTCCGGTTGTGCAATCGAGCAATTACGACTCGGTGAGCACACTACCCGAACAGCATCTTCTTCTCTCGAGCGTACTACACAGTTTCACGAGATCTTTCCATCACGCCTGACTGCCCTAGGACAAGATGCTGCTGCTTTACCACTTTAACACTCGAGATACTAGTTCTATTTCTCATATATCTCTACCTTTTTGGGTAATTAAAATGTAGTTTTATACGCAAAATCAATGGAATACCCTTAGAAGGGTTCTCCAATTTTGTGTGAACCAAAAACAGACAGAAGGAGGCATCATTAACCCCCCAGTGTCAGATACAGCCAAGTTTGTTTGTATGAAATGCAATATCTCTGCTATTAAAAGAGCTAAAGCTGGCAAATTTGTTGACAATATGTCTTAGTACTACACGCAAAATAAGTTTATATTAGTATTTAGGTACGCCCCTAACCGCCCATGTAAATCGAAAAAAACGATTTACTAGCGGAATGTCAGGGCTATAGTATTCATTTTTGATATATATCTGAATTATAATCAGACCAATGATTTTTGAAAATTTGTTTGCATTAGAATAATAAACATAGAAGTTATATATAGGATTTGAAAGTTTAAGTGGGTTTTATACCAACACTCAAAAGTATGCAATATACATTATTTATCAGAAAAGTTATAGAACAGTTGCTTAGCGGGTATAACTTAGTTGGGCACTCGCAACTGTAGCTTTTGTAACTTGTTATACCCGAAATTCGTGTGAACCGCAACAGCTTTTTGGTTGGCAACCCTCTCTCGCTCTCGCTCTCTCTCTCCCTCTCTCTCTCTCTCTCTCTCTCTCGCGCTCTTTGTCTGTCTCTCGCTCTCGATTAACTCACGGGGCAATTCATCAAACGCGGCCCGCATTCTCTATGCACTATAAAAACTTTGACCCTCAGATAGTTGCATGTGTAACTGTGTATATGTGTGTATGTGTGTGTGTAGCAGCAACTTTGGCAGTAACTGTAGCTTCACGGTTAACACCTTCGCTTGCAGCAGCTACGAAACCGGCTTAGTAGTCTACGCCTTCCTCGTACCGTCGGTGTTGGTTGGGTCTTTCGCTTGCCTAATCCCTTCAAGCAGATTCATGCCAGCTATAGATACAGCTACACACACACACACACACAGATACAGATACACATATATATAGAGAGGGGCCAGCAAAATGGCCGCTTTCATTAATTGTGAAAATGTGGCCGAAACGTTAATTATGTTAATTGAGTTGAGTTTGAGAGAAGAAAAACTGTTCTGCGCTGGGAGTGAGCGAGTGCGAGATGGTGAGGGGGGAGTGATGGGGACAGGCAATATGCCGCCCCTTGTCAGACTCCCATCCATCCAGCCAGCCAGCCAGCCAACCAACCAGTCATCCATCCATCCATCCATCCATCTATCTATCCGACTTTCCGTCTAGCGAGCGAAATATTATTTTGGTATTTTTCCTCGTTTCTCTATATATGATTTAGTTTTGTTTTTATACGGACACACACACACACACACACAGAGAGAGAGAGACATACACATATAGTACATACTATATCTATGCTACGTTTGCTCTCATTAATCAATGTCAATTATCTGTACATACTGAATAATTATGTTTAATTATAGACCCCGTTGAGCATTTTCCAATAATCTTTTATATTATCCCCACTCTATATATGACTGTCTCTCAACTCTATTTATATATATATAGATATATATGTATATATATTTGTGCCGTGTATTCTGAATTGCAATCTCCCCCTTACCTGCGTTTCCCTACCCCTCTACCCCCTACCTCCTCCTTCGGGTATTACGAAACTTTGGCGCATGTCGGCCATTATTTGGCTGGTGTTAATAATTATAAATATTATTATCGATTTGCTGGCCTGGTAATATTATTGCATTATTATTGCCATAGTAAAAGTTCTCAAATAATTAACAACAAATGCATTTAAATCTCTCGCATTGAAATTGGTTTATATACGATCTTGAAAAGCAACAACAAATACAACAAAAATCTCACATGTTTAGCTCGAACAAATGCAAAGTATTTTTTTACTTTATTTTTTTTCCCCCCGTTCTTAAGTCGTTCAATTGCGATTGGCCGTATAGAGAGAGAAAAAAAAACAAATATATTAAGAGTATATAGTATAGAGTGTGTGTGTGAGTGTGTGTTTTTCTCCAGTTCGTGCCAATAACTTATCTTAATGACTGAATATCTCAATTTGAGCAACTGTAATATGGTTGGTATGGTTCTATATATGCATAAAATTCGATATTTATATGAAACTAAACTAATTGAGTTTACAGTCGAGTGTGTTAGTAAAGCTCTTAAGTTGTGAAGTGTACTTAACTTGATTAGAGTAGGTTGAAAAACACTTGATATATAGGAAAAGTTTTTGATTTTCTAACCGAATATATAAGTCAAGAGTTTGCGCTGTAAATCAAACCAATTTATGCAGATATTCCTTCTAATTTAACAATTTTCTTATATATATACATATATATACTTATTAAATGGTTTTCTTTGATGTATCACATGCTATAAGGTATGGTATATGTTATTATACTATGATACCATATGGGTTGATAGATTTATTTACTATTTGTTATGATTAGAGCTGAAATTCGTTAATATAGTATGTTTTTATGATATGGTATAAATAGCTTAAAATCTACTTAGTATTTTTGCCAGTAAAGTAGCTTTAAAAATTTCAAATTAGAAATTAGAAAAAATAACTTAAATTTCAAAAATATGCAATAAATCTTGAGATTGAAAATCAACTTATTCATCAAACTATCTTAAGCCTTATAGCACATTATCTTCAGCTCCTTTTCCTCACTCTTCGTTCAACAGCTCGTGCTGATCTTAAATGATCTTTGTTTGCCATTCTCACTCGCAATCATCATCATAAAAAATTTCGAAAATGTATTTATATTTTTATAATTAATTTACGAGGTGCTGCTGTTGATCATTTGCACAGTTTGCATTGCTTTTAATCAGCTCGCACGATCGGCGCACAAGAAGACGATCTTAAGTCAACAAATCAGGCAAAAAACAATACAGAATCGAAAGAGAAAGAGAAAGGGCAAGAAGAGGAGGCAGTAGAAACGAATTTCAGTTAATTAAAGTGAAGAAGAAAACAAAAATGTGGTCAACAGATTTTTCAATAACGAGTGTGAAATTCTTAAATAAATATGTGCAAGATGCACATGTGTGAGGGAAAGATGTATGTGTGTGCGAGTGTGTGTGTGTGTCTGTGTGTAATGAGCATGTGTGAGCTGGACAAATTATGAGGCGACTTGCAATGCGATATGCGACTCTATCATGTCCATTTTGTAGGTCTCTTTAGTGCGGCATCTGCATCGGCAACGGCAGCGAGCTGATAGTTATAAATTATTATAGACACACAGATACACACACACACACACACATGCACATACGTAGTGCAGTTGAGGCAGATGAGTTCCCAGAATCAAGGATTCAAATTTCAAGCACATTTTCCTTCTTCTCCGAGCTGGGACTAGTCCTAGAAATTGTTAGCGACAAATAAGTGAGATTATTTTTATAACTGCACCCAAGGCGAGCGCGAAGTGTGTGTGTGTGCGTACCTTATGCGTGCATATGTGTGTGTGTGTGTGTGAACTGTTATAAAAACGATTATGATTGGTCTAGAACTTCTGTTAGGGGATTTTTATCGTTTTATTGCCGGGCGGATTTTTCCACGTCTGTAGGCAGAGACGCTGCGGCTGCCCGCTGCTTGCTGCCCGCTACCCGCTGCCCGCTGCCCTCTGCTACTGCTGCTGCCGCTGCTGTGATGCAAGCAGCAAGCGCAGGCAGCAAGGCAGCAGGTTTTGCCACAAGGGTTGCCTGAGCTGAGCCGAGCCGCAGCCCGAGGCGGACTTCATTTTTATTAGGTACGCGTAGACATTATTAATACACACATGCAGGCAGAGGCAGCACACACACACACACACACGCACCTACAGGCTGATTACCATGTGCGTGCGTGTGTGTGCATCTGTGTGTGTTTCTCTGTATTTCTCTCTGTTTGTCGTCGATCGTCGATCGTCGCATCGCTGCACTCTGTGCTCTGCGGCTCTTTCAATATTTTTAGTTGATAAACGACCTTTGATGGCGTTGCATCGTCGCGTTGATCGATCGATTCGTGGCTGCAATAGCAAATAAATAAAAACCGTTATAGTATTTGAAATAGTGAATATTCTGAACAATTGTGGCGGGAAAAACCACGCGCAAAGTGTTAAATTGTTTTCGGTGTTTTTCCTAAACGAATCAAAGCTCCGGTGCACTCAAAATGCTTATCTCCGAGGACCAAATACAGGAGGTACTAACAAAGCTATTAAATATACAAAATGTGCCATATTTTATACCGTCAAAAAACAGCTGAAATTTAGCTGGAAACTGGCTAAATGGCAATCAACTTGCAAGTTTGAACTTCAATCAATTTTGCAAAAGCAAAAAATACGCATACGTATTAAACACATGTGTGGTGTGTGTATGAGTGTATATATGTATGTGTGTGTGTGTATGTGTTTGCTGTGTGTGTTTGCCGTATGTGTGTGTGTAGAGTATAGCTCTTGTGGGCGTCGTGCATCATAAAAAACCGTCAGCCAGTTGCAGCAGCAGCAGCTGAATTTGAAGGGGAAAAGGGAAGCGCGCAGAGGCAGAAGCAGAGGGCTGAGGCAGGGGCAGAGGTAGAGCGGGAGCGTGATAGGAAGAGGGAGAGAAAAAAAGAGAGAGAGAGCAGGCAGATCGTCTGGCCGTGGCAACTTGTTGAACGTGGAGCTGCCTCAACAGTTGTGCAGCCTAGCTGCCTCTCTCTCCCACACTCCCTCTCTCTCTCCCCCCTTCCAGCTCACCCCTCGCCCTGTAGTCGCATTTTAAATCATTTATGCGAGTGGGGAGTGCGCAGCGGAGGCAGTTCATCATCATTCGCATTGACTTAGAATGTGCACCCAAAGCCGGAGCGACTCTTCTTGGCCTGCTTCGCCTTCTTCGCCTTTGCCTTTGCCTTTTCCTTTTGCCTTTCCTGCAGCTTGCAGCTTTGCAGTAGGCGGAAAGAGTATGATGAATTCCGAATTTGATGAGTTCACTCAGATGTTGTCATTAATTTTATACACACACACACACACTTAAACACATATGTAGCTCTCTGTCTAGTTCCCATTTCTGGCCAGCAAAAACTTTACGCGCTCCTCGCAGTCAAAGGTCAAAGTGTGCGCCCGAGGAGCGCACCACAAGCAAGCAGAATAAAACTGGAAAAATTTATAATCAACCATCGCAACTGGGCAGCGAGTCGAGGGGAATAAGGCTGAGCCCTGAGACAGCGAGATCAAGCAACAGGAATGCAGCGGCATCATTAATACTTATAGCTAGACTGGGGGGAAGGTGACGGGGGAAACTACATTAGAGAGATATTTGAAAAAGGAATTCATTAGGAAAATCTGTAGAGTGTCTGCCAAATATGTCAGATAAGCATGGAAATTATATTCGGTTTTAGCAGACCTAAAATCGAACTTAATCTATATAATCACATAAAATATCTCCATACTTTTTGTATTAATATATTATTATATTAACTGATTTAATTGCATAGAAAAATTATTGGCAAATTCTTGCACAGCTTGTGTATAGTAAAAAAGTAAAGAATTGCTAGAGAGTATGATCTGATATATTTTTAAAGATATTATCTATTATTATCTATAAAATCATATCAAATGTTGAAATTGCACTTATAAAAAAAACAAAAATGATATACATACCATAAAGAATTTTATAGAAAGTATAATCTGATATATTTTTAATTTATTTGTATGGTATATATTTTATAAAGACTGCTAGATAATTTAAGTTTGTGCACAGGAAACAACGCGGACTATAAAAAATCAAAAGGAAATATGATATGATAGGCTTTAAAAATTAGTAGCACCCCTTAATAAAACAATATAATATAGTTGAAAGTTACGAAAGAAGCTCCTTACAAATAAAAATATATTTTATATATAATTTTAAAGAACAGTCCGAGGTAAAATCGTCATAAAATAATATTCCCGTTGAGTAAATAATGTGAATTTTATGAACATTTAATTTGCCTACTATAAACAAAACCCCACACAGTGCCTGACAGACACTCGATCAGGTTATATTCAACTATATATCTATAGCTCTATAGCTCGTAAATCAAAGAAAAGCTAAAAGTCCTATGAAATTACTACGACAATTAGTGGCGCAGATAAAGAGCTTACAGAAACCGACTATAAACTATAAAGTGCTCGTGAAATGAGCGCAACCCTTGCTCCAGTATCTCTGCACATGCAGCATATAGGGGCTTATATATAGAAAGAGAGAGAGTGAGAGAGAGAGCGTGCGATAAACACCTCTATGATGAGCTAATTACGCATTGTGCGCGACAACTGGAGCGATAACAATGTGCGCCTTCTCTCGCTCACTCCTCGCTCACTCGTGCTCTTCGCACCTTGTTTCAACCCCCGGAGCGAGAGGCAGAGACGTCGTCTTCTGAGGCAGGGCAGAGGGGACACGTCTGTCTATTGTTTGTTATACAACAACAGAGAGCAAACACAATAGCGTCGATTCTGCTCTTGTCTCGCGCCTCGTCGACCATTTTGCGCAAATCCATTGGCCCAAAAGTCAAGTAGTCGCTGGCCCCGGCGCTGGCTGTCTCGCTCTGGCTTACAATGTCTTATTATCTACTATATAACTGCTGTATATATATATATTCCTGTACAATCCTAATCAAATTTGCTTTGCTTTTCACTTGCAGCTCTACGAAATCAACGATGATCCCAAGCGCAAGGAGTTTCTCGATGATTTGTTTTCGTTTATGCAAAAGCGTGGTAAGTACAGTCGAAGAAGGAGAGGGCTATAGCGCAGTGGCAGAGCGAGAGGGGTATAGCATTTGCATACGACTTTGCTGACTCACAGGCAGGCAGGCAGGCAGCCCTCTGCCTGTGTGTGTGTTTGCTTTTCGGACAGACACAAATTATTCTAATTGAATAAATTTCCCGGCACTTTGTCGTTTGATTTGTCGCGAGTGAGTGTCGCGTGAGTGTATGAGTGCGATGTGTGAGTGCGTTGGGTCTGTGAGTGCATTAAAATATGCAGAAATTTCTTGAATGACAGAGAAATCATTATGATGCCGCAGTTTTTGTGTCGTTTTGTCACTCCAAATTACGCTCGCGCGTCTCAAGAACACTTTGCGGGCGCAGAGGCGCGCGGAAACTGGGGGGGCTGGGGCAAGGGTAACCCTGGGCAGCTAGGGAGACCGTATTGGTACTTAAATATCGTGCCAGTGTTGCCTATTTTTAAAACGTCAAGCAAGTGAATTTTACGTTTATTATTTTTTATATTTTCTCATTAATTATGAACATTAACAACAATTGCAGGCAGCGTGTGGCATGCCACGCCGAGCTTTTCTCTCATTTCCTGTGCCACATAGTGGCCTATAGCCGGGGGTAGAGCCCCGTGCAGGAAGGTCCTCCACTACTCTCAAGTATTTGCGCGTTGCAAAGTGCATTTAATTTGTTTGTATTTGCATTTGCGACACGCATCGCGCTGAATGTTGTGCAAAGAAAAAGCCACAGCTAAATTACATGCAACATGCCACAGTGCGAGTGTGTGTGTGCCAGTCTGTGTGTGTGTGTGCGACTTGGCCTGAGCTTGACTCTTGCAACGCGATTTCAGCATAATTTCGCACATATCATCATATTTATTTTAAACAATTTCATGGGATTTTCACACATAGATTAAATGAGCGCTGGGCAAAACGTGTAGAGTCGCACGAGTAACCAGCTCGACGGGCAGTTACCCTGTTTTTCTAGATGTTTGCCTAACTTGTTAGTTTCTTGGAATTTGACTAGCAAATTTGTGGCCTGGAGACTTAGCATAATAAGCTATAAGTAGAAGTATAAGTATAAGTAGAAAGCGCTTTAAGCATTTTAGAAAATTATTATCATGGTATAGTTGATAAAAAAATACATCAAAAGCTTATACTGAGTCAATTAATTAAAGAGAACACTTGAAACTAAGGAAACTGTTGGTTATAGTTCTTTAAGCAACTTGTAATTGGTTTTTGGGCTGATTCTCTTTTTAGATCTCTTTATTTCTTGGGGAACTATGCTCTCAATCATACTCCAAAGCATAAATAAATAACTTGTAAACTCTTTCTCCACTATATAATACTCTCTATACTACTCTCTGCTCATTTTTACTACTCTGCATACTTTATGTATACTCTATACCGCTCTATACTATACTAAACTCTAACTAAAAGTACTCTATTATTTTCATAATATTTCCAACTTATTGATCATATTCCAACTATTTACAATCTAATCAATTCAATCGCATTATCACAGTTTCAAAGCACATTCTCCCCTGGCAAAGAATCCACCTATAGCCCAAGTAGAGTCGCACTAGATAGATAGTTCTGTGCTACCGATCACTATCGAATTTCTCATAGTCCTCGCTCTCTCTCTCACACACACACGTACACCCACATCTCTTCGTTTGCCTTGTCGTAGTGTAGAAGGGTATGCGAAAGATACGCGGATATTCGGATAGCCAAGAGATACCCGGGATGCTTTGGCTACATTGTTTAGATACGCGATGCTGTTGGCCAAGACGCGCAACTTGACAACTTAATGGATTTTAATCTGTCACATACGTTCAGTTTTCTGACAGATTCGTTCGGCGAGGCGGTCACAGAAATGTGTGTACAGCTATATATACTATATGGTATATAGTGTATAGTTGGATGTAGTGTATCTATATAGCATCGTGATATATTTATATCTGCTGTGATATTGTACAATTGTATAACGGAAATTATGCTCAACAAAATGTATAAACTATATGCCAGTTCGTTTTACCTTGCCGACATTTCTTTCTATCGCTTTCTCTATCGTTGGCTGCCGCTCCCTCTCGCTCTCTCGCGTGTGTTTGTGCAGCGAAGAGCGGCGCAATTCTTAATTAAAAGACGTCAATCACTTATCAAGCTTGTGCGCTATTTTCGTAGATATTTTTCAGTCGCAGCAGTCCTCGCGCCACCAGTGACAGACCCTTTGCCATCCTCAGATCCGTCTAAGTCGAAATCACTTGTCAGTTCCCGGGGGGTTGCGCAGGGGCAGGGGCGAGGTTGGGGTGTGCGATGTAGTGGGAGAGAGAGCGGGAGTGTGGGAGACTGCGTTATGATTTTAGACTCGATCAAATTTCTTGAATTTCCATTAAAATGCCAGGCATAAAAATAAATAAATATCAGTGTGTAGTTCTGGCGCGATCTGTCCCTCTCTCTCTCTCTCCCTCTCTTTCCCTCTCTCGGTACTACATACACTACTGTACTGTATAATAATATCAATAATAATAAGGCATGTGCGTGCCAGGGAGACTTTCTGTCTCTACTCAGCCAGGGGCGGAGGCTGACTGTGCCAGGGTTGTCAGCTCGTCAGATCGCAGATCATCGACAAGATCGCAGTGTGCTTTGGCAACAGAGTTAATCGTTAAATTGCCTTTGATTATGTTTTGCGTTTTGTGGCTCGTGCACATGATCGATTCGCCTCACCCCTCCTCTCTCTCTTTTCCTCTCGCCTCTTCCCCCATCCCTACCCCCCTGCCTTACGCCCTTGTCCTCAGAGTAAGGCAAAATAAAATCGTTTCGATTTACTCGCTTTATTATGCTTCCTTTTTATGTGCAATCATTGTGCCTCGCTGTGCTCTTCCCCTCGTCCCTCGTCCCTCGCTCTCCCTCCTTCTCTTCCCCTCTTCCCCCTTCTTCACTAACTCATCGTTTGTTTATATGCATAAAAAACAAAAACGTATTTTCATTCAATCAACACGTCCATCAACGAGTTTGATTGATTCCTTTGGGCTCATAAAAAGTCGAGAGGCCTCCGGCCAGAGGCGTCTCTGGCATCGGTATCCACATCCACATCCACATCGGGGCAAAAACTATTATTCTCTGGCATTAAATGATATTGAACGAATCTGTATTTGTATTTGTATTCGCATCGCATTGCTTCCAGACGGGCACACTCTGAAAATCGAATTACTCACGTACTGCTACAACAGAAAGATCTTATGCAGTTGGGTATGTGCACTATATAGATCAGGGATTATACAGTCGAAATTTCAGCTATAGCTGACTGGTATTTAAAAAGGATTATAGAAGAGTATAGGTAGAGAAAGTATATAAAATAAAGAGAATTATTTAAGAAACTTTACAAATGAACTTTAGAAATTTAAAGAATAATGTGTACTGCAGTTGATTCTGATAATACACTGTAATTCCATAACATATATAATCTAAGAAATCGGTTCAGTTTAAGCTCTCTAGCAGTATATTTAATATTTTTAGGAAAAACTTCAGATTAACGAAACCTTTCAGATTTTCTTAAATATATTCTAGATTTCGATTTGTTTATTTATTTTATATTTGTATATGGCTACTACATAGTGATATATCTTTAATTTCTGAAAGAAATCTTAGTTATTAATGCATACTACACATCATACTTGAGCTAAAATATAGAATTTACAGTCTTTGCTTTTTGAATGCTTAGAAAATACTGTGGGATATGATGTATGCTCTATATATCATCGGTGTTCTGAGGTTTACAAGTAGCTTATAAAGCACACTTTTTAAAGTTAATTGCTTTAACTATGTGTAGACGTTGCTTTACCTTTTCTCTCTGCCTTTGTCTACTTTTCTCTTCTCTTGTTCTCTCTCCTGCCTCTGTTCTCTTCTCCTCAACCCATAACTAACGCAGTAGCTTAGCAATTCTTCAGTATTCGCATAATTTGATTACCTAGCGCCGCTTTTTTGCCTGCTGTGGCCAATGAGCTGGGCCAGGGGAGGTGGGCAGGCAGGCGGGAAGGGAGATGGAGAGAACGGTATGGCCCCGCGGGGCAGGCGGTGCACAGTGGGACGAACAGGCATTGAAATGGACGGCAGGCGTGGCACGTAAAAATCGAATAATACGATTGCAATGGGAATGAGGAATGGGGCATGGGGAATGGGGAATGGGAAATGGGGAATGGGAAGGGGTAGATGGAATAGAACTGATGCCAAAGATGATGATGATTAGCCGCCATAAACATATCGACATATGTACAAACATGTGTATACGCTTTGGATTTATTTCTGTTTTTATCGCTGCGCAGGCAGCAGCAGCGCACTCGGCACTTGTAGCAGTTGTTGTTGTTGCTGTTGTTGTTGTTGTTGTAGCAGTTGCTCTTGTTAAAGCAGTTGTTGTTGTTGTTGCTGCTGCCAGTAGGCAACTGGTGTTAATTGCCCCACGGCCGGCACGGGCAAAGATACAAGATACGAGATACAAATACGATAAATCTATTTTATGGCATCCCTCTCATTTAATCGTGTTTTGCTCGCCGATGCATTTAACAAGCGCATTGGAAAAACATTTACATGCCACAAGTGGAAGTTTTATTACCTGAATGGGTGCACTGCTGAATTACCCCTCACCCACTCTTCCCCCTGCCCCTCCACCTCCCCCTCCCACACCCACGCAGACCCTTCAAAACTCAACTTGATTTTAATATGTTCTTCTCTCATTCATTTTGTTTTGTTTCTTCTTCTGTTGCAGGCACGCCCATCAATCGGCTGCCGATAATGGCCAAATCGGTGCTGGATCTGTATGAGCTATATAATTTGGTTATAGCACGCGGCGGCCTTGTCGATGTGATCAACAAGAAGCTGTGGCAGGAGATCATCAAGGGGCTGCATTTGCCGTCGAGCATAACCAGTGCCGCCTTTACGCTGCGCACACAGTGAGTATACCCCGAGTAAGAGAGAGAGAAGAGAGAGAGAGCGCGATCGTTCGCCACCTGCACGTGAACTATGTGCTAATCAAACAGCGAGAGTAGGGGGGTAGGGAAGGGAGACGGAGAGGCGGATAGCGAGGCAAACAAACGGCAAGGCACAATCAAACATCGGCAAACCGATCAAGGCACAATCGATCTGTCAGCCAACAATCGTTGCTTATGCTGCCTTCCTCCTGCTCTTCCTCTGTCTCTTCCACTCCCTGCCTCTCCCCTCTTCTTCGCTTGTTTGTCTTGCATTCGTCACGTTTCGTATTTACACGTTAATTCACGTTAAACGACAGGACGACAACCTGTGCGATGTGTTTTCCTTGCACTCAGTGCGCCCGCCTCTTCGTTCTCCTCCTCTTCCTGCTCTCCTCCACAATTTATTAATAATTTTATGCATCTTTCAGATACATGAAGTACTTGTATCCGTACGAATGCGAGAAGAAGAACCTGAGCACACCGGCCGAGCTGCAGGCGGCCATCGATGGCAATCGCCGTGAAGGACGTCGCTCCAGCTATGGACAGTACGAGGCTATGCACAATCAAATGCCACTGGTGAGTTGTCTTGGGTTTATTGAAGCGAATTGTTCAGATTTCAAAGGGTCTCGAGTTGGGTATGGCTGGGAGTAAACTATATACCAAATTTCAGAGCTGTAGCTAGTGTAATGACAGAGATCTGCTTAGTTTTCTATTATATGATATGAAGATAATTTAAAGATATGTAAGATCAGTGTAATTTCTTATATCTGAGTGATTTTCATGGCCTAAACAATTGCTGCTCTTCTCCCGCTGCAGTTCAGTGCTTTGCTATAAGTTTAAAGCATAATATATATATTCTTGAACAGTTTGTATATATAACCGATTAGCATAATTTCTCATATCACACTGTCTTAGCCGCTTCTCCTCAACTCTATTCTATTATTATTATTATTTGCTATAATTGTATAGCAGGTTATATATATGCCTGCCATAAAATTTATAGTAAGCCCCTTGCCTTATGCTGAAACTCAATTCATCTCTTCTTTCCCCCTTTCCAGACGCCCATTTCACGCCCCTCGCTACCCGGCGGCATGCAACAAATGTCCCCCCTGGCGCTGGTCACACACGCCGCTGCGGCCAACAATCAACAGGCACAGGCAGCAGCAGCGGCGGCGGCAGCGCATCGTCGCCTGATGGGCGGCCCCGCCTTCGGCCAGATGCCGAATCTGGTGACACAGGAGATCGAGAATCGCATGATGGAGTATCTGCAGCTCATACAGGCCAAGAAGGAGCAGAATGCACCTGTGCTGGGCGCCACACTTCCTCACCAGCAGCAGCAGCAGCAACAGCAGCAGCAACAACAACAACAGCAACAGTCGCTCTCGCATTTGCATCAACAGCAGCAACAGCAGCAGCGTCAGCGCTCGCAGAGCCCCGAGCTGAGCACGCGCGATGCGCTCAGTGCGCAGGTGGCGCTCTGGCAAATGTACCACAACAGCAGCCCAACCGGTTCGGCACACACCTCACCACAGCAACGGTAAGCGGCAGTTGCGTTACACACCACAACAGCTTAGTCTGTGCACACACCTTGCACTTAGACGTGTCACTAACCACTATTATTGCATTCTCTCACCCTCTGGCACTTTAGCGAAGCTTTGAACCTATCCGATTCACCGCCCAATCTCAACTTGAGTCACATCAAACGCGAACGCGATCGCGATCCCACGCCCGAGCCAGCGGATCATGAGGAGGCACCGCCGCCAGCCAAGCGTGTGGGCAGTGGTCTAATGCCGCCTGGCTTTCCTGCAAATTTCTACTTGAATCCACACAATATGGCAGCCGTGGCAGCTGCCGCTGGCTTCCATCATCAGGCAGCAGGCGCCGCCAATCACTTGAATCATCTCAGTCTGCAGCAGCAACAACAGCAACATCAGCAACAGCAGCAGCAGCAGCAACAGGATGCAGCATCCGATGGTGAGCCAGAGGATGAGTACGGCCAGGCAGAGCACAATACCACAGGCAACTCATCCACGCTGCACGACGACAGCGAGCCGCAGCAGCTGAACGGGCATCATCATCATCATCATCATCATAATCTGCATCATCATCTCGAGCATCATCGCGATGATCGTGACGATCACGAGCTGCACCATCATCATCATCAGAATCATCTGGACAAATCGGATGATTCCGCTATTGAGAACTCGCCCAGCACATCCAACACAACCGCCTCCGCATCCGGTGGCAATCGGCACAGTTCGCCGGTTTCGACTAAAAAGAAAAGCAGCTGCGGCAAAACACAGCCCAGCTCCGGCAAGGAGCAGCAGGCACAGCATGAGGCGAGTGGCGGTGCAGGCGGCGCAGCAGTCAAGCTGAATCCGCTAGAGACACTGAGTCTGCTTTCGGGCATGCAATTCCAAGTGGCACGAAATGGTGAGTAGGAGTGTGTACAAGCTAAAGGAGTATGTACAAGCTAAGGCAGTGTGTGTACAAGCTAAGGCAGTGTGTACCAGCTAAGGCAGTGTGTACAGGCTTAAGGTGTGTGTATCGACTAAAATCGACTTTTCTCTGCTTTTCCTCACAGGCACCGGCGCTAATGGCGAACAACAGTTAATTGTGAACCTCGAGCTGAATGGCATCAAGTACACTGGCGTCTTGGTGGCCAATACAGCAGCAGCCCGCAGCACCGAGCAGCAGCAGGAGGAGGAAGAGGAGCAGCAGCAGCAGCAGCACGAGCAAGCAGCAGCAGCTGATAACAAATGTGGACAAGCCACACGCCCCGACGTGACTTCTCCAGGCTCCGATGTGGTTAAGCTGGAGAAGATACGGGACCAGAACGAGGCACACGATGAGGAGGCAGCGACGGCATCGTCGCCCCTCCCGGCCGACAACAATAATGCGGCAGCAACTGATGCGGCGACGGCGGCGGCGGCAGTGGCACTGGGCGTGGGCGTGGGCGTGGGCGTGGGCATGGGTGTTGGTGGGGGCGTTGGTGTTGTAGGCGTGAATATGCTTAAAGATGCTGTGGTCAGTTCGTAAGATCCTCCCCCCCCCACCACCCGTCCACACCCCCGAAACGATCAATCATCGTTCAATCGATCCCAAAAAAGTATTTGGAAAAGCGAAAAAGGAAATACCAAAGTCATATTTTTCAGAAAAATAAAAAAAAAAGTTAAACCTGGCTAAGACTAAAGTGCATCCACACACACACACACACAGAGCAGCAGTTACACCTACACACACACATACACATACATGCATATATACCTAGATATAGCTATCGCTTTGTATGTTCGATTTCCATAACAATTTTGCATAAAAGACAAGCTCGAGTTAAGCAGAGCGTTGTATTTATTGATAGGTTCTCTCTCTAGCTGTAAGTCCCACACACACACGTAGACAGACACACACTTGATTTAGTTGTTAGGGTACCCAAGGTAATGCCACGCCCCAGCCCGCCTGCCGTCAAATTCGTTTAAGTCCGTTTTTATTTTTTTTAATTTTTCTTTCTTTTAATTGCCCCACTTGAAATTTTCCTTGATCGGTTTTTCCAATTTTTGTGTTAGGCTGCCAAGCTTGTGTACATATCGATAATTGCTATGTAGTAAATAAATATATATACATACCTAAACTAAATACAAAACTATATCATCGTATATATCTTTATGTAATTTTAAGAGCACACACACACGAATACAAACGATTATGGCCCATAAACCGTTAGCGCGTAGGAAATATAGACATAAACATGAGAGCATAAAGCATAACGAGCATTATAAAGCACACACACACACACACACACATAAGCACAGCCACATTCACACACACACACACGCATCTAAACAAATAATTATACATATTAAATAATGTCGTAAAAGTGTTTTGCGCCTTGGCCTCTCTGCAGTACCGCCTCCCTGCCCCAGCCTTTCCCCTTCCCCCCTCGCCCCATCCAAGCCAAGCGAAACGTAGTAGCTACAAATATTGTTAGCGTAAGAGTTCAATTTATTGAATAATAATAAATCTATTTAATTTTAGCTCAATTCGCAAATTACTTACTCGGAGCGGGGTTTTTGGGGGGGAGAGCAAGCTATAAAATGGCTGATTGCTGCTAATTAAGCGAGCACCACGGGTGTATGCTAAGCTGGTGGGCAGGGTGAGGGGTAGAGAGAGTGTAGGGGGGGCAGGCAGCGCCGCTTTGACTAAGTGACTGAGCAAACAAAGCGAGCGTGACTGCGAGGCGGTGAAAGAGAGCGGGGGTGCTGCAAGGGGGAAGAAAGTGTGGGGGTAGACTGTCGCAGCAATAGCTGTAGTTTTGTGCAGTGTAGCAGTCGCAGCTCGCAATACACTACGCCATTTTCAAATGCAGTCGCTAGAGATTTGCATTTACAGCGACGGCAAAAAGTATGCTGTTTTTTTGCACTTCCAGTCAGCGCGATTGAACTGCGCTTTCCAAAGAAAAGAATGGAAAAGATGAGCTTGTTTAGGCAATCTGCAGGTTCTGCAAACATGAAATGCAAAAACTGTGAGATTATAGAGAAATTTGTGGCTAAAAAGTAAGTTAAACTTGGTTCCATTTGCTTTGTTTTTGATTGACACACTTTATAGCCTTTAAAAATATCAATTCTATACACAATTCGCTTATACGTAGGTATTCAGCACTTCAACGTTTTCGGCTCTGCCTACACGTATCTGAATCACCTGAATCGTCTGAATACGGTGTTCCTGGCGTACTGCATGTGCTACATTGCGTATACGCAACGTATACCCTATCTGCCTGCTGCGTTACGTCTCTTTCCTTCGAACTCACCTAAACCTGGCTCAAAAAGTGTAGCACATTACCTGCTGCACAAAATTAGTCGTATAATGCACATTGTTATTCCAAGCAAGTTTTTCCAGGCGGGCTTTTTCCCACTGTTTTTCTAAGCTTCACAAAAATATTTACGCTTGCCCTTTCCAGGGTGCGGGGCTTTAAAAGTCGTAAACATGCCGAAATGGCCGTAGATTACAATGACGGCTACGCTGAGTGCGCCCCCGCACGCCCCGCGCCCTCCCCTCTCTGTAAACACACTCTCCCCTCCCCTTCCCCCCAGCGAGCACAAGATGCAGGCCAAACAAAGTGATGAAAAACAAATGTTGTTGAAAACAATGGATGCGTGAAATTGTCGACAGACGAGCGGCGGGACGGGGCAAGGTAGGTCACAAAGAGGGCAGAGTGGGGGGGGGGGGGGGGTGGGGTCGGGTAGAGTGTGAAGCGAGGTTGCCTGCGGTAAGTCAGTACCAGGTGAGATGAAATCAAGTGCTAACTACATTAAGCCAAAACTTGAGGGATGCCAAAGGCGACAAGCAGCTGCCCCCCTCCCGCTCTGCCTTACCCATAATGAGCAGGCAACATTTTGTAGCCGCTTTTGTTGTGCCAGCGGAATGGGGCAAGCACTGGAGAGGGGGAGAGGGGGAATGGGAGGTGGCGCGCTAAAAGGCAGCCCTGGATAAGTGGCAAGTGCGTTCGGGACGCGGCCATAAACAGCTCAAGTTTTACGTTGCCCAGGCAACTCGCAACCCTGCAGCAGCATTCGCTCATAATTCTCTGCCCCTTTAACCTCTCCATCCCCCCTGCAGCTCACCCGTTCTGCAATTCCTTATGCCTTGCACTTTATTTGCCGCAACTCGAGCCGTGCTCGCGCGTCCTTAATTGCCGCTGCACAAGTCCTTGACTCAACTTGCCAGCGTGCCGCCTGCGCGCTGCCTTCCGCCTGATCTGTGAAATATGTGTGTATGGGTGTGTGTGTGTGTGTGTGTGTGTGCCCTGCGGCACTACGCGGCAGGAATTCATGTTGCAAGCGAATTTGCAACATTTTCCGCCAGAGGACTCCAATTGGAATCTGCGCTGCGCAAAAACTTTGCGTGCTTGGCAAAAATTTCTAGTTGAGATAAATTGGTTTTTTTATTTATTTATTTATTTTTTTTTTTGCAGCGCATGCCATAAGTCAAAGTGTATGTCTGTCTCTTTCTCACACTCAAGCTCTTGCTCTTTTATATAATTATAGACCTGCGAAGTGGGGAAACGAATTTGATTTATGTTTCGCCAGCATTATATATTTATTGCTTTATTTAAAACCATTTTCCAGTGGTCTATAATATTTCAGAGCCTGAAATGCAGCATATTCTTACTGATACACCCTTTACTTTGCTTCTAATCCCATTTTTGACTTTCATAACTGCCTCAAAAATCTATAAACATTTTTTTTAAATAAATAATTGTGTATTTATGCATTTTTTCTATGCTACCTCCTTATCGAAATTTGAGCTGTAATTGCTTCTTTCAACTCATAACTTAACAACAAATTATGCTTTTTTTCTGAGGAATATCTTGTTATTTCTTTTCTTTATTAAATCTACATTTAAATTTTAAAAAATTTTCAAATGTCTTTAAAATATTAAAAAATGTATTTTCAATGCATAATCGATGAAACCGAACACAATGTGCAGCAAAATCAAAGCGAAAACAATTTCTGCAAAATAACCTCGAAAAATACGTCGCGGTCCCCCCCCCACAACGAACTTATTTTGCGCCAGCGGCAAAAAGTATGCTACACATTTTTGTGTGGAACACGAAGCGCCTGTGCCGATTGAAGAGGCTCCTTCCCGCTGCTCCTTCAGCTGCTCCTCCTGCTGTTTTCGGGAATGTGTGCAGCAGTTTTTTTTTTTTTTGAGTAGTAATACTTTCATATTCCTAGAATCGCATTAAACAACAAGAGCAGCGGCAAATCCACTCGAGCTCAGCGCGCGCACTTCAACTAATCCGCTTGCGAAGGTAGCGCGGGCAGGAAAGGTCGAGGCGGGATTTGCTCGTTGACTTAAAAGTAAATATGGAGAGAGATGGGCAGCCAGTCAGGCAGGCAGGCAGGGAGAGGGCAAGTGCTACTGCCAAGAATATACACAATATCGATGCGGACAATCGAATTAATTCCATGTCAAGTTATTTAAATACAAGCAAACACAAGGCAAATTAGCTGAACGTGACGGGAGAGGGGCGCGAGGAGTCCCCGCTTGATGCCTGGCAAAATATTGATGGTCAAATTAAAGGCCAATAATACAGCAATAAAGTCGCGCGAGGCGCAGGCCTGCGCCCGGCTCAAGGCCTCAAGGCGACAGGCAGGCAGAGAGAGAAAGCAAGAGAGCGAGAGAGAGAGAGAGAGAGAGAGAGAGAGCGGGGGAGTAGGCACGCACAGGCAGAGCGAGGCACCTTTGGAGCTAGCGCTTAGAAGTATTTATAAATTTTATATAATGTGCTGCAGATACACACACACACTCGCACACACACACACACACACACTCACACACACACACTCGCACACACACAGTGAGTACAATAGCAGTTTGCCCTTTTTGTGTTGCCACAGTTCGTTCGTCCTGCGATTATTTACCAATACACACAGACATGGCTTTAAAAAGCCATATGCGCATGTGTGTGTGTGTGTTGGTGTGTTACCTATACGCACTGCCCCCCCCCCTGCCCCTGCTGCCCTTATTTAATGTGTTTAATACAGCAATTGTGTGGCTTTTTAGTACACACAGCGCTGCGCGTAATTATGTTGCCAGCGCCGAGGCTGCATGTGTGCGTGTGTGTGTGTGAGAGGCCTAGCCAGCGTGTTTGGCAACATTAGACAAGGCAAGCTAAGCAACAGTTGTTTGCAGCATAAGTCACACTGATTTTGCCAATTCGCAGAGCGTTTGGCTTGAATCTGTATGAAATGCTAGTAAATAAAGAGTAAAATGTTTTAATTTTTAACTCTAAGGCAAAACTAGTTTAAGAACAGACGCAGTTCTGACGTTTTTTTGTTTTTAAACCTTTGCAAACCTAGTGAAAACTAGCCCAAACTTTAAGCGCCTATCAAGCTTAGGCCATAGACACTACAAACTTGTTTAGCCCATGTATTGGTAGATAAAGAATGCATAAATAATTGGCAAAAAATCGCAGCTCAATCACTAGTTCCGTTTAGCCGCCTGTGCGCCTTGAAAAGCAGTATTTTCTTGGTTTTGTACACCTTAAAAAAATACTGCCTTTGCGTTTGTTGCGCAACATTTGCCGCACTGCTTGCACGCCCGCATAAACATGTTGCCCGGCTTGCACTGCTTGCCGAGCACGCAACAAGTTGTCCAGGCGGCGCAACAGCAATGAGTGCGAGCGAGCGCGCGACTTCTGATAAGAGCAACTTGTTGCTGCTGCTCGGACGCGACGCAGCGGAGACGTCGCAACATGCTGCGCGAGCCCGAGCAGAGCGGCGCTTGCGCTACGCCAAAAGCATAGCACGCTTTCTGGCGGCTGTGTAAGTGTACGTGTGTGTGTGTGTGTGTGTGCACAGCTCAATAACAAACTCGATTTTAACTTGCACTTTTAGTCTGCGTTGCCAGCGTCGCTGCTGCTGCGCTGCTGCTGCTACCTGGCAAACCACCCCTAGCGTAGCGAAGCTTGCAAGCTTTTTGTTTGTGCCGCAACATTTGCCGAAGCTCGCCAGGCATGCAACAAGCCAGCTGCGCGAGAGCGAGCAGGAAGAGTGAGAGAGCGAGAGAGAGAGAGCAGGAAGAGCGAGAGGTGTTTGTGTTCGTACTTCGCACTCGCGCGTCCGTCAATACCAACATTTGCTCTGGCGCTGGCGCTGGCCGCAGCTTCAGGCTGCTGCCGCTGCCGCTGCTCAACATAAACGCTGCGCGACGTCGACTGCGACGGCGACGGCGGCGCGGCCGAATCGACGCGACTTCACTTATGTAGGATTTTTGCACACTTGAGAGTTTTAGTTCGCATTTGGCAGAATTGATAGATACAACACGGCGGCGCAGGCAAAAGTGCGCACAGGCGAGAGCGACGCGTGCACGCCGTAGATACACATATCTAGATACAGATACAGAAGCACACAAAGCGCACGGACAAACAAACAAACCGAAACAAAATTAAAAAAAAAAAAAAAAAAACAAAAAGAAAGCACAATAAAGTAAGTGAAAATCACAAATAAAAGCGGAAATTTGATGCGAAGCAGCGAGCGAACGATTGGCCGAGTGGCCCATATATCATCGCGTTCATATCTGTGAATCTGCAGTGAATCAGTATCATTCCAATCGGAGCAGCGCAACGCAGGCAGTTCGATTCTAATTGGGAAAACATTTGTCGGCCGCGTTGATTTCTATTTGTGTTTCATATTCGTGTGTGTGCGTGCGTGTGTGAGTGCACGTGTGTGTGTGCGTGCAATTGCAGCGCAAATAATCAAGCAGCAGCAGCAGCAGCAGCAGCAGGTAAAAATTATATACAAAATTGAATGCATTGCATGCCTCACGCCTCACGCCTCATGCCTTTGCCCCGCTGCCCCCCCCCCCTCCTACCTTACGCCTGAGCTAACCAACCGCCTAACTAATTGTTACTAAAGCTGTTTCGTCTGCTCATCAACGGCTACGGCAAAGCCAGAGCCCAGGCGAAAGCGAACGAGCAATTACAGTTAGCCAAGAACAAAAGCTCGTTAAGCGGGAAGCGTGGAGTAGAGCAAAAGGAAAAAAATAACAAATGCTGCTAAGCTGCATGACAGGCAGTGTGAGAGAGAGGGAGAGGGAGAGAGAGTGGAGCAGGCGCTGCCACATTTCAATTATCCATTTTCAATTTAAATTTAATTGCAAATTTACTTGAGCGGGGAATGTGTTGGTCGGGGCAGGGGGAGGGGAGGGCCAGTCGATCGCTGCTAACAGCGCGCTTTGTCACGTGCGCTGTTATCAATTACCAGTACGCTGTTAACTCGCACACCTACTGCCTGCAATGTTAAATTGCATTCCAACTGCCTGCACGCTGTTAAGTTGCCTGCACGCTGTTAACTCGCACACCTACTGCCTGCAATATTAAATTGCATTCCTATTCCCTGCACGCTGTTAACTCATACGCCCACTGCCTGCATGCTGTTAACTCGCCTTGCACTCAAACTGCGCTGTTAACTCTCACACCCACTGCCTGTTAACAGTCTTTCTCGTCTTTGTCTCACGCACGATCGCAGCCCGTTTCGTTGCTCTTGTGTTGTGCTGCCGCTCACGCGTTCAGCGCCAGCAGCAGCTCATTGCGCGCTCTCTCTCGCCATGGCGCGCGCTCTGCCGCGCGCTCTATGCTGCTTTGATTTCTTGCTGCTGCTGCTGCTGCTGCTGCTCTCTCAGCTGTTGTGCGCTCTCTGCGCTCGCTCTGCTCCCACTGCTGTTACTGCTGTTGCTCGCATTGTTGTTGCAGTTGGCGCTGGCCGATTGGCGTTGGCAAGTTCAGATACAGACACTGATATACGCGCATATGTGCGCCCGTACTCGCACTCGCACTCGCACTCGCACTCACACTCTTACTCTCACTCTCACTCGTACTCGTACTTCTCCGCGTGCTGTGTGCGTTCAGTTCTGTGTGCTGTGTGTGCCCCGCAGATTGTTTCATTTTTTCTTTTCTTTCGTTATTTTATATTTTCTCGCATTGTTTTTGTATTTTTGTATCGTACGTATCGCACGGCACCGCGGCGCGCGCTCTGAGCGAAATCAGTTTGACGTTTTGCTTTGACAGGCAATCGTCGTCGTCGTCGTCGTCGTCGTCGTCGCTGCCTCTGTCGCTGCCGTCGTCGTCGTCGTCGTCGTCGTCGCAGCTGTAGTCGCTTTCGCGTCGCTCTGTGTGGCTGTGGATCGTGATCTCCAAGTCGCAGTCACAACTCGCCGGTAGCCGCAGTCGCAGCGCAAGAACAGAACGAAAAGTAAAATAAAATAAACAAGAAAAAACCCAACGCAGTTGTAACCGAAATTCGTGTGCGTGTGTGTGTGTGTGCGCACTGCGCTTATAAATTAGGCAAGCATAATGAGTGAGCCAATTGTATCGGGCAGATATACGCGCAGTTTCGCCTTATCGCTGTGACGTCACAGCGCAATTTTTTGATTGCAGCGGCGTCTGCTGCGGCTGCTGCTGTTATTATTCTTAATGCATTTAATTTAGTTGTGCAGCGAGTGAGCGAGAGAGAGCGACACACACACACACGCACACTCACAGCGCGTATATCGTGTGCGTCAAGCAGCGCAGTCGGCAGCGCTGTCGCTGGCGCCGTGTTATGAACGTGACCTCCGTGTATTAAAATAAATTCTAATTTGTGTAGAAAGAGTTGAGAGAGCGGCAAGAAAAAAACAACGAAATGTTTTGTTATTGTTGTGACGATATTCCGCAAAGAAGTATTCGCCACACACACACACACACTCACACGCACGCACACACACCGACACACAGATACTCGAATCTTTGTCTAGGCGTGCGTGTGCGTGTGTGTTCATGTGTATTTGTTTAATTTATATCTAGAGTCTGATATAAATATTAAAATAAAAAATAAAATACCACAAGGCAACAACAGCAGCAACAGCAACAGCAACAGCAGCAGCAACAACAACAACAACAACTGAGCAACTTTGTCGTTCTTTTTTTGTTCATTTTTCGGGTACGTTGTCAAGAGATAATGTCTTCTATATGTAGTGTGTAGTACGTACTGGCCCCAAACATGTAGCTCAATATGTTGTGCGACACTTACGACAAAGAGTTCGCCTTGAGAACTGCCCTCCAAAAGAAAACCGAGCAGCAGCAGCGGCAGCGGCAGAGGCAGCGAGAACAAGCGAATCAACATTAAAATTAAAATCGAAATAAAAATTAACAACATATTCGGGTAGTTCATACTCGGGGACAGACAGACCGAGAGATATATATAGTAGCAGATACATATATCTGTATCCGTATTGTATATGGACTGAGTCTCGCTTCTTATAGACAGGGCGAGGCAGCAGCAGCAGCAAATAAAAAGGCGCTTAAAGTTATCGGGCATTCGCCGCGTGCCGCTGCTCATGCTGCGCTCGCCGCACCTCGCCTCACCGCGCCACGACAGATAGTCCCCCCATAGCACATAGCCATATAGCCGACTATAGCTATAGCTACAATATATCTATATAGCCATAGCCATAGCCATAGCCAGAGCCATACGCGTCGTAAACAATGCAAAAATATCGTCTCGTACTTATAAACAAGCCACAATAAACTTTCGCGATTTGCGTTTCGTTTCGCCGTAGTATTCGCTGCGTTTTCGCCGCATTTCAATTTCGATTTCGATTTTCGATTTCGATTTTTTAACCTTTCCTAGCAGGAATCTCCTACTTGTACTCATCTTCGCAATTCATGCCCGTACTCACAACTCACACTCACAACTCACACTCACACTCAGTCTTGTACTCACCGCACTCACTCTCCAGCCCGTTTAAGTGTCGACTCGCAACTGACCCATTTCGGCGATTATCTAATGCCTGTTTTTGTTTTCTGTTTTCGGTTTTCGGTTTACGGCTTATTGTTTTTGCTTTTGTTTTGATTTGTCGCTTTCGTTTCGTTTTGCTGCTTTTTCTTCTTTTTTCCTCTTCAATTTCCATTATCTTTCTGCGATACGTTGTCTCCACAATCGCCGCGCAACTGCCGTGTCCGTTTTGTGAGTATTTCTTAATTAATTCTCAATTTTAACTGTTTATTAAAATTGAAATTGCCTTCGCTCGGCTCTAAAAAAACAAACATATTCGAGCCATGTCACTGCATACTGATTTCACTCGCATTCACCCGCATTCATCCGTATTCACTGTGCCATGCACTCGTATTCCAACGGCGATTCGCCGAGATTTAGTAACAAGACTTATGCAAGAGCCCCCCCGCCCCTCCCACGCGCAGGCGCCCTTCCTCGAGCGTGCCTGTTAAGCTAATGGGCGAGCGTGCAGTGTACCTGTTTACCTGCTTCAATTGTACCCAAATTGTGTCAAGTGATCTGCGCCGAATATATTAGCCAGTCTATCGTATATTACTATCATATCTGTCGCGGCGTAGAACTATGCAAGTCTTTATTGTACCATTTGCAGCTCAGGTACGTGCCAGACAATTGTACCAAATTTGGGTCAAGCGAGCTGTAGAGCTATAGACGCATCAAAACTCATCCGATAGTCGAGGTAGATCATTTTTTTGTGTTTTCAAAAATTTTAAAAATAAATAAGATGCTCTCTACATATTTAAAATAGGTTGCAGGGTATCTTACAGTTGGGAACACTGACGTGTTGCTTTCCTTGGTCGCTTGTATAAATCATATATGTATGGTACACACTTTCAGAGACACCAAGTATGTGCTTAACGAATTGTACCAAATTTGTACTCAGTTTTGTGTACCTTCTGCTCTCTCTTCTTATGTACCACAGCTGCGCCGTACACTTAGTAATGGACTAAGTACTTACTCATCCATCTAACAATTGATAAACATATAACCCACTCGACTGAATCATAGTTGTACCCATAATTCGGTACACACAGCATACCCAACTATGTGTGCCTCTCTCGTTCTCGCTCTCTCTCTCTCTCTCCCGCCGTACTGTACGCGTACTTTCATCATGTGTTTGGGCCTGTCTGGCGGGCATTCATGAATCGCGATTTATATCGTATTGTCAGCTGGCAAAAGCTGAGGCAAAGTCGCCTCGTAATGGGCGACACTTTTGCCATTATCTTCCAGTTTAGATCGGCATTTGAAATGCAAATTCTTTCGAGTGGCAAAAAACTCTTTCAAATGCGCTCACAAAATCACAAAAAAATGTTTCACAATTTGTCTACAAATCATGTATGTACGTGCAGCATACATGTGTGTATATGTGTGTGTGCGCCTATGTGTGTGTGCATATAGACATATATCTACTTACGTTCATTATCAAATAGGGCAGCTTTCCGGCGGTTGTAAGCGATTAGCTCTGTTCATTTGTCTCATTCGAGGCTCTCTCCCGCGCTCCCTCCACATATATGCTGTCTCTTTCTTGGGGGACCTCAAGGGCAATGTAAATATGTCGCTGACATTTCTCTCTGTGTGACGCACAAGCCAAGAACTCGCTCGCTGTCCGCCGAAGGTCGCACACTCTAACCGCGCACAGTCCGCACACGGCCGAGACAGAGATGAATGTCTTGGCCATTTTCGTTTACGCCAAATTTCAGCTACTAAATATGTAAATTAATTAGCCAAGCATATGTGAGTTTAATTTTCTCTTACAATTACACGCATTACAGCACCAACGAATTTGTCGGCGAGTGAGTCGAGTCGCTTCGTTGATGCCCTACAAAAAGTCGGTTCTTAGTCAGGTTCTGCCCTGGGTTCTTTGTAATCAAATTTCCCCCACAAGTTAAGCTGCATTCGTTCCCTACATAAATGTATCTTAATCTATGCGCAGCGCGTTGCTCTGCGTCTCACGTACTCCATCGACCACACAGTTCGACCACCCTGTTTGCGTAGTCGTAAGCTAATCTCTGCTTAGATGGTCTTGCTTTCAATTATTTTTAAAACGTAAATATTTTTTTAATGATAAACAAATCATGTGAAATTCAATAGGGGGCCATACGAAGTGTGCCCAGAATGGAAAATTTAATTGGTAACATTTTGCGAAACTCCGAATTGCAATACTACGAAACGATACGAAACGATACGAAACGATACGAAGCGACCCCATTGCATGAGACTAAGTAATAATAACAATTCGAAACCGAATATTATTATATTTATTATCTAGACGCGCGTTCTACGGAATCACATGATGCCTGCTATTATAGCGCACATTCAACCTGATATCGGTGGCATGTTGAATTATTTACGTTACGTTCGATCAGACTTTGAGCCCAGCAGAGCGAGGGAGAGAGAGACACATACACAGATAAACAGTTAGACGGTAATCCAGCGTCATAACCAGATAAACAATTTTGGTATAGGGTTTTATTAATTATACACTGACCTTGACCTACATACAAAGAAGATATTACAACGAAGTGGGGGGGAAAAAGAGTGTGTGTTTTATTATCAGTTTCTGGAAATTTCACTGACTTTTAGCTTGAACTTATTATCTTATTCAAAAAAACTCTCTTATTAGTTCCAAGAAAATGGAGCAGAGCTTATAGATAATTAACACAGTTATTTTTTGAGTTGGAATCAAGTGATATGTCAGCCATTTCCTACAAGTTCTTAATAGTTGCAAGCTTTGTAGATTGAGTTTTTATTTATTTGCCATAATTAGCTATAATATACCATATTAAAGTCGAAATGAGATATGAGAGTGCGTGCGTTGAGGCCTTCAGCTCTATCGAGATTGAAGAACGATAAGGACTGTATTGTCTGGAATAGAAAACATCGAGACCTTATTCTAGATATCTCACATATACCATATATAACCAATTTAAAATTACAGCCATAATCCCCAGGCTTCAATCGCACCTTTCTCATTCCACTTAGGACAAGCAATTTGAATCTTTTATCGCTGGAATTAATTTCGAGCAAATTAATTCCCGGCAAACTGAATTACTTTATTAATCCGCCCACCCGGTACCCGCATTATACTCGGCAATCAGATTTCATCTATAGCATTAACGCGTAAGCCGATTTGCCGTTCCCCTCCTCGAATGCTGAACAATGATAAATATCAAATTAAATTCACATTAATAATCGGTTGCACTTTAATTCACGATTTACGATGTTGCGCTTAACTCTGCAATTAAATCGTCTACTCGAATTGATTAATCAACTCGTGGCATATCGCATACGCGTTGAACCCGAATCGGAAACCGCAACGAATTCAGATCAAGTGCGAGTCGCGTCGCTGCTGCGGGCAGTGCACAGTATAAGCGCAATAAAATATTAATAATAATAATATTTTATTACAATTAATATGTTTATTTGCTCGTTTTTTTTATGGCGTTTTTATGTTCTTTAAGTAATTAATACTTATGTCTGATTTCGGCGAAACAACTCAAAAGTATCTGGCTCAGTTCGAGCATATAAATCGCACAATTAATTGGCGGCTGGCTGCTCGCTGCATGTTGCAGGCGGGCATGGGCGACTGTCAGATACTCTAGAGTGGGAGAATGCCTTTGAAATGAAAGTATATAATATTTTCCCGTTTCAATTACGATTGTAAAACATTAAATATATACTAAAAGAACTTCAAACTGTACAAATAATTATTTAAAATATTCTCAATATATTTTTTTTCAATAAATATATAATAAGACAAATTTTCATAAATTCTAAAATAATTGACACTTTATAAGCTGCAGTAATCTGAAAAGTTATATATATTATATTCGATATATATAGTTTTAATTTTTTAGAAACACATCTGCAACTTTTCAGTTATTTTTAAAAATTGCTACTTACTATTTTTAGATTGTTTTCTTGATTTAAAAATAAATATCAATTAGTTTTGTTGATTTCATATGCAGCGTATGGATATGTATATTTATATTCTTTGATTGTACACCTTGCTAAACTATAGCACGCTGCGCTTTAGTCGCTCACACAGCTACCCTGCAATTAGACACTTGAACTATCGAGCCAGCCCATACCCTGCACTTAGCCAGGGTATATTCCAAATTGCAACAATGTGCATGCACGCGAGTAGCTCATGGATGCAAAGATACAAAGATACATTGGCGCTGCAACTGACTGCGGGTGTGCGAGTGTGTGTGTGACTTGCTGTGTGTGTGTCTTGCTGTGTGTGTGTCTTGCTGTGTGTGTAAACAATGGAAAACGCAGTGCAGCAGCTGCTAAACATCAGTTGGCAAAAAGCAAAAGGCATTAGATACAAAATTGTTGCTGTTGCTGCTGTTGTTGTTGCTGCTGTTGCTGTTGTTGCTGTAGTGCTTTTTGTCGGTTTCTTTGTCGAGTTGCCAAGTTGCCAAGCTGCCCGGTTGCCAAGTTGCCAAGTTGCCACAAATATGGATATGGATATGGCCCCCCGTTGCTGTACAAGGCGATGCCGCAGCGAGACGAGTCAGCATGCGTGTGTGTGTGTACACACTTTAATTTATATTGTGCCACACACACTCACTCGCACACACACGCTCACGCACACACGCTCGCACACACCTGATGATGATGCTATTATACAAATACCGCGTGCCACGCTGCATACAAATAACGTGTGCAAGGCATATGCCATATGCCTTGAGCTGCACTGCCTGTGTGTGTGCCACGCCCCTCTATGGCAGCCGCCCACACGCCCAGCACACACACACACACCCACTAAGAGGCCATCGCTAATAGAATTTGGTGCTGCTGCTGCTGCTGCAGCTTGATGAGATTAGTTTTTAGTTGCATAGCATCAGGCGATTGTCCTTGCTGCCACACACGCACACACACACTTGCCCCAAGATTGCTGCTGTTGTTGTTGTTTATGCAACTTAAAAGCGCAGAGCGTAGAGGGCAAAAATCATTAATTTTCTTTTAATAGTTATGAGCGTGCTAAAAATAGATTTAACAGAGGCAAGAGATAAGGAGAGGGAAAGAGAGAGAGAGAGGGGGCTGGATAGTGGTTTACCCGGGGCAGAGAGAGGTATATGAAGTGGGCTATAGAGTGGCTTCTAGCGTAGGAAGGGGCATGGCCCATGTAGATGCTTGCGTATTCAGCACACGCTCACACGATCTCGCAGCTCATTGCTGGCTCCCATTGTCTTTGGGATGTTGCCTCCGCTGTGGCCTCTCCCGCGGCCTCCTCTGTTGCCTCTCCTGTGGCCTGCTCTGCTGTCTATCCCGCTGCCTCTGCTGCCTCCTGCTCAGCTGCTGCTGTTGATGCCGCCTGTCTAGTTTGTGTCTTGTTGTGACGCCTTTGTTTTTGGCCAACAATACAAGCAGGCGCACACAAATAGGGCAAACAGACAGACGGCGTCAACAAGTGGCTCAAAACGCTGCACATCCTTAGAGCCAAAGAGGGAGAGAGAGAGAACGAGCGGGGGAAAGAGAGCGAGCGACAAGCTGTATCCCTTTGGCGAGTCAATCAACGTCGTGCAGTGCCTGCCTCCAATCAAGTGCAGGATATAAAGCAACAGCAGCTCGCATTTCCACTCAATGCCACAAAAACACGTACGCCCCTCGCCAGCAGACCCCTACTCCCCCACCCCCCCAACCCCTCCAGCCCTCGTTGACTGCCTTTACATGCGCAAAATTTGAAATAGGTCGACACATCGAGGCGCGTTGCTAATCTAAAGTGTTTTGCAGCCTGCCTCTGCGTCCGCCCTTCTTCTGCTTCTTGCACGTCTTCTGGCTCTACACTCTGTCTTCCTATCAGTTGATTTGCTGCTTTTCACTTTCGTTCGAGTTTTATCTGAATATTTAAAATTGCTTTCGCACCAGGCATATGAGGCATATGCGAAAATGACATGAGCTCTACGCTAGCATATTCGGGGTCTTGGCTGTATTTCTATTTGTGTCACAGTCGATGATAAAGCCAACGCGTCAAGTCGACGTCACAGTACCCCAAGAAAAAAAAAAAAAACTTATTGAACAAGAACCGCAACAGTATAATCATATCAGACAGACAGCCGAGCTTCTGCTCCAAGTCAAAAGGGTCCGGCAAACTATCGAATTTCCCGAAACTTGACTTTTCCGACAGTCGCAAAAGTTTAGTTAACTTTTAGTTGTGGGGAGAAGGGTTGGCGGGGGGGGGGAGCCACACCCGCCGTTGCCTCGAGCATATTTTATCACTTATTTATGAACATATTTGTGCAGGTTACTCACGTAGTATTTGCACAGCCAGTGACAATGCCCAAAAGACCCGCTCAATATCGGTCGCACAATGCTGCACATAAATATATATACACCCACCTTGGCTTCAATAATCATTGCCAATATGAATTTATTACCCCGCTGACAAGTTTGGCAATTTTTTAATTGTCAATGAAACCGAAAAGTTTCGGAAAACGTAATCGAAACGGAATCCGAAAAACCCGTAACCCGTACCGCGAACCTACCCACTTACTTATCAGCTCGATATCGTTAATAATGATGATGATGATGATGATAATAAACTCCATTACGGTCTACTGTGCAAAATTGTACAGTTCATACGGTGGCATAATCAATTTATATTTATAGATAGAGTGTATAGCATAGACCGATCAGCATTAGATTACGAAAATTGCTATATGATCGAGGAGGGTCTTCAGTTACAGTTTCTTTTCGATAACTTTCGGTTTCTATGGAACGCAGGTCGAAATGCGTATAAATTGATGTAATAAAATGTTGAAATTTAGTTTGGAGACAATTGTGAACAATTGAGTGAGGTTGTATTTGTATATGGACGACCTAAAGATACCCTGTAGTTACTGTAAACAGCAAGCTATTATTTGTAGTTTTTACTAATGATTTGCTGCTTTTCTTCGCACACACTCAGCATACCCCACTTGCTCTGCCCACAGGGTATGCAGCCGTAATAAAGACAGTTGCATAATTCGCGCACCTTACATGTGCTCAGCTCCTGAACTGCGCGATAAAGTGAATTCGAAAAAAAAAACTTCTTCATGTACCTTGTACCTTAGCTCGCTTTTCCTTGTCAGTTCCCACCACAGGCGTGTACTTCTTTCAGCCTAGATAAAGCCCTCTCTAGCTCATCAAAATAAAAAAAAATAGTAAAGGAAAATAAAAACAAGTAATGCTTCTATATAAAGTGATCGCTCAGTTCTCATTTTTGTAATATCTGTGTAAATTTGACAACTCTGCCATCAATCTAATAAGAATCGCGCAGAGACCAACTTTCCCTATAGACATACCACATATGTGCATTAATTTATGAATTTCATCGATTAGATATGTACATATATCTGTTCAGATTGTCTGGCAGCCCATATAGACTATAAAACTATGGGTAGCTGGGCCTATTTTTATTCATATGACATAAATCACGGCATAGATATGAGTAGTTGTTTTTTTTTTGGGTTTTCTGCTTTATTTCAAAGTACGTTTTGGGAAACTCAAATATTATATTAATATAAAATAAAAGATACAATTAAATTGAATTTCAGAGTTTGGAATAAAGTCGTGTAAATAAGTCTAAAATCTGCGAGTATAAACAATGCAATATGTTAGTCGAGTCAAGAGAGCGGCAGAAGCAAATACATGTTTGTATGTATGGAGAGGTAAAACCAGCTTAACTGGAACAGAACCCGATAATAATCGCAGCGACTGTGTTGCAGTCTGTGTAAAATTAAACAAAATTATAGACGAAAGAGACATTTGTTTAATCACATCAATCGTTTGATGTCGATCAATTTGCGTTGATTTATGACGTGGTAGAAGGCGCCCCAACAGCTCAGAGATTGGCAGATAAAGTGGAATGGGAACTGGGTTCAAGCCTGGGAACGATTTAACCCTACATGATTAATAAACATAAAAATAGCAACTATAAATTATTTGAATTAGTTGGAGGCAAGATTCCCCCGCTAAATGATTAATCAACATAAAAATAGAAATTGTAATTTATTCACGCTTTGCCCACTGCTTTGCAGGTACTTGACATGTGAGCGACAGAGCGAGAGCGAGAGCGAGAGAGAGAGCGCGCGAAAGAGAGAGCAGCTCAATCAGCAAGTCAATAGATTGTCGCAAAAATGTTTCAATTATGTTACCCACTACAAAGAGCGAACCACCACAGCAGCTACAAGAACAAGAACAACCGCAACAAGCAGAAGCTAGAGGAAGCAGAGGCAGCAACTGCTGCTGCAGTCAGCGCTTAAGCAGCGACGCAACCGAAACGAATTGCGAGCAACGCAAACAACAAACCGAAAACCACAACAACAACAAGTACAACAAATAAGCACAGCCACAGCGCAGCAGTCGAGCAGCAGCGCAGCGCAGAGCGCAGAGCGCAACAAGAGCGTAAGCAGAGAGAGAGTGTGAGTGAGAGTGAGAGCGTAGGCAACTGCAACAGGACTTCGCCGCCATCATGGGCTGTTCGCCAAGCACACTGCACAATTCGTCGTCATCGGCGACGGCGCCGGCAGCGGGTGGCGGCGGCGCTGCTTCGGGCACTGCTGCTGCTGCTGCTTCGAATGCGCCGCTGCCGCCGCTCGACGGCAACGAGAAGGATGGCAGCTTATTGTTCTGCATTAAGCTGCGTCGCAGTCGCATGCGTCGCTGCAGCTGCGGCGCCGTCACGCTGCAGCAGAATCAGAACGGCGACGGCAGCACAGGCAGCGCAGGCAACTGCGCGGAGAACATGATGTGCAACCAGGTGCTGCTCAATCCGCAGCAATCGAAAAACGAGTCGGACTACGAGAAGGTGAGTACACACTGTGCGCCGCAGCTGACCAATTGAACTCACTCTCTCTCTCTCTCTCTCTCTCTCCCCCCCCACTCCTTTCTCACTCTTTGTGTCCCCCGCCTCGCTCTAATCCCCGCCAGCAGCTTAGCACGGGCAAAAAGGACTCCATTGTAACCGTCGCTGCCCTGGGCAACTTCACAACAAGCGTCGTACGACGTGCTACCGGAACGGGCAGTAAGTAGCTCCTAGGCTAACAATGGGTACCCACTAACAGCTCGAATAAGTCCCGGGGCGAACCTACAATGGGGCTGAGGCTAAGACTGCCTTTAAAGTGAATATATATGGTGCCCGTGGGGTAGGGAGTGCAAAACTTAAAGAAAACTTTAATTCCTTAATATAGCACAAATTCAGGAAAATTAAAATCTAACAAAAACTAGATTAAGCTATAGAAAAAACTATAGTTTCCATGGGTTGGGCTTGTTTTTAACTGTAAAGTCTATAGTGTGGAGTAGAGTAGGAGGCATAAGCCTAATAGTTAAGCTAGATTTATTATACATGTTGTTTAAGCATAGATAATTACTGGAAGTTACTTTTAAAATTTTGCCACGCCCTCTGATGCACTGCTACATCGTTTATCAGGCGTAATTTTCAAGCTCAGTTATTCATTTTTAAATATGTACAATATTTATGGCTATTCGAATGATATTTGCAAATTTGATTGCAATTGGATAACTAATATAGAAGTTATTTAGGAAATGGTTAATAGGTTACGCCTGCATGCAATAAAAATTACACATAAGTCTAAGTGCTGGGTATATAATAGTTGTAGCTTTTTTAGGTAGTAACTTCAGCTTTATAGCGGTAAATGTTGTGTGTAATGCATTCCTCAGGCTGCCCCTTCGGCGTCAAAGTCTGTGAACTTAGCACAGAAGTCGTTGATCTTGTTTCTTTTAGTATAATATGACGCGATCAGATAAAAGTTAGGGTATGCCCCATACAAAAGAAGTTCCTCTACAACTTGAGAAAGAAATACTCAACAGCTTCAGATTATAGAGAAAAAAAATTAAGTTCTCTTCCAGAACTAGTTAATCATGTTACTTTGTTTGTATATCATATTATTATTTTATTATATTATTACTAATTATGCGTAAATTCACTATTAGTAATTGATAATTATATTTAGAGGGGGCTGACGTAGGTACGGCAAGTAATCCTTAGCCGGAACCCACATATCACGCACTTCAAATGAAATCGTGAGCTAAAGTTAATCAAATTGCCCACAGTACTCGGCGTACGTGGACAGAGGGCAGGGTATTAAAGCGGCGATGTCTGGCGCGCACAGCTGATAAATTTGCAAGGCAGCAAGAGAGATCGCGTGAGAGGGGGGGGGAGAGAGAGTAATACGATCTGTGACAAGTCAGCTGGCGCTAGTGCGCTGCGTCTCTGTTACCCAAGTGCAGCTGTTTTTATGTCGACTTCAATTAACGGCTTGCCCTGAGCTTCGGCCCGAGCTTCGCATATCAATGGTGTGTGCAGCCGACGACGACGCAGACAGTAGCACAGCTGCAGTTCAGTCAGAGAGAGAGGAGAGCGCGTATGTCAGTCGGAGAGCGCGGCAGAGCGGCAGTGAGTGCGCTTCGACTCGGACTGCGTGTGTAACTTGATCGCGCTCAGCCGCATCAGCAGCAGCAGCCCGCAGATCGCAGAGAGCGTCGCGCTTACTCTCTCGCCCACTCTCCCTCTCTCTCGCGTTCTCTCTCTCTGCGTATGCCAGTTTAAAGCTCGCGAGGGCAATCGCAACAGCTGCTCGCCATTTATGGAGTCAGTCGCTGTGAATTGGTTCGTCGTGTCGGTCGCCTTTTTTCCCGTTTCTGTGCTACGTCGCATTCTGTAATCGCGGCACGCGGTCGGTTCTTCTTATTAATATTATTATTATTGCCTGCCGTGCACAAATAACAATAATAAAATAAAAGCAATACGATAATACACAATATATGTATATAAAGAGTACAAAACAGCGCAATCAAACACACACACACACACACACACACTTTCGACTGTCGGCGAAGTCGAGCGCGAAAAGCGAAACGCGAAACGCGAACGCGAAACTGCGAAACGCGCGCGCGTCTTATGCAAATCGAAGCGAGACGAAACGCAGAAGGCGAAGGCGTAGAAAGAGAATTAACATTCGGTTATAGATCGAGCTTGAAGATCGTGCGCAGCAGCAGCAGCAGCAGCGGCGCAAGGGGGCGCGTTTAGCGGGCGTGTCGCCAACTGGTTGCAACTGCCACAATCGCCTTGTTGCCCCGGCCTAATGCGACCCAACAAATTTGGCTAGAAAAGCCGTGCGAGCCGATTGCAGCGTGTATTAGCCAGGGCCAACCAGTTCAGAACCAAAATCGAGCGCAATTAAAGCCTATGACACCAGCTAAAACAACAACAACAAGACGTGTGTGTGTGTGTGTGTGACATACAAACGCGTAGCTGCAATTGCTGTGCGTGTGTGTGTGGAAAAAAACAGCGCGGAGCAACGCACTGCGAGCCAAAATATCAAAAAAGCGACAACAAAACAAACGCTCAAATAAAATGAGAAAAAAAAATAGCAACAATTTATACACACACAACAGCGCAAAGTGTTAAAATTCAAAATAAACTTCACAACTAAGTGTGCCAGCAACAACAACAGCAGCAGCAACAGCAACAGCAGCAGCAGCAACAACAACAACTACAGCAACAGCAGCAGCAGCAGCAACAACAACAACTACAGCAACAGCAGCAACTTCTCAGCAAGAGCAGGAGAAGCGGAGAAGCAGAAGCAGAGCAGGAGAATAAGATTCGTCTAGCGATCGAAACAGGTGGATGTCGCTCGAGTGTAGTGTAGTCTGTATCTGCAGCTGTACGGGTAGCCACATGTATGAGTGTGCGTGTGTATCTGTATCTCAAACTCGTAGCGCTTGCCATTTGTATCTGTGCGTTTTCATTCTTGAATTCAAAGCGCAGTGTGTGCGAACGATTAACATGCTGCAGCTAACGGTAGTACAAAGCGCAGGGAGAGTGAGAAAGGGGGAGAGAGAGTCAGAGAGAGAGAGAGAGAGTGGAAGAGAGAGCGCGGCAGAGAGAGAGCCATACTGATTGAGAGTTATATCACATTTGTCTGCTTATTAAATTCAACTTGCCGATAAAAAAGATTCACATGACAATCGAGTTCAGCCACACGAGACTGTGACGATCTTGGGCGATTCTAGGCAAACAGACACACACACACACACATGCACACACACACACATGCAGCACAGTCTCAGTCGGCGTGAGCGTTGCCAGAGCGTGCGAATTGCCAATCGATCGACGCTGCTGCCCACGCAAACGGCGCCAAAGCATCAATCAAAGCAAAATACACAAAAGCAACACAAAGCAAACGAACAAGACAAGCAATGAAAACAAAACATAAAACACGGGCAGCAGGCAGAGCGGGTGCCCCCGCTGCGACGCACTTTGTATACCCTTTTTGTAGATTTTTTAATTTCACATCTTGATAGAGTATTATAGCTTGTGCATATCGTAAATTAACCCCGACTGACAGCTGTGTGGGCTGCACAATTTGGTTACTTAATTCTCGAAATCAAAATAAATATATGTTCTTCATAAGGAACTCGCGCGAAATCCCGTATACTTTATATTGAATATACATAGATTAGTTTGCTTTCTTTTCGAAATAAATAATTGCGGTTGTGGAATATTTATGGAGCGTGTGGTATGGCTTGACTAACTTCTTAGTTAGTTACTTTCTTTCGAGTTTTCAAGTACAGCATGATATAATGCATAATTATATTATATTATAACGCAGCGCCCAGTATACCGTCTTGTATGGTAAATACCAATTTAAAGTATGATATTCAATACTTAAATAAATCATACTTTTTTTTGAGCATATTTACTTGATTGTTTCACACTTGAGTGTATCAAAATTTCTAATAACTCAATCATAAGCCTTTTATACGTAGTTGAGCTTCTATTAAATAGAACAAATGCCTATTACCTGGTACTTGCCATACAACGCAAGTATTTATAGTAATTACGCCTATGTAATAGTATTTTTTCTAGACTGTCAAGCAATTATTCAAGCTATAGATCTGTAGATCAGATTACAAATAGCTATAGTTGCCAAACTGAGGCGTAGAAACTGATACAGAAACAGATGAATCATGTTAGAGTAGTATATGTAGTAAAAAATAAAATATATATAATTTATGAAGGTACTATAACCTGCTATAATGTACAATCTAACTAAATACAAAACTATACAATTCTGAGTGTACTTCTACAGAAAAAAACTAGAGTTAAAAGAGTAAATAGAGTAATAATCAAAATATATGCAGCCTACGCGGCTCCTTTAACCTACTGTAGGGTATAAACTAATTGAATTCAACCTTGTAGCAGCATAAAAAGTAATAAACCAATTATATGCAATTATAAAAAAGATACTATAAACTCATTTAAGGTATAACCTAACTGAATTTAACCCTGTATTAGCTGCCTTTCTATAAGCCATACTTGGAGGATGCTTCATTCAAACTCGTCACAAACTTCTTTAAAAAGCTCATAGCACCCGCTCTGCCTGCCGTGTAGCGCAACGTGTAATGCACTGTAGAGTCTGTCGATTAATTATGTGCGCCTAATCCCCGCCTGCCAGCAGCTGCCACAGTCAGGTGTCAAGTGGCGCGCAGGCAGCAGGCAGCAGGCAGCAGGCAGCATCGAGTGCGCCGAGTACCAGGTGGGGCAAGCAGCAAGTGCCGCGTCGTGCCGCGTGTGCTGCACTTTATCAGTTTTTCACATTAATTACGCACTCACTGAGGAAGCAGCAGCAGCGATAAGCCGAAGGGGATAGGGGCAGGGCAGGCAATTGAAAATCGAAATCGAAATCGAAATTAGAATTGAAATCAATTCAAAGTGATTTCGCTTTGATTGCGCCCCGTTCGAGTAGTTCACATAAATCGCGCTGCTTATGTTCACAAGTTGTCGCATTAAAATGCGATTTGTTGAGCTTATTAGAAAGTGTCAGTGGCGCGCGGGAGGGGCTGAAGTACTGGCCCCGTCCACCAGTACACATGAACGCGGTGCCACCTGTTGCCGCTCCCGGGCCACGTGAAGCTATGCGCGTTCACACGAACATTGCCAGAGTTTCTGCTTGAGATTAGATTAAGGCAACAGAAATACACGGAGAGACAGGCAGAGAGAGAGAGAGAGAGCGTGAGAGATAGAGAGCGCCGAGAGACAGACCGAACTGCCCGCTTATGTCAATATGGCGACGACGCTGGGCTGGGCGCACTATCATAGCAGCTGCAGGGGCGATCATGGCCGTTAGATAAGTTCAGGGCAGGTTCGCAAGGTTCGCAGGGCAGGCTCTGCCTCTCCCTCACTCACTGCTGCTCTCACTCTCCCACTCTCCCTCTCTCTTGCTCTCTCCCTCTCTACGCCCCTGCTTATATAGCAGATGTAGATTGTGCACGCTTTTTGTTTTCTACTTTGATTATTTATATGCACTTGTATGTGTATCGCAGCCACTGTGCTACAGTGGGTGAGTGTGTGCGTGTGTGTGAAAACGCATTATGCGACCGTGTTTCAGTATCTGTATCTCCATGTGTGCGGGGCCTAAACATCTGAATACTATGAGCAAACTTGCCTGATATTATCTTATCAAAAATTAATTGGTTGTCATGACAACGGCCGAGGCGCAAAAGACACTCGCTCGCAGCTGACCGGACCGGCCAGCGTCATCCGCGCAATACGCTGCAGCAGTCCTACGAGATCTTGAGAGATCTCTGGTATTCCCTATTTACGCTCAAGTTCAATAAATATTTCACATAACTCGCACAGCTCGTTTCAATTTGCTCACTCGTTTATTCAAATTTTTTACGTTTCATTTTCGAATATTTTTTTGTACGCTTTTTAGCGGAAATTCTCCGTAGTTGTTTCGAAAATATTTTCGCGATTTGTAACATCCGCAAGCGGATATTAAAGCTCTTCTGGAGCACGTCCTATTCATATTTCGATTTACTGCGCATATTATGAGGCAAAACAAATGGAAGATTTCGCATAGGATACGCTAAGCTTATTCAATATTTTCATAGTTTTTTTAAAGCCGGCGAGTATTCGCTTACACTTGCTTACTGAGTGTGTGTGTGTCTTTTCTGATATACGAATTTACCTTCGCATCAATTCTGTGTTATTCCCCTCGAGCTATAAGCACATATTATTGAATTTCCACGAAATTGACTGGTCGGTCAGTAAAGAAATTTCTGTGAAAATCATTTTGCGTTACCGTTATAATTGGATGACTTTCATAAAAACACATAGATAGTTACGGTCATCATTTAAGCAACACTCGTACACTCGCATACAACGAAAATCCCACTTTATTTAAGAAGTTTTGGCATTTTGTTTGCATAACATTATGGGGAATACCCTGTAGCTGGCAATTACTGACTGAATGGCTGTATGAGTTCAGTTCTTAAGGATGAGTTGCTGCTAGAGAGAGTGCAGTTAGAGCTTTATTTTTATTGAATATTTAAGAAGAAATAGTTGAAAAGAATATTAGATTGCAGTGTTAGATTCCATTAGACTTACATGTTTTAACCCTAGTATCTGCCTAGTCCATATATAATAGGTGTCTCTGTGCCCATCACATAGACAAGTCGGAACAGCTCAACCGCTGGCGTGTAGCGCATCGTGCAGGGTCGCTTGTGGTTTCAGAATCCGTGCGAGAATTATCATCTGGCAAACAGTTTTTCATAACGGATTAGTGCGGACGTTTCGCAGTGTCGCTCGTTCTTCGGTCTAGTCTGGCACGCTCTCTGCCTCACACACACTCTCTCTCCCCATCTCCCGCTCTCACACGCTCACTCGCTCCAGGGCAAAGCCAAGTCGGATGCCCTTTGCGGCGCATTCATAATTTGCACGCTGAATGAGAACGATTTGAATGTGAATTACAATTTCCATCTGAATTCAATTAAAGTTTCATTCGTTTGCACAGACGGTCTGTTTGGTTTGTCGGTCTGTCGGTCTGTCTGTCGGTCTGCCGCTCTGTCTGTCGCTCTGTCTGTCGCTGCTTAGGTCGTTAGGTCGTTAGGTCGTTTTGTGTCGCTCTCGTCTTGCCGCGCGTCTTGTTTGTTTGCCTACGGTAACGGTAACTGTGACTCGTCTAACGGCGATTCTGTTAAATTTGAATATAGCCTGCAGTGTTTGCAGAGGGCGCTGCCCACCTAACTTCCCCTAGCTACAACTACCCCTCGTCTGGGCCATGCTGCAGGCTGGCAAATAAGCTCGGGCCAAGTGCTAATCGATCAAAATCAAGCGCACCTTCGACTCAACAGGCAACAACTTGTGTGTGCACACACACTTTACACACTAATGAGCCAGTAACTTGCTTGTGCCGCAGTGTGTGTGTGTGTGTGTGTGTGTGCGTGTGTGTGTGTGGGTGTGTAATATGAGCAAGTGCTGTAAGTATTTTGAAAAGCAAAGGCGCCGCCAACCACTTAAGCTTAGTTCGTTTTAAGTTCTGGCAAATTGCAGACCTCCCCCCCCCCTGCACACTACAACCCCTCTCCCACTCTCATCCCCTACCCTGTGTGCGTGTGTGTGTGCCCCAAATAGTTGAGATTCAAGTGAAAATTAAACATGGCAGCGCAAAGCAAAAACCCAAAAACCCAAAAACCGAAACCGAAGCGAACCCTGTTGCTTGTCAGAGGCGGAGGCAGAAGCAGAGGCTGTTGCTGCTGCCCGTGCTGCCTCTGCTGCTGCTGCTGCTGCTTTTATCTAAACAATTTATCGATTTTCGTTTAGATTACAGCGCGTAGAACGCTGCCGCTGCTGGCCGCAGCGCCGGAGTCGGCGATAAGATACACACAGTCCATGCTGTATTTATTTGAATACAGCGCAGATTCCCCCCCCCCTCCACTACCACACCATATATATACCATGCATGTATATATAGATATATATTATGATACTCCAGTCCATATATTATTGTGTTATGAGTACCGACGCCGTAGTACGCACACGTCGTTGTACTAGTTCCGCGTGTTTATGTTTCGGATCTATTTTCGTACTCGTCGGCTGCAGATACAGGCACAAATTGATATAGCTAAAGATACATACACCCATACAGCTGCAGACACACAGATATACATATATGTTATGCATGTGGAGCAGGTTATCATTACGCACTAATTGTCTGAAATCAATGCCAAACGCAGCTAGATAAACAGACGGAAAAGGCAACGAATACGGCAACAAAGCGGGCACAACAACACGCAGCAGCAACAACAACAACAACAACAACAGCATAAATGACAAATTAACACGGTGCCACGAAAATAATCAAAAGCGATAATTATGTTGAATATTTGTAGTTAATTTGCAAAGTCAGACAAAATATACAAAAAAAAACAGCAACAACAAAAGTAGCACAAGAAAAGACAGCAAATAAGGAGGAAGAAGCAGGCGAAAACGCATAGCCAAAACAGGCGTAACAATGATAATTTCCAGTCAGCCCGCCAACCTGTCCACAGCGACGACGTCACAGCAGCAGCAGCAGCACGAGGAAGGCGTTGCTGCTGATTGCAATTGCGAAGGGGCAAAGGCGTCGGGAGCAGCAGCAGCAGCAGCAGCAGCAGCCGCAGCAGGCGTAGGCGGCACAGGCACAGCCAAGTCTCTAATGATGAGCAGAGCGGGCAGACAAGCGACAGAGACAGCAGCAACAACAACAGCAGCAGCAACAGCAGCAACAGCAGCAACTACAGCCATGAAAGCTGCAACAACAGCAACAACTACAGCCATGCCAGCAACAACAGCCATGCCAGCAACAACATGTACAACACCAGCAACAATGCCAGCAACAACAGCAGCAGCAGCAGCAGCAGCAACAACAACAACAACAACAGAAAGAACTTTAACAAGCAGAGCTTCATTAACGCGTCCGGCCTCCGAGTCCGAGCTGCTTGTGGGTAAGCCGATTGTCAGTGGCGTCGTAGCCAGGGGGGGGGCAGGGTCGAAATGGTTGGGGGGGGGATGGTCTGGCAAGCACAAGTGTTTAGCCGGGCGGGGGAGGGCAACGTGCGTGTGCCCTGCTATAAAGTGTTTTTGAAATGCCAACGTTTATAATTAAATAAAACGTGCGACTAGTGAAAATGAATGGCCGACGCGTGCCTGTGCGTGTGCGTATTCATGTGTGTGTGTGTGCGTATGCGTGTGTGCCGTATCTCTAGCACTCTCCTTCCCCCCTCTCTCTCTCACTCTCGCGCTGACCGCACAAAAGTATGCAGCACACTACACGCAGCGCACGCAAAAATGTAGTCTGCTTTTCAGCGCGCAATTTGCTGCTGCACAAATTTCTCAAGTGAATTGAACTATGCACTGTCGCCATCACTCATGCTCTCCCGCTCTCTCTCTCTCTCTCTCTCTTGCAGGCACTGGCACATCGGGCACCAGCTCATCCGGCGGCGGTCGTACCGGACCACGCAAATCCTCGCTAGCTCTGGCACTGACGCCCGAGGATGAAACAATGGATGTGTATACGGTAAGTGAAGCGATACGATATACACACGCTATATATATATATATATATATATATATATATATAGAAACCTATGTACACGCACGCACATCAATTGGGATGCTGTCGCTCCGCTGCCGCTGCCGCTGCTGGCGCGGGGCCAGCTTCGTGGCCAACGGCATTTCGGACAATTTCGGCACTCGCTTTTTGCTGTTGTTTTTTTTTCTGTTGACAACGCACATGTGTGTTACGTCTTTGATAAGATATCTTATCGCTGAAGAGCTCATTATATGACGGGGCGGGGGGTGGGGGGGCAAGGGCAGGGCAGGCTGCGCGCTTGGCATAGTACACTGTAATTTTGCTTAGCTGCGCTTCTTTAGCCGGCGCTATTACAACGACTGCAGGCGCGTGTGTGTGCGAATTTCTGCGAGTGTGTGTGTGCGTGTGTGGAGAGTGCGTGCGTGTGTGTGAGGAGTGTGCGTGTGTCTGTGTGTGTCGTAGAGTCGCACATAAACAATGCGCTGTCTAGAGAAATCAAATCAATTAACATTGAAGGTGGCAAATCAAAAAGTAAAGAAATAGATTAACCCGCCGTCGCCGTCGCCGCCGTCGCCTTCGTCGCTGCCATCGATCGCCGATCGCCGATCGCCTAGTGGGCCGTCGCAGTCGCTGCCGCTGCCACTGCCAGCGCCATCGCCATCGCCGTCGTCGAGCCAATTGGCTCAGACACACAGGCAGCGCACAGTCAGTTGTCGTGTTCGTTTCGACCGCAAAACCTGTGAAAATATTACGATTTCTACTAGTCTAGTCGGATTGAGATATATACTATATATACAAATATATATATAACTCACGATTATCGAGTGTCTCGCAAGACTTGCTCGACGGGATTACGGCCAGCGACACGTTTCGTTGTGGAAAAGTTTTGCTATTGTCATGTTATAGGACAATTTTCATCGGGAGAAATTCGATAGGAAACACTCAAGTCAAAAGTGTTCGTGTGTATTCGCGTGTGTGTCTGTGTGTGAGTGTGTGTGTGTATTGTATAATTAGCAGAATGCGCAATTGTTTGCCAAAAATTGCGAGTGTTTTTCGCAGCAAAGCGACGACACATTCAAATGATTCCGACGGCGACGGCGACGCAGATGCCGATGCGGAGCGTTATATCAAAGTGAAGTCAACGAAGAAGGCAGCGAAGGCAGCGAAGGCTGCAAAAACAAAAGTCGAATCTGATCAATTTCTCGATAATGCCAATAAAAAGCAGCAGCAGCTGCGACCAGCAGCCAAAGCGACGGCTGATGACGTCGATAAGCAGCGACTGATAAGAGGCAAAGCCGGCGGCGGCGTCGTCAAGGCAAACGAAGTGGATTTGGAGCAGCAGCAGGAAGGTCAGCAGAAAAGCATCCGCAAGGAAATTAAGCGGGAAGCAGCAGCAGGAGGCGTAGCAGCAGAAGGAGCAGGTGAAGTGGCCGATGAAGCAGTAGCAGGAGTAGGAGCTGCCGGAGCAGCAGCCGCAGCAGCAGCAACCACATTAGTCCGGCCCTTTGCCGGCAACGGCAACGCAAGCAAAACACCTGAACAAATCGAGCTGGAGTACGAGGCGAGCGTGGCCGCCGAGCGTGGTGACATAATGACGCCATTGCCGCGCGATCAACGAGCGCAGGGCATGACCTACGCAAACGGGCGCACAATGCAGCCGGAAATAGCCGAAGCCATACGTAATCTGGATACGCAGGCGCTGCGACTGAACAATCTAACGCACGAGGATCGCTGCCGACTGACGCAGAGCATGTCGGTGGACGCGGACGTTGGCAGCGGCGAGGGCACTGTGCTGCTGCGCACGAAGGCGAATCCATTTGATCGCCAGTGTCACAGCCTGTACGAGCGACGACTGCACAAGGGACCCAAGCTGCATCTGTGGGTGGGCAATGGCAGGCCGCCACGCCCGACGCCTCAGTCGGACGACGACGACATCAAAACGTTTCAGGTAGAAGGGGAGCCAGGGGAGCCGGGGGTGCCAGGGCAGCCAGGGGTGCCAGGGCAGCCAGGGGTTGCCTGTCAGTCAGTCAGTCAACGATCGTTGATTTGTATTTATGAACTCAACGCGACTTCGCTGATACCCGATAACTTACCAAGTCAACAAAGAAGACTTCCAACTGGCTACCATTGCGCTTGTCATATATAGAGATATACATATGTATGTGTGCCATATTTATATATAGTCACACTTATCTGACTCATACGTATTGCGGCAGCGAAGTGTGATCGATTGTCAAATCTTTTGTTGTGCTTCCCGTTGTCATTACACGCGAATTACTTGACGCAATTACTCAGCTTAATTAATCGTTATCGATATCGAAATGGGCAGGAAAAAGGCGCTTAAATAAACAGCTAATTTAAGTTCGGAAAAAGGCTGCCTAAATAAACAGTTAAATGTCAATTAAAAAGAGCTGCAAATGCCGCTCGAATAAACAGCCAAATACCAGTTGAAAGCGGCTTAAAAAACTGTTAAAAATACTGCAAATAAACAGCTAAAAAAGGCATGTTTAAAAAGGCTACATTTCTTTGGAATTTTGTCAGCTTCTTTTCATTAAAATCCGCTTAAATAAACAGCTATATAGCAGTGCAATTTCCTAGCTGTTTTTTCCATAATGTCACTTTGAAGTAAATTCCATGAAATTCCCGCCAAAATACTTCACTCGATTTCACAGTCTGCCAAATAGTCAGCTACGTCGATTTCCAGCTAAAAGTTCAGCTTTTGTCTGGCTTTAAATCGCCTTAAATTAATTCGGATTTATTTACAATTTAATTACATTAATTTACTAAAATAGCACAAAAACATTTTGCTTTGATTCCTCCTCAAGAACTTTCCACTCTAATCTCTGGCGAATGGCGAGCACAAAGCGAGATTGCAGATAAATATCAATTTAAAAGGAATGCAGCTTTAAGTGTAAATGAATTTATTTGTTCCTTAAACTCTCAAACAATGCCAAACTTAAAACAACATTAGTAACTTTAACAATAATGTACAAAAAAATAACTGCAAATATTTCACGCAACTTTTGTTTTAGTAGCTGCTTAGCTTGCTTTTTTTTTGGGAGATTTGTCAAACTTTGCTTTATTGTTGTTTGAAATTTAATAATTTTACAGACAGTTCTTGCAGTATTTTCTGCATAAAGTTTGTTAAATGAAGCAAAAAGTTTTAATTAAACAAAAAATATATATATATATACAAATTATATTACGAACTTTTGCACAAATTGAAATTGAAAAAAAGCTGAAAAAAACGTGACTTTTATCTGTTTAGAGATAAGTTAAATTCAATTAATGAAAATTGCGGAATATTTAAAATGATTGATATACTATGTTGAATTGTATATCACTGCGAAATTGAACGTTTGATATATTGTTATGGCATGGTATTTTTTATAGGATATTTAACTTTAAATATTTTATAACACAATTTTAGCTTCGCTGCAAATATTAAAGCTGTGTGCGCATTTTTAAATCGAAATATGCCAGGAATATTTCGATATGTGCTTAAGTCTCATATTACTGGAGGTATTGTTAGGCCTATTGTTGGGTTTATCGATTTTTTAATCGCTATTGAAAGCATATTTCGATATATAAATATATCTAGCTATGTTTTATATCAAATCTACCAATTTGTCAAATACCAAAGCCTTGCCAGATTTATAATCTCTCCCTCTCGATCCCAGTCTGAGTGCGCGCTTGAGCTAAGCTTAAAGTACCGTTAGGCATTACCGCTGGGCTTATCGATTTTGAAATCGTAATACGCAAAGACGGTTATAAATAGTTTTCAAATTCGTTGGCTTCTTTTGATGTCGCTGCGCGCTCTGTCTGCCTCCTGTGTGTCTGTTTTTTTTCATTACCAAATTGACACACAGACAGCAGCAGCAGCAGCAACACAATATACGGTACGTGTGTGTGAGTGTGTGTTGTGTGTACTGGTGTGTGCGCGCATTAAATCCCCGATTTTCACATATCGCATTTATTCAGACGACGCATAATAAATCTGTAGGGCAAGTCACCAATACGCCGAATGGCAGACGGGCAATTTTGCCATCAGGCAGACTACGCAGGGGCGTAAGCAATTTTATTTTAATTTATCATCATTTGAGCGAGAGACACACGCACACAAAGAAAGAGAGAGAGATTGAGAGAGCGAGTGCGAGTGCGAACACGTAGCGGGGATATACACGCTAAACACACTCGTAAACTGACACGACACAGACAGAAGCCGAGTTAAGCCCTCTTATTTTGATGGCAAAGCCAGCGCTGTAGATTTTTATTAAATTTTACACGTTGTTTCACCTGTCTCCCGCTCTCAATCTCGCTCGCTCTGTCTCTTCCCACTCTCTCTCTCTCTCTCTCTGTCTCTTGCACACATCCGCCTGACTTGTTTGTATATATGGTTTCCCTTGGTTATTCTTTTGCAGCGCAATCTCATGGACTTGAAATATCCAACCGTGCTACCACCGAATCCTCAACTTAAGGTAAGCTGACACGTGCCACGCCCACCCCCCTGCCTCCCTCTGCTGTCCAATTTGACTAATGCCACATCGAATTTCAATTTGAAAACCTCTGGCAGGCGCTTTTAGTTTTTCACAAATCGGATAGCATCTGCGAAGTGATCACCTTGGCCTGCCAGCGCCATCAGCTGGAGGTGTCGCTGGCCAAGTCGAAGGAGGAGGCGCTGGACACGCTGCAGAAGTCGTATGCCACGGCGCAATGCTATCATTTAATTATAATTGATGCGCGCTCGACCAAAGGACTCGATGCTGAGCATATTGCAAGGTAAGCAACGTTGCGTATACGTGATGTGTTGCGTATACGCCACGTGCGCGCAACTTGACAAACTTTTCACTTAACTTTGCGCGCCCTTCCCTTCTATCTCTCCCTCTCCCTCTCTCTCTGTCTCTCTGTCTCGCTAACTTGTAGAACAATACGTCACACCCACGGACATCATTTAACGACAATAATTGCGGTCTGCAAGAAGAGGTAAGTGAAGTGCGGCAACGTTGCAGAAAATTCGCTTGGCTAACGTGCTCAATTTCAGTTTCTTTGAAAAGGACGATGCGCTAATTGCTCTATTGGACGCTGGCGTTAATAGAGTAAGTCAACACTTCAATTCAGGCGGCTCCTCGCGTTTCCCCCCGCCCGTATTAATTGCTGGCTTAATTCAAGTTTATTCTTGTTCTTCTTGTTCTTCTTCTTCTTCTTGCGCTGTCTTTGCCCCACAGTGCATTGCCGAGACAACCAACCTGGCCATGTGCAGCGTGGAACTGAAGCAGATACTGCACTCCATCATAAGGCCCCACAATGTCATGTCCACTCAACAGGTAAGCGGAGCACGCAATCGAGTTAATGTGCCACGCCTCCCTGCCTCTTTTAATTCAATTAAATGACGCCACATTTCCGTTGCGCTTTAATCAAATTGCAACCGTAAACCGCCATTTCTCTCCCCCTCTCTCTCTCTCTCACTCTCTCTCTCTCTCTCTCTCTCTCTCTGGCAGGCCTTGTACACGGCCCTGCACCGACTGAAGGAGGTGGTGCTCATCACGGACGACCTGCTGCGCATACAGTACGCGAATCGTGCCACCGAGCGACTGCTCAACATGCGCCTGGTAAGTGTGTCTCGTCCTCCTGTCCGCCGTCTCCCTGCCTAATGAGGTTTTTATTTTTCATTCGACAGGATGAAATCATTAGCAAACCATTGGCAGACATCTTCGTGTCGGATCTGTCGAGCATCAGCGATCAGGGCAAAGGCATCAAGGAGTTCGATGGCATACTGACGGTGCGGCGCAAGAATCAGGAGGGTATACCCATGCATGTGCGCGTCGTGCCCGTCGCCTGCATAGGCAGGTGAGTTGCAGCAAACTTATTCACTTTGCGCCACTGTGCAGCTGTCCTCTCTCTCTCTCTCTCTCTCTCTCTCTATCTGTCTGTGTCTCGCCTGGAGCAGCGCACCCACGCATCTGATTTTCAACTTCGATATACCTGGCGGCGGCATGGATTTCATTGCAACGCTGCCGCAGCCCAAGGAGGCGCCACGCGGCTCGCTGCATTCGGTGCGTCGCTGCAGCTTCGATGTGCGTTCCATAGCCTCGGATGGACTGCGTCGCACTAGCCTGGCCAAGCTGACATCGTTGCCGCTGGAGGCGCCCATTACCAAAGTATGACTCCATACACTCTGTACATATATACACACACACACACTCAATCCCAATTGGTTTTGACGAAAAACTGTTGACCATCAGCCTCATTCCACATCCTCATCCTATGCCCACAAACCCAACTGCCTACAACCCGCCCACTGCCTCCCTGCCTCATCCGAATGCTTGCTGTGCCCATGCCAATACTTAATTAACCTCTTTTTTAGTGGTGTGTGTGTGTGTGCGCGTGTGTGTGTGGTCTGTGGTGTGTGTGATGTCCTGATAGCACTGTAGTCCACTTGCAATTACCTAAACCAACAACAACTACATTCAAAGCACTGCAGGCACACACACACACACACACACTACGGTATACAGCCAGTACACACACTCACACACATGCAAATTTAAGTTGTCCCAAACTGGTTCCAAGTTCATTTTGCGGTTAGACAAACCGATGCGAAAATGTTTCAGTTAATTGACTAATTGAGCAGCCACTCGAAAAGGTTTTCGGGCCAAATCGAATCGGAATTCTTTAGGAACTGATTGAAATTAATTGATGAAATTTGAAGTGGGGCAGTATGAGGAACTTTTCTTATGGGAAAATTAGTAAAACTCACATTAGAGTTGGTTTTAGTGTTGATAACAGGGAAAGAGCTATGTTAGGTATGACATTATAGTGGAAATTATGGGCAAATTTTATATATTTTACACAAAAAGAAGCTGTTAGAGCTTTCCGTTCGATTTTCTGGCTAATTTTGATTTACCTAATAGATTTAAAACGAAAAATGAAGATATTAATTTTTTAAAAATTTTCGAAATTTTTGCAAGGGGGTAGCATGGAAAAAATTGCAACATTTTTCAACCTTTTAAATTTGTCAAATTTGTTTGCCACATCAATCTAGAGTTCAAACCATTAATAAAATGTTTTACTCAAGCAAAATCGATTGATATTTGAGCAAGTTATGAGCATAGAAAGCTTAGGGAGTTACTTAATAAGACTTGAATATAGTCTATATTTTCGATAATTCCCACAATTTGGCTCGGAAACAGCTTTTAAATAGATTTTTGTGCTCATTTCGAATTGCCTAATCGTTTTTAGTCACAAAATGCATTTTCAAAATTTTGAAAAAATTTCGAAATTTTTGCAAGGGGGTAGCATGGAAAAATTGCAAAATTTTTCAACCCTTTAAATTTGTCAAATTTGTTTGCCAAATCAATCCAGAGTTCAAACCATTAATAAAATGTTTTACTCAAGCGAAATCGGGTGCTTTTTGACCAAGTTATAAACATGGAAAGCATAGATAGGCACTTTATATGCCTTGAAAATAGTCTATAATTTCGATCATATCCGCAATTTCACTCGAAAACAGCTTTTAAACAGATTTTTATGCTCATTTCGAATTGCCTAATCGTTTTTAGTCAAAAAATGCATTTTCTAATTTTTAAAAAATTTTCGAAATTTGTGCAAGGGGGTAGCATGGAAAAAATGGCAAAAAAAAATCAACCTTAAATTTGTCAAATTTGTTTGCCACATCAATCCAGAGTTCAAACCATTAATAAATTGATATTTCACACTGAAATCGCAGGATAATTAACAAAGTTATGCAAGGTAGAAGCATCGATATAATCGATAATTAGGCTCGGCTAACCGCAAAGTTTAATGAACTCGAACCAGTTGGCGAGCAGCTCGCACGTGACGAGGAACCAGCTATAAGTCGATCATCCGTTTCTAATGGCATTCCGTTTGATTATTAACACACTACTAATCCAATACTGAACCGTATTCAATAACAGACAGAAAAACAAAAAAAAAAGAAACGAAACAGAAACTCAAAACAGTCCTGTAAATTGCACAACTAAACCATTGTTTTTACATATTTTTCTCTTTTTTATCTCTTATTTGTTATGTTCTCTTTTTACTTTTATGTTTTGTGTGTCACTGAACAATGAACCAAAAAAAAAAAAAAAAAAAAAAAAATCATGCTAAAAAATATGAACACACAAACAAAACAAAACAAAAAACATGAAATAATTTCAATAATACGCATAAACCTGATAACGATATTCGTAATAACTGTATATAAATTTGGAACTGGTTCCGCACCGTTCCGTTTGTTCGCACGTTCGCTCGCTCGTTCTCGTTCGTTTTGCTCGCTGCGCGTCGCTTGCAATACATATAAATAAATAAACAAAACCAAAAACAAAATGAATAATAAACATAATCAAAACAAAAAATGCAACCGACTCTGCTCAAAACCAACACAAAAACCCTGCGCACTCGCTGGCACTTTAGATAATCAATTTACTATCACAAGTACAGGAGAATTGCTCCGCCGACGAGGCACGGCTCATCGACAAGGTGCTCGAGTTCCTCAAGCGCGAGGGGCTCTACAGTCCACAAATGAAGGAGATACGCACCGACGATCCCATTGCAACCGATCTGATTGGTGCCCTGCTAACGGTACGAAGAGCTCGTTGTGCTCCCAAATGTGTTCTCCTACGCCTTTTCTCTTGCTAATCGAACCTTCTTTTCCCTTTAGGGTCCCAGTGTCTACTCGTCACGTCGCAGCTCGAATGACTCCATCATCCGCACAGGCAATTCCACGCGCACAGCCATCGTGCCAGCCAAAATGAAGGTAGATATATGGATATATGGATTGAGAAGAGTCTAACTAGATACCAGATCCCTCATCTAATCCCATTCTAATATTTATAACAATACTGATTCCCAATCTCTCTCTCTCCCCACTGCAGGCCAATCCCATTATCATGGAACTACTTGAAGAATCTCTTAGCTGGGACTTTGATATTTTCAAACTGGAAGAGATCACCGACTATCATCCGCTGCTCTATCTGGGCATGGAGATGTTCCGCCGCTTCGACGTCTTCTCCACGCTGAACATCGATGAGAACGTGTGCAAGGCCTGGCTGGCGGTAATCGAGGCGCACTACCACAAGAGCAACACATATCACAATAGCACGCACGCAGCAGATGTTATGCAGGTGCGTATCGTTCGACCATATGCTTATCTAGCTAACATGTTCATGCTGCCCTATCATAACGTAATAAAATATAATATTCAATTTGTTTTTAGGCAACCGGCGCATTCATCACACAATTGGCCAGCAGGGACATGATAATGGATCGCATGGATGAGGCTACGGCTCTGATTGCTGCGGCGGCACACGATGTCGATCATCCGGGACGCTCATCCGCATTTCTTTGCAACTCGAACAATCCGCTGGCCATACTCTATAACGATCTGACCGTGCTGGAGTCACATCATGCAGCGATCACCTTCAAGCTGACGCTGGGTAGGGAAATCTTTATCATCCCTATCAGTAAACATATTTATTGAGTTGTTTTTGTATTGTGTGCTCTGCAGGCGATGACAAGATTAACATATTCAAGAACCTCGACAAGGAGACCTACAAATCGGCGCGCAGCACCATTATCGACATGATACTGGCCACCGAGATGACGCGACACTTCGAGCACTTGGCCAAGTTTGTGAGCGTCTTTGGCAGCGAGGTGGAGCCGCGTGAGGTGCGTATAGAGCCCAACTTTCAGCTGTATATCGTAGATACCTATAGCATATTCCTCAACTCTTCTGCAGCTCGCACAGTCGGAGGAGGAGACCTCGATACTCATGCGGCGCATGCTGATCAAGGTGGCCGATGTGAGCAATCCCGCACGACCCATGCAATACTGCATCGAGTGGGCGCGTCGCATTGCCGAGGAGTATTTCATGCAGACGGACGAGGAGAAGCAACGGCATCTGCCCATTGTGATGCCCATGTTCGATCGTGCCACCTGCAGCATACCAAAGAGCCAGATTGGTTTCATCGAATACATCATACAGGACATGATGCATGCCTGGGACAGTGAGTGGAGCATGAGATATATTTATATATACTAAAATATATTGATTTCGATATCATTTAATATATCACCCTCTATCTCGCCAGGCTTCATTGACATGCCGCAGCTGATCACCTGCATGCAGATCAACTACTCACAGTGGAAGAAATACGATGAGCAGGGCGTGAACACGCTGGCCGACATTATGGCCAAGCAGCCGCCCGTTGGCAACAAGCCGTCCAATTCCAAATAGCATACGGCTTTCCGGAGATTATTCTCGGGTTTCCTCAAGCCGTTGCCGGCCCAGCCGCCTGCCACATCCACAATTGGCGAGAACGAAATGGAGGATGTGCTCTAGTGCAGGCTCAGCCGGACCAGGAGCTGGCCCCTGCGTCGCACACTATCGGCCTAGCGCCGCAACTGTCGTTCTCGTACACCTCCAACTTCGTCGATGTTGTTGTCGTTGCATACATATCTCGACTAAAGGATCAACAACATGTCGCAAATGTTTGAAGAGCAAAGTGAAAAAAAACCGTGGAAAAACAAAAAAAATTATTGGGCTGGACTCAAAATTTACTGTTTAAGCAACATCACAAGAAAACAAATGAGCAAAGAAAATGAAGAGAGTTTGTAAGTGTGTCAGAGAGTGCGTGTGTGTGCCTGCCTGTGTATAAGTGTACGTGTACGTGTGTGTGTGAGAGAGAGAAGTATAGCTAGCAAAGTTAGTCACATATTTCACGGCGTGGAATATGGCGTGCGCTCAAGAGTACCTAGAAACCGGTACGTACAGCACGGCGGGATGGGGCGCAGACAGTACCATAGTCAGTAAGCCGTAGGTGCCCCCTCGCTTCGTCAAAAAAACACTCCTTCAGCAGACCCCCACAACCCAACACACGAAGACAATCTCTGTTAAAACTAACTAAATAAAAAACGGCATAAAACTAAATTGTTGTCCAACTATTTTACGATTAAGCCAGACGAGTGTGTGTGTGTGTGTGTGTGAGAGAGAGAGTATGACTGTTTGTGTGTGTGTGTATAACGAACTATTGTTCGCATATATATATATAGTATACTATATACTGCAACTATTTCTACTTGTGTACAACAGCAACAACTACAACAATTCGAATCCACATTTAGTAACGTGTGAAATTCTAATGGGGCCCGTTACGATTACCTTCTACGTACTACGATATACTACTATGTGTAATACCTTTTAGCTACTTTAACTATCGGAACAACCTACCTACTACATATATCTGTGTATCTATTACAACTATTATTAATGTGTTGATTGAGTGTACGATTAAGTGAATCCTTTTTGAAATCTTTTTATCTAATTGACTGAACAAATTACATATTATACACATACATATATATAAATCTGTTATATATAGAGAGACAACATACTATTCATACGAATCGATAATACGTTCTTGTTACAATGGGCAGATAAAGCACTATATATATAGTATATGTATAATATATGTGTGTTTACATAACTTTGAATGCAGGAAGCAATTGCAAATTAATAAGAGCGAGTATATACCATATATATATATATATACGATATATAGATATATATGTTATATATATATACACAATTTATACAACTTTTACGAAGCGTAGGCATATTCAAAGAATATATTTATATATTATTATATATGTATGTATGTATATGTGTGTCTCCGTGTATGTGTGTGTGTGTGTGTGCGACACTATATCAATATATATTAGAGAGAGAGAGAGGGAGAGAGCTAACTTTATGAACGATCACACTGTTATTCGACACTTTTGATACAGTTTATAGGCAAATCGAAATCGAAAGTACCACAAAATGTCTCTAGACCCACCTTAAAGGACCCAACACCCACACACACATACACACGACAGGCACACACACACACTCGCACACGCACACCTTTTAGGCGAACACAAGCACAGGTATACGAGTGCATACATATACATATATTTATTGTTGTTACTGTGTGTGTGTTTGACGTACGTCTTCATAAGTATTTACAAGAAAAAAAGAAAAGAAAACACAAAACAAAAACAATTATTTTTAATGCAAGCTCTTTAAACAAATGCAAAACTATCTATTACTAAAACAAAACAAAAAAAAAACAAATGAAACTACTTAGCAACTGTTTGTTTCGCAACCGGAAATCGGTATCGCAACCGGAAACGGAACGCAAATCTTTATACAACTACAACATGCATAACACATACTTACGTATATTTGTTACTACATCTGTTTGCTCCTTGCAGGTTAAGGATTATAAATGTTAAGATTTAGTCAAATTTATTGTAACAACAAAAATAAAAAACAAAAACAAAACGCGAATAAAACTGCGCGCAAATACATAATACAAAAACAAACAAAAATACGTTGAAAATTTGCATATGCAAACAAAAATGTTGGGGCGGGGCAAAGAAAGTGAAATTCGCCTACAGTTCGACTGGGTCAAGGTCTTTAATCTTGTTTCGGAATCGTAGAGTAGCTAATGCTTCCGTTGTGATTCTTTTTTGTATTATCTTTGGGTTCACTACGTCAATCTTAACTTGGAGCTGGCATACAAAGAACCTGTTTATAAGTTTTCTTTCCTTTTTGAGACCTCATCGTGATTCTTTTAAAGGCGGCAGGCATAATTTCACTTCCAAAACTGAAGGCAAAGTAAACAAAACAAGAAACCCCAAAAAAGCAAAGCAAACAGTTGACAGGTTCCGACGCGTCGGTGCGCGTTCAATCAAGTCGTTAGCACCAGAAAAAAACTTTCTTTTCCCGCTGCCTCCACACACACAAAGAGAGCACAACAAGAAAGCGATGAAAGTCTTACCTCACAGCGCGTTTAATACAATGCATTTCGAAAATCGAAGCCGAGAAAGACAGAAAACGAGTCTGTTTATCAACGATCAAGTGCCGTTTATTGGGCCGCACATTATATAATACACACGGAGATATGGAGACTGGGGCGAGATCAGAGATGAGCAACACACAAAATATAACTGGCATGAGAAATGATCAGGGAAAATCAAATTAAACTTTAACCAGCGTTTTGAAATTGAAAAAAGAAATGAAGATCAATTTTATATCAGCTCGAAATTGAATAAAAAGTTGAAGATCATTTTCAAATTGGCTCAAAATTGAAAACAGAGTTGAAGATCAATTTCTAATGGACTCAGAATTGAATAAAGAGTTGAAGATCAATTTTAAAGCAGCTCAAAATTGAAAAAAGATTTGAAGATCAATTTCAAATTGGTTCCAAATTGTAAAAAGAGTTGAAGATCAATTTTTAAAGGACACAGAATTGAATTAAAAGTTGAAGATCAATTTTAAAGCAGCTCAAAATTGAAAAAGGAGTGGAAGATCAATTTAAAATTAGCTCTAAATTGAAAAAACGATTTTAAGATCAAATTTTAAATTTTTATATACCACATATAGGAATGTATTTTATTTAATTTTGAATCAAGCTCTGAAAGTACGCGCGATCCGTTGCCGATCAGACTCTTCAATAACGTTACCCATTCACATTTACGTTCCCTGATCACTGACGATCACTTGCGCAACACTGACGCCGAGCGCGTCAACGAGAAATTCTCTACGTGAATTTACGCTGTAACGCACTGCAACGCTCACTGCGGCTTCGACTGCGAAGCCGATCGGTTGGGCGCGTCTTGAGTGCGATCACTTGGAAATTGAAAACAGTCAATCAAAAAGCAGTTCGATTAGCATGCCCGAGTCAAGTTTCTTTGCGCGCAGTGTGCCGTTCGAGCAGATCGATAAATTGGCCATAAGCGGTGGCTACTCCTCGATCTATGCAACGCGACAGCCGATCGTGCCCGTTGTGGGTCAGTGGGAGCAGCGTTTCTGTCGCCTGGCCGACACCTTTCAGCCCGTGCTGGATCGCGTGTACGAGTTCGAGGTACGCGAAGATGATGTGTGGATCGTGACGCTGCCCAAATGCGGCACCACCTGGATGCAGGAGCTCAGCTGGCTGGTGCTCAATCAGTGTGACTTCGAGACGGCCAAGAATGTCGATCTGACAATACGCTCGCCGTTTCTGGAGTAGGTGTTAGCTGGGCGTACCCAATCGCGTCATGTACTCATTTTGCTTCTGCCCCCTCCCCCCTCCACCAGATTCAATGGCGTCGTGCCGAACGTGCCGCACGACACGATCGATGCGGCCAATGCGCTGCAGTCGCCGCGTCTCATCAAATCGCATCTGCCCGCCTGGTTGCTGCCGCGCCAGGTATGGACCAAAAAGCCGAAGATCATCTATGTCTATCGCAATCCCAAGGATGCGGCCATTTCGTATTTCCATCATTGGCGCGGCATGGTGGGCTACCAGGGCACCAAGGCGGACTTCATGCACTCCTTCATCGATGGCTATGTGAATTTCACACCGTGCTGGCCGCATGTGCTCGACTTCTGGCAGCTGCGTCACGAGGAGCACATATTCTTCACCAGCTACGAGCGCATGAAGACGCAGCTGGATGCAGTTATCCGCGATGTGGCACGATTCTTGCAACGCACGGTGAGTGCCGAGCAAGTGCAGCAGATGCGGCAGCATTTGTCGTTCGAGAGTATGCGCGATAATCCTGCCTGCAATCATGCCAAGGAATTTGAGAGCATGAAGGCAGCCGCGGGTCGTGAAGTCGAGGAGTTCAGGTGAGTCCGACGGCGAATGGAATACAACATTCCACTGCATCCTGAACCGAACACAAAGTCTTCCTTCACACAGATTCGTGCGACGCGGTGTCGTTGGCAGCCACAAGGACGAGATGACGGCCGACGTGATACGCGAATTCGATCTTTGGTCCGACATCAATCTGCGTGACTACAAATTGCACTCGGATGACTTTGCAACTTACAGCAAGTACGAGGAACGAGCTACGCTGTAAGCGCATTGATTAATCGTCTCATAGATTGTAAGCCGAAGTGATAGATACGTACGCTGAGCTCATTAGCTCGACAGCAAATGGACTCGCTCTGAGTACTATATACCATAATATATATTATATACCATGAAAACAATTATACGAAACACTAATGCGTCTTTCATTGCGAGAACTGGTCACAGTAGTGCCTGCCTAGAGGCGACTTAGTACGTGTTCGTGTTCGGAAATCCCCGCAGAACCGATCCTCAAATGAACTAATGCTCTTAAATTTGATATGAACCATTACTTTTGTATATCTGTATAGCTACTTGAGATCAGATCATAAACTCTGCGAAACGTGAGCAGGCACAGTTAGTCCAATAGCTTTCTTATCGACCTGAAGAAATTTCCAAGCTTTTTTTGCTCTACTTTTCGCACAGATCTGATCTCGCATTTGTCAGTTGTCTTGCGAAATGGAACTCGAGCGGGTTTTTGCGAAGAGCTATCCGGTCAATCTTATTGACAAGGACTGGAGCAAGCGTAAGCTGTTTCTTTGGAGAGCACTGAACAAATTTCCAGATATAATCCATGATATGCGGGTACGTGAGGACGATGTGTGGATAGTTACGATACCAAAGAGTGGCACCACGTGGATGCAGGAACTGCTCTGGCTGCTGATGCACGATTGCGATTTTGAGACCGCACTGTCTATGGATTTGGATAAACGATCTCCATTCTTGGAGTAGGTTCGGTTTCACTAACTAATCGAATACTAAGTTAAACGATTCCCATGCCACAGGCTCGATTTACTAGTTCATCGAGATGAAAAGCGTGCTTTGCAGCGTGTTGAAGAGTTTCGCTCGCCACGCCTTGTCAAAGCGCACCTGCCGCTCGCCCTGTTGCCCGCTCAGCTGTGGCAGAGGAAAACGAAAGTGGTCTTACGTATTTCGAGATCCCATAGACGCCTGGGTTTCATACTATTATCATGGCGTTACATCAGGCATATTTTATGGTAAAACTTTAGAGGATTACTTCAATGATTTTATCGAAAACCAAGCCGACAAATGGGATCCTATTACCAATGCGACTGAGTATTATCAACTACGCAACGAACCGTGGATCTATTACACAAGTTTCGAACGAATGAAAACGAATCTGCGTGCAGTTATCGAGGATCTTTGTAAATTCCTCGATAAGACTGTGACGGAGCAACAGCTGGAGCGTCTACTGAAGCATCTTTCGTTCGAGGAAATGAAGAGTAGGTAAGGCCAACAACAACCAAAAGTTTCCATCTAATTTTCAAGCTTGCCATAGAAAACCCGATGACAAACCATAAATGGGAAATGGCGCAGTTCAATCATCCAAATGGCGGAAAGGAAGTATATAAGTAGGTTTGCAAGGGTTAAGAACAATTTTAAGATAGATAATATTATTGTTTCTTCAGTTTTGTACGCAGTGGAAAGGTGAATGGATACAAAGATGAACTGAAACCCGCACAAATCGAGAAAGTGCATCGTTTAATAGCTGAAAAACTGCAGGAGAACAATGTCACGCTAGACGAACTTCTACTACTTTAGACAGTAAAGATTTAAACAAATAGTACTTGATCTTTTATTGTGCTAAATAAAGCAAAGTACTTTCGTTTTAATTCTATTATCTTATACGAACCGTTTTGCCTTATCAAATCACACAGAGACTATGAAACCACAGCTCATTCTTGCTTTCACTTTATTTATTCTATTGTAATAAGATTAGCCAAACTTTTTAGAACAGATCTGTTCCCTTGATCTTGCAGAGGAACTCAAGCAAGCTAATCGGTTTCTAGCTGAGAATGGGTTAAGACTGGAAGCTCTTAAGCTGGCAGCTAGGTTCCGAATCCCTTCAAAAAGCATCCAGTTATCTTCTCTACACTTGAAAAATCTTCTTTATCACTTTCTATTTAATACAAAAAAACTTCAAAAACTTTAAAGACATATATACTAACTAACGGCATGGAACCTTTTGCACAGTCTGTGGCACTTAGGCCGTGGTGGTCTCCACCTTCTTGGCATTATCCTCCTTCGAGGAGGGGCCCGTCTGTGTGATTTGCACCACGCGTTCCGTTGCGGGCGGCGGCAGTTTCTTCATGGGCGCCGTAATGGTCAGCAGACCATCCGAGGAAAGCGACGAGGTGACGTTGTCGGGATTGACATCACCTGCAGAATTGAAGCAAAGTTAATAGGAGTTTACTCCAAAGTAAGGAATTCCTTATCTGATACTCACTGGGCAGCTGATAACGTCTGGAGAACTGACGCGAGACAAAGCCATGCTCGTCCTGCTTCTCCTCGTGCTTGCCCTCGACAATGACAAACTTATCGGCGATCTTGACAGTGATCTCGTTGGGCGAGAACTGTTGCACGTCCAGAATAACCTCGAACTTCTCGCTGTCGATGTTCAGCGTGGAGCCGGATTCCTGTTTTTGCAAACTGTTGACGGATCGCTGCCACGGGCGCAGATAGCCCGAACGCAGCACCGTGGGTCTCGAGTTCCATACCGACGACAGAAGATCATCCCGCTTCAGACCCTGGCCGAAATGCTGATCCAGCAGACGCGACGTACGCATCGGAAAATCCAATTCATCCCACCAGTCGCGGAACATTAGGGGCACTACGGACATCTACGTGGGGTAGGTTAACGAACGAAAGAAACAAGGCTAATCTCGATTAATGCACAGTCAAGAGCGACTTTCACTATAAACTCGATCTGTTTTCTTTTTTCAGTTCGATTCTTTTCAAATAGCTTTGATCTGGTACCTTTATAAAGCTTTAGATTGAACACGGAACACTTGAGAATTCTCGTTGAATCGCGTCTGCTTCGATTCGCGTCTGCTGCGTTTTTGTTCAGCTTTTCGCAAATCCTCCCAGTTTTATAGCAAGCACACACTGTTTACATCTTCAACGTGCTATAAATATGAAAATCTATTCGCCATCTAATTTTAGCCAAGCGTCATCATCATTTCGGTTCGCGCCCACAAACATATATCTGCATAGTATATCGTTGTTTTTCCTATAGCTATGGGATTTATATATCTTCTGGGGGCCTAGCTCAACTGAACAGATACTCTTATATATGTTTGTTTAAGGCAAACAAATACTATAAGGATTTTGCTGAATAGAAAACTGGAAAAATATTTGGATATTGAGCAAAAACATTTAGGAATTTTGAACATATTTCAAAATACAGCAAGAGTATTAAATGTTCGCTCTTAAATATTCCCCACTTGTTTGAGGGAAAGACAACGACGCGCGCTATGACGCCTATGCATGGAAAATTCTCCACGTTTTAAATCTTCCGTAGATCATTTGCGAAAAATGCAGTTTCGATTTCCAAACCAATATTTCCTATATGTAGAAACGCAACCAAATTAGTTAATGTGTCCAGGAAATTTCGCAGTATTTTTTTGTTTGACGATACGGAATTTTCGAATTTGCCAGAATAGAAGAAATTTAATTTTGAAAATTTAGCTTTTTTTTCGAATATACAACACCTGCGCTTGTTCTTACTTATCGATGACCTTAGGCATTTTATTTTCCGCGTTTCGTTAATATCAACCTGTTTGAAAATTTTGAAAATTTTGAAAATTTTTGATATGAGTTTCCAAACTATTTTCAGAATTTACTCGTGCTGAGTCACGTCACGTCTCGCGTTTGGCTGAGACGAATACGATGACGTGCAGGAGAGTCTGTCACCAATGTTGTCTATAGCGTGCAAAAACGTAAACATCGCATAAATTATATTAAAATATTTGAGTATTTCTGCTTTATTCAACTGCCCATTTACTGCAATATCTGGCAATTGGGTTTCCAACGATGCATATGATTATTGAAATCTTTTTGAAACGTACATAATTAGAAATATTTTGTGCCAAGTTTTTGGTTTTTATTGCATTGCGTGACGAATTCGAAAATTATGGGTGATTATATCGGCTAGAAAATTTAGCAGGGATTGTTTCTGCTAGAAGTTTCTGCTGTGAATTATTTAAGGATTATATAGTTGACTAATTGACCGGTTAATTAATAAATAAGACTCAAAACAGGAATAAATAAATTGATAATAGAAAACGGAAACCCACGATGCTGCAGCACGCCAGAGAAATCTACTATCTCTCCAAAAAAAAAAAACCCAACTCCCAGCTACGCCAAACACCGCAATCAAAAAACACCGCAACAGAAAACCACCGCAACCAAGCAGTTATAGTATTTAATTTAAGATAGAGCACCCTGTTTGCATCGCAGCATGCACAAAGTAAGACAATTATAAATATATACTTTATACTGCACACCTATGTCTGGCAAGTGTAGCATAATTAGTGGCAAAAAGAACACCCTGTATGCCAAAATTGATGATGCTGCAGCTGCCGGCTGCGCACATTAACGATGCCATTTTGTGTGTAGACAAGTGGTCTATGTGTGCGTGTGTGTGTGTGTCTGTGTATTAGTGTCTGCCGAGGAAACCTGAGCTACAGCCGACGCCCAGCAGAGTAGGCCAAAGCCGGAGACGTTGCCCAAAAAGCGCTCGTGTCGGCATCGTTAGTTCTCTGCGAGTGTGTGTGTGTTTGTGTCTGTGTGTGAGTGCGAGAGTCATGTGACACGCGAAGCAGGCAGCAAAAACATAACAAAAAAGAAGGAAAACAGCAATTACGAAACGCAACGCAATGCAAGAGGTGCCGCTACGCAGAAAAAATGAAAAAAAAAAAAATAAAAAAAATAAAACGTGAGAAAAGTTTTCAACTTTTGTGTATCAATTTCTGGTGTCGCTTTTAGGCGCTGCCCGTGACGTCGCCACGCCCGATGGCAACCGGACGCGGTCTGCTGGTGCTTGTCCTGCTGCTGGCGACGCTGCCGCGCCCGCTGCACGCCAATGTCGAGGGACATCTGACCAAACGTTACTCGGATCAGAGTGTGCATGGCTACAAAACGGAGGTAGGAGGCAGCCCCCAACACACTGTGTCCCTTTCTCTCTTTCCAAGCTAATGCCTACTCCTACTCCGTCTGCAGCGCACCTGCTACTGGAACGAGGTATGCAAGGAGGAGTTCCAGAATCTCTTTCGCTGCAAGTGTCCACAGTTTTCCTACTGCCGGTGAGTTTAGTGCTCCAGCTCCAGCTGCATCTCTGACTGTGCCTTTCAGCTCGCCAGGACGCTATTACAATGCCTACTGCTCCATGACGGATACCGGCTACATCTGGACACAGCTTGCATTGGGCACAGTCGAGCGGTAAGCGCCGCCCGTGACGTCAAACATATCGCGGAGGCAGCAGCAACAACAACAACAACAACAACAGCAAGAGCAAATTCACTTACACTGCCAGCCGGCAGTATGCAACCCAAGTTACCCAAGTGACCTAGACAGCATGCAAATTCGCTCTCATCTGGTTCTCCAAACGATATATCTATCTTGAAACAGTTAACCGAGGCTCCTGGGCAGGCGAAAAGTCTTCAAAATAAATCGAAATATATACGGATATTTTCTATAATATCCATTATAATGTTGGAAGTATCTATACACACATACAGTAATGGCTGCCAGTATCTAATCAAAATGCAATACGAAATATTTAAGTATTTTCCCTAGGAATTACTTATTCACTCCTAAAATATTTTCAGTTCTCTTTCGATCCTCTTTGATTGCCATTTCCAATTTCTCATTGATTCATTGAGAATTTTTAACTATATATCTTTAAAAAGTCTTAAATCTATAAAATTCCCATTTTTCTTTTCAAATATACAGATTGAGAGTTATAAATTATTATTATAATTAGTTTAAGTTCTTTCATGGTTAATAATATTCCAGCAAGCACTATACTTTCTCAGCCGCCCAAGGAGCCTCCCCTAATATAGTACCTATATATATATATATATACATAACATATACTGTCTATATATTTCCTCAGATTTTTTGTTTTGTTTAATAAAATTGAAAATTTGCAATTGAATTGGTCGCATAACTTTTCGCGCTCACTCTGGGTACGATTGGAAAATCGATAAGCAGCTTTTCAATACACACAAGCGTATGTGTGCGTGGCACAGTGTCGCCAGACAGACAGTCCAACGCTGTATATGCAATTCACAGCTGTTTCGTTGGCCTGCAGCCCACTGTGCCGCACAGTGGCGCATGCGTGCGCAATGAAAGCGAAAAGCGTAGGTGTTGTGCGTGTGTGTGTGTCGCAGTGGAGTGCGTGCCTTTATATTTATCCGTATGTTTGTGGGTGTGTGTGTTGGCCCAGAGCCCGTCCAGTTGCTGTTGCCAGCTCAACATATATAGACAACTCCAACAGATGTTAAGGCTGCCAGCCAAGAAAATCGTGTAGAAAACGGGAAAAAAAGCGAAAAGCAGCAGGAAAAATACACAAAAAAAAAAAAACAAGTGCAAGAAAAACAAACCCCGAAAAAAGTGAAATCAATTGGCGGATTTGGGAAGCATGCGACACGTTTCGTTGGTGGCACTGTTGGCCCTGGCGCTCGGCCTGGGCACAGTGTGCCGCGTCGATGGCAACCACCTGCCAGAGGCGGGTGCAGGACTGAACCTCAATCAGCGTTTCTTCGACGAGGTCAGGGAGCTGATCAAGCGACGCATGGAGGTAGGTTAGGGCGAAGCAGGCATGGGCCGCGAATTTGAGCTTTTGATTCATTCGTAGAGCAAGCCACTGGCGCTGCCCGTGTCCGCGGGCGACGAGCTGGCACTGCAGAATCAGCGCAGCTACGACAACGTGCCCATTCCGGCGGCCAGTGTGCCGGTGCCGGTGCTCGTCGAGAACTGGCCCACAGATCAGCATAGTTTCGGACAAGTCACGGCCGTCTCAGTGGATCCCGAGGGCAATCCCGTCATCTTTCATCGCGCCGACCGCTATTGGGACGTTAAGTAGGTCAACAGCTGTCGCAGCAGCTGTGCCGTGACGTGTCAGCACTCAACCCCCTCTTCTCGACCCACTTGCAGCACCTTCAACGAGAGCAACATCTACTATCTGATCGAGTATGGCCCCATCAAGGAGAAGACCATCTATGTGCTCGATCCCAAGACGGGCGCCATCAAGTCCGGCTGGGGCTCGGATATGTTCTACATGCCGCACGGCATGACTATCGATGGCCATGGGAATTACTGGATAACCGATGTGGCCATGCATCAGGCCTTCAAGGTGAGCATATATATATAGTTGGGATTACCATATTCTGATTCGTGCTCCTGCTCCAGTTCCGACCGTTTGAGAGCAAGCCACAGCTGGTGATTGGCAAACGTTTCCGACCCGGCGCATCCGTCAAGCATCTGTGCAAGCCCACCTCCATTGCGGTGGCCACAACGGGCGAGGTAAGCACGGTGAAGCCTGCCTATAAGCATTTAACATTTCTTTCGCTCGCCTCTTGCAGTTCTTCATAGCCGACGGCTACTGTAACAGTCGCATACTCAAGTTCAATGCCGCCGGCAAGCTGCTGCGCAGCATTCCGCAGCCGCCCGGTGCGTATACGTAATACGCGTAACTTGAAGTCATTTCTCATGTTTTGCCTCGCTCCACAGAATTCCTCTCGCTGCAGGTGCCACATGCCATCACACTGCTGGAGCATCTGGATCTGCTGTGCATTGCGGATCGCGAGAATATGCGTGTTGTCTGTCCCAAGTGAGTAGCTAGCTATATATTATATATACCTTTTTGTTCAACTAAATCAATCACTCCTCCTCCACAGAGCCGGTCTGAAGTCTTCCCATGGCGAGGGTCAGCCCGCCGCCACCATTCAGGAACCGGATTTGGGTCGCGTCTTTGGCGTCAGCGGCTACGGGGACATCGTATTCGCCGTGAATGGACCCACTTCGATGCTGCCCGTGCGCGGCTTTACCATTGATCCACGTTCGGAGACCATTATTGGACATTGGGGCGAGTTCAAGAACCCACACTCCATTGCCGTCAGTGTTAATGGATCCGCACTGTATGTCACCGAAACGGGCACCAATCATCAGACGAATCGCGTGTGGAAATATGTTTTGGCTTGAGGTTTCGGGCGAACTCGAACCCAAGCACGAACTTACCCAATCTGAGAGACAAACGGCATATCCCCAAACCATTAGTGATTACAATAATCGATCTATATAGCGAGCCCATACTATAGCATACATACATGTAGCCAAAGCACCAAAGTCGTATCAAAACCCAATGAGAGTCAGAGGGAGAGAGAGAGAGAGAGAGAGCGGGAGCGGGAGCAGCAGACAACAATAGAATGAAGGACGCCAATTGCTAAATAGTTAAAAATCAATAGTTGTAATTAAATATTGTACAATTTAAGTATGTAAATTGCTTAACGAACAAATACCACAACAAACATAACCTCAAAATTTATGTTTTGCACTGTAATCAGTTAACGGAATTACAAAGCAGCTTAACACTAATCGACTAAATAACCGAAGTACATATGCATTAACTATATAGGTGGCAAGATAGACAAAGAATAGACAAGAGCTAGAGAGAGCGAAGAGGAGAACGTCAAATGCGCATCCCCAGATCTAAATACATATATATATATATATATAATATTACTTAACACTATGTAACATATTGTAACCTGCACAGATAATATGTGTGTGTATGTCTTATATATTCTATTATAATAATCCGTGTAAATTATGTATGAAATAAACTGTTGTTGTTGTTGTGCATATCCTACGGCCTACACACCAGAAAAATATAACGGGAATTCACTTGAATGGAATGTGAGATATTTCGAGTATAAATAAATAGATTGATTGTATAAATATTTAGACGTATCAGACTAGTAGTAGTTAGGGCTTTCATAGGTTTCATTTTGATTCTCTCCTCATTCATTCAGCTTTATATAATTATCTACTACAATTTGTTTCTACAATTTCGACTTCAGTTCTGGACTTATAACTTATAGCTATATATAAGGCATATATCTGACTACATCTGACTATAATTGACAACTTTCCTCGACCGGTTTGCATAGCAAACGTATTGACACTTTTTGTTGGGCAAAAACAAAGTTTAAAAACTTAAACTAAACAAAGAAATATAGAAAATATATAAAGAACATGGAAACTTATAGCTAGGAGGCACTTAACCAGCGCCTGGCAAATGTCAGCGCTTCGTTCAGCTGGCACAGCCACTCGGTCAGTTCCGGTTGCGTGTCGGCGGCAAAATAGGCCTGTGAATCGACGCACTGCAGCAAGAAGCTGCGTGCACGCGCACACAGCTCACGTGGCGCCACATCCAGCTTTTCCTGCTCACATTCGTTCAGCTGCAGTGCCAGCAGCGGCGGCTGCTCGCTAAGATTGTGCTCGTGTTGCCAAACGCACAGGCGCAGCCCGTCGAGCGTGCACCAGCGACGATTCCAATTGTGTTGCTTCTTCGGATCCGCATCCTGCACATTCAGATAGCCGGCATGCTGCAACTTGGGCAGGCGCAACTCAACGCGTCCACTCAAGGCAATCTGTGGCATCAAATTCGAGGATTTCGTGCGTGGAGTCAATGGTAACTGCCAAGTACGTGACGTGCGCAGCCAGATCTTATCGCTGGACTGCGTGCCGCTCGCAACCAGCTCATAGGGCATCAGATCTACGGCGCGCAGCGTGAACGCAGCGTGCAGACGAAAGCGCGAGACGATCTGCTCGGACTGTGACGAGCTGTTAGAGCCGAGACTCCCACTGCCGCGTTTCTAAGAAAGGGAAGAAAAGCTTGTGAGTGTAAAGCAAACAGAGAGCGAGTGCGGAAGCTTACCAGCAGCGTCTTCGGCGGCTCCAGCGACAGCGTGGACACCTTACGCAGTCGCAGCATAAAGATCTGACAGCGTAGCTCGAGCGCTTCCGCAGTTTCCTCGCTGTAGAACTCCAGTCCGCAGTCCCGAAACACCGCAGCACCGTTCTGGCACTCTATGGACTGTGTGGAGCGTATGCGACCCTCGCATTCCACGGTGCAGATGTAGTAGTAGTTGAAGAACATGTCCTGACTGACATCAGCCTTGACGGGCAGCCGCAAGCCATCGATGAGGAAGCACTGCGATTGCCGACGCGCTGCCAAACTTATCTCGCTCGTGGGCACTGGCAACGTCTTCTTGCGCAGCGACGAGAAGAGCAACAGTCGCTCCGCCTCAACCATTTCCGCAGAGATCTCCAACTCCGGCATTTGCCGGCAAATGCTGACAGCCTGCGCCAACTGTTCCCGCGTCGTCATTGACTCGTTGAGCAACGAATCCAAATGGAAACTGGCATAGTAGCTGCTGCTGTCCAGATCGCCTTCGGTTTGATTCGATTGATCACGCGATATGTTCAGGCTTTGCGTCAATCGCTGCTTCTCCGCCAGCAGAAAGTCTTTGCCCTTGCGATAGGATCGACGCACAGCATCCTTGAGCATGCGATAACGTGCCAAGGTACTTACCGACAACATGTTGCTCTCGTTGCAGCCACGCGGCGTCAATTCCACCAGGCTGCTGTGGCCAGGCTTGCCACCTGCCATCGCCATCGGCTGCTGCGTATCCTGCTGTGGCGTCGTCGGGCAGCTGAGACTTACGTTCCGGCACACAGATGACGACGATGCCGTCGGACCATCGTTTATATCGATGCTGAGCGTGCGCGCGGGCTGAAAGATGGCGCAAGCGAGATTACATAACAAAGCCAAGGAGAAATCAAGTTGAAGTGCATGTTGAAATTGAAGCAGAGATTTGGCATGAAGCGCATTAAGCTTATGTATATGTATTTCTGATGTAGAGAGATTCGAATGTACAGTTTGGCGAGATATTCGTAAAGATGTGTACAACAAATGGGGGCGAGAAACCTTAGGCTCTAATAGGAATCAACAAAGATCTCTACCTTAGTTGTAAAGCGCTGATTGGGCTTCTTTGGTGTGCTCTGATTGTCGGACGACGGCGGCGGCGGCTCCAACTGCGCCGATCCATAGATACTTGCGCTGACATTGGTCTCCTGGATGGCATAGTCGTCGTACAGCTCGTGGGGCATATCGTAGGACACATCATCATCATCTGCATTCAATACAGCTGCCGAGGTCTGCAGGGAATAAAAGATATAATCATATGAGCTAGTTTTTTTAGTTATTTTCAACTTTTACTTACGTTTTGCACCTTCTCCAGTCGCATATTGTCATCGCGGTCCAGCACAATCTCGCTGCGGCAGAGATTCTCCAGAAACATCTCACTGCGTTGTAGCGAAAGATCAGATTTTGAGAGATTACGATTCTTCTTTGGCGGTGAGTGTTGTTCATTAATGTTGTTCAGCGAATGATGCATGGGCAGCGTTGCCTGCTCCGAGATGGGATTCAATGATCGCATGGTGGACACGGTATAGGAGCTCTCGCTGCTGGGCTCATCGGGCAACGGCATGAACTGAAAGAAGCTGCCGTTCAGCAGAGACTCCTGCAGGAATTGTCCTAGTGGTCGTGGCTGTGCCACTGTCGGAGCAGTCGGCATGGGCTTTGTGGGCGTCTTGTTGGTCTTTTGCACCTTGGCATACAATGCGCTCAGATCCGGCAGAGGCGCAGGAGATGACGACGATGAACCAATTGTGAGCTCACTAACTGTTGCAGTAGCTGGGCGTGGGGGCGTAGCAGCTGGGGACGGGGTTGGTGACGGTGCCACCTCCAGCTGGGCTTCAGTGCGTACTTCGAATTGCGGACTGCCACTAAAGCGCATACAATCCTCCTCAATCTCTGAGTAAATCGGTTCCTTCTCGTGCACCTGCTGGCGTTGACGCATCGGTCGGCGTGGAATGGGTCCATCGATGCAATCGAATTCAACACTTGTAGGCGCTCGATTTGAACATTCCTATGTAAGTAATTAAATACTTTCTAGATATTGCATTTCGTAACGTATTTTGAATCTTATTTAAATATTTACTGCTGAGCCGAACCTGTTTGTGAACTACAAACAAATATGGCGCCCACTCGCGATATCGATAACTGCACTTATCATCTGTTAAATTCAACAATCACAAGCGAAACCGGTTCATGTTCACGTACGCTGTCAATGTTCTCGATATCGATAACTATCGCACACAACAAAATGCTGGCGAATAACAGAACAAAATGAAATTTAAGAAGAACAGCTGATACGGACTCGATTTGCTAGCGCAGTGTTTTGTAAATCGAAAAATATATATGTATCTGTACATATAGTTTGGGTAGCTAAAGTGGCGCCGTATCCTTAATGAAATGTCCATCGTCTTCAGCCATCTACTAAATACATTGAAACGAAATTCGCGTAGAACCCTAAGCACACTTCATCAGCAAAGAGATTACAGAATGGAGCCACGATATGATTACAATCGAAAATGGACGTCGCCACCCAAAACGGAGCAGAAACCACAGAATCGCTTCAAACTAATTTCCTACAACATACTGTCGCAGGATTTACTAATGAAGCATCTGTATCTGTATATGAACATACGCCAGGAGCGCCTTAGCTGGCGACAACGCATGCAGAACCTACAACGCGAGATACTCAAACTGGATCCGGACATACTCTGCCTGCAGGAGCTGCAGTACGATCATCTGCCAGTGCTGGTGCAGCGTCTCAGCGCCAGCAGTGGCAAACGCCTCGAGTATGTCTACAAGAAGAAGACAGGCGACCGCACCGACGGTTGTGCCATCATCTACGACTCCTGCAAGTTCAAATTGCTGCGACAACGGGGTGTCGAGTTCTACGATCTGAGTGTGCCGCTGCTGAATCGTGAGAATGTGGCCCTCTTTGCCGAATTTCAACTTAAACAGCAACAGGTGAAGAAAACAGTAAAGAAGGAGGAGGAAGAGAACCTGGCCAAAGAAGTCATTGTGGCCACCACACATTTACTTTACAATCCACGACGTGACGATGTTCGCGTCGCACAGGTGGGCAAACTGCTCACGGAACTACGCACCTTTGCTGCCGACAACAAGGAAACGCCTGTGGTTCTCACCGGCGACTTTAATAGCCAAATTGATTCACCGCCCATCGCGCTGCTGACAGCGGAAACTAAAACGGACAACTCGGATGATCCTGGCCTGAATTTCAAGCTTATCGATGTGGATCAATACACTGCCTCCACCTACCAGGACGATTGGATAACTGTTGACTATATTCTACGCTCCGATAGCCCGCATCTGAAGGTGCAGAGCGTCTACAAGCTGCCCACCATCAACAGTTGTGCCAACGTCGGCTACATACCCAACAACTATCTCGGATCGGACCACTATGCGCTGTGCGCAGTCTTTGCCCTGGCCTAGCTGCTGCTAACTTTCTAAAGCAACCTCAATAAAGTACACAAAATTCACTGTTTAAACTTACCCGAAAAGTGCGTGTGGCGCGATCATCGCTAGCTTCCAGTTTGGCGCGTATGCTGCTCAGCAGATAACTCATCTTGGTGTGGGTGACATCCTGATCGATGTCCTTGTGGAACGAGCGATACGTTGTGGGTGCTGCAGTGGCGGTGGTGGTGCTGGTATTGATGGTGCTCTCCGATTGAAAGTTCAGTTTACGCGGTCGCTGAGCACGTGGCAACTTCTTGGGCGGCGTTGGCGGCTTCACTTTGCGCTCGAAATCGAAATAGGGTTCCTGCTCGGAGCTCTCCTTGTAGTGCTGATGCTGGCGCGTGGACGTGGTAGTTGTGCCCGACGGTGTTGTCTGCACGGGCGAGTGATAGCTGCCCGGCGGCGACTGCGACTGCAGCAAGTCCAGCTGCAATTGCGATGTCGAGGAGGTCTGCACTCCCACTGTGCACAGTCGTGGCGTGGGTTGCTCACGTTCCCGCTCCCGCTGCTGCTGATTCGACTTCTTTGGCGACACGAAGCGCAGTATTTTTTTCTTTGAGTTGTTGAGAAACTTCTTCGATTTGTTACCCAAGCCAGAACGTTTCTTGTTCCCACTCCAGGGTGACAGCTGACGCCACTGTTCGCCCCAGATGAACTTCTGGCTGCAGCTGTTCTGCGACACGCGTGGATACTTAATGGGTGTCTGCTTCTGACCCATATTCGCAGCCAGATTCTCACTCACACCATCCACCGTATCCAGCGAGATCTTCGTGCCCACCGGCATCTGCCAACCAATGCCGCCGCTGGCCACCTGTGGCGCCGGCTCTGGTGCTTGGGTCTTGATGCGCGACAACTTGCCCGCATCGTAATTAAGCATATCGTTTATCTTGGGCTCCGACCAACCAATCATTATCTCCTTCATGGGCTTATCCGACACGGCATTCTTTCTGCTCGCCATTTGAATGTTCTTGGCATAGTGCACTCCCCGCTTGGACTCCACCACACGCTCAATGTCGCTCAGCGACGGGCAGGTGGCCATTCGCATCTCTGCACGCAGAGGTTTGTCCATTTCAGCTGCAAGGAGAGTCGAATAAGTACAGGCTACACGACTGAGCAGATCGATACAGTGAACTACGAATTGCTGGGAAACAGTTTCGCTTTATTTGGCCAGAAAATTAAACTAAATGAAATACAAAAATGATTGCAAATATATTCTCCAAGACACCCCTTTAGGCCCGCACAAATACTACTAAAGTGTTTAGACTAATTAGCTACTAAGTGTTATTGTAAACTAGACCAAGCCTGGGGTGTAACTTGAAGCATTCCTTGCCCGCAAGTTGCCCACCATGCATGCCTTGTTCAGCCTCCTTAACCATTTCCAACTAATTAGTTCACCATATCGAGTGCACATTGTACGCACTAGTTGTTCACTTACCCAGCGGATATGATTTACGTTTGCTCTTCTGCGACTTGGCTGCGCTGGGCAACTGCACGCCGTGCTTGCGCAGAAACTCATCGAGCACCCGCTCCGCATCGCGCACCGATGGCGTCGTCGAGCTGAGCGAGGACAGCGAGAACTTCTCGTCCAGACTTTGTGTGCTACGACGCGGTGGCTTCGGCGGTGGCTGCTGTGCATCGCGTGTCTTGAAGTAGACCATGCCGTTGGACAAACGTTTCTGTAGCAGTCGCCCGCCGGCGCCACTTGAGCTACGGCGGGAACTGCGACGGGATTTCGACGTGACTTGACTATTACCCGCCACGCTGGAAGTGGGTTCCGGTTCGTCCAGATCGTGATACTCTTCCAGCGGTGTCTCCTGCTCGCTAATGTTGGACAGCTCCGGCGCCGTCGGCTTGTACTCAATGCACTCAGTTCGTTGCATTTGCGGTTGAGGCGCCTTGCGCTTTTTGCTTGTGCAGCAAGTGGCCACTTTGGAGCAGCTCTTGCCCGTCGGCAGCTTCTCACGGTTCACGCGCACCTCCGAGATGACGCAATTGTCGCGCAGTTCCTGTATGATGTGTATCAGAGGAGCATCATCGCCCACGGCACGCAAACTGCTGACTGCGGTCAAGGGTTGTGCTACGGTTTGTTGTTTGTTCTGTGGCGGAGATGGCGCCGTCTGGCGACGTTGTTGCTTCTGCTGTGCCTGCCTCTGGCTCTGCTGAGCGCTGAAATTGTTCTGCGGCGGCGGCGGCACGAAGCCAACCTGTGTGAAAGCGGCAAGCATATGGAATGTTTCGGATTATCGAATTGATATATATGTATGTGTATATTTATTATGGAAACGGGGGAAGGCTTGGAGCACGCACCTTGTTAGTTTCGGGACGCCTGCTGCGTTTGTGCTGGCGCACGTGCCAGTCACGTGGCGGCGGCGCCGTCGACGCACAGTCGCCGCTGTCGCTGGTGAAGCAATAGCAGAATCCATTCTTGCATGGCTTGCCCCGACGTTCCTGCGCCTTGTTGCACAGATTTTGGTTAATGAGATGTGCGTCGGCAGCGGGCGCAGTGTTTGCCCTTGATGTTGGCGGGGCTGATTCTGATTTTTTAAATTCGTCGCCCGCAGCTGTTGGCATATCGCGGTCGCTTTTCGCAGAGACACGTCTGGTGCGTCGTGCACGAAACTCGTTTATGCATTCCTGCAAACTGAACGAGCTGGTCGAGCCCGATTCGGCTGAATCTTCTTCGTCTTCGTCCTCGTCCCCCTCCCCGGTTCCATCTTTATCGTCGTCGTCTTCGTCGTTGTCGTTGAGCGAGGCCAGCGGCGGCAGCTTGGGGTACTTTGAACCTGCAAAAGTCTAGCACGCCCCTCGTTTGTTTACATGAAATCGCATTTTTTTTTTGTGTTTCTATTTCTATTTTACTTACAGTCGCCATTATCTAGTGTTATTGTGCTAAATACCGACGCGCTGATAAGACGCCGATGCGCTGCATTCGTTTTCGACTCTCGCACGCCACACACGCTAACACGTTGCACGTTTTCTATTTCTCTTTTTCAAATCAAAAGAAAAACGACGCGACGCTGCTGCAGCATTTGAAATGCACGCTCTCGCTCTCTCTTTTGTGCCGCTTCTTCGCTCCGTTATCAGCTGCCGCTAACTGGTACAGGGTTGTTCAACGCTGCCGCACAGTGTCACATAAATGGGCAGAAACCGGTTTCGTACAGCGCATCAATCTCATGGAATTCATCAATTATTACAAACTATTTATTTAATAAAATTTAAAGACATTAAAAGTATATAACAGTTGGCAGCCATAGCAATATTCAGTTAATCGATTTCGCTGTATTGTTTTGATTCATTTTCCAACAGTTCATTTGACGCACTCGTGAACCGTTTCGTTCAGCTTAACAGCCCTGTCGCGTGCTGCAACTAGCCGAAACAGCTGACACAGCTGTTCGCGGCGTGCGGTTACGTCGTTACGTCTGACCATAAAAAATTGAAAATTTTGTATTAAACAATTCAAAATGTCAAATAGCCATCTGTTTCTCAAGTCCGGCTTTCCTCGGGCGCCACTGCAAAATGGTGTGGGCCGCTACGTGTGCCAGCTGCAGCGCATCACACTGAAGTTTTGCAAGAACAACGGCTCCAGTCGCGGCATGCGGTAAGCAGAACTAAATTATAAACAAAAAGCTGTATCTATTATATTAGCAATATTTTGTTACTTACAGTGACTTTATCGAAAACCATCTGGTGGACTTTGCCAAGGAGAATCCCGGCATTGTGGTGTATGTGAAACCGCGTCGCCATCGCACGCCCGTTCTGGTTGGCGAGTACCGTAAGTATTGTTGCCACAGTCATGTGCATGCAAATAGAATCACTTTGTGTGTATGTAAAATACAATTTCAGTTAATGGCGATCGAGAGTGGCTCAATTGCCGCAACAACACGCAACAGGAGATTGCCAAATGGATTGATCTGCTGAAGACACAAAACGGCAACTCCAGTTCGCTGCGTCTGCGTAGGATGTGGCACACGGATGTGCCATCGATTCAAGGACCCTGGACTCCATTCCTTCTGCGCTCACCCGATGCCCAGCAGCAGACATATCCCAGCACGGAGAACTCTCTGCCCCTGGACATACCACAATCTGCCACCGAGAAGCTCATCGAGCTGTTCAAGCAACAGAAATTGGAGTCGGGCGGCGACAGCGGGACCGATCTGCTGGAGCAAAAACGTGCCGAGTAAGATTAAGATAAATGAATAGCATCCCCTAGTTGAGTTGTTTTTGTAATTTCATTTGTTGTCTTTTATTGCGAAAGTCAACGAAAATTTGTTTTCTAAACAAATAAATACATGTTTTCAAAACCTAAACGACTATAAACTTGAATTCCAGTCGGTAATATCTAATCATTTACCATATAATATAATAATGTGCCACGGTCATTTGGGTTTTGAGTAAATTGGTTTTCAATTGAACAGCTTATTGTCCCGTTCATGCTAATTATGATATATTCTTTGCGGCTCTCTTGTCTTTTCTAGCAATTTTTGATATGTTCGGGGTACATGTTGAATATCAGATTAAAATAGATGAAAAACAATTGGAATATCATAAATAATGCTTAAGGTTATTGATCTCTACGGCCTTTGGCCAATTGGAGGTTGGAATACATTATGAAATACATACATAAAACTGGTTTCAAGATCTCACGACCTAAACGGGAAACTTTGTGTGTGAATTAACTAACTTGCGTGTGGTGCGGATCGTAGGAAAACATTTCTGTGTGGAGATCAGCTAAATCCGGGGAATTAAGTACATGAATTTATATAGTTTATAGAGTATATATAGTACGTATCTAAATTGGTATGGTCTGGTTGCGCCAAGCGAGTATATAATTGCGTTTTGAAGAGCGAGTTTCGGAGTATCAAAACGGACAAAGTATCAAACATTCAATTGCTTTAGACAGTATATAAATATGTAGTAGACAGACTTTTACGCACACACTTACATAATATACACAATTATAGTTACAATTACAATTACAATACGATATGAATACGAATACGAATACGATATAATAATAAACGACATACACATTGATAAAAGCCTTTCGCTTTGAGTTTTACATTTGTGAGTTTCTGCCGTGTGTTTTTTCTTGTGAATTCCTTTGGCGAAATGCATTTCTCGTTAATCTTAACTCTAGACGACAAAAAATGTTAACGTTTTCTTAAAAATAAATCAATCTGGACGTTTTTTTTCGACTCCTACTTAATCGTGTTAATAGTGATATCACCAATTCAATTAAAATAATCCTTTTGTCTATATAAGAGTTTTTTCCTTTGTATCTTTCGCACCTCGAATTCCCCTTTTGTTTTATCTATTTGGTGTTGGTGGGCAAAGCATTTGTTGTTGCTCCTAACTAGTTGTTGTAGCTTTTTGGTTTGATAATAGCCCCTCAATGTCCATAGCTTTTATGCAGCTTCGGCTCACATATCACCCGTTTCCATGGCCGTATTGATATCAGCCACAATTTTGCCCATTATCTCACGATAGGGCGAGTCCGGCTTGAATGCCGTCTCCAGCAGCGAGGCATCCCCGAAGAAATCGAATACCTCATCGATGCGGCCCAACGACTTGTCCGTCAAATGCGGCTGCACAATCGATTTGAGCGCCGCCTGCGACTCCTTGATGGAGTTCTGCAAATAGGCCAGATCGTATGTGAAGTCCACCTCGTAGAATGATATGATGGAGAGTTGTGTGTTCTGCAGGCATAGATGGATGGAATATCAGTTAATTATTCATTTAATCATTCGATATGGACTCACATGAAATTTGTGCTTGAAGTTCTCCGCATTGCGCAGCTCCTCCGGGCTAAACTGATTGTTGCGATGCAATACACCAATTTTGATGACTATTTTGATTATGTTCTTAATCAGTTTCTCCGCCCGCGCCTTGTTCCCTGTATGCATCTTGCACAGCTTGTACAGATTATCCAGCAACGAGGCCGTTGTGCCGTCTATAAAGGTTTTCGCAATGTTTTTCGTCGCCATGCGTGAGAGTATTTTCTTTTGAGCGCGTAACCCGATATCGTGCGACTTGAACACATTGTCCGCCATGACTGCTACAGGGTGAACGGGGAAAGGGGGCAGGGGACGGGCAAAGTAAACCGAATTAGTTAAGCACAAGTATTTGCATTGGGAATTTTGTAAAACAAGCAAAAGAAAAGTGAAACCATAATCGAAACTCGAGGGAGTGGGTTTTACCTTCCAGGTTCCAGTAGTCGACGCTCCAGAGCAGAAGGCTCTGTCTTAGGCCGGCGACAGACATATTTCTTATCTAACATCCAGTTGAAAGCATGAGTTAATTGATTGATAAAGCACAAGAGATATGAGTTGAGTAGCGTAGCAGTTGAATACACAGTTCGTATACCCTGTGATTAGGGTTATTGAACTCTAATCGAGACTAATTTAATCATTAAGTAAACTCGAAAAATTGAACACACTTCTTTTCGAAATATACCATACCCTTTATCACACTTCCTCTGCGCACTACAGGGTATAACTGGGCTATGACAACTCAGCGTATATTTTTGATAAAAAAAAGAACCGTGGCTGCGTCTTTGCTACTGCTTTCAGATAGCGTCAAATGAATAATGGTTCCACCAATAGAACTCAGCACTGTGTGTGTTTGGTTGTGTGTGCGCGATGTGTGTGTCTTCATGCGACACGATGAATTTTTCATGGGGCCATTCTAACGGTGCATACGTGCCACTGGCTCCGGGCTTTGGCCATAAATGGAGCTGCCTCTTGTGGGCCCCAAAAATGGCCAGGCCTCACCTCGTTTCGGGGGAAACCTACGCCACCGCCCACCGCCCACTCCACTGGCATGTCCGTTATAGTCCAATTCAATTAAGTAAGCACATACTGGCAGCGCTTGTACATTTATTCAAATATACGAATATTCTAGTCGTGCCATGACAGCGGCGCCTCCAAATGGCTAAAGGTCACGCGACACACAATAGGCCGAGTGACGCAGGCCCAAGGACAAGCGAAGCATTTAGCCAGACCCAGAACCTCAACCAGCACCGGATGTGCTGCACAAAGGAAATGCGGAAACGGCAGTTGAATTCCTACAACAACAACAACAGCCACAGCAGCAGCAACAGCGACGCTCTCAGCAATCAAAGTGTATAAATATTGTCCAACATTATCATTTCCATGTTTGATTCATGTATGCATATTATATACATATGAATGTACTTATTTATATGTATACCAAGCTGTGGCAAGCTTGTAGTTATTATTTATTCGCGTTGTTGTTGTTGTGCTTCGGCGATTGTGGGTGTTTGATGGTTGTGTCGGGAAGAGGCGTACGCGACGAGGGCTTTTGTTGTATTATTGATTGCAAACACACACACACGAGCCTCGTTTTACTTTGGCGCTCAATTAATTGTCAGCCTTTGCTCACCTGTGACTCTACGTTGTAGTTGTTGCTATTCCAATTGTTGTTCTTGTTGTTGTTGCTGTTACAGTTGTCCTAGACCCCTTGTCGAATATCCTTGAGAATTCGTTGAAGTGCGTTGAATGCGCGCCTTTGTGCGTATGCAGCTAACGGGAGTATTCTTTTCGCGATGCTCTAATTTTTAGCTATATTAACTTAGTAATAAGTGCAGCGAATCATTTATCGAGAGGATAAAACAACGAAGAAAACAAAAAACACGGAATTGTTTGTGCAGCAAATAAACGACGCAAAATGAAACTTAGAGATGACTGAAGTAGTCGATAAATTGCGATTTTGAACTAGTGCTATGGATTTTGCTGGTATCAACTTACCAACTATCGATTGACAGTTGCAGTTGCACGTTAATTGTTTGGCATATCGATATAAACAGCTGTTTCGAAACAGCTGGTCGTCCATAGCGATATTCCCCCCCCCCCTCTGTTTTTGCATGATTCGTATTGAAATCGAGCGCATGGCTGCATAATTGGATTTTATTTCACACACGCACACTTATACACAATAAGTTCTTCATAAGCTTAAGACTATCACGCTGCACTACCGATCTGGCTTATTGTTTGCCATGATCACTCGGTTTGTAGGGAATCATAAGGTTTTCCGAGAATGATTTAATGCTTTCCGGGCCTCGCACTTCCTTTTCGAGCAACGGCAGCTTGATAACATGGAAGTCCTCATATAAATCTGCAATCTGGTCCAGGTATTTCTCCTGTATTTTGTAACGGGAAGCGCACATGCTGCACGGGTTTGTTGTCTTGTCCAAGAACAGCAATTGATTGACAATAATGTTATGCACATCGATGCCACACTTGGTCAGCTCCTGCACCAGTCGCTCGGTTTCGTACAGCGAAAAGAACTCGGCAATGCATACACACACGAATGTGGTTTGATCCTGTAGATGTATAGAATCATATTATATCTAATCCTGGACAACTGACTGTCTGTCTTACCGGATTCTTAAACTGCTCATTAACCTGTGTGATCACACGCAGCATATCGTCCAATTTTTGTGACAATGTATCAGCATTAAAATCTGTCATGCCAAGCATGGAGACGAATTGGGACAACAGCGGAGCCAGCTTCATTTTCAACCGTAACAGCTTGCCCAATCCCTTCTCGACCACCTGCGGGAAGGCGATCAGACGCAGAGTATGTCCAGTTGGCGCTGTGTCAAACACAACCACCGAAAAGTTCATGCTCTTCACCAGTTTCATCACCTCCGCATAACTCATAGCCTCATCGATGCCGGGCAGGGCATTGACCATCTCCTGCATGACGCCCTTACTGACACGCAGAGCCTCGTTATCGCCATCAAAATACTCCTCGGGCAGTTCGCCCAAGCCGGCATTTGGGTCTATCTCCATGGCATATAGGTTCTGAAATCCGTTGACCTGCATATGAAAACAATCTCATTAGTTTCATTAATATATAATGCAAACTCATCGTGCAGCCCCCGGTTGACTCACCTTTGTTGGCACCTTGGTGAATTTCTGATCAAAAGCATCGGATATGTTGTGTGCTGGATCTGTGGATATAATAAGCACCGAGTCGCGAACCTTTGACAATTGCACTGCCAGGCTGGAGCTGTAATTGTTAATTCGATTGTTGTTTTTGTTGTTGTGTTGTCGTTGTATGGCTTTTCTCTCTTGAGCTCACCTGCAGGTTGTTTTGCCCACACCGCCTTTGCCACCGACAAAAATCCACTTTAGAGATTCCTGTTCAACGAGATTTTGCAGACTGGGATCCAAGGGTGGTAGATTGTCAGCCATGGTTCAAAACTACAGTCGAGACACGTAATTTTGTAAAAAAAAATTATAAGCAAGTTTCAGGTGCTGTCTAGGGATGGACAGAGAAATTTAATAATATCGTCATGGCGATAGCTTGATTTTAAAAACTTTCCCCTGACATATCGAAAATATTTTCGATAATAAGTTTTGAATTGGCACCGCCAAAAATCGTATGGTTTATTTAATTGATAATAAAACGTAACAATGCCTAATTAAAAATAAGAAGCATATTTGAAATTTAACATATATTATGTGCAATGTCATTGCTAGCATTATGCCGAATTTTATTGATACATACGAATTTTACATGTACCGAAAGCGGGATACCTGAATACTTGCTTAACATATTAATGTTAATTTTCCGGCACTGCTGTTAAGTGTGGAGCAGGCTACTCGATTTATTTTATTGTCATTGGGGCGCAGTGTTAGGCAATGCCGTGCAGTCACATTACCGTTTGTAGCACTGAACCTCTGCGGAGCATTGATTTGCATGTTTGTTCTGGGGCTTTTGACTGTTAAAATGTGTTTGTTTTGTAATTAAAATGCACTAATTTCGAGTTTAAAACAAAGAATATTTCTTAAAGAATTAATTTAAATCCCAGAAAAAAACGTAAATACAACAATCGTTTCGGTGCAAGTGAAAAGTGGGCGAATGAAAGGCGTGTGTACTACCAATACTAGAAAATAGAAGCGAAGCAAGAGATTAAGCGTGTCCTGTATGTACATATGTGTGCGTGTGCGCCTTTAAGATTTTGGCTAATGTGCCCAAATTTTTGTTAATAAAATATACTACAGCAGATAAAAAGGCGAACCGCTAGTGCCAAATTAAACAAATCGTAACCAAATGTGTTCTATGTGAATAAAATGGTGCTAGCCAAAATGATAACGGTACATTAATGCTCTTCCGCGCACACACACACACACACACGCCAACATATACACCAACACACGCACGCACACAAACACTGCCAACGTCAAATCTTCACCAAGTGAGCCGCCGACATCGCAGCCGCACCTACGTACATATGTATGCATGCATATATTTTGGGTGTGTGGGTGCAGTACATACATAGATAAAAGAAATTAGGAGAATCAAATGTCGCTGTGAATGCAATAGAAACCGAAGTAATTGAAAATAGCGAATTGTTTAAATAATAAATTGTGCAAGGCAAATTCCAATACACACGCACCGTGAGCACCAACATATGTACGTATGTTTGTATGAATGCGCACACACGTACAACAAAAAAGAAGCATAGAGAGCAAAAGTGTGAGAGAGCACGCGTGAAAGGAGGAGAGAGAGAAAGCACGGTGCCAAAAGGAACGACGACAAAAGGAAGAAGCAGCACGAGCACAGCAGCAGCAGCACACAGCATCGGCGCGTTGCGGGAAGATTGAAAATAAACGTGTAGTAGAGAATTTTTGAAGCACACTCCAGCAGCCTAACCGCCCACCGCCCACAGTCCACAACCTACAGCCCACAGCCCACAGCGAGTGCCCTCTCGCCGCCAACGCCGTACATATACACACACACACACACACTCTCATACACTTGCAAACAAACATACAAACAGACTCGTATGCGCGAAAAGTGTAAGCCGTGCACAGTTGGTGTTGTTGCTGTTCCTGTTAGCCGCCGCCAAAGGACGACAGACGCGACGGCGACGACGACGACAACAACGACAACGACAACAACTACCACAACGGCCACGAGAAGAACGACGACTACGACGAGGCGAAGGAGGAGAACGTGTTGTTGAAGCCAACGCAAATGGCAGACCCTCTAAGCGGGCCCTGCTTTTGAGACATGTCGTAATGGCCAGAGAGGTGAGAAATGTGAAATGCGAAAAGCGCGGGCGTGCCGCCGGCCCACATAGTAATAGTACTAGATTAACAACTGATATTATTAGTTATAGATTAATTTAATTAAAATTCTAAATGAATATTCATTATTATAATTTAATTGCGGCTTAAGTCTCACATTGATTTGCAATTGTAGCTCAATGCGTAATCTCGTCCCGATTTTGCTCCACGCTCATTTGTTTTCAATTTAGACGTTGAGCTCCCGCGGCTTGAGGACTAAGCCTCCGTTAAGCATTTAGCTACATTAGTCTGTATGTGTGTGTGAGTGAGTTTGTGTGTGTGTGAGTGGGTCTGTGTGTGTTTTATGCAGTTTCTTCATTTCTTCGTTTCACTTTGCTTTGCGGGTGAGTGAATAGCTTTGACCCAAATAACTATGGTAATACACCCTACAGAATATATGTACGCAGTATGTGTGAGTGTGCGTGCACATGTAGCTTTTGTTGATGCCGTCCGTTTCCTACGTTTACGGTTTTTCGTTCATTTTTGATGTGTGGTCTGCATGTTTTTTGTTGTTTTTGGCTCAGTATCCAAATTAACAGTAACAGTCACACACACACGTACACTCTACTTTTCTATGTGAGCGCGAGCGCCTCTCTATGTGTGTGTACAAGCCTGCAGCGACAGGCTGAGCAAGCAAGTTGCATTTAATGACACTCCCATATCAGTCGGCAGAATTATGTTTGCGGGCGGCTTAGCAGAAGCTCATACACATGACCCACATGTTAATTACATTGCTGTTATATACAGGCACAGTGAATATTAGTGGTTCGCCCACATTTTGCGTGAATCTGATGGGTATAAAATTATATTAAATATAGTTAAACAATTAATTTGGGGAAATAGACAAAATGGTTGTCCTTACTAGCTGTAAGCCTTTCTTGAGCACGGCAAGTTTCACGTTGTGGTGTTAACATTTTGAGGGACCATGTTAGTTTTCGTTACAGCTGGCAATGCTGTGACAAGCGCGTGAGCGCGAACTGCTGCAAATGAGAACTGCGCTGTGTCGGCGTCGCTCGCTCTCGCACACACTCTCTCTCTCTCGTTTAGTTTGAAACCAACTTTTTGATAATAATAAAAAAAGCATGAAATGCAGCAGCAGCTTAATAAACACAATATAACTGCATTTGTTATATGCATTAACTTTAAGTATGGGGAGGGTTTTTTACAGAATTCAGAATAGCTTTCAGTTTACGGTCATTAAAGAAAGAGCAAATATTTTTTGGAAAGTAAGGAAATAGCTAGTTTATGCTGCAGGCAACGTGATATTATTCTAATAATATTTTTACGAGCAGTAAAAATAAAGACCAGGCCAAGTTGTAAATATTCGCAAAAGTAACAAAAAAGATTTGAAAAAGCTGTGAAATAAAATTTAATTGCATACTTTTTAGCGCAAAAAAATAAATAGAATTTTGCAGATTTGCAAATAGACACGATTAATTGCAAGGATTGATTTAATGCAAATGTTTACCCCGAGAGTTGCTCTAGCTAAATGAACTGAATGCGCTGCATAAGCGAACATGGCAAATGCAAAGGCAAAGGCAATGGCAAATGAAAGCGAAAGCGAGCCAAAGCAAACCAATTGCAACCTTGTGCAACTTTTGAGCTGCTCTCCCTCTCTACTTCGCTCTTTGTACCTGTGTGCGTGTGTGCCTAATTGACAGAGCTGCTGCTGCTGCTGATATTTATGTAGCATAAAAACGTGGCCAGAGTCGGGAGCTGAGTGTGAAGCTGGGAGCTGTCCCTCTGTGAATCCTAAATACTTGTGGAGCGTTCGTGTGTGCGCGCGCGTTTAGTTAGCAGAGTTAGCTGTTAGCTTTAGCGCGCCCTGATTATATCACATTGAAAATGTAGGCCAAAGCACAGATGTTACTAGCAAACCAAAGGAGAGAGAGAGTGAGTGAGAGATGGACAGGCCGTGAGAGCGAGTGTGCTGCAACGGTAAATGCAGTGCAGAATCCAATGAGTAGCTTACACACAAACATTAAATAAATTACTACAAAATACTCATTAGCTCAGTGAGAGAGTGAGAGAGCGAGCAAGCATGAGGGAGTTTGACAGTCACACGCAGCGAATGCATACTTACGAGCTTATGTCCTACTCTCGCGCGCGCTCTCTCTCCATGCATTTATGCGCACAACTTTCGCTCTCGTTGCGTTACGCTCTCTCACTGCATTTGCAGCAGCAGCAACAACTACACGTCGCGACGTCGTGCGAACGACGCTGTTGACATGCCAGGAGCAGGCAGGCAGAGGCAGGTTCACGCTCAGGCTCAGGCTCGGTCTCGGTCTCAGAGTGTGCCAGTGTGCCAGGCAGCCAGCCACAGCCAGCAAGGATGCTACTTTTGCAATTGCGAGCGCTTTACTACACCAGAGCTACGTGATTTTGCTGGCACATTGTTGAAATATTAAATTTTAACTGGGTGTGACAACTGGCAGCGTGCTGAGAGCAGCGACAGCAGCAGCAGAGGCTAAAAAGGATAAAAGTGCAAAGCATAAAACGAACATTTTTCTACATTTGATTAAAATTTTGAAACTCGTGTGCTTAATGTGAAATATGTAAAACAAAAGGGAGAAAAAGAAGAGAAAACTGTGCCACAAACTCAAATCGAACGCAGTCAGGCAGCACCTGCCCCCGTCGCAGACGCAGTTGCAGCAGTTTCCCTTCCCTCCTCCAACATCGCCTTCCCCCACCAAATGAAAACTCGGCGGTTTCAGGCACACGCAAGTGGCGCAAGGCGCGTAGTAGTAAAGTGAAAGTGCGAAGGTCAACTCTTGAAATTCTGGCGCTGGCGCTGGCGCCTGCCCAGCCCAATTCGGCTCAGTCCAGCTTCGATTCCAGCCTCCCAAAGCTGCCCCAAAAAACCTGTCAGCTTGCCAAAACGAGAGAAAAATCAAAAGAAAACCGAAAGAAAACTATTCGAAAAATTAAACTAATACGATTTCTTACCGAACATAACAATAATAATTGTAATTATAAAATAATAATAATAATAATAATAGTAGTTAATACTCGTGTTGTTGTCGTTGTGTGTCGTTTTTGTAAAGTGTGCTGCGCAGCAAATTTGTTAACACTTTTTTTGTGGTAGTCTTACGCGACAAATGAATTTTCCAAATGGCATTTAAAACAAGCAAAAAATACAATAATAACAACTACTGCAGCGCAGAGCGTTTAACTTAGTTTACAGTTAGGCCTAAGCTTTGAACATTTATAAGTATTTTATAAAAGAGTGTGTTACTATGTGTTGTTAGTGTGTGTGAGTACGTGATTTATATAACTGTTTTTAAAACCCAACACAAACAATATGCAATTTTTAAATTCAAATCACCATAAACAACTGAACTCAAACCACTGTGCAGTGCGCTCTCTCTCCCTGTCGTTGTTATTGTCGTTGTTGTTGTTGTTGTTGTTGATATCGTACTAAGCACCGTTAGTGTTAGTGTTGCCACCGTGAACTGAACGCATTAAAGTGGCTGGCAAAGGTGAGACAAGCACTTGCAACGCCACCATCATGTGGTCCAATGCGCTGTGCACGCTGGGCGTGACAAAGCCGCTGTGCAACTGTCTGAGCATCAGACAAGTGGCGGCCGCAGCAGCCGCCGCCGCTGCAGCAAATCAAAATGGCGGAGCCGCTGCCATTACATCGGGACCGACGGCAGCAAGCAGCGCAGCAGCAGCAGCAGCTGGAGGGGTAAACAAATTATTAACAAATATTAATTGCCTTGGAAATTTGCATAAGTTGCGGCCCCCAAAAAATATTACACACCCCTTTGCTGCAGCAGCGGAGCAGAGGCAGCAGCAGAGCAGAGCACAGGCAGCAGCAGCAGCAGCTGATGGCCATATGGCAGCAGACTTGACCTATCCCAATACGCGCTTGCAGCACACGAACACAAGCGCACACACGCATGTCTGTCACTCTCTCTTCCTCCCTCCCTCTCTCTCGCTGTGCGTGTAAAACTGATTACACTTTGCACAAACTGCAATCGCAATTCGCAACTCAAATTTAACAGAACAAAACTAAAACTTTTTCGCGAAAATGTCCAATAAGCAAACGTCAAAACGAATTTTTTCGCATTTATCATTTTGTTTTTTTTTTCGTCGTTGCCTTACACCCTCCTCTCTTTTTGTGCAGCTTACATACTTATCCATGTATATACTTATGCGTGTGTGTGTGTGTGCGAGAGTTGATTTCTTTTTTGCTTTTTCTTGTTCTTGTTGTTCAGCTCGTGTGCTGCTGCACTCGTTACTGGGTCACTGGAGCGCCACACTCATGTCCTTGCAATACATTAAACATGGCTGCCCGTTGTTGTTGCTGTTGATTTTGCTTTTGCTTTTGCTTTGAGTGAAAGCGATGTTAGCTAACAGCGCACTGTTAACGCGCACAACAGCTGTGGGCGCTGTTAGGCGCAGCTAAAAGAGTTCGCTGTGAATTGTTTTTCGTGTTCCGTTAATAGTTTATGGGCGTGTAAAGTTGTGCGTGTGTGAGTAAGCTTTGTTGTGTGTGTGTGTGAGTGTGAGTGGCAAATGACAGCCCTAATCCTATACAGTTAGCGTCAGCGTTAGCTGCAGCTGAGCCCGCCTGGTTAGACTGTAGCTGGCAGCGGCCTTGACATTTGTGCCCTTTTTAGCGGGTACAAACCTCAATTAGTAGTGGATCTTGTGCTGCCCGGGCTGTGCCACACCCACTTGTCACACACACACGCACGCACGCATGCACAGGTGTCACACCCACAACCAAAACTGCTTATATACATATTAAATAACAGTAAACTTTGACTATGTGAAATGAAAGTGAAAATACAGGGTGTTCGAATACCTTTTAATTCGGATGAGTTGTCTTCTAGTAAATTTATTTACTCAGCTACGGCTTTGTTCGCCCAACGAGGTCAGGTATTTTTGCTCGTAATCAGCACTTGAATAAAAACGGGGGAGCTGCTTATCTGCCTGTCTGATTCCTCGACAAATATAGAACGTAATGTGTCCCATGATTGATAAGATTAGAGCCAAGTAAGCCCGATTAACAGCTAAGATTAATTTAATGGGTATCATTTTGAGTTAACATATACAAGCATATTTATATATCCCATATACCTTATACCCTATACCCTATACTATATACCCTGTACTGACTTCTCCAACCCTTTGCAGGAGTCTCGCGGCAAGCGACCACTGAAAATTTGGGATAGTTGGCGGAATGTGCGCAAGGGCGTCGTAGTCGGGACATTTGAGGAGCTATTGGTGCGCGGCAAGGACAAATTGGGGGTTCCTGCTTCAGAACCTGTGCGTGTTGTTCTGGAGTGTGATGGAACCCAAATCGAGGATGGCGAATACTTTCGCACCCTGGCCAACAATACGGTACTCTTGCTGTTGAGGCAGGGCGAGCGATGGTATCCAACGGGTGTGGATGTCATAAAGGCTGGTAAGTGCAGCAGTTGTCTCTATATTGACCAAATTCTCGAGCTAATCGTGCAACGTTGTTTCCCGTGCAGCCATATCAGCTATACCGAAAATCGTCTGTGAGACGATTCATGCACTGGAACTGCACGATGAGACACCATCGTGGAAGATTATGGATAACAAAGGGCGTGTCACGGTCGTATTGCACTGGGATCAGCGCCAGGGAGGTGGTGGAGGCGGCGGTGGAGGAGGAGGAGGAGGAGGTGGTGGTGGTGGTGGAGGAGGAGGCGGCGTCGGCATCGGCAGTGGCATGTGCATGGGCGCCGGCCTGGGCAGCAGCAATGGTCTGTTGTCGTCGGACAAGTATTCACCCTCGAAAAAGGGCCTCTCCGCGCAAAGTTCGCTGGACAACAAGTCGGTGTCATCGCAATCCTCGCAGCAACGCTACGCCAGCCCGCAAATAACGGTGATCAGCGACGAGGGACCGGCTAGCATCTATCATCCAGGTGGCGTCGTGCTGCCTCCCGGCGTTGTGATACCCGGCAGCGGCAGTCGTCGTCTGTCCAAGCAGGGCGGCTCGTTCGACAGTGCCGTCGGTGCGGTGCATGTCCATACGCCAGAGTGTGCACATCACGCGCACACGCCCAGCCGTGCGGGCAGTCCCAGCACCACGGAGTGTGACTTCCATTGCTGTGCACTGCACGAGGAGGGGCGCAAGATCGCGGTGCACAAGAGTGTCGCCACATCGCCCATACAGGACGGCAGTAGCAGTCCGCAGCCGCACCAGCAGCAGCAGCAGCAGCTGCATCAAGCGACGCTGGGCATGTCATCATCGGTTATGGATCCTATGTTGGGCGGCAGCAGCGGAGGCGGCAGCGGTAGCATGCAGCGTCGCTCATCGGGCGCCAAGGGACATGTACGTTTCCTGGATATTGCACCGGAACGAGATAGTTCGGAAAGTGAGACAGAGAACACGGTCATGGAGGATGATAAGACGACGACGGAGAAGTTTCTGCTGCTCATCGATCAGCTGTCCGTGGACCAGAAGCGTCATCTCAGTATCAAGGATATCGGCATCATACTGGAGCGTCTCAATTCGAAGATACTCGATGTGGAGCGTCTGGATCGCGAATCCGAGTCGGATGATTGCTACAACTGGACGATAAAGGCGACAATACGCGGCGATGCGCTGCGCGAACTGGGCGTCATCTACAATGGCAACTACTATGCCATATCCGAGCATCCTGGCTACAAGGAGGAGCTCGAGGAGAACGGCGAGGAGGAGGTCGAGGAGGAGGACGAGGAGGATAGAATTTAAAGCGGGCTATAGAAATTAACGAAGAAGAATCAAGAAAACAGAAAAAAGGTATCAATAATTAGCGCATTTTAGACAGAACAAGTATGGCGAACATGAAACATGAAACACAACACATACACATAGACATAAAAATGAATATGAATTATGAATAAACAAAATGCAAACAGCACATTGTACAATAGCGAAGTAAGCAGACAGAAAAAAGCGAATCCCAAAACGAGTTCGGCGAAGAACCTACCCGCAAATGCAAAAGCGTCAAAGACAGTGCAGACAGTTTTATAGAATTTGGCGACCTTTTGACATATATACTTATGTTGGGCAAACCCGTTAATAACGACGAACCGAATCGAGCGATAAGCGTAGCAGCGCACAGCGAATCGTAAAAGAGAGCACACACACCGCATACTGCAATACAAGCGATGTTTCTGTTAATTATATCATTATTATTATTATAACTTGTTCATGTTGTTGTTATTTTGTGTGCCAAAGAGCCTAGAGCATGCCTTATTTAGTTGTAATCCCCCCGACCCCTCACAGCGAAAGAAAGACCTCGAGCAAACTGTCACAGTTCTGTGCAAAACTTATGCATTTATATGTCTTATGGGTTCGTGGAAGGTTTTCAATTATTCCGCAATATGTAGGGTATTTTAAATGACTTACGTATTGCTCAGTTTCAGAACACATTTTCGAAACACATTTCCCGAGCATTTCGTAACTCCCACATAGTATTATATAGCGCTCGACGAGGTACGAACGTGTGTTGTTGAAATGGAGTATATTCAAAACCGAAACGATTCCCTTAGCCATTCGAACTAATCGATGCATTTACAATTGGCCGAATTCTCCCGGGTGTAGTGCCAAACGGATTTTGTTGTGACCATAATAAAATAGTTCCTCAGTTGAATTCCTTGTTAGAGCACATTGGTATTCATTATTCGTTCCCAACTCACTTACAGTTGCTTCCATATTTGTTAGTGTATCTGTATCTGTATCTTTATCTCATCTGTATCCGTATCCGTATCTGTTAAGTGATGTGACGTTATTCCCTCGAGCATCAGAATTATGAAAAAGAAACTGCCGTTATTTGTAGTGTTGTAAAACGTTAAAAGTCGCGCACAAACTAATCATAAACGAAAAACAAAGATCGATCACAATGACGATGATGATGATAACGATGATAACGTAATTAACTGTAGTTATACTTAAATTGTAGAGAGAAAACCAACCCGAAAACGAGAATTATCAAACACGAACACACACGCACATTTTATAGCAATTGAACACGTTGGGTTTTCCTCGTCCACCTGCCACTCCTTTCCCCCCCCCCCACTTTCTTCCCAGCACATACTCCTGCCCAAATATATCACAAGTCGCGAGGATTCCATTGTGTAATAAGAGTTGATAGGCATATTATCTAAAAGAGAAGCCAAATTACATATATTAACAAACAAATGAAACACTGCCAAGAAAGTCGTAACAAATCTGCATTTGTTATGTGTTTAATTGTTAAAAACTATAATAAAAAATACGAAAATACCCTGACCCCCTCCCCCACTAACCCCAGCATTCTGCTAGTTTAACCGTAACTCATGTCCTTTGTTTCTCGAGTGTTCGACCGAATCGAATTCGATTCTCCGTGCAGCTGAAGGTTCTCAAGAGCAGAGAAAGAGATAGTAAAAAAACGAGCAGATATAAACAATATTAAACTAACACTAAAATAATATGTTATTGTATAATACAAAAAAAAAATAAAAACGAATAAAGAAAACACTTAAGCGAAATTGTACAAATGTTTCGGCACTGTTCGATTCCCTCGAGTCCCAGATGTGCCATTGAGTGCCCCGAGCGATAAGACCCCCCCTGCTCGACAGACCCACATATAGAATATATTGTGGTTAGAACCGCACACATATAGAGCGAGCTTATTAGGGCGCCGTATCAGCTTGCTACACACATATAGCCCCGTCTTCCGATTGTGACCCAAGTGAAATTCGCGGAAATCGATGAACGTTGTCAAGGCACATTTTCAAACAGAGATCGGGATCGAGAATGAGAACGTGAAATAAACAAAGCTAATAATGAGAGTACGAAACGCAAACATTAGCATGTACGAAATCAAATTGATAATTGATTAAACCGATAATAAACCCAAAGAGTTAAAAGAACAGACAACACAGAATTAGTAAAAACAGAAGAGTGGAGAGCGGCGAAGCGATGTGAAGAACGAAACGTAACGAAATTCATTAGCGGTGTTTTAATTTATTCGTAAGTCAAGAAAACCAAGTCGTGCAACAAGAATGATATATGATATAAGCCAACAAGATGGATGCAAGAACGCGAGGAAGTCGAGAAGTCGGCACTAACATACACATATATACATAGATATATATACAAAAAATAATAATAATACTAATAATAATAAAAATAATGGAAATACCTAAACATACTCGAATAAATTGCATTAACTTATAATAAGAGAACTCGCAGTACATGCATATATACATATACATACATATAATATATATACACACAGATATATGTTATAATATGAAGCTCAAATTTCCATAACAATACTGACTTCTTCAACTGACTTCCATAATCATAATCATTGTTAACACTTAACTATAGAGAATTGCGCTTTAAACACGACAACAACTTTGTAGACATTCCTGTCCCCCCATCCTCGTCCAGCATCCTTCCCTTGTTTCGTTCGATTCGTTTTATATGAAAAAGGCAACCCAACCCAAAAAAAAAGGAAATAAGAAGAACCCCAACACACGTACACTCTGTATAAATGCAATCAGTTAGACTTATAAGCTAAACGAGACAGACCCCAATCCGGATGAGTAAACTAGAGAGAGAGAGAGAGAGAGAAGATCAGCTGCTGTTGGCCAGATAATGAATGTGAAAGATTGGCTGGGCTGTTCTCGATCTGAGACGGAAGCAAGATTATACGTTACATTGTTTTAATATTACAAATTACGAATAAATTGATCAATTAACATATATACAAAAAAAAAAAAACAAAAAAAAGAAAAGTAAGAAAAATCAAGTAAAAACTAAAAACCAAAAAACAAAACGGAGAAAACACACATAAAAAACAAAAACATAAGAAAACCAAATAATGAATTGTTTTTATTAATTTTGTTAAAAATGCGAATAAACTTAATAAATAAACAAAAAATATACATATACACACATACAAACAGAGTAAAAACCGAGAAAATCGAAAGAAGAACAAAAAAGCAAAAACACTTCAATTAAAAAGCGAATAATGAGAAAGAGAGGAGATCAGAAGAAGATTGGAGTGAAGGGAAGAAGGTTTAACGACGAACAGGCTCAAGTTGTGAGAACAAACAACAAAATTTGTTCAAAAAAACGTAAATGTAAAACATAAAAACAAAGGGCATAAAACATAAACATAACTCACAAAACGGTAATAGGAGCTATAATAAAGGTAACGAGCGAGGCGAGTACACACGTAATGCATGATGAAACACGATTAAACATGCATAAACATGCTAAAGTAAATACATAACGAACAAATAAACTAAAACTAAAAGAGGAAACATTAACATACATAACAAAAAAATAAGAATTGGACTAAACAAATAAACGAAACAGAAAAAACATTCACCATGTGTAAAACAGAATAGCAACAACAAAACAAAAAAAAAAAGCGAAAGCAAAAAACAAGAAAAACAAAAAAAACAATAATAATTCGATTACAACAAGAACATGAACAAAAGTAAAGAAAAAGAAAAAACAAAAACAAAAAGGTTATTTATGAAGCGATTTAAACAATAAAATGAAAAATAAATAAAAAAAAATTTAAAACCAATTCGAGGTAAATTATTGCAACGCGGGGAACGGAACGGGGAACGGAAGTGAGACCGTGACCGGAAAGGGGATTCACACAGCGTGTATGAGAGAGTGGGGTAGAGAGAGAGAAAGAGATATCAAGAGATCAGATCAAAAGATTTTTGCACAAACAATTTTTTTTATTATTCAAAACGAGAACTCGCCAAAGGTTATCAACAAAACGCAGTTATACAGTTCGTATATGGGGTATATATGTACACTAAATGGATACATTAAGTATGTATGTATATATATTTATTGAGCCGAGTTCTAACTCATTCATAGCAATATATATTAGTCCATTAAGTACGAGGTATACGTGAGCACGTGAGGCACTCATAAGGCACTCATAAAGTAGGTATTATATATGCATACGTATTTCGTGACTTGTGTAGCAGTGTGTGTGTGTATATAGTATTAAATACATATATAGTATATAGATAGACGATAAAGTGCGGAGAGTATGGTGTGACAAAATAAATCGTTGCTCAGCCGCGGTCTATGGCAATTACAAAGTGACGAAATGTTCAGTTTATCGTTTAACTGTCGCGCTCGCACACACACACCCGGTTACTATATACTAATATATATATACATATCTAACTTGGCATGTATGTACATTCAACTACAGATACTATATATGTTATTCATGATATTCACACAATTTCCGAAGCGCACTGGCTATGCATCATCATCTCCGGTCTCCGGTCTCCGGTCTGGTTTGCACTGGCGATTCTAAGAATGCAGCTTGTGAATGGAAAGGGAGAGGGAACGGGAAGAGGAGTGGGTAGGCAGGCAGGTACGGTTTGGGCGGGACTGGGCTAGGGGGGCGTTTGCCAAGTTAATTGAATTAAGTAAGTCACTTATCAGACGCGTGACTAACGACTAATTGTGCGCTGCTTCGATTACCAGAGCAGCCAAAGCATTGCACAGTTAACCTTACAAATTGTTTGCTTCTATCGCTTTGTTTGTTTCTCTGTTTTCAGTGTGTTCGAGTGTGTGTGTGTGTGCGAGTGTGTGTGTACATATTGTCTTTATTCGTTGTCGACTTACATAGTTTAACAAGTGCGTCTAAATACATTAAGTTACGTTAGTAGTTGGCTTGATTAGGATTAGGCTAAGGATTACAAACGAAATCACTATAAAGTGGAGGGGTCAATGTTGACGCCGATCTGCTCTGCGATCAGAGCTTGGAGACGGCGCCAGATAAGGCTGGGTTGGGTAGGGCATGTGCAGGGAGTGAAGGAAATTCATGCATATTCATTTGGCTCGCGAGCTGCTCATTTGATTAGGTTCCTGATATCCTGACCAACTGTCTACTCCTCAACACAAGGCTTGCAGTTTGTTTGTGCTGCGCGTAAACATGCGTATCTTCTTGGTGAACGTGAAACGTTTTTTCTTGTTCTCCGAGCGGGTGGACAGATTGGATATGCTCGCGTCGAGCGTCTTGTCGTGCTCCTGCACATTGATGGCATTAAACGACTTGGCATGCTGCAGAGTTTTGCTCTTGCCGCCCAGAGCATTTCCCAGCAGTGCAAACATTCCTGCTGGCTTCTTCGGCAGCGTTTGTTGATGCTCCTCCGGCCTCAATGTTTGCTGTGTCTCCTCCTGCGCCGCCGGCGAATCTTTGAAAGGTACGACAGTCAATGCTGGCTTCTCCATCAGTTCGGAGGCGGTAGGAGGCGGTGAAACCATAATACGCGGCGTCTCTGGCAACGTAACTGTTGTGACAGCTGCATTAGCATTGAAACAGTTTGTCAAATCGAGATCCTGCAGTGAACGTGCCAATCTTTCCCAGAAATTGAACAGCGTCGAATTACGAAAGTAGTTGACGTGTGTGTAGACGGCCAAAGTGGGGGGAATCTTCAGGTTCTGCTCGAACAGCACCGGGATTATCTTGCGCAATTGATTCTCTGTTTGTGGAGGGGGAGTAGGAAAATGGTTAAAGCACACGCATTCAGTTACCAATCATCAGTTTTCTTACCAATTTGAAACTTCTGCGTAAAGTTCACCAGGAAGATATGCTCGGGACTGTTGAGAAACGCTTGCGTCATTACGACAATCAGGTAACCGCAGCGTGTGGTCATGAATTCCGTAAACTCGACGTGCTCGAAGGGCACGCCTCCAAGCAAATCGCGATGCCGCGAGAAAAGCTGTGGGGCAAGAGAGATTAAGCTGGATCCTGACATCGATGGGACAAGTGGGACAACTCACCTTGCGATTGTACGGCGGAGACTCAAGATTCGTGATAATCTCTGTGGCATACTCAATGTCCGCATCGGCAAACCATACGCAGGCATCGTACTTGGGTAGCGGTTCTCCCTTCTGCAGGCACATTGCATCCTCGGTGCCCAGTATGTTGACGGTCTGACCCATCGTGTTGTTGTTGTTTCGCTCGGGGCATTTCAATTTGGGTGGCGGACTGCAGCGCTGCAGTGCCTCCTGTTGCTTCTGTTGCTTAATCCTGTAGCTATTTGTGTCTATGACTGTGAATGTGGGAATGAGAAGATGTGAGATGATAGATCAGTGCGTCACTCATGTGTAACATACGCAGGTTCTCCTGTATGTCGTCACGTACATCCCAGCGATCGATGATGCCCAGAAACTCCTCCAGTCTACCCACTTCGGCTGTGAGCGGCTTGTGTTCGATCCATATCTTGAGCACAGTATCCATGGGCATGTTGCAGTCATCGTCGAGAAACGAACGCACGCCCGCCAGGCTGGCAATACCCCGCCAGTCGCGCTCGTGTCCCTCCTCGGAGCGCAGCACCTTCTTCCGATTGAGCATCCCCGCCAGCTGCGTCCTTGTCTTGTGGCTTAGTTCCGTTAACGGCGTGCGATTAAAGCCAGCGCCGGCGGTATCGGCGCCGTTGCCCGACTCGGCTATCACCATGTTGGGATAACGATAACGATCCAGGTGACTGACGTCAGTTGGCTTGTTGCGGCTATGGGAATGAAAATGCGAATGTGAGTATGAGTATGGATGTGAGTGCGAGTGCGAGTGTGCAGGTGAGTGCGGAGGTGAGTGTGGTTGGGACAGCGGCAGCGTGTGCTGATGGCATACAAATTGGGGGCGCATTCGTGTTCGTTCGCCCAGGTCTCGTTCAGGGGGCGATTGCTTATTGCAACAATATTATTATTATTATTTTTGTTTTTTTTTTGTTGGCCTTTTCACTTGATATTTATCAGTCCCAAATGCGCACGGGTTATCAGTTGAGCAATAAAACAGAGTTGCGCGTGAGTCTCTCGTTAACTTTACTTTCTGTGTGTGTTTTTGTTTGTATGCGGGCTTGTTGCTTTTGTTTTTGTTTTTGTATTTTATTTATTTGATCTGAGCGCCGTCGAGAAGCGTAACGTTCGAAGCGCGTGCGGGTGGCTGGACAGCTGCGAGGGGTGCGCGGACCACAGACAGACGGATGAAACGGCCGTGCGCGAAATGTGCTGAACTGACCTCGAGCTCCTCGCGCCGCGTCACCGAGCACAACGTCTCAGTCGCTGTCGCTGCTCTGCTTCTGCTGCTGCTACTGTTGTTGCTGCTACGGCGACTGCGGCTGCTGCTACGATGTTGTTTATCTGTCTGTTTTTGGTTTTTTTTTTGATTGTCTCGTTTCGCCTTCGACCCGCAATGCCCCCTTGCGCCTTAGCCTTCTGTCTGCGCAGAAGATTTTGTTTAAATATTTTTATACACTGAACGATTGCACATACACGCACAAACACGTCGACACATTTGTTGTGTACGCTTGCGGGACGCACGCGACGGGCACGACAATCGGTGTGTCGGTGGGAGAGAAGAGAGGGCGCCTAAACACAAAAATAAATTTTTTATTGAGCTGCGCGCGACTTGCTTGTTGTTTCGCTGGTTTGCTTCTGCTTCTGCTTCAGCTTTAGCTTCTGTTTTCTGTTTCCAGTGAGTGTTTCTGTTTCTGTTTCAGTTTCAGCTGCTTTTCGCTGCTGCTGGCGTCTGCGGCGGCGGCTGCAATTGCTGCTGCGTTGTCGTTACACTTTTGTTTATTTAGATTGTTTGTCTTTCACGTAGCCAATGCATCTGTTTTCGTCTCGTTCAGCAGTTTATTTACTGCCGTTAATTGTTAATTAATTGCGTTCGTTTCTCCATTTGCTGCGCAACAGGCTATTCTGTTAACCATGAGCAACTGCCGTGGTGAGCACAAGTGTTCAACTGAACAAGTGTTCCAATTGATTAACAGAAAGAACCACCAGTTGGAAACTTTTAACATATGTTGAATTCGAATTGGAACTGTTTGCTGTAAACGCGAACCTCATGATTCACATTTAACAGTAAATTGTTTAAGACATTTTGTTTAAATTAATGTAATTTAATAATTTGATAAACCTGAGGACCCTGGATCGTTCTGGCATTTTAGTTGAGTATATATTTACGCTATCTTACCACTGTTGAGTAACAGCGGAGGAGTTGGGCTGTGTGGAGTAAACTCTGTTAAGTGTGGCGTCAGCTGTTCGAAATTTTGCAGTGTGGCAGCACCAATTATGGCGGTAAGTTTGAATTTAGAGCTTTGGTATTCACAATAATATGCTATTCTATATAGCGATTAAAAACTGAGTCAACAACCTTGTCCAGTCGACTAGCATTACAAAAACCTTCCCATATAATTACCCCTCCTTCAAATAAACAAAAGCCAACGAACACATTTTTGTTTTCCATTTAAAAATTCAGTTTATTTTCATTGGTTTCACTTGTTGTTCAAGTTCTTTTATTTTCTTGTTTCGCATTTCAATACCTTTCAGTTACAAATACTGATATACTACACGGGTGACACAATTTGATTTGCATTTTTATTTTGTTTTGTTTTGCTTCCATTTATTAAATTTGATTTTTGATTTTTGTTAGGTTTAATTCAACATTTTTTGTTTTGTTTGCTTGATGAATAAAACGCTTAATGCGTTCAAATGTTTGATTTGATTTTGGTTTTCGTTTTTCATTTTGATTTCGAGCAACAATTAACAGTTAAGTTTGAATTCTTGCACACATTTATTTGTAAGTTTTTTATGTTTTCGCCTTTCCCTCTACATCTCTCCCTGTCTCTACCCTTCGGTTTATTCAAGTTTGGTTTTTAATCAGAATACATAAATTTATTTATGTACATTCGCATTTTATTTGCTGCAAGTTGAAAAACTTTCGATTTACACAAGCAATTTTTTTGTTAGATATTTATTTTAATCGTTTGTTTTACGCTTTAGTTCTCTGATTCTATTTACAGTTCGTGCCGCAGTTTGTATGTGTACTTTGTAAATAATTGCTCCAGCTGCAGCTTGGCCACCGGAAGAGTCTCACGTCGAAGGCTAAAAAGTGCTCGAGAGGCGCTTTGAATTTTGAACTGGAAAACGATTCGATTTCGATAACGATGCTCGCGCCTAATTCGATTCCAATTTAAGTTTACTATGCTCTTGCTTTCGTTCTCTTCTTCCTCCTCTTTCCCTGCCATTCTCTAACTTTTTTTCTGCTAAATATTTGGTTTTCTCCCCCCTCGGATTGTATAATAATTCAGCTTAGATCTTAGACACTTAGCTAGCTTTTGTATGCGGTTTTAAGTTTATTATTTCTTTGTTGTTCTTGTTGTTTTTGTTAGTTTCTCGAATTTGATGCAACTAAGTTAATTTCGCATTTCGTATATATATATATGTATGTATGCATGTATTATATTTATGTTCGTTTATATTTCATGTTTCCTATGTTAAATGCAATTACAAAGTACTTTGTTTTTGCGAAATTCCATTTCATGTTCAAGCCTCAAGCGTGTTTGTTACTGTTGCAGTGTGTCTGTGTGTGTGACTGTGTCTGTGTGTGTGTATGTTTGCCTAAAACTTTCAGTATGCTCTGTTGATTTATAAGGATTAAGCTTCTGCAGTCGTCCTGCAGTGCAACTGCCAAAAATGTGAAATTTTACAAATGTGAGCTGCAGTCTCTATCCGGTTATCTGTCTGTCTATCTGTGTGTGTGTGTGGGTGTATCTGTGTGTTAGTCTGCACGTGTCAAAGGTGTCTTCCATAATCTTGTTTGATATCTGTCTGTGTGAGTGTGTACTCGTATCGCATTTAACTTTATTCTGCTTATTAAGTTAGTCGTTTTTCGATTTCTGAAAATTGTTTGAATTTAAAGCTTTCCCTTTACTTTGTTTTGGTTTTTTATATAGTTATTTTCGGTTTACGGTTTTTGGGTTTTTGGTTTTGCTTATGCTTTCTCTATGAACTTCGTATTCCAAAAATGAGCGTATGCCTCATAATAGTTAACGTTATTGACATCGATTTAGGCTGTAGTTGTGTTTTGTTTTTGTTTTTATTTAGAACTAATTTAATTGGCCACTCGCCGCTAGCTGCAAGTACCGTTAGTATGTATATATATATCTATATTTATTATGCATTTGCTCAGTTTTACTCTTCGTTAATATCTTGTTATAATTCTCACGTTCGATTAGGCACAATCTTACACAAAATTCGAGCTGTTAAGCAGGGCTGTCAACATGTCTGTTAACATGTCTGTTAGATGAGGATAACAGACAGCTGTTAGGCAATCGATAACAATCGTTGATCTGCTGCTGCTGTTAACCGTTTGGCCCTGCGCCAATTGAAATTCTTCGCTTTCCCTTCTACCCCACTTGCATTCGTTCCTTTTGTGTTTAAACTAAGCTGGGCGAAAAAAACGGATGAACAACAGATTGAAGACTGCGTACTGTGCCTGAAATTGAGCTAGAGATGCGGCGGCTTTTGCGGCTGAAACCGATAGAATTTTGCTTCAAGCTAATTTTCAATTATAATCGAAACAACAGATCAAGCAGGCACACACCCGTACACACACCCATACACACACTCAAACACACACACACACAAACTGAGCATACAATTTTCAATTGAACAACTAACAAAATACGCAGAAAGTTCCTACATAGACATTCCTCTCGCAACGCTCCTACTCTCTCACTCTCGCTCTCTCGGTCTGTCTTTGTCTCAACAGTTGAACTTAATGTTAGGCTAAGTTTAAAATTAAATTTAATTCGACAACAAGCTCGTTTTGCACTTAAGTAACTCCTTTTATATGTAATGTTTATGTTTACAACTAGAATAGACTAGAGTGAGCTACACGCTATACAACAATTATTCGTCTGCTTCCTGCTGCTACGCATCTGTCCGAACGAAACAAAGTGAGAATAGTTCTATATATAATGCAACATCATCATCATCATCATCATCATCATCATCATCATCATCGTCGTCGTCGTCGTCGTCATCGGCGTGTGATTACAATGATTATAATTATAATTATTATTCAATTATTGTTATTATGAGAATTGTTTTCGATTTCGTTTTGGTATTTTCTTTTTGCTTGTTGTTGTTTTGCCTAGTTACCAATTCACTTACAGTTACAAAAACTTTGCTGCTTTTAACGCTTACTTACGACTACTTTCAGTTAACAACTTTGTTTCAGATACATAACTATTGACCAACTATTTTGTTTTGTTTTCTCTGCCTGCCCACGCTCGCGCTGCCCGCCCCACCCACTACTGGATATGTTGGGAAAGTTGGGGGAAAGGTGGAAAAGGGAATTCGCGTAACTTAATTAAAGCAACAAACTGACTCGGACATAGCGAAACCTTTGTTTAAAACGATCTTGGGTGCAGCGCGGGTGTAGAATGAACCTTCAAGCTCGCCGATTTCTGTACAAAAACGCGTGTGGCTGCACAGGCAGCACGCGAGGGCAGCACGAGAAGTTACAAGTACATTTAGCATACAAGACAATAAATACATTTACAATGCATCAAACCAACTTTATAAATAACATACTATATCTCGCCTAAGCTGGATCACTTTTCTTTTTTTTCTTCTTTTTTGTTACGTTTAACAATCTGATCTAAATACTCGTATTGTTTTTACGCTTATATCGAAAAATTGGTTGGTTTTTTCCTTTGTTGCGGTTCGCCTAAGCCGCAACTGCTGTAGCGCCCCTCGCTGACACTTCGGAGTGCCGCGACTTCATCGATTTCTCTATATAATTGTAGTTGTTTTTCATTGTGCGCATAACTTGTGTGTGTGGGGGATGAAGACGCCGGCAGCGGGGGGCAGCGTGGGGCAGCGGTACCTGGGAGGGATGGGGCGGTACGACAACGTCGTCGGTTAGTGCGGCGAACGATGCGGCTGCATCTGATTGAGCAGCTGCTGCTGTCGCTGTAGATTCAGTTCCGTTAGATTCTTCATCATGAGCGTGCGCTCGAGATTCTCGCGCATGCTGCGCTCGTTCTCCTGGCGCACTGCAGCAGGATGAGAGAAGAGAGAGAGAGATCGAAAGAAAGTGTATTAGTTAATTGCATAGGTTATGTTGCATATATCGATAAATTATCGCTGGGCTTGCGCTCTAGTGGAACAAGTTCGGTTATAGACACTGCGCGACGCGTTCATTATCCTTGACTGTTGCTCTTGGTTTGAACTGCAGTTGAAGTAAATGCCTGTTGATGAATTCTTATATGTAACTTTCATCAATCCAGACTATTTACTTTAAGCACAGTTCAACATTGTTAGCGGAAGTTCTGCTTGTAGCGCGACACAATACGAAATTGGGCTTAAAAGGGAAGGGAGAGGTTAATCCATTTAGATATATTTTAAGTAGTTAATTCAGCTTGTTAACAGTTTTATAATGCTTCAGTTCTTAACTTTATTTATTTAGTTTACTTTATTTATTTTATTTCGAAATTTTATAACATGTTTTTACAGTTTTTATTAATTATTTTATTTTTTTATCTGTAGTTTTTATTTATTATTTTTCTTTTTTGTCTATAGAACCCCTCAAATCGACTGTCTTTAGCTGCCTCCATTAGCAGCTCATCTGCCTTTGCTAATTAAGCTTCTAGGGGCAAGCTGGGGGCACCTTGTTCAGTCAAGTGCCACGCCCACACCCACGCCCTCTTGCCGCGTCGCTTTTGTTCATTTTACAGCAGTTTTAATTAACGGCAAACAAATTGACACGCGGAGTAGCGACCGTTGGGAAGGCGCAAGGCGTGGCAACTGCCATATTGGCGCTGTGTAAAGTGTCAAAATTTGTTTGCCAATCAATCACATGTGCACACACACAGAGAGAGAGAGAGAGAGAGAGAGAGACACGCACACAGTTTCGAGCTGCTGCCGCCTCGCAAAAGTTTCCCCAATTGCATAGTTCGATTCGCTGTCTGCTCTGAGGTCCGATTGAGTTTGTCTGTATTTGTGTCTGTGTGTGTCTCTATGTGTGCGTGTGTATTGCAGCCCTTTCCCCCTTCCTCCTCTGCCTTTTGTTGCACGTACTGTTGCTTGTTTTTTGGGCAGCCTGACAAAGATTTAACACGTTATTGCAAAACAGCAGCTGCAACTGTGACACCTCCCCCAGGCCGCTTTACGCCCTGCCCGCTCTCCCTCTTTCTTTGTATGGCATCTGCATACACATCATCAGTTTGTCTGTCTGTCTCTCTCTCTCTCTCTCTCTCTCTCTCTCTCTCTCTCTCTCTCCCGGTCTGTTTGCAGCCCTGGCCTGCATTTTGCAAGTATGTTGCACAAATTGTGTGCTGTAAAAAATTTAATTAAAAAATACTTGCCCTAAATTGCAGGCTTACGCAAACACACAGACAAAGCACACGCACACACACAGGCAAAGTATTTAAGTAATTTACGAACGTTTTCATTTAATTGCAAAATTAGTTACTTTTTTATTGGCCCAAAAACGGCAGTGCAAGTTGGTTTGCGAGTTGAGTAGTCGATTATGCAAATACCCTGCATTTAATTCATTTCAAATTGTTCTAAAATGTAAGCTTAAACTGCAAGCGTAATCGATAACTTCTGCTTGGCAGCTTCTGCTAATCACTTGCTGCTAAGCCCCTTCTGTTAACTTAACATACAGGCACAGCCTAGAAGTATGCAATGCTTTTATGCGCAACGTGAATCGATGCGCTTATTTAACTTAATTTATTGTAAAATGCATAATTATAACTATGCAAAAACACCACTCCCCCTTTAAAATAATTTATATTAAAAGAACTATAATTTTAAAGCATTATTTCATCTCTCAGACAACAATTTAAGCCGCGTGCACAATTTAATTAAACAGTTTAAATTGCAAGAGCCAAACACGAGTGCTGTGCATGGTGTCGCCAAACTGCCAACAACTCAACTCAACCGAACTCGACCAAAACTCAACCAAAACTCAACTCAACTCAACTCAAACATGAACCGGTCTCCGGTCCGGCGGACGGCAAAGCACGCGGCTTGCGGGCATAATCGTTGTCCTGCAGGTACGCGACGCGGCCTGACATGGCGTGGGGCAGGACGTAGGCGCAACGTGTTAATGTCGTTGTGGCAGTGAGACGAGTAGCGGGAAAGGGAGAGGGCTCGCAAGTACACGGCACAGGTGACGATGTGGCTGCCTGCCATTATTCACTTGGCAAGTGGCGGCGCGCTGAATAGCTACGGCAACTGCGAACAATGCTCGCCCTGCTCTGCCTGCCTCGTTCCACGCGTTGGCCATGTGCGTGTGCCTGTGAGTAGTACGCGCGTGTTTGTGTGTGTGTTCTAGGCTATTTGAGACCAATTAACATAGAACTTTCCCACTGGCAAACAAGTTAAATTGTTAACAGCCATTAAGGGCGCTCATAAATGCCGCCGTGTAACTTTCAGCCTTACTTTTGCCGGCTTTGTGGGCTGTGGCTCAGGTGTGTGTGCGTGTGTGTGTGCCCGCCTGTGTTGCTTCTTTGTATCTTTCATGTTGTTTAATTATAAATGTGGCGTTGAAAGCAACAGCTCGTCCCCCAGACGCAGCGTCACGCCATGCCAGCATCTCCCCCTTCGCTCCCTTGACTGGCTCCCTGGTCCACTGGCAGCGTGACGGATGAAGACCGACGACTGCATAACTATGTAACTAATTAGAGAGCCGACGGTGCTCCCGAGTGGGAGGAGCACATGTGTGCGTGTGTGTGTGTGCGGTAGGCCTGCTCTTGCCGAAGCTTTGCTCTTTAATTGAAATTATTGTTGCATTTTTGTGGCTTTGCCTGGCCCCCGCCACTCCTCTGCATGCAGTCTTGCCTTCAAAAACTAATGCTTCCCCTTATTAGCCATGCACAGAGGGAAAGCATTGACGCAGGAATTAAATTTGTCAGATGAAATGAATAAAACATCATCGAAATACCCGACCACGTCAGAGCTGCAGGGCTGTGGCTTTCACTTTGCTATTTTAAGGACCAAAATGCTTGGGCACTTAGCTTCTCTTTCTGCACAAATTATTATTTATAACTTGGCTTAAATTGCAAGGCAAATGACAGATACATTTTTGCTCTGACAGGCTGTGAATCAAGCTGCAGGCAAAATGCACTTTAATTAGGTTTTATTACAACAGTTTTTACTGCACTTTAACAGTCGACTGTTAGGCAACAGATGGCTGTAAGCACAATGCACTGTTAATAGCATAGCTCTGTTCAGCCTATGCATATTTGCTGTTAAGAGTGCTCGATCAGCGCTGTTGCCATAACACTGCTATGTTAAGGCTAACAGAGCAGCCATTTTGATGTTTACTTTGCTTGACGGCAAAAATAATTGTATTTAATTAATTTAATTTCAAGAAACACATTGTTCTACTTTTTTTTAATCGCAAAATATTATGATTTCCACACTGGAATGTTAAAAGTGTTATCGGGTAAGCTTTAATTAAAATTCACTCGTTTTTGTTGTGGTGTGGCCCGACAACTGCAGACTATTTTTATTTTTAAATGATATTTGTATTATTGCAGCTGCATAAGTGAAGCCGTTGCCCATCATGTACGCTTTCCATTTCAATTTAAATTATCTTTTTTACTCATTAACTATTTTTTTTGTTGCACGGAATTAAGCGAGCAGACGCTTTGCACGCTATTTAACTGTTAATTATTTCCACACCGATAAGCTGCTATAGCTTTTATTTGCTTACAATTTTCATGTGTTATTTGATATGTAAATGATGAGTTTTATAATTTATTTACTCGATTATTGCATAGCTGCAATTTGTGTTGCCCTTTGTGCGAACAATCGATAATTTATTTGCGTTTTATTTTCTATGAGCATTTCTGTGTTTATTTCTCGCTTAGTTCTTTATTATTCTGTGCGGCCACGGAATGGACAATCAATTTGTTGCGCATCCTTTGCACATTCTTATCATTTCGGCGGGACGCGGGGGCTGTCAATTCGCCTTTGATGCGATTTGCGGTCGCGTGGGCATTCGCCGCGCCGAGTGGCGTTCACAGGGTGCTCTCGCTCTCGCTCTCGCTCTTCCTGCCACGCTGTCTGCGGCAAGGACGTGAAGCCAACTCAGCGGGCAATGTCACCAGCGCGATTCGCAGTAAACAATTCCCCTGCTTGACTGTGCTTGTTATTCTTGTTGTTGTTGCTGCTGCTGCTGCACACATGGAAAAGTAACCTAGTTTCATGTCGTAAACGTAAAATTACGACTGTGTGCGTGTGCGTGTGCGGGCGCCCCCTGCATGTGGCTGTGTGTGTGTAAATAAGCGTGCATGTCTGTGGGCGCACACATAAAAAAGGATGCCAGTCGTAATGATGCACACACGCACACACACGCACACTCGCACGTAGAGTCAGGCAAACAAACAAACAAACCAACACACACGCAACTATTAAGCGAAAGTATAAAAAGTGAGCAAGATAACTAAAGGTCCTTGCAGACGCAGCCCTGTGTCGCTCATGCGGTCCGTCCGTCCGTCAGTCAGTCAGTCAGTCAGTCAGTCAACGTTGCCCATTGTCATTGTCTGTGCTTGGCTAAACAACACAAGCACAGCGACGCACACAGACACACACACACGCACACACACGCACACACACACGCACACATGTGCTGATTAGTTTGGCTCTGGCTCGGGCTGTGGCTGCGGCTGTGGCTGCTGCAGTCAGCGCCAGAGTCATTAAAGCCGAGGTAAGTATCATTTTTTATGGCTCACACATATGCGTGTGTGCGAGTGTGCGAGTATGCGTGTGTGTGTGCACTCTGCTCGCTGTTTGCAAGTCAGTTAGTCGGTTAGTCGAGCCGGGGGTAGAGGCTCAGTCATTTAGCCGGTTATGTAATGCTGGAGATTTGCTGAGCTTTTGCCAGCTCAATTTTCGAAAGTCAGCATCTGGCAGCAGCAGCTCATCGGGGACCTCGGCTCGTGCATATTCGACGTGTATTTGTCGGGCTTTACCTCTTGCACACCCCTTTCGCGCCAATCCCCTGGCGAGCCAAAGCTGACCCTATTCCGGGGCTGCGAATGCACAGAAAAATCGAAATCATAAGGCAAAACTAATCAAAAACGAAATCGAAATGGAAATCAAAAACCAATTGCAGGCTCAGCTGATAAAAAGTTATTATTATTTATTTTGTGCGCGTATTTAATAACAATATTTGCTTGGCTCAGTGCGCACAATTCAATTGAAACAATGTTGACAACTTGCAACATTAATCTCGCCGCACATATGCATGCCATATTCCACGCGGACATGGAACAGAAAAGAGAATAAATTTGCTTCATTTGAAAGTCATGAAGTCAGAAAAAGTAAAAACGATTGAAAAGCGGAAAATTGTTTTGGCGCGGCAAAAATAAATGCAAATTTAATGAAAACACAAAATTGAAAAAAAATGTATTGCCAAATATTTGCGGTGGCCGTTGTTGTGTGTGTGTGTGAGCCAACGCTGCGTATGAGCAATAAGTGTGAGACAAAAGCGTTGCCTACTTACAGGCGCGTTTTAGTTTGCGCTGCCGTTCTTGTTGTAGTTCTTCTTGTTGTCGCTGCGCCGCACAATTACACGCACGCACACAGAGCCAGACGGGAGAAGAAAGCAGTAGTAGTAGTAGTGGTAGTGGTAGAAGTAGGTGAAGAGAGTATAGGGCTGTGCAAAGCGCAGCGGAAACGGAAGTGAAACCCAAGTTGTGATCATCATGGCGGCGGCTGCTGTAGTTCATGACGGTCGCATGCCCGTGTAGTGCACCGGCGTGTCCCTGCTAAACGAGTGCGTCTTCTTGCCCGACGAACTGGAACCGGAGGTCAGCGTGACAATGACCACAAACACGCTGGCACAGACCAGGCACAGCAGCACCGTGGCGAGTACGATGCATACGATGCGCTTACGCTTGCGATCCGCCTCCTCGTCCTCGTCGGTCTCGTCGCTCAGCGATTTCTTCTTCAGCTTGTGCGAGCCGCCGCTCAGCGACGCCTTGCGTCCCGACCCGGCGCCCAGCTTGTGATGGAACGGACGCAGCACCTGCGCCGCGAACGCAGCATCGGTCAGCTCCTGCTCGTACGTAAGCGATGCCTTGCGCTCGAACGACGGACGCTTCTCCTCGATAAATGCGGCTGCAGCGGCGCTAATTGGACGTGGGCTGCGCTTAATCTCATCCACATTGACCACACTGTCACTGGCCCCCGCCGTCGGCACCGCTGTCGACAGCGGACGACTGTTGCGTCGGTGGGGCGAACTAAGCTCGAAATCATCGACTCCAACGACACCCGATGCCCCGACGCTGCCGTCGCCGATGAAGCTCTTCGATTTCTTGGTGGCGCTCAGTGTCTCGCGGTAGTTGCGCAGCCGCACACTGGCGCTGTGCAGCGCCTTGGCCTGCTTGACGCTGGCACTGGCGTTGGTGCCCTGAAAGGCAGCGGCCGCTGCCAGCACGCCCGGCCTGCTGTGCACGGCCAGATCCTCGAGATTGCTGGGCGACAGGTACAGCGAGCGTCCGTGCTGGGCGCCACGCTTGAAGTGATACGCTGCACTGGCCGCTGCCGCCGCGCTGTGCAGCTGCATTGTATGCGATGCTGCGGCGGCGGCGGCTGCGGCTGCGGCTGCGGCAGATGTTGAGGGACGCCCGTCCAGCTCGAGGCTGTGCGTCGACTGTTGCCGCGAATGCGGATGCGGTTCGCGTTTCTGTTTCATGCTGTTCGAGGCGGAGGAGGCGGCGGGCGGATGTGTGGCGCTGTGACCGGCGGCCAGGCCAGTCGCTTGCTCCTCGAACGAGCCGGAAGTCTTGCGCATGCGCCGCACGGCCACAGCGGCCGCTGCCAGCTCGGCCACGCCCAGCTCTTCCATTTTGGTGTGACTGTTGCTGCGCGATCGCGACTCGACAAACAGTTCGTTCTCCAGCGACAGGTTTGTGGGCGGAAACAGGCCACGCCCGTCGAGCGGCTCCATCAGATCATCGTTCAGCGATGGATGACGTATCTGTGATTCCACCACCGAATCCGGTTTGCTGCTGGGCCTGCGCCCGGGATCGTTGAACGAACGATGCGAACGACAGCCGCGTCGACTGGGCGACGGCGAACGCGAGATCTCTTTGCCCGACGGCGGGCCGGGCATCAGGAAATTGGCACGCACCGAACTGGTGCGACGACTGGAGCTCGCCGAGCCGGCGGCAACGGCTAGCTGGATTTGCTCCATGGCGGCGGGATCCTGTTGTGCGTGGAAGGAATGCGTTTTCTTCATCTGAAAATTGGTAGACGGATGTACGTCAATAGTGTCGCTGCGCCGGAATAGATTCTTCTTCAGCGCCTGCACCGTGGCACGTGGCAGCATATCATCGACATCGATGAATTGTATCGGTGATGTGCTGCCGCTGCCTCCCATGCCGCCCAAGCTGGCCATGCCCATGCCCATGCCCATGCCCATGCCCAGGCCCAGGCCGCCAACATTGTCGCCCAGGCTGCTGCTGCTGACCAGATAAATGTCCGGTTGCTGCTGCTGCTGCTGTTGGCGGTGCTGTTGCTGCTGTTGTAGGTGGTGTTGTTGCTGCTGTTGTTGTTGTTGTTGCTGTTGTAGGTGGTGCTGCTGTTGCTGCTGATGGTGCTGCTGCTGCTGGCCCAATATGGGGCTGACCGCGTGCGAGGTGGGTGAGCTGGTGGAGCTCGAGTGCGGGTGCTGTCGGTGCGGATGCGGATGCGTATGCGGATGCGGTAGGTGGTGGCGTGCAGCAGCTGCCTGTGCGGCCAGTTGCTGAAAAGTGTGCATATGCAACTGTTGCTGTTGCTGTTGTTGTTGTTGTTGTTGTTGTTGGTGGTGGTGTTGTTGTTGGAGGTGGTGATGCTGCTGGCGGGCGGAGAGCGCCGGCGAGACGGACCCGCTGCCGCCACCGCCACCAGCGAGCAGCGTATGTTGGGGGAGATGTTGTTGTTGTTGTTGTTGTAGTAGTAGTTGTTGTTGTTGTTGTTGTGCTGGTAGTGCTAGACTCTGCGGCGGTGCAGACGAGCGCACGGGCAGCGGCGACGCCGAGCGGTGGATCAGCGGCTGCTCACGTATTAAATAACCCTCATCCAGATCCAAATCGAGTTCCATATCGGTCGCTATCGGTGCATAGTTATCGATGGCCATCGAAAGCGATCGATGTATCGGCTTCAGCTTGGGTGGCTTCTTCTTGGTGGCGGGATTATCGAACGAGGAGGTGCCCGAGGTGTGCTCCTCGTCCGCATCGCCCGCGGTCAGATAAGGATCGTAGCTGTGCACCGCCACCACATGCTGATGCCGCGACGAATGCTGCTGCTGCTGCTGTTGCTGCTGCTGGTGGTGCGACTGCTGCTGCTGCTGGTGGTGCGCTTGCTGCTGCTGGTGATGTGACTGCTGCGACTGATGGTGCGACTGATGCTGCTGACCACCGCTGGTGCCGCGCTCCATGCGGTAGTAATACTGCCGTGGGTATCTATGGTAGTAATGTGCAATTGTGGTGCTGGTATGTGGTGGGTGTGGCGAGCAGGAGTGGGGTAATCACACAGACACTGACCTGGTCGGGTGCGCTTTCGTACGGGTTGCACTATCGGTATCGGTATCGGTATCGGTATCGGTGGTGCTGCTGCTGCCGCCAATCGATTGGACCCGTTACGCGTTGGCACCGTCGGCGTTGCTTTCTGCTTTTGCAGATGATGGAGGTGTTGGTGTTCGTGGTGGTGTTGGTGGTGGTGGTGCTTGGTGGTGCTTAGTGCTGGACACCCAACAGAGAGAGACAGTGAGACACACAGTGTGACACACAGAGTGAGAGAGACAGAAAGAAAGAAAGAAACAGAGAGAGAGAGAGAGAGAGAGACAAAGTGTAGAGCAGAAAAAGAGACAGACAGCTGAATAAGGTGTGCGAGAGTGAGACTAGACTAGACGCACACACTCGCACACACGCGCACAACAGCAAGAGGTGTGAGGGTGCGAGGGAGAAGGGACATACAATCGGGAGAGAGAGAGACAGAGAGAGGGAGACACAGATAGTTGTAGTTTGCTGGCTAAGCGTGTGTTTCTTTGCTTTTTCTTTTGTTTCTTTTGTGCTTGCTTGACTATCCTTGTCTCTTTTGCTCTTGTGCGTGCTTTAGCTCTGTTGTTGTTGTTGTTTTTCAATGTGGTGCAACTGAAATCCGTCTTATTTGTTGTTGTTGTTGTTTGATGCGCTTTTTACTCTTTACTGTTTCTTATTGTCACATTGTGTATTGATGATGATTGTTGTTGTTTTTACTGTAGTTGTTGTGTAGTAGTAGTTGTTGTTGTTGTTGTTATCTAAGGGGTATACTTTGTTCTAGTTGTTGTTGTTGTTGTTGTTGTTAGCTACACTCATTAAAATGGGCAAATACAAAAGCACAACTAGAAGTAGACAAGAGAAATACGTAAAAAAGTATTAGCAAGCTGGAGGGGGGATGGGTGCGTGGCAGGAGGTGCAGGTGGTGCAGGTGGGTGCGGGTGCAGGATGTGGCAGCAACTGCTTGCACTCATATGTGTTCAATGAAGTTCTATGTGTGTGTGTGTGTGTGTGTGTATGCTGTAATCGAACTCAAAGTGAATCGCAAATGGCATAAGACAAAATAAGCAGAAATCGTCGAAAAAACAAAACAATGCAAAAGTAATGAAAATCCATAAAAAGCGCTGGAGGAAAATTGAAAATTCTTGCAGCATTGTTGCAAATCGAGTTGAGCAGCAGTTTCAACGATTTCCCCTCTTTTCTTTTCGTCCTTTAACTGTCACAACTGTAAATCAAATCAATTCTCGCTTTCTTCTGCTTTTGCGAACGTCAAGCGTATATTTCTTTGATTTCGCTTTAGCTTGAAGCTTGAATTGGCCTAAACTTAGTTGTCATTTTGTTTATACTCTGATTGCATTTTAAATTGGTTTAACTGCAACTTTGACTTGCGTTTTGATCCTATTAAGCATCTCGGCTGTCTTCAAATATTTGCTGAAATTTCTACGAATAATTGTGAGTAATTTTTGCCGAAATAATAAATTCATTTTGCTCGCCCCGCATTGCAATCAATACCCAAGACGAAGATGAATCTGAACCCAACCGGGTCAGCTGCAAGACGCATAAATCTTCCACACACACACGCAGAGGGCCAGACAAGGCAATTTCACAAGGCTGAAATATGACTTGACTGCGGGAAAATTAATGGGAAGTTTCACTTTAAATGAATTAAATAAAACCTAATTGTTTAACAACTAATTCGCGCTATTTGCATGTGCAAACCAACATGATGATAGGTTAAATTAAGTTAACATTCATTGCTTAACATTGCAGCTGTTAACATAACAGCGTGTTGCGCTAAATTAGCTAACAGTGCATGGAGTTAACATAACCGTATGAGAACATAACGAGAGCGCACAGAGTTGCCTTCTGTTTTTAATAAATAGCAAATGTAATTGGTTTCTTTGAATAATTCTCCAGTTTATTTTATACACTCACTTTCATCAATTTTTGAACACTCATAAAACCACTGTAAATATTTAAAAACACTTCCATTAGCCAATCGAGTGGTGTTTCGATATTCAAAATAATAAAATAGATCACGACTTTTACAATCCCCAAACGAGCGGGTCCATGTTCACTCAATTTTCCGCACTGTGTGTGCAAATTGCAGTTTTCCCTTTCGGTTTTCTTGCTTGTCGGGTTTTCGGTTTTCCGTTGTCGTTTATCGTTTTTCCATTTTCGAATTTCCCATCGACAATTCCCCGTGCGGCACTTGGGCACGTAGTGCGATTTCGATGGCCGTGCGAGGCGGGTTAATCGAATTGAAACTATTCGCTGCTGTTAGGCAAATCGTCACGTTGTTTGTCCGGCACAGCGGGCCACGCCCCGTTAAAGGGCGGGGGACACTCGGGTATGCTCGGTTCATGAAGCTGCGCGGGGGCGCACAGACAATTCATCATTGAGCCGGGGAATAGTAACGTTTTGCATAATTTAAGGCGACAGGCCGCAATGGCGGGCAATAAGCGAAGGCGCAAGCGGAAGGGACAGGGACAGGGACAGGGACAGGGGCAGGGACACAGTAGCGGGGTGCGGTACGCTGTGCTAGCTGGTTGAGGGTTTCTAGTGCTTTGCGACTGTCACTCACAGTGTTAATTTTTCAAAGCACATTGATGGATGAGTGCGCCGGTTGACATTTATGTGCCTAGGCCACACACACAAGAGACGACGGACGAGTGGCAGTGCGAGGGGTAGGGGTGAGGAGGGGCTGCGGCAGGGAGCAAGCGGGCGCTATTCAAAAATTAACGCTCAGCGTGCTGGCAACTTGTTCGTGCTGCTCGTCCGCAACGAGTTAAACATATTAAAATTTGCTTATGCAAAAGGTAAAGAATGAAAAGCGGCCCCCCTCCCTCTCTCACACACACACACAGCGGGACCTAAGTAGCGTCTAAGTGTGTGCGTGTGCGTGTAGGGAAATACTCTCAAGACATTTAACATCACGTAGTTTAAACATGTTGGAAAGAGCTTAAGCCCAATGAAATGTGGCGGCCTTATTTGCGCACATGAGAGCGCCTTAAACACATACACTTGTCCGTCACAGGCACACACACACGCACACACACACTCGCATATGCATAAAGTACAATGGCATAAACCGCGCGCGTGTGTGCGACAGCAGCAGCGTCTGCAGCTGGCAGCGCGAGGTGGCACCAGCAACGCCTGCCCCCGCTGCCGTTGCCGTTGCCGTTGCCCCTGGTTACCCACGCCCTTTGTTCTTGCAGGCGTTTCATTATTCCTTTATTCTGTTGCTTTTTGCAGTCGCTTTTGTCTACTGTTTCGGCTTCGTTTTCGTTTTAGCCGCTTTCGCTTGTCAAATTTCTCAGTACATCTCGAATTCGAGACGAGGCGAAACGAAACGAATTAGATGAAGTAATTCCCACTGCATGCCACGCCCACACACGCGCAGCACGCCCCCTCCCGTAAAGCAGCTTTGTGCCAGAGGCTTGCTGCGAGTTACATCCTAAACTATGATGCCCAAACAAATCATTTTGTGTGGTGCTTGTTGTGATTTTCAGGGGAGGGGGGAAGGGGTTACTAAGCCGTTTGATGACGGCTAAGCTGTCGGTTACATAATATCTATATGGCTCTATATAATTTGCTCGGCAGGCTGAGCCGCCTTTGCTTCCGTTTCATTTTTTTTTTGAAAAGTTTTCTAGGAAAAAAAGTAAATAACGCATAATCCCTGCAAGGATATTACTTTACTTTAATTTTCAGTCATGAGTTGAATTTTAATTTCTCAAATTTCACTTGGGAAGTAGCGGAAGGGGGGAGGAGGGGTGAGGGCAGGGAGGGGAGCAGCAGGACTAGCACGTATGCTCGTGCATACGTAATCCCAGCAGGCGAAAGTAGGAGCCCAACTATGATTGAGAGTGACAGGCGAAGAGAGACAGCTGGAAAGAAACCGGGAGAGAAAGAGGAAGCGCGACAGAATGTGAGACAGAGAGAGAGAGAGACAGAGTGAGATAGAGCAGCATAATTAGTGGGAATCTCAACCTTAATCAGCTTATGCCTGTCTGCATTTATTAATATTTTTGAAGCGTTTCTCTCCCTCAGCAAAGCGGCTTAATCACTTTTGTCAGTTCTGCGCAAGACTGTAAGAAAGTTAGGGTACACAGTCGCTTCAAATATGTGTTAGAATTCTACAAATTTCATTAGTATTTCCAAAGATTTTACATCAATTTCCCTCAGCAGTTTATTTTACAACTAATTGCAAACTATCTTGCTCTGTTTGATCTTTGAAGGTTTCAATCTGCCTATAAGTATATATCTGCCAAGTAGTATATATCGTTTATTCAGCTGAGCCTTCGTAGAACTAACTCTGACTGCTTTCTCCTTCTCCTCTCCTTCTCCCCCAACTGTGTCCAATCACTTCGACTGCACAAACAATCAAAATGCTTGTTAGACGCCTCCTGCTTTGTTTTTCGTGCTCCTCTCTGTTGCCCATCGAGGGTATTCCCCCAAGTTATTCAATTCAATTGCCAAAATTAGCCGTAAATTCCAGCAAAGCAAACGGCACGCGTCTGCTGAGCATCAGTGGCAGTGTTTACTGTAGCAAAAAGCGCTGCACGTTGCTCCAGTTGAGCATGCTGCTCCCTAATAGCACTTGCGGCATATCAAATAGAGAGGGGAAGAACCATAGAATAGAGATGGGCGAGGCAGGGAGTGTGTGTGTGTGTGTGCGCGCGCGGGGGAGGCGCGAGGTGGCGAGGGAGAGCAGCCACAGCTGGTGAAGCTCAACGCAGACGCCTTAATTGGCATAAACAATGGTTAATTAACATAAAACTAACATTTCGAACCGAGAGAGCAAACGCAATTTAAACAGTCATACGTGCGTAATTAAATCCGCCCAGAGAGGGTCTCTTGCCCCTCCACACTCCCCGACTCCCCGACTCGCCCACTTGACACTCGACCACTTGACTATGGTGGCAGAGCGGGAAGAAGCGCAGGAGGAGGAGGCAGAGGCAGCTCAGTTGACTGAATCGGAAGCGCAATCGCTACGTGAATCAGATTCAGCATGAAGCAGGCAGCAGGCAGCAGGGAGCAGGGAGCAGGGGCAGGGAGCAAGGGGCAGGCGGCCTGCTGCAGGCGTGGCTTGTCCTGCTTCACGGTTGACGACTTGCTGCGACTGTTCCGGCCTCGTTCTGGCGTGAAGTGCGAACGCAATTAATTGCGTTTAACGGCAAACCCGAAAAACCGCCACACACACACACACACACGCAAACACACGGTTAACAGGCAGAACCACAACCCGACATTATGGTAAGTGCTGCGTGAAGGCTGTGTGGCACAGACGACGTTGTCGCTTAACTTTATTAAAACTGCGCGCTGTTTCCATCAAAGGACCCGACTCGACACGACTCGCCTCGAATTCTGTATTTGATTTGTAGACTCGATGTAATCCGATTAAATGCCAGCAGCAGCAGGAAAGGTTCGCGAGGTACAAAGGCTTGATGAATTATGAATACCCTAGCGAAAAGCATGATAAGAATATTGTAGGAAATTAAAGAAAATACCCTGCTATAAGTAGTATACCATATTTATACTATATGTAAATTGGTAGATTTAAAGAAAGTTTTAACAGCAAAAAACTCTATATTCCAAGAGCAGAATTACAGCTTTAGTCTATTTTAGAAAAGTTTGTAGACTGCTTAGCCAAGATATTTTAGTATATATATAGAAAAAAACTGCAATAAATAAATAATAATTAATAAATAAATTAATATTAATAAATTCTGTTATATTAAACTAAATTAAATATTAAATGCTGAGGCTGGCAAAGCTTATCAAACTGTAACAGTATGAAAGCAACTGCGCGTCTGTTTTATGCGCACGCTGTTAATGTTATGCAAATGTAATGTTAAGCTGCAGCTTATGCTAACATGCTGCTGCTGCTCTGTATGCTGCTGACGATAAATAGCTATCGATATATTGTTGCTGCCCATTAAACTGCTAAAACGTTTTCAAATTAATTCTGTTATGAGCATAATTCTGTTATTCTTTACTACATATGTATATAAATTATGTACATTACTGTTCATATATTTATATATTCGCATGATTTACTCTGTCCCCAAAAACGTTACCAACTTACTGGCAAAATAAAAGTACCCCGTGCTGGTAAGCGCAACTGATGCCGTGCATTACGCTGCTTATGTTTGTGCAATTAAAATGCCTGCACACACACACACACACACACAACGCTTGCTTCTTGGCTGCAGTTATGCAATATTGTTTGAAAAACACATACCCCCGCCCTCGTACCCCCCTCCTAGCCTAGCCCAGTCTGTCTACAAAAGCGACGACTGAGAACCGAAGCCCGCTGAGCCTTCGGAGGCATTTGCGAGTTTCTATTTAATTTGAATTGTTCTGTGAATGGCAAACATTTTTGCTCGTACTGGCCCCCGAACACGCCCTCAGCAAAGTTCTGCCCTGTCGTCCGCCTTGCCCTTTCCCCCCTTTGGCCCCTTAAGCTTATTAAGTGCGCTTAGCTATTTAATAAACAATCATAGAAAACTTTCGAGCTGCGGTTGAGCTGGCAACAAGCAGCAACAAATGCGCAGGGCGTGGCAAGGACAAATCTAGCACAAATCTGGCAGCTATATACACTATATATATATATATATATATATATATATATATATATATATATATATATATATATATATATATATATATATATATATATATCTGTAATATATTGTGTGTATTTTTGAGCGTCTGGCAACGCCTGCGGCTGGTAAATTCAATTAAATAACCGAGCAGAAAGTTTACACAACACAAATTCAACGTCTTGAAATGCCTTCGCAACAGTTTGACAACGATTTGTACACACACACACACACACAGGTACACACACACTTGCGTGGGCGTGCTGTGTGTCCGTTACGCCACTGGTCGCTGTCATTTTGCACATAAAAAACAGCAAAAAGTAACAAAAAACTTTTTCAACATTTTTGCTGCACAGTGAAAGTGAAGTGCACGGGAAGTGCCACGCCCCTGTGCCACCTCCCTCCTCCCTTTGTACAAGCTGCATTTTTGATGAATTGTCGAGCAGGCAAGGCCACCCCGCCCCTTCATCGCCCTACCCCTAGCCGGAACTACGAGTGAATCTCAAAACTTTTCGCAAGCAAAATGAGCGCAAGCATTCTTAGTCAGTTTGCTAAATGAATTTACAGGACCACAAAAGCTGCTTAGCCCTGGGGCGTAGCCCCGCCAACACCCCCTCCTCCCTCCCCCCTTGGCCAGAGCAACTCGAGTCGAAGCTCATTTTATTTCACTTATCGCCTGGGCCAGCGGTCGCACGAGAACAAATGGGGTAATGAAAGGCGAGGCATAAACTTTCATTTGACCAGATACATATTGTGCAAACATCTTAACCAGCGGCAGCAACAACAACAACTGAAACTACAACAACAACAACAAGCTCGACAGCTGCTTTATCAGCTGGCAGCTTGCAGCTTCTGCCTCGGCTTCTGCCTCTGCTATTGACTGTTTGCTTCGCTCTGCTTCTGCATGTTTATGGCTTGAGCACACATACGCCCTGTATGCCTGTATAATTGTTTGTCTTTGCTGCTGCTTCCTCTTCTTTCTCTCGCATTTCCGCCAAAAACTTTGGCTTGCCAGGTTTATGTTGCCTGCCTCGAGAGAAATTCGAATGGATTATGCCAAATTGTTGTTTAATACCGCTTTCAATTAGCCCAGCAGACAATATGAGCACATAAATACAGTTAAATAGGAACGGGTGTGCGTGTGCCGCAGCTTATGCCGCTGGCTAATCAGACAAGTTATAGATAGACAAACTCAAACTTGGCACACTCGAAATACACACTAAGCTATTGTTGGACTTGTGCCTAATTAAGTTGTATGCCTAAAGAATTAGTAGGAGCAGGTATGCTGCTAATATTAAGCATGTGCAACTAAGAACAGCCGAGTTAAGCTGGTTCAGTATTACATTAATGTGCAGATCTCTGCCGTTCGAGTAGCTAGAGTTGTGAAATTTGGAGTATATAATCTTGCAGTTATTAGGCGTGTAGTCGTATTATTTTCTTACTCTTCATGCGTAGATCTCTGCTGTTAGATTAGTTGGTGCTATGAAATTTTGTATGTATGAACTTGCACATATTACGCATATGATTGTATGCTTTTCGTACTAGATGTGCACAGATATGGCAGCTGGAATGCTGTTCTCTGTAGCTACACTTGTGATATTTGGTATGTGTGTTACTGAAAATATTTTCCTTTGAAAAGTATTTCTTTTATACCTTATAAGTGCAGACAGCTGTAGCTAGCATAGGCAAATTTGATGAGATCTTTGTAATTTTAATAGCTGCAGTTGTGAAATTTGGCATACCAGAAGCTGAAACATTTTCGAGCAAACGTATACAGGGTGTTCGAAGGCAGCTCAGCACAAGTAGTTCCTCTCACCTGCCTTAACCTCAATTGCCAGCACACAGTTTCAACTTTCGTTTAAGCTGCCTTTCCTCTCAAGGCACTAAAAAAATCTCTAGAAAATCCTTTGAACTATCGTTTACAAATGGTTTTTCCATACACTGTCACACTGCCCGAAAGCGACTTTAGCATGCCATCACTGTAAATTGCCCTATCAGGGGGCGGGGGTAGGGGTAGAAAGACACTTTCGAGTACGTGCAGGAATAGAACAAGGCGACCCCCTCATGGAGCCATTAATAAAAGGCCCCTCGTATTCGAGAGAGTCGAAGTAAATAAGAATCCAAAACGCTTCATTACACGACGTGGTAGAACCACAACAATGCGTGCAGGACTTGCTGGCAGCAGGCGGGCGGGGGCGAAGCGGATGGGCGTGGCCTGTCAGGGCCAATAAACATTTTGAGAGTTGTTCGCAGCTCGAGTTTATTATGCCACAGCGCATTATACAATGTCGTGCCGGGTCGCAGCTGTCGGAGGTCGCAGGGTGTCAGCCGCAGAAATATATGTAGAGGCATGAGTGTGTGTAAGTGTGTGTGTGTGTGTGACTGTGTGTGTCTCTCTCTGTGTGTCTGTGTTTGCCTGCCTGTCTATTAGGCCAAGCAGATTGATCAAGATTTGTGAGTTCGCCTACGTCTTCGCGTTGTCGTTCGCTTTCGAGTTGTGTTTGTGCTTTTTGCTTGCTGCTTGTTTATGTTTACAATGTAACCTGACAGTCGCAATTAATTGATTTATGTGCTCAAGAGTTTGCCAATTTCGGGGCGGCAACAACGGCGACACAAGCTGCTGATTAAATGCGACGGCAAATTGCAATTGGCGCGCTGCAGGCACGTGCCGCGTGTGTGCTACGCTTTGCGGCCTGCCACGCCCCATTTTTCATAAGCAGTCAGCAGCAGCTGCTGCAGCGCAAATTGAAAAAGGCACACACACACCAATACACACACACTCGTACAGCCGTTTGTCCTTGGGGCAGGACAATTGATTCATTTATGTCGTATAATTTGACAGCATAAATAAATTAGGCAGCAGGCGAGGGAGCACAGAGCCTGTAGAGGGCAAAGGTAACTGGTAGAACTGGTTAGCGGATATCGGCAAGGTAACAGGAAACGCACAGCAAGTGCGCGAGGGGGGGAGGGGGGAAGGGAAGTGGTAGCAAAGGCGAACAAAGCGCACGCAAGACAAAAGAGCGAAAGGCGAAACGTCAGTTGTCCCAGCGGAAACGGAAATCTCAGGTGTTTGCTTTGAGTTCGCCGAGCAGCAACATCATCATGCTGCTCTCCCTCTCCCTCTCTATCTATTCTCTCTTCCTCTTTGTCAACTTCATCATTGTCAGCTTCGTTTTACGAGCTCTACTCAGGTAACTGTTAAAGCCTTCGCTCGAGCTGCGTCTTCGGCTTGCGCTAATTAATCTTATTTTTGGCAGCTGCTAAAAAACACTCAGTATTCACATTTACACTCACATTCACACACATACATTCACACATTTTCACACACATTCTACAGTTATTCACACATACACACCCAGCCACTCACACTCGACCTGCACAGGCACTTAAAGTAAGCGCATTCTAAACGTCGCTTGAAGACGTCGCTGGCATGTGGCAAGGCTAGTGGGCGGGCAGCAGGTGGGACGGCAGGCGGAGGGGGGCGTGGCATGGCTGACATGAATGACGTGATGAATGTCGCCGCGTTTTGACGAATGCGACCGTGTAGAACACGGTGCTGCTGCCGCTGCCACTGCTGCCTCATGCGAAACGATTTGGCGTGCTCTATCAAACGCGCATGTTCATTTGTTGCTGCCACGCCCACTCGTACGCCTTCCTGGCCGGCAATGTGTGTGGCAATGATGCGCAACTCCATGCCAAGGTCCGTGTGCAGTTTGTCAACGACAACGCCGCGAGAGCGAGAGCGAGAGCGAGCGGAAAGGAACAAAACTGAAGTCGCGCATAGATAAATAATACGCTGCGTATACGTAATATTTGGCATGCAGCAGCGCTAAGCTGATTACAATTCGAGCGCGTCGTATTTGCTCGAGGGGATTAAACGACAAGCAATGCGAATGACAAAGCAGCAACGTGAATAGAGCCCGAAATAGCCACGGATTTATTATAGCATTTCTATTTATGTTTGCGATTATTCAATATTTGTCTATTTGTTAGCGCAAATTGATTTCGTTTGCCTTGGCCAGTGAGTCGGAGAAGGCTTCGGGCTACGCAGAGAGATAAATGTGGCAAGAAAAGCTATTGGTAGTTCAAGTCACAAACATACTCACATATTTTTAATTAATCTTAAGCTCAGCATGTGTTTCCTACCTTAGTTTCTCGCTCTCTTTCGCCCCGAATTATGTGAATTAATTTGAAAGATATCGTGAGTTATATAATAGATGCCATTGCCATTGCTTTTCAGCACAAAATTATGCGAAAAGCCGCGTGGCACATCCTCGTTCCACTGCAGGCGTCCAATCACCGTGATCAGCAAACCCTTATCGAATGTGCATTTCGCATCGACGCTGATAATGCTGCGCTTGATCTGCGGCAAGCTGAGATTCTGCACTTTTTCCAGTATTTTAGCGGCACCCTGTATCTGATGTCCCTCGAAACTCATCAGTGCGTTGCTTGTACTATAGAACTTAATGACGTCGGCACGCAAGTCCGGATCATCGAATAGGCTATAGTATTGCTCGGCAAAGCGTTTGCCTATGGTATCGTGTTCTGCATTGAATTCCATTTCGTGGGTAAATGTATTTACTTGTTATATTTGTTTATTTTTGTCTGAGAAACTATATATATATATATAAAATATAGGAAATATACTAATTCCCCCTCAGAACTTTGGAATGAAATGTTTTACCACGCTCACTTGTTTCTAGAACTGTTTGTATTATAATATAGGTCTATTGCAGTTCTAAGTCTATTTTCATTTTTTTTACAGTCTTATAGTTCTTTTCCGCATATTCTTGCATATTTTTTATTCATACCCCAATACTATAATATTTATTGTATATAACTCAAACTGTTCTTAAGTTCAACCTGCAATCTTGCAGGTTCTGTGTACTTTTTCTTCTTGTCTTTATGCCTCTCTAACTTACTCGCTTTCAATTTCTACACTTTTCTACTCTTTTTCTATCCAATTTCCCATTCCTTTTACTCTCACAAAACTTCAGCAATTATGCTTGACTTAAAACTCATCTCATAATTGAATGAACTTCTCGCGCTTTTCTTCACTCATTTACCTCTCCTTCTCCTCAAATAACAGTTTCCATTTCCGTTTCCGTTACGGTTGCAGTTTCTGTGTGTTTTTGTTTCTCTGTATCTGTTTGTGTTTATCTTGCGCAATTGTTCCCTAAGGATAATCGCAAAACTTGCAACAGATTCGATTCAATCAGGAACCCAACCATCGTCGCCTCACTCCGCCAGCGAGCGTGAGCGTCAATCAGGCGAGGACCATCAATAATATCTGTCATATGCTTCAAATTACACCCCAGAGAGTGAGAGCGAGCGAGGCAGATCCTGCTGGCTTGCGGAATTGGCAGCAGTTAAACGACAAATAAATTAGACTTGGTAATACAATTTCGGAGGCAGGCAGCAGGCAGCAGGCGGAAACTTCTACGGAATTCGAGGGAAAGTTGCAAATGTGATTTGAGCGCAAATTACATTTGAGTTGAAAATTAGCAGAGTTGTCAATCTCGACCAGTGTTGTTTACTGCCCGTGTGTGTGTGCGACTGTGTGTGTGTGGCGCATATTAATGGGCATCAGTGTAGCAGGCAGGCAGACCATCGGGTCCGGTCAGCTCCGTCAGGTCGTCAGGCAGCAACGTTGTTGCTGGTTTTAAAATTCATGAGTTTCCCTGCTCGAATGTTGCTCGGGCTGTGGCTTGTGGTCGGTCAAACCGAATTCCACACGCACACATGCACAGGCGATGCTGCTGCCTGTTTACATTCAATTTATGTTGCAAAAAGCAAAAAGCACACCTACACCGCACGCCGGCGAGCCGTATACTCTTTGCCTCTTTCTCTCGACTAGCTGGCGCCACCTGTTGGCCCCGCGTCGCATGCAATTAAAAGCGTTATATTTGTGCAATTTCATTATTGCATTTTGGCCAACATATTTTCATGTTTCCTTGCATAATTGGGCAGAAAAAGCAACAGTTTTGCGCGGAAAATGAGGGCGAAAACGGGCACGGAAAATGTCGATCAAAATGCTTATCGATGCGTATGTACGAAAGGGTTGCAGGGGAGGGGGGGGAGGCGGACGATGCACGTTTCAAAGAGTTGTCTATTTTGTTTGTTTGTCTGCGGCGGCCTTGGCATATGCGGCGCGGCGCACAGTGCGTATGATTAATATGCGAATGCTTTTCCCCATGTTATTTACGACGAGATACGCCACACCGCAAACACGCTATCGACAGCTGTGCGAGTGTGTGTGCGAGTGTGTGTGGGTGTGAGTGTGTGTACACATACTTAAATACGCACATGAATAACCTGATGAATGTTAACTCGCTCTCGAGCTTGACTCATGAGTTTGCATTCTCTTCAACGAGATGCAATGCTCTCTCTTCCTCTTTCTCATCGCTATCCCTCCCTCTCTCTCTCTCTCTCTCTCGTAGAGACAAAGCGAATTCTGTTTCAAGTGAAAAACTGCAAAATGTACGAGTTTTCCTCTAACTTTGCCCTCTCGGTTTGAGTTGGCAAATAGTTGAGGCAAAGGCAAAATAGTTTGCTTTGTTTTATGCAGCATGTAGTATTTATAAAGTCATTAGGCTTGGCAATATTACAGGGTATTTTCAGTGTACTTAAGCTGTAATAATGGTATAGTCTATAAGGAATCTCGAGGTCTTTGAGCTGAAAACGAAGCTCGTGCAATGGCTGCTTCTACTGTGCTGTCCTGTCCTGTTTAATTACACACTTGAAGCAAATAAAACCCATTCCAGCCCGGTCTTAGCCCAACCTCAACCCGTCCAAACCAGGCTAACCAATTTCTCTACAATTTCCACCTGTCTAAACACTTTGTGGTCTAAATTTTCTCTTTGAAATCATCACAATCAAGTTCAACTTTCACATTCGGTTTTATTTTGTTGCAAATTTTATTCTATAATCCTGCAGAGAGTTTCAATCTGATTTTATTTGGTTTCATTTCATTTCGATTCTTTTGGTTTCAATTTTGCTTTGTTCTATTTTGCTGGCTACCAAATTTGAATTTGAGTTTAAGTTTGACACCGAAAAGCATCTGACACAATGTGAGCTTGGCAGCCAGCTAAAGTTCAGTCATATCTTCCTCTCTTTCTCGCTCTTTCTTTCTCGTACTCTCCCCTCTCTGCTGCTCACCTGCAACTTTTCATTAGCTAAGCGCAGAGTTAGTTATGCTCTTTGCGTAATTACAAATGCGCCCTCGGCACTCGGTCAATCCACCTGAGCAGCTTACCTCTCTCTCTCTCTCTCCCGCACTCTCTCTCCGGCTCTCTCTGTCTGTCCCGCTCCGTCTTAATCATATTTTCAGCTGTCTCACTGTTGGCAGTTGGCATATGCAACACGCTCACAGCGGCAGCAGCTTCGCGACGTGTTATAAATATTTTTAAAAATGCACATTGCCAAATGACATGCATATAAAATGTATAAAAATATTACATTACACGCCAGCTCACGCTTGAAGGGGTTTTGCAGGGGATTGGTAGGAGCGCGGAGTGGAGCCGAGGTAAATGGAAGGAGGGGAGGGAACGTGCACGTATTACTTGTAATGAATAAATAAACAAGGCACCGACAAAGTCGCTAGCGTGTTCACAGGACATGCACTGCGCAAAATTAATGACCGCGTTGCCGTGGCGCAAATTCCAGCAAATGAATTTTCCAACAAACTTAAGATTTGGCTTTATAGGGAAAAAATAGTATATATGGTATTTGCAGGCTGCTTTAATTAGTTTAATTTGTTTTTGCAAATGCAATTTACGTTTTTTTTTTCTAATTTCTAATACAGTTTGCGCAGCAGCAAAGTTATGTAAATATTATCTATATCCATTTGTTACTAACTCTATTTATATTTATATATTACTTAGGGCTGCTTATGTGTAATTTTTGTCTCTTTCAATTACCATAAATATTCCTGGATTGTTGGCAATTCTAACAGCCAGCAAAAAGCAGAACTAAAACATGTTTTTCCATGTTTTTCACAATTGTATTTCTTTTAAATGTGTTCTGCATTTTATGTCGCTTTTTTATTTCAATTTTCTTTTGCCGATTTTTTATAGTTCTCTGAAAATATTTTCCGCAATTTCTGGTTCATTTAACGAGCTGCAAACAAATGTTAAATGCGGGCAGCACAAACGGAAGGAGTTCAAAGTTGACAACGTCAGCTTGTCGCGTACGCCCGCTCTCTCTCTCTCTTTCGCTCTAGCTCTTTATTTTTTTTCGTCGAGTGTACTCATATTCACATTCGTATTTATATTCATGTACGAACTGTTTGGCCACGCGCGAAAATAGTTGACATTTTTCATTTGCATCAATATCAATGCGGATGGCATTGCTCATTCGCGATAGAGAGGGCGTGGCACAGGGAGGAGAGGCGAAACTGGGTGAGAGGGGGAGGTAGAGCGAGCGAGAGGCACCGCTTGTAAGGGTTTTTGCCGAGTCTCAGTTATGTTTATTGTTATGGCTGCTGTTGGCCGCAGAAAATTAAAGATGGCGCACGCAGAGTGCATGCTGTAAGGCTGCGCGCGCGTGTGTGTGTTTGTGTGTGTGTGAGTGTGATATATTGACAGGCGTGTGTGTGTGTGTGTGTGTGAGTGTGTCACACAAACTGAGCTTGTTTATTGCATTCGTGTTGCACTCAAATTGAATTTCGCTGTAAATTGTTAATCTACCTCGCTTGTGGCCTCCGTTGCTGCATGCCCCATGCCGCATGCCACATACTTGGCGGCACTGCATATTACTCTAATCACATAAAGTGGAAAATGTCTACACAGGCGTTGCATAAAAGGCAATCGCTCAAATGGATATGCAGCTCATTCAATTGGCCGATTTGTTTGCCCAGCTCGATGCCGGGGCCAGGCCCGTCTAGGCCAGGCCGTAGATATTTGCGCCGGAATCAGGTTATGCCTTGGCAAACGGCGCTCTATCGAATTAATCAATCAAGTGAACGAATGAATGAGTGCATGAATAGCGTAGTGAATGAGCAAGTGAGTGTATATAGCGGGCAGGAGTTTGAATCAATTCAAGTCGAATTTCATCAGTTGCGCCGCGTTTCAATTGACGTTTGATTTATGAGCCCAGCGAGTGCCCAAGGGGCCGAAGCAGGGGCCCTGAACTGGGGGGAGGGGAGAGTGGCGCTGCTCATTAGGCGCCTGCTACTTTAACAATTTGTAAATAATTAATTTTCAATTATGCAACTGCTGCAACAATAACAACAGCGGAAAAAAGCAGCAGCAAAATCCATTAACACTCAGCTGCCTCAACTCCACTGAGTGTATGTGTGTATGTGTGTGTGTGCGTGTGTGCCGTGTTGTTGTTGTTTGTGTTGCCATAATTATAAGCAAAAAGTGCTGCGGGCTAATAGGCCCGGCCCGGCCCAGCACAAACACAAAACACACGCCGCAATTACGGGGCAAAACCCGCCCGAAACCGAACCCAAAGTCGAACCCGTCCCCCTCCCTCTCACTCGCCCGCTGCCCCTTGCTGTGCCTCAAAAATTGTCAAAATATTGGCCAGGCTTATACACACGCACACGGAGTATATATTTAGACGCACATATATCAGCAAAACTGGTCAATACGCTTTTTCCTGCTCAGTTTTCCTTTTTTTTTTGCCCTGACACAAAGTAAAATTGTTTTTCCCATCTTGTTGCTGCCGTTGTTGTTTTTGTTGTTGTTGTGTCCTGTTTGGTTTCTGCTGTTTATTCAGTCGTTCAAGCCCGCTTCGCTTGCTTGTTTGTTTTGCGGGGGCGTGGCAGGGCAGGGCAGCGCAAGCGGAGGGCAGAGGGCAGAAAGAGAGAGAGAGATTGCAACCCGAAAAACCCACAGCACATTTAGCTAAAGTGAAATTGTGAAATGCAAAATTAAAGCATAACACACACACGCATACACACGCACACACACGCACACACTCGCAAACAATTTGCGACATTTTTGTTCTATTTGCAGCTGTATTTGCCCTCTGTAACTGTATCTATAGCTCTGCCTGTCCCTCTATGACATGCGACTCCCTCCCTCTCTCTGTCTCTCTCCGCTGACATTTTTCGAAAAACCGAATTTTACTTTTGCCAGGCACTGTTCGTGGTTAGGTGAGGTAGGGGGGAGTGTGGCTTAGGCCGCTGCTCTTGTGTTTCGATGGGCTATACTACACTGAAAGTGTTTGATGCTTGACAGCTTCAGATAATAGCCAGGATGGGACAGGGCGGGGCAGGGCAAATAGGTTAACAAAGCGCAGCGAATGGAAACCAAATAGAGAATGGAAAATAGCGATAAAGAGAGAGAGAGAGAGAGAGAGAGAGAAATTTATGCAGAAATTGCAAATTTCGCTGGCAATAAATTATTTAGAAACTGCCGAAAAGTATGCAGCACTTAAATAATTTAAAAATGCCGTCAAGTATGCAACAGTTTTATGTTAGGCAGCGCGCTGCCAACCATTTGGAATTGACTTAAACGTTGCCAGCCAGCCAATCAGAAGTGTGCCACGCCCCCGCACCTCCTCCTCCTCCCGCTGCTACTCGATAATAACTCAATTAAATGCTCAGCGATTATAGCTTAGCATTGTCACTGAGAGGCGGCGCTTCCATCTGCTTCCACTCGCAGCACGTGGCTGCGTTTCCAGCGCAATTAAATATTAAAAGCGTTACGTTTTTGATACGCCCACACAGGCCAAAACTGCGTGCGTGCGTGCGTGCGTGCGTGTGTGTGTGCGTGTGTGTGTGTGTGTGTGTGTGTGTGTGTGTGTGTGTGTGTGTGTGTGTGTGTGTGTGTGTGTGTGTGTGTGTGTGTGTGTGTGTGTGTGTGTGCGTGCATGCGTGCGTGTGTGTCTGTCAGTTTTCCTTGACTTCATCTTAGGATATTCGTCAAAAATTGCTGCCTGCCTTCCTGCCTGCCTGCCTGGCAAGGCCAAAGTCAACAGCGTCAACGGCCTGGCAAAGGGCCACAGCTCGGCGGGACGGGGCGGAGGTGCGAGGGACGCGCAGGAACCTTTACGGCTGTTTACATTAAAAGCTTTTTAATTTGTATTCTAATTTCAATATTTGCCCGTGCACAACAATAAAAACGGCATTTGTTGCGGAAAAAGGGATAGACGAAAGGGGCAAGCCGCGGGGCAGCGAAGGGGTAGAGTGCGGAGAGTGGGTTGGAGAGGGGCGAGCGAACTGCTGTCTAGGCTAAAGCGCAGTCAAGCAGCGCATAAATATGCAAATGGCATTAGGCCGTGTAGCGTGACTTTTGGCACGTTTAAGCAGGGGTAAGTCGTGGCAAGTGTGTGCGAGAGTGTGTGCAAGAGTGTGTGCGAGAGTGTGTGTGCCGGAGTGTGTGTGTGTGCGTGCCATCTATTAAAAGCTCTTCACGCTGCCTGAACTGTTGCACGCTGCGTATACGTAATTTCAGCTAAAGCCAATCCTAGCGAGCAAAACCCACTCTGATGACCTGTCAGCGGCATCCTGCTGTCGCATTGCCATCCGCTCGGGTAAATCTCGGGCATGTTATGAGCGCTGACGTCTGTTTCGGACCCGGCGGAAATGTACGGCCTGACGAGCGCCGATGACGTAACTAGCTGCCTGCGTTGCCTGCGCGGATGACCACAAATTGATATCGGCCGAGGGTTCACTTTTCAGCCTATCAGGCTATCAATTGCCAGTCACCTCGTCAGGGCGCGCAGTGACAGACGTCAGTGTTAGCTGTGTTAGCTGTGTAGCTGCAAAACGTGATGGCAACCCTGGAGTATTGTTTGCTGCAGCAGGAAACGTGCCAGCCCGGCGGAAGGTTCTGACTTCTGACTTGGCAGGGAATAGCTGAATGACTTACTGACCGACTGACTGACTGACTGACTGAATGACTGACTGACTGTAGTATGAAATGATGAACTGGCAAACAGCGGCGGGGGAGGGAGGTGCAACGTGCTGCAGGGTTGCCATGTGTGCAGCCAGTCGAGGGAAATTGATAGCGCAGCGCGTGTTGTGCTGCCGGAAAATTTTCTTTGATTTATGCATATTAAAATTGTCTTATTGCTCGCCTCGGTTTTTCATCTTTCAACTTTGGGACGGGCGTGGCAGTGCTAGGGGCTGCCGCTCAAAAGTTGCGCGCAAGTTTTTCGCTTTCCCTCATCCTCATACGCATCCACGTACGTGTAGCTGGCAGGCAGCATGTCCGATTACAATGAATGGGCGTGGCAGAGGCAAACACGAACACGAACTTCACGTCTGCCTGCTCGCCTCGTTCCCGTGTATTTGCGCAACTCTTATTGAGTTAAACATTTGTGAAGAATTGCCCGACAATCTAAAGTGGAAATGTGAGCATCAACTTGCTCTGCCAGTTTTCAAATTCTGCTACGCTTCTTCTGCCCCTTGCCACGTTGGGGCTGTGACTTGGCGACTCTGCGTCAGCTGTGTTGACTTAAAACGCTTTGCTCTTGACTCAAATATTGCACGCGCAAATAGACAATGCACGAGCAGAGAGAGAGAGAGAGGGAAAGAGAGGGAGGGAGAGCGACAGAGCGAAGCGACTTGTAAGCCGCTTTGTCTGTGTCAACACTGTGCGAGCACTAACTAAGTGGAACCGTTGGCTTAAGCCAGAAACATTGTGTTGCGCGTGTACTTGGGCAGTTAATTAAAAAAGTCGCAGAGCAAGTTTCTGCTCAACTGACCTGTGGGCCGTGGCAGAAGACGCTGCTGCTGCTGCTGCACAAAGCCGCTCGAACAAAGCGAAATATTTAGCAAGACAAAAGCATAATTGCGCACACACATACACACAAACTCGCACACACACACACACAAACTCGCACACACACAGAGGCACAACTAAGCAGCTATTAAGCGCGGCAAATTGGGCGACAGTTGCCTTGAGTGGCGCACAAATGTAGGCAACACTTTTTTCGGGCAGCAGCTGGCAAGCATTTCTGTGCTCGCGCAAAAGTAGGCAACACTTTTCGAATGAAGACGGAAGTCAGCCAAGGCAAAGGGATAAGAACGATGCAGTTGCAGATGATGACGGCCAACGTGGACGTTGACGCTGATGAAAAGTTGCTAACAAAGCGACGAAGAATGAGTAAAGAGAGGAGTGAGTGAGTGAGAGGGGGGGGGAGGAGAGCACGCCAAGTGGGCCATGGGCAACAGTTTTGATTTGCATAAACAAAGGTTCAAGTGTAGCGAAAGCGGCCTCCCCAAGTGGGCATGATAGGCCAACTGATTGAAGATGCCCCCATCTCCGGCCCCCTCCCTCTCTCACTCTTTTTTCTCTTTTTTCTCTGCCTCTTTCGCTGTCTTTATTCCACTTTGGCTGATGGAGAGCAGCTGCAGCATCAAGGACGACTATCCACCTGAGCAATGGCAACAATGTGCTGCAGTTGCTGTTGCCACAGCTTGGACGGGAATGGGTGGGGGGAAAGGGAGGCCTGCGCCAGGTAGGCAAATGTTGCACACTCGATTTCCGGCGCGCATGTCGCGCAAATGTTTGTCGACAACGAAAGTAGGAAAAGTTGATTGTTTTCCCAGCGCTGCGCTGCTGTCGCTGTCGCTGCTGCTGCTGCTGCTGCCTCTGCAGCTGCTGTCGTTGTTGTTTAGCATACTTTCCCAACAGACACACAATGAAGAGGAAGAAGGCCCAAGCAGCAGCAGCAGCAGCAGCAGCATAACGAACCCTGCTAAAAATTTCCTTTTGCTGCATTTATTATACGAGTAATCGCAGCCTTTGTTTTTGTTTTGTTTCGCTTTTTGTTCTTTTTGTCTATGCTGGCTGCGGATAGAAATCAGCTGACGTCACGATTATCCTCTCTACAGCCACAAACATGGCCAGCTATTTTTAGTGCACAAACACACGCACACACACTAATACACCCCCAACCGCACACACACACACACACACACTTAAACAATGGCCGTAAATAATGCGAAGCTTGAAGCAGAAGCAAGTGGAAAAAAAAACGCGTTGTTGCTTCGGGTGCGTTTCGGTCAAGGAAATGGAAACGGCTGCTGGCCGTGCTGCTGGGCCCGAGCTGGGACAGGGACACCGCCAGCGCCAGCGCCAGCGTCAGCTGCACTCCTCTGCTGCAGGAGGACATTGTGCCAGTTTTGTGCGTTGTCGCAGACGTCACAGTAATCACATTCCGCCATAAAGCACATTGCGCAGTTATTGCAAAAGTCGCCGTTCGCAGTTTGGTTTCGAAACCGTTAACCGCTGTTTACATACCCGCCGCAGCAGTACAGTAAACACTCGCTTGTGTAAACCAACTGTGGTCGGGCTAGGGGAAGACAAAGTGTACGTTACAGACAAAATTGAGTGCAGGAAATCGCATCAAAAGCATTTTCTCATCCGTTTCCGTTTTCAGTTTCGGTTTCGATAGAAATAGATTTGCGCACACTGAGGCAAAGGAAGTGTGCTTAATCTAAACTTCTGTAAAGTTTCTTTACTGCGAAACCCAGCCCGGTTCCCGCTCAACAACATATCGCTTCCGTTTTCACTAAAACGAAAAGTTCAATCTTTCGTACGCGACTTACGCAGCTCAGTTTCAGTTTCAGCTTGCTGCTTTTCACTTTAAAAGTAATTTAGGTTGGAAAATGTACACCTAGAGGACTTAGAGGTATGTAAACACATATAGCACATGCCAGAGAGAGACAGGGAGAGAGAGAGAGAAGAGAGTTAGCCTTTATCTTTTTGATTTTTTATTTTTCTGATCGCTGCAAACGTTTGACTACTGCCTCCGCTCTAATGTTATGTTAATGTTATGTTAACTCAATTTGGCAATGTTAAAGTCAGTTAGCCATAGTTATCGATTATACTGACTCGCTGTTATGTTAACTCACTTTGGTTATGTTAATATTGTGTTATCGATTTAGCGATCAAACATATCGGGGCTGCTGCAAGCTTAGAAACAATAAAAATTAAAATCTTATTTTATAAATTTGGTTCGCGCCATCGAGTGCACACTGTACACACTACACATACATATGCATATGCATGTGTATTGACATTTGACAAAAACTGGCAACATTTGCATTTGGTGGCCCACTTGACAATTCGCACTTGAAAATCTTCAGACCACACACACATTTCGCCAGATTTTATGATCTGCCAGGGCGCGTGTGTGTGTGTGCGATTGTGTGTGTGTGTGTTCTAAAAGCTTTCAAGCACATACTTAGTGACAGGGTGCTGGGGGAGGTAGGGTATTTTGAAATGTGCTCCCTTATGTTAATTAAGCCTCCACTTGCCAGCGCCAACTATTAAAAAGAAAACGCTGAGTGTTGCACTTCAGCGAGTGGGCGAGCGCGAGAGAGAGCGAGAGGGGGTGGGGAGAGTTAGAATGGGACAGAGAGAGAGAGAGCGAGGAAGTGAGTGTGCTTAGAGCCCCATCAGGCATACAATACATCAGCAGCAGCGCCCATATCCGCATACACATCAGCATCGCGTATACGACGCGTGGGCCGCGTTGCATTTGACAAGCTTCTCGCAAAGCCGGCGTGCTGTCATCGCCAGCTCAGCCGCATCGCTCGCGTGGCCTCGCAGCGTTGTTTTGCATAATCAGTTCTATAAAATCTGAGCCGAGATTAGCGCATTATTATGGGATTAATGCACGTACAGCGTGCTTGGGCGTAAGCGTGGGCGTGGGCGCGGGCAGCGGCTTTGCTGGGCACAGACTGGCGTCTGGCTGGTCGCAAGGCCAGAGCCGACCCGTGGCTCTTCCCTGCTGCTTCAGCTTCTTGTTGTTCTTCTTCGACGCTGTGCAGCGGCGCATAGAGACAGAGCGCATAAAAGATCAAAGGCCTTGGAACAGACCATCAAATAAAGAGCTGCGACAATCGAGGCATGATAATGAAAACTGTTTCTCGCAATTTGCCAAGTAAACAGACGACCCTTCGCAGTGGCCTAAAAAAGAAGAAAGACAGTCAGAGAGAGAGAGGGAGAGAGAGCGGGAGTGGAAACGTGGGAGAGAGCAGCAACAGCGCGTGGCACTGTCAGCCGCTTTTGACATGCGATTAAACCGAAATGGGAAATGAAAAATGTCAAATGGAATGGGAAACGGACATGGCGGACGTGCTACCTGCAGCCTGTCACTGCGTTGTCCATTGTCTAATTTGATGCAGAGCAAAGCGAGAGAGAGAGAGAGAGAGAGAGAGAGAAAGGGCTATAAAAATATTTGATAATTGCGCGACGCTCGCGATAAGCGCGTTTTTTGACAGCTGCAGCAGCCCACTCAAATGGCCATAAAGTGATAGCTCAACTGTGAAAAGGTTTTCTGCTAAATTATCAAACATAAAAGAGAAAGACAGAGCGAGAGAAAAATGTTTGTTTTGGAAATTCAGCGGAAAACCATGTGGATTTTATTTGGATTGACATTTTATTCACTCGAAACTCCTTCCTCCGCTTTAAATACGCTTAATTCCTGTAGAAAATCAATTGGGTTTTCAACGGAAATAATCTTCTAGAGAGTTTTCTACCCTTTAACAACTTATGTTTTTTTTCGACTTTTAACACGCATAACTTTCTTAATAATCATCCCATACCCAAGTAATGCAGCAAATTCTGCATTATTTTGTCTCTAAAATGTTTCTGCTTGCAAATTTGTTGAATTTAAAATGAAAACAAAAAAACATTTTTTTCGAACTTTTTCCAAGCTACCCCCTTAAAAAAATTTCAAATTTTTTTTAAATTTTCAAAACTTAATTTTTCACTCTGAATCGATTTGGCAACTCAAAATTAGCACACAAATCGCATTCAAAAGAGTTTGAGCTGAAAATTGTAGAAACTAGAGCATATCCAGTGCATATTTCAGTCGTTTGCAGGGTATATAGCAGTCAGTACTGCAGCAGAAGTAAAATGCTGGAAAAATTGTAATTTATTTTTAATGGCGCCATAAACAATCCACAATCCACAATCCGCAATACGAAATCCTTTCGCTTAAGCGAGTTTAAAAATAACTCCAGACCTTAATCTATAATCTCTAGATTTATGCGATGTATTTACAGTGGAATAACATGAACTAATGCACGGTTTGGGGCCTGTTGCATGTGGCTAGTGGCGCGTGGCATCTGGCAAGTTGGCATTTTGTCTGGCATAATTGGAAATTTCAATTAAATCTGGACCACAGCAGCTGGAAAATCGATGAGCAGTCGCCTGGAAGGCGGGACGGCACAGTAAACGAGACAGAGCGAAGGGCAGAGAGAGAGAGATAGAGAGTGAGTGGGAGAGCGAGAGAGGCACAATAGCCGGGTCAATTATGCCGCACACAAAATGTATTATTAATTTGCGGCCCAAAGTCGATTAGATCAATTAGCAAGAACTCGTTACAATGTGCGAGTGTGTGCGTGGTGTGCGTGTGTGTGTTTTGGCAGCTGTGACAGTTTCAATTAATTAAAGTAAATGCAAATTAGTGTGTGTGTGTGTGTGTGTGTGGGCAGTCGCTAATTGTAATCAGTTTTTGAGCAAACAGAGCGAGAGCGACAGCTTATAAGCATGACCGCTCTGGCATACAGCAATACAGGCACACACACACACATACACACCGATACACACATACACCCAGGCAGCCTCTCCCCCCACACACTTGCCCGCAACTGTGCAGGATTGACACAGTTATTAAAAATGGCATTCCAGCAATGCGGGCGACAACTTCGACATCGGCATACTTAGGCGCACAGCTTGACAGGAAGTGGCTGGCAGAGGAGCAGGGGAAGGAGCAGGAGGTGTCTCGGCTACGGATGCCCGCTGACAGGCGTGCAAAAGTGGCAGCAGCAGCGTGCCCCATGTCGTGGCACTGGCACTCGGAAACATTCATCGAGATTTGCCGCAGCGCAAAAATGCCAGCACGAACGCACGTTAAGGAATTCAATTAGGCAGATGAGTGTGGCAGTCGCCCTTTCCCGCACTCTCCCCCCCCCTCCCTTGGCTAAGCAGATAAAAGTGTTGCCAAGTCAAAGCACTAAGCAGCTGCCGGCCAAGACATCACTTCACACATGACTCGGCGAGCGAAGTGACTTAACGCCAGCTAAGCTGACTTGCGATTGCCCCCTGAGCTGCTGCGGCGGCCAGGCTCAGGCTCAGTCCCAGGCTCTGGCTCAGGCTGTGGCTTAATGGCAAAAGTCTCAATACATCTTTGCACTTTGCACCCACACACAGGGGGAGCGGGATGGAGGCAGGAGCAGAGCAGGCTGATTGGCATTAGCTGCAAACTTGAAAAGGAACCGCAGACGTGCGACAGCACTAAGAGAGAGAGAGAGAGAGAGAGAGCGAGAGCGAGCGAGAGAGGGAGCTGCCAGGCAGTGAGACGAAGACAGAAACAGCTAATAGTATGTAGGCGGCGGCAGTCAGCGTGCAACGTGGGGGCGTGGCTTGAAAAACCAACGTCAAACTTAGACAAACTTGCGAGCACATTCATCTTTCATGCTCTGCAACAGTGCAAGCAATTTTCCTCTGTTTGCGCAGCCAGCAATTTTCACAGACTCAGCCGGAACTTATCCATGTATATATATGCATATTCGGCATATATATGTCTGCTATATATAGCAGATTATTCAGTTGGTTTTGTTCTGGCGCCAATGCGACGTTGCTGCGAGTCAACTGAAGCGTTTTAATTGCTGCATCAATATTTGCCTCGAATTAGCCCATTGTTCAGCGGTAAGCGGTAGAGGCAGGGAGGGGGGACGTGCATGGGTAGGTAGGGGCATGAGGGAGGAGCAGAAAGAGATAGCCAGCGTGTGGCTGAGGCAGTCAATTATAAGTTATTTATCTATAATTAGACAGTTGCAGCAATTGCTGTCGGCGCCGGCTTAAAGAACTGCGCACTGTGCTGTCTCGCTCTCTCTCTCTTTGCTGCGCACTCTCCTTCTCCTTCTCCCCCTGCCTCTGCCTATCTTCCGCCTTATCTATGCTGCTTCTCCTCCTGCTCATTGAATTGCAAGCGAGTGCAACAGCGCAAGACTCTTAGCCGACTTTATTTATTTATGGGCCACACTTGAGCTGCATCTTCCTCTCTCTCTCTCTCTCTCTCTCTCTCTCTCCCACTTGCCGTTGCTATTGCCAAGTGCACTCAATGCAGATTTCAATGCATTCTCACTGCTCAACAGCCACGCCCCCTCCCCCCCAATGCCGCCACATCATCATCAATTCGGCAAACCACACAGACAGTTTGGGCAACGACTACGGCTTCCTCTTTTACTTAGCTCGACGAAAAATTAATTTGAGCGCTGTTTGCATTGCAGGCAGCCTCACACCCACACACACACACGCCTACACACACACACAGCTACAACAACTAGCTACAACTACAACAAGCTACAACAACGAAGGGCTCTACACCGAGTTGCTTGTGGTTATAATGCCGCAACTAGTTGCAAAATGTTCGCAATTTTTCGCCAACATCGAGTTGCTTTTTCCCCCTCCAGCATGCGTTATTTACGAGCTAAAACCAGCCATAATCTGGCTATTTTTAATTCCCAATTTCGCAGCCATTATTCGGCAACCAGCAGCAGCATCAGTGGCAGCAAGTTTCAACATATTTCGCCCGTAGTTGCAGCTTTAGTTTTTAGTTTATTAGTTTGCCAACAGTTTTCAAGGTGCTGAACTTGCCGGGGCCGAGCTGAGCTGCTGTTTTGTGTTTTTATTGATTAGGGGGAAGGTTAGGAGGGGGTTTTTTGTGGGTCAACCTCGGGGCAGAGCAATAGTGGAAATGGATGAGCCGGGTAATAAAACTAGAGCTGTAAATCTAAGGCCAGACAGAAAGATTTCATGCGAATTAGGAATCAGGAATAGAATAATAAAGAAATCGTTTATCATGCAGATCGAGAACATATATACTTTATAAAGAAAAGTTTAGTCTAGGGCTTTGAATTATTCCCATATTTATCTCCCTCCTAACACGAGTTATTCTATTTTTCTCTTTTTGAATTGAAGAACTTTTCATGCTGTTCCAGAATATATATTCTATATAATATTAAAGTTTAAGACTTGAGGCTGATTTGTACTTCTGTTCCTCTTTCCCACATACAGTCACATCTCATTCTATTTTTCTTAGCCTCTTACGCATTCAAAATCGTTTCATGCAGTTCAGGAACATATATACTTAAGGAATATACAAATATTTTAAAATAAATAACAAATAATATATAAACTCTTTTTCTCTCTGCCGCATACACTTATATTCTCCTGAGAGAGAGAGAGATAGATATCATATCAAGTATATTTCATGCATTTCAAGAATATATATTTATAATGTATATTTATCTGTTTCTATTGTCCCCTGTTGTTCCCCATTTACTCTCTCATCGCTCTTCCATTTCTTCATTAATTGTTGCTATAAATACCCCTGGTCACACTGCACACGCGCAACACTCACACTCCAATCCCAGGCACACTCAAATGCGTCTAATTAGTATAATCTTCCATTTCCACGGATTGTCGTGGGCTGCTCCGCTTCTTTTTCATCTATAAATAAACTTGCGCATCCACATTCAGCTCGGCTTGTTGCGAATTTGTGCCACGACTAATCAGCACTAATGGCGCAGCATTTTCGGCACACTGTGCGGAGCGTATTGTGTGTCACGGGGTGTCGCTGTGTGCGTGTGCGTGTGCGTTTGCGTGTGTGTGTGCGTTGTCGCCCTGCAGATGTTTGCATTGCACTTGCTCAGCGCGCGGATAAGTCGAAAGTGTACACAGACAGATTCCCTCGATTGTGCTGCGAGGCTGAGGCTGAGGCTGCGCCGAGTGCTTGCAGCTTGGTAATGCTGAAATTTGCACTCTTACACACACTCCAACACACACACACGCTCAAGTGTAATGCGTGTGAAGGGGAGTGGCGTCAGGCGGCAGACACGAGCAGCATAAGTAAACAAGTTTAGTAAGTATAATCAACGGCGTTAGCGCTGCAAAAAGTGTTGCATATCCGCTTACATGACACAACCAAACAGGCACAGGCACACACACACACACACACACTGGCATGAATTTCACAAAGGCAGCGTGTAAGATATATGCATATATATATATATGTTTTTATTAGCACGCTTTTGTGGCGCACTGCAGCTCGAGCAGATGGCCCTATACATATGCGCAGTGCTGTGTGTGCGTGTGTGCGCGTGTGACGGCTCGCAGCGTCCATAAAACTGTATTACCTGTGATTTACGCTCACACACTAAGCCAGGCAGCACAGCTCATCGCACAGTGGAGCAAGTTGGGCAAAATATTACATTTTTATGGATTAATATGCTTAGCTTTTGCTTTAATATTTATGAAATAGAATAAAAAATATTTAAAAAATTGGTTAACTTGTTTGCTGCAGAAATTCACTTAGCTTAGCCCACTGTGCACCTGCGGTGCAATGAGCCAAGTTGAGTAGTAGACAGCCAGTGGGGGGGGGGTAGGTAGGTGGGTACTGTGAGAGAGTTGCTCATAACTGGACTGACTGCACGGTGCCTTTGTGCCGCAGCTCATTGAGCGCGCTCTCATGTTAATTTTGTATTGAATCCTGCTGCCATCCCGCTCGCTGACGCTTTGTGTGGATGCTGCCTGTCCCTCTCCCACTCCCCCACTTCCACGGCGCAGTCAGCGGGGCTGGCAACTTTATTCAATTTCCCCACAGCTCATGTGGTCGCTTTGTGTTCAGGTGTAGGTGTGCAGGTGTGCAGGTCTGTGTGTGTGTGTGCGAGCTGACAAGAGCTGCCGTGTAAAATGGCTAACAAATTGCATGTACTTACAAGGGCCACGACAGCAAGAAAAGCAGCAACAACAATGGCAACAAATGAGCAACATCAAGTGAAACATTTTGGTAGTTGTTTAAGCCGTCGAGGCGAGACAACCGCAGACGGACAGACAGCAGCTTAGTGAACTTGCCTGTGTGTAGGTGTGCTTGTGTGTGTGTGAGGCGGCAACAAGCGTATAAAACTCGACACGACACACAGAGCAAGCCAAACGGGAAGCGACAGCAGCAAAAACACAGGCAAAGCTCACGCAGCAATGAAATAAACAAAGCCACAAAACGGTAACGACTTAAGCGGGCCACGGGATTCGGGATTCGGCATCAGGATGCTGCTACCGCCGCCAGCTGTTGCCTCGCCGGATTTGCCGCTCGCTGTGGACCGCTGTCAAAATTATCGAGCACACACCTGAGAGCAGCTGCCTCCCACTCCATCCTTCTTTCACTGCCCCTGCCCCACGCACTGCGTAAATATTTTGCATAAAATATCAATTTCATATGTAAACGCCGGATATGAGCATTGTGCATAAGCACGTCCGTCCGACTTTAAACTTAATGAAATTGAAATCGTTATGGCGACTAACCACAGTCTCCGTCTCTCTCTCTCTCTCTCTCTCTCTCAACTGCCTGTCACGCCCCATCCTCGGGCAATACATGCTCAAATGCAAACTTTATAAATTGTTTAATAAGTTTCGTTTTGTTGTTCATTTACTTTTTTTTTTGTGTTTCTCTCGTGTTCGCCTTACGCACGACATTCATCTCTCGCGCGCGCGCTCGCTCGCGTTTGTTTTCCTCTGTTGCGATGCATAACTTGAGGCGGCCTGTGATTAATGTGCTTTGTGGTTGCGTAGCGGCGGGAGGAGCGTTGCACAGTGTGGCAAGCAATAAAATTAAAATTTATATGTACATAAATTGAACAATATGCAAAAGTTGTGTTAGGCGTGCAATTTTCTTTATTGCCTTTGCTATTTAAAATAACTGTCGGGGTCAAGCGAGCGGAGCGTGTTATCGTTCCGCCGCCACAAATACTCAGTATGTTCGATTGCTCGATCGAGTAGAGAAAGTCGCACAACTGTTCAGTCACAACTGTTTAGTATTTCAATAGTTTGCCTAAGTTATCGTTCCGCCGCCACAAATACTCAGTATGGTCGATAGCTCGATCGGCACGAGAAAGTCGCACAACTGTTCAGTCACAACTGTTTAGTATTTCGATAGTTTGCTTAAGAGCGTTAATTAGTTATCGTTCCGCCGCCACAAATACTCAGTATAGTCGATAGCTCGATCGACACGAGAAAGTCACAAAACTGTTTAGTCACAACTGTTTAGTATATCGATTAGAGCAGTAATTAATTATCGTGCCGCCGCCACAGATAATGAGTACATCGATATTTTGAAAAATTAAAATTCAAATTACTTCGAAAAATCAAATGAGTTTAGCAATTGTAACGCATTCGATGCCACTGTGCGGCGTACCTCGGCTTTTGGGCCTTGGGCGACGGCTAACAAATTTATATAAATCTGTGGCGCCGTTAGACTACGGCCTATCTATGGCCGGAACAGGGCGTGGTCCATGTAAATTAGGGCTTCAAAGCTGGGCAGAAAAATTCCGACAAAACCGTCGACAGGCGCCGACGGCCTTGCTCACGCTCCTCTCCTGTCCCCTCCCAGCACCCACTGGCAGGCAAATGGGGTCACACGACACAGGACAAGAGTAATTGAAGGCATTCCACGATGACATTAAGCCGAAAAAAGGTTGAGCCAAAGACACGAACAGAGAAGATGCTCGATTGCCCAGGGTACAGGCAGCTGGGGCATGGATGCCCCAGAAGTGGAAGAAGCAGAAGAAGACGAGGCCTCTGCACGCTTAGCCAAACTTGTTGATTTGGTTTTAGTCTGGACGAGAAGGGCTCGATTGAATTACGCGTGCATAAAGCGGGCGCGTAATGAATTCCGACAGCAGCTGGGGAAATTACACGCATAAGGTAATGGGGGGCACGAAACTGGGATGACCCCGCCAGTCGGGGACTCGCAACGGACCCGAGCCGGACAGGCTTAATTGCCAACTAATAGGTTTTCCATGTTGCGGCAAATTGTCTCCAAACATTTGCGACACTGAAAGCCAAATTGAAATTCAAGTGGAAATCGCCTGTAAAAGAGTTGAATTGCATTGAGTTGGGAAGGCTCCGCCTTCTCCTCCTGCTGCCCCGCTGCTGCTGCTTATCGGCTGACGGCAGCTGCTGCAAGCACCGCACTAACTGCCACAGTCAGAGTCGGAGCCGTAGCAACTGCTGCAACTGAAATGGCAATGACTGTCTATCTGTGTCAGATCAGTGACAAGGCTGTGTGTGTGCGCGAAGGGAAAGACCTCAGCTGCACGTGGAGCAGGGCCAGGCAAAGCCTGCTTATGCTGGACCAAGTAATGAGCGCTTTATCCGACTCCATTTGCCTGTTAAGGCGGCAGTGGGCAGATAGACAAAGGCGAGTCCTGCTGCAGTATCGCAGGGCGTTTACTTTATCGATAACTATGTATCGCCAATTTGAGTTTAACATAACAGGAGTATAACATGGTTACGGCTAAATCAAAGCTAATCAAATAAATACGTATTTTACTGCCATTCTGTTGCCTCGCAAAAACAGCTGTAAATCTGGCTTTTTCCCGCTACATCCCTCTACATTTGCAGCGCATTGGCTTCACGTTGGAATGCACGTAATTTCCAATTAAATTGCAAGCCACATGCGCTGTGTCCCATTGTGCTGCAATCCAGGCATCAACGGTAGAGGGCGCTGCAGGCGTTTGTTAAATGTTAATTAAAATAAAAGTGCTGCCGTTGCCTCCGCTTAACCCCTTCCCCGCGCCGCTGCCCGAGGACATGTTTATTTTCGAGCTTGTGTTTTCGTTTATTCGATTGCCACGCCCCTGCCGACTGCTGCAACGCCCCTTCGCCTATTATTGTGTGAAATACGCAATTCCAATCAAAACATAACCGCCCCCCAGCACCCCTCCTCATCCTCTCGGGGGTCAGCGGACTCGGTAAGCATATCACGTTCCGCTGTTAAGGCCCGCAATAAATATTTCAGGCGCAATTTCCTGGGCGTTCACACATCCACTTAGTCCCGCTAACGGCACAATCAGACCACCCCCAGCAGGGGGGGGGGAGGGGTTAGTATAGTTTTTCCTACTATATAAAGCCATGTGAAGCGTGCCGGACTATCACACACAGTGTCGGAATGACATGGCTTCTGGACTGGACTCGAACGACGATAATTCCAACTATTTTGATGTGCAGCGTCGCGCATTCGAGATTCTTGGCTTCAGTGTGCGCGGCGTGGGGCAGCAGCTACGCCTGCGACTCGCTCGACCCGCGTGGGCTGCGCTGCTGCTGCTCGCGATAGGCTCGCATTTGGTAGCCATGCTGGCGGATGCGCTGCTGAACATGCGTGATCTGGCGCAGTTTACGGACATGTTGGCGAGCATCAATCAGAGTTGCTTATCGAGCTTCAAGATGGTGATGTTAATCGGGAAGAGGCGCCACTTGAGCGAGCTGTTGGCGCGTCTGCAGGAACTCAATGAGCGTGCAATGGCCAAACCCGGTGAGAGCAGGGAACTGATTCGCCAGCAGAATCAGCGGGATGCACGTCTGTATCGCATCTTTCGCAGTGCCACATACGGTACCGTCTTGATCTCGGCCGTGGTGCCGCTTGCCATGGGCGTGGTCACATTGCTGCAGCACGGCCGCTTCGAACCGCGCACCCCACTGGAATTCGGTTTCTGGCTGGACACGACGCAGTGGCTCTACTACTGGCTCGTCTATGTGTGGGGCATCTTTGCCATTGCCGCTGTCGGGTTTGTTATTGTTGCAGCTGACACACTATTCCTGTGGCTTGTGCGGAACATTGTGCTGCAGTTCGAGCTGCTGGCACGGCAACTGCGTAGGGGCTGCAGCTCGCGGGCGCAACTGGCGCACTGTGTGCAACTGCATTGCGTCGCCCTGGAGCTGGCCCAGCAGCTGAGCGAGCTGTATACCGAGATCGGGTTCGTGCAGTATACGCTAAGCTATCTGCAGCTGTGCACGCTCAGCTATCGCTTCAGTCATGCCGGCTGGAATCCGCAGATGCCTTTTCGGGCCGCCTTCTTGCTGGTCGTGCTCGCGCAGCTGTGCGCGTATTGCTTTGGCGGCGAGCAGATCAAGCAGCAGAGCCAGCACGTGGCGGCGGAGATCTACGAGAGCTACGCTTGGCAGACGGTGCCGCCGCGCAGCCGACACATGCTGCAGCTGATGATGCTGCGCGCACAGCGACCCGCCCAGGTGTCAGGCTTCATGTTCAGCATCGACAGGCCGCTCTTGTTGTGGGTGAGTAGATCGATATGTCTGACTCGTTATATCGATAGCTTGCTTGTGGCAATTATGTTAAGCCAATTTGAGTTAACATAACAGAGGCTGAAGTTAACAGGGCAGGAGTTTACAAAAAGTGTTGCATGCTTTTGAGCGCAACACGAAATCAATCCCTTATAACTATTTGCACTGCTCTTCAAATTATTTTCTAAAATCTCCTGCAATCGTTAAGCTCATAAATCACATAAGCAAAAAAAACACAAGAAATTCCTTGAAGTTCGTACTGCAACGACAAATCAAATCGAGCTGCAGAAATTCCGAAAGTATTCAAAGCAAAACCAAGGAAATGTTCTCTTCTGAAACTGGCAGCACAAATTTCCATTGGCCAAATTGAAATTCCTAGAGCCACGGGCAGCGAATTGTTTTGTTATTTGCATGGAAAGCAACTCTTGACATGTCTCTGCCGACAAACAAGCATTTTTATGCGCCATACCCGGCCCAATAGAAAAATATACAAATATTTATGTACTTTCCCTTTATGTTCCCTTTCCCCGCCCGCAGGTGCTCAAGACGACCGGCTCGTTTCTGGCCATGCTACGCACCTTGGAGCGGTAATTGGGCAACACGTTTGGATTAGGTTTAGGTTCAAATTATGCACTAATTTGCTAGAGTTGCATACGTTTTCCCTTGGCTAAACAAGCAGCGCGGAGTGGCCGCAGTTGGACAGCGGGAACGGACGCGATTGCTGGCAGCGCGAAATTGAAATTCATGAGGAACTCCATTGGAATAGGCGAACGTGCTCATACAGCGCTGGAATTTTGCAAACTGAAAGTATGGAACAAGCGTGGGAAGGGAGCCGGTCGGCAGTAAGACAACAAGCTAGCAAAATAACAGGGTAAAGCTATGTGCGATGCCGTCTGCCGCCGCTGCCACAGCTATTGCTGCAGCCATTAGCCTCAGGCTGCAGATGACTTGGCTTATGTGGGATAAGAATGGCAGCCAGGTGGCGTAACTGTACCGTTACGTTTATGGCATGCGGCCTGGAATGCTGCCCTCCAGCCAGCTCCCCCCTGCCAGCGCTGCCTGCCCGAGGGGCCTGTGGAATTTTACGTGTTGCGGAATTTCCGTAACCAACTGCCGAGATTTAGCTACGGAACGAGCAACAGAGTGTCAAACGAACTCGAACTCCGGCTGGAATTTTATTATTAAATTGCGCAAATTTGCAAACACACACACAGAAAGAGAGAGAGAGAGAGAGAGAGAGAGAGCGCAGCCTACATAAGGTAGCCCAAAAATGGATTATAGAACAAATTAAAAGCAGCTTTTGCAGTTGTTGTTGCTGAGTTGATTTACGACTGACTACGCTGGTCAAGCTCGCCCACATAAACATTATAATATATATGTTTGTATGTGTAGCTAGCTGAAATAAATGGCAGCTGATTAATATTGCCGGCCACGCCCCGTTCGCCCTCGCTTATCGAACATTTAGCGTGCTGCTGCTGACTTTTTTGTTGCGACCAAAGATAAAAGTGCGCACAACAAATGGCGCTAGTTGTGGCTCAAGGTGTGCTCAGGGGCGCTGTGTAGGTGTGTGTGCGTGTGTGTGCGCGTGTAGTCTCCCTGTGTGTGTGTGTGTGTGTGCATTAAAAAGCTGTTGCGAAATGAAAAAGCGCGCAGCACAGATTCTTTCTCCTCTCGCTTCGCTGGGCACATAATAATTCCATCAACAGCAGCAACTACGGGAAGCAGCAACAGCAACAGCAACAACACGGCAACAACATCAGCAGCAACAACAGCAGCAACAACAGCAACAGCAACAACTCTAAACAACATTGGCCAAAAACGTTTAGCGCTGTCGCTGGCGCTGGCAGAGATAGCGCAACGCCGTCGGCACTTCTGACCACTGCTGACTCCGGACACTCCCCGCTCTCCTCTCTCATGCCCTGCCCTCTCCCTACTGCTGCCCACGCTCACTATCTGCCCCGCTGCATTGTGAACTGGACGACAGGGCGTATGAGTAATGGCGCAGCGTGTGTTTTCAACTTGGCCACGCCTCGTTGATTTGCGAATGAAAATTTAAATAAAATATTTAATTTTTATGCACGTTTCACCTGCTACAATTAATGTTTGTCGAGTCATATGTTTACACACACACTCGCACACACACACACACTTAGTACTTGCTCAGCCCCCCAAGCAGCACAAGGAATATGGCAGCATGCCCCAAACTTTTCTAATTAAAATTGTATGCCAGGCTGTTAATGTTAGGGGGAGGGGGGGGGGAGAGCCGCAAGGCGTGGCAGCTACAATTTCGACTAACTCTTGCTAATAGAAATTACATTAATTAATTTTTAAATAATTTCTATGCATAAATTAAACACACACAGACACACAGCTCACTAGGCAAACAGCAGAACGTGCCGACAGCACAGTAAGCCCAACGCACACACACACACACACACACAGAGAAGACAAATATGTGCGTGGGTGTGTGCGTGTGTGTCTGTGTGCCTGTCTGACGTTAAGTTGGCTAATTGAAAAGCCGCCAATCGCGCCGCGTATCGAAAGTTGATGAACTGACCAAGTGCTTTGTTCTCTCTCCCCCTCTCTACACTCCCCTCTTGCCATGCCTGGCTTGTCCTCCCGCTCTTTGAACTTAACATAATTGCTGCCCATTTGGCTGCCCGCCAAATTGCGTTGTTTTCCCGCCAAATAGTCAACTTAATTGCCGGCGGCAGCTTGATTTATGCCACGACTCGTTGCTTCAATTGGGCACTTTCCCACACGCTTCCTGCCCCCCCCCCCTCCCTGCCCCATCCCACTACTTCGTCTGCCCTCATCTGCTTTATCTCTAATATGTTAATTTTGATCAATGAGCTGCTCAGAGCTGACCCCATTGGCCAACTGATTTGCCAGGCAAGTAATGCAATCTCGCCATTTGCCGATGAGATATGCAAATGAGCTAAGTAAATCAGACGTATTACTATGCTCTGCACACATACTTGCCTGCCTGCCTGCCTGCCTGCTGACCTGCTTAGCCATGCACTTTGAATAAGCATGATGCATGAGGCAGCTGCAGCATGCGATCCGGTTAGATATATCTATTTAACAAGCTTGTTAAGGGAATTTTCTTGAAAGCTTGCAGGCGGATTTCAACTGACTCTCTCTGTCTCTCTTCTGCTATGTAGAAAACTCAACGTGGGCGATAGTTATCGAAATGCTGATCCTGCATGTTAACAACCACTCATGTTAAGTGCATGTTATGTTAACTCATTTTGGTTATGTTATTGTTATGTTGTGCTAAGAATTATCGATACAGCGATCTTACATAGCGAAAATAAGAAGTAATTAAATTAAATATAATATAATTTTAAATAAAAATTCTTTTAATTTAATTTTGAAATTATTTATAGCGTCTAGAAATACATATTACTCAGAGTGCAGAAGGTTCCAACAACCCGAAAATCAATTGTAACTGAGTATTTTTCTGCTCAAAAATAGTTTTCAGCTTTTCATTCTGTATAGAGCAGCTTGAAATATGTTAAGAATTTTCAAATAGTTTATCCACATTGCAACTAACTTCTTATGGAAAACGTTGCTTTGCTTGATGAACCGAGTGTGTGTGTGTGTGGAAGTTTTTCAGGGCACTGAGGACGCAAAGAGAAACAGAGAAACTTTGTTGTTGCAAAATACTTTTCATTTTTCATAGTTTTCCGCAAAAAAATCATTTTTTTACTCTGTGCAAATTTTGAATAATTTTCCGGTTTTGTCAGCTCACTTCACGTTGAAAATATTTGCATTTTTTGTATGAAGTAGAAATAAAATTTTTAGGAATATCAATTGAATTCGATTTTTGATTTTCCACTTATTTTTTTTTCAAATGCAATATGCAATTCATTAACCCATTTAGGGCGGGGCATATTGCGATACCGAATATTTATTCAATTGAATTGCATGTGATTTTACACAGTTTGCACGAGAATTGTTGTTGGACAATTTTGAATTATTAAACACACCTAACAATTGCGTTTTGTTTTTTCCGCTGCGCTTATGTGTTGATATCTAATTGCTTTTCCGGCCACACCCCTGCGGCCACGCGGTCGCGGCGCCAGTCGCAATTATTCCTGTTAATCTACGCATAATTAAATATCGGTTCAGTTGACGGTGTAGGCCGCGGGCACGTTTGCGAGTGCAGTTCATTATTTTGCAATTGAATATTAAACAACGTAGAATGTCCCCAATTTGACTATTTAGCGGGAGGGGAGGTTAGCCCGAGGCGAGGGCATTAGAAATACCCTGGTATTATAATAACAATTAAAGCATAACTAATTTACATTCTAATTGCAGTGAGATGTGCGAGGCGAGCATATTTTAGACTGCGCGCAGAAGTATGCAATGAATTTTGTCAGGCAATAATTGTGGCTACAAAACTGTCTTCAAGGCAAAGCTTGTGACTCTTAAACTTTAAAGAGACAGCTTGTGGTTGCTGTTTGGCCATTTTTAGGGACATATTCAAAGGGACAGTCTTTCTCGCGCTGATAAGCATCCTACATTTTTGGTGAAAAATTGATTGTGACTCAAACTGAATAAGAAACTCCTTGGCTTTTCCACTTTCAAAAGGTTTCCTTTGTTACTTAAAAAGAGGAAGAATTCTTAGATATTTATAACCACACAGAAATGCTTTGCATAGCGTAATGGCAGAGGCAAAGGAGCAGGCAAAACTTAAAAGCAAAGAATTTTCAATTTAAATGCAAACTGCGCTGAAAAGTATGCTAGCATTTTTGTAACCGATAGCCCAAGGCGAGACAACTTCAAATTTCGATAGTCTTGAGCCTTGCGTAGTCAATGCTAGGGTATACCTGCTGCGAGCACACGCCACTGCCCCCGCCTCCGCCGCACAAACAGCCCCTCCGCCCTGTAATTCGAAGCCATTCAAATAGGTGTAAATCAATTTGGCGCTTAGCTTGCGCCCCCTTCGAGTGCGTTATTTGTATTTACATTTGACCTACCGCGTTATAGATACCTACATATAGATATGCGTTTGATTTGCATAATTACCGCAGAGCTGCGTGTACAAATACGCGTAATGTAATCGAATGCAAATAAGCCAGCGTTGCCACTGCGCTCGCCCAACTCGATTGGCGACAATGTTATCGGTATAAATAAATGCGATTTTTTACTTACTTCGGCAGTGCGAGAGTTGAGATATTTATATAGATTACTATGCTCTGCGATAGAGTATTAAACAAATTGCATTTTGTGTGTGTGTGAGTGTGTGTGGGGAGGTGGGAAAACAAAGAGAGAAAGTCACTGTGAAATGGCGCAGAAATTGCGTCTAAAATGAAGCAACAAAAGAAAGAAGACACAAAAAAGAAACAAAAGTAAAGAAAAGCGAGCAGCGTTTTCACTTGCAAAATAAAGGCGAAAAAATACACAGCAAATGTTGAAAAATGACTGTGTATAGTAGCAGTGTGTGTGTGTCAATGTGTGTGTGTGTGCGTCTGAATGACAATGAGCATGAAATGCTATTTATATTGTTCAATATTTAAGTGAAAAGCGAGAGAAGAGTGACGCATGACTTTCAGTGTTTTCGTTCGTGCAAATTCTTTAATAAATATTTGTGTCTATCAGTGTGTGCGAAAGTGTGTGTGCAAGTGTGTGTTCTATGTGTGTGTGTGTGTGTATTATAATTTGACATTTGCTATTGTTGTACATTACAATTTTTGGTTCCATGCTCGATTTGTGCGTCGTCTTCGTCGATTTCATTTGGCTTTGCTTCTCCTGCTCGTCCTTCTCGCCTCCTCGGCCTGCTGCTTTTGCTGTTTTTCAATTTCGCCTGGACTCTTCTACCTCCTCTCTCGTCTGTCTGTCTTAATTACACGATAACGATAGCGACAACTCGACCTTCTTTCGCTTCTCGTTTGCTGCGGTCAATTTTTTTTATTTATTTTATTTTTATTGACGATTTTCGGCACTTCATTTCACTATTTTACGTCGAGTGTTTGCTTTACGCTTTTTCTTCGTTTTCTTTTTGTTTGCTTTTGGTTTTTGTTTCTTTTGGGCGCTCTGTTCAGGCGGAAACCGTTTTAATTGTTTGCATTTTTTATCTCTCGCTCGCTCGCTAATTGTTTTCGCATTATGCGCTCGCTGTGTCTCGCTCGCTCGCTCAATTTGTAATTAAGTTACAAAAAATGCTGCTACTTGTTGTTGTTGTTGTTGTTGTTGGTGTTTGATTTGCTTAGGTTGGGCTTGGGGTGTTTTGATTCGTTTGTTGTTGCTTTTCAATTGAATTGATTTTTGTTGTTTGTTGTTGTTGTTGATATTATGTACTAATAAAATGCATGTAAGTCAGTCCGTCGTTTCACAAATTGTTTGCCGTTGAGCTGCAACTGCAATGAGCGCAATAACTGTAAAGAACACACACACTCTCCCTCCCTCTCTCTCACACACGCACACTCACACTCATTCAGCAATTAAAATCAAATTCGCAACTGAATTGTTGCACTTTGCACTCAGTTGCATTAACAAATGCAGCACACATACACGCACACACACAGGCATACTCCCTCTCTCACACACACTCACACGCACACAGACGCAGCCTGGCGCCATTTGTATTGCTTATTGCCCATTTCCGGGCGACTTTCGCCACAGCTGCAGCAGCAGCAGCGTCTCGCCCTGCGCTGGCCACGCCTACTCAGCAATTTCTCTGTCCATTAAGCACACACACACGCAAACACACTCTCACACACACATACACTCGCACACATACTGCTGCACGCACTGCACTTGATGCTCGGCCATTAATTTTTTTTTTTTCGAATTTTTTCTTCTTTTGATTTGAGAAATTTTGTAGCTCGGCTTGCTCGATACGTGGCTAAAGGCGTCCAAGTCCAAGGCGTGCACAGCGGCGCTCGGCGCTCAGAGGAAAAGACAACTTGATCACAGCATGGAAAATGTTCAACTGAGCGAACGAGACGCGCGGCTGCCACGCTCAGCCTCTGAGCAGCGCGTTGGCTTTATCACTTCGTACGGCGACAGCGACAGCAGCAGCAGCAGCATGGCCGAATGGGAGCCGAGCGCGAACCGAACGCGAGCCAAACCGAACGTGTGCTGCCCTTCGGCTCGTGCTGCGCTGCGTTCGGCCTCGGCTGAGCCTCGGCTCGTTTCACTCCACTCGCACTCGTCGAGCCGAGAGGAAGCAACATGTTGGACTCGGTCGACGCGCCGTGGCAGCGCAGCATCCTTGACGGCAGCGAGCGCGCGCTCTTCGCTCAACTCAAGGCGTCACGTGTTGCTTGCATAGTTTGAGTGAAAGCTCGCGCTCACGCTCTCTCTGCCGCGCTCTTCCGCTCTCTCCTTCTACCTTCGCTACGTGCTCACTCGACTCAACTGTGGCGTGGCACATTGCATTTGTTTTGGTTAATGTAGCGCAGGGCGTGCACGTCTCTCTCTCTCTATACTCCTCTCTCTCTCTCTCCCCTGCTCTGCATCCCATTGTCCCCGTGGCGCAATCTTACAACGGAAATTATGTATGTTGATGATACACGCAGCACATGGTTATGGCTTCAGCCGAAGGTGAATGAGGATGGGGATGTGGATGAGGTTGAGGATGTGTTTGGGATGTGGATATCGAACTGGCTGTGCATACAGTGCCAGCTGTGCCTGCTTGTAGCTCATCATCGGCATTTGGTAATTGAAGACAGTCACTCATACGCCCCGTACCCCCGCTACTACTACCTCTTTTTCTTAAGCCTCACACTCCGCCCGCTTCTTTGGCAACTGATAGCAAAGTTTTTGGATATTCTCGCAGGTGCATTCACACATGAGCGCGCGCCCTGCTGCATAGCTAGGAAATTAGAATAATGCAGAGGGAGATGGAGATAGAGGACAGAGCGGCAGGCAGCGAGAAAGAGAGACAGGCAGGCAGACAGGCAGAGAGAGAGAGAGAGACAGACAGCGCTGTGAGTCGTCATAACGCAATTATAAAACGCTGCTGGGCAAAGCGTTGCTTCTCCGCTCACACTCTCTCTTTCCTTCTGCCCCTCCCTCTTTGGCAATAAGCACTTGCAATTTACGAAATGAAGTAAAGTCACACAAGAAGTTGCTAGTTTTCATAACCCCCCCCCCCCCTACTGCCACGCCCATGCAGCCGAGTGCACAATGCACCGACGGCAATGTACCATGACTATTTATGAATTTGATGCTCGTAATTCGTTCACTTTGTGCACTTTATTAATAAAGTTTTACAGCAGCCACGCCCTTCCCCCCACTGATCCAGTGTGGTGAGCAACGCACTCGCCTTTCCGTTTTTTATGCCCATGCAGCACACAAAAACACGATATATACAAGCATGTGTGTGTGTGCCTGCCGATTGCTCTTTAAGCGACGAACAACTATGAAAAGTGTAGCATACTTTTAGGCTGCGCTTCGGAAAACTTGTGCGAAAAAGTTGTACGCTGAGAAGAGTCACTCAGACAAAGGGAGTAGCCCTCCCTTGTGGTATCTTAGAAGGGAAAGGAATGAAATACAAATACTCATGGCTTGAATTGATTATTTTCGAAGAGTTTCTTGAGTTTATAAGGGATAGCTAGGAAGAGCTAAGAGTAGAGAAAGTTGTTAAGTATTTTGTCAGCTGAAATAAATTGCTTCTTGGAGATTTTCATTAGAAAAAATGATCTAGCAGAAGTTGTGGAGTTACCAAAAAGTTAGGAGTACTTTCGGCAGCTTTTAGAGATAACTTACTGCAGCCCAACGTTTTTTTTAAGACTTGAAACAAAGCTAAAGCTCTAGAAACAGCTTAATTTTTAAACTAACATCTTCTTTGTAATTAAAAATATTTAGGAATGATTTAAAAATAATTTAAAGCTATTTAAAGAAGTTAAAATAAAAGCTTCAATTTAAGGCAAAAATATTAAAAACAATATATTTGAAGTTGAAAATAAATAAGAAAGATTTTAAAGAGAAGGTTTTGGAAAATATAACAGAAAGCTAAAATGAACAACTGAAAACTATATCAAGACTCAGAACTTCTTTGAAATTCTGAAAACAGCATAATTTAAAACTTTATTTTCGTATGCAAAGTTTCCCCCGCATCATACACCCATGATCATGATAAAAAAAAACCTTTTGCATTTGCTCAGTATTTAATCAAACTCGCGTGCACTAACTATGGGAACTAACATTTTTTTTTTTTTTTTTTTTTTTTTTTTAATTTTTGTTTTATTAAGGTATACGGGGAACTCTGTCAACCCCTTTGTGACCTTCGTATCTATTCATACAGCCCATTTGGGCGCGCCGGCTAACTATAGCATAGTTAGATATATCAATTTAGTACAATTTTAGCTAACAATTACAATCACAGATAACAAATATAGTACAAATATAATACAAGATAAGCGTCAGCATCAGCTGACTCTTATTGGAGGAGATCGGGAAATGAGATCCCTCGGTTGCCTTCTATTGAGCCTCCTTGGTGGGCGAGATCTGGTTAGAGCGCTGGCCAGTCGATTTCTATGGCGCTCAAGCCTGTCATGGTATCGACTCGAATGCTGGTTTATTTCGTCGAAAACTGTAGCGAGTTTCAAGTCCCTGTGCAGGGTGGTATTTCGCACGAACCACTCGCAGCCGGTGATGAGTCTTGCGACCTTGTTCTGGATAACCTGGATCCTTTTGATTTGGCTGTCGCATGCCAAGCCCCAGATTTGGCACCCGTACTTCCAGTTTGGTGCTATAATCTGCTTGTAAATTGTCAGCTTGTTGGAGAGTGACAATTTACTGCGCGAACCGAGTAGCCAGTAGTGCTTGGCCACCTTTGCACGTAGACGCGTACTTATGGCAGTCACATGCTTGGCAAATGTGAGTCTGCGATCCAGAATCACTCCAAGGTACTTTGCTGCATTCGGCTGTGGTACGGGGGGCTTCCTCTATATAGACGGCCCGTGGCGTTCTCCGCATTAGAGTATAGCAGACGTTGGTGGACTTACTGCTATTGATGCCGATGTTCCAGCGCCTTGCCCATTCCGAGAACCGATCTGCAAAGTTCTGGACACCATCGGCTGCGTCGTGCTCGCATCGGGACCTGTAGGTGACGCACACATCATCGGCAAATGTGGCCAACATAGATGTCCCGTGTAGGCTATGATCTGGCTGCGGCATGTCGTGGCTATACAGGCAGTAGAGCAGGGGGCCGAGGACACTACCTTGTGGGACTCCAGCTGCCACATTGTGCTCGGTGGAAACTGCTGAGTGAAAGCGCACAGCGAATCGCCTTCCTTCCAGATACGTTTTCAGCAACCCGAAATATGGGGCAGGTAGCGTCTGCTTGATTTTAGCTAGCAGCCCAATATGCCACACTCGATCAAACGCTTCTCTGATGTCTAAGAAGAGGCTGTTGCAATACTCCTTATTGTCGTAGGCAGTCAGGATTTGTTCGACGACCCGATGTAGCTGCTCGACAGTACAGTGACCAGCACGAAAACCAAACTGGTGCTCAGGGGTAATCCCCTGGGCTTCCATGATCCTGACAATCCGGGCAGCGATCAGTCTCTCAAACACCTTCGAGATCGAAGGGAGGAGACTGATCGGCCGGTAGGAGGCGGGCTCCCTTTCCGGCTTGCCAGGTTTGTGGATCATAGAGATTATCCCGAGCTTCCACTGAGAAGGGAAGTATTGCAACCTCACAATAGCGTTGAATATCAACGCTATGTAGAGGATCGCGTGACTGGGCAGTGCCTTCAATGTGGCGTTGCAGATGACGTCGTGTCCTGGAGCTCTGTTGTTCTTCTGGCGCGCAATAACATCGGCTATCTCGCAGGGTTCGAACGGCGTGATTGGCAGATCCATTTGAAGCGCTTGAGTCAACTGGTCCTGAGTTTCTTCAACCTGTTGCAGACTTGCAAGATTAAATGCCTGAAATCGCTCGGCGAGGTGCGCAGCGAATACCTCCGCTTGTCCCAAGTCGGTTCTACACCACGTCCCGTTGTTATCGACTAAAGGCGCCTTCCTCGTGCATCGTCTTTTAATAGCGCGCGTGGCCCTCCAGAGCGAATGCGTCGCTTCGCTTTCAACTCCAGTGTTGGCAAGCCTTTCGTCGAACCATGCGGATTTGTGCAGCACCAGTGCGCAGCGGAGTCTACTCGACGCTCGATTCCATTCCATCTTGTCCAACGGGTGGCGAGACCTCATCCACCTAGTGCGTAAGCGCCTCTTTTCAGCTATAAGCAGCAGTATCTCCCTGGTTATTGGGATTCCATCAGCCGCGGGCTGCCGAGATATGCTGCGAGTTGCCAGTCTAGCTGCTGACTTAATACTGTTGGTGAAGAGATCAATTGCTTCCTCAACGTCCTGTCCAGAGTTTAAGTCAGTGTTGATGGGCAGGGTGGACTCCAGTTGCGATTGAAATACCTCCAGGTTAGTACGCCTAGTAATTAGACGCTCCATCTTAGGGTAGCATATTGCCCCCGCATCCAGCGTAATTACCAGAGGCAGGTGGTCGGAGCTAAGCTCAACAACCGCACTTATGCTAGCGCGGATGCCCAAAACACCCCTTGTCAGCGCAAAATCGATGTAGCCTGGTGAGCCTCTACTGCCGTACGGATATCTTGTTGGTCCTCCTGTTGCTAGTGAGTTTATCTCCGAATTTAGGACGAGATTCGCTAATGCAAGGCCTCTTTGGTTGCTCCTTCTTGCACCCCATAGCCAGTGGGACGCATTCCAATCGCCCGCAACTATGAATTTAGTCCGAAGCTCATCCAGGATGTCCTTGAACTCGTCCGTAGTCCATGCAAATCTCGGGGGGCAGTAGATCGCTCCAAAGCTTATAGGGCCGAGTGCCGTTTGAATAGCCGCCGGCGCAAGTTGCACCTTGTCAGTGGCAATTGGTGTTAGCGGGAAGTGGGCAAGGCTAGATTTGATCAAGATAGCTGCCCCGCCTTTGGCGTTGCCAGCACTCGGGTCGTTGGCAGTGTAAGCTACAAAGCCGAATAGCTTGGGTGTCTCTGCCCCCTTACAGTGTGTCTCACTAAGCAGTAGGACATCGATTTCGTGACGTCGCACGAAGCACTCCACTTCAGGCAACTTCGTGGATATGCCGTCGGCGTTCCACACTAAGATGCGCAGCGGCATCATTATGGGGCTAGCTTCGCTTGAAGGGCAGTGAGCAGATTAAGAATGTGCCCCTGCTGCTGTGTCTGTTGTTGCTGCTGCTTCAGTATCATCATCATGAGTTCCATCTGCTTTTCTTGAAACTCCCGGAGGGAGTTAATGCTATCATTCAGTGACTTGAGGATGGCTTCGATATTGTTGTTGGTGTCCGTCGAAGGCTGGAGTATACCTCTCGTTGTCCTTTGTCGGCTACGGCTCCGGTCGCTACAGAGGTGCTGTTGGGTCTGCTGCTGGTGCTGCCTTGCTACGTCTGCATAAGAGACGCCGCCTTGAAGGGTAGCAGTCGGCCTGCTTCCAGTGGTGTAGCGTGTGAGGCCTCTCTCCGTGCCTTCTGTTTTGCTTCCAAGTCCAATCTTCGGCCTCGAGCGTTGCAGGAACTCCTGGTACTTAGTGCAGCCCGAATAGTTGGCTGGGTGCTGTTTACCACAGTTGTAGCAAGTGCATTCCTCACTGCGTGGTCGAGTGCAATCTTTGGCAGGATGCTCTCCTCCACACTTCACACATATGTGAGCTTTGCGGCAGTATTTGGCCGTGTGGCCAAACTGCTGGCATCGGTGGCATTGCACGATAGCAGTGCGCTTGCGTAGTGGCTCTATTACCACTCTCATATGGCATAGCGTCTTCAATGCCAGAATCGCCTTGTTATTGGCCGCAGCAGCAATATTAATAAAAAACAAATTGACTGGCTTTGTTGTGGGAGTGCCAGGCTCGCTGCGCTTAAGGGGCGTATGTACATCAAGTACCTTGTGACCAACTTTCTCTAATTCTTCTTTGATCTGGCTGGACAGCGTGCTGTGGTGCAGACCTTTAACGCAGACTCTATACGGTCTGTCCTCCTTGAGCTGATAGCAATGGAATTCGTATTGCTCCTCCTCAAGCCAGCTGACGATACTGCGGTATGTGCTTGCATCAGCAGCGTAAAGTCGCATGACACCACCCAGTGATGCTCTAGCTACAACCTTGCTGATATCTGCCACTCTTTTGATGCCCAACATCAGCAAGTTGACGTCGTTGACACCTTCAAGCACAACTGGTGGTGGCTTCGGTAGCGCTTTGGCCGTAGCAGCCCTCTCCTGCGCAGCTATATCAGCTTGGCGGCTAGTACTGGGCTGCTCATCAAGGTCAGCTTCTTTGTTAGCTGGCATGTCCGCGAGGAGCCCGAAACGATTTGTTCGGCCATTGTAGTTCGAGTCAGAGGTATCATCCTTCTTGCCAGGGTTCAGCTTTTTCCTCTCGAAATTTGGGGAAGCGCCTGGTGTTGTCTTGCGCTTTATAACTTGGAAGCGCTGCACTACTGCGCCCCCTGAGGCGCTCGAAAGTGGGCCAGTATTCGGAGTCACAGTCGTGGCAGTCTCGGCTGCACCGTTTGTCATCGGTTGACTGACGGCTTTTCTAAGTGCCTCGCCAAGACTTTCTTTGTTTTTTAAAGTTTCCATTTTGACTCGAGCTTTTAGTTCTTAAGGCGCGCCTGGAAGTATGCATCAGATCCGATCAGATCACCAGGGTCCTAGCCAAGACTTGAACCCTGAGATAGCAAGAGCTTTAAGCTCAACAGCTGTTGTTTATGCACGTGCCCGCTGGGCAGCGGAGCCCCACTTGTGTAAATAAATTCACACTGTATATTTCAATGAAAGTGGTTGAGTTCCACTAAAATATCACTATTAGCGACTTGGAGGGTCACTATTAACACTTTGTGCCACTATTATGGACTTGTCTTTGGTTTATTACGACGAAGAGAAATTTTCACTTTTCGCGTTGTTTAGCTGCGTATTACTCGGTCGAAAGCTCATGCGCGACTGGGAACTAACATGTTATCTACGATTAAAAATTTACAAAATTTCACAAAAGTTTTGCAGAAATTTCACTCTCTTTCTCAGTTTTTGTTTTTCAATTTCAGCAGCGTTCTTAGTTCTAGCCACTCTGTTGTTGTCCCTATCCGCTTTGGCCTTGTCCGTTCTGTCCCACTCCATGGGGCGGAGATGGAGGCTGTCCCTGCTGTCCCTGCTGTCCTGCGGCACGCTGCATGAGGAAGCCGGAGGAGCTCAGTATCTGACGGCCAGCAGCCTGTTGCGGCATTTGGGGCATGTGAATGGCCTAGGATAGTTACAGCAGAGCAGGCGAGGGTGAGTGTATTCATGAGTATTACGACAGAGTTAAGAGATTCACACTGGCCACACGCTTACCAGGGCAACGGCCAGAACGAGAAAGAAAACTCCAAAGAATGCGAACTGTTTCATTGTTGCGACTACGAAACGTAAACTGAACGAGCTGAGCACAACAGGGAGCAGTTTTATAGAGAATATAGTGTCGGTATCGGAGTACAATCGATGCAATTGACATGCAATCAGCGAGTCAACAAAATGACCTAAACAAAGTTTTAATCGTAGGTCAATTTTGGTGCGACGAATTTGAGTAATTATATGGGGATGGTAAACGATATGGGGGCGCTTAATTGTGGGTTGGCATGTTACGTTATTACAATCTCGATAAGCTGGCCACACTTTGCATTATTTACGGGAGAACAAAACAAATGATATTTGCCTGGAGTTTTAGATTTAAAAAGTTATTTATATATATTTTCCATTTGTGAACAAAAATATTCAGATTCTTTTCAAGATTTTTATCTATAATTTTATAATAATTGTTAGCTGAAACTCCTATGATAAATATATTAAGTTTTCGAACGGGGTAACTTGCTCGAAATTATTTATTTATTCATTTGAAAGCAATTCAAGACGATTTTTTCAAATGGTTGCCTTTAAAATACTTCAAATATATTTAAAAATTACAAAAACAATATCTGAAGCTTCCCATTTACAGCTTTTTCGACTCACTTGGTTTCCGTTTCATAGTAATATTAAAAAACGAATTGCGACCATCTTTCTCTGAACGTATCTTCATTGATTGCCGTCTCGAAACCTTTATATTGGAACCTTTTCACAGACAAATGAAAAATGCAACGACCGAAACGTAACGGTTTATTGTTCCTTATATATTGTGAATAATTCTGAGCATAATTTATGCGCTCGCTCCACATAAATTTCTAGCTTTTAGTCTAATGTTCTCGCTCCTTCTCGCCATATCCCTGCAACTCTCAGTGAAAGTAAAAAACAAGCCAGACACGGCGTCGAATACAGTCACACACGCACACACACACTCACACACACACACATAGAAGACTCAATTTATGAGTCATAAATTGTGCGAATACAAATATTAGTTCGGAATTGTGTTGCTTTTGGCGTGGAAATTGACTTTTTAAAGCGCAAAGTCTGCGCCATTTACGGTCACTTGATTTCAGCTCCTCTCTCCTCGCATTCCTCCCCTACTGCCAGCCGCACTCAGTTTGGGTTCGCTTTTTTTTTATTTCTGCCACGCCCTGAAAATGTCACCTCCGGCAGCAGGCAAAGCAATTTCACAGCGACACAGCGACAGTCTGGCAAAATGTCTTCAGTTTGAGATTAAATTTTTCGCCAGCGGTTCGCCAAACAAACAATTTCTAGTTGCGGAGCGCGGAGCGCAACAAAAGGTTGCCCCAATAGCCTGCAACTATCTCCCTCTAACTTCTCTCTTTCTCTCTCTTTTATTCTTCTCTTTGTCTCTCTCTCTTGGGCTGTGCCTACTTTCCAATCGCTGTGCTCACATGCAAACACAACGCTGAACACACACAACACACACACACACACACACACATGTGTGTATGCACACGCTCATATATGCATAAGCAGGTGTGCTCGTGTTTGTGCCTGTCCACGTGTGTGTGTGTCCGTGTGTGAGTATTCTTAGGCAATAAATATTCCTTTCGCTGCGAAATATGAATATTGAATATGCCCACAGTGCGGCGCTTCCATAATAAACCGCAAGACGAAGCCGCACGCTGAATGGCCAAGCAGAGGGGGCGGCGGAGGGGGCGTGGCTGTAAGCGAAAAACTACTGAGCGAAAAGACTACTTTATTTAAAATTCCAATGAAAAGAGTGCAGAAAGGTGCGTGCACCGAGAGAAATTGCGAGGGATTTGCGTATTTTTGTTGCATATTTTTGTAGCATACTTTTGCGCGTGGGGATTAAAATGGAATAAAACATGTAGAGTGACTAGGTGATACCCTACGCAGAAAGAAAGGCTTAGTTTACTTTACTCAAGCAGAAAGCTTTAAAAATAAATTAATAAAGTATACGACTGCAATATACCTTAGCTTTCATTAGTTTCGAGCAAAGAACCTATTCTTTAATAAACTTTAGTCCCTAGCTTAGTCCAAGACAGTTTAAGTATAGTAAAGGACAGCGCAATACCCTAGAATATATGATTTGTATAGGGTATTCACGCTCATTGGAACTAAATGCAATTTTTTTGTTCTATTTATGAACTCTATAAGGAGACATTATATAGTTAAACGAGTGTTAAATACACGAGAAAGAGCGTAAGATATTTAATGTGCACTAAAAATTAATTTTTAATTGATACTAAACTTTTATTCAACTTCTTTAAGAGCTCTTAGACACCCTATAAAAATCGTTTATTGCCACTAGACTGCTTGCTGTGCCTATAAAAATCTTTCTCGCTTAAATATAGCCCCATACAGAGCTAGAAAATAAATATTCCTTAAACCTTAAAGTAAAATCTCTTAACTCAATATAAAATGATATATAGATCATGCGCAACTCGAATCAGCACAACGCACAGCAAGACATATATGTGTATATAAAATTTATTGATGACATGCGTACAGAGAAAGAGAGAAAAAGAGAGAGAGGGAGAGAGAAAAGGAAAGAGTCTTTTATGAGCTTCATTTATTATGATCGTAAAATCATGTTTAAAATTTATTGCGTGCTGCCACTTAACACGGAGACTGATGCTTATCAAGAGAAACGCAGATTTCACGGCTCAGTCACCTTTAATTACCGACTCACTTTTTTCTGGCAGTGTACGCGTATGTTGGCTGTGTCTGGCCTGCAGCCAGCATCGACTTATACATGTACATATTGCCGAGATGAGATGGGATAGCTCGGAAATGCAAAGGTGGGGATAGTCGAGGTAGAGCAGGAGAGGCAGTGGGAGAGGGTACAGCTGCTGGGGCGGGGGCAGGGGCAGGGGCAGGCACTAATGAAGTTTCGGTTCGTCCTTTTACAGCTGGCTTGCCTGCCTCTCATTGTTTGACTTTGCCGCATTCACGCTTCGCCTCGCTGAGCCTACAAGTCGAGCTCATAATGTTTGCACAGTTCGCAGTGCGGGCTTGGCATTTGCCTGCCCAGCACAGCGTCCCCTTCTTCTGCTGCCTACCCCTCTGCTATCCTGCCTGCCTGCCAGTCTATTTATTTATGTTTATAATAGGATTTTTATCCAAACTTTTCTCTGTCTTTGCCTCCGATGCCATTTTGTAATGAGTATTTAAAAAGACACTGAAACTTGCTGCTGGCCACGCCCCCCTGCCATTCCCCTGCTGCCTGCTCCGCCCACTCGTAAACAGTTCGCCCGCAGAACGCGCTGTCCCCGCACGCAACTTTTTTCCTCGTCTCCCCCCACACTTAACGTGTACTCATCATCCAGATTGTTTTCCTGCTCGCTCTCGCGTTATTCATTATCCCCACTTTCTCTACACTCTGCAACATGCTCGTCTCTAGCCGCTGTCCGGGCCGAAACCGAAACTAAATAATTGCCAAATATTTGCCGAGAGTTTTTCATCTCATTATGGTTTCACACTGACACGAACCTCAATCGTTTTGCATTCACTTTGAGGAGGCTTCTCGGGTTCGGTTTGGCTTGTTTTGGGGTTTGGGTTTCGGTTTAGGTTTCTGGCCTCGCTCTCATTAGTCGGCTGAATTTAAATAAATCCTCACCTGGTCAGCAAGACACAGAGAGAGCGAGAGAGAGGGAGAGCACTCTCCAAGTTCTCAGCATTTCGTTCGTTTTTCCATTTAAAAGGCGAAACTCAACCGAAAACGTCGCTGCTTAAATATGCCTAATTTAATTTGCTTTTTCCGCACTTAGCTGCCCGCTGTCCGCGCCAGACACAGTTCCGCATATCCTCTTCCTTCCCCCCCCCTCTCTCTCTCTCTCTCTCTCTCGCTTCGCCCACGCAATTAAAAGCGCTGCAAAATGAGAATGAAACCGATGCAGGCGGCCATTTTGTATGCTGTGTCGGGCGGAAAGTCGTGGAACTTGCAAGACTTTTTCATAGAGATGAGCATTAAATGGTTTCGAGGCAAACATTGTGGAAACTATTTGAATAATAAACCCAAAGAGTTTTCCTCGGCGAGGGTCATGAATGAGTTTTACGAGCTCATGAAAGTCGAATGTCGTCAACTCATTAAGAAGGGAAGGTTTCTTGGGCTGCCAAGTGCAGCTGGAACTGGAACAAGAACTGAGAGTAATCGATAGTACTATCGATAGTACGAATTTCTACTAGATTAATCGATGGTGTGCTTATTAATAACGATAGACCATAAATATGAGAGTTCTTGAACCTCTAACTGAAATAAAACAAGTTAGTATAGGCGCTAGTTATTGATAGTTTAAGTGGTTTATCAATAGTATCGATATGTATGCATATTTGGAGGAGTTTACATTAATAGAATTGTGAGAAAAGCTATACAACTCAAGCAGAACTATGCGGCTATCGATGACTAAGTAGAAGAAACATGGTTATCCCACTAAGTGTATTTCTTAGGAAAACTAAGAAGTTATCGATAGTTGATTGGGCTCATCGATAGTAAATGCCGCGCATAAATAAGCATAACTATTATATATAAAAGAAGAACAATCGATAGTTAATAACAACTATCGATAAAAGCCATATTTACCATAAGCAATAGATTATAGCTAAAAGAAAGATACTTGTGATTTATCGCACAACTATCGATAGTTATCTCGCGTGCCACCATTGCACTTAGCTTGCAGCTAAATCCCGCTGGGTTTAAGCGTCGTTTGGCTCGATTAACTTGCGCATGCAGTGGCATTGCGCTGCCAAAGGTTTATCTAATTACAACGGGCACGGCAAGAGATCACAGCCAGATGAGATGCGATGAGATGAGATGATGAACTGCTGTCCGACAGGCAAACAACACGCCGCAACAAGCAAATCCCAACCTAGCATAGCAGTCAGGGGTGGCAGGGGCGAAGGGATTGAGGAGCGGGTGGAGAGCGGAGCGGAGTAGGAGCGCGGCAAAGTAATGACAAGTTTTCAAAGCATCATTAATCATGGACAAGTTCGCCAAGGACTTAATCCATGACAGCCTTAGAGCTAAGCCAGCAGCTGTGGCTGGGTGGGGTGGCGGGGGGAGAAGAAGATGGGGCTGCGGTCGACAGGGCAAGATGTCGATGCGAAGGCGTAACGGGGCGTGGCAAGCGTAGTGCGACAGCGCGCTGTCGATATTTGTTTTGTCGGGTTGCGCAAATTAAGAAACTGACAAAGTTGCCGCACCAGGGAGAGAGAGAGAGACAGTGAAAGAGAGAGGAAAAGGGGAAAAGAGAGCGAAAAAACTAAGTAGACATTTGTGTTTATTTTTTGGCTCAGTGTGTGTGTAGGGGAGTGTGTGCGGCAAAAAATTATGTTTGTCATATTTGTTTGGAATGCTTTGGGCATGTGTCTTTGCTGCCCGCTTGCTGCCTGCTAACCACACACACACACACACACAAACACACGCTGGGGCACACACAGTACATTCCCTTTGACTCCGTCTCTAGCCTGGACTTCGCTCAAGTCATGCAGATTGCGTCCCGCTCCCTCTCTCTCTCTCTTTCTCTCTGCTTCTCTGCTTTGGCTCCGCTTCGCAAAATGCTGTAAATATTTTTAATTCTTTGCCAGCGCCAGCGGCCAATGGCAATGGCAATGCGCTTGCCACAAGCCAACGGCAGGTGGGGGGAGGGGGCAGTAGCTTGAGCTGTGCCCCAAAGGAGGGAAGGCAGCGGGGCGAGACGCCGCTGCTCCGCAGCATTTCAGCTTTTAAGCTAAAGCTATGAAAATAATTTGGTCCTGAAATACTTGCGGCTTTGCTGGGCAATCGGAATGCTTTTTGTGGTCCACAGCGGGGCGAACAGTAGCGCAGGCTGAGCACAACAAGCAAGAAGAGGAGCAACAACAACGAGGAGGAGGCGGAGCGGGACACGACAGACGACAACGTTGACGATAGCGTGTTGATTAAGCACGAAAAGAACAACAAAACAAAACGCAAAACGCAGGGCACAAGCGGGTACGCTTTGTGTGCTGCTCCAGCTGCCCCTCGCCTGCTTTTCTTGCTTTCCCTGCTGCTCCTCACCTGCTCCTGCTCCCCCTGCTGCTCGTTGCCTGCTCCTGCTTCTCCTACAGTTACTTGCCTGCTACCAACGCTCCTTGCCCGCTTCCTTCCGCTTCCAGTTCCACTCGGGCCCTGCTGTTCCTCGACCTGGACCAAGGTGCTCCTCTTTCTCCTGCTGCTGCTGATCTCCTGCAGCTTCTACCCTGCTCCCGCTCCTGTTCCGCTGTTACCGCTGCTGCAGCTGCTTCTGCCCAAGAAACTGCAGCTCCTTCTCCCCCTGCGCCTGCCTTCTCCATCTCTAACAACGGCTGCGCTTCCCACATCTTCTGCTCAGCTTGCAGCTGCTGTTCCCACTCCTCCTCCATCTTCTGCTTCTCCTGCATCTTCTACCCTGGCACTCCCCGCTCCTGCCCAGCAACTGGATAATAACTAGCGGAACTATGCGCATTTGTTTTATGCTCGCGCCCAGCTTAATGAAACAACAACAAAAGCTGCCAACCAAAATGACAACGCACTCAGCGAGCAGCGGGGCAGGAGGAGCGGGAAGTGAGGCAGCAGGAGCGCGGAGCGAGGAACGTGGAACGCGCAGCCCGCAGCAGCCGCAGGCCAACAGCGGCACAAAAAAATATGGCGGACGGAAATTGTGTGCACTGTGTTCAAAAAACAGTTGAGCTGCCAGGCCACGCCTCCCCGGCTCCCTCTCCCCGCCCCACGCCCTCTTGCTGACTTGCTGCCTGCTCTGCTTGTCCAGAGTCGCGCGGAAAGTCAAGAGCGACGTCATCAGCTCAACATTTTCGCAGCTGGGTTCTTTGCATTTTTGAGTGCCCCCTTACACACACACACACGCATATGCACACGCACACATACACACATACGCACACACACACTCGCTGCTTGCTTTGTGCCGCTTTTGTCGCTTTGTCTCGAGCAATGCCAAACTGCATTTTGCCTTTTTCCAAGCGCCACACACAGTGCACCAGCAGCGCGCGAGTGTGTGTGACTGTGTGTGTGTGTGTGAGGGAGTGTATGCGAGTGTGCGTGTGTGAGTGTGTGTGCTTGTGCCTGCCTGCCTCGTCTGTAGTGCCGCCCGCGGGCCAACACACAAATTAGTTTTAACCAGGCATTGTCACGCCGTGGTGCACCCCAGTGTGGCGCCCCTGACTGCTTTTGCTGACTGCCGATTAAGTGGCGACTCCAGCTGCGCTGCCGAACCACGCCCACTGCCTGCCTGTCGCCGCCACTGTTGACACTCAGCTGTGGAGTCGCCCCAGCAGCAGCTCCAGCTGCAACCTGATCTCATACCATTTCTAATCAGTTTCTAATTAATTTTGGACTAGCTTCGACAATTGATGTGAAGCGGGGCGTGCAGGCAGGGGAAAGGCAGGGAAAAGCAGGGGAAAATGGGCGCATAAGGCAAGGGAGCAGCAAAGAAAAGTGGGAAAACCGAAATACTTTATTGGGGAGCAGGCTAAGTGGTTTTCGACAGGATACCAAATGGGGTACGATGAAAATTGGCTAAGGAAAATGTTTATAAACTTAGTTTTTTACTATACCCTCTAGGAACTTCCATTAGTAAGCTTATAACGAGTTCATGTTATACTAAACTGCTAAAAATTCACTAATTCAAAAACTTCCGAAGTCTATGAATTTTTAGCATATATATGTGTATTGTGTCATAATTATCGATTATATCGATGACTTCTACCTTGCATAACTTTGTCAATTATTCTGCAATTTCGGCGGGAAATATCATTTTATTAATGGCTTGAATTATAGATTGTTTTCGCAAACAAATTTAACATATTTAAAAATTTGAAAATTTTTGAACTGAAAAATTAGAAAATGCATTTTTTGACCAAAAACGATTTGGCAAGTCGAAATGAGCATAAAAAACTATTTTAGAGCTGTTTTCGAGCCAGATTGCGGGAATTATCGGAAATATAGACTATTTGCAAGGCATCTCCAGTAACTCCCAGGCAATTATCTAACCCTATGAATGTTAAGCATATATATGTATCATATATGATACTAAGATATTACGAAGTATCTCTTATTTATTTTCAAGCAATATATTTCAATTATGTTCCACAAAAAGAATGGTATTCCCCATTGAACTCCATTCAAACAGCAGCATATTAAAGTTAATGCTCAAAGAGTGCAGACAAAATATGTTCAAGTTTATTTTTAGCCAAGTTTTATGTCAAAAAAACATGCTTATCGAGACTGCTAACACCCCCGCCCCCCTCCCGAAACTCCCTTTTCGAAACTCGCCACAAACTTGGCCGTTCTGCAGCTTCGCTTTCAACAACAATAAAAGTGCGAGGGTAAAAAAGCAACACTAAACATGGTATCGAATGGCACGCAAATCTATGCCAAAAATACACACACGCACCCTCTCACTCACACACACATACAGACGGAGGGACGGGGAGAGCGTGCAGTCTGTGCGAAATGCAACATGTGATACGCTGTCCTAGTTTCGCGGCTATTATTGCCCTGTTATGCAACACAATGGCACACATAAAGCTGCGCGTGTGTGAGTGAGTGACTCTACCTATGTGCGTGTGTGTGAGTGAGTGACTTTCTCACTGTGCGTGTGTGTGTCTTGAGTTTGAGTTAGAGTCAGATTGTCAAGCTCAACCTTGAGTAAAAGCACTTTGAGCTCATTCAATTCACAAAAAAGGCTCAAGTTGCCAGCGCAAGCTTTAAGCTCGCAAGTGGACTACAAGCTGTAGAATGAAAGCTCCCGAACAAGCTCAAGTTGCAGGATAATACACGAAAAGCTTGGAAGACGCATAACTTAACAGTAAAACGGCAGCTTTCGGCACTAAGAAAGCTTTCACTGGCTATATATAAACTTAATAACGGTAAATATAAATATAAAGTTATACAGTGGATTCAAAAACACAGCAGCTACACGAAATATATATCAATATAAAGCACATCATGCCCATTAAGCTCAAACTTAATCTAACAAAAAGCTTTTTTAAAGCTCAATCTAAATACCTTAATTTAAACAAATTGTTTCAGGTTTATGTTAATATTAAGCGGGGAAAAGCACAGGGATAAAAGCGCGTTTAAAATACCATACAATATAATATATATTTAGAAATAGGCAGATCTTAACTAAGATCAGCACAGATAGGGATAACAGCGCGTTTATAATACAGTGTATATTTATATATATAGGCAGATCTTGAATGAGATCCACACCGAACTTGTTCCACTAGAGTTGCAAACTGACTTAAGATTAAAGAGAACTGCTTGGCAGGCGGGAACACATAACACATTCTTGGGTAACATGTTGCGCAGTCCAAAAAGCAGTTGGTAATATTCAGGTGTACAATTTCTTTCGCACTCACCCATATCATCTATAATGGGGGCCATCCGCAGTGTGACCCCAATCAGCATGAGGCACATCAGCAACAGAAGGCAGGCAGTTGCAATGATTGTCCAGCGAGCGCGCTGCGAGAGATCATGGGGATCCATTACCTATGGAGAGTAGAAATAAAGGAATACTTTATATCTGGATAGATCAGTCGGGCCATGTGATAGACGCACCTTAACAACATCGTTATCCAAATCCTGCACCAGAATTTTGGGTTTTTTATGACGATGTCGTTTTTTGTGACGATGCCTGAAAGTAAGTTAGACAAAACTGATTATGCTGTACTATATAAGAAACTAAAGTTAAAAGAGAAAGATATATACAGGAATTTTGAAGTATTAAATCTTTTTTGCCACAGATAACTGAGCAAGATTAAAAACTAAGAAGCTTGCAATGCAACTGGGCGAGAAAACTCTTTATAAGTCGTTTTCTGCTTAAAAAAAAACCCTAATACAAACAGTCTCTCCCCGAAATTCTTCCCCCCTAAACCACAAACCTCAAAAGATTTCTAAATTCAGTTCGAGTTCGGTTTTCCTATCGTTATGCCACAGCTATCGCTCGATAAGCAGCAGCAGCGATTATATCAATATGGTGCTTAATCAATTACTCTTTAACCGAAGGCCAACACACACACACACACACGCACACACACACACGCACACACACACATGTATGTGCAGCCACCATATCTGGAGGCAGCAACAACAAGAGCAGCAGCAGCAGCTTAAACATATTTGCTCTATTTCCGTTTGGGTTTTGCAAAACTTCCGCATTACAAAGCTGCCACAATTTCCCCGCGCCACCGCCTGCCCCCTCCCAGCCCCTACACACCGCAGGCGCAACATGCCGTCTCCTACCGTTGCTCGTTTCGCAGCGGAAGTGCCTCCTGGTGGAGCAGCACAGAAAAAAAAACACAGAACGCAGAGCGGAGGCAGCTGCGACGGCCCCAGCAGTTTCAGGTACTCAGGCAGTCTCCGGGCAGGCGGGGAGCAGTTGGCCGGGTTTACGTTTCAGCCAGCTGGTGACAACGCCATGCCGTTACTTTTGTTCCACTTCCATTCCACCTGGCTTCCCAAAAAAATATTAGAAAGTAGTTATCTGTAGTAGAAGCTCATAAAATATAAATATTAAATAGATTATTCGGCAGAAAAATGTACATACATGTATTTTTTGCATGTACTTTTTAATTATTACAACTTTTTTTTTCAATTATTTTTTGTCTGATTTTAGAAATTTCTTTAAAATATTAGATAATTGCTATCCATGACTGCAGACCATTTATAATACAGATGACAAACTTATGTATCAATAAGCTAGCTCATAGCACAAGGCTGCCCCAAACAGATTTCACTCAGTGAACCAACTGCTCGGCCCACTGTGCACGAATACAGTCTGCGCTATGGAGAAGCGGGGCCTGTGGTTTCTTCGCTCCGATGGACACGTCGAGATAGCCTAAGCGACTTACCGATGCTTTCTGCGATGTCGCTGATGACCGGCGACGCCGCCGCTGCCACCGCCAACGCCACCGCCGGCAGCGAGGCTGCCGCTGCCAGCAGGCACAATGTGCTCAAGGTCGTCGATTTTATCCGCGTCCGTGTCCAGGTCCATGTCCAGCTGCAGTTCGCAGGGCGAGTCCTCCGCGTAGGGGCATTGTCTGTGGGTAATAAATGACATTAGTCGCCGCTTGACGAAGCCTTTGTGGCATTAGCCAGGCGAGGATTGGGGCAGGGGCACGGGCGGGAGCAGAGGGAGAGGGTACTCTCACTTACATAGACTGAACGTGGCCGGGCAGACCCAGGACATGCACACAGGGCTGCAGTCCGTGGGGCGTCGGGTAGACAAGCGCCGGATCCGAGCAGCGATGATGGCGTTCTGCGAGAGAGAGAGAGAGCGAGAGAGGGAGAGAGAGAGAGAGGATTAGCGGATTAGTGCGCTGGAAGCTACTCAATGTGGACTTACTGTACTTCCGTTTGCGTCGTCGGTACTCGTCATCGCTGCCGGTGCTCGGCGTGGGCAGCGTCGGCTTAAAGCTCTGTTGGATTCTCGGTTTGGGCGTCGATTTGGCTGCACTGCAGCAGCCAACGGGCGCCGCACTGGAACCCGTCGATGTGGAGGTCATGCGATGCAGTTTCTGCACCAGCTGTGCGGGCAAAGCAGGCCCCAGCTGACCGCCGTCATCATCCTCCACATCCGCTTCATCATCCTCTTCTTCGGCATCCACATTGTCTGCCTCTATAGGAATCGCCACTGCCTCCGGCGTGTGCGTGGCATGCGGCGCCAGCAGGCTGGTGCTGCGCGACCTGAGGCGTCCGGCGGCCGAGGCTGTCGGCGTGTTGGCATAGCTGCCCAACGCGTGCAGCGATTGGGAGTCGCTCTGGGCCAGCACCGTGCTGACGGTCACGTTGGCGCTGTCCTCGGACGTGTTCTGCCGCGAGAAGTAGCGCGCATAGGCAGCGGCACCGCCGCCGCCGTCGCCGCCGCCGCCCTCGAAGTCGCTGCCCGCGCCCGAGTAGCTCTCGGTGCAGGAGATCTGCTTGGGCAGCAGTCGCTTGCGCTGCGGCGGTGGCATCGCCTCCGGTTGGAGCGACTGCGCAGCATAAGGCGGCGCAGGCAGAGGCAGCGATTCGATTTCCAGGGCCACGTGTGGAGGATGCGGCGGCAGCGGTGGCTTGGCCAGGCTGGAGGGAACATTCATGTGCAGGCGCTGCGGGTGCGGGAGGAAAGAGGCCAAGTTAATATATTTCTAATATTAAATAGTATTTTCTAAAATTTCTAAAGTTTATTTGGGAGTTTTTTAAAGATTTACAATATTTTTGTATTAGAATTTAGTATTTTTAAGGTATTATTAAATTAAATACGCTTTGGAGACTTTGGAGACTAAAAAATACTAAACAAATTTTGGAAATTTCGGAAGTCCTGACATATTACGAGACTTATGAGTAAAATAGAGCCCTGTGGAGACTAATCTTTGAAATTGGAGACTTTTCATATTGCAAACTTTTTAATAATTTATAAAACTTTAAAGATATTTTACGTTTCTTATGCTAAAAAGCCTTAGAACACTGACAAAAATTTTAAAACTTTAAAAACTATTGTTAGTTAAAAGAATTATAGATTAAAAGGAATTTGGAGACATTCCATATAGACACTATGTATATTTTATATTAAGAAAACTTAGAAGACTTAAAAAATTCAAAAATCTACAAAACCTTTGTATGTTCAGTTTGGAGACTTACGATTTTGCATATTTTCAATACTGCCAAAAGTGTAGAATTTCTATCTATGAAACTTGAATCTCTACAAAACTCAAGTTAAGTTCAAGAACACAATATATTCGAAATGTGCACTACTTTGGAGACTTTACCGTATTGAAACTCGACAAATATGCAGACTTTTAAGGTTGGAGACCTTACAATCTGTATATTTATATGGGTATTGGAGAGCTGCGAAGGTCTACTAACCGTGGAGATTTGCCGTGTGGAGGCTTTGGCTACCTTATAATCTGGATACTCTTAAGAATAGTGGAGAGTTTCGAAGTGCTTGTAACTGTGGAGACCTATAGCTATGTGGAACTTAAAACTCACCGCCTGCTGCGGCACGGGCAGCGGAATGGAGCGCACCAGGCTGCGCGGGAAGATGGGGCTGCACTGCGCGCTGATGGACTTCGCCTCCAGGATGCGCAGTCGCTTGGCGAGACGTGCACGCTCCCGGCTATCCGCATCCGCGTGGGCCACAGCGATGATCTCGGCGCCGCCAAAGCTGACGGTGCAGCGCGAACTGGAGTAGGACAGACTCTCGAGGCTGCCGCGCAACGAGGCCGTCAGGCTGTCGTCGGCCATGGTGGAGCTGTGCAGCCCGGCACCGCGCACCACCGTCGCGCTGGCCGTGCCGGTGCCGCCGACGGTGGTGCCCAGCGAGGTATTGTCGTAGCAGGAGGCGAGCGTGGGCGTGGTTGTGGTTGCGGTGCTGCGCATGCTGGAATGTGTGGTCCGCTCCAGAGGCAGCCGGCTGGCTGCTGCAGGCGTGGCTGCTGTGGCCTCCAGCTCGAGCTCCGCCGAACTGGACGAGCTGTTGCTGCGCTGCGTCGACGGTGGAGCGGGCGTATGCGTCTGCGCCTGCACCACCAGCAGACTGTGACCGTGCCGTGCGCCCTCGCCGCCCTGCCGGCCCGACGAATTGCTCAGCGTGCTGGCCACGCTGTGCTCCGGCTGCGCCTCCAAGGGACGCGAGCTGGTGGGCAGCTGCGCTGAAGCTGGCTGCAACTGCTCCTCCCCGCCAGACTCGTTCTCCTCCTCCTCTTCCCTGCTGCTCGAGCGGCGCGTGCCGAACAGCTTGCGCGGCAGCAGAATGCGTCCAATCGATTTCTTACGCTTCTTGCGCTTGGCCCGCTTGTGCTCCTCGTAGTCCCGTTTCAGCGCTTGCATCTTGTGCTCCACCAGCGTGCTAAAGACCGCCTCGTACGTGAGTGCGCGCTGCAGATCCAGCATGATGTCGTTGGTGGAAACCGCCTTGTCCAGCCGCGTCTTGGTCAGCAGCTGCAGCGAGTCATGATGTGAGTCCAGGCCGGCACCGCTGCCGCTGCCGCTGCCGCTGTTGCTGTCCTCCGCATCGGCCATGTCCAATGTGGCTTCCTGTTGCTGCTCCTGCTGCTCCTGCTGCTGCTCCACTCGTTGTCGTTGTTGCTGTTGTTGTGCTGCTTCTGCTTCTTGCTCTCGCTCTTGTCGCGCTCTATTCGCATCCTTCGCGTGCCGATTGAAACTGCTTGCTTGGATTCGCTGTGCACGCTTGTCATGTGCTTGCCACGCCGCGGGCTGGCAGCAACGCGTTGCCAATGTCGCCGCCGACGCCTCGCATCATCCAAGTGTCGATTTTCAGTGCGCCGCTCTCGATGCTCGCTCGAGTGGCTGCCCGCGAGTGCCGGCGCCAAGTGGCTCCAAGTGCCGCTTACGGGCAGATGGCGCACACACACACACACACACACCTGCAGCAGATGCACGAGCAGTTGCCTGCGAAGAGAGGAGACAAAGACAGAGAGAGAAATAGAGTGTGTGCTCGCCTAGGCAGTTCAATAGCCCCCGCAGCTTATAGGCAAGGACGCAGCTCGCAGGCTGACTGCCTTACCCCTGCCCCCACCTGCTGTTCCCCCCTCCCACCTACTGCTACCTCCTGGAACAACAGTGGCAGCAGCTGCGCCCACAGTTTGCCAATAGTTTTGCGCATTTTTATTCAGATTCAAATTCAAATTCGGCTTCAGTTTCATTCAGTTTACTATTCACGCCCGCCTGCTCCCCGCGCATATTATTCATGAGCTGCAGCTTCCTACTTGTTGCACACACACACACACACACACACACAGCTGCAGCTTAGCACAGGTAAGCACAGGGAGAGCGGGAGAGAGAGAGAGAGGTAGTGGGAAGAGTTCTGCCAACTTTCACACTGATTTCAAATGGTTTTGTTGGCTGCGAATATTCGAAATGCTGAAGTGAACATTGCGCTGGTAATATCTGGAATTGCTATGATTATTACTAAGGCAGCTGTGGCAGGAATATCATATATTAGGGGGAAACACATTATAAAGAAATGCGAATGTCTTTAATACGCTGGAAATCGCTCAGACTAGCTGAAAATAAGACATGCTACTCTGTGCTCTTATGACTTGGATTATGTTTAATATATTCAACATCATATAGTATTATTAAATACCTTATAACATGATAAACAAATAATGTTTGTCAGAAGAGCCTAACTTTCTTTTAGAATATGAGAATTTACACTCTTCAGTTCCTTTTTCCTCCCCCCAATTTCCCAATTTCTTAAATCTCTCAAATCTATCCGAAAGCTCGCTCGAAAAACTCTTCGATTTCTATATAATATAAATCAGTTATACTTGTCTTTCCCCCCTTTCTTCCACAATCCATTACAGCGCCCTAGAGCCGCCTTATTCCCTGCATACCCAACTGGCACCACTGTGCTTGCACTGCTTGCACAATGGGCATGGGGACACTGTGCTCGGGGGCCGTTGGGCGTGTGCCAGCGACAGCGTGAGGGACTGCAACTGCGACAGGTTTCCCCCGATGGCCGCGTTGCGCTTTCTGCTGCTATCGCAGTCGCTGTCGCTGTCGCTGCCTACGTCGCTGCCAGCGACGCGTCGCCATCTTCGTCGTCGTCGTTTGCAGCGAATAAAAATATACAATGGAAATGGATATTGTTTTCATTTCCGCCTTCGCAGTCATGTGCATGTCGACGGCGACATTTGAAATATGCACACACAGAGAGGGGGAGAGAGTGGGAGAGTGGGAGAGGGGGAGGGGGACTAACTGTTTATAGGCCTGATGCCGCTGGCAGCAATGCAAATGGCGCACAATAAGGGTCACAACAATGGCCGCCATCAACTGCAGCGTCATCAACAACAATAAGAACACAAGGCACAAAGTAATAAAAAAAAATGATTAAATGCAGAACATCGCGTCGCTCTGGCAACCCTGGCTGCAGAGCAACAGAGCGTGCCGCAGCGCTAATTAAACAATATGACGACGGGCTAATAGAAAAACTCCAGCAGTCAGCGAGAAAGAGAGAGAGAGAGCGAGAGAGAGGCAGAAAGTTGCATAAATTTGCGGGCAGAGTTAACCAAAGTTACCATTTGCCGTTACCATTTACCGTTTACCATGGAGAATACTTCGCAGCTCTGCTGCCTAAGCATCTTATCTGCCTGCTCACACACACACACGCGCGCGTCGAGCAAGCGACGCGTGCAAACAGTAGCAACAGAAGCAGCAGCAGCGCAGCAGAGAGAGCGAGGCAGGCAGCACGCATAAATCCAAACAAAACCACATGCCTTAACTCGGCAGAGCCGAGCCGAGCCGCTGCCCGCTGCCCGCTGCTGGCGTCGCAGCCACGCCAAAAATAAATCATTCGAGGACATAAAGAGAAGGCAAGCGAAAATTATAACTGTTGCTGCCGCAGCCGCAGTCGCAGCCGCCGCCACTGTTGCTTGCCTATGTAAATAGCAGAGCGGCTGAGCTCGCTCAACAGTTGAGCGAAGAGAGCGAGAGCTTGCGCTGTTAACATGTCGCTCAGTTGCTGTTAACTGCAGCCAGCAGCAGGCGAGGCTGTTGCTTCTTGTGGGAGAGAGAGAGTGGGCTAGCATGCGTGTGTGTGCGTGTGTGCGTCTGCCTGTTTTTGTCAACAGAACTTTTCGGACCAAGCACTTGACAGTTTTTTCTTGCTGCCGCTGTTGTTCTTGTTGTTCTCGAATAACTTTCAGTTTCAGATGTCAATGGCAGCATTAAGCAAACTTAATTAACAGCAAAGTGGGAGGGTGAGAGCGAGAGCGAGAGCGGGAGCGAGCGCGAGCCTGCTAATACTTAATGTGTATTTTAATTTGTGATCCCAAGCAATTCCGGGCAACTCTAGCAGACAATCACGCAGCGAGTTGAGAGGCGAAGGGGCGAGGGAGAGTTGGAGAGGGAGAGGTAAGTGGAATCTGCTTAAATTTAATCAACTTCGCGCTGCCGGCTGATGCTCTCAACTTGCTCTTCAATTATTGACGCCGCTTTTCGCCGCGACGGCCTTCACACAATTCGCTGCGGATGCGGGCAGGGAGGAGTAGCGCGGATGGAAGGGTAGAGGAGCAGGGCAGGCGTGTCGGCAGCGCAAGCGAAATCAAATGCAGCGCACACACACACGGACACACACAGGCACACACAAAAGGCGAATGCCAAACAAAACATGCACATGGCTTAAAAAATATGACACCGAAAAGGAAGAGAGAGGGGGAAGAGTGGCAGAGTGGCAGCGGTAATTCCTAAGTGCACTTGGCTGACCCGCAAATGCTCTATGGCAACTGAGCGTGGAAAATTGCAACGATTTTCTAGGCAATAAAGCAGAAACTTGCAGCTACAACTTGAAACTCAACGAAATTTTATATATGTTATCTATAAATGATAATATATTTCACATATGCTCTATATAGGCAGCCACAACCAACTCATCTACCTATGCGCCATCATATCCCCCCAACCCCCCACAATATAAACAAAACTGTCGTAGGGACTGTAGAATTTTCTTTTGCCTTTGCCTTTTCCAAATTTGCCTTTTTTGTATACAAATTTTTAATTGCATTGCAGCTGTGTGTGTGTGTGCGTGTCTGTGTTTTGTTTTGCTGCCTGCTCTATTTATTTTACACTCTTGCTCTCCCTCTGTCCTTTCTTTATTTCGCCTCTCGATGCAGGCCATGGCAAACAAGAAAAAAAACAGAGAAAAAAAGCTACAAAACGCTTTGCTTTTTTTTTTGGCTCGCACTGAGGCGACCTTTGAAATTAGAGTTCTGAGATGCGCACGGAAAGTTCCACTGTGCCGATGTGTGTGTGTGTAACACGTGTGTGTGTGTGTGTGTACAACGCAGCACATTCAAAATGAGTCCTTGGCCGCAACGAGCAACTGCAGCAGCATCAGAATGTGTCCCCAAGTTACATACGAGCCGCCATTGCCTGCCCCTCTCTGCCTTCTCCCTTCCCTCCCCTGCCTCGTCGGGCCCAACAGCGTGTCAGATAATTAGTGAAAACTGTCTGTGAAGAAGAGTCTGTCCGTCTGTCCGTCTGTCCGCCCGTCCGCCTGTCCCTCTGCCCGTCCGTGTCCGAGTGCGAGGCAACACGTTCACGTCCACGGCAATGTCACCGACGACCCCGCAGCGCCTACCCATGCCCCTCCCTACGGCCACGCCTACTGACAGCCTTCGTCCAGATGAGCCATATGAAATGCGGCCTGACAGTTTTCTGACACACACAAATGCAAACACACACACGTGCGACTGTGTGTGTGTGTTCGTGTGTGTTGCAACATTTACAGCTCAGCTGACAGCCATTTGTGCTGCTGCCGCTGCTTTTGTTGTTGCCGCCGCCGCCGCTCGTCTCGCAGGAATGCGAGCAGCCTGAGCTCATCATCATCATTTCAAGCTGGGGCACACGTTTCTCGCAGTGTATCGATGCGCAATGCATGCGAATGCAGCACGAGCAGCTCGAGCGAATTAGTTGCATGTTCCGAATTCGATACGAACTTCAGCAATTCGCTTGAGAGAGTTCTCTTTCCCTCTACCTCTCTCCCACTCTCTCTCCCTGTGTGTCTCCCTCGGTGCCAGCTTGTTGCCAATTTATTAAAAATCCCAAATATGTATATTCTGCTGCTTTTCAAGAGGCAGAGCGGGCCGGTTGCATGCTCTGAGCCACTTACGGTTCGAGTTTCTCAGAAATTGTAAATATTTGTAGCATAGTTTTAGGCGCAAACTTGTAGAGAAGCTGCTCGTAGGGAATACGCAGTGAAATTGTTGCTGCATGGGGCATATTAGGACAGCAGGGAAGCTGTGTAAAAGGCAGAGCACAATGCTCCGGCTTTCTATATTATATATACGTTGTTAAGAATGTATATGCATATTTATAGCTATTACTTTTTCAAATATTTATAAATTATAAAGTGTAAATTTTGTAGTTTTTCAGCAAATTTTTGGAATATTCATGCTCTTCTATACAATTTATCTCAAAGAAATATCTTTAAATATCTGATTAATTCTCAGTTCTGAGGAACTATAAAAACTACTGCCAAAACGGAACTTGTTTGCATTAAAATGTGTGAAAACGGAAACAGTTTTTATATCTCCTGCTATTTGTATCTTTACAAAGAATCGGAAATCGCCTGAATTATTTTCCATTTTCAGCAAACTCAGCTAACTAAATTTATTTTTGTGGTTTGGGTAATTCAACTTCTAACACACTTTAATTGAATATATATAAGTTCACATGCTATGGAATACCTAGGCTTCTAACTAAGACAGCTCAATTATATAAAACACTCCAAAAAGAATATTAAAGAAAATAAATAAAGAAAATAAAATGAATAAAAAATAAAATCCAAGGCCTAACAATTCCCATAGTTTATTTGTTGAATAGTTCAAACGTTAACTTAAACCACCTCATCACTTGCTATCCCAATCGTACAGGGTATACAAATTGGCCGGCTTTGCTGGCAGCCAACACCCCTGCAAATTGCACATGCAGCTTAACTTGTTGTTCACCTACCAAACAAATTGCGAACAAGCAAACCAATTGAAAATTATTTATTCCACTTTGTGCACTAGCAAAGCGTAGCAGAAGAGGAGAAGAAGGATGAGTGAAAGCAGGAGGTGTAGGAAAGCTGCAAACTGAGCTGTCAAATTTGATAAGCGAAGAGAGATTTCAATTAAATTGCAAAGATAAAAATGAAACAAGAAAACGTGTCGAAAGAGGAAGGTGAGAGAAAGCAGAGAGAGGGAGAGAGGGAGAGAGAGAGAGGGGCGGACTATAAAAGAGGGTGAGGGGAATGGCGTTTGTTGTTCGAGGCCGCTGACAGACTACACGGGCAGCGCGCTGTTTGTTTGTTCTGCTTATTTATAGACCTTTTTTTGCAGTCACATTCAGTCAGTGAGCCAATCATCATTAGCTCGAGGGAATGCCTCGCCCTGCTGCCCCCACAGTCGCTGCCCCCTCCCCCTCTCGCACAGCTGGCATAAACAAGCGATAATGATGAGGTAGAGGTGTAGCAGGAGAAGGACAAGCAGTGGGAGGCGCAGGAGGGGGAGTTAATGTTTACAAGGTATTGTTTTGATTCGGTTTCGAATATGCGGCGAGTGTGAATACGCATGTGAGTGCGGGAGTGTGAGTGCCGTTGGGGTATTCGAATTTGGCTTTTGGCATTTGACTTGTGGGGAATTTCGGTTTGTTTCGCTGCTGCTGCTGCTGCTGCTGCGATTGGCATTTTTATGAATGGGAAACGATTCCAGCCGCAACAACAATAACGAACGCAGCGACAACAACTACAATAGCAACGCTTTTAATCTCTTTCCGCTTAATTTACTGTTTAATTTGCCACTGTCCCGCCAAACTCATTCCGCAGTGCGCCGCATTGCGTATACGCTGCGTATACGCAACGTCCTTCGACTCGGCGCGCAGTCAAGCTCGTCCATTAGTTTCATTAATTTCCCCGAGCTATGAAAATCATGTACGAAAGTGCTTGGTTATTTTGTTGTTGTTGTTATTGCGGCTGCTGCTGTTGCTGTTGTTGTTGTTGCTGCTGTTGCTGTTGTTGCTGATTTTAAAGTTTTCCCTTGCTCGCACTGCAATTATTGTTGTTGCTGGCAAATGGGAAAACATTTGTTCACGCTCCCAGCCAACACTCGAATGACAATCGATTTGCACCCCTCCCCGCCCGTTGGCAGTACTCTACTCCCCCTCCCTCCCCTGGCACGTAAATACAAATCAAATATGCATTACAATTGGCCTGGCCAGTAGCAGCAGCGGCAGCAGCAGGCTTTGCCCAGGCCTTGACCCCCGTCCAGGTCACTTCCCCCCTCCCCCTGCCCCAATGTGAGCGAAAATTTCTGTTGCTGCTGCTGTTTTTCTCGGCATTTTCCGGCACAAACACTTGTAATTTTAATGGCGCGTTCGCTTCCAGATCACTTCACGAAGGCCCCGCACAGCTGCTGCCGTTGTTAAAGTTTCCCAACTCAAATACACACAGTCACACACTGGCACACTCACACACACACACACTCACACACACTTGGGCGCAGCAGAGAGGCCTCTGTAGTCATTACCACAGCTGGAACTCGAAACTTCGAGCCACATGGGCGACCCCAAGGGCGGCTAAGCTGGGCCCAAACTGAAGACAAGCTGTAACTGATAGAAAGTATAGTAGGGTAGCACTTGTAGAGGCGGCCCAAAGCCCGCCAGCAAGTACCCTTCTTATAAGCAAGTTTGCACTATGCCACTTGACAGGTTAAGCAAGCAAGTTGAGCTGGAGAGGAACGAGTGAGAATCCTGCTTGAAAGGAAGTTTTTAGCATAGAAAAGGAATTGATAAATTAGTTGGCATAAAATGCAGGCGTAAGAAATATATTTATTTAAGTTTAGACTGCCTAAGGCCATGGAATTACGAGATATAAATATATTCTAGGTGCATTTTCCATTCCCAAACAAGTGTATATTATTTGAGAGGGTTTGCTTATGGTATACACCAAAAAGAAACGTTCTAGCTTTAAAACTAAGCTTGCAATTCGATTTTTGTGGATTTAAAAGGGCTGTAGTGGGCGTGGCTACATTTTTAAGCAAACATACAAACACTACAACAAAGACAAGTATTGTTACAAAATTTAATGCTTCTATCTCCTACAGTCACTGAGATATAGGCGTTCATACAGACAGATATGTACTACTTAGTCAATAGCTAAGCCAAAAAAGCGGCTCAGTCAGGGGAAATGATTAAAATTGCTGCAAAAATCTTGCAGCACTTAATTGAAAGCAATATAATTTAAAATCTCATTTAGTTTTTCACATTTTCTCACGCTCCCAGCTTGCCCCTGCTGGGGCATTCCATTTCCTTCTGCCTTGTTTACTTGAGTCCATCAATCAGTCAACCTTCAGCCTTCAGCAACAACAACAAATGCAAGCAATAAATATTAACAACAAAGCAAATTATCGTCAATTAACAATTATGTTTAAATTTATGCGACAGCCTGAGCAGATTACAAATTGAAAATGCATACGCCACGATAAATGTGTGTGTGTGTGTGTGTGTGGCATGTAGTAAGCCCATGTATATAGGCGCCTCTCTAGGGGGCAGAGAAGGGCAAAACAAATGTCGAACAACAATTTATCAATTTGCCCTATGCTTTGAAAGCGACCACAAAAATGAAAACTCATTAATTTTTTGATTTTTTTTTGCGTTTTTGCATTTTAATGCAATGAAATTGAATTGCCAATGCTATCGACGTAAATAGGTCGTTAGACTGTATATGGGAAGAGGTAGAGGTGGAAAGAAGTGGTAGCTTAAACAGGGAGAAAAGCGTGTGGAAAGAGAGAGGGTAAAAAGTCGTTATTTTAAATTAACAAAATTAAAAAACAAGTAAATGACTGCATTTTCAAGTTTATAGAGCTTATGCAGGGTAACTGCTAGTCGGTTTAAGACTCTGTAGGTTTGTTCATCTGTCTAACTTGCTCACCACAACTTACAGGGTATCTGTCTGCATAACATACTCAAAATAGCTGCCTCTTCGCAGTTTTTACTTCGCTTTTTATGCGCTTTTTCATTATCAACTTAACTACACCCAATAAAAATAAAAGTAAGCACCTCAACTAGCTCGGTTATACCCTGTACTCATGTTTAAGTACACACACATATACTCACACACACTCACACATATACTCACACACACACACACTCATTAAAAGAGCAGCAACAAAAGCCGAGGCAAAGCAAGTCGCTTTTATTGTCTTTTGCTCCTCGAGCTAATTTCAATTTGCGCTCGCTTTTAGCTTACCCTTTCCCCCTTCTCCTCCCCCATTTACCCATTTACCATTTGTTTTAAATTAACTCACACACACACAAGCACACTCATACTCACATGCACGGGGAATTTCTATATGGGAAAGTACAGCTAATTCCAACGGAAATTAGAAAATTTTCGCTGCTAATTTGGCTTCGGCTTTGCCCTTTGCTGCGCGGCTGCGAAAATCAGCTGGAAAATGGAAAACGCCATAAAACGCTTTGCTTAAAGTACTTTCATATACTTGACATATTCCTTAAGTGTTTTAACCTTTTAGATATGGTTATATATTCCTGTGCTGTCGGGCCAAGTGCGAAGTTGTCGCTTAACCGCAAATAAAAATTTTACTGCGGGCAAAAGATTGCAAAAGTCAGCGGGAAAATTGACACACACAGAGACACAACACGCACACATACCCCTCCCCCCCTCTCACTCGACTATTGATGGCATTTGATTCCCTGGCGCGTTCACACGCAATTTTAGTGCAATTTAATTGCAAAACATTTAGCCAAAATGGGCGTCATGGGGGCGTGCCGCAATGCGTTAAGCTATTAATTAGAGAGGGAGAGGGAGAGAGAGAGACGAGCTGTCACTCCCACACTCACACACAGGCAGACACACACACAGACAGGCGGGACGCACACAAAGTGAATGGCAAATTTATTGCTTTTTATCGCTGCAACAAGTTTATCTCGTGTTTCCCGCTAACTGGCGCTCATTACGAGCCGCTACTGCTGCCACTGCCACTGCCACTGCCACTGCTGGCATTTCGGCCATGTTGGCTGACTGTGCGATTTGTGTGTGTAAACAACGTGGCGTATGAGTAATCAGAAAATATCTAGCTGCGATTTCGCCGACGCGGCTGCTGCTGGCGCGCCGCATTAAAAGTTAATGTGCCAATAAAGCCGGATGCCCCGCCCCTGCCCTTGCCCTTTACCTGCCACTTCTCTCCTTCCTGCCGTGCATCTCCTCTGCCTAATCGCTCTCATTGCTCGCTCTTTATATTCGCATTTCACACTGATTTCCCTGTGCTTTGCCGCTTTCTTTCTCCTCTTACTTACTTCTCTGTATTTTTCCTTATTCCTCTCTTTCTATATATTTTCCTTATTCTTGTCTTCTCCTTACATTCTCTTTTCTTTCTTATGCCCTTCTCCTCTCTAACTTTTCCCTTTTCCCTCTTTTCCCCTTGCTTCAGCATTGCTCCATATTTGTCTCTCCCTTTTCTCTTCTTGGAGCAAGCTTCACTCTTAGTTTTCTTCTCTTTTCTTCTATATACCTTTTTTTCTTCCTCACTTTCTCCTTCCTTTACAGATCTTTCACTCTTCCGATCTGTCTCCCTTCTTTAGCTCTCCCTTCATTGTCATTTACTTCTTCCTACCTTCACAATGCCCTCAACTCCTTCTCCTCCTCGGCTTATTCACCTTTCCTTCTACTGCTTTTAGACTTTGCTTCACATTTTCTTTTCATATTCTGCACTTTTCTCTGTTTATTCGTTTCCTTTACTTCTTCCCTTCCCACTGCCCCACTCATTAACTGAGCTTGTGGGCGTGGCATGGCGCAACAATCGATGCCGCAGCCGCCGCCGCTCCATAATCTCAATTAGAGGCATCGCCTGCCTGCAACTGCAGCAAGCTCAAGGTGTCCCCCAATAGCTTAGCCAGCTAAGCTATATCAACTATATAACTGCATATTCCCCGCACACACACACTCACACACAGACAGCCTGCTGCATGATGTGTGTAGCCAGGCCAAAAGAAAAGTCGCAGCGCAGTGCGTGGGGCAGAGAAGAGGGAAATGGAAAAGCGACTTATCCTTGAGATATAAACTGACATTTAAGCAACTCAGGCAGGCGAAAGAGAGGGCGAGAGAGGGAGGAGGAGAGGGAGAGGGGTAGAGGGTTGCAGGGCTAGTGGGGGCGTGGCACAGTGCACACGCAAAAGTAAACACAGCTGTGTTTGCCCTTGTGCAGCAGGCCACGACTGCAGGCAGGCAGGCAGGCAGGCAGGCAGGCAGCTCCCTGCCCTCTCCCCCTGCCAGCACGTGCTGCCTGGCACCCTGTTCCCTCTGTACCCCCTCTCTGCTCTCTCTCTCTCTTCGCCCTGCCCGCCCCCCTAGCTGCCTCTTTCCTGTTCCGCATTCAATGCGGAATTGAGTAGCGCGTCTAAAAAAGTGTTGCATGCCACGCAGCACACACTTTTTGCGTCCCATTCCTTACCCCCCCCCCCCTTCCCGGGCTCCTGCAACCTAACGAAAACTATTTAGATTGCCGCAGACTATCGCAAACTGTATTTGCATTTCATTTCGTGGCACGTTATGTGCCACAGATTAGCAGCAACGGCTGCGGCAACGGCGGTAACTAAAATAAAAGTTGCGCGATTAAATGAGATGAGATCGCCGCGGCATGTGGCATGCGGCGTGTAAACATGGCGCATTTTTATGGCCACTTGCCACGGCAGGTGTGAGGCAGGCAGAGCGTGGGACGAGCGAGAGGGGAAGCGGGAGCGGGAGCGGGGCGAGCGCAATGCGTGTTGCTATTGAAATTGAATTAAATTGTTCGTGTTGCACTAAATTGCATGAGTATTGCAGGCATATTTGAGTGTGTAGATGCGTGTGAGAGTGTGTGTGTGTGACTCATGTGTGTGTGTATGCAGTCTGCCTGCGTGTATGTGTGTGTATCTGTGGCTGCGGTCTGCTGTGGTATGCGTGTGTCGCAGCTTCGTCGCAGCACGTTGCACGTTAGTCAATGTCATGTTGTTGCACACACACACACACACACGCGCGCATAGAGCATGCAAACATGTTGTGGCTTTTGTGTACGTGTGTCTGTGTGTGTGGCAGATATGAAGTATTTGTTGGCAGCGCTGCTGGCATTTTGCTTTTTTGACATTCGTTTTTTTTGTCACTTTTCCTTTCGTTCGCTCGTCTCTCGCTCGCTACTCTACCCCTTCCCCTCCCCCTCTCCCTCCCCCCCCACACTCAACCCCCTCTCGACACGGGGTACTTATAACTTTGTCATGAAGTTTGCAGCTCACGGACAGCAATTTATGTGCTGCTGTAATTACTCTCTCGGGCTCAGGCGCAGCTCGCCAGGACAGTAACAAATTAGTGCGGCGACAGGGACAGGGTGCCACGCCTCCCTGTAGCCCTTCCCATCTGTCCCGCTAGAGGTCGTAAAAACAATCATGTCGGCATGTGCTCAGCGCATATATGAACATATATATACGTTTCTCGGTATTCCTTTGCTACTCGGACTGCTCCGACTTTAATGATTAGAAATGTGCTACGTGCCGGGCAAGAGTTGCTCGAAGGGCAAAAGATTGCAATTGTTATTGATGATGGTGTGAAAGGGGATGGGGGAGGCGGAGGCAAGAGGTGCTGTAGGGTCAGTGCAGGCATCTGACAGTTTACTGTCGGTTCTGGAAGGTTACCAAGTAGTTTATAGTGGAGTTTATTTAGTCAAAATTTTTGTTTATTCTCTCACTGAAGGCAACTCATGAGTTTTGACCTATCGATAGTATTTGAAACATAATCGATAGTAAGCTATGCCTGCTTGTAATACATGCCATCTATGTACATATATAATCAAAACTCTCTAACAAATCGAAATCGAACATGCAAAATAATCTACGATTTTCTTCGCAGTCTTAAAAATTAAAGTTATCGATAGTATGCCTTAGCACATAACTATCGTAACAATGAAAAGCAGCATATAAAGCAGCTATCGATAGTAGCAAACAGGCTATCGATATGCTGCTTACCCTACTCCTACAGCAAGTTATCCACGCATGTAATCGCCATCATTGTATGGTATGAACTATATCACATATTTTAAATACGAAAACAGTTATAACTCTCAATAATCCCTCAACTTTTAATTGCCTTTCCTAATCTTTCATTCGCAATTTGCCTTAGCCTGTTTCTCAATCCGTTTCAGGCACCGCAACAGCCTCAGCATTTCCTCTCGCAAAACTTAGCCAAGCGGAATGATTCGCTTAGACGCAGCTCGATTTGGCAAATGTTTGTTTCACTCGCTCTCTCGCTGCCCCGCCCCTTAGCCCGAAACTTTTTTAATAAAACCCAGCCAAAATAAAGATACCTCCCCCTACCCTGGGCAGTGACTGCGATGAAACAGGATGCATAAATCGGGAGAACTATTAAAATTATATGGCCCACACAATAAAGGCTTAACGAGCCGCATTGGCTGAGCCTGCCCACATGGTATACAGGGTGATATATGGGTTATATATATGTCGTATATTTTAGTTTAATATTTATTGGGTTAGCTTCATCTCTTACCTATGCAACGTATGACATTCGATTAAATTGCGATAAATGCGAGTATTTATTCGCTACTCGATATATTCCTTCCTTCTGCAGTTTGACTTTTTCATTCGTTTTGGCTTTTCCACACACACACACAATTCCACTGAATTTTCACTTTTCACTATGCCACTTTGTCAGCGTTGAATTTGTTGGTTCAGTTTAATTGCAATTTTCATTTGTCATTCACTATAATCGCCTTCGAGAGCGGGTTTTGTTTGAATTGTGCTCGCATTTTCAATTTGTCGGTTAGTCCAGCTGGGAAATTGTTGGAGGAATGGAAATGGATGAGGCAGACTGCAAGAAAAAACAATAAAATGCACCATGGAATGAGATTAAGTCATGGAGAAAGCGAAGTCGAAGCCAAACTGCAACTCTCCCAGATACAGTACATTTTACGTATCTATCATCGATATTTATCGATATTTTGGCTTCAATCAACAATAACTTTTTTAAAAATCATGTGATTTGTCTCGGGTATGACTTTTTATTCACGTTATGAATCCAAAATTAAGTCTGCATTTCAATTCCGTCGATTTGACAACTTCAAAATTTTTCAATTTTTTCCATGCTACCCCCCTTGCAAAAATTTCGAAATTTTTTCAAAAATTTAATATCAAATTTTCTGCTTTAAATTAATGAAACAACTCAAAATTAGCATAAAAATGTTTTTTTCGTTGATTTCTGATTGATTTTGTGAAAAATAGAGAAAATTTACGCTATTTTTTGCGTATTTAATACTATATATATGCCTCATCTAATCCTGTTCCTTTTCATAGATTTAATCTGCTCTGTCCCACCCTTTATTTAGACAATTCCGCTCTTTTCTCTTCTTCCTTTTCTCTCCCTTCTCCGGCCTCGCCGCATAATGAGCGTTTGCCCAAGGAAATTCGACAAAATACTTAAGTGGCCACGCCCCCACACTGCTGTTACTCCACGCCCCTGCAACTGTCTGCTAATTGCATTTTATGAGCCTGCGCCTTCCCTCTGTCTCCGCCTCCCCTTCTGCCTGCGCTGCTTCACCCTCCCCCCGCCTGGGGCGTTTTACAGTTGAAGAAAACTTGAATTGCCGTGAAGCACGCAAGCGATGCTAGCTGCTCCTCCTGCTCCTGCTCCCGCTCCCGCTGCAGCTGCATCCTGTCCAGCTGCCACGCCATGCCAATTGCGCCTTCAGCTTGGCTTTGCAACTGATTTAATTTGATGGAAATATCAGAAATTTGAACAAATATCTATGAGTTTTCCAATTGCAGCACATGCACAATTTTGGGTAATTGCCAGGAGCAGGGCGGGGCAGGGAGGAGCAGCAGGGAGCTGGCAGCTGGGGCAACGAGCAGGCAGCAGATCGAGCTGAATTTATGACTTGCATTTTGCGATTGGCGCGTTCGTAATTTATTAACAAGCTCATCAATTACGCACAACAAACGGCGACGGGGCCGCACATAAACGGCAAAAGAAAGCGCAAGTCAGAGCGGGGAGGGCGGGGGCTGGGGTTGCAGAAGGGTAGAGGGAGCAGGTGTGCAAGCGAGACGGGGCTATTGGCCGTGCAGCATCCGCAACATGACCGAAAAACGGGAAATTGCCATTTAATGCTGCCTGCCTGCGCCCCTGCCGACACTCAGAGAGCATGGCCTGTGTGTGCGTGGGTGTGTGCCTGGGTGTGCCTGTGTGTGTGCCTGGGTGTACCTGTATGTGTGTGCCTGTGTGTGTGTATCTTCTGCCCCCGCTCAGTTTGATAATTTGAGAAAGAAAAAATGAGACCTCGTCAAAGTCAGCAACAAAATTTGCTGTCGCTACTCGCATGTCCCGTTATATGTCCCAAGCTGCGGGTGTGCGTGTGTGTGTGTGTTTCTATGCCATAAATATGCCGCGACATATATCGATGATTAAGGAGTTGTCATCTGCCGCCCACGCAACAATGCGAACAAACACAACAATGGCTTGTCCTTTGTGCGGCTGCCCCTGCCTCTGCCTCTGCCTCAGCTGCTGCCTGCACTGGCATCTCTTACAGTGTGTGCGAGTGTGTGTGTGTGTGAGTGTCCTTGTGCGCTGTAACTAAGTAGCAGACATTGCTGCACTGCGCGAAAAAAAGCTGTTAAAACTTTGTCACACAAAAAACTCAACTGCAAAGCGAAAAAACGCGCCAAGGAACTGCTTGAAAGCCTACAAGCTGGCAGCAGCTTTTAAAGCAGCTTTCTTTTAGTAGAAAAAGTAGCTAGAACAGCAGCACAATAGGTTGAGTAGGGCAACACTGTGCCAAGGTAGGGGAGAGAGCTTTAAGTAGCTTTTAAAGCAGCTTTTTGCAAAGTAGATTATAAAACTAAACTTGCTTAAGAACTGCCTGAACAGGCTCAGTTTGAGCTGGGTTAAAGTTGAAAAGAGAGCTTGGAGAAAGCTTTTCAAGCAGCTTTTTCAAGTAACGAGCTGAATGAATGAGCAGAATCATAAGGAAAGGACTGGATAGAACAAGAATATATAAAAAGCTTTCTTGACTCTTATTAAATTGTATTTTTATGAAATGTTCAGATAACCGGGTTTATCTCACCTTATTTAAGCAAATTCCTGCAACGATATATATAAAATATTACTAAACATGGATAAGTTAGTTAATGTGCCTAAGCTGCTTCCCGCAAATACCAACAAATCAAACAACAAACTCAACCCAAAGTACAACGTTAAATTAATTTACACACGCTTAACTGTGGTACGAGTGAAAAGCGCCACGCAGGGCTGTAAAACGGCCTCAAATTACATTTCCACTTAATGCTTGCACTATAATTAACCCGCCATAAATCATAGATCTCTATAATATGCACTTTGCAATAAAAGCGATGAAATTGCCAATAAACTGTAGCGCAATTATTATAAATTATGATTTTCTACTCGACCAAATTGTTGCTCGGTTTGCTGCGTCGATATGCTCGATATATACATACATATACATATATACATATATATATATGGTATATATGGTATCAGGTATTTTTATATATGTATGTTTGTGTTGTTTTTTTTGTATCTCTGTCGCCAAATTCGCATGCCAATGCCAGGCAGATTTGCTTTATTTATGCTGCGAAAACACAATCTGCTGCCACGCAGTATAACGGGCATATCGTATATAGCTGCCTCAGCCTGCCGCTGCGTGGTGCGTGCCACATGCCGCTTGCCCGCAAAACGAGGCAACACGCCGCGACCAAAATACACATTGCGCTGAGGCAGGCACAATAAACAATTCGCCTGTTTCGGTTTCGGTTTCGGTTTCAGTTTCGGTTTCAGTTCGAGGATATGGAATTCGATGTGGATTCTGCATAAATCTGACAAACTTTAAGATACAATTGCAGCTGCAGAGTCAGCAGAAGACAGTGGCAAAGAAAGAGACAGAGAATGAGGCAGCAAGGCAACCAAAGACCGAGACAGACTGTGCGAGAGCAGCAGGCAGCGGCGATTCTGCGGCAAGTTTATAAGGCAGAAAATGAGACGTCAGGCATGTCGCATACAATTATCTATATGCTGACGGTATGTGGGTGTCTGCTCGTGTATGTGTCTGTGTGTGTGTGTGCGAGCAATAATAACTGCGCTGCGCTGCGCTGAAACTTTTTGCCAGAGTTAAAGAAGTTTTAAAGTTTCTTTCGTTACTCATACGTCATGTTGTCCTCACGGGCAGAGCATGTATGCACTGCTATGTGTGTGTGTGTATGTGTGTGTGTGAGTGTAGTTATGTGTATAACATGTCTCTGCTTATGTGTGTGTGCTTGGCTGTGTGCGTGCCGTGCTGTGGCTAATACAACAGCTGGCCGAGTGTGGCAGAGGTTTAGCACGCACAGCAGAGACACCTTCATAGCCGCACACGCACACACACACATGCACACGCACACACGCAGGCAGCACAGATTTGAGCAACAGCTGCACGAGACGGCAAAACAGTTAAGATTGTTCAACCAAGAAGCCAGCGAAGCAGCCTCAAGAGAAGCCTCAATTTTCAGTTTCTAAGTTGATTTTCAAAGTTAAATTTTGATGCGAGCAAGCAAAAGTAGAGGAAGAAGTTGCGGCTATCAATGAAAGGCAGATAAAAAAGGAATAGAGAGAGAGAGAGAGAGAGAGAGGGGGAGAAAGATAGAGCGTGGGCAGCTAACACATCTAGTGCAAATAAACCAAGTCAAATGCAAAAACTGTAGCTAAAATTCAGCTAAACTAAAGTTAACCAAACTAAACTAAACTATTAAGCTGAGCTCATCCTGCATAAAGCTCAAGCTACGCATAACCGCTTGCCCTTCCCCATCGTTTCCAATTCATCTTAACTTTATTATTATTTTATCCTGCCAGTTATGCTCAGTTATCTGCAACTATCAAGGCATTTTCCAACTTTGTGTTGTGCTTTATAAAATCAAAACTTTTCCGCCACACACACATACAGTTTTCATCGAACTTTCCCTCTTCCCCTTCCCTTGCAGCTCAACTAACCCAAAGGTTGCAGCCAGTCTAGGCAGCTGCCCGTTTAGAGTTTGTGACCCTTAAAACTTGTGTGTGCGCAAATATTTTCGGGTCCCTTGGGAATTCTTCGTCGAACTGGCTTCGATTTTCCTTGTCAACACGAACTTGACAGGAATATATACCATATAGCTGGCAGGTCCACACACGGTGCGTATACGCAATGTGTGTATTGTTTACTTATTCGGGCAGACGGCAGGGGATCGTAGCATATTTTCGGGGCCAGGTTCGTGTGCCCAGCATTTTGCTGACAATTAATTGTGCATTAATTTTAATTAGGTCAATATTTCTCTTTTTACCAGGAACACACACATCCCCTCCTGTGCCGCCTGATTCCCACGAGAGAGGAGGCGTGGCTAATTACAAAAAGGAAAAGCGCCCAAAATTTTGTGCTGAGCGCAGCAGCAAAATTGAACCGAAACAAAGTGAGGCAACACAAGCCGGCCGAAACATTTCAATTAGCAGGGCAGGAGCGCAGATAAGGCAGGATATATAGAAGAGTATATATAGATATATATATAAATAGGTTATGGGTTTCAAACCATTTGAAACTTCTGCGAAAAATCGAAATACATTCCAGCAAGTTGTGCATTTCATGCAGCACGCTAAGGCGACCCTATTCTAGCCGCATTATGCATATACCGCTATTTTTATATATAGCTGAGTGTGTGTGTGTGTGTGTGACCACTTGCAGACTAATAGACGACATGACTCCGGCTTGCAATTGGCCAAATTGCGGTGCGGCCAAGAGTGGCGAAATGAGAAAGAAATCAAGTTGCCAAGCAGACCGAAAAGCAAATACTATGAAGGAATGGATGTGTTTAAGTGAGTGTGTGTGTTGTATGTGTGTGTGAGTTGCAAGTGTGAGTGTGTGTGTGTGTGTGCTGTGTGTGTGTGACTGTGTGCCAGCTGCCAATACGCAGACACGCAGCAACAACGGCAATTTACACTCATAATTTATCTGCGCTGTGTGTGGAGAAGCTACACGAATTTTGACATACTTCAAGGCGCCACTCGCACACACGCACACACACACACATACACATACAGAGAGGCAAGAAGACACACACACACAGGCAGAGGGCCCGCACACACACAGAGAGAGCGGCACAGGCTCAGCTGAATTGAAATTCTGGCAGCGGCAACAGCTTCAACTTGTTGACGACGACGGAAGCTGCCGCAAGTAGTGGGCGGCACAAGGCTGCAGCAGGCGTAGGGGCAGCATGGAGGGGCAGCGTGTAGGAGCAGAGGCAGCTGGCAGTGGGTAGAGCGACAGGGGCAGGGCTAAAGGCCGAGTCTGACGGCGGGGCGGGGCGGAGCAGAAAAAATCACAAGGCGCTGCTGGATTCAACAAATTGTTGAATGTACATACACACAGACACACACTCTTAGCTGTATGTGTGTGTGTGTGTGTGTGTATATACAAATAAAAATCTATCAATGTGTGCTGTGTGTGTCGGACTTTTTTCGCTTTATGTAAAAACGAAACACACACACACACGCGCGTAGTGGAACGTGCCTGTCGAGTGCTGGGCAAACCGTTTGCGGCATGCCCCTTGCCTGTGTGTGTGTGTGTGTGTGTGAGAGAGCACGAAACGGCAGCCGGAACGACAAGCTTCAAAATGGAGCACGGCTGAGACACACACACAGAGAAGCAGAGGCAGAGGCAGCGGCAGAGGCAGCGGCACAGTGGAGCGCACAGTGGAGCCTCGAGCCGCAATGAGTCTGTGATGAAACGTTAAAGAGCCAATAAATGGCTCGAAACAAACAAAAAATGCTGAAGATGAAGCAAAACAAACACACAGACAGATACAGCGAGTGAAGTTAACCGTTAGGCAGCGCAGCAGCAGCAGCAGCAGCGGCAGCGACTGCGACAGCATCGTCAAAATCTGCCAAACTTCACTTTTAAGTGCGTGAATGTAGCTGTATATATATGTGTGTGTGTATGAGTGTGTGTGTGTTTGTGTGTGTGTGTGTATGAGTGTGTGTGTGTGTGTGATTAAAGCCAAACACAACGTTATACTCCACGTACCGTTAGCATTGCCGTTACACTCTCGTGCTTTATTTTAAATTTCTTTTGAATTCGCAACTCGAACAAGAAAACTCAAGATATTTTTAAACAAATTTCCCTCGCTGCTTTTCCGCTTTTCACTTGATTTGCACCTTTTCCTTGTGTTCGTTTTTTAAACACACTGACTAAACGAGGCTGGGCAGCTGCTGCTGTTGTTTAAATTACCGTTAAAATATATATTGTGTTTCAATCGCACTTTTGTTTATGCACATTTATTTATATTTTTGTATATATTTCTTTCCTCTAGGAATTCGCTTCTTCTTCTATTTCTACTTGTTGTTGTTGTTGTTTCTCTTTGTAGGCTGTTGAATTTTTTATGAAGTCGACAACGACACACACACACACACATACACGGGCACTCACACTCACTCAGTGCGCCCGTGGGGCAACCACGCGCAGTTTTCGACTGTCGACTGTCGCTTTGCCTGCGTATGCGTGATACGTATACGTATTCTTGTGTGTTCGTGTACGTGTGCTTTCCACACTCGCGCTCTGTGTGTGTGTGTGAGCGAGCACGCGTTGCCGACGATGCTAACAGATCCAAATCTCGCCCAACACTGGACGTGGGAATGGCGCGTCTGGGGCGCTGGGGCTGCTCGCAGAAGCAGCGCCCGAGCAGGTGTAATGGCTGCCTGTTAAGGCTGTTAACAGCGCGCTGTTAACGTTCGATAACAGTGGGCAGGCCACTCGCAGCACGCGCAATAGGTCAGTGTTAACAGCGACTGTTGCTGCGGCGACTGTTACTGGCGCTGTTAATGCCTCTGCTGTTATTGTTGCTGCTGCTGTAACTGCTGCTGTTACTGCTGCTGTTACTGCCGCTGTGCGTAGCGAGCGACGTCGACTGCGACAGCAGCTGGGACAAAATTGTTTTTTTCTACTTCGCTCTCGCCGCCCCTCGCTCTCCCGCTCTCACTCTCTCTCTTTCGCTCTGCTTACAGTCTGGCTAGCCTTAGTCTGTTATTTATGCGATGCTGTTGCATGTTTTAGCCCAAGCATCTGTTTTCTATCAAAAACTTTGTTGTGAACGTTTTACGACTAGCTGCCTGTCTGTGTGTGTGGGTGTCTGTGTGTTTGCCTTAGCCTGTGCGCCTCTCTGTGTGTGTGTGTGCCTGTGTATGCTTATGAACACGTTGGATTTGGAAGCGTTTTATGGCACTGCTTCCGTTAGCCGAGCGGAAAAATGTTCAGTACAAAAAAGACACACACACAGAGGGGGAAAGAGACGCAGACAGACAGAGAAAAAGACACAGCGTAATATGCAAAATGGCTTTTGTGTGTTCTGGCTTGTTGTTGTTGTTGCTGCTGCTGCTGTAATCTCGTGGTGATGATAGTCGTCACTCGTGCATGCGCTGCGCGCTAATGCGCCCATTTTTTATGCGTTTATTTAAGGCAAGCGTAGAAAACTCTATGCGAAAGTGTCGCGCAGGTTTTTGCTGCGATTTATAGAGCGAGCGAGCGGGGGAGGGAGAGACATGCTGTCGTGCTGTCTTAGCCAAGTCAGCGTGTAAGCCAAAAGAAATGAGCCAAGTCAGCAGCAGCCCAAAAAAATCCCCCACACACACACACACACACACACTGAGACGCTGCCTGGGCGACGCAGACGTGCGCAGCTTCGCCGTGTGTCCGCTCTAACGGCGCTTGTGGCACGCGGCGGCGTGCGTAAAACGCACACAAGCACAGGCTGAGGCACACGTACACGGCGATAAACACAATTACACGCAGCGAGTTCACTTTGCTAATGGAGCCGTGTGCTTACATTGATGTTGTTGCCACTGCCACACAGGGAATACACATGTTGCCACACACACGCACACACACACACGTACACACTCACACGCACAACCACGCACACGTACGCATTATGAGCTGTTGCTGCTAAGCACGCGCGCCAATTCATTAGCCTACTTCGAGGCGCGCGTCAAGAAAAAACCCGCTCGCATACCCGAAAATCGTCTTTATTTCATACTATTCGATCGTTCATAGTATATTGGCTGGGATTGCGGCGCGGCGTGGCGTTGCGCAGGGGGGAATAGGCAGCTAAGCTCGTCTTGTCCGCACTGCACTCGGCCCGACTGCGAGCGTGTCGAGTACTCGGCATCAACTGTCTGCATCCCACGCACACAATGCGACACTTGCCAAGCGCGTTAACAGCGAAGAGAGCCTTGACTGTTAAGTTAACATTAACAGTGCGCGCGCTAACAGCCCCTGCCAGCTAAGTTGGCCAATAGGTCAGTTACACTCGGCAGCTGCAGTGCTTTGCCGCAGCGCAGAAATCTCAATGTTAAAAATTAATATTCGTTAACAGACACTGAGAGAAATTTTACCACAAAATTATTATTATTATTTATTTAATTTTAATTGTAAAACAATTAAACACGCGACTTTAAGTTACCCTTCGCACAATTTTAAGCAAGCCATGGCTTTAGTTTGCTAAAAAAATACTCTGGCTAAGCCTCTATTAATTTAACTTACTCTAAAAAAAATAAATAAATTTCAATTTATGAACTATTATAAAAACATAATTTATTTAATAAAATCTGAAACTTCTGGGTTAGTTTATTTTACCAGAAATACCTTGTGGAGTTTCCTTCTTCAGCATATTAAATGCGGCAGTTAAGAGTAAATCCAGTCATGCACTGTGCGTAGAGCTGTATTTTAATGCACACACGCAAGCACACACAGGCACACTCCCACACATACAGGCAGCCCGTAACCGTCTGCAGACAGCTCTTTGCCAGCATAATAAATTAACAATATTTATGATGCCGAGATAAATGTAAACGCAAAAGGCCAGTTTATTGCACGCCCATTTCCACTGCAGACTGTATGCAAATTTTTAAATGAAATGCCTTTGCATAGCATTTGTTATAATTCACATTTAATTTTCCAATTTCCACACAATGAAACGAGCTGCTCTCCTGAGTTTGTTAAATACAAATTGTATTTGGTAAATTAAAAGGGATGCGTGGGGAGGGGATTGGGTATGTAAATAGATTTTTACAGAAATTTCATAATTAGATAAAACTATATTCGTAAAGCTAAGGCACTTAACGGCGATCGGTCTTGCCCGTGCCACGCTTGCCGGAATACAGATGCCTGGGCATTTTGGTGCCAATGAAACGATCCGCCTCGCCCTTGAGACCCATGCGTGTAACCTTCTTGGCAATGTCGCGCTTGGCCATCTGTTGCGCCTTCTTGCGTATGGCCACATCCTTGATACCCAGCTTGTCGCGTGTGGGCGCACGCTTCAGTGGCTTGCCGGTCTTCCTAACGACAGCGGATTCTTCTTTGTCCAGCAGCGGCTGCTTCGGTGTGCCCTTGCTGCCCACAGGCACAATGCTGCGACGTATATCCACAACCGACTTGGTAAAGTTGGCGTTCTCATTGCCAGACATATCGACGCCCAGACCCTCCATTGTCGAGACCAGCTTGTTGACCGAACGATCACGCACCTTGGGCTGCTTGTGACGCGGAATGATGGGCTTGTTCTTGCGCGAGGACAGACGCTTCTCGTCGCGCAGCTCGAAACGCTTGCCGCGTATCTGCTTGGCCATTTCACGAATCTCCTTGAGCGTCTCGTCCATCGACATGTCGGGCACATTGTACAAGCCACCAGCTTCGCGCAGACCCTCTTCACGCTCCAGCTCCTCCAATTTCTCGAAGATATCGGCATCGATGTAGTCCGCAATGTTGCGTCCCTCCCAGAACTCTGGTATCACATCGTAGCGTTCGTCTTCGGGAATTTCCTCGTAGTTCTTCTTCAGATCCAGTGTGTAATCATCACCCATCTCCTCCTCGATCTCCTTCTCCAGCTTGCGTTTGCGCTCAGCCTTGACGGCGTTCTGTTCGAGACGCGCCAGTGCCTGCTCCGGAATACAAGGGGCCCTGACCTTATCGTCACGCGGTGCTGGCATTGCCACATGCAGGCGGTTCAGTATGTTGTCCACCTTCTTGGTGCGCATCTTCTGGTCCACACGGTACGAGAGCAGACGCTCGCAAGCCTCTGTCTTGACCTCCATGACGCCAGTTTCCTGAACTGTGGACATGAACATGACAGGAATCTGTTTGTCCTCCTGCAGCTTAGTGATAATGGCCTGACGCTCTGGAGGCATGTCTTCCAACGTCAATATGTCGATTTTGTTGATGGCCAATATCAGTGGCTTATTGGTGAACAGAGGCTTAATGCTCTCGAACAGTTTCACCTGCTCCTCCAGCGAGTGACCGCACTGCTCCGAAATGTCCATGAAGTACAGCACACAAGCACGCAAATGTGCCAGAGCTGTGATGGCCTGCATTTCAATGACATTGCGCTCCTCGAGTGGATGATCCAGAATTCCGGGTGTGTCGATCACCTGCCAGCGTAGGTATTTGTAGTCTGTGTGTCCCACATACAGGGATTTCGTTGTGAAGGCATAGGGCTGCACTTCCACATCGGCACGTGTGATTTTGTTGATGAACGACGACTTGCCCACGTTGGGGAAACCGCAGATGATGATTGTGCGTGAATAGGGATCGATGGTAGGCAGACGGGACAAATGCTGACGCACCTGTTCCAGATAGGTCAAGTTGGAGGCCTGACGCTTCATTATTGTGGCCATGCGACCAAGTGCAGCCTTCTTCAGCTGCTTGCAACGGTACAAGGAATCACCGTACTTCAGCAGACGCACATAGTCCTTGGCCACGCTGCAAATAGAGAAATCTTTAATAGAATATGTGTTTGGTAATAAATATTCAGATTACTTACTTGTCCACCAAATGCCTGGCTGTGTTTAACTGACCCAACGCCAGCTTGTAATGGTCCTTATCGTAGAGGACATTCATCAAATCTGCATAGAATGGATGCACATCATCCAGCTTGGGGAAATCCTGTATGATCTGCGACAGACGATCGTGGAAGTTCTGTTGAGTGTACTTCACCTTGCGCGTGTAAAACGCCCGAATACGGGAGATTTTGTAGCCCTTGTGGACGACTGTGGGCGTCTTACGCTGTGTCTTCGACAGCATAATATCGATGAAGTCCTGCAAAAGAAACAAAATAGTTATTATTTACATACTGCGCATTTGTAAACAGTGCCATGAGGTTAGGTCCGCGTGGGGACGGGTGCTCCGATGGACGTAAACAAAATATGAGATGTTTTCTTATAATTACCTTTGCTGGCGGAACCACCATTATCTTCTTGAAGTTGTACAAACTCATTTTGGCAGAAATATATTTATTTTCCACGAAAAAAAGGAAAATAAATGGGAATCAGCAGAAAAACACCACGCGGTGCCTGCAATAGATTCCAAAAAGAGAGATGAGAGAACGTCGATATTTTCAGATGCGAGTTTCGTGCAATAGTCCACAACAAGCGGGTATCGATATCTAGAATGTGGTTTAAAGCATCGATACTCTGTGGTAATTGCACTCGTGCGTCATAAATCGAGTATTCTATCGATATGCTAGAAAATCATAGCATAAAGTAAATTTGTTATTTACTTATTTTGCTAATAAATGTTGTAAATTAAAGAAAGTATAAAGCACTCGAATACTTTGATAATAATACTGAAAAAGTGAGCGTTCCCAAACGTTGAACCACGATATGCCATTACAAATAAGGCCAAGTATACGAGCTGCATTGGGATATTTGCGAACACGTAGTAAATCTTATCAAAGATTGTTTATTATTGAATATTTCTAGAAGTCAGTTAGCTGAAAACGAGTCCCAATTAAAATGCATCAAAAGCCTGGAAACAAGCCCTTCAAGTGTGATAAATGCAAATACGCGTCGAATCGGGCCTTCGACCTGCGACGCCACGAGCAGCGTCATACCAAAGTGAAGCTGATCAAGGATGCCTTCACGTGCAGCGTTTGCTCGTTCACCACGAAGTATAAAACAAATCTGGGACGTCATATGCGAACACACGTACAAAGTGCCGAAGAGAACGAGGATGATGCATGTGAGGAGATCCTCGTAGAGCTAATAGGACCAACAGAATCAAGATCCATGGAGGATACAGAAACAGATCAGGATCCAAATATAAACGCAGAAGTCGTCTCGTCGAACTCTTCTGGCACTGAACAGGTCTACAGTCCCAGCAAAAAGAACCGAATGAAAGTATTTGTATGTGGACAATGCCACTACTCCTGCACCCGTGCCTTCGATCTTCGGCGACACGAGCAGTCGCATACGAGGGCTAAAATCATCGAGGGAATCGCGTATCAGTGCAACAAGTGCAACTACACTACGAAGTGGAAACGCAACATAAAGCGGCACGTCGCGAAGCACGTTCAGCTGAGTCAGCAATTCGAAGTCGCAAACGAGGATGATCTGACCAGCGAAGAGGTCATCGTGGATCTGATAAATTCAGATGATATACGCACTGAAATTGAAATTGAGCATCAGCCTGAACCTGAACCTGAACCTGAGCAGGAGACGGAGACGGAACCAGACCCAGGGAGTGCAAGTCCGGTAGTGGAAGTCGAATCATCTGGACAAAGGTTGTTTAAATGCGCCAAGTGTAAATACGTATCGAAAAGGGCATTCGATCTGCGACGGCATGAACGAAGGCATACGAAAGTGAGGGTACTCGATGGCGCTGTGGTGAAATGTCCCGAATGCCCGTTTGTAACAAAGTGGAAACGTAACATTAGACGCCACATGGAGCAACACAGGCGCACATCCCGTGAAGAAAATCCCAATTCCACAAAGCAGATTTTTGAGAATTTGGTGCAGAATCTTAGATGGGATTCCGACGCAGAAACAATGCTAATTGAAGCAATTAATTCCGATGCAGAGGAAGCTACACCCAAAGAAGAGCAAGAGGAACAGTTCTTGGATTACGATGCAGTAGAGGCTGAAGAAGAAGAAGAGGGAGTGCTGCCTTCCCACTGGGTGGCACTCAACTCAAGGCGCATTGCTCCACTTAAGTCCTGTACTCAGACCAATGAATATTTTCACCAGCAAATAAAGTGAAGATTGAACATTTTAGTTGTATATAATATAACAACTTTCTTTATTTCTAAATAAATTAAGTATAGTACGATTTAAAAAACAAAGCAAATACGTTGATAATTTAAATGAATAGTAAAAGGTAAGTATTAAATACTTATATAACTAAGGTATAATTTAGTCACATTTCAACGAGTACATCGATACTTTAAGCAAAGTTATCGATTCGTCTATGTGCAAAAGTAAGAGTGGAATTCGATGAGTCGACGTTAATACATCACTAGTTTCGATGTTTTTTTACATAGTCAATCACACGAAATTGTTGCTTAATTTCGCGTAAAATCTACATAAATTTTCTCGTTCAAGCGCAACTAACAAAGAAGCAACCAAACAAATCTGTAAAAATGGCCGACGACTGGGGTAAGTGCACGTGGATGCGTCATTCATGCAACAAAGAAAAAAACTAACGTGGGCGCTGCGCATGTGGCGCTCGTTGTGAGCACCCGTTCCTACCCCACCCCCTTTCCCGTGATTCCGTCCCGTATGAGACAAGAAAGGAGACAGCCAGACGCGTTGCTGGCGTATGGCAACGTGCACCAACCTTGATAGATTGTATATTTTTAGATCTGTGAGAGTGTCAAATTATTAATTGAAAACTTTGTTTCACTTCCTCATAATTATTCCGTAGAATCCGCCGCCGACAATGAAATAGATATACGTCCGAATGCAGCTAACAATATAAACAAGTGGGAGGGCGAGGACGACGACGAGGATGTTAAGGTACGATCGCACTTTTGACCTTTATCATTTCGCATACTGCGCAATCTGCATACACTGCTCGGCACACCAACTCGGCAATTGTTGATGCCGTTGTTGCTTTTGTGCCACATTGTCGAAACTCGTTTTCGTTTTCGTCTTCGACTCCGTTGTGGTGCATAACAAATTTCACTTTCACGCTGTACACGTGGTCACTTTACACTTTTGTGCGCTGTGTATGACTCATCTAATGCATTTGTTGTTCATTTACATATACAGGAGAGCTGGGAGGATGAGGAGGAGAAGAAGGACGAGGAGAAACCCACACAAAAAACAGATGCGCCAGTCAAAACTAAACCGAACAAGGCGCTGAAAGCCAAACTAGCCGAGCAGGAGGTAGAGCTCATTGAAATATTTATAAATGTATTAAATTATTAACTAAATTGTAATTAATTTAGCGTATTGATGAGGAGGAGGAGGCTAAACGCCTGGCCAACATGACGGCCGAGGAGAAGCTGGCGGAGAAACTGCGTCTGCAGAAGATTCAGGAGGAATCCGATTTGAAGAGCGCTCTGGACACATTCGGCGTGACGAGTATAGGTGGCGGCCTCGACGCCTTCAATCCGCAGAGTAAAGAGGAGTTCAAAGAGTTCGGTGCCACGCTTAGCTGGAAGGTTGCACAATATCGGGAATCCCCACATTTTTCGCAATTCATCGAGGATCTGGTGCGCACCTTGTGCGTGAACTGTAAGTGATTGGGGAATCATCACGCAAAGCTGATAACATCGTATGCTAATCTATGTTCTGTTTTTCCGCTTATCAAGTGAGCGCCGCTGACATTAAGAAGGTCAAGATGAGCGTGGAGAGTTTACACTCGGAAAAGCTTAAGATGGAGAAAGCAAATGCCAAGAAGCCAGCAGCCAAGGGCAAGGGAAAGGTCTCATTGCGCACAGAGAACGATGTAAGTGTACACGCGGAATCGATTGACGGCACAAAACACATGGTTAATTGCTTGAACCATTTCACTTTCAGGATATTGATGGTTATCAGAAGTATGGAAATGATTTTACCGACGATTACGACGATTTTATGTGAACAGGATCTAAGTACATACACACACACACACGCATATATTATTGATTATATATAGTTGCTTGTTGGAAGAGTCAGAGATATGTGAAGATAAAGTGAAAGCAGTCGGACGAGAGAGAGAGAGAGAGAGAGAGAGAGGGGGAGCGAAGAGAAAAGAAAGATAGTGCTTCTTGTTAAGGAAACCGCAGGAATTTGAATCCTTTTTGTTGATTATGAGAGCTGATTATACGCGCCATATTAATATATATGTATATAAATGTGTTTACGTATCTACATATATATATATTTTTATGACAGCACAGACACCATTACACTTACATACATACATGTAAAAAATATAATATACTTTATTAAATAGAATAACAAGTAAAGTCAAGTCAAGCAAGCAATCACGAAACCTCAACGAACATTTTTCAGAACACAGAAGAGAATCCAGATAAATAAGGTACATGGAAAGCTTCTTGTAAATTCAATTTTGTATAATACTATAAAGCGATATTAAACTGTAAAACAAGCTCAAGGAAAACATGCGTTAATCCTTTAATTTCTCACAATTAGCGAAATTTCATGATATGCAAAGTATTTACACGAAATTACAATATGCGCTTGTGACGTCAGCACACAATGCAACCTTGTTTCATTTGGCATGCAATGCTACGCTGTCGACAAGCTGGCAACGCCAGAGCTGGTAGCACGTGTAGTGTGTTTTTTGTTGATCACCAAACAAAAACATGACGGACAATTTAAATAATTATTTTGCCGGTATTAATTGTTGTTTAATTGCAAATTCATTTAAATTAAATGATTCAATTTGCAGAAGCAGCTGCCACAGAGTTGCCCAGTTCAGAGGACGAGGCCGAAATCGAGGATGCAGACACTTGTAGAGCTTCGGAGCTGTCTGCAGCGTTCGGTTTTCAATATCCCAAAGATGAATCGTCGCTGTCGCTGAAACGGGACTATGTGCTGGGTCTTTGTGCGGACAGTGGATTCACGCGACTTGCAGCCGGTCTGTCGAATACAAGCGTAAAGATCTACGACCTCAATGCGACGGGTGCACTCGCAGCAATTCACCAAGAGCGCGTGCCCGTTGTATGCGGCACGGATGAGCGGGTCACAATCTGTGGAGTTCGTTTCCTCGACGAGAGTAGCGACACGCTGCTGGTGGGCACCACCAACGGTGTGGTGCGACTGTTTGATCTGCGCGCCGAAGGCGAACAGGCGCGTTTCCTATACAAAAGTTCGCCCGATGCCGAAGCCGGCTTGCCGCCCGTGCCGAAGTCCATCTCAGCGTTCGATCGGAATGCGAACAGTCGCATCGTCTGCAGCGGCACCGAGCAGCACATGGGCAACGTGTATCTGCTGTTCTTCGATGTGCGCGAGCGCAAGCAGCTCGGCGTCTATCACGACAGTCACGAGGACGATGTGACTTCGGTGCGTTTCCATCCCACAAATCCGGATCTCTTGTGCACCGGCGGCACCGATGGCCTAATCAACGTGTTCGACATCAAGGAGACCGACGAAGACGAGGCGCTGCTCAACACCATCAACACGGAGAGCAGTGTGCATCGTCTCAACTGGCATCGCAACGTGAACGAGCAGGACATCATCTCATGCATTACGCACACCAACGACTTCAAGAGCTATGAGTGCGAGGAGGGCGACGAGGTCATCTCGTTCGACCGTTCCGCTATAACAGCTGGCATTCGTCGCAAGAATGCTGGCAATTTCAATCTAATCAATGCTCACAATCTGGAGGATGATGGGGTTTTCCTGCTCGCCGGCACCAACTTTAATCGCGGGTAAGTCTCGAGTCGCTTGCAGGGCAACGCCTCTACTAAGAGTTGCTTCTTCCTTTCCAGTGAGATCCTGAGATCAGTCAGTGCACCCGCCAAGGACACCCTCAAGCCGCTCACCAACTTTGTGGGCAACAAACAAATCGTGCGCGACAGTTTGTACGATGCCAAGCGCAACTTGTTGATAACGGGCGGTGAGAGCGGCATCATTACCGTCTGGACACCCGATGCGGCCAACAACAACACGGGCAACAGCGCTAAGCTGAAGAGTAAATCGAAGGCAGCAAAGTCACACAAGAAAAACCCCTATTAATTACCATAAATAAAGACGTTTTATATAATGTTTAATATTAAATTAAATTCGATTTTTTCACTTCAAAAATGGCGTTGCCAGAGGTCACTGACAATTGCAGCTAACTGCTAAACCATTGGTGCTGCCACTTTTTTAAAATAGTTTGCTCACTGACAAACTCTGCTTGTTGCAGAGCGCTGAGCATGTTCTAAAAACTACGTTACGTTGCATTAGTAGCGTAACGTAAACTCGTAGTAGGTTTGGGGTGGTTGTACTCCAGAAAAAAAAATGGGTGGGACTTTTTTGGAATCTTAAAAAATCGATGCATAAACGATGAGGACGGAAAACGTCTAAGATTGTATGTGTTAAATGCTTGGGTGAATGAACTAAGCATTTTTTGGAATTAAGAGAGTGGAAATTAATTGGCTTTATTTATATTTCTACCCTAAAAGCATCTATTTCTAGGGATCCCACTCCGTTATACTATTGTATATTATATTAGATTATACAATAACTAAATGAATAAAATAAAATCTCGACTCTATTACATTATAAATTTCATTGTATGAACATTCTTCTATTATTACGCCCATTTTCGCTCTACAAGCACGGCGCAGTACATAATGAGTTCATTTTACGAGCAAATCGTCCTATTTCGGTCGCAGCAAGCTCGCTCTGCTTAGTAAAAAATTAACACATCCTTAACACAAGCAGCGCACATCCTTAGAATAATAATTCCAGGCTCTCTCTGCGAACTCTCTCCCTCTCCCTCTCTCTCTGCTTCGTCTATTTTCCGGCTGTAGGCGGCCAATTAGTGCTGCGGGAGGCATTTCGAATTCGTGCCCACAAATCGTCTAATCCACTGCCACTGGCCGGGACTGAACTGGAACCGGGCAGGGCAGAACGGGACTCGGCTAAATGTTGACAAATACAACACCTACGATACAAATAAAATTGCTACAGAAGTACCACCTAAAACGTAGCATCGGCCCAGCGAGAGCGAGCGAGAGAGAGAGGCCTAACCGGAACGACTTAATTTTCACAAATTTACGAACATTTAGGCAGGCAGCAGAAGAAGAAGAGGAAAAAAGGCAGCGATGCCGCCACCGTTGCATTTGGTCCTGCGGCGCACAGGATACTCGGACTGCGACTCCGACTCCGACTCCGACTCGCACTCAAACCGCCACTCACCGTGGCTAATTGCTCATGAATAAATTGCAGTGTAAAGAATTCCATCGAAACCCTCGGCCAGGCCGAGTCACAGTTGCAGTCTGCAACATCCTCGGTCGGCTGCTTCTTCAACCAAAATATTATGGTGTTCCCCGCTGTTCGCGCACAGTCAGCGCGAATTTGCTGCGGTAAGTCGATGCTGTTTTTGGGTCTCTCGCAGCTCTGTCTCGGTTTCATCTCCGGAGCCTGCAGGCTCTTTGGCGGCTCTGTCGTCGCTTTGATTTGACATGTTTGTTAGCAGGGCGCTTGACCCTGAGCTGCTTGTGTTCCACTTTGATGTGATTCGTCAGTGTGGTGGACTACCGGCTACCGGCTCCGTCTTTGCCGACACTACCGCGCACAGTCCAGGATACCCTATGCCCTATCTGCCTGTATTTTTCCTCGGATTCCCAACAGCGTTTGTTGGCGTATTCGCCTTGTTTGTTTTCCACTGTTTCTGCTGTTTTTGCTGGAGAGGCATTCGTCAGGCCCGGCATGGTCGCCGGGGTCTGCGCCCCGCAGGTTCGCATACCGCAATACGCTGTATTTATAGTAAACGTAGCCGATCGATTGCCATCCATTTGCGGTTCCGTTTCGCCAAGGACTCTGCGTGGTTAACCAAAGCCGTCTGCGCTTTAAGTTGCTCGCAGCGCGAGCAAAATGTCTTTATTTTCCATTTCACATAGTTTTCCATACTGATGCATGCAATCACAGTGCGAAATTCTCTAAATTTATTTGAGATTCATTTAATTGGAAACGAGGTCAACTCTGTCTGGTCAGCTTACATATTTATTAGCTGCAAGCGGAGCTTGGCAGACAATCGATGCTAATAATCGATACTTGTGTTCTTGTGTACTTGCCTTGCACAAGCTCAGCTGTGTCGGCGCTCTCAAAAGCTGAGTGTCATTGATTTGCGACATTTATCTCAATTAAATCGCATGTTAATTTACATAGCAGCACAAGCTTGAGTTTGATGTTTAGGCAGAGACACAATTAATTAAAGTAAAGCGTATTGACAAATAAAACTCTATTTAAGCTGAAAGAATAAAGTCTCCAAGCCTTAATTTGCTGTTTAGGTACTGTGCAGCTTAAGCTTAAGCTAAGCTTGATTGCAACCTAATTAATAGATGTTTGTTAACTTAACAGACCGCGTCAACTCTGTCTTGTGCCCCTGGCCCCGGCACAGGTATGTAGCACATGTGTCTGTGCTGCCATTGAGCAAACAGGGCAAGTTTCCTGGCCGTAAAAAAGAAACCGCTAATCATGCGCCCACACAATATCCGACAATGGCTCACCTAATTATTTGGCTCAATTGTAAGCGGCTCGTGCTCTCTTTTCTTGCTCTTCTTTTTTTTTTTGTTTGTTCTCGCCCGACACTCGACAAAAAGCGAGCCAATTTTTAAACGATTTGTTTCTCTTTTTATGAGTTTTTTCCATTGTACGCATTTTTTCCACTGTCCGCTGCTCTACAAACCTCCTAATTACGGCAGTTAGTTGTTGTTAGTCCCTGTCCCGGGCCGGGCCGAGCCGCGTTGAGCCGCCTGCCTCCTGCATCCTGCGGCTCATTTTTATTACGCGCTCGCATTTCCACTAAAAATTGTGCCATTTTTTTCCTTTCTCTCTCTTGTTTTCCAGCTCGAGCTGTCGGGCCCGGGAACACGTTCTTTGGCTTTAGGTAGACGCGCCTTTTTATTGGTGCACCTTCGGCGAAAAATTGCGCGGCGACCGCAGTCCTGCAGCGAGTCCTGCCGCGGTCCGCGTCGCGTCCTCGGTGACCTCGTTCCAGCAGCAGCAGCTCTCGGCTCTGCCGTCTATCTGGAATTGAATAATAATAAAAAATTGAGCGTGATTGGGAGAAACTCAAAGAAATGGCTATAAACTAGCCAAATAATTTAGAGTATTTTCAATTTTCCACTTCTTTGCTGAATTAAATCAATTCAAACTCTCCTGCGCAACTGCAGTTCGCTCGGCCAATGCCAGAGTATCTGTGCCTAATGGGCATTTATTGGGCGCAATTAAAAAAATATATTTTACAATAAAAAGATAAAAATACTTGGGCTGTGTGTGTGTGTGTGTGTGTCTCGGTCTCGTTTCGCATTGTTTGCTGGAAAATTTTATGGTTCGTTCGTTTTGGTCCCGTTTTTCATTGTTTGCGGCAAAGAAATTGTCTCAAAAATTATGGTACATGGTATGGTGTATGGCGTATGGTATATGCAGATTTTTATGGGATACCGCTGGCAGGCCGGGCGTAGCGTTCGCAGAAAAACGCGAGTCTCCTGTCGCGCATTCCGAGGACCCGACGACAGCGTCGATATTAGGAAACTAGATCAAACTTTTTTGTTTCCATTGTGCATTTTTTCTTGGGCTGCGCTAGTTTTTTTCCCCGAACGCGACAACAACGACGACTGCTCTAATTTTTTAATTCTTCACGGGTTTTTATGGCCGCCGCTGGAAAAACAACAGTGCGCTGAGCACGAAAAACAACAGCGTTTTCCACAAGGTTACTGAGCAGCATTTATCGCCCACAGGCCATACCCTACTTACCTGTTAATTGTGGCCATAATTCAGAGCAAACTCTGAGCCGGACTCGCACTCCGAACCTCGTCTCCGGCTACGTTTTTAACAGAGTTTGAGTTCAGAGTTCGTTCTCGTTTCCATATTTTTATTAGGGCGTGCTCTGCTTGGCAAGATCGTAAATCTCGGGAGATGTGAATGCAACAGGGGCTTCATTTTTAGCTGCTTTTTCGGGCATTTTTAGCTATAGAATTGGAGGTTTTTTTGAGAAGGAAGCTGTTACTTCTGCTGATTTTCAGCTTTTTTCTATTCTCTTTAAGAACTTGCTTTTAAAAACATTAAAGCATTTACCTCTTAATATCGAATATCTAATTTATTGGCATTTTAAGTTATAAGTTTCTAGAATCTATCTAAACTTACTAAGGAAGTTTACTTTTTATCCTATTCCTTTTTCTGCCCACCAGCTAGACTTTCCAATCTCCTCCTTCAGCTACTTAGGATCATTATGTGCTTCAAGCTTTGCAGTTGGAACTTTTGCATACTCTGCAAACTAAAGCTGATACAATTTTCGAAATAATTACAGGGTAATATTACCAAAGAAATATGTTGTAACTGCAAAGGGATTGTATGGGCTTGTATTCCGCCTTTATAGGCAGTATGTAGTTGTGTGTGTGTGTGTCTCTGTCTGTGTGTACTTTCCATAATCAGCATAATCAGCGAGATCGGCGCTTTGTGCGCGCAAAATGGCAATAAAAGAGCAAAAGGGCAACAACGCGTCGGTCACAAAGGGCGTATTCCACGTATTCGGGCTCAACTCGAATCTCCGCTCTGTCTCTCGCTCGGCGCGATGATGGCGAAAGTGTTCGCGTAGTGATCGGGTAGGGTCGCGGCTCGGGCAGGTACCGCGTCGGCGGGCGGAGTGAAAGGTTGAAAGGGAAGGCGAAGGTGCTGCCATAAAGGGTATTTACTGTCGCTGCCGCAGTGTCGCGTTGCCTTTGGCCCAAAAGGTTGCTCATTCTGCGGGACAGCGCGGACAAGTTGGACAGCCTGGACAGCCTGGACAAGGCACCGCGAGCGGCGGACAAAAGCGCAAATGAATGCACAATAGGCAAGGTTGCGGGTAGGGTTCGCAAGGCTTGATAGGGCAGGTAGGGCCAGTAGAGGCTGCGGGCTCGTCCGGGCGAGTTAATGCAAATAGCGCGCAATATAACCCAATAATTTTAACTAACTCACGGAAACCAGAGCAAGCAGCGGAGTTACTTAGTAATGCATAACAATGGCTCAGGCGGGCAGAGAGAGAGAGAGAGAGAGAGTGGGAGAGTAGGAGAGAGCGAGAGCGAGTAGAGCATGGACAGATCTGAAGGTTTCCTTGCGTTAATCCCTTTGCCATCAGCGACATTATTAGTCAATTTCGTGTTACTCGCTTCGAATACTTTTCCCTGCGTTTCCTGCATTTTCCGCTTTTCACTTTCGCCTGCGGCGAGTTAGATTTTATTGCAGCATCTTGAACAATCGTTGTTGGACACACGCTGTGCCCCTCCTCAGCCCGTGCTCTAGTTTCCAGCCTGATTTAGGCGGAATTCCATGGCAGCGTCGCAGCCATCGGGTTAGCCGGGTTAGCGTTAACCTACGCTTTTAACTTTAAACTCGACTTCGACTCCGTTTTCGACTCCGATTCCCGACTCCGACTCCGACTCCGTTAGCCACTCCTTTAGCGCGTCCTGCGCCTGCATCGGACTTTCCACACACAGACGGCGCGCCTGCCTGCCGTTTGTTTATTTGTTTGTTTGCAGCGGATTAATGGGATTAATCCTGCCCAGAGCGGGGCTTGATCCCACAGCTGATCCGCCTGCCGGCGAATTTTCATTAGAAAGTCAGGCTGCATAATGACGCTGGCGCGGATTAGCCGCATAACCTAATTAACGGATTATTTAATCCATTTGTTTTTTTTACAACGCGACACTAGCTTAACCCTAAGCCGCCGCTGCATCGCGTTGGGTGCGTGCAGCGCGGGTTAAACCGCGCAGGTAGTGCAGGCTCGGGTTAGCTTACGCAAGGCGCAGGCAAATGGGTTGGCAAGTGACCTGGCAAATGTGCTCCCACTGCCACAGATCCTTCTCCTGCACCTCTAGCTTCTCCTGCTCTTCCTGCTTCTGCTCCATCTACTTAACCTTCTCCAGCACTTCCACTTCTAGCTTCTCGCACTCCTCCTGCTTCTTCTGCTTCTGATCCATAACTAAACCTTTTCCTGCTCTTCCTTCAAGCCCTACACCTCAACTTATCCCTCGCCTTGCTATCCTCTTTTACTCCTTTTTGATCTCTACTCCTTAACTGCTTCTTCACCTTAGTTTTTCTTCTTCTGCTTCTTCTATCTCCTCCAACTCATTCTAAGCTTCTAGCTTCTCCTTCCCCCCTTCTATTCCTCTTCCTCCTCCAGTTTCTCCCCATCATCGTGCTTCTTTTGCCTCTCCTACATCTTCTAGTCCTTCTTTTCCTTCTCCATCTACTCCATATACTCCTTCTTTTCCATCTTCTCCATAGAAGAAGGAGTATTCTTTTCCATCTACTCCAGCTTCATCTTATGCCTCCTACAGTCTCTACTCCTTTTGCTCCTTCTACTCCTTCTGCAGCTCTTCTTCCTTCTTCTGCTTTTCCTCCGGCTCCTCCTGCTTGCCCTGCACCTCTTCCTCATCTTCCTCCTGCTGCTACTCCTTCTGCTTCTTCATCTCCATTTACTCCTTATCCACTCGTTCCTAAATCGCTTCCTTCTCCTGCCTTTCCTCCTCCTGCCTTTCCTCCAGTTCCTCCCGCTCCTGCTCCTGCTCCTTCTGCCGCTCTCAGTCTCGCTGCGGGTACAGTTGCGCCTGCCACAGGCAGCAGCATGATTATATCATCATAATAAATGTTTGCCGCAACTAAACTGAAACTTTTCAAATTAAGTTTCAACAACTGCGCCCCCAAAGCACGCCCCGCCGCCCCCACCAGCATTAGCCGAGCTCAGCCTCTGTCTCTCTGTGTGTGTGTGTGTGTGTGTGTGTGTGTGTGTGTGTGTGTGTGTGTGTGGAGCGTGTCCGTGTGCCTCGCTGTGGGCGTTGTCCAAAACTTTAGCTTTATTTGCCCGACGATAAACTTCATTTACTGTTAAAACAACGAGGCTGCCTGCCCGTCTCTCTCGCTCTCCCTCTCTCCCTCTCTCCCGACTGCCCTCTCTCTCTCTCTCGGCGGTTGCAAGTGTGAGACCGTTAAACGTGCGGCATAATATTAAGACTTCATAAAAGCGCAAATAATTTGCCAGGCGGGCAGGCGGACGGGCGCACGGGCGGCTCTATCGATCGGCCAAGCCTCCCCACTCCAAGCGTGCAAGTAGAACAGCCTGCTCCCGCTCTCTCTCTCTCTCCCGCTCTCTCTCTCGGCCCGTGCATTATGCCATATCATGCTTGTGCCTGATGAAGCCGATAAAATCGCATTATTATGGGGGCCCAACGCGTCTCTCGCTTGCGGACAGGCGAAACAAAAGATTCGCTCATACGCTATGAATATATGAAACCGCTTTGCTCTCTTGTGCGAGCGAGAGAGAGAGAGAGAGAGAGAGAGAGCGCGCACTCTCCCGCTGCTGCATGATAGCTTGATGATGTCTGGCAACTCTCATCCTGCTCCGCTCTCGCTGTGCTTTTTATGTGCCATTGTTCCGGCATCGTAATTGCCTTCATCGTCGCATAATTGCGCGCAGCAGCAGCGCAGGCAGCAGCGCGGGCAGCGACATGCAGCAGCAGCAGGCAGCAGGCAGCGAGAGCGGTGCAGCCAGTGTGCAGGTAGGGCACAGGCAGCCGGCCGGCACTAGCGTTGTCTCGCTCGCGCACAGCACGCGGCGCGCCCATTGGCCGGCTGCCTGCCCGCGGCGGCCATTGCGCCCGCCCGCGGTATAAAAGGCCGAGGTGGTGGCTGAGAGCGGCACACTTGAGCTGTAAGCATCGCCGAGTCAACAACTACAACTCGAGTTTACCGTTTCACACACACACACGCACACACAGATACGCACACCAGCATGAACATGCACGGATACCGCAGCTACAACATGGAGAACCATCAGCACGACAACAGCAGCTCGAGCAGCGTCGACCAGAAGCCCCTGGTTGTCGATCTGATTTCCACACACTATGGCAAACCGCAAACGCCGCCGCCGTCGCCAAATGGTAAGTTTTCGCCTCGCCTGGCCCCGCTGTCGTTTCTGGCCCTTGTACTAATACCACGCTCTTCTTCTGCTCCCGCCAGAGTGCCTGTCCAGCCCGGACAACTCGTTGAACGGCAGCCGCAACTCGGAGATTCCCGCTGATCCGTCGGTTCGTCGCTATCGAACCGCGTTCACACGCGATCAGCTGGCCCGGCTCGAGAAGGAGTTCTACAAGGAGAACTATGTGTCGCGTCCGCGTCGCTGCGAACTGGCCGCCCAGCTCAATCTGCCCGAGTCGACCATCAAGGTCTGGTTCCAGAATCGCCGCATGAAGGACAAGCGTCAACGCATCGCGGTCGCCTGGCCGTACGCTGCCGTCTACTCGGACCCCGCTTTCGCCGCTTCCATACTGCAAGCGGCCGCCAATAGCGTGGGCATGCCCTATCCGCCGTACGCGCCAGCCGCAGCTGCTGCCGCCGCCGCCGTCGCCAATCCCATGCTGGCCACGGCAATGCCTACGATGCCGGTGCCGGGACATGGCTCGCCGTATGCCGCGCAGTATCGCTACGCGCCCTATCACATTCCCGCCGCACGTCCCGCCCCGGCTTCAGCCGCCCCGCACATGCATCCCCATGCACATGGTCACTCGCTGTCCCACGCGCATCCGCATCCTTCGGCCGTGGCCATGCAAGCGGCCGCCATGCAGGCTGCCGCCGCTCCCATGGGCTATCCGGCCGCCATGCTGGGCGCGGCCGCTGCGGCCAGCTCGCTGCCGCCCGCCTATGCGGCACAGCAGCTGCACGTGCCCAAGACACAGACGCCACCGCTGGACCTGCAATCGTCGTCGTCGCCGCACTCCTCCACGCTCTCGCTCAGCCCCGTCGGCTCCGATCACACCAAGGTCTTCGATCGCAGCCTGAGCCCGCTGCGTGTGGCCGCTGTGACCACCACCAGCAGCCCGCTGCCCGCTCCCGGTCTACTCATGCCCAGTGCCAAGCGTCCCGCCTCGGACATGTCGCCGCCGCCGGCAACCACAGTCATTGCCGAGCCGAAGCCGAAGCTGTTCAAGCCCTACAAGACTGAGGCGTAAGCTGCAGCTGCTCCACTCCACTCCCGCGTACGACAATTAGCCTTAATCCCAGCCGCCCCCCTGCCCCACTCAGTGTGTAGAATCACGCGCCGCCAGCAACCCCTATTTATGTCTGTTTGTAAAATACGTGTAAACTAGTTAGAGACTTAGTTAATCCTAGTTTAGTCTTAGTCGAACTCAATCAAAATAAACTATGAATTGGAAAAGAAACCTCACTGCGTACTGCTCTCTCTCGCTCTCTCTCTCTCTCTTAGTCTCCCTCTTTCTCCCTCTCTCTGTCTGTGCTCTACCTGTGCCTGCAGCTGTCTGCGCTGTGACGAATCCTCAGCCAGCTGCGTGGGCTCTGCTCGAGGTCAACTCGAGTTGTGGCACGCTTTCGCCTGCGCTGTCCTTGTGCTCCAGCGGGGGGGCCTCATGCTGCCTCTGCCTCGCTCCGACTGCCCGTCCAGCAGCTCGGGGCATATCGTTTCTGTCACCCGTTGCGCTCCGACCTTGCCGTGCCCGTCCAGGGGGCTCTGCTGCCACGCGACAGCAGGCAGGAAGAGCTGCTAATTAATTGTCGCCAGTTTGTTCTACTCCGCCTGCTTCTCCAGCCCTTCGCTTTGTTTGTTTGTTTTCACTCGGCAATTGTCATAATTGAGAAATCATGGGCACAAGGACGCAGCGGAGGGCGGGCGGGCAGCGGCTGTAGCTGGCCAGGATTACAAGGATAACTGGGATAATGCGACGCAACTGTGCCCAAAATCAAATTTGAATTTAATTGTCAGTGCCGAAAACATGTGTTTCGAATGCGACGACGCAGCGTGGCCCAAGTGGCTCAAAGGGTGTCAATAGCTGCCGCTCCCCTCTCTTCGCCCTGCCCCTGTCCCTGGCCCTGCCCCTGCCCCACACCGTCTGCCTGAACCCTCGCTCTATCAAAACATGTTTTGACACTTGGCAGCGCATAAAAAATGGTTGCACACCCCTTTCGACTCCTCGGGGATGCTCGAGCCGGCTCTCCGCGTGAATCTCTGCCCAAGTGGCAACATTTTATTTTATGATTTGATAATACACAGATAGCGATAACTGCTTCCCCTTGCCCCTGCCTGGCTGCCCCCGGGGACGACGCTCTGCTCGTCGAGTAAATTAAAAAAGGCAAACGCAGCGCAGCAGTGCACGGGGGGCAGGCGGAACAACTCGATTAATTGAGCTGCAGGGGCGGGGAGGGGGGCAGGGGGAACAGGAAGAGGGCTAAGCGTAGCCGGTGAGCCAGTAGCAGGTTGATAATTAATCACGCGGGGATTAGCCAGGCTGCAATTGCACAAATCAACACCAGAGTCGAGATTGAGCGAGTGGAATTGCGGGCTGGAGGCACGGCACAGCTGCGTCCATCTAGCTGCTCCAGTCTAGTCGAGACTCCAGCAGAGCGGCAAGCAAATGCGGTATTATTATCAATTAGGCAGACCTGGCTAATTCGATCCTCAACTTCGCGTTTATTGGGGCAATACGTGGGCGATGAATGGCGCGCGGTTCATGAGAACTTCTGGCACAATTCGATGGCTCAAGGCCCTCGACAACGCGCCCCGGGCATTTATGGAGTCTATGCCAGTCGGCTGTGCCCCTCCCGCTGGCCGCTTACCCCCCGCTCTACGATCTACGCCTGCCCGCAGCGTTTCAATGTGCAAACAAAATTAAGTTTTATTGGTGCGCAGCGTTTGCGATGATGCGTGAGAGATGACATGATGAGTGGGAAATTGAGCGCAGCTGAGACCTGGCCAGGCCTGCCGCTACCCCTTCCCCCCGCACCCCTCGCCTGCCTGGCTTTGTCAGGATTCTCTCTTGATTTCTTTTAATGGTGAATTAGCACCTCGCGCTCTGTCGGCCTGCTTTGACTCCGCGCGGAGGCTTTATGGCCAACTATGCGAGTGCCCAAGCTGGCCAACTGTTCTTCTCTCTCTCTCTCTCTCACTCTCTCTCTCTCTCTGTTGTTGTCATGTTTGCTCTGCTGCTGCCACTTTCCCAACAACAGCAGCAGCGCCTCCTCCGACTCCGTCGGCGTTTGCACAAAAGGCTGCTTTTGTGTGCGCCCAGGCGACCGCAATTTGGACGCAATCCACACTTAGTCGCCACTCCACACAGTCCCCTCCCAGCACTCCCTGCTCTCCGTACTCTATCGCGGTTTACCCCTCTTTATGATGTACGAAATTCACACTAAGCGTCAATGAATATAAAGTGATCATGGCACACTCGACGCGTCGTCTTCGTCTTCGTCTTCCTCGTCGTCGTCGCCGTCGTCACAGTTGGAGTCACAGTTTGAGTCAACGTTGCGGTCGGTATCGTCGATCGGAATTGGAGGCTGGCAGCCGATCGGGAAATCGCTTTGAAATCGCTTTGACAGCGCAGATCAGCGCCCCCGCTTGTGTGTTATACAATCGGATCGTTCCCAGGCCCGCTGCCCCCTACTCGCACTCTGATTTACTCACTCACTATCTATCGCTCTCTCTCTCTCTATCTGCATCTCTCTTGCCCTCACTCATCTACATAGTTGTCTCTTCTCATGCGCAGCCTTTCTTTCTGCAGCTCAGCTTCTCATTCATTGCCAGCTTAATTGCTGCGTACTGCCAAAAGAGAAGGAAAGAAATTACACTCGACAACAGGGTTTTATTTCGAAATTATTTAGGCAAAATCATAGCTGAAAGTTGTATTATATAAGGCAGATCCAACAGCTTAAGAACTAATCCATACACTCGCAAGAACATTTAAGTTTTTCAATGTTTTAATATTTTTATAAAAGCAAAGTTTTTTGTTAGCTAAAGAAAAAAGGAATTTATGAAAATTAACACTCAAAACAAGAAAATAATTAATTAAACTGACAGCTGGAATTTTGCTAGATTTACTTTATTTATTGCATATATTTTTCGGGTTTTTATTGAACCTGAAATATGAGCATTAGTGCATAATTAAATGTGTCCAAATAAAATGATTTAAAAATAATAAATTAAGGAAGTTATGGCTTGTCCACATCATTTAAATGATTCTTTATTTGTCTGTTAGCAAGATACTAAATATATCTTATACTACTGCTCTCTGGTTGCCCACTGAGTATCTAGTTAAGAGGGTAGCACTTCCTGTGCCCAGCTTTGCTGTACAGTGTAAGTGGCACATTTTATGCAGCTGCCAATTGCCAGTTTTGTAGTTTGTATTGTTTTCGGGTTTTTTGTTTATTTCTGTTATTTTTGGGGAACTTTTGCAACTGCTTGCGGTTTCTACACACCTCCAAATAGTGACCATACCGCTCTGCGCTGCTCCAGCCCCTCCCGGCCCCCTCTGCTGACCCTTTGCCAGGCATGAATAAAGATCTTTGTAAAATGATGATGCCGTCGCACAAATAATTTCACACATTTGCCGCATACACAGCACACACGGCACACACACACACACACACACACCAAGTCAATCAGTCAGCTAGTCAATGCTGCCCCCGCACCGCCTTGCCCCCTCCCCCTCCATGGCTGTCGCGCCGCTGCTCAATTAGCCGCGCAGCGAAACTCGTTTGTCGCTTGTCGCTTTGACTGCGCGCTGCACGCATAAAACATGTCGCTGGCCATCGATACGACTAAGGATAGGAGCAGGGGAGGGGTGGTGGTGGCAGGGGGAGGCAGAGGGAAACTGCTCGATTGGCAGTTGGCCAATTTGCACGCTGCCCATTAACGTGGCCCGTGGCTCGCGATTCTGTTGGTCTCATCATTTTCATGCGTATTAACAACTGATAATCGCAGCAATCGCAGGGGGCGAGCGTGGGGAGGGGGCAGAGTGATGTCAGCATTTTGCAGTTTTCCGCATTTTCGCATTTCCATATGCGATTCGTTGCGGTTGGCAGGGGCAGGGCAGCGAGAGGGTTGGGAGGCTGCGCGCATTAAGGATGCGTGATAAGCTGCAGGGCAATTGGCTAAACAACAACAAAACGGCAGCCGAGCGGCAACAAAATAAAGCGAAATAAAAATCAATTGCGGGTCAGTCAGAAGAGGCAGGGGGGGAGGAGGAAGCAGGCTGCAGGGGAGGAGGAGGCGGGCAGCAGCGTAGCCGGAGCAGGCAATAAATCTGCAGACAAGATAATGAAACTAGAATGATTGCTGCAATCACTGGTGTGGCGAGTTGCCAGCTACCCGCTACCCGCTACCCGCTGCCCTCTCCACCACTCCCCCTGGCCTTACTGCCCGCTCTGACCAGCTCTGCGGGGCTGTGGCCGCCGCTTTCCACTGCGCATGTCGCGGCTGCACATAGCCGCCGTAGCGCTGCTCTGCATACATATATACAGGGTATAACTGTGTTTATATACAGTGCAGAGCAGCGCAGACTGGACCTGGTCCACGTTCAGGTTCCGCTCCTGCTCCGTGCGGATCCTGCGCATTTGAACGTGTCACTTTTATTGCGGTTTGACTTTGCAGCCGGAAAAGCCAAGAGACGCAGGCGAAGGCGGAGGCGGAGGAGGAGGAGGAGGAGGAGGAGGCGCGGCAGAAGGCAGCAGGCTGCCTCCTCGACATCGTCGTCATTTTTCTCATGATTTACAGCGCTCGTTTTTTTCGCGTTATTTTTTTAGGGCGTTAATGGTCGTCGTAAAGCCGCAGTGGGCCCTGACTTTGCCGTCGACTTCGAGCAAGTTTCGCGCACTGATTCTAAAAAATGAAATCAGTTTTTATGAATTCCACGTTTTCCCCTATTGTTCTGTCTCTCTCCCTCTCTCTCTCGGTCCTCGTTTTTTCTCGCCTCTCGCCTCTCGCTTACCTAGTCGACCTTTTTGTGGGCCAAATAAACGACAACGATTATATTCGGTTTCGGTGTCCGCGTTGGTTCTGTTTTTTAGGCCATAAAAATTAGGCGGGCATAAAAAAACTGCATTGGAATTCTAGTTCTAGTTTCAGATTTTTAGGTTTTCAGATTTTTTTTTTCACATTTTCCTCACATTTTGCACTGCGTTTTTTTTTTCGCTCGCTTTTCGCGGAATTCGGAAGCGGAACCAGTGCGAAGATCCTCGAGCTGCGCCTGACCTTGTCCGGGGCGCGCGGAGAACAATCGAAATCCGCATTGACTTGCGCGCTGCGGTGCGCGAAATTTCAAAATGACTTTCGAAACCGAAGATGAAAATGAAAATGAGAAAAAAGGTCAATTGTAATCGCAGATTGTAAAAAAAAGATCAACGACAGTTCTTGCTGGAAATGATTTTTTTATTATTGGCCTAAAAAACGCGAAGAAGTCAAGAGACAAAAGTCAAAAGTATTTCGGGGCGAGCAGGAAAGGCAGTCTAGCTGTAGCGCTCTGCTTGACGAGGAAATGAATAGGAAAAGATACAAGGAAACATTGGGATAAACGAGAGAAGAGAAAACTCTTCATTGAGCTAATTGAGCTGAGTTTCGAAAGGCATCTCTAATAATGCCAATACAGAGCGTGGTAGTTTATAAGCTGAACTGAAACTGAGTATCAAAAAGAAGCCTGTATAAAAGGGAAGAAGTTACCCTTGCCAAATATGAATGGGATTGATTTTCTGCTGGTTTAGCGTATGCTACAAACTTTGTAAGGGTTACAAATGATAACTGTTTATTTTACTTTAATATTCCTAAATATCTACTAGTAATTTTTCAATACTTTGTAGCAACTTCAATGCCTTTAACCTTGCTCAAAAGCTCTCAAAGATCTTTAAGCTGATTTGCATCTTTAACTATTTCCATACATGTTTTTTTACTTGCTGCTGTAAAAGAAGTAAGATAAAGCTATCTGCGTCTTCTATCTTTCTCAGTCATATATCTGCATTAGCTTAACTATCTGCTTATATCTGCTACACCTTCAGCTTCTACATAATTGCCCAAATCCGCAGCATTTCCTATAAACGCTCTTGCAACTTTACCGCGCGACTTTAGCACGTTTTGGCCACAAGGCAAACGGCTTGGTCTAATTGTCCCCCCTGCCCAAGTTATCCCTTTTCTGGCTACGTGGAAAACCGCAGGCTGCACTCGTGGAAATGCCGAACTTCAAATGTGACAGGCCGCCGCGAATTCCCCCGAAGATGCGAAACGATTTGATGCAGTTTTTTTGAACTGCGCCGGCTGAGAGAGGCAGGGAGAGGCAGGCAGAGGCCCGGAGAGGAGCATGCAAATTAGGCAGATTAATTGAGGCAGCAGCGGCGGCGGCTGTCACGCCCATTAGCTCAGTACGCCCCGACTGCTGGCCGCCTGCCTGCACTACGCAGCCGCTGCTGACCTTCGACCTGCGTTTAGCTATTGTTTTTGTTTTGCCTTGCATTTTTTTCACAGGCAATTTCGGTTCGGTTTTGCTGCCGCTGCCGTCTGTTTTCCGTCCGTCCGTCCGTCCATCCCTCCCTCTGCCTGCACGGAGATCCTTTTTAGCACGCTAAAAATCGCGAGAGTTGTTCGAGAGAATTTCTGGCCGGATTAAGGCCAGTTTATGGCCGGGCCAAAAGTCATCTACAAAGCAAATGCTTGGGCCAATAAAACGCTAAGCGCTTTGCGCTAATCTCTCTGCCGCTGCCGCTGCCGCTGCCCCTCTCTCTGCATCTGTAGCTGTAAATCTGCATCTACATTTATGCACTTTTTAATGACAGCGAGAGGCAGACAGAAGCGCAGGCAGAGCCGCAGGCAGAGGGAGAGCCAGCTCCAGCTGCCATTAGCCGGGCGGAACTGCTGCCCCAAAAATAGTATCTCATGGATGCGCTCGGCTGCGCTTGACAATGCAATCAATTAGCATACAATTAAAAGATGCTTAAACAAGGAAATCGACTCGAGAGGCACGACGACAGCTACGGCTACAGCTCGGATACGGATACAGACACAGATACAGATACATTTGCCGCTACAGATGCCGCGCTAAGTGGCCGCAGATCAAAGCGAGAGGCAGCAGGGGATCGAGCATAATTGCTCGACACTTTCCCAAACTGAACTTGGCCACAGCGAACACTTACGCAACACATGTATCTCAATCCACAAATCCTCGGGTTTGTAACTGCAGCTCGCTGCGTATCTTTCATCTCGTTGCTGGGCTGTCGTGGTGGTCGCGTTTGTGGCGCCACCAGGCTCCTTCGCAGTCTCCTCCGGCGGCTAATTGTGTTTTAAGTAGTCGCTGCCACTCCACTTGAGCAGGACACGCTGCGGAAGCGGTTCCGCTGCCGCTCCCGCGCCCGTTGCCAGCCTGCTGCATTTCCGCCCGCCTGCCTGCTCCTGTCTGCCCGCCTGCCCATTCTGCCCATGCGAAGTCAACGCGTAATCCACAAATATTTTCAACTCTTTGGCCCCTTAATCGCTGCCTCTAATCACTTCCGCGAAGCGCATAATTGTGCCACGGCTGGCCGACCTGTTCCCGGCTCTTCCCAGCCTGCGGCAGTGAATCCTTCCTTTGCCCTTGCGAATCCTTTCGCGCGGCAGCACAATGCGCAGAGAATGGCGAACAAGTAGCTGGCGAATCATCAATCCTATCATGCCTTTACAACCACACGCAGTTCCCGCGAACTTCGATTTGCCTACGCCCCTGCCCAGCTTACTCCCGCTCGCCGCTCCTCGCTCACCCCTTCCCTGCCCACGCTGATAATCCTTCTAAATGTTTGCATTAATTTCGAGGCGTAAACGGATTAGGGCGTCGACACGGGGCGTTACCCGCAGCCAGAAACCGCCGAGGACACCAGCAGCAGCAGCAGCAGTGGCAGCAGCGACTTCGCTGACCTGCACCGGCAGCGGCAGCGGCGGCACGCCCACCCGCCTAATCCTTTCGCAGCGCATTTGCAGTGACTTCTGGACTAAGTCTGCGCCTAATCCGCCAAGCAGGCCGAGACTCGAGCTGGGTCGGGAGCGGGTTGAGCCCGCTAGGGAACGGGTTGCGCCTGCTACTAACCGGATTAACTGCGATTACCCGCGGATGATCCGCAGAAGTCAATCTAGCCTACAGTGCCTAATTACAGCGGCCAGGCCAAGCACAAGAAACTCCCAACTCGATGCGTATCCAATCCCGCATCCTTCTCGCATTCTGTTTGTTTATTTGTTTTCGTTTTGTTTTGAGAATTTCTGGCAATTAAGTTGGCGATTTGCCGGGGGCGTGCGCGCAGCGAATCCCGGTCCGGCGGCCCATACCTGTGCCCGTTTCCAAGGCAAATGCGTACGAGAGAGAAGTCAAAAGTTTTTTAAGCGGAATTTGCAGTTTTTCTAGCTGTTTTCTAGCTGTTTGGGCAAATTGCGTAGATTATGCCGTGAATTATGCGTTGATTGCGCGCAATTATTGCGCTGCTGCTGCTGTTGCGTTTGGTCGTTTACAAGCCCTTTTCCCGCTAAATCCTTTCAGCAATCCTTTTGTGCAGCGCAGCGGACCTTGGGCTTGCGTAAAATTTCATAACCCTACACGCAAGACGAGCTGCTCGCAGAGAGAGAGAAAGAGAATCGCAAACCCATTCGCGGAACATGCACAATGCATTTTCATGCGCGTTTCCCTTTGCTTAACCGTTTTCTTTTTTTCGCTTACCTCTTGCCAATCCGTTGGCTAAAAAACTGCCAGGAATTCCGCGTAACAGGCGCAGGTAAAAAAAACGGCATAAAAAAGCGCAGAATGTTTCGCAATAAACACGCAACGCAAACGTTATATAACGGGTAAAGCCGCGTCGCTAGGCCATTTTGGCCCGAAACGCGCGTTAATTGCCCAGGGCCGTCAATTGCCTGGGCAATTATAAACTGCGCAGATGTGGCGCATCCTGGCGGGCAGCGGGGCAGGGGGCACTGCCGCGCCGGGCGTGGGTGGCGATGGTGATAAATGTGCGTGATTTGGAATGAATGCGCATCGATTAAAACCGCAAGCAATCAATTTGCGCCTTTTACGCTGCCAATTAATGTCAGCGCAGGAGCAGCAGGAGCGTGTGGTAGGGGGTAGGGGGTAGGGTAGTGTGTGCAGGGCAGGGGGCAACAAGGGCAGCAGCAATCAGAGCGAGGCCAACCCTGTGTGCGTGCAAAACAATTACAACAAGTCGGGACAGGGTTGTGACAGCGCAAACAGCGGGTGGTGGGGGGGTGTGAGGGGTATGGAGTGGGAGGGGGATGGGTGCACATTCCGCACGATAAACTCGCAATAAAGTCAGAGCGAAGCGTCTAATTGCTGTTAAATCGTCAGGCAGCCCCGCCTGGAAATTGCCCGTTAGCTCGCTCTGATTAAACGCAACGTGGCACCTGAAACGGCAGCAGCAACAAAAACAACAAAAACAACAATAACAACCCAAACAACAATAACAACGCGGAGAGAGCAGCGCTGCCGGCTGCGATCCCGCTGCCAACGTCGGCATCATCGTTGCTCGCATCAAATACCGCAATGAATAAGTGCCTATAATTGTGACTTTTAGACGGCCATTTTTATGCAAGCTCTCAGTTACACAACTTGCGCTCTCTCTGCGTCCGACTGTCTCGCTCTCGCTCTCGCAGTCGCTCGCGCGGCCCTGCTCTCGCGCAGACTCACACTCGGCCCGCGCCAGCTGCGCGCTGATTGGCTGCTCGTTTTGGAGCCGCTGCTCGCTCCATTCCTATTTCCAGCATGGCACACACCACGCCCTGCGTTGGCTGCGACGTCGCTGCTGCTGCCGCTCGCGCTGGCGCTGACGTCGCCACCGCTGCTAAGAGCTAATACAGTAAAATGAAATAAAATGCTGCCATAATTGGCGTCGTTAATGCCAAAAACCATGAATACTAAAAAGTTTTCCTTTACTGTGCAGCTCAGCTGCGGCTCAAATAACACTAAATTGCATGTTGCATACGTGTATGCTGTGTGTGCAAGCAAGCGGGTATATTGGCTGCTAAAGAACTGTTCGTATGCTGCTTTAAAAGCTGCAAACTACACGGCACTGCTGCTGCGTTACGTTGCAGCGCGCACTACGTAAGCGGCAGCAATATTTTAGTACACTTGGCCGTGCCGTAGCTGTTAGCTTATAGTTGCTAGCCGCACAGCGTTGCCAACTCTTTGAATACATAGCAAGCAGCTTTGGCGCTGCCATGCTGTGACCGTGGCCTGCCATGCACAAAAGTGGTGGCATGTCGATAACTTGACAGTTTCATTATCGATAATTATTTAAATGTCAAAAAGACAATTCGCTGCTAAATAAAACGAAGAATTACTTTAAATGCGCTTTATTTGCAAATATTAAAAAACTTTTACACGCAAATCGTTTTGCTGTCATGTCTTCGGTTTATTATGACTTTGAGACTTGTTCAGATAATTGAATATATGCATGTAGTATACTACTAAAATGTAATAAGGTACATTCATTGAACTGGATATATCCAAAGAACGGTGTGAATCTAGATATATATTTGAAGATCAGTATAAGGTGCTTAGAAGGTAACCTGATAAAAATGTTTGTTTGTTTGTTTGCTTAACTTTTGCCTTGAGGAACGCTTAAATATTAATCGAATTGCTATTTCAGTTTCGCATAAAGTCTTAACTAGTCTATATAATGGATTCGAAAGCTATCTTCAATATGAATAACAATATGCTTGTATTAATTACTAAATTATTATTATTATTAATTAAGGCTAACGCGAATTTACTTGCATGTCTTAAGGCTTTGCTTAGAAACGAAAAAAACTGAGCAACTTGAACTTGAAAATGAAGCGTATATATATATGTATATATAAATATATGTTTGGTATTTGTATATTTGCAGTAAATTTGATAAGCTTATTTGGTGTTTTGATATTGCCCTGAAAAGCGTTTGGAAGCCGTTAAGCTTGTCATCTCGAATCGATTCCATCGTTGGCTGCGCCTGCTGCTGCTGCCTGCCGAGGTTGCTGATGTTGTTGTTGTTGCTGCTGCTGCTGCTGTTGCTGTTGCTGCTGTTGGTGTTGCAGTTGTTGCTGCCGCAGCGACGTACACATTGCTACATTGAAATTGCGGCTGGCCCTGTGGCAGAGTGCGCTGACCTCTTGGCGCGCGCACCCAGGCACAGGGTCGCGCCGTCCGGCTGCAGTTGCTCGCAAATGGGCGCGCGCATGTTGTCCCCAATCGCGAATGCACACACACACACACACACACACGCGTGTGTGTACATGTGCATGTGCGGCGACTGCGGGAGCAGCTGTCGCGCCATTGCGGCGACTGTCATGGTATGCGATGGCGTACATGATGAAAAAATTTAAGTCAGACAGTGGTGGCGTATGTGAAAAAGCACCATAGCGTACGAACGAACGAGAACGAGAGCGAGAGCGAGAGAGAAAGAGAGAGCTGGAGGCGCCTGTGCAGCTGCTGCTGCGCTGCTGCTGCCGCTCTGCCACGCAGACTAGCGACGGTTGCTTACGAATGATGAAACTGTAACTGAAACAGGGCGCAGGCCTATGCGTGTGTGTGTGTGTGGCTGTGTGTGGGTGTGATGCATTGCAGGGTATACATGGATGTAGTTGTAGTTGTTGTTGTTTTTGTTGCTGTTGTGCTTGACCAAATCATAGCGTAAATCATGAGTGATGGCTCAGGCTGTTCTCGGGATCGGAATGAACTCAACTCAGGCAACTCAAAAGGAACAGAGAGAGAGAGTGAGAGAGAGAGAGAGTGGCATAAGGTAATGTGGGTTTGGGTTTCTTCTCATCTTCTTTTCATCTATTTTTTTGCAATATTCAACAACCAATACCAATATGCTGGGAACCGCAAAGCCGCCCTATTGGTAATGTCTTTGATATTAATTTAGTGCTTTTTGTATTGTGAGGAATCTACGCATGTTCGCTTCACTGTGCCGCACGGGGTGGCAGCTATCGAACTAGTTCCACTTCTCGACACTAAGTATCGATAACATTTGAGTTTGATTATTTTGGAATCGCGCTTGACTGAACATATAGTAAAAATTTACAGTAGACTGATGGGGAAACTGAACTGCTTTTGCCTTGTGCTGATAGATCAGTTTGTTGTTGTTATTGTTATTGTTATGATTGTTGTTGTTGTTGTAACTGGATATGCACTTGAAACCGATGAAGCGGATCTACGGAAGTAAGAAGTTATATACACATTCGAGGGGATCCTCGCATGCTCTTTTCTTATCTAGTATGTACATTCCCCTTGCCCGAGTGCATATCCCCAAAATGGAGCGTGTTGTGGAAGAATTCTATGTTTTTGTTTGAGTATTGTAAAACGAAACGTTAACGAAACGAGAGTTTGAAAGAGAAAGATGTATGTATACAGATAAAGATAAACAGAGAGACAAAGAGTAGAAAGAGAGAAAGATAGATCGTAGAAAAGTTAACTACAAAAAGTACTAAACTAAAATGATATTAATATTCTCATTTCGCACTACAATCCGTGTGAGTGTGTTTAGAGAGAGAGAGAGAGAGTGATATTGCATGTCTCGCAATCGATGCAAGTGAGTTTTCTATTAAGAACTTCGTAACGCATTAACTTTCAATCAAATACTGGTTACAAGAATATTGTCCACATTCACAAACCCAAATCGGTTAGATATAAGATATATGTTTGTATATATGCATGTCAAAAAAGAAATCAAACAAAAACGAAAAGGGAACGAAACGGAAGCAAACTAGAACCGAAACAGGGTTGCCAGGTGTGTGTGTATGGAGTGGAGTGGGTTGTGGGCTGGAAGACAAGACTCCAGTGGTCTGGAGGTGGGAGTATCATGTATATAGTACGTATGGGTGCAATGGTGGCAATGTGGTAACTAGGCAGGCCGAGCTTCCCGGTCGAACTTGGTGCAGGAAACGCACTAACGCTGGACTTACCTCGTGCATTAGGCCTATAGGTTTAACTGGGCTAAGAATATGAACAACATGCGCCACGCCGGGACCGAGATGATTGATTGCAGTTATAAAGCATGTCCAGAGCTGAAGTATTGCTGGTATTTGTACAGAGAGTGATTAGCATAGTAAGTGGGGATGGGTGTAACTAAGAAGCCAGCACTAGGATAAGACTAAAATATATTACAGGTTTAACAGATTACAGATGGAAGATGGTGCAGTTGAGGAAAGTCGAGTGAGTAGCGTAAGAGAGAGTGGAAGAAGAATATATATATATTCTTATATAGCATTTAGATACATATGTATATAGTATATAGCAAATACAGATACGTAGTATGAAGTATGTGGTAGAAATGTTTATTTCTGATTAGCCAATTTTCATAATTCATCGATTACATAAATCAAAATGCCAAATTCCTTTTTATTATGCCTAGAAATAACGGTAAGTACGTACTATCAAACGAAAAACTACAGTTACAGATATATGGTAGATATATGATAGATATAGATATAAAGATACAGTACACAAATGAGTTGGATTTCACTTATTTTTTGTTTGTTTAAGACTATCACTAGCATGAATAACAAATTAGATTATTGCAGTCGACTGGCCCGACTTGGCGCTACCCTGTACACGAACATAAGACTAAAATCAAGGCTCTCTCGATCGATGAACTTAATAAGCTAGTGTGACATATGTAGGGTATACAAGGTGTCTATGGGGTGGGGTTGTAGGAGCGGGAGCGGGATCTACTTACTGGCTAATTATCACTTGTTCAAGGACAAAACCAAGGAGAGCTGGAAACGATTCATGGGGATTCCTGGGATTCTTTATACAGTTCGATTCGCTTTGTTGTCTCTCTCTTTCAGATTCTCAAAGTATTCGTGATATGATTGGACAGAGAGCGGGGGCGCTTAGCTTAATAAAATAGGAAGTACGGTATAGGCTAGCTAGCTACGATAGTTACGATATACAAGTTTGCGATATAGTATGTGAAGTACTTGACTTTTGGAATAAACGTGATGAGCAATATTCATTTTTGAGTTCAGGCGGCAATTGACAAGCTTCTTACTTCAGACTTGACCATTGCACAATACTTTGATTCCCATTTCAAAATCGATTTGGATTCCGATTCGTTATCGATAATCCTCATCCGATTGCACGCTGATATATACAGAACGAGCTGACTTCGCTTGCTTACATTGGTTTCTCTGCTTAACTGTCCCATTTGGTAAATAAATAAGCTAACTTATGGTACAAGTGTGTGTGTGTGTCTCGGGGTGTCGGTGTGTCGGCGTGTGTGAGTGTGTCTTCTATATATGTAAGTAACAAAATGTAACGAAATGTAACTACAGATACGATTCCAGTACCTACTTAAGCGCTACATGCTTTAGCATTAACAACATGCAATTCGAGTAGTATTCATAGAGTATTCGTACATTCGCAGTACTTAATTACGAGTGTCTACGAGTGTATCTGACTGTGTGTTTTTGTGTGTGTGTGTGTGTGGCAAGTGCAACAAGCGCGCATTTCGATACTTCGATACATTTGCCGCACTTCTGTCTGTGGAAGCTTCTCGGGCATCGCCTTTCGCGGCTCTAAATACGTGTCTAGATGTGTGTGTGTCTGTGTGTGTGTGTGATCTACTCGAACGAAACTCAAAGAATCGGAAGTTCTAGCTACAAATCAAGTTGAAGTTACGAGTAGACAGATGTGTACATGTATGTGTGTGGGGAGTATCTGATGTATTTGAGGTGTCTGCTTGGTTGAATGTACTTTTAACGCTTTTTTCTTGATTTTGATTTCATTGTCGATCTTGATCTGATCTATCTGTGCACAAACTGTACTACGAGCATTAGCCATGGCATTATGATGGGGATGATGAGATGCTGGTAACCGTGACCGTGTAAACTTTTACTAGAATTGCACATATCTTCCTCACAAAAGCACATATGTCCATTGCCTGAACTTTCCATCATGCACACGTGATCGACCATGAATAAATTGATTTGTAACTGTGACGTACACATGCGTCGCACCACCTCGTACGCTGCAAGAGACAGAGAAAGGGAGAGAGAGAGATGGGGTAGAACAGCCCAGAGAGAGCAGGGGGAGAGAGAGAGAAACATATCAATTTGAACTTTCGATAAGTTATCGATCCCTGTCGACGCAGCTCGACCTTGTTGTACTCACGTGATCTCTGATGCCGCACCATCTTCACGCAGCAGCCGTTGCACGTCATCAGGGGCGGCTGATCGCGCGGCAGGGCGGTGTAGTTAAAGGGATCCTTGCAGCGTGCATCCGTCCAGGAGTCGCACTCGTAGCAGTAGATCGAACGCGCTGCAGTATAAAGCACACACGATATACGATTAGTATGCCTATTCGAATCGATCTCTCACTTCTCCCTTTTCACTTTTTGCAAGGATCAACTACTATTTACATAAGCGCACAAAAGTAGGCAGCACTTTGTGCAGTGCAGCCAAGAACGCAAGCAAAGTGGGAACAGTTTGCAAAACAACTTGCAACAACTAGTGGGAACAGTGCGGGGATTTAATGCAATAATTCAAAATTAACAACAATTGTTTCACTACTCAAAGAAAACATAAATCATTAATTTTTATAAATATTTGCAAAATAAACTTTATACAGTACTTGTACTCTATCAAAAATTATTTTATAAACTTTAATAATTTAAAAATATGATAAAGCATTGGAAAATATGATAAAAATTGAAAAAAAAAGTGAAGCTATTGAATTAATTTTGATAGAATAGTAATAGCAATAAATAATTAATGGTTTACACTATTCATTCTGTGAAAATATGAAACACTCTACACAAATGTTTTCCAGAAAAGTTGAAAAGTTTTTTAAAAAACTCAAGCTCTACTAAGCTGCATGTTTAATTCCCAATTAAATACTGTGTTTAATTCAAAAAGCAAATATTAAGCATGCATTAACTAGCATAATTAGTAAAAACATTCAGAAAAGAGAACAGAATTCCGAGAAATCTCTAACATTTCGCATCATGCAAAGTTCGGAACATCCCAGTGTGGGCTGAAGGGTGCTGCTTGGGGGTTGTCTTGGGACATGCACACTTACATACACACACGCATACACTGGCAGCCTATAAAATAGAGCAAAGTACGCACACACATACAGACAGACATTCTCGTAGATATGAAGGAGATAAAAAAGAAGTTGCAAGGTAGAAAACGAAAAGGGCATGACGTCATGTACTGTGAGAGGTCGCTGGACTCAAGTCAAGTTAAGTAGGTTATGAGGTCTTTTAATTATAATGCAAAATCGAAAGTTGATTTTCAATGGAAAAATAGAAAAAACATTAGCTTGCAATTAACACTCAAGTGTTAGGATCATGAAATCTTTGTGAATTGCGCAAAACTTTTTTTCTAGGCATAAATCAAAATGGAAGGCCACAAGATAGAGCGAGAGGCAGATAGAACGGAGAGTGTGAGTGAGAATTTTGAAAAAACACATAACAATCATCAAATTCTTGCGTATTCACAGAGCCGTTTGTTTTGAGCATAATGCCGATAAGGAAAAAGTCTCAACTCTCTGTGGTCTCGAGTTACAATCAGAATACATATAGTAAAGTATATATACTTATGCATGACTTTAGTTAATATGGTTTTTCGTTTTTTGTTTTTGTTTTTTTTTTTTTGCAAAAAGGTTATTACGTATAAGATATGGAAGCATTTTTGTATAGTACTATAGGCAAAGGATCAATGGATTCATACTTTGGCATTCGGCTGAGGCTGATGGAATCCATACGAAAGTTAGAAATCCGAATATGGCTGCAAATAAACAATGAAAGGAAGAGCAAAGTAGAAGACAGGAAAATGATAATGCAGTACAAGGTGGAAGAAAGAGAGAGAGAGAGAGACAGAGAGAGACAGTTACAGAGCGAGTGAGAGCACCCGAAAGCATCAACTGCCGAAAGGAAGAATGATCAAGTTCGGTTGAATAAAAAGAAAATTTATAGTAAATTTGCAGTATTAATTAGGATGATTGAGTATCTTTCTTAAGTGGGAAAATTTGGATAGCCGATTTCCAATTCTCTTTTCAATCTGCAGAACTTGACCATTCCGCAGAGACGACTCGCATGCAAAGGGGACTCGGAGAGGGACATACTGGGGGCTGGAGGATGCGCGCCACATACAAAACGAGCTAGGTTAGATCGGGACCTACGAGTGGGTAGAGCAGCTGACGGGGCGAGATGAGGGAACAAGGAGGTTTTTTACACAGTTACGCTTAAAAGTTATTTTACACATGTTTAGTTGTTTTTCTGTTTTTTGTTGATGCATTTTTACAGTGTATGAGACAAGGACCTGCTCCGCTTTACAGGATGTATGCAAGACATGATATGGAGAGCACGACACACAGTGTGACCAGTCGCACTTGCAATGCAGGACGAGTATGTGTGATCGAGTGAGTGAGTGAGCAGTGTGACCAAACTGATTACAGACGACTGTTATCGATAGGAACAGCAGCACGTAGCAACGAACCAAAACAGAAACGAAACGGTAAAAAATGAAACGAAACGGAACGGTACGGTACGGAACGAAACGCAGTCGAACGAACGAACGAGCGCACAACCAACTGTGGTGGCATTTACGTAGTAGTTTTACGAGTATTTTACAGGGTATTATCGTTGGCAGTCGAACTCAGCTAAAGGCAAACTTGCAGATAGAAAGCGTCGTCTAGCCTAATCAGGCCTGCTTTGTATAGAAGATATATAGGAATATGAAAGCATAATTTATGCAGATATTATTATCAGAGTAGTTAATCGATAAGTCGATAGTTTAATATCGCAATCTACTGCGAATTTGCTTAAGCTGCGTTTCGGCCACAGATACGTTTGCAGTTTTAATTTGTTTTTAGTACGAATACATAACTAAATAATATATGGACAAACAGTTTAGTACAAACGCAAAATAGTCGAGGGTTTTCGGGGGGTCGGGGGGCTTTTAACCAAACTCAAACAAATCTCGCAATTTTGGAAACAGAAAAACGCAACTTACTTGGAAAACAATTATCGGCCGTCGCGAAATTTGCCAATGCCAAAATAACTTTTGTATTTTTCAATTTTCAATTTTCAATACGCGCGTGGAAAATATGTGAAATGAAATCGTAATGTAAATCGTATGTAAATCGAATATCGTAAATTGTAAGGCAGCGTGTGTGTGAGTGCGAGTGTGAGTGTGTGAGCGGGAGTGGGAGTGGGAGAGACCTAATCGATTATTCGACCCCAATATCAACAATCAATATTATGATTATTTCAATTTCCACTCAGTCTGTTTGTTTGTTTCTCTTTCTGCGGGTGCCCCAGCGAGTATGCGAATATGAGTGTGAGTTTGCGGTGTGTGAGTGTGAGTGTGAGTAGGCATGTGAATGCGGGCTATTTATATAGTTCACACGTTCTAAATCGGTCCACGATGATTGTAAGAGTCTAGTATAGGTTTGCGCTGGCATACGGGGCGTATGATTATACGATTTGATTGCTAGACGCATCGTAAACAAACGCTGCCGCTTTGAAGTGCCCGGGCCGGGCCAATAAAACTTGATGTGACGCATAAAACAGCTGCCTCCTCTGGCCCCGGGGCCCCAAATCAAATATACGATTAAAACAGTTAGGCGTGAGGGAATTACGGTGTGCGTGAGGCCAAATCTGTGTGGTTCTTGAATGTTTTACCTGCCAATGCCAGCAGCGTTTTTCCGACTGCATTTTCTCCTGTCCACATCTTGGCGAAGACTTTGCACGCCTCGCTCTGCTACTTCAACTATTTCTTCTTCTCCTTCTTTTGCTCTGCAATAGACGGTTACAAGGCGTGATAAGGCGAGTGACACATGAGGCTGAAGGGTATATTGACTGGGTAACCCTACTTGCTACAGGATATGACTTAGATTGTGCGTTTGGAAGAGTTAAGGCCGTTCCGGCAGATTGTTGCGCTAAGAGCTGCAGCGCGGCAACTTCATAGTCTCTCGTCTATAGCGCCATCGGATCTGCAAGATGGAAATGGGAATTATATTTTAGTTAGACTAAGGACTAAGGATTGATAGAAATCTGAAAAAGGGAATATTTATTGAAATATTTTCACAATTTCAGGGCTTTTCAAACACATAACTTGGTATATATCTTTAAATGTGATAATATTGTAAGCACATAAGTTACTTCAATAGGAATTAGACAACTCTTTAAAGTAATTTCTTCAAGATGAGAGTCTACTTATAATAGTCGCTCTAAAATCATCTCAAATTCCTTCTTTCTGTGTAAATATCTTTTAAAAACAAAGAGCACCCCTTCAAACCCCAAGGGCCTTGCAGAAGGTGTGCACGATGTGTGCCCCGACACATCGTTGTTCTGACAGGTTTATAGATCATAAAATACTCGCAGTGAAGCTGAAATCTCCCCCAGATTATTATCAAGTTGCGTACGTCATAATATTATTTATATAGTGGGCGTATGGAAATAGATATACAAATATATAGATGGGGCAAATGGAGTGGGGCACTATTAATAGCGCCGCATAACCTCTAATACGTGTTCTAGGTCAATGTGTGAGGGCGAGTCACGGCTGCTGCTGCTGTCAATCGATGAGCAGCAGAGTGTGTGTGTGTGTGTGTGAATAAATTATAGAGTATACTTGCATGCCATCAATATTGCAGTCTAATCTGGCTGAAACTTGTCGTGCACTAAAATTGATTACAAATTGAGAAATTCGTCTGCAATGAACTTTGGCAAGTTGACAAAACATGCGCCGAATACTTGAACCAAAAAGAAATAAACAAATTTGAGTATTCATTTTGTGTGTGCGACGAACAAGCCGATCAAGAAGAGGAAGAAGCTGCACAAGAATGTCGCACACTTTCGTTCGTTGATTTTTCGGTGAAGGCTACGCTACGATATGGCGGGAAGTATTGGGACGTACCGAGGAACTCATTGAGAAAGATTTGTTTATAGAAATTGATCAAATTGAGTTTATACTGTGTACAAGTATTTTTTTAAATTATATATTACGATTGATGCAAAGTTGAGTACAAACCACAATATTCAGTAAAATATCGATATTTTTCACAATATGAGCCCGTTTAAGGTTTCAATTGGATTTTTATGCTAATTTTTAGTATTTAAATTGATTTTAAGCAAAAAATTCAAATTTAATTTTTTCAAAATTTTCGAAATTTTTGAAAAAAATCTAAAAATTTCAAAGTTCTTAAGTCGATACAATTTAAATGCAGGAACAATTTGGAATCAATAACCTAAAGAAAAAGTAATAACCGAAGAAAACCACAGGATTTTTGGCAAAGTTAGGAGTGATTGAAGTCAAAAACATTGTGAAGTAGGAGGTATACATGTCTTCCTGTACCCTGTAAAATTGGTTAAATATCGATATTTTCCACAATATCAGCACGAATTTGTTTTGGATACGATTTTTATGCTCGTTTTGAGTATCTCAATTGATTTTGGGCAAAAAATTAAAATATAATTTTTTGAAAAATTTTCGAAATTTTTGCAAGGGGGTAGCATGAAAAAAATCGAAAAATTTCAAAGTTCTAAAATCGATAAAATTGAAATGCAAAATTAATTAAGAAACAGTACCGTAAACAAAAAGTCATACCCGAGGCAAATCAAATGATTTTCAAAAAAGTTACGAGTGATTGAACCAATCAAATATTCATATTTTGCATCATGTGAATGCCGCCGCCTCGTGGCGATTGTGATTTATGGCAACAAGTGTCTGCCATGTGCCATTTACACACACACACACACTCACACTGGAATAGGCACACTTAAATATCGGCTATTGGAGACGCTTTAATAGCTTTGCTTGGCGTAGTCTGCGATTAGCGAAGCCGTTAAATCGCCGCAGTTAGTCGGCGCTGCTGATTGCCGGTTATTAAAAGAGCGACTGAGCCGCAGCAGCAGCAGCAGCAGCAGCCGAACGGGAGCAGACGGCAATGTAAACAACGCACACACACACACACACAGAGAGAGAGAGAGCGAGAGAGGGAGAGCGAGTGCTGCAATGCGTCTGCTCTCATTTGGCAGCACTTTTTCAGTTGCGAGAGCACTCGCTCGCTGCCACCGCCTCTGCCTCTGCCGCGCTGGCTTACTTGTGCCTTGCTGCTGCCTGTGCTGCTGCTGCTGCTGCTGGCGTCGCTGTCGCCGTCGCATTTAGCACACATTTTTGTTGTTATTTGTGCAGTTTGCTGGGGATAAATGAAACTTTGATTACCTTTTGCACTTGCTGCGAACACGTTGAGGAAGTGCAAGTGCCACAGACAGCGTCGCGTGCGCTATGCACACTCTGTGGGGTTGGGGTACGCCTGGTCAGAGGTCACACTGGTCGCAGTCGCGCAGGTGTTTCATAATATGTGTGTGTGTGTGTGTGTAAATCGATTTAGCAGCTTTGCCAGCAAAGTGGGACAAGCCTAATGCAATTTACACTCGCTACGCGTACAACAATAACAACAACAACAACACACACAGAGACGCGCACACACACCTACACACACGCACAACACTGGACACACGCGTTTGATTTTCTTTTGGCCTTTTCTTGCCAGGCTTTTCCAGCACACACGCACACGTAGCTTGACACGCTGCTGTCGTCTATATTGATTGGGCGATTTGCTGCCACTGTAACTGCTGCTGCTGCTGCTTCTGCTTCTTCTTCACTGTCGCACGGCTTTACATATATCATTAGGCAGCACCACGGTGACTCTGCTGCTGCTGCTGCTCAGTCGCAACGCGGCCCATTGATTGCGAGTGCCGTCGCCATCGTTGCCGCCTTTGCGCACATATTTTTATACACTTTAATTTCGCTATGTTTCACACACGATTTTCCTTATTTTTCCTTTTGATTTTCTGCTATTTGGACACAAATTATGTTAATTTCGTTTTCGCTGCGAGTCCAAACGTGAAGGTTACGTGTTTTTTCAGTGTCTTTTACGCTGCTGGCAGCCAACGCACGCAACGACATCGACTGAGGCTGTGTGCGCCGAATTTTTTCGATTTTCCTTGTGTTTTCGTTGCGTGCGGCGCATGTCGCCTGCTGCCGCCATTTACCAACACTGTTTCTTGCGTACACACGCCAGAACAGATGTTTGTCGTTTGTGTAGCTTTTTGGCGCCAAGGAATGGAAGCGTTGTTGAGTGGAAAAAGCTTTCGGAGCGAGCTTTTAAACGTTTGGCGGGCTGGCCGGTTCCGTCTTATTTTCGGAGTCAGCCTGAAAGTAGGCAACACTTTTTGAACTACGTGAAATATTTATTTTATTGGGCAACAAACAAGTTTGAACTGCAGGGCAAAGCATGGGAACACTAAGCACATGAGATAAGGAAAATTTCAATGTATAATATATAATATTCTAGCAATTTATTGTACTAAATAAATACACTATTTATTAAATTAAATACGAACTGTCTTTTTTAACAAAGTATTTAGCTTTTCTTATTTTATTTTGTATTTGATTTAATTCAAATGTATTTTGTCTGCAAATATTTTCAGTAATTTCTTGTTGTTTCGATAGTTGCACGACTATCGAAGCTACGCGCATCTCTATTCGCTGCAAAGCGCTCTCGCATCTCGTGAGCAGCGTGTGCTGATTGGTCAAGCAAGCGAGAGCAGATGAGCAAAGCGGTGAATAGAGATGAAGAAGATGAAGCGAATGAGACGCGATGGAAGCTGTAGAAAAATACCATATACTATATGTACTTTATCATCTCATTGAAATTGGAGATAAATAATATATACTACAACAGATATCAATGAAATCGAAGAGACATCATAGAATTAAAGGCAAAATACCACAGATATCTTAAGTATTGAAGTGAAACACAAAAGATAAATACTTTAGATATCATTGAAACTGCAGGCAAACACTAAAGATACTACTAAAATTTAAGATAAATATAGATATCAAGGTAAGCTCTTAGTTTTCGACATTTAACTTTATTAGAAACACATGTTTTCTCTTGTTTTTTGTTGTGAATACACATAAATAAATGACAGAGTAGTTTGTGTTAAGCACAGCTTAGACTATGAATTTAACAGATATTAGTTAAAAGATGAACTCGCGCATAAATAAATACAGACAAAGTCTCGTACGAACAAGCAAAAACACGTAAACGGGGAATCGGGGAGAGGCGGGCTGGAGCGAAGGTCCCGCGATGAGCATTGCAAGTTGACCGCGCCGGATGATTCGAGGGGTCTTCTATAGTATACCATATATGTATAAAGATGATATGTAGGCTGCTTAGGCATAGTCCCGGGATCCTTCCAGTTTACGCAGCTGCGAGGACGCGGCGAAAGAAACAGAGTAATTAGTGAGTAAGCGAACGCGGATTGTGAATAAGATTTCTGAGTATTTACAAGCATCGGTTTGCATGAGTGTGAATGAGTGAGTGGGTGAGTGTATGAGTGTGCTATGAGCGAGGGTTTCATTTGGATTTCAGTAGAAACTCTTGTCATGCCAAGCCGCAAAAGCTCTCACCTCACGTTCGTCGGCCTGCGTGCGATACTTCTCGGCAGCTTCGCTGTGCTTGGGCGACTCTTTGGCCTCCAACACCTGCGTGTAGAGCAGTGCAGCTGCCACACCCCCCAGTATGGGTCCCGTCCAGTAGACCCAGTGATTCGACCAGTTGTCTGTGGCAAAGGCTGTGCCCACTGTGCGTGCCGGATTCATGCTGGCGCCCGTGTAGCGAATCGTGCCCAGATGGCCCAGGGTGACGCTCATGCCGATGGCCAGGGGAGCTGTGAAGCGGGAATCGGGCTTGTTGGGATCGCAGGCACCGAACACGGTCAGCACCAGCACCAGGCCAAGGAAGAACTCAATGCCCAAGCCCTGCAGCGGCTCGATATTCGCCGCGAGCGTGGTGTGTCCCAGTCCGTTGTGATAGTCCGGGTGGATGAGGATCTGAAAGAGACAGGGATTAGCTAGACTTCTTAGGAGCGAAGGTTGGAAACTTACCTTCACTGCCGCCGTGCCCGCTATGGCGCCCAGACACTGAAAGATTATGTAGAAGATCGCGCGTATGAGACTAATCCTTCCTGCTACCAACATGGCTATGGTAACAGCGGGATTAACATGGCCGCCGCTCAGATGACCCACAATCTGTAAGAGCACAGAGTTAGCACACTGCAGGATTGACTGCTTCCGCCCACACTCACCGTGATGGCCATGAAGACACCCAGTCCGAAGGCCAGCGCCTTGAACGTATCATCCTGGGGCTGTGTGCAGGCACCGCACGCGAAGAAATTCAGTATGAGATTCCCAATGAATTCGCCAATCAGCGCCTGCCACAGACGCAGCTCCTTCGACTTGAACTCATTGAGTCCCAGCGAGTACTCGAATTTGCCCATCTTCTTCAGCTCACGATTCGCCTAGCACTGATGCACTGCAAGAAAAGACGCCCGGGTTAATTGCCTGCAATTGCTCCAAATCCATCGTCGTTGTCGTCGTCCAAGTGGGCGAGTGCATTTGAATGCGGGTCTCGCAATGGAATTGGACATGAAGATGGACATGGACTGCATAGTGAAACGGGGCAGACTAGACGCACTGCTAATAGACACTTCCGTTGGGCTTGATACTCTCTCTATAAGGCGGTCAATTGCTTGTTCAACCGCACCATATAAAGTACGTCAACCCAACTGCGGTTGGTTTGCGATTAAACCAAATTAATCATAATACATTCCATAGAAACCTAATGAAACTTTTTAAATATGTAGAAACATACTTTCTTAATGACTTATACATGATTTTTTCTTTATTAGGTCTCTATACTTGAAATTTGACAACACTGGAAAGTTGCCTAATGATTTCTCAAACTGTTTTTATATTTAACAACTTCTGATATCTTATATGCAGTAATTCCGTAGATATTTCTCTAGCTGAGTACACGAAATCATAGCATATATATAAAATGGCAGAATCAGAACTTTTCCAACACTGAAATTGCTTTGAATTATTCAAAAACACATTTAAAATTAAACGACACTGCAAATAATTTATTTACAAGCAAATCACTAAAGAATTTCTAAATTCTACCCAACAATTCACATTCTTAAGTCTCTTTGATGTTATACCTAAAATTTTACAACACTGAAAACTACTTAAAATCTGCTTAACAGCGAGTTCTATCAATATCGGCAACAGTTATTTACAACTACTTAAAAAATTGATTTCCCCTTTGTAAATTACGTCTCGACATTTGATTTATTTTTATTGCCCATTCAGAGGGTACTTGAGCTCTGATTTACAGCATTTTCATGAATATTGTTTCCCAGTTGAATTTCGAAAACACTCAAAACTATTTACAAAAATTGATTTTCCACTTTCGCTTTTTCTTTTGTAAATTGCAAATTCAACAGTTTCGACATGTGTTCCGCTTTGAAGAGAGTAGGCAAGTTAAATGGGCTGGAAAGGGGACGGGCAGGGCGATTGTGTCTAGGTCTGATTCGGGCTGACCACCCCAAAACGGGTCTTGCCATAAAGTTATAAACAGGCAGCAGGCGGCAGCACTTAATTGGCAACAAGTCATACAATCAGTGTAAATATTTAAAGCGCAAATATTGTCTGGTAGAGTCGCGTCGAAGGGGAACAGAAGAAGGGGTCTCCACTTGTAACAGACAAGGTCTCATCATGCCCGCTTGCTACTTGCCACCGGGCTGCGGCATATGGCCCGAACGAACAGCTTATTTGGCGCAAGTGTTGGCCCTGGCAACGCGGTCAAGTGCGATTGCCGTCCCAAAAATGGGTTAGAAGCAACCAGTTGGCCATGCAGCTACAACAATCTAGAACGCGTGTCTGATTTGCTAAGCGTCTTAGATCAATCGAGCATTACGCAATGCAAGATCGAGGGAAACCACTTGCCCAGCATTTGAAAAATCTCTATAAAAAATGTTTAAAATATTTGCCATAATATCAAAACTTTACACTCAGACCATATATCAATTTATCTTGCCTCCTATATTGACGCTCGAGTGTAGAATTCTAAGATATCAATATCGATAGACTTGAAGTGCCCCGCTTGATATCGGTATCTCAATTGACAGTGGGCACTTAATAGATAAATAAATGCCCGGGGTGACATCTTTCTCGGCAGGCGCGCCTTATAAATAATGACAAATTGTTATTGTAATTTAATTGGCCCCCCAGAAAGAAGGCGCAGCTGCCATAGAGCAGGCCAAGTTCAGCAAATACTACGAAATACTTTCAAATCGAAATTCAAATTCAAATTTGAATTCGAGTGCGAGTTCGAGTTCGAGTTCGAGTTCAGCTTGAACTCATGCTGTGATGTCATCGAACTCGCAATAAATCAAGAGAGAACTCTCGATTACATTTCGATTAACGATGAAAACGAGTTTCGGTGCCGGGTATTATTTATTATTGCAAATGTAAATGTAAATGTAAATGTCGCTTAGCTAATTTAATTTGTTACATTGAAAAGATTATTGAATCACAATCGACATTGAATGAGTCTCTGCCACGGTTTTCCCACTCGAAGAACTTGACGGGAACGACGTGCCGTAGCAGATACCAAGCGAGAGGAGGGGACAGGGTACTCGTAGCACCTGTAAGCCTAGAGAGTCATAAACAATTGTACACCCCGTCAAGTAGTTGCAATTCGAACACGCCCGATAAGCCAGTTACCAGATAGTATTAGTTCTGATATGGTTAAATGATTAGCTTGGGCAAGTAATGAAATCGTGTTTTATTTGCCAAATCAATACGGATGCGACTTTATGACGCTCGTTCCCAACCGTATTACTCGATATGCACCCACTCATTGCGCGGTATGCGTTCGCTATAGGGTCGTGCGTGATATTTACCATAAAATCGGCTGCGATTGAAATGTTTGTTCAACAAATTGGCGCAAACGCTCGGAACAAAACACACAAATTAAGCGAATTCTTGCACACACAATGTAACTAAAGACGCCGCCAATATCGAAGCAAATATTACAATACAATGCATTCTGGCACCTCGCTATGTATATATAACGTCGAATTGCCAAACTTGCGAATACCCTTTCGCGCACACGTTCCCGACTTTTGCTCTTTGTCCTAATTGCCAGAATTTCACACCTTATTGCGTATCGATCGGGACGTGACGAACTTGTAATTTAGCCCGTATAGTCGACCGAATTCCCCGTATGCAGCTCGCAATTGCCACAAGGTTGTTGAGCTGCCCTCATTAATCTGTGCAAATACAACACGATCTTATCGCGGTAATTCGGTTTTATGTTCTTAAAATTTGTTAATTTACTTTATAATAACATTAAAAACATTTTAATGAAATCCTGATGTCATACAGCATGACTAAAGGCGGCAAGACAATTTTCAGAATTAAATAAAATTCAAATGAGACGACAGGAAAAATAAATATTATCATAGACATTGCGTAGGTGTTGCTTCAATTGCGCAGCTGATGCAATGTCGGCGGGATTAGATCAATTTAGACACTCAAACCCAACCGCAACAACACATAACACTCAATTCTCACAGTCCGAGTGCGAAAAGAGTTCATTTACAGTTTCTGGCGGCTGATGACATGCTTTGATATCATCGCACTTAAAAAGACATAAAACCCACTTGAAATAGAAATTTGTATGCAGCGCGAGCTAGGGAAACCGCAGTTCGAACTCAAATGGAGCGACAAAAGTGCCATAAAAATAAATCGAGAATAGTTCGAAACTCACTCATTCCGCAAGTAATACCCATGTGAACTGCGATTAGCTACCCTATGCAACTCTACTTTGTCGAATTTTATAACTATATAATAACAAATGAGCGCATTATTTCACGCATCGGCGCGAGCGCTCTGTTCGGACGCGAATATCATTTTCGAGGAAAAACAAATTCATTTCAATATATACCATATATCTTTATAGTAATTTCTATTTTGGCAGCACTGCAGTTTTTCCAATTAAAACATAGCGCTTTATCTTTGTCATGGTAGCGTATATGATTTCCCAGAATTTCACCAAAAATACATTTTAATAGCACGTGTGTTTCGAGTTCAAATTTTGTCTTTGCTTGAGATCATCTTCTTGCGAAGAGAAGGGAGGAGAAGGTAAATGGGAGAGAGACGAAGCAGAGATCACAGCGAGTCGCAAGAGAAATATGGAATATGAGGTGCCTTTCGACAGTTCCTTGTGCTAGGCACTTGTAGCATATTTACCTTTTTAGTAATCGACTCGAGAGAGACCTCGGAATATGCAATAAGTGGCACCTCGAGATGTCGACGGATTAGACTATACTTAGTAATACACACGATTTACACAGTACGAAATAACGAATAATAACGAGGAACACAGCCGAGCACAGTGGTTTATTTTTTTGGTATGGTACGCAGGAGGCAACTCTTTCCCCTCTCTGACTGAGCGATCCGCGCACTTTGGCTCGACAACAAACACTGCGCGACACGCGAAAAGCGCCAAGCTTGAAGACGGTGAAAAAAAGCAACAAGCGAGAAGCGCGCGCAACGCCTCGCACAGTGGGCCGCGAGAGGTGAATCATGTGCGGCGAAAACGAGAAAACACAAAAGCTAAACAAACAATATAAATAACATAACAATATTGTGTGTCAGTTCTGATCATGCTAAGATTTAATGGCTAATTAAAGTTAATTAATATTTGGATTGTCTGAAATAATTGCAGTTCAAAGTATTTTATGACTGTCTCTCAATAGGAATGCGCGGCGGAAGGTTTTCCATCATTAATCCCTAACAATGAGCTGGGTTTTATCAGCTTTTTTTTTCTGAATTAGTCGAGTTAGGTAATCTATTGTTACTTTTAAGTTCGGTAGTCTACACAAAAAATGTATTAAATATGTTACAGATTGTAAAATGTAAATGATTTTACAAGTTCTTATACAAATTTTATGAAAAAGAACTCGCTATTCTGATTTTTTAATTTTGTACTTTAATTTTAATTTATTATTTTAACTATAATAATTTCTAGAGTGTAGAGAAGAGTATCTGCTATTCGTCTACTAAAGACCTAAAGCTGCTAATGCGTTTTTATCTATTTTACAGCCATTGTAAAATCACAGCCCGGCATATTTGCCAAGGTATTATTCATACTTAATTCCTTGTCACGCTGCGTTTTTATAGCTTAATACATTAAGCACTTCAATAAGAATTAAAGTTAAGCTAAAGATTGCATAAGAACTGTTACAATCAACAGTTTCTAGCTAATCCAATTATCCTTTATTATAAAATATTTAAAAGAGAATTTAATAAGCTAAAATGAATCTAATGATCATGCTCAGCCCAGCCGTCACACTGTGCGCTGCGACGACGCACGAAGTAATTAACAGAGATCTGAAAACAATCGGTAAAAATATTTGTGTGCGAGGGGAAAAGAGAGGGCAAGAGCTAACCTAAAGAGCAAAATCGCGCGCGCGCGACCCACGAACGAACCACAGCCGATTGTCAGTTGTTTTTGCGGTTCTTGTTGTTCCTCCTGCTCTGGCACTTCTACCACTCGATGGAACTGCTGCAATGCTTATCAAAACTTCACGAGCTGTGACGTCAGCTCACGCGCTTCGCTAGTCCCAGTCCCATTTCGCAAATAAACAAGGCAATTGCAATTCGGCAACGAATTGAAATACTTTTATGATCTGTTTAAATATTTGAACAATTATGATGGCAAATATGAAATTGGTACAACGCCCGCAATTCAGATATTCTCGCATTCTTCCAGCACACCCCTCTCCAACATTCTTCTCACTCTTCTCACTCTCTTCACTCTTCCTTTCGTCGCTTCGCGTGACGTTTGTGCAAAAATTTCCATTAAATTTCAGTATAATTTTCATTGCCGCTTATCACCGACAAAAGTCAAACAAATTCGTGCAATTCGCTCTGATTTTTATTGCCTAATTAATTTACTGCAGCTCAAACTTTTCCACTGTGCCCTAACTGACATACGGTTTTTTTATTTATTCCCCATGATATATCGTAAAAGAAATACGAAATTCACCGTCACTTTCGATTTGCTCGGCCGCGCAACAGCATCGTCATCGTCATTGTCATTGTCGTCGCTATAAGGTGGGCGTTCGAGCTATCCGATTTCAATCTGTCAAGCCCCCAACATAAAAACGACAAATTGCTGTCACTTGCTGCGGATGAGATGAGGTGCTCTTTGATTCGAGCTGGGAACGGTTTTAATTTCAGCAGATTTTTATTTAAATTTGAAGAGCGTTATATGCGGGAAGAGTGAGCAATTTATATAGCATATTTATTACCTATATTTAATTTATTTTCTTTATACATGAAGTATTCAATTAGGAAACTTCTCGTTTTTCAAAAGTAAATCAATTATTTCCCTAAGTTGTTTGCTTAAAACAAGTGCAGCATACTTTTATGAGGCGGTCATAAAATTTCGGCTGGTTTGTGTCTTAGATAAGTACATCAAAGAATCAGCACAAGCTACATAGTTTTTGAAAAATACATAAGGCATATAACATCCAGAGCTAGAAAAGAAAATTTAGTTTTCAAAGTAAAGAAAACTTTTACAAATTATCTAAAGAAAACTCAAGGTTCCAAGACTATGTACTTTCAGCTGTCAAACAAGCGAGAGAGAGAGAGAGAACGAAGAAAGGACCTAGGCTTATCAATAGTCAAATCTGAGACTCAGAATTATTATTCCACCTGTCTACCACACATCAACCCGTGTTGACTTTTCATTATTCAAATTTATGTCGACCGCAAGGAGCAGTTCGCGCTGACATGTGACTGGGACAACGCCCAGTTGTGTGTGGTGGCCCGGCGAGGAGCGTCGCCCTTGAACTTTGAGGCCCAGCATGACGACGCACACACGATTTGCCGTGCCTACACCCCCGTCCCAAGCCATAGGCTGCTTTGGGTAGCAAGCAGGAAGTGCTGGGGGTCACTGTAAAATGCGAGCACAAGCCAAGCGTAAGTTATGACACAGCGAGGAGCGTCAAAAGGTCGAGGCGAAGGGCAGGAATGACTGGACTGAACTGAACGGGAATGACAAATGAAAAGCCGGACGGATATAACGTATCAATTAAGCAAATGAATCCGCACAAAGTGCGCACTAAAAGTTCGCGTACACGGAAGTTTGCAATACAAAAAAAAATCAACAGCAGTTGGCCGTTTTCTGGCCATTTGCGGGAATACTCCGCTTATCAGCTAACTCTAACACATTTCCATAAATTGCGGCTTTTTACGTTCACTCATTCTCCTCGCTCGTTGCGATTCTCATTCCGATACCGATTACGATGCCGATTCCGATTCGGATTCTGATTCTGTTTCTGTTTCTTAATGGCTTTCGCCGCGAACACGTACGACAAAGCAACGACCGTGCCCAAAGTTACAAAAAAAAACCGCATAAACACACACAGCTAAAGTAGCTAACCAGCTGAAAAGTAGAAGAAGAACAAGCAAGCAAAAAAAAGCTAAAAATCGAAATGCCGTTCTCGGTATTACGCGTATTTCTGTACCACAATTAAGCAAACACAAATGGCAAATTTCGCAGTTCTCCAGTTCGCAACTGAACACGCACTCGAGAGTCGAGTGTGTCAATCAATTCTCGATCTGTGTTGGCGGCAAAAAGGCTAGAAAGAAGTGGGAACACACAAAAAAACCGACATGGGTTAATTGCCTGCAATTTTCGCTGCGCACGCGCCTCGCGACGACAGGAAGTGCCTCGACCCAACGATCAGAGAACTACGCGATCAGCGAGTACCCTCTGTAAAGAGTAACATGCTAGGGCTATGACGAATGGAGGAGTAATTCACAATAGAGTTTTACAAAGCTGAGCTTTAGGTTAGAACTATAAACATATTGTATACAAGCGATGGTGGGAATTGTATAAGAGTTTCTGACGTGTTTCAGGAAATTTTACAGAAGTTTGAGATTAGCATCTTTAAAAATCGATAAGAATTTTTATTACAATGTGGCTGGGAAACTTTTTCAATATTTTTGACCATAATATCTACACAGTTAATTCTTCAATTGGAGCTTATACAAGCTTATTTTTCTGTGATCCAGAGTTAGGTTACCAAGTACACGAACTAATAATTTCGAGACAGCGTAAAAATAGTTAGCCCCGCTAAAGCGATGCGATTAGATAATGTGAAGTAGTTGCTTATAGATTGCAAACATCTAAGGCTCCATTATAATGCAATAAATCAAGTCCCTAGTTAGGAATATGCTTGGGATAAGATAACGATGCGCAACAGGCACAACGAGTACTCAATTAATCGAATTCCTTTATAATCAAATTGATGTACCACAGATCTGCGGGGAGTTCTGTTAGGGTATTGGAGCACCTTCGAAGTGGAGCTTGTAAAGCGGAGCAAAGTATTTTAATGCGTAGATTATACCAGTTTCTTTTGCCAATTCGTGATATGTGTATGTGTATGTGAGATTGAGTACATTGTTGAGGCCCGGGCATACGCCCACAGAAAGATTCGGGTACTTGTCAGAATTTCCCACGATCTGCGTGTGTCAAAATGTTGAGCGGGTAAATAATTGAATGGCTGAAAAGTTGAACAATTGATGGCTTGAGCGGGGAACAAAGGCAGCGCGGCAGGCGAGGGCGATACAGTTAGCGAGCAGAAACTGATGCGAGGCAGTACGAGTGCTTTTTGGCCAAAACAAAACAAGCTAGTTATAGCCGCAAGCCAGCAGAGCAGGCGACCTTATAAAAGGAGATGAGAAGGCAGCTCGGATGGGGGCGTCGCGTGGCCATAAAAAGGCGCTAACGCATTTGCATCTGGACAAACTGAGTCACAGGCAGCGACAGGTACAAATACACAGGTACAGCTTTAGGTACAAAGACAGCTAACAAAACACTCGCTCGAAGATTGATGGATGAAGCTGAAGCTCGAGCTGAAGCGCTGAGAAGTGTCAAAGCTGCAGCGCGGCAACATTGACAGAGATGACATTGACCTTTATTCGGGGTGTGTGTGTGCCAGTGTGTGTGCTTTTGCAGAGTCCAAATTAATCATGCCTTCGATTGTTCGATAACAATCGAACTGCACGTGCCACGCGCTCCTCCCTCACGCACCGGGGCGAGCCTCAAATTGAACCAATTTCGTGTAAATTGTTTCGATCAAGCTGGCTTGTTTTTATTTTTTAATTTTTAGCCATTTCATGGCTCGATTTGCAGCGACTCATGTGCGTCGACTGCGCTGGCAGTTGGCAAAACTCAATTCATGATTAGCCCCGGCAATAACTGTATATCATTCCGCCCCGGCAACAATAACAACAACAACAACACCTGACGATCGACAGTTTTGTTGTTGTTGTTGCGATTTTCAAGCTTTCAAGCCACTATTTCTTGGCTGGCCTGGAAGCGCACAATTACAGCTAGATTTTGTTGTTGATTTTGGCTATAAATTTGGCTTGAAAACAGTTTCAATGTCGCCCCCTGGCCATGGTGGGCGGCTGGCATGTGTGGGGGCGGGGCTGGCTATTGAATGATTTTTGAAAAATTGTTTTCATAATACAATAAACACGGCGCGAATCGCGCGCACTTCTACCCTATAAAGTAACCCGCTTGGGGTATGCTACGCTTGGGTAGAGTTGACGCGGCAAGAAAGCAGACAGCATACCCTTTCTATTACTATATATATTATTAATTTATTCATTTTTTTATGTTGAGCTGGGTAACTGCTAGTCGAGCACTGTGATAAAAGACAAATTACATTTCACGCTTTTTGTCCGCAGTCAAAAGAGTTAATTGAACAAAGTAAACACAATATTTTGGCCACATTTTGCTACTATTTGTGCAGCAATCTAAAATACTCTGTAAAAGTAGAAAATGTAATGGATAGAACGATTAGATCAATTACTAGATAATACATAGATAAAGGCACTTAGGGATGGAAAAAATTAGATATGATACATATATTGACCACTCTATATATATATAGATGGTTTTTAAGCTAGATAGATTAATCCATAAAGAGATTATTCACTACAATACAGTAAATATTTACAGGGTATACAAAACTTCATTAGCAACAAGCTTTTACTGAAAAGGAAACATAATTAAGAAGCTGGGGAAATTGCTATACCAAATACGGGGTTTTATGTTAGTATAAATCTAAAGGTTAAAAGTAAGTAAAAGGTAAGATCACTAGCAAGATATCTTTCTCAGTGTAGAACAAGAAAGTATTCAATAAGTAATTCCCAACAATAGATAAGAACAATGTCTCGTAGGATGTGTAATGCTATAAGAAAATCTGCCAAGGTACGCCTAAGACTCAGATATTTGGAATCTGTTAGTCAAGAACCTATCCATGGGTATTCAATTTAATAGTATCTCGAGTAATACGCATAGAACCTACAGTAGTAGCTGCCACTTCGAGCTGTAATTGACAAGTTAGTGACTCATCGAAATGATCGTGATAAGTTCAGAAACTTCGCTATAGTATCGTGTGCAGCGGACGTAATTCCCCCGTCCCTATCTATGCTTCGGGCTATGCTTTCGCGCCATTTTTATGACCGTCTGGCGTCAAGTAATCAGTTTATAATGGCGTAGAGGAGCCCGCCGAATTGCTTGAACCTGCGCCCGATCAGCCCATCTGTCTGGGCAGGTTTTCAGCTATATACTACATAGTAAGATATATCTACATATACTCAGTATCTACGCGATACAATGTTGCGACAGTTTGTTGGCCTTTCTGTCATTTGTTTTGTCAATAAACCGAAACTGCAACTGTTGCTTGGGCCTTAAATAAATATGACATGGTTTGCTCCGCTTGCGGGGGATGAGTTCCCCACCCCCCTCTCGCCCTGCTCGTATTTATAAGCAACCCATTAAGTATGGCGAAAAATATGGCTGACTCTAATGTGCAATAATAATCAATATTAAAGCGGAACCAGGGAAATTGTTGGAAATCGAAAGAGTGAAATGTGAAATATGAAAAGTGCGATAAGCGTACGTCAAGCATAACCCATTAGTCCCTCGGGGGAGGAGGAGCAGACTCCCTCCATTAATTTGGCATTAAACTTTCGCCGGCAGCGAAGCCATCGGGCATTACGTAGTACCTGCTCGGAGGTCGCTCGCGGATTACTGGTAATCAGTTAATCGGTTGAGCGAGTTAACTTGCCCAAGGTGAGAAGGTCTCTGGGATTCGAGTACGTTTATCAGCTGGGGGACTGAGTACGACTGTGTGGCGCTACTTGAGTGGCAAATGTCAACGCAGTGACTTGAGAAAAGTTTAAGGTATCTGGAGAGTTGTCGGATGTGGGCAGTGATAGACTGGGGGCATATCCTGGGTAGAAGCAAAAGTTGTATATTAGTAGTAGCAGTAGCAGTTGTACCAGTAGTAGTAGTAGTATAAGTATCAGTATAAGTAGTAGTATAAGTAATAGTACAGCTAGCAGAATAAGTAGCAGTATAAGTAGTAGTATAAGTTGCAGTAAAAGTAGCAGTATAAGTAGGATTATAAGTAGCAGTATAAGTAGCCGCATAAGTAGCAGTATAAGTAGCCGCATAAGTAGCAGTATAAGTAGCCGCATAAGTAGCAGTATAAGTAGCCGCATAAGTAGCAGTATAAGTAGCAGTATAAGCTGTAGTAACATTATGAGTAGCAGTATAAGTAGCAGTATAAGTAGCAGTAAAAGTAGCAGTATAAGTAGCAGTATAAGTAGCAGTATAAGTTGTAGTAAATAGTAGTAACAGTATAAGTCGCAGTATAAGTTGTAGTCTAAATAGTAGTAACAGTATAAGTCTCAGTATAAGTTGTAGTCTAAATAGTAGTAACAGTATAAGTAGCAATATGAGTACGAGTAGTAGTAGTAGTAATGCCATCCCCCCTCATCCTCGCATCCTGTACAGGGTATTTATAACTGTCATGCAAATTATGGAAATGGCAAGCGAATTGCTAATTAAGTCATAAGGGCGATCCCCCTGCTGGGTGCGGAACCCACTGACAGACGCCGACCCCATCTGGCCCAAGCTGGCCCAATCCTTTAACAAGCATCGCGAAACCGTTGCGCGCCAAGCCCAAAAAAAGACAACGCGACGTCGGCGAGGCAGCAAGAAACTAACGTGCAGTCGACGTTAGTGACGACGTCGAAGCGAGCAGCGACGCTAGCGGCGCCGCTGGCGTTTGGCCGACTGAGAGTATATCAGTTACGGCCACAGCGCCAGCCAGCTTTATTTGCGCTCGAGCAGCGAACGTGGCAGCAAGCAGACGCAAAGGCAAAAGGCAGCAAAGCAAAGACACAAAATCAAATCGAAAATCGAAATTCAAAAACAAAATAAAAGCAAGTGCAAGAAATCTGCAGAGAACTGTGGAACAATAAGCGAAAATAAACAAAATAAAATCAAAATAAAATACGAACATTTTTCACTTTCGATTTTCTTTTGAAACTCGAGAAGAAAAGAAGCGAAACATATCGCGAACGTGTGTGAAAGAAGTGTCTGAAAAAAAACCGTTAAGTGAAATTTTCGAAAAACATTTGACGCTTTTCAATTTCGATTTCGATTTCGTTTCGTTTTCGTTTTCGATTTCGATTTGAGCACGCTGCAATCAAATCGAATTCGAGTTGGGCAACTCGAGTCGGGCCACTTAACCTTAGCAATTATCATTATTTGGCAATAGATATTTGGCACAATTCGAGTCGACTCAAGTGCGCCCCCAACAACAATAACTTTTACCACAAAGCAACAACAACAACGGCGAAAACTCAACGACCCACGCCGCGCTAAACTCGAGTGGCCAAAGCAGGCGAAAGACAAAAGCAAAAGGCAACAAAAGTAGCCGCAAAAATAGTGCAAAATGGTTGAGAAAGCAGGTGAGTGTATTCACGTGTAAATGAATGAGTTAGTGTGAGTGTGAGTGTGAGTGAGTGGCATGTGTGTGCGCGCATGAATAATTGGGAAAATGTTGCAGCTTGAAGGTCAACGAAACCGAAAACTGTGCTAAATTAATACCCCCTTTATTACTGCTTCTCTCGCTCCTCCATCTATCTTCTTCATCTCCCCTTCTCTCTCTGTCGGCACATGCAAATCACTGTAATCTATAATTAAGCAATAAAGCCAATTTTCCTTGTGAAAACTAATTGCAGTGTGAGGGGAAAAAGAAAACCGAAAAACGCAGCCCGGCGCAGTTCGTAGATCTCTGAAATCGAAATCCATAACGAATTCGATTACAAACCTTAATTTCCGAGCTTGACAAATGCAGCTTACTAAACCCAACAAAATTTCAATATCTTTAATCAACTAAAAAGCAACAATTTTTAGTTTAAATGAGTTTTTGAAATCAACATGGAGTTGGGAAAATATTAAGTTGATTGATTACTTCGGGGGCATCAGTGCGATAAGCTTTAAGGTATTGCGAGCCTAACTCAACTCAATTAAGTTGGAAAATTAATTAAGTTGGAAAAACGAAAGATTAATGAAAAGCAAGTGAAGTTTCTTCGAAAACTAAAACTCTTTTATTCAAAATTGAACACACTTGAGCGAGTTTTATTTTTCTATAAACCTGTAATCAAATCGTTTGGAGTTGCTCGTTCGTTTTGATCTCGAAAACACGCATATATTTTTTTCATTCTCTTCGGATTTGCATACGATTTGCTGCTACTGAAAATAAACCCAGCCTAAAGGGTTTCGTTGCCAAAAATAAACCCCAAGCCTGCAGGGCTTTATTTTAAGACCCAATATCACAACATCATTTCGTTCTGCTCTTACAGTCGAGGGTTGCTTCATTAGCTTGTCTCGCGTATTAATCAATTGAATATCGAAAACTCATCGTCATCGTCATCGTCATCTTCATCGAATCGAATCGAATCGAATCGAATGTGCATGTCTTTTGCATATGATTTGCGCGTTTTCAATCGCTTCTCTGTTTACTTTTCCTGTTGTCTTCTTCGTTTTTTTTATCAATAACAAGATGATAGTTTGATAGCTTTTCAATATTTTTCCTGATGACAAATTAGACGCTCGTTTCTGGGCTTTGCTTCCGTGCAGAGTTGAAAGTTTTTTTGTGAGCAATTGAATTGAAAAAAGAAGAAAGATGGGAACCGGCAACAATAAAGACTTCAGCGACGAAAGTGGACGGTAAAAAGTTGAGGTAAGACAGTAAAAACAGTTAAGAGCCAAGCGCAAGTGAACGAACTGCGAAGCGGCAGAACAAAGCGTAGATGAGATAACAAGAATGTCGTCGGCAAATAACAATAATAAAAATTTGTTATTATATCCAATTTGGTAATAGCAGCAACAGCAGCCACAGGTTCAAAGTCAAAGTCGGGGGGCGATAATGGTTCCGAAAATATAATATTTGCCAGCCTAATTAATTTGCCTAGAGAACTGAAACTCATTTCAGATCTAATTATTGTTCAACTGTTTTGCGAGTTTCAATTGTTTAAACAATTGAGCAAACCAAAACGAGCCCGAACAGTGTGTCAATATTGAACCGTAGCTATGTTTATGACCAGCGCTGTGCAGCTTTATGACGCTGCGAAAAGCCAATTTACACAGGCTGTCAAAGCGCGACGGGGCGCGACGGGGCCCGACTTGGCCTTGGCAATGAAGATCGAGCCGTGATGCTCTTCGCAAGTCGCAGCACGCTAAACAATTTCACTCGGAAGTCGGTTAGAAAACATATATATATATATATATCGTAGAATCGTGTCGGCGCGGTTGACAATCTCATGACATCACGGCGAAATTGCGGCGAATTAACATAAATATCAAAGTCAGTCAAAGTTCGTCGTCGTAGTATCAGTTATAGCGACGTGTTATTAATGAGCCAGGCTTATATACGTGTAATTTACGTTAATGCCAGTCAAGAGCAGTCTGAGCTTAGATTTTCCCAGGGAAAACTTTTGTTTTCGCAATTGAGATGCAGTTGAGGTAAACGCGTTAGTTAAATTAGTTCGGGAACAGACAATAATAATCGCATATTATATAAACTAATAGCTGGGTAAATAAAACAACAAACATATATCTTACTCTATTCTGGAAAATACCAAGTTTTCTAAGCTTACGCCATAAATTCGATATAGTAAGTTGTTCTATATAATGATCTCATTAGGCAAATAGACATGCCTAAGCCATTTCCAATCTATTTTGAGATATAGATCTGCAGTTTTTTCAATCCGACTGACTCACCACCCTCCTGGCAGGGTTGCCCCGCCTGGGAAGCGCAGATTTGCTGTCTGATTTATCGATTTGGTAATCGAGTCCGTCGCTCTGAGGCATAAATTAGCAGTCCATAAAACCCACACCTCCCGCGCACACACAAGAACGCAAGATCGCGCATCGACCGACCCCCGGCCCGACTAATTAATGAATTTATAACTAGATTTACGAGCAACTCTGAGAAATACTCGCGAACAGGTTTATTTCTCGCGAAAAAACTCGCGAATTTTGACAATGTTTTTTTTTCTTATTATGTTCGATATCGAAGTTAGCTGGGAATGTTTTAATAAAATCATCACCTTACTCAGGGCGAAAAGAATAAAGAGAAGTTCGTAAGGTTTTGGGATTAATAATCGGCTTAAGTTGATTAATTGTCGAGCGACTACGATGAGCAGCAAAACACGCGCCTTTTGTTTATACAGTGTGGGGGGGGTAATTACAGCAAGAAAGAGACAGAGAGAGAGGGGCAGGCACACAATGGCAGCGCCATCTGTCGCTTTAATGGGGTATTGTGGGTAACATATGTGAGCGCATGCTATATAGGTAAATTAGCTTGTTATGCGATTCTTGCGTGTCTTCGACTCATAAATGGCGAAGCTGTCGCTGGCTTTGGCTGCGAAATTATTTGCCATTTTGGCAGTTTTTGGCTTTTTGCCGTTTCGGCATAATGAAGTCAGCGCGGGAGGGGGAAGGACGCAAGAGTTAGAAATATTGCTCATACGCAACGTTGTGCGTTCAGTTTGAATTGCCACGCCCTTGCAGGCAAATGAATGAGGCTAGTGATTTGTTGCAGGATTTGGGTGTGACTTCAACAAAGGCACACACACGCGCACACAGAAACACACACACACCCACACACACCCCTAGCTGGACAAGCCTTTCGCTTGCTGCGCGGCACGTGCGGTCAGCCGCGCCTTCGCCTTCGCCTTTACCTTGGCTGCCTTGAGCTGCCCTACTTGCACATCCTTTTGCAGGATGTGCCTGGCAGGTTGAGCGGAAATGGCGCTACAAGCTGCAGCTGTGCAGCTGGCCAGGAACTGCCCCACCCTTCCCTTGCCACTGCAGCCTTCCTTTCTTCCTTCCGCAGCACATCGCGTGTTGCAGATAAAAACCTTCGCCCGCATACAAAATGATTGCATAAGCGCGCAGCCAGAACTCATCTGCGTGTACTCACACCAGCACTCACACTGCCACTCACACTCACACTCCTGTTCACACTCCTACACACATTCATAGTCGTATTCATGCTGGCCTTGCCATAGCTCGCGCTCCTATCTTATCAGTCTCGGCGCAAATATTTCTAATCGCGGCACATGAAAGTCTTGTTGGGGCGCCAGAAATCGCAGATGCTATCTACTGCCTGCAAAGCGAATAAACGAATAGTATTCACATTCATTCAACCAGCACGAAGAACCTGCCCAGTCGCACTGCCTGAGCGCATCCGCGGGCTGTCAATCAAGTATACGCAATGCCTCAAGCGATATGGGGCGATACTTTCGTTAGTTTCTTATTGAAAACTGTTGCAATTGTGCATTATGCAGTTACAGTCGTGTATTAACTAGGCTTCTAGAGGGTAACTTTTGATTTTATTAAAGTAGAGCTAGGGTTTCAGCTCTCCAATTAGCCTAACTAAGTTTACGCTTCATTAAAGCCTTCCTGCTTGGTTCTTGTCTCTAACTATACTGGCAACCCTCGCAGGTTGTCTCTGTTCGACATACTCAAATTGCCCCTCGGCTCCTTTGGCGTTTCCTGCTGCTTAGCTTTACCGTTAGTAACTTATATAGTGCAGTAACTGTCTGACTGGAGTTCGACTTGTTCAACTGAGTTTGGAGCAGGGTAAGGAAGGAGTCGAGAGTTCTACGATTTCCGTAGCCTGCCTGACCTTGAACTTGGCCTAGCCCCAGCCTAGATATATCTACAAAGACTACGTCTGCCCATAAAGAACTTGGAAACATATAGTTTCCTGTGCCACATTCAGATCGCAATCTTCGCGACGACTTCTGCTTGCTTTGCTTCGCTTGCAAATTGCGGAAGAGTTCACAATCTGTACCTGTTTTGCATTCACAATTCGCGTGCGACTCGTTGCGAATCACACTCGTTATTCGTGAATTTCTGTGCCACTTTCACGCTGCCCGAATTGTTCCGTTATCGAGTATTATACGAGTTCTTACACATGTCGCTGGAATGTTCTGCAAACTGTAACTGACGCCAGGTGGCGTTGTTGTTGCTCGGGGCTCTTCTCACTCACCCACTTCCTCGGCGATCTGCGCTGCAGCCCCTCTTCTTCGCCTTTATCTCGGCACTATTTGTCAATTAAAAGTCCATGCTCTACGTATTCGATCACAATTTGTTGTCGCACGGCGCAGGCACTAATTAATTTAGAGTGAGAGCGCGATAGTGTGCGAGTGAGTGGGCGTTAGTTGAGTAGAGAAATACCCTAGCTTTGTTAATTTGTTAATTGGTTCAATTAGGCGTGCATTAAAGCGGCAGGCGTTGTGATTTCGCCAAAAAGTATCTGACAGATACGTTTTCGAAGCTGGCCTTGTTTGCTTTCTGCGACGCCTTTTCGGGGCCCGTTTAAGTCCACTCAATGTCTTGTCGTCACGCCCCCACACACACACACACACACACACACAACAAACAAAACAAATTAAATAATCACCTTTTTGTGCGTAATGTTGATTGTTTTTTGCAACAATTATTAATGAATTTCGCCCGCGGTCACATCATAGATTCCAGCTTAAGATCGACACGATCACTGATCAATCTCCAAAGTATGCGCACGGCACACCAGCGCGCATGTTAAACCTTAACTGGAAGGTTAACACAAGCAACAACCAGCTATCTCTCTCGCTCCCTCTTACCCTACATTCCTCATAAATAACCCGGGAATATAATTTAGATTATGCCAGCTACCTTTCTCATTGTTGGTGTTGTGACTAAATTAGATTAAATTTTTTTGGATTTTCACGAAAATAAAAATAAACTTGAGATTTCAGTCGAGCAGCCTGCTCCGCCGTGATAAGTTCAAGTCCCACGAGACGCGTATTACGTGAACAGTAGCGCTCTATCGGGTTCCATAAAAAGAAGTGTCTCAGAAGTCTGGGAATGATTAAGCAATTTGCTTAGACAGTTCTGAAATACGATTGATTTCCGATTCGTGGCAAGAGTTTTCTAGAAATACTTGGCAGGTGAGTTTACTGAGAGGGAAGAAAGAGTGAAAGAAAAAGATACATTAAAAATTACAAGTATCCCAAATATATAAAGAACAAATGAGGATCTTCAACTTTTATACAGTATTTATACTTTTATACAGTATTCTTATACAGTAACTACATTTAAGCGCTTTTCAAGCTAAAATTCTAAAAGTTTATAAATATCATAGATTTGCATACAGATCTTAAGTGAAAGAGAAAGATATATAAAGAATTATAAATATTCTAAATATATAAGGAACAAATGAGGTTCCTCAACTTTTATATATTTACTATAACTATATTTAAGCGGTTTTCCAGCTGAAATTTTAGCATAACAAGGAAACATGCTAAACTGCTGTAAATAAGCGTTTTTCTTGCTAAAATTCTTGCGTAATATTAAGATTATGTAAATCGTATGATAAAATATATGATATAAAATAACTGAAGAAAAACTGGAAAACATAAAATATATAAATAGAACATTTTAATGCCCATTCGTTAGGGTAGGCCAACCCGCTGAAAAGAAAGTGTTAAAACAATCCTATCTTGATACATTTCGTAATACAACTTTAACAAGTTTTTAAGTGAAAGTTGTCAACGCGCTCGAAGTGCAAAAATGTGTGCGAAGAAATGATTCAGATTGATGAACTTTGCCTTCAGCTTTCTGACTTCACTCCCCTCCCTGCCCGACACAAGCACAAGCTAATTAAACCCTCTTGTATGGCTAATACACTATCAATAGGCCGACTAGATAGGCCAACAAACTGGTTGTTGTTTTGTCAGTTACAGGCGCGTACTTATCGAGCATGTGTGCTATATATGTGTGTGTGTATGCTAACCCATTGCCCACGGGCAAGGTGAAACACATCAATTATGTGCTGCGACTCAGTCGCAATTCGGGCTAATAGCATCTGGTAGTCTGGTAATAGGTAAGACCCCAACTGAGCCTACGGCAGGCGCATGGAGAAAGTCTAAAAATAGACAGACTCGCGATTTGCGTAATCATTGCACTAAGTCGAGGGTTAATTGAGTGAAATAGGGAGGGGGGGGGAGAGAGAGACTTATGAAGATGGAGACTGACAAGGGCAATTATCGAGCTAACACCTGGATGTGTTAGTATCAACCGTATGGGTATAGAGTCTGCCCGTTGCGAGTCAAGTGCGTTGCCAATTCCATTTTCATTTCCAAGTTGAAAAAGCCAGGCCCGAAACGGGTTGACTGAGTTTCATTGAACTTGGAGCGTGATTAATAGACTCGCTGGCATAGCGCCGTTATGGATGCGTATATTGATTGATTGTGCGACTGTTGGATTGATTGATTGTCGCACAGATTAAGCGCAATTGTTGCAGCAATCGCGCAGCCTTCGTCAACGGATTCGTTATTGTTGCAACTGCAACTGGATTCGCGATTCGCGATTCTCGATTTGCATAAACAAATTGAGCTCGTGCCCCGCTTAGCATACAATACGACTCGAATCGGGTGCGAATCGAACAAATCTCCGAGGCAAATAGAACATAAATAACCGTTTCGGCTCTCGCTTTCGGCGCATGCTAATTGCAGCGTTGCCTGTCAGCGCGCGCTGATCTCGTTCAGCCCCCGAGTCTGATTTACCATGCCCCCATGCCCTCGATCTAGTATCTCGTAGTTCTGTGAGGCTGCATCCACTGTGGGCGTCTACGTCGTGCAGAATGTTGTCGCTTTTGCCGATCTCAACTGATCTTCGAACTTGTTGAAGACACGAGAATTTCTTGTCACAGCGTGGGAAATGCCGGGGCGGGTATGCTGCATTGGCATATACTCTGCAAATATAATATTATGTGCAATCTTCTTTTTTTTAATTTGTTTATAATTTTCTTTATACAATATGATCAAATACTGATCAAACTATACTAAAAGTAAAACTTTTGTATGATATAATAACTTTAAAGTAAACTTTTCTATTTGAAATGCAAATTTATTTGCAGGCTTTTATTTTCTGCAATTCTTTAATAATTTTCTTTATTATATATGATCGAAAACTGATCAGTAAAACTCTCTTTTAGCTTTATTATGATATAATGGCATGTAAATTCTTTCTGTCGATGCCTTTCTAAAGCTAATTACACTGAATAACAATTTAGTGCGCTCTCTATATATCAATATACTGATAAATTTGACTTCCAACTACAATACAAAGCAGAAAAGCCAAACGATCCACATAATACCCTCAAGTACTTCAGAAAACCACCATATACCATCGAAGTAGGCAGTTTTTGACTCACTTGACGCCCTTAACCAGTTACAACTGTCCCATAGAAACCTTGTACAACATTTCCGTCTAGCTGAAAGTACTAGCAAAGTACTATATACTAAATATACTAACAGTTAAGTTATCTATATTTAGACGGCGTAAGCAACGCTGTGACATCGTCGCATCGAATTTCAACTGTAAAATGATAGGAATTTCGCAGCGCTATCGCAACTATGATTGACTTTGATTAATTATACGCTGCATGGGGCGCTGTCTACCGCCAAAGCAGGTGGGCTATGAGCAGGGCGCAGCTTTCCCGAGCACATCCCCAAGCGCATTAAACGCATTTCGCATTCGCAGCACGCGCGCGTAGAGATTCCCGTTCTGGTTCTGTAATGCGATAGGGTTGTCAGGCATGCCCGACGAAGCTCCACACTGAATCTGTAATGCAAGTCAAGCCAGGCGAGCTGTTATTGTTTAAGTTGTTGTCTAAGTTGTTGTTTGCATTGTTGTTTACGTTGTTGTTATTGTTTCTACTTAGTCGAGCGCCAAGCACGTTGCCAATTGTTTTACGACATGGCTCAGACAGTTGCAACTGTAATTTGGCAGCGTAGCCCCCCCTTACTTCCATGTGCTACGCTATCTTTAGGTCATGGGACCCAGACCACAGAGTCGAACATGAAAGATAATTGTCGTATTAAGTGAAGTGTGCAAAGATAACATCGCTTATCAGCTTAATTCCCGGGGCAGGCGGGGCGGACCCTGCGTGCCATGGGCATTTAACTGCTGCAAGTGGCAGGCAGCCGGCTCGATAAGCGTGTCTCCATGCCCATTTAACCGGTTTTTATGGCCATCGAATTTCCTGGCGAATTGCGCAAATCAAATACCCGTAAGACCCGCGGCTTAAGTAGGGTGTAAATTGCTATCTTCGGCAGTTGAAGTTGATCATTTAAGTTATAAAGAGGGTTTAGGCGGCTTGGGGATTACGTGTAGACGAAAAGAAAAGAGAGAAAAGCTAGAGATGGATTAAACTGCTGGCGATAGTATTGAAACGAATATCGATAACAGAACTATATATTCTTGCTGTATACACGCTTTAAAAGCAAGTTTTACACAATAATATCCGGATCCAACAAAATACTAAAAATAAATTCAAAACATGCTGGGAAAATTTCAAAATTATAACAATCGATACTCTTGCTTGCCCTGAGCACATTCGATAATGTCGATAGTAAGTATATTGATAACAAAGTTTTAAAAAAAGAATATGCTCTTCGCAAACAGATACTTAATAGTTACATGTAGGTTGTACTTGAATTATTAGACACGCTTAACCAGACAAAATAAAAGCTGATCAGCTTATAACTTGAGATAAAGATAAATATCGATAAGTCTGTAACTAATATGCAGCATAATCGATTAAACGATCAACTTGTTGTACAAGCGACCCCTTTCTAACTGCGTTACAGGGTAGCAGGCGCAGTTAACGTTGCAGATTATCATAAGTGCGGGCTAATTGAAACTGGCGCAAAACGCCCAATGCATTATTTGAGATATTTATGCGAAAGCACGGCCTGCACTACGTGGAGGAGTAGGAGGAGGAGGAGGAGTAGGTGAAGGCGGAGCAGGGCCAGGGGTCGAGCGACCTTCCCAATTAGCACTTCATGTCGAACAATAAATCAATGAAATTAATGCTAATTGTTGCTGCACTTGCTAGAAGATACTTTCACTAGATGATTTATGCGATATCCTATAATATATCACCCGCTATAGCTCACTGTTCCCTCACTCCCCCCCCCCCTTCGGCAATTTGCCGGTTTTCGCTAACAATTGTAAGGTGTTAAAATAGCTTTATTATTTGCTTAAACAAATTAATTAACACCTGCTGTGCAGCAGGTAAACACAGGTAACACTGCGCAAATAACAGTTAACTGCTAACTAAGCAAATGAGGAAGCAGTGTGCAGCACGACGATTAAGCAAATTAATTAATCAAGTGCCGTGAAATTGGCCAAGATAAGAATTTTAACCAGACAAAGCGAGGGGTGAGGTAGGGTACAAATGGGTCGAGTATTATGTGTAGGAGAAAAGGAGGGTAAAGCAGCTGTTGTAGGAATTTGTATGGTTTGTTAGGGGACTTTTTTGAATTAAGAGTAAATTGACTGAGTCGAGCATAAGCCTAAATTGCCTTTAGGTACAAGAATATATATAATAATGGGGGGGGGGACTTTGCCGCAATCATATACAAAATTGTGCTAAAAATAGAAACTTAAAAATAAACTAAAAGTATATTAAAATTATATGCGATTAGATATCAGTTTTCTACTCTATAACAAAGCAAGATAGTTTTTCTTTAGCTTGCCCAAGGTTATATAATTACTACCTACTAATTATGTCTAAAATTACACAGTTTTTCTGAACATTGTCAGATTTCACCAGAATAAGAAATTTAATTCTAGCTCTAATTGATCTACTAACTAATACCACAACCCTGTCTAAAAATCTATAAAGAAAATCAACATAAAATAGATTTTTAACGAAAAACAAACCTTAATTTAAGCCGAAAAAAAATTCTCATTAAAAAAGTTCCCCTAGAAAAAACCACAAAAATTTCACAACTTGGCCGAGAGCTGTGGGCCAAAGTCGCAGCGATCGGTCGTTCGATCCGATCTGATCCGATCCGATCGATTGCGCTTGTCGCAGCATGATTAATTTCATAATTAATTAGTGAGTGGCGCGCGCAGAGTCGCGGCTTAATCAATCCGTTAATTATGGCATCTAATCGCATACTAATTCCCAAGTTGTTTCTGTTGTTTGCAGCCATGTCGAAGCTCGTGGGCATCGCCGACATCACGGAGAACAAGAACATCTGGCGGATGCTGCTCGGCGAACTGCTGGGCACATTCTTTTTGGTCTTCATCGGCGTGGGCAGCACAGCGCTGGGCGATGCATCGGTGCCGCAGATCGCGTTCACGTTTGGCCTGACGGTGGCCACGCTGGCGCAGGTGAGTGCGCAACAAAGATACCCTGTAATATTAAGATTAATTTGAGCTGCAATTGAAGTCGAGTCTGAGCCGGAGCTAGGCGAATGCCGGTCAATAGTAATGGCCAATAGTGCGTTCAAGGACACGACGACGCCGCCGTCGCCGCCGCCGCCGCCACAGCGCGTTACACTTTCGGCCTGGCCAAAAACTCATTCACAACTCGCGGCACTCGCATTTTGGGCAAGACATTGGCATTTAAAACGACAAAACCGAAAGCCGAAAAACTGAAAAAAGTCTGAAAAACCGCAGCAAAACAAACAAGAAACGCATAAAAACGGCAATCGAATGCGGCGCAGTCGACGCGTTGGCTGCGTGCGAATGTAATTTACAAAATTGACAGATTTACAGACACAGTTGCAGAGCGAGATACGCATACACACAGATGCAGATACAGATACAAGTGTAGAGCGCGCAGCAGATACATTTGCAGGCCAAAAGATACGGCTAGTGCGGTGCAGGCTGCAGTAGATACAATTGCAGGCACAGCTTAAAGATACATTTAGCGCTGCAGATACATTTGGCAGGCATAAGATACAGTTTTAGATACAAAAAGAGTAGTAGATACAATTGCAGGCACATCTCGCGATGTAGGCGGCGCTGTAGATACTTTTGTAGCTGCAGATACAGTATCTCACAAGGAACATAGCTTAAAATACAATTTAAGCTGCAGCTACAGTTTGATTTCTAGCTGCAAATACATTTTGTATATAAGCATGGATACAGATACATTTTCAATAAAAGTATAGAATTGAAGTAGATTTTAAGGCTTGAGATACAGCTTAAACTGCAGCAGAGTTACACATGCAAGTGCAGATACACTTACTCACACAGATATGTAGCTAAAAACGCTTTTAGATACGCATTTCACGCAAAAGATACAGATACAATTAAAGCTTTAGTTGCAGCTACTACTACAATCAAACTGAAGTTGCTTTGGTCACTACAAAGTTGCAGATAAAGATACATTTGCCACCGCAGATACATTTTCCCCTCTTCACGCTGCCTCAGCTACCCTATCCCCCCCACCGCCCTCTCGCCTACACACGCGGTCATTAGCGCTGGCTGCACACGCTGCGTATGAGTAACGCACAACGCACATTTGCGGCCCAATCGAATGTGATTGTGAATGCTGTGTGAACTGTGAATGCGAGCTGCGAGTGCGAATTGCGAGTGCGAATGCGAATGCGAATGCGAATAATAAATGCGTCAAAGCGACTGCGTCTCAGTCGACGTCGGCGTCAGCGTACGCGTCGGCAATTAACATTAATCAACACGCAAAATATGCAATTAGATTATTATGCGTTTAATTACGTTATGCCTCTCGTGTTGTTGTTCCCCCAACTTGTGCGTATTGTTGTTGTTGTTGTTTCTGTTTCTGTTGTTGTTGTTGTTGTTGTTACTGCTGCTGCCATTTTTGGCATTTGAAACAATTTCAAGCGATTTGATGACTCCGTAAAACAGAATTGTGCCCATTGCAATGAGAATGTTGGCAGCCTGACATTGAGTGTGCTGCGTAAGTGCAGCGAAAAGGGTATGTCAGACTAGTAGAAGAGCTTAGCTAAGGCATGTACCGTGAAAACTCTCTGGGGCGGACACTCAGCGACGCTTGGAACAACTTCTTTCCGGTTAATAAACGTTTTTTTTCAAGAAAAAAGCAAAATATTAAAAGTTACACAAAATTTCGCTGCATAAGTGTCCGCTGAGGAGAAGTGGCCGCTCTAAGGAGCTGTCCGCTTGAGAGGTGCCAATATAGGAGATTTTATACTATAATCGATACGTTTTGGTACATAACTCTCCAGTTATCGATAAGTACAAGAAAGACGAGCAAATGCCTTATTGACTCAAATTTGTTTCACTGAGCCTGCTTTCCAGAGTATCTTTACAACTATTATAGGGTATTTGGCAGTCGGCAGCTTTCTCTACGCTCTTCTAACTACACTGCCTACTCGGCTTTATGCTCTGCACTTACCTCACCTGCCCACGTCATTCTACCTCGACTTTCACTCTGCGAATTGCGCTACCTCAACTCGCAGCGGGCACGTTCCACCCGGAAAGCCTCAAATATCGCCACATATCGTTAACTATCGGCACTATTACGAGGCGCATCACGTGGGCTGCCCACTCTCCCCCTCCTCCCCCGCTCTGCCCCCTCTGCAACTGCAACTAATCGTCGCAAATATTGCTCGGCTTTCGTAATATAATAGGCCCAAGCTGGGCCCAAGCTAGGCCCCATCATGCCACCGGGCAACGGCGATGACTCGTGACTATCGCGCTGCACCTGAGCTAGACGTGAGTTGCAGCTGGTGCCCGGCCAGCTCGTGTTGGCCAATCGCGACTAATTTGCCGATGATGGTGCCAAGCCAAGTCGGGGCGAAAGTGTGCAAAATATAGCTGAGGCAACTGAAAGATGCATTTTGTAGCTACGCGATAAGGTTTCTAGTTACCTGCTAACTGCCAGCGATATCGCACAGATCTACGCCCATTCAAAAAAAAAAAGCCGCACAATAAACTTCCCATTTAGTTTTAGGTAATTAGCTAATTATTTTAGCCAGTTTATATAAGATTTCGCTTTGTTTTCCGCACAATAAACACGATCGTAAACTCGGTTTATAATGAAGTTTCTAATTGAATTCTGTAGAAATAATTGGATAGCCGAATACAGGGTATTCAATGGCTGATGAACAATGAGAACTCTCCCGGTTCTATAGCAGGTATACTTTCCGCTGACAGTCGCTGCGAAAAGTAATCATAAAGCTGAATTTTGTATTCATTCAACGTTTCGTTTGGCCAAAAGGAAGTGGGGCAAAGAAAATGCAAATAACAAAGCAGCTCAGGCAATATATAAACGAAATAACAACAACAACAACATTGGCTGATTATAAACGCGATTTTGACGTATCTTTCAAGGCAGTTGGAAATCCAAGTTTGATTTTTATGCGGGCCAAGCGGACGAAATAAATCTGCTGCTGCTGCTGCTGCGGGGAGTGCCAGGCTGATTTATGACTATTATTAAGGTATATATACTGTGCATATATATATAGATTTATATATAGATTTATGCATAGTACGACTGCTGGCGAGATGCGACACGATAAAGCGCAAGTCAAAGTCGCAAGAATCCGAAAACCTCCGGCGCCGTATCAAGGTGCAACATGCAAGATCAATAAAAAGCAAGCTATATACATGCCGTATATACACTCTATATGTGTTTGTGCCTTAATTATGCGAGTCAAGATTGTGCGTGCAGCATACGCGTTCATTCACCGGGCTGCTGGCTAAAATCAAAAGACCCGCTAAAAAAAAGTGCACCCAAATGCGCCGAAATGGCAAAGTCAGCTACGGCTTGGCGGTTTTTCTAGCCGTTGTTGTTGCACGCTTCTGCGAACTTGAAACGCACTGGCAACAATCACCGACAACAGCAGCAACAAAGTTGCAGAAAAGCAGAACGAAATCGAAACAAGTTAACATTCAATCGAACAAAAAGCTATAAAATATGATTTAAGCGCAAATGTCGCACAACAACAACAACAACAACAACAACTGCACAACAAATCACAGACATTTGTGCGCCAGAGCTGCGCATGCGTAAGCCTCGATCTCATCGCAACCTCACACTCATTTTTATGGCTATCTTGCCAACTTTCCCCACCTACTCTACTCTATTTATCTTTCCTACCCATCTAGGCCATTAAGGTAGCAAGATAGCCACCTTATTGCCCTACCCTACCCTACCTCACTTTCAGTTTTATGGCTCCCCCCGTAGAACCGCCTCCAATGACTCACTCCAACGTTTTCTCACGCATTTGACACACGTTGCACGCCGCTTTAATGATGCGTTTTGCATGCCCCGTCGAGTGGCATGCAACCAATTTGATTAATATTCATAATGCAGGCAGGCTGGCAGGCAGGCAGGCGCAAGTGTGCAATTAAAAAGTGCCTCAACAAGCCCGACTCGAAGCTCTAAGCTCTCAAGAACCGAATCTGATCAACGCCGTCGCTTGCACACAACAAAAAAGCAGAAAAAATCTCTTGAATTACGAGCATATTTTATTTTTATTCATATATATATATATATTTTATCTGTCGATCTTGATGATTAGGCGCACAACAAAAGCCACAAGTCGTAGGAAGTACATCTCGACTGTTGAATATCCTGTAAATGTTCGAAAATTAGCTATATTTTCCACATTTGTGGTCGGAAACTCTTTTGAAATAGTTTTCTATGCTAGTTTCGAGTAGCCTAATCGATTTAAAGCAAAAAATTAATATATAAATTTTTTCAAAAATTTTGAAAATTTTGCAAGGGGGTAGCATGGAAAAAATGAGGAAAAAATGAAAATATTTACATGCATCAAATTATGATAGAGAATTAAACTGGGAACAAAACCAAGTTGAAAAAGACAAACCGGCCGTAAATCGAAGTAGTTTTGGCCAAGTTGTGAGTATATGAAGTTCAGAAACTCCTAATTAAGGGTACCCAAAGGGGGTAGCTTGGTATGCAATTCAAAGAAAAAACCTGGATGAAAATTAAAGCCAAAACAACCTTAACCTAACATTGAAGCAAGAGTAATTCAAGTTATGCCGCCAATATACCCTGCTCTTAAGCTGCTCACAATCATGGCTTCTCTCTCTCGCTCGTACACCGAAACGCAGCGATATGAAAATGCAGTGCGTGCGTACGCGAAATGTCAAGACGTTGGCCGGGCGTAACTCCGTCTACGCCTTTCGAGTTGGAGCCCGATCCGAACTTGCGCTGTAATTAACCCACGATTGGTGGCCGGTTCGGCCTGCTGCTCCACCTCCTGCAGCACTCGCCGACACTCGAGCCGTCGGCATTGAGCATAAAACGAAAAGCGAATATCGAAATCAAAATTCAAATTGAAATTGGAATCGCCAAATGATCTGCGGCTACATAGAAGCCTGCGCAGCCGACCTTGAGTCGGGCCCGGCCGGCATGCGTATTCATTCATAAGACACAATGCGTGAGCGAGTGTGAGTGCCTGGGTCTGAGTGCGACTACGAGTACTCGCTGTACGTTGTGTTCGAGTGGCAATTTGTTTGATTTCGATGCGATTCTAAGCGCAATGACTCAGCACAAGCTCGTCAGATACTTTTACTTTTAGTCGCAGTCGCAGTCGCTGTCGCAGTCGGTTGATCCATGCGCGACTTGAACTTTAAAGACGTCGTCATCGATCTAGAGATAGTTGCACTCATCGCAGTCGTAGTCGTTGTTGCTGTCGAAAATTGCTTGCATCCGTTGGCAGCCCGAGTTGCGCAACGCTCCGCACTCTGCGCAGACAGGCGTGCGCCATGGCAAAGGGTAAACTCAGTTACCCAACCCAGGCACCCAGGCAGACAAAGACGTCGAGTGGCGTCGTATGCGTTGCCAACTTGACATTCGATGTCGGATGATTTCAAATATCCGACACACATGCGGGCAGGTACGAGCAGATCCAACGAATCCATGGGAATTAAGCGAGAGAAAGGAGATGCATATGCTATATGCATATATATTCGTGAACAGCAGGCGGAACCTATCTGATTATCATACAAAACATATGCAAACTTGAACCAGAAATTATATACATGGGAAGAATAAAGAAGTATGCAGAAGTCAGCCTTGCCAGTCCTATATACATATATATTCGTGAACAGCAGGGGGAAATGCTCTGATTCCATTGTACAATGCAAAACATGCACAGAAATAAATAGATATATTCATGGAATTAGGAGGCATGCCCTGCCAATTCTATATGCATATATATTCATGAATAGCATATACAAATTAGACGATTTTGTCTTGCTGTATATTTGAGCGTCGCTTATAGCGTTTATACAGACGTCCTATATAGCACTCAGTCCGATCAGAGCCTACATCTGCTACATCTAGCCAAGATACGCCCATAAACACAGATTAAAGCTCAAACATCACTTAGAGTAGCCTATTAAAAACTCAATTGATTTATCGCCCGATAAATGGGATGTATAGCAATATTTTCTTGCTCGACCAAATATAACTCAACTTGCCCGCTGATGTGGTTGTTTCGAGCGAACAGAACTTGATTTGCAATTGCCAAGCAAAATAATTAACTTTTATGACCCTTTCAAATGGAATTTAACAGATTTCAATTTGTTTATGTTCTCGGAATGCGTGTCAAATCTGTAAAAAAAAAAAGAATTAAATATGGTAATAACAAACGATCTGAGGATTGGATGTGCGCCATTTAAATCAAGCGACTCGACTACAAATGCCTACGAATTATAATGGCCTATTCTCTTAACTGTAACTCGCTAAATAAGCAAGCTAGATTGTTCAAACTTTGCAGCTATATAGCTTTAAGTATTATCTAACGTTCTACCAGGTTTAAGTAAAATCAAACTTGATTTGTATATTTTCTCTCTCGTTTCCTTGCAGGGTCTCGGCCACATCAGCGGCTGCCACATCAATCCGGCGGTAACCATTGGCTTCCTCGTTGTGGGCGAGATGAGCATACTGAAGTCTGCGTTCTACATCATCATGCAGTGCGTGGGCGGCATTGCCGGCGCGGCCGTTATCCATGCCGCATTGAGTGGCATGACAGTGAAGGCACTGGGTGTATCCGCGTTTGATCCAGCGATCAGTGTGGGCCAAGTGGTGCTGATCGAGGCGCTGATCACGTTCATACTGGTCTTTGTGGTCAAAGGTGTCTCCGATCCGGGTCGTTCGGACATCAAGGGATCTGCTCCGCTGGCTGTGGGTCTCTCGATTGCTGCCGGTCATCTGTGTGCGGTAGGTCAAGCTGATTGCAGGTAATCAGTGCAGATCTCGCTCAAGTTCCTTTTTTTTCTTCTGCTCGACAGATCAAGCTCACCGGCGCCAGCATGAACCCGGCACGCTCCTTTGGACCCGCCGTTGTACAGGGTATATGGGCAGATCACTGGGTCTACTGGGTGGGTCCGTTGGCGGGCGGCATTGTGGCCGCACTTATCTACAGATGCATCTTCAAGGTGCGCAAGGGCGATGATGAGTCGAACTCGTATGACTTCTAAAGATGATTTCATCTGCAACTGCAACTACAACTGCACCTGTCTCCCTCACCACTCACCTCCCCCCCCTCCCCCACTACTTGTTGTTGTATATGTGTGTGTGTTTCTCTCATTCGCCCACTAAGATTAGCCAAGCGTAAAGCGAGAAAGCAAAGTGTACCATTTTTATTTGTTGAAAAATGAAAATCGCTTTTGTTTTTTTAGTTGTACTCATTCAGCCCTAATCTAACCTAACCTTACCTATATGTTATTATGCTTAAGTTAAATTAAATCTGCATTATGATTTTCAATTTCATTCGCACAATGCCGCACCAAAATTGTATCTCGAAACGGAATTCCGCATTGATTGTTGAAATTGTCGATTGCCCTTAATATATTTAATTGTCGAGCACAAACAAACCAATTTCATAAATGTGTAATAAAAAGAATTGTAAAATAAGCCAAGTGTGTTTTGAATTTAAAAACCTCTAAACAAAAATAATTTCAATCTTTTCGCACTCATTTTTCATTCAAACTTGGCGCCATCTAGCAAAAACAGTGCTGTAAAACAGCCAATCGATAAGCAGCGGCTATCGATACAGCCCCGAAATTATCGCCAAGCCCGCCCAGATTCCATGCGTGCGCAATTTAAATTTAAATATTTAGTTTATTTGAATGTAAATGCGTATCTAGAAGAGATTTACAACAGGTTCTATATTAGATTCCATCATTTACAGTTTATAGGAATGTTAGCTTAACTAGGAGAACTACGCGATCCACAAACAAACAACAAGAGGGTTAAATAATAAATAAATAGATCAAAACAAACAGCATTAACTAACGCATAGTCAGTAATACGAACTTTTCAAGTTGTATTTGCCGTAAAACACAATTCGGTCTGCATCTTGTATAGTATAGGAGTATACAGTGTATACAGTACAGTTTAGGGAAACGATAATGTTGTTATTGCAGTAATTCGCAGAAGTTACTGAGCACTATACGTAGAGAGATAGCAAACTCCATAAAGACGGTATATAAATAGCACGATCCCCATGCGTAAATACATTTGCATATGTAAGTGCACATAGTTACAGCTACAATCACGTGGCGCCGTCTGATTCACCAGTTATCATAGTACATTTATAGTCATACATATATAGTCATACATATCACTATGAACATTTATATATAGAGTCCTAAACCGAATAAGCAAAGCTTCGGGCGGAGCGACGCCTGGCATTTCATACAATTCTTACGCCCTAAAGAATCTTACAACTCGTACAATATATTGTCGGCAAATCGGGCACTCCGGTAGCACCTTTCCGCAGTTGGTGCAGGTCGCCATGTGACCGCATTCCAGAAATACGCACTCGATGGGCGCATCCATGCATATTTTACAAAGCTCATCCGTGGCAAGTTTCTCGACAGCTGCAATAAAGGAGGAAACAATTAACACTTGCTTCGCTTTAGTATCTAGAGACTACACGGATTATACCTGGCGCTGTGCGCATTGTCTTCCATAGCCTAGTCACACGGTCGAGCAGCTCCTGCTTCTCACAGCATCCCTTGTAGTCGACACGATGCAGCATCAGTATCTCCTTCAATTGTTTCACCGTTAAGTTTTCCAAGTCTTTTCTGTGGAAAATAAAGCAAAAAACGAATTCGAAACTTTTGGGTTAAATTAAATCTCATGGTAACTCTTACAGGTCCTCATAGTCTTCCAGATTAATGAAGCGAGATGTGTCAATGCCATTTGCGGGCTCAAAGCCCAGTGGCGCTCCATAAACATGAATGCCCTCATCGTCGCCCCAATGATTATCATCGTCTTGCGTGGGCGAGAACTCGATGGTCGGTGTTATGGTCATTCCAACGCCACCTCCAGCCGCAATGCTGCCCGCATCGCCACCGCTCAACGGTGACACGACATGACTGCCCGCCTCGGAGCAATCTATTGACTTGGTACGCTGCTCCAGATAGGTGAGAAACTCCTGCAACTCTCGCTTGATGTCCTCCTCGGACATTTGCGAGTTCTCCAGATGCCTGCGCATCTTCTCCACATGCTTGCGTATGCTTGTCTTGTTCTTGCCACAACGTCGACAACTGCCGGACGACGCTGGCTCCGCCGGCTCGGGCTGCTCATTCAACGTACTCAATGTCAGGCCGTTAGCTGCCACAGGCGATTCATCATCGCTGGAATGATGACGACGATTCAGATAGCCGTCGGAGCGTCGCCGTGTAACTTTCTTGACGCGCTGTGCCGGCGTCGGCAACGTGGGCGACTGTGGCGCCTGCGGCACTGTCACCGTGCGCTGCTCAATGTTTGGCGTTTCACCCGGTTCATTTTGCAGCGTCACTTCCAGAATTTCTTCAGTGGCCGTGGCCGTGGCCGTGGCACCATCCCCTGCCGACGTGGGTGTTGCAAGCATCTGTTGCACCTGACTGCTGCTCGGTGCAGCCGGATCGAGTATTTGCCACTGATCCAAATTACTGCTGTTGGTATCGGTTGCCGCTTTGCTTTCGTCCGAAATACCTCCAATGGCCCCCAATTCCTCGAAGCTCGACTGCGATGAGTCGGCGCCGCACGCATCCACCTTAGAGCTAAGTGAACCCGGCTTCGAGTAGCCGGGACTGGTGTTTATTGTTGTTGCCGCTGTGGAGCCGTTGTTGGTGTTCAGAGTCGCACCCGCTTCTGTCACAGTATCGACATCCATGGCGGGCTGCCTCTCGCTGTTCTTGAGCGATGTGCGCTCACTGAATGTCTGAATTATCTCATCGTCGGAGCACTCGCACTCAGAGTCACACGATCTCTCCTCGTTCCTTAGCTGTGCAGCCCGTCCGGCGCCTGGTAACGTTGTCGGTCTGCGTTCCGCCGTTGCTATCGGCGATGTGGTTGTCGTGTGCGTCGACGATGACGACGGACTGACGTGAACGTGCGCAAACTCTGTCGAGTTGTGTCTGCCGCCTCGGCTCGGGCTCTGCACATGACCCGCACTCGCATACGTGGGTATTTCGCGCGTCGAGACGCGCGGCTGATCGGTTATGCTCGTGGGTGGCGGCGTAGACGGCGACGACGACGACGATGGCGGCGGCTGTCGACCATTATCCTGGGATGCGTGACGACTATTCGCACGACTATTATTCGTGGTTGACTTCGCACTGGACTTTGTGTCGAACGACGCAAAGGAATCACTGATATTGTCACTCAGATTGGTGAAAAAGTTTTGGCACGTTTGCTTAAGACTGTCCATGGGATTGGCTTGGCCGCGACCAGGACTATTGTGGGGCGGGCGGCCGGAATCGCGATCCGCTTGTGCGACATGCGTCAGCACCAGGCCGACCAGTTCCTCCTTTTCTGCAAGAGGTGATAAAGTTTAAATTGATTAGATGATAAAACGCCAAACACAAGCATACGCATTTAAGCTGTGCGTATAGACGAAAGCAGATCGTACGATCGCCGACGATAACGATGACTCACTCACCCAAACAGCCTTCTGTAGAAATATGCTTCGATTGCAAAAAGAATATTAGATCTTTTGGCTTGAGTTTCAGCAGATCCGTTCGCAGCAGCGGCCTTTGAGCAAATATCGCGCAGCGCTGGCAGCGTCGCGCCGTCGTCGCGGTTAGGCAACTGTTGCAGTAATATCGTCTAGATAGATAACATGTATGTATGTTAGGTGGGATGTGTGTATATAGATTTTTTGTACATAAGTTATTGCAAATTACAATGGTATTCCAATTGGTTGGGAGGGGGGTGCGTTCTTGCTGCCGACTTACCTGCAATCGAAGCAACTGCGTTTTCGGCGAAATACCGTAAATTCAATGCGACAACTCTCACAGGGCATGTTGTACTAAAATGTTGTTGATGATGATGATGATGTCCTTTCGATCGACCGTCTCGGTTTGCCTATCCTTGCCCTTCGCTCTACGCCCACCGCAACCACCAGGGCATGGCATTTGTTTTTCAATGTCAAAGCGTGAATCAATTTGCCAAATAAAGCGCGATGTCACTTATCTGCTGCACACAGAGAACGCATTGGCCACGAATTAGCTAGGTGCGCGCAACTATGCAGATAAACTACTTACTCATCAAGGCACAGAAACAGTGGAAAACAAATGATTTAACAAAATTTTTATCAATATGCAGCAGTGTAAGACGAGCGCGTACGTACGCTTGTTAAGTTGTGTGTATGTACAATCCGCACATCACTTGCACGAACCATCGATTGGTCGAACTATCGATTGCACTGCGCAGTGATGGTTCGTGGCACTAATGCACGAGCACGACTTGCGTGACTTGCAGGCTGTTTATGTTTTCAAAATTGCTCTTATTGGTAAATAAAATTTTTAAAATTTTAATTTTTGAAACTACATACAATAATTGCATTTTTCTTGTGTTATTTAATTTAAAACTGTAATTGTAAATGTAATTTAATATAATCTACTACCTATAAACTTTTGTTTTTAAGTTTCTATTATAAATTCTATGACAGGTTGAATTTTATCCAGTAGAATGTTTTACTTGAATTCCCTTGAGGCGAGACAAACAAATAAAGCGTACTATTAAATAAATTAGAGTGCCTGCAAACTGTATGCAACCGACCTACCGAATAGCACTCATAATACGCACTGGGACAATTCGTTAATTAGTAATGTTCTATTAACGAAATTAAAAGCTCAAGTTAGGCAACCCGTTTCAAATGATTCTTTTAGATATATAGAAACAGCGTGATTACAGTGTACTCGCATTAGTTTAGTTTATGTTTATTTAATTCACATCCACTACTTAGATCTAAGTATGTAATTATATGCAATTCAATAGTTAAGTGCGGTAAAATGTTGCAATTCTCTCGTTTTTTAAAATAATACATCAGTTAATTGCTATATGTATAAGTATGTACTCTATAGATGTATATATATGTGTATATATATAAGTATATTATACGATTTGCACACATTGAAAACATGTTTGCTCCACGTCCTTCAATACTCTTCCTCCTCCTTATCATCATTATCGTAGTCGCCTACTTGATCAAGTATATAGTATATACACATGTGGTTTCGTATGATTGAGCTTTTCGAAATTCTTGTTGATAAGTCTTTAATTTATAAACAAATGCGTCCGTTGCCCTTTTGCTACGCGCTAAATGTTTGCAAGCTTAATTATCATCTTGCTGGCTGCCCGACTGTCTCTCAGTGTATTCAAGTGTGTGTGTGTGTGTGTGTTTGGTGTGTGTGAGTGTGCATTTGCTGTGGTCGTGTGAATCATCAAGCAGCGCCAGCACCGCATTCGTAGAAGTAGTTCTAAGAGGTGTTTCCTTCAGTTAAATATAAACAAATGAAGCGCATGCTATCGACTACAGCAAGATTGTTATACATATACTTGTTAAAATATAGAGAGCGCAAATAAATATCTAATCGGAATTGAAATCTGTATCGAAAACGTAGTCGAAATATACAGCATAATTAAATTTCTATTGGCGAGTTGAACGTTGCTTGTTATTGGCCCTAGACGGTTGGTTATCTGTTTGGCTACTGGCTGCATCTGCATCTGCTTCTGCTCCTGCTGCTGTTGCATCTTAAACTATGACACAAGGCGTGCATCGTTGCCGGATTTAATTTGATGACTCTGCAGCGGATCATCATTGTTGTTATCATCGTCGCGTATGGCCGTGTCCAGTGCACGATTCTTTTCGTATTCGACAAAGTCATCGAAGAGACTTGGCCACGCCTCGGTATCATCGTAATTTTCTATATCACATTGTTCGGTAAAGTTGAGGTACATGTTCCATGTATCCTTGGGTATGCGGCGTATGTTCGGATGCTTTTCGAGGAAGTTTACCCAGTTTGAAAAGAGATCAGGTGTTTGTACAGTGAACACAAGTTTCCACAAATCGATTGCCATCTCCAGCGACAGGACACGTTGATCCGGCTCCAGGCCAAAGCTGCAAGACACAATAGAAACAATAAATAAACAAATCAAACGCGACTATATAGAGTATTCCCCATACCGAAAGGTGAAACGATAGAGTTGTTTGAACATCTCGGCATCGACTCGCAGCATCTCAATAGTCTGCTCTAGCCTCAGGCGAATGCTGGCGATTGTGTCCGCTCGCATCTTGTGCAGGCCATCGATGAACTCCGTCTTGGTGAAGCGGCACATTTGCGACGCGTCCAGGCACCAGGCAAGCACAAGTATTGCAAACTCATCCGGCTGATAGTTAAGATCATTACACAAACGCTCAATGCCATCAGTGAGTATCATATCTTCATCGTCGGGATCTTTGTACACTTCGTATAGTCTGTTAAGCGTTTGATGCGACACCTCCATAGACTCCTTGACCGCTGCAAGACAGACAGATTCAAGGCATTAGCTGGGATCAATTGCTACATCAACCTCGGTTTGGTTCACTTACCTGTTGTTATGATTTCGCTCATGGTGGGCGCGCTTCCATTAAGCAAGCCTAAAGACTTAAAACTACTACGCTTATTATCACAATTGTTTTCTGGCTTGAGTGGAGTTCGATTAGAGAGCAATTCATCGGTTTCTGCAAAGAGGAAGGAGATGTGAAATTAATGGGCGTTATGCTTGTGGTCGACGCTGTAATCCCACTTACCGCGTGGCCTGTCGTATATGGCGCAACGGTCATTTGCATTGGCCCCAACAATGTCGTAGCAGTTGCCAATGCTGGTGGCCGTTTGGCAGCTGTTTGCGTTGTTTATGTGCAATGCGTTGTTCGGGGATGAGGAGTTTGTTGGCAACGTTGATGCGGCAGACGACGACTGGAAGCAATTCAGGCAATTGCCCATAGTGCGCTGCACGCTCTCCAGCGGGCCCACGGGGTTGACAATTTCCTCTTTATATATATATATGTGTGTATTTACGTGTGTTTGTGTGTGTGTGTAGGCGTTTGTTTTTCTATTTAGTTGACACTTGTTTCTAACTGATTTACACAGCGAGAGGTATCGTTATCGGATTATTGGTATCGCTATTTATATTGCCATTCGTATCGATTGCTGGTATATCGGCGCCTTTGAGTTGGGTGTCTACTGTTGGCTACTACTGCTATGGGCTGCTATGGACACACGCGGGGAATGGGGGTGGATGGGGCGCACGAATGGGAGGTCTATTGAATGATGTATGTATATATATAGATGTTGTTAAATTACTAAGCGAGCGTTAGCTGGCTTTGACTTTGACTGCTTGACATTGGCACTGGAATTTCCATGGAACGTTACCGAGCTGATGCACGCGCTTACTTACACACCATTGATGCATCGAACATATGGTGAGGGCTTCTTTGTTGCTACTGCTACTGCTATTGCTGCTGCCTGTGCTGCTGCTGCTGCTGCTGTTGTTATTTTGATACCTCCTACGCAAACGCATGTGCATGTATTTGTGTATGTGTATACATACATATACAATTGTAGTAGTCAGCAACCACCACAAATGCAATGTGCGTAAATTCGTCGATTCTCTGCTTTTCACATTGTACTTCCGTTCTGCAACGCACTGCAACTAATATTTTGCATATTTTTATTTAATTTATTTAAATGTTTTGCTTTTTCCAGTTTGTGTTGATTCACGAGGCTGCTGTTTTTTCTGCACAATTGCTGCTGGCCCTAAAATATCGCACGCGAACTATCGATAAATGTCATAGCAGCCAAACAGGGCTGGCACTTGTCGAATAAATAAACGCAGGGCTGCGAAAGTTTCGCAATAAGTATTTAATTTCGTGCGTTGAAATCAGTTAAAAATACTATATTTAACTGATTTAATACTAGTAATAATAACATTTATTATAAATAATATAATATGCATGTTAGGTGTATTTAATTTGAAAACTTCTTTTGCCTGCTTGGCAACTCTAGAGCTAATTGCGCGCTCTCTTGCCAAGTCGCGCTCGCTCGTGCCCGGTTTGAAGCCAACTTCAGTTTCAGTTACCAACAGGCATTCGACGCGGCACAAAGCGTTAATACGCTCTCGTAAGTTCTTGCGATCGCAACAGAAAAACAAAACGGAAAACTCTCTTGCGCGCTTAAGTGTGTGTGTGTGTGTGTGTAAAGAAAAGTGTCAAGTTGTGTGAACTTTGCCAAAAACAAACATAAAACGGTGTTTGTAGATTTGAATTCAAAGTAAACGCTCGACTGCTTCGCAACGCTGTTTTTTGGGCAATTCGTGGCCAACAGCAGCAACAACAAGGTTGAGTGAACTTGTTGCTAGTACGTACCCAGGTATGTGCATGCATGTTTATGCCTGCAAGTACGTGTTGGATTTCTAAGCGTGTGTCGGGTCTTGCTGCCTATGTGTGTGCGCGCGCGTGTGTGTGTTTGTGTGTGAACTCCAACCGGAACGCAGTCCAAGCTTTTCCTTTTCACTCCACCGAAAGTGTCATCCACACACGAGCCGTGATTTATCTAAAGCGTGTGACTAAGTACTCGAGCTGCTGCTGTAGGGGCCCAAGCGATTTCTTTTCATGCATGTAGGTTCGTTACATTGCCCCGAACTGACGCGACCCAGTTCTCTCGCTCTCGATTATATTTATTGAAATACCCTCTAACATAATTGGTAAACTTACAAAACAAAAAACTATAACTAACTGTACATTGTCTCCGCCATAACCGACATCGATTTGGGTATATAGATCAGTGAATCGAAATAGGTTATCAGATCGTTCGCATTCAGCTCATCCTCGGGAGCTGCGCATTGCAGCTTCTCGCATTCCGTTATCAGATCATTCATATTGTAGACAACTGGCGCGCCCGATCCCGATGCCGATGTCATTTCCTCGTGAAAGGCTTTGACTTTGACCCAGGTGAATTCGCTTTCCACTTCTTGCAGATTGCATTGCAGCCAATCGTTGTCCACGACCTTCGACTGGTTTTGCAGATGCTGCAGTATCGGCTTCCTCAGCAGCATCCGCTGTTGCGGCGACAGTTTCTTCTCGTCCATGTAATCCGATAGTTTCTGCCACAATTGCATATCCGTGTTCGAATAGCTTTCGTAGAATGGATTCTCTCTGATGGCATCGTTCGTGGCCTCCGCGCCTGCTTGTTGTTGTTGTTGTTGTTGCTGTTGCGGTTGGGTCTGCTCTTGCGATACCTCCAACTGGTGCAGAGTTGTGGCCAATTGTTGGTCAGTGTTGTTGTTGCTTTGGGCCATATTAGTATTCGATTGATTAGATTATAAGGTTTACGAATCTTTTTTACATGTGTTTAGAATGATGTATTAGGAGTAGCTTGTTGCTTGACAAGCAGCGGGAACTGTAATAAAATAATGAAGTAAACCTAGAGGTTACTATAAGTCCCTAAATCCTAGCTGGACTTTCTACTAATATTCTGCTCCAATTGGACTGAAGTCTAACTGGATGCTTGATAAATTTAATTAAACCTTACTATTCTCAGGAATTTCTGCATTGTTTGCCGCAATTTGTCTATGGAAATAACTAAGGAAAGATAAGAGCGCTGGCAATGTCTTCAGATCGATTTCACAAGTGAGTTCCGGAGCTATGAAACATGCAATTAATAGTGCTCGCTTCGATTTCGACTATCTTATCTGCTGCGCTGATGATGATGATGGCATTCACGGGTCTCATTAGTTGTGCTTGTCTATCGACAGGGCGGCCAAGGACGGATTGCTCGAAGTGCTGAAGGAGGCGACGCGCAAGGATGCCAATGCCAAGGACGATGACTCAATGACGCCGGTCATGTGGGCCGCATTCGAGGGGCGACTCGATGCGCTGCGCTTGCTCTGCGGCCGAGGGTGAGTAATCAATATATATATATAAGTCACGAATGTATCTAATCGAATTGGTTTGTTTTATTACCAACTTCCTTGCGGGTGCAGCGGCGATCCGGACAAATGCGATCAGTTCGGGAACACTGCACTTCACCTGGCGGCAGCTAAGGGACATTTGCACTGCGTGGATTTCCTGATCAAGTTCGGCGTGAACATCTACGCCCTGGATATAGATCGACACAATGCTAAGGATCTGGCAGCTATTAACAATCGCGATGAGATCCTACGTTATTTAGATGCGGCCGCGGCCAATTTCGAAACAAATGAAAAGTGAGTGTGTGTGAGGAGTGCAAACTTTCGATATGCATTTGCAGTGTGCCAAAATGCAGTTTGGCAACAATCGATAAACGGCGCGAGCTTGTCGATGGTTGGCAATGCGGTTAAGCCATTGCAGCTGATGCAGTTTTACTAATATCGATAACTTTTTTTTTAATCGAAATTTAAATTCATTGAAGGGAATTTTAAATTATTTAGAATTTTAAAAATTTAATTTAAATTAAATGACATAAAATATACCAAACAAATGCATTTAATTTTCAGAAAAAAATCCAAGGTGCTCAAGGAGCTGGCCGAGAAGGAGTGTGAGAAGCGCGTCAAGGAGTATATGAAGCGGCAGCAGCAGCGCCAGTTGCACGACTACTGCGACCTGAAGCCGAGCAGCAAACAGACGCTGGTCAGCAGCAAATCAAGCAACATGCTATCCACGCTGAAACAGAAGATCTGGTCCAGTCAAGGCAATCTGAATAAGACGCCACGTGAGCCTGCTGTCAGTCCAATAGCTGCTTCTGTGCCGCAGCCACGTCAAGCGAGCGTTACCAAGTTCAGCGATTTGGTGGGCAGCGGTAGCAGCAGCAGCGGCGGCTCCACCATAGCCAGTCGCATGGGCACAGTGCAGAAGAAGCCATCGATACTGCTGAAGCAGTCCCATCAGCAGCAACAGCAGCAGCATCCTGCAGCGCCGCATCAGCTGAAGAGTCAACACTCTAGCGCCTGTCCACATGCAGCTGCGTCTGTGGATAGCGGCTTCAAGGTGCGCGAACTGGAACCGGATGGCAAGAGGACGATAACATCGCTGACAGGGCTGCAACGCGACTCTGAGGTGCTGTATGTGGGCACATTCAGTTCGACGGAGGAAAGCAACGGCAAACGCGGCAAGATCGCCGATGTCTTCGAAGTAGACGACGAGGGAAACGAGCGGGACACCAGCCGATTGACTTACAGTACAGCACTCTCGCGTTCCTTCTCCCAGCCGGATATACTGGGTGATGTGCAGCTGGCGCAGGAGCTGAACGAGGAGCTGGTGCTGCAGCGCCCAGTGGGGCTTTTCGATCGTCCTACCATGCTGGGCAGCATCGCCTTTAGGCGCTCCGTGACGGCGGCACTGAGCCAGCTGCAATTGCAAGCGGCGGACGATAGTGTCGATAGCATCTCCAGTTCAACCATGAGAAATGCAACGAGCTCACATCATAGCAACAATAACAACAACAAATCTCGCTCGAGCGGCAATAAGGCACGACTATATCTCAATCTGTCGGATGACACCGACTCCGAAGGTGATGGCGATGATGTCTACAGCGACGACGACGACGATGATGATCAGCAGGCTAGGGCGAGCGCTTTGCAGCGCTTTCTAACAGTCTGGGCACTGGATGAGTATCTGCCAGTGTAAGTATAGCGAGTAGTATAGAGGATTAGCCCGACTCTATCTCCTTCTCTCTCGCTTGCAGCTTTCAGAAGCAACAAATCGATCTGGAGACGCTGATGCTGCTCACCGAGGGCGATCTGAAGTCGCTGGGCCTGCCGCTGGGACCTTTTCGCAAGCTGACCTTCGCCATACAGGAGCGACGCAATGCGCTGGCCAACCCCGGACCCATGCTGGACAGTCGATTATAGATTCTAGACATGCTTATAGCTTTAATCGATAATGTACAACAAAAATATGATTAGATATTAAAAACTAGTTAAGACAATGACAATGCGAGCGTGAGAGATGACGAATGAGATGAGATGAGGGAACTATGTCTATCCGGCCACTTGCTGCATCATGTAGAGATCCGCATAGATGCCGTTCAGTGCCATCAGCTCGTCGTGCGTGCCCTTCTCCACGACAACGCCCTTCTTGAGCACACAAATCAAATCCGCATCCCTCACCGTACTCAGGCGATGCGCTATGGTTACACATGTACGTCCGGCACGTGCCTCATCCAGCGCCTGCTGCACCACCTTCTCGCTCTCCAGGTCCAGTGCGGATGTCGCTTCGTCCAGGATCAAAATCTTTGGATTACGCACCAGTGCACGAGCAATGGCAATGCGCTGTTTCTGCCCGCCCGACAACTGCGAGGTCTTGCCCAGCCGCGTCTCGTAGCCCTGCGGCAGGGAGCTAACAAAATTGTGGATATTCGCCTTCTTCGCAGCCTCGATGATCTCCTGCATGGGCACATCGTCGCGGAAGTTGTTGCCATATGCAATATTCTCCGCTATGCTGCGATCGAAGAGCACCGGTTCCTGCGAGACCAGACCGAGTTTGGAGCGTATGGTATCGAGGGGGAAGTCTGTGCTGGGCACGCCGCTGAGATTGACCGAACCGGAAACGGGATCGTAGTAGCGCAGCAGCAGCTGAATGCAGGTAGATTTGCCGGAGCCGGATGGACCCACCAAGGCTACCGTGGTGTTCTTCTTGATGGTCAGATTGAGGTTATGCAGAATGGGTGTGTCCTTGCGCGTGGGATACTCAAAGCTAACGTTCTCGTAGATGATATCGCCCTCGGATTTCTGTAGAAGAATAAAATCAGGCGTGTAAGTTGAGGCTGCTACGCGGCATACGGAATACGCCCTTGGAACTTACCTCAGCCGTGTTGTAGGGATTAAGTGGAGGATTCGATTGAGTCGGTGTCATCTCGAACAGCTTCAACAGGCGTCCCGCTGAGATGATGGCATCATTTACATTTGGCGCATAGGCCAGAGCCTGTCCCAACATCCACGAGCCGAAGATCAGTGCCTCAGCGACCTTGATGACATTCTCATAGGGCAAACCATCGTTGGCAATCAACATGCCGCCGTAGTAGAGCGACACGCCGTACGCCAGGAACGGAGCAGTCTGTCCCAGTGCAAAGACCAAGCCACGATAGCGAACCTTTTGCCGGCAGGCGACATTCACCTGGTCGATCTGCACAGTGTAACGTTCAATGACCTGTCGCTCCAATCCCAACCCGTTGACGGTGCGTATATTGGCTATCGCCTCGACCGCGACCTGCGAAGCCTGCTCGATGGCCCGCTTGGACCACTGCACGCTCTTGGCAATGAAGCGACCCTCCAGATACACGGACAGGCACAGGAAGGGCAGGGTGACCAGTGTGAGCAGCGTCTGCTGCCACGAGAAGACAAAACCAATAATAATGCCCACTAGCAGCGTCACAACCGCCTGCAGCATGATGCCAACACGAGCTCCAGTTGCCTGTGCGGAATGAGAAATATACTATAAGCCAAGTTGCGCCGGGAAAGCAGTGACAACTCTTGAACTTACCCCCTGCACATTGGAACAGTCGCCGGCAAGGCGGGCACACAACGCACCCACCGCATTCCGCTCGTCATCGAAGAACGCAACCTCCTGCGACATGATCGTCTTGAATGCGGTCTGTCGCAGACGCGTAGTCATCTTTACGCCGGCCGTGGTGAACATATAACTCTGTAGCATGGTGCCCAGACCGGCCATGATGCCGATGCCCAGAAAGATGTACGAAATGTTGTTGCCCTCGTGACGCACCACATTCGCATCGCCATTCGACAGAATGCCAAAGAAGTCGCCGAAGAAGAGACCCCACAACGGAAACGTGGAACCGTGCATGGCCGCCGCAATGCAGCCCCACAGTATGTACCGCCATTCGGGTGCGTTCAGCTTCATCAGCTGCATGAACGAGACCTTGGGTTCCTCCGCCTTCTTCTTCTTGCGACGCTGTGAGCGACCTGGTTAAGCATGAGTTGAATTAGTTGGGAAATTCAATTGAACGGGCAAGGACGTAGTGTAGGGAACCCACTCCATAATTGAATCAAACCTTACAACGGTTTATAGCAATTTATAGCAACTGATTGCTAGCAACTTCTTTAAACAGGGTACCTTATCTCCAGTTGTTTTTTTTTTAGGATTTCCTATATCTTATCTTACTTATGGAATTTTTTTCTCACAGAACCGGTTCTAAAAACAGAAAGGTTGGGCTTCAAATCGAAGCATTTGCTTGGTAGCACCAGAAATACTAAATACAATATGGTATATGGGGTAACTCAACATTCTTAATAGCTTTCTGAAGTGTTTCCTCACTGAACCGGTTAAAAAAAGCCGAATAAAGCCTGGAATCGCGGCACTCGCTCGGTTCAGGTTTATGTAAGGGTTTGCCAATTAAATGTACTAAACATATTATGATGATATATGGGGTAACTCGAAATGTAAATAAAATACATTTTTCTCGGCGCAGGGAAACTGACTTTAAGGGAAGCTTCGAGCGTGACACGGTTAAGAAATCCCAAAGAACACTTCGCTCTCTTGGGGACTCGCACCCAGAACGGGATGGGGTAGGGCCGGTTAAGGGGTAAAGAGTATGAGGTAAATCCACTTACGTTTACCACGTGAGCTGACGCTGAACACATCGTCCTTGCTGCCGTTTGTCGTGTACGCGGGATTCACGCGAGCCACGTTCTCCTGCTCCTCCTCCTCCAACTCCTCCTCCTCCTCATCCTCGTCTTCATCGTCGTCGTCGTCGTCGTTGTCAACCACGATATCCTGTTCGCTGCGCTTCAATAGCGGCAATTTACCCGCCCCACCGACAATGTCGGCATCACCCTCGCTGGCCTCCTTGCGCCTGGTTATGTTCACCAGCTCGCAGTACAAGCCACCCCTGTCCATGAGCTCGTCGTGCGTGCCCTGCTCGGCGACCCGTCCGTCCTTGACAAACACAATTTTGTCGGCATTAGTCACAGTCGAGAGACGATGTGCCACCACCAGGGTGGTTGGCCCCTGGCTGGCCAGCTCCAGTGCATCCTGCACTCGTTTCTCGGAGGTGGGGTCCAGTGCGGACGTCGCTTCGTCCAGCAGCAGTATCTTTGGATTGCGAACCAGTGCGCGGGCAATGGCAATACGTTGCTTCTGCCCGCCAGACATCTGTGCACCACGCTCGCCCACCTTGGTGTCGTAGCCGCGCGGCAATTTGCTGATGAATTCGTGGCAATTGGCATTCCGTGCCGCACGCTCGATGTCCGCCTGCGTTGCTTGCGGATTGCCAAAGCGAATGTTTTCGCCAATTGTGGTGGCAAACAATACCGGCTCCTGACCCACCACACCGATCTGGGAGCGCAGCCAGGCGACGTTCAGTGTGCGTAGATCACGTCCGTCGAGCATAACGTTGCCCTGCTCGGGATCGTAGAAACGTTGCATCAATTGAATCACTGTGCTTTTGCCACATCCCGAGGCGCCCACAAAGGCCACGGTCTGACCGGGTTCCACGTCCACCGTGAGACCCTTAAGGATTGCAATGTCCGGTCGTGAGGGATAACGAAAGTGTATGTCCTCGAAGCGCAAACGGCCCGTAATCGCCGTCGGTTTGTCTCCCCGCTCAGCCATCGGATCGATTTCCGACTGACGATCGATGATCTTGAAGAGATTACGCGCCGCACCCAGCGCTACGGCAAAGGAATCCACATGTGGCGAGGAGAAGCCCAAGTTCTGAGCTCCCATAATGACGGCGAAGAGGACAATGACTAGCGTAGCCGGTGTATACTGAGGATCGTCGAGATCACGATCGTCCAGTATCAGATTGACGCCATACCAAATGGCAATGGACATGCAGGCGTAGATAATCAGCCACATGATGCCGGCACCGATGCCGGAATAGAGACCCTTCTTGCGGCCGGTGACCTCGGCGGGTCCCAGCAGCTTGGAGAAGCGTTCGGTCTCCTTGCGTTCTCCACTAAACGCCAGCACTGTGCGTATTCCGCTGAAGACCTCCTCCGCTACATTGCCAGCATCCGAATAGGCTTTCAATTCTTTCTCAGCTAGAGATCCCTGAATCTTGGCCACCATCGCAGTCGAGATGATGATGAAGGGACTGCACGTGAGCACGACCAGTGTCAGCTTCCATCCGTAGATAAACGAGGCCACAATACCCATGACAAAGGTCATGATTAGAAAGGTTACAATCGCAACCTTCTCGCCAATACCCTCCTTCACCTTATCCAGATCCCTGAGGTGTCAAAAAAAAGCATAAGGCTACGGATCCTCGCGCAATACTCTCGCAACTTACTCTGTCATCTTGCTGGCGAAATTGGTGCCCGATGAGGTGTCATACCAGGACATGTCCTGGCGTAGAATCGCCTCCAGGAAGAGCTTGCGTATGCGATTGATCTGATTGAGTGCAACCCGATTCGATACATCGATCGCAATGATGATCAGTATCAGCATTATGACCGATCCCACCAAACTGCCAACACCGAAGGCGATGGAGTCGTCGATGATGGCCTGTCTGTTCTCATCATCGCTGGCATTTGTACTAAAGATGGGATCATCGATTAGCTCAAACGATCGTACAGTTGTTGAAGATCTTTTTTGTGCACTTACAGTCGCTTGCCGCCTCCAAAAAGCGCGAGTATAAAGGTCGGCGATGATGTTCCCTTACCGACAGTACGATCAATAAGCAGGGATGTGAATTCTCCATAGATCAGTATGAAATATGGTATAAAGACCGAGGCCAATGTGGCCACGATCATGCTCAGCGCGAGCAAAAAACGCTCGCCGCATGTGGAGTAACGAAACTAACAAAAGACTTCGTTGAGTACAAACAGGATCTATAAATATCGAGTATTTTCGCAGACTTACCAGATCGAAATATGTATACTTTTTGTCTCGCTTCGCTGTGGCGCCATCTGGCGACGATCGCTGCACTTGAAAATCACCCAAATCGGGCAACTTACTGCGATTCTCCTTCTTCGACGGCTTGGCAAACTCCTGTGGGCTGGACATGACTGAGATCCTTCAGAATTGAGCTACGGTTGCTGCGAGAGAAAAGCACGATCAGTATCGAAAGCGACGTCTCGTTAGACTCAATTTTCCCTCCGTGTCCCGCAATCGACTGGGTCGATGCGCGCGATTGTAACGCGCTTTTTATTTCAATTTCCGAGCCGAATCGAAACGCAAACTCAAACAAATTAAGTTCACGTTTTGTTGTTTTCTATATATTCTTTAATTTTTTTTTTTTTTTACATAACCCTTGTTTCTCAAGACTCAATTTACAATTTACAAATCGAAATCGCGCGAAGCAGTTGCAGCTCGATAAATTGAGATTGAGACACGGTTGCGAGGAGCGATTGCACACTTGTCGCGATGCGGGCAATTGAGGCTGAGGCTGGTGGAAAAACATCCATAAATTAATAAATTACAAACGATTCGAAAGTGAAATATCTCGAAAGTGAAATATCGATCGGTTGGGTGTCCGAGATCGGATCGGATAGTGAGCGACAATTGACGCGTAATCTATGTTCCCCACATTTTTTTCTTTTCGCAATATTTCTCCATCAACTGTTCCCCATTCCCAGACTATTAACAATTATCAATTATCAATTATCAATTACCAATTGATATATATATATATTCAACTCACTATATTGTACTGTGTATCAGGCGCGATCACGGCAAACAAATTAAATTCGAAGTGTTAACGATAAGCACGAAATCGCGAAAGAATCGAAAATATTTCGCACTTCTGACTATCTGGGGTCACTATATATAAACGTTATATGGTATATTCGATACTTTGCCACGATCCTCGCGCTCGCATCTCGACACTCTGCGATTGCAATTGGTACTGCTGAGGGCAGCACGATGGCAACAGCGACGATGCCTCGGTTGCCTCGGACATGATATAAGAACTTAAACCGAACGGATGGTATACAATAAAACAAAAGCAAAAACAAGAAAAAAATGAAACGAAACGAAAATAAAAACACGATCGTATAAAAATTTAATCGGCAAGTGCTGCCAATTAAGCGACGACGACGACGACGATCGTCGACGATCACAACAACAATGGAACGAAGACGACGCCAGTCGGGCCCGGCCAGTTTAACATCTGCTAGGGTAAACAAATCCCAACCAGGTAAAGAAAGGTGATATCTCTAAAACACATGCTAATCGTAGTTAAATTATTGACGCGTCTGGCCCGACAACAACACGCAAGAGGCGCGCGTCACTCGACTCGATCTCGGTCCGGTGCTGCCCCGCGACCAAAGTGAGTGGGCCCGGCCTGAGCTGGATGAGTGTACGAATTTCTTGGAGCTCAATACGAGTTTTCCCCCGCGCCCCCGTCCACAGACTCATTTCGTACGAAGATCACGCACGTGAGGAAGTCAACGGCTTTAACTGCCCGCTGCAGATTGTTGGGGAAGACCCGTGGAGCATTTCTTGCGACTGTGACGCAGATCATTGTGAAATACCGCCACAGATCTCACTCGATTGATAAAGATCGCGGTCGCTGAGGCTGTAAACAAATAAAAACTGATACAGTTTTTTTTACAGTGTTTCGACGATTGTAAAGATTTGCGTCTCCCAGACAACTGGCGAGAATTTCTCTATGCTAAGCCAATACTTGTAGCCGGTCTCTAGGGCATTACGAGTCTGGTATTACTGCAGGTGCGATTATGTCAGGGCGAGTAGAGGGTAGCACTTGTTCTATGCAATAATTTGCGCAGTTCTACTTGGACTGCGCAACAAATTTCAGGTTGAAATTGGTTAGAATCGTAGGCTATACCCTGTATAAATTAGCAAAGCATTAGATTGGTTTGTGGCAGCTTTAAATTAAAATAGAGAAATTCTATTTATTTATTAAGTTTCTTAATTATATTTGGTATATCTATGATTTCTTCATAGTAGCTATATTTTTTAAATACCATCTAGTTTACACCTTCTAAAGCTAACAGATATACCTCAAAATAGAGCTATAGTTACTACAGGGTATACAGCAGCAGCATTCAAACTGTTATAGAGCCAAAGAAACATGAAATTGTATTCAAATTCGTAATGCTTGCGAGTTAATCGCTATCAACTTACAGGGTATCTATTGTTTACATATCCTTTGTGATTTTCCCGCACTTGAAATTTCCTTATCATCTCTATTGACATATTCTAATCAATAGCTATTAAAGACCTAAGATAACTCTGTTTTTTTTTTTGTAAATTTCACAACATTGCGTAAGGTTGCGAATCCAAACAAGATTTTGTTGACCAGTGTTGCAGCACTTTGGACACTTATCTATTTGTAAGTACCGTGACTTTATGGAGGAATACTATAATTTACGAATGCCATAAACACGGGCCCAAACATCAAGGTTAAACAACGAGAGATCGCCGCGCGTGTTAATGTGTCTGAACAGATTGAACCAATTCGCACTCAGGCCCTGTCGCTAATACTATCGTAATATTAAAAGGGAACCACTCACTCACCGATAGATGGATAGATAGTGGTAATAAATAAATTCGGAAATTCACTATGGGTCGAATCGCGCACTAATGTCACCGAACGAACGAACGATCGAACGGTTGCTTGGGCGATGTCAATCGAACTGAGCTGGGCGACGGGAAAAGCGCAGGTTTTTATAGTGGCGGCTCTACGCGGCTCTGTCTGACGCACTACTACCTGAGAATCGGGAATTGCCTGAGCCGTGATTGTGCGTCGACTTATGCAGGTCAAAATAGATCGAATATATCACTAAGCCAGAACATCTGTTATCTGTTAGGGGTTTTTTTTTTAATGACTTAATGATTCTTCCGGGATCTATCGCTCATAATTACTGCCAAACATTTTTAAATATATTATATCATAAATTCGAAAATGTAACCTGTCATCCACATGGTTACGCCGTCTAAAATTCGTTCGATTTCATCATATTCCTTAACCAAAATCTAATCGCAACAAATCATTAAATACATATCTTCGACTCGGGCTATAAAAGTGGCGAATATTTCCATAGTTCTCTATATCAACATTTCCGCAGCTTAAAGGCAATTATAGCAGCCAGTCCTCGGTACAAACGTGACCTATAAATAGAGTTTGTGTTATGCTATAAAGTGACAAGGCAACAACGAAGCTACTCGAATTATATATCATCTCTTGTAGGTAGTATATATGTATTATTATTCTCAAGCCACACGTGCTGCAGCCGATAAGCGAATCGTAGTGTAAACATTGCGCTACACTGACTTTTGTATGAGCTACCCTACTCAGCGATCGAGTATGTCAAGCGAAACCCCACAAGCTGAGGCCTATCATTAGCGGGGCAGACTCGAAAGTTATTCGAGAGTGTCGAAGTCGAAGTTGGCGAGTGAAGGCAGGAAGTAGATTACGTCTTTAACAATGGATACTTAAGATCTGGGAAAACTAAGAATATAATTACAAGCAGAAAACTAGACTAAAACTTTACTTTATTTAGGTCTAAAAACTGTTTTAATGTTTTTTTTTTAAATACCTGAAATTGCTTAAGTTAGGTTCTTAAATATTATAGTTTAAATAAAGCGAAAAACTTTAATAATCATAAGATGGACAACTGAAAGTTTTTGTATACTGTCTTTAAAGTATAAAGTAAAATATATACCAGATTACTTCCGTATATCTAATTTAAATATCTTGTATTTATTATAACAAACAAATTATATGTCTAATGACACTTTCTAGCACACCCTTCCCCTGCGCTTGATCCAACTTTCTCCGATTTGAATGTTGTTCTTGCGGTTCACTTAGCTCTTGGCCCAAGATCTGGTTTCAAAAAGAGGGGTCAGTAAACCGAAAACCAGTCCCCGCTCGAGGTCGAGAGCTTGCGTTTTTTATATGTGCTCTTATAACTAGAGTTAGGAAGTGCGACTTTAATGAGGCACCGACATAATATCAGCCCACTCGGAACTCGACTTAGTCGGGGCAAAAAGGAGGCGAAACGAGTGGGGAGTTACGCGCGAGTCTCGGGAGAATCGTGAATCACGCGACAGATTTTCCCAGAGAATAAATACAGGTATATTTTAATGATATGGTACAGTTTACAGATATAGTATATTTTAAGTATATACTGTGGTAGGGTTAGTTACATGTTTGCCGGAACTAGGTACATCATAGAGGTAGCTAACCCTTGGTAAAGTAAGTGCAAGTACAGGTTTCGCAGATAATAAATACAAGTATATTTTATAATATGGTACAGTTTAAATATTATCAATTTATCCTCGATGTACTAGGTACATCTTGCAGGTAAATTAGGTACAAGTCTCTCGGAAAATAAATAAATAATACTTCAATGATATGGTACAGTTTAAAGTTATAGTGTACAGATACCAATAGAATACAATTCTATTCTATGTAGTATACGGATATTATGCTTGTTGTACTAGGTACATCTTGCAGGTAAAGTGGGTACAAGTCTCTCGGGATATAAATACATGTATATATCAATTAAAAAATATAGTGTACAGATACCAATAAAATATGTTACGGTACAATTGGCTGCTTGCAGGAACTAGGTACATTATGGAGGTAGCTGCTCTCTGACAAAGTAGGTACAAGTTTCGCAGCAATTAAATACAAATATTTTGCATAATATGCTACAGTTTAAAGATATTCTATGCAAATATTTGGGACATAAATTTATTTATAATTTATATTGTGCTTGCTGTACTAGGTACATCTTGCAGGTAAGGTAGGTACAAGTCTCTCAGGGAATAAATACTTGTATATTGCAATGATATGATACAATTTAAAGATATGGTACAATTGTCGGCTTGCAGGAACTTAGTACATCATGGAGGTAGCTGCTCTTTGGTAAAGTAGGTACAATTAGGAGGTAGGAGCTGCTCTCGCGCCGAAGCACCTTCAGGTCTAGTAGGTCAGACCGCAGGCCTGCTGCCCATGATAGTAGTCGCTGCGTACGAGTATCTCGTAGCTATTGATGCGCACCTCCTGCCCGCCGTAGGCCATGTGCAGGCAGCGATGCGACTGCTGCAGCTTGCCGGGCGTCAGGCTGCCCATGTAGCGGGCTCGAGCCACGAAAACAGGTTCGCCGTTGTGGGCGCGTCCCGCCTCGACGGCACCGGGTGCAATGCTGCCGTTGTAGCCGGGCACCCAATGATATTTCGCCTGCCCGAGGAGCACCTCGTAGCGCGATTCGATAATCTCACGTCCGGCATGGGCGATATAGGCGCAGCCACGACTGGGCGCCGCCTTGCCGGGCACGTGGCAGCCGGCGATGTAGGAACGACAGACGAGCAGCGGTGCCATGTCGGTATCGTGGCCACCGTAGACGGCATCGGGTGGCGTGTAGCCGGGACTGGCCGACACCCACACGTCGTAGCTGGGTCCCGGTACGGAGCAGCCGGCAACTTCGGCCGGCGTGTACGAGCAGCCGGGACGTTCATAGTGTTCCAGGGGAGGCTTGACAACCTCATAGTGCTCGAGCGGCGGCTTGAAGGTCTCGGCAGGCACAAAGCTGCCGGAGGACGAGGGAGGAGCGACCGCGGCGGGTGTGTAGGACGGTGGCGGCGTGTAAGCTGGCTTCGGAGGCAGCGGCGTGTAGATTGGGTTCGGAGGCAGCGGTGCAGCCTGCACGGGCGGACGATACTGTGGCAAGATTGTTGGTTCAGCTACCACAGCAGCTGGAGTCGGCGGTGGCGGATACGGATCTGTGCTGGGCGTGGGCAGCGGCATGGGCATGGGTGTGGGCATGGGTGTGGGCATCGGTGTATACTGCGGCGGTCTGTCGTGCAGCGAGAAGGGCATCGCATCGAAATCCGGTGGATACGGATACGGTTTGACACCTCCCACCGGCTTAACCGCTATGGGTGGCGGTGGCGGTGGCGGAGGTGTCAGTGGTGTCTTCTCCAGCTGCAGTACAGCTGGTGGCGGTGGTGGCGGTAGTTGCCAACCCGCTGGCAATACACTACGATCCTCCACAAGTATCTCATACGAATCGAGACGTCGCTCGGCACCGCGAAAGGCGATGAAGAGCGCACGATGCACCGAGGAGATCTTCCCGATGATCAGATGCCCTTCGTAGTGACCACGTCCAATGTAGATCGGTTGATCCAGTGCGGTGCGTCCGCAGAGCACCGCCGTCTCGGGTATCACGTGATCGTAGCACTTCACCCACTTCAGATTCTCGCCGCACAGCATCTCGAATATGTCCTTGGGCAACGCCTCGCCACGCTGTGATATGTAACCGATCTGCTTGGTGGGCACGACCTTGCAGACGAGCATGTCGCCCTCGTGTTCGGCCCGTCCCACATAGATCATGGCGCCGTCTTCGTCGTTCCCTCCGATCACGGCATGTGGCGGTATCGAGGAGTAGGCCGACGATTGCACCCACTTGTAAGCTGCAATGGAAGCGATAAATCGAGATCAGTTAATCGTTTATCGAAAAGCGAAGAACGATCGATAAGTTTAGCCAAATTCAAGCTTGGTGCAAATTCAATTTCTGCGGTTTCAATAAGATATAAATTTGTTTTTGGCCACTTCTGATTCATAATTCTTTACTTAACTCCATTAATAATATGCTATACATATTTTAAAATTCCGGAAAGACGTTAAACTTGATTTATAAATACTTGGGATGGTTAAGAACTCGTATACAGACAGTTTGAGGTGGCTTTCTTTGTGGGCTTTAATCAATTTAAAGATATAAATTCGTGGAAAACGTATCATTTTTTAGTACTTAACTAAGCTTTAATTGTAGGCAGTTTCAAGAGAGGTAGAGTGAAAGAGAGAGGTAGAGAGAGAGAGGAAACATTATTTCTGAGATTATTCATACTAGTGAAAAAATTGAAAAAATAGAAAAAAAACGCTTATCAAGATTTGTTTTGCGTATTCGAACCTCTTAAAATGTTTTCAATTATAACATAAATTATTTTTGCTATTATTCCAGATTTCCCCAAGGGTCGCGTAAAAAGGGGTGACTCAACCTCGAAAATAAACAAATTTCACAAGGAATTCTGCGATTTCTACAACGGCAAACTGCGATTTCCAGCCAAGGTCGAATAAGTCGCAATTACAAACACAATTTATGAAAGATTTATATGGATTTGGTGTTCAGATAAGATAAGAGTTCGAAAAAAATAATAAAAAGTATTGCAATTCTATAAAAAAACAGAAAATCGAAAAAAGAAAATATACAGTGACTGATAGGAGTTATCGAGTTATCGATAAGACAAGTAAAATGCGCTTAAATATGTTTAGTTAGTGTCATTAAAAGTCGCACCTTTATTCAAAATGATTAAGAAAGTATGGCATATATAGGGGCGCGACCAAAGTCTTTATAGGGTCGAACGAGGCGATTATAATACGTATATAGGAATTGATATAGAGACTAATGCCTGCACAGCACCTCGTACGAGTCGACGCGAATCTCGCGACCTCCGTACGGAATGTAAAGACAACGTTGACGCGATGAGATCAAGCCAGGCGTGAGACTGCCCTGATAGTGTCCGCGTCCATAGTAGATCGGTTCTCCGTTGCGAGCACGACCCGTGGAGACGGCATTTGGTGGCAGGCCACCATAGGATGTGCGCTCCCAGACATAACCGTAGCCGGTCAATACTTGATAATCGGTTTTGGGGAACTCATAGCCGCCGTAGCACACATACGCGCAGCCCTTGCTCGGTATCACCTTGGCGGGCAGCCATTCGCCCTCGTGATAGGCGCGTCCCGCATAGATGGGCGTACGATCCGAATCGTGTCCAGCAATGATGGCACCCGGTGGCGTGTATGCGGGTGAAGCCGATTGCCAGACGTCCTGCTGATGTATCAGGACCTCGTATGTATTGATCCGTACCTCCTGACCGCCAAACGGTACATAGAGACAACCGTGCGATGGATGCACCTTACCGACAGTCAACGAGTTCGCGTGACGACCACGACCCACATAGAGCGGCTCGCCGGAGCGCGTGGTACCGCTGCGCACGGCATTCGGTGGCACACTGCCACTGGCACTACCCACCCAGGCGTATCCCTGGCCGACCAGCACCTCGTAGTGGTTCTTCACGTGCTCCGAACCGCCGTAGCAAACATAGGCGCAACCCTTGCTCGGTATCACCTTCGCGGGCAGATTCTCGCCCTCGTGATGCGCACGTCCCACATAGATGGGCGTGTTATCGGCATCGTGACCGCCGATGACTGCGTGAGGAGGTAGTGCAGCATATGGAGCCGAGTGCACCCAGTGTTCTGCAACGAGAGAAGCGGACGGAGAACAGGGCTGCAATTAGCTTCGATTCGATTCGGTACGGTACGTTGGGTACGTTGGGTACGGTTCGGTATGGTTTGTGTAAGCTTTGAGTTACGCGGCGTTAAGTTCCGATTAGATAAGACAGCTAGATAGAGCAAAGAGTTGACATCGACTTGATATGATTCGATTAAGAGAATGTTGTCTATAGGGATTCTCTATGCCTGCACTCGCCTACCCCTGGACACTACGCCGCCTGGCTGCACTGCACCTGCAAAAGTGCGAAGAAACGTAGAGGAAGAGTAAGAAAGCGACGCTACGGACATTACGGGAGCGGAAGAGAATTGTACAATAAGCGGAATGGGTGCAAAAGCATATGGGGATTTAAGGGTTTCCATCTCTCCAATCACTCTCTTTTTTTATCACTTTCAAACTCTTTTTGTCTCTCACATTTTCAATCGTTTTTGGGCTATATTATGCACTAGATTATATCGAAATTCCACTATAAGACTTACCCATGATTCAGCCTTTGAATTGATAAGGTTTCCTTCTGGTATAAATAAATATATATTTTGTGATATTTCCTTTTCGTTATTTGCCCGGCACAACCGACGGGTTCGTTGTTGGAAGGGTTACTAAGTGTTTTTTCAGACCATACGCGCACGGGGCCTTCGTTTATAAGTGTGAAAAGCTTTAGCGTATTATATATATATATATATATGTATATCAACAATTTGTATTTTCAACCCGTCTTATCGGGTAGCCCATTTATCACTGCTTTCCAATAGGGTGCCTCATACGTCGCGAGCTTTTTTTAACTGCTTTTCCAGTCTGTCCGTTATCGATCATCGAAGTGACTCATTCACGCGACATGACGGGGATCTTTCTAGCATAGTTAAGTTCTATATTAAGCCCCATTGAACTAGAACTAAACAGGTGTAACTCGCGCATTGTTTATAGCACCCATTAGTACTCTCGCTTTTCAGATTTCCATCACTGACGTGGAAATGGGTTGTCGATAAGATGCGGGTACAATGAGCAATAAAAGCTTACCCAAAATTCTTGGCGAAATTCCTATTCATTTGCTTTTATTATAAAGATTGTAATAGAGTGTGTGATTTATAGGTTGGTTAACCTAACTATATTTAATTTTAGTTTTTTATTTATGTATTAATTGAGCACTTTGGTGTGTTTTTATTGACTCTAAAACCGCAATTATTTATACGCGCATAAACTGTATTTTCTGTAAAAATAATTTACATTGTTTACTCATATTCTGTATTGAGATATAAAGTCAGGGTCCATTCATTTCTTTGTTGCTTCGATTATTTTGCAATACAGTTGCAATTATATGGTGTTATTTGTGATGCTGTTGGACTTAAGATAAACTTCTTTAAACAATATGGGATACACTCAAAGAAGAACAAAAACCCTGACAGACAAAAACCCTGACAAAAACTGCAAAACAATATTATAAATTATAATATAAAATATTTGCTTATGATGTTTCAATTATGGTTCTTTTTACGATCTTGAATCTGAACAAAAGAAATAGATTTATAAAAAATGAAGTTGTGTTTAGTTTGCTTAGATTTATTAAGGGAAATCAATCTGCATATCATACTGTTTTTAAAGTACCTCGACGGCAAAAGAGAGTTCTACTGCAGTGGCAATATTCGAGTACCTTATAAAGAACCTTCACTGTTTGCCCATATTTAAAGCCAACTAAAGTAATTTGTGAAAGATTGCTATGCGATTTATACAATATATGGTAAAATGCAATTCCTATATATATTGCCGCATATTGACTCAGTGTATGGTCGCTTTTTTTTTGTTTTTAAGGGACCCTAGTAGGCTCGCGGCCTGCTGTTCAAACGGAGCGAATTCACATATCGATTGACTCATTTTCGGGCAGTGACTGCAAAATTCTCTCGTAGAGCTCGGAATACTGCTGGAACAAAAACAAAAACAGCTGTATGGCTTTCGCGCTATCAACACGCTCTCCGAAGTATTGCACAAAATCAAACCACACTGCGGCAACTCTCACGGGAACTACGACGTAGGCATAAAAAGCCCATGCCATAGCTTCAATAATATCAGAATCGAAGTGTCGGCGCAACGGACAACAGCTAAAGGATTAGCAGAAAACTAAGGAGAGCAAAATGAGTTTCAGTGAGTATATAATACTAAATCCTGTTGAGAGGAAAAGGCAGCTACCGTCTGCGTGGTACTGCAATCGCGATTATTGATTGTTTTTTTTGATCTACGATAAGTGCTTCGAGTTCGTGCAATCGATCAGTGATAAAGATAAAATACCATACCGAATCGCGTTCTAACTAATTATAATACCTGAAGCAGAACGCTCATGTAGTGTGTTGTTTACTCAAGGTTTTTGGCGGTTCACACCTGAGCCAGGTGGCACCTAGCTCGATCCGATGACGAAGTGGCACTACGTGTATGCGACATGCACTCTACAAAGTACACAAATAGACACTCTCACTTGTAGAGATATGGTGTTTAGTCGGAAAAAAGCGGTCTCCAGGCTCCGATAGCGGGCGATATCTTATCGCACACACACTCACTCACACACACACGCTCGTCAGTCAGTCAACAGAATTGGCCGATAAAGCGGCACAAAGAGGCACCTTTTCTTTATAACACCATAACCCAGAACGACGTCCAGTCAGTCTTTATACTTGCCACGCATCGTAGAGTACGTAGGGCGTTATCTAGTAAAGTTTTTACTCACTTAAAATGGGTAAGCTGCGTATACCAGTGCGAGTATTGCGAAAGTGCGTGAAAAGTTATCAAAAAGAATATCAGATCGGCTGCACAGGAATATATATAGCGTGGTAGTGCTGGCACAGCAAGTTACCAGTAGCGACTTTTCTCGAACGACTCCCATTATCAACAAAAACTTCTATATCGTCTCTCTCTCTCTCTCTCTCTCTCTCTCTCTGAGGCAATCGCGCTATTTTCAGCAACCCTGATGTAGCTGCCGATTGTACAGTTCGATAAGTGTACCCATGGTACAATTAACAAAACATATATCAAGTATGTCTTTATAAGAGAACGGTCTAAGTCTCTGGGTTTTGCTGGGATCAGACAACAGTCGAGATAACGACGGAAGTTAATTACGCGATTTATAACTGTACTAAGTGACAGGTGGCGGCACTACCTACCTAACTATCTGTGATATCAGCATATAGGGCAGTCTGTACATATTTATATATATATATATATATATGTGTGTGTGTGTGTGCACGCTTGAGTAGACTTTCTTGTACTTATTATCAAAAGCAGGTTGTAAACTTAAAGTTTAATTTAGATATACTACAGCACAGACCTCGAAAAGGTTTTAAGAAATGATTCGACCTATTTCTTAGTATTTTATGAGTCTCGGCGCTTAAGATAAGATTCGACCTATTTCTTGACAAGCTATTCAATTTTCAAGTATCTCAAAATAAGATAGTAATATTAATAAGATATAATTCGATCTATTTTGTAGCTAGCCAAGATTGTGAAAAATTAGTTGGCATACAATACGAGTTCTCGAAAATCCCTTTAAGGTTTCTATATTAAAGAAAAGATTCGACATATTTCTTAGTATTTTATGAGTCTTGAAGCTTAAGATATGATTAGACCTATTACTTGACAAGCTATTCAATTTTCAAGTACCTTAAAATAGGTTTCAGCTTTATAGATATAATTCGACCTATTTCATAGCCAAGCGTGAGTCGAGTACCTCATTAGGGTTTTCTACTTAAACAAAAATGATTTTGATTTTGAAAGGTTACTATACAAGTGTTCGAGTACGCTAAGATAAGTTTTCCACTTTAAAGATATGATTCGACTAAGGTTATTATGAATCTAAATGTTAAATAAGAGATACTACCATATACTACTTTTTTTGAGACCTTTAAAACTCGGTGCTGATTCTGCTGAAATTCAAAATGTGTAGAGCAGTCTATGCCAGTATATCATCCAGCTTGAAATCTACGGTACCCGAAAAGCACTCAAAACCCGCAGGCGGAAAGTTTCACTTGCGGTTACCCCTTGCAACCCTTTCAACCCAAACTCTACACAGCAGCTGCTAGCTCGCTTGCACGCACATGATCGATCTCTCTCTCTCTCTCTCTCTCTCTGACGATTTAAGCGCCCTGCAGCTTACTGAATAAAAGCACAGCGAATCGAGTTTTTTTCTAACTACTTTGCCCTCCCTTTCCATAGAGCAATACTGGGTATCCACCAACGTGTACAGTCCTCTGCCCCCCATGGCCGTCATAGCTGGCCACGACTCGGACAACGATCCCATCTACGTGGGTCGTGCCGTTCACAACGGCGACGTGCTGCCCGCCAAGGTGATACCGGGCAAGCAGCAGGCCTATGTCGCCTGGGGTGGCGAGGAGATCAACAAGCACGACGTGGAAATACTGACGGGTCACAACTACAACTGGGTGGGCGCCAGCAACGGTAGTGTGCCACCGCATGCACTGCGCGTGGGTCGTACCGCCGACGGGGAACCGCTCTACGTGGGTCGCGGCTACTTCGCGGGCAGCCTGACGCCCGGCAAGGTGCATCCCTCGCACGGCTGCCTTTACATACCGTACGGCGGTGCCGAGCAGCGTCTGGAGGCCTACGAGGTGCTGGTTATGCCAGAGACCTGGGTACCCTCGGGCGGAAGCAGCATTGTGCCCGGCACCATTTTCGCTGGCAACGATGCCGATGGCGATCCAATCTACGTGGGACGTGCCTATCACGATGGAGATTTGCTGCCCGCCAAGGTAAGTTCGAACGATACCGAGCATACCCGGCAGTACCAGTTGCTCATCTCTCTCTCTCTCTCGCTGTACAGGTCATTCCCAGCAAGGGCTGCGCCTATGTGGCCCACGGAGGTGGCGAGCACGTCAAGTACGAGTTCGAGCTGCTTGTCGGTTACGGTTACGGTTGGGTGGGTGACTCCTACGGCAATGTACCACCCAATGCCGTCGTCTGCGGCAGCACCTGCGACGGTGAGCCGCTCTACATTGGACGCGGTCATCATCATGGTAGCTTCACGCCCGGCAAGATTCATCCATCGCATCGCTGCCTCTACATTCCATTCGGCGGCCATGAGGTGCGTCTCGACAACTACGAGGTGCTCGTCAGGAACTGAACTAACCCAGTTCACAAAGGCTTCATCCGTTTTCCAACAAAAAATCAGTTAAATTATTCGTATATCATCTGTAGTCCCTATCAACAACTCTATTTGATACGATATTACAATATTAAATATAAATTTTAGTTACTCTTTCCAAAAATAAAGGTTGCACTTCTGTATGTGGTGGGGGGGGAGGGAGCTTTATAAGCACGGAACCCTAAAGTATGCTATGGAAAATATTCGGCTCGTGCTGATGTGGAGCATCTCTCTCTCTCTCTCTCTCGCTCTAGTGCGAACTAGTAACTTCAATCTATATAGGCAACTCTGAGCTTACTGCACATATATGCTATTATATTATTATTATATAATTTTTACTATTATTATTATATAATATTCCTTTAGTTTCCCCTAATTTTAACGCTGCCACTTCGCGAGCTTTCGCGAAGCTTTCGTGCGCTTTCGTCGGCGCTGTGTAGAGTTGTAGCGTAGAGTAGTCGCTCGACCAGTACGCGCTCTCGCTCGCTCGCTCTCCCGCTCACTCTCCACGCCACAGCCAGGGTTGCATTGGCTGTCGCTGCCTGCTGCACTACGATTGGTCGTGTCGCCCAGCGTCGCGTCGCTTGCCATTGGTTTTTCTGCTCATGCATCGCTGGCACGGGGCGTGTTCGCATTGGCTTCGGCTGTGGAAAAGTGTTTACCATTTGTAAATTATAAAATTATTATAATTTATATTGTTTTTCGACTAGGAATAACCTGTTTTCTTTTGCCAGCACATGCTATACCTGTGCTTCGTTGCGAAACTCTGAGAACAAACTGGTTTTTCTTTATCGCGCACATGTTGCGATTGCCGTCGCTCTGACAACAACCATTGGACGTGCCCGAAACTTGGGCAGAACGGTCTTTGGAACGCTCTGCTGACTTTCTCAGTTTTCTAAGAACTTTCGATCGTTTGAATGGATGTGACTGTATATGGTATTCTTTATTCTATAGAACTCGTATGTCTAAAGTTTTTACTAAATCTAGCAGGGAATTTATAGATAGATGTTTTTAATGGCATATGCTAGTAGATATTTGCCATAGAAAGTTGGAATTTTCCAAAGAGCTTATTTCAAATTGGTTTAATACATCAGAAACTAGATTTTGTCTTATCATTTTACAACGATTTTTTTTAAATAAGTCCATATTTTTGCTTTTTATTGGAAGGATTGAGTAGTTAAAGTCCCTTCTACAAAAAAAAAAAAATATATATATTTTTTAGTATTCTGCTGGCAAGGACTGTAGCTACGGCCAAACCTTGTAGGAAATCCTTGTGCAGGAACCTCACATTGAAGAAACCTCTGAAGTCTTAAAATTGTATTCTTATTATCCAACTTAGTATAACATATTTTTTAGTTTTAAAATACATTTAGTATATTTTTTTCATTTCTCTTTTTCCGATATTGGAGAGCCCTAGGCAGTTAGATTACATTTATTTCTTGAAAGAAACTCATGTATAATTTTTAACAGATAAAAGTTAGTTAAAATTATATAATTATTATATTTACTGAACTTTTCTTAGAAGAAAACACAAGAAGTAGTTAGAAATTTATAATAAACAATGAAAAGCTCCTTTAATAGATGATTCCCAATGACTTTCTATTAAAAACTGTAAACAATATTTGGTAGAAGTTCCTATAGCTCTGAAACTTCATTTTAAGCTCGAGAACAACTCTTTACCAACACTAAAACATGCTGCAGTGCTGCGAAAACTTTAAATACTTCTATCTCGCTCCTTTCTACACGTTTCTTGTCCCAATTTAAAGCACATTTGTTATCCTGCAGTCAAGTCAAGAGTATAAGAAAATATTTTCGGGAAAATACGTTTAAATCGTATTAAGTTTTAATCTCTGGGCGCAATAGAAATTCCTGTAATTTAATTTACTTTCTTTGCACAAGGCGAGCGATGTAGCGAAACGCACAAGGGGGGAGAAACAGGGAAAGTGGGGAAGGGGAACGGGGGAGACAGACTGCAGACAGCATGCTGCGTCCCAGATGGATGGCACTGTCATATCAGCTTCAATATCCATTTAGCTAAAATGTATTAAAAGGCAACGCAGCGATGCTATCGGAGGCAGCGAGGCAGCTCGGCAGCTCGGCAGCTCAGCATCCATTCAGGTCGCGCCATCCCTCGCATAACTCGACGAGGAATGCTCGAAATTCTTGCCCAGAGCAAACGGTAACAGCAGCAGCAGCAGTAGCAGCAGCAACAACGTGAAGGGGAAAGGCAAGGGGTACGGGAAAGGCAAAGGCAACGGCAAAGGCAAAGGCAACGGCAGCTTTGGAATATCAGTTTCTTCTGCTGGAATGAAACGAATGACAACATTTTGCCTGTGGGGCTGTCGCTAGAGCGGCACACGCACACACACGCGCACACAGAGAGAGAGGCAGGCAGAGGCAAACGCACACGTATTGAAGTAGGAAGTGCGTTGAACGGCCGCGCGACGAATGAAGGCAGCAAAGCGGGGTGGAAATATACAAAGCCAAAGGCAGGCAGGCAGGCAGGCCAGGCAGACAAACAAGCAAACTCACAGGCATTTATGTATGTATGTATGTATGTATGTACTGCGTCGCGTTTGAATGGATGCTGCTCTATGTACACACATACACACGCACGCACACTTATGTACTGCGTGCAGTTACAATTAGCGCGTTGCTCGCTCCTACAATGAGCGCACGTTTTAGTTTTGAATTTGAATCAGCTGCAGTGAGCGCGCGAGAGGCTGAGTTGGGGGAGAGTGGCGAAGAGAGCGCGCGCCAGAGAGAGTGTGAGTAATGCGCGCTGAGAGCGTGGTGTGTGGAGGGTTTTACTGCTGCTGCTCTTGCTGCTGTCGCTGGCAGCGACGTCGACGGCTAACAGGACACGCTGCTCTTGGTAGGCTGCAGAGTGGCGTAGTGCGGGTAGGATTGCGCCAAACGTGTCTCATCAGATGCTACACACACACACACACAGCAATAGAAATGCGCGCGCGAATGTGGCAAAACGAAGGAAATGCAAAACGAAAACACAAAACGAAACTGAAGCGAAGCCACAAAATTGGTATATAATAAAAAATGGAAATGAGGCGACGCGTAGCGACAAACGTCGTTAGTGGACAGCGGTCGCACAGTGGGCACGCAGCACAGCACAGCACAGCACATTAAAATAACCCTCGAGTCGCAGTCAGAGTCGGAGTCGGAGTCGGAGTCGGAGCCGGGTCGAAGTCAGGGTCGTAGGCAGAGCCCGGCGGCTTAGTGTGTTTCCACTATGGGCGTGTTGTACATAAAACCAGAGCCGAAAACCTTTTGGGTACAGGCCTATGTATTGCACAGTGTGTGTGTGTGTGCGTGTAACTGAGAGTAGCGTAGAACGATTGAAGCCTTAAGCCGTGTCTAGCGATGTGCGCGTGACACGGCACGAAAAAAGAGCTAACAAAATTATAAAATAAATGTCTACAATGAGTATTTGTATAATTTATTAAAAAATGCATTTTAAGTTCCATTTTCATTAAGCTGTCGTGTCACGACACGCTGTCATCGCAAGCACACTGGCGCATCTTCATTTACACTCGACGGCTACTCTAATTAGTTTTTACGATGCAGCCGAAAAGAGGCGTCTAAAAATAAAACAAAACACATAAATATGAATATGAGCGCATAACGCACGCAAGAGAAGAGTGAAAGAGGAGCAAATGATGAGGTGGGCGGGGGTAGAAAGAGTTGCCAGTTCGATCTGCTTCAGTTGGCAGCGAAACACATCGCACTGTGGGGCTGATGCTGTCGCTTATGCGTGATAATTCAATTAGGAATGTGTGAAGCAGCTACAACAACAACCCAAACAACAGCAACAACAACAACAACAACTGATGCAGCATGCAAGCGGAAACAAGAACAGAAAATACTCTTTCCCAGCAGCAGCAGCCGAAAAAAAACAAAAATCCAAAACACGCTGACGAGTTGCATGCAACAACCCTGTTTCTCGTACTCTGCCTGCACGCTGTGTGCCACAACAGGAACAGCAACAACAACTGCGACGGCAACGGCGACGGAATCACAATCAGAATAACACGGCACGGCCTCGGCCTCGGCTCGGGCTCTGTCGCTGTCCCTGTCTCTGTCCCTGTCTCTGTCTGTCTCTGGCTATGGCTGCTACACGGTACTGCATGGGCTACTACGGCTCTGTTTCTGGCGGCCTGAAACAATTTATGTGCCATGTATTTTGTACATAAAAATAGCAGCAGCGGCAGCAGAGCGAGAGCAGAGACGCCAGCGCTGCAGAGACGGGGCAACGGACATGGACAGTGAGTTGTAGAGGGGCGCTTATGTATGCATGTGTGTCAGTGTGTGTAGGGTATGTGCGCAGCTTGCCTCGAAAAATATTTCAACACACAAACAGGCAAACGAGCCACAGTGGAACTCAACTCGACTCGACTGAACTGAACTGGCACTGAACGGGGACTGAAACACTTAGTGTGCAGTGGCGTAGTCAAAGGCAGTTGAGAGAGGGTTGCAAGAGAGAGGAAGGAATTAATGGTATAATATATTTCAATAAATGAAAAATGTATTACAAATTAAAAATTTAATTGCATTTTTGCTACTACATATTGGTAAATTAGACATTTACATATATTAAAATATTGGAATTTAAAATTAAATAATTGTGAAGTTATTATTAAATTTGCCATTATATAAATATAATTTTAATATCTAAAAATTTTTATATTTATGTGTATATTCAAAATTATGTTTTATTTAATATTTTAATGCAAAAATACGTAATTAATTACTCTCTCCCACTTCGACCCTTAAAGACTCACATAAAACCCCTCACTGCTCTTGCCTACGCCTCTGGCATCTATCTTGAATCTTGCTGTACATACAAGCACGAATATGTATTTATGTACACGGTACACTGTATACAACCATGTATAGCATACTCTGTGTGCTGGCCCGTGTTTGTATATGTGTGTGTGTATTCAAGTGTGCGGCACTGCGATAGCAACGAATAACAGCAACAACAGCAGCAACAACAACAACAGCGCACAGAGCCGACCACGGGAGTTGGGCCTCGTCGTCGTCGTCGTCGTCGTCGTCGCATTACCAATTTAAATTCCCATCCAATGCCCGCACGTAGCAAAAGAGCCGGTAAGGAATAAAACGACAGACGACAGCGCGACAAGCAGGACAGACAGAAGGACGGACAGGGGGTAGAACGACAGAACGACAGCACAGTGAAAGATAGAGTATTTAATGAGCGCTACTGTGCTGCCCACTGCTGTTTGCATTCCCTTGTTCCCTTACTGTTGTTGCTTGCATTGCCAACTCTTACACTTTTAAGCACGCTCTCGCTCCACTACTTGCATTGCCAACTCTCGATACAAGTCAGGCGCTCTCGCTCGCGCACTATTGCTACTGCCGCTGCTTGCATTGCCAACTCTCGATAAGTTACATATTCAAGCACGCTCTCTTGCGTTCGATCTCGCTCTCACACTCTCGTGCGCCCACCCGCCGCTCTCTTACGCCAGCTAGCTGTCATTTGCTGTTGCCGCTGCTGTCGCCTATGCTGCCGCTGCCGCTGCTGTTGTTGTTTTTGTTTTTACTTTGCTGCTGTGCTGTGTGTTCTATCAAATTAGCTTCATTTGCCGCGGCTGCTGGCGTCGCTGTCGACGTTAACGTTGCTTCGTTTCTTTTGCCAAAAGCACCCTCTCTGCGCTCTCGCTGGGGCTCTGTCAAGTGGGCTGTGCAAGTCTGTGCGTGCGTGTGTGTGCAGTGCTTATCGAACTGTGTGTGTGTGTGAGTAAACCGCACGGCTCACTGGCTGCTCTCGGTTGCTTGGCTGCAGCGACGTCGTCGCCGTCGCCGTCGCCGTCGCTTTGACGCCGTCACTGCGGTTTGTGTACATTATGTACTCTGTTTGAGTGGTGTACATAGCGTGTAGCTAGCATGTACTGTGTACCTCGTACCGTGCTATGCTGGCAATTCAATAAGCTGCAAAAAATATGTGAAAAATGCGCAGCGTTGCATGAAAGAGAGAGTTTGTGTGTATGTGTGTGTACATTACTGCTATATGTATTTACACTCATTATATGAACCCACTCCACGCGCAACTGACAACTTCAGGCAGCTGCCCGTCGGCAGGTAAGTGGGAGGTGCGGGTTTTGGGGGGTGCAAATAGGCAGACCGCAACTGTTTGCGCTTACTCAACGGCAGCATCAACTCAACTTGCAGTCCACAAGTCCACAAACACACACACACATTGACACAAATGCAAGCGCAATCGAATTCTGGCAACACCTCAAAGCACAGCGCTGCCACCCAACAACTTCATTTTCAATGCAAACGCAGCGCGTGAGAGTGTAGTGAGAGCAGCAGAGAAGTCGGCAGCAGCAGCAGCGGGAGAGAGCGAAGTTTGTCTTGTGTAATCAACTAATTACAAGCGACGCCGCCGTCGCTGCCTACAGTGCTGCCGCCTCTCACGCGCCTCCCGTTGCGTCGGCAGACAATTTATCTTGTTGAAATGACTTTTAAGCGGGCAAACAGTCTCTCTCACTCCTGCGCTGCCGCTCTCTCACTCTCTCCGCCATCGATCAAGCCGCATAAGCAAAGCCATCACAAGCAGCTCATCATTAGAGACAATTGAGAAGCACTCAATACGCCACTCAAATCAATCAAGGCGAGCAAAAAGCGACAGTGCCAGGCAGAGCAGGAGAGCGAGAGAGCGAGAGAGAGAGAGAGAGAGAGATAGAGAGAGAGAGAGTGGGAGAGCGGCGAAAGCTGGCGCATTTACCGTTCCTTTTTCGCTGGCAATTCATGCCGTTATTATTCTTATTTCCGGTTCGGGATTTTCGTTGCCCCAGGAAAAAGAACGTACCAAGGAGACGACCACGACTCACTCTCTCTCTCTCTCTGCCTCTCCCTGTCTCTCACTGTCCTTGTAAATTGATACTTTTTTGGGTTTCGCATATTTTCTAAGGGGCACTTTGATATGATGCAAAAAATAAATAAACCAAGGCGAAAGAGAGAAGAAGAGACACACTGAGAGAGAGCGAGAAGGTCTTGAGTCTCGTCTCTCCTCGTCGTGCATATTAATAATGCTGCACTAATTGGATCTTAATGCCGGGATTTCATTACATTACTCGCCCCGATGAACGAAAAATGTCGCCAGTTCCGTAGGAATATTTTCTTGGAAAGAACAGAGGGCGAAAGAAAAATTATAATTATTATAAAATTATAATTATAAGTATAATTATTTTGATGACACTCCGCGGCGTCAAATTGAAACTGACTACGGCATGTACAAATAAACATGACACAAGTTGTACCACGGCTTGTACCAACAACGTTTGCCCTCTTTTTGTACCCTTAATATTATTAATTACAGTGTACCCACTTCGGTTGATTCTTAAGTGTCGAATCATTTGCATTTCCTTCATTCCATCATTCCATTTTTCATTTCATTGAGTTTTGGGCGCAAAAAGGGTCGCTTAAATGGACGAAAACTTTGTGGAAGCTTGCGACGGCAAGGGATTTCCGGAATTTCTAATATTTCCGTACATATTCATGGGCTTGTTTTAGAAAGTTTGCATTTGTTCATTCCATGTGGCTGATTTTGCGTTTTTATAAAAGTTTTCAAAGGTTTTTCAGCTGAAATCCGTAAAAATTTACAGAATATGTAAAAATATTGAATATTTTAAAGAGTGTACATTGAAAAACGCAAAATTCGTTTACCATATACATTATATATTATTTTTATACCATATACCAATTTTACTTTTCATAAGATTCCTGAGCAAAAATACATAAATCTGTTAGAAAATGTAGTTTTCTTTTGCACCAGTATTGTCAAACTCTCCAAAAACTGCATTTATTGTAGTACAGTGTAATTAAGTGTGCCCACAAAAAGCTTCATTAGAAAAGAATGTAAATTCCGGCCGATTCGCAAGGAAATCAAAGTGAATTCCTGACAAACCCTTTTTGCCGACTATTATTTCAAGTTGACGCCACAGTTAAATGAATACGGAATGCTGCGTTTAAGAGTTAAGAAGGTTCCAGCTAAGTTGTAGGAAAGATGGCGCCCAAATCGCGCAGTTTCAGGGCGAATTTCTTCGACGTGTCTGCCCCACAGTAGGCCTGTAATAATCAAGCAATTAAGCAGCATAAACCATATCTGTAAGCTCTTAAGCCGGCGCTGAGAGAGAGAGAGTGGGGGAGAGTGTGGGGGAGAGTGGTAGAGTCAGCGACAGTTAGGTAGTGTAAGTGGGAGCAAGGTGGCGAAAAATTGCCTGTTACACAGCCTGTATAAGTCCACAATCAATGCCACTTAATGCGATGACAACCGTAAGATGGCTAATTAAATTTCTCAACGACTAAGACGTGTCGCAGGTCGTAAGGTCGCAGGGAGCAGCGTGGCAGGTTAGCAGGTCGCAGGTTCCTCAGCTTGTCGCAGCAGCTTGTGCGACACATAAATCGTCATTTTCGGCGCGGGCCAGGCAACTCTACCCTGCCGGTTGAAGGTGCTGTACACGGCAAATTGCAATTAAAGCAGTTGCGAAACTTTTCGGTACATTCATTCCCCTCATTCCCCTCGAACTACACCCCTGCACACATCGCAACTTGCGCTCGCAATTCAATTAATAAAGCTGGCGCAAAACTTTGATGTGCTCTGGGAAAACGTTGTGCAACACTGGTAGTGCAAAGCACCTTGCTTGCCTGTTTCAATAGCAGCGCGTAATTCAATACGAGGCTTCATTAATTACAAGTGTAGCTAGAGAGAGGGAGAGGGAGAGTGAGAAAGGGCGAGTAGCGAGAAATATATTGAATGATAGCCAGCGAGATACATAGATAGCGAGAGAGCGAGACGCTTGCAAAACAAGGTCACACGATACGCCAACCACACACAGCACTAGCTGGTATGCATGTGTGTTACTGTGTGTGTGTGCCTGGACATGGGATTGTCCAGCGGTTTGCCTTCTGACCACACGTAGCCGGGCACCATCTATCAATTAAGTGGGCAAACTAGCTGAGGTTGCGACTCGGAGACCCGGAGACAACACAAGTGCCAGAACGGGGCGGGCACGCTTCGATTACACTTTGTCAGGGGGTGGGCGTATTTCATTGTGGGCGGAAAAGTGAAACATTATTTTTAGAGAATTTATTGCTTGCGGCCACGATTGCAAAATTGGTTGGGTATTTGAGTAAGCCGGGGGTTCTTCTAGCGGCAGATGAGCTTGGCATATTTAGATAGAAAATTTGGAACTTTTGGAGAATTAGAAGAATTGAGAACTTGCATAAAAATGAGAAATACTAATGGAATATATGGGGAGTGCTCTTGACCATTATATTCTAGTATATTACAATCTTACACTATGCTCTAGAGAGCTCTAAGACTACAGAAAAGCTTACTATGCCTGACTTATACTTAAGATTCAGCTTATACAGTTGCGGTTAAAATAATAGCACTATGACCACAATTTGTGTTCGTCCCACCTTTATTCTAATTTTCGGACACTTTTTGATTCTTTTACTTAATAAACTTAAAAGATACAATGATTATCAACTAATAAATGAAAAAAGTTAGCCGGTCTTAACGGTATTTTTTTAAATAATAGCAAAAATCAAGGAATCCCTTCAAATTCAGGCGGTAAATAACATAAACTGATAGTAAATTAACAAAAACTGAGGTTTACTATATAAGTAAAACAATGCTATATACTGCTCTATATAAAACCTAAAAAGGTTACCATTTAATCACTAAAAGTACGAAAGAAGTGAACAACTTTCATTATCTTATATTGCCTATCGTTTATAAAACATATATATAACTATAAAATACTAAATTCGACTTTTAATAGCTGTAAATAGTAAAAGCCTAAAAAGGGTGACCGTATGCTAACTAAAAGTATCAAGGAAGTCGCATTAAAATCATTTCTTTTACATTCACTCAAACAACTTCAACGTATAAGCAATTTTCTCCATTTAATATCTATAAATACTACTTGATGTGAGTAAATGCCTAAGAAGAGTGACCATATTCACAGTTCAAGTGAAAAGGCATTAAATAATTATAATTATGGCATATTTTATAGCATATTTAAGTCATTTAACTTACACTCACAATATACCAACTTTTTCAATCTCCTACTATCATTCACCACTTGAATTTGATTCGTATCGCTTACAGGGTATACGAACTGTCTTAAATGGCTGCAAAATAAAAATTGATAAATTGCAAAAATCGCACCAAATGTGCTCCATAAATCGAGTCGTTTGTGAATATCGTAAATAATGTTGGCCAACACGGAAGTCGTGGAGATTTTTCGAGTCGTTGTGAAAGTCTGCATAGATCAACGGACTTACAAGTGGAACATCTGCTAAATGGGGTGCTGCAGCTATTAAGAGTGGCTCCCCGAGTGAGTGTGTGAGTGTGTGCGAGTGTAAGAGAGAGTGTGAATGTGTGCCAGTGAATCTCTTAATCGTTGTGCATATTCATAGCGCATTGTGAGGCGCAATTTTGCATTTCTAATTACCTTGGCGTATAGCTTACCTGTGCGAGGGGTGGCAGGGGGGTAAAGAGGGGGCAGAGTGGGGTTTGTGAAGGGGTAGAGCAAAGAGAGAGAAAGAGAGAGCGGAGGCGCAGAGGCAGCTCAAACAAATGATTTATAAATGCTAAATTAATGCGTTAAAAGCCGAGCGCATTAAACTTGTTTCAGATGTGGCCCCAAGCAGATACACTCACACTCACACACTCCAACCGTCATGTGTGTAAGTGAATACAATTGTGAATATGGCAAACACTCGTAAGAAGGGAAGTCAAAGGGGGGCCTGCTTAATTATTGTAATTGGAGTTTTCGCTTGAAAACCGCAAAATTTCATAAATTATTCAGGCGAGAGATGCGGCGAAACATTTTGGGGCGAAAAAGTTTTTGAATGAATTTTAAATGAGTGTCAGAGCGATGCGATGCGACGAGGTGAGCTGGAAAGAGAGAAAGAGAGAGAGAGAGAGAGAGGGATAAGCTCTTGGCAAAGCAATTTTTTAGGTGGGATTACCTTGTAGCGCGAGCTCGGAGAGAGAGAGAGGGAAGCTGATGTAAGAACTCGAAATAAAACATTTCCATTTCCATATGCCGCAAGTTTAAAGGAAGCTAATTTTTTTTTTTGCTAGATATCCTGTAATTGTTTTTAAGTGTTTTCTTCTAATAATAAAATGCAATTAACAAATTAAAACAATTTTCCTAGCTCGCGTCTGAATAACTTACTATTTTCTTGCTTATGCAACACTGAGATACCCTGTAAAAGTGTCTAAGTTAAATATGCTTTGCAATCAACGTATGTACACGATTTCCACCTTCCAGCATTATTAAGAAAAAACTATTCCCTTAATTGTTAGCCTTGATACCCTGTAAAATTGTATCTACTTTTAAATACCCTGTAAGAATGCATTATTAAATGAATATGAAATAGAAAAGTAAAGCAATTGCAATATCTCTCATATTGATAGCCCTATAAAATTGTGTACACGTTCAAATACCCTGTAAAAATGCATTATTGAATGAAGAAAAGAAACAAAAAAGTAAAGCAATTGCAATTTCTTTCATATTGATAGCCTAGTTAACCTGTAAAATATTATCCACGATAAAATACCCTGTAAAATTGGCTAAATGCATTATATAATGAATATAAAACATAAAAGTAAAGGAATTATTTTCAGCACGCAGTCTCTTATTACAGGGTACCCGCTTGCCTGCTACTTCCCACAGTTTCTCCCTCTCTCTCTCGCACATGCCACAGCCTGCAAATTTTTATGGCCAATGTGTCCCGCACATAAATCTCTTGATTTTCAGCGCCGCTAAACCAATTCGCACCTAATCCACCCCATGGCACATGCACTCACTCAGTCACTCACTCGCTCACTAGGCCTATCAAGATGCCGCGGCGAGGGTAGAACCCTCCGTACTCCGTCCTCCGTCCTCCGTCCTCAGTCCGCAACCCTCGTCTACAGTTTCGTCTTGGGCAGGCTCATTAGATGAGGCTGTATCTCTCTGTGCCTCGGTGTCTCTGTGTGTGCGGTCTGTGCCTTCTGGGACTCGTTTCTTGAAAATTGGCAATTTTCGAAAACGGAAACTTGCGAAAACCGAAAAAAAGAATAACAGCTAAACAAGGTAGAACAACAGAAACAGGGAGAACTCGCTGGGATTTCCAATGGTTTTTCATTGAACGTCGTAATCTGTTTTCTTGCTTTGTTTGCGCTCGAGAACGGGACGGGAACGGGGACGGGAACTGGGACTGGGACTGGCAGCGGTCAGCGGGATTTGGGACCTGAATTGAAAATCTTCAAGCACAGGCGGCCTTCGCACGCCGACAGCGGCATTGACCTTGTGACCCGCAACGGGCAGCTGAGGCAGCTCGATTAGCATGCTCGCTCGATTTGAACCGGGGATAAATAAAGAGTCTGCCTTTATCTCACATGGAGTGTGTTTTGATTCTCATATTAATGCGATTTAATATCGTTTATCTTGCTTCATCTGACTCTCTTTCTCTCTCTCTCTCTCCCCCCTCTCTTTCAGCGGGTTTAAAGCACTTTATGCATGTGTTCTGTGTTATCTTTTATCGCATTTTTCGTTTGTTCCAGCTAATTAAGCGTTTATACAGTCAAAGCGAGCTTAAAAGCTGCTTTAAGTGGAATCTAAGCTTGCAAGCTCCTCACTGTATCTATCTTTCTCGCTCTTACACGCGGCTTGTAGTTGAGATTAAGTTTAGGCAGAGCTTGAGCATGACCCAAGTCTATTTAAAGCTTTTGCAGCACTTTAGAGGAGCTTTAAGCTGCTGGGAGTCGCATCTAAACGGACTTGTTCATCCAATTCTACTTTAAGTGCCTTGCGAGCTTTTCTTATCGCTTAAACATGCACTGTTTTCCTTCTACTTGTATAATAAAGCACATTGGAACACTTTTTCATTCATTTGCAGTCAATTAAGCTTGTCTAAAGCTCCGTACAAGAGCTTTAAAGCCTCAAATGTGCTTTGCAAGGCATAATACAGACGTAATACGCTTTATCGTCTGCTTAAGACTGAAATAAACTCTTCAAATCTATCCAGGTGCTTCACTTATCGAATTTAATTAAATAAAGTCGAAGTTGCGGCTTCAAAGCTTCAGCTAACTCAACTTTTTTCTACTCTCTTTATATTATCTTCAAAATTTGCTTCAAATTCCGTCTCATTTCTTTCTTTATCCCATTTGCTTCTTTATCGTGCAGCTTTTCCATCACTTTTTCTTAATTGTGCTTTAAGCGCAGCTGATAGCAAAAGCTGCTGTCGAAAGTGCTTTAAATTGTCACTCAAGCTGTCGGCTTTAGGTACAATTCGCCAGATTAGGTACAATTAGAGCGGAGTAGCCCCAAGGCAGCCGAAACTGTTTTAAGTACGCTTTAAATTGCTGCAAAAATGCGGCCCAAATTGAGTTAAAGTTTTCCAAGTCACAGAGAGACAAATTTGCATTATTTTTGATAAAATATATAAGTATATTTACTTGATTTATATTTAATTTAATTTGTTATATAGAAAACTTAATGCTAATCGATTCTGAATCGTTGTCTTGCTATAAATATTGTATATATCGTATAGTATATGGTGTATGGTAAGTCGCATGGGGTATATATGGTTTATATGGGGTATACATAGGGTATATATATGGTTTGTATAATACTTAAGTATATGTACAGTTATGTACAGGGTAAATAATTAAACAAAAACATGCTTTAAACATTAATTAGCAACGGGACGCGACACGCAGCTTTTCTCTTGGCTTTTCCGGGGTTGCTCGCTTTATGCAGCTTTATTCGACTTCGTTCCGTACCGACTCCTCCCGCTTACTTGCTCTTCCCCGCCAGACTGAGCCCATTCGACGTTGCCGTCGTCGTCGACGCCGACGCCGCTGCCAGCGGTCTAGGACTGGCGCCACTCTTGGCCAATGCTGCCGGCGTCGCTGCCGGCTGCAGTTTGAACCCGGCTAAGGGTGAGGTTTTCGGACTTGCCGCCGGACTGGGCAGTCGCACAGTGGGCAACATGGGCATCACTGGCTTGGCATCGCTGCCTCCCGCATCGCCGGCCCCCGCGCCCGGTGTGGCATGCTTCAATTTCTGCAGATAATCCTTGAACACCTGATCCATGAGATAGGCATGCTGATAGCTGCTATACAGATTGGCCGGATTGTAGTTGAACAGGAGATTCGTGTTGGCAGCGGCGGCCTGTGCCCGCATGAGGTTCTCCTTGAAGAAGTTGTTCAAGTCCAATTGATTCGCGGACGAGGCGATGCTGAGTGGAGCATTCAGTGTAGGCAGATGCGGAGCGGGTGGACCCATTGCAGAGGCCGAGGGTGGCATGGGTGTAGGCGTAGCAGAGGGAGGCGGCGGTGTGGGCTGTTTGCCTGCTTTGCGCGCACCTGGCGACGATTTGGGAGGTGTAATGTGCAGTTTGCCGGCCGAGGGATTAGCTCCTGCTCCGCCCGGCGACTTCTTGCTGGCGGGCACCTTCTTGACGTTGTTGCTGGCCGGGAAGCTGAGGTTGGACGGCAACACCTGGGGCAGCTTGGGCTGCAGCTCCGCATGGGGCGAGGGCGCGAGCGTGGGTGTGGGCGTGGCATTTTGTCGCGGCAATATGGGACGGAATTTCTTGGCTGCCGATGTGTCGCCGTTGGAGGAAGCTCCTCCAGCAGCGGCTCCTCCACCTGCTCCTGCCTTGGGCGACTTGTTCTCCCCCGAGTTGGGTGAGTGTGCTCCCGCTAATCCCGCACTGGCTGCACTACGCTTCTCCGGACTGGGCGTCGATTTCTTGCTGTGCTCCGCTTGCTGGGGAGTGAGCACCGGCTTGGGCGGCGCACTGGCAGCGGCTGTGGGTGATGTCTTGGGCGGCGTAATGACACGCGGCGCTGCAGGCGGCTGTTGCGGCTGCTGCTGCTGCTGGGGGGGCGTCATCCTGGCCAGCAGATGCTGTGGCGAGGGTATGGTTTTGCTGGGCGGCGCCGGCAGCTTGACGGGCACGGGTGCTGGCTTTGCGGCTTTGTTGGGCTTCACTGCCTGCTCCTTCTGCTCCGGGCACTGGGATTGCGTTTGGCTTTGATCCGGCAACTTGACAATCTCGATGTAGTTATTAACGGGACTCTTGTGTTTCGGATGCACTCCGCTGCTGGGCGAGGAGGCATCTCCATTGTCCCGCGAGATGGTGATGGACAGAGAGGAGGGTATATTGATGTTGCACGAGTTGAGCAACGATTTCACCTTGACCTGCTGCTTCTCGGGTGCATCCTCGGCTGCGCAGCCCGACGGATTGGTATTCTGATCGGTCTTGACGGGAGGCGAGGGGAACAGGCCACCGCCAGCTCCTCCGCCTGCCCCATTGAGCATGCTCTGCAAGTAGGAGGACGCCTGATTGGAGGAGGCGACGGATCCCGTTGTGGTGGCCGGCTTGGGCGTATACTTGTAGGTGGGCATGGTGGGTATGTTGTAGTTGGGCACATACTGCGGCGAACTGGGCGAATAGATGGGCGAATTGGGCGTGTACATGGGCGTGCGGCAGCCGGGAGGCGCCTCCTTGCCCTTGGATTTGCTGGAATTGAACAGCGCCAGATTGAGGTAGTTGTTCGAGTGCTGCGACTTGCTCTGCGCCGAGGAGGAGGAGGAGGAGGGAGAGGGACAGACAGCTGGCTTCTGGCCGGCACGCACTGACGGCGCCGTCGCCGGCGGACCCATCTTCTGATCCAACTTGGGTCCATAGACATGCGTCTTGCTCTGCTGTGCCTGCTGACTGGCTATGGATTTGATCTCGGTGCCTGCATCCTTGAGCAACCGATTCACATCACTGGGTATGTTGGCAAACGGATTGGGACGTGCGGCCTTGGGCAGGATGGGCTGATAGCGCTTGGCAATGGGCGTGCGATTGCCAGGCGGGGCCAGCTGCAGTCCCTGATGCGAGAGCGGCGAGAAGGGCGGCACGGCGGGAGGCGTGGCAACCGCGTGCTGTGCCTTATGACGTACTGCAGCAGCCAGTGGCACCTTGGAGGCAGGTGGCGGCATCAGAGGCTTATCCACTGCATTGGAAGACGGAGCAGGCGTCGCTTGGCCATTGGGTGTGGGCAGGCGTATCTTGAAATCCTCCCGGGGCAATGGCGGCGAAAGCTTTGGCTTCTTCGAGACCGTCTTGATGGGTTCCTTGCTCTTGCGCTTGGAGGAGGCAATGGATTTGGGCGGCATGGCACTGGGTGGCTTCATCAGCAGCCTGTCATCCAGCGGCGACTTGGAGCAGGCAGCCGGATAGGCTGCACCGGCTACACTGCCTCCATTGGCAACCGCTTGATGTTTCTCGGGCGACTCCAGCTTGATGGGTTTGAGTGCGAACGACTTGAGGAACTCGGATTTGGGATCCTCTACGGCGCCGCTGGTTACGCGTGGACTGAGCACCGTGCTCACGCCATTCGGACTGAGTATGCGCTCCGTGCGTATGGTCAGCGGCGGCACCGTCAGCGGGCTGGGACTCTTGCGTTTCCTGCTCTCGCTACTCGATTTCGGACTGCCATCCTTGTCCTTGTTTTTGCTCTTGGAGCGCGATTCCTTCTCTGGTTTCAGTGGCTTAATGATCTCCTTGCGCTCCGGATCGGACATATTGATAATGGTCACGCTGTTCTGCTTGGACAGATCTATCTTTAGCTTGATGTTGGGCTCCTCCTTGTTGTTGGCAGGCGGCGTATTGCTGGCGGCGCATTTGGGCGAGGGCGGCGTCTTCTCACGCTTCTCGAGCAGATTGCGATTGATCACCAGCTTGAGGGGTTGTTCGGTGGGCGAGGACAGCTTGGGCACAATGCGGAACTCATCCTGCTGCTGCTGCTGCTGCTGCTGTGGCATCTCCTGCTTCGTCGGTGGCGACGTCTGCTCCTGCTTGATGCGTGCTGGAGGCGAAGGCGAAGGTGTCTTTACAGACAGCGGGGCAGGGGCAAGAGCAGGCAGTGCAGGCAGTGCGGGAGTAGTTGCCTCCACTGCCAGTGGCGTCACTTGCTCCTGCTTGAGCAACGGCGCAACGACAACGGGCAACGCCTTCGCTTGAGGCGGCGCCTTCACGGCGGGCTGCTGCTGCGACTGATAGACACGGAAATAGAATCGCATAGGCGCATCCCGCTTCCACGTATAGATGTACGCGATGTCCATGAGCGTGTAGTAGTCCAGCAGCACGATGGTCTTCACCTTGTACATGATATCGATGTCGAAACGCTGCGCATCGATCTCGAACTTGTCGTAGACAAACTTCTTCAGGTGACTCACACGGCACATGGCGGGACACTGCAGATAGCGAGGACGCAGAGTGTCTACGAGTTCCATCTCGGCTTCGTCGCTCAGTTCACTGCAGAGGGGAAAAGGTAGAGAAAGGGAAAGAAAGAAAAGAGTGGGAATGTTAGTTAAAGTTAGCTTGAAGCTCCATCGATTTTTCTTTTGCTATAACATACCATAACTATATCTAACTATTACTCTATATAGCTATACCAACTAAAATACAAATAGTTTACTCCATCTATATCTTTACTATATCATCATCTCTACTATATCATCATTAAATTTGCAAGCATGCTCAATAAACTGTCTATATTCCTTCACTTTTTCATTTTCCTCGTAATTTAACTAAATATTTTCCTTTTTTCGACATTATCTATTATTTATACATATTTATATCTATCCTTCTTTATCATGCTGATTGTAAACTGTGAGGTGTGCAACCTTTTTCCAAATACTTAGTTCCTTTCCTCAGTTTTTTCACTTTCAACTTTTTTTTTTTAATTTTTACTGTTTTATCAACATTTTTCATAGAGAACCTTTCTCTTTATTTGTTTTGTACTATCTCTCTTAGCGTTTTCATAATTTTAATTAGAAAAGTGGAACCTTTCTTCATTAACCTTCAAACTTGTGTATGGTTCTTTCATTTACCTCGTCTTTTTTTCATTGTTTCACTATTTATCGACCTATACCAACTACCTGTATACCATCCCCTTTCCAGACTTCAAACTCGCATAACTTTGTCGAAAACCTTCCGATTTTGCTTTGGTTTAACATTTTCTTCTAGGTTTTTCCTCTAAATTGTTCTACCAACAAAATTAGTTGGTTTTGAGAATATCGAATTTTTGGCAATATTTCCATGCTACCCCCTTGCAAAATTTTCAAAAATTTTTCAAAAATTAAAAATTCAATTTTTGACTATAAAATGTTTTGTTTAATCGAAACTAGCATAAAAATGTTTATCAAAGCAGTTTGGGATGAGCATTAACGAAATTATCGATAATATACTAATTTCGATTATTTTCATATGGATTCAACTAGGGACAATGGGAACTGCTTTTATCAATCTGCTACAATGCTATTATCAATATATTTACTATTTTAAATCCGATTTCTAAACTCTTATATCTATATATATATATATCTAATATCTCTCAGAACTTACCCAAGCTCGGCATATTCCAGTGAGAGTGACATGGCATCGTTGGGGCTGAAGATCAAATGTTCGGTATCATCGCCGCGCTGCTCGGGCGTGGCCACTGCCGCCTCCTCCGGGCGATCCTTATAGAAGGCACGTTTTCGCATCAGTTCGCGCTCGTAGAGCCCCGGCACGAGCTTGTAGACAATTGCCTGCAGTGTGGTATCGGATCTGCAAGAGAGCGAGAGAGAGCGGGAGATCGGTTAGAGGGAGATAGCACGCGTCGATTGCATAAGACATACGGGATAAGGGATAAGGCAACAAGGCAGGAGACATGTGTGTGCAGTCAAATGGAAAAGGCAAGACGGCTGCGTTTTGTTTGCTGGAAAGCGGGAAAATGTGTCTAAGGTGCAAGCAAGAGAGAGATAGAGAGAGAGAGGGAGCGTGCTGCGGAAATGAGCACAAGACAATTCACAAAGCAGAAGAAAAAGCGGGGAACAAACACAAAGCGAGGCGAGAGAAAAGCAACACAAATTAGACGCGGCAGATGCAACTGCTTCCACAGCCAGCTTGTGGCACGCAACAAATGCCGCAAAAGGAGACGACGACGACGCCGTGTGGCATGTGCCCCTGCCCCGTGCCTCTATACTTCTACTGGTGGTGGCAGGCCGGCAGGCAGGCAGCGGCAGGAACTCGCATTAAGTCGCATTTCACAGCGCAATTCACTCGCAGGCGCTCGCTTCAATCATTCTCAAAAGGAATCGAACAAAGCAGCCCAAAAAGAAAAGAGAGAAAGAAAGCAGAGTAGGGGAGAGGGGAGGAGGGGGGAGCCAGAGAGGAAGCAGGGAGTGCAAAGAGTGAACGAACGAAATTTTATCATTGCTTTAAATTAGATCGCCGAAAAACTAAACGAAATTTTCTTATAGAGAAGATCTTAGGGTGAGAGATATGATTGTAGGAGTAATTGGAATTGGAGGAAAAACTCTTTAAAGTAAAACCAATTATAAATATTAACTGAAGAGTGGGTAGAGTGGAAGGTAAAGGTGTACATTAGAAGAGCAACTTTAAAATAAACGTAAATATTGAAAAAAAAAAAAAACAAAAAATATAAAAATGTATATACATAGATATGGAATAGCTGGACTAAGGAATATCCAGTGCGACAAACATTTCTAAAATAGGTCGATATGCAAAAAAATCCTACAAAACTAATAAATAGTTTCAAAAATTATAAAAATATCGTGGTAATATTAAAGCACTATTGAAAAATACAGAAGTATTTCAAAAGGTGTTGCTATTAGTTAAAAAATTGTAAAATAGATCGAAATGTAAAAAAAAATGCTATAAAACTAACACAATATATAAATATGTAAAATAAATATAATACAAATACAAAAAAAACTGTAGAAAACTTACTCTATACCGTTAAGAGCAGCTATGATACTTAGGAAACTACAGAAAAACTCTTTATAACTCGCATTATAGTGTCATTTATAGCAGCCAGTAAAACTTCCAGCAACTTTTTCACGCAGTTTGATCTTAAAGATTTCAGCAGGATAATTTGACAGCTGCCTGACACCGACTTTGAGGTTAGCTTGAACTGAAAATATGTTTTATTTTAGACAGCGAAAACAGAACAACCTCCTCCCTCCTCCCTACGGTACACACAGTGAGTTGCCCACATAAACTTCCGCTAAGTAGTTGAATGTTTATTTGGCCAGCAGCCTCAGCAGCAGCAGAAAAGGAACAAGTTCCTCTACGACGACGAGACGACGATTTGGACAATTTTTGGCTCTACTTTTTGTTTGGTTTCCCTTGCGAGTGGCAAGTCGAGTGTAAAGTTCCTTAAGGGAGGGGAAATCCGCAGAACTTTCGCTGTGGTTGTACGTGGTTTGGCAGAGCGAAAAGGGGAAGCAAGAGGGCAGCCGGTGGTACAGCCCGGCGAGGCACCTTTAATTGAACTTGTCTCTGCGTTTATTTTGGGCTGCTGTCGCAAAAGTTGAGGCTGTGGTTAACTTTATTTGATGCCTGCCAAATATTTGGACTCGGCTCGTTTACCGCCCCGTACTGCTCACGCCCTCTATCGTCTCTCTCTCTCTCCCCCCGCAACTCACAGGGTTGCCAACGCACACGTTTCTAATGAAAAACACGTTCGTGACGAGCGAATCAATTTAAGTTACACACAGCTTTAATGCTGCAACCACCCGCTGTCGCCTAGGGTTGCCACCCCCTGCTGGCTAGCTAAAAAAGAGCAGGCGAGACAGCGAAAGAGTGGGAGGGGGAGAGAGCGAGTCAGCTTGTAATCTGCTCGTGCTGCACACAAAAAGATAATGAATGCGCGTACAAATTCAAAGATAAGGCCAAAGCGGGAAGAGGGAGAGCGAGTAGGCTACCCTGGTGTACTGCACTGAACGAAACGTAGCCGTACCTAGGGCAAAAATGGTGTGAAGTCAGCAGAAACTACAGAGAGCGAAAGAGAGGGAGAGCGAGAGCGAGAGCGAGAGAAACAAGTGCTTTTTGTACGTGGTCTCGTCTCGAGAGCTTCGCTTCGCTTCGGGCCCTGAAGGGGGCACCCAAGTCAAGACGAGTCGAGTCGAGTCGAGTCTCCAATTAAATTTATTGCGAAACTTTATTGTTTAACCCCAAACAACAACAACAACAAAAAAGGCAATGCAACAAAAGCTTCAGCTTACAGTCTATTTATTTACTTTGCTTTATTACTTATTTTCCTTTGCGAAACAGGAAAACCGGAATGGAAAGTGCAAGAGAAAAACAACAACACAAAAAGGGAAAATCAACTGCAAAAACAACAATGGAAAACAAACACAATAACAAAACCAAAAAGCAACAAAATTTCGACTTCTTCTACGTGATACGGCCATGTTTTTTTATTATTATTATCACCCACGCCTTTTGCTGAAAATAAAACGAAGAAGCTGATAAACTGCATAAAAAATAAAACGAAAACGGAAACTTGCCAAAAACGCAGTTCCAAGAAAAGCAAATCGAAACGAACGAACGAACGACGAGTCAGAGATAATTAACGGGCGGGTCTTGCGCTCAAAGTTGAGTCGCCGACGGCAAACGGAGGGAGGCAACTCTGGCTGCAGCATGCAGGGCGTGGACGGGGGCAACTGGCAGGCGGCAGCTGGAAAGAGTTCACAAAAGCCAAGCAACAAAGGCAGAGACACAGTCTCGCACACACACACACACTCTCTGGCAGACCCTTCTCTGAGCTGTGCATAAAAAGATGCAGAAGGACTGAGCAAAATGGAAGCAGGAAAAAGAAAATAAAACTTGCAAGTTCCGAAAAAGATTGCAGAAAGGAGAAGGACGAGAGAGCGAAAAAAAAGAGTTTAATGAGCTACGGATTTTTATTTTTATGGCAGCGACAAGTGGCAATTGATTAGGGGGATATCAAACGGAACGTGGGAATGGAACGCAATTAATGACCAAAGAACGAACGAAATGGCAGTTTAATGAGAATTCAATTTATAGTGGTATTTTAAGCGTACAATATTGACTGGAAATGGTTGAAATTGAACATAAAATTCAAAAACGATCGTAGAGAATTAAAATAGAACATACAATTCTATAAAAGGCTTACAGAATGTGCAAATACTTTATGGAATGAGCTTGAAATTTTGAAATGGCTCACAAAAAAACAAAAGCTCCTTAACAACTGGCAACTACTTGAAATAATTGGAATGAAACGTAAAAAATAAGCAGTTAAATTCCTAAAAAAAAAAAAAAATACCAGTTGAAGTCACTGATAATGGAATAAAATGAAGAAGAAATGGAACGCTGGATTGAAACATGTATACTTGTAAATCACAATTATGAAACTCATTTTAAGTCCCATAAAACTTGAGTAAAATATGCGTACAACTTTAATGAAATGCCAATTTCATTCTATTTCGTTCCACGCAGCACATCTCCATCTATTTTTGTTAGCCAGCAATTAATTTTAGGCTTTAACTTGTCCGCTGGGAAGCTCTGGCCAAGATACACGCAACACGCCCCCAAAAAACCCACGCCTGGCTGACAGGCAAGGCAACCCCCGTGAAAACGCGTGCGAGACACAAACAAATTGCGAAAGTTCCTCAAGTGTGTGCGACGAGTGCGCTCAGTTGCACATCCTGCTTAGATTGTACTTTGTTCCTCTTCTCTCATCTCATCAAATCAAATCGCCAGTTGTCAGCTACAACTGACTATACTATATAGTATAGTTGTTTTCTTTTTTTTTTTTTTGTATAGAGAGTACTTACTTGATGTTGGGCTTGGCATTGTTGATGACCATCTCGCAGCGCGGACAATAGCGCTCCTTGCGCAGGTGATTGATGAGGCAACTGTGGCAGACTGCAAGTAGGAAAGAGATGGAGAGAAGTGTGCGTGAGTGAGAGGTGAGAAAAACATTTAAATAATATGCTAGACTAAAGCTTGGTACAGGAAATACGAAATAATTCGAATTTATGTAAAACCCGCCAAGAAAAAATAAAACACAATCTGTACCGAGTACCCCCTTTGCCCGCTTCTGCCTACCAGGCAAACCAGGTTTATTTCAGGCAGACAGACAGACAGCTGAACAGCGTAGCCACCCACGGGGCTACAACGAAAATGTCCCAAAAAAAAAAGTAAAAAAAAAAGTTGTTTTGACTTTAATGTCAATGCCAACGAAACAGGGCAGCGCAGACTCGACTCTCGACTCGACTCCGCTCTGTCTGTCCGCTCTGCCAACTGTCAGAGCAGCGACAGCGACACGGAGCACAGCAGACAACAGAGTTGCCAGCGTGCAGGAGGAGGAGGCGGAGGTGAACTCTACCGGACACATTCGGCTTGCCTGTTACGCTTGTCTGTCACAGCAAATAAAAAAAAAAATGCCAACTGTAGCGTACACACGGTGTCGGTTATGCCCGGGCTGCTGCTGCTGTGGGGTGCTGTGGCAAGCAGCTGTTGCCGCATCCATTTGGCGAGTTACGAACGCCATCAGCAACGCGACGCCGCCGCGAGCCACAATACACACGCCTGACTCCCTGGCAACCCTGAGCCACCCCCTTTGGACAGTTGAATGTCCTTAGCCGGACACTGTCTCGCTCTGTCTGTCTGTCTGTCCCTCTGTCTGTCTGTTTGTCCCTCTGTCTGTCTGTCTCTCTGTCCATCTGATTTGTGGCCCCCTGGTTGCAGCAACAGCAGCAACGTCGTGTTCGTCCTTCTTTCAACACAGATTTAAATGAACCTCAGGCAAAGGCAGCACAGCCCCATCGACACGTCGATCGAGTCAATTGTCGTGCACTGTGCAACAACTGTGATTAGACGCCACACGCGCCACCAGAGTTGCCACACACACCCACTGCCACACACGCTGAGGGTTGCTCTCTAATTTGTGAATTCCATACGCAACCAACTTGAAGAAAAACTTGCAACTAATTGGATTAATTTCATTGGAGAATGCTGCATTCTCTTCAGCCCTATTTAGGCCAGTTAGGAAAACACTTAATGCCTTAGGGTGAACATTTTCCTGGATAATTGGAGAGAGTAAAGCCAAGGAAAATGCAATTACAGTCACTCTATGAAGTAGAAATCAATATTGTGACATAAGTGAAGATAATGTGCAGGAAACAGCCTGATTGCAGCTAAACTATGGGCAGTCTAAAAATAACTAAGCCGTTAAATTGCTATGTAGACGCTTTAATAGTTCAGTGCTACCAAAATGAAACTTTTAATACGAATATACACTTTGTTTTCTAGAGAACAATGGTCACTCTAAAAGAAAACTTAACTTAAATATCTTAGTTTGCTCCAAAACAGCTAACATAATAAAATAGAGCTTGTAATATGAAAATAAACCTCGAAAATTGTCGAAACATGGTCACTCTAAAACGCTGAAATGCAGCTTAGCTCTTAAAATGTCTGTTTATGGATAAGCTTGCTTAAAAATGCTAAAAGACGTTCCAAATCCACCCCAAGTGACAATCCTGTAGCATTTAAAAGTGCACCCTAGTTAAGTTGGCTGCACTTGGAGTTTAAAGCACCCTGTATGAGCAATAAGTTTCACCGTAAAAGTGCTAAAAAGAAGCAACAACAACGAACTAACCGGAAATTGAAGTAACCAATTTTCATAGAAAACTCAGCAGTTTTCTACATTTTCATCGTTTCTTCTTATTTTGTTGTGTGCTTTTCCACTTTTTCCCCAAAATTGAAAAGCTACAGCGGTCGTTAAAGCCAGAGACAGCGAGAAGCGGCGCCTCTAAACAAGTGTCTGTCTGTCTGTCTGTCTCCTTCTCCGTCGACTCGAAAGTTGTCTGATTTATGCCTCAGTTCGTTATTAACCCGCAACGAATCCTCTCGAAGCGGCAACAACCATTTGTAATTATTTAGTCTGACATATGTACGGGGCATGCCATATACAGCAGTATACAGTCTCTGTCATATACTATATCCCTGTACTTATCACCTACCGTACTGCTACAGCCATGTTTGGGCCAAAGTACTTTGGCAATATGCAAAAGTCTAGCGAGAAGGCTCATTAATGCTGCCCATTAACTTATCGCCAAGCAGCATCTGCGTATCGTCTGCGGCATCCGCCTCTCATCGCTCTCACCCTCTACCCATCTCCCTCCCTCCTCCTTCACTCTCTCTCTCCCTCTTTCTGTCTCTGCCAGCTTAGACAGTCAAAGAAGAAAGGACGCAGACAGTAGCAGGCGCTGGGTTGGCTGCAACTACTAAAAATAGCTGTTTTTAGCTGTTTTCACAAAAATAAGATTAGGGTGAGCAGCACATAAAATAATCTGTAGCTAAAAAGGCTCAAACTAGCTTGTTTTCTTAGTTGTGACCAAAGGAAATAGGAGAATATATGTAAATCACTTTTTCTAGCTATAAAAAAGCCAAACAGCGCAGCTCTGTTAGGCAATTGCCAGTTTTGTAATTAGTCGCGAATCGCGAAGAGCGCAAAAGGCGAGAATGGGAGGCAGGCGCGAATGGGAGGCAAAGGCAGAGGTTGACGGAGTAGCTCTTCAGCCAAGAGGACAGGGTATGTATGGGGCAGAGGGTCGCGTCGCAGCGCGGGGCATACCGTCAGTTACTTACATGAGTGCAAACATTCAACGATGGTCGTCGCATTGATCAGATATCCCTGGCACAAGTGGCAGATTATATGAGGATTGACTGCCGTTAGAAGCACGGGGCGTGGCCGTGTCATCATCATCGATGTGGCTGATGTTGCTGCTGCTGTTGCTGCCTCCTCTGGCGTTTGCTCCTCATCGGCAGAGGCGCCACCATTGCTGCTGGCATCCTCGCTGCTGCTGGATGCGGTTGTTGACCAGGCCGAAGAGTGCGAGGAGGCGCATGACAGGGCGGATGAGTTGGTTGATGCGTGAGGCTCAGCGGGAGTTGTTGTTGCAGCTGTTGTTATTGTTGTTGTTGCAGCTGTTGTTGCTGTTTCGGTGGCTGATATTGTTGTTGTTGCTGAAGTTGCTGTTGCTGTTGCTGCTGCTGCTGGAGGTGTTGATTCTTTCTTAATGTTTTTGCTTGCTAGCAATGTTGTTGCTGCTGTTGTTGTTGCACTTGTCGCTGCTGTTTCAGTTGTTGTTGTGAGTGCATTAACTGCAGTTGTTGTTGCTGCTGCAATTTCACTTTTTACTTTAATGTTGTTTGCCATAAATTGTTGCTGCTGTTGTTGTTGCTGTTGCTGCTTCTGCTGTTGTTGTTGCTGCTGTTGCTTTTGTTGCTGCTTTTGTTCCTGCTTTTGTTGCTGCTTCAGTTGCTGCTGCTGCTTTTGCATTTGCATTTTATCCACACTTTTCGCTGTTATAAGCGCAGAGTGCTTTTTATTGTTGTTGTTATTATTGTTGTTGTTGTTGCTACTGCTATTGTTGTTGTTATTGTTGTTGCTACTGGCATTGCTGACAAAGCTGTTGACTGACTTCGTTTTAGCCGTCGCCGTCGACAATTGCAGCGTCGCCGACTGCGCTGCCTTTTGTGTCGCTTGCGCCATTGTGGCAGTTGTTGCTGCTGCTGCTGTTGCAGTTGTTGTAGTTGTTGTTGTTGCAGCTGCTGATGTTGGCTTCGACTCTGGCGTCATCATAATAACAATACGAGTAATAATAATAATAATAATAACAAGAGGAAGCTGCGAGAGAGTCGCGCGCTTAATTCGCTCTTATTTCTGCAAAGAGAGAGAAAGAGAGAAACATGAATATCGAAATTTAATATGCAGTCCAACGACAAATAACAAATGCAAATATAGACACACTCTCACACTCACACACACGTACACACATGTCTGGTCTATATTGAAATCGGAATCAAAAGCTTTAATAAAGGTTTCCATGTGTGTGAAGTGCGCTCCAATCTCAGTCTTTTGTGCGCTGCTCTGCTATCCCACTCCCTCAACCTCCCCTTCCTCCTCACTCTCGTCCCCGTCTCTCCTACTACTTAAATACTAACTGTAAACACACAATGGCGACGCCAGCACTGCTACCCTCTCTCCCTGCTATCCGATTGCAAAAACACATCCTCAATTTCCACTCGAGATACTCGAGATTTCGTTTCGTTGCTTTCGTTCTACGTACAAAAGCAACATGCGAAATTCTCGCTAAATTCTTTGGCTCCTCAAATCAATTGTCGTATCTCAGGTCTGGAATCAGCTGATTAGCAGGAAACTAACTGTATGTGGGCGAGGGCACATTAAATCTCATGATTTTCAGAATTTTTTTTTCCCATATTTAGTACTTTTCAAAGAATAAATTAGAAGAATTTTAGAGTTTAGTTTAGTTAAAGTCCTTAAAAAATAGTGAGAAAATATATGAAAAGAGTCAAGTTTATTGAATTTCCAAACTCAAAGTAGCATGTTTACCCTGTTGCCAATTTTCAGCTGGCTATAGCACGGTTGAGGTAACTAATGTAATGAATACAATAGTGGGAAATTGATAAAGAATATGTTTTCGACTGCTAAGCAGCTGTTTTTAACTTTTTATCGGATAAAATATTAGAATTTCTCAAGTTTATTAAAATTTTAAGCTTAAAATAGCATTTTTACACTGTTGCCAATTTTTAGCAGAAAACGCAGTTTTACAGAATAATATAGTGCTAATTTGATAAGATCAGTTGAAAAATACAAGAATTCGCAAGTTTACTGAAATTCAAACCTAAAATTGTATTGTATTTTTAGTAATTAAAGGTATTCTATGGAAATTCTAGTATTTTATAAGCTTATATAATGTTAGAGACCATAATTTTTAATAGTCTCTCTTACTTCTATTAATTCATACTAAAATTAATAAATAAAGACCTACTTTTGGCTTATTTCTAACCTCAAAACTGGCACGTTTACCTTGTTTGGCACCTCGTAAATAACTTTAAGTGAGTTCAGCACAAATACGAGTACGGCAACTCGACGGAAAGTCATGTAATATTCATAACTCCCATGCTGCTGCCATGGAATGATGGGGCTACCTATGGTGTTATTATTATGTATTATTATTGTGTGTACTGAGTAATTGAAAATCAAACTGTTGAATCACTGGCCGAAAATTGAGTGAGTTCCAGGGAGTGGAAACCTTGTCAGGACACTGCATGAAGCACAGTTCTATATATACTGCATATAGACAGAAAGGGAAAAAGAGAGAGAGAAAGAGAGTGGGAGAAGGTGGCTTTTATATGCAATCAGTCGATGGATAATGGATGCTTGTAACCAACCCCCTTCCCACTCTCAGTGCCCCCTCTCAGAGTTCAACTGAGTTGCCATGGGAATGTGAACGACTGCGAGAGACCCCGCACAGTACATGACACTCGGGGGAGTACAGCAGGAGGCGGGAGACGGGAGACGGACGGGTGTTTAACAGCGCAGATAAGTTAGGTTATGTGTAATGAAAATGGCTTAAAACGAACTAAGCAAAAAAAAAAAGAGAGTGTGGAATGAAATGCAAAATATATTTGAAAACAATTTCAAGTTGTTTTTGCATCAACGCGCCATGGCTAAAAGTCGAGGCAAAAACTTTGCCGTAAAACTTTTTAACACACACACAAACCCAACCCAAGCTCACTCACAGAGTGAGCAAGAGAGTGTGGAGAGAGCGGAGGACACAAAATGGAAATATGAATGAATATGAAATGTATGCGGAGTACACAAAAAAGCGAAACGAAACGAAGCGAAGCGATGCTGCTTTAAAATCCTTTTTACATGAAATTTAAGCGAGGACACACGCACGCACGCACACACACACACACAGGCAGGCGCACTCACTCTCTCACACGCACTCACACTCTCTTGCTGTTCCCAAGTTTGAACCCTTTGCCGGTGCCCGAAAAAAAAATATCGTGCGAGCGCGCGGACACACGGCACACGGGTACACAGGGACAGCGCGAGAGGTGGTAAGGAAGTTGAAGGCGCGCAAAAAAAACCCGCGCGTACGAAACATGAAAAGGATAATACAGAAATAAAAAAAAACGTAGCGGAATTTCATGTGAGAACAAAGCGCAATGCGAGGCAAGGCAAGGCGAGACGAGGTGAGTGCAGACGCGGCGCAAAAAGGGCATGCGGAATGCAGCGTGCGACTCTGCTCTGGCTGTGTGTAGGGTGACTGTGACACGACTACCGCGACGTTATCTACAGTAATGCACGCACACACACGCACAGCGAGAGAGAGAGAGTGAGGCACAAGCACATGCAGGCAGCAGCGATAACTGTGCATACTCCACGTTATGATTGCAGTTACTTGCTTATGAAAACACAAAAATATATAAGCACTGCACATAATACATATACTTTATATTTCTGTATTTTATATATATTTGTATATATTTTATATAATACTTTATATATATTTTATATAGTATTTTATATATATTTTCTATATATTCCCACACACGCTTTGCCAATCGCAGTGTGCACTTTATGGGGAGCCATAAATAAATAAATGAAGCTGTTGCTGCTGCTGCTACTGTTTTTGCGCTGCTTTTGTCTTTGCCTTTGCTGCTGGTGCTTCTTTTACTTCTAGTTGCTGCTGCTGATGCTCGAAGCAACTGTTGTTTTATGCGCGCTCTCACACTCACGCTCGCTCTCTCTGCATGCGCGTGTGTGTGCGTGTGTGGGGAGCTGAGAGAGAGGACGAGATTTAAGTGAGGATATAAGGCAAGGCAGGGGGGGAATACTTTGGGCAGCGCAACAGCTGTGCGCTGTCAGGCCGGCAAAGCGACAGTGTGACAGTGTTGTAAAAGGCCAGCAGACAAAGTCGGAGAGAGAGAGAGCAGAGACTGTGTGTGAGTGAGTGACAGCGCGCTGGAGTGGGAGAGCGGCGACTGCTGCGGGAGCCTGCCTGCCTGCAGTTGACACAGCCGAAATTGTTTGTGTATTTTCTGCGATGTCTTTACCTGCGCGCTATTTTGTTGCTGCTGCTGCTGCTAATCCAGATAAATGCGCGGCATTTTGTGTATTTGTTGCTGATGATGTTGTTGTTGTAATTGCTGCAAGTTGTGAACGTAATCCAAAACGCGATGCAGTTGCAATTGTTGTTGTTGTTTTTGTTGTAATCCAAAGTGCAGTTATTGGCATATTTGCACGCACACTTTCACATTTCCATTCACAAGCACACACATATTATCATTCTTCGCTTCACGTTTTAATTAGATTTTCAACAATTTTTCTTTGTGCTTCTTTCTCTTCAGCTTCAGCTGTTTGCGTTGCTACGTTTTATTGCTTGCTTTACACTCCACCACTCTTCACTTCTTTGCTTTGTATGTTATTTCCCAACACACACACACACGAATACACTCACAGACGTAGCATAGAAGCAGAAACTCGAGCGCTGCTGCTGCGGCTGTCACTTTGTGTTATTTCGCTTTCGTGAGCACCTTTATTGTGTATTATGCTTTGCCTTATGTTTTCTGCACACACACACACACGCACACCCGTATATGCAGTGAAACGCGCGCGCGGTCGCTGCTCACGCTGGCAGCGTTGTCGTACATAAACGTCGCTGCTGTACATAAGCGCAGCCTGTGCGTCGCTGCTGCTGCTGCTGCCTCTGCTATCGTCGTTGTTGTTGCTTCGGCATTTGTCACACGAGACACAAAGGAAATTTCTAGCACGGCTCGTTGTATATTCCGCTTGCAATTTATATTATTTTATTAATTATTATGTATTATTATATACATTTATTTAATACTGTTGTAATATTTCACTTAATCCATGTACTTGGCTTGTTTATCTGTGGTGCTATCAAAATTTTCGACAGCAAGTATGCGCGCACGTCTGCTCGCCTCAACGTTTCGTGTACAACTGAAGCAGCCGTCGTTGCTGCTGCTGCTGCTGTGGCTGTGGCTCTGCTGCTGCCAGCGCTGGCTTATTTACTCTCGTGCTCACTCACACCAGCACTAACACACACGCATACGCAACGCCTATTTACATTGACGACGGCCAACTGCCTGCCCTCTGCTGTCAGTTTTTCGTTTTTCTTTTTACCTACTGCTCGCTCAGTGGCTGAACACACTGCTCTCTCGCTCGCACACAAACTCTCACTGGATGAATGCTGCGCGCTCGCTCGCTCTGCCACTCGTTGTATATTCCCCGACGCGCTCGTCGTCGTCGCTGTCGCTGCTTTCGTTCGTCTCTTTGGGCTGCTCTCACGCGAGACCGTGGCGACGGCGAGTTTTATTTCTCATTCGCCGTGTGACGAACCGCTCTCGCACGAAGTTGGCTTTGCACTGAACGTGTACGTAGTACGCAGCTCTGGCAAAGTCTGCTGCTGTTGGCGCTGTCGTTGTCGCTGCCGTCGTCGTTGCTGTCGTTGTCGTTGGCGTTGCCGTTGCTTTTTAGCTCTTTTGCTGCGCCTGCTGTTTCTTTGTTTCGTCAACTCACACACACACACACATTTGTGAGAAAGGAAGGGCTGTCTGCTGTCGACGCGCGTATCCGCAGTTGGCTTATGTACACACACACACATACGCGACTTTTTATTTACAGTCAGACGTGTGTACACACACGCATATATACAAACTGAGATACATCTTATGTATTTGCTTAATTGAGTTGGCCGCTCTGGTGCGAGTGTGTACACAGTGCACATGGGAAAATTGTTTTCTTTGATATGCGCTGTGAGTAGAGCTACATTTATAGATAGATAGACATTATTTACTAGGTTCGATATATAAGCTAGGTACTTCATTCTCTTTTTCACTTACAGTTTTAGTTTATATAAATACACACCGATTTTTCAGTAGGTACACACTCGCGCTATGTACTCCACACTCACGCCGCGAGGGTAGGTAGTCGAGTTAGTCGTGTACATGGCCATTGGGTATGTGAGTGTGCGTGCGTTTGTCATAATCCCAGGTGCTTATGCCATAACCATTGGCGTCATGTAACGAATCTGCGCTTCCAGTGTTACCCCCTCACGTTTTTCACAATTTCCTCTCTGCCCGACGGCGGCGACGCGTCGCCTCAGCATTTGGGCTCAGGTGACAAAAGCCGCCAATTAGGCGGCGCAGAATATTTGAAATATGTACTACATAAGCATATGTAACTCTACACCCTGTACTCCCTCTGCAAGTACTGAATTTTTAGAGGTTTTAAGCAAATAATTCGGGGTAGGCATTGTTTTTTTGTTTTTTGCTTTTCTAGTTGTACTTGATAAAAAAAGTGAAATTCCTAAAAACAGAATGTTTTGACACCATTAATAGATATAAACAAATAGAAAAGAATAATATGAGTACAATAAATGGGTTTTCGACAATTTCTTTGCAAAAGATAAAAGAAATTATCATTAATTTTGAATTTGAACATTATGAAATTCTGGGAATACGGTAGCATGGACATTCTTTCGGCTTGTTTTCTATAGAATACAAGATTATTTACTTACTTTATCCAGTATTTATCACAATTTCTTGCTATATTTGTATATACTATGACCAATAGCCAAATCTCCAAATTTCGCTGTTATTAATGGTTTTTAGGAGAACGACAAAGGTTCCGCATGCCATAATATTTACGACATACAGTTCAGTTATCTATAAAGAGTATGTTCAGAAAGCGTTTAATGATAGTTAGTCAGTCTGATTTAAGAACAGAAAATCATTTTTAAAATATGAATTCCCGAAAAATATACTGAACATACTGCTTGAAAAAGACAAAATAGATATTCTACATGTAATAAACTATATCTACAGATGATTTAACAAGGTTTTCGGTAAAAACTTAAAGCAGAATACCTTGTTGAAGCCGTACCGACCAAATCAAGAACTTTAGCCCGTTAAACAAGATTGATTTCTTTGCTATACTTGAGGCATAGTAAATGTTATAGTTCAAGAACGTTGTGGTTTTTTCGTATTTTGTTGTTTTAGTTGTGCCTCACCGAAATCTGCCCACTCGGCAATTCGTTGTTTCCGCACAAAGAAAACGAGAGAGAACTTGCATTTTTGCACGTAGGCGTGTAACACACACACACACAAGTCCAGATAAAGAGCCAGAATACACACACACACATGTAGAGGGAAAAGTGAGTGCTTTTTTGCACATGTGAATCAACAAACAACAATCAGCATTTGCCTCGTGTTTATTTTTCTTTCCTACTTCCAGCGTCGACGTCGGGCAAAAGCTCTCCAATCAGTCGACTCTCGCACATTGCATACTCATTCATCCGAAGATTTTAATGCCTACTCTTCTCCGGCTCCTTCTGCTTCTCCTCTTCCTGTTCTAATGGCACTCGCCTCGTGTGGCGTTGATTGTACAAGAAGGTGCGAGAGATCAACTGGAAAAATCACTTGAAATAACATTGCACTGACGATTTAATTGTAGAGTTGCCTCCATGAGGCAATTAAAAATAGATGGACTGCCTACAGTACTAGTCTGTAGACTTTGCTAGTAATTTATATGTTAATACAGTTAAATCAATAAAATTCCATTAATATACTCTTCAGTTCTTCCTGTACTCGTGGTATCTCTGAAATTTTGCAATAAAAGTATATACAAAAACAAAGAAAAAGACTATAAAAGCCGTCTATAAAAAGGCAAAGATTCTTCATAAAGTAACATGATGAATTTCGACTCATAATTCCTTTTTTTATTCAATTTTCATTGGGTTTTTGTTCGTTTTTGAACAAGACATCTGAGTCATTGTGCTGCCTTCTCGTGACACATCATTCCCATCCCAAATGGAGGCTGATGTCTAGCTTATGTTGCAACCAGAGAAGGCACTTCCTTGTCGAGGGCCCTTAAATGTTTATTGTAAACACTCGTTAAATAAGAGAGACAGAGAGAGTCGTAAATTCTAGAAGACATGCGTGAGTTCATAAATATACGATCCATACGATCTGTTGATTGCTTTTAATGCTATATCTGCGATATCTATATGGGGAAGTTAAGACAACTCTATAGCTTATTTCTAAGGTTTTTAAGGCAGTATTTTCAATTCATATACATATATAATATCCAAAAAAGTAAAAAATGGTGTTTTTCGAAATAGTTTGTTAAATTTTTGTTATTATTATGTTATTTTGGCGAGAAAAAAGCGAATCTTCGGATTTAGACAATAGAAAGTCTTAAAAAGTCTGAGATACATACATTTTTAAGTTTTTCCCAACTTGAGTTTGTTTTTCCCCAATTTCTTTTACAGATTATCCTATAAAATTTCTATGAAATAGCAAAAACTGTATTTGGGGCCAATTTAGCTAAGACTTTGGATATATAATTTCAGCGAGAAAACATGCTTCTCTTTTAGATTAAAGGCTGAACATAAGGTTAGTTGGCGTAGCTATAGGAAATTTTAAGTTATTCAACATTTAAATTTATTTTTTCCGCTTTTATTTACTACGAAATTTTGTAATTTTGTATTATTTGTAGAGGTTTTAAAGCGGTTTAACTATAAAATGATTGGCAAATGGGGAAAACTAGTTGAGAAAACAGGATTAATAATATTTTCTAGACATTTTCACCAAATTTCATAGAAAACAAAGCAATTAGTATAGCAAAAATAGCCTAAAGAGTACATAGAATCGATTATAATGATATCTAACTGACGATTTTCACCAAATTTCATAGAAAACAAAGCAATTAGTATGGCAAAAATAGCCTAAAGAGTATATAGAATCGATTATAATGATATCTAACTGAAGATAAGCAGCCAAAGTCTGCTTAGACAGCTCTATAGCCGACTTAATGCTCTCAGTGCCTGCTTAGACCTCCACGATTGTCTCTGGACAATTCCTAGAGATGCTAAGACCCTCAAAGAAGGCATTAATCAAAGAGGGAAACAGAGACGGAGTTGGGGGGCTGCAACTGCAGCACTTGTGTACGCCATTTTAAGTGATGTGAGGCCGTCGAGCGTCGTGTCTGTGTCTGTGTCTGATTGAGCTCATCCTGTCGCTTGTTGGATATGTATGGTTTCAGGTTGCTGCCTTGTTGGCCTCGTCAATTATTGATTGGCTTTAATTCCGCCGATAGATTGGCCTCAACTGCTCTTAACAGCTTAATTGAGACCCCATGCGGCAATAAATGCGATAAAGAGAGGCGCAGGCAGCAAGAGAAACTAATAATGCGCCCAGATGGATGCAAGTCGTGGCCAGTGGCGCGACCGGAGCGGCAACGTCTGTGGCAACTCCGGTAGCGCAGCCTCCGCAAGTGAATGGGGGCATTTAGGCTTAATTTGCGCTGCTGCTTCTTTTCTTTTCTTTTTTTTTCTCTTTCTCATTCGCTGCTGCTGCTGCCCCTGCCCCTGCCACACTACTCGCACACACATCGACAAATCCAGCAAGCAATGACCGAACGAACTCGTATCCAAGTCGACAGGGCGCATGCCGAGGCACACACACACACACAGAGGCAGGGTATCTGCCAGTAGATTTTCCCAATAAACTGTGACGTCACGGGGAAGCAGAGCAGAGTAAAGCAACAACATCATCATTCAGCATCATCATCATAATCATACTTATGCCTCACAGCGCACTGCCGCATGCCCCATGCCTCTCGCAGTCTATCCTTTCCAATCCCATTCTCATTCTCTCATTCCCAATTACCAGCGACGTCAGCAGCAGCAGCGGCAGCAGCAGCAGATGTTTATATGCCTCAGTGTGTGTGTGTGTGAAGTGCTGCGGAGTATGTGTGTGTGTTTGCCTAAGCTGTTGCTGACGGTCGTGGCATGCAGCCACAGGCGCGCCAGGGCTGTCGAGGCGTGGAAATAAATATGAAAAATAGAATGGAATATAAAAATTAAAAAAAAAAATTAGCTTTATAAAAACAAAGCTAAGCATTAATAAATAAATATATAAAATTATGATGGTAAAAAATATTAAATTAACAATATGTTATTAAATATAATAACTTTATAATAAATTCAAGCCAAATATTGTATAAGCAGCACATTAGAAATAATATAATAAATATGTGTATATGAGTAATCAAACAAAAAATAATGAATATAAAAATAGTTTTTTTTTTTGCATAAATCTATTATAAATATATTAATATAGTGACTTTTGAATATAAATGTATTTATTAAACACAAATCTATTAATATAATTACTAGAATTATTTTAATAATAATATTTCAAAAATATTTAAATTCTTATATTACTTAATACTGCCATTGAATAAACTATTTGAATTCCATATTTTATTAATTGTCCGCTATCAACATGCATGCACGGTCTACGAAAATTTCAGGCACTCGACAACCCTGTGCGCTTGTGCTGCTTTATTATCTACGCGTGCACAGACAGCGACAACGGCAGAGGCAGCGACAGCAGCAGCGACAGCGCGTCGAGCGTTCGCAGCCGCTTAGAGCATAATAATGAGTTTTCATGCCGCCCGCTTCTTACACATTTTCCATATACACACACGCACACACACAGAAGCATTAATGCATTTCTATGTACAAACAGACAAAGTGACAAACGGGGGTAGGCGAATGAGTGTGCAAAAGAAACGAAAAGAAAACGCTGAACACAAGAAATGCGCCACGAAACGTAAATGCGAATGAAAAGAAGAAGGCAGAGAGGCAGAAAAGCAGCAGAGCCACACAAACTGGTTGCCAGCAGCAGCAGCGAAGATGTGTGGAATGAAGCAGGCAAAAACAACAGCAACTGACAACTGTGGCAGCGCAGTCGGCAGCGACGCCACCGAAGCCATATGCAGCGCACAAGCAAAAGCATTAAGCAAAGCGAAAACGAGAACGAAAATTATGTACAGCCATATGCAGGCAAACGTGTGTGTGTGTAAGGGTCGCTTAGAGTAGCAGCAGGCAGCGGTCGAGCAGCGGCAGCGGCAGCGACAGCGACTGCGAAGCGAAAGGCAATCGAACGAAACATTGCGAAAAGCGCAGAGGAGAATACATAACGCAGCGTCGAATTTATGTGTAAAATTGCTAGTGTGTGCGTGTGTGTGTGTACGCTGGCGGGGGGCCAGCAAAAGGTTCGGCAACGGCGCTGGCAGCGACGCTAGCAGCGCTCAGCATGATATCGCATACACGAAGCAAACACACACAGCCTTGAGAGCGCCAGCCAGCGAGAGCGAGAGAGCGCAAGCCGAGTACCAAAAAGCCAGCCGAGTGCCGAAAGCCAGCCGAGTGCCGAGTGCCAGCCGATTGCTGAGAGCGGGCGAAGAGAGTGGGCCGAGCGTCGCCTCTGCCGTTGCCGTTGGCTTTGCCTATGGAGTTTGCACGAAAACAAAAGGTTTTTGCCGCTGCTGCTGCGCTGCGCTGCCACTGCTGCTGCCGGCGCTGCGCCATATAATTAATCAAAAATATTTAAGTTTCAATTAAACGCAAAACGTGTGCGGCGTGTCCGATAATAAATAATATGATTAAAGTCTCGACTACTGGACAGAGCGTTGCTCACGTCAGATGCAAAGCCGAGACACATACACACACAGGCAGACGCGCTCTCAAACAGACAAAGCACGCTCTCTCGCACACACATAGAACGAGGCAACTTTTGATTCTGACAAGTTGCAAGTCCGAAATAAGCGAAAAAGTTGATGTGGGTTGCAGCAGCAGCAGTATAACGGCAAAAGTTACTGCGAGAGGGCGAGAGAGAGAGGTAAAGCGTAGAGTAGCAGAGACAGCGGCAGAGGCAGCGGCAGCGCAGCGCAGAACTTGTGCTAAAAGTTCAGCAAAGTCGCGTACAACTTTTTTTATGTTCACGCCAATTTTGCGCTTAGCCCGAGAGGAAACTTGGAAGATGTAAAAGGAAATCCGCCTGCGGATCAAAGTCTGTCAGAGACAGAGAGGGAGGGAGTGGGGTAGGGAGAGCGAGAGGGAATGGGCAGAGACAGAGTGGCAGCTTCACATTCAATAAAGAAGTGTTGACCCCGCTACGCAAAGGTCGAATAGTCGCAAAATCAGCGATTTTCTCGTTTCTCCACTTGCAACTGCTTCTCATCTTGATAGAGCTTAGGAGAACTGCCAAAGCAGCTTACGACCTCTCGAGCTCTTTTATTTGTTTAGGAAAAGGTGCCCCAAAAACTTAATTAATTGAAATCACTTAAAACATAACCTTAAATTGCAGTTAAAAAGAGTTTAAGCCATAGATTATAGCTATTCCACGATTATTTCTATCAAATTTAAGAACTTTTAGATACAACTATGCAAAGAATACTCAAAAACAACATTTCATAGTTTATCATGCTTGTAAATTTCAACATTTTAACTTGTACTCCAAAGTTGTCAGTTATTTGTACAGAAAACGCGATATTTTCCATAGCTTAAGCGATGATCTATATAGAACCTCAACATACTACGATTTTTGCTAAAACTTGAACAGTAGGAAATACGGATGAAATTTAATATTAATTATGCTAATTGTACAAACGGAAGTGTAGTATTATCATATACGGCTGTAACATCTTGGTATGGATGTAGTATTAAAATACTATGGTACTTAATGAGTTTTTAATGAAAGTTTCAAAGAAAAACTTGACACAGAGCCGAACTTCTTGACTCTTTACTTATAATTTTCATTTAAACAATTGTAAAAGTTCTAAAAACATCATATGATAGGTTTATAGATCTCAACAATTGTTTAAAGCCATATAATATGCTAGGTTTTATATAGTCTTAGAACGATATGACTTTGATATATACAAATTTAACGTATTTGTATATTTCTTGAAGGTACTTATTAAATCTAAATATAATTTTTAGGGTACCCTTTCAGTATAATGTTTTTATGCCAAAAACAACCTGTATAATCTCAGGAATTCAAAAAACAAAGAATTTTTGCATTGTCAAGACTTTGTTATGCCAAAATTTGCAGCGCTACTCATTCCCCGACCTTTTTATAAGCCGACATTTTGTAAAATAAACGAAATCGCAGATACACAGACACACACACACAAAAGGAAGGCACTTTACTTCTTTTTTTCTGCACCCTTGCTACGAGTCAATAAACTCCCCCATTTTAAACGATATCACACTGGGCCGACTGAATGGGCAGTTTCTTGCACTTCCCATCCCTTTTTCAGACTGGGCAGTTACCTTTCTCGGGGCTTAATTGAGATAAGCCTCTTAGATCTGATGCCTTTCGTATCTGCTTTTGTCACAGAACGATTATGAAAGCGCTGCAAAGAGTAATTTATGTAGGAAATTAATGTTTTGTGGGATACTTTGTTTTGTTTTTATTTTTCGTCTTGAAAACTTTTGAGTAATACACAAATCTCCTGCTGCTGACATTCTTTTTGGAATGTAAATTATTTCTGAAGAGTTTCTGAGCCTAAAGTTAAAGTCTATGACTTTAATAACTCGACCAATTTGCATTATTTACCTTAATCCGCTTAATCGCCTTGGCAACTCTATTGTAATTGTTTTTTTAATCAAATCTTGGTCATACTAGGAAATTTCTCGGGGTTATATGGAAAGGAAATATTTTTTTATGTCTTTTTTGTATACTTATAAAAATACTTTAAATAACAATCGGCATTTTGCAGACACGAATTTTCTGTTCTCTTTCGTGTCTTTTTCAAGATCCGGTTGAGCAACTCGTTGGTAGTGCGGGTATTTTAATGAGATAAGGTAGGCGTGATGGATTGTCATCCCATTAGAGAAAGATTGTAAAGTTCTGACAAAAGATTGTTGTGACTTTATATTTGATACTTCAAAATACAATGAGAAATGAAGACATAGGATTTTGAGATGGTAAAAAACGTTGCAAAACTGGTCATAGTTCTGTTAAAAGCTCGAGATACCTTTGGGTATTACTCAAATTTGGTCTCTATTGCCATAAAGATGACGTATTTCTCATATTATGATGAATTATTATAGAAAAACTTTAGTATAGATCGTATTATAAAGTACATGCGTTTTTAACCTTTAATAACTTCAAGTATTACTCAAATTTTGATTTTTTTATTGTAAACATTCAATATTTCTCCATTTTATTATTAACATTATCGAAAATCTCTCTTGAATCTCAAGGGAATCGCTACAAATTTAGGGTACTGCCTAGAAAGAGGTGCAGTATGCGCTATAAATCATATCTAACATTATTTCCATTGATTTGTAGATAAAGTTTTCATCTATTTGCATTAGTAATAAACTTTCAATCGATTTAGAAGGTCAAACCATGCTGTGCCCTGCTTTAGTCAGCATAAAATACTTTAGGCCTGAAGTTAATCAGATTAACTGGAGAATGCACTCTGTATATACGACTAAATACCTTTTATATACCAAGCTTCAGAACTTTTAAACATTCTGCAGTCTCGCAAAAGGGGGAAATTCTCTCTCTTTCTCTCCATCTCCCCGCGAGACATTTTAAATCCCACTTAAGTTGGGATTTTAAAGTTACTTTGGCTGCGACAAAGATTAAAGAACAACAGCAACAATGGAGGTGGCGGAGTTGAGGAAGGGAGTGCAGAGTATCAACAATGAGGCAACAATTTAATCTCTCAAATTGCACATTTTGCAAACATCCTGAGGGAGACCCGTGGCTCGTCGCCCTCGACACACCCCGATTTTGCCGGCAAATTGGAATATTTCACCCCACGGTGTCGGCGGCGGCGTTGACGGCGGCGTCGCGCAACATTCATAAACTAATTAGTGCCATAATTTTGTAGCAAGCCTGGGAGGGAGAAGGGTTCGCTGGTCGCGCATTACGTAATAATTATGAAAAATCACTTTGGTATTTCAATTAAAATATCTGAATAAAGCGAAAAAAAAAAATACTGTCAGTATTAAAAATAGCGAATTTGGTCAGTCAAATATGCCAAGGTGCGTGCGTGCGTGTGTGTGTGCGAGTGTGACAAATAGTATCATGATTGTTAAGAGATTAAAGAGAAGAGCTCAATTAATCATTGACTTGCTCTCTTCCCCTCCTTCTGGCTCTCGCTCAATAATGTCGTGTGATAAATCGAAACAAATTATAATTGGACAAAGCACAAAGCTGTCGTGTTATACGTGCGTATGCGTGTGTGTGCGTGCAAACGAAATGAAACGAAAAAGAGGCAAAGCGAAAACAACAACAGCAAGAACGGCAGCGCAGCATTTTAAACTACACCCACGAACGCGGCGACGTCAAAATGCGCCTCAACAGTTTCCCAATCAAAATGTAAATATGCCGCAGTCGCAGCCAGCGTCGACGCTGCTGGGGCTGGACGACGCGTCGTGCGGCCTCCTCTCAGACAATGTTTGCATGCCTGCCTGCGTGCCTCTGGCTCGCCTGCAATTTAAAAGTAAACTCACGCATACACTCACACGCACACAGCCAGAGAGAGCAACATGCATACAGATAGCTTTGCTATATCGGTTCGACTGGCCGAATGCGAAAAACGCAAATGCAAACGCAGCAGCGCAAGGCAACGCAAGGCAGCGTAGCACAGCACAGCGCAACGCCATCGCCATGTTTGCGCACAACGTGAAACTTGCTGCTGTCGCTGTCGCTGCCGCTGCCACTGCCGGCAGCAAAGTCAGAGCCAGAGCCAGAGCAACAACAAGGCAGCCACTGCGAGAGCAACAACAGCAATGCAGCCAGAGCCAGAGACAACAACAACAACAGCGCAAGAGCAAGAGCCAGAGGAACAACAACAACGCAGCCACAGCAAAATTTGTATGCCAGTCGAGAGCACAAACAAGCAGCCCAGTAGGAAATTGAGTGCAGCGCGCAATAATCCCATTATTTACGTATAGTTTGCTCCAAAAGTAAACTAAAATTAAATAAAAAATCATATAAATTGAATTAATTAATAATAATTATTATAATATATATTAAAACACATTTTTTATTGGTTATTTTGACATTTAACAGACACAAGCAAATTGGTCACGGGGTCGCAATTGTCGGCAACGTTAAATGGGAACGATGAACGACGAGTCAAAAGCAATAGCAATATAAGCAGGCAGCGGCAAGAAAGCGTAGCACTGCATGCATGTGTGTGTGTGTGTGTGTGTGAGTAGTGGAGTGATGTGTGCGTGTGTATGACTGGCAGTGGTGAGCTGTGCCGTCGGCTGACGTTGTTGTTGCTCGTTGGGCGCAGCGAATGTAGCTGGCATTCAGTTTTACGTGTACCGCAAGTGCTCATTACGTATTCGAGCACACATACACACACACACACATAGACGAATGCGCGGCAAGCATTGCGTTGTGTTTTGAGGGTTAATACGAAGAGATACTTCACAGATTTGTGCTGCCTTTCGAAATTGTATGCACAGTGGGATGGGAATGCATGAATCTACGCAATCCGCAAATCTTTTATGCTCACTCTCGCCCGTTTATACCCCTAATATTTTTTTCATTTCTGTTTATATTTTTACTTTGTCGTGCTCTCGCTCGCTCGAACAGTGTTTCAAATAAATTATGCGTCCCCCTTGATAAATGTCACATTCCGTCTAATTGTGGTACGAGCAGGGGTGGCGAGTTGAGAGAGGGGGAGGTACGTAATTACCACAAAAGCGACGTAATAAGCGCACCTGTTTAAATTTTATGAAAAAGAGACTTTAGCGAACTTTGCAGTGTATCTAGCAGTACCTGCTTCCCTGTATGCTTCTTTCGCATGCAACTCCAACGTTATCCAACACTGTGTTGGAAGCTGCTGCTGCTGCTGCTGCTGCAACCGCACAGACAAAACCGCAGCCAGTTGCTACACACACATTAATTATTCGCATTGCCCCAAGGATTCACCTCCAGCTGAGTCCAGGCCACGCCAGGATGCCGCCACTCCTCACATGTGATGGACTGCAACTGCATTAGGAGAAGGTCCTCTCTCGCTTTGGAGTCGAGTAATGGCAGCTGGAGTGGCAGAGCAGGGGGCTACACGTAATTACTTTTACTGCACTGGTTTTTCATCGCGCCCCAAGGAGTGTGGGGTTAGGGGTATTCATAAATTACACAAAACTCGCAGATAAATTATCCACAACAAACCGCAGACTCCCAATGCATTTTGGGTCTATTATAATGCAGTTATTCACGTTTTAAAGGTGCTATTCGGTATTTAAAAGTAATAAAAAGCTGCCAGACCCAAGAAAAATTAGGAAATACAGTAATAACTTAAAAGAATATATGGATTACCCAATACGGTAGATATTTATAGTTTGTTTTACAACATTTTATTAAGAAATCATTTCAAATTAGCTTTCTATGCTAAGTTTAACTGGCTTTATCATATATAATTAATTTTCGATACTTAAAATGTATCAAGGCTTGTCAAAATTAAAAAAAAAGTTACAGTAGAATGCTAGGTGTATGCTGAGTACCCCAATTTTTTATTTTTCATCGTTATTTTTCAAAATATGACTCAGCAACCACTTTCTACTAGATTTTTATGTCAAATTCGTCATATATTATAAATTTAAGCAAAAAAAAAAGCGATTTAATTTTTAAAAATTTTTTTGATATTATGGCAAGGGGGGTAGCATGGAAAAGTTGAAAAAAATGTTCATCCTTTAAATTTATTTTAGTCTGATGCAGAATCAGTTTAGAAGAAAAACCTTTTAAAAAATGACATTCCAAAAGGAAATCGGTTGAGATTTGAAAGAGTTATGAGTGTTGAAAGTCGAGGTATGAGTCAATCTAGGCAATAAGGAAACATTGAAAAATACTGTTATTTTGAACTGTATTGTGTGATAATATATCGCACTGGAACACAAAATAGCCAGAAAATTGATAGGAACAATGAAATTTGACTTATATTAGTTTATATTGACAGATAAAACGACAATAAAATAAGTTTTCCTGATAAGTATTGTGTAGGAAAGGTAGGAAAAAGGTTTCAATTATGATATTGAATGTATTACCATGCTATATGCTGTATTTCTTTGGAAAGGAACAGTACAAGGCACCTTCATTCACGGATATGCTACCTCCAGAAGTTTTTTTATATCATATTGCAAAAGCAATACGAAAAGAATGAATATGTCACTCGTAGCAGATAATACGGAATACATAATTAAGTAGCCTTCGCGGTGATTGATAGGATACCATGCGTATAGCTACAATGTCGCATTAATAAAAGCATTGTAATAAGGTATGAGACTGGAAACGCCAAGAGTTCACCCAGCGCGTAAGCGTAGAAACCAGTTTCCTTAACCTGAACCTATAGCAGGTTTCAACAAGAGAATAGGGTTATATTTAGGTTGAGTAAAAGTCAGAAAATGGCGTAATGAGCCTAGGTAGAACCACTTTAACTATTTATGCTTGTTATGAACTTTTATTCCCTGAAGTATGGTTGTTAGACCTCTTTGCTCTCAGTTATTACTGTAGTTAGAGAGCTGAAATTTCTTAGACAGCTTTGTGTAGCTAAAATATATTGAATTTATTTGTTTTATTGAGTTTCCTCTATCGAACATCCAGATAATACAGCTTTTTATGCAATGTTATATAGCAAAACACAACCTCATTCCTTATCTTTTCAACTTTTCTAGTTTGTTAGGTGTGTCATATGGATGTACCCAACTTTTTTATTTATTTTCTTAACTTTAGGGTGGGATACACACCTTTGTTTCACAGAAATTCGCCATGAAACCGCCAATTCCCTCAAAGACGTCAAAACAAAATGTTCTATTCCAGTTTCGCCTAAGCTAATGGATTATCTTTTGCTCTCGACATGAAGGAATCACTTATGTGCATCATTTATCAAGTAGAAAGGAGAGAAAGAGAGGATGTACGCTTTCTCAAGCGATTTCCGAGACATATTAAATGCCTAACGAACCCTGAAAGCAACCGACGGTACGTGCGAGCGTCGTCGCTCAAGGACACGCTGATTATTTTCGCACTTGTCGCCGAAAACCTTTTTGAAATGCAAATTTCGACAGGCGGCGAAATCGAATCGAATAAAAAACAACAACAAAAAAGGCGGCGAGCATAAATTTATATTTTCCCCCGTTTTCCCACTGCGCTGGCGGCTGTCAAAACGAGTGAAAAAGGGGAAAAATGAAGTAGGCTTCATGTGTCATGAGGTGTCAGCAGCAGACGCACACACACACACGCGCACGACAGAAGAAACAGATACACACCCAAAGAGAAGGATGATACCTTTTGCATATGGCCACATGACGTGACGCGACGCACACGTCGTATGCCATATTCATATTTAATACAAAATGCCCAACGGACAATGTGGAAGAGTGAGTGAGCGAACAACGCAACGCAAGCAGCAGCAGTAGCAGTGGGAGCAGCGACAGCGGCAGCGAAACAAGAATTCGCAATAATTAAAATAAACGCCAAGGCCAGGCCCAATACGTTGCGGCCGACGGCGCTGCCAGCGTCAATGCTAAGGCGTTAATCTCTCATTTGACAGTCGAATTCAATTAAAAACAGCACCCACACAAGCACACACACGCAGAGAGGCGAGCGCACGCTCGTACACACAAACTCTCGCACAGCCACCCCAAAAAGGCAACGTCAAAGGCAGCAGCAACGCAGCAAACACACACGCACACGCTTCGTGCGCTCGTTCGTCGCACTGGCATTGCCTTCGTGTCACAGAGCCGAAGTGCCGAGTGTGGCACTCGCAGCCAATCAAGCCGCACGACAGCCGCAGGGTGGGCGGTACAGCAGCAATGGCGTGTGAAACGGCAACAGCGTGGTCTCTTTGTCTCGCTTACGCTCTCGCACGCGAGCTCTGGCTCTCTCGCAACGAACTCTCCAGCGCAGGCGCAAGCAGCGGCAGCAACGTTGGCGGTGCCCAAATCGTTGGCTACTCTAATCAGAATCAGTCTTTGAACAGTTTTCGTGCCGTGCACGTTGTGGACGGAGAAAAGTAAAAATATTTTTGTTCGCCGCCGCGTAAAGAGCGAAATACTTGAGTGAGTGCGAGAGCGGGCGAGTGAGCGAGCAAGCGAGAGAGAGAGTGGAAGAGTAAGAGCGATTGAAATCTCAGCCGCTGTGCGTGATAATAAAAACGTGTACGAGAAATCGATAAGAGCAGCAGCAGCAGCGGCAGCAGCTGAAGTGAAAGAAGCGCAAATACACACACGAACGCACGCACGCATTGCGTACTCGTGTGCGTGTGTGTTTGTGTCGGCAAGTGAAATAAAGTAAGAAGAAGAAGCATTCCATCAATTTCATTGAATCGATTTATGCATGTATCGACTTGTATAGACTAAGCAAGCGAGCAGCCTCTGTCACCGGCAACGTTAACTGTAAATCGTGTTCGTTTTTATTTGCGTCGTTAGAAAATACAAAATAACATAACGGAAAAGCGCGGTGTCATCTATATGTGTGTGTACATTTCTAATAAGAAAATTTCACTTTGCCTGCGCGGCGAAATGTAACGAAAAAAAAATAATATACCCTCTGTGTGTGTGTGTGTGAAAATTTTGTAAACACACGTACACGTGACAAGTGCGTTTGCGTCAGTGTACGTGCGTGTTGTTGTCGTATTGGAATTTTCGACGTCGAAAAACTAAAAACCGAAACTCAGTTGCGGCGAAAAAGGCCGCGCGCAAATTGTGTAGAAAGTTTTGTTTTGGTTGCGCTGCGCCGCTCTCTCGCACACACACACGCACTCAGCCCACTCTGGGGCGGGCCACGCAGGCAGGAGAGCGCGAGCGAGAGAGCGAGAGCAAGAGAGTGAGCGCACGGCGAATAGATACAAAATTGTGTCGTCGCTTCGTTTCGCTTCGAACAACACGAGACACGAGTGTGCGAGTGCGAGCGCGAGTACGAGCACTTCGCCTTCGTGTGCACTCGGCTTTGACAGCCGAAGCGTAGCGTAGCCGCGCGTCGTCGCATTTGAATTTCGTGCATTGCTTTCAGTTGTATTTGCAGCGGCTGCTGTTGTGGACATAGCGCAAGGCGACAGCAGAAAGTGCGTTTTGTTTTCACCCGCTGCCTCTCCCGCTCTCGCGCTCGTTCGTTTTCGACCGACGATGTAACCATTTCTCGTTTCGCCGCGTCTCTCTCGTCAAGCTTGTTGCGTGCGCGTCGTGTCTATTTGTGTGTGCGTCTCTGCGTGTTTGTGTGCGTGTGTGCGTGTGTGTGAAGCAACCACCCTGCGGGTCGGTTTTGCTTTTGTAAAGTTCGCTCGTGCCGGCGCCAGTTGATGCTTTTGTTGTCGTTGTTGTTGTTCGTTTCAATTCGCCTCGTTTCGATAGCGATAACAGAGCGCGCGCGGCAAGCCTCTGTGTTTCGTCACTATCTCCGTGTGCGTGTGTGTGTGTGTGTAAGCGACGTCAGCGACATTGAAGACGTCATCAATTGACGCGCACGCTTCACATTCCCCACGAGGACCTACCCCTGCCCCAACTTGGTGACCGGCACAGTGGGCCACTTTCAGGCAGTCGCAGGCGCTTTGTGTGCGTGGGCGTGGGCCACGCCTGATGAATGACTTTACTTTTTCCCTTGCCTACAATATCCTCATTATTTTGCTCATTCTTCTTGCTATTCTAATTCAAGTCAGCAGCAACGTTTCCACTTCTCCCCATCGTCATCTTCCTTTCCCTCTCTCTCGCTCGCTCGCTCGCTTGTCCAGCCTTGCGCCCACTTTGTCTGTTTGGCTTAGTTTTTCAGCCGCACACAACATGCTTTTGCGTTTTGCTTTTGTTTTGTGTTTTTATTCGCTTTTTTCTGTTTTTGTTGCTGCCTTCCTTTCTCGCTTTTTGTTTTGCTAGCAGCGCAGCCTCTCTGCCTGCTCGCTCTCTCTCTCTATCTCCCCCCTTCGCCGCCTCTTCGGCTTGTTGTCACTGCTTTGCTTTCGTCTTCCCTTTCGTGCCAGTTTCGCGTGAGCGTGCGACGTACAAAGCGAAGCATGTCAAAGGCGAACGGGCCAAAAGTGGGCAGCGACGTCGCATCGGGCCAAGGCGACTTTTATTTGCCCTACAGCTTGAAGCTTTAAATCGCACAAGATAGGGTAGCAGTGTGGGGGGGGGGGAGACGACAGAAGACATTGCTACCGAAATAGAAGGCAACAACATGCACTGCATAAGTAATGTCAAAGTGGGGCGGGAAAGGAAATACTCATGTGAGACTAGTTAAAGCTCGAGAAAGTCTGAAAAAGTCAGAAAAGAATAAAGAAAAGAATTGAAGTTCCAAACTTAGAATATACCACATGAGATGATCAGTAGCAATGTTAAAAACTCTAAGAATCTCTTAAAGTCTCCTTGATTCCCTAAGCAGTTCCGTAACATTTATTATATGCGCTCAAACTAAACTTGTTTCTAAAAAACTTGAATCAATTTCCGATTAATTTGGTTAATTAAGTGCTTAAAGTAGCGTATATAAGTTCCTGTACAGTATAAATCAGTTTAGAACTGTCAAACGAGTTTCTTAGCCAGAATGATAGATTCCAATAAGACTTAAAACAAGTCTATAGCTTTAGAAATAAACAAACAACAGCTGGAAGAACTTTAACTAAACATACCTCATTGCAAATTAAACTTTTTATAATACATAATACATAATACAAGAGTTTTACAGAGATTTGCGAGTCCTAGCACATGGTTTACACTCGTTTTATTACAAGTAAAGCTCTTTAGACTTACTGAGTATCAATTTCAGCTGAAAGTTCAATTAGTTTGTGTATTAATCGGGGTTTATCAAAGAAATCGTGACTTATTCATTTTTAATTAACTTTAAGAGTTTTCTTCTTGACAAGTTTAAGTTTATTCCGAGTTGTATACAATATTCTCTACAGATCTAGCCTTATAGAAGAGATTTAACAGCATTTTTATAGAAAAGCCAATAGAAAACCTTTGAGCTGGAAAAACTCCACTATATTCAATAGTTTCGTATTCTTAATTTTACTTTTTTAAAATCCCGAAATACCCCTGTTGCATCATGGGATATTGCTCTGTAGGTGACATCACAATTAGGATTAATCCCTAATTGCGAACCCACACGAGCACAGTCTGTAAAGATGATGACATTTACAGCTCTTGGCATCTCGAATCTCATCATCGACGCAGCCGTATGTGGCATAGATTCTTCTTCTTCCTCTTTGAGCGGGTCGCAACCAACCTGCTGATCCAACCAGCTCGCGCTGCCCACATAATAATAATTATCATCATCATCAACAGCGTATACCCTGTGTGTGTGTGTGTGTGAGTGTGTGTGTAGGGCACACAAGAGCGTAATTTTCGTACTTTATTCGTATGCACGACGTCGCAGACGACGAAGACGACGAGGCAAAACCTAAAACTAGATTCAAGTACGTCGAGTGCACAATCGGCTACACTGTGTGAGTGTGTATGATTGTGTGAATGTGTGTGTGGCCATGTGTATGCCTGAGGTTTGTGGGGTGCCCTCTGTGTGACACGAAGGGCGTCGCTTGTACGACGACGAAAAGCCCAGCAGCCGTCGCAGAACCCTCTCGCCGCAACTCAGTACCCTACTCTCTTCACACACTACCTCCTTCTTCTTCTCTCTCTCTCGCCCTCCCACTCCCTCTTTGTGCTGTACGCTTGACCCGCGTATGAGTTACTTTTTGTTCTTCGGGTTTCGTTGTATTTTTTATATTTTTTTTCATATTTTGTTTTTTGTTTTTTGGGCTTTGTTGCGATTCATGGATGGCTGCTTTACTAGTCTAAAGTTTTCGTGTCTTGTGTCTAGTGACGCTACAGATACACAGACACAGAGTTACAGAGCTACACTGGCACAGCTGCAGATACAGATACAGATACAAAGATACAATACGAACTTACAATCTGTGAGTTATCTGTGGCTTTTGTTGTTTGACGCGACGACGACAGACCGCAATGCGATGATGATGTCGTTGATGATGATGATGATAATGATGATAATGATGATAATGATGATGATAATGATGGTGCTGTCGATGATGATAATGTTGGTCGGGTTGCTTGGTTCGTTCGGGTGTTCGCGCTTCATGGGCGATGGGATTTTGCTTTATGTTGTTTCTCACAGTTTGCTACGTTTACAACTTCTTCTTTTTTTTCTTTTTGTTTGTGGCGCTTCAAGCTGCCTCTTGTCTGCTCTTCTCCGCTCTTCTTTCTCTGCTCTCGTGCCTCTTTTGTGTCTTCTACTTTGTTGTTTTTGCGCAGGCGCAACACGCCCGTCTGCAATCATAATTTGTCACTCTCCAATGAAGGTTCCTCGGGAGGAGACTCGTCTGTGTTGCAAAGCATTTGTTGAAAGAGTTCTTAGAGCGTTTTTTCAATCCACAAAAACCATTCTGCTCAATTTTGGTTCCAGTTCCGCTTTATTTCGGTATTGTTAAGGTTTTCGTTTAGATTCCTGAAACTTCTATAGATTCTTTTCTAGAAATTTGTGTGGTTATGTTGACATTTGAGTGTATTGCGATAATGCTGTGTGCAGTACCCATCAAAATGTATAAAAGTCGATTAAATATGGCCTAAATCGCTTAACCTATTTTAATATTGCGATCATTCTAGAGTATCTAAAGTTTTTGCTTCGAATTCTTGGCTGTGCTGCCGGTACGGCACGGTTTTCGGCACGGTTCTGATTCGGTTTCGGTATAGATTTCGGTTCCGGTACGGTCGTAGTCTCAATTTGCAAACTAATTCTCTTATCCTACTCAACTCACGCTGCAACCTTTTGCTTGCAGGACATGCAAACTTCTTGAAGAACCTTTCCCCAAAAAAGAAAAGAAGAGGCTACTAAAAAGCATAGAAAAAATGCAACAGAAAAGTGAAAACACGCACAAAAAGCGTACGCAGATGGAAGAAGTTAGTGCAGGATCCGGAGCAGGACAGCGCGAGCTGAGCGATTTCAATGAGCTGCTCAGCTGTCGCATCTGTCGCGGATATATGATAGACCCCACCACGGTGGACTTTTGCTATCACACATGTAAGTTGCAACCCACAAGGGAACCTCTCTGGCACTACTTCTGCACTCTCTGCATCTACATCTGCCTCCTCTTTCTCTCACTCTTTCGCAGACTGTCGCAGTTGCATTCTGAAGCATTTGCTGCGCGACGTTTACTGCCCACTGTGCAAGGCGAGTGGGGGCAAACAGATCTGCGAGGATAACCTTAGGTAGGTGACACCCTTCAGCCCGCTCCACGTACGGCAGGGAGAGTTGCCCCAGTTGCCCCTACCTGCTGCTAATTTGTTGCAATCTTTTCTCCTCGCCAGATCCGATGATGTTTTGCGTGCATTGATCTACAAACTGGTGCCGGGTCTCTATCAACGCGAGTGCGAGCGCCTCGTCGAGTTCGAGCAGCAGCATCAGGATCTTGATGCGGGCGATGTGCTCAAGCCGGCACAGTCGCTGGAACAGGAGTTCTTTGCGCCAGCGGAGCCAATCAGGTGGGCTGACTTAAAAGTTATCCGTGTTTCTAAAAAAGTTGTACATATTCAAGCGGAATATATTACTTTGCTTACCTCTATCCTATTGTATCTTATCTCTTAAGTCTCTTTATGTGTTATATACTATCTTTACCTGTTAGATTTAGTCTTCTTCTGTTTTAAATTTATTTTTTTCTTTAGTCTGACTTATTTTTGTCTATAATCTATAGATTATATATATACTGTGTAAAATATTTTGAGTTTTATTAAGTTTTTTTCCTAATTTATTACTTTTACTACTATTTCAATGAACAGCATACTATAGACCTTTTGTTCAGTTATTGGCTATATCATCTAAAATGTTAAAGTTAACCAAATGGAATAATTGTTATATGGTTTATAACTAAATACACTAAGTCTTTATGAAAAGAATTGATTTCAAATCAGTGTTTGTAATAGTATTTTACCATCTTGAACGTGAAGGTGGTAAGCACTGCTATTTTTATGAACACACCTGTATATATATTATATACTATCTGATTCCTATAAGTATCTCCCTCTTATTATATTTTATCTGGCATCTATCATATTTGACTCTCTTATTTTTATTTAATGCACTTTTTATATTATATTATTTTTCGTTTATTATCTATTATGTTTTATCTTTATTTTCATCTTGTAATTATATTTCATTTATTATTTTGTTCTGTCTTTATCTCTTAAAAATTATCGTATATATATTTATTTTCTCAAACACGCTTATCTTTTAACTTTGCTCGTTTATCTTCATCTCCAGCGGCCCTTGTCCTCCCCTCTCGTGTCTGAACTTGCTAACCAAATTTCCCCTCTCTCTCTCTCTCTCGCCTCTGTTCAGCTTATCTCTGGAGTATCATCCCGCGATGCTGAAGCACTGCAGGGCAGCGGACAGACCCCGCATCTGTTATCTGCAGTGTCCCGCCGAGCTGAGGGTGCTGCATCTGAAGCGTTTCCTCTGCTCCAAGTACGACATCGATGTGGATAGTAAACAGGTCGAGGTGGAGGTCACCTACGAGGATGAGGTGCTGCCACCGAGCTTCAGGCTCATGGACGTGGGCTATTGTTATCAATGGAAGAGGGTGAGTGTTCGCTCCGCGATTGAAATGCAATTGTCTGGCTAGTTTAAGCTACCTTCCCCCCCGTCGACCCTGCTATGCAACAACTCTACAATGTCAACCCTTGTTTTTGTTTATCCCTCGCCCCGCCCCCCACTCGCAGCACGCGCCCATGGCCTTTCGCTACAGGATACTGCTCTACGAGAGCGACGAGAACGATTTATCAAAAGTTAATCAGGATACGGCGACGGCAACGCCGGTCACGCCTCCTCTACAGCCGCCCAAGAGTGTCAAGTGCGTGACCTTTGCGGACGAGGTGGCCGCAGTGCCGCAGGCGGCAAGCAAAGCGCGTGGCAAGTCCACTGGCGGCGCCTCCGCCAAGCTGAGCAAGAGCAAGAAGCTGGAGAAACAGCAGAAAGAGGAACCGCTGAGTAATTTCAAGAGCCTGCGCAGCAATGATCGCTACAGCGATTACCATGTCAGCAGCAGCTCCAACTCGCTTACCTCCTCCTCACCCTGCCCCTCGCTACTCGCCGTGAAAAGCGAACCGGAGCCGGAGCCAGAGCCAGCTGCTCCTGCACCTGCACCTGCACCCGCACTGGTCACGCCCAACATGAACATTGTGGTCAGCATACCGCAGTATCAGCTCAGCAAATCCGCTGGTTATGCGGATGAAGGCGGTTTCGAGCTGAAGACCGCCAATAGAAAGAATCTGCCCAAGCTCAAGATCGAGCTGAGCAGCATGAAGAGCAAACTGAGCCTGCCCAAGTCCGCGGATGCCAGGCTAGAGCTGCAGCAGCCGCAGCAGTCCCAGCAACCCCAACTGGATCTGGAGACCTATGCCAAGAACATTGGCTTGAAACCCATTGAGCACGCGGTGACCACGACGACGACGACGACGACGATGACGACGACGCCACTGGCTACCACGCCCCCCGATGTGCTCAAGTACAGTCCCAATGCATCGCCCATGTCGTCGTGCTCCTCCTCGACCAATGGTTCCAATGGTTCCACAGCAGAAGCCGCAACTAATGCGAGCAACTCCTCCTGCTCCTCCTCGTCGTCGCATCGCAAGCGCAAGAAGAAGCACTCCAAGGAGCCGAAAGATGCGAATGGAAAGCGAAAGAAGCTGCATGCGGAGATCTCCTCGCAGACAGCCGACGGCAAGATGAAGATGAAGATCACCACGACGCACACTACCAAGCACAAGTTGGACTTGAAGCGTTCGCACTCCCTGGCAGGCGGCGAATTGGCTGCACTGCAGCAGCAGCAGCAACGGGAAGAGCAATCCAAGCAGAGTGCGACGACGGCGACGTTGGCGCTGACCGCGCTGAATCGCACCTTGGCGGAGGAGGCGCGCAGCATCAGCAGCTGCCTGCTGACGGAGAAGGTGCAGCCCACGCTGCCAGCATCGCCGCCATTGCCGCCCAGTTTGTTCAAGTCGTTCTCGGCGGCGGCAGCAGCAACCACAGCGACGCCGGCAGCAGCTGCGACTGCGGCAGCAGCAGCAAAGCCCAAGCTGTCGCAGCTGCAGCCGAAGCCGGCCAAGACGCCGCTCAACAACAACAACAACAGCAGCAGCAACAACAACAACAATACCAACAACAGTAATAGCAGCAGCAACATGAGCAGCAACAGAGGCAGCAACAACATAAGCAACAACCTAAACAACAACAACAACAGCAGCATCAGATGCAACAGCAGCAACAATAACCACAAAAGCAACACCAACAGCAACAATAGGAGCAGCAGCAACAACAACAACAACAATATGCGCAAACCCACGCTCTCCCCCTGCAGCAGCAGCTCCTCCTATCACACCCCCACACTCTCCCACACCCTCTCCCCCTCACTTACCTCTGCGCCCGCCGCGCCGCACTTTGCCGTGCCACAGCCGCCCCAGCGTCATCCGCCGCAGCTCATGCAGCGCTACTACAGCACGCCCAGCTCCATAGCCAGCGCCGCCAACAAGCTGCCCAAGCGCAGCCACTCGGTGGACGAGCAGCAGCATCTCGCGCACCTCCAGCAGCTGCAGCAGGCGCCCAAGCAGCCCCGCTTGGACTACGCGCAGCAATACGTGGCCGCCGCCGCCGCCGCTGCTGCTGCCAAGCTGCGGGCGTCGCAGCCACGCCTCTACGGGCCGGAGCTGGCCAAGCAGGCAGTAAGCGGAAGCGGAAGCAGCAGCAGCAGCCACCACTTGCCACTACTGTGCCCCGCCAGCCTGAGCAACGCATACAGCTCCGTCACCATCACGCCGCGTCCACATCCCTTTGCAGAGACAGCAGCAGCAGCAGCAGCAGCGGCGGCGGCAGCAGCAGCCAGCACTGCGCTGCCCTCGCTCGAGATAGTGCGCCTGGGAGCAGCAGCAACAGCTCGTCCCATGGGGCCACCCTTGGGTCTGCCCAGGCAGCCGGGCAACAAGCGTGTTGCTGCCGTGCTGTCGCCGCCAATGGCGGTCAAGTCGCCGCCGCTGTCCATCGCGCTGCAGCAGCAGCAGCAGCAGCGGAGCAACCACCACGTGGCTTATCGCACATCGCCGCCTGCTTTAATAATGCGCAATGCGTTTACATCAAAGTCCAAGGCGGCGGCAGCAGCAGCAGCAGCAGCAACAGTTGCCGGCGCAGCGGGAGGCAGCAGCAAAGCGAATGGCAACGCGCTGCTGGACAAATCGAAAACAAGTTTGCGCGAGTTTCGACCGCCGCCAACAACAACAACAACAGCAGCAGCAGCAGCAGCAACAACAACTGCAGCAGTAACAGCAACAACCGCAGCAACAGTTGCTGCCAAGGATGCGGACATACTTGATTTATCAGCGCAGGGCACTGCACGCGGCAGCATGAAGCAGACAACAGCAACAACGGCAACGGCAACAACAGCAACCAAATTGGCGCCCACATCGCCACCCGCTGGCAGCAACAGCAACAGTTGCAGCGGCAGCAACAGCAGCAGCAGCAGCGCCAGCCTGGAGGCAGCGGTAAATAAAATCAAGCAAAACATTTCCGCCAACAGCAGTCACAGCAACAGCAGCAACAACAACAGCAGCAGCAGCAGCAGCAACAACAACAACAACAACAGCAGCAGCGACGATCTGCAGAATCTGCATTTGCTTTCGGAGTCAGCAACAGCGCGCGAAAAGATCTCGATAAAGGCAGCAGCAACAACAACAGCAGCGAGCACTGCACCAACACTGACAGCAACAACAGCTACGAGCAACATCTACGAATCGAAGCCGAAGAATGCGAATGCGCTGGTGAGGCCGCAGAATGCATCAGTGCGCAGCATACCAAATCCCTCGGCTCTGGCCTTTCGCAATCAGGCCATGCTGCTGACAACCAGCAGCAGCAGCAGCAGCAGCAACAACGGCAGCAGCAGCAGCACAACAGCAGCGCCAACAACAGCTACAACAACAACAACAGTTGCTGCTGCTGCTGCCACAAAACCGCTGGCGGTCAAAGCCGACGAGAAGCCAAAATTGTCGCCCACGACAGCGCTGCTGCTGAGTCCCAGCAACACCAACAGCAGCAGCAGCAGCGCCGGCAGCGCCTCTGCCACCTCGCCGCGTGCCACAAAGAAGGCAACAACAATCGATCAAGTTGCGGCGAATTTGAATATACGCGCTGAGGCAAAGGCAGCGGCGCTGGCAGAGGAGACGCCAGCAACGACAGCAGCAGCAGCAGGAACAGCAACAGTTGCTGCTGCGCCGGAACTGGATAAGGCTGCAGGCAAAACGGATGCGGCAGACAAGACAGCAGCAACTACAGCATCAGCAGCAGCAACAATTGCAGCAGTTACTGCAGCAACAACAACGGCAGCAGCAGCAACAATTGCGGCAACAACTACGGCAGCAACTGCAACAGCAGCAGCAACAACGGCCACAACTAGCACGCCAGCAACTTCCTCTGCTGCAACTGCTGTCACGCCCACTACACCTGTCGCCCTCACGCTGCCAACGCTGCCCATGCCGACGGCAAGCAGCGCTGTCAGCGCCAACGCCAGCAGCGATGCGACGCACTCGAAGCCGCCCGTGCAAATCTCCGCTACCGACACGCCGGTACCGGTGGCGAGTTCCGCTTAGTCACAAGGTGAGTAGCAACTGCTGAATAAGAATATATATGTATATAGATCTAGGTATAACTGGAGTAAGTCCTGCAAGAGAGAAAAGAGAATGAGACTTCGCGTGGAGACGGAGGAGGAAGATACAGTGAGATGGGCAAAACATGCCTCAGGAAACAGAATCTTCTATTAAATTGTTGTTGGTTAATAATACCTATAGGGTAGCAGAGTACCTGGTAAAAAAGACACCAAAATATGTAATAAGTCCAAATATTCTTAATAAAGATGCATAGCCTAGCTATGTCTGTAGGTCTGTCTGTCTGTCTCTTTGCCTGTTTGTCTGCTCGTCTGTCGGTCTCTGCCTCTGTATAATCGCTCAGATCTCAGAGACTATAAGAGCTACGGCAACCAAATTTGCAGACAATATGCTCAGTGGAATAATACACCTATATTGAGTATGTTTTAGAATTTGGCCACGCCCCTTTCGAAATATACAGAGAACTAGGTTAGAAAGGTGCTTATATGAAGATCTCGCCCTTAAAACAGCAGCATGATGATGTATAGCGGCTTAATAGTTCGGTTTTCGTATAGCTAGCGTCTCTTCTGTCAAGTTTTCTGAATAAGGCTCTTTTCTTTCGTTCCTTTTCTATTTATAATATATATCTATAACATATTTTGTCTGATTTCATATCTATCTAACCTTTTGCCATAATATTTGCCTACTATTCGTTTCATTTTCAAATTTACCATGTTTTTCTGTTTATCACCTGCAACCAGCTTATCATATTGGCCTTATTTGCTCAGTTTTTGTTGGCTAGTATTGTCGTATATACCTTTATAATGTTTCATAACTTGTTTGCCCTCACATTTGCTACAAGTGTTTCTTTTCATTTATTTTTCGGGCTAAGTTCTTGAGCTTCTAAGCCAGGTTACTTTGCCGCAAATGGTTTTCTTTGCTCGTTTCTCTGCTTCTTTTCTTCGCTTCTTTCTGTTATTGTTTATGCTGCTTGTTGCTGTTGTGGTTGTTGTTGCTTTTCTGACTTAGCTTCTGAGTGTGTTTTCCTTTTGGCGCGTTTCCCACTCTTGTCGGGAAATACAAAAGGAGAGAGAGACACGAATTATACAAATTACTTTACGTGTTTGAACGTTGCTGTCGGAGTTGTTGTTGTTGTTAGAGTTAGTGTTGTTACTAGAGCTGTTGTGAGTGTTGTTGTTGTTGTTAGTGTTAGTGTTGTTGTTGTGGTTGTTTTTGTTGCTCTTTTGCCGCTGCCCAAGTAGTCATTATACACAAATTTAGCGAGCTACGTCAACGTGTGTCTGCCACATTAGTTGCTCGCTCTCTCCCCCTCTTTGCGTCTCTCTTACTCTACCGCTCTCCCTCTCTTTATGCCAAACAGCAGCAGCAACAGTAACAACAGCAACAGTAAAAACAACAGCAGCAACTTTTTTGTTGCTTTTTAATGAACCATCGCTTGCTACCTCGCGCTGCCTCTCTCACGCTTTCTTTATCCATTTCTCTCTCTCTCTCGCCTTTTTCCCACTCCCAGTCTCACTCATTCTCCTCCACACACCTCTCTGCCTCTCGCTCTCTCTCAGCCATTACATCATTCAGTATTTTCATCCATGAATAACAATTTTCATTTGTATCTTTTTCGTGCTTAATGTATCTATATCTGTGTATCTTTCCTCGTCTCGTTGGCAGCGTTCCTTTGGATGTGCGGCACGCAAATGTATCTGGTGGCGCCACTGGAGAGTCTACAGGGCAACCGCAATGCAAATTGATGGACAACTGAAGGCAGGAGGCGTACAGGGTGCTCGCAGCTTTGAAACTGGTATGGCAGCACAAGGTAGCACGCGTTGTCGTTGCTGTTACAGTTTGACAGGCGCCGGTTCCAGTTCCAGCAGCAGTTCTCCAGTTGCCAGTTGCCAGTTGCCAGTTGCCAGTTCGCGTGGCACGTTCAATTGCAGCAGCAGCACCAGCGGCAGTTCCAGTTGCACTATCAGTTCCAGCTACACTTCCAGTTGCAGTACCAGTTCCAGAGACACGTTCAATGGCCGCACCAGTTCCAGAGGCAGTTCCCGAGGCAATACCCGAGGCAATGACAGTTTCAATTGCGGTACCAGCAGCAGTTACTGCTCCAGTTGCACTACCAGTTCCAGAGGCACTCCCAGTTGCAGTACCAGAGGCAGTTGCACTACCAATTCGTGAACCAGTTCCAGGGGAACTTCCAGTGCCAACTGCAGCACCAAAGGCAGCAACACGGGCATTATTTCATCCTAAGGCACTACCAGAGGCACTTGCAGTTGCAGTGCCCGTTCCCCCCTGCAGTTCAATTAGCTGCAAGCATGAGAATCACCTAGAAAGGCAGCACAGCGCGTAAGCTTTACCGATTACCTATAAATACCTTCATTAGAGGGAGCAATAGCCTAGGCAAGTGAAGCACATGTGCTTGCTGAGAGGGCTTCCCCCCTCTACCTATACCGCCCCCCCCTCTCTCTCTCTCTTTCGCGCACACATGCAAATTGATTGTGCAAATATTTACGATGGAATTAGTACGCGACTAAATAAATGATACGAGAGAGACGTAATGGAAACGTAGTATGTCGGGCTACACAAGTCAGAAAACAACAACAACAACGGGGAGAGAAGAAATAGCAACAACAACAACAACAACAAGGCAACAGAGCAGCAGCAGCAACGCAAAAAATATGCGAAGCTGACACAAAAATGCGAAATATAAATAAAATAAACAAGCACCCTCTCTCTCTCTCTCTCTCTCTCTTCTGCCTGCTCTCTTTCTCTCTCCCTCGCGCTCGTTGCTGTTGTTGTTGTTCTTCTTGGCATAGGCAAAAATGCGCACGAAAATTAATTATAAAATATATCAGCAAATATCAAATGCAAAACAGACTCACACACACACACACACACACACATAGAGAGTGACCCAGCTACCTTGCGACACTACGACTCGAGCGCGAGTCGCGTCTACACTGAGCAAAAGCAGCGCGTCAAAGCTGTGTCTTGCTTTGGTTTGGCTTGGCTTGATTCGTAGACGTGTCACAGATACCCTGTAAAGCAGCACTGCTTGGTTAACAAAGCTTTAGTACCCTGTAAAATCATAATTCTCCAAGTTTTCTTAGTTATTTTTGCCTCGTGTCACGCGTGAGCTTGTGGCACAGCGTGCTGAGCGTGCTGAGCGTGCAGCTGAAAGAGCGTAGAGGTCTAGGATATTGGTAGAGTGGGTTAACTGATTGAAGCGACCTTTATTTGTGGTTCTAACACTTCAAAGTGTCACGTAAAACACGCACATCTCTAGTTTTGGGTCTAAAATAGTGATAGAATTGGTAATATAGCCGCAACTGGCAACTCTTTGGGAACCCTAAAGGTTTAAGCACTACACAGGGTATCCACTGCGGCAATACACTCGTAACTATACTCTAAACTAAACTTAAAGAAAAGTTACTCCCAAAAAGCAAAAACAAACTGAATCTTTTAGCGTAATTTTCCTCTTTAGTGAAGAAGTGGCCTCTACAGGGTATCTGCCGGGCGGGTAGACTTCAGCGAGCTGCTGATAACATTGGGGCACACATTGGAGCAGCTCGCAGCACTCGAAATCAAAACAAATCGCATGAGGAATGCATAAATTATGATTGGGCTGGGGTCGGGGAGGTATATAATGAGAATCGTGAATCGTTCGATGTCTATCGGAAGTGTTTACTTCTTCTCTTTTTGCCTTGCTTCTCTGTTTCTTTGTTTTATTTCGGTTACCCCACTCTGCCCCCCCCCCACCGCTTCCACGCCCATGAAGCTTGGCCAAGTGTGAAACGCGCACTTAGCGCAGGTTGTTGACGAGCTTCGCATTCGACGCGCCTCGTCTCGTCTCGTCTCGAGTTCGGGTTCGGTTTTTGGTTTTTAGATTTTCAGTTTTATTTTTCGGTGGTGTGTGAACAGTAGCCAGCCCATACACACACACACACACACACACACACACTGTCAGGGGCACACGCACGTTCGTTGAAGCGATAAAATTTTAACGATTTGCGCCGTTTGAGCCGCGAGCGTGTCGAGCATAAAGATACAAAATGATACCCAGCAAATAGTACCGCATCTAAATATATATATACCCTATAAATATATATACAATACACCTATACCTTATAAAAATATCTTGTAGATACTGTCTGCAATTTACTTGCAGCACGCACTTTGTACATAAATTCAAAGCGAAGCAAAACAAAAGAAAATAATCAAAAGGCACACGATAAAGCAAAAGAAAACACACAACAAATATTAATGTTTCTCAGCTTCGACCAAAAAGAAGATAAACATACAATATACAATATACAATATATATATTTATAACGAAAAAACCCGAAAATTCAAAAACTTCGCACCTACTGTAGTTACTTAAGCGATCGATTTGTGTGTATATCGATAACTATCGATTCCTAATTACACACAGTTCGCTCTCTAATCATTTTTAAATTTGTTGTATTTTCTCGTACGTTTTAAGAATGTTTTTTGTTTTTTTGTACATAATTTATGGAAGTTTAACTGTTTTTCGGCAGTTTTCTACTGCAACATTATCGATATCGTGCTAGCTAGATATAATACTATACATAGGGCAGGAGGGCGCCGAACAACCCCTTCGTTGCGACCCTTTGCAACCACCTTTTCGTTCAAATTTGTTAAAATTTACATAAATAAATGAAGAAAGCCGAGACCCCTCCCCCATTTGGGCACGTACCACTCCCAGATATCGATATGGTTGCGTTACTATGGAAACTGTGCAATAGACACGACTCTCTCTGCGGGGCTCGAAATAGTTGAGATGAGCAGAGGGAGAGTAATAAAGGGAGAGTTTATATATTTATTTAATTTTGACTACCTACGTAGAGCTCGTAGCGCGCTCAGCTTGTGGCATATAAAGCCGAAACTGACGCGTCGGAACCGTGCAAAAGCTATAACTATTGTAACTAATATTATGATCTATGATTATGTTAACCTTAAGCTGATGATGATGATATTAATGTTTGTTTCCAACTAACGAAAATATACAAAAAAATCATACTTAACTACGAGTATATATATATATTTATAATATAATGATATATGATAGTAGATCTATATGTATTTAGAACTCTGAATGTGTGCACTCACCACAATGCTAATGATAATTAACAATAACAATAATGATAAATATATAAATATTTCTATATGGTAGTTACATAATATTGTTAGAAACATTTTGGAACCCGAAAAGATGAAGAAGGGAAAGTAAAACTCACCATGTAATCCACGCATCCCCAAGTTAAACGATAAATTAGCAGATTTTCAAATAAAAAGAAACGAATACACTCACAAAAAAAAAATAGACAAATGCGCTTTTTATTCTTTATGTGGGCCCCGATAAATCTCGGAAACGGTACCGGGGAAATGGGCGAAGGGTTGCCGACAGAAGGTGTCGCTGTGCGGCCAGGAAGATACGCCGATATGGAAGATACACCGAGTACGCATATGAGTATCGGGTTACACACAGGCGTCGTTACATTCATACGATGTGGGCGCACTGTGCGACGCTAGAGCGGAGCGTGCGGAGCGTGCGTCGCGTGTCACGAGCGTGCGATGAGCTTGGCAATGCCGATATGGTGAGATTGTTAAGTTCGTCTTGCTTTTGATTAGTTACATGGACAAAAAAAGGCTGATTTCCTTTTTTAAATATTAAGTTTCCTAGAGAATAACATTAATGCATATATAATATGCATTTTAAGCGAATTGAGCTTTATCGATATGATAAAAATCAAGAAAACACTCAGTTGTTTAAGTTCTAGCATCAATTTTAGCGCTATAAACAATAATAGAGCAAAGAGTTATAGCTTTTCAAGCTTAGTTTATAGTAAATTCTAGTGAATCTATTGCTATAATTATTGTAACTTCACTTTTTGTTGCTATTTATGTGTTAAATATATATTTTGTCAAATTTACGCATTTTGTGGGCAAATTTTCCATCATTTCTGTCTCTTTCTTGCCTCGTGTCACGCGTAAGTTACTCAATATGTTATCTCTATCGTTTGCTCTTTCCATTTCTGGTTGAATTTCTATAAGTTTAATATGCTCTATAATGTCTCTAATCTCTACAAAGTTCCATTTGCTTCGTGTCACGCGCTCGTCACGCGCCCATCGTCAGTTCTAGTGCCCGAATGTCATTGAGACAAGGAGCATGTGCCCAAGTCAAGGGAGCGAGGGTGAGAGTAACAAGCCGAAGGGGGGTATGTGGGAGGCAGAAGAGGGGGGAGGGGGTGTGAGTGAAGGGAAGTCAGCTCGCTCTGCCTGTCAGTTTTTCATTTAAAATTCCAACCCCCGCGCGCACAGAAGGGCGAAATCGCCCAGCAAGTGTCAAGGCAAAGTCCCGGCGAAGACTGAGCACGGTACAACGAGTACAATGGATACAGGGTGCACGTAAGGCACAGGGTGACGTGGGCGGCAGGCAGGCGGCGCGGGGCAGGCTGAGCGACGCTTTACTTGTTGGCATTGCAGATTTCAACGCTTTTCATGGATTTAAAGCGCCGCCAAGGGTGTGCAAAAGGGATGGGTGGGGCGAGGCGGGGGGAACAGGACACTTGCCGGAAACATATGGCGGCACGCTGAAACCAAAGTCGTCGTCACAAACACACAGAGAGCGAGTGAGAGAGAGAGAGAGAGACATGCATAGACATGCAGCAGGGCAAAGCCGCAGCCCGCAAATACGTAACAACTGGCACGTGCCCCAGCCCGTGCCATAACCTTCAAGGCAGCGTGTGAGAGAGGAAGTGGGCGGAGGGGGGGGTGGTTGGAGTAAGAGAGGGGGAGAGTTGGGAAGGGAGCGTGTAAGGTTGAGAGAGGTGTGGAGAGAGTGAGCCGAGTAGGACTAAGGCAAGGCAAGGCAAGGCGTGGCGAGAGACGAGGCGAGGCGAGTGGCAAAGCGAGGCGAAACAAGGCGAGGTGAGGCGAGGCGAGAGCCCAAGCAAGGCGAGACGAGTTGAGGCGAGTCGAGAGCCCAAGCAAGGCGAGCCGAGGTGAGATGAGGCGTGGCGGAACGGGATGAGACGAGCGCCACAGCGAGGCCGGCAGCGGCGTAGCTTGTGGGTGGCGTGTGCTGCCACTCGCTGTGTGCGCGCGCTCTCTCTTCTGTGCATGTGTGTGTGCGTGCATTTACACTGTTATACACGTGTATGTGTGTGTGTGTGTGTGTGTGTGCAGCTACTTGTTGTGTTTTATTTGTTTGTCGTTGCTTTTATTAAAAACGAACGCTACTTAATCAGCAGCAAAATGTCGCACTTTACACAGAGAGGAGAGAGAGAGAGTGGGGGAGACGAAGAGGCGGGCAGGCAGCGCGCGCTAGAGAGCGCATGTGGAGAGCTGCGGCGAGCAGAGAGTGTGGTGGGGGGGGCAACTGCGGCGCGCGACTCATTGCGAAAACGAACTTATCAGCTTTTTGTCTTTGTTTTGTGCTGCCGTTGTCGCTGCGGCCTTGGCTGCCCGTCTGCGCGGCCCGCTCTCTGCCCACTCCCCACTCCAACAGCCCCTCCCCCCACCTCGTGCCTCTCCCACTCTGTCGCCGCAGGCAGCTTTGTTATGGCTGATAAATTGCGTTTAACATTTCTCGCCGCACTTCGCCGTCGCGTCGCTTGGAACGTGCTCAGCTTCGCGATTTGCGATTGGGTAAATTGGCTAATTGAAAACACTTAACCGTTATGATTTATGGTCTCTGTGTGTGTGTGTGTGTGTCGTACTATCTCCTCCATAACCCCCTTTCTGCCTACTGCACTTTGCATCTGACTGCGGGGTGATTAAAATTGCATCAATCAATCATTCAAACTGTTGAATCGCCTCGGCATGTGCTTCGAGCAGTTAGTGCAATCTACTTTACGGTGGAATCACTACTTAAATCATCAAATCGCACAGCTTAATACACTAACAGTTCAGAACAATAACTCCATAAGGCACAAGCACGTTTTTGAGCACTCTATAAGCTAAATTTGGCCATTTTAAACAATATTTCTGTTTTTATCGATGGTTTTCTTTTGCAACTAAGTGCGTGAGTATTTCTTTTTTTGGGTAATTCAACAGATTACACATTAAGAAGCCTGCATACCCAATTTCATAAAAATAACTGCACAACTTAGCCTGAAAATTACCAAAAATCAAGCAAAACATGTTTTGTAGACTTACGCATATAAAGATTGCTTTAAAAATGACTGCGAATAATGGAAAACCATCTAATCCGATAGCTATGTGTATTGGAATTTAGCATTTTGAATTTATACTTATACTATCTATTTAAAACTGTGTAGAAAATTGACTGAAAATTGAAAAAATCACGTTGTTTTTAAACGTAAATGCAATCACATTCCTGTAAAATGTGCAGAAGCTCTCAATTAGTTATATATAATGTAATAATGCAATATACATAGAACATGCATATTTTCTATGACAATTCCTTGCAGCACTTATCTACTATCTTCAGGTTTTTTTGTACTAACTTCCGTTTCTTATCAAAGTAAACTGTAAACTACATAAGAAACGTGCCGGTTTGTCTCGGCGGCAAAGTTTAGTTTCAGTTTTAATATAAGAAACTTTTTCTTTTTGTTGAAAATAATCAAACAAAACTGCTGGGAATGTTGTTGATTTGCTCATGCAGCCAGATAAGCGCTTCCTTCCAATTTGTTGACTTTTTGTGTTGTGTTTAAAAGCACAACACAAACTTTTACTCAACCTTTCGGAGAGAGCTCCAGAGAGTTGAAGAGTTGAGCATGTATGCCACAATTTCAGTTTCACATGGATTCTGTAAAGTTTTGCAAAGTTTCCGACATTCGTGTCGTATACACAACTACGCTCTTAAACTCTATTAGAACACGTCGCTCGACCCGATCGACTGACACATAACCGAACGGAACTGTCGTCTACAAGCTGAATAAGTTGCTAATGTTGTCAACGGGATGTTAAACCAGACTGATGATTCAAACTGAAAGGGAACTACTAACGGAACACGATACGCAAGTCGGAAACTGTTTCGGATTCAAAAAATTACAGAACACTGTGGAAAATACATAAACAAAATATAGTACAATTTTAAAATATATAGAAACAGAACAAAAATGTTGTATTACATCGAACATCTAAGAGAAATAAGTGGACATATGAGGGAAGCTTAAAATGCTGTGCTTAAAAAGCATATAACATAAGTAAACCAGACTATAATAGCACAATATTATCAATGTTAAGCTACAAAGTATATAACACTGCTTATCTATAGTTATTTTTTTGTATTTTTATAGAACAATATGTTTAAATTAGAGTTTTAAGTATTTTTTATTTTATTTCGTGCATATACTAAACATACTTTAAAGATAAGCTTGTATTATAAGGTATAATAGGAGCTTGAGTCTGTATTTTTAACTCTTATTAATAGAGTTTGATAATTTCAGCTTCAAAAATAACAAAATTTCTTTATAGATTTATCAAATATGAGAATATTTTGAGAAATCAACTATGAAAAACACCAAAAATACCATATCGCAATGTTTTTCAATAAAAAGAACCCTTAATTATTATTTCAAGCTTATCTCATTTGTTTTAAGGTCTTGAATTTCTTTTATAAGTCCAGTACTTATTTTATATAAAGAATTTTAATCTATAAAATAATTTCAGGGAAATTAAGTTCCGATGAGGGTCGTATATCAATTGTAATTTGCCAGGCATTAGGTTTTATGGAGGCCATAAAGGCGAATACAATTTGAAACTATTCGAACTGAATCTTATCGGAAATTGCGAGTATTCGCAGCGGGCGCAATTACGGAAAATTGTAGCGTTATCTGGGGGCGATTTTGTGAAAATTTTATTTTTTTTTAGTTTTGTAGCACAGTGAGATCTGTGTGCGCGATATTGGGGCCAAGCCAGACGGATCCAAGACAAGGTAAGACAAGGCGAGGCGAAGTTGGGCGCGGCGAGTGCAATGAATACCCGTGCGAGGCGAACAGCGGGTACTCACGTTGCGCTGCCTCAACTTTTGAACCCATTGGAATTCGACAAGAGTATTTTAATGCGATTAAAACTAATGAAAAGGTCAGCGAGGGGCGAGCAGAGCGAGTGGGAAAGAAACAGGGACAGAGAGAGAGAGAGAGAGAGCGAGAGCGAAAACAACAAAATGAGCGTTAACCAAGCGAATCCTCGGCACGTTTCAGCATGTCGCGCGGGTGTGCAAGCTGTACTGTGCCCACTCCCCCTGCCCACTACCGCTGCCTTCCTCCCTCACTCACTGACGGCGAACACGCAAAGCGAATTCGATTGTTGCTGTTGTTGTTATTGTTGCATGGCAATTTGCCATTTTGAACAACGTAGTAGGAGCCGCAGCCACACAATTTTGCGGCTTCATTGGATGCCGCGACGGCGACGGCGACGGCAACAGCGACGCAAACAGAGATGCCAAAGGCAGGCGCAGTCGAGTGCGCTTGCATGCGCTTGCCTGTGAGGGCAGTTTCGTATGCAGTGTGTGTGTGTGTGTGGAGAGAGAGTGAGTGTGGGGAGAGAGCACGTAGGCAGGCAGTGTGCATGGGGAGAGAGCACGCAGGCAGTAAGAGAGAGCGCGCGAGTGAGTGTGTGTGCGCGCTGCGCAAGGGGGTTACTTGGCACTTGCCTGCCTTTTGGCTGCTGCAAGCGTGCTGCGTGTGCCTTGGGATGCGACGATGCGAGTGTAGGTGAGTGCTGCGATGAGGTGAGCTGAGCTCCTGTATGAGTGTCGTATGCGTGTGCGAGGCTGTGCTCTGCACCTGCGACGGCTGCCTGAACTGCGACGCTGCTGCTGCTGCTGCATTTGTTGTTGTTGTTTTGCTTTCTGTTTTTCGCTGCCCGTCGCCGGCACAGACTGTAGGCGGAACTCAAATAAAAGTTATATTGCCGCTGCAGGGGGATTCGAGTTAATCGAATAATAAGCGCGCTCGCACACACACAGTCTCCCATTCACACTCACACACACACACACGCCTGTGCCTGTGACTGCAGTCGCTTGTAGGTCGTGCGGCGACATGACCAATTGGCGTGTGTTTTTCAACAAATTCCCTACGAGTTCGCCGGCATGGCAGCAGATCGTCGCCGCATCCACTTCGCCGTCGCCGTCGCCTTGTTAAGTTTTTTTCATTTTCTTCTTTTTTATTACCTCTTTCGCGCTGCTGCGTGTAGGGCCCATCAAAGTGATGTGCGCTCATTTGTGAAGTACGCGCTGCGTGAGAAAAAACAACTTGCCAGAGTTCTCTGCTCTCCTGCTCTCCCTCTCCCCCTCGCTCCGTCTGCTGCCACTGCTTCTTGTGCGGTGCTACTTGAAAGCGCTTCTCGGAGTTCTTCAAATTCATTTCTAATTGATTCAAAATTGCTTTCAATTGTGCCACAATCAACTCTTTTTCGAGTGAAAAGATTTACTCCGATCCAGCCTGCATAACATTGTATAACCCCCTACATAAACCCCTAGACAACCCCTCTGGGCGCGGCGTCTATTTATAACACTTGACTCGCCTTTGACAGGAATTCAATTAGCGCCCCTACCCCCCGGTTTCTGCTTAATTAATGCATCGCGTCGAGATAATTGAGATATGTGCATATATCTTACATCTGTCAGGGTTATGTTAATACATTTTACTATATCTATCTTGTTTGCATGGCTAATGAGATAGGAAAGTGCATTATATACCACATCACAAGTGTAAAGCGATTTTCAATAGATATTTCCATAATATTTCGATTTTACAGGCCAAATAAACTAAAAAATATCAAAGTACTTGAAGTTTATCATGCCAGATGGAAAAAAAATAATTGCATTGTGAAGAAAAGATAAACGTGATCCCTCCAAATGAACATATAGTAAAATAAGGTAATTTATAAAGAAAACATATACATTTTAGAATTTCTAATAGAAAAAGTTGATTTTGAAGTTTTTTTTAATAAATATTGAGAATCCCTGAAGATTCTACGATAAACATATATTTGAGTTTTCATTATATCTGGCTTTTTTCTGCATATTCCTAAAACAAATTTTAATTTTTCTGTATTTCAGTTAGGAACGGAAAAACCGAAGGTAGTTTGAGCTATAAAATCTGCTATAAACTGTAAAAAGTAATGCAGAACTTGCACCCAAACATTTATTTCGTCCGGCAATGCCAATGACATTTCCGCTCCAGTAGTAGTACCCCATAAAGTATGGTAGACATTACTTAAATTTACTCTGCTCAATTACGATGCGATGCGAGTCGTGATGATGATGATTCCCTTCATCGTAATCAGCTTTTGTGCTTGCTGGCTACACTTATCGCTCTCGCTTGACCGTACTTCCGGCTCGAGCAACCTACGGTCGATGCGACTCAAGAGCGGGAAAGTTATCTGCGGTATTTTAGTATGCTATACATATTATATATTGGATTGAAATCTTAATTTATAGAATATGTTGGCTATATTTGTTTGAATTTGGAAGTTTATAAGATATTTGTTATTGCAATTATGTTGAGAATGATTAGGGAAATATTTATGAAGCTGAACAAAAAGTCACTATATATTTTCAATAATATTTCTAATTTTTTAAGGTTTATAGCTGCGATTTTGTAAATAACTTGTATATATGGAAATGCCTGGCTAGTTTTATGGTATCTACACGCTTATAGCGTGTATGGTCTTAGTATTTAGTATGATTTTAATAATGTTTAGTGTTATTATTTTCAAGTATTTTGATATAATATGAGTAAAATATGTAAAATGTGATATAATATGAGTAAAATGTGTTTGTTCTCTAGTTTTCGGCCAATTTATAGTGAATTTTGATTAAGTTATGGCATATTTATAGTTATACTTTGGGTATAAGCTGATTATATTATAGTTATAGCTCTGTATAAACTGCATATGTCGAGTTTATAGTGTACTTATTCATAGCATGCCCTCAATATGTTTGAAAAATATAGTTTTATAGCACACACAGCTTTATTTAGAGTACAACTATAATTATAGTTTAGTAACATTAGAGTTATGGTATGGTAATATCAATTTTATAGCGTAGCTATAAAGTATTTATGCACAATATGTTGGTTGCTTCGTAATTATAGCACTTTATAGCATTTTAGGTAACTATTGTATATTTACAGCAAGTTTATGGTATATGTATTTATAGTACAAGCGCACTGTGGCTTTTGCATAAATAAATAAGCGAGTTTTATCTGCTTATTTTGCATAAATAAATGGCGCGACTGTGCCTGTTCACACACTGTATGTAACTGTACACGTGGCAGCGTGGAGGTAATGGGCGAGAGAGAGAGGAGCAGGGATTGGGGGCACCGTGGTGTCGATTGAACTTGCAGTTTAGTGTCGACAAGGGCATCATAAATAAACAATAAATTCGAGTGAACGCGCAAAAAAAACACATTTCAGTAGCGCCAGCCAAACATTTTACAACAACAAGCGCGGCAACAGCAACAAGAGCGTGAGTTGCGCGGCGAAAAACGGTCAAAAATTCCACAGCGTCTACGCTGCTGTTGCTGTCGCTCTGCCCGCAGCCGCTCTCCCGCTGCCGCGCTCTCTTTGTCGCTCGTGCGCGCAACAAAGCGATAAATTCGTATGAACAAATTGAATGCGCTGCATTTGTTGTTGTTACAGTTTGCTGCCGGCGTTGTTGTTGCTGTTTCATTTCATGAGTGACTGCCAGCGACAGCAGCGCAGCAGCAGCAGCGCCAAAAATGGAGCACATTTTTCATGCACTTTTGCGAGCATTTTGCACAGCTCAAGGTTTTGCCTTTGCATAGAACACACACACGCACGCAGTCTCCCGCACACACACACACGCGCGCACTCACTCACACGCATACGCTCGCTCTCACCCCTTGCGTATTGCAGACATTTTATTTCTGTTGTTGTCGTTGCTGCCAGCAGCGACGCGTCGTCTACTGCGCCATTTGTCATGTGTCCGCTGCGGCGACAGCGACGCCGGCAGCACTGACGCCTGTTTTTATTTGCTCTCTGCTGTTGCCGCGCTCTCTCCCCCGCGCTGTCAATGCTGCTACCGCCCCATTTGCCTCATTCATCAAGCAGTTGCTTAGCTCTCGTTGCCTCTTCCTCTTCCTCTTTCATTTCCTTTTGCTTTGTGTTGTTCTGCTCGCCTGCTGCCTTTATCCTTCTGCTGCCGCTGCTGCTGCTGCTGCCCGCAATCTTTGCTGCAAACTTTTTGCCGTCGCCGTCGCTTCTCCCTCTGCCTGCGCTCTCGCTGCCTCTGCTTGCTTCTTTGTGCTGCTGCTTCTTCTTCGTCACATTCCCTTGGCCCCAAATAAAAGTAACGCGCGCTGCCTGCTGCCTCTGCTGCTCTCTCTCTCACTTCGCCGCGCTGCCCTCGCCGACGCCTTCGCCTTCGCCTTGCTGGCTGTGTGCAATTTTCTAGCTTTTTCGCCTTGCCCGCGTGCAGTTGACTGTGTTTGTGCCTCTGCCTCTCTCTCTCTCTATGTGCGTTGTCTAAAGTTCGTGCTGCGGACTTTGCTATATTTGCGTTGCCCCTCCCTCCTGCCGGTCTCTGCCTTGCTCTGAGCAAAAATTCATTTTAAATTGCATGGAAAATCGTTTTAATTATATTCGAAAAATTGTTGTTAACTTCCCTCTCTCTCTTTCTATCTCACTCTGCAGAAGTTGCTGCAAACTTTTAAACGCATTATACGCATACAGCGTCTAGTTAAATGAAAAGTCTTTACCAAATTAAAATCAAAACCCACACAAAAGTTTTTTCAAGTGCAGCTTGTTTACAAAATGGCGTCATCAGCGTCACGCGTGCAGCGCAACGCAGCGCAGAGTCCTTGTCTGCGTCCCTGACAGTTATTTGATGACTCTGACGACGACGGCGACGACGACGACGACGACGACGCGACGTCATGCAGCGCGAGGTGCGCCAATTTGATTGGCATTCGCAGCAGCGACGCCAGCAACAGTCGCCGCCGCCTGCAGCCGCCTGCGATTTTGCATCAGCTACAGCTGCGTCGGCTGCGGCATCGACTGCGGCATCAGCTGCAGCAGGAAATTCAATTACGCCTTGTCCGTTGTTGTTGTTGTTGTTGCTGCTGCCTTGACAAATGTGAAGCGAATAACATGAAAGCAACAAATAAGCGAGACGTGACGTCATTTTGTTGCATTCCTTCGGCAGTTTGGAATTGGTTTTGGCTTTAAATTTAAGTTTTAGCCAGAAATTTGTTGCTTCAAGCTACTTTTGTTAGGTTAGAATTGATTTGCAGCTGCATGGGCTGTCTTTTATCGCTTCTTATATCTCTCTTTCTCATTTTCTCTCTCTCTGTAGCTGTAACTGGCCTTCTCTATCTTACCTTTTCCCTCTATTCCTACTTTAACCGGGAATTGGCTGCTTTATTCGCTTTCAAGCTAGTTTTGGGAAGTCAGATTGATTAAAAGCTTGAATTTGGCCGTTTTATTTGTATCCACACCTCTCACTCGCACTCTTTGAGTCTGTCACTGTCACTTCCCCTGATCCCTTTTAATGACACGTTAAAAAGTTTTTCCAAAATTCATAATTTTCCTCATTTTCAGCACTTTTTGTCGGTTTATTTCTGTGAAAATTCTGGAAAATTATGACAATGACGCGCTGGAAAGTTTGACAAGCTTAATTGATACTTGGAACAACCGCGTACTATACATATCCGTCCATATAGCAAGTATTATTAATGACCACGCCGACACATGCACATATTTCTTAGACAGGAAACCCAGATGGGACTACAAGTGAAAGTAACAGTTAAATTAAGATATGCGCATAGATAAGCGCATTTGTTGACGATAAAATAGCGTATGCTTCAAAAAGAAACACAATAATGTGAAAAGCTCGAAAAATGAACTGTAGAAATATAATATTTGCTGTAAAACCAAAGATATCGAGTAGAAACTGATGGGATAGTTTATATCTTAAAGTTAACCTAATTAAAACATGTTTAAATCCGTCTTTAAAGTCAAGATCTCTGGGACGTGAGCCACACTCTATGTGAAACTCCCTTTAAAATCGGCTATGTATCTCCATAGATCTGTAGAGTATGAATTAATCCACTTATGTTCACATTTCCCCGATGAAATTCACTTTTAAAAGTGATTCCAAAAACATAATTGCTTGCGAAAGTCTATTAAAAAACACATACGTCACAGGATGTATGCCAATTATAATATAATTGGGTTCTTTCAAGGGTGCATATATTAAGAAAAGGGTAAAACACGCGTACGCGGCAAGTACAGTACGTATTCGTGTAGCAAACCCGGAGGGTCAAAGGATTACGTTGATTGTAGCTTTATTTTGTCAAAACAGGCAAGGTAGATGCAAGAGGAGCTCAGCATATGATTTTTTCCTACCTAAATATGAGAACGTTTGATAGAACTTTTAAGCATATAAGAATTAATAAAGAATACTGAATATAAATTACTTTTTTCACAGATTTATAATAAGTTTGGGCGTCAAATAAGATTGAAAGAGGTTAAAAGAGCCATAAACAGTTGGGATGAAAAACAAATTACAGTTTGAGTATACTATAGCTTTAATAATATATGATTTATAAAGATTTATGCACATTATTAATGTATTACATTATTCTTGGATCTTTTTTTATTATATTATTCTGATATAATCGCATAAACTTAACCTTAACGAGTACCCCCCAAAGCATTCATCAACTGTTCCACCCACATAGCGCATATGCTCAAACTCACACACATAAATACTCACACTCATACTACCACACACACACACTCACATGTGGTTCACAGCTCGGAAAATAAATGTTATTTCTATGGGGGACCCCCTGTTGGGATATGCTCGCCAAATGTTGAGTGAAAACATTCCGAGTCTCCGCTTCCCAGCCCGCAACTTGTTCGACATATATATGTATATATATTTTCGTGAACACTGCGGCGACATAAAAAGGGAAAAACAGCAAAAACAGAAACCGAAAACGAAGCGAAAAGCGAAACGAAACGAAAACCAGCTGCGGCCATTTTGAGATATTTTATTGCCCCATAAGTCTTGAGTTATGACAAATATAGAAACTGAAAAAACCATTAAATTTGGCCACATAAAACTTAACCTAACAAAATTGATATTCAGCACAACAAGTTTCGAGTTTTCGAGGCCTTTCAGCAAGTACATTCATCCTCAAATGGCTTATATAGTGTCGCATCGTATCGTAGCATACGGTACGGTAGATTTGTGTCTCCCTTATAAGGCGGAGATGAATGTATAAGGCGCGTGTGCGCGCTCATTGCGAAACTTGAACCTGAACACACGCCTTATATACCCACATATATATATATGTGTCTAGCATAACTATAAAGTCGCTCTATATCCGCATATAATGTGCTAATTAGTCGACTCTCTGAATTCCGTTGATTAAACAGATCGTTTTGCGTGATTACGAACGTGTATTTACAGCTCTATAAACAACACCAAAACAAACACGCGCTCACAGCAATTCATTTAGCTCGATAGTTATCGGTGAAAAACTAATGAATACAGTGAACCAGCTATACTCGAATTCCGCGCATACTTTGAACAGCTTTAAAGCCAAAAATAACACACACAAATTGCGTGCTAATTATTATAAATATGCGGGTGAAATCGCCAACGAAACGAACTTATGCAGATAAAACTTATTTAAAAATTTCATAGCGGGTGACTGCGTTTATTTGTTTGGTTTTTAATTTTAGCGAGATTTCAGTAACTACAGCTGCAAATTCCATGATTTACTTAGGCCTTTTCATGTTTTACGACACTTTTCCCTTAAAAAAGGCATAGTTCTCCTATATCTTCTACTTTGTTGTCTTTTAAAACCCAAACTTAACCCAAATCCTGACTTATTATCACACTGATCTCTGTCAAACTTTACCAAAACAATCTCAAGATTTTTATTTAGTCAGTATTTTCTTCTTAAATTGATTTCCCATCAAAATCTTGCATAGCATAAAGATAAAAATACTGTTCTTTGAAGTTTTCTCTGTTCAGCCCCTTTGAAACTCTGTGTACTTGTTTATCCTAAGTCTCCTCCTTCAAACAGTCATAACTTACTTGAAAACCAACAGATTTTCCTTTGGTATATCAATTTATTCATGGTTTTTACACCAAATTTATTCACCATGTAAGTTTTGAAGTTTTTCGAAATTTGTTATTTTGTGAATTTTTCCATGCTACCCCCTTGCCAAATTTCAAAATTTTTTTTTAAAAATTAATTTCACTCTTTTTTTGTTTAAATTGATAAAACTTGTGGAATTTTGTATAAAAATTGAAATTAGAGCGAATGCTGAGTGAAATTGTGAAAAATAATGCAAATAAATAGAAAGGAAAGCATATGGATGCATTATAAATAGTAGTATTTCCTCAAAATGGACTATTTCGCTTATATAAATAATATAATATTCTTATAAAAGCATATTCTAAGCCCTTTTTAAGAACTTTCTGACATTTCCTAGCTAAATATTAAACTCGTTTTAAACCGACCGCAAATAAAGACGCATCAAAAATGGAAGTCGAGAGTGCTCCAGGCTAATATGAGGAAAAATACCTATGAAATTTAAAATCGGCACTTAACACGTATTGACAATTTGTTTGCACACACAAACTCATAAAAATTTCTGGCTATTTTCACGCCAAAAGCGGCTAACTCAATAAAACATAACCAATTGCTTTCATTTGCTCCAGTGTGCAGAGGAGTAGAAGCTAAGCGTGTGTGTGTGACTGTGTGTTAGGTAATGCTCCTGCTGATTGGGGCGTGGCGGGGGCGTACATAAAAAGCGGCAATCGGCACGTTTTGAGCTCCCACACAGTCAGAACATTTTCATAAACATTTCTATACGGCGACGGCGACCTTAACCATAAAAATGGCGGCGGCAGCGCAGCAGGCGCAGATTAAGCTGTGCACAGTTATGCTGCGGCGCTGCTGCTGCTGCTGCGTGTTGTTGTTGCGGGGGAGATAAAAATGCCATAAAACGACGACGAGCCAGGTAGAAACAAGCAACAAAAAAAGCAGAAGAAGCAGAGGCAGATAACGAAATGCACGCAACATTCAGGCCGTTCATTCATTCATTCAAACACACACTCATGCATTCATGTGGACACGCGGACAGACGCGCTTGTGGGTGGGCTCTCTTTCACTCACGCCGCCCCTCTGCCGCCCGCTCCCGCTGCGTGTTAAGTAAAATAAAAACTCCAAAACGAAATGAAGCGTGTTCAAAAGCAAAGGAAAGAGTAAAAAAAAGGAAAAAAAAAAATAGAGAGAGAACTTTTTTCGTCTCTCCCCTCGCGTTCGCAGTCGGTAGGATTCGAACCTACGCTCCCAGAGGGAATCTGATTTCTAGTCAGACGCCTTAACCGCTCGGCCACGACTGCTCTTGGCACATGAGCGTCTAGTTAGCGGCTTTACGCTCGGCAAAGCACTCAAGCAGCGTCAGAGACGGCGGCGGTGACGGTGGCAGCGGACGCGACAGCGACGTCAGCTAAAAATAAAACACGCGAGGCCCTTCGACTTGTTGTTGCTTGTTCGCTTGTTCGCTTGATTCGGCTGTGTTCGTGTGTGTTTGTGCTGTCGCTCGCTTCGGCTCGTGTGCTCGTGTGTTTGCTGTTGTTGCTCTCGCGCATTGCTTCGGCCGTGCTCGTTGTTGTTGCATTGCTTCGGCTGCTGCTGCTGCTGCTGCTGCTGTGACTATTGAGTTGTTTTTGTTGCTGCTGCTGCTGCTGCTGGCTTCGCTGTTTGACGTTTCTCTCGAGACGGGGCCGCGCACAGTGGAGGAGATAAGTTACTTTTTTAGACTTTAAGCCTCGCATGCAATGAAAATAAAGCCGTAGAAAAAAAGCAAAAACTTATTTACGCTTTAGAAACTTTTGCACCTCTCACTCACTCTCTATATCTTCCTCTCTCGCTCTTGTTACTTGTGTATTCTGCCTCAGTTTGGCTACGTTTTATTCAGCCGCTTTTTATTTTGGCATTTTTCATTGCTATTGTTCACACTGCTTGGCCATATTTATTGTTGTTGTTGCTGGTTTCTCGCAAAAATGCGTAGAAACAATTTGCTCATCTTCTCCTGCTCCTCTCCTCGTCTTCTTCTTTGACCTCTCAAAGGCGTCTGACTGCCCCGAGAAACAGCGGCATGTCCGAAGTAGAAAAATCTCTTTGTTCGGCGCGTTAAATGCCATGAGTTGCACAATTTGCAGCTCTTTTTGCAGTGTACTACATACACAGCTTCCATATATAAACCCTACACAAACACACACAGTAGTATGTGTAGTCTCACTTGTTCTGTGAAAATTTCCCGACATTTCTGCCGCCACTTTTGACCTTTAATTGCTGATAAGGTTGTTTTTTGTCGGTTCTCATCTCAAAACATTGCTAGATAGGTTTATTTGACACGTTGCTCATTAAGAAGCGAAAAATAAAAAACTATAAATTTGTACATTATTAAAAGCTATAAGAAGACCTAAAAATAACCTGCATATTACAGAATTTATCTTAACTACTGCAGAACGTAAAAACTTTTCAATATCAAACATATCTATATTATTATCAAAAGTCTTTTAAAGATAAGAGACTAGCGCAATGTTATAATATTATTTACAAGCTTCTCTCACTCTGCTCAAATTTTAGCTACTTTATATTCATTTTACGTTCAAGCAGCTTCTAAATAGTAGCCAAAATACCTTGAACTTTTTAAGAATTTCTGAAAATGTATAAATATGTTTCAAAAGAAGTCTAGATCTCAGAAAACTTTTGAAATTTGAGCAATTTTTAAGAAAACTAATAAAGACAAGATGCAATAGCCTGATTTTCAGACCTCTCCTACAAGATATGCTTAAATTTTAGCTACTTTAAGTTCATTTAACTTGCTAGCCGTTTTCTAAACACTTTCAAACTTAAAGTTTTCAGCATTTTCTCTAAATTTAACACTTTCGGCATGCATGAACTGTGCAAACTAGACCACACAATAATTTCGTCTCTCCCGTCTTTCATTTCATATTCGTGACAGTGGAACTTTGGGCAGGTTCAAGTGTTTGCGGTTCCGTCTGAGTTTCAGAGCAAATTCAAGGTTTTTGCTAGCATCGTCGTCGTCGCTTCCATTAGAATTTCAAATTTGAAAATACGCCTGTTCGCTCTTAAATAGGCAAATATGTGCACAAATGTGTGTTTGCCACTTCCCCAAGCATCCGGCAAAGTTGCACAGTTTCAACAGTCCCCAACGGGGACTGGTAGGGGGGGTGGGAGTACGGTACGGAGACGGGTTCATTTAGCCTCCGTTTGTGAACTCATTAAGCGAATGTTTTTAGCTTGAAAAAGCAGTTGACGCGACTAAACAGTGGAGTAAACAATAACAAGCTCATTAAAATAGTGCGATTCTGCTCTGGAAAGTGCCTCCAGTTCCTAGTAGTCAGTTAAGAGAGACCCCGTAGAGTCGAAGTCAATTGGCAGGCTAATTTGTTTTCAAGTTTTTATAAACGTTTGCCTGAAAATAAGATATATAAATGGATTCTGATGAATTTTCAAGTAGTTATTCGTTTTTTATTCTGGTTTAATGCAGAATTAATCTTTTATATGACATTTTAATTTATGCAGGGGGTAGCATGGATAGATCCAAGCGCTTGAAAATGTTAGATACATAATCTGCTGATGCTGAGCCAATTTAGGGTCAAATAATGTAAAAATCTGTTGTCTTTTGACGCAGTTATGTGTTTCTGAAGGTACTATAAGGATCTTAACCTTAATCTTAACCCTAACTCTTTCAATTGCAAATCCAAAGATGCAGTCTACATTTTAATGTTATGAGCGTTTAGCTGAATTTTAGGGTGTAGTTCTTAATTTATAAGCTTTCAAAAGTTAGGAAACTCTACCCTAATATTTCATTTTAATTATGCTGCTTCTTTTGTTTGGTACGTTTCACCTTCGGGCACTTTCCAATGAGTTACAATTAGAAAATGACGTAGAGAAATGGAAATACATTTGTGAGTAGCTTTTCTTTAGCTTGTTTTCCAACTACAGTTTGAGTTAAGACCTTGCTGTTTTTCATTTTGCCTACCTTTTTCAGCAAATCTAGTTAATTTTCGAGTTATAAATCCGCTGTTATTAGTGAACTTTTTCGACGAATCTAAGATTAAGATTGTGTTTTGTCTGTTGATATATCAAATTTCAACAAGTTCAACTGCTTTTAGGATACCATTTTGGCCACTCGAGACCTTCTTGAAGTAGCTTCTTTAGAAATCAGTTTTGCATAATCGAAGAGGGTTCTCCGAGGCTCAAGTAGAAAGTGCAGGTTTGTTTGTTCGGCCAACAATGGCGGCTAATGCGAAAGTACTCGGTGAGCTGCGGTATCGAAGGTATTGGATATCATCGCTTGAAGGAGCGAGCATGAAGTAGCGATGATATCTAGCATCTTAACTTTCCAATTCGATGCCCATTGTTGTTGCTGCTGTCGACGTGGACCGCAGAAAACGGGGGATGTTCCCCGATAACGAGTCTTGTCCTTTTTTGGGGGTTGCTTGCGCCGCACCGCACCGCCCCCCCTCAACGTTCTCGTCGAGTAAACGACGTATAAACGATGTGCTAAATCCAGGCCAGATACGGTATATTCCCGGGTCTGTCCCGGGCTCAGGCCGAGCCAATGAAGCGCATAAAATTTTGATTTGTTTTGGGCGTATTGTTAACTGTTTACGGGATTAGTGGCCGCAAATGGGCTGAGTTTAGTTAGGTTATGTGCTGAATTTAGTAATGGTTATGTTGAGCTTTCGAAAGCCACGTTTGGCAGCTGAAAACTTGACCCTTTCTCTTTGTGCGCCTGTGTGTGTGTTGGCTTGGCTAGTCAGCATTTTCCTTTATTACCTTGGCTGCGATTTAATGTCTATACATTTGCCACACTGTAACAGATACTTGCACACTCACACACACACATACATATGTATATATGTATGTGCTGAAGTGGCATTGCCTTGCATCTTCGCTTCTCTTTGTACACTCGTTCGCTGCTCGCTTCGTCTTGGTCGCTCGCCGCATGCCGCAAGCCAAGGAAATGAAATAAATTGCAAATAAATTCAATATACTCTGCCCCACTGTGTGTGTGTGTGTGTTCGCATTAGAGATCCAGTAGCAAAGATACATAAATCAAGGCCATAAATGGCAATTGCGCTCGCTGCCGACGCCGACGTCACTTTGATTGGGAGCAGGCAGCAGCAGCAGCAACGGCAGCGACAGCGACACAGCAACGTCGTCGCATTGTGATTGGAATTGTTCATTTGTTTGTCTGCTGCCTCGCACTCCCTCTGCCGCTGCCGCTGCCGCTGCCTCTGCGCTCGCTGCCTGTGTCTGTGTCTGTGACCACTTGAGCGTGCCTTGCACTCTGTGTCTCCGTTTCTGATTCGAAGTTTGAGACGCTCGGATCGCGACACGAGACGACGAGAGAGTGAGAGCCGAAGTGCAGAAGAGCATGTTGAACTTTTGGACTTTGCGCTTGATTTCGCATATTTTCGGCTATTGCAGCTGCTGCTGTTGCTGAGAGAGAGCGAGCGAGATCGTGCTCGCATTGCGTTTGCTTGTGCTCAGCTAATGCCGACGTCGAAGTTTTGTTGTTTGTGCTCTCATTTGTTGCGCGCTCAGCTGCATTTGATTGTGTGAGAGAGCGCAAGTTTGGAGTGTGGGGTAATTCAGCTGCTTTGCATTTGATTGTTATGTGAAGTCGAAGAGCGCGAGAGAGTGAGAGCGAGGTGTGGGGTAATGCGACTGTTGTTTGTTGGTGTGTTGGAGAGTGAGGTGTGGGGTAATGCTTTAGCTTTGCCTGCGACTGTCGAGTGAGGTGAGGTTTAATATTCGCATTAGATTGTCATTTAAGTGGAAGAGAGTGAGGTGTGCAGTCTTTCTGCTGCTGCTCTGCCTGCTTTGCTGTTGTTGCTGCAATTTAACTGTTTCGGGAGACCATGTTGGATTGAGAGTGCGTTTGCGAGTGCGATTAAGTTTGAGTGTTTGCTTGATTTAGCGTAATTTCGTTGATTATAACTACGCCGAGCCGTGTGTGCGTGAGTATATTTTCTGTCTCCCTGTGTGTGTGTGTGTAAATCAATCTTTATTAAGCGCGCTCGTTGCCTGCAGTGGCGTCGCGCAATAAAAAACCAAATTGCACTGCCGGCCACTGTATCCAGCAGCAGCAGCAGCAGTTGCTGCTGCAACAACAACAACCTGAACCTGTTTAAAGTGCAACTTGCGGCAGTTGCGCCTCGTCTGTGCCTCAGATTTCTCCTCGTGCCTTTGCCCCGTCTCCTTCTCTCGCGCTACAAGCGTCGAGTGGGCTCTTGTGCTCAATTTGGCGCTGCCACTGCCGCTGCTACTGCCACTGCTACTGCTGCCGCTGCCGCTGCCGCTGCCGCAGTCGCTGCCGTTGTCAACCTGGTGCCGGCGCTCGTCCATGCGCCCCGCCTCACTCAATTGCTGCGCCAATGCCCGACGCCGCCGCCGCCGCGCATATCGCAAATGCAATCGCAATTAAGTTTTATTTTGCAGCGAGCGCATTTTTTTAATTAGCGACGTATGCTTCGTGTCGCCAGCGCAGCGCAGCGCAGCTACCGCCCCAAACCGTATAGCTACCGATCCCCGTTGTCGCTTCTGTCGCTGCCTACGCGCGCGCCGCTGCTAATGATGATGATTGCGCTGCGACTGTTGCCGTCGCGACGTCGTGACTGGCGATGGGCGCCGGCGCAAAACACGAGACGAGGCAACGAAAAAGCTCAAGGCGATAGTTGCGATGGGAGAAAGGAAAGGACGTTACCCGAATGTAACTGTAGTTGCTTATTGCCATTATCGATTCTGACAGCGCTATCGATAGGTGGCAAATGGTTATCGATAGGTAGTAAAAGTTACTAATCGGTTCAAGCTAGTTATTGTTGCTTATTCGCATCAATTCTACTGATAGTAAGAGTTATCGCTAGGTGGCAAATGGTTATAGCTGTGTGGGAATCTAATCTATCAATTTTAGGCTTTTTTCCAACATCATATCTAATAATTACTTTCTATTAATTTCAATGCCAACCCAAAACAGCTTATGTGCATTTTTCTTTCTTTATTTCCATAGTTCTTCACCAACTCAAGTTATCGATACATTTTGGCCTTCTAAAAACAATTCCCATTTCGAATATGCACACTTTTTTAAACTCTATAGAAAAGCTTTCGATTACAGCGCCCCAAGCTGGTCACGCCCCTCGCAGACACGACTATCGCGCAGCTCTAGCGCCGCATACACAGGCAATATCTGTATCTGTATCCGTATCTGTATCTGTATCCGTATCTGTGCATTGCATACGAAAAGTGCACGAAAATTTATTCGCTTCTGCTGATATTTAGCACCCAAGGGGGTACCCGGTGTAGAAATCAACCGATCGTCGCCGTCGTTGTCGCTATATTTGGCGTACAACCCACCACACCCCCCGTTTCACGCTGCTGCCTCCGCCCGCCCTGCAGCAGGCGCGCACTTGGGGCATAACAACAAATTTTCATATTGATTCGATTCTTGATTCTCGCTCGCTTTTATCGCTCTCCTCGCGCATTGCCAATGCATTTTCGAGCTGCAACAACAACACGTAGAGTGGACAGCAACAACAACAACTACACGCACAGTGGGCAACATTTGCATTTGACTTTTATTGACATATTCGCATTTTTATTGATCGTTTTAATTTGCATTTCGATTTCAATTTTGTCTGTACTCGCTCGTTTGTTATACCCGCTACTCGAAGAGTATAAGGGTATTATAACTTTGTGCCAACCGAAAATGTTTGTAACAGGCAGAAGGAGACATCTCCGACCCCATAAAGTATATATATTCTGAATCAGCATGAACAGCCGAGTCGATATAGCCATGTCCGTCTGTCCGTCTGTCCGTCTGTCCGTCTGTCCGTCTGTCCGTCTGTCCGTCTGTCCGTCTGTCCGTCTGTCCGTCTGTCTGTCCGTATGAAAACCTAGATCTCAGCTATTATAAGAGCTAGAGCTACCAAATTTGGAGACAATATGTGTTAATTATGCCCGCAGATCAAGTTTATTTTGGATTTTTGCCACGCCTCCATCCGCCCCCAAAAATCGATAATAAATCGATAATAGCTGCAAATATAGCTCTACAGCATTCATTTTTTATCCATGTGATAAAAACCACCATCCGGGCGTGTTGCGAAAGTTTCAATAAGATCGGCCGATAAATAAGGAAGATATTCAAGAAATAGTATTGCCTTGTGGCCATGTGCCTGTGTCGGTTTTTCCTAATGTTAGTACCCGAGTTCAACACCAGCAGCAGACAACTTTTTTTAATTATGTGGCAACTTTTTTTTAAATTATGTGGCAACTTTTTTTTTAATGATGTGCACCGAAAATATTCATAGTGCAATTTTATTGGCCATTGCGTTAGAAATGCAGTGGTCGAGTGGTGATGGTAGTTGACTGTTAAGCGAGAGGTCCGGAGTTCAACTCCTGGGTGCCGCGGCGAATTATATTTATTTTTTTTGTATCTTATATTTTTTTTTTATTTTATGGTGTGTTACAAAATTCAAAATACATTTTTAGTATATTTAAAGCCACTTAGAATCGAAAGAGACATTGAGCAGCAACATATATAATTTATAACTGCAAAGTAATAAAAGCAATGGGCAACATCCAATAAGAATCGAGTGGAACTTGCATAGGCAAAACAAATTAGAGACAGAAAGAAATAAAAAGCAAGAACGCATTGTTCACATTTGGCACGTGTTTTTCCGAAGAATTGTAGCGGGTATATCACAGTCGAGTCAGCTCGACTGTAGCCTTTCCGACTTGTTTTTCTTTTCATTTTATTGCTGCTGTCCGCAAACTGGTTGTGCGTGTGAGTGTGTGTGTGTGCGAGAGTGTGTGTGTGCGCGAGCAACACATTTGCAATATTTATAAATTTTTATTGCATTAATTATTTAATTTACGACTTTCTTTTATTTTTATTTTACGGCTCGAATTTTGCATTCCATTTGTCGTTGGCCCATAAAACCGATAACACACACAAACACACATATCGATATATGCATGGAAGTGTGTGTGTTTGTGTGATTATTGCGCACTACAGTTGGCCTTGTTTGTTTTCATTTTTCTGATTAGGTAATTCTCATATTCATAATGCAATCGAGCGCGTCTCCCTCTCTCTCTCTCTGTCTTTCCCTCTCTCACACTGCGAATCTCGAGTGCACTCGATTCGCATTTACTATCGCAGTATTTGCATGTGTAATCGCCCAAGGCACGAGCCGCAGGCCCTACACATCTCTGTGTGTTTGTGTGTGTGTGTGTAGTACGTGGTATTACGGCATTTACGGTAATAATAGTTGACAACCCTGATTGATTGATCAATTGGAATTTCACGTGAGTGGAGTGGAGTGGAGCTGAGTGTGCGAGCTATGAATAATTCGCATGAGTAGAGCGCATGCCGTAGCCATTTTAATACCCTGTAGAGGGAAGAGTAAGGGGCGTATGCAATTGCACTTCATTGTAGAGCGTGATTGTCTCTAAAAAGCACTGGAATTTGCATAACAATCTCCCTGCACCTTAATTTTCACATCGGTTCGCAGTTTTTCTCGCTTTTTCCGTTTTCCACAGTGATAAAACGTGCAGATCTCTGTAACGGGCAGAGCTAGAATTATGAAATTGGGTATATATAATGCTGCAAGCCTTAGAAACTATCTTATATTTTCAAAATTGGTTGAACCTTTATGATCTCTTAGTAAATCGCTTCTTACTAAGAAAAAGTACATTGCATTTTCTAAAAAAACGTGTAGATCTCTGTAACTTTGGAAAATAGAGCTATGAAATTCGGCGTACACGTTGCTATAATCCTTACAAAGCTACTATATTTCTTATAAATTTGATTCAGCTCTTCCACTTGCAAATATATAAAGATAACTTGCAAAGCCTTCCTATAAATACTGAGTATAAGCCAGGCGACTGCTGTTGATTTCCACAGTCTGCTTTAAAGTTGTCCTTCTGTGCTAATTCCACCAAGTTTTAATATCTATTAAAATGACACAATGGTCTCAAGGTCGCTCTCGTAGTCACTCACACAGCGAGAATGATGTCAGCAATCGACCGAAAGGAATTAGACAAATACAGCGAGAGAATGAGAGAGAGAGAGGGAGAGAGAGAGACTAGTTGCACACAGTGGTACGATGACTACTGAATCTAATCGGAAATGATGTATGAAATTTGATACTACTGCTTATCAATACAGAAATAATATTTCTGGTTTCTGTTTCGACTCACGTATACCGTGTTCATTTAGAAAGCTGTAGATCTGACGCTGTTTTTAAAGCATATCAAATCGAACAGAAACTTGAGTTGAGCTAAATAAAATTAATTAATTTGCTATATAGTATCTACGATCTGTCTGAAGTTTGTAAAACATGTTTGCAAGCTAGAAATAAACCTGGAAAGTGGAGAATTTGCGCCGGGTACCCGGTTCAATTTAAAGAGGTACCCTAATATTTAACAAAAGAAGTGAAGTAATTGCCATTGGTCTTTAGGTCCTTTCGTATCTGACACGCAGACAAAGTCGAGTATAAAGCGAGAAACCCAAAAAATAATAATAATAATTGCGATAACCGAAAACAATATTATCGCCGTAGTGCCGTATAGGGTCGCAATCATTTCGATGGCCGTACACTTCCTGGCAAATGGAATAAGAGTTAATAACAGTGCCATTAAATACCACGGTATACTGGACCCGAGTCGGGGCTCAGGTCTATTATTATTTTATGACTTAAAGCTAACGGGCGATTGAAGGTCCTGCTAGAATGTAAAGTTACTCTACGAATCGCACTCGAACAAGTGACAAAAGGAAACCTTATGCGGTTAATTGTTGTTGTACCAACCACCCCACGGGACAACGGGGAAGCGAAGCAGGGGCGGAGTGGGAAGGGGTAGCGCGACCTGGTACTGGCACTGGCACTGGCCGTGGACAGCGGGTCAAAGGCAGCGTTAAATGTCAATTGGGCCATTTGTCGCTGCTGTTGGGGGTTGTCGTCGCCGCAACGCCCAAGCCCAGGCCCGGTCGCAGGCCCACTGTCTGTCCCACTGTCCATGCGGCACTACGAACTGGCATAATGTTCATACGACATGCGATTGCTGATAGTTTTCCCTGCCGTACTATGCGATTTAGGTATTCTATAAGGGGTGTGTGTGGCGGAATGGAATTTGCTTTTAGTTCGAATTGTTGGAAAAGCATCTACGAGACAGTAACTTTCATATCTCTGGTATTTGTGGAGTTTCAGTTATTAAATTTGGCATGTAGCTAAGTTTTTGGTAGGAGAAGAGCATACTGATATTAGGCATATAAATGTGTAGAAACTAGGCGAGAAACAACTTATGAAACTTCCACTTTTCTAAAGATTTGTGGAACTTGCAGAGCTTTTGCTTTTCAATTTGCTAATTAGTTGCAGCCTATTTAAAATAGATTGATTTGGAGTGCAGGCATACGAATCTGGAAAAACTTAGCATGATACTACGACTTCCTACAGCACTTTGTGTTAGATCTCTGGACTGGGCAGAGCTAGAGTTATCAAATTTGGCATAGAGCTGCAGTTACTGTAGAAAAAGTTGATTGTAATATTAAGAATACAATATTATACAATATAATACTGTTATACAAACATGTGGAAACATGCCTTCATGATATCTCTGCAATTTGAAGAGCTAGAGCTATTAAATTTGGCATGCAGCTGCAATTTACGAAGTAGAAGAGAGTAGGAACTCTAATTTGCAAGTACTGAGTGGAAAACTAGAAATCTACAAAGATTTAGTGTCAGATCTCTGGAGTTTAAAGAGCTGGAGTTCCTAAATTAGTTATGCAGCTACAGTTCATGTAGTAGAAACAGTTTTTGATGGTAGGACTGAGCATATATGGAAACTGCTCGAGCTACTAAGCTGGGATTAGCAGGAACTTCCTACCACAACTTAATGTACATGGCATAAACGTGGCTAATATAGAGGGTGAAAGAGAGAGAGAGAGCCAGCTCGTTTTAATAACGTTATAACTGCCAATATGTCTGTGTATTTTTGCCTCTCTATCTACTCTCTGTGCCTTCTCTCTGTCTCTCTATTGCCACTTTATCCGCCCTGGCCGCAGGCTAATTAGTTGGCCCAATGTTTTTTCACCACACACACACGCATATTTTAGCCATGGTTTTTATGAGGCTGTGTGGGGGGGTACTAGAATCGGGGCAGGAGGCAAATAAAGAGCTTGCAGCTTCGCATTTAAAGCGAGTGAAATGGGCGAGATTTAAAATAAATTATATCGTCATATTCCCAGGGGCGTTGTTCCTGGCGAGCTGAGTGCTTTACGACGCCCCTTTTGGAGCTGTTATTCGTCTTCGTCTTTAGCCACCAAGCCAAGCCCTCACTCCCCCCCCTCTCTCTCTCTCTCTCACTCTCCTTCTGCTCTCTCCCCCTCACACAGCGCAGACAAGCGCTCGTCAGAGTCGACACGCCAATTCCATATGTTACACACGGCATCCCCTTACGCCTCGCCGCCCCTGCCTTGCTCAGGGGCGCTGTAAAGGGACGCGGCACATTTACATGCACAACCCCTTACACACACACGCACACATAGAGCCTGCGAGCCGGAATGAATGAGACGACCGCATTGCATGAATTGAACCTAACCTCAAACCATTTTGCCGCCACACTCGGCTGTGTGTGCGATTGTCTGTCTATGTGTGTGCGAGCGTGTCTACGCGTGTGTGTGTGTGTGTGCGAGAGAGTATCTGCGGGGTAAAACACAAGCGGCAGCAACAACAACAACACGCTGCGTCTCTGCGATAATTGAACATGTTTCCGCTGCCGCTGCTCGCTGCCGCTGCCTCTGCCCGCTGCCTCTGCTCGCTGCCTCTGCCTGCTGAGCCCGTCGGGCCTTTTAGTATTTTTTCCAAATTGCTTTTTGCTGCTTCTTTTTTGGATTCTTTGCAACGAATAAACCGAATGCCAGCCAAGCCCTTAGCCCGCACACACACACACACACACACACAGAGACACACACACAGGCCAAGGCAGCTACTCCATTTTGTATGCGCTATTTTAGGGTGACCAGCTGACGTCAATGCTAATGAAAAGGCAGCACACTCGACAGTATTTTGATTAACTTTACTCGGTTGCTGTGGCTGCATAAATTATACACACTACAAGACACAATACATTTATATATAGTCAGCGATTGATAGCGCGACACCTGGCAGCAGTATCAGCTGACCATTTGGCCCGCGTTGCTCATCGGCCTTCGATAGCTCAGTTGGTAGAGCGATGGACTGTAGAGGGTAGCAACACTACACGGTAGACATCCACAGGTCGCTGGTTCGACTCCGGCTCGAAGGATTTTTTGGCTCTTTTTTCATTTTCTATATTTTTTTTTAACAGTTTTTATATTTTAGATACAATTTAAACTTAAAGATAACAAAAGACAACTTGCTATAACTATATAAAAGTAAATTCAAGTATTTAATTTTATAGAGTCACTTAAATGTAGTGAATTTGCATATAACAATTTATGCTAAAGCTTTAACAGGCTGAAGTTTCCATCTTAAATTTCTGAAAGAGCACAAAATATTAAAGCTGTATAAAAATAAAAATATCTAAAGCATTTTTTTAGTAATAAATCAAAATAATTATATTTAAATTAATGAACATGCACAAAAAAGCTTTAAAAAAAGCCTGAAGCTTTCTATAGGCAACTCTAAACAAGCAAACTTATTAAAAATAAACAAAACTAAAGCATTTTCAAATAAATTTACGTTTTTAATAAGGCCATGTAAATTAAAATAAATAAGTAAGCATGTATTTAGTTTATTTTAAAGCTTTTACTGCTTATAGTTTCAACTTTAAACTTCATAGGCAACTCTAAAATAAGAAAAATGCATAAAATTAATGATATCCATGCCATTTCGAAGAAAATTTCTATGTTAAATTAAACTAATTTTATTCAAATGAGTAAATATGCATTTGTAAATTCATTTCAAAGCTTTAACAGTTTAAATCACAAGTTTAAGCTCCACAAACAACTCTAAAATTGCAAATTTTATAAAAGTAAAAATTAATATTCAACAAACTCGCGTATTATTTAAATAGAAACCCCATCAGACTCCCAAGTAAGCCTGAGAAACAGTTCTTCCTTTACAAGCAGTACAAAAACCTGGTCACCCTGGCACGCGCAGCGCTTCATTTAGCACACAAGGTCCGCCTAATGAATGGGCTGTTGCCTCATGCATTGTAATGAAGGCGGAAGGTAGTGAACGAGACGCTACGCAGGACACGCACGCAGGCGACAAGGATGGAGAAGCACACTGCGGGACAGTTGAATAGCGACACGGGCGGACATCGGAGTGAGACGTAGTGTAATGATAGGCCCATTTTCATATGCATATTTCATTAACTATTATCCAAGTGACGCGGCAAAGCTGCAGCAATAATTGATGAGGGCAAATCGAGGCGCCAGAAAAACAAACTCAAACACAGACACACACGCACACACAGACACGAAGCTACGCACATTTAAAAGCGCCCCCCAGGGGCTTGGCTACTGTAGCTGGCCGCCCATTTCCAATGTCAACTGCATGTCCGCAGCGTGGCTATCGCTGCCGACGTCGCAGTCGCAGCCGAGCGCAGCCGAGCAGCATTCGCAGTCGAGTCATAAAATGTGCGCTTTATGTGCGACGCGTTTATCCTTTAATATTTTTAAAGCCACGGCAAAAATGCTAAAACACACCGCACACACACACACACACACGCACACGTACCCAGAGAGTGAGAGAGTAATGCAAACACACTCAAACACGCGCGTGCAAACACACACACACACACAGTTACAGGGCGACAGGCAGGCAGGCAAACAAGTGCAGAGAGCCATGAAGGCTTTATAAAAATTAAATATTTGCCCAGGAGAGTCAGCTGAGCGCGTGAGTGACAGAGAGAGAGAGAGAGAGAGCGCAACACGAAAAAAGTTCGAGCGTAAAACTTTTTCTGTTATTTTGTGTGATGCCTTCTCGCTGCTGTCCTCGCTGCCGCTGCGCGCGCTCTCTCTCTCTCCCTCTCTCTCTCTCTCTCTGTGGTGGGTGGTCTTGCTGGCGCGTGCTTTGCACTCGTTTGTGTGCCTGCCAACGCTGCAGGCAGTTCACACACACACACACACGTACAGCTGCACTCAAATAAAATTTGTGTTTGCTTTTGACTTTTTGTGCTAAGGACATTACAGACATTGCACAGTTGCCGCTGCCGCTGCCACTGCCGCTGCTGCTGCTGCCGTCGCTGCCGCTGCTGCACTGCTTCCCTTTGGGGTTGGCTGACGACGAGTTTTTACCGTTGTTGTTGTTGTTGTTGCTGCCGTTGCTGTAGTTGTTGCCAGCCTTCTGTTCCACTCTCGGCGTGTCCTTATTTCCGGCCACCCTCTGTTGTTGTTCTTGTCATTCCCATTTCCATTTTCATTTTATACGACTTTTTATTTCATTATATTTTCAGATTTCTGCTCTGCCTGCTTGTCCGTCCACGCGTTCCTGTCCTGTCCCTTCCCTTACCTTACACTGTCCTGCCAATTCCCTGGGGCTTCAATTATGCCATTTAATGATTGGTTCGGGTTGTTTATAATTTTTCCGAGTGCTTTTTATGCCCCTAAACGTGGCATGGAGCGAGACTACAGTTGCTATAAGCTTCTAACTTGCTATAATGACTACATATATGGTATAGCAATGAAATTTGCATTGAAAGTGAGGTTGTAATACCATAAAATACTTAGTTTAGAGCGTGCATAGCTTGAGTTTATAGTACAATCAATGATCACATAAAATATGTTATATTTGAGTTTAACTATAGTTTATAGCAACAGTTTAACAATTTTCTTATTGCTTCTAAGTTTTTAAAATTATATAGAGTATAAAATTATATAAGTAGTTACAGTATTTTACTAAACCTTGTTTGAATTATTTCAAACTTTATAGAAAATGTACCAAAAAGTTGAGGTATAAAAGGAAAATACTCTGTAAATACTTTGAAAATGTAAACATTTTCTGCATAAATCAAAAAACTTGTCCAATATTGAACTACTACTAAAATACTCAATATCTACTTATAGATATTGTCTATTTAAACTCCTTTTCTGCAGTATAAACTAATATTTCTCTGCTTAAATAAATTTCATATGTATTTATGCCTTTTTCCATGGGTTTTTACAGCTCTCTGTTGTTTTAGCCAAGTCTAACATAATCTAGGCTCATGCTTTAAAGAGATACTATTATAAGGTTTAGTCAAAACTCAAAATAAAGCGCAAAACTGACCAAGTTTGCGATTTCTGAATCATGCCCTGCTCAATCTCTTTCTTTTCCACTTATAATTCACTTATATCAATCCCCAAGCTTCAACTGACCCAACTTAACCCCGGAAAAAAGCTGAGTAACTCGTCCATTTTGCGTTACCATTTGTCAAACGCGGTCCCCTCTGAGCGATAGTTTCATTTTAGCTGCAGATCCACTTGAGGTTCATCTGGCTCGATACGAGACAGAGAGAGAGCTCTATTTAATTGACACGGATTCGCATTAGACAGGCTGGGTTCTCCCCTCGCCTACCGCCCCTCGAGAGCTGCAGGCCGGCGGCGAGTTGATTTATTGCCGTGTCCCAAACTCCGCACACCTTTTGGCCAACTTCAGCTACGGTACTTGGGGCTGCGTGTGTTTGGTCTTTGCCGGCACGGTTGTTCGGTTTCCCAGCTCGCTTCTACCCCTTCCCGCCTGCCTGCCTGCTCCTTTTGCAGACTTAATATATTAATCAAAGGCATGAAATCTTTATCAAGTTGTCAAGGCGTCGTCCCCGACTGACAATGAGACTGGCGCGAGCCGAGGCTGCTGCTGCTGCTGCAGAGCAAACTTGTTTGATCCTTAACACGCACGTACCAGGAGTGCCCTCTGTCTTCCCCCTACCTCCATTCATCCCTCCCTCTCTCTATCTTTCTTCTGCATTTGCAATTTGCAATCCGAAATCGCAGAATTGCACGCGTCTTTCGAGCCAAATAAATGAAATTAAGCTACAAATTTATTCTCACCTCAGCGAGGGTCGCGCGTTCAGTTGGGTTAAATAGGCCTAAGTGAGTTTATGCCTTCCCGTATTATTTGTCTTTGCTTCTGCTACCTCTGGTTTCTCTTCGAATACGACCATTTTTCCTTTCATATATCATATACATATTTTAGCATATTCAAGAGATTAATGTTTGTCAGCTACGCTGTGGCTTTTCCTTTTTCCTTTCTCTGCTGGCAGGCTACCCCTTTTTTATTGAGTTTACTCACTTAATCTTCTTACCTCACTCTCTATACCTCTGCCCCTCTGTCTCTACTCCTTTTTATGCATTTTATTTCCACAAAATGAAGTTTACTCTGCTTCTTTCAGGGATTTCTTCTTATTTTCCTGATTTTTCTCACCCAATTTTGTTTTTCTTTTATGTTGTTGCTGAGCAACTTTTGTGTTTATTTGTTAAGTATTTTCATATATTATACCAAATTTTATTAAAGTTTCTTAAGCCTCAGCTTTAAATTTAGTTGGGTAGCTTTTTTTCTGCATTTCTTTTAAGTCTTGGCCATTTTCTTTTGCGTATAAGAAGGTAAGTGATATAGAAATTGTCTAATGCTTTATAACAACATTAGGGTCAGTCTATAAACCTATAAGTTCATATATGTACATCTCTAACTAAATATCGTCTATCTCTCTAACTATTCATCCTTCCATAAATAAACCTGTGTATTTCATTGCCTATCTATTTAATAATTAAATTAAGCTCTCTATTTGGGAATCCATTATCCATTAATTTTTCTTTACTTTTATCTATCTTTCTATATACTTATTCATATTTGTTTGTTATATACGCTTTCGCTAACATATTTATAATGACTATATCTTCCGTATATCTATACCTTACTTTCTTCCTTTGCTTCTACCTCATCAATTTCGAATTCCTCTTAAATTTTCCACTTCTCTAAACCTATTTCCTGGCTGCTAAGCCCAGTATTTCTGCCCTCCCACTCAACACACACGCCTCCAAACTCTTTTCAGCCGCTTTCCCGCTAAAAGATTTTTTGTCGTTTTTCCGTCGATTTACTCGCCAAACGACCCACGTTGCGACGTGTGCGACAAGCGCGTGTATTTCCCCCTCTCCTCGCGTATCCCCTACACACACACGCACACACACGCACACACACACAGAGTGCGAAATCATTTTGCCAGCTCTGAAATTGTCACAAGATTTCAAGACGTAGTCGCAGTCGGAGACGGAGGAGCTGGCAGATGCGAGACGTAGCCAGCTTTGCGATCCGTTTCCAATCCGTTTTGTTGTGGCGGCAAACATTAATATTCACATGTCGTTCGACGGGACCAGTTTTAGAGAGGGTGAGCGAGGGGGTTGCGGCGGTAGAGGGAGCGCGTAAAGGTGCCCGGCCTGCTTGCACTCGCAGTTGCCGTCTCCAGTGGCACTGGCAGAGTCTCCCCAGATTCCCCAGTTCCAGCTTCACTACCGCAGCCCCTGCTCAAGCTCCAATCCTATCCGCAGCTTACCCCTCTCTACCGCCCCGCCACTGCTGCCCAGTCAAATATACCGAAACGCGCTTTAGGCTGCATAAATTTATTCGCCGTCGCCGTCGCCGTCGCCAACTAAAGCCGTCGCAGCTTCAGCCTGCCCCCCTCTATCTGCCGCTGCCTCTCGAAAACGGGTTCCATTTATGCAAGTTGCGCCGCTTTCGCATTGAATTTTGCACCTCACAGATACATTTTACTTATCGGCATCTAAATTCAGTCGCCCCTCCAACCGTCCCTCCGTCTCTCTACCGTGTCACCCATTCGATTTCGGCAGCATCTCGAAAAATATCGAATTTCAGTGCGACCCTCGCTATAGGACCGCACTAAACTGCACTAATCGCGGCCAGACCGAGGCAACATCAGCATCATCGTCATCGTATTCCCTATATGATCATGTTATATCATCGCAATTTTTTTCGAATTTCAAATTAATTTTCAGTTTCCAAATTTGTTTATATTTTCGGATTAATGTAGTCGACTTCTTGCACGTATAAACATCCGTCGGATTCGTCGGATCTCTACGAAATCGAATGGAAATTGATTTGAAACGATTTCTTTGTTTACTTTGTACACACTTATTTTACCAGTGTGTATACACTCACACACACTCCTGAGTTATTCGTCTTTATTCGTAGCTCGTTTGTTTGTTTGTTTCTCTTTGTAAATAACACGTAAATGAAGGCCGCGCATCTATCAGATTCAGATACATTTACAGAGCCACAGCTACAGCTACGCACACAAATCTAGCTACGTTTGACTTTCTATGCACATTAAAGTTAATGAGCTTTCCTCTCGATATTTCATTATTTATCTCTCTCTCTCTCTCTCTCTCTCTCTCTATAAACGAAAGTCAACCCAATCAGTGATCTTAGTTGAGCTATGAGTTTGAGATAAACGATAGATCTTATCTTAATAGGGAGATAGGCACGGCGAGCAAGAGAGGTTTCGTTTTCTTCATTTCAACTCAATTCATCATTCTTCCCACTTTGCCGGCATTCCAGCGCGCTTTACGCTTTGCTCCCGCATTTCTTTGCAAGGGAATGACAATTTCTGGTCCGAAGTCTAGAAAAATCTTTGAGTTATTTGATTAAAATCATTTTTTATCATGTTTTATTTTCAGTTAAAAACGAAAAAGTTAATTTTGTAAAGTCAGGAAAAGACTTTTTAAATAAATTCGGCCAAAAACTGTTCCCTTGGCAGTTTGTAACCCTGTTTTAGTAACTCAAAGTGCTTTTCATTTATTTCTCTTTTTGGATATTAAAAACGTAATAATACTAGATGGTTATAACTCGGGATTTAGTAAGAACTTTCATCAATACGAGACGATTTAGCAAGGAACAGAAAATCTTTAAAAGTTTCTTGCAATTTTTCGATAAAATATAGTTCTTCCCTGATTCCTGTAGTTCTCTTTATTTTCCAATGTAAACTCACTTAGATGCAAGCTATGTTCAGCTCTCTGCGTCATGCTCAACTTCCATAACCAATGTACAATACCATCCAAACCAATGGCAAATATGCATCACAATGGAACCGTGAACCGGGAACGAGAACGGGAACGACAGCGGTACCTCCTCATCTCGAAGAGAAACGACGTCGCTCGTGGGGTAATTCGCTTTGAAACTTTTGCGGCAACTTTTTCGCAAAACTTAATTGATTTATATTTTGACATTTTCCGAAAAGCCGAACAAAAAACGACTACCGCGACGGCAACGCCGACGGGGACGAGGTGAAGGTGCAACAGAAACTTGCAACTCCAGAGACCTTTTCGTGACAAATGCCGGAAAGTCGCTGCCGCAACTCGTTGCACAGTTTACCGTGGGCTAAAACAAGCCAAGTGGATTAGAAATTATTAGATATAGATTGAGATAAGGTTCAGTAAATCTTTTTGTGTATATAAAGTGAGTAAATCATTTTTTAGGCTGCTTGGTATATTTCTCAGTACTCTCGATTTCTTTAGGTGTCGAAACTCTGTATACCATACACCTGTACAAATTTTGACAGTCGAAAAAGGTGTTAAATGACAGTTTTATTTAAACAATGTAAGATGAGAATGACGTGAATACACACGGAGTGAATACTGACAGTCAACAAGACTTTTCTTCGACATTTTTAACACATAATGAAAGAGATGCATATGTATTCCTGATCAGTCTGTGGAGGTAGGACTGAGCTATACATGGTTTTGTTATTTAATCATTGTTATTTTATAAAAAATCTTATATTTTGAAAAGTCTGAAAAGTTTGAAAGAAATATAGTCGAAGTTTCTATAAGAAAGAATAAGAAATTGTTCCTATATAAAGAATGCTACTGACTTAATGATTATATGGTATTTTATAGGAGAGGGGTCTTTAAAACAAGGAAGACCAGCTCTGGTTAAGAGTTCGATGCAGTTTTAAGTGCTTTCTACTCAAATGTTAAGGAATTCTTCCATTTTATGTTAAATTAAATGGCTTCGAAAGTAAATCTCAGCCATCTGAAGAATTCTTCTGCACTTTTACGATCAAAAAGTAATTTCTGCACTAGTGAGAAGACTTTAAAGGAAATAAGAGCTGTTTCTAGAAGAATTCTTCAATAGTATAAAAAATTCTTCGTCATTTTTATGATCAAATAACATTCTATACGCTACGGAGAAGACTCTAAGGAAGAGAAGAATTCGCCCAACTAGAAGACAACATAGTTTGCCAGATTTCATTGCAGATTACAGTGCTTTCTACGCGAATGCTCGCTCCATTTATGGGCAACGTGCGAGGCACTGTGCACAGTCGCCCCTCGCGTTGCCTACGCTGCGTCGCTGCCTCCGCTCGGAGACTTCAGTTGCAAAAGTTACTTAATCACGAGCTTCAATTAGTGCAGAGTGCGCGCGTTGAGCTGCGAGCTGCGAGCTGGAGCCAGTCCAGGCCAGACATGAGCCAGCCAGGCCATAGGTTTCGTGCCAAGAGCATATTGTGTGCGAAGCAAAATAAAAATGGAGTGTCACGGCTGCCGCACAAGGGGTGCGGGCCGAGGAGTTGGAGGCAGAGGCAGCAACAGCAGCAGCGACAGCGGCCAACGGCACCCAGACACAATCGCGTTCATTGTGCGCCTCGTCTCAACGAGCCGCTTCCGCCGTCGCCGTCGCTGCCTTTTTTGTGCGGCGAAGCGCGCGTACTCAGCGAGAAGCGACACCCACTCGGCGACTGAGTTGGGACTGGGGACTGGCTTCAACTCACTGCTCTGCGCTCGTTTGCGTTCGTGAGCTCGTTCGTGTGCTTGTCGGGTTCGTGTTGTTCGTTCGTTTCATTCGGCTCGCTCTCGCGCGCTCGCATTGCCCTCTCCCTCAGCCGCCTAGGCCAGTGCTTGCTTGCGTGTGCGATTGTGACTCCACCTCTGGCCCCTTGGGAGTCCCACACTCTCACTACCACTCTCTGGCACGTTCGGCTCGACTCGGCTCGTCGTTCGGCTGCACACACTCCCCCTACGCGTCGCGTCGCGTCGCTCCGCACTGTTCGGCGTCTTTCATCAGCATATTTCGTGTTTATCGCTGAGTGATGAAAATTATGTTGATGACGTTTGCACACACAGTGCTCTGCGCTGGCTCTGACGCTGACACTGACGCTGACGTTGACGCTGTCTCTCAGTCGCTTCGTCTCTGTCTCTGTGTGCGCTTTGCACGTCGCCACCTCAGCAGCATTTCGCCTGCCGCTGCCAGCCCCCTTTGGTGTCGTCGTTTGGCCCCAAGCGGGGCGACAACTAGCGAAAGTTGTGCTAAATTGGAACATCAGCATTTTGTGTCTGTGTGTGTGTATTTTTTGCTTCTGTTTATTTTCATGTTTGCTTTGCGTCCCCCTGCCTCCCACACCCCTTCACGCCTACGCCTGCTTCCCCGCAAAATCCATAAATAACTCAATAAAAACAAAATTTATTTACATCAATTTATTTATTGCGTTTCATGCAAATATTTTCGCCACTTTTCGCATTCGCTTTTCCACTACTTCTCCTGCTTTTTTGTGCTGCTCGCTCGCAACTCGAGTGGGTGGAGAGAGCTAGCGATAGAGAGAGATTTATCCATATAAAAAACACTTAAATAATTAAAATTCCTTTATAAATCTCTTTGGAACATTCCAGAACGTTGCTGTGCAGCCTACAGCACTTTTCACGCAGATAAGAACACTTCAGGCTGTATACAGTAATTGCATGCAGTATATGCTCAGTACAGCATCTTGATTATTTATTCTATTTCTTGAAATTGATTGTCAAGTTGGGGAAAACTGATTTTCTTAAGCTAACTTCCTCATTTTTCAAGTTTTCTATGCAGAAATCTGCCTTAACCTCAGAAATATTACGTTTTTCTACACTTTTGCTTAATTCTTTGTTATATTTTTAATAATTACTTATTTAACTGAGCTAAGAAAGTAGAGAAAAACATATCAATAAGCTAACTCCTTCAGTTTAAAATGTAATCAAATGAATTTGTAACCAATAAATATGCCAAAAGTATAGAAATATAAAATATTACACATAATCTTCAATGTTTTGTTTTATTTATAACAATTGATTAATAAACTGAAACATAAAGAGGGTAAATAAGTTAAATACTCAATTTGTATGGTTATAAAGAATGATTTGTATCAAGAAGTATGCCCAAAGTACAGAAATATTATGATACGATGCATATCTCAACACATTACACATCATGGCAATTCGAATGCCCCAAGAATCAGTATCTAAATGTTAAAGAAGGATTTCTTCCATTGATTTTCGAGCAAGTTTCATATCCTGATACAGAGTATAACTAACTATAAACCTGCCTTGTTATCCCAAGCTGCTGTTTTGCCGTTCCAGAATCCTCCGTTTATGGCAATAACACACGCTATAACACAAATTATGTTTCACTAAGGGTATGATTATACTAAAATTGAGCAGGGGAGCGTAGGTAATGCCCGGATGTGGATTGAAAAAAAGAAGTATAGATAATTCTGCAAAACCTTCATGAATGTTTTTAAGACACTGCAATGTACATATAATGTTGAAAATTAAGGCATCATTCAGTGTTAAGGATAGGTAACCCGGAGTATCTGTAAGAAATTATTTCTTAAGCTGGTTCCACCTACATATGTATATGTATATGTTTAAGTTATAAAGAGAGTAATATACCTAAAAAACTCGGAATGAAAGTAGCTAAAATACAAAACTGTCTGCTCATAATGTATTTAGGAAAAGTTTCGATTAAGTTCCAAACCTTTCTTATAAAAGAATGGCGCCATACTAAAGAAAAACTCAAAAATAATATAGAGAACCCATGAATTGCTATATTATACGGTAAGATAAGCCTAAGTTAGCCTAAAAACATTATAATATTGTTTAAATTATCGTTAATATTGTTTTGAGAACGAGCTAGTTGATAATATTGGTATTTTCTCGAGAAATTTAGATGTTAGCTAGGTTTTTAGCTTGAACTGTTTCAACTTTCGTTTGGCAGAGTAAAAAATGACATTCGAGATTTGTGTAGCTTCCATTTTCGGTATTTGAGCCAGAAAAGTAATCGCTGTTTGCAGCGCGGCGAAAGCTAAGCGCGAAGAAAGTGAAGCCGCGTCTTCTCGCCTCGTCGTTTGCCTATTGCGCCGTCTTCTACGGCAGACGACGACGAAGTCTCTCGCTTTGTTTGCGAGAAATTGCATTCGTCTGGCCAATTTGGCCGACTTTGAGGGCCCCCCCGAAACAAAAGAGTTTTTGTGGCCAACTTTGTAGACGGCGAAAAAGCTGGAAAAGTTGAAAAACAAAAGAGCAGAAAAGCTGAAAACAATGGAAAAACCAAGAGATGCGATAAACGACAAGCACGAACAACGTTGCGATTTTTAGCCCATAGACATAGAGTGAAAGAGACGGCAAAAACACGCTGAAAAAGGCTAAAAGCACAAACAGATTTTGCTTGCCAACGAAATATTTTATGTAATTAGTAGAGTCGAGATAAAAACAACAACAAAAAAGAAGGCAGCAGAAGCGAAAAACAAAAATATTTTTGTGAGGCCTGTTTTTGCGTCGTGTTTTTTGTTATTGGACAGACACAGAGACAAACTGACGGAGAGACAGACAGACAGACAGACAAAGAGACAGACGAGCGGCTCGTTCAATTATTATCGGCATCGAGCCAAGCAAAACGAAGCTGAACGAGCGCGCGCTGGGATTGTGGAGGCCCGAAACGGCCGTGCGCTGTTGCCGCACTTCAGCGCGCCAAAGCCAAAATGAAGCAACAACACACACGCACACAAGCTCTCGCATACACACACACACACGCGCGACTCTCTCACACGCACACGCACACACAAGCATAACAAAAAGTGGCGCGCTTATAAAATTTTCCGCGCTTTTCTGTTTCGAATCAAAATCCGCACACACATACGCACACACTCAGGCAGACAGCGCGTATGCTTGCGCTCTCGCGTTGGCGCTCTCTTGCGGCGAATTCGCTGCTGGCGTTGCGCGCTCACTCTCTCGTGCTTGCGCTCTCCCGCATTCGAAATTCGAATAAAATATTGAGTTCGAATGAGTTGATGTGTCTGTGTTTGTGTGCGTTTTGTTGCTGCCGATTGCAACGTCACGAAAAAGGTCACAACAGCAACAACACACACTCACACACAGGCACACATACACACACTCAGACTCGTGTGCGCCTTTTACTATAATTTACGTTAGTGCTGTGATGTGTGCAAGCGGCGGCGGCGTTGCCAAACTTCAGCATTACGTAGCATGGCGAAAAATCAGTCGTCATTGTGGGTTGTTTGCCTGTGTTTCTCGGGCTGTGGCTGTGAGCGAGGCAGGGTGGTTGCGGCAGGAGGCAGGAGGCAGAAGGCAGTGAAGGAGTAGCAGTTGGGTGAGAAGCAGGGGGCAGCGGCAGGGGAAGGTTGCTACGCCCTGTCGCGAATGGCGCCATTTATGGCGATTATTAAGTTGAGTCGCTGCCGTCGGCGCATTTGATGAGCCTTTTTTATGCAATCTCCCTCCCGACTTCTTCCTCTTTTCGCCCTCTTCTTCACCCTCTGCTACCCCCTATAGGGCACACACATCGAGACCTTCATAGGGCAAAAGCGTCGCCTATCAAAACCGCAATTACAATTTGATTTTCCTCTCAGCCGCCACTTTATCGTTTGCCCTCTCTCTTTCGCCGTCCGCCTTGACACATTATCGTTAGCTGGCGCTACTTTTATGGCATTTCGTTTAATGTTGCTCCCCCTCGACCCTTGCCCCTTCTCCTATCCTCTTTTCATCACCTCGAACGCATTTGCAGGCGTTAATTTATTTATAATTTTATTTTGTTCGCTTCTTCGCTCTCGCTGCGGCTAAGTGAAAATTTAATTATAGCATTTTTCGCCTTTGGCTTTGGCTTCTCGACTCGTCTTCCTCTTCCACTGCTTCCTCTTCTTCATCTTGTTTTCAATTCAATTAAAGCGAAAATGCGCCACATTTGCGCCGTGTCGACGTTTGCATTGACGTTTCCACGTCGACCATGACGTCAATGACGACGCCTGCCGCCTGCGCGCCTGCCTGCCTGCCCGCCTGCCTGACGCCGACGCCATTTTTATGCGAGCGCAGGCTGTGCGTTTGGCCCGCTTGCGGTGCAGCCAGAGGCGTGCGTAGAGGGGCAGAATTATTGCTAAATTGCCAAGTTTTTATACGAATTTTCCAGCCATGTTTATAGTCTGTTATATCATTAATGTGGGCGGTAATAATATAGAAAAAACTTGGACATAGAAAATTCAGTTAAAGAAAAAGAAAAATAGAGTGCGGAAAATTTATGGCACCTTATTGTGGAGCTACTCTTTGTGCTGTATAGAAAGGCTTTAGAAATTCATTTACTTAATGCATTCTTGAAACCTTAACCATACAAAATTATACCACACTCTATGTATAGTATTGCAGAAGTATTTTAATTCTACACATGTCTAGATACTATAATACTACAGTCTTTGTTAATTAGTTAAATTAGTTAAAAGAGAAATATATTTGGACGAAACTTATTTGCAACGGTAAAGATAGCGAATACTGTCAGCTAATAAACTTGTTTGCGGGCCTAACTAACTGAAAAGGGGTTTTCCCGAGCGGGCACTGAAATATGGAGGCGCAAAAAGCGAAAATGTGCGGCTACTGCGGGTAACGGCACCTTTGACAGGTCGTTTCGTCTCACTAAAAATGGTGATTTGTGTGGCAGGCGCAGTGCCGCCGTGCAATAAACCACGAGTCGAACTGACTCTGGCAACGTGTGGCAACTCACTTAGCGGAGACAGAGGCGGTGGCAGGGGCCGTACCAACAGGGGCTGCTGCTGCTGCTGCTGCTGCGAGTCGAAGCCATTTTATGGCCTGACGCAGTGCGGCAACTGAAAATGGGGAACAAAGCGAATTTGCCGACGAGTCGTCGGGCAGGGCGGGAGGTAGGAGGCAGAAAATTGGCGTTGCCACCCCCTTTCAGCTGCTGCTGCTGCTGCTGCTGCGTAGACGAACGCCACCGCCACTGCTGATGGCAAAATAATCGAGCGACACTTGATGGATCGTAATTGCGATTTCATTTACTTGTCATATGCAGGCTAAGCTAAAGGGTAAAGGGGAGGCGTAGCAAGAAGAGAGTGAAACACAGCAAAATGAGCATGTGGGGAGTAGAAAGTGTAGGGGAAAAGTGGGTGAGGCGTGACAGCTCTTTAAAGTAGCAGAAATATTGAAATATGCATCTAAAAATAAAATACTTGTTCAATAACTATGATTAAACATTTTATAAGTCTACATCTCCTTTAAATTTTATTATACCTGACTACCAAATACCATTTTGTTACAAACGGAAACCATACCAAGGAATTCGCATCTTTCTTTTCAAAAAACCGCAAATCTATTACTCAATCGACGAGAGAGTTACAAATTTCCAATTAATTTGACTGACGGTGGTATATAATAATGGAAACATGATGCGGCATCTACTCACAAACTTATGCAAGTGAAACTAGAGCGTGCTTGGCACTGCAATACCCTGTACAGAGTCTTGCAATAATATTTCTTGTATAACTTAGGTGTTTATTGTTCGATTATTATGAAATTCGCAGATCTGCTGCAGCATGTAACTATCTCTAGCTGTGCAAGGCAACATGTTCCTATCTCTGTTATTTTAGGCGCTAGACGTTTTTGGCGATTTTCGCAAAAGCCTTTTCAGGTATTGCAAATTTGAAACTGACATGCTGTGGACAAGTTTTTGGTGCAGCGGCATGCTAAATTTGATGAGTCTGAGTAAAGTAATAACAGAGATCATGCAGATAGGAGGAATTCGGAGCGATAGAATTGGGAATCATAGGAAAATCTTTTCAGTTCGCTTTATGATTAATAAGGTCTGTGGGGGGACGCAGCAAAAGCATATAAATCTGCCTATAACACCATCTACCTAATATTCTAGAAAGTATACTGATTGAGCTACAAACTCAACTTAACCCTATCGAGAAGAAATCGATGTCGTTTCGCTATATTATCGATTAATGCAATCTTATGTAGTACAGATATCCCTAGTAGTAAAGCGTAATTAGAACTTTGTCAGCCTCATTTCGCAACGAGACGTAACAATTTTCAGTCTGTTAATAATTATAAATAAAGTAAACACGAGTGAAACTGGCAATGCAGCTGCTCTCTTGCTCTCTCACTCTCTGAGTGCAGCTAGAAGAGCGCGCTAGGCACGCAAAGAGAAGAGCGCCAAAGTTCGTGCGTTCGTTCAGTCGTTCGGCTACGCAGTAGAGTAAGAGAGCGCGCGAGAGAGCACGACCACGTGAAACCGGTTGCCGAAGCACTCGGCACGCGCTGCCGACGTAAGCCGAAGACGCCAAGAGCGCACGATTTGTCGGTTATTTAACGAAAGCGACGACCAATCGGCAGAGAGCCGACAGCGCGAGCCGAAGTGTGCGCGAGGCAGGCGATTGGCGTAAGAGCGCGAGAGTTGCCGATTCGCACGAGCGGTTCGGGTTGTTCGGGCGGAGTCAGAAGCGAAAACGGGGCGAGTTTTTGCGCTGGAAAGGCAAGGCACGCGTATGTGTGCGAGTGTGTGTGTGTGTATTGATTGATGGGCGCGGCAGTTGGTGGGTGGAAATGGGAAAAGCGAACGCGAAAAAGCGTTGACTAATTGCAAGTTAATGGCCGGAAAAGCACTCAGGCAGAGCAATAAAAAGAGTTAAGAGATTGAGTTAGTAGCAGGTACAGTTGCCACTAACTCACTAGCAAGTACAGTTGCCGTAGGCATTAAGCAATGCAAGTTCCTCATTCCACATTCCACAGTCAAACTCTGCGCAAATTCCAAGCTCATAACATAAAGCGTAAGGCAAAAAGGGAAAACAAGAAAGAGCTGACAAAGCGGATAGAGAAAAACTCCGCTTGCCGCGCTCATTATTCATTAGGAAAATGACAGAAGAAACTCATCTAAACCATTCAAAATCAGCCATATGGAAAGATATCTTTTCCATGGGCTGCACAAACAAATGTGACGAGCGGAAAGCAAGAAGAAGCAGCGTGCGAACAGGGAGAACAAACAAAGGAAAAGTGTCTGTCGGTCTGCCTGTGTGTGTGTGTGTATGTGTGTGTGTGAGTGGTTGCGTGTATCTGTTGGAAACTCGAGAATTTTTCGGGGGTTGCTACGCAAAGCAGCAAAGAAGCGATGCCAAGTGGGCGGCTTGTGCCTAGTGGGCTTGGTGAGGGGGGAGCGTGCCTTTAGCTATGTACTTGAACAAATTACGGGTTTGTTTTTATGTAAATGCCGAGTGTGGGGGAAACGTGTTTTTTTTGTTTGCCCAACGATTTGCGATTTTGTTTGCTTTGCGCTTGTTAGGCTGAGCGCAGGCGAAATGCAGTTAACTGTTAAATTTGCTGACTGTACAGTTATAATGGGCAAATACTTGAAATGACACGCGATTGAAATTGTTTATGCATTTTGCGCCATTTTCGATAAGTCGCGGCGTGCGAAGCTGTCGCAAGGTAATCGCTTGTTGGTGCGTGTCTTTGCTGAGCAGAGCGCCATCTATGCGCAAGCAGTTGCACTAGCCGAAAGGTGAGTGGCTTGACTCGAGCTGGGGTGTGTGTATTTGCTTTAGTTGCTGGCTCAGCTGTGAGTGTGTGTCTTGGGTAAGTCAGCAAGTTTCTGCGGCGTTAAGTTGGCTGTGGCTACGCGAAACTGAACGAAGCGCGGCATTCCAAGGGAATTCAAATTCGTTGATAGAGTACATAAAAAAAATAATAATTTACTGCTTGATTTGAGCCACATTTATTAATTAATTATTAATGTTTATTTAGTTTATGCCCTGAGCTGCGTTTTTTGTATGCCTTGGCTTGTTTATTGCAGCACGAACGGAGCAAATCGATTCATTCAATCCTTATCAAATAGGGCGCTTGATAAGCACGCACGCACAGACATGCCGACAACTGGTGTAACAAATCTAACTAAATAAATACAATGCAAAAAGAGAGCAAAAGGCAAAAGCCATCAAATTTATTGCGAATTTGCCACAAAATTCATCGTTTTCAGCCCTATTTACACTCTGTTGGCAATTGTATTTCAATTTCAAGGTATTCGCGTAAGCTGTGCAGTTTATGTCGGGGATTACTCGCAAGTAATTGCCTTACGATTTTCATAAAACTCATTTCGTTGTGCACACACACACACTGAGGGAGAGAGAGAGAGGGCATGATGGATCGATGCATATTTCATGACAGGCTGATGAAAAATAATGTTGTTGTTGCCTGTGCTGTAGATAGATAAGTTGACTTAATCACTTTTGCCATGCAAATGCCCCGAATGCGACAATAAATAACGATGCGAGTGCACTCACTACACACTCGTTATTCACCATTCGTAGCTCTCTCTCTCTCTCTCTCTCTTTCTCTGTTCTCTATTCTCTATTCGACATTCCGACTAGTGCGGCCTGCCGCTGTAGGTCGATTTACAGTTGGACCCAAATTGCCGCAAGTTGTTGCCGCTGCCACTCATCAATATTGATTGCGGCGTGCTTTTGGTAGGGGGAGGGGCGGGAGTTGCAGAGGGTACTACAACTGTACCCGATTGTACACTGCTCTGCACAGTGTTATTTTACAATTTTCGGCACGAATTTGTTATGCCACAAATCCCCAGCAGCGGCTGTCAAAACTGTTGCTGCCACTGCTGCTGCTGTTGCTGTCGTTGCTGCTGCTGCCAAGGTGCGAGGCCAACACCCGCTGCAACCTGCCAATCAGGCAATCATAAATACTTCATTGCGTTTGCATTGGCAAAAGGGCCAGCGCTGCACACTGACACGAGCTTAGGGAAAAACTAAAAAGAAAATAAAAATAAAATGTATTTTATTTTATTTTTTACCTAAAAGTTACTTGAATCATTTGGTCTTTTTGAGTTACGCACACTCGTTGGGTTTCTTCTATAATTGAACTAATCATGCTCACTTGGCTTGCAAAGTAATCTAGTCAATCGCTTAATTCCTGCGCTCAAACAAGCTTCGCGCAGTTATAAGTAACTCAGAGGCTTCAATGACTCGTAAGTAACTCAGTAAACTCAAGTAACTAACTTTGGACTTATTAGCTCTATGATTAGTGCAAGTGTTGCTCTTAAGTTACGCTCTGCTTAAGCAAATCAAGTAGTGAACTATGTATTAATTGCCTTAGTATGCTACCTGCACTTGCAAGTTACTCGGTTTTTTTTCATATACTCGTCTTGAAGGTAAAATATCAATGAGGTAGTCCAAGGTTTGCTCTAGAATTTCATTTATTTCCATCTCTACATTAACAAATCTGCGCCTTAGCTTGTTTTCTTCATTCATTTATTCATTCAAGTAACTTGTACTTGTAAGTTACTTGCTTTGTTTAACTCACTTGTTTGGGAATACAAAAATCCAAGAGCTATTCTTACATTGGCCTCTAGAATTACACAGTCTACTTCTATCTCTCTCTCTCTCTGTCCCTCTCCTCTCTTCATTAGTCACTTTCAAGTAACTTATACCTACAAATGATTATTTTCTCATTTGAATTGAAACTCATGCCAAACTTTGCACAAAATGAAGCATAACTTGCAATTTGAGCACACTGTGCGACAGCTACTTTGTCGCTGCCTGATTTAGGGGTAAGCTGAAGGGGGAGGGAAGTAGGGCGAGAGAGTAGAGAGAGAGTGCCAGAGCGCGTCACATCGGCAGCGCATTAGTGTAGCATTTTGCGCTACACGGATTGGCATTAATTTATCCAGTTTATGAGCAGAACCTGCGCAAATGTTTGGCTTGTTGCATATTTCAAATGGTTTTTGATGTCGTCCCTGGTGGCTGGGCTGCTGTGGGGGAAATGGGCGGTGGCGGGGGAGCGGGGCAACTTGCTGAGGCGCCACACGTAAACACCTGAGAGCAGATGCGAAAATAATAATAAACGTAGCCAGTTTCGAGTTTCGAGTTTCCAGTTTCGGTTTGCCGAAATTGCTATTTATTAAAAATCAATGTTGCTGGCAACAAAATCAGCAATTTAACCAGCCTCAGAGCATGCGGCGTGTGGCATGCGCTATGTGGCATGTGGCATGTGGCAACCGGCAGGCAGGCGACAGGCAGCGCTGTCTGTTCCAATCGGCCGACGTTGTCGACAAAGTCTCCACGGCACACTGCGGTCGGTGTTGCTGCCATGCTCCAATAACTGTTGCAGCACACACACACACACAGCAACACCCACACACACAGACGCAGACAGTGCGACAGACACCCCCACATGCCGCACATATGCCCGGCCGGAGAAGGAGTGGCAGGGGCAGGCAGCTGGTCAGCCAGGCGACATTTCCGGGTAGTTTGAAGTAATTGCTTCGCAAGCTGTTGCCGAGCCGAGGCGAGGCGAGTCGAGGTTGCGCCTGGACATTGCCACAAGCCTTGCTGCCGTCTGTTGCACATGGCACAGCAGGCTAGAGTGGGTGAGAGTGGGGGGGGAGGGGCCCGGGACTGCCTGTAGTGGTCAGCTTAGTTGGCAAGCGGCTTAAGTTGGGCATTTTGTGTGCCGAAACGAAAACGTCGCAGCAGGCACACGCGGCGTATGCGAAATTTGTCAAGCAAATGTGCAGAGAAACAACAATTTCGGAGGGGGGCGGGGGGTCAGGCGAAGGCGCACTGCTGGCGAGGCGGGTTCGACTAGTTGGTGTAGGCATAAAAAAAAAATGATTTATGTGCTGATTTTTAATAGACTGCTAAGGATGACTTAATGAGGGATTATTTCTGCGAAGAGGAAGGCATGTTTTCGAAGAAAGGGAGGAAAATTATAAGAGCAAACTCTCTCTAGCAGCTTTTAGGCTGAAACGTCTGCTGTGTAGCCCCTCACTGGGTACCCTATCCCTAGCAGCCTCTGCCAAGTAGCCTCTACCTAGCTGTCTTTGCCTATATGCCTACCCTAAGTTATGTCTCCTCATTACCCTCTCAATGGAAGACTCTACACGGCTACCCTTTCTTTAAAGTTGTCTTTCTTCATAAGCCTCTTCTTTTAAACGCCTCCTATATATTCTCTTTTTAAGAAACTCTACCTAGCTGCCTTTGCCTATTTTTAATTATCACTCCTCAGTACATTGGAAGCCATGGAAGCCCCTACACGTCTACCCTTACTTTTAAATTGTCTTTCCCCATATCAGCCTCTCCTTCTACACATCTTCCATGTTCCCCACTCTTAAGGAAACCCTTTACTGAAGCCTCAGACCTTCTAGTCTGTCTATAGTAGCTGTCTCTTGGTAGTTGTCTCAGTACAGTTTTCTCTTTAGCAGTACCCTCTTCGCAGTACCCTCTCGAGGTACCCTCTCGTTAGTACCGTCTTATTAGTACCCACTATTAGCACCCTCTTCTTAGTAGTGTCTTAGAGTACTATCTCCAGAGAATGCGCTCTCCAAGAGTACCCTTTCGTAATTATCTCTGGTATCCTCTTACAGGTAACCTCTTTCTGGTAACCTCTTCCTGGTAGCCCTCTCTTAGTAGGCTCTCTTCGGCAGACTCTAAAGAAAAGCCGCTTTACGGTAACCCTGCCAAGGCACCCTTCTTATGGTAGCCTTTCTCCACTAATCTTTCCATGTGCGTTTCTTCTTGATTCCATCTGTAGAGTAGTCTCTCTTCAGTAAGCTCTTCCAGCCTTTGTACTACAGGTTCAATGATTGCTTAGATAGATAGATTCCTCCAACTACAAGTATACCCTCTTTTGACTTCCTTCCTTTCCTCAAGCTTCTCAGAACTTCCCGAGCAGCCCTCGCACTGTGATTTCTTGCACATTTTCAATAGATTTAAACCAGCATTTTTTCAGATCAATGTTAAGCAATCTTTACTGTAGGCATACCCCCGCATACCCCCGGCTTCTTGCATCCCCGTGGGGTAAGGCTACGTGACTTTAAGCGTTAACGTAAGCGGCAGAGCCAACGTAACGGTAAACGCGGCTACGTAAACGAGTCGGGCAGAGGCTGCGATAGCGCGACGGGGCGGCAAATTGGTGGCAATCCTGTTGGGGGTGCGGCAGGGGGGTAAAAATACGCTTTCTTTACAGATTTTCTATATATTTTTTCGGCAGTCGGTTAGTTCATGTGTAGCCCCACTGCGAGTGTGTGTGTGTGTGTGTGTGTGTGGCGTGTGTATCCGTAGCGGCATCCGTAAACATATCCGGCGTGGGCTTAGCAGCGGGAGCAGAGCGGGTAGGGGCGGGGTGTAGCGCGGTAGGTAGGTGGGCGCGGCGCGTTTTGCATATTAACTAAGTGAAACATTTCGTTGACAAGTTTTCCAGTTTTCCCCGGCAGCCTGTGCAAATGTTTACCTACATGCAAGACAAACACACAGACACGGCTAGCCCCCTCTCACTCGCACACACTCTCTCGCACTCTCTATCTTCCTCCCCCCATGCCCCGGCTGGGCTATTTTGGGCCCGTTGTCGCCTCAAGACGTTTCGAATTGAAATTTAAATTCGATACGAAGCGGCAAAGGGATCCTTTCGGCGCATCCTTTTGACCGTTCTCGCTTAACATTTTCATTCGCATTTTCATTGACTCGATTTTCCGCAAATTTTTTCCCCCACTTTCCTTCAATTTTTTTGCTATTTCTGTTATTTATCGCGCTGCCAGGGTTGTTGCAACATCCCAAACACAAATGAGGCAAGGCCAATACGTCCCTCCCGTTTACCTCGCTCCCCCCGCTCGTCTAGCTTGGCGGGATTTGCGCTAAGAGAAAAAATATGTGTTCCGAGCCATCCGTATCCATATTTATTAAATATTGAATGTTTTCCTTGGCCTTTTCCCTTCGCTTTTCCCTGTGCTGCCTGCGGCGTGAGCAGTTTCCCGTTTGCTTTTACCCAGTTGGTCCCTTTCGCCCAGGGCAGAGCTAGAAAGGCAGAGAGAGAGAGACAGAGAGACAGAGAGACAGAGAGAGAGAGAGGGCAGAAGAGGCAGCCCGACTTGGGGTTAATATTTGTGAGGGAGACGGGGCTAATATGCGTCTATGCAAATGTTGATGATGATCAATTTGCTCTCCCACTCTCTGTGCCTGCTCTCTCTCTCTCTCTCTCTCTCCCACCCCGACCAAAATGGTCGCCATCAGCGCCGCATTAAAGCGCCGTTTGTGGAGTTATCGCTCGTCGTGTCGTCAGCGTTATAGCACATTTATAGCACTATAACTGTCGCTCGATAGCTGAATCGACATCGATATCGTTATGCCAAATGTGTCGAGAGATATTATGTGAATTGTTTAGATGACGCTCGTTGTGCGTGGGTTGGAGTGGGCAGGTCAGGGGCGACTTTTGAGGTTAGGTAGTTGCTTATAAGGCAGTTTTGCGTAGTAATCTTTTACTTTTATTTTTTTTAATTCATTCTTATATCATCTAAGGCATGGTGAAATAATACGCTCGAAAGTATTTCTTTTAAAACAGTTTATTTAAAAGAACCTTCTAAAAACAATCTTGTAAAAGAACCTTCTCAAAACAACCTTATAAAAACAACCTTCTAAAAGCCACCTATTAAGAAAAACTTTCTAAGCACAACCTACACATTCTATTAAAAACAATCTCCTAAATGCAAACTATTCAAAACAACCTTTTATAAATAATCTATTCTAAGCAACCTATTCAAAATAACCTATTCTAAACAACCCATTCGCAATAGCCTTCTGAAAAAAACTTTTTTAAAACAACCTATTCTCAGCAATCTACTCTAAGCAACTTATTTTAAGAAACCTATTCTTAACAATCTATTTACAAATAGTTTCTCTTTAAATTTGTTTCTTAGCTTTCTACTTTCGCTGCACTCTTATTTCAGATCAACCCTGAATTTTTGAATAGTTTTTAGCCAAGTTATTTCTTTATCTGCCAACTCGTAAGCAGCCCGCCGTTTCTCCAAGTGTATTCTTGCATATAGTGCTATCTATCTGGTATCTTTCAGTCTGAGTCAATTTATATGACAATGTGAAATACCGTGCAAAGTATTTGCACGTTTGTTTATCTCACTCTCTACGTAGTGCCCTTCCAGTACCCTCTTCCCTCTTTTCTCTTCTCTCAGTAATTCCCAACTTGTTCTGCGCTCTTATGTAAACACGAAAAGCAATGATAATGTCAGCAAGCTCCCAGACAAGTTACGATTCGAGTGATAAAGAAAACAATCTTTTTTTTAGTCGTATGTTATATTCTTTTTGCTTTACATTTCTTTTTGCTAAGGTTTCTTCTTCGAGCTTATCGTCCCCAGATCTCAACGGTTGAGTTCACGCCACGGCTAACCTGGCTGCGCAGACTGAGACGAGCGAAACGGTAGCCGGGTCCGCCGGAGAGGAGACTTGGCTGGGCGCCGCTATTGTTGCGGAAGTTGTCGATCACGTTGATGAACGAGATGTTGTTGTAGCCGGCACCACCCTGTAGAGTAAAAGGAGAAGAACGTCTTTCTAGTATGTCGAGTGAAAGGAGAGCCTATGGCAGGCTACTTACACCACGAGGATAATCGATGTTGATGGTCCAGTAGTTGTTCTTCTGCGGCGCACGCACTTCGGTCTGGCGCGAGAGCAGGTAATCCCCATTGATGCGACGGCCCCAGCTGGCGCTATAGGCCTGGCTGGCCACGAAGACGGCGAGCAGAAGTACGCAGCTGTAGATCACTTTCATGTTGGAAGACTTTCGTTTCGTTTGTGACTAAAAGAATCGCGTTTCGGTGCTTTTATAGCCAGAAATCGCAAGTTACTCAGCTTGTTGACAAATGAGCTGAGGTTTTTTTTCTGTTTTTTAATTAACTTTCCGTTCCGGAGAAGTGTTTGTGCTTCCACGCTCGCCCAGCTTATCGAGAGAGCGCTCTCTCCCGCTCTCTGCTGCCACCCCTCCCCGTCTGCTCGTCCGTTATCAATCTTTTGATAAGCGACAGGCAGACTCGAGAGTCTATTAATATGCCCCGATTTCGTTGACTCACGCAACTAGCCCACCAGCTGGTAGTGGTAGTGCTAGGGCTACCCACTACCCCGATCCTATCGAAATCAGCTTATCGAAATTATATAGAAAATCACACTTTTCGAGTGCCGGCAATTTCGAGGAAGATGGTTTTGGCTAGTAAATAAATTAAAGTGATAAGCGTGGGAGATATTTCAGTTAGGTATATCACACATCTGGGGGTTTTGCAAGGTCTAACGAGTTCCTGGTTGTTTCTGCACAAATCTGCAATCTATAGGCTTTGGAATTAACGATTTTCTGCTGGCAGAAAAACTTAATTTCAGGGAAAATCTCAATCAATTGTATCGTATAAAGAACTTGATGTATTTCGTATTAAAGAAAACTTTGGTAAATCGAAGAAGATATTGGAATCGAGTGGCAAAGCTTGAGCAAATTTGATGATGAATAGAATCATTTTTAGCTTAAAAAAATAAAAAAAAAAAAAAAAAGAAAACCTCTACTTTTAAACCTTTTAAAGCTATAAAACTTAAAAAACAACTTTTTATTTTCGTCTTTTGACTAAAACAATTCAAAAGTTCTTTGTAATCTGTAGTTTTCGCTTTCATATCGAAAAATAACTAATCATATAATATATATTCGCAAAGCAAGCGCATAATAAAAGTTTAAAACCGAAGTCTTGTCTAGGCTAAGAGCTTAATAACAATTTTCTGTCTGCGGAAGTAAAACAAGGCAAAAATGTATTAAAATTGCACTTTTTGTTGCTTTGTGTCGTCTTTATCAACGCATGTGACACAAAGAAAATAAGCAATAGACCTGCACAAGAGTTATTCACATTTGGCCTATTGCAGACTAAAGTGGTAAAGTGGGAGTGAGTGTGAGTGTATTCGCTTCGAACAGATTCGCCTCCTTTCCGAGTTCATTCACACACTCGCATTTTGTGCAATTTTCATGTTGAAATAATATGTATGAAAATATGCTAGCAGAGAACCGAAGAGAGAGAGAGAGCAGATCTCTGTCTCTGGGCTAGACCAGCCATAACTAATGTTGCTTCGGTTGCTCCTGCTGCCCCGAGGTGAGTTTCGGCAATTGCAGAATTTGTCTAACAAAGCGATGAAGTTCATTAAAAGCAAAATCGCCCTGGAGCAGGGCAAGTTGAAGTATTCCGAGTGTAAAGTGTAACTGCAGAGGGGAGCGGGGATGTAGCCACATTATCAGCAGAGTCTCTCCCCTCCCCCCTCTGTGTCTCTTCCTGCATATTTATTGCAAATTACTCGACTCGACTCGAGTCAAACTTGAATGTGGAATAGAATCGCATTAGTTGCAGCCGCTCGACGCACGCGTCCGCTGATAAGCAGAGGCGGGGGAGTAGTAAGTTAGAGGGGGGGAGGGGTGCTTGCGATTGCAGTGCTGCCAACTTATTTGTCACTTATGAAAGGGATAATTCGCCACGCTTGCTCGACGGCTTGGGGAATTTGGGACAAAGATGCCGGCGGGCAGTGTGTGTGTGAGTCGGCTGGGGGAAGGGAGAGTTAGCGTGTTGGGGGAGGGGTAGAGCAGGGTAGCGCGGGGAAGAGGGCTAAGGCAAGGGCAGGGCAGGAAAGTGGGCTGATTGTAAGTGAAGTAATGCAATTGCGCTGACTGTGACTGTCGGCATTTTTATGCAAAACTTGTTAATCACATTTTATTGACAGCCGGCTGAAGGACGGGTTGGGGAGGGGCAGTGCAGTTGGGGGGTTGACGTTTGGCAGCTCAGCCCGAGGGGGTTGCCGGCGCCCGTGTCACTCGAGGGAATCGATTTCCATTTTTAAATTGGCCAAATTAAGGGCGGCTGCGTCGCGCTGCGTCGAGCTGCAAGCGTGGGGGCGCGTCTGATAAGCAATTTGCAGCTGTAAAGTACCCGCCGAGTGTGCCCAGTTGTGCCAGTGTGTGTGTGTGTGTGGTGTGCGTGTGTGTGTTGTGCGTGTGTGTTGTGCGTGTGTGCCGTGCTATGCGTGTGCTTGTCTCGACAATTGCCAAATTTAAAAGCAATAAACGAGCGAGCAAATTTCTGGGTTTATGCCTCGTACATTTCATTTCTCCCCCTTGCTGGCACGCGCTACGCCTCTGCAGCACCCTCACCCGCGCCACTACCCTGCCCTTGACTCTTCCGCTCTTCCTGTCTTTCTCTTTCACTCCCTTTCTCGTACTTCCCGCCTGCTCTACTTGTTTTTTAACTGCTTGACAAGCTTCCCCTTTGAGCGTGTCGTCGTCTGTGCTACCCGCCCGTCTGCCTGTCTGTCTGTCTGTCTGCCTGTCCGTCTGCTTGTCTGTTTTTTCTTCTCCCTGCCTCTCTCTGCGCCCCCTCCCCTGTTTGGCTGACATTCCGGCGCTGACTGTGCCATTTGTGCCGCATTCGCATGCAAACGCTTCCCCTTTCATTTGCGCCTTTTCAATGCCAATTGGAGCGCACCCAGAAAGAAAGTCATACACACGGAGGACACCCCCTCCCCCCCTTGGCAGACAGCCCTGCCCCTTTCGCCCGCTCTCTCTCTCTCGCTCTTCTTGTGCCCTGCGGCTGTCGAGTTCAAACTGCGCTTTGGAAAAATGTCAAGTGCGGAATGTGCACTTTTGACAGTTTCAGTTCATTCGCCAGTCACTCACACACACACACATACACACACACACACTCTCTCTCTCTCACACACACACCCACACACAGTCAGTCTAACCCTAGTCTAACCCTAAAACCCTCTGACCTCACACTTGCGCTGCCAGACGGACACGTTTCCATAATAAAACGTTGCAGGCTGCTCTAAAACAATGAGGCAAGCGAATTGTCGGGCGGACTAAGCGATACCCTGGAAAAAACAGTTTGCAGGGCTATTTTAGTTGGGGAAAGTGATTCAATAGGCTGCTCAGTGGCTTAACTTGCCTTGCAGTCTTGTGCTTGACTAGCAGATACCCTGTAAGTTGCAAATTGCAATAAACCCTGTTAAGGCCAGATCTTGGGTGGTACTTGGTATAATCTAGTTTATTAGCTGTAAACCTTAAAGAAATGGGAGTGTTGCTAGTTATATACCCTGTAAATGACTGACTAGATACCATGTGCTTATTTTTGCATAAATGCTAGCTGTCTTGCCAGTAACTAACAGCAAGCTAGAGAGCTATACCCTGCAGATTCTAGTTTATAAAAAGAAGGAGTTCCACAATGCTTTATACCCTGTAAATATGGAAATAGTTGCTATAGATAGGTGTGGGTGTTAATTTTATAATTGCCAAATTCAACGGAGAAATGCTCTTTCAAACAGCAAAATAGCAGATACCCTCTAAATATATAATGGCATTTAATTATTATATTAACAATTATTATATTTTTATATTATTATATTTTTTAGACAATTTTAAATTTTCGCACATTTTCATGTATATTAACTCAATGCGTAGCTACCTTTTCACTGTATATTGTGTACAGGGTATTATAAACAAAATCAAATATTAGAAAAGCGACGGGCACAAACGCCTGCCCTCCTCCCCTTTGCCCAGCGTGTGTTTTTTATGTTTTTAATGTGTTTTCTGTGCCGCATTGGCCTCGTGTTGCTGCTGCTGTTGTTGCTGCTGCTGCTGCTGCTGTTGTTGCTGCTGTTGTTGCTGTTGTTGCTGCTGCTGCTGCTGCTATTGCTGCTGCTGTTGTTGTGGCACCCTCGAATCGGAATTAGTTGCTGCCGCCTAACAAAAAAGGCTCGAAAAGAAGAAAAAGAACTTAATGCGACAGCAAACGACAACAAAGCAAATGCAGAAGCAAACCGGAAGTGCCCAAGGGAGGGAGGTTGGAGGGGAGGGGGTAGAGGAGCGAGGGCTGGGCAGGGGGCAAAATGGCAGCGGGCAACACAAAGCGCGCTCCGTTTGCTTGCGACAGGCTCAAAGCGAGTGTTGCCATTGTTGTTTGTCGTTTGTTGTTGCCAGTGTTGTTTGTTGTTGTTGTGGTTGTTGCTGTGCACCATTGTTGCTGCTGTTGTTGTTGTTGTTAATTGCTGGCTTAATGGCGCTTTAATTAAATCGCAACACTGCAGGCGACTCGCGCGCCGACAAAGCAAAGCGAGCCCCCCAGTCTGTTCCGCCGCCCCTGCAGTTAAGCGCTAAATGAGAAATGGCCAAAACAGCAGACGAACAATAAATAAAGTAATGCACATATATATATGCTGCACTAGCCGCACTACTCGAACCACCTCCCCCCCTTTGTTGCAAGTTATAAACTGCTTTTGCGGCTTTGGATTTTTATCAATGAATGACGAAACAAACAAATTTCTGCGCTGACCGCAGACAAAGTGCCCAAGTTGTTGTTGTTTTTGTTGTTCTAATTGTTGTTGTTGCTGCAGTTGTTCCCCCGCTTTATAGCGCGTTGTTGCTGCGGGTGATTCATTTTATTTGGCACCCCCTAAAAGTATGCAACAGTTTTTATCTTTTGCGCTCTTGTTGCTGTCACGTTTGCTATCTTTTCTTACATTCTACTTCCTGCCCTTCTCTCTCTCTCTCTCTCGCTACTTCTCCCTCGTTCATCTTGTTGTTATTTCAGTCTATTTGCGGTTTAATTGTTGCCTTCAATAACGATTGCGGCAACTTGAGTTATTGGCCATGTATCCTGTTGTTGCCTCACTCGTTTGACGCCCAATTGCAATTAATGTGTCTCTGTCTCTTTCTCTCTCTCTCTCTATTGACTAGCAGACAGACACTCTACAGACAGGGCAGTGCGGAGCAGGCAGGGCAGAGAAAGTTGACAGCAGTTGAGGCAGTAATGTTTCTGTCTGCACTCAATTAAGTTCACTCTGAACTATGCAATTTGATTGAAATGTGTGATATAGCACAAGTTATGCAATATATAAATTATGTGCATCGACATAGTTCGACGGCACTCGAGACACTCGTTAAATGTGCGATTTCAACTGATTTGTAAAGGTTTCGTTAGTGATTTTAATATGAAGTGTCGCAGGAAAACTATAATATATCTTATCGAAAACTATTCAAGGCTTAAAACTGGAGGTAGATTTGCTGAAACCTACCTATTCTCTCTACGAACTGCACTAGCTTTAGTAAGACTACTCCTACTCTAGCTAAGTAATACATCTTTTATCATTATAGTATATATTTAATAATTATATCTTTAATCTCTTGAATATCTATAATAAAATTGCTATATATACGTTCTTCTCACACTTTTCCTCATGTATTTTAATCTAACCTGAAAGTTCCTAACTTTTTTTTACCTTTAGCACACATATACCCCGTCATACCTACCCTACAGGGTATAAAAACTCAACTTGAATTTTAATTAATTTAAATTTTTTGGCAATTCATCAACAAAAACGCCGAGTGAACTGTGTGTGTATTATTTAAGGTTATGTTTGAGCTGTGTGAGGTTATGTGCGAATGTTTTAGGTTATGTTTTTGGCTATTTGCAAATACATTTGCATATGCCGAGACTGAGAGCTAAGCTCGGGCTTAAAAACTTTTAATGCCTGCCGAAAAGTGGAAATTACCAACAATTATTTTCATTTCTCTTTTTCCTGCTCTTCCCTCTCCCTCTATCTTTCTCTTGCTTCTGTTGCTGTCGTCTCGAATTGTTTTTCCATTTAACCTTTAAAACAAAAGACTTTTCCAATGTCCTTTGCTGTTTATGAAGTCGAGAAACGAAAGGCGACTTGCCTAAGTGCAAAAAGGAGAACGAAAGAGAGGGGAGATGTAGATGGAAATTGTTGAGGTTATGCGACTTTTGCTATGGCTTAAACTGTGTATGATTGTTATAGACACGCTGCAACGCTGCGTGTACACACACACACACACATCGTCGTAGAAAATCGTATATTATATTGTCTGTGCGATTTTTGTTATAATATTTACGTTTAATCAACTGGAAAATCCGTTGCAATAACTGAAACTGTAATAATAATAATGCCGTGCGCCCCTTGAGAGCGCACACACATGCGCACAGATACAGTTACAGCTGCAGTGTGTGTGTGTGTGCTATGCCTGTCCGCACCTGTCCGTGCTTGTCCGTGCACTTGCGTATACCCACTCGAATTGCCGTAAACATAATCTCTATGGGGTCGATGATTCGGTTTCGGTTTGTGTTTTTATTTTTTGCTTCTTATGGCATATGGAAATGTATTTATTTTGCGGTTTGCAGTTTGCAATCAACACACACTCGCACACACACTCGCACACACTATTTCATTTTAATTAAAGTCGCGTAGAAGGGAAAAAATAAAGGATGGGAAACGAAAGCGAACCGCAAATTTCATTCCAATCCTTTATCCGTTTCGGCGTTCCGCAATTTGTTTAACGTTTTGAAAGCATGAACAATGCATAAATATATAATTTATTGCCTGTACTAGTGGCAGAAAAAAAACGACTCTAACCTCACTATATATTCTCCCGCCCGTCCCCCCCGCTTTCAATATTAATTTTGCACTATCGACTGTCCAAGCGCATTTAGTGCAATTCAATTAGATTCGATTTCGATTTCGATTTTGATTTCGATTTAGAGGCGATTTGGCAAAACGCGCAAATCATCATGCAAGTTTAATTAATTATAACGGCTCTTAAATGATTAAATTCGCTTTGCATATGACATCATGAATTGCCCGCCGTCAATCAATCGCAACAGACACAGTTGCGTTAGGCCTTTAATTAGATTCCAGCGTGTCCGGCTTATCGCACTCTCTCTCATTGTTGTTATCGTTGTTATTGTTGCTGTTGTTGTAGTTATTGTTATGCATTTTGCCTATTTTATCATTTAATTTGCAGTGTTTAATTTTAAAAGGATTTCCAGATAGTTTGGTTTATCTTTCGCATTTAAATCAAATTTAAAATATGAAAAGCTATATTACGATAAATAATTGAAAAGAGAGAAAGAGAGAGAAAATAAATAAGTAAAAAATTAAACAAAATATTGAAGTTTTGTATAAATAATAAGTATGCAGATTTACAACGTAGTTTAACTACAAGTATATAAGGCACTAGTTTTCAACTACCTTTATTAAGCGAGCGTAAGTCAAGTTTCCTATATCATTTTGTTGGTGGAAGTAAGTCTACACAACAAAATTCTAGGTTTAAAGCTAAGCTTCGAATATGAATAGCATTTTACAGAGGTCAAAGAGGGCGTGGCTTAATTCCAAAACCAGCTTGAAGAAACTGCAAAGCATAAGCTTGTTGTCATCTCATTTGATGGCTCTACCTCTTTTAGTCTCTGAGATATAGACGCACATACAGACAGGTAGAAAGATAGGTAGATAAAGAGACAGATTAACAGACAGACAGACAGGAAGAGATAAGAGATAGATACACGACCAGAAATATAGACGGATAGACACACAGACAATCAGACGGAGATACAGAACACAGATCGGCTGAACGACGGAGAGATAGACGGCATACAGACAGACAAACACACAGTGAGACAGACAGCCAGTTAGACAGGCAAGCAGAGAGACATAAGGGCAGACGGAGAGGCAGATATAGTGACAGACAGACAAAGCAGCAGGCAGGCTGATAGGCACACGAAGGACGACAGACAGACAGACAGAGAGAGAGAGAGAGAGAGAGAGAGAGAGAGAGAGAGGGAGAGAGAGAGAGAGAGAAATAAAGAGAGAGAGAAAGATAGACAGACAGACAGACAGACAGATAGAAAGACACACAGGCTGATGGGAATGACATTAGCCTAGCCGACTAACGATCTTGATTAATAAAATATGTGTCCAAAAGTCAGCCACGCCTTTTCTGTCTTTCCCTACTCATTTATTGTATTTGTTCTTTTTTTTCATAGTGCACCAGCAGATTGCAGCGTCTTGTATTAGACCCTGAACCACGCTGCGTATGAGCAACAAGCAGTACGACGAGCCTGCAAGCGCATTAAGACGGCAAAAACTAAACGTGTTTCGAGCTTGTCTGCCATTTATAATATCTGCTAACAAATCGTGTCGCATTATATATCCATTAGTAGCTGCACGGAGAGGGGTAAGGAAGGGGTAGGAGCAGAGGGCACCGGGGCAGGTCAAATAAACTGTTGATCCGCGATGGGAGTGTGTGTAACTGTGTGTATTGCACACGTCATTAGAGCAGACAATTATGAGAGCGCATAAAAACCCGTTAAGTAGAGAGCTCAGCAAGGCAGGGAGGGAGGGGAGGAGCTCAGGCACTCGTATGTGGCAGTTGATTTCGGGGCAGGCACAGCAAACAAGGCAAAGGGAGAGAGAAGGAGTAGAAGAGGCAAGGGCGGGGGGCTGCGGAAACAAAGCCCTTTGGTCAACTTCGCCGCGTTTTTGCCAGCTCAGCGCGCAAACAGACAACGTGGCAGTTTTTCGTATCGTTTGGCTTGTTTTTTTTTTGTTTTTTTCTGTTGTTGCCAGCCACTTGCAACTTGCCACATGGCACTTGCCACTTGCCACACTCGACAAAGTGCTGTCGTTATGAAAGTGGAAAAAAATACAACGAGAAGCAGCAGCAGCAACTGGCTGTGATTTTGTAATTAGAGCGGGAAATGCGCCACGTTTGGCATTTGACACGCACAGCAAATATGTGTGTGTGTGCGAGTGTGTGTGTGTGCACAGCTGAACTTAAAGCTGACGCAGAGCAATCACTTTGCACACTTGCAGCAGCGCAATTGAGTTCGATCTGCTGCTGGGGGCACACGTCGGCTACGTGACGCGGCATGGACATCACGCATACGCCGCTTGAGCCAAGAAAAGTCCATCGAAGCTGCAGCTGCCACAGCAGCAAACACTGCAAATATACTTACCCAGCGGGGAGGCAGAACTTCCAGCCACCTCCCCCTCCCCGCCTGCTGCACTCCAGCAAAGCCATTGATGTATGCACAGGCAGATAATAACGATAAAGAGCAAGACACAGAGAGAGAAAAGAGACGACCTTTGTTTTTGTTGATGATTCAAAAGGAACATTTATTTAATTTGCTTTTGCTTTTGTTTTTGTTCATTTTAGTTTCGTTTGTTGTTTCTGTTGTTGTTGTTGTTTTTGTTGTTGCTGCGGCTGTTGTGTGTTGTCTTTTGTCGTTTGCACAAAAATTGAATTTCTGTTTTGCTATCTTACGCCTTGTTTCCTCCCCTCCGCCATTCACCGCGTCAGTCGCAGTCAGTCAGTTCCCAAAAAAGGCAACAAAATGGGAAAGAAGGAGGAGAGAAACGACAAAACTGTCGCACAGATGATACTTGGGTTAGCCAGTCTCGTGTGTGTGTGTGTGTGTCGATTGTGTGTGTGTTTAGCAAATATTTTCCAATACACATATACATAGAGCACATATTTCTAGGGTACATATGGTAGCTTAAGTTAGACAGAGACAGTGAGAGAGAGAGATATATGTATATATAAAAATTGGTTAGTGTTAAAGAGCGAGAGACGTTAAGAATCTGTATGGTAATTTGCATGAGTGTGTGTGCCAGTGTGCGTGTGAGTGTGTGTGTGTATGAGTTGTTGTTGTTGTGATTCTGTCTTAAAAAGTACTGAGCGAAAAACCTCGTTTATCTTTAGAGTTTTTCTCCATTTGCCTGCGGCCATTTCCCTTGGGGATTTGCCGTTAGTTCTTCCATTTGATTCCGATACAGATTGAGATGGCACATACATACATACATACACATACCTACAGATACACATACATACGGATAAAGATACAGATACAACAGACATACAAGTATGATGAGTTTAGATTTATTCGTATATAAACATGAAACACATTCAGTTAGTTATAGTCGTGAGTGTGTGCGAGTGAGTGTGAGTGAGTGTGTGTGAGTGTGTGTGTGAGAGTGTGTGTGTGATTGTGTGTGTGAGTGTATTGGTGACTCTGTGTATCAATTATCATTAACTATTTAGAACAATTTTACACTTAGCGTGAGTATGCGAATCGAGTCACGTGCATTTATCGTATTCATCGCATTCATCGTAGTATTCACATCGCACAGCGAGAGACAGATTCAGCAGAGTTTGTTTTTCACGTATTTTCTACTTAGTTTAGTATTTAGTAAGTTTAGTATTTTCTTTTCGGTATTTGTTTAAAACGCATTTAGTAACATTCATATATCGATATCGATTTGTAGTAATCGAGTTAGCTCGATCGATATCGATCGAGTGCGAAAGTAGAACTTGAGCGGGAGCTTAAGATTTAATAAAACACACATATACCCTTATGATTTATATGTCGAGTGCGCATAGAGCCTACGTAGTACAACGATAACTAGACGAATAAGCAGCATTTGGTATTTTATCGAGTGAGTGTGGGAGGGTTGATTCGCGGGTGTCTGGCTATTTAAAACTGGTATTTATTTGGTATTTTTTATTGCGATTTATTGCACATTTTACTAGCAACTGCAATGAGCTTGTTGTATCCCATTTCTGTTGCCTGACAGTTTCGATTTGATTTTTAGTTTGGTTTTTTCTTCGGTTTTTTTCGGGGCAACTTTGAGTTGCCTTTGCAAAAAAAACGGAAATATGCAAATTATATATAAAGTCTGGAGAAACATAAACATAAACATTAAACTAAAAACTAAAGAACAATAACAAACAAATTGGTTATAATATCAGTAATAATAGTTTTATAATAATAGTTTCTTAAGCTAAGCTGGAAACGGCAGGAGCAATTGGAAAGCAATAGAGTTGAGCGAGAAAGAGATGAGAGATATGGTTGATCGAAGACTTGAAGAGGCTGCAGCTGCTCGCTAAGCTTTTAGGAATAAGAGTAGCTTAAAAAGGGAGAGCTTTCAAAGCACATGAAAGCCTCAGAGCACTTTAAGCTTGATTATGACTGTGTGTCGTGTTGCTTTCGGTTTCTCTGTTGATTAAAGCTCACTTTGTAGTTGCAATTGCATTAAATACACACACAATTAATAAGGCTTACAGCTTGAAGCTAGAACAAGCTCTCTGTGCAGCTCTTAGTCTCTCATTCTCTCTATCTCTCTTTCTCTCTCTCGCTCTGTTGCCTTCCTCGGACTGATTGGCTGCAAAAGTTCTCAGAGTTCTGTTGAAATTAGTGCGAAATTTGTTGCAATTGTGTGTTGGCTTTGCTTGTGTGTGCGTGTGTGTATCCGTGTGTGTGCGTGTGTATGCGTGTGTGTGTGTTAGGTAACTTTAACTTTTGCCTCAGCTCGTGACACTGGAATTCGCTTGGTACTTCACAGTTTCTGCTTTTGTATATTTTGAATTCGTGAATTTTCTTATAAATACGCTAGGTTTCTTCGGCTTTTGATCATAATAATAATAATAATGATGTTGGTAATAATCATAGTAATAATAGTCGTGTGTATAAAACTCGTAAAACTGCTCGTTGGCAAATAAATAAATATATCAATACGTATCTCGTTTACATATCTATCGTCTGCGATAACAAGTGGGGACAACATTTGGAGAACAAAAGATTCCTTGCCATGTTGCCGCACATACTGCTTCTCTATTTAAACTCCTCCTCCTCCTTTCGTCTGCTTCCTCTGCTTTCAATAAAATATGCACTCTCAATAATTCACAATCGTTTATCTTTCATTTGTTTCTGTTTTTCTTGCTTTCCTGTTGTTGCATCTGTGCAGCATGTATCGCAATTTGAAGTGTAAACATGTCAAATACGTGTACTTATGCGTATTCAATTTCTAACTACTTAAATGCTCGAACTGTACTTACTGCAGTGTGCGTTGTGCGTTGTGTGTTGTGTGTGAGGGGTGGTTCCAGCTAGCGCTTTAGCCTGGATTTCTTCTCGATTTCGACACGGTTTTGCCTTGATTTGAATTCGATTGAGATTGGGTTTTTTCTTCGCTTTATTTTTAGTCTTGTTTCATTTTAGAGCCTTCTCGATATCGCGAAAACGCTTGCTGGAACCGCCGCTCTTACTGTGCCTCGTCTCGCTCTGTTTACGTATTTTGTTGCAACTGTTTTAATTGGTTTTGTGCCACTTAAACGCCTCACTTAAGACTCACTTAAACTAGACTTTTCCCCCTCTCCGGGTCCATTCCCCTTGGATCCCAACTGGTTTATGTACAATTGATGCCGTCTCTCGCCGCAAATCTAACAGGTAATTCACAATTAAATCTCACATTCAAAATGTAGAAAAGATTTCAATTAATTTGAGGCTTCGCTCGCTGCTTATGCATCGTACTACTTGAAGCCGCTCCACTTGAGGCTTCTTTGCCCGTCGATGCTTACCCTGCAGTCAGTCCCTGCAACCCTGCTGTGCTCTGCTTCCTCTGCTTAGATGTACATGCCCAGATCGACATGAAAGTCCTGCAGATAGGAGAGCAGCTGCGCGGGCGTTGGTCTCTGCTTCGGTTCACAGTGCCAGCAACAGTTCATTACGGTAAAGCTAGAGAATAGGTTGGAGAGATTGGAAATGGGTCGCGGTTGCATAGGGCTTAGCTCTACTTACAACTCGTCGGGGCAATTGACAGGCTGCTCCAGCCGATAGCCGGCGGCCAGATAGTTGGTAAGCTCGAATATGTCCACCTCCTCGTGCGGCATCTGGGCCAGCGTGACCAGCTCCCAGTAGAGCACGCCCAGTGACCAGACATCGGCCTGCGTGGTGTACACCTTCTTCTGCAGCGACTCCAGCGAGAGCCATTTCAGCGGACGGTTCTCGTTGTCGCCCAGACAGTCGTAGTCATCCGGGAAGAGATCGCGGGAGAGCGCACTGTCGCAGATCTTCACATAGGACTCCTCATCCAGACTGCGGAGATAGGGAGTAACAAGTTAAAGAGTTGCTCTTCCCCTCTATCCTCTGAAGATCTAACCCATTAAGGGTTTCACCTCTCATGGTCTAACCCATTAAGGGTTTCACCTCTAAGGGTCTAACCCATTAAGGGTTTCACCTCTAAGGGTCTAACCCATTAAGGGTTTTTCCTTCAAGGGTCATACCTCTTAAGGGTTTCACTTCAAAAAGGTCTTACCCCTCAAAGGTTTCTCCTCCAAGGATCTTACCCCTTAAGGGTATCTCTTCCAAAGGTTTTACCCCTTAAGGGTTTCTCCTTCAAGGGTCTTACGCATAGGCCAGTGCCTAGCCCCCTTCGTGAGTAAGGACCCTCTCTCCCAACCACCTCCCTGTAATACTCACTAGCAATTCCTGGTGGCCAAATCCTTGTGAACGATGCCCAGCGAGTGCAGATAGGCCAGGGCCTTGGTGATGTGCAGCCCGAACTCAACCAGCTGGCGTGTGCTCAGTGCGGTGCTTGACTCCCGCGACTTTTGCAAGTATCTGCGAATCAGGGAGCATTAGTTAGCCAACAGTGAAAACACCCTGCTGTCTCTCTTTCCACTTACATCTTGAGATTGCCCTTGGACGGATAGGGATACGCAATCTCCGGTGGACCTGGCAGCTCCGTGTTGGCCAACAGCGGAGCCAGTATGTGCTGATGACTGACGCCGATCAGCAGCGACGCATCTTGCAGTAGGCACGCCACCTGCGTCAGTGAGGCACCATCTATGACGGTCTTGACCAGCGCATCGCATGTCTCGCCCAGCTTGCCCGCATAGATGCGACCGAAGGTGCCCTCCTTGATGAGGTGCTCGTAGTTGAGTGCACCCGGCTGCACGCTGGGTATGCGACGCAGTCGCTCCTTGGTTGTCTTCTCGCCGTGACACAGCCCCAGGCCGCTGGCCACGGTCATGGTGCTGCCCGTGGCGATGCCACCTCCGAAGAGGCTGAGGCTAAGGCTGCCACTGCCGTTGCCGTTGCCGTTGCCACGACTGCTCTTCGGGGTGGACATGCTGCAGGCCTGCAGGGTGATTAGAGAGGATAAAGAAGGGCAGAGAGCAGCAGAAAGGTAAGGAGAGAGCATGAAAGATAGGAAGAAAGAGAACAAGATAGAGAGAAACATTAGAATCGATGAAGACTTGGCTAGGACACGTGGATTCTTGGCTTTAGTTTCTTGTTTGTTTTTAAGCTTCTTTGACTATGATCTAGCTATAGAACTCGAAGTTCTCCGAGCTCTCAGGGTCTTCTTAGACTTTCCCTATGACTCGACTAGATTATTGAAGAACGTCTATCTTATCAGATTCCCAAGCCAACTAACTGACACGCACTCAAACTCTAATTATACTCATACATATAAACATAGTATATGTATCTGGCAGCCCCCACTTCCTGACTCCGAGATAGATGTTTTTTGGCTGTGCGTGGGCGGGTTAGAGAGAGAGAGAGAGAGAAGAGTTTAGCCTGCTAAAAGTTGCAATAAAAAGGGCAATGGGAACGCAATTTGAGCTGCTGCCGGCAGGATTTGCATCTTTCAGTTTGCATCCGTTTACCGTTAGTCATGCACTTGGCTGCGTGCTCCGCTCCGTTCCGTTCCGTACTCCGCTCATTCATTTTAATGAATTGAGTTCCGTTTCCGCTCGAAGGAGCTGCTGATGTTGCCAACCGCCTGACGTTTGCCAGCGAGTTGCTGGCGTTGCCAACGGCGTCAAAGACTTGCTGCCTGCGCCATAATTTGTATATAAAGTAGGGAGTGCGCCCAGCAGGCGAGGAGGGGGGGTGGTAGGCAAGCAGGAGGAGGATGGAGCGGACTAGGGCTGTGCCGTTTCCGCCAGGACAGAACCGTAGTTGTCTTACGGCATGAATAATTTATTGGTTGGCAAAAAGCTTTAATTCGTCGAGCATTATGTTTGCATAGCCTTCAGCCAGGATGAGTGCAGGACGGCGCTGTAGAGGGGAGCGCCGTGGCCCTAGCCAAGCCCTAGAGAAGTGCAGACAACGAAACGCAGCTGTAGGAAATTGCCAAGTCGAGTTGTGTAAACAACGTTTTTGGGGCTTCCACAGGGGCAGACAGGAAGCAGAGAGGGCAGAGCGCGGAGGGCTGGAGCAGAGATAGGCAGATAGGAAGACAGTGAGCTGGTAAGCACTCAAGCCATCGGGAGAGATAGGCGAGGTAGTGAATGTAGTGGAGTGTGCGCTGGAGAGCAAGGCGACCTCCTGCTCCCTAAAGTCCGGAGAGCAGCTCATTTATTTTCATAAAACACACAGCGAGAATCATTAACCCCCTCCCCTACAGGCGGGTGGCGGGGAGAGATGGGGCTCACTGCTCTCTAGGCTGCACTCTCCCTGGCGAGATAAGATGAGGCTAATAAACTCAAGAAAAATCTCTTCATTTCTTTCTTAATTTGCGGCGAAAATTTACATAAATGCGACCAGAACGGCAGCCGCATGTGGCTGTGGCAAGTAAATCTTCATAAGCGTAGAGGATAGAGGGATAGGGAAGAGAGAGAGAGAGAGAGAGAGATAGTACACAGCAGGAGATCGGGGGAGTAGGGTACCAGGTATACCTGCTGCACCTGAGACGAGAAAAACAATTTCGTTTATTAAAAGTAACATCTCAATGCGAGGCGACAATCTGCTTGCCCTACTCCACCCTGTGCCTCTTCTCTCTGCCCCTCGCTTGCCCCTCTCTTTCCAACTATCTCTGCCGCCCTCTTCCCCGCACTGTGCCACAATTACAATGTCCGACAGACCGCGGGCTAAACGACAAGCAAGCACAATTGCGGCACAGACAACAAGCCGGGGCAGGTAGCGGGGTGGCGGGGCAGACGGGGGGACGGCACGGCAAGCGGGCACAACGAGGACAACAAGGAGCAACATTGACAGCAATAAAAACAATAGTTGTTTGCCTTTTGTTAGTGAATTTCATTCATTATTGCCTTTATTGCCACTTTCCTCGGGCGCAGTTGTGCTGTGTGCCACACCCCACGGTTCCACTCTGCCTCCTGCTCTCTCTCTCCCTCTCTTCCTGCGCTTTGTCCTTTATTTTACTTGTTGTCGCACAAAGAAAATTCAATTAAAACGCAACAATATCGCACTCCATCATCAAAGCTCCTGCCCAGCTACGGGCTTCTGTGCCAGCTGCTCTTCCTGTTCCGGCGGCTGCTTCAGACCGACTGCGGCTCATCAACACGCTCCCCTCGTCAGCGGCAGCTCGTGAATGCGACGCTGGCGATAAATCCTTGTCGCCCAACGACATGCAAAGCACTGAGCGAGAGGGAGAGAGAGGGAGCGAAGAGGCAGAGAGATAGAGATGGAGGGGCCAGAGGTGGCCCAACAATGTCACCGACAGGGATAACAAAAGTGTCTGCGGCTTGCTCGACCGGCTGCACCGGCGTCGCCTTTGTGTGAGCAGCTTACCCCAATCTACCCCTAGGCTGCCCGTTGCAGAAGTCACACAGACACACGCACACGTATCTATATGCATTCTTTATACCCTGTAGAGCATATAAATTTTGTGTTTATTGTTTCTACAAGCGTCAACTTAATGAGCGCAGGTCAAGTGTGATTTGCAATCGCCTAAGCCGATTTGCGCGATTTCACACTGAGCTGGCACAGCGAATATGCGATTTGAGGGGTGTGGAGCATAAGAGTAATATAAGAGTGGGGTGCGGTGGAAGAGAGAAAGTGTAGTATTAGCCGAACAGCGCAGACTTATACACTATAATTCGCAGCTTAAAGAAATGCTGGATTTATATTATTTTTAATTATTTCTGCAGCTTGAACTTTCTATAATTTTATTTGCCTCTCACTTCTGCCTTCATTTAAATGAACTTTGCATGCTGCGATTCGTCTTCAATCTTAAGTTTCAACAAGTTTATTGCCTGCTTAAATAGTTTGCCCTAATGCACTCTCAGTCTCTCTCTTGCTCTCTCTCTCTCCCTCTCTCTCTCTTTACGCTTGCTAGAGTGCTCTTTAAAGTTTGCCTCGGCGGCTCATCAAAAATTGATAAGTCTATTGAAGCAAATGGCCCGCTCCCCGTCGTTTTTTGCGCAAAAACGCGAGCTACGGCTGCGAATTCTTCGCTCAAGCCTGCAGCAAAAATTTCATAGCATACTTTGCCGCGCTGCATTCCATGGACAGCGCGCTGTCCACTTTACTCTTTCTCTATCTCGCTGGCTGCGCTTCTACCCCTTCAGCTTGCTATCTCTTATGTTTCCTCTTCTTCTCCTTCTCTCTCTTTCTCTCTCTCTCTCCCTCTCTACCCCTCTCTACCCCGCTGTCTTTGCAATCGCATCAAATATCCAACTGCTGCTGATGACCAATTTCGACTGCAAATGCAGCTCTTTGAGGTCTGTTCTACACACTGAAACACACACACGCCCTCGCACACTATCACAACATATACACTCCCACGCCCACACACACACACACTCGTACATAAATATTTTGTTCATGTGCGCATTTTCGCATTATTTCGCATGTCAGAGTCGGAAATTGACCCCACCCCAAGTCAAGCCTGGGTACAAAACTCACTCCCCCTCTCATCATACCCCGCTTCGGGTCCCTCTCTCTCCTTCTCCCTGTGCTGCAAGGCTATTTTTGTGGGGCATATTAAAAGTGCACGTGAAATAGACATGGCAATAGTTGCTGCGTGTTGCTGTTGCTGTTGTTGCAGCTGCCATGTTGCTGTTGCTGCTGCCATGTTGTTGATGTTGCTGTTGCTGTTGCTGCTGCTGCTGCTGCTGCTGTGGTTCCTATTGCTTAAACTGAAAATTGGAAAGCATTCGCCATGCGCCGCTGATGTCAGCTGTCTCGCTGTGCTCATCTCGCTTTGCCATTGACACTCGACGAGCGGCGTGATGAGCTGACGGGGAGAGCTGGCGAGGGGAGTGAGGGCTAACAGGGAGGTCGCTGCTTGTTAGTATAAATTTGCACAAATTTAAACTGGCTGCTGGGGCAGGGGCAGGGGCAGGGGCAGGGGCAGGGGCAGGGGCAGGGGCATGAGCAGTGGAGTGCGAGGGACTGCCTGCTCGCTTTGGTTTTGCTTCTGCTGCTCGCTTGCCAACCAGGCGACACTTGGCAACACATAACCAACAGCAGCAGCAGCAAGGAGAGCAGCACTGCCACCACCAACAGCAACAACAACAGCAGCAACAACACGTGCAGCAACGACAACAACGCCGCTCAAAGCGTTGGCAATGTTGACGTTGGGTTTGCAGCTGTTTGGCTTTGTTGTGACATTTCTAATGACAACACAACATGGCAGGCAGCAGGCAGCAGGCAGCGGCAGTGAGGGAGGGAGTGGGGGCAAGAGTGTAGGGGGTTGGTCTGCAAATGACACAGCCGCACACACACTCGCTCGCACACCCGCACACACACTCGCTCGCTCGCTAGACACAAATTTCGGCTCATACACTTGACAGGCGTCTGATTTGTTTATGTCACTTGCAGCTCTATGGCTGCCCACACACACACACACACACACATACAGCAGCAGCACACACACACCTCTCTCACATACACACAATGTGCTGTGCTTCCTGTGCAACCGCAGCGCTGACTTCCTTCGTAATTAAAAAAGCTTGATGACAATTTTGGGCAACGCGTTCGTTCTCTGCCTCGCAGACTGCAACCCAAAATGCAGTGAAAACTTTGCAGGCGGCAGCAAAGCGACAGCAACAGCAACAATAGCTACAACAGCAGCAACAATTTTTGCGTAATTTGCGCATGACACCATGGGACAAGCATATCAAAATAAAAGTTCGGCCAAAAAGGTGAGAAAAGTGAAAAAACAAAAGTTTTCTTTTTTTTGGGAAAACTTTAAAATGATGCTGCATTTTAAAAAACATATGCAGACACGACTTAAGGCTGCAGCAGGAATGAAAAGAGTACAAGCCACTTTAATTATACACTTAAAGTGGGGGAAAAAAAAATAAAAATGAAATCAGGTAAATTTAAAATAAAAGAAAATGAAGGCCAGATATATCAATAATGCAAAGCGTGTTGCTTGAACTTTTTCAATCGCTTAAAGTTAGAAATAAAAACTAAATAAAAATAAAATATAATAAAAAAACAATAAAAATTCAGCTTAAGCGAACAAAAGAACATAAATGCTGAGTTTTTTTTTAACATATATACACAGTTTGTATGCTTGCGCCTTAAATTCTTGCAGAAATTCATATATACTTCATAGAAACAACACTTTATATAAATCATTTAGGTTATGTGGAATTTTTGTTGTCTTTTCTTTAGTTTTTGCGTTAAGTTTTTAGAGATCTTACAGTTGAAACATTTTTGAGCTTCAGAAAAATATGTGCCTCATTCACACATAAATTTCTAACACTTTATGCAAACACAATTTTCGCCAGCTTCGCACCACGGTGCACTGCGCCATGGCACGCATTGTTGCTGCCTCGACACACGAAGAAAATATGCAAATGATGGTGCTGCTCGGGCGCAGCTTCCTGCCCTTTCGGCTGCTGTTGCTGTTGCAGTAACCTACAATGCTGCAGGCTGCTCAGGGAACAACGACAGCAACAGCTACAAGAGCAACTACACAACGGCAACTACTGTTGCTGTGGCATATTACGTATACGACATGTCACCTTGGCATGACAAGGCAAACGTCGTCGTAATGAACTTAAATTAGTCAACTCAACGCACTGATTCCTCTGACGAAACACAGCTCCCTCACTTCTCACCTGGCCTCCTCTGTTCGTCTCTCTTCTCTCTCCCTTCGAGCTCAATTATATTTCAATTTCGCCTGACACTCAACTTTGCCTACACCTTTTCTGCAGCGAGAGTCGTCTGCCCGAAGCAATTTTCAGAGTTTTCAAGTTTTCTCCCCTTCTCTCTATGCCTTGCTCTTGCTCTCTGCTTCTCTCTTGCGCTGCTTCCCCCTCTCTCTTGCTCTTTTTCTCATTAATTTCGCATTTGCCGCCGCCTTCTAATTGGCTGGCAAACTAATTTGAATTTTCGTTTGATTTATGCCTGATCGATTTGCCCATTCAACTGATGCATGGCGAATTGATGAGGCCATCACCCACTATTCTCGCTCTCTTTCTGCCTATTCCCGCTCCTCCTCTCTGCCTTCCCTCCTCACTTTCGTGCCCTTTATTTAATAACAGCTCGGCAACTTTTGGGCGCCTTTTGTTGTGGCAGCACAAAAAGTTGTATCTAATGCATAATTAAAGGCAAAGCTTTGCTCTCTCTGCCTGTCTCTCTTCCTTTTCGCTCTCCCTCTCCCCGTCTCCTTCTTAGCCGCAAGCCAAAGGGCCTAATTAAAGGTGACGCCTACTTATACGCACATTTAATTACAGGTAATTGTCTTTCAATTAAGCATCGCGTGCCGCTAGCCACGCCCACATCCAGCTGCTCCCCTCGCCTTGGTCTCGGATTCGATTAGCTGTGATTGTGTGTGTTCTACTAGGCCCTGCGCTTGTGGCTTAAAGTTTCGCAGATAATTAAGATGCATCGCTTTCACATCGGTTTCGAACGGTAAACAGAATTAATTAAATTTCGAAACGAAACTTTTGTAATCTTTCGACACGACTTTCAAAGTATTTAAAAGTTCTGCTGTCGGCTTAAAGCTTAGGCATTTCGCTTCGAGAAGGATTATATTGATAAGCCAAGCAGCAAGTTGGATTGGCTGTTGTTCCCTTTGGTTTTACAGTGGGTTTAGCTCGGCTTGCCAGGCCGAGAAACCTAGGTTGAACTGCTGCGCCAATGCATTTGCCATTAAGTTTAAATAGCAAGTTTTAGAGCCCAAGCTGGCGGTTTATACTTGGCTGCTCTGCGCAGCTTTAAAGCGGATTGAAGAGCTTTAAGCGGCTTCTTGAATTTGGTTTGATGTTTATCATACTTTATTTAATATGAAGCATATTTAATATGTTCATAGCTAAACTTTCAATCAAATTTTAATATGTATCAACATATTGCTGGATCGATTAAAGCGCAGCTTTTTCCTTAAAGCAGCTTGAAAAGCGGCATGCAAAGCTCTAAGCTTCTTATTGCGATCTTTTGTTCACAGTCGAATCAAACACTTAATTCTCATATACAAAAAGATCTTATGCATTATATTTGAGCCTTACTTTAAGCAGCTTAAAAGCTGCCTGGCAAGCTTAAAGCTCTGCTCACCGCATTCGAATTGATTTGCAGCTAACGTTGCCACTCGCAGTGAGTAGCCCAAATAAATCACTTGTTTCGCAACTCAAACTGTTGCTCGACTCGACTCGGATCTGCGTACCTTAAGCGCCTGCCCAAACCCCTACCCACTGCCACGCCCCTTGGCATCGGGTCTGTGCGCTAAGTGACCACAATGGCATCAGCAGAGCGGGGGCAGCAAACACAACGCATCCAAACCCCACTGCTCCCACATTGGGCAGGGTGTGTGAAAACCGCAAGCGACTGTGCAACGCTTATGGGCAGCCGCCTGCAGCTGGTCAAATCCCACATAAAGCCTACCCCGGGGCATGGCCAGCATTTGCCAGCTTGGCCAGCAGCGTAACAGGCGCACAGCAGCGCCAGGCAACTAACGCAACAGGGTAACCAGACCAGACCAGGCGAGGCAAGACGAGGCGAATTGGGAAGAGGCGAGGCGACTTCCGGCTGCGTCGAATTGCGTTTGTCTCGCTGCGGCCGACAGGAAGCAATCAATAGTGTAATGGCAGACAAAAGCATCCGCTGTAGTTTTTTCTCAAGCCAGAAGAGAAGACAAAGCAGAAAAGAAAGAGAAGAGTGCAAGGAAAAGCGCGTGGAAAATGCGCGGCAATTTGTCAAGTTTGGCCGTGAGCAAAGGCAGCTTTAAAGCGGGCACCCATTAAGTTCGCCATTTTAGCCATTTGCCTCCCCTTTTCCCCTTCTCTACCTACCCCGCCCCACTTCCTCTCCCCTTTCCCGCACTCCAGCCTGTGTCGCAAATGTAAATAATGCGTTTTAATCAGAAACACAACAGCGGCAAATCCATTAAGTGCGTACGTGCTGCTCCAAGTTGACTCCACTCTGGGCACAGTCCATTTTGGTTCACTCCGCACCCTCCCCCCGCCGCATCTCATTTAACCCCCCCCTTCGACTGTGACCGGGGTAGGCCCAAGTTTGGCGCCATTTTGCAGGTTGATTTACAAATTTCTTTAACGAGGCGACGACAACATTTTTAATTAGCACCTGCTCATGTTGCTCACGAATCCCTGAGTAATCTCCATAAAATTATCGTGCACGGGCGTGCTCCATGAAAATTAATTTCCAGCTAGAGTTTCCACCTAGCTGCCGGCTGTCTCTTCCTCTGCTTTCCACTTTATTCTTGTCTATGTCGGTTCTGTTCTGTTCTGTTCCGCTTGGCCTGCTCACGCACTTGGCCTGCTTCTCGTTAGCTTGAACTGCTTTCACATTCCCGGCTAACCCGCTGCCGGCGCTTCTTCTACTGCTCGGCTCAACCGCAGCCCCGCTCGTCTCCTTAAACCCCGCCCCACCCTGCTTGCTATGCTTATCCCTATGCTTTTGCTCATCCTTAGCTTAGCCCTGATCCAATATCCTAATGCCTTTCCATGTTTGCCTTTGCCTTCGCACATGGCGCCCACCCACACTGGCAAATAGTTCTGGAACGAACTAACCGCGGTTGCCGTTGCCCCATTCCCTCCCCCTTCCTCCCTCTTATCCCACCTCTGGCAGGCCTTTCTTTGTTGTTGCTGCTGCAATAATATTTTGCAAGTGTTTCTAAACAAGCACAAAGTCATGTTTCAACAGCTGCAGCATAGCGTCTGGCTTCTCTCCTGTTTTTATTGTTATTTACCCTCGATTCCTAACCCCACCTCTCCCCTCCACACTCATCCCCCCTCCCGCTCAGCTGCTGTAATTGCTGTAGTCCCCGCCGTTGTTAGTTAAACTTTCGCTGCACATTAAAGCAATTTGGGCAACATTTATAGACTGATTTAATAGAATCCAAAGGGGGTTGCTTGCTGCGGGGGTAGGTACAGGGAGAAGTGGGGAGTGGCAGCCCCAAACAGAATGAGATATTTCCACACAAGTGAGCAGATCAGAGAGCTGGCAACATTTCAGTGTGTGCACTGGGATATAATTGTTTGACTAAATGAGTGCCCCATCCCAGTCGAGCTGCCCCCCTCTCTCCCCCCTCGAAGTGGGAGCCATAACAAGCGAACAGCCATAATTATGGCAACAGCCCCACAACACTCCAATTGGGGGCTTCACTTTTGTCGAAACTCGTTTCAATCCCACTTTGTCGTATGCGTTGTGTGTGCTCCTCCTCGAGAGAATGTGTGGATGACTCTCGATATGTGCTGCCAGATATCCAGCTATCTATAGAGAGTAAGTACTCCCCTCTCTCCCTGCCCACAAACGATAGCAAAGCGTTGTTATAATGAGTATGAAATTGAAGTCTAAACAAACAAGAGAACCCGGCAGAGTCCTAGGAACAGGCCAGGGAGAAGGCCAAAGAGGAGTTCAGGGAGAAGTTCTAGGAAGCAGCAACAAATAAAAATCCAAAGACGTCTCCATGGAAATTGAATATTTAATTATGCGCCGATGGAAATTGCGTTAGAAGATGGTGACGAAAATGGACTCCAATCATGATGATGGCGACAGTCAGAGGGAGAGAGGGAGAGGGAGAGTGAGAAAAGGAGGGCAGCTTGTTGTCTAGGAAAAATGTAAACGAAGGCGCCGCTTTAGCTGCTCGGGGAAAATGTTTACCCGACTAAACAGAAAAACGAAGAAGCTGCTAAATAATTTATTCTAATTTGCGACAGATTCGCCAAGAACAGAAAGTCGAATCTCAGCGCAGGAAATGCTAAGAAAAGGCAGACAAAGGAAGAAAGAGGGAGAGAGAAGTTAATGTGTTAAAAGTACTATAGGGTGTCGTAAAGTTAATGTGAGGGATCTCTTTCAAATGCCGCAGTTAATTCTTGAGGTCTATTTCGGGTTTCTGAACTAGTTTCAGCTTGCTTTTCATGCGTTTAATTCAAGTTTTCCGATTGGAAGAACAAATAAACGTGTTGCTAGCGCCAGAGGCAAGGATGTGGAGGAGAGGGCAGTGAGATAAGCAATTGTGGGTTGGGGACGACTGTGAAGCGCCGTGCGCTTATCTAAACAGACTCACACGCCAACCCATTCCACCCGACACACACATCGCAGCTGTATAAATTTGCACTGGGTCTGTGGGTTGCCGCTTGCAGCGCGAAATACGTGAGTGCCACACGAAACTTGCCCCAACACGAGTGGCAACCCAGCGAGTGGTTGAGGGTAGCTCACCTACCCCGGGCTCAGGTCTGGCTTCTGTTTCGAGTCTAACGCACTGCGGGAGCTTTATCAGCTCGTAAATATAAATTAGAATTTAATTTTTATCGTTGTGGAAAGGTAGCTCAGGCGTGGGAAGGGGGCGGGAGGGGGGCAACAGCCTTGGGAGCAATCGTCTGGCAAGTGTGCCACAAATTGGAATTGTAGTGGATGCTGCCGTGTCGTGTTGGCCATGGCAACGGCCTCAACTTCAACGGGATTTCCATTTCCATTTGCAGGCGGCACGTGTCGCAACATATCAAAGGATTTGATTTACCTGAGGCTTGCCTCCAAGCCGGGTCTAGCCGGGTCTAGCCAAAACCCCCCGGGGTACCATCGAAATCAGAGATGTGCAGTCGATTCTACGTCCTACTCTCTCTCTGCACTTACCTGGGTTAGCTGCGACGAGGCGTAGTAGGATATTCTCGAGGGACAAACCGATTCGGGCTTGGAGTAAATGGTCTCCCCGGCCGGGTCGCCCATGGGCAGCAACGCTGTGGCATACGGCGTCGGTGTCGGCGAGCTGCGGAAGCCTGTGGAGTACGTTGAGTAGTTTGTAGCCAATTGGATTAGGTCTGGCCGGGGGAAAGGAAAAGGAATAGAGCGAGGCGGCTGCGTGACTTACGGTCGAAAATGCTGCAGGACTTTTTGGTCTCCGTCGGATATTTGTTGAGGCTGGCAATGGTTGCATAGGAGCCGGTGGCACTCGGCGGTCGTCCGAGCGGATCAAGGCGTATGAACACGTTCTGATGGCTGCCATAGCCGGCCGTAGTGAAGCTGGTACTGCAGGAGGGAAAGAAGAGAGGGTAAAGGAACGTGTAATAAGCAGCTTGATAATTGATTGGCAGGGCCCCATCGATTTCGACTTACTGCAGCGAATCCTGGCGCAACTGTTTACGCGCCCGCACATACATCATGCTGGCCACCAGACCGACGGCCAGTACCAGGCCAAGCGCGCAGGCGGCGGCACTCAGCAAGGCCGGACCCTGGGAGGGTGCGTGAGCCGGGGCCGGCGACTGGTTGGGTTCGGGGGAGATGCCTGCAGGCAAGGCAAAGGGAAACAGCATGAGCGGAGGAGAAGCTTGCGACAGCCCGCGCGACTTACCCTTGGCACAGATCTTGTTGCGCTTGAAGTGCAACCGGGTGTCGTTGAAACGGGGCGGTCCTTGGACCAGCATGTTGACATTAACCGGCAATTGGAGGCTGGCGTTGCCCGTGCACGGCAAATAGACGAGAAACGACTCGATCTCCTGCGGCACCAGGCCCTTGTGCGGTATGCTCAGCGTGGGGGTGCCCAGTGCGTCCTGTTCCGTGGCGTATTCGATGGTGATGGTGTAGCGCAGCTGCAGGGAGTGCGGGGTTGGGCGTTAATGGAGCGCAAATCAAATTTGAGGAGATGGGCAAACAGTATATGATGGCTTACCGGATACGCGATGAGACTCTGCCAGGAGAACTCCAGCTCGTGCACATCCGCCGGCACGGGTACGGTAAAGTGCATCGCGTATGTGTTAATCGATCCCTCGTGCACGTAGAACAAATCCGCCTCGAGACCTGCAACCGAGACAGACAGAGACAGAGAGAGAGAGAGAGAGAGAGAGAGAGGTTGATGATGAGCGAATGAGTTGGAGTTGATTGTCAGCGCAGGATGTGGAACCGTTGCGGTTAAGGGAAAGTTTACTTCACAATTTGCTTTGTTACAATTGCCAGCACCCTCCTCGCCCCACTTCCCCGCCCCTACCCCTTCGCTTCATTTTGATTTTCCACTACTGCGCAAACTTTGTGCATTTTCTGTTTACTCTTGCCGCCAGTTGACGTTGCTCTCTCGACTCCTTGCACCACTCCCTGCTCCTTCAACGGAAATTGATTTTCTCGACAAGACGAAGTTCGGTAAACAAAACCCAAGACACAATAATAATCGAAATCGAATCCGTCACCAGCAGGCGACAATGCGAGTGCCGTCAATTGGCTTGGGCTATCGATGGGTTTCGAAGGAGGAGCAGTCCCCCTTGGAGCGAGGGTTTACCGAATATTAAAAGGTGTCAAGTGCTGTCTGACTCGAGCATCATTATCGACCCGAACGACAACATCATCATCGCGAACTGTTTGCAACAGTAACTAGCTAAGGGAATGTCCTAATCCCAGACAGCGCTACCCTCCGCAGCCACGCGAGCTGTGCAAGTTAAAAAGACGTGAAATTAAATTTCTTCATCCGCTTTCATTGTTGTCTCTCCCGCTCGCTTCCCTCCTTCTCTTGCTCCGCCCAGTCGAGTGCTTTATGCTGCATCATTTACTCCCCGGGATCAGGCTAAGACGCGTCCACGTCCGCCTGCGTCTTGGCCTCGCTTTGCATTGAAAGTCGCAAATGCTGTTTGCCTTCTTCGACTTTGCCCCACCCCGACACCCTGTGCCGCTCGTCTACGGCGGATGTTGAATGTTGTGTTTCCGGCAGCGACGCGTATGTGCGTCTATGTGCGTGCATTTTGGGTCAGACGGGGCGGGAGAAGAGGAGGAGGAGAGACAGAGAGCGCTTTCCCGATTCTTGAAACAATTTCGAATCCAATTACGGAACAAGAAAAAGCATTTTTCGTTAGCTTTTATCCGCGACTAACCCCTCCTCCCCTACCTTACTCCATTTCATTTCGTTTTTGAATTCCAAATTTTCATGCACCCCGTCGGGTTACCCCCCCCCCATTTCCTACCCCTCAGCGGGAAAGTGTGCTACTTTCCTCTCCGTTTCGCAACTTGCTGAAAATATACTCAGGATGGGAGAGGGCAGGAGGTTCTACACTGCACTACTTGATGTATCTCTGCCAAATTTGCTTGGTCCCTTTCACTCATCCATTAACGGAGAGCGCAGTCTAAACAAACAACACAAACATAACCTCAAAGCGAGTCGCATTTAAAATGCACAAACACGGAAAAAGGACAATCTGCTCGGTTTGTTTGTCCGTCCTACGACAACAGGATACAACGATAAAAGGCCACAGAAGGTGACAGACAGACAGGGAGAGGAAGGAAGGAAGGAAGCGGAGTGTAGGAAAGTGAATGCACTTGCGACAAGTTGAATTAATTCACTTTTGATTCGAAACGGAACCGATGCACTCCCCGCAAGAGTGCTCTATTATTTCGATTGGCCTCTTTAAAGAACTATGCGAGGAATCTTAAAGGTTACTCCCTAGTTCCTCCCTGCCTAGGATAGGCTCCTCTTCCCAGTCGAACTTTGCCCGTCTTTCATATCACGCGCTGTGCACAGCGCCAACTTTGCCTTTGCCTGCAAAGTTTTCGCCTCGTTTTCGAGTACTTTTAGCTCCGTAACTGCCTTCCCCTCTCTCTCTTCCTCTCACACTCTCTCTCTCTGTCTATTCTTCTGCTATCTGGTACCTTGTGCCTGGTACCTGCCACCATAATTATAATTCCTGCGATTGTCTGAATGGCTTCGCCACACACACGTGACGCTGCAACCGCAGAGGGAGTAGGGCGCAAGGAAGCTGCTAGACAGAGAGAGATATAGAGAGGTTTAGGGTAGTGGGTTACGGGTTAGAGGTAGACGGACTACCCTCGTCTGGCTGGGCGTCAGTTTTCAGTTGGCGCCTTGACAATGCTCGCATACAGTTTGCATAAAAGATTAAGAGGATAATTAGTGTCATTAGCTGGAGGAGTGCAGAGTGCGTTTGCATCTGTGTATTCTCTCTCTCTCTCTCTCTCTCTCTCTCTTTCACACCTTTGCAAGCTCATAAAGCTGCAGTTCTGGCTGGAATCCGAGTCGGGTTGGCAATTTAATTGGCCCAGTTTAAAAATTCCTCGCACTTTCATCTTCCTCATCTCAGTCTCCATCTTTTTGTGCTTTCCCATCGCTTTTCGCTTCACGCAGCAATAAAATAAATCGACAGGGAAACACCCTGCAGGAAAACCCTTAGAAAGGGGGAGGGTAGTGCGGGGCTGCGAGGGTTGCTTTATTAATGCGGCGATTTTCGGACTGTTTTCTATTCATTAAAAATAATTTTCTTTTGCATTAACTTTTAATTTAAAGGGAAATGCGAGAGCCCAAGTGGGGTGAAGCAGCGTTGCCAGACCTAGTTCGGTTTTCCTTGAGAAAGTGTGAGAAGGAAAAGCGAATCGCTGGGTTGGGCTGCCCCAAGAAGTGTGCACATCAAAGTGAAACTTGTTGAAATTGCATTTTTACGCGCTCTTGCACAGTGAGTTTTCACGGGGGACGTGAAGGGGGAGCGGCAACCCTCCCCATGTTACTGGAAGAAAACTGAGAAGAAAATTGCTTGTTACTGGGGGCAACGCGGGGCGCAGAGCGTAAAATCTTCTCGAAGAGCATAAAAAACATTTAATTTTAATGTTGTCGTCGTCGATCGAAGGCAACGACATTAGTGAGGGTAGATGAGGGGAAGGGGCGGAAGGACGGTGCGGAGTGGGGGAGGTTAAATCGTTTAACTCATGTTTACAGTTTGGAAAAGTGCAGGGAAACGCGCACTCAAAGGCAGCTTTGTAGCGGAACTTTTATTGCAGGAATGCATTGCGTCAATCAGAAATCGGTGGAATTGGAACCAAGCGCTGTGAAGGAATTTGCTGGATGTTTCGTTGAGAAGGGTGCGGGGGGAGGGGAGGAGGGAGGGGGATGCGTGACTGTGGCTGTGATTGTGCCGCATTTCCACATGAAGAAATCTTCCCCAGATATGGTTGATGGGGTTGAGGCCCGGCACGAGGAAGGCAGGAGCAGAGGCAGGGAGAGAGTACTTGCTGAGGGTGCTCGACTGTTAGGTGGGCGTGGCGTGTGACGGGTCAGCTTGTTTAATTTGTTAATCTCGAAATGGAAACGCGCGGAGGAAGAGGGAGAAGGGGCGGGGCAGCCTGTTAACTGGTACTTGAAAACATAACGAGGCACGCCGCGGTGCACAAAAGGCCGAAGGGCAAGTGGAGTGCTTGAAGACAGCTGTGGGAGGGGGGAGGGGGGCGGCAAAGAGGCAATCGAGCGTGGAACAGGAAATTACAAAGAGCAACAAACAAAGTGGAAAACGGGAAGATGAGAAGATGCTTTCAGTTGTCGCTAATGAAATCCGATTTGCATTGAAAGCGGAAGCTGATAGGGCGGTAGGGCGAGAGGTAGGGGTAGAGCCGGAGGTAGGGGTAGAGCCGGCAGCGAGGGTCGCTTTGTAAAGTGTCAATTGCCTGAGAGAGCGACTGACGCCTCAACGAACTTGAATGCAATCGTTGAATGCAGTAAGAAACGGTGGAGTGGCAAAGAGAGACGGAGAGAGAGTAGAAACGGAGTAACCATGAGGCAGTAGCTCCAGCTGACCCACTGCCAGGCTACACAGCTGCAGCGCCAGTTCGATTCATCAATCTGAGATTATTTCATGCTGTTAACTAATTGAAGTGCCGTGATTCGAGGGATTCCACCGGGGATTCCGCACGGGACTCGGACTGCGGACTGGTCTGCATAATGAGATGGAAGCATTTTGCTCCAATTACCGTTAAGTGCCGGAAAATGCTGTGCACAGCTAACGCACGAATGATGGAGTAGAAAGAGAAAGAGAGAGAGGGGAAGTAGGAATGGGAATCGGAATCGGAACTGGAACTAGAACAGGCTCGACGCAGTTTTCGGCGACGGGCACCATTAATCAAGGCGGAGCACGACGTCATTCCGGCTTGGCACGCCGAATGAATGCCTATTACAGTAACTATTTGCCAGTAGGGGAGAGGGGGAGAGTGGGAGAGGGAGGGGCGAGACAAGGTCGATCTGGAGGCACTTGAACGCTTGGCGCCATCAATAACGAGGCTCGCGTGGAGCAACAAACGGGAAAACGGCACAACAAACAACAAACGAGAGAGAGGGAGAGAGAGAGAGAGAGAGGAACAACAACAACAACTGCTCCACTGGACTGTGAAGTCGTTAGCGAAGAGAGGGGCAGGGGTAGTCAGGGAGGGAGGGGCTAAGCTGGAGGGAAGCTACTTGCAGCTGTCAACAGGGTGGCCAAGGTGCGGGTGACACAGGGCGAGGGTGACTCGAGCAGGAAATCGATTTGTGTTGGATTTGTTTTGTCGTGTTTTCGCGCAACTTTTGTGGTTGTCCTTCTTCCCTCCCCCTTTCTTGCCTCCCCCTCTTTGTCGTCATGGTCAACAATTATTTTGGAACTATTAATGACTGCGACGTGGCCTGCACCGTGCCCTGTCTCGCTCCCTTTCTCCTCCTTCTCGGGCTGTTTGTTTTTCCTGTCGAAGAAGAATGAATTCGCCCCGTCGCACTTTGCCCGCCGCCAATTAATCATATCTCAGGGGCGGGGCAGCAGCAGGGGCGTGGCTGAAAGTTCCAAGAACTATTGCAGCGATTATTATCGAATCGCAGTGTGTTGCTAGACAGGATGTGCGAGTGCTTCCAAGCAGGACTTACCCATCAGTTTCATCACCTCGTGGTGACTGATGAAAATGTTGAGATACCCCCGCACCGGAGGCAGCTGCCAGGCGGAGAGCGTGGCCAGCAGCAGCAGCAGACAGCGGGAGCGGGAGCGGGAGTGCGAGAAGGCCATGATGAGGAGAGATGAGTAGAGGGGAAGATGCCTGTCCAGGCCGTGCTTATTGCGCCTCCAGACGCACAGCTAATAACTTGTCAGTGCGAGCGACGCCCCAATTGGCGCTCATCTCCACGGACTCAGCTGCTGCTCGTCTCCTGGTTGGGTTACTCTTTTTGCGCTCTGACAGCCAATTTCAGAGAAGCGGAGATGGGCAAGAGGCTTCCGCTCGAGGCGCTACTTTGATTCGGTTGCCAGTTGCGACGCGGCAAAATCAAATTCGGATTCCGAAACGGGTTCCAATGGGGATGCGAGGATTCGCTGCTCTGTCTGCCAAATTGGGAACTTTTCAACCGCCGACGCAACTGCAGACTGTCCTCCAGCCTGTTCCTGTTCCTGCTCTGCCTGCTCCTGCTTCTCCTGCCTCGTTCAACTTTTGCAGTTTTGTTTTTGTTGCGGTTGCTTCTGTTTGTGTTGCTTCTGCTGGATTCGCCTGTCGCCTCGACTGTCGCCTGCATGCGGCATCAGCATGTTCGCATCGCACTCTGCGTTGCCTTTTTTATTGGCCTCCTCCTGCTCTTCCTGCTCCTCTTCCTCCTGCTTCCCCCTTGACCAACTCTGTTTGGTCTGCTTCACTCGGGGATCGTCACGTTGGCAACGTCTCGCCCCGTGGTCAGTGGCCAGTTCCAGTTGCAGTTCCAGTTCCTGTCGAGCACGTGTTCTGCTCCTCTTTGTTCCTCCTTCTCCTCCCTTTCGTCTCGTTCGTCCTGTTGAATAGAAAGTGATTTAGTTGAGTTTGGGCAGCAGTTGCAGCTGGAGTTGATGTTGGTGACACTGTGCGGTTCCCGAGTGGGTTGACAGTGGAGTGTGTATGGTATGTAGAGTATGTGGAGTGTGTAGGGTATATCTAGAGAGTGTGTGGCTGCCTGACTCTGGCTTTGCTCGCTTCAAAAACAATTTGTAAATGCGCCCGTCGAGCAAAGTTTCCTTTCAGTTTTGGAGCTGCAAAAGTAATTACAAAGTTGGAAAAAGATTAACAGCTTTAGGAGTCGCACTCAGTCGCCTCGGTTCCAGGCAGGGATAACCCACATGTATTGCCATGAGTGGCGTCTTCTGATGTTTTAATAAATTCAACTTAATTTTCGAGTGTTTTTTAAATTATTCAACGAGGCGGCAAAGCGCAGGGAAACTCCCCGGGAGCAACAATGTCTGCGTGCAGTTTGTGGTTCAAGTGGGCTGCCTCTACCTGCTCCTCCTGCTCCTCTCCCTGCTCCTCTCTCTCTGCCCTCCTCCTCGCGTGCTGCTACTCAGAATTCCATTCGAGTTGCCAACGTATTCGAATTCGCATTCGTTTGAGGAGCAGGTGAAAACTGGAGAATGAAAATGGAAATGGAAAAGTGGCAACAGTCGAGTGCCTGCGATATGAAATTGTTGCCAAGAAACCGAGCTGCGATTTCACCTGCCTGCACTGCTGCCCTTGCCTTCCTTCCCCCTCTCCCCCTCTCACACTGCCATCTCCCTTGGCAACTGTTTTTGGCTTTTGGCCGCAATAAAAATCGAAATCGGAAAACTTTGTTGCCTTTTCGGGTGCTGCTCGGGAAAAGTGTTTAAAGTTTTGCATAGCGCGGTCAAGTGCGCAGGAGACTGGGCGAACGGGTGGGCGTGGCAGAGGCTGCACATTCCGAGGAGACTTAATTAAACTTATCTGGCAAAGACGCAGGCGACTGTGTCTGTTTGTCTGTCTGTCTGTCCTGGTGACGACTCACTTGATTAAGCGGCAGATCATCGCGATGTCAACTGCAGGGGGAAAGCAGGGAGAGGGCCGGGGCAGTGGCAGGGGAGAAGCTGCCTGCAGACAGCACGAGCCGCAGCCATTCAACGAATTCATTAATAATTCAAAAGACAAATAAGAAATGCGAGTGCAGATGGAAGAGAAGGAAGCGGGAAGGGCTGAGTGAGGGAAAGAGAGATAGAGAGAGAGCGGGGGAGTATGTGGAAGAGTGAAAGAGACAGACAGAGTGTGTGTGCCTGCCGTGTGTTTACATTGCGAAGAATGTAACTGATTTAAATGGAGCAGCAGACTAACACAGCCAAGCAGGCTGCCTCTGCTCTCCTCTCTCTCTCTCACCTATCTCTGTCGCTTACTTTTCCATTTCAAGTCAAGTCGCTGGCGTGTGGCTGCTTTTCCCACCGGCATTGGTGGGGCTGCCCCCCGGAGCAGCCCGTCATCGATAACATATTAACGACGTCAACTCAATCATAATCAGGAGGCAGCCTCGCGTCGTCGTCGTCGTCGTCGTGGGATCCACTGGCAAAGACAGTTGTCTGGCTGTCAGACCTGAGAGGGGCAGGGGCAGCATCCAGGCTGGTTGAAATTTTCTGCTTAGTCACACGCATCATCAGTCACAGTCGCGCAGTTGCCACGCCCCCGCACCTCCGCCTCCGCCCGCAACCTAGTGACAAATTGAGCGACGGCACGAGGCTTTGTGTCTATTCTCGGGCAGATGAAGATGGCGACGATGATGGGCAGGCGAAGAAGAGGATAAGGAGGAGTAGTAAGGCAAGAAAACTTTTCAATTACATGATAAGCAGTCTAATGAATAATCATCTTTCTGCCACGCCCCCTGTGCCGCTCTCTCTCTCTCTCTACGCCTCTCTAGCTGCCTCTCTTCATTATTGTTATTGTTCTGCCTCCGCTTTCTCTAGTCAATTTTTTGCCATTTGCCATATTTATTGATGCTTCTCCCTCTGCTATTTACAAGTGCCTACGGCACTGTGTTAGCCGAGGGATGGGCGGGAGGTGGGCGTGGCAGGCTCGTTTCAATTATAAAATGGCTTTCGTTTCTAATTGAATCGCGAGTTTGAGGCGCAGAGGCAAAGTTAATATTTTATTTCCGCCTCGTTGTTGTTTCAATTGCTTTCCCACCTCCCCCTCCTTCTTCTCCCGTCCCCCTCTCGTGGGCACTCTCGCTGCTCCCATTTGCCATTTCTAGACTTTCTCCTGCTGCCTTCCCCCTCCCTCAGTCCCCGTTGCCAGCGGCCGCGAGGCATTTCGCTTTTGCTTCAATTGCAGACGCAAAGCAGAGGCGGCTCGTACCAGGGGGGGAGGGGAGGGTAGACTGAGCTGCGGGCCTGCCGCCCCATTTATTGCTCTCTCTCTCTCTCTTTCGTTCTAGTTGTTGTTCTTGTTGTTTTTGTTGTCGATAAACTGGCAACAGATTCGGTTGCCGGCATAAATAAAGCATGAGCCGCAGCTTCCATCTCCAGGGTTATTAAGCCAACCCCCTGCCCTCTTTCGATCCCCCCCTATTCCCCTTCCCTTCCAATTCCCTTCACAAAGTAATACGAGATTGCCAAAAGAGCTTCCCAAGTAGGCACATTTCCACTGCAACCCCTGCTCCAGCTCCATCCTGCCCTACTCGCTTGAGGCTTCTTGCTCATTTGGCAAATAGTTTTTCCTATCAAGTTGCAGTTGCTACCCCCTCCCCATCTACCAGCTCATTAGCTTTAATGCTCTCGCTCTTTCTCTCTCTCTCTCTCTCTCTCTCGCTCTGAATTTCAAAATGAACTTTTGCGGGACAAAAAGTCAGAAAACAAAATTCAAACGGAACTTCATTAAAATCGCGTAAATATTTCACAAAAATTCGAAACTAAATTGCGAAAATTCCACCAAAATGCGTTGCCAAATTGCATAGGCAACGGGGGTAGGGTAAGAGGGGACGAGGGCTGAGAGGGGTAGTGATTTTGCACCTGATGCGACAATTGCCAAAGCGCATTTTGATGACAGATTAAAGTGGAAGCGCGACAGTTGCAGTTCAGCTCGATGCGTGACGTTGATAGAGGCGGGATTGTGGTAGGATTATGTAGCGTATGGCAGAGAGAGAGAGAGAGAGAGAGAGAGAGAGAGAGAGAGAGAGAGAGAGAGAGAGAGAGAGAGAGGGATACTCGAATAAATATCATAAATAAATTGAAAATGTAAACGATATTTGTTGAGTATTTAAATTGGCTTAAAAAGCTTTGAAAGCTCTGCTGGCAAATGAAAGTACATTAAAGCTTTGCTGCAGACTGCATAAAGTGCAGAGGAAGCTTTAAAAAGCAATTAATATGTTGCTAAAGCACAAATAAGTCGATAAATGAGAAAAGCTGTGAAAGCACATTAAAGCTCTGGCAAAGCAGACTAAACAGCTGAGATTGCAGATTGTAAGCCATTAAAAGCTCTACAGTGCAAATGTTTGCTACCTACGAAATGCGTTTGATATGACTTGCTCTAGTCTTAATACTTTAAATAATCTACATAGATATTCCTTGTAATTATCATATAGTTTGCTATTTTATATGTTTTCCATATCTAAAGCAACTCCACTTAGTATTAAAGCTGTTAAAATTATCTAATCTACTTTTAACTCCTTCCTAATTGCAGAACTCGGCTTTGGCCTAGGGTATTTCCCTAGCGATGCTTTCCACAAAGTCTGAGAGATAGCCAGAGGGAGAGGGAAGAGCTGTGCTCGTTCTCGTGCAATTATTTTGCGTGGGCGAATTAGGGAGAGGCACTTTATAAAGGCCATTTCGGCGCACATTTTGTGCTGGGCCTAATGTCCAAAATGCTCGTCGAGTTGGCTAATTTGTACAGGCAATTAATTTACATTTGGGACAAGGGCGTCGAAGGGGGTGGCGCGCCAGAAAGCACCAACGAGGCCATTTGTGCGATTTCGTTTCATTTACAGTGGGAACGGTGTGCACAAAAATGGGCGGGGCAAATATGTAATAGAGGCTGGGCGAGAGGAATGAGGTCGATTTGTCGCTTGTGCGACGCACATGTGTAGTAAATATCGCAATTCCATGGACAATAATAATGGCAGAGCCGAGAGGCTGTTTCACTCGCACTGCTCCGCTCTCCCTCTCTCCCCTCTCTCACTCTCTCTCTCGCGCTCTTGTGCGACTTTATGCCATTTAATTTGTTGCAATCTAATTGACAATTTGTGCAATTTCAATGAACACGAACGATTTATTTAGGGTCACAATTAGAATTAGAGAAAAGAGAAGAAAGAAAGCTGAAGTATATTTGCAAATGCAGATAAAAGAGTCGGGCTGAACTCTAATAAAGTTGGAGTAGTGCCAGATACCGTTAAGTAGCTGTTTATTTGCCGCATGAGAGCAACGTTGAAAGCGAAAGTTTTACCGTTTGAAAGCATGAAACAATCTCAATTATGTTTTATGGACACTTTTCGATAGCGCTGTGGCGTGTGTTGACAACTCTGGCAGCACATAAGTGCGCACAATTTATTATTATCACCCAAGGAAAATGTGACAGAATCGCAGCTAAGCGACGACACGAGCAGGGTCCTGCTTCTCCTGCGACGTTGCGCTCGCCTGGTCGAAACTTTTATCTGGCCGGAGCCATAAAAACGACAACTCAACGAGCCATTTTAAAGCCCCTCCCTCTCTGCCTCTCTCGCTCTCTCTCCCTCTATCTTTTTCTGTCTTGCTGCTCACACAATGGGGGCAATAATCATTGATTTATTATGACTGTCATTTCGTGTTATTAAAATGGAGAAATGGCGAAATCTCAGCCCAGACAATGGCGTCGCAAGCGCACCGCAACGACTGCAATATTCATATTCAAAAGCCAAAAGGGATAAAGTCGAGAGTCGAGCTGAGTTTATGGGCATGTGGGGAGAGAGCGCCGTCTTTATGCGCAGCTTATGTAGGGTATCTTTAAGTTTTATGTGCCCCAACTAATTGAAACATCGAGTCGAAAGTCGTGTCACAAAGTAAGCGCTAAAAGCGTGCCTAATCTATGCATATTTCAGCCATAATCAGGAGGGAAAGAAGAAAGCAAAAAAGTGTAGCACACTTTTTAGGGCACATTTAGTTTCACTCCGTCGTGTCGCCCGTCCATTGTTGTCCGCTTTATGCGCTGCCCAAGCACTTAGGCATTCCATCAGCATGCGTCCATGGCGTGTCGGGCGCCAGGCGTGTGTGCGAGCAGCACAGCAAAAAGGGGGAAGCAAGAGAGAGAGAGAGAGCGAGTGAACTGTCCAAGCGCAACGCAAGATTTACATAAGTTGAGCTGCTTTTGATTTCATTGCTTGCTTTGCGGCAATTTACTTTCACTTACAGTTATCCCCGATCTATAAAGCACATGTATATAGGGAAGCTGCGTATTTAAACTGTTCCCACTATTTGCTTGCTGTCGCGCTCTGTTTGCTCTGCTGTTTCATTTCTATTGCCTACTTTGTAGCGCCGCTTCTTTTCTATTGCACGCGGCTGCTGATGCTGCTGCTGCTTTTTTCCATTGCCTACTTTGCGGCGCGCGTTGAAAAAGCTTTTAATCTGTCACACATAGCAATTAGTGTCAACAAGCTGCACTGCGCGAAAAGTGTGTGTGATTTGGGTAAAAAAAATTTCAGTTACACTTAGCAAAAAATCATAGTAAATTGTTACAATTTATCATTTTCAAATATATAAAATGTTTTTCTGTTTTTTGCACATTATTTTAAGTTTAATCTGCATTTTCTAAGTAGTCTATTTTTTATTTCTGCATATTTAATGAATGTTTTGTGTATTTTCCAGCTTTAAACCAGTTTTTTTTCTAATTTGTTAGTCTCCTTTAATTCCAAGTATTTTCTTCAATTAGTTTTTCTTATTTCATGCGTTGCTTTTGTTTATTTATGCATTTAGCACATGTGATTTTTATTGCTACCTTATCAACTTTGATTTCTGCACTGTATTTATTTATTTATGCAACCTCGTTTGTTTACGCTCGTAAATAAATTCGAGTTTTCTCGCAGAATCAAATTAAACTCAAGCCAAACTCGGCTAATTTATTCGACTATTCTGTCTGCGCTGGAAAACTTTTTGCCCGAAATTCTCAAGTGGCCTGAATAGTTTATTGCAGCCAGACCCCTCCCCCTTTTCGTCACAGTGTACGCTGCGAGAGCGAGAGAGAGAAGGGTATAGCGGGAGGGAGAGATGCGAAGACATGTCCAGTTGGGTTAGTTTCCGGGCAAATGGGAAATCTGAAAATATTTATTTAGTTTCGCTTTGAAGTGGGTCGTGCGACCCACTTCCCCTCCCACTCCCTGTCCCACTTGGTTAGTCACGGCCTGAGCTGGTGTTGAGTGCGGGAGCTTGTGTATTGTGTGTAGTGTTGGAAAAAGTGTTTAGCAAAACACATTAAATGCTTACTTATCAAAACGCAATCAGCTTAAGAGCTGTCAGGCCCGTGGACTGTCAACTGATATGAAATGTTATGCTTTTAATCCTTTCATTGGCAATTCGACGCGGCGCACGGCCAGTTATGGCCAGTTAACACGCACAGGCACACGCGCACACACACGCACAAGCACACACATACACAGTGGGTTAATCCTTCTGGTTGCCCGCTCTCTCGGCTGCTGAGAATGATTCGCACTTTTCGCAGACACTTTCATGCGACGCTCGCTCGCGTGTAATATTTCATTTCACAGTGGCGTCGCGGAGGGGGGTGGGGGTTGGCGGTGAGTGACAACAAGGGTAATGAGAAAAGCGCCTTGAAATTTAAGCGCTTAAAGCCGCATTTAAGCCTGTCAACACGGCTCTTAGGGATCCCGTTATGCCCGACCTTGTTTCGCCTGTCGCAGCACGCACGCGGCACCGCAACTTCGACCGCAGCAACGCGGCAGCGCGACAAGTGCCAAAATGACGGTTATAATGCCGCGTATAACGGGCTAACGTTGTTATTGTTGTTGCTGTTGAGCACGTCCGACAGCGCTTGCTGCTTTTATAAATAATATTGTTAACGCGTTGCACGGCAGGAACTGCTGCACACTGGACGGAGATGTCACTCACTACGTCACTCTGCCGGCTAACGACGAAAGGCAACTCGTAACACGTCGAGGCTTGTTACGTGCGCGCGCTCGCTCTGCTCAACGCGAACTGATTCAGGCGAAAGGCTGCGTGCGACTGACAGCAGGCAGGAGCCGACGAAAGCTGCAGGCGCAGAAACGAAAGTCAAGAGCCGAGCCAAAGCCGAGCCGAACCAAAGCCGAGTCGAGCCAAAGCCGAGCCGAGTGAACGGTAAGCCGAGCCGATTCACCACACCACGCACGAGGCACGCTTCGTGTTTGCGTCGTGTGGGCACATGCGCAGCGCATGACGCAAGTTTGCCGGCTTTGTGCTATGTGCCGTGGTACACTGCGCTTAGCAAGGTAGGGGAGCGGGCGCTGCACTGGCGGCAGCAGCAGAAAGGACAATTGTTTGTGCTCGCTTTTGTTGTTGTTGGTGTTTGTGCCCCGCCGTATGCAACTGTTGCGCATTTTTTCCGAAATGGCCGAGCAAAGCGTTTCGTAGTTGTTGTTATTCTTTTGCTTATGTTTTTGTTTCGAGAGAGTGCGAGAGCGCGTGAGAGTGAGAGTGTTAGGTTAGTTCGCCGTGTTTAGTCGAGATTAGAGAAAGAGTGAGGTGGAGAGGGAGAGAGCGAGGCATGCATATTGATGAAGCGATAAGCTAATAAGCATATCACATAATGCGATGATTATTGGAAATGCCCCAAGCGGGCGCGATTAAATGAATACTAATTGTGAACTTGTATATGAATGGGAAATATGATATATTTAATTTCCCTGAGGGGGCGACATTTGGGGCGAAGGAAATTAGATTCTTGTGTAAGATATTAATTTCTGGTGTTATTTATTCAGTTTTTCTTAATGTTATATTAGATTACAGTCGTATTGTGTAATATATAATATTAGCTATTGATTTTGTGATTTTTTATAATATAATTAGATATTCTGAGTGCTGGAAGAGCAAAAAATGTTATGAAGCCTAATTAATAAAAGTAATAATAAACCAAAACGAAATGAAACTAAAGGTTGTTAATATAATAATTTATAAAAAAATTATACATGCTTTTTCTGTTTTTGAAGTGTTCAGAAAACTGAAATTAATCATAATCTTAATCAACTTTTCTTAAATTTCACTTGAAAATCGCTTGCAATTTGCGCATAATAATGGAAATTTTGACATAGTTGTGCGGGAAAATGCAAGAGCGGAGACGGAAGTGCATGTGATCTCGAGCTTCAATCGGCTTCCATAGGAATGTCAAGCATGCATGCGAGAGTGTGTGTGCTTGACTGTGACAAGTAGCCCTATTTGTTGTGCTGCAAATTCAATTTGTCACTCAAAAGCCGTCGAAATGAAGCAATTTCCTGTTCGCTGCCAACAACAGCAGCCCGAAGGGGGCGCAAGATGCGGGGCGGGGCGGGACGTGGCATCCAGTCAAGCAGCAGCAGCAGCTTCGGCCGTAAAGAGCAACATTTTGCAAACTAATTAAATGAAATGAACTCAACAAAGTTGGCCCCGAACTAAGCAAATTGGGCAACTTGTCGTAGTAATTACATCAAAATATCTCAAAAAAGAAAGAAAAGAAAGAGAAAACGAAGGAAAAAGCGCAGAAAAAAGGAAAATGTGTATGAAAACTGTCAGTTTGATTCATTTGCACCGAAAAACTTATCAGGGCAGGGGCAGGAAGGCCAACAGGAGCTGTCCGAGGCTGACAGATGGCCCAAAGAGAGGGAGAGAGAGAGAAAGAGTGACAGAGAGGGAGACAGACAGAAAGAGAGAGGTAGAGAGAGTGCTGGGAAGTATTTTAACGACACAAAGCTTAATTTGCTGGAAGAACGAATGTCAATTAAAATTTTTTAATGAAATAACTTTCTTTGATTTTCCCAGAGAGCCAGGGAGGGGTGAGGGGTGAGAGAGGGGCACGGGGCACCTACCGTCTGTGCCTGCTGCAGAAATTCAATTAAAAAAGGTTGATTAGTTCGCAATTACAGTGTCAAACGCCTCAAATATGCCTCATTACCGAAAAACAGGCAAATGGCCGAGGAAAACGCCAAAAGAAAATCAAGGAAAATTCACACAAAAAAAAGAAGAAAAAGTGCAAATGCCAAGAGTTTGTTTTAACTTGGTGACAGCGTACGCAGCGGGAGGCAGCCCGGCGGGACTTTTAATTAAGAAAGAGAGAGTGGGAGAGGCCGACAGGGGAGACAGCGGAAAATATTCAAATTGGAAATTATATCAAGGCATAGGAAAAATAATTGAAAATCTGCACGCTGTGTGAGAGGCAGTGAAAAGGGGGAGGGGCAGTCGGTCAGGGGGTTAACCCTTTTTGCCGCTGCTTGACGCCGTTTATGACATTTACACGTGCAACACGGAGTGTAATTTGTGGCAAGTTTGGAAGCTGCTGCCACGTGCAATTAGTCTGCGTTGCATGTGATAAAGATAAGGCTGCATAGGGAAGGGGAGTAAGCTTTAAAATGGACTCGGCTGGCACTGATAAGCAAAAAACAGAGGCGAGACGCTGTTATCAGCGCTGCCAGTCACACAGGAGAAGCCCAGAACTGCTCCCTCCCTCCCTAAATGAGTCCAGCTCGTTCCCAAGACACATGCAGAGAGATTAGAGAGGGCGATGGCGAGGGGGCGGGGCGTGATAAACAGCAGAGGTTAGCTGAGCCACCCCAAAGTGCAACAAATTGTATTGGGTAAGCTCTGGCAAGGCGGATAACCAGAAGCAGCAACAGCAGCAACACTGAGCGACGCTTGACTGTTGCCGGAGCAGCAAAAGCTGCAGCAAAGTGGCAAAGTTCACACCAGGGGGAGAAGGGGGGAGGAGGTCAGAGTGAGAAGAACAGGAGTGCGGGCACGGGGACGGGGTGCAACCCTAAGCGGGCTAAGGAAAAGGATAATAATGCGAAAGCGACTGCGAGCACAAAAGCAAATACGATGTGAGCCACTCGATCTGTGGCAGCGACTGCCATTGCCACGCCCCCTGCTTCCTGCAACCTCCCCCTACCACTCTCCCACTCTGCAGTATGTGTGAGCCAGAAAAAGCAACTGAAAATAGAATCAAATCGCAATAAAACGAAACGGAATCCCCTTAATGCCGCATGTAAACAAAATGGGCACGTGACCCGCAGGCGGACTGCCCCCGCTCCCTGTCCCCTTCCCTTTCCCAGCCCCTCTCTGCACTCCTCCTCCCGTGCTGCGACTAAGAAACTTATGCGCTGCTGGCGCCGAACAAATTGCCGCGTAAGATAATCCCGACGGGCGCAGCTGCAGCAGAGAACCGAGTCCTGCGGCGCCTCCATAAAGCACAACTGCAGAGCAGAGGGAGGAAGAGTAGGAGGAATCCTTCACACTTGACCGGGCACACTCAGAACCGAGCAATCCGCTCGCAGTTCACACTTGTCCAGGCCGTGTCCAGTTATCGCTGTCTTCAGTTATCCTCGAACGCCACTTGGCGCCTTACAAATCGCAGCAGATTCCCAAATCAAATATTAGAGCAGGAGAAGGGTTGAGCAGACGGATAGAGAGAGGAGGAGGGGGGAGGGAGAGTGCAACAATGGATGCAGCCATCGAGTAGCGAGGAATCTGCAATACTTTTCGCTGTCCACAACAAAAGCAGCTCCAACTCGGACACTTCCTGCAGTGCCTCTTCCTCTTCCTCTTGCTCCTTCACCCTTTACTCCACTTCCTACTCACCCCTATTCCTCCCTCTGTTGTTGCCTGTTGAACGATTTGCTGCCACATTTTGGGGCATTTCCTGCATTGCTTCAACGCTTTTCGCTCTCATTGTCAGTGCAGAAAGATGCAGGAAATGCACAAGGAGGGAGGAAGGAAGGTGGCAGGAGGAGCAGGGTGGCCTGCCATTTGCAGCTGAAGCGTCTTCAATTTTGATATCTCTGATTCCGCTCGCCTTGGCCTGCTGCCAGGTCTGCATGCCGCACGTAGCTGCAAGTGGTTAATTACCTCGATAACTGGAGGATTACATAAGGATGACAGCCTGGCAGCATGTGCGGCCAATGGCCTCCAAATTGGCCCAAAAGAGGAGCAACTGCACTTGGTTTTATGCCTCGCAATTTACTCTGTTACAAATGAATCTCAGAGAGGGGAGGGCTTCTCCCCGAGACTTTTATGGCGCAACTTATGAAGTCCGAGGATGATAATGGAGCCGACACTTCTCGCCGAGATTGGCTGCCATTCAAATGCGCCAACAAGTCGGGCGAGGGCGCCGCGGGCCAAGGCCAAGTTTGCGTGTAGTTGGCTGCCATAAAGCAAACTACACTGAGAGAAACGCAGGGCAATCAGTCACGCGAAACGTGCTTGATGACATTGGGGGGGTTACGCAGGCATTACGGGTATTCCCGCAGCAAACTTTCGTGCGTCAAAATTGTTTGCTGCTCTGAGGCATAAGCTGAGGGGGAAGAGGAGGAGGAAGCAGGAAGTGGGGAAAGGACTGGAAACTTTGCTAGCCAGCAGGAGTCGCCATCAAGTGACAGCCTCCATTTGGAAGTGGGCCAAAGGATAAGCAGCGTCGCAACACGAAAGATGCGCCACGAACAGGACAAGGAACTAGGGAGGAGGGGGAAGAGGGTGAGGGGAAAGAGGGTGGAGAGCAACAAGGAATAAAGAAGAAAGACAACTTCTTGCTCGACGCTTTTATTACGCCTTCCTGTCTGGCGAGCGAGGCCGAAAGTAGTGCCAAATTCGCATGATTGGAAAAGCGATGGAGCCAGACAGCACTCCGGGATGGAGAGAGGGGAGGGGTGAAGCTGAAGGGGAGTCCTGCTGGGGAGCTGTACTAAAGTAAATGAAGCGTGACGCTTTGTTTTCCTTTGATTTAGTTTTATGAGTCTACATCGGATGTAATTGAATTATGCAACTTGGCGCCGACGCCCAACGCAGACGCCTTTATTAGCATTCGATCGTAAAAGCGACTGTATCAAGGCAGGGAAGGGGCAGGGGAGGGAGAGCACGAAGGGGGAACGATGACGGGCATGACGGCTGCGATGAGCATGATAATAGACAGGATGCGGCTGTTGCACAAAATGGCCGCCTTTCAGCCTGTGCCCCGTGGAGGTCTCCATATGAAGGATGAAGTTGGGAGAGGGTAGACTACCAGATGGGAAGGGAGAAACATGGTTACGCTCTTTAGCGGGGATATTTGATTTTTAGATGCCGCGCTCGGGCCAACTGGAATAGAACGCGCAATGAAATGAGTTGGAAAATATGTCTGCGGTTGCACGACAAAGGGATGAGGATGCAGAGGATAGAGCAGTCCGAAGTGGATGAGGAGACTGGGGTTGGACCACGTCGACACACAACTAGCTCGATAAACGCGTGCGATTCGCAGAACTCAATCAGGCGACGTCATTAACTGATAAGAGATAAGAGAGAACGATGTGAGATGAGATGGGAATGAGCTCCGAACCGAATGGAACCAGTTATGAAATTAACTCCAGATGAAACGAGGAGTGCAGACAACCTGAGTGACTTGACACGAGTGGACAACGAGTTGCAGGTTGACTTTGATGCTGGATAAACTCAAAGAGACTTTAACCAGGTCGATCCCAGAGGGATTCGCTTTGGGTTTCGCTTTCGACCTGCTCATAATTAATATGCGAGTTTCCATGGTGCAATCTGTCACTGTGGATAAGGAGTGCAGGCGAAGCAACCCTCAGTCCTTCGATTAGTCCCTGTTGCCATAACGAACCCAAGTGACATGTGACAGCAGGAGGATGGAAGAGGGTAAGTGGAGGGGGAACCACTGCAGACTCCGGTTCCCGCTCCGATAGTGATTGTGATTCAGATTCAGTGGCTTCCAATTACAGTTTCATGCACTGCGAGGCGATTCCCAGTTCCACGCCAGGAGGAATCATCCCACTTTCGAGTGGAGGAGAGTTCAATCCGAAAGCTGACACACATTGAAATCGAAATCGAAGCGAGACTCAGCCTGATGCTGCACACTCCACACTCGGCAACTGCTCAGCCTCCCCTCGCTTGCAACTCAACTCAACGAGCGAGGGCTAGGCCAATCGACAGCTCGGGCATTTGTGTTGTGTTGTGTCCTGTCGGACAAGGACTAAGCTGTGTAAGCGACGCCTGGACACATCAGGATGAGCAGGTCCATGTGGGTACAGAAGGGAGGAATGCATCAAGTATATCGTAATTCCAATCAACAGGAGTGGACCGAGGACTGTCGCGTGGCACAACAAGTTTAGGACTAAGCAGAATCCGAGGATTGAACGAGGATTGCTGCAGTCAACGACAACACGCAGCTTACCAGACTTGAGATACCTTTCCCTCCTCTGCGTGCGTTCTTATGGACTACTCCTAACTCGTTCAACTTCTCGACGCGTCGTAGAGTTGCCTAAAAATGTTCACGTCCCTCGAACGTGACCAAAATGTTTGCCCATAAATAAGGCAAATATGAGAATAAAGAGATGATGAGGCCAAGATGAAGCTGAAGACGAGCATGGAAGCATGAAGCCACCACAAGAGAATCATTCGCTGGTCCCAAAGTTTCGCAGTCAGTTAGGGAGTTCATATGTTTTCCCGGGAACTGAATAAGCACGAAACCTTTGAAAAATTCATCAATGAGTCGAGCGAGTCGCAGCTGAAAGGCGTTGCCTGGCTGCCTCTTCCTCTTCCATCTCCCTACTGACTCTTCCTCTTCCTTCTCCCTACAGACTCTTCATTCCTCTCCCCATCCACCCAGCAGACATTAACCCCAATTGGCTAAATGGCTCATTAGGTCAGTGGGGGAGTCACAGTCTTCAGAGGTGTCCGTCCTCAGCCATTCAGGAGTTGCCCCATGCAACCAGTCGTTGGGGCATTCAATGGAAACAAATGGAAACGCAAGCGAGTTGCACTGCGCGTGGTCAGTTATAATTAGGAACGCTTTCGTGGGTTTACGGACAAAGCGATTAGCGAGAAGAGAAGGTGAAATGGAGTAAAGCGAACTTGGTTAGCACTTCTGGGTTGACCCACTCGGGGAGATTCCTCCTCCCCTCCAATTTCAATATTCTTAATTGACAACATGCCTCGAGAAGCCCTAGCGACCCATAAACATATCGAATACAGTCGAAGTCCAATTCCAAGCGAGTCTGAATTATGTTCGAAGTGTTTCCTGAGAAGGAAGAGATGGGAATGGGGACTAGAGTTAGAAATGGGTGCGGCGTGGACACGCATAAGTCAATGAGGACATGTTCCCGGGTCTGTTGTGGATGTCGCGTTGATTAACTGCTCGTAAACCAGACGATTACCAGGGCTATTTGGGATGAAGGAAGCTTCCTAGATAAACAAACTCAAGAAGGTCGTATGCGCTGTATGACTGTGGGATATATAGAGATATCTGCAAGGGAAAGTTCCTCGTGTGGAACTGGACCAAGGGAGGACTTGAAAGCCGCTTCGAGCTGTGGAACGTTTACCGTTATGATTGTCGGTTGCGACATCCGACCCCTCCCCTTCTGTTTCGCTGCTTCTCCTGAACTGTTGAATTTGCATTGAAGTTGCACGAAGCTTGCGGAGCTGCCCCACAATCAAGGCAGGGGAGGGATTGAGGCAGACGCAGGGCTGTAATTGCTTAATTTGATTACGTGCCGCCGTAAAAAGCAGAACAGGAAATTTGCACACACACAAACGCGCTGTAACACACACACACACACACTCACACTCGGGACTTTGTAATGAAGTCGATTTGGATGGATGTGGATGAATAGGTGGATGGATCTAGGTGGATGGATCTAGGTGGATAGGCTTTTAGCAGGCATCGCACACGGGTGGTTTGAGTCAGTTAACTCCCTTCTACTTCCCCCTCCGACGACAGTCTGGCAACTCCCCCGACTTTAAAGCGTTGCCCTGTTGCCAAACAACTCAATTTATGTTTCGGTTGCGGCCCAAGCTGAAACCCTTCGGCCGAGTGTCGCCAACTCCACAACAACAGCAACACAACAACAACAACAACAACAGTAACAACAACAACAACAGCTACTGCAGGCGGCTCTAAGTAACTGTAAATCCAGGAGCAACAATGGCGTCAAAGGCACGAAATGGAAAACCGTTAGGTTTGCTTCGGTTTCGCCTGGTTCGCTCGTGCGATAATTAGAAGCGACCTCTGCACGCTCAATTAGAAGCTTGTAAGCAGAGCACGGGACAGGTGAAGGGGCAGGGGGAGGGGCAGGGAGGCAGTGGGACAACACGAATGTATAAACACTCTCCCAGTTAGTAGTGCAGCAACAACGGGGAGGAGGAAAGCGAGAACAGCCGCAGGGACTGGCAAAATGGCCGCAGCGTCGAAGGGAAACACGCGACGAACTGCAGCTAAAAGGGGGAGAAGGAGAGAGGTGGAAGGGAATGGGGAAGGGGGGATTAGGCCGGTTTAAACACGCAGCACGAGCTGGGCCCAAGGAGGAGGCAGGTGGCGCTTTGAATGTCTTAATTAACTGTTAGTTGCACTCGACGAAACAGCAGGGGGAGGGAGAAGGAAAGAGAGTGGAAGGGAGCGGGAGGGGGCGGGAGGAAGCCAGCGAAACTGCCTGTTGTTGGCACCAAATCATGTCGAGGACGCGCACGTTGTGCCCCGAATGTATTTATGATTCGCAATTATTTTCGGAACGAGACACGCTTTGTTGCAGGCGGAAGGCGGAGAGGGAGAGGGAGAGAGGGAGAGAGAGAAGCATAGAACTAGGCGCACTTATCTGATCCGCGGATACACGAAGTGTGCATAAAGTGAACACGTCGCCATCATCAGCGACACACACTCTCCCTCTCTCTTTCTCTATTCCTCTCTCTATCTCACTCCTAGGCGAATTTGTTGTTTTATTTTGCGCTGTTGGCGCGCGGCGGCGCCAGACGAAAGTGTTTGCCAGACAAATGGCAAGGGAGACGCCAGAGGAAGGAGCGAGTCAGCCAGAGGGGAAAGGGGTAAGGGGTAAGGGGTAAGGGGTAGACGGGTGTGGAGACTGGGCTTACATGTCACTTGGCCATAAAAAAAGTTTATGTCTGACATGAGCCAAAAACAATTTGCATATTTCTCGACTGGATAACAACTTAATTTAGGATACATTCGAGCTGCGACTGAGACTGGAACTACTGCGTAAGCTGTCACAGTAGAGAAGGCGCTGAGGGAGGGAGGGGAAGGGGAATCAAGCGGTAGTGTCTGTGGCCATAGCCCGCGGGGTGAGGTCGTCGTCGTTGCGCAGCCAACCGTTTGTCGGAATTGAAAATTTAATTTCGTAGATGACGCTGGCTAGGAGCAGAGGGAAGGAGTGGGGTAGGGTAGGGCAGGAGCAGAGCCTTAGCCGGCGAAGTTGAGCAATTATTTGACAACTGGCCTTTGGCGCTTATCCTATTGCTTAGCTGCGTCGCTGGAGTGAAGTGGAGCTGCTGCTGCTGCTGCTGCACCTGGAATGCAATTTATTTGCTGTCGTCGTAGTTGACTTTTGACTGACGCCATATTTTCCGCAGCATTTGCAATAGCCGCCAGCTCATCCGCAGCAGGAACTCGCTGAGGCAGCAGCCGACAGTCCTGACAGAGATGCATGCCGCATGCCGCATGCCGCATGCCGCATGCGGCACACGCCTGTGGCCGGGCATCGATGCTGTGCGGCGGCCATTTCTCAAAGTGTCGGAGCACTTGCTGCAACTCGAGATGCAGAAACCCGAGCGGAAAGAAGTCTGGGCAGGCGGGTAGTTCGAGGAGTGAGGTCTGACGCTGAGCTACCCAACAAGACAGTTGATATATTAGCATAATCTGAGTGGGATAGAGCAACAGAAAGAAAGGGCTGAGAGGAAGACTTGCCGCTCGGATGGCAATTAGTGCAGCGCAGAGTTCAAAGTTGATTAGCTGCAGCTGAGAAATGAGTGCAATAAGCCAGACAGAGCGGATACCCTAGAGCAATTGCTGCCCTTGCCCCGGCAACTTGATGCGCTGCCTTTGAAGTGCTGCGAAAAAATATGATTAGAGGCAATTTCAGCTGCGTTTACGGCAATAAAAGCAACGTCGTAATCTAATTGTGAGCGAAGAGAGCGAAAGCCAATTGCAGCGGGTAAAGTGGGTGAAGGCAGTGGGCGAGAAGTAGGCGGGGCGGGACCAACGGGTAGGTAGCTAGCTTAGCCGTAGCCAAAGAGCAAAGGCAACCGAAATGAAATCGGCTTCATTCACTTTGTGTGCGGCGCACGAAACTGGATTTCGCTTTCTAAGCCACTTTGTGGCATAGTAGCAGGAACAGGAGGATGGGGAAACGTAGCAGGAAAGCCATTTACTCGTGACCAGCAAACAGGAAGGGAATGGAGGATGGAGCAACTTTAAATGCATTCCGCGTTGCTTTCACCTTTCGGCTTAACGGGCAAACGCTTCGCGTATCCGCGTGTGCCGTGTCAAATGGCAGCGTTGTTTTCTTTCCTGCACGCCACGTAGCACGCTCGTTTACCAACACTGCACGCTGTGTGCCCGCTGCACAACACTGCACTGCGTGCTAATAAACTTGAAACTTTGGAGAGCGCCCAAAAAGCGAGTTGAAACTTTTTCATTGCCTGCGTGCCTTGCTTTGGCTCGGGGAGGGATCCCTCCTCGGCTGCTCTTATCCTTACGGTACCTTATGCTCTTCTTCCCTTGCTTCTCTTTATTGCATTTTCTCGCTGCTTCTTCTTCCTGCTCTCAATTGCATACTCGCTTTTTTTGCGCTGCCTTAGCGCCGTCGTACGGGCGCCGATGCGCCCCACGTTGGGCGCCAAATGAATTTCATTTCACAGACGCAGCTCGCGCGCGCAATTTTATTCGCTGTCAAACGGAATTCGCTTCCATTGCGCCAGTTGCAAAAGTTTCCTGACCTCCCCTCCCCCTTGCATAGTTCCACCCCCCCCCCTTAACACTCCTCTCTTGCCATGGAAAAAGTAGAAAACTCATGAAATTAATTTGCCAGCTTCATTTTGCTTTTTTGCCAGTTTTCGTTGTTTTTGCCTCGGTTTCTACCCCGCCCGCTTCTCCTACTCCTCCTGCTCCGCCAGCTGAAGTCATCAAGTTGCCAGCTGCCTTTTAAGCTAATTTGGCGAGTCCATATCCCGTTGCAGCTGCAGCTCTCACATAGAGCATTTTTAATCCCGGCCTGATGATGCTGCTGCTGCCACGAAAACTCACTTAAATGCTCGATGATAACTCCGATATAACGGGACACGCACTCGAGGGCCGCAAAAACAGTTTGAAGCTCTTAACAAGCTCTGCCTGCCGTTGATTGCTGAAGTAGGGAGGGGTCAGTTGCCTGCTGCCTGTTAATGTTGCCGGGGCAACAGACAGTTCGACAGAGACGGAAATAGAGGAGGCGAACACTTTGGCAATTTGCAATTGGCATATCGAGAGCTGAGTCCAGTAAGGCGGCGGGGCAGAGGGGCAGGAGCATGGACCGGGCGAGGTGAGGCAAGTCCAGTCGAGAGTCGAGAATCATTCATGCATGCGAACAATCCACGGCTCGACGCACTTCCATGCAAAAGTGGCAACTGGTGTCCAGCACAGGCTACGGCATCAGCTTCAGTTGCAGCTCGGGCTCTGGCTACAGTTGGCATGGGTACGCGAGGCGAGGCGAGGCCAGGAATGTGGTGCAAAATCACGCTAGGCTGACTCCGTGCGCTTATTTACAATGTAATATTTATGGTTCAACCTAATTCAGGCGAGTTTTCATTGCCAAAAAAGCTGAGCACGCTAAGCGAATTCCGTTTTTCCATTTTACGTACTCGGAAAACGAAATTTCCAGTTGATACAAACCAAAAAGAGGCCACAATTTATTGCTTGAACAAATCAGTAACGAAATCGGATCATTTTTAACAAAGTTATGAGCGTTAGTTAGGGTATACGTGAGTATATCAGCAGAGTAATGCAAGCTGCGACTGCCAGTAAGGAACGTGCCTCACACTGAGGTTATTAGGGAGCCTAATGGACACAGAACGATAGCAAGGAATGTGCTCGGCCAGACTCAGCTCGTCACATGGCAAGGCGAGTTCATTGCTTAAGCTTTGCCAGACAAAGGTCAAAGGGCATGAGCGGCACGTGTTGAGAAGTTTTTTCAGGGGCCAAGCTTAAAGTTCAACAACGAAACACGAAATGAAATTAATTTCATGGCTGAAAAAACACGCAAAATCGTAAACAATTAAAAACAGGTTCCCCGAAAGTACGCACACATGAGAGGGGGGAGAGAGAGCAAGAGATGGGAGTGAGTACGACAGAGAGTTGCAGGAATTTTTGGCAAAATCAACACACAGAAATGTGTAGAGCGGCAGAAGACCCTCTTCGGAGTGTGCCCCCAAATAGATGCCTCAAGTTTGCTACTCGACTCGGCAATAAATGTCAGTTCTGGGAGCGCAACGAATCGCAAACAAACCGCAATTTTTGCAACACAAGGCAGAGAGAGGAGGAGAGAGGAAGAGAGAGAGAGAGAGGGGCTGAGCCTCCATGGCCTACGAGTGTGAGACAATTGCGGAAGTTTGCAACTCGTTTGATTGGCTCAATTGTCCGCACTTTGAGCCGGACATGCAATTAAAGTTTGCGGTCGTCTTCAGTCTGACTTGAGAGAGGGGTGCGGGGATTGCAGGAGTGGGGCTAGAGCTTGTCCAGTGAGTCGAGTGATTCAGAGTGTTTTCACATGAAAAGTGCTCTCCACAGACGACTTCGACTTCGATACTTTTAATTGTTGGACAACTCTCAGCTTGGCTGACTCCTCAACCTCTCTCTCATCCTCAATCCTCCTTTGACTTATCAAGGATGCAAGCGATGTTTGTTCATGTGGACACGAACAAGTTGCAACTGCCAAGCGAGACTAAGTGAATCGTCTGCCAGGCAGCAGTAGGAGTGGCTGTTGAAACAGAGAAAGAGAGAGTGCAAACGAAGACAGCAAACGCCATTGGACATGTAAATACATGTGCGAAAGCGCGCACCTGAGATATCGGCACGCCACGAAGGCGTCTCCGCAGCACTTCGCTGTCTAACGCTGGCGAGGCTTTGCCCCTTTGCAAAGGGGGCGTTCTGGTTACCGAATCGTATTGCCTTAGAACGAAAACGATGGTAAATACGGTACGTAATAAATAATGCTGCAGAGCCATTGTCCTGTTGTTCAATTGATCTGGCATTGGAAGCGTTGGCAAGTGCTGCGTGCCAGCCTGGGGAAAGCGACAGCTGCCACATGCCACACGCCACACTGCCACTTGAAGTGAGTCGAGTGTAAGGCATTAGCTGCATTGTGCAGCTACCATAGGCGGCACTACCGTAAGAGAGAGGTACGCTTACTTACTAACTGCAGGGTATTTCCCACACTGACTTTTATAATTCAAAATCTGTACAAATAATTAGAAATCATCCTTTCTCTTTAGTTTTCTACAGTTTTAACTGACTCTACTAAGTTCTGCCTCTACCAACTGCACTACTTTTCTTGGTAACCCTAAAAATTGAAGATTTTCCTCCAAGTTTGAACTTCCAAGTCGCATAACATGGCGAAAAATCATTCGATTTTCATGTGGTTTGTAATTTCATGCGTGGTTTATCTCATAGTTTGATTTTGCATTCAAATTTGCTGCATTTAAAGACATTGAATTTTTCGACGATTTTTCCATGCTACCCCCTTACAAAAATTTCAAAATTTTTTCAACATTTTTTTTCTTTAATTTTGAATACAAAAAGATTTAACTAGCTGAAATTAGCATAAAAATTGTTTCCATAAGGTTTTTCGCTGAAAAATGTGAAAGATATCGAAAATATTGCCTACTTATGAGCGCAGAGGGGAAGCATTGCCTACTTTTGAGGGCACTTGTGCGCTGCGCTTTACAGGGTATGCAAATGATTGGATTTTTTAACTAGAAATGCTGCCTCCTCTTCTTGACTGCCTCTTCCCCTCTCTTGCACTCCGTTTCCCCTTCTCCTGCTCTTTCTTTTCTCCAGCTTTCTTGCCTTCTCTCTAAAATTGCCCAACTAACCGCAAGCGCTAAGAACACTTCAAAGCGCATTTGCTTTGCCTCTCTTCTCTTTGCCAACCGTTCCTTGCGCTACCCTCCACCCTCACTCCTCAGTCACCTTCCCCGGGCCCCTGTGCCGCGCTTAATGTCTCCATGTACGCGTTGTCCTTGCGGCCGTGCCACAGATTTTTATGACATTGCAGCACATTAAATTTTACAGCTTATCAAAACAGTTGACACTTCCTCCTCTCTACTCCCTCCCTGCTCTCTGCTCGTTGCTGTTTCCGGTTCAGCTTCAGGTTCGGGTTCGGGTTCGGTTACGGGTTCAGCTTCAGCTTTGACTGGCAGCTGGCGGGCGACCGCATTGACAGGCGCTGCGAGGGACGTGGGCGTGGGGCGGGGCACGGGTACAGGCGGCTCCCTTGACGCCATTTACATTTTGGTTAACTGTAAATTGGCTTTGTATGCGCAGCATGGAACGAGCGGGGCGTGGCAGGCAGGCGGGCAGGCAGGGGGGAGGGCAAAGTTTTTTGAAGCTCATTGAGCGCGTTAATTGATTTGCGCGCCAAACAAAGGCAAAGTTTGAAGCGCAGCCGAGCGGGGAAGGCCAGGCCAGGGCTGGGCGGAGGGGAAAGGAGGGGTGCGAAGATTGAAGGACATGCGAGCAGATTGCCGGTCAAAGGGAGGGGGGGGGGAGGCAGGCCGGCAACAATAGCGATGGGACCAAAAGGCCAATTGTCGGCGGCGGCGGCGACGCCATTGCGGCACAATGAAAGAAGTCCTAAAAAATATGCCAGCAGGGGGAGCCACTGTGCGGTGCGAACTGTGCATGTGTGCGAGGGTGTGCATGCGTGTACGTATGTGTGTGTGTGCGTTCGGTTCGCAAGTGAAGCAATTTACAAAATGACATTATTTGAGCGCAAAACATAAAGAAAAGCAGTGGCGGCGTGCCAAGGGGGGAGTCGAAAAAAAGAATTACCCCAACAACTAAAAGAGACAGCAATTCGTTCGCTCTATCAACCCCTACCCCGAGCTACCTCCCCCTCTATCTCTCTTCATCTACTATTGCCTCCTTTTCAACCCTCACCTCCCCCCCCCGCCGTGCTGCCGTTGCAGTTCGCTTTTCATTTTTTATGTTTTTTCAAGGGAAAATCGCTCTCACTGCACAAGTTTACATATTTGCGCGCAAGAGGGCGCCACTATTTTGCGCCCCGTTCACGTTGTTTTGTTGCTGCTGCTTTCATCCGCTTTGTTTGGCTTCGTTGTCCCTTGAAAAACATTTTATAGCCTCTTGGACGGTGTGAAGGTCGCGGGGCGGGGCACCGGGGGCACAGGGCGCAAGGGGGGCAGGTCAATTGCAGCCGTTTCTGGGAATTTTTTCGTTACGGGCGGGACATGCATGAAATGATAATAAAAACGAAATAAATTTTATGCAGCGTAACGAAGGGGTGGGAGGGGCAGCGAGGAAGAGGGAGAAGGGGCGAAGAAGAGCGGGTGAGGAAGAGGGGGAGAGAGGGAGAGCGCAGGCAGTGCAGCAAGGAGCGCAGTGACTAACCAAGTACATGCACATTTAAGGGATACAACGCATAAAATAAATGAACTGCACACACACAATAAATACACACACACGGATACACACACAGGCAGACACAATACACTCCCACACACACACTCACACACAGACACAGCACGCTGACGGATATGAAGAGAAATTGCTCATAAAACAAATGACTCAGCTGTTAATGCGATGCGATGCGAAACCGAACCCAATTCGCGTTGCACAGTGTAAACGCAGTAAAGGGCCGCTTATTGATTCGCCCGCTCTCTCTACCTATCTCTCTCTCTCTCTCTCTACCCCTCTCTGTCCCTCTCACTCTCCTTTCCCCCTTTTGTTTATAGATTTAACAACAATTTTGCACAAAGCTTTTTAATTAAAAATCCGAATTCATCTGCAATCTGCGACAACTGTGTGTCTCTCTCTCTCTCTGTCTCTGTCTCTGTCTGTGTGTGTGTGTGTAACTGTGTGACTGCATATTTATTTACCTGCACGTGTGTGTGTGTGCGTGTCTGCTCGACTTCACCTTTATGAAGTCAATATTTGCACGCACCTGATATGATTTTAAATTTTTCTAGTCTCTGTTTCTGTTTCGCTTTGTCGCTGCTGCTGCTGTGTTTTATTCCATTTTATTGTCTGTGCTCTGTTCTTTTCTATTTTGTTCCGCTCTGTTTGGTTATGAGCTGATATTTCACTGAGCAATCCACTCTTTATTCCCCTCCCCTGCCCCGCTCAATGGTCGCTTTCCCCGCCTGACCCGGGCTGCCATTTTTGTTTGCCATGTCAAAATGTGCGCAGAGTGCGAAAACAAACAAGAAAAGACAAAGCATATGTACAGTGTACACTGTACATCAATTGCAGTTATCTTTCTCCCTCGATTACTCACTCTTTGCCTCTCTCGCTCTCCCGCTCTCTCTCTCTCTCTGTGTTCTCCAGCCATCATACCACAGCGTGTGTATTTTTCTTGCTCCGAAGTGTATTAACTGCAAGTTCTAAGTTATATTCTATATTATATATATTTCTTTTATCTTTGCAATATCTACAAGAAAAGAAAGAATTGTACATATATTATCTATATTTACTTTATTATTATCATTAATTAACCTTCGTATAATATCTATAAGCATACAGACAAATAAGTTCAATTATTATTTTTTTTTTTTTTTTTTTTTATTTTTTACTCTGTTAAACATTGTATAAGTAGTGTGGATAGTAGCTTTAAACAGCATGGGAACTAAGATAATAAACAGAGCTGGTTACATTGAGTAGGGTAAGTCATAATCATTTATAAATAAAAGGAAGAACATATTTATATTTTTAAAACTGTTTTCCTACTTGTCTAACCATGCCACAAAAGCTGACAAACCTTCACTTCTCTGTGCCAGTTATATTGGCAGAATCTTCAGCTTCAACTCTCCCAATTTCAACTGAAAATTCCCCTTCGCAGCGATAGTTTTCTATCGTAATCGAGAATACCCCGACAAATATTGCAGTGTAATGCAAAATTGTGCTTGTTAAACATTTTGAACACAAAGTAAAATGGTTCAATTTATGCACACACACTGTAAAGAGAGAGAGAGAGAGAGAGAGAGAGAGAGAGAGCGAGAGGGAGGAGTATATCCAAATGCAATTGTTGCCAGCAAACCAATGCGAATGACAGACAGAATTATGTAAATGTAAGCGGTGTGTGTGGGTGTGTGTGTGTGTGTGTGTGTGTGTGTGTGTGTGTGTTGGGGTGTGTGTGTGTGTGCGAAAGCAACAATGCATAATGAATGCTCCTCGATGCGTGGGTGTTCGATATGTTCATGTCATGTTGAATAAACGCTCGCACATACACACACACACACACAGATGCACCTGCAATCACACACTCACACACACACACACAGGGCTGCATTGTCCAGTGTTGCGTGCTGCTGAAACCGAATGAATGCGATTCCAACTGCCAATGCGATTGCGAATGAGTGTGTGAATCTGTGAGTTAGTGTGTGACTGTGAATGCGAATGCGTTTTGGCTTCGTGTTGTTGTTGTTGCTGTTGTTGTTTATTTTCCTGCCCCTCTACTAGCCCCGTCGCGTCTGACCCTTTGATTTATCAAATGAAATTGTTAATTTGCAGCCAAAGCCAAAGCCAATTTGAGCAGCACATGCTGCCAACCCGCTTCCCGCTGCCTGCTCCATATCCCCTCCCCTTGTTCCCAGCCCCTCTCCCCCCTTGCTATCTCTTTCTCAAGCTGCAGCGCGTCGTGCTGGCAGAAGCCACAGCAAAATGTGCAGCATGCAAAATTGGCAATAATTGACACAGCAACAACAACAACAGCAACAACAACAACAACAACAGCAACAACAACAGCAACAACACGTCGTGCAGTTAATTCAGTTTCAGTTTCAATTTCAATTTCAATTTCGACCACAAAACCAAACGAAATTTCAATTAAATCCTGCGCTTGCCCAATTAATCGATTCGCTTTTTGCCCCTTTCTCTTTCGCTCTCTCTCTCTCTCTCTCTCTCATTCTCTGCCTCTCGCTCCTCATTTAAATCAATTGCTTCGTCGATTTGTCGTTGTTAATGCAACGGCAACATGCAACATTTGTTTGCCCTGTGGTAAGCGGGAAGGGGGCAGCGAGGGTGGGCGGGATAGACAGCGAGCGAGAGAGACACAAAATTGAACACAAAAATGCATTTACCATAACCAGATTGATGGCGATTTTAATTGGCATTGATTGCGAAATAACAATTGCATTTAATAACACGACCGCATGCCTTTCTCTCTCTCTCTCTCTCTCTCTCTCTCTCTCTCTCTGTCTCTCTCTCTCTTCCACTTTCTACGTCTCTCTCTGTCTCTACCTAGCCTGGGCATTATGTAGCGTCAGGTAGAACAAGCAGAAAACATGCAACACACACTCAATCAAAAATGCTTGCATAATTCTCTTTCCTCTCTCTCTCTCTGTCTCTCTCTTTCGCTGGCTATCTCTACATGAATTGACTAAACAATTACATGCCACAGCCAGGAAAGAGAGAGAGAGGGAGGGAGAGAGAGAGAGCGGGGTCCTGCCTATTGAGGCAGAAGAAGCCAATTTTGTTGTTCAATCAGCTTGGACACGTCGAGCTTCGTTTGGCACAGCTCCATGCTGAAATGAACTAGTTCCAGTTGAACATGTCTATTAGACGGTAGGTGGAGGGGAGGTAATATAAAGGAATTCAGGAGGAACTACATCATATACTCGTACTTGATTAAGCAAGTAATTGTCAAATGGAACTAGTTCTCCGTGAACCAGCTTAATGTGCTTTGCCGCTTGAACTGATTTTATGGCTATCAAATAATGTTTTTTCTTGATTCCGCTGAGTAAGGCGTCGTTCTAGATCTCCAAGGTCTTCCTGGATAAGCTAATGATTTGTTACCAAGTTCTGGCTGAAGGAAGGTGCAATAGGGACCCTGAGAAATTTGGAAGGCAGGCTCAAATTGTTCACAATATCAGGCTCAAAGTGCAGAGAGCTAACTTTATAGAACTAGTTTCGTAAACCTTCTTTTTTCCCAAGTCCTTGCTGCGAGATTAGATAGAGATTCCCCTCGCAATGTGCAACTCCCCCAAGGGAACCAGTTCATTTAGCTAAAACTCAAAATAGCTGTGGAATAATGTGTTACCCTCGCCCCCAAAAGTCAACTCTCAACTAGGCAATTCCATTACATTTTGTTATCAGAGCGAACCGTCGAGCTGTTAACTTCAACTGCGGGCCATGCATCACGTCTGTCTATCCATCCATCCATCTGCTCCTCCCTTTGTCTGTCTGTCTGTCTGCCTGTCTGTCGGTCTGTCTGTCTGTCTGCTCGTCCCGGGCAACTTGGCGCGTGTGACAAGCCGCACTTCAGCCGCAGAGTCTTTTGTTTGACGCGAAATTCAATTAACGCGCCTCGCACATGCGGCCCACAGCCAATTTACAGTTAACCAACATTTGAATGACTTGCGTGGTGGCACCCTCCCCCCTCTCTCTCTCTCCCTCTCTCTCCCTCTCTCTCTCTCTCTCTGTGTGTGGCGGGGCGACTCTTTGATAAGTTATAAAATTTAATGCGCCATCATGGTCGTAAAATCTCTGTCGGGAGTCGGGAGTCGACAAGCGCGCTCAATGAACTTGCCACACACAATATAAAGTCATAAAACGGAAGGCAGACGACAAGGCAAGACTGGGAGCGGGGAGCAGGGGCAGGGGTAGCGCATAGAGAGCAGCCAAATATGCATGATGTACGAGGCGGCGGAAGAAGCTTGGCAAGCGAGAAGGCAGGAAGGGAGGGGGGGCAACAAAGTTGGCGTAACTTAGACAAGCGATAGGCCAATCCGTTGGGCTGGACTGGCTTTGTCTGCTGCGGTTTAAAGCGGAATGTCAGCTATGCGGACTGGCGACTGGCTGCTGCTGAGGGGGGCAGGGGCAGGTACGGGACGTCAGGTGTTGATAGGCCACAGGTGTCGCTGGCAGTCGATTTAAATTATTCCCATGTTTGGGTTTCGCTACTGCGCTGTGCATAAATTTCATAGAACGAGGAGAAGGCGAAGAAAGGAAGCGGATAAGGGGCAGGGGTAGGTTTGGTTTGGTTGTCCAGGGGAATGTCCTCTGTTCGAGCCGGCCAAGCTGACCGAAAGCAATTGGTCGAGATAAGATGTAATGGCTTTTCGCTGGCCCCAACCCCTCGAAACCCGACAACGGGTTAGACCCAACAAGCGGCTAGACCCAGCCACACCCCGCTTATCTGCAGGAGTTACGAGCTGCAGCGCGGCAAACCTCGACTGGCATTCTGGCCGCAGCTTTAAGTTTCATTTCGAGCCAAGTCAATGACACTTGGCCAAGTGCATGGCCGGCAGAGACGCAGCCACCCACGAGCCGCGGTTCCGGAACAGGCTCCCACGCCGGCTCCGGCTCCGGCTCCGGCTACAGTTGCCAGTTTAATGGTCGCTGAATGATTTAGCAGAACTGTAACCCGTAGCTGTTGCCTCCGCCCACTCGGTACCACCCCCCCTCCACACCACCCCACTCTCCCTTGCAGCTTGTTGCCAAGTTTTAGCGACTTCGCCGGCTGCGCATTTCCCACGTGTATCAGCCCGCGTTCGACTCCCCCACACTCGCTCATTCATTCGCATTCATTTGAGCTGCAATTTACATTCAATTTTAGATCAATACACCCCCCCCCCCCACACACCTCCACCTAGCCAGATAATGGAGAAGCCTTCGCGGCGCAGTTTTATATGATTTTTATTGTTGTGCAAGCCAGAGAAGCAGCAACCCCCGGCGAAGCTGCTTGCTCAGGTGCGCCAGTTCGCACATGTATTTACCTTGCCGCGTGCAGCGGAAGCAGAAGCATTCCCGCTGGCAAACTCCTTCCTTCCCCTTCCCTTACCCCTCCCTTACCCTTCCCCTCCTCAACCAAACCGGTTGCGGTCTTACTTGACTTTCCCACTTCGCCTTGAGGCAGTCAACTTTGCCGGCAGTCACAGCACGCAGCGCAAACTGCAACCCGTCGATGTCCGCTCCTCCCCTCCCCCCTGGCCACAATTAAAAGCATCGAACTTGCACTTTGAAGTGCCAGTGTGCGTCGCCAATCGAAGCCGACCACGCCAGATTGTTGCCAAAGTGCCGAAACCGCAAAATTTAATTGCAGCGCCGCACAAAGCGAAGACAATTGGCCAATTTGGAAAGTGGGCGACAGCCGGTCGCACCCGGCCCGACGTGCAACCCTCCCGGGCGGAGCAGGCTGCGCTCTTTAAACTTAACTACCCCTGGGAGTGCGATCTCTTAAAGGGATCGCCTAAAGCTGCCAAGTAATCTGCTTTAAGAGGCTTTTGCTGGCCTCCTTTCATATGCCCCCTCCCGCTTGCTTTCACACATGTCTCCTCTTTGCTCCTTGCACAATCAACTTTATTATGTGCCCCATTCACACCTTTTGTGGCTTTGCTTTTCCCGTTTGTTGCTTTTTTCTGTTTCTTCTCACTTGTTTGTCGTTCTTTCCATTCAATTCCTTTTCCGTTCTTTATTTCTCTCCTGCAATTATTTTCAATTTGAGTTCTGCGAAGCATGAAATTAATTTCGTTCGGCAGCTCTAATCCCTAACCTCAAAAATCTCCTCTCACACGAGTATGTTATATATCCCCCTGGCTTCCTCTGGCCCCTCTGGCCCCTCTGGCCCCTCTGGCTCCCTCGCTGCGCCCTCCGTCGTGTCGAGGGGCAAGTGCTGAAGTGCTCCGAAATCAATCTTTGTTGACATTTGAGGGCTTTTAACCCTGAGTGGAGTGCGAGGGGGAGGAGGGAGACGCTGGGCGTGGTCTGTCACCTTCACTCTTTGTTGTTCATAATTGAAGCCTTCCATTGTCCAGTCAATTGTCCTGGCACACAAAGGCAAACGCCCGAGCCGGGAACAATTGCGCAGGAATTCGTACGGCTGCGTTTCGGCTGTGCTACGATTGTAACGAATACGAATGGGAATCAGCTAGACAAGGCTTGGATATTGTTACAAATATATGTATATATAAATGGTATATAGTCGTTTGTATATATTATCCTAATTCATCTCATCTCGGGCTGGCAGCTTTTTATTATGCTATTCATTTTCATCCACTTTATTTCAAGTTTATCTCAATTTGAGAGACTTTTCGCTTGCCTCCCACACCCACGCCCACTGCCACTCCCACTCCCAGTCCCACTCGCAACTCATTCCGTTTCTGCATCTGGTTGTGCACTCCATAAAATACGATTACTAATCGCTTTGTCTGCCTCGTCTCCGCTTTGTTTGGCCTCAGTCTGGTCTGGCCTCGGCTTTGGTCTAGTCCTGCGGGCCCTTTTTGCAATCTCTTAGTCATGCCGCCCCCCGTCCACGTCCCCGCCCGGGGCACGCCCACTGCACAAGAATCTGCCAGCTCATCATTTGTGCAGCGCTGTGTAATTAAAGGCGCCCCAAATAGCTTGGCCGCAGCTGAGACGTAGCCGGAGCACGAGACGCAGAATCAGCCCGAGGCAGGCGTCAGCACTTGAGTGACTAGGCTAGTCCTCTCTCCCTCTCTCTCTCTCTCTCCCTCTCTCTGTCTCTTTGTGTGTGTGCCGCCTTTTCATGTTGATTATGCTAATTCCGAGTCGACGCCGAACACGAAAGCGAACACGAAATCCTGCTGAACATGTTCCTTGGCAGGCGGCAACAGAAGCGGAACAGCTACGTTCTTGGGTCGACGGGGTCGGAGGGGTCGATGGGCGCTGCTCAGCTGTCAGCCGCACAAATCCCTCCACAGGACTCGGCAGAGGTTTGTCGCCGTCTTTGGCACTTCCGCCGCAGGACACACTCGTTTGCCACTTTAATGAAAAATGCTGCATAATGCGTGGGGATAGCTCAACCCCGCCATGGGTTTGACTCCAAGACGGGTTACCCCCTCCTCCCTGGGTTGGCTTCATCCACGGGTTAGTCCCATTCACGGGCTGCCCTTACAACGGGTTACCCCCTCCACGGGCTGGCCCACGCCATGGGTTGCTCCCTCCACGGGTTTGCCCACTCCACAGGGTTACCCAGTTAAGCACTTAGGTGTTGTTGGCTTTGCGTAATTAAGGCGCACGCGTGCAGACTCGACTCGTTGGCCATTAGCTCCACACTTCGATGGCTGAGCACAAAGCGAATGTGTGGAGGATGCAACAGCGGGAGGAGCAGATAGACGGCGATGGAGATGGAGATGGAGGGCAACCAAAAAGCGACTGTGCATTGCGCGCAGTTGACAGTTTTGAAAAATGAAAGCACGACAGGGCATGTGGGCGCACTGTGGGCCCGGTCTACTGTGGGCGTGTTGGAGCAGCCATAAAGCAGCGGAAGCCGCGCTCCATGCCGCAAATGTGGCGGAAAATATGGCGTCAGTCAAAAGTCAGCGCAGCGCGTTTAATGCGCGCGACAGCAAATAAATTGCATTTGCCTGCACTGCCCCACTTGCCCCCAACCCCTACCTCTCTCTCTCCCTCTCTCTCTCTCTGCCTTCCTTTCCTCCCTCCCCTCCCCACCTTTCTCTTGGGAAAGCAGCAATGCGAAAAGCAATTTCAATGCACTTGGCTCACCCGCAGCGTGCGCCAGCTAAAGGTGCGAAAAAAGGGGCAAAACAAGGCAAAAGCTACAAAGAATTTCCTCTCTGAAAGAAGCTAATAAAGCATCAAGCGCTTTTCAAAATCTCAAAAGCTTTTTCCATTTGTTGGCAAACACAGGCAAACCCGACCGAATGAAAAAGATATTGCACCCGAATGGCATCGAATCGGAAAGGGAAACTCAAAGACAGACTATCATTCTGCTCGACTGGAGAAAGTCGCCTGATGATTTCAAGTTCGCTTTAATTGCCATGACAGCGAGACAGTAACTTCTCTTCCCTCCCTTCCCCTGCCACTCCCCCAAGCCACACTAGTCGAACCACCCCCTACGCAACGCGACTCTCGAATGCATCCTAAATTAAGTTGTTATCCAGTCGAGAAATATGCAAATTGTTTTTGGCTCATGTCAGACATAAACTTTTTTTATGGCCAAGTGACATGTAAGCCCAGTCTCCACACCCGTCTACCCCTTACCCCTTACCCCTTTCCCCTCTGGCTGACTCGCTCCTTCCTCTGGCGTCTCCCTTGCCATTTGTCTGGCAAACACTTTCGTCTGGCGCCGCCGCGCGCCAACAGCGCAAAATAAAACAACAAATTCGCCTAGGAGTGTGATAGAGAGAGGGATAGAGAGAAGGAGAGGGAGAGTGTGTCGCTGAGGATGGCGACGTGTTCACTTTATGCACACTTCGTGTATCCGCGGATCAGATAAGTGCGCCTAGTTCTATGCTGCTCTCTCTCCCTCTCTAACTCTCCCTCTCCCTCTCCGCCTTCCGCCTGCAACAAAGCGTGTCTCGTTCCGAAAATAATTGCGAATCATAAATACATTCGGGGCACAACGTGCGCGTCCTCGACATGATTTGGTGCCAACAACAGGCAGTATCGCTGGCTTCATCCTGCCCCCTCCCGCTCCCTCCCTCTCTCTTTCCTTCTCCCCCTGCTGTTTCGTCGAGTGCAACTAACAGTTAATTAAGACATTCAAAGCGCCACCTGCCTCCTCCTTGGGCCCAGCTCGTGCTGCGTGTTTAAACCGGCCTAATCCCCCCTTCCCTTCCACCTCTCTCCTTCTCCCCCTTTTAGCTGCAGTTCGTCGCGTGTTTCCCTTCGACGCTGCGGCCATTTTGCCAGTCCCTGCGGCTGTTCTCGCTTTCCTCCTCCCCGTTGTTGCTGCACTACTAACTGGGAGAGTGTTTATACATTCGTGTTGTCCCACTGCCTGCCTGCCCCTCCCCCTGTCCCGTGCTCTGCTTACAAGCTTCTAATTGAGCGTGCAGAGGTCGCTTCTAATTATCGCACGAGCGAACCAGGCGAAACCCAAGCAAACCTAACGGTTTTCCATTTCGTGCCTTTGACGCCATTGTTGCTCCTGGATTTACAGTTACTTAGAGCCGCCTGCAGTAGTTGTTGTTGTTGGTGTTGTGGTTGTTGTTGTTGTTGTTGTTGTTGTTGTGGAGTTGGCGACACTCGGCCGAAGGGTTTCAGCTTGGGCCGCAGCCGAAACATAAATTGAGTTGTTTGGCAACAGGGCAACGCTTTAAAGTCGGGGGAGTTGCCAGACTGTCGTCGGAGGGGGAAGTAGAAGGGAGTTAACTGACTCAAACCACCCGTGTGCGATGCCTGCTAAAAGCCTATCCACCTAGATCCATCCACCTAGATCCATCCACCTATTCATCCACATCCATCCAAATCGACTTCATTACAAAGTCCCCGAGTGTGAGTGTGTGTGTGTGTGTTACAGCGCGTTTGTGTGTGTGCAAATTTCCTGTTCTGCTTTTTACGGCGGCACGTAATCAAATTAAGCAATTACAGCCCTGCGTCTGCCTCCCTCCCTCCCCTGCCTTGATTGTGGGGCAGCTCCGCAAGCTTCGTGCAACTTCAATGCAAATTCAACAGTTCAGGAGAAGCAGCGAAACAGAAGGGGAGGGGTCGGAAGTCGCAACCGACAATCATAACGGTAAACGTTCCACAGCTCGAAGCGGCCTTCCTTGGTCCAGTTCCACACGAGGAACTTTCCCTTGCAGATATCTCTATATATCCCACACTCATACAGCACATACGACCTTCTTGAATTTGTTTATCTAGGAACTTCCTTCTTCCTTCATCCTAAATAGCCCTGGTAATCGTCTAGTTTACGAGCAGTTAATCAACGCGACATCCACAACAGACCCGGGAACATGTTTTCATTGACTTATGCGTGTCCACGCCGCACCCATTTCTAATTCCAGTCCCCTTTCCCATCTCTTCCTTCCCGGGAAACACTTCGAACATAATTCAGACTCGCTTGGAATTGGACTTCGACTGTATTCGATATGTTTATGGGTCGCTAGGGCTTCTCGAGGCATGTTGTCAATTAAGAATATTGAAATTGGAGGGGAGGAGGAATCCCTCCGAGTGGGTCAACCCAAAAGAGTTTACCAGGCCCCTCCAAGTTCGCTTTACTCCATTTCACCTTCTCTTCTCGCTAATCGCTTTGTCCGTAAACCCACGAAAGCGTTCCTAATTATAACTGACCACGCGCAGTGCAACTCGCTTGCGTTTCCATTTGTTTCCATTGAATGCCCCAACGAGCGACTGGTTGCATGGGGCAACTCCTGAATGGCTGAGGACGGACACCTCTGAAGACTGTGACTCCCCCACTGACCTAATGAGCCATTTAGCCAATTGGGGTTAATGTCTGCTGGGTGGATGGGGAGAGGAATGAAGAGTCAGTAGGGAGAAGGAAGAGGAAGAGTCAGTAGGGATATGGAAGAGGAAGAGGAACAGGAAGAGGCAGAGGCAGCCAGGCAACGCCTTTCAGCTGCGACTCGCTCGACTCATTGATGAATTTTTCAAAGGTTTCGTGCTTATTCAGTTCCCGGGAAAACATATGAACTCCCTAACTGACTGCGAAACTTTGGGACCAGCGAATGATTCTCTTGTTGTGGCTTCATGCTTCCATGCTCGTCTTCAGCTTCATCTTGGCCTCATCATCTCTTTATTCTCATATTTGCCTTATTTATGGGCAAACATTTTGGTCACGTTCGAGGGACGTGAACATTTTTGGGCAACTCTACGACGCGTCGAGAAGTTGAACGAGTTAGGAGTAGTCCATAAGAAGGAGCGGAAAGAAGGGAAAGGTATCTCAAGTCTGAGGTATCGTTGACTGCAGCAATCCTCGTTCAATGAGCGGACTCAGCTTAGTCCTAAACTTGTTGTGCCACGCGACAATCCTCGGTCCACTCCTGTTGATTGGAATTACGATATACCCGATGCATTCCCTCCTTCTCTACCCACATGGACCTGCTCATCCTGGTGTGTCCAGGCGTCGCTTACACAGCTTAGTCCTTGTCCGACAGGACACAACACAACACAAATGCCCGAGCTGTCGATTGGCCTAGCCCTCGCTCGTTGAGTTGAGTTGCAAGCGAGGGGAGGCTGAGCAGTTGCCGAGTGTTGAGTGTGCAGCATCAGCCTGTGTCTCGCTTCGATTTCGATTTCAATGTGTGTCAGCTTTCGGATTGAACTCTCCTCCACTCGAAAGTGGGATGATTCCTCCTGGCGTGGAACTGGGAATCGCCTCGCAGTGCATGAAACTGTAATTGGAAGCCACTGAATCTGAATCACAATCACTACCGGAGCGGGAACCAGCACCGGAGTCTGCAGTAGTACCACCCTCCACCCTCCACTTACCCTCTTCCATCCTCCTGCTGTCACATGTCACTTGGGTTCGTTATGGCAACAGGGACTAATCGAAGGACTGAGGGTTGCTTCGCCTGCACTCCTTATCCACAGTGACAGATTGCACCATGGAAAATCGCATATTAATTATGAGCAGGTCGAGCAATCTCCCCCTTCCAAGTGGGTAACTAAAGCGAGTCGAAAGCGAAACCCAAACCGAATCCCTCTGGGATCGACCTGGTTAAAGTCTCTTTGAGTTTATCCAGCATCAAAGTCAACCTGCAACTCGTTGTCCACTCGTGTCAAGTCACTCAGGTTGTCTGCACTCCTCGTTTCATCTGGAGCTCATTTCATAACTGGTTCCATTCGGTTCCGAGCTCATTCCCATCTCACATCGTTCTCTCTTATCTCTTATCAGTTAATGACGTCGCCTGATTGAGTTCTGCGAATCGCACGCGTTCATCGAGCTAGTTGTGTGGCGACATGCTCCAACCCCAGTCTCCTCATCCACTTCGGACTGCTCTATCCTCTGCATCCTCATCCCGTTGTCGTGCAACCGCAGACATATTTTCCAACTCATTTCATTGCGCGTTCGATTCCAGTTGGCCCGAGCGCGGCATCTAAAAATCAAATATCCCCGCTAAAGAGCGTAACCATGTTTCCCCCTTCCCATCTGGTAGTCTACCCCTCTCCCAACTTCATCCTTCATAGAGACCTCCACGGGGCACAGGCTGAAAGGCGGCCATTTTGTGCAACAGCCGCATCCTGTCTATTATCATGCTCATCGCAGCCGTCATGCCCGTCATCCTCCCTTCATCCTCCCCTGCCCCTTCCCTGCCTTGATACAGTCGCTTTTACGATCGAATGCTAATAAAGGCGTCTGCGTTGGGCGTCGGCGCCAAGTTGCATAATTCAATTACATCCGATGTAGACTCATAAAACTAAATCAAAGGAAAACAAAGCGTCACGCTTCATTTACTTTAGTACAGCTCCCCAGCAGGACTCCCCTTCAGCTTCACCCCTCCCCTCTCTCCATCCCGGAGTGCTGTCTGGCTCCATCGCTTTTCCAATCATGCGAATTTGGCACTACTTTCGGCCTCGCTCGCCAGACAGGAAGGCGTAATAAAAGCGTCGAGCAAGAAGTTGTCTTTCTTCTTTATTCCTTGTTGCTCTCCACCCCCTTTCCCCTCACCCTCTTCCCCCTCCTCCCTAGTTCCTTGTCCTGTTCGTGGCGCATCTTTCGTGTTGCGACGCTGCTTATCCTTTGGCCCACTTCCAAATGGAGGCTGTCACTTGATGGCGACTCCTGCTGGCTAGCAAAGTTTCCAGTCCTTTCCCCACTTCCTCCCCCACTTCTAACTCCTCTTGCCCCTCAGCTTATGCCTCAGAGCAGCAAACAATTTTGACGCACGAAAGTTTGCTGCGGGAATACCCGTAATGCCTGCGTAACCCCCCCAATGTCATCAAGCACGTTTCGCGTGACTGATTGCCCTGCGTTTCTCTCAGTGTAGTTTGCTTTATGGCAGCCAACTACACGCAAACTTGGCCTTGGCCCGCGGCGCCCTCGCCCGACTTGTTGGCGCATTTGAATGGCAGCCAATCTCGGCGAGAAGTGTCGGCTTCATTATCATCCTCGGACTTCATAAGTTGCGCCATAAAAGTCTCGGGGAGAAGCCCTCCCCTCTCTGAGATTCATTTGTAACAGAGTAAATTGCGAGGCATAAAACCAAGTGCAGTTGCTCCTCTTTTGGGCCAATTTGGAAGCACATGCTGCCAGGCTGTCATCCTTATGTAATCTTCCAGTTATCGAGGTAATTAACCACTTGCAGCTACGTGCGGCATGCAGACCTGGCAGCAGGCCAAGGCGAGCGGAATCAGAGATATCAAAATTGAAGACGCTTCAGCTGCAAATGGCAGGCCACTCTGCTCCTCCTGCCTCCTTCCTTCCTCCCTCCTTGTGCATTTCCTGCATCTTTCTGCACTGACAATGAGAGCGCAAAGCGTTGAAGCAATGCAGGAAATGCCCCAAAATGTGGCAGCAAATCGTTCAACAGGCAACAACAGAGGGAGGAATAGGGGTGAGTAGGAAATGGAGTAAAGGGTGAAGGAGCAAGAGGATGAGGCACTGCAGGAAGTGTCCGAGTTGGAGCTGCTTTTGTTGCGGACAGCGAAAAGTATTGCAGATTCCTCGCTACTCGATGGCTGCATCCATTGTTGCACTCTCCCTCCCCCCTCCTCCTCTCTCTATCCCTCCCTCCCAGTCTGCTCAACCCTTCTCCTGCTCTAATATTTGATTTGGGAATCTGCTGCGATTTGTAAGGCGCCAAGTGGCGTTCGAGGATAACTGAAGACAGCGATAACTGGACACGGCCTGGACAAGTGTGAACTGCGAGCGGATTGCTCGGTTCTGAGTGTGCCCGGTCAAGTGTGAAGGATTCCTCCTACTCTTCCTCCCTCTGCTCTGCAGTTGTGCTTTATGGAGGCGCCGCAGGACTCGGTTCTCTGCTGCAGCTGCGCCCGTCGGGATTATCTTACGCGGCAATTTGTTCGGCGCCAGCAGCGCATAAGTTTCTTAGTCGCAGCACGGGAGGAGGAGTGCAGAGAGGGGCTGGGAAAGGGAGTGAAAGCGGGAGCTGTCCGCCTGCGGGTCACGTGCCCATTTTGTTTACATGCGGCATTAAGGGGATTCCGTTTCGTTTTATTGCGATTTGATTCTATTTTCAGTTGCTTTTCCTGGCTCACACATACTGCAGAGTGGGAGAGTGGTAGGGGGAGGTTGCAGGAAGCAGGGGGCGTGGCAATGGCAGTCGCTGCCACAGATCGAGTGGCTCACATCGTATTTGCTTTTGTGCTCGCAGTCGCTTTCGCATTATTATCCTTTTCCTTAGCCCGCTTAGGGTTGCACCCCGTCTCTCTCTCTCGCTCTCTCTCTCTCTCTTACCTCCCCCCCTCCCTGGTGTGAACTTTGCCACTTTGCTGCAGCTTTTGCTGCTCAAGCAACAGTTAAGCGTCTGTCAGTCTTTGTGTTGTTGTTGTTGTTGCTGCTCCATTGTTATCCCACTTTGTAAGTGCTCCGGCCACATCTGCAGCACGAGGGATGTTTCACCTTCCCGTCGGACTCATTACTTGAGTGGGCGCGTGGGCGAGTGGGCGTGTCTGGGTGTTGGGTGCCGCGTGTGTGTTGTTGTTGCCGCGCTGATAAGTGCCCGTCTGGCGGCTTAGTTGTTTGTTGCTTATCAGTTGTTGCCGTTGTTCTTGTCGCCCCTCGGAGCGCGTCTTACCACATGTTACTAGCTTGGCACGCGACTTGCAGGCCAAGAATCCTCTCCGGATCTCGCAGCTCTTCAGTTCTTCAGCAGTTTAGCTGAGCAAACAGCTAATGCACTGCAAAAAACACATTAAGCATGGAAAAACATTAACCCAAAGTGAAAACAAATAGTCTAAGCAAACGGGAAACTGCTTTAAGCTATCTCTAAGATTTTCCCCTACTTAAATAAATATTATCTACAGAGAAAAATCCATTTTCCTTGGCGTAAATTTAAAAAATCTATAACAATGCTGAAGAAACCTTTAAGAGCTAAGGACAACCCCAAAAACCAATTCCTTCGACCTTCGCTCGCACCTCTATCGACGCTGCGGCCTCTCTCGGCGATTCTCAGCAAACGCAGCACGCAGCTCGTGAAATTCGACCCCAATTTAATTTGCAACTTGCTGCTAATTTCCGCCTTTTTCGGACATTTTTCATTTTCAATTAGAACCGAAATTGACAGACGGACAAGCTGACAAAGTTGCTGGCCAAAAACCGAAAAGCAAAAGGAAATTAATCCAATAAAACGCGTCGACAGACTGTGACGGACATGTGTCGCGACGACAAGTTCTGCGATTCGAAATCCAGTTCGAATCGAATCGAATCGAATCGATTGCGAATGCCTGACCTAATCAAATTTGGTTGGCTTTTGGTTTGACAGCGCCAGCGAGCGGGGAGCAATTAGTTATGCTGCCGGTGGGGATTAGAGCCGGGCAAAAAAAGAAGCAACAGTTGCAGACGAGGCGAACGAACTCGGGCAATGCGCATGCGAGGAGCTCAGACTCCGTCTCCGACTGGCCAGTTGGTAACACCTTTTCGGGCTGTCCAGTTTGTTATGTAAACAAAGCGGGGAGCAGGATGAACTCGGCAGGAGCAGCAAGTGCAGAAGGAGCAGGAGTTTATCTGCGTGTCGTAGTTGCAGAAGAAGTTCTAGTTCTTCTTACTCCAACTGTGACAATCGATAAATGTCTTAGATCGTCTTAGGACGCCTTAAAGTTCATTATACTTATCGAGCAGGCAGGAGCCGAGGGTGGCTACCCCGTTTAGGGTTGTCAAACCCGAATCCAATTTCTCGCACCTTTTGCACAGTTATTTTAATTTATTTAACCAGTCTGGCGCGTGTTTGTGCCCCAGCAATGCCAGCTGGCTAGGGTCGAGGCACACACACACACATCCTGCTCCACTGCCTGCTCCTCCTCCTCCTCCTCCTCCTCCTCCTCCTGCCCTTGCCACCGCCCTTTCATAAGAGCAGCAAAAACAGCATTTGAGCTGATTGCGTTTTGATAAGTGAGCTCTCAATGTGTGCGAGTGTGCGTGCGCTGTGCGTTCGAGTGTGTGTGAGTGTTTTGAAGTGTGCGTGTGTGTTGTGTGTGTATTTTGGCAAAACGTTTACTTAACACACACCCGGCAAACCGGGCTACCCAACGACCCGCCAAAGAGACAGTTGTCGACCCACTTCACACGACTTGTATACAAATATTTGAATACCCTGTAAAGAGCGGTTTGCCAGGGCTGTGCCGGCTTAGTGTAATATTAGCTGACTTGATTACAGCAGGGTGAACTTACTGCAGGGTAGCTGCAAGTGCAGCATTGCCTGCACTCCCAAGAAATTCTATGTTTGTGTCACCCAATAACCGCAACATGGCGTGACCAGCCTTCGTATGTGTGCTTTAAGTTTGTGTTTGTGTTGCTGTTTGTGTGTGTTGTTCGTGCGGGCTGTGCACTACACATGTGGGCGCCATGTACGTTGGCTGCTACGTGGGCGTGGCACAGTTATTACCGCACAAACTCTGCGCTCGAATAAAATCTAAAAACGTTGACACTAATTGAAATATGCCAGAGATTAGCTCGAACCAAAGTAATGTCAAACAACTGACGGGGTCAGCTACCCTCCAGCCGCCTTGCCTTGCCCACCCTGCCCGCTCCCTATCTCTCTCTCTCACTACATTTCCGGCCCGAGCCTGGCTCTAATGGGGCCGTCGATAAAAGAAAATTATGCAAATTTTCCGTTGCGCTTGGACACTTTTCAATGCGCGACCCTCCGCACCGCACCGCACCCTGCCCTGTCCGGCTTGATTGAATGCCCACTAAGTGCTTCGGCTTCGATGCGGCTCATAAACAGCAACAACAACAACAACAGAAAAACAACAACAAAGGAAACTATGAGCAAGCAAAGTGCAACATAAATGTGTTTTATAGAGTGTGTGCTGTTTGTTATACCCTGTAAAGCAGTGCGTTAAGGCTAACTCAAAGCGAGTGTATGCTGAACTAAGCTAAATTCGAGCTTCCAATCTACAGTGTATTAACTGCGCAGTAGAAAGAACTTTCCACTAAAGTTTTCCACAAATTTTTCAGAGATTTTTCTGAAATTCCTTAAGACTTTTGATGAACTTGCTCTGCCTACAGAGCATGCCCTAGTCGCGTACTTCCTCTCTCTCGCTCTCTCCGCCTCTCGTCGCTTTCAACGTTGCCGTTTCCGTTGAGTGAGCTGAGAAATGGAGCTCAGGCAGAGATTAGGCACGAACACGGCTTGGAAATGATTCAATTTGCCTTTTTAGTCGGTCAAGAGAAGCGGCCGAAAAGAGCAAGTGCACCCGCTTGCTTCCCTCCCAATCTCCCCCCTCCGACGCACTCCAAGTAGGCCAAGTCCGGCCACGACTCTACAGCCAGTAACGGTATCTGGGCCTATCATCGCACAGCTGCCGGCGCAGATTTACTCGCAAGCAACTCGAGTTTAATAACCAAAATGACAGCCATAAATCAATGATTATTGCCCATTGTGCGGCCAAGAGGGAGCAGGCAGCAGGAGCAGAGGGGGGAGGCAGGCGCAAGGAGGCTCGAGAGCCTGGCAAGTTTGTTGCCCTTGGCACAAGTTGTTCAACTCGCTTTAAAGAAATCCGAGATATTTTTATGGGCACTTGCCAGATAAAAAGTCTGCCCCGAGACGTCCCCCTACCCGTCCCCGTCTCGTGCCCGTCCGGCTGCCCGCCCCATGCTCATCCTGTCTCCGTCTTTGTCGCACTTTGTCGCAGCGTGGACAATAAATCCGGCCACATAATATTGAAATTCCCAGCTCGGGGCCTTCAGTGTTGAGTTATAAAACGTAATTGAGGTTGTATTTCATGCCAAATGGATCTGCATCTGGATTCGCCATTGGCAGGTACGGCAGCCCGCCTGCCTCTCGGGGCGGGACGGGGGGGCGTGGCAATCCCATTCGAGCAGTCTGAAATCCTGTAAGCTCTGCACAAAATATGATAACCCTAAACGAGTGAGACGAGCGTCAAGGGATCTGTTTTCCATATCAATAATTCATAAAGATTTAGCAAGGCATTTGCGAAAATTCGAAATAATATTGCACATTTTATAAAGTTCTCAAACAGGAAATTGGGAAATTCGAAAGAGCTTTAAGTTATCAGATTTTCCCATTCGATTTCCACGCTCGTTCGCAATTAATATTTCGCCATGCATCGAAAGACGTTAATTACGCCTTATCGCAGGGCGGACACTCCACTTGCATATGGTACGGCACACCCCGTAGATCATGCCTTATCGAGCACAAGCCCAAGCAAATATGTGCACCAGCCAGAGTGCCAATTGTGCGCAATCGGAGCCTCCCCAATGGGGTACAGCACGGGCAGCAGAGGGTCTCCTCCAGCTCTACCCGACCCTACCTGCCCAACCAGCCTAATGTAAATTAATTGCCCATTCAAATTAGACCTGGCAAAAAGCAAAAATGTTTCGATTTAAGCGACGAGAAAAATGTTGTGGCTAATAAAGGCAGCCTGTGGCAAGAGCTGAAGTAGCTGCCAGACGTGGAGGTACCCTGTAGAGCTAGAGGTAAAGCTAAGCCAGAGGAGGCTGCTGCGAGCTACAGGCAAAGCTAAGCCAGAACAGGGTACCCTTGGTTGCACCCTCTCGCCAACATACCCCAGCTCTAGTACAGGGTATCTGCCCTGCCGGCAGGTTAACAAAACAAAAACCAAAATGTCGCTCGTTATTTTTAATCAGTTATCAAATTTATCGCTTAAAATTTGTCCGGCCGTTAGGAAGCAATGCTATAGAGGGAGCAAGAGAGGGAGAGAGAGGGAGGGAGGGAGGTAGAGCGGGGCGGTACCCGACAGGGTCCTGTCCAAAAATCTCATTGTGTTCTCATTTTGTGTTTTCGCAATTTTCGCTCAACATTTACGCGAGTTTAATTAAGTTGACCCAACTCCCCTACCCTCTACCCTGTACCCTGTAGCCTGTTCGCTCCACCCCCCCCCCTCGCTTGTTGCACTCTCCACTTGTTTATGGCCACAAAATGTTGTGCAACACATTAAAGTTAATGGGAAAACTGAACCGATAAACCGATAAACAGCCGCCGGCTAAATAGCGCGAACAATGCGAGCGAGTTCATAAACGAATGGAGAGTGGAAACCTGTGGAAATTTCCCGACTCGTGCAATTCGATATTCCGCTCTCTCTCTCTCTCTCGCTCTCTCTCGCTCTCTCTCTCTGCCCCGAAATTCGCGTATTTGCCAAATGAGCAAACAGCCAGCGGCCTTGCCGGACTTGCTGACCGAGTCGAGTGGGCCATAGATCCCTGTCCGGTACCCGATACCCTCCTACTCCTCCCCCTCCCCCCGCCGGCAACTACTTTGCCTTCGGGCTGGCAGCTAAGTGGACTCAGGCGCGTTTCGTGTTTTGTTTTTATGAGTTGTACAAATAGATTCGAAGCACTTTAGTAACCCAGGAGATGAAAGATTCCAACTAATGAAACTGAACCAAGTTGCGTATACTCTGCACTTGCATACTCTATGGCCTGGGGCAAAATACAAAAAATATTCCAGCTAAAACATAAGTTGAAGTCGAGTTGCCTTTTGTAATTGTTCTATGGTAACTCAGCTAATACTGCTTAGACCACGATCAAATTTGGAAAGCAAATACTTTAGGAAAACATATGAGATCAAGCAAACCAGAAACTCCCTGGAAATTATCGAGGTACAGCCCAGGCAAACATGCCATGCCCATGTCGCAAGCGTATCGCAATTGATTGCAACTTGAAGACAAATCCCCCTCCCCCCCCTCCTCAGGCTTCAACTGAAAACGTGGTCTGAATGGCAATTAAAGTCACCATGGAGCCAGGTGGCGACAACCTGGACGAGGGCGCAATTGGATGCCGGGGCGGGGCGGCATTAGCTTAGCTCAACTCGCCGCGTTGCGATTCAATTAGAAACAAAAGCCATTTTATAATTGAAACAAGCCTGCCACGCCCGCAGGCGTTGATTCAGCAGCCACGCCTGCCGACTCCTGCCCCCGCCCCCGCCCCCGCCCCTGCCAAGCTCAATTTACTTTGGGAACAAATGAAAATAGAGACAAATTTCGTAGAATGATGAACATCAATAAATATTGCCGGCAAGCGAAATTGGCAGAGTGGAAGCAGAGGCAGAGGCAGAGGCAGAGGCAGATGATGATGATGGGGCAGATAATGAGGCACGCGGAGGGGCAGCAGGATCCGGAATGAAAGATGATTATTCATGAGACTCGCAATCGTGTAATTGAAAAGTTTCCAACATAATTGCCAGAACGTACATCATCATTAGCAGCTGCGGCATCCTCATCCTCATCCTCATCATCATCGGCGCAGGCTTCTTCGTTATCAACTGTTCGTCGCCACGGCACATCGTGGGGCGTGACAGCTGACAGCTGGGTTTGGGTTTGGATCCTGGTCGGACTGACTGCTGATGCGTGTGACTAAGCAGAAAATTTTCAACATTCTGTCGCCAATTCGACGTTTCCCGACGGTTGCCAGTTGGAAAGTTCTTCTCCAGCTCACGCCCCGCTGCACGCTGATTATGATTGAGTTGACGTCGTTAATATGTTATCGATGACGAACTGACTGGGCGACAGGAGGGAGCAACTGTTCATATGTAGAGCAAAAGAGAAAGAGAGGGAGAGAGAGAGAGAGAGAGGTTAGAAGCGGAGCGCAGAGCTTGCCGTGGGCTGTTTGTCTGCTGCTCCATTTAAATCAGTTACATTCTTCGCAATGTAAACACACGGCAGACACACACACTCTGTCTGTCTCTTTCACTCTTCCACATACTCCCCCGCTCTCTCTCTTTCCCTCACTCAGCTCTTCCCGCTTCCTCCTCTTCCATCTGCACTCGCAATTCTTATTTGTCTTTTGAATTATTAATGAATTCGTTGAATGGCTGCGGCTCGTGCTGTCTGCAGGCAGCTTTTCCCCTGCCTTCCCCCCTGCCCTCTCCCTGCTTTCTCCCCTGCAGTTGACATCGCGATGATCTGCCGCTTAATCAAGTGAGTCGTCACCAGGACAGACAGACAGACAGACAGACAGACAGACACAGTCGCCTGCGTCTTTGCCAGATAAGTTTAATTAAATCTCCTCGGAATGTGCAGCCTCTGCCACGCCCACCCGTTCGCCCAGTCTCCTGCGCACTTGACCGCGCTATGCAAAACTTTAAACACTTTTCCCGAGCAGCACCCGAAAAGGCAACAAAGTTTTCCGATTTCGATTTTTATTGCGGCCAAAAGCCAAAAACAGTTGCCAAGGGAGATGGCAGTGTGAGAGGGGGAAGGAAGGCAAGGGCAGCAGTGCAGGCAGGTGAAATCGCAGCTCGGTTTCTTGGCAACAATTTCATATCGCAGGCACTCGACTGTTGCCACTTTTCCATTTCCATTTTCATTCTCCAGTTTTCACCTGCTCCTCAAACGAATGCGAATTCGAATACGTTGGCAACTCGAATGGAATTTTGAGTAGCAGCACGCGAGGAGGAGGGCAGAGAGAGAGAGAGAGAGAGAGAGGAGCAGGGAGAGGAGCAGGAGAGGCAGGTAGAGGCACTTGAACCACAAACTGCACGCAGACATTGTTGCTCCCGGGGAGTTTCCCTGCGCTTTGCCGCCTCGTTGAATAATTTAAAAAACACTCGAAAATTAAGTTGAATTTATTAAAACATCAGAAGACGCCACTCATGGCAATACATGTGGGTTATCCCTGCCTGGAACCGAGGCGACTGAGTGCGACTCCTAAAGCTGTTAATCTTTTTCCAACTTTGTAATTACTTTTGCAGCCCCAAAACTGAAAGGAAACTTTGCTCGACGGGCGCATTTACAAATTGTTTTTGAAGCGAGCAAAGCCAGAGTCAGGCAGCCACACACTCTCTAGATATACCCTACACACTCCACATACTCTACATACCATACACACTCTCCACACTCCACGGTCAACCCACTCGGGAACCGCACAGTGTCCCCAACATCAACTCCAGCTGCAACTGCTGCCCAAACTCAACTAAATCACTTTCTATTCAACAGGACGAACGAGACGAAAGGGAGGAGAAGGAGGAACAAAGAGGAGCAGAACACGTGCTCGACAGGAACTGGAACTGCAACTGGAACTGGCCACTGACCACGGGGCGAGACGTTGCCAACGTGACGATCCCCGAGTGAAGCAGACCAAACAGAGTTGGTCAAGGGGGAAGCAGGAGGAAGAGGAGCAGGAAGAGCAGGAGGAGGCCAATAAAAAAGGCAACGCAGAGTGCGATGCGAACATGCTGATGCCGCATGCAGGCGACAGGCGAATCCAGCAGAAGCAACACAAACAGAAGCAACCGCAACAAAAACAAAACTGCAAAAGTTGAACGAGGCAGGAGAAGCCGGAGCAGGCAGAGCAGGAACAGGAACAGACAGAGCAGGAACAGGAACAGCTGGAGGACAGTCTGCAGTTGCGTCGGCGGTTGAAAAGTTCCCAATTTGGCAGACAGAGCAGTGAATGCTCGCATCCCCATTGGAACCCGTTTCGGAATCCGAATTTGATTTTGCCGCGTCGCAACTGGCAACCGAATCAAAGTATCGCCTCGAGCGGAAGCCTCTTGCCCATCTCCGCTTCCCTGAAATTGGCTGTCAGAGAGCGAAAAGAGTAACCCAACCAGGAGACACTCGAGCGGGGAGCAGCAGCTGAGTCCGTGGAGATGAGCGCCAATTGGGGCGTCGCTCGCACTGACAAGTTATTAGCTGTGCGTCTGGAGGCGCAATAAGCACGGCCTGGACAGGCATCTTCCCCTCTACTCATCTCTCCCCATCATGGCCTTATCTTACTCCCGCTCCCGCTGTCTGCTGCTGCTGCTGGCCACGCTCTCCGCCTGGCAGCTGCCTCCGGTGCGGGGGTATCTCAACATTTTCATCAGTCACCACGAGGTGATGAAACTGATGGGTAAGTCCTGCTTGGAAGCACTCGCACATCCTGTCTAGCAACTGCGATTCGATAATAATCGCTGCAATAGTTCTTGGATCAGCCACGCCCCTGCTGCTGCCCCGCCCCTGAGATATGATTAATTGTCGGCGGGCAAAGTGCGACGGGGCGAATTCATTCTTCTTCGACAGGAAAAACAAACAGCCCGAGAAGGAGGAGAAAGGGAGCGAGACAGGGCACGGTGCAGGCCACGTCGCAGTCATTAATAGTTCCAAAATAATTGTTGACCATGACGACAAAGAGGGGGAGGCAAGAAAGGGGGAGGGAAGAAGGACAACCACAAAAGTTGCGCGAAAACACGACAAAACAAATCCAACACAAATCGATTTCCTGCTCGAGTCACCCTCGCCCTGTGTCACCCGCACCTTGGCCACCCTGTTGACAGCTGCAAGTAGCTTCCCTCCAGCTTAGCACCCCCCCCCCTCCCTCCCTGACTACCCCTCCCCTTCTCTTCGCTAACGACTTCACAGTCCAGTGGAGCAGTTGTTGTTGTTGTTCCCCTCTCTCCCTCTCTCTCTCCCTCTCTCTCTCCCTCTCTCTCTCTCTCTTGTTGTTTGTTGTGCCGTTTTCCCGTTTGTTGCTCCACGCGAGCCTCGTTATTGATGGCGCCAAGCGTTCAAGTGCCTCCAGATCGACCTTGTATCCCTCTCCCACTCTCCCCCTCCTGGCAAATAGTTACAGTAATAGGCATTCATTCGGCGTGCCAAGGCGGAATGACGTCGTGCTCCGCCTTGATTAATGGTGCCCGTCGCCGAAAACTGCGTCGAGCCTGTTCTAGTTCCAGTTCCGATTCCGATTCCTATTCCTGCTTCCCCTCTAACTCTTTCTCTTTCTACTCCATCATTCGTGCGTTAGCTGTGCACAGCATTTTCCGGCACTTAACGGTAATTAGAGCAAAATGCTTCCATCTCATTATGCAGACCAGTCCGCAGTCCGAGTCCCGTGCGGAATCCCTGGTGGAATCCCTCGAATCACGGCACTTCAATTAGTTAACAGCATGAAATAATCTCAGATTGATGAATCGAACTGGCGCTGCAGCTGTCTAGCCTGGCAGTGGGTCAGCAGGAGCTAGTCCGTCGTTCTAACTCCGACTCGCTACCCGTTTGTTACTCCTGCCTTCAGCTGCTTAAATTCCTTCCCTGTCCCCATATTTCCTCCTCTTTCACGCTGTGTCACACACGCTTTCCCTACTCCCATTTCCTACTCCCATTCCCTACTCCTCCTCCCTACTCCTCCTCCCTACTCCCCTTCCCTACTCCTCTCCCCACTTGCATTCGAGAACGTCCACGGGTTTGTCCCTCTCCGGAGCAATTGACACTTCACAAAGCAGTCTCTCTCCCTCTCGCTGTCTCTCTCGTTTCCTCTTTTAATGCAAATCGGATTTCATTAGCGACATCTCAAAGCATCTTCTCAGGTCTCCCGCTCCCCCCTCCCCCCCTTCTCCTCCTGCTCTTTGTAATTTCCTGCTGCGTGATTGTCCGAGTTTCCTTTGCGTTCTCATCTTTAAAGCGCTCGCACTTTGCCTCGTTATGTTTTTAACGACCAGTTAACAGACCAGTCAGACCGACCCTCCGCCCTCCCGCTCTGCCCATCCACTGCCCCCCCGCTACTCCGTCCGTACCGTACTCGCGCTGCCCCTTGCACGTCATATTTGCCACCCCCTGCGGCTGTTTTCATTTTGAAAATTAACAAGCAGCACGAAATCATACAAAACTCTGATTGAGTTCGCCCTGCACCCTGCCCCTGCCCCTGCCCCTGCCTCTGCCCCTGCCACCCCCCCCCCCTGCCCGACAGCCCTGTTCCAACAGCTGCCATCGCAACATGCCGTTGCATGGCTTCGCTCCCATTCTCCCACTCTCGCTCCCACTCGCACTCCCGCTCTTCCTCTCATTCTCTCTGGATATTTGTTCATGCGGAAGACGCGTCACGCTTGCCTGACCCAGACCCAGGCCCAGCCTCCCTCTCCCGCCCACACCCGGCTCCATGGACACACACACTTCACATATCTCGCATAGCTTCACTCACTGTCGGCGCAGGGCGCATTTCTGGCCGAGATTGACGTGATGCATTGCCACAATGAGAATCGTGCGCATAGTTCGCTTTGCCACTTGCCGCTTGCCACTTGCCGCTTGCCACACATGTCGGCGCACTGTGCGCGCTTTGTTGCATATGCTGAACTGTAAACATGAGTTAAACGATTTCAACGACCCCGCCACCCTCGCCCCCTTTCCCCTGCACCCATGTCGATTGCTTTTCCCTCGCTCCGACGACAACATAAAAAATTAAATATTTTTTACGCCATTCTGCAAGATTTTACGCTCTGTCGTCGTCGTCGTCGTCGTCGTCGTGTTGCCGCGGCAACAAGCAATTTTCATGGCACCCTCTCTCAACCCCCCTGTAGCACCCTGCGCCTGCCCCTGCCTCCGCCCCTTGCCGCCCCCTGCAAACACCTAGAAGAACTCGGTGTGCAAGGGCGCGTAAAAATGCAATTTCAACAAGTTTCACTTTGATGTGCAGACTTCTTCGTCTCCGAACTCGAGCTGGCAACCAAGCGGGTACCAGGAAACCCAACCCATCTCCTGACACCTCCCACTCTCCCGCGCTTTCTCTCTCTCTCTCTCTCTCTCGTTAGCATTTCCCTTTAAATTAAAAGTTAATGCAAAAGAAAATTATTTTTAATGAATAGAAAACAGTCCGAAAATCGCCACATTAATAAAGCAACCCTCGCAGCCCCGCACCACCCTCCCCCTTTCTAAGGGTTTTCCTGCAGGGTGTTTCCCTGTCGATTTATTTTATTGCTGCGTGAAGCGAAAAGCGATGGGAAAGCACAAAAAGATGGAGACTGAGATGAGGAAGATGAAAGTGCGAGGAATTTTTAAACTGGGCCAATTAAATTGCCAACCCGACTCGGATTCCAGCCAGAACTGCAGCTTTATGAGCTTGCAAAGGTGTGAAAGAGAGAGAGAGAGAGAGAGAGAGAGAGAGAATGCACAGATGCAAACGCACTCTGCACTCCTCCAGCTAATGACACTAATTATCCTCTTAATCTTTTATGCAAATTGTATGCGAGCATTGTCAAGGCGCCAACTGAAAACTGACGCCCAGCCAGACGAGGGTAGCCCGTCTACCTCTAACCCGTAGCCCACTACCCTAACCCCGTCTATATCTCTCTCTCTCTCTGTCTAGCAGCTTCCTTGCGCCCTACTCCCTCTGCGGTTGCAGCGTCACGTGTGTGTGGCGAAGCCATTCAGACAATCGCAGGAATTATAATTATGGTGGCAGGTACCAGGCACAAGGTACCAGATAGCAGAAGAATAGACAGAGAGAGAGAGAGGGTGAGAGAGAGGGCAGTTACGGAGCTAAAAGTACTCGAAAACGAGGCGAAAACTTTGCAGGCAAAGGCAAAGTTGGCGCTGTGCACGGCGCGTGATATGAAAGACGGGCAAAGTTCGACTGGGAAGAAGAGCCTATCAAGGTGGAAGCAGGGAGTAACCTTTAAGATTCCTCGCATAGTTTTTTAAAGAGGCCAATCGAAATAATAGAGCACTCTTGCGGGGAGTGCATCGGTTCCGTTTCGAATCAAAAGTGAATTAATTCAACTTGTCGCAAGTGCATTCACTTTCCTACACTCCGCTTCTTTCCTTCCTTCCTCTCCCTGTCTGTCTGTCACCTTCTGTGGCCTTTTATCGTTGTATCTTGTTGTCGTAGGACGGACAAACAAACCGAGCAGATTCTCCTTTTTCCGTGTTTGTGCATTTTAAATGCGACTCGCTTTGAGGTTATGTTTGTGTTGTTTGTTTAGACTGCGCTCTCCGTTAATGGATGAGTGAAAGGGACCAAGCAAATTTGGCAGAGATACATCAAGTAGTGCAGGACTCTCCCTGCCCTCTCCCATCCTGAGTATATTTTCAGCAAGTAGCGAAACGGAAGGGAAAGTAGCACACTTTCCCGCTGAGGGGCAGGAAAATGGGGGGGGTAACTCGACGGGGTGCATGAAAATTTGGAATTCAAAAACGAAATGAAATGGAGTAAGGTAGGGGAGGAGGGGTTAGTCGCGGATAAAAGCTAACGAAAAATGCTTTTTCTTGTTCCGTAATTGGATTCGAAATTGTTTCAAGAATCGGGAAAGCGCTCTCTGTCTCTCCTCCTCCTCTTCTCCCGCCCCGTCTGACCCAAAATGCACGCACATAGACGCACATACGCGTCGCTGCCGGAAACACAACATTCAACATCCGCCGTAGACGAGCGGCACAGGGTGTCGGGGTGGGGCAAAGTCGAAGAAGGCAAACAGCATTTGCGACTTTCAATGCAAAGCGAGGCCAAGACGCAGGCGGACGCGGCTTAGCCTGATCCCGGGGAGTAAATGATGCAGCATAAAGCACTCGACTGGGCGGAGCAAGAGAGGGGAGCAAGGGAGCGAAGCGAGCGGGAGAGACAACAATGAAAGCGGATGAAGAAATTTAATTTCACGTCTTTTTAACTTGCACAGCTCGCGTTTCACAGCAAGGAAGACGCAAAACCAGACTGGTTCGGGCTCGGGCTCGGGGTCGGGATGGAAGTTCGATGTCGGTGTCAGGGATTAGGACGTACCCGAAGCTAGTTAGAGTTACACAAAGCGAACGAACGAAGATAATGATGCTGGCGATGATGAGGACGGCGACGCGTCGCCTGCAATCGAGTTAGACAACACTTGACACCTTTTAATATTTGTTCCCAACCCGCCGGGCAACCCGCCCGTCGCTCGCCCCCTGCATTGTCGCCTGCTGGTGACGGATTCGATTTCGATTATTATTGTGTCTTGGGTTTTGTTTACCGTACTGAGTTGCCCGCCCCGCCGGAAGGCAGGGGAAATCAATTTCCGTCGACGGTGGAGGTTAGATCCCGGCAAGCAGGCAGGCAGCACCATGATGCAGGGCAGGTTGGTAACGTTGCCATCAACGTGCAGAGAAAGTAAACATGAAATGCACCAAAGTTTGCACAGCAAGAGCAGCATGCCATCCCTGCTACCCTCCCGGCTAGGGTAGAGCCAGTGAGCGCAACGATTGGAAGCAGCCACAAAGCAAATTGCGAAATAAACTTTCCCTTTGTGCTGGCACTGCATCCGCATCCGGCAACGCATTCACATCCCTATTCGAAACTCCGTGTCAACCTCATTTGCGCGCATTGGCAGGTCTTAAGTTGGAGTAGCTCCGGTTACCCGGGGGTGCCATTAGCCGAGACCGAAGCGATGCACCTGCTTGAGACTCTACTCCCGCTTGTCCGCTCGGCCGGGATTCCCACTTCAAAATTGATTTGCACTTGATTAACCGACAGACAAATTCGACAGATGGACCAGCCCAAGGGGTGTGGATCGGTAGGTCCCCTGAGCGATAATTATCGATAGATTTGTAGCTTCATTTGATGTACTTACTCCATCTTATTTATATGCTCGCATCCAAGCAAACCTTACTTACCACACGACGTATGCTTTACGGCATTCACACTTCCCTCTCCATGGACCGCTTAGACCAATAGTTTCCCATTCGTTAGTTGTTTCCTGGAAGCCCGAGTGTTTCCTTCATCAATATTTCATAATTTAACCATCGAAATTTGTCGATAGTAAGCCGGGTTCTACTCCAGCTCTGCCCCCATGCATCCCTCGAGAGCATTTTCCCAGCAAGCTAGCTGATCCTGCCTGTTCTGTGGCCACACGATGATGCCCATGGGGTTGCTCCGCCGTGCAGCCAGGTAAATCAAAGCCTTTGATATGTGGCGACACGTGCCAGCAAATGGAAATGAATCCCGTCGCAGCGTGCTCAGTCATCGTTGCGTTGTCTTGGCCACCAGCGAGTGGGAAGGGGCCTGCTCACCTCCAGTTCGATTTATGGCAGCCTGACCCAACAGAGAATTGCTCCCCACGGCCCGAGATCCACTCTGCCATCTCTGTACCCCCTCCACCTTGAAGCTACCTTTCGACGCAGATAAAAATTAAATTCTAATTTATATTTACGAGCTGATAAAGCTCCCGCAGTGCGTTAGACTCGAAACAGAAGACAGAACTGAGCCCGGGGTAGGCGGGTTACCCTCAACCTCCTGGGTTGCCCGTCGTTTTGGGGCAAGTTTCGTGTGGCACTCACGTATTTCGCGCTGCAAGCGGCAACCCACAGACCCAGTGGTAATTTATGCAGTTGCGATGTGCGAGTGTGGGAGTAGGACTTAGTGGAGTATGGGGCAGCGCTTGAGTCTGTTTAGATAAGCAAAACCTACTTCACAGTCTCCTACCCGCTATTTCTTATCTCCCAAACCCTCTCTGCATCCTTGCCTCTGGCGCAAGCAACACGTTCATTTGAAGACTTGAATTAAACATATGAAAAAAGCTGAAACTAGATCAGAAACCCGGAATAGACCTCAAGAATTAACTGCGGCATATTAAAGAGATCCCTCACATTAACTTTACGACACCCTACAGTACTTTTAACACATTAACTTCCCTCTCTCTCTCTCTCACTCTCCCTCTTTCTTCCTTTGCCTGCCTTTTCTTAGCATTTCCTGCGCTCAGATTCGACTTTTTGTTCTTGGCGAATCTGTCGCAAATTAGAATAAATTATTTAGCAGCTTCTTCGTTTTTCTGTTTAGTCGGGTAAACATTTTCCCCGAGCAGCTAAAGCGGCGCCTTCGTTTACATTTTTCCTAGACAACAAGCTGCCTTCCTTTTCTCACTCTCCCTCTCCCTCCCTCCCTCCCTCAGACTGACGCCATCATCATGATTGGAGCCCATTTTCGTCACCATCTTCTAACGCAATTTCCATCGGCGCATAATTAAATATTCAATTTCCATGGAGACGTCTTTGGATTTTTATTTGTTGCTGCTTCCTAGAACTTCTCCTCTTTGGCCTTCTCCCTGGCCTGATCCTAGGACTCTGCCGGGTTCTCCTGTTTGTTTAGACTTCAATTTCATACTCATTATAACAAGGCTTTGCTATCGCTTGTGGGACAGGGAGAGAGGGGAGTACTTACTCTCTCCATAGATAGCTGGATATCTGGCAGCACATATCGAGAGTCATCCACACATTCTCTCGAGGAGGAGCACACACAACGCATACGACAAAGTGGGATTGAAACGAGTTTCGACAAAAGTGAAGCCCCAATAGGAGTGTTGTGGGGCTGTTGCCATAATTATGGCTGTTCGCTTGTTATGGCTCCCACTTCGAGGGGGGAGAGAGGGCTGCGAGGCAGGCAGCTCGACTGGGATGGGGCACTCATTTAGTCAAACAATTATATCCCAGTGCACACACTGAAATGTTGCCAGCTCTCTGATCTGCTCACTTGTGTGGAAATATCTCATTCTGTTTGGGGCTGCCACTCCCCACTTCTCCCTGTACCTACCCCCGCAGCAAGCAGCCCCCCTTGGATTCCATTAAATCAGTCTATAAATGTTGCCCAAATTGCTTTAATGTGCAGCGAAAGTTTAACTAACAACGGCGGGGACTACAGCAATTACAGCAGCTGAGCGTGAGGGGGGGAGAGTGTGGAGGGGAGAGGTGGGGTTAGGAATCGAGGGTAAATAACAATAAAAACAGGAGCAGCAGCGGCAGCTCGTAGAGCAGCCAGACGACTATGGTGCAGCTGTTGAAACATGACTTTGTGCTTGTTTAGAAACACTTGCAAAATATTATTGCAGCAGCAACAATAAGGCAGGCAGAGGATGGGGAGGGGAGAGAGAGTACCAGCAGCGGGGGTGGCCAGAGTCGGCGCCGCTGCCAGCTGCCACATGCCATGTGCAGCGAGAGAATGAAGCAAACATGGAAAGGCATTAGGATATTGGATCAGGGCTTAGGAAGGCATAAGTAACTGCTGCGGTTGAACTTGTCGAAGAAGTAGAAAAGGCAACCGTAGAAGGGAGCAGAGAGGGGAGGAGAGTGGGGAGTACGAACAGGTGAACGCGCGGAAAGTTGCGAAAGTGCGTAGAGTGGAAAACATAAAGCAGAAGCAGAATGAAACGAGGCGCAGACAATGAAAAGTTTGAAATTAATTTTCAGCGAACACGCCCCGTGCACGCCCTGCTTGCTACGCCTCGGCCCCAAGGGGGGGTGGGGGAGGGGCAACCTGCTGTTTGTAAACACAGCCCTGCCACTCCGCCCTCCCTCCCCATCCTCCCTGAAACAGGTGCTAATTAAAAATGTTGTCGTCGCCTCATTAAAGAAATTTGTAAATCAAGCTGCAAATGACGCGCGCAGCCTGGGAAAGGGAAGGAGACGAAGGAGACAGACCGTGAGAGGCAGAGGGGGAGGCAGAGGAAGAAGAGTAGAGGTGGAAAAACTGTAAGTTGCCCCGTTGTGGGGCACGTTCTAGCTTAATGGATTTGCCACTGTTGTTTTCACTGATTAAAACGCATTATTTACATTTGTCGCACAGCCCAAAAGGGGAGACCTGGAGAGAGAGAGAGAGAGAGAGAGAGAGAGAGAACGGAAGAGTAAAGCCCCCGGCCGGGCTTTAAGACTTGTCAACCAAGAGCCAGCGGCGTAGTGGGGGGTAGGAAGGGGGCAGGGAACACTTGCCCCAAGCCAGGAATGACAAATTGCACAGCCGACGTCGCTTTTCAGTTCGGTTTTTGCATTTCTTTTTCTCTTTTTTTGTCTGCTTTTGCTCTCCGGCTATGCGCTGCGTCCGCTTGTCCGGCTGTACGGCTGTTCGGCTGTCAGAAGCTGTCCGGATAGTGCCAAACTACAGCGGATGCTTTTGTCTGCCATTACCCTATTGATTGCTTCCTGTCAGCCGCAGACCCAGCGCGCACGAGCGAGAGAGAGCGAGAGCGAGAGCGAGTGAAACGGAAGTTGGCCGGCGGATGTTGCCTTTTGTTGCCGCTCTCGGCTCGCTACTAACCCCTGCCAGCACCGCTCTGTTAGCCTGTTCGACAGCAGCTTTGTGTGGGATTTGGCCAGCCGCAGCACCACTGCAGCACTTCACCTTCCACCCCGCAACCTGCCCGGCGGCTTCGCTCGTGTTTCCTATTGATTTCGTTGCGGTCAAGTTGCCCACGGATCAGGAGGAGGCAGCTGTTGGAAGGCCTTGTAACTGCACTCAATGGAATTGACAGGCATTGATTAGCGGCCTCTCTAATTGTCGGATATGTCCAACATTGAAACAGAAATTGTGTCAGCGCCATTGAATGGGGTCAGTTGCATTAATCAATGTAGGGCAACTACCCGTAGCTGCTGCTGCCCACAAATACTCAGGCGTACACTCAGTCTGCTTTGAAAGCTTTGCCCAGCCTGCCAAGTCTGCCATGATATCTACCCTGATACCTGGACAACTTGCAACATCGTCGAACTGAATCAATTTCGGAATTTCCGGCTTAATCAATTCATTATTTGCCGCTTAATCCCGTTTAAAGGCAGACACGAGTGTCGGCAATCGAAATGCGATTATGTCTGACATGTCGAACGAATCGTTCAATATTCATGAGTGCACTCGTGCCTCCCATCTGTATCGAATAATGCACTGGGATGGCCATCAATCAAACGTGAATTGCCGTTGAGTCGGTCATATTACGCGCATACGAAGTGTTTGCGATATTTCAAACTAATTGCATCAAATGGAGGTGCGTAGTGCCCTCTCATACAGAACCCCCCCCCCACACACACACACACTACCCACCCACTCCCCTGCTGGCCAGGAAATTGAAGTGTGGAGCCAAGCGGATATGCAACAAATTGCGTTATGTGCGCTCGCCCAAGCCGAAACCCAATCGGAGACCAACTATCAAGCAGAGGAGCAGGGCTGCCAGGGGAGTACCTCGCCCCCAGGGGGAGGCAGGCCAGACAGTGGCTGTAGATAGCCCATGGAACTGGAAAACGTATGTCGCACGAATCGAGTTAATTACATAGATTGAAAAGCGACTGCGACCTTTGATGCATTTATAAAAAATAAACGAAATGAATTGCAGCCAACTTCACGTCGTCGTGCTGCCAGATCGTCTAAAGTGATGACAGAAAAACACGAATATCAAAGAAAATTAATAGCAGCAAGGTAGAATCGCATGGCTGAGCATATTGATTAAAAAGATATTAAATCGCACGTGAAAGCGCATGCACGGTGTAATTGATGGATAGCTAAATCCCGTTATGGCTTTACGGCGTTGCCAGCTGAGCTGACCGGAAGGAGAGTATATAGAATACCAGGCACAAGCAGCAGAGAATTAATCTCTGTCGAAGAATATAAAGCAAACAGATATGAATAATAAATAGGGCATATAATAAACGACAGTCGGCTCAGTTTTCCCCCTACAGATTAATACGAAATTAATTGGGGTCTAAAGTTTGGGGTCGTGATTAAAGTCTGCGCACACACGCGGCGAGTGTGCAAGTTGTGTCTCCCCCCCCCCACCCCATGCCGAGTCTGCAAATTGAAATATAAATGCGCGTGGTTCAGCTTGCCACACGCCGGCAAGAGACGGCAACGCCCACGCCCACCGTGACACGCCCACCACCGTGACACAGCGACACCTGGTGACTAATTTATGTTCATTAAGCAGGCGTTAAGTCGCCTTGAGAGCAGCTGCTGCCTCGCTGTGGCGCCTACGCGCTCGCTGCCGCCTCCCTGCCTCCTCTCGCTCGCGTCGTGCTCGGCCTCGTCCTCATCCTGCGCGACACACATTTGCATACGTTTAGCCGGCATACGAGCAGAGCAGGGCAGGGCAGGGCAGGGCAGGGCAGGGCAGGACGGAGCACACGCAATTGCCGAAAACGACACACAACACACACACGCGCACACACACACTCGCACACACACTCTGCCTGCGAGGTGACAAACCAAAATGTGTAGTTTCATGTAATTTTGGCATCGTTGGAGCCGCTGCTGCTGTCGACCAGATTAGCATGCAAATACATGTGGAGCGAAGTGAGGCGAAGCAGTTGCAGGCGGAAGTGGAAGTGGAAGTGGAGCATGAGCTGGCGGAGCAAGGCTGCGAGCAGAGATTACGCGGCAACTTGGCAACTGGCGAAGCAGCCTAAGAAGGGAAGTAGCAGGGGGAGTCAAGGAGTAGACAAGTGGAGCCCAAAGGGGCGACAAACGAAGCAGACACAAAAAATCAATTTACAACACGCGCTGCCAGCTCAGCTGCTTGCCACGCCTCCTCCTGCACCCCTAGCAATCCTCACTCTGCCGGCGCCTCTCTAATTTGTGTGTAGTGCATTTTCATGTCCACGTCCGGAAATGGCGAGAATTAAAGCCGCAGCCAAAGAAAATGACAGCTTAAACACAGGCTGGCACTCGCTATCCCTCTCTCTCTCTCTCTCTCGCTTTCTCTGTCTCTCCCTCGCTGGTAATCAGCTTGAGAGCTTTGGTGCCCCAACAACCATTTGCCGCTGCGCATAAAAACGCGCGTAAATCCCATCAAATCTATCAAAATCATTTACGCAAATCGCAGCACGCATCCGCTCCGGCTACAGCTGCTGCTCCACCCGCCGGTCCAAAATGCAGCTCAGGTCCAGCTCCATCAGTGTCAGCTGCCTGCGATGTGGATCCAATAAAGCGAAGCTGCGAAACTTTATCAAAAAAAACCGAACAAAACAATTCACACCCGAAAGTGGCGCCTGGCTGACAGCGACAGAGACAGGCACAAGGAGACAGGAGACCGGGACGAGGACGGGGACGGAGACGGAGACGGAGACTGGAGGACCAGTCGAGCTGGCAGTCTGTCAAGCTGTAGTTGGCGTCGTCGTGGTAGTTGCCGGGGCTGCTGCTCAAAGTTTTAATTACACGCTCGACGGAGGAGCGAGAGGCAGAATAGGAGGTAGGAATAGAGCAGGCGGACGAGAGAGAAGGATGAAAGAGGAGGATGCAGTGACAAAAAAGAGACCGGAGAGAGAAGAGAGTAACGCATAGAGAGTAGGTAGATTGTTAAAGCGAGTGGAAGCTTGTAAAGAGAGGTAACTGGTGTGGACGTGTGCCTAGTATAGGAAGGATGTCTGGTACTGCCAAGCAGGAGAAATGATAGAGTAGATAGAGTCTATAGAGGGGTGACTGGACGAGTGCATAGTAAAGGAAGGATGTCTGGTACTGCAAGGCGGAAGAAGAAGAGCGAAAGAGAAGAGACAGGGCTAACTGGGAGAGTGCAGTACACAATAGAGAAGAGTGTCTGATGCTGCCAACTAGAAGAAATGATAGAATAGACCCTGTGCTATATGGGGGATAACTGGTAAGGAGAGAAGCATAACATATAAGAAGAGAGAAGCTGCTAGAGGCTCACTGCGGAAAGAAACAAGAAAGCAGGAAGAAAGAAGCTGCTAATGGTAGGCTTAACAGGGAGACTGCAAAGAATCTTGCGGAGCGAGAGAAGCAGATATAGAGAAAGGCTGTGAGGAATTGAAATAGCTTAAAGAGAGGAGTATTTAGTAGAAAGAGAAGCCAACAGGAAAGGGTAGAATAGGAGAATTAGAGAGCGGCATATACCCTGTAAACAGTAGGGTGTTGGGTACTGCAAATGCAGCTGTAGGCACGGTTCGCTAGGCACGTTAGCCTCGACTCTCATTCTACCTACTGCACGTCCCTCTGCCGCTTTCCCTCTCTTCAATCCTACATTCGCCGTACCGCACCCATTCCCATCCTCCTCTGCCAGGTAGCAACGCATTCGTTAGCAGTCGCCGTAGCCGACGCCATCGTCGTGTTGCGTATTTACTTGGGCGACAAAGATTTATCACCCCAAAAACGAGACGAGCGACAGTAACAACGCAGCGAGGGTGACTCGAAAGGTTCCGCGCAGCCTAAGTTGCAGTCTGTAAAACTGATGGCAACTCTAGTGGCAGCCCTCGCAGCTGGCAAACGCGTAGTTAGTTTGCAGTTGCAGTGGGCGATTTTTGTGTTGTTGCTGCCGTTGCTGCTGCTGTTGGTTCGAATGTAGATTGCTTGTAGCAACGTGTCCAACACGAGGGGGGAGCGTGGAGGGGCAGCCGGAAGGGAGTGCGGCGGGGTGGCGGAATGTGCGCGCGGTTTGTCAGCTAGACGACGCCGATGATGGAGTGCGGCATTGTTGCATTTTAATTGAAATTTCTTTGTAAACTTGGCCTGGCGACAGCAGCAGCAGCAGCAGCAACAACAACAGCAGCAGCAACTGTAACAACGGCAGCAACAACAGCAACAACAACAACGTGTCGCGGCGCTGCAATCACAAAACAAACGAGTAGCGAGAACAACGCGAAACAAGGCGAACAACACCAAAGTAGCAATAATAATGAATGAATAAAGCGAACGAGAGACAACAACAGCAACAGCAACAGCAGCAGCAGCAGCAGAGGACACTGTAGGGGAACAGGCCGGCAGATGGCAGGCAGGCGGGCGGAGAGGCGTCTGCTACCTCCTGGTTTTTTGCCAGGCATTTTTGCGGCCCAACGCAAATATAATAATAAATTTCGCATATTGCCGCCGCTTCAGCTATTATTTTTCATAAATGAAACTCTTGTCAATGGGGCCAGCTCTATGTTGCTGCTGTTGTTGCTGCTGATGTTGCTGTTGTTGCTGCTGCTGTTGTTGTTGTTGTCGCATCGTGGTTGTTTGGTTTTTGTCACCGCTTTATTGTTTTACCACCCACCGGCTGCGGTCAGTTTATTGTTTGGTCGCCGCAGTTGCCAGTTCCCACAGAACTGAAAGGGGCGAGAGGAGGGAGCTGGGCAGGAGCATAGGCGGATAGGCGGATAGGCGGAGTAGCGCGGCAAGAGTGAGAGTCGACCACGTAATTTGCCGTCTGATGAAGATTTACGACATGAAAGCCGCAAAATAAACGCCAAGAACACGAAACACATAAAGCAAAAAGCCAATAGACCGGGAGTAGGATCCCGCCACGGATCCCTGCACAGAGGTTGTGTGCCGAACAGTGGCAACCCTATCGGTTACTACGCCAGCCCCGCTGGCCATTTATGTAAATTAAGGTCGGGCACAGCGAGCGGATTTGTCTCCGCTTTATTAGCCAAGATGCTTGGTGGCCCATAACTCACACGCGCAGTTAGGCGCAGTCCCAGAAGACAGCTGATCCTTGTGGCAACAAATTGTGAACGAGTGCTGTCTATTGACTGTGTAGGCGTGTTACGCCCATCGCACACACACACACACACAGACTGCAAACGCCTCTTAGCCCAGCTGCTGCGCCTAATGGCAACGCTATTAGCAGGGAAAGGGCAGGGCAGGGGCGTGGCACTGGCTGATTAGGAACCTGGCCAGAACGACAGCATGACAAGTGCTGCTTGAGCTGCTCCATTTCCTACGCAGCCCCCGTGCCTGCACTGCTTATGAATACTCTGGGTGTCCAATAAATAATTCATGCTGCAAGCAAGCTGTCTGCCCGCCCAGCGAGTGGGCGTGGCTTCGTGCGGATGCGGATGATACCGTGTGAATGATTATGCCTGCAGATGCAGAGACGGATGTGCAGGCAGGAAATGTAATGCAATGCAGGGTTTATTGCCTGCAGAAGAGGATTAAGCTGGGAGACTGTGCAGGAGAAAGGGAATACGGCAGCAGACGGATGAGCTCGACAAGGAACTGAACACGTGTACCAACTAGCCCAGCTTAGGAGCGGGTTGCAAGCACAAATTGATTTGGCAAAGCGAGAGCTGGTAAAATATATTTTATTTCATCAACAGAAATATATAGATATATATAGATATATACATATAGACATGATCTTAACAAAGTTACTGTAAAGTATTTGGCTAGTGAGAATGGTCTTTGGCTAAACGGAATTACAATAAGTGGAATATGCCTTAAGTTCCAGGCTTCAGTAGAACATCGACTATATTCCTAGATCCTGGTTGGAGAGAAACTTACATTATCACACCATGATTAATGGCCAACTACGCGTAGCAGGGGCAGATCAAGACGTTGTGCGAAATTTGGCTAGTTCGGTTGTACGGTTGTGCAGAACAGATTGAGCTACCCTAGCACCTGGCAGCCGTGTCGTCGGAACTGCATGAGGGATATGTTCAACAGGAGCGGAGCTGCAAGCCAGAGCAGGCGTGTGCCAATGCCGGTGGCCTCGCGATGAAAGATGCCAGATGCGGCACCACGCCCCGTGTTGCAGAAGGATTCCTCGCAGCAGGAGGTGCATGCGTAGAGCTTGGTGCGTTCCCCAATGATGATGCAGCCCGGCTCACAGTTGGCTGTGCAGCGACGATCCAGTGACCACATCTTGGGCGAGCTGGTCGAGTTCTCCGTGCTGGTGGTGTACGAGAAACGTTTGACCTGCAAGAGGGAAGTGTAACTGAAGTGGGTGGGGGGAGCTAGACTCTGTGAGCTTACCATGCAGAAGAACTCCTCGCCCTTGCACTTCTTCATGAGCGTCGTCTTGTTGCGCAGCGCAACGTCCACACAGGCCTTGCCGTGGTCCATGGTGTCGCAGGAGTAGCACCACAACTTGTTCACGCGCTCGATGGCCGCCGCTGTGCGATGAATGTGCCCGCCGCTGGTCAACGAAGTGCTCAGACTGCCGCCGGAACTGGCTCCCGATCCGCTGGGCGAGCTGGTGCCCGTGCCTGTTACTGTATTCAGGAGTGAGAGGATGCCGCATTATTGATTTTCCCTGCGAAGGTCGCCTCCCCCCGCACTTACCATTATTAATGCACGCGGTGAACACAATGGAGCAGCAGGTGAGCACGAAGTAGGCCAGCGTCAGCAGCGCCCTAGACATCTTAGGGCCACCAAGTGCGCCCCCTCTCTCCTGGGCAGCCAGTTAAATGCGAATTTATTCAAACAAAAATAACAAGTTGGATTCGAGTGCGAGCTCACCCGCTGCAGAGTTTCGAACTGTTTGCGAATGTCAGAGGAAGCAGCAGACGCAGAGAACGCAGCGACTTGCGCAGTACATCGATTACAAGGGATAAGCGAGGACACGAACCCAGCGATGCTGCCACACACACATAAGCTGCCTGCTACGCACGTGTCGTGCAATATTTTAGCTACACGCTATGTCACGCGTAGGAAATCGTATGAGTTCGACAAACTACGATCATTCCGAAAATTTATTTAGGTGTACCGCGAAATTTGGATAGATTAACAAGAAACAGATAATACATGGAAATGAAATTGCAAAAACTGTTTGGTCAGTAGAGACGTAGGTACTGGAGCGCCTGGCGACTCTGCATGGGATATAGTTCGCCTATGTTGTACATAAGATCGACAATGTGCGTGGGTCGCAGCATGCGCCACGGCATGAACTTCAATGTCTTCTCGTCGCATTGAACGTCCTTCTCCAGTTCCAGCGGCAGCGGCACCTCGTTGTACAACATGCGCCCGTCGATGCTGCGCTGCAGTGTGCTGGGCAGACCGATCTGGTCGGCCAGGCACTTGAAGAGTAGCGCTCGCTCGAACTGGCAACCGCTGCAGACCATGCCCAGCGGAATGAAGTTGGTATGATAAACTTTACGCAGTTCCTGCAAGTGGCATTTGACCGTCTGGCGCGAGCACTCCTCGGTTGTATTCAGATCCAAGATCTTGATGTCCTCGTTCATCACGCCGTTGATGGCCTCGGCAATAATCTTGCTACGCTTGGCGACATTTTCGAAATCGATGCTACGTCTGATGCGATCCGGATTCTCCACAAGTCCGCTGATCTGCAAATGAAGCGTCAGTTATGTACCATCCCATCATCCTATTGCACGCTCACCGCAAGAGTATGATTCAGTGCCTCCAAATACTCGGGCAGTTTGGGATCACCTGGACGCTTGCAATAGGTCCACGACTGGTCGCCGACTATGTCGAGTTCGAGCAAGTTTGCCGTCGGCACTGGCACCAAATCATCCGGATTGGTCTCGGGCCGATCAAAGTTAACCACCAGCACCGGCAACAGCGGCGAGCAATCATTTTGCAATATTTCCTGGAATTGTCGGAAATCCGTGAACATGCCCTTCGACACATAGAAGTCTCTGCCGGCGGTTATGTCCGTGAATCCCAGACAATTGCGAATGCAGAACTTCATGGTGGGACACTTGAAGAGTATGCTCTCGATGGCTGGTCCCCAGGTGGACACACAGAAGGCATGCTTCTGGAACTGCATCAGGCTGTGCAGGAACAACATAGTTAAGTTCAGATATAACTCATAAACGCAACTTACACTTCCAGAATCCCACGATCGATGTAGACCTCGACGAACTCGTTGAAGCGTGTCGTCTGCAATATGAAATTGGTCACAGCCGTCTTCACCAGATTCGATAGGGATTTGAGGGCGCGTTTGATGGAGGAGACAATAAAATTGCTGAGCAGGATTTGACGCACGGGTTCCTCGTCGACGATGGTGCAAAGGCAGCGGAAAATGTTGTGTACCAGAATCGAGTGGGCATAGGAATGCTAGAAAGGAAGGGAATCAGTACAATTCGACAACGGAGCAGCAATAGTTCGATTACCATTAGCAGCTGAGCTATTTGCTCCGAGAGCTGGGTGCAATTGCCAAGGACCTCACGATTCTCATCATTTTGTGCCAGACTTTCGATAATCGAAAGTAATGATAGTATCAGATCTATGGATAAGTCAGCCAAGCCTTGCTGTAAGGTAAGCGCCAATGTGTTGGGAATATCCAATTCCATCAGATTCTCAGAAGTGGGACGATACGCGATGGTCAGCAAGTGAGAGACAAACTCGGCTGCCTGCTCCCGCGTCTTGATGTTCACCGTCGGCATGTTGATAAGGTTTATCAGCAGCACCATAGCACCGTTTTCGTACTCGGCAATGACGGTACGCAACGCCTCGGGATGTTCGATCATGCGATTGAGGCCCATGATCACATACGGAGCCGGCTCGGGAGTACTGGTCATCAGGCAATTGATGAACAGCTGCGTAATATCGGCCTGGTGTATGCGCTTCAGGAACGCCTGGTACTTGGCTGCCTCGGCAAAGATGGATATGATGGCGCAGACGACATCGGGTTTAAGGACCTCAATGTCGAACTTCAGATGCTCCACTATCTGCTCAAAAAGATTTTGTTCGAAAAAGAGCTTGGTCATTTTCTCGGAACGCAACGCCGTAGCGAGCACCTCAATGATACCAAGCGCATCGGGTGCCTCGGGATTTTCACAGAAGGCCTTGACCAATTGCTGCAGCACAAAGTAGCAGCGATCCAGCGGCTCGAAAACGCTTTCATCGCTAGTGTCGGCCAGCAGAGTCTTTAGCACCTTGAGCGCTGCGAGGCGAATCTCGAGGAACTCGTTGGTCAGTTCACAGATGATACGATCGACGGGAAAACCCGGCAAAGTTGTAAACTTCAGAACCTCATCGGCACTTTGTACCTGTAGCATTTTGTGCAGAGCCTCAATCGAATTGAAGACCGTATCGGGATTGTCGGAGAAGACGAATACATTCTTAAATTTCTCGAGAAAATCAATATTCTCGAGTATGTCCTGTGCGACTTGCGGATCGCGCAGACACAGATTAATTATGTACGTCAAGTACTCGATACAAAAGTCATCGTTATCCTTCAAATAGAATCGATAACTCACTTCGAGCAATTCACTGGTTATCTCTGTGCCGTATTCACCCAGCTCGGATTGGTCTAGCATGGCTGTGATTAGATATAGGGCGAAACGACGGATGAGCACATTGTTCTTGTCGATGAAGAGCTCCTTCTCCAGCAATACTTCGAGCAGCATATTCTCCTTCAGCTCCTGTATATTGTCGTCCCATTTGCGAGCAAATTCGGTTATGTGATTGAGCACGGACTGCAGTACGTTGTCCTCGCTGGAGCTGAGCAGCAGCAGGGTCGTGGCCAGCTTATTGATATTCACATTCAGAGTCGCAAATGCGTTTTCCTTGGATGTGGTGCGATCCTGATATTTATCGCGCGCCTCATAAATTTTCTTTGATGGTATCGACATTTTTGTTGAACTTCTTTTAGCATATAACGTTTTTTACACAATTATTAATAGCAATAAAGCGAGATTTTTATCCGGATAATTATTTGGAATGTAAGTCAATGTAGATTTTCCGGACTCAAAGTAAACTAAATTTTTATTTTGAGTGTTCTTTTCAATTTATTTTAGTTTTCATTAGCAAGTATAGCAGTGAACAATTGACACGCAGCATTGTTGTTAACTCGGGGCTGACTGCTATGTTGAACCAATATTAATACAAATCCTTGTCTCAGCGAATTTATTCTTATTATTCTTTGTTACTGCATTTAATATACTGTTTGTCTTTGTTAAATTATTTTATATAGTTTATATCTAGTTTATATTTAATTTATAAATATAATTTGAGTACAATTACTGATGCGATAGCATCATCGATACTTTCAAAACGAGTTGGCAGCACGAAAGAAAAACGAAATTGTATTAACGGCAGATCAAGCGAATGGCGTGCAAAGTGGAATGCATAAGAAAGCGACGCTTGTGTTTGTTCGACGGCATCTCGATGAAAGAAAATACTTAAAACGCCTTGCACACATTTCGATAGATTAAGCGTGTCAAAACAATAAGATAACAAATAAGAAAACTAGAAATATTCGAATTAAAAGTGATTTCCTCGGAGTAACAAGTATTACGCACACAAACACACAATGCCCAAGGCAACAGTAAAGGCAAAAGCAAAGGCAAAAACTACCAAAAAGCCTCGAAAGAAAACCGCCGGAAAAGAAAATGGCGAGGAGCGGCGCATCGAAGATGTCAACATGGCAGATTCGATCAGCACCAGCGCCACCAGTGACACCACTGTGTGCATGGGCCAGGGCCCAATGTCTACGATTCTGTGCAATGCGCAACTCAATGAGACCTTCCACAAGCGATACATCAAAGAGCTGAAGCAACTGTACTCTACGGTAGGTGCGATCCTTTGAGGGGTGTGGCATTCGATTTGATTGTTTACGGTTGGTTTGCTTACAGTTGGATCACGATGCGTTCATGGTGACATTCATCAAGATGCTGAAAACTGTGCTGGAGGCCGAGGAGGGCAATGAGTACGGGAACACGGCACTAACATTTTGCGCCAAATTCGTCACCAGTTTTGAGTCGGAGAAAACACATCCCGTACTGGCCGACACATTTGCCTGGTTGCTATCGGTAGGTGCCTACTGTACTTTCGCTGATCTTGCACTGTTTGTTTACATCGCGTGTTTCGTTATCAGTCTATTTCCAATAGCCCGCACATTCGCTATCGTATTTGTTTCTCTGTTAATCTGATCCTGAAACATATGGGACCACAAGCGGCGCTCGATGACACCAAGTGCGATCAGATACTCTACTATATGCTGGATCGAGTTAAGGACCTATCGCCCAGTGTGCGCAAGGAGGCTGTGCTGGCCATGCAGCGACTCCAGATGCCGGATAAACCCGACGATATGGTCGTTTGTGCGTATCAATATCATTTGACCTCGGATCCCTCGCCCAGCGTGAGACAGTGCATCATTACCTGTATGGGTCGCAATTATCTGACCTTGCCACATATTCTGCAGCGTCTATGGGACGTGGATGAGAAGGTGCGACGCCACACGTACATCAACATGTGCAACTATCCCGTGCGTTCCTACAAGGTATCACAGCGCTTAACCATTGTCGAGCGTGGCCTCAGCGACACCTCGGAGAATGTGCGGAAACAGTTTATCAAATACATGCTGAAGTCCTGGATAGACTCGTACCAGCAGAACTATATACAGCTGATAGCCGCACTCAAGCTGGACTCCAGCGAGGAAGCGCTGATGCGATTCCGACGCGTCACCCGTAAAATGCTGTTCGTTGTCTTTGAGCAGGTCGACAACAGTGAACTGCTGTCCCAGCTGCCGCTGAGCGAGGACTGTGAACTGCATCGCTGTGTGCCGCTAGAGTCGCTCACCGTGGAGCTGCTACTTTACTGGCAGTATCTCAGCGCCTATCTGCAACATACGCTGGCCGACGAGTACGAGCTGGTGCTACCCGAGCTGAGCGTGTTCTGTGATTACGTAGAGAAGTATGTTCATTCAGAATTCCATGGTGTATTCTCTTCTAATCCTTTCTCTTCCTGCGCAGATTCTGTCAGTTCCAGAAGCCAGATATGGATAAATTCGCACAGATCGAGTTCCAGTGCATGTTACTGTCGCTGGTGGAGATGCTGCAGTCATATGATCTAGGTGATGAGATCGGACGTGATAATCTGAAGGCGCTGATCACGCATCTACTTCGGGAGTGTCTGCTGGATCACAAGATTGTCGGCATTTTGGTGCGCTGCATGGAGCAGATAGTCAGCGATATACCCGAACGTATGCAGTTCTTCATCAAGATCATCTACGAGATTTGTGAGCTGAGTGTGAAGCAAAACGATTTGGTGCACGATCGCAGTCTTATCGATAAGCTCCTTGGAGATGTGGACCCGTCGTTGGTCACCGAGATCAACTCATTAAAGGTGAAAATTCTTGAGCTCGAGGAACTCGAGGAGAACTTTGTCAGTCAGAAGGAGTACATGCGGGCACAGGCGGTGAATGATGAGAAAATCGCCGTGACGAATCAATATACGGATCTGATTCAGCCGCTGCTCGAGAAACACGGCGTGCTAGAGTTGCCGCCGCGTCCTAAACTCTCCAAACAAGAGCGCATTCTCAAGGGACTGTATATAGCGTATCACATGGTCGTCTCCGAGACTGTGCGCACCCTTAATCCCAGCATTTGCAAGCTCTACAAGGACTTCATATGCCGACATCTGGCATCCGCGGAAACGGACATCTTCGAGTGGGCCATCAAATGCGGCACGGCGTACAGCATCCTCTACGAGGCGTACACGAAAGAAGTGTTCGATGCCGTCGTCTATCAGTTCTACAAGGACAACAACTTACGCCTCGGAGAGACATCGGCGCAGTGCATCTTGGAGCTAATGGATCACTATGGAGTGGATTATTTTATGGAGCTAAATGACACAGCCGTCGGGCAGGGCGTCACAACGAATCGGCGCCTGCTCTACACTATGCAGGATTTCTTTGACGGAGAAGATGAACAGACTCAGAGCAGCGAACAGAGTCAGGACATTTTCGTGCTGATGGGTATGTATGTGGAACGGGTAGGTGACAAGGGCATCCTGCTGATCATCGTGCGTGGTCTGTGTCGCCTCTTCCTGCGCGGTCAGCTCGATAATCGCACTGATGTGCTCGAGAAGCTCCTAAAGCGCTACTTCAATCCCACCACAGGTAAGTTCCAAGCTTACAGATGTAGTAGGCTAATTTAACAATATAATTTCCCTACAGAACCGATGGTCAGTCAAATGCTGGGCATGTTCTTCGCGAACCTTGTGCAACAAAAGCGGCAAAATCTCCTGGTACCCTGTATTCTGCCTGTCGTGTGGTCATTCATGAATGCCAAATACGATTCGCCATTGCACGATGTGCTACCCGATCGTGTGATTAAGTTCTTCATCGATATAACTAACCAGGAAAAGAGCACGCCAGAGAACAATATACACAATGAGATTGCTCTAAGTTTTCTGAAATACATTCACAACTACTACACGGAACGGAAGGAAATGTGCCGTGTACTGTCCAAGGAGATGATAGCGCTCCAGCTAAATCTTGTCAATAGACCGCAACTGAAGAGCGAGATGCTCGAGCTGGCCGATAATCTGTCCAATGTAAGTGTAACCTTGTTTGAGTCGGTGCAATCCAATCAATCTTAACAAACTTTATTTGCAGACCGAGTTGGAACCGCGCATGATACGCAGCATTACCGACTTTAAGGGCCTGGTCAACGGCAGCTTTAATCCGCCTCCACGTAAAACCACCGGCAACGACAGCGATTTCGATGCCGATGAATGTGAAAGCGTTGCGGCAACTGTTGTATCAGCCCCGGACTGTACTGAACAGCCAGCTGAAGCCCCAGCAGCTGAGCAGGCGCAGGCGGATGAGATAACATTAACACAAGAAAATGCCGTGGCATCAACAGTTGCAACTCCAGTCTCAGCTCCAGCTCCAGATGCGAACAAAACGTCGACACAGCCAGAAGCATCAGTCGAGGCGACAAGCAAAGCTGTGGAGCCCGTTTTGACCACCTATGGCAGCAAAAATCAAGTGGGCATACGATTCCTGCGGCGATCGCTGTACAATTCGATGAGTCAGTCGGAGAGTGAAAGCATACGCAGCTCACAGACGCCAACGAGAGAAACAGAAGCCGGGGCGAAGGCTATTGAAAAGCAACAGGAAAAACAGAAAGTCAGCGAGATTAGTCGAAAGAAATTGGGTAGACCCAGAACAAAACAACGACTGGAACAGGCGATGTCGCCCAAGACGCCAGAGCGAAAATCAACAACGCCCGAACAAGTGCAGGTAGCAGAAAACGAAACTGAAACCCAACCTCAAGCTACGCCTGTTGCCGAAGTGACACAGACACAGTCGCCCGTTCTAAACGTAACTACGGTTTCTGTGGAAGCGGTAATTTATAGAGAGCTTACTTTAAATAGAATTCTGTATTAAACTAATGTAATCTTCGCAGCACGATGACTCCGAGGTAATCGACATGTCCTCAGAAGAATCTCCGAGTAATGCGACGCAAACAGCGCGCAGCCTACGTCTACGCTCGATGCGCAAGAGAAACGCGAACGCAAGCATCACAGGCAATGCCCGCAATGCCGGCGCGACGACAACGGGCAGCGGCACAAGCAGTAAAGTGAGTACCACGCGTAGGCGCCTGCAGCTCAGGCATTAGCAGTGCCGCTAGACGATACCGGTAGAAGCCAGTAGATCACACAGCTGCGCTGCGCAGGCCAATGCAATGACAAAAAAGAAAAAATACAAAAGCCCTAGCCTAGTTTTATATTTGTAGACTGTAATTGCAAGTTCGATACGTAAAACAAAAAAAAAATAACAATAAGAAAATGTTTAAGCTAAACACAAATTGAAAACATTGAATACCCTGTTGTTTTATTGTGAATACCCCCATGTACATAGTAACTATTATAGATGTATTATGTGTTAAGAGCACTTTTGGAATCCTAGTTTACCTTGTTTAATCTTTGGTTTTATCTCTTTTTTTCTGCTGTTTTTTTTTTCTTCTATTTTGTTTTTTACCAGGGCAAAGTGCTACACCTCGAGATCCAGACACCGCTGCGCAATGGTCGCAAACGAGTGCTGCGAAAATCTCTGCGTACACCGTCGCGTGGGGCCACCCAATCCTCCGACTCGACGACCCCATCGCAGCAAATCTCTCCGGTGCCGAAACAGCAACGTTTGGACAAACCCAGGGCGAGCACAAGGAATGCAACGCCGGCGAAAGCGAAAAGCATCGCGAGCCCGTCGGGCAGCAGCACTTCGTCACTGAAGGAGAACACAAAGCCGGCGGAGAGAAGCGTGCACCGAACACCGCCGGCGAGCAGAAGAGCGTCAGTTCTATCAAACAGCAGCACACCGAAACTGAACCGAACGATAACGCGGCATTCGGCACGCAAACAGCGTAAACGTCTATCGCAGGATATGAGCATGACCGAGGGTCATCTCAAGGTGTCCACGCCGAAGCGTGTGCGAAAGGAGCAGCAAGCCAAGTACTCTGCCGCGGGCAACGAACGTGGCGAAGAGCGGGTAAACCGAAGCCGAGCAACCAAATGCATTGTCCGAATAGCCACAATACACACACGAGCCGTTGCGGCTGAGGCGGCTCCGGTGGCGGCGCGCACACGTAGACAACCTCCAACTACCCCGAAACCTTAATCCCAGCCCCCCCATCCAATCTCACAACTTGACACACATCAGTAATTAGTTTAATTTTAATCATTTTTTGTTTATCTTATTCGTATTGTGTGTTCGCTTTCCCTTAGTTTTTTAAGCAATCTTGTGTGTGTTTCTAAAGTTTGCTGGACCTTTGTAAATTTCGTGTATATTACATACTTCGTCGTTAAATATACTTATTTAAAACGAATTGAATGCAAAGATTATTTGTGAAACTGCGTAGACAGATGCAATTTTCAGGCATTGCCCCGCCTCTAATTTATATATTCTCTATTTTGCTTTGTTTATATTATGTATGTTGTGTAAGATAAATTCTAGCGCTTAACAGAACTCGCTCAAAGGCTGAAAGATATATAATTTGCATTTCACAACTTCGATAACTCGCTCTCGATAACAATTTCGCAAGGCATCTTTTTCAAGTGCAGCCAACTTCATTGAAAAGTTCCGTTATATCAGTTTTACACTGGTTTTGTCGGCAAGAAAGTCACGAAAAAAAGGTGAGTGAAGCTTATGAAGTGCGACTAATAGACCTGCATTGATTGCTCGAAGAGTTGTGTCAGATCCGCGGTGGTTTGTTCGCGTGGTGACATCTTGGTGATACGCTCCTGCGGCAGCGTTCCCTCGACCAGCTGCGGAATGTCGATGCTGGAGAAGCCAAGCTCGCGCAGGCCATTTTCGATGCCCGCCTTCTGCATATAACCGCGCACAGTGTCTGCCAAAAGACGTCCGGCATCGAACAGCTTAACGCCTGTCACATCTGCGCCCAGCAGCCGAGCCGCCTCCAAATGCCGCTCGGGGCAGGCGGGCGACGTGAACTCGAATACAGCCGGAGCACTGATCACCACAGAGAGTCCATGCGGAATGAGTGAATGGCTGTCCGAATAGCCGGCGGGCTTGTAGTCCCGCACATGTCCCGATATCGGGTAGGATAACCCGTGGCATAGATGCACACCCGCGTTGCCAAAGCCCACACCCGCCATAGTCGATGCGAGGTGCATGCTCGAGCGTGCCTGCAGATTATCTGGGTGATAAATGGCATCCAGGAAGTTTGTGCGAATCGAGTCGAGGGCAAAGCGTGCCCAGACATCTGATATGGGATTTCTGCCCTGATAGGTGGGCCGCAGACTGGGATCAGCTGGCGCTGGACCGCGCTCACGATAGTCGATAGCGGTGAAGCTCTCGAGCGCATGACAGAAGACATCAAAGCCGGCGAAAGCCATGACACGCTCCGGCTGTGTCAGTGTGTGCAGAGGATCAACCAAGGCTGTGGAGAAGTAGGAGCAAATATTAAAAATTACTGCTGTTGCAACAAGGCTACAGAGCGTACCCAGCGTTGGCTTGAGATACTTGCTGGAGATGCCCGTCTTGGCGTGCAGCCGCTTGTAATCGAATATAGCAACTCCTGTGGTCTCGGAGCCCGTGCCGGACGTGGTGGGCATTGCAATCAGCGGTTTTAGCTTAACGGAGATCTAGGCAAGAGAGAAGAGAAGTTAGCGAGAGGTTCCTGAGCAGATTGCAGCTACTTGAACTACCTCCTTTGCCCTACCAATAGGCGCATTGACATAGTCCAGTAGTTCAGCTTCCGGATCGCTGCAGAATAGATTAGCCGCCTTAGCCGTGTCTATGGAGGAGCCACCGCCAATGGCAACGAAGGCATCGAACTGCTTGCGTCGCGCAAACTGCGCTGCCTGCCAGAAACTCTCGTCTGTCGGTTCCACTCTGGTCTCGTCGTAGACCTCGTATTCAATGCCGTGCCTGGTCAACGAGTCCAGCGCGACGCGCACCGACTGCAACTGCACCACATTCTTGTCCGTCACCAGGCACACTTTCTTGGCTCCCCAATTACGTAAATCCGCACCGAGCTCCACACTTACACCGGGTCCGAAGCGTACCGTTGATGCACTTATCTGCAAGCAAAAGATAAGCAACGCGGAAGATAATCTCGAGTCTCTTCGCTGGACTTTGATCTCTCGACCTGCCGGCCAATTACCTCGAATGCATATTCCTTCTGTCCCGTGCGGGTGGCGGCTGCTGCAACTGATCCATAATTATGCGAATGCGCCGGGCACTTGCAGCTGGAAACAATGTCTGAGTATCGGTTGCAGTATAAGAAAATTATACCTACGAATGGGCTGTGATCGTCTCGATTAAATTCAAAACCTTTTTGCGTGACATCTTCAAGCTAATTAAATCGGTGCAGTCGCACTTGCCTGTGCTAGCAACAAGCAGCAGCAGCTGATAACAACAAACGCAGCTGTGCTGTTAACATCGATAAGCGCTTAACATGTCGATAACAGCAATGCAATCGAGTTCGGCTGTTAGGCGTCTGTTAATATTTCAAATATTGTGAAATACCGGAATGCTAACTGAAAAATACCTAATAATAACTAAAAACTATTATTTCTTTCTTTGCAGTTTCAAAATAAAAAATTTCTAGAAAATCTATATCCAACATGTGCGAGTACGAGCACGAATATTCCTTCTCCTTTGAAGAAAACGCCAACGAGAATGACTTGAACAGCCGCCGTTGGGATCGCGAATTTGAGAATCTGTGGCAACAGATCAGCGATGAGTTGCGACGCGAGCAGGAGAACGATGAACTATACCAAATGTTTCAGGAAAAGCTTACACTGGACTGCCGGCAGTTATAGTATTATACCCAATTAATTATATTATAGTCCCCCCCTCCATGTTATATACGTTTGGTTAACTGCATTTTAGATGAATGCATTATTGATTAAGATCATTTTTTTTGTGAAGCGCAGACTTCTATAACACTGGTTGTCCTAAAAAAGTACAGGTTATACTCATATATATGGATCGAAAAGTCGTTTCGATTCCAAGTTAGTTCTACATGTCTTTCATTCAGTCAATCATTGTACGTTATAGTGTAATTGTATAATACTCTAATCGTATCAATCAACATAAAGGCGCAAACTTTTAAAAACCATCGATATAAATACTTAAATATTGTATATATATTTATGTTATTTCGACTCGAAAATGTTTTCATGTTTCCCATTAATCCTAAGAACTGCAGTTCGAATGTTGTGGTGCCAAAACACCTTCGAAAATACATTTGTAATATTAAAATTAAATATACTATTTGCATTGTCAGATTTGCATACGTATAGCATATGCATTCTACAGATCCCACGCTATATGTCATTGCGATGATCGCCGTGAGAAGCGCTCGAAAAATGTAAAACAATTGCAATGTTGCTGAAGTCAATTACCTAAATGTATGTCCGCCCATTTTTATCGCCAGATTTACAACTCAATTTTGCGATATCTAACTGTCAGATCTGTCGGACATAAACTAAACGTAGTTGATAGGTTTTCTCAGCGCCTCAGGCCATAAAACCGGCTGCACTGTGAACGAACTGAACAGTTTGCGATCGCGTCAAGTCGTTGAAGTAACCTCCTCCGTTTTAATCGTTATCGAAATGAAGTGGTTCAACTTGTTTCTCATATTCGGACTGCTGGCACTGGTGGGCAGCATTGGCACTCTGACTGCTGCGGAGCCACTGCCTCAGCCTGGACCGGAGCCTAAGGGAAGACCACATACAACTCGCCGTCCACGCAACGATAAGGACAATGATCGACGTTAGCAATCCGTCGAATCAAATCCCTCCAATCCCGTTCGATGCAATCAACAGCAGCGTCAGCGAATGCGTAATGCCGACTCAGAGACTATTCTGGTGAAGGTGAAATGCTACGGATCGGAGAAGTTGCAGTACGTTGAGGTTCTACTCATATAATCAGTTTGAATCTAGGGCACGTTGTAGTTGAGATCATTTATAAACATATGTTGCAGTTATGGTAAACAATAATAAAGTTTTTGATCATTTCGTTTATTCGTTAGTTTTATCCGCTTGTTAAAACTAGAGTTAAATTGGTCTGCTTAAGTGTAAACATCTCATCATATTATTGATACAATATATGTATGTTTTTAGGTGTGTAAGGTTAGGAAGGTTCTCGCAATGGGGGTGTCTATCGGTGTTGTATCGGTATATGGTATGATTATCGCAACGGATTCGACTTCTAATCTCAATTGGTTTACTGGATAGTATGCATATTTGTTAATATCGAAGTACATATAGTATAGTCATGTGTATATAGTGTATGTACCAGTTAAATTATACTTAGTTTATAGCCATTTTTACACTTATTACATTTAGTTTCATTTCATTTAATACGATGCGTTTCATTTGCTTAGCTAAAGGAAGGGATGGTACGGGAGGGTACTACGTGGGTTAGCTGTGCGCGGATTTCGGGGGGATATGGGGGGCTTACCAACTAGTTTTAATTTATCTAAATTGCAGTTACAGTTATGCGTACGTTTCATTTCAAATCCAATTACTTTAATTAATTGCCACACACACACACAGTTACAACAAATTCAGTTTCTGTTTTGCATTTTATGGAAATCGATTGAAAATTAAATTCACATTTAAATTTAAATAGATTTTTATTAGGCTAATAAAGTGCTTAGTTTTTAGTCCGGCGCTAAACTAATTCAATTAATTAATAAATTAATTGCCTGCCTGCCTGCCCTAATTATATCTTAATATCATATCATCATCGTGTGTACGGTATATATATTACTGTGTGGTTATAGTTTCAATCTGATTTCATCAAATATGATTAGTGTGTTTGCTCGCGAGCTCGCCATATGTATCTGTATCTGTATCTAGCTCACTCCGATCGATTTGAAGGTGGGTCTCGATTTGCGACTCTTAACTTATCACTTTGGAATTCAAGCTCAAAGTAAGGGAACATAGAATAGTAGAAACGTTAGAGTAGTAACAGGGAGAGAGATAGAGAGAGAGAGAGCGAGGGGTAACTCTACTCGGGCGACTCCGAGGAGGCGGATATGCCACCCAGACTGCAGGCGCCCATGCTGCCGCTGCTGGTGACGTGACCGATGTCGCTGATACTCTTCACGCGTCGACTGTTCTGCTCGTACAGCAGATGCGAGTCCAGGCCATTGGCATCGAGCAGACCACAACCGGCGACGCCACTCCCAACCGGCGGTGCACTCACCCGATGACCAGGCGGACCATAGTTGCCCGAGCCGGCTCCCAACACCGGAGGCGGTGGCGGTGCTGTCGTTGGTGGCGGCAGAAAATGATGAGCCGCCGCATGATGATGGAGCTGATGGGAACCGCCTATGGTAGCGTATATTCCTCCGCCACCGCCCTCGCTGCTGCTGTACGATGGCGTTGGGGAGGTGGAGTTACCGAAGGAGCTGCGATCGCCGGCCCGATGGGGTTTGCTGTTGAAGCGAAAGGCTTTTGAAAGAGAACTCTGCAAGTAGATGGATGCGATTCGTATTAGAATATGCAATCGAAAGTTATCGATAGTCTCGTGACTCACCTGAGATCCTTTCCATGCCGAAATCTGTTAGAGACAAAACATAAAACAGACACACAAAGGAAAATTGCGTAGAGAGTGAGAGAAACACAAAGAGGAACAGAGAGAGAGAGAGAGAGAGAGATTAGTTCTGCTGGATTCCAGCTACAGCACAAACACCCAACCCCAACGACCGATCCCCGACGCTCTTATCGAATTGTCGATTTCCATTTATCGATATTTATCTTTGGATTTGTCGTGAAACTTCTCTGATGTCATATTAACTCGTGCTGCGATCGTACGTGACTCATATATGATTTAATTCGCATAGATCTTGTATCTTTAATTTTTTACTTACTTGCAGTTAACATTTACTAGTATTACATATATCGTTCTGGAATTGGATTACATATACATACATAATTCGTGCTTATCGATGCTTACTTAAGTTGTTTACTACATGATTGAACTAGCTAATGATCGCTTATCGATATCGATAGTACACTTGTGTTCCCTATTCTTCAATTTAAGTGATCTCTTGTGCTTGACAATGTACGGGGGATCATATATATGATCATCTATGAATGTATTTTTTATGGTATTATGTTTTCGCATGATCTGAATTGTCTCGTTTCGAGTTCATTAAACATGCCAAAGTATATCAGAAAGAAAAGAGGTATGCAAAGTAGTTGGAAAATAGATAAGGTAGCACTAATCGAGATAATATGCTAGTACTTGTACATACTTATCCTCTTCGATATTTATGGGGTATATATGTATGTATGTGGTTTGTGTCGAAAGTAAAAGAGAGAGACTGGTGTAGGAAGAGCGGGGAAAACTATAGTAATAGTATGTTCCTTGACATTCTACACAAGTACTGAAAGCGATTTGATTATAGATTAGACAGTATAGTAACAATATTATATAGTAGTAGCAGTAGTAGTATTAGTAGTAGAGGCATAGACACACACACACAGAGAGACAACGAAAGCTTCACGTCAAATCAGACTAAGATAAATACAAAGGCGGAAGATTTGTTTTGTTTTCCAATTCAGTAAATCGCGACCAATTCGAAATTCGAGTTTAAGTTTTGAGTTAAAGTAGTTTGTTTTGTGTGCAGACAATATAGCGCTAGATAGTTGTAGTTGTAGTACATAGATTGATAGTTAGATAGGTAGATATGTGGGAAACTTACCCGTAGATTGCCACTCGATCGCCGATCTGTGGTGGCATAGTGCTGCAGTCCGCCGGGTCCAGTTAGGGGCACAATGCCGCAACCGGAGCGTATGCCTTGACCCAAAGTTGCTCTACACAACAAACATTGCAATACAACCGGATTGTTCAGTTTCATGTGTGTTGTTGTTGTTGTTGGTGTGTGTGTGTGTGTGTGGTTGGGTAGATATGTTCGTGTGTGTTCGTGTGTCATGTAGTTTGTGCATAGAGAGTAGACACCAAATGGGGCAGGCAGAGACAGACAGAGAGGCAGATATAGGCAGGCGGGCAGGCAGACGTAACAGGCAGGCAGACACACACACACACGCGCGCATACACACACGTACAGTTGTTGTTGTAGTTTCAGTTTGAGTTGTTGTTGTTGTGTTGTATGGTTTATAATCAAGACAAGGATAGCAACAACAAGCGTAAGAGACCAAATCGAAAGTAAGAGATGAAGAAAGTATATGAAAAGTAGAAAAGAAAGTGGGACAAAGACAAAGATAACGATTAATATAATATATTTTGGCAATAATCAGACTGGCTGAATGTGTGTCTGTGTGTGTGCGTGATAGTGTATTGCTGTCTCGCTCTAGCGAGCAAGGCTTGCAGCATATATCATTGACTCTACGTGTAGCGTATCAAAAAACAAACCGAAAAATTCACTAAGAGCAGCTGCGGAACTGTGGGCAGTAGTTTCAATCCCCCCCACAGTTCCGATCTGCTAGCTTGCTATAGTTAATAATATATCATACAGGGATTATAATATCATAGGTATATTTAGGCAATAATTATCGATCACACCAAAAATACGTCGAGTTCTCGAGTTCTATCAACTAGTTACAAAGACACAATTTACTTACAATTGTTAAGGTATTTTTGTTTGAAACAAAAGCAAATACTAATAACAACAACAACAAATTGTGCCTGGGAGAGAGAAAGAGAGAGAGGGGGAGATGCAACATCGAGAGCGAGAGAGAGACAAGCTAAATTATGCTGGAATGTGTAGCTGAGTTTCGCTTGGAATGTGTATGTGTATGTGGCGGGGGTGGGGGGAGGAGGAGGGCATGTATGTGAGTATGTGTGTGCATGTATTCGTGCTTTATGTTATTATGCTTTACTTTCTGTGCGAATATTCCATTCGATTCTTGCCTCAGCTTTGCACTTTAAATTATAAATGATACGTGAAATGTTCAGAATAAACTTTGTTTTTGGGATTTCGGGGGGTTGGCTGGAATAACAGGTGAACCTTAGCGGCCACGCTCCAAGATGTATGCTACATAAATTTATGGCAAATTGATACGTAATTGAAATGCACAGCATGTTTCGACCTCGTTGTTTGTTTGTACGGTTCGGATACAGTATATAAATGTGACTGTAACTATGTATTTGTATCTTTAGCGCGTGTGCATGTATCTGTTTGCATTTGTAGCTACACATCATTGAAATGTATATCTGTGTGCTTAAACATAATTATATCTGTATCTTTTCATGTCTGTTTAGGTGTAGTTATATCGTTTAGCTGCATCTTTATGTGTAACTGCATTTAGATCTTCTGCTGTATCTTTAGGTGTTTCAGCTTTTGTATCTCATGCTTCTTTTCATGCCTCTGCATCTGTAGTAGTTCTTCGGCTGTTTTTCTCTCTGTAGGTGTGTCTGTTAATGTATCTGCACCTTCAACTTGTATCTGCGTCTGTTTTTGTATGTCTCTTCATGTATCTGTATCTTGTAGCTGTACTGTATCACAGTGGACGGCTGCCCACGTCAGTTATACAATCTTTCTCTAGCATATTTCGACTATGTATTCGTAATCTTTACTAACGACTTTTGGCTATCTGTAGGTCTAGGTACATTTATATAAAAATCTGCAAACGATTCGACTACTTTAAACTATTTTTCTACCCGAAAAGGAGGCTGGCCCACTGCTCGATTGATTTGCTTACAAAAGATCTGTGTGTGTGGTTTGCTTAGGCTACGTAGTACATATACGAATAAGATTAATGTAAGATTTATTATTTTTTTGTTGTTGTTGTTTATCTCGTTTCTATTGCGTTGCGTGCTTTAGCGGCTTTTGCTGGGGTTTCTGCGCACGTTTTAGCTTGATTAAATGCAATCATTTCGATAAATATACGTAAATGCGATAGCTAAGCTGTATGTTATCGGTTATCGTTCATAGGTTTCATATACATATCGATAATGCAAAGCTCTTTGGAATCGCGATATGTGCTAAGTTGTTTTCACTAGTTTCACTCTCAGTTGCAGGCTCGAGGGAACTGGACAGGGTGGGTCGCTACGATACGAACCGATAGATCGATTAATTTCGATATACAAGCACTTATATACGATTTTTGTGTGTTTTAGGCTACGTTATACATTTATAGATATATATTCACGATGATTTGATTAGCGCTGTGCTCCAATTATTGTTCTCTCGTTCTAGAATTATCAATCAGCTTGGCTCACTCGCACACTCACACACACACACTCACATGCACACACTCTTTCACTCACACACAGTTGAGTATTGAATCCCATCGAGTTTTGATTACAAATACAATTAGTACATATACGTATGTTTAACTGATATATATATATCTGGCATATATGTAGGTATTACGAGGATATACGACATATGCTATGGTTATGCTTTGTGCGATTTAATGGCCCTGCAATTTGGCCAATTGCCGGGAGTTTTCCATTTGAAATTCTTCCATTTGACAGTAAATAATGTATCTGCGTTATCGAGGGAGAGAGAGAGAATGCGGAGACAAATGTAGAAGAGAAGAGAGAAGGAGAGAGAGAGAGAGAGAAACATATTGTATACTATATTATAGGCCCAAGCCAATTAGTGCGCTTTGACGCACACAAACACAGCACCGCGTACACCTGCGTCGCTCTCTCTATACACATATCTCTATATATGGTATATATATATGCTATATGGTAACTATATAGTCTAGTTTACGCTAAGAACGAGAAGACAGTTAGATGATGCACAGTTATGGGAGGCGTATGAGGCGGCGGCGGTGAAGTACGAAAACGAAACGAATACGAATACCAATACGTATACAAATACAAATACATTAACGAATACATTGCGAATGATTCATTGTGATTCATTCAGTTAACAACTACAACAACAATACGGCACAGTCGACTCATGTCTCGCAACTATTTAAAGACCGCACTGCGCTAGAGATGATGACATAGAGAGAGACGAATAGAATGAATAGAGATGGCAGTAGAGAAGTGAGTACACAGTGAGTAGTAGCAGAGCAGAATGAGAAGAGCATTAGGCAAATCAAAAGCAGATTAAAAAGCACACTAATTGCATGTTTGGCGAATGAGGTGAGAGCGTATGAATGGAAGCATATATATAGATAGACAGATATGTAAAGTTTATAGATATATATATAGTAATTTTGGGTGTGTTGGGCTAGCTTATTGAGTGTAACTTCAGAAACTGCTAGGTCACACTTGGATAAGTCATTTTTGGCCTATTTGATGCCTCAACCTATTCAGATATTTATAATAAAGCATTTATAAAATTAACTCATTGTTGGTAGGATTGCCTCCTTGACTAAGGCTTAGTATTAGGTCTGGTATAATAATTTGCAATCATAACTATGCTTTATTTTCATTTCAACATTATAAAGTATTCTATATTCCTATATATTCAAAGTAATTTACTTTTTATTAGTATAACACAAATCCAGCACAATTCTCAAGGTTTCGCTATGAGAAGTTAAAGAAATAAGGTGAATATGAAGTTAAATCTGTCTTATATCCTTCAGATAACCGTCTACCTCATACAAACCCAGTATAGTCTATCTATAAAGTCGCATCTACCAGCTAAATCCTCCCCAGAATCCTTATCCCAACTGTGTTTCAGTTTGTGTATGGAAAGCACAACAACTGCAGGTGAATGAGTATGATTATGATTATGAGTATGAATGTGATTGTGAGTGAGTAAGCATGGTAATGATAATGTGAATGATGAGTGAATGAACATGAGAGCGAAGCGTGCATTAATGAATATATGAAATCGAAAGAATAAACAACAATAATTGGCTATAAACAGGGAGAGGTAAATTTGATTTAATTCAATTGCATCGAATTACACTCGAAATCGAAAGATACGATGGGGTAAATAGCGTATGCAGAGCACAAAAACAAAACCAAAGAGAAACGCAATCGAATGTGAAACTAAAGTGGGGGAAGGGAGTAGGTTATCTCTAATCAAAAGGCAGGTGTATTACGCTACATACTTGGGTTCAGATATGGTTAATATGTATATAGATAGATTGGTCTGGTCATGTAGCCAGGGCAACTGTATAAAGCAGGTAAAACACACACAACACACACACACATTGAGGGACACACACACGCTGTCAGAGAGAGACACACACACACGCTGCCAGAGACAGAGACGGAGAGACTCACCTTGCGGGCAGGATGAGCGCATCGAATTCCGTGTTCAAATGCCTCCGTATTATGTTCTTCGACGGAGGAATGCCCAGTGCGGTGGCCATGGTATCGCCCGAAAAGGATGGCTCCAACACCACCAGACCCCCATGCACGCCGCTGTCTGCAAGGCAAGAAGGGATAGAGAGGGGGAGAGGGAGATGTTCAACTGGCTGTGCCTTGAAACTCAATAGCCCAAAATGACCTCCGAGGGGGCGGGGGAGGTCCGGCTGTGTCAACTCGAAATCATCACTCACCCTTGAGATTGTCCGCATACTCGCCCAGATCGATGGAGCGCACCCAACGAATAAAGCGTTGATTTGTCCACACAATCGGATCCGTGTCAACCGTCTCGGACTGCACGCGGCGCATGGCGAGCGTCTGTCGGTCGTACTTGACGATGCGCAGCACGTGGATGCCTGCCGGAAGAGGGGAGGGGAGAGTGAAATGTTCTAAATAGCGACTGCCTGCTCCTCCGGCTCTCGGGCTTACCATGCACTATGCTGGCCTGATGAAATTTGCGCGTCACACCGAGAAACTTCTCCAGCTCCTTCTTCGACAGCGTGTCCAGCATGCGTGCATCGACTAGAGACTGCAGAAAGGGTTCCGCGTACTGTGGCAACCCTATGTCAGGCAGCCACTCCGAGGCCACCCAGGTATGACCGAGCTGTGTGATCAGCGGATAACGCACCAGCTCCGGCCGTCGCTGCTCCTCGATGGCAAGTCGCAGCTTCTTGCGATGCATCGGATGCGCCAGTCCCAGTCCCGCCTCCAGCTCCACATCGTTCAGCTCCAGCAGCACCTTGCCACTCTTCACATTCTCCGCACAGCGGGCCGAGTACTGCGGCATGCCCAGCGCCACCTCCAACCAAGCGAGCACCTGCGTTGCCCGCCAACGCTCGATGGGCAACTGAGATGCCTCGCGCAGCAGGCGCAGCTTCTCGGCATAGCCCTCCTCGGACAACGGATTCCATGAGTAGTCACTGTACTCACCTCCACCGCCTCCCACACCAATGCCATCTGCGGACATGGCTTTGCTCTTGTTGCGCGAGCGGGCAAACACGCGTGAAATGCTGCCCCACGTGCCGCCACGCCCATTCCGGGCGCCCAACGCACCACCTTTGGTGCCAAATTTACGCGTGATGGCGCCACCACCACCCGGTCCCTCCGCATCCGGCGACAACTGTTCCACAGATCTGTGTGGGCAGAGAGAAACCAAATGAAAGTTTTTAAGGAATGATTCACAATTTCATCTTTAACTCTGCCAATCCCTATCCATCGCCTTGCATTTCAAACTCTTTTAAATCAGCTCAAATATTTAGGGAAAAATTAAAAAATTGTCTATAACTGTGCAAATCCTTAACCGATTTTGATAAAACTTCGCATAAAGCAAGGAAATTTATCTATTAACTTGCCTGTAAAACCTTTTTGATACAGCTCAAATATTAAGCGAATAATTTAAACATTTTTCTATAACTGCGCTTATTCTAATTTGATTTTGATGAAATTTAGCATACAGAAAGGCAATTTATCTGTTGACTTGTGTGTAAAATCTTGTTGATATACCTGCTTTATTAAGCATAGAATTACAATTATATTCCAAACTCACTCAATTCGTATTAATATTTATTAAGTGAATAGTCAGCAAGTTTGACTTTAACTCAACTGATTTCAAAGCGATTTAAAAAAAACTTGGCATATGCTTAGTTTATATATTTATCCACGCATATGAATATTCTTTTTAATATACCTCACATAGAAACTGCCATATTGGGCTGCGACTCAACTAACTTACCTGGAATAGGCGCCCGAGTTCAGTGGCGACAATGTGGGACTGCGCTCTTTGGGTGTGCCGACTGTTGAGGAGAGAGACATGTGCAGGTAGATCAGTCCACCAATCAAATCTTGAATCCAGCCTGTTCTACTCACATTGATACATATTCTGACTGGAGACTAGAGAAATGCTGTCGGGATCGACGGTGATGCAGGGTCCGTTGTCGCAGGTGCCGTCACTGAAGTTCAGCTCGCCACCGGTGCTCTCACGATCGCTGCTGTTGCGCAATCCGGAGTCGTTGGAGCACGAGTTGCGATCCCCGACGGTGGCACCGGAGCCGCCGCTCAAGCTGCCACTGAAGGCGGAGAGGGAATTCGAATTGCCACGCCCACTGTCCTCATTGGTGCGCAGTCCAGCGCCAGCCATGGTGCCAGCCAAGCCGGAGACACCTGTCAGCTGTCCCAGCATGCCGGACGTGGCCGAGGGCGGCGTAAGCGGTGCAAAGGAATGCAAACTCTCCTGATCGGAGAGGCAACCGGTGAGTTGACGCCGTGCCTCCTGCAGCTGCTCCTGCAGACGCTGCAGCTGCAGATCCCGCGCCGACAACTGCTGTGCCAGTGCCAACGATCGCTCAGCCTCATCGCGTGCCTGCTTGAGCAGCTGGAAACGTTCGCGATCACGATCGCCAGATATTTTGGCATTGGTCGACTCCGTTTCACGCACACGCTCCTGATAGTTGCGTATAAAATCGCGTAGCTCCTGTTCCTTCTCCTGCAGCGAGGCGCACAGCTGCTTCACCTGCCCGAGTAGATCGGATTTGTCGGTACGTAGCTTCTTGCGCTCCAGGCGCATGGTCAGCAATTGATTCTTCACGCTGCGCAGTTCCCCCTCCAGACGCTCGATGCGATCCTGTGCTGCGGCAAAGGAGGCTTGAGGGGCCGGCTCCAGCTCGATGCTCAGTGGGCAGGGCTCGATGCCGCCCACAGCGCCATCTGTGGAGTGTTCGAGCAGGCGACGCAGACGCAGCAGCTCCGCGTTAAGACGATCGTTCTCCTCGCGCAGCTTCAAGTGCGTGTCTGCAGCAAGAGAGACGATTGGAAGAGAGACAGAGCGAGAGAGAGAGAGAGAGGGAAGTGTGTGAGTGAGAGATAGGAGAGTGGAGAAGTAAGTGAGGCGCAGCGCGGACTGCTCCTTTGGTGCTCAAGCTGTGGCCAAAGCGTGAGTAGAGGTGTCCCGCCCGCACTAAGTGGTTACCCCAACTGGGACTACGCCGCACTAGCAGTTACCCCTACTAGGACTAACCCTCGTGCCCCCGCCCAGATTACCCAGGCCCATTTAGCATGCCAACAAATGCTACGTTCAAAAACTCTTCAAGTGCAACTAGTGGGGGGGGGGGGGGCTAGGGTGCAGTTGCTACAGGGTGTTCTGGGATTGTGGCTTGGCTTGTGGCATGCGCGCTCCAATTAAAAATACAAAAGCGGAAATGGCGAATGAAAATTGAAAATGGCAAGCAAGAAGTGAGTGAGTGAGTGAGAGCGAGAGAGGGAGAGGCAGAGGCATCTGGGCATCTCTCTCGACTTACCTGTACGCATCGCGAACTTGTCGTGGTTACCATTGCCCGCTGCCGTCTCCAGCTGCAGCAGCGCCGCGCTGGCAGCCGCTGTCGGGGAGTGTGGGTGCGGCGGCAGTGGGGGCGGCACGCCCATTGTTATTGTTGTTGCAAGCGATTTCATTTTCATTGTCTTCGCCGCTGCGGATAATGAGGTTGCCATTGGTTTCGATTCCGTAGCCGTTGCCGTTGCCGTTGCCATCGTCTCCGGCTCGATTAATTTGCCAATCGGGCAGACATCGTTCGCATTGCGTTTGTCCACTGTAGCATTGTTGTTGCAGTTATTATAGTTGTTGTTATTGTTGTTGTTGCAGTTATTTCGTTCATTTGTCGTTGTGCGTATTTATATTGCGAATTTTCGCCGCGCGGAGTTTTCATGGCGTTGCGAGGGCGTAGGCGGCGCAGGGCGGGGCAAATTCGAGTGTTAACAAAATAACAATAAGAAACAACGAGCACAACAGGAACAATCAACAACAACAACAACATGGACATGGAGAACGAGGGATAATGAACAGAAGAGGATAATGAGAAAAATGATGAAATTGATGACGGTTCAAGTAGAACGAGATGAATATGTGGGGTGAGGGTGTGTATGGGTGTATGAGGGTGTGTGTGTGTGGCATCAGCACATCATTTGACCTGCACACCCACATACACACATACACGCATACTTCAAAAGCAAACAGAAACGTGCAGAAATCAATGGAAAATGATGAAACGCAAATCGCATCAGAAATAGTTGAATAAATAGAAATAATTGTAGATACACATAATATATAGATGGACACACATACGTATAGACACATAGATAGGCTTGTTTGTAACGCACACACGAACACACAACAATTATTTGAATGCAGGTTTTGTTTATTATCAATATTAATATAGATTTTCCCTCTAAAACATTTTGATTCCCCATTAGAAACGTGTAATTTGATCGCATCAAATGCGACCTGAAATGCAACCATGTGCATGTCTTGTTTAAATTGATTACAGACACACAGACACACACACAGGCACACACACACAGATACACCCGCAAAGCGAACACATCCGGCTATGTCATAGTTCAGTTATTATATTAGTTTAGGCATCATCTGTCTATAAATCAAAATGTAAATAAATATTTCGTAAAATAAGATTTCAGAAAATGCATTTATACCCTGTAATTGTTGATACGGCTACAGAGGCAGTTTGCTAAATGTGGGAAATAAGATTAAAGTGTTCTTTTGAGCACTCGCTCTCGTTTCTATATCATATTTTCGCCACAATTGTCTTGTTAACTCATGTTTTTCACTCTTTACTACCCTGTAATACATGAAATCAGAAACTGTCCACACTTTGAGCCATCTATCACATTTATATCATGCGTAAACCGCAATGAAAAACGTTTTTAATTTCGTATCGCAGCGAAAGTGTGTACACACAGATACACAGATCCACACAGAGCAGCTCAAAGCCGACAATTATTAAAGCCCGATGATTTTTCTTTTAAATAATCGAAAGAGAAAAAATAAATATGCACAAAACAAACATGACTTTTTAATATATATTTTTGGTTTTCATTTGCACATGATTTTTTTTCGTATTTTCTTCTTTTTTGTCTGTTTTGTCACGTTTCCAATTTAAGTTTATTAAAGCGAGAACTCTCAATGGCATTTCGGAATGGCTTTAAATTAAGCGAAAAATTAAAAAAGAACTTGGCATAGTTGAGTACTCGTTATAGGTAAAAGATTATTAAAACTTCAGAGTTGAAAAATTTAAGGCAAAATACTAAGCCCAATTGAAATTCTGCCTCTATTCCGTTGTAGTACACATCTTGCACTGATTAGCAAGCGCAGCTCATCCTCTGCCAGGGGCAATGCCTGTCCCCAATGAGGGAGCAGGGACAGCAGCAGCTTGTGGCCGTTGCAGATGGCAGCTTCTACTGCATTCATCATCAGAGATGGAGCTCGAGTCTCGCATCGTTAGCTACGGCCTGCGCCATTAAAACGATGTGGGTGAAGGAGCGGAAGAGAAGGGGAGAGGGGAGTGATTGAGAGAGAGAGAGAGAGAGAGCGAGGCAGTTGCCAGCTATTTCGAGCATTTTTGAAGCCTTCAAACTGGCCAGCAAATTGTCATCGCTTTGCCACTCTAACGTAATCCCCATGTGTGCCTGCCACAGCTGCAATTCCCTGACTGCTCTTTGCACTTGCCTCTCTCTCTCTCTCTCTCTCTGCTTCCATTGAACCCTTCACCTTCTGGGAAGTGCGTAGCAGCCGCAGATATCCCTGTGTTTTTCATACTTGTCCTGTAGTTTGACCAACCTATGGCACTGGACACGTTCTCCCCCCCCGATTCCTTTGCCCACTCGTCCCTACTCGATTTTAATTTTAATTTTGCAATGAAAACCTTCAGGAAAAGTAGCTTAAGGTATCAGGAAAGCATTTGGAATATGCAGCTCCCCCGTTTAGAATATCTGGATTTACGTGAATATTTCAGCAAGTACAGCAAACAATTTGTTAGAGAAGGAAATGGAAATCGATAAACCAGTTCCAAGCACAACCTTTACATGTAGTTAGCCTCTCTTAACTCCTCCATACCAACTGTAAATGCCTTAGGCATCGAATTCTATTGGAACTGTGCAAATGTTATAAGCTGAGGGGCTTAAAACTTTAACCAATTGAATTTCTTAGTATGCGCAACGAGCTAGTCAAACCTAACCTCATTTCTAACCTATTTTCAAATAAGCAGCCATAATATTCCACTAGAATACGCTCAATAATCCTGCAAGATACTAACTGGGCTATGAAGTTTGTTACACAACTAGAGCACAAAATAAGCCATTTGTTCTATATATCATTCTAATCCCTGGCATAATAAATTTCACTCTAACCTCAAACTGTTCTCTCTCTCTCTCTCTTTCGCTGGATAAGAACGATAAATAAGCCGAACATAATGTGACCTGGGAGAGGTCACATGAATAAACAAATGAATGCTCACGAATAATTGAGTCTGGCAAATAATAAAATGTCATTTAAATTGCAATCTCTGTGCGGATTCAGATGCAGATTTCCAGTTGGATTAAGATTCGTATGGGGGATTCAGCTGCCGTTGTGCATTTACGTTGCTTACACCTGTTCAAAGGGGACACACACGCACACCCACACACACACGCACGCACCGTTTCGCCCGGGGCAGCCAGGCTAATTGCGCACCAATCAAATCCCCCAGAGGTTAACCCCGCAATTCTCTCCGCAATCCCTGTGCTTCTTCCCACATCGGCAACTGCTGCGAAATATGGAAACGCGGCGTAGTAGGGCGGGAGGAGGCGTCTCACTTACCCACACTCAGCTGGCTGCTGCTGCTCGGCGAGACCTGCGCAATCAAATTCGAGTTATTCGCATGGATCATGGCTGACGTGGAGATGGAGACGATGCCGCAACCGTTGCCACTTCCATTCACTAATTGCGATTGCGGTAGACCGACGACTTGAGCCTGCACCTGTATCTGAGACAGGGACTGCGACTGCGTCTGTCCCTGACTTTGTAGCAATGTGTCGCCCTTGGCGGCCGACTGCAGCAGACGACTCTGATTGTCGATGGTCATGGGTGGCGTCAGTGTCTGATTGCTGCTGCTGCCATTCGAGCTGGCCGGCGAGCTGCTGCTGCCTCCCTCGGCGTTGGCGACGGCACCCGACGACGGCGTCAGATCCTTCTTGCTGGCCAACAAGCTGGGCGGCTTGCTTAACGGTGCACTCGACGAGGATGCGGATGACGGGGAGGAGGAGCTGCTGATGATGTTGCTGCTGTTATCCAGCGAGAGCAACGGCTTCACCGGCTTGTTGTTGTTCACGGACTTCTCTTTGAGCGATGCTGCCGTTGTCGATGACGAGTCCAGCGACTTGGTAATCTTCTGCAAGGTTGGACAAGGGATTAGTCAATAAGTTAACCAGGCGGCAGGGCAGCAGGGCGAGAAGGTATTTCAATTAGAGCTTAAGTAGGCTAGGCAGAAATGACAGAGAAAGAGTGAGTGAGTGAGTGAGTGAGAGAGAGAAAGGGGGGAGAGAGTTCTTCTATAGCGAGTCAATTAGTCAATGAAAATGCGGGAAATTGCGGGGTAGGACGACGGGTTTGGGTTGGAAATTGTGCCGAAACTAAGCAGAAGCATGTGAAAGTGGAACAGAGCGCTCGACCAGCGCCATGGCATGCAAATTGTATGTGCTGCCCCCGACCCAGCCTGCACCTACTCCAGCTCCTCCTCTCGCTCGCTGCTGCGGCCACTCCACACGCAGCCCCTGCCCGCTTGGCGGCGCTAACAAGCGAATGAATGAGGCCCAATTAGGTTAAACATCAAGTGAATGAGGTTTTTTTCATCTGCTCGTTTTTTATTTTCTGCGTTTGCGGTTCATTTTGCACGGCGCCGAGGGAGGAGCCAGGGAGGCACTGGGCTGGTACTGGTTCTGGTTCTGGTACTTGGTGTACTTACAGATTCGGCGAGCTTGTGCAGAGAGGCATTTATGCGATCCGGATTGCGCGGCGGCGGCTCTGGCGGCTCCGATGCGGCCATCGTGGGTCCGGCAGCGAGACCGTTGATTTGCATACCTCCCCTTGCACCCACAACCACTTTACTGTACTGTACTGTACTGTGCACGGCTAACGGGAATAGTATATACACAACAGTTGGACACAACAAGCACACAGACACACGCACACACGCACTTCAACTGCCACAATTGGCGGCATGCGCAGCCCGCTCTAACATTCTGACTACCTTACAAAGCAACCGAAGGCAATACGTACACAGTGTGAGAGAGAGAGAGAGACGGGACAGAGCGAGGGAGACGGAGAAACACGCCCGATTTGTCCACCGTTCAAGCTCCACGTCGAAGTTTGCTTGAATCAGTCAAGTTCAACGAGTTTCTGCAAAGAATTACAAGAAAAATAGAGAGAACTTTAGTATGATGAAAGTAAGGATATAATACTTATAGACTATATAGAGCTAGAGCTAGTTAATACGTTATTAGACACTGTGCAATAGGGTTTAGGGTGACCAGACTAGCGGTAGAATCTCAGAAATGTTCTTATTTGTTTATAATCTTTATATTATATCAATTCTGCCAGAAAAAAACGTGCTAGGCTAAGAGTTGCACTGCACTATCGAAATATCGATAACTCAGCTTGCATTTGCGTTCGACAAGCTGCTGCAGATCTGGCAACTCTGCAAGCTGCAAGTACTCGCGAAATATTCGATAATTTAGTGCTGTAAAAACTTAACCTCATTTTTATGTGCTTTTCAAGTGATGCATGTGCACTGTGCTGCACATTTACAACCTCTTAGTCGAGAGTTACCCCCTTCGGCCCCTCGGTATTTGCGTTTTTATAGCATTAACTGATATACTCGCATAGTTTAACTGCAGAAGCCCGACTAGTTTTGGAAATCTGAAATCTAATTCCGGCCACCAATCCACATGCATGCTTATGTATGTATGTGTTTTACTGCCGACCATAAAAGCCGTAAACCATGTCTAGTTGGGTACATAGCATAGATATATCTTTATGTCCCTCTATGTGGTACATGCCTTGCTTTATGTATGTAAAAACCCCTAGTTGTGCCTTCAATTTTGGATTATTTCGACGTCTCTCTGCACCGTTTCACAGTTGCGTGCGAGAAAACCGTTTCAATGCACTCGTTTCCGTCCCCCTGTGCTCCGACCCTCTCCCATGTTTGTCCACAACGAACAACAACAGTAAGCCCCTAACCAGAGTGGGGAATGGGCGCTACGAGCTGCCACCTCGGCAAGAGGTTGGCGGAAAAGTGTTGATTTTACTAGGAACTAACATACACACTCGCCGAGTTGAGCTCAGTTACACTACATATAGAACTCATAATGTGTTCCACAAATCATTTCCAGCGTTTTATGGAATCACGTATTAAGCAATTTCATGGCACAAATTTCCGGCTAACACTAATTTGTATAAGTACTGCTGTAGGTCTGCTAAAAGGGTGCTACATCTATTTAAAGTTTAGCCCAGTTTGCCAATTGAAAAACTAACAAATTATTCTCAATCTAATCCAAAAAGCCAACATAATATCTGTATGTTTTTGCTTTTTGCGCATATTTCTGTTTTTTTTTTCCGATTTTAATCCGATTTAGGCAGAGATAGATTCAGTTTTACTGTCTGAAAGTTCTGTGTGTTTTTTTTTTTTGATGGGAGGGAAGAGATGAAAAAATAAAACATAAATACCGAGCTTAAATGGACAACAGGAGTCTTATGCAAAGCCAACTTGGCCGCACCTAGACTGGTTACCGCAAACATATGACTGGGAGTAGGGTAATAGCACAGAGAGGGTGTTCGGGTGGGTGACCACACACAGGGTGGCCCTATGTAGCTGTAGAGCTGCAGGTGAGGCTTAGTCGGGCGAGTCCTGCGTCGGTCTTGCGACTAATACTAATGTCTTTTAATGCGGTTGCAGCCCACTCTGCACTACACTTGCAGTAGGGTGTTCAGCCAGGCATCCACCTGTCTGTCTGTCTGTCTGTCGGCCCGTCTGTCTGTCTGTCTGTCAGTCTGCCTGTCTGCCTGTCTCTCGCAGCCACAAACAGGAACTTTAATCATAATAATAACACACAACTTTTGTGTTAAATCCAAGCAAATACTTAGTCGCCCCAGCAGACTGTGCATCTCGTGTGTTGCCAGCTGCGGTTGCGCCCACCTAGATATCTCCTGCATCCCGGTTGCCTGTCGGGATTCCAGTTGCCTGGCAATTGCAACAATGCCACGCCAAATAACTTTTAATACTCTGCAGTTTCTAAATGGATCTAGCTGGGTTTCCGAGTTGCGGCCAGGTTAAAGTTTTACCAGCACAACAAGCTTAACGAGCCTAGGGTAAAACGACCCTGACTAGCCTGCTCACAGCAGAACTGTTATCTTATCTCTTACCTCTACTGATCACCTGATTTCATTCCATGTCATTCGACTCCGCTTCCATCTCAACACGCATCCAACTGAATCCCTCATCTCCGCTTTGTTTTTCACTCATTTTGATATCATTTGCAACCCTATTAATCTCATCGCATTTTATTTAGTTTCATCACATCAAGAATTCAATTATCTCACCTTATCTCTCTTACCACTCTTATTCCGTCTCATTTTCCTTTATTTATTTAACCTCTACTCTTAGCTAACTCCCCTCAAATATCTTCCTTTATTTGGTATTTCAATGTGTGCATTCGATCTAAATAACCGTGTTGTCACCCTTCAAAATTGATTTCCGGAAGCTTTAAATTAAAATTGAAAATTGTGAAATGGAAAGAAGAGCTAACTGTAGCCGTGAGCTGTGCTACGCACCCTGTGATTGTGGGCCTCCCTGTACTGTCTGTAGTTGTTGGGATCCCTGTGTTCCCTATACACCCTGTACTTCGCCTGCACAGTTTAGCGTACAGAACAGGGCTGAAATGCCCATTAGTCCCACAAAACCAGAGACGCCCACACAGAGCACGCTGCTGCCACCCTGTGAATCCTTCTATGTCCTCGTCAGGGATGCACTGCAAGAGCGTCTGCCAAGCTGTGTGCGCAACTATCGACGTCATTTCGATGTGAATCACGCGCGACAGCGCCATCTGACGGCCGAGAAGAAGCATGAGGAATTGCTTACGCAGCGCAGGCAGAATCTCACGCGAAATTTGCGGCAAGCAGAGCTAAAGAACGTAACGCTTTTTGTGCAGCGGAATCTCAAACGGTGTCAGGCGAAGCGGCGCCTCGCCAGCGATATGACGGCGCATGTGCAGCGACGCATCGTCAACCTAATCCTGCGCACTGAGATTCTGCGTGCCCATCATGCGATTGTCCAGAGTCGTTCGGAGCTGCTGCGCTATGGTAACTATCTGCGGTGGATTGCAGAAACATACGAGGAGAAGCGGAAGCGCAGAAGTATCTTCTAGTGGGAGCAGGAAGAAAAGAGTTCATTGGAGTCGGAGCTGGAGCGGAACTGGGGTTCGAACTAGAGGTAGTGCAAGAGACTGTTGTAGGAAGAAAAGTGTAGACGAAAACTTAGCATGACTTCAGCTCCAAGTGAAGCTGCGTCGGAACTGGCATTGACAACGAAGGTGGAACGAGAAGCACATCTGTAGGAACCGGAACCAGTAGCGAAAACGTTGTAGGTTGCGTCGTTATCGAAACTGGGACTGGAAACAAAATCAGAAATGCATAAAGACTAAGCTAAACTACAAATGCTTTGCGGTCGAACTGGACTCGGAGCCGGCATTGAAATCCAATTAATAAACCACTCGCAGCTAGAACTAGTTCCTAAAGCGCTGGGAACTGCAACCAAAGTCAAAATTGAGCTGCAATTGCATTACAAATGCTCTGATAAATCACAGTCTCTAACACAGTTGCGAACTGGAGTCGGAACCGATGGCACAGTTCATTTACGCTAACACTGAGTCCGCACTTGTCGACAACTGTTCGAGAGCTTTCGTATTCATTCCGTGTCGAGCTTATAAAGTTACGCCAAAAGTTGAAAGGACTTTTCAATGCGTCAAAACTTTCCGCATTAACTAGTTTCAAGTGGGCCGATTGGCCACTGGGTTGGGAACCAAGGGGGGGGGGGAGTTCTTTGGATTTCAAATCGCGCCGTCAGCGTGTGACATATTCCATTTAGTAGGGTTTTTTTTTTGGATGGGGGAGGTGGATAGGCGGAGTAATGGAGGGCAACCGTCTACAACAGGCCGCATAAAATGGCGAATAAAAGCGGAGCAATTATCGGGCCTGTCGTGAGGTCGCCTTGCATAAATGAACGAAATGAAGCAGCTGCCGCTTACTCACACACATACACACACCCTTACACACACACACACTTACACACTCACACCCTTACACACTCACACAATCGTTGTGGCATTATGCAGGTCAGGGCAATTTGCCTAGACCAACGACTTGGCCGATTTCTAAAGGTGCCTGCGCCATCGCCAAAGTTTTTATGCCGCAAAAAGTTGCACTGCGATTTGTGTGTCAAAGCTGCCACAAGCCACGAACCGTAATTAGCTCTGCTTCCGACCGCCTTCAATGGAAAGACGCATCTGCAGGCGATTACCGTTATGAGTTGTCCACAAAGGGCAGCAAGAGGGTCTCATTCCCCATCCCTGCACACACACACTGGCAAAGACACAAGCCCTGCAAGCATGTGTGCACTCAAGTGCAACGTGCATATGCAACCGAAGAAGAGAGCTGAGAGCACTGCGAATCTTCTTTGAGACAACTCGCCTGTGAAAGAAGGCGAAAATATAGTCTCTATGCCTTTGCCTCTTCTGCTTCTCTCACTCTATTTTCCTTTCTCTCTCTCTCCCCGGGTGTGTGTAAGCAACTTGGGAGAGCTTTACCATCGTCGCCTGCGGCACAAGTGCCAAGTTCAACTGGCATACTTGACCTGCTACAAACGAGTGTGTTTAGTTAGGATCGTTCACATGTTGCACAATTAAAACTTCAGCTAGAGTTTTATTTATGAATAGAGAGTTGGTGCCGGTGTAGTCATGTGTGCGTTGTATGTGTGAACAAGTATTGAAAGGTAACTTAAGTCTGGGACACATACAGATACTTTGAGTGGCGTGTTAATTAATAAAACTGTACCTGAAAACGTTATACTAAGTTATATACACCTATAGCACAATTCTACAGTAATTTCAGATAAGTTACAGTGCAGTTGCAGTCGAATTCACTTAAATCCCTTCTACATTTCACTGCTTTTCCTGTTTTTCAAAAACTATTGCATACATTTCAGGGCAAATTTTACTCTATACTTCCTTAACAACTTTCCCGCATGCAAGTGCAACTTTAAACTGATTTGTAAATGCAGGACTACACTTACATAACTCTCTCGTTATAACACACTCCAAGCAACTCATCGTGACGCCTCAAAAAGGTGTTTCCTTACATTTACGCAGTGAGAACTCACAGCATGCATAAGCTGTGCATTAGAATGATACGATATACACACATGTGTGCGAATGTATCTGTATAATGTATGAAAATTTATGAATTTTGCCGCGCACAAGTGTCAACAATCTCAGTGCAAACACACACACGCAGACACACACATGCACGCACTGCCATTTTGTATCTGCAGCTGTATCTGCATCTGCATCTGCCTCTGTGTAACTACAAACTTGCAGTGGCATCTGCACTGACAGCTGTCTGTCTATCTTGCTGTATGCATGTCTGTGTGCACCTCTGTCCCTCTTCCGACTTCCTGTCTCCCCTTTCACTCCCCGCCCCCGTCCCTTCGTCAACCCCTTGTTTCCATGTTTTAGTTGCAGCTGAGCAAAGTTTGCGCTCAAATGCAACACAAAACAAATTTATAAATTTGCCCTGGCAAATGCGCGCACTCAGTTTGTCCCGCTTGGGTTGCCTGACACTATTCCCAGGGCTACCAGCTCCACTTTCTCTCTCACTCCTCTCTCCCACCCTGCTGCTCCCTTTCGTTGTCGCAATTGACGCTGATGTGACAACGGAAATTAATTGGAAATTAATAAGTTAGACAAACTCACGTTGTCATAACCCGAAAAACTGTTGATTTGCCCCTCCCTCCCACACCCTCTACCGTCTACCGCTCTTTTGGGAAGATGCTCAATTTTCCATCACACTTGAAATGACATTTGATTTGCGCTGATTCCTTGGGCTTAGTCAGCACTGAATCCTAACGACTTTGCTGACTCAACAGGCCCATGATGGAGCAATCTCCCTGCTCTCTCTTCCTCGTTCTCTCTCCTGTTCCATTATGCCTGATTTCTTATCGAGCTGGTGCAATCTGCAGGCAACAAGGGCAGAAAAAAAGTTAAGGCCCTTTGATTGGCCTGTCCGAAACACGTCAAAGCCAACAACAACATCATCAACATGCTAAAATATTGTCCCGAGGGTGCCTGACGGCACCTATTGAAATGCAAATTATACTGCAGGCTTGGGCATAAAATTCATCATGCCACACCCCTTTCCCGCGCCGCTCTGCGCGTGCCTAACTTATTCAGTGCCCGTCGACTAATAAACTGAATTTTAGCATATTTGTTGCTTTTATGTTAACGGAACAAGAGTCAAGTTTAATCAACTTCGCGCTCAACTTTCGACTTTTCGCCAAATTAGCAGAACAAGTCGAAGCCGCCCAAACCGTATATTATTATTATGAGTGCTGACAGGGGAATAGCCTGTGAAAATTTCTATACCCTTTGATTGTACATGAAAAGCAGTTAAGTGGGAATTTTGTGTGAATGGAGAGATTTACTTTATCGGCAAGAAGACTGTCAATCAAAAGGAGTCCGCCAAAGTTCAATATGACAATAATCTTTAAAGAAATCTTTAGACTAACCATGAAAAGGAGCTGAAATGAAATTTTTGCTTTGGCATCGAAAACAATAATCAATCTATTAGATCTATCTTACGAAATTGCCTATAAAGACAGTTTTTATATATTAGTATTCAAGAAAAGCAAAGAAAAATAATATTTATTATATATATCTTGAAGATTTCTTTATAAAGCTGAAATGTTATTATTATTTTATATCATATTTTTTTAAATATAATTTTGTTGTCATAAAATGTCAAAAAACATAAAATTTCATTGATTTATAAAATCCTTTTCTTTATATAGCAATCTCCAAGGAAACTTCCATAGTTTTCCTGCTGTAAGCCTTTGCATAATTCCTAATATAGCATAACTGCTAGTCGAGGTTTTTTCCCACGGAATAAGTTGTGATTTCTATTCTAACTGCACTAGAATTCCTCTCTCTCCCCCTCCTGACACTTCCTCCCCAACTTTACCCGCAGATCTGAGTCCGGCCTTGCCGCAGGTAAAGTTTCTCGCTGCGAAACTCATTTAACGCATAGTTCGCAATTAATTTCGAGTTTCAGTTGTGTTTTTCATTAAACCGACGAGATGCCGCTTCTACACCCCTCCTACCCCCCGGCTCCCCCGCTGTCTCCAACAAGTTTGAAAGCGGTTTCCGCTTCCGTTTGGGTTTCTGTTTCGGGTTTCGGCTTGTGCTGTTGCGGGATAGCAAAGGCAGCTAAACATTTCCCTGCCGCAACAAGGCGCGAAATGAAAATGCTTGACCCAATTGGCAACGCGCCGCGTGCTAAACATGCAAAATATATTGGGCTGCCCCTCCAGCTCCTCCAACTCTCCGATTGTCTGTCCCTACCTCTACCTCTGCCCTGGCTGCGCTAAAAGGTAGCTCAGTGAGCGAGCCTAAAGCTGTATGTAATCTTGGGTCAGTAAATGATTTTGCCATTAAAATTGCTGTCTGTGTGTGTGAGGGGAAAGAGTGGGTAGAAAGAGAGAGAGACAGGGGTAGAGCAAGGGGCTTCGCATGATAAGTAAAAGTTTGCGCTGTCTTGTGGCAGCTGCTGCTGTTGCTGCCACTGCTGCTGCAGTTCTCCCCGGAGTGCTAACCCTGTAGAAAATTTGATAACCCACTTTGGGGCAAGTTGTTGCTGTTGTTGTGCGACTTGTTGTTGCAGCATCTTTGGGCCTGGCAACATTAAAAATTTACACATAATGACATTGAGGCACAGCCGGAGCAGGCAGCTGGCGGCAGACGATGGCTGCGGCACGGCAGGCACAGCACGGTGCACTCATGTCCTTGAGCTTATGTTTTTGTTCGGCATTAAGAGCATGTCAAGTCGCACACACACACACACATACACAGAGGCAGACACAAACGCAGACAGACACGCAGCAAGGTGCGTGGCAACACGCTGTGGCAAACAGGAACAGGATGCGGATGCGGATGGCGCTGAGTAGGGCAGGAGGAGAGAGAGAGAGAGAGAGTAGGGAACCTCGGCTATCTACTGGTGGGCGTGGCACGGCCTGCTGCTGCTCCCACCGCCACTTGGGAAATACTTTAAGTCCTGTACCTTAATAGCTTCGCCTTGCCTTGCCCTGTCGTGCCTTGACTTGCCTTGCTTTGCCCTGTCTTGGCTTGCCTTGCCTACCAGGGGGTCATCCCCTACTCCCCTCTCCCTGCTCTGCGCCCTGGCATTCCTTTTTGCCTTTCGCTTTTGTTTTGCTGGCCTGGTGAATTATTGTCAAGCGATTTATAACGCGCAACGGGCTGCCGCTGCTGCTGCCGCCGTACCACATGGCGTATGCGTAACAATAATTGTAATAAAATGCAAGCAATATTTCGCAATTGCCACACCGCGCCTCGGCCCCCACTTCTCTCCGCCCTACAGGCATCGCCTGCTTGTGGCATGTCGAGAAATGCGTCCGTCCGCATTTTCTTCACGCCACATGTCGCCAGGATGTGTGCATAAAACGCATGACGGCACCTTTAAGACCCTCTTGGAAGCACATCGCATACATATCGCTTATGTTTTTCTGATCGCATGATAGACATGCTTGCGACTCGTAGCACTTCAGCGGGTTATGGGCGACATAAGACGCCAAGGAGTTTCCTTATGACATACGTAGAAGAAGAAGCAGCAGACTTGCCCATGTATATCGAAAAAATTGCGTGAATTAGTCATTATTTTAATGATATTGTTGTGCATGTTCTGTAAGTGTGACTGTCTTATCTGAAGCACATAAATTGCCTATACGGTAATGGCGTTGGTGGAAGACTGTCAAGGCATAGAAGTGATCCAATAAGAATGCTATACTATTTGAGTTGCCGAACTCTTAACAAGTGTCCTAATAAGTATGCTACAATATTTGTATTTCCTGTAGTTTTTTAAAGCCTTGTATTTTACTTATAATTTATTTTTTTTGCATCCGACAAATATATTTCTATCATATCATTTGTAGCACAAAGCAAAAGTAACAACTGCAAAAGCAACCGACTAGCTTCAATTGTTGTACATAAACTTGACTAACTCTTTTTCCCTCTCAAAAAAAAAGAAGTAAACTTCAAGTCACTTATCAAAGAAAAGTTTCTGGAAATAACTAAGAACTAATGTTTCCTCTATCGCCCCTCCCCCCACGCAAACTCATAAATTATGTAAGAAAAGTTTGGAGCCACAGAATGAAACTGCGTGTTAAACATTGTTTGCTCAGTCTGTTCGACAAATTTCGATTTTATTAATTGCCTCATGCAGTGACATGTCGCAGATAACGGCAAGCGCTTCCTCTCCCCCTCTCTCCTGCTGTCGCTCTCTCTTAGACCCGCATTATTGTCAGACAGAGTAAAACAAAACCGCAAAACGGCGCATTTTATGCTGACACAGATTTGCTTGAAGAATGTTGAAAATTTCCCTTTTTTAGTCGCCTCTTACACAAACACACACACATACTCCCGCACACCCACATAGAGACAGAAAGAGAGACAGACAAAAATATTGACCGAATTTCGGCGAATTTGGTCATGTTTTCGTTGTCGCCTTTCTGGCGCTGCGACGTGCTCGGACATGTTTTTGTGTGTGGCTTTTGTCGCTGTTTTCATTGTCTGCGGCATTTTACCGTTGAAAGCGGCGAGTGCGTAAATAACGCATGAGCATGAAACGCAAAAGACAAAGCGCACACAGACACACACACACGCGAGCAAATCCATGCATGCGTGTGTGTGTGCACATAAATAGAAATTGAAATCAGATGTGGAATTTACCTTTTAAATATTGCTGCACTCGCTCTCTCGCACACACTAACGCACAGTGCCACAAACGTTTGCAGCATCCGCAATGGCAACGCTAATTGTTAGTTGTTGTTGTTGTTGTTGTTGCTGTTATGTTTGCACTGGCAACTTCGGTGGTTGCCAAACTTGTTTGTTTTATTGACGCTTGAAAGCATCCACTAACAGAAACACGCACACACACGCACGTACGCGTCTGCCCACGCACACGTGCAAGCTCAGTATGTATACACACACACACTCGTACTCGCACTCTCTCACTTATACACACGCGCAAGTGTTAAATTTTTCTAGCTGCGCTTCCACGTCTCACTTGGCGAATGTCTCAAACGGCACTGAGCAGCGCGTTAGGCAAACACAACCGCCGCAGCGTGCCAACTGTATTTGCCGAGTCCTTGGCATTTGACGACGAGGAGCTGACGTCAAACACACACTCACGAGAGCGCTTTCTTTTACTCTCTCTGTGCCTCGGGGATATGCCGCAGCCGAAGTGCAGTGAGAGCGAGAGCAGGCGCCTGCGTCGCTGCCGAAAGCTCTTACGATTGAGTGCGCCTCGGCAGCCCCTCGCACTCGCGCTCTCTCTCGGGACAAGTGTTTGTTTACGTTTTTACTGCTTTTGTACGAGATCCCTACGTCTCTCGGCACTCGGCTCTCACACTTGCTCTCGTTCTCTCCGAGCCGAAGGTCACGTTCGTTTGCCCAGAGCGCAACGTCGTCGTCGGCTTTAAATGGCAATGCAAAATAAATTGAGCCTCTGCTTAAGCAAGTGTCGTCGTCGTTGGCGTCGACGACGTCGGCTGCTTTCTTGTTGTTGCTGCCTTGCAGCATTAGATGACACAAAGATGCTGCAAGCTGTCCAATTAACCAGTAAATAAATATGCAGGAAAAACAAAACGAACACACCGAAACCAAAGTCAAAGCCACAATAAGAATAACTCACAAGCAGGCGGCAGCCTCGTCGCCTTGACAACAAATCCAAATAATTGCACGGAAAATTTCTGCATTTCCACCTGCAGTAGAAGCATTTGGCAAATTGAATCTAATGAAATTGTACTGTGTGCAACCTTTCTGAGAGACAAGCCACAAGTTGCACTGGTAAAGACAAAACAATTCGCAAAAAAGCATTTCCACCTGCCTGCCAGTCTCAGATTTAAGCCAGATTTACCTGTGGCAGGTGAATAAATTGCTCAAGGCATAGACAAATATTTAAATAAACTGATTTTACTGGAAATCAAAATATTTCTTTTATTTCATTGCACACATTGCCGGTGATTTAATAAAATATTCCTAATTAAATTAAATCGCACCTGACTGCATCGTTACCATGTGCAAACAGTTGCGTAACAGTTCAGTTCTCTTCTAATTATCGATAATTTGCGAATCGAACGTAGCAAGATATTTGCATTTAATTTAAATTACACTCGACTGGAATGGCAACAGTTGAGTAACAGCTTCGTCGCTTTCTAATTATCGCTTAGTTACGCAGCACAAACGGATTTCCCCCTTGGCAATAATCCTTTATAATCTGGCAACAATTGTTTGCCCAATATGTCTTTTAGTCTTAAATTATCAACTTAAATGATAATCATATTGCGTGTATTTTCCGAAAGTCAGCTAAAATAATCCCAGCTAGACATTGTTAAGTTTTGTCTCTTTTATAGTCTGCTCTCTCCTACACCACCACACACACATGTAGTGTGTGCGTCTGTGTATGTTCTGAGAGCATTGTTTGCCTTCTTAAGTTCAGCAACTGTCTCTCTATCATGCGAGTTGAGACAGACAGAGAGACAGACACGTTGGCAGTGTTGTCATTGTTACTGCCGCTTTGTCCCTTGACTTGGCAACCACAAGCGATTGCAGCGAGTATTATGTGTGTCTGGTTAAAGTTTGAATGTGTGTGCGAGTGCAGATTGAATAACAATGCCTACTCATGTTGAACATAATTCGAGAGTTGTAAAATGTTAGTTGCCACCGTAAGTAGACAGTCTGCTCAAAAGACTGGCCTACAATCTGCGGCAATATAATTTTGCTTAGCCGAGCTTACTTCCAGTTAGCATGCCGCGTTCACTTATCGATACTCCGCTCAGTGCTGTGAACGCGCTGCAACTGTGCTCACCAGCTGCAGATCAGTTAGCTTTTTGTCAGCCTGCGCTTTGCTCTTTCGTATTTATCGCTTTCAAATCGATAGCACACACGCACACAAGACGTGTTTACGAGCTTTATATAAATACGAATTAACTTTTATTAAAGCTGAGGTAAACTAATTTGATTTGTTTGCCCAGATACCAATGCCAGAGTCCGGTAATTAGTTGCTAAATAAACAGCCGGAGGGAGGGTGCAGTAAGAGAGAGTGAGCAAGTGGTTTGGGGTCCGGGGGTGCTTGAGGTCGATTGCCCATTGCGGTCCACTCTCATTAGGCAAAGTGTCTGCTGTCTGCTGCATACATGTGTATATATGTGTGTTTGTGTGTGCTCGGCTGGTGGCCATAATCCAGGAGAACGTCTCCATTTACACACACACGCACGCCCACATATGTACATTATATATTTGCCTGCGTGTGAGTGACATTCATTGTGCTGTCAGTGCGTGGCAGAGCTGCCGCTGCTGCATCCGACTCACTGTGCGACAGGCGTAGCGTGATGCTTATAAAATGTTATCAAATGAATGTCAAACTTCTTCGGGCCCATTGTCGTTTCGGGCGGCTGACACGGGCGGCTAATAAAACTTTATCAGCATCCGCAAACGGCGCACGAGACGGTGAGCGAAGCATAAAACACAGCTTTAACACGTATGTCAGCGCACACACACATACTCAAACACACACACACACACGCGTACATATCGATACACATATCTATCGATTGACAGCTATATGCAGAGACGGCAGTTCGATAGAGCGGTTCATTCATCTCGCTCGGCTGCGCCTACTCTGCCCTTACCCATACAAGCGTATATAGTCGTGCATACATATGTATACTATGTACTATATACATATATCTTCGTGTAGCTTTGCTTTTCGATTTACGACCTTGTCGTTAGTCAAATCTTACGGCTGCGTCGTGTGCAGATACGTGTGAAGCATTTCTCAATTCGATTGCAACATTGTTGTGTACGCAGATACCCTGTATTGGGGAAGGGGATGCTGCACATATTCTAAAGCAAGTTGCACCCTACTTGCCACCACCCCCCACCCGGGCAGGGTATAACAATGGCAGCAGCAGCAGAACGAGCGAGTTTCACTCCATTTCCACTTTCTAGAGAATGCAATTGTGTTTGCACTTGTTTTTCCCTCTATACCCACCTCTAGCGACCTTTTCTTAAACCAAACCCCCCCACGTTGTAGCTGCTGTACGCCTTCTCAACGATCTGCTGCGTAGCCAGGCAGCCGCATCATCCTGCTCTCTCTCCCTTTCTCTCTTTGGTTCCAAGCTGTTTATCAATGTTGTGTGCGCTTATCACAAAACAGACGACAGCCGGAAACGGGCCGAGATGCGGGACGCGGGAGGGGGAGTGGCTGGGCGTTAGGTTGACAACTTATTTCAACATCTTGTTGTTAGCCGTCGTGCGCTTCCTATTTTCATTTATTGGCAAAACTTTGCGAGCAGCGGCGGCACAATAAGGTGAGGTCTGCCATATCAAGATGTATACAATACAAATGCATATATAAATATATATATATATATATATATATATATATGTATATATATATATATGTGTGTGCGTTTAGCTGTCGGCAAACTTTGGGCATTGTTCGCCATGAATATCGCAGCAGATGAATATAGATGAATGAATGAATGAATTGAATGTATCGGGGCATCAAGGGGAAATATATATGTGCGTATTGTGCATGCCAAGTATATATTAAATTCACAGTATTTGCCTGCTCCTCCCCTTGCCACACCCACTTCAATTGCAAATGCACTCGCACAGTTCAGAGTTCAGAGAGAGAGAGAGAAAGAGAGAGCGCGCCTACTCAACTGTTGCTTGTGCAATTCGTGTACAAGGATTATGTTCTTAGCGCCCTGCTTGTTCCACATCATGTCAGACTTATCGACGATAAGTCGATAATAATCTAAGAGTATTTAAATCAATTGCGGCAACGAAAGCACAGGGTGAACGGGGTGTACATGAGATATGAGAGAGAGAGATAGGGAGAGATTATGTCAGGGAGAAAGCAAGTTATTCAGGCAAGAGGCGTGAGAAGTTGAAGAATGCGTTTGGTATTTATATCCATTACCAGCTCATATTTTATTTCCTGCATCATATACCCATTTATTTAATAGTTTTTAGTTTTATTAAACCTTATAAATGTCAACTCCTTTGTGCTGCAAGCATTTTCCACTTTCTTTTCGACTATTTCCCATGGAATTGTACTTCAATTTCGCCTTCGAACTACTCCCCCGCTTGCTCAAGTGCATTCGCAGCGAGTAAACCATATGGCGACACTTAAGTCCTACAAATAGCAGGAAAACAAGGCACAAGCCGGCGAAGGAGATGAAGAAGGGAGTCTGGAGTGTGGAGAGAAGAGAAACTGCGCCAGAAACCGCAACTATTTGCAACGAGGCGAACTGGCGGAGTCGCGTGTTTTGGTGCGGATATTGCTAAACGGTTTATCGCACCACGGCGACCGGAAGCAGCGCGATATATTATTAATGTCTGCGTGGCAGGGTGGGGGAGGGAGAGAGGTAGCAACTAGAAAGCGAGGCCGCAGCGACTTCTCAGCCACTCGAAGGCAGCACAACACGCTGCGTATGCGTAATATTTTTCGTTTTTATATTTTATTAGCTCGAGACCCGCCGTTGCCCGGCAACAGCACTACGCAGCCCAAGCAGCCCAAATTCCGGGCGAAACATATGCTTCACTCTCCACCTACCCCCTTCCACCAAACCCCCTCCTGCTTGCGACACTTTTCCCCTTTGAGCGCTTATTGTAAGGCGCCTTAATAAGATTTTATTGCGCCGCGTCACGGCTCGGCGCAGGCTGCGGCAAGTAAGCCTGTGTGTGTGTTTGCTTGTGTGTGTGCCTGTGTGTGTGCGTACGTGTTTGTGTACAACTGACGCAGATAATAAGTTCCATTCAGCACGATACGAGCCAAAGGACACGCGCCTTCTCTACTCCTGCTTCATTCTTGCCTCTTTTTCTTTGCTCGCCTGCCTTTGCTGCCTTTTTCTTGCACCTCCCTTCGTGCCCCGCCCACACAGTCAGCATAATGACTGGTCATTTCGTACACCTCCCTGCCTGGCTATTTGGGGATCTGCCACACGTTTTGTTTGCGGCTTTGCGAGTTGAGTAATTAAGACGCAAAAGACCCAACAAAAGAAGAACAAAAATAAAATAACAAGGAAAACCTCAATTGAATTGTGTGTGAATATTTGCGAAAAACCGGCATAGAAAATGTAAAGAATTGTACGCAAGAATTTTGCGTATGAAGTGCAAGAGAAAAACCCGCAAAGCAATTTGGCCAGAATCTGGTGGGGGGGGGGTGGCTTGGGACAAGCGGGTAACCGCAACATTGAAAATTAATAGTTAGTTGAGGCAAAAAAAAAAGAAAGAACTTTCTACCATTCACTTTATGCGAAGCAGCAGCCATAAAAAGAAAATGTGAAGGGGGGGAGAAAGAGGGGCAAAACAAGTCGAACTACAAAATTCGTGAATTCTTTATGAGCGCATTTTTCATATATTACTGCGATGGGAACGAAAGTTTTTCATGCTGGGGCCGGCGAACGTGCGTTGCCGTCGCATAAGCTGGCAATATGTTTGGGGCACTGCGAGGGCAGTTTGAGTGGTTTGTAAGAGAAGAAACTAAGGGAGTACAACTGCCTAAGCTCCGAAAATTGCGATTGGGTTATGGTAACTGCAGAAACTATTTAAAACTATATAAATACTTATTTATATACAAAAAATACCCCTCAAAACTTTAGATAACATATCGATTAAATAATGTGGCATTTAGTGTTGCAAAATGTACGAATTTGTGAAGAAAAGTTGTGGAAACAAGTGTGTTTTTCTGCCTGATGTTATGCTGGGTTTTCCGAAGATTTTTCCTTATGTTTTTTAGCTTCATAATCTACCAAGCCTCTTAGCTAACGCTGCTTTCACAAAATTTTTTCAATATTGCAGCAATATTTGATTACATAGGTTTATCGATACGTTAGTTTCGCACAAAATCGATATTATTGGCAATTTTCACTCTGTTTTAGGATTTTTATAAATCTATGTCTTTAAAACTCCTTTCACCACCCTCGCAATTAGATTTAAACACACCTATCCAACACTAAACGCCACAGCCGCCTCTGATAATTTATTTTGTCTCCGTTTTTAAACAAATTCGATAGTTTCGTTACACTATCGCTTGCCCCTCCCTAATTTCACAACTCCAAAACTTCCCTGTCCACCCTCGCAAATAGCTGCACATAAGCAATAAATCTATTTCGAGTTGAAAATGCGAAACTGCTGCTGTTGCTGCCGGGAAAGCCTTTAAGCTACTTAGACGCAATGCCAAAAGGAAAACTATTTCCGCGCAGCTCGCCTCAGATATCCTGGATATGGAAAAGATGCAATATTAAAAGGCAACCAATCGAATTCTATTGCCCATCCAAATTGGCCCTCGGAAAAAATAAAAACTGTCAATCAAAAAGAAGCTTAAAGTGCAACCCGAAATACACTATAAATGTCTGGGAAGTAAGTGCGTCTGTATATTACGTTTATTTACTGTAAAACCAGTAAAGATGTATCTATGCAACTTCGAGATAAATTTGTATTTACTACCAACTAAACTGGTCAAGTATTTACGCTACAAGCTGAGTTCGCCAAGCAAACTTACTTAAATTTGATTAAATTGCTGCATTTTAGAGATTTTGTTTTGTTTTCGAAATGTATCTTTGAGATACATATGTATCTTCAACACTCAAAACGAACTCGCCAAGTGTTTTCACTCTAAATTAATGTCTATGCTCAATTTAAGTCAGCTTTTTGCCATGTTGCACAGATATATTAGCGTATCTGACAGATACATTTGTATCTTCATTAAGAAAATGAACTCTCTAATGCGAATTTTCGATTGCGAAGCACGCACACACGACGCCCCAAGCAAGCGGGTGAGTGAGTGCGACTATGATAGACAGAGACGAGAGAGAGAGCGAGCGAGATAGATACGGTATAAATAATGCATTAGCGAGTTTATTAAGCGACATTTGCCACATGTACACGACCAGAGACACCAGAGACTGTTGCCAAAAATTTGATAGCGTAGGAGTGAGAGAGAGGGCGAAAGAGAGAGAACGGGGGGACCAAAGAGACGGGCTTGCAAAAAGCCTGGCGGATATAGTTTTTTCATAAATCGGTTCAGGAAATCCGCGCCACGCCGCTGACTTTGTTCTCTGGCGCGTAAAAACCACAATGTGCGCTTTTAGAGCACACAGGCGAGTGTGTGTGTGTGTGTAGGAGTATGTGTGTGTGGGAGTGTGTTTGTGTCGCCGACCCAAATTAATAAAAATGCTAGTAAAACTGGCTACAAAAGCAAAGGGCTTTAGTACTTTTTCTTTTTGTCCATAAACACAACAGATATGGCCAAGATCCGTGCCCCTGCCGCCCTCTGGCTGCACTGTGCGAGCAGTGCACTTAAGATGTCACACCGTAGCTGCCACATGTGGCACACACACAGTAACACAGGCAAAGTGCAGCCGCTTGGCCTTTTCCGTTTTCCTTTTGGCCGCTGTCTCTTTGCCAGTCTCTCTCTCTCTCTCTCCCTCTCTCTCGCTCTGCCTGCTTTTACTCTTCCATAACTTGCGGCTTGCCGCTGCCGCTGCTGCTGCTGCTGCTTAGCTTGTTGCAGCCGCTGGCGCTTTGCGCTTTTATGGCCGCCACCGATTAGTTGCTGCCTCGACACTTTATGGCCAAACAGCAGATACAACGACAGCGATAGGCCCCAGGGAGCAGGGAGCAGGCAGCAGGGGCAGGGTAGTAGCCTCGTAAAGCGTGCAAGACATGTGCGTAGATCCGCTGCCCGTAAAGCTGCCACAATGTTGATCCCGTGTGTGCATCCGTAGCGCAGGATCCTCCTCGAACTCGAATCGGACCTGGCAGCGTTGCATTCCGAATGCGATTCGAATTGAAACTGGCTTTGAATAACGAGTGCCAGCAGGCCACTCAAACACTCAACGCACTCACACTGTACACACTGTGCCACATACTTGAGTATGAATACGAATGTGAGTGCGAATGTTTGAACATGTTTGTTTTTAGAGTACTCAATGCCTGCGCTGCGGTCGCTTTTGCTAATCCTTTTTGGATGCAAAGTGGAGCTCGACATAGCTGCACAACTCTTATAGCTGGCAGTATACCCTGTAAATTGTGGGCATAAGTAGTGGGGTATAATGGGAAGAGAGTTAAGACATATGTGCATAGAAATCTATAAAGAAAGCGAAGTTTAAGCTGATATAGATGAGTTTAAATAGACAACAGCTAACTATATACCCTGTAAATGGATAGATAAAAAGAGTAGCACATTTGCTAGACAACAAATAACATTTAAGTAGGCGGACAAAATAAAGAAGCTTACAATATACCCTGTAGCTGATTGTGTAAGGTGTTTATAAAAGAAATATGAAATGGAGTGGCAAAAAACAAGATTAAATATGATATAGGGCTTATTTAAAAAAATAGGAATAGGTCGTTTACTATGCGAATATTTTATATTCCACCGAAAAAGCCGCAGCGTTTTCTAAATAACTCTATATATTTTTTACCAACTCTCCAAATTTCATTACAATCGCGCTATAATAAAACAAATAAATCAGCTATTTGCCAGGTCGAACTATGACAATGCAACTGCTTTTACAGGGCATTTACTTGTGCATCATTAACATCACTTCAGCTACCTTGCCTGGCCTAAAGCCTAGATTTTATAGCGCTTTGTTGTGGCACATTTGTAACCACACACACACACAGTCAAGTGCGACAAAGCCACAGGAAAAACACAGGGGGAGAGAGAGAGAGAGAGAGAGAGACAGAGTGAAGGAGAAAGACAGGAGTTTTCTCTCATTAGGAAAAACTGCGCAGCAGCACATCGATTTTGCCGTGCAGCAAAATGTAAATTAGCCAAAGCTGTATATGCAGCAAGAGCAGGAGCAGGGGCTGTAACGGGAGCAGTAGCAGTTACAGGAGCAGCTTAAAACTTGACAGGAATTTTCAATTTGGCAAGTTGGCAACATTTTAGCGCGTTTCTCAATGAGGAAAACCGATAACTAAAGCAATTTTCAAGGTTGTTTTCTATAAATTTCCACTACGAAAGGCTTACATAATCTTTCCCCGAAATAACATCACGTAGCTACGCTTGTAACTGTGACGATTGCCATAAAAAAAAGTGCAGAATGTCGTGACCGAAATGCCAATTGAAATTGAAATAGTTCGACTCACCACGCGCCACAGAATATTGTGCACTATAGTTGTATATAGTAGTTGTGTCTGATATCGCAACTGCAAATAGAAAGAGAAGAAATGGAGTAAGAAAGAGTGAGAGAGAGGGAAAATAATTAAAAGCGGTTTAGCGCAAGTTTTCCGTGCAATATTTAGATTAGTTTTCTTTCTTTCAACTTCGCTTTGGGCTCTGGCTTTCGCTCTGTTTGGGTTTTAGTTTAACGCCAGCTGCAAATCCAATCAAATGTGAACTCTCTCAGCGTAGCCTACCCCAAGGCGTGGGGACTGAGCGAGTACTGGGGGAGTCGCAGCTGCTGCTGTAGCTGGAGAAGATTTCGCTTGTCTTGTCGGCGTAAACAGAATTATTTCCAGATGCCTTGTTCCTGCTTTGTGCTCTGAGATTTAATTGGGTTTTCTGCCATATTAGATTTTCCCTTTCCTCCAGCTGCCCCTCCCTCTTTCTCTCTCCCTTTCGCTTTGTGTGTGTTTTGCCTCTTGCTCTGCATAAATTTCGCATGCAAACGCAGCTGCTAAAGAATACTCCGAGTGCACTCGGAGCTCGAGCCTGCCGGGCTGCTGCTCCTCGTTATGCGTATTGAAATTTAAGACGATTTCGGACTTACACATATATCATACATCACATATCATGCCTTATCATGGCTGGCTTGTGCGTATGCAGATTTTTGCGGAACTGCAAAGTCATATGTAAAATTCAAGAGCTGCCGAGCGCAAACAAAAGACAACCGAGAGGGGGACTTGCGGGGGAGGGGGAGAGTGAGCTGGAGGGGCTTAAAGAAAAATAATGAAAAAAAGATTATTTAAAACAACAAGTAGGAAAGCTACTGTCGAGCGAGCTTGACTGGCTTATACCCGTCATTCAAAAATTCCCTAACTTCATTTATTGTTTATCATCCCTTTGTAAGCAAATTTGCATAAATTATTTAGGGCATATTTTTTTAAATGCACACCAAAAATGCATGTTCTGACCTTAAAATTATGCTTGTTATACGATTTTTTCTGTTTTAGGATATTAAATTCTAAAGGAAACTTGATCTGCATGTAGAAATAAGGAATTCTGACATCAAATTTGGTTGCTTAAGCTCTAATAGTCTAAAAAATATTCTTATTTTACGTAATTCTGTATATTTTTGCTTGCCAGCAATTTAAAATACCCTTTCACCCCGTGGCCAGCGAGGTATAATAAAACAAAAACACTGAAAGAGCGTAAAACAATTCCCGCAATGCAAATTTTATGACCCGGCAATGCAATGGGCAACGAAAATGAGCCAAAGCAGAACAAATAAGAGCGCCAGCGACTTGCACTGCCTGGCCAGACAGATACCCTGTAAGACTAAGAGCTAGAAGGTACTGAAGAACTCTTCTTCTTCGTTTCTCTTCATTTTCTGCCTTCCACATTCCACTGAAATATTTAAACACACTTAGTTTAATTAAGAACTTAATACTTTATAGGAAGTAAGTCATATATACCTCAAGTTAGGGTAGGTCAAAGTGCGCTTTTAGGTTTTTTGTCATAATGACACACAAACAGGCATAGAACGTGCCAGATTAATCGAATTGAATATTGATGTGCGCTGTAAATCAACGTGTAGTCCAACGTAATCGAAACCAGTTATCGATTACAGGCTTAAATTACATCGGAATTTATGCAGGCTTAAATTAAATTTGCCAACAATAATTCATGTCACTTTACATCCCCTTTCGGGTGCCGTCACGTTTACAGGGTATGCAAATGCCCAAAGCCACAATGCCGCATCGATCCGCTTTCGCATGCGTATCCTGTGAATGCCGCTTTTACCTCGCAACGCACACGCATACGTACGTACACTTAAATACAGCCATGCATAACCATATGTGTGCGTGTGTAAGCGAGTGAGTTCGTTGCGTGTGTGTGTGTGTAAGCACGTAGCTCTGATTTTTCATGCATTCAGCTGGCAATGCCAAAACTTCGCTCGTTTCTTTTGTTCGCAGTCCTGGCTCGCTCTCGCTCTCGCTCTCGCACTCGCTCTCTCTCAGTCAGCTGGGGAGCTGTCACTGGGGCTGTCAAGCTGCCTCGTGCAATTGTCATGCTACCCGCTCACATACTACCTCTCCCCCTCCCTCTCTCTCTCTCTCTCTCTGGAGCAACTGCCTGTCAGCGGTTGTAACTCTATTTGCCAGCTTCCGTTGGAGGATTTAATAAGTTGCCTGCATCATCATTATCATTATCACCATCATTTCCATTACGCGCGTGCTACCTGCCGTCGCGTCGTCTCTCTATCTTTTTCTTTCCTTCGCGTTCGCCGCCATTTTGTAAGTGGGTTATTTAGCGTAAGTAATGCAATAAGTCTGTTAGTTTTCATATTTCCTGCCGTCTGCCATTCGCCATTTGCGTCTGCAGCTGCAGCTGCGTGCAATCCGCGCGGGCCCGTCCTAGACTTGACTGCCGAAAACGCAGGAGCAAACGGAAAGCAAAAAGAAAGCAGAGCAAAACTTTCTGCTGCGGCACACAAGCTAAGAGAGATGATACGGCAAACTGAATTAGCGCAGCCCGGCGCGCGTGTGTCGCCTCAGCTGCTCCCTGCCACTCCGTCTCTCTCTCTCTCTCTCTCTCTCGCCCACTCCACGCCGGCCGGCGCAACTTTTCTTGCGTCTTGCGCGCAACTCGTGCGCTTTAATTCATTTGCCAAGAATTTTAATTCATTTGCTGAAATTTACTTGCAGCTTATTGCGAAAGTTAAAGCTACAACGGCAAAGTGTTTCTAATGGTCAATTAACTAAGTGCAGCTGCTCTCTATTGCTCGCTCTCTCTCGCTCTTCCGCGCTTACACTTTTTATTCCTGTGTAAATACGAGTACAGAGTCAGACATTGCTGCTGCTATTATTCTTTCTTTTTGTTCCACTTTATCCACTTCTTTCTTTCGGTTTACATCCTAGGGCAGACCGACTGGGACGGCCCGTCCAAATTAATTGCATCGTAAGCTACAAATTGCTGAGCCATGCAGATGTTAAAGCCTTTGGCAGCTGCTTGTCCATACGTCAACGGAAATTGAGCCAGCGTAACAGATTGACAAAAAGGGATTATAATTGCATAATATGCGAATATGCGATTTACGTGATCGATATTCAATTTACATGCAAGGGCAAGCGCGATTGCAGCATTTATCGAACTGCCATTGATATTAAGCAGCTTTCGACACGCTGCTAAAATAGTGTTGTAAATGCAACAAATTCAAATTTTTGAATTCATATGCATTCATATGAATGCAGAAAAAAATACCAAATAAAATTATCGGCATTTAACAGCTATCGATACTCACTGCTTAAACAGTGTTGCAAGTCAAAGAAATTCAAATATTCAAATAACAATAAGAATATCAAATAAAATAGTTACGACAGGCGACACTATTATTCTTGCCAGACACTCGATTATTATTCGATGCGTTTCACAGTCAATCTATTATTGTAGCTTGTGCCATCCCGTTTGCATGTATGTAAATAACAAGTCAAAAGAAATAAATGATAAACCGCTATTGTTGAGTTACGTTGTACAGCCTTATAGGGCGAATGTCGATGTATATAATAATTTTGGCGAAAAACCAGCTCCGACCTACCATAAAGAGAAACTACGAAACTGCGAAATGAACGCGTACGTGACAATAAAATGAAATGTGTAAAAGCTGTCGGAGTGGTAAACTGGAGCGTAGCGTACACAGAGAAGACGGAAAAGAAGGAAAGAATAGAGCACGTGAGACGGGAGTAGTGGACGTGCAGTTGTGGACTGCGGAGACCAAGAGACATATTGCGGTGTCTTCTTGTTTGTAGCTGCGCTTGTGACTCCCGTTGCGCTGTGCGAAAGAGACAGAACGAGCGAGAGATGAAAAACAGCGAATTGCGAATGCAATTTGACAAATTTATTTGCAACGGCAACGGCAACGGCAGCGACAAACGCGACTTGAGTGCAGATGCATGTAGGTGAGCACAGCCAAACACGAGCAGAAACACACTCACTGTCTCCCTCTCGCTCTCTCTCTCTCTGTCTTCCCTTAGCGAACATATGTGACTGCACATAAGCAAGGAAATGAAACCTTCTTTAATATTGCATGCATGGAATGCCGCAGCCTGCAAGGAGATATGAAAAATGAAGTAAAATTTGCCAAGTTCCAGTTTGCCGACAATATGCAAATGGGCGCACGGGAAATCGAGTTTATCCTGACAGGCAAAGGCGCGGGGCCACGGCACGATTTTAATAAAAAAAAATGAAGAGAACGAGGTGCCTCAAGGTGCACTTGTTGCTCTCTCACTCCCACTCTCTCTCTCTCTCTCTCTCTGTCTACACATGGCTGCGAGAAATTCATTTAGAATGTGCGCCATAAGCACGCATTACACACACTCAATTTCCTATTCCATTTTGCCGCCGCACCACGACGACGACGACAACGACTCCATCCGGCATCGACAGCGAGACCCGGCCATGTATATGGTACGATATTTCAGGTATCTCCCCGCGCGCCCCTACGCCCACTTTTCTCTTGGCTGCATCTGCATTGCCAGGCGCTGGCAGCTGCTGGAATTAATGCCTCACCGGGGGGCAACTGTCGCCCCACGCAAAAGGTGTGCATTACACGAACATTCCGATGCCCGGGCAGGCTGCGCCGCCAGATGGCGCCAGTTAAAGCGTGCTTTGGTTGGGCAAACAAATTAAAGCTGTACGAGAATTGGGATTTGGGTTTGGATTAAATTACTCCAGTCTCGGCAAGTTAATGTTTACTTATGACTATTGCAGCAAGGATTCTCTTGCCACAGTATTAGTTGCAGCGCGACGATGATGGCTGGGTGGATGCAGCTGGGCTGGCCATTACCTAATGCCGCCATTTGGGGTATTCAAATTAAAATTCCATACGTAGCACTCTCACTCACAGACACACACACACACCAACACGCCCACGCATTCGAAGCGGACTCGGACTCGCTGGCGAATGAGCCCCAGGAGTGCGTGCCGCTTGGATAAGGCTAATAGGATTTTGGGGGCAGTCCACTGGCAGTCCATTTCAATTAGTGGCCGCTGCGACAGACGCGTTCGCAGTTCTTCAACCGCATCCTCCCTAGCTCGGCCTGCTGCCTTGCTATCATTTAATTTGGCTGCACCGCTTGTCAAAGCTCTCTCTCTCGGAGCGAGGGTTGTCTCTGGAGTAAGCGAATTAGGTTTATTTATTGAAGCGGTTAATTATGATTAGGTTAATTATGGGATTATGTTGAATTAGTCTAGAGTTTTGTTAAAAGTAGACCTACAATTATTGTAGAAATTATTTTATACTATTTGTGAAACCACCCACGCATAAACTACACACAGACTGCATAACTGTACAACGGGTTGAGCTACATGTGCAGCACGGCCTCGGCCGCAATTTGAGATGAACTCATTGTCTCAACCGAGTCAGCCAAGCAGAGGTAATTATATTAATATTTCCATTGTCCTTGCACTGCCAACTTGCTGCGTCTCCCCCTTCCCATAAAGGGTTGACAAGGGAATGAACACACATAAAGCTGACTTGGATATTTTGGATTATTATGGAGAGCTGAGCAAAGACATCAACTAAAGTCTCCAAAGCGAAATCGAATATAAAAGAAAACAACAACAATGGGGAGTGAGCGACTGAGAGAGAGAGAGAAGGATAACGGAGAGTACTAGGTGCTAGCAGCCCCAGCTGCGGTCTGAGTGCCTGTCTCTCAGCATGGCCATAAAATGCGTTTGTTGGCCAAAAGCTAAAGCCAACATGGGCACACTCACACGCACACATACACACACACACACACCTCTCTCGGAGGCGTCTTTATGGCTTTCCAATCGCTACTCCTTCCTGTCTGCTACGTCCTGTTCGTGTCCCGTCGGACGCTTGACACTACAGAGATAACGGAGCGCATCAAATCATTTCGTGCTAATGGAATTGCACTGATGTTGATGGAATTTTTATTTCCCCTTCACAAAGGATAATGAAAACGGAGTGGGCAAGTCGAGGAAATGGAAATGGGGCAAAAAGACGAAGATCGACAAAATCGAAATCTGTAAAGTCCGATACGGACATTAATTTTTGTTGCCATTAAAGTCACTTAAACGAAATGGAAATGCGTTCAATTTTATTTTGAATATTTTGGCAGTACGCAATGTCAGCTTAAATTGTGCTTTGCTTACATTGTCGCCATTTCGGAGTCAGTGTTGCTGTGCGGCGCAGCAGAAAAAACTGCAATTAATCGAAATATCGATAGAATGTGCTTAGCATTATGTTAAATGCCCGTCGCTGTTAATTGCCTGCCTGCGTTAACAGCAGCGATTTATACTACGCACCCGAAAGTAGGCAATGAAATTTTTAATCGAAAGTTACACTTACAATTAATTACGTATACGCAGTTTTCAAACTTTTATATTAGCTTGACTGATTAAGTAATCTAACCCCGTGTTAGGGTATCATTTTAACTGTTTTTTGCCGGAACTCGCACTCAGCCGCAGTTACAGCTGTGTCTGTCTGTGTGTGTGTGCCTGGGGATGTTTTATTCAATGTGAGAGACAAAAAACAAAAGCTCAAACTTTTTGGCTTTTAGTCTGAATTTTGTTGGCCATCTTTCCTGTTTTTATGGCTTTTCGTTGTTCACTCGAATCGCGATGACGACGAAGTGGTTTATTGAATTTAACGTTCTTGCCGGCGGAAATTACTGTTTGCCCCGACACACACACACACACACACACACACAGAGTGGCAAATCGCATAAATCTGCATAGAAATGCGCAATGTAACGCTGCATAGCGAAATTGTCAGTTACGACAGCTATGAACGAAATATTTGCAAGTGAATAGACGCGTCACTTGCTCGGCGAGTCCGGCCGGGGGGTGCGGTGGGGTAGGTAATACATCAAACAAAATTAAGACAGGGCTGGCAGGGCAGGCTGAAGGGTTGGCAAAACAGGGCCAAAGGCTAAAATAATGAACAGAGCGAGCGAGTGAGCGCGCGAGCCTGGTCCAGGCAGGCGACACGGGCGCACGTGCAGGCGCCACGGGGCAGGCAGGCAGGCAGTGAGCCAGGAAGGGGGAAGGGGCGTCGCAACTGTCACGCCGCGAATGTATCGGAAAGCCAGAGCGACGCAGACTGTTGCTTCACTTTGTTGTTGCTCAATTTAGTCCATTGGCTGCCAGACAATCGCTCATGAGCAGCGACGTCTCCGCACACCCCTCCGCGCCTCACACTTGCCCCGACACGATACCTACCTCCTCCCGCCCCACTCTGCCAGCGTTGGCGTGCCAGACAGCACGACGCTGGGGTTGAAAGTGCATGACACACAATTGTTTCCCCGCCCCGCCCCGCACCCTTCCGCACTCTGCGTCCCTGTGCGAGCATTAACATGCAAGCCCGGGGGGGCAGCACAAGGGGCCGGGGGCAGTGTGGGTGTGCTTGCCTGCACGTGATCCCGTCCTGGCCACCAAATTGTTTTTGTGGTTGTGCCACACACACACACACAGCGGGGTTTATGGTTACACACTCACTCTGCGCCGCTCGTGCTTCGTTTTTATATTGACATCGTTTCTGCATGCAATCTAATAAATGAAAGGTGTACCCCAGTGGCTGGGAGGGGGCGGTGTGCGCGGGTGTGTAGGTGAGCCTTGCAGGTGCTCGACAAAATAATGGTTTCACATTCGCCAAGCTCAGCGCGCACCGCATGAATTGCACCGTTTGTAATTTATTGTTCCGGAACTGTCGCCATCTTTAACCCACAGCGAGCGAGAGAGAGAGAGGGAGAGGGCGTGCAGCATATTTCCACATGCTACATTGATTCACACATTCATATAAACACCCCACTGCCCTCCCCTCCCCAACCAACTGGACAAGCTTCCATCAATTTGCCAAGGCATGGCAGAAAATTGACCAATTCATTGAGATATCTAAGCGGGCAGCGCGGCAAGGCAGCAGGACTGCGGAAAGAGAGACAGCGAGAGAAAGAGAGAGAGAGAGAGAGAGAGAGGGGGAATGAGAGAGAGGGAGAGAGAAAGATAATCTATTGTGGGTAGAGAAGTGTAAAGCGGAGTGGGCTAGAACTGAAATCGCTTGATTGATTTTCTTTTATTGCTCTATTATCAAAGGTTTCTTCTTTTTGTTTTGGCCCGAAGTACAGACAAAGTTTTGTTTTAGGCATATTTTTAGTTTAGGGCGTTATAAGTGGGCAAGAAAGTGCAGGCTACAGACCCACAATTTATATAGACATTACGTAAATAAGCTGAAGTTCTTTAAGCCCAAGTTTCTTTTATTTATAACTTAAAATAAAAAGCATGACTATTTCTATACAGCTTGCTCTAGAAAACTCCAGTGCATACAAAAACCTGCCTATTCTTCTCATATAACAAAAAAAACAGCTTAGTTAAAGTTGCTTTTAGTTAGTTCAGGCAACTGTTTAGGCTTTTAAAGAATGTAAGAAATGACTAGGCAACTTGGCAAGTTTTTATACGATATAGTAACAAAAATAAAGGCTTAATCAACTTGAATTTTAACTTAACTTAACTTAACTTAAAAACTAAACAGTTTTCTATTTATTTTCGCTTTTTCACAGTTTTCTGCCTCCCGAAAAACAAATATCAATCAGCTGAGTTCCTTAATCATACCATATCCCATACACTTGATAACAAACGGAATTTCCACAAGGTTAGCGCGGCGCTGGCATTGCCCATTGCTTTTTACGCTTTTAATTAAAAGTTTAATTAGACATTTTCCGCTCGCCGTCGTCGTCGTCGTCGTTGACCTTTGACATTGCCTCCAAACAAGCGGCAACAAAGCAAAGTAAACCAAAACATCTGGCTAGCTCATTAGGGGCACCAAAAACAATTGCCAACTACCCGTACCCCCCTTAGGGTTGGGCTAGCCCCCTGCCCCTTCCCCTTCTCCTTACGCAGCATACTCTGCCGAAATCACAGACTCGCAGGGGGGGAGGGGGTGCGAGGGGTCGCATCTACTTTAATATTTATGACATTTTTACCATCGTTTTGAATTTAATTTGCCGTCGAGTATTTCTCTGGCACTTGACCTGGCGACGTTTTCATTAGAGCAGAGTACGCGCTAAAAAAGATGTTGCTATATAAAGAGGAAGGAAGAGAGAGGGAGGTAGAAGGAGGAGGAGTGTGTAGAGGGAAAACCCACAATAACGCACCATACAAATTATTTAATTTGTGCGCCGATTTGTTGCTGCCTCTGCTGTTGCTAGTGTGTATGCCACGCCCCCGCCCCGCCACGCTCTGCGCCCACTTGACAGTTGTCATTCTCACTCGTTTCATGTCAAGTCGCGTCGCGTCGCGTCTCGTTTTGGCATTCGAATCACGTTCTTTGTGTGCGTAGCCAGCGCTTTTTCATTTTCATTCACTTACGCGCAAGAAGAGAGCGCGCGGGGAGAGGGAGAGAGGGAGAGAGAGAGCGGGGAACATACGCAAAAGAAACACATCATCACATGCTAAGTCCAGCTCCCACTTTCCCGCTCTGATTTGTTTGTTGTCTCGCCCCCTCCCGCAGATTCCATTCGACGCTGACTAAGTGACAAACGGACTGAGAGAGAGAGAGAGAGAGAGGTGGCAGGCACAGTGGTGCAAGAGCAAATTGAATCGTGGGCGTATTGTGCGCCAAGCTGTATAATTCCATTTGCGCTTAATTGGCCTGAAACAAGCTTGAGCGCAATTGCGCAGCCCACATGCGAATCCGCGCGCGTCTTGCAGCACTGCAAATTATCTTTACTCCTTATCTCAGCTTGCCTAAACGGGTTGCCTCCCCTGCTCCCCTCCTCCCTCGGTGCCTACTGCGAGTAATTGCACTAATCTAATTATAATTTATATTAATGGTATTACGCAATTTTACACGGCCTTAGATTATGCTGTTTGCCTTTATTTGTTATTCCCATTGAATTTATTTGGAGCGCACGGTTTCTTGGAAATCATTGTAGGTTCCTGTTAAATAACGTTCTCTTTATGATGTGTCGTTAATACTTTATGAAGTGTCTTAATTTTATAAGCTACAGAATGGCCTATTTCTTCCCCCTTTCCCGCTTTGGTAATTTCTGTATTCATCAGACTTAAATATTCATAACTTTGCCAAAATTCAAGCGATTTTCCTCTGTTATATCATTTTGTTCATGGTTTTGCCTTCTTATTTATATTTGATTACAATTTTATATGTTTAAAATATAAAAAAAAAATTTTATATTTTTTTCAAAAATTTCAATACTACCCCCTTGCAAAAATTTCAAATTTTTGAAAATTGTTTTTTTTTACTCAAATCGATAAAGCTGCTCAAAATCAGCATAGAAATCGACGCCAAAGCGTTTTCTGGCACGATTTGTCGAAATTAGCGTAGATTAACTAGAAAACCTGTTAAAATAGCATATTTTGGATTATACTGAAATCGACTGTAGCTTTTGCTATAGGCTGCTAAGTGCAGGCCACTTTGTAAGCGTAGTTCCACATTTTTAAGCTTCTTAGGCTTTTAAAGTACCCGTTGTAGTGGTAAAAAGTTGTCGCTTTATCTAGTTTGAGCCCGCAGAGCTGCAAATTCATCATTATTTTCTTTTTCTTGCGGTTTCGACAACTTAATTGCAAAAGTCTGGCAAAAGCCGGGTATTAAGCTGACTGCATTAGGCAGTACATTAGCGGCAGAAAGGACGAAACGAAGCGAAGCAACTTTTACATTTTCTACAGATTTCTGATGGAAATTTCAAGTATAAAACAATCGGGAAATTGTAAAATATACAAAAATGTTTGGGAGTGGAGTTTAAATAGATGTATACGTGATATTTGCAGCTCAGTTTAATAGTGATCTTATAGTCATGGTCTTTGGCTATATATCTATATACTTCCCACTCCATTCTCTCTCTCCCCCTCTCTATCTTTCTCACTCTGTGCAACAAATTACGCTGCGTGTTCGCTTGTGCAAGGCGAATTGTTAATTAAAGTTTTGCTGTCTGCCAAGTATGCTTTATGCTCTCAATATAAACAAATTTCTCTCTGTTGTTGCCTCGATAAAAGTGTTAATGCAGCCGCAGAGCAGCAAGAGCTGCAGGAGGGTAATGGGGAAGGGTGCTGTGCGGGGCGGGCAGCGCGAAAAGTTGCGTGAAGCGGGATTTTGTGGCTGGCTTATCGGGCGAGTCGAAAGGATAAAGTTTTTTGCGGAACAGCAAGGCAAAAAGAATGGGCAAAGGGCGGGGTAGAGCAGGGGTAGACGAAGAGGAGGAGGAGGTCTAAGAGGAGTGCAGAGTGGAGAGTATGAAGTGTAGAGCGTAGAGTGGCGGCGCTGCTGCTGGTTAACAAAATGGCGTTGGCACATAATTAATTGCACTAAAGAGATTAGTTGCCGTGCATAAGTTTCCCGCTTCAGCGCGAGAGCGGGCGGCAAGGGGAGTTGCCACACCCCTGCACCCTATACCTACGCCCCTGCTTACCCTCCTCTCTCCCCCCTCTCCTGCTCGTCAATAGCCGCACACGCAACTGACTTATCAGCGCCACGAACGAGCGCGGTTTGCACCTGCCTCGCGCTCGCGCTGCTGCCACACGCAATCCAATTTACCCGGAAAAACCACCCCCCCTCCTTTCCTGCTACGCCCCTGGCCTGGCCGAAAGCAAAAACCCGCTAATACCATTGAATACTACGCAACCAGCCCTAGCCTAATATCTTCATATCACAGCTTGACCCCGAATCGTAGTTGACGTAAAACCAGTCCAGTTTGCAACTGATTTGCGTTGCCGTTTCAGTTTTTTCCAGCCAAAAAGAAAACCTCAAGCCAGCTCTAATCAGTCCTAGCAACAATAATAAAGTTTTGCGAAAAAAACACCATAGAAACAGCTGTTAATTAACTTGATTTCAATGTTTTTTTATTTCGCAGTAAAGCATGTGCGAGTTTAAAAGTTGCACGGCTCGAAAACTTTTCGGAATTTTCACAATGTTCCAGGCATTTTTAAAGGAACGCACATATTTTCTTTTGTTGAGAAAGTTGCGACTTTCGGGATTGATTACAGCCAGAAATATTTGATATATACTCAGTGAATAATATAAGATATTTTCTCTGTCGGAATTTACATAAAATTATAAGCAGTCCACACTGTCTGCCTGTATATTTATTTTTAGCCAAAGTTCTTAACTATTTCTTTGTCTTTAAAGTTTTTTCAAGTTTTCGACAGGCTGTCACAGCTTGTTATACCTGGCATAAGTCTTATGCAAGTAGAGTTCCCTGAGTTCCCGCAGTTTCCTTTGATTTTTGCATAAGTTCGACTTGTTTTTTACGCTCCCCGAGGATGAATTAGCTTCAGTTAATTTACCGATTTTTTGAGCTGCCTGTCTGATGTCATAAATTGACATGGCCGCTGTTAAGTTCTCGCACAAATCTCGACAAGTTTCGGGTACTCGAATCCACTCACAAATGCACGCATTCAATTGTGAACGCATTCAAAAGTAAATTAAATTTGAAATGTTGCTGTCAAATTAAATATACCCGATGATTGATAGCTACAGGTAGGCAGCAGGGGACGAGAGTGGGGGAGAGTGGGGGAGGGAAGGCTTAACAGCGTGTACAGTGCCATCAAGCAGCCGACACAGGCGACAAAGCCGTCGCTGGCGACAAGCGATGCATGCAATTATTTTTTAAGGTTATTTCTTTTTTTAAGGTTTTTTTTTTTTTAAGGTTATGTTAGACGCGCCGCATTGCAACCCGCTCAAGGATAATGCACTTAAGCCCTCGAATCCTGCCAAGGATTGCGCCAGTTGCACATGCATGCACACCTCCGTCATGCGAATCTCGAATCTGAATTATTCAGCTCGTGCCCATACTTTGCTGGCAGTTTGGCGGGGTTGCTTGTTTCGTTGGCCTTGATGGTGTTGCGGGGGAGGTTGGGGCGGGCAACAGGCAACGCTTTGTGCATTTTCCTGCTCTCACACACACACACACACACACACACACACACTCGCAGCGCATCCGCCATTGTTGTGCTGTGTTGGCGGCAATCCGAAAGCAATTTCTGCAGCATTAATCATTCTCCTTTGCCTTTGCCTTTGCCTGCGCCTTCGGCCCACACATGTGACACTTATCCTCTGCGCCGGCCTTCTCGCACTCTCCACTCTCTCTCGACACTGCTTTACCTTCCGCTCCCCCTCCTCTGCCCTACGCTGCCCCGTCAGCCTTTTGCTAATGTTGACAAAACGCATTTTAAGCTCTTCAGAATTGCCTTCTTTTGTTTAGTTAGAGACTGCCCACTTGGCCCCTCTCTTTCCCCCCCTCTCTGCCCCTCTCTCTCGCTATCTATCTGTCTATCTCTTTGTGTGTGTGTGCTGTGATTTCATTTCGAATTCGGCTATGCACAACGGATTCGCACAGGGTGACCCTCTTAATATGAAGTGACACCCTGCAGCTTTTGTTTACCGCCAGCCCTCAACAGCTTCATTGTTTTCTTTGCCGGGGGGATGGAGGGGGTAAAGCCCAGTAGCAAATCATTTCTATTTCCAAGTTCAGTTGCGCTTTTTGTGTGTAACACTGTGGTATACACTGCGAGAAAGTGCTGAGTGGGTTTGGTAAAATACAATCCAAATACATAATAGATCTTTATAAATGTACTTATATACAATTTAAGAGTTTTCAGCTTTGCATTATATAAAGGTTTTAGAAATACTAAATCTAGGGGAATTCTAGAAAATTGTCAAAATAATAACATATTTTAAAAGAAAGTGCTGTAGAAGTAATTTAATGCATTATAGAAAGGCTTTAAACATATTTTAAAACTCTAAGAATTCTTGAAACCTATGAAAGTAGTAAAATATTTTATAAGAAAGGCTTTGGAATATTTTAAGCCCATGAGAATTCTGGAAACCTATGGAAGTAATAAAATATTTCATAAAATTAAAAGGAATCTAGAAAAAAATAAGGAAATAATTAAAACTGCAAATCACCTCCCAGATATAAGTAAATATTTCAAAAAGTATTGTAATAAGGAAATAACACAGTAAAGATAAAAACTGTAATACAACAAAGTTCTGCATAATCAAGAACTAAAATGAGAGCGAATTCTCTTATGCACAATCCACTATATTAGATATATATCAACTCTATAATGCTTCATTATATGAAAAGTGCTAAAAGTCATGGTTAAGTTTCGTTCTACAAGTAATACACTAATAGAGTCAAGTCCTCCAATGCCTTTTCAAGCCCTTAACCTGTTTGAATCCATTTGATGCAGCAAACCTCCACACTTTATTTACTTTTACTCAATTGATTGCACACGAGTTTCGTCTATATGCGTACGAGTGGCATATCGAGTGTTTAAAATACGATCCAAACTCAACAAGGTACTCACCTACACGTATATGTGTGTGTGTGTGTGTGCGAAGGATGCAGGAAAACTCTTTACTCGCTTTTCGCACAAACTTTTCACTGTTATTTTGCTGTTTTGTTTTTCTGTTTCTGGCAAAATGCACGACAAATTAACACGGCGGGAATTGGTTGTCGTAGTGCAACGGTTGCTGCTGGCGCTGCTGCTGCTGCTGCTGCTGCCAGACTCCGTTTGTCAGTCGGCGAGTCCCGTTAGTCCGTATATCCGTTGTCCGTGTACGTATCCGTGTGGACGCCACGCCCGCGGCTTCTGGCTGTGCGAATAAAAACTAAAAACGCTGCGCTTGTTTTTTCCCTCTGCGATTCGTTTCGGAAAAGTTGATTCAGCGGCGGGCGTCGAGCAGGGGTCGAGGTGGTGGCACGTTCACCCCGCGGCCAGAAGGCGCAACACGGCGCGCTGGCTGAGTTACAGTTATGCCGAAAAGTATGGTACAGCGCGCGCACAGTGGCACAAAAAATTGCAATATTTGCTGCACTTGCCGGAAAGTCTATATAAACTAACGGATATTACGTACTATCGTTGGTAAATGGTTTTTCTAGTTTTCCTTTTCGTTTTCGATTATTCGATTATTTTTATTTTTTTTTATTTACTTGCGCCTTACACGCTGATGCAATACGCCGCTTTCAACCCCCGCGCTTGCTGCTTCGGTTGTGTGTTTTGCTTCTTGTTTACCGTTAGGCGTTTGACAGCTTTTCGCTTTACCGTTACCGCACTCGCGCACGTCTTTCGTTGAACTGGCAAAAAACAACGCAGAATTTCTCAATTGAACTTTGGAAAGTAGAATTGCCGCAATAGTACAACGGCAACGGCAACGGCAGCAACAAAGCTTCGCTCTCACAATGTACACGCGCTCTCTCTGCCGCTCACTTTTTGTCACAGTCTCTCCCTCGTTTTGGTCAGCCAGCAACAACGACAACAACAACTACAACAAACGCAAACAATAAATGCGACGCAACAGCGCGTCGAGTTACGAATGGGCAACCCACCCAAAAATGGCAAACGAAGCGAATTAGACGGTGAAAAGAAAAGCTCAGCCGCAGTCGGCCTCAGTCAACCCTGTCTGCTCAGCTGAGCGCATGCGTCGTCAGGTAGAAGTTGCGCTCAGAGCTTCGAGCAATTAACAGCATGCGTTCGCTCTCTCATGCTCTCTGCGACGTTCGTTGCGCTCTCTTATGCCCACTGTGGGTGGTGGTTCGCTTGAGCGGGGTTGTCGCTGTGTGTGTGGGTGGTGGCTTTTTATTATTATTTTTGTTGTTGTTGTTGTTGTTGCAGCAGTAGTAGCAGTAGCGGCCGCAGCAGGCGCCGTTTTAGCGGCAGGAATGTGCACTTTGTTCATGTTGTTTGTGCATTGTTGTTGTTGCCTCTGCAAATTGCCTCGTAGCATTTAAGTCGAATTATGAAACTCGGCTCTGGCAGCACAACGCACACACACACACACACGTGCGCGCGCGTGTACCCTGCACACCCTATGTCCACGCTGCGTCGCAGCAAAACGAGAACAACAACAGAGAAGCGCAGCCATGCAAAACGTCAGGAATGGGAATACCCCTAAAGGAATATGCGCCTGCATTTTAATTAATATTGATTGAACTTATTTGAGCGCGGTGCAGGTGCGTTTAATTTAGTTTAAAATTTGTATGCCAAACAAACAAACAAACAAAATGCATACTCAAACGGTTTTCGCGGTTAACGGTTTTTGTGGTTATTGAAAAACCCGCAATTAAATAATTGAAGAATAAATTAAGTTGCGATGTCGTAAACTTGTACTTGACACTCCTCCAACTTGATAATATTATTATTATCATAAACACAGCCAATTCGCAGCCAGCATATAATGCATATATACAGAAATCAACGAAAGATTAAAACGCTATTTCAGTCAGTCGAAAAGTTGCGCCTTACAATATGCTAAATTGTTGTTGTCCTTTCGAATTTCAGTCTGTGCAACGAAATTTGCATTTCAAATCTTTCGCTCTTGTGCCGCCATCCACTCCCCCCCCACGAGTTACTGAGCTGTTGCTGATGTTGCGCGGCTGTTTACATTGCACTTGTGCATATTTTCCATTTTTCTCTTCCATACCCTTTCGGCAGACACTTGTAGTTTATGAAACATTTTGACTTCATTCGATATGGAATTGTGCAATATGAAATTAAAATTATTTTCCTATCAATAGTTTTGTAGATAAATTTGTGACAAGGTTTTGACCAAATTGGGAAGTGTATTACTTCTTCGGTTCATTAAGTTTTAAGATTTTTTCCATCAAGGTTCTCTTTTTTTGAGTTCGCCTTTAAGTTTGAGTTGTCGTTGCGCTTGACAGCGCCAGTTGAAGTAGTGAAACTTAAAATGTTTCATGCCAAACTTAAATCTACACTTGAACTTGAATGAAAGTGAATTTATTTATTAGAGCGTTAAGTCAGTAGTTTCTTAAGTACCAGCTTATTATGGGCATAAGAGATAAAAACCGTATGAATTATTTTATATTCTCAACAATGAATTTTCCCGTTTCAAAATATGCGTTGAAGTTTCATAGCTATTAGCTTTGTGTTGACAAATTATTACAATAATTTCCATTTAAATAAAATTACAATCAATATAACAACTACTATTATGTACGATTGAATGTTTGAATTGTTCTACATTTTGAAATTTGATTAATAACGGAATCCCTTAAATGAGTAAATTTATTTATAATGAGTGTTGTAAAGTGCTATGACAACAATTTCAAAACGATAGCTCTTTGATTTCGAGTTATCGAAATGTTAACATATCGATATTACAAAGAAAGAAGAAATTTAAGTAAATTATCGTTCCATTTTTTTTATTATAAGAATATTAAATTTTTTCAACTCCATTCAACACATATTTGGTCAGCATTTAACTAATGCGTAAATGTATTTATCGATAATCCCTTGTAACATTCTTTACTCAAAATGGTGCTGTTATGGTAATGTTAAGGAAATTGGGACTAACATCTGTTAATATTTAACAGATACTTAATTCAAATAAAAATCAATTTATTCCTATTTAAAACGCTTGTCATGGTAAAATCAACACATTTATAGTGGTTTTCAAAGTTTTTACAACATTTACTATTGAAATATTGCCTCTGACTAGAAGATTTGCGATTTACTATCAAGATTTTCCAGGTAAAAATTGACGCTCGCTGTTAATAACATTTAAGCAAAATGTTACGCTTGTGTCGCTCTGTTTCTGTATGTTAGTTATTTATTTTCACACTGTTTGCAGGTTAGCTTTGTTGTTTGGCACAAATTTTACTTATTTACAATGGGAAAACGTCGAACGCAATCTCTGATTGACTCCAATTCAAGCGATAGCGACAGTGATGCAGACAACAACTTGGAATCGGTGAGTAATGTAATTTAATGGAAAGAAACAATGCAAATTGACATTCGGCCAGCCGCCAATGTGAAGGGATGATTGACGCAATGTAAAAATCCATAATTATTTTTCACACAGGATTTGTTGTCGTTAGCAAGGAAGAGAAAGAAGCCAAGCAATGCCACAAAAGCCTCAAACTCCAAGTCCGATTCCGACTCAGACTGGGCAAACAACAAATCCGGAGCGCCAACCTCGAAGAAGAAGCGCCAAAAGAAAGCGAGCCGAGATTCGAGCTCTTCGGAGGAAAATTGGGATGACGATAGCCAAGATGAGGCTGCTGCACCAGCGCCTGTGGAAAAACTTGCAGATGTGCAACAAAATAAGCCCGAGATTCAAAGCGAACAGGAAGAGGGCGAGGTTTCCGACAGCGATTCGGACTACGATAAATCCAAATCGAAGTCGACCTCGTCTTCGGGCTCGGGCTCAGATTCATCGAGCTCGTCTTCGTCTAGCTCGGACTCGGAGTTCGACGATGGCTACGACGATGATCTGATGGGTGATGAGGAGGATCGCAAGAGACTTAATGGACTCTCTGAGAAAGAGCGTGAAACAGAGATCTTTAAGCGTATCGAACAACGTGATATTATGCGCACGAGATGGGAAATTGAGCGAAAATTAAAGCTGGCCCGTCGCGGCGAAAAGAATGAGAAGTCGAAGACAAAGGAAGATCGTGCCAAAAAGAAATCGAAGAAGGAGAAGCGCAACAAACGAGCAAAAGAGCTGGCCGCACCTATGCCGCCGCCAAGCATGGGTGACCTTGAAGCCGGCAAACCCAGCGCCACAGAGATTCGTACTTTAGCCAAGAGTCCCTCACCCATACCCGCAAACCGCGAGGGCCCGTCCACATCAGGGATGTCAGGCTCCGCTTCCGGCGGTCTCGGCAGCAGCGGCGAGAAAAGTGGCGACGAGCAGGGTGCCAGTGGTGTCTCTGACTATTTCGATCACAAAGAACGCTCCAAGGAGCGTAAAAAGAACGTCGAGGCGAACAAGACCGACGACAAACGAAGCAATGCCATGGCCATGCTCAAGGCGAAGCGTGAGGGCAAAGCCAAACGAGGTAAGTGCAAGATGGGATCCTTTCCGTGACCCTAAACTCATTATGATTTGCCTTGCAGAGGAAGAGGAAGCCAAACGATTGGCCGAACGTGATCGCGACGATGACAAGGAGGAACTGGAGAGTGTATCCGGTTGCAAATCGGCTGTGAAACTGAAAGCATCAGAGATCTACTCCGATGACTCGGGCAGTAGTGATTGGGATGAAGATGAGAAGCCAACGGGCAAACGTTCGCGCTCGAATAGCAGCAAAGCGTCCAGCGAGTCAGAGGACGAGGAAAAGACCACAAAGAGTCCGGTTTTCATAACCACACGCGAGGATCTCAACAAGCTCCGTCTGTCACGCTTCAAAATGGAACGTTTCGTCAATTTGCCAATTTTCGAGAGCACCGTAACCAATTGCTTTGTTCGCATAAGCATCGGTAACAATGGCCAGAAGCCTGTGTATCGCGTGGCCGAGATCGTTGGCGTAGTGGAGACGGGCAAAATATACACACTGGGCACAACGCGCACAAATCGCGGCCTGCGACTTAAGCATGGCGCGCAGGAGCGCGTCTTTCGGCTCGAGTTCATATCGAATCAGGAATTCACAGAGACTGAGTTCAACAAATGGTACGAGGTCTGTCAGCAATATCATGTCCCGTTGCCAACCATTGACCGGATCGACATCAAGGCCAACGACATAAAGAAGGCGTTCAACTATGAGTTCAAGGACGAAGATGTCGATAAGATCGTCGAGGAGAAGAATCGTTTCCGCAATCGTCCCACCAATTATGCCATGAAGAAGACCTGCCTGATGAAGGAACGTGACGCGGCCATGCTGCGCGGCGACTACGATATTGCCAACGATCTGGGCCAGCAAATCGATCAACTAGAGAGTCGTGCCTCCGAGCTAGACAAGAGACGCTCGCATAGTCTCAATTTAATTTCGTACATAAACGACCGCAATCGCAAGCGTAACGTGCAGGATGCCGAGAAGGCCATCATGGAGGAGGCGCGTGCCAACAAGGGTCTGAAGATATCGGACCCCTTCACTCGACGCATCACACAGCCACGCATGGGCTTCAAGGGTGCCAAAAAGGATGACGATGATGTGCTGCCAGCACCGCTGCCACCTCCGCCGCCGGGCAAAAAGAAGCCCAACGAAACAAGCACATCGAACTCGAAACCAGGCGATAGCAAGGACTATTCGCTTTACTCGCTGCACGATTTTGACATCGATCTAGATGTGCCGCTGCCAGGTGAGTTCACTTGAGGTTGCCTCCAACCCAGACCAGATTACTGATAAGTCGCTCTCTCCTTTTACAGTGAACAGCGCTAATGCGTTGCCAAAGCCGGCGAATAAACCAACCGAAACGGTGTCCAAACGTTCGCTGAACCTGGAAGACTACAAAAAGAAGCGTGGACTCATCTAGCTGCCCATCAAGACGAGCAGCGGCAGCAGCGTTCAATTAACGACAACGTTCTTTAGCCTCTACCTAGGTTAGTGGTGTTACGAGTACATAAACCTAATCGAAAATTGTGACAATTGGGAAGCCAAAACACAAAAAAAAAACATTGTTAACTCAGTCTGCTGCGTTGTGCTCCATATGAATCACCTCAATATATAGGCATAGTTTACAAATTGTATTATGTTTACGAATATATATACTGCTTTGTACTGATTAATAGACCACACATTTCATTCACACTCAGTTGCAGAACCGATACAACTTATATCCTATATATCTGATTGCGATCTGTGCGATCTGCTGTTTGTTTATGCGTGCGTGTGCGTGTGCGTGTGCGTGTGCGTGATTGTTTCTAATTCTAATTTATAAACGACAATTTAGATAAAATTTTACATATAACAACTGAGCAGAAAACGTTTAATCAGGTTTTTTAATATAAATATACTATATATTATTGTAATTATGCATACTAGTTTAAGGATACTAAACGCTCCTTTGTAATTTTGTTAGCCCTAAGTTGAAATAGTGCGTGTGTATTAGTTGCATTGTTCATTAAGCCCACAAATTGTCCGACCTATGTGCAGACTCCCCCCACACTATACATACATTACATGCTATACTAAATATATATTATACCTAATTATAGTGCATCGGTTGTAAGCACTCGCAACGCTGTATTAAACTTAATACTGTAGTCAGGTAAACAAGTACATAAATAAATAAATCAACAATCACATTAAGACGATATCAATCTCTCTGTATGTAGATGATATATGTGATGCAGTTATCCATATATCTCCCATCTCTGTAACTTACCCAACTGTACCACATTCGGAATGGTTACACAGTCCTCGTTCAACTGACCATTGGCTGTCCAAGATCTTTAATTAGTTTGCAGTTTGTTTGCGCAGCTGCTTTGGCACCCTCACACACACACGCATACACACACTCGCACACACACTCACGCACAGTGGCGATTAATTTAATTAATTCGATGAAATTGTCTTTTAATTGAATGTGATCGCATTTCACATGTTTGGCGGGAGTTTCAGGCGGGTTCCTAAAGATCTATGTAATCGAATTGGGCTCTACACAATTGCGACATATTGTACAGTCTATTATAACTATATCGTTGCATTCGCTCAACAATCCATCAGCAATTTAGCTTCTTAACTTTAATTTATTTTGTAAATTCGAATTTGATTTATTGAGTTTTATTGGTCGATGATATGGGAGTATGGTTGGGAAAATTAGATTATAGTTGACTTAGTAATTATTTCATTTAATTTGGTAAAGGGTTAGACGATATTTCAACTGTAAATGAGTTGGTTAATTTATATAAAAATATTTATTTATATTAACTACAAAACAACACAATAATTTCGTTTTCTCTATTTTTGCAGAAAAGGAAAACTCTGGAACTAATTCAATCTTAACTTATGTATAAGCCTAACAAATAATTTAGATTAGCAGTTTACAGTAAAGAACTTAGAGCACGCTATAATAAATGAGAAATAATATTGCAAAATAAAATGATATACTAGAAAAAACAGTTTAATATATTGCTTAGTTGGAAAACTAATTGAAATTTAATTTAAGAAGTGAATCAGGAAAATTTCCATATGATTGTAATGTCTCTATAAGCTGCATATCAGCTATGCATATCTGCACTTCCCCAGGGGGAATAACTTGTATTATGCAACATGTTCTATAGGTATGAATAGAGTCTCGTTCTATATGCACTTCCGGTCATAGTTTTTTCATTTAAAAATCTCCGCATGCGATTCACAATGCATGCGATGGTCCACGATGGGGCATTATAACATAGATATAGGGGAATGCGATGCGAACTCGGACCGGCAGCACATTGTGACCAAATGTTAATGTGCCGCGCTGAGTGATCCGATCAGAAATATGTATATATGTGTGCATGTGGAGGAGGCGGAGGCGGCGGCGGCACAATGACACTTTATCTCGCAATGTGCAACAGAAGCACGTTCCCTCAAGCGGAGCATGTCATAGATCGGAGACGGCAGCATCTGAAAACTGAATGTGAATCTGATTCACAATCAGAATCGGATGCAGAATGTGCTGGGAACTAGCGATGCGTGGCCCGCACACACGGCTGTGGGCGGCTTGAGGGGGCAGCAGGAATGCTCGCTCGGTCGGCTGCATCTGTGGCCAGTTTCGGCTACAGATACAAATTTATCTTAAGCATGTGTGTGTGTGTCTGCCTTGCCGAACATTAAAGACAGCTAATCAACCGGCATCATAGCAAGAGCAAGTGGCATTATACGTTCTCCCCCCCCCCCCCCTTCCATCAGAAGTTCCCATCGGGCGAACACACTCTGCCGACTGCGCGACTCTGCCTCAGCCTCAAAGCCGACGACAGATCCACAACGGCAGCTCAAGCGTTCAGTTCGAGTCGCGTCTGCAAGCGCGTCACAACAAATTTCGGAAAAGTCATTCGGGAAAAGTCGCCTGTCCTCTCGCTCGCTCGCTCTCTCTCGCTGCGGTTCGATATTATTAAATCACAGTGTCTAATTCAATTGAAAAATGTCGTTAAGTGTGTTTAAAATATTGTTGCTAGTAGTGCTACTGCCCCACATCGACGGCGAGCTGAATTTCAATAATGATCTTGTGCATAATCAGAAATTCAAGAGCATTCCGACCACCATCAAGACCTATGAAAATCATACCGTGCTATTGCCCTGCGAACGCGATAGTAAGCCCCAAGAAATACCCCAAATCTTATAACAATTTAGGTTTGATTTAAAAATAACTGAGAGAACATTATAATATACCATCTATGTGAGGCAGATAATAAGTTATATTACACGAGGCTTGTTAAGGGGCCTTGAAAGTGTCTCGCGCAACAATTGTCCGGCAACAATGGACGCCTTAATCCCCCTAGATTGATATTATAAAGACGAGTGAATGAGTTTACAAAGCCTAAGGAAATTCGTGCCGCACAATGCATTTTTCTTCGAGAACTCTTCAAATGGATTTTATTAATTGAGGATTATGACGATGGATTTTCTTTTTAAAGGATCTAATGTGCGTAGTTTGTAGAAGAAGTTGAAGAAAGACTTGTTGACAGCAAGATTTTCAAATAGAGATTTGAAGGGAGCGAACGGTGGGAGAAACACAAGAGAATCGAGATCGACAACTTAGATAGATGTAACTATCTATTTGTATTTAAAGCTAACAATTCAATCATGAGTTTAGGTAGTTCTATGTTAATTAGAGATATATATCCTAATGAGATCATATCAAGTTTAATTTCTTTCAACCTCTTTAATTCTAAATTAAAATTCTAAGGGAATTCGATCTTATGATATTATATCTTTCAAAAGAAAAGATCATCCCAAGCTGAGTCTTCGTCTTCTACTTAGACTATCCTAAAGTAAGCTCTACTTATACACTATCTTTCCTCCTGGTAAACTGCAGCCCCCTCGCGCTACGTACGCTGGCACAGGGACGATGTGCTGCTGGTCGATTCCCGCCATCCAGAGGTGCCGCCGCCGGAACGCATCATGCTCTGGTCGAATGGCAGCTTGCAGGTATCCAATGTGCAACCCGAGGATACAGGAGATTACTACTGCGAGATCGTGTCGAGCAGCGATCATGCGCTGCAGGTGCACACCATTGAGGTGCAGTATCCGCCCAGTGTAAGCACCGAACCCAGTGGCGTGCTGGAGCTGGCCATTGGTGCCATCTTCGAGGTGGTTTGCGAGGTCAAGGGCGTGCCACTGCCGGCGATCAGTTGGCGCCTGAACGGCAACACGCTGGACGAGTACAGCAATGCGGGCAATCGACAGAGTCACATCTTCGACATCAAATCCCGCAACATGGCCGGCCTGATCGAGTGTCTGGCCGTCAACGGAGTGGGACAGCCCGCGGTGGCGGGTGTCTATCTGCATGTGCTGTGTAAGTCGCATGAAGCATCCCAGCCTGCGTTCCTTTTTCATGCCTGCACTTTCAGTTGCTCCTGAGCTCACGCTGCCTCAGTCTGTCGTCTACACCAAGATCGGTGATCGCGCGCAACTCGAGTGCATTGTGGAAGCTGCGCCACAGGCCACACTGCAATGGTTCCATCACGGCGTACCCGTGCATCTGGACGCACACATCAGCAGCCAGCAGCAGGAGCTGGCTGGCAGCCAGTCCCAGGAAGACTATGTTAATCTCATCAAGCATGTGCTTATCGTACGCAAGGTACGTGATTCGGATATGGGCCAGTACGAGTGCCGCGCCAGCAATTCGATTGGTTTCAAAGGCGCCAGCGTCGAGCTTACCGGGCGTCCCATGCCCTGCGTGTTCAAGATCAATCCCGGCACACAGAGCTCCACGTCACACGTGCTCGTTTGGCAGACGGAGAGCATGCTGCCCATCATGGAGTTTAAGCTCAGGTTTCGACAGATTCCATCGGGTAAGCTTGGCTGGTTACGTTGAACTATAGTAAATATACAAATCTTGGTTTTCCTATTTCACACAGCGAATATAACCAAGCCGGTGCGCACCAACTGGACTGAGCTGACTATTCCTGCCACCCTTACCATGGGTGAGTACAGAACTGAAAGATTAAAACAGACTTTGGATATATTACAGAGATGTTTAGGCAGATAGTCTTAATTATGTTTACATATTATAGTTGCATTTATAATATTATTTATTAATTAATAACAACGTGATAAATTAGCTCTGATAAAATTAGCTTTAGCCACAACTTATCCTAGTTTATATAGACAAAAAACTTGATTTACATACTGAAGTTTTATACATGCACGTAAAACCTCAAATTCTTCACAGTTCAGGTATACAATTCGCAGTAAAGTAAACAAATAATGCATATTTTCTCTTTATTTATCAAATTCAGTTGAAAAAAGAGATCTAGCTTTTAAGATGAGCTTGCAAAAATGTCTTGTCGATGATAAATAGTAAACATAAGAAATAATCATATATCAAACAAATTAAAAATCGAATTAAACTTACCCTTGTTCAATCTACTTCCCTTCTCCTCCTCCTCCGCGGCAGGTCCCATTTACATCACATCGTACACATTGCACGGCCTGCAGCCAGCCAGTCTCTTTGAGGTCTCCGTCCTGGCACGCAACAGCTTCGGCTGGAGTGATAATAGCAGAATTGTGCGTTTCGCAACTGGCGGCGAGGGTAAGTTCCAGAGATCTAATTCGTTAGATAATTGCAATTTGCTAATCTTGTGCAAAAAATCCGCAGTCGAGCTGCCCAACTATTCAACGGAATCGGAGCTACAGTATGATGTAACCGAGGAGATATTCGACAATGAGATAAAGCAGAGATCACAGATACTCACAGCGAGCATGACGTACAATGGCGCTGCAAGCATCTATGCCTATAGTGCCTGCGGCTATATCACAATACTAATACAAATCGGTCTAGTTTGGCGCTACACATAATCAACGTAAATTAAGCTACAAATTCTGTACTGATTTCAAAGTTCCATAAACAACGTAACAGACAAATAAATATAGTATGGCAAAAAATGCATATTGATATTTGTGGAGCATGTTTCACTTTTGGCGCTTGCTGGATGTGCAGGGAGCTTCGTTGTCGTCGGGCTCGCTTACCGGTGCCGGACAAAGGCACCACAGGGCATCGAAAACGAGCAGCTGCAGAAGTCCTGCGCCCGCCGCACAATCCTCATACGTTATGGGAGGCAGTTCTTGCTTGACATGCGTCAGATATAGCCGAAGTAAGTCGTTATTCAAACCGGAGACGGAAATGCACTTGTCGATATGCTCCTCAAAGTTCCACATTTTGAGCATGATCTCGGGCAGACGATTCACATGCTCCACAAGCAGCAGGATTGCATTAACATTCTTGGAATTGTTGCTATTGCATATATCGATGAGCTGCTGATTGTATGTGTCCTTCGCGTAGCTCCCATCGGCCAGATGAATGGTGCAATGAAAGCAGGCCGAACTGAACATGTTGCGAAATATTTTCTGCAGTTCGCGTATGTCCCAGACAATTGTGGGCACCTCATAGCCGGCTTCCTTGAGCAGCGGTGCGACAACCGACATGCCGAGACGATGTTCATCGCAAGCGATGGCCACGTAGTTCTTGATCTCCTGGTTCCTTAGCTCCGTCAGCACATAGGCCAGTGCTCTGGCCAAGTCCTCCGGCTGAATTAGCTGCAGATTCAATTAATCGTAATGATTTCTTATCAATCGATCGCGAGTCACAACTTACTGTGGTCTGTAGAAAGCCAATATCCGCGTCGCTGCTCGCAATGTTTTCATTTGTAATAATCTGCAAGATTTATGAATATTTTAAGTTGCCTTAGGGCTACGTGAAACGTGGAGTACTTACGGGAAACTCGAATTCTTCTAAAGATTCCTCCCAGCTGCGCAGCTTGGACAGGCTTCTGGCATAGCAAAGTTTCAGGTCTGTGCCGTCTGTGCGCGATACGCAGATCACAAAGAGCTGCAATGGATTGCACACTTACATCAAAGATATATATATATATATATAATATATATTGACTGCTCACCTTGTGCACATAGGGCTCCTGTCGCACCAGAAGCTCATCCATATTCAGCATATACGTTTTGCTGGGATCGATACGGCTTAGCACGTCCGCGTGAAAGTATTCCAGTCCGTGGCCATCTTCTGTTCGACGCACATGCTGGAGTCTCCACTGTAGTTTACCATCCAATATGTCGCACTCGGATTCAATGAATGTTCTTAGCTCTGCAAAGTTCTCCAGCTGCACGCGAGCTCCCAATTTGGCAAGTATTGCTCCCCGTTGTTTACTGGGAATTTGCGATATAGCCTGCCCGGCGGCGAACAAACGATTATAGCGATCCTGCTTCGTCCCGGTCGTATCCAGTCCACGAGCGTAGAGTTCTCGCTCCAAATCGAGCAAATTGAATTCCATCAGCGGCACATCCATCGTTCGTTTTGCAAACAAATAAATCGCGTAGTTAGTGTTGCAAAATGCCGGCCAGCATATGCGAATTTGCCAATTGTGAATTGTCTATCGATATATCGATTGTTGGAAGCTTAACGGCGTGGGTTTTGGCGAACAATTTGAATTTAAATGCGGCATGCACATAAGGTCGATTTTAACCGAAGCACAACCTGATTAAACAATATGTTATTATGTGTTTACGACAAGCCTATATTCAAGATAAACTTTCATATTCCCAATCAGGTATTATTCTTTAATTGAAGTTACTCATATATTATTTTTAGAGTGTTGCAAAAGTAAAATTAATTTCTGTCAATGTGGTTTAATAATAATGATATTTATTGTTTGACCAAGTTAAATATGATGACGAATGCGTGAATCAAATTAAACACATGTGTATCTCACTTCCTGCGAAATAGTTTCAGCTATCAAAGACAGAGAAGATCAGCCCATGATTCAAAATTCAAAATATAAGACGTGAAGTAATTTGTCTGTCTCAAGAACAACAAGATTACCCTAAAGTCGTATAAAATATCTCGCATGTTTTATGACTTTCTTGACAAGGCATAATCAAAATAATCGTATTTCTTTTCCACTATCTTATCTTTCATTCTTTTATGTTGGCATCAACTCATATAAGCTCTTCTTTAGCATGCACAAACTCCCACAATTTGCGTATGAAGGGTATTCCTTTTGTGTAGGGCTTCAGCAAGCAGCGCAAAACCAACATCATCAACAACAACAACGACGATGACGACAATTGACAGTGACATTGCAAGCCATCGCATCGCGGACCCACACTCAAATTCGCTCTGATTGTCTCCTCTCTCACACGCGCGCTCTCTCACCAACTCCACATCAAATTTGGCGCCACAAAAACAACGCGGAAATGAAACGAGCATCGAAGCAATTGTTTACCTGCAACATCAGCCCCAAGCGTCAGCAGCAGCAGCGCCAACAACAACTGCGGCATGGTGAGAGACTCTCGCTGAGAGCAACCCGTGTTCCATTCCAATTCATTCCATGCTTTCGGCTGCCAATTGGCATCGAAGCACGCGCTACACTTACTTTCAGTTCTCGCTTGAAAAGCATCGCGAACGGGTATGCAGCTAGCGCGACGGCGCAGCAAATAAAGCAGAATAAATTCAAAAAACTCAAAGAGAAAAAATAAAACAGAAACCGACAACAAACTCCTATCAATACTGCCATTAAGTACTTGAAAACTTCAATTTGTTTTGTGAGCGCGCGCACACGTACGAGCACACATACGCACGTAGCTGTAGTTATCTATTGCGCTGGGCAAAGCTTTTAACGGGAAAATGTATCCAAAAAAAAAAAACAAAAACCGAAAAAAAGACAAATAAGGGGCACGTTAAATCGACGCAGATTTGAGCGAAAGCGTTGCAAGTGCAAGTGTTACAGTCAAAATAAAATAAAAAAAAAAACTAAGAAGATACAAAAAAGAGAAGAGAAGAAAAACGAACCGAAAAAAGCATCTCGGGACGTTTACCTGCTCGTAAATCAAAACTGCTCGTACAATATGTCGTCGCTGCCAGTTGGTTGCCTTTTGTAACGCTTCAGCCGAAAAGCGTTTGCTGTTGTTGCTCTTGCTGCACGTTTCATCTCCAACTGCCGCTCTCACACACACACACACACATCCCGTGTTCGCATCTCTTGCGCGAGCAAGACAAAACCTGTTTACTCCTCTTGTAAATGGCACAGGCAGTTCACGTTGCTCATTCTTTACCTGCGTCGACTGCGGCGTCGGCGGTGGCAGCGGGTGCAGCTGCCCCATGGCCAGCCTCCAGTGTGCAAACACGCACGCAAACACACACACACACACGCACACTCCGAACTCGCTCTGTGATTCATTGCAGGCGCATTCTTGCCACAAACCGTTGCAATTTACAAAAAGTCAATTTGAATGCATTTTGGCAATTTTGGCTGCCGCCGCCGTTTCGCAATTAGAAACGAAAATACATACGCAGCAAACGAAAACAAACAAACAAAGGCAACAACAAATGCAACACGCTTCGCTCTTGTGCAATATGTAAATGCAAAAATTCTATAAATAAATTTCAAACTGTTTCGACTGTGGCAGTTGTCGTCGTCTGCAAAACCGAAAACGAGACAAAACGAAAGTGAAATGAGAAGGGAACGAGTAGGGAGGGGGAGGGGAGAAACGGGACTCGGTTCGGATGCTGCTGCTGTGCTGCACAGGAATGGCCGCAGCTGGATGTGGAGCAGAGCAAAGCAGAGAAAAAGAAAAGAGGAGAAAGAAAAGGCGAATTGTATTATTTACAGTAAAAAGTTTTCGATTCATTGCCCGCGCTGCCAGTAAAGCATTCCAATTTTCAATTCCCATTCCAAAAACGACAACAACAACAACAACAACAAAATCGTTGTAACAGCAAACTGAGCGCAGCTGCAGCTGCCTCACACACACACAGGCACATACAGCCACACACAGCCCTTGGCTGCTTGCGCTGCACTTGTGTGCGTAAACTTGGAGCGCAATGTAAATAAACAAACGGCAACAAGAGCAACAACAACAACGAGAGGTAGCAGAGAGAGAGAGCAACTAAGGCAAGCGGCAGAGGGCGCAGGTTATGAGGTACCACGACGAAGACGTACGACGTGCCAGAGAGAGCGCGGGGGGAGAGCCGATCGAAATATTCTTTGTGCACTTGAAGCACTTCCTGGCAAAAGTTCGATGCTGCATAACTTTTTTGTTTTGAAGATATTAGAGAAAATCAAGTTGTTATGGAAAAGTTTCACAGATTTGAACGCATATTAAGCGGATTAGCAAAAGTACCAAGGACAAATTTAATTACTTTTATCTTAATTGGAACACGCCAGAGATTATATGCATTATTTTTTCAAATTGTGAATTAAATCTTTTGCAGAACAGAAATTGAGAGTTTCAAAACTTTGTAAGAATATTAAGTGAATTTGCAAAAGTACCAAAGAATGCATTGCATATTAATCGGATTTGAAAAGTTCTTGAATTTCAATTTGATATACAAGAGAGCTTATACTGTTGTTCTTTTAAAAATTGAAATTCAAGCCTTAAATCGAGAGTTTCACAGACTTAAAAGAATATTAAGCGGGTTTTGCAAAAGTACTAAAGTAAACAGTAAATACTAATGGGATTTGTTGAAAGTACCAAGGATGACTTTATTCTAAACTTAAATACAAGAGAGTTTACATTGATTTGCTGTTAAAAATTGTGAAATTAAGTAAAATGCAAATTTCCTAAGCCGATTACTTAGATAAAGGGAAATTCAACTTCAACAACTACTTGAAGTAACCCTCGCTAGCTGCAAAGTAGCGTGACGGACTGGCCTAAGCCCATTTCGTGTTTGCACCTTGTGCTTACGATTGATAAATACATTCTCGAATAGACTCGACTGTGATAACTACAACTACGCTATAGTCATATGAGCAAAAAAAATATATATATAGTGTTACGACCGACTGAGAGGGCCCTACGTAATGCCACATATACAACTTTTGTTATATTCTGCGCAGTCTAAAACCCTCCATAAAACTGGCGTCTAAATTAGTTGCCAGACATTTGCATTGGGTTATTGGGGGGGATTATTCATCTCTTCGACTGACGAATATCTGTGTCAATATACAAATGAATATTCAGTATTCGTTTGGCGCGCACTAAGCGAATGCAATAAACTCGAAACGTTCGTCAGCCGCAGCGAGCAGCATAGAACAAATAGCTAAATACGTGCTCAGACACATACGAACCTACTGTACATACATGTACTCGCTATGTAGCAAGTGTAAACATGCCGCAATTCGTTTGTATATTTAAATTTTTGCATGCTGCCATACCCTTTCGCAGTTGACTTCGAAATATCGATTTCCATCGAAAACTACTTTACCTCGATGATATCATCTTGATATATGTTAGTTGCAATTTCACATGCAAAAAAATGAGCAGGAAAATACTTATATAGTTTCGGATGAATTTAACAAACGATCATTGTTTGATAAAATTTTAAAAATATCTTAAGCAAATTATAATAATTTTAAAGAGAAGTTTTTATAGCTTTTCTGCACAATCTTTTCAAGCAATTCTTCATTTTATTTATTCTATATTTTTAATTATATATTTTATATTTTTTATAACATGTCCAAAGCCAGGGTATCCAGCAGCTACCATTCCCAGCTTAGTTTTGGTTCATTTTCGAAGCTGTTTTTCGTTTTTCGAGTTTTCGCATTTGCACATTTTTATTTATTTATATGCATACATATTTGCATGCTTTTCAACTTGGCACACCCTGTGCTCCGCAATTCCCCTTGGCTTAGCATCGGCATCAGCCACATCGACCCGACACGACCCACTTTGCAGCCGGCCAAGCGCTCTGGCATTGAGTCAGCCAAGAAGAGAAAGAGCAGAAGGAGAGGAGAGTGTAGGCTGCCCGACGCGCAGGGGACGGGGTAATTTAGCGTACAGCGCGAAAAGCGACAACAACAAGGAGAGCAAAAGCAAAAGCAAAAGCAACAGCAAATAGCAATTTTCGCACTGAGATCATAATATCATTGAGATACGATGGCTTGTGACTTGCATAACCAATACCAATAGAAGTGGCGAAACGTGGTCCAATACGCTTTGCGCAGCAGGCGGGAGGGAGGGGGAGGGGAGTAGTAGAAGGGGTGGCATGTTTACCATTTAGCTGCCAATCAGCGCAAATTTGTCCAGTTCGCAGTGGAAGCTGCGATTTCTGGCGCACAGCTGCGAATCGCACACGTACAACAATCAATAAGCTGATTGCTACAACACTGCAAAGAAAAAGCAGCTGAGCTCGATAACGATCGATTTACGATTACGAAAACTGCATTGCAATTTCGATACCCCGCAGCCCCCCTTGATAATGTATGCAATGCGTGCGCGCGCGCGTTTTTCACAAACCATTTTCGAGTTTCCGCCTATCGAAATTAATCGCACTAATCGCGTTCACTTTGCGGCTCCCAATTGGGCTGCCAATTGGGTTTATCGCAATCATTGTCATCGAGCGGCAAATTAATTAAATCGACTTCCCTACAAACATATTAATTACAGTTAACGATCTACCTCCGCTTGAAAACCAAGACGAATTCGAATTCGAATTCAAAGTGCGTGCGTGCCAAATAAGCAAATAAAAGCAGCAGCAAACATAGTGTGAGAGAGAGAGAGCGACAGAGCACAATGAGAGCTACGACGTGGATGTTATTTGGCCTGCTAATTGGACTATTTTATGGCGGTAAGTTCTCGGGCATGAACCGAGCTCCAGCTGATGTAAAGGGTTTTCCGAAAATCGATAGAAATCGGTAGTTTGGTTAATTTAATTGGCACTTTGAGCTCGCGATATACAAGCCATGTTTGCCATCAATCGATTGGGACAAACTAAATAAATTTATGGCGCATATGCCAAGCAGAAATTTAATCATAGTTTCTGATTAAATTTATCAGCTGGAATGCAAAAATAAACAATACTATCGAGAGAGAGAGAGATAGAGAGAGAGAGAGAGATAAATATCAGTGAGTAAGAGCGTGTAAAAATAAGTTATGAACTTTTAGCCGAAAAAACGATAAGAGAGCAAAATATAGAAAAAAATTAAGCAAACTTGGGCGGGCAAAACAACTGTATAAGCAAACTCTGAAGTAAAGCTGCAGATCAATGTTTACCAAATTTAGAAACTAATAGAAAAACCAATGAAATTTACTGTAGGAGATAATTAAGAACTAATTAAACGAATAGATAATATGTATAGACTATATAAACATGCAACTTTGGCAAATTGTTTGATCGGATTGTTTGGGCACTTTGTGACCCGCATTTGTCTTATCGGCAACTCAATGAACTGAAAATTGAACGATTTGGGGCCTCGTCAATGAAGCTTTACGTAAGCGTCAAAATTATGAATTACTCCGAGACGAGTGTGCCATACTAATAGGCATAAGTTGTGCCTCCGCAGCGACACGCTAACGCATATCACTGCGATGGCATGTCTTGAGGGGAAGGGCGGGGGCGGTAGCGGGAGTAGAAGTGGGTAAATACCTTAGCCTGTGCCTTGTTATTTACCATGTGTAGGGAATGTTTACTGGCGGCAGCATATCTTATCGTGGGGCACGGAACGTGTTATCTTTGTGGAAAGTTGGAATTCATACGGGCTCGGAATTATGGCGTAAACGTAGATAACGGTAAGGCACACACACACACACACGCACACGCAGAGAGCACACTCGTTAGCCGGTCGGGCAAATTGAAGCTGCGCTGCGACCTGGTCGGGGCCATGTGGAGTAGTCTGCAGGGGATGAGCAAATATTTGCGCTGCCAGTGATATTTGCTAATGCCAGACACGCGGACGGACCGAGAGACAGGCGTATGGCCTGAGAGCAAGTTCCCCATGGAGAACACATAAAGCATACGCCCCCTAGAACCCGTTGGGACCCAAGCCTCCCTCTTCGCCCCCTTCGGTCACCCCTTTCGCTAGCAAACTCTGTGCTCATCTGTTTCTGATGGAAAAATATTTTTAATTAATCGTGCGCTTTTCCAGTTCGTCTTCTTCTACTTCTTCTTCTGCTTGGCCTTTGGCTTGGCAAATGTCGGAAGCGAAGTCTGATATATCTGCAAATGCAGTAGATAAAAAATAGACAAAAATAGAACAAGTTCAAAGCGTATTTATCCAGTTTTTTTTTTGTTTTTGTAAATATTTTGAAATGTTTTTCAAGTTGCATGAAGAACCGAATTTTGAAAAAGACTTTGACGGATGTTGTTCTAATCGACAGCTGTACGAATTTATGTTTGTTAGAACGATCGTTGCGACACTTAATCGAACGAAAATAAACGCCAAAACCAGATGCTCTGAAACCTTATCGACACTTTTTGGTTTCTAAGTGAAATGGAATTTAAATATAATTTTCATTCGATTTATATACAAGAATATAACATAATTTCTTTATTTTATCAAAATTCCTAGCACGAACACGCTTCGTATGTCATTAATGTTCTTTGGGAATTATTTCACACGAATCACCTAACAAATAAAATATGATCGCATAATGCTGCACCCAAAATTTCAGCACAAATACGTACATATGTATACGTGTATTTATGCATTATTCACGATAAATTCCAATTTGCTGATGCCGAGAAAGCGGTTCAAATTACTTATTTCCCCGATCGTTCCATAGAGATTTGTGATGTGATTGAAGCTTGCGGAAAATTGAATCGAATCGCATAACTCTGAAGATCTGCCCTGACGCGCAAAAGTTAGCGTGTGTGCGTGTGTGTGTGTGTGAGCTTGTGGTCGAACTTTTTGCCCAAATTGATTTCAATTGAAATTTCCATTTCTATTTCCATTTGCGGCGCATTCATTGCGAATCGAATTATGTCCGCGCACATGGACAGTTTTATGTTCCCCCCCGACTTTAGTCGATAATCTAGACCAGTCGAAAGACTGACACTTTTATGATGCCGTGAAATGTTGGAAAAAAACTAACATGTTACACATTTTCGACTGGCGGATTTTACGCGCAGATACGTTCCACATGCGTTCCACCGCCAAATTTGTACATTGGATTGTCTCGAATATACATTTCCATTGAGACAGCGTAACGGCAGTTTATTTGTTTACGAGTTGGCCCCATAACTCAACAAATATGCTATACACACATATATGTATGTGTATATATAGCGACGTCTATATAGCACGATGTTTACAGGAAAAGTAGGACACGATACTCGCCAATTGCAATCGTACCGATCCGTGCGAGAGTTAAGATCCGTCATATAATCGTGTTGATAATGAAAATCCCATTGAAAACTGGGAAAAATAAGTGCACGCACTTCTCATACCATATAGTACGTGATTCATCGTCTTGAACTGAATCTTGAATTGCAATGGGAACAATCAATAAATGTTCGTGGTCATTCGCCAGACCGACCTTACTGATAGCTGCGCGGCGAGCATCAACTTGGCGCACCTTTTTTGTCTCGTATCTATTTAGTATAGATACTCTAGTATCTTTAGGATGTGCCCATGAGCTATTTTTTTTAAACGGAACAGCGGGCTATCGAAGTTTTCTTTATAGTTCCGCATGGTATTACTATCTGCTCTTAACTCTTTTAATATCGCACTATTTTCTGTAGATATATCTTTGCCCTGATGGGTTTGCTTCGATATTTCATTTCTATGGACTTCTTTTAGTCAATTCTTATCGAATTTTTCCCATGCACACAGGTTTTGCTATTCTACCCTATGTCTTGACTTCCAACCCTCACAATTTGGACAATTCTCAACCGATTTGCCTTTGCCATAGCATTTTCTTCATGGTTTTTCTCGTACTTTCATGCTGCATTTACATTTTTTGGATTTTAAGGATTTCATATTTTTTGCATTTTTTCCAGGCTACCCCCTTGCAAAATTTTGCAAATTTTTGAAAAAATTAAAAACCGGTTTTTATGCTCTAAATTGATTAGGCCAGTCAAAAATAGCATAAAAATCCATTTCAAAGCAAATTCCGATACAAATTGCGAGAAATAATGCAAATTTAAGCAATTTTCGATAGATTTCTATACCAATTTATCTGCTATGGAAATTGCAATCCTTAAGAGTTTTATTTCCTTTTTTTGTACTTATAAAAGTTGAGCTCATTGAAGCGAACAAATAAACTCGAATAAAACTGACTCGTAAGTCCCCCGATAAATCAGACTTCTTTGAGGCATAACGAATTGCAGTAGCATTCCCTGTCTGGGGGGGATGGGTTGGGGGATGGGTCACTGAAGGAATTCAAGAGCAATGAGAAGGGAAATTCCATTTGCTGACGCCAGTTTTGAGTATCAGTTTCAGTTCCAGTTGGTTCCAACCCTACTCCTACCCCGTCCCTGTCGAAGGTCTAGAGAGCCATCAAAAGTCCAAAGCCATTACAGCACATTCTACTCAACGAGTAAGCCAGGAGGGAGGAGCTAGGAATGGGAACGCAGACAGTAGCGAGGCGGGACAAGGATTCAGTTCGACTGGCGCCGCGTCGTCCTGTCGCCATTGTTCCTGCCGCAGCCAAGGGAGCTGGAGAAGCATCCATATGGGATGTGTACCAGGCGGGCTGCCTGTGTGTGTGTGTGTGTGCCTTTTGCTACCCCCCAGACAGCATGTCAAGGACAATGCGAAAATGGAGTGTAACTAAGAGCAGCTGACGCATGTGGCAAGGCCCCTGCCCCTGCCCCCCTGCCCCCCTCCCCCTCTCTCGGGCTGACCCACTTTGGCAGTAGGGTGCCTTCTCTGGCCTTGACTCGGCAGGCAAACGACGACCAAACTCGTCTGACCAAGATTGCAATTCGGTTTTCAATGATGTCGGTGAAGGTCTTGGCCATTCTCTCTCTCTCTCTATCAGCTCGGCTCGCTCTGCTCAGCAACTCTGTCAACTGTTTTTGGACGTGGGCCATAAATGGCTGACGATGATGTTGCGGCGGCGGCGGCGATGGATGTGCAGCATGTGCGAAGTTGTTTGCCCACACTCTCTGTGGAGTTCAAGTCTTTTATCGACGCGATAACGCGACGCAATCCAATTGCGCAAGTCTTCTACCGTCAAGCTTATATCTATATCTTTGTCTACCTATTACCATATTCAGCGCAATGTTGTTTGATTTGCGATGACGTTAGAGCCGCGTATGAGTCACGAGGCAACGTGGGCTGTGTTGATTGGAAATTGCCGTTAGATGTCATTACTAAAAAACCGATCAATACAATAGAAAAACCGCACATATTGTATGGCATGCAAATCATTAGACAGATTAGTCAGACCCTCCCCTCCCTCCTGCGATTGATTACGTGCCTGTAATGCGAAAGACCTTGATTAGCCCGATACGGTTGTTGTTCATCAAACCATCAGACCATCGCGCTTTATCATCCGTAATTAACATTCCGGCACCCAAATCTGTCAATGAAAAACTCGTTTCTCTCGCCTTTTATACACGTACATAAAAATAAAAATAAAAGATAATTACAGCGCACTGTAATATATAGAGATATTACCGCGATATCTCAATCGTAAAGTGCCGGCCATGAAACATAGATTTCCATCTGAAACATTTTCACGACTTACTCGACCAACAATTAGTTATGCTAATGTGAGTTTCGCTTGAGTTTGGCTTGGGTTGGGTTAGGTTAGTTAGATTGTTTTGTAAGGAATGTGGCTGACTGCATGTTAATCATCTATTGAAGTGTTGCTCTCTAGTACTATAACTATTTATAAATGTTTTCTAATTGATTTAACTGGCTGAAACCATCATTAGTATTGTACAAAGTGTACTATTCAAAACTAAGCAAACATTAATCGAAATAGTTGCAATAATAGAGTTTAATCGCAATTCAGTTGCTTTGTTTCCGTTTTCGAGTAATCACAATACCAAAATGCGTGGGTTATGTCACGAAATTTCAGGTTTATGACGTAGTTCATTGAGCTGGTTAGACTCTTCACTCTTAGGTAGCGGGTTGAGGTTTGCAGAGCTGCGTTGTTGTTTAGATATTTTCTCTAGTCTTTCATAGCAATAAACAAGTTTCGTATTAAAATAAAACATATTTTTAATACAATCAAATTTTACTTAGCATTCATTAGACCTTTGTAGAATACTCTGCTTCAAATTGCAGTAACTGATGACTTCACCATGTGTGTATATGTAGGGTCCTATGGTGTTTAAAGGCTAACTCCTGATAAGGGGTATGTTAGCTTATAGATAGACATGTGTGTTGTATTACTCACATATGTTATGAACCCACGCGCACCCTTTTACATCCGTTTGGCTGAAGTTAATTTCCGTAAAGGGCTCAACGAATCCAATTCCAATTCCATGGAAAACTGGTTTCGCAACGCTCCCCACTTAATAGGGTGTGATTTTTATCAATTCCAATTAAGAGTTGTGGGTAAACAAGAAGGTGCTGCAACTTTCGAGACGGTCTGACTCGGTCTGACTCATCTGTAGCACCTGAAGATGTCTCTCTCTCTCTCTCCCTCCCGCCGAACGTTCTCTAAACACACGTACCTAATTCTTCTCTCTCTCGCTCTCGATCTCTGTTTGCAGACCTATGTCGTGCGTCACCTGCATCGGCTGTAGTAGCTGGTTCCGGGGAGGATGACAGCTATCAGAATGATGAGTACGATTACAATGACGTGGATGAAACGCCGGATAATCAAAGTGTGAAAGAGGAGCCTTTTCCACCCGCCTATTTCGAGCAGAGCGAACAGCGAATGGATGCGCGACCTGGAGACGATGTGGTCATCACTTGCGATGTGCGCAACTTTCATAGTGAGTAAAGAGATAATGAATATATACCTGTATACCCTTTAAAACGTTGTATGCTTTCCTGCCGCAGTTACCAACGTTGTCATGTGGTATAAGAACAGCACGATGGTTGCCAGCGGACAGATTGCCATCAGCAATCGCGTCGAGGTGATGGCCGACAACTCGCTTAGAATACGCAGTGTCGCTGCCGAGGATGCCGATGATTACTACTGCAGCGTCTTGCCGCAGAACGTGACACAGCACACAGCGTTGCGGGTGGGCGGCCGGCTATCGATCCTCTGCGACGATCGCGATGTTACGGATCGCTCGCAGACGTTCAAGCAGGGCGACCACCATCGCCTCGTTTGTCGCACGTATCTGCCCGGCAAGACGGACATCAAGTGGGCCTTCAATGTGAGTGCACTCCATTTGCTCTGCTCTAGTAATGGAAACTAATCCTCTCCTCGTTCCTCCCGCTGCAGGGTCAACGTTTGCAGTCTTCGCCGGAGGATGCCGCCAACGGCGTTATTGTGCTGGATAATGTCGATGACTCCGACGCTGGTGTGTATCAGTGTCTCGGCGAGGATGGCACGGCGGATCCACCACATGGCATGCTCACCGTCGATGTGCAGTACAGTCCCAAGGTATCAACGCATCGTCATCATGTGAACACGCAGCAGGGCGATACCGCCGAAGTCTATTGCGATTATCGTGCCAATCCCATTGCGATTAGCTTCTTCAGCAAAGACGGCAAAACTCTATCGTTGTCGGAGAAATATTCCATTAAGAATTCGCTGCACAAGGAGCACAATCGCACCACGTTGTACATCAAGAATGTGGAGGCCAGCGATCTGGGCGATTATCGTTGCCATGTGGAGAACGCGATCGGTGCGAGTGAGATGCGTGTGCAGCTGAGCTATCATCCGGAGACGCCGCAATTCGAGGACAGCACCATCGATGGCAACAAGGTCACCATGCATTGGCTCGTGCGCAGTCTCCAGCCGCTTTCCGAGGCCATGCTCGACTACAAGCTGACGGGGGTGAGTCCAAGACCCGGGATGAGTGAGCGGTTCGAATGCAGTTCGATCGTATTCTGTGTAACGTTTCGCCTCAATTCCGCATGGTTTTGCATAGCATGCTTTTAGGCGCCTACTTCAATGCACTTGCGACACCCTGTGGAATTGACCGAGTGTGCGAAACGTAAACAGATCCATAGATACTGTAGACACGCGTTAGGTCTGTTCAAGATCTTCAGTGTGCAGTGTACAAGTCTTTCGATTTATTTATATTATTTCTGCCTAAGTTTTTGCTCTGCAATGGATCACAGAGCAAAGTGCATAGATCAGTGATCAAGTATCATAAATCTTGTAACATCTTTCATTGATCGCAGCCCACATATATTGCATGATACGTCACAGCTTAGAGTTTCTGCAGCAGATAATGTATTTGCATTAAATCCTCATAGATCGTAGATCATTTGTCATGTATGAGAGTTTAAACAAAGATCATAAATCACAGTTTAAAGATCACAATTTTAAGCCACAGATCATGTTCATAATACAATACTTTGTCACCTGAAGATCATAGCTTTTTATAGCAGAATCGTAGATCATTTACCAATTTCAAGATCTTCATAAGTTTCCACTTTAAGTTGCCATTCAATCCGCACTTCGCTCATCTTGCTCTTAAACATTCCCATCATCACATTCGATCATTACTCTAACCGAGCTGTTTTCGCACCCGTCTCATAGTCGTACACCTGGAGCACTGTCTCTATGATACAGACACAGCGTCACGACAAGGATAGCGGCATCTGGAAGATCACACATCAGATGGAATTGACGCCCGGCCTGTGGCACGCGCGCGTCAAGACGAAGAACACAGAGGGCTGGTCCAACTTTGCGCTCGATCAGGATATTGTAATCCAGGAACAAGGTGCGTAACTGCAGTACCAGTAACCTAATATACTAATCCTTTGTTTGCATCTACAGCAGATTCCGGTGAACTGGACAATGTGGAAGTGCCGCCAGGAACCATGGTGCGCGCCGGCTTTGGTGGCGGCGGCGGCGGCGGCGCTGGTGCTGCCAGCCAAGTGACTGTATCCGTGCTTCCCGCTCTACTGGCGCTTGTTGCGAGCAGTCTGCGGATGCTGCGACACTAAGCGGGCCACGTGGGGTGGAAGGTGGAGCTAGGCCCGGGACGACTATGTGTTTTGCTTGTGCGCTGTGCTGTGCCTTGAACCCGTCACCCAGAAACCGGAACCGGTTGCAGCCTATCTATAAGCATGCCATTGCGAAATACCGAAATACCCAAGTATTCTAATTATACGACATGCATATGCTAATCGCGCAGCCCCCCTGCGGGCGGGTCAATGTTAATGTTAATGTTAATGTAAATGTTAATGCTAATGTTAATGCAAATGTCAAACTGAATTCAATCACGCATAAGCAAATTTTTAAATTTCACTGTAACATTTTGTGCCAAGAGAAGAGTGTGCGAGAGTGTACGCATATGTACGTATATGAGTGTAGCCTATATGCCATATACATATACATACGAAATACCATTCTGTATATGTATATGTAGTTTAGTTAATGTTAAAGCTAATGATGTGAACTAACTGCGACGATCGGTTGAAAACCGCCCAAACCTAGCGTATAATATTTATTTGTTTGTATGTAACGATTGACGATGAAATTTACTATATATATATATATACCATATACAATTCTGGATAATACGCGATGCGATCACAGTTACACTGTTACCGTTATTCGATGTATATATAGGAAATGTGCGTGAAAGCCAAGCGAGTTAAGATCCAACGAGATCTACAAATTATCGAATTGAAATACTACAATACACGCATACATACATACACACATAACTAGACCAAAGCTTAGACATATGTACCTAACCACACACATACACATATGTACTACTACTATTTTTTATGAACCGAAATACTTGTTTTTGGGCAAAGGACCGGAGTATACTAACTCTACACTATGGTTAAGAGATCGAGAATAAATTTGGCGTGTTTATCACCGTACTTAGTAAGCATAATGAATACGTCTATACTCGGAAGAGTAGTGCAGAATGCAAGAGAGAGAGAGAGAGAGAGAAGAGTCGCTTATTTGAGTTTGGCTTCGATTGAAATTTGTTTGCTACCATACCTGAAATTGCCATTGCAGAGCGGATACACATATACTACAATTGACAAACACACTCACTCGATTGCAATCAACACACGAATATAAGAATATATATTTTGTATACTTATATTTTATTTAAGAATCATAAGATTAGAAAAGATTGAGAGCGAACTAAAAGTGTATCTAGCGAGATGAAGCGAAGTGTAGCGCGGATACAAATGTGCCAACTGCTGCAAAATCTGTGGCCGAAGATTGTTCGAACATGTTCCATATATATGCGAATTTTCGTAAAATGCAATACCTGATTTCAGAGAGCCGACCTGTTAACATACTTACTAAATAACGTACGAACATATTTACAGCCAGTGTCTTAAACAAATATTGTAATGTTTTTCTTTTACTTTTAATTAATGCGACATTAAGAGGATATACATACAAATATATATATAAATATATATAGATGTATACATACTATATACATGCAGATATATACATACCGATATGAATAAAGCAACAATTTAATATTGTACTATTTGCGATTGTGGAACATGTTTGGGGTTTCAGATGCAACTGAGTTCGCTGATATAAATCGTGTGAGTTCTATTACACAGTGTGGAATACAGCTTGTGGATTGTGTGGATTATGAGTAATAGTCTTCAAGAGGTAGGCTAAGTAAGTTTAACAGCACAGGGAAAACTCCTTCTAATATAGAAATGCAAGATCCTAAAGATATTTCAATGCATTTCGCACAGTAAAGATCATTTTACATATTTCACATACTAAATCATTATAATATTTCCTTAAATGAAAACAATTGATTTGATACTTTGGTTTTTTAATAAATAAAATCGTATTTCTTTACAAAAGAGGGATAATTTCACGATCAACAAGACTTAAAAAATGTGAATTTAGCGCTTTGTAGACAGACTGCTTGAGTGTAGAAGACGCGCGACAGAAGAAATGCAATTCCGGTAGAGATTAGAATAGTTTGCAATTGAATATATATATTGTAAATCTAAGCACATCCGGTGGAGAATATGAAACGCTAATACTAAGCTCTACATATATATATATGGTATAGCTAATGCTTGATCTGTAGCAGCATCAGAGCCGCAGAGAGTAGAGCCAGCAGCGCAAAGCCTTGCCTCAGACTGCTCTGACCCGACTTGGAGCTCTCCGGCGTAATGGGGCGTTCGCCCAGCACGACTTTGTTGTGCACAACAACCTTCTGCGGCTCCACGACACAATAATAATCGCCGGCATTCTGTGGACTCGAATTGATAATGGTCAATTGAAAATTGCTCATGTTCAGGCTGAAGTTGGGCAGCACTACGCTGTTGCCAGTGGAAATCAGTTTGCCACCAAAGTACCACAAGACCACGTTGGCTGGAATATAGAGAGAGTTAGCCGGAGATTCATATATGACAAACTTCATATTCACACTTACTCTTCGTGATGTTATCCAAACACTTGAGTGTGACGTTTTCGCGCAAGATGCCGTTTACCGTTACGCTCTTGTTTTGCCCCGACATCGTTTGAGCAGCGACATTAAAGGGATTGCTCTGAGCCTGATCGTCGGAATCGGAATAATCGTAGTCATCGGCCATCATCTGCTCCTCGGTTTCCGCGGGCAATGCGCGCACTGTGAACAAATAATAATAAATTATTAGAAATATGCATTGAAAATTCTTCAAAAACAAAGCTTATTATTACAACTTTTATGACTAAATTATCATTTAGAAAATTGCCTACCTAAAACCATATAAAAGACATAAATTTAACATTGGAATTTGGAAATGATTAATTGCCGCCAAATCCATTTAAAAAAGAAACTCTAGACAACCTTGAGTTTTCAATTGTTTTATAGCCCACACGCCCCGAATCCAACTCTTTATGAGATTTTCCTTTGATATTCGAGTATATTAAAGAATTTTAAAACAAAAACAATGGGCTAACTATAAAAACAAACAATAAAACCACAGCCCCGCGTGTGGCATAGTGATTAGAGGTGGGCGTAGGCGCTACGTGGGCGTGCCGCATAATAGCCCACATTTCCTGCTGGGTTCGTGAATTAAATTGAAATTAAAAGCAGCGTATATTGTGTTTTGCTAATGCATTAGGGCAGCTCATCATCAGTCGACGTTTTGTTTAAACAATTTTTCGTGGCACCGCACATCCTATGCCGGCGCATACATCACAGATGCAGATGCAGATCGAGATACAGATACGGATACGTATATGAGTTTAGAGTTGTGCAGAGGAGTGAGGGGTGACGGGCAGAGGGCTGAGGGGCTACCCCAGCTGCACAGTCGGGCGGGTTAAGGCGATTCGCATGTTTCGCTCTCCCTGTTTTCATATTTTCAAAAACATTCAGCGTTTCCTTTATATCATTCACACTCCACACACACACACACGTGCACAAACACAAACACACATTTTGTCAAAGTCGTATGAAAACACATTTCAGGGAAATGGGGTCACATGAAAATTGGGTGCACGCGGGGCATGGACGCGAAGCGCGCAACGAAAATTAAAATAGGCGTATGGCAAGCGAAAGAGAAAACATTGCCCGACCCCGAGCAGCAGCAGCAGCGACGCCCCCCACCCCACATAGCGACGGGCCGTGTCGCTCGGCCGATCGCCGCACCCACATGTGCACAAGAGGGAGACAGTAGGACAGTAGACAGTGGCAGAGGGGGAGCGCAGGGTGTGCAGGGTCGGCAAATGCGGCCAACATTGGTGCCGCGGCTCGCACCCGCAGTAGCAGCAGCAGCACCGCCAACGTCAGCGCCGGCGTCGCCGTCACTTTGCGCTACTTTGTTTTAGTGGTGTCGACAGTGGACACAAAATCGAAAAAACATTTCACAACAATGTCCATTTTGAACTGGCAACATGGCAACTGCACTGTACACGCACACACACGCACGTACACGCATCGCACGCGCACACGCACACACGCACACACATCACACCCTCGCTCCGCGGCGCAGACAATGTGTCGCGAGTGTGAGCGAGAGAGGGAGCAGAACGATCTGACGATTGTGAAAAAAAAGTTTAAATTTACATTTGTATTTCGCTTCTGCCATTTCTGGGCGTCGCATTGCAGCTACTGCATGTTTTATTGTTATTGTTGTTGCTTTCATTATTCTGTTATTCTTTGCCCGGCATTCACACACACGAGCACTGTGACACACACACACAATTGTTTGCTTCTTTATTATGGCCACTTCTGCTCAGCGTTGCGTGCTGAAACTGTAACTTGACATAAAGTTCGGACACTCAAACAATAAAATAAACAACTTAAGTTGGGGTTTATCGACTGAGTATACCCTGTTGAAATGACGCTAGTGGCTCGCGCTACTCCAATTTAAAACAACTGTAATATATCGCAACCTGTTGCCAACCTTTCTACACTATCGATAGCGCGTATCGATAGAAGTCACATAAATGGCAACATTGATTAGGTTGGCAACAGCGCAAATCGCTGCTTACACAAGTAAATTTTAAAATTTAAATTTCTGAAACTTAAAATAAGTTCTTTCGAATATACCCCCGATTGTTAAACCATACGGGGTATGCATATTGAGCTGACTTGAATTTCTGACATCCTGTGCATAGCGGATACGGATATACTCAGCCGCAACCGCGGACATGTGTCAGAATGTGGGTGAAGCAAGCGTAGCGATTGGCAATTGGTTCAACTCCGGCGTGCAAGAGGAAGAACCACAACAGTTGCAGCGCAGTCGGGGCGGGTTTTTCTTCTTGAACTTTAAATTAATGTGAAATTTGTGCGATGCATTCCTGTTACACACACACACACTATGCGGATGCGCTGCCACAACACAACAAAAATGACCCCATCGACTTCGCTTTGTCGTAAAGTTGGACCATTAAATTGGTAAAAGAATAACACAAAATAAAACCGTTTCTGGTGCTTCCAAGAAAAGCCAATGAACCAGGAACAGCAGCGATCCGGAAAATGTATGAGCTAAAGTTGGTTAAGTACACATATTTGCAATGCGAGAAAAATAATTGACAGCAAATGTTTGTTTACATTTCGCTGAAGTGTTGAAAAAAGTGTTGAGTAAGCGTTAAAATCGCAATAAATCTCGATTAACGATATGCAGATATTGAATTTGGATTTCGAACGTAAACAACAAATATGAAATCAGCCAATATATGGGTCAAAGGCGTGGAAATGATATAAAATGCAATTAAATGCGCATTTATCAGACTTCATCGATTTGCATTGTAATGCTGCCAACAACTACAGGCTCCCATAAATCTATTCCCATGGCTAAGAAGCTGCTGCCCTGCTACGCTTTTGTTAACAATTCCTGTGTATATGTTTTTCTTACAGTGTTTCTGCTGCTTTAATTGGTACTCAGAATTGGGCCAACAACAATTTATCATAACTACAATGATAGCGAACATTTTTAGGGCTAATAACCCCTCGAAGCGGATGCCGATGACCAGCGTCCAGGCCGCCGCCGTCGTCGCCGCCGCTGCCGGTCCAGCAAAAGAAATGTGCGCAGTCAGCGCGGCTCTGCGCCCTGAAAATCAACCAAGTGCAGCATTTTACTACCTGATAAGCCACGCAGTCCCGCGGCCCCGAAAGCGATCTCTGATCCGACTCCTGTCCGTCTCGCTGTCTGTCTGTGTTTTCTGGTTTTCCCGTACGTGACCCTGACGTTTGGGCCAACTGGCTGAGTGACTGACTGAAAATTATGCTGTCTGTGTGGCGCGGATAGAGACATGAAACGGAGCGGATAATGATAATGGCTTTTCAGGTTCGGGTTCCTCGTAAGCGATCAGGTTACCAGGCCGGGTCCGCGGGGACCAGTGCCACCAGTCTACCTACGCGCTGCAGCGGAGCAGATGTGCCGGGCAGACAGACAGACAATCAGTGACACACATAGACACACACAAAGGATTCGCATTCAATTAGAGCTGTATGTGCCGCGTGTGCCTCGTGCTGCATCGGGCGGATTGGCAAATGGGGCAGATGTTGCACAGTGGCAATTATCGCAGGCTGTTTCGAAAAATCGAAATTGAAAATGCAAATCGAAGTAGCTGGAATTTACGATTGAATTGTAGGCGGGATGGGCGTGTCACTCTAGTCGTTAGACAATTGAAAAGTGCGGGTCGAATGGAAAGTCGATGCGATTGAAGATATAATTTATGGCACATTGCACACAAATTTGGAAGCAGCACAGCGCATTGATTTCACTTGCGAGTAATTGATTTACCACTGTACCCGCTCCCCCATCCTCCCGGGTCCATGATCAGCGCCAGTCTTCAAAATTTCTGGCACACACACGCCGCTGCGTTACGAGTCGTACATGGACATACGAGTCGACGTTTCCCGTTGCCCAAAGTGCACGTGTCGGCACTTACACACACACACACACACACACACACGCACTGTCGAGCAAGTGCTGCCATGCGGGCAGCGCGCCAAAAAGCCAATCTACGCTGCCTAGAATCCCCGCCAGAAAAAACGTACACGTACGACGCTGGGCGCATACTAAAAGCGCCCTGAGCGTTTGCCAGGGGGCATTGGCGGGGGCGGGCCGGCGGGAAGGCGAGGTCAATGTGGCCTACTGGGGCAGGGCTTGAGCTGTAGCTGTAGCTGGAGCTCGTGTTCCATTCAAGTGGCTGTGGCATGTAATTAATATGCGGCACTCCTTTCCCGGCCAACGCCAACTATTTAGCGCAAAAGGCAGCGCGCTCTAGCTCGCTCACTCTCTTTCCCCCTCTCTCACTCGCTCTCTCTCTCTCTGTCTCTTCTATTCCATTCCCTTGTGTTTAATTTATTACCATGCTACGGCCATTCCCTTTCAAGTGCCTTCCCTCTGCCTCCCACTCTCCCATCGTCCCCCCTTTCTGTGTTCAATTTATGACAAGACATGATTGTACAGTCCGTAAGTCAGCTATAGATCGTATTTTGTTATTTTCTACACTTTTTCGGGATTAATAAGCAAAAAACGTTTAATTATTTTAAATAGTTTCTAATGGTTGTTCGAAAATGCTTTGGAATGTTGACTTTGAGGTTATGTGTTGCTTATTTTTAGGGTTATGTTTAGTTTGGAATTTATTTAATTATATTAAATTTGATATATTTGAAAAGAAAATGCAATTTTGCATATGTGAAGAAAAGAACTTCATTTTTCTGGTTTGTGTGGGCCTTCTTGAGGTATTGTTTGCCTTAAGTAGGTCATGTATGTCTTCTTGAGGTTATGTTTAACATTTTTGCGGTTAGGTCTGCCTCTTTGAGATTTTTTATGTTTCTTGTGCATTACGTTTATGGGTTTTGGTGTTTCTTGTCTCTAATTCATGCGATATTTTCGGGAATGTCAATTCTTTATTCAATTTAATTGTATATCTCTGTAAATTGAGCATTCTTTATTGAATTTCCCATAAAAAAAAACACAAATTTCGAATAAATCAATCGTATGTTATTCAAGTGATTCATTCATGGCGGATGATTGATTAAATTAAGGCATAAAAAGAGATAAATACCGAATACAACATGAAACACTCTCCGATATAATTTCTTTCCCTAATTGCCCGAACAATAGACAATTATATGTCTGCCGAGAAGTCGCTCTAACACTTTTATACTTTTATAATGCCATTTCGGGCATCAATTGAAGCCGCGAGTGCAACTGAATCATCACAGAGAGACAGCGAGAGAGAGAGAGAGCAGGAGAGGGAACTCTTCATTATGAACGCGATCGATGCGATTAATCTCTATGTACAAGTCTCGCTCGTACATTTTATATAGAAGTGGTTTGAGTGAGTGCACTCACGAGTCTGCGAGCAGGGGGGAGTACACGTTGCAACCACAGCAACACATGCTCGCTTAATAATACCCGCCTCACAGCGGCTGCTGCTGCTGCTGCCCCACTTCAAGTGGCAAGCCGAAGCCGCAGCCGAAGCTGCAACGAACCGAGCCGAGGCGAAGCGGCACCCGCAGTGAGCCGCCAATTCGCCAGCTCAGTTAAGTAAATTGATTCTTTAATTGTCGAGAATTGGTTACGAGTTGCCTTAACTCGCTTGGCAGCATGCGTCTCCCCTGTGCCACAGCCTGTCCCCTGCCACAGTGCCCCCATCTGGCGGCAAGTAGTAGCAGGCAGCGAAACTTGTCTCTGCCCGCGTTTCTGTTGCTTTCTCAGGCCAAAGAAAGAGGAGAGGAGGAAGAACCGGCAGCAGCAAGGGGAGATGAAGTAGAAGCAGCGCTGACAGCGCGGATCTATCGCATGACTCACGAGATTCCGAAAATAAATGCGTATGCAAATATCGACGCAGAATTATGCAGAAAGACGCGACCAAAGACCCTGTGCCTGTGCCTGCTCCAGCTCTGCCTTCGTATCTGCCCTGCCCTGCCCGAGGATGTTCCACGTTTCGTATTCGCTTTCGCGTGAAATTTAATGCCCTGCCCTGCCTTAGGTAGGCAAACAAGCAAGCGCGAAGAAGCCAACGCACAGTACCCTGTTTATCCCATGTCAATAGAACCATGTCGAGTATTATATTTATAAGAAGGCGAAGAAGAAGCAGAGCCTAAAGAAGAAGCCAAATTGATGGCCATTTCGAATCTTCTGTTGTTTTTTTTGTTTTTTGTTCGGTTCAGCGTGAATTTCTGCTTATCAATTGCAATCGCATTGTTTATGATCTTCGATTGAACCCGATTTTAGGGTTAGCGAGAAGGATGTGTGTCTAGGTAGCCGGGTGCCCCTTTTGCGGTGGTTTTCCTTTCTTCCTGTTTTGCAAAACACACACTCACACACACACACACACACGCATTCTCACGCTTTGCGGTAAGCGTGTAGCGCGATCACTTCCCTTGTTGTTGTCGCCTATTAGGCACCTCTGGCATTAATTAGCAAAGCCAGGCGATTGAGGCACCCCTTACCGCCCCCCGTCGTGAGTGCGTTCATACAAAACTGGCATATTCACTTCCTCTATTCATGAATGAGGGAGTGCTCGCACATCGCACTCGGCTTCGGTTTATTGATCGTGATAAACTGCCCGTGCATTAATGCGACAGCTTTTGCCGATAAATTATCGATTTTCCATGATTGCAATTTAACATCCTGCTATTTGCTTAACACTCATTCGTGAGTAGTATTCATTCGTAACCTTTGCATGTGGAACTCTATCTTTCTATGCATCTAATGTCGGCTGTCATGAATAAACGTGGAAATGAATGAGTCAGCTTGTTGTTCAATCACTCTTTAATTATTCAAATGCGTGAATAACGGTTATATCTAGTATATGGTATTCAAAGAAATTGTGACAAATTGTGCGGATCTTGCAGAAAACTGAATGAATCATAGATTGCGGTGAGTTGCCGAATTGTATTTTAAATTCTTCTCAGACAAGCCTCATAAATCACTCGAACCAGGTGCGAATAAATACCGCATGAATACAAAAATCTCTAGAGCATTCGTCAACAAGCTTAGGTCATAAATAAGTAGATCTATTTCGGGCCGTAATACTCGGTGCCTGTTCAAAGTTCCAATGCAGCGCATTTTTTTTTTTATTCGAACAGTTCACTCCGTGGGACATGGGACATATGTAGGTCAAAAATTGAGTTCCACACTCGCATTCCGAGAGACACAATCAGTTTTATTTAGATGCTCGAAAATAAATCGGTTGCATGTGAATTCGATGAATGCGATTAAGTCGGTTCAAAGGGTCTCGCCCAATAATCGCCGAGATTAGATTGCGCTTTCGGAGCGGGAGTGAGTGTAAACCTAATTTCCGCTGCACCCATACACAGAGAGAAATTAATATGTGTCTATATAGATCGTACTTACCCATTGCAGCGCACGCCAAGAGCAAAACTGCCGCCAGATAAAGTTTATTCAGTTTTTCCATTTTTAACTGTTTTTTTTTTTGGTTCGTCGGGGAAAGGTTCTTAACTCTTCGAGTGCTGAATATTGTATGATAATCAGTTTTGGATACTCGATTGCTTGATTTCGTCTTCGTAACTGTGTCACACAAGTTTTCTTGTTTATTTTTCTTGTGACTTAACAGAAATTATTGCCGAGTAATTAAGTCGAGCTCGGAGCGTTCCAATTATCGAGCCTATAGTTGGATATATGTATATATTTATTTTTTTTTTCTACACACAATCAGCACTTTTTTCAATCGAAATCGAACACTCCGCTCGATTATATTTTGATTTCGATTTCTTCTTCGCATTCACACGCGCACATACACAATTACAATTAATCCAGGGACAAATAGGAGTTCCAATTATGTTGCTTCTTCTCTTGCCGTTACTTTCCGAATTGTAGCGTCGCGATCTCCGCACTAAAAACGACTGCACGAACGTGTCTCGCTCGTTGCTGCATTTTAGTTTCGAGTGGGCGCCAATTTATGAAACTGCTTCGGCTGCACTCGTGTCACTGCTTCGGCTTCGGCTTCGGCTCTGCTTCTGTACGGCACAAGAGCACAACAACAAACGAAACCGTCGGGGCGCATCACTCTCAACTGCGTTCGGCCGCGTTGCCAAAGAGAGTTCAGACAGGCAGCACTAAGAGAGAGGGAGTGGAAGAGAGAACACATTCCACAGAAATTCCAATTTTGCTCATAGACCAACGAATACGTTATACAAAAGTTGTTATTTATAGAGGACACTTGAAACATTTCAATTATGCTCTTTGTTATGCGAAATTTCCTATTGGATCTGCTCAATGATAGATAGAACTCAATGATAGATAATACAAATATTCCAAAGAAACCAGCCCATTACAATACTTTGTTTATTTATAAGGAAATGCATTGATGTACATATTTCCACTTACTAATTACAGGCAAATCAAGCCGCTGATCTTTGTCACTTCGATTAGATTATTATATAGACAATGTCGCGACTTTCAGTCATTATTCTAAACAAGTATATAATATGCCCAACCAGTGTTGATTATCATTACAAAACTTAATGCTTTTATAAAACAATATTCATTGGACCATAAAAAAAGTCATGTGTAATGCATATAGAATTATACGATATACTTTATGGTATGCACATTCTTGTAGTTGCATTTTCCCGCCTCTCCGTATGCGCTTCGAATTACAATCTCAGTATGAATAATTAATTAAGTGCAATTTACATGTGAAAGCGACACACACACACACGCACACAAATACACATGTTCTGTAGGTCGTATAAGAGACAATCGGTTGGCAATTAATTCGCCTTGGAATATGGCATAATTATATCATGTTTATCTGATTTCGACATTCTTGCGCCAAATTCCTTGTAAATGTATTTGCCAAATATCTCTTACTCCGTTTACGTTCCCAGTTCTCGGAAATGCCGACCCACCCACCTCCCACCTCCCTGTGGACATTCTGCAGTTGCAGTTGCAGTTGACGACGTCGGCGTCGATGTCGGCGTCGCATGCACATTTGCTTAATGAAATCGCGATGTTCCCATCGTTTTGTATGGGAAGCGCGTTGATTGCTTTGGCAAGCACTGTGATTTACTTACGCTCACTCAAAGAGCGGACGTGCGGCGAGAGTGCACGAGAGAGCGCGAGAGCGGGCAGCGGCAGGCGAACAAGGAGCACGACCACAGCAGCGCGGTGACAGTGGCAATGTCTGTGCTGAGTGCGCGTTTAGGGGTCGCCTGGCCTTGTTTTTTCTTGTTGCTGCTGCTGCTGCGCTGCTGCTGATATGTTCAAGTTGAAGCGAGACAAACAAACAATTAAAATTAATCTACGAGCATAAAACAAAGTGTGTTGGTGTATCTTTCGCTCGCTCGCCTGCTTTATGCATTATGAGTGAATGCAGATGCGTGTGTGTGTGTGTGTGTGTGTGAGGGGGGAGAGAGACTGACAAGCAGACAGGGTGCCAAGTTTGTAAACATCCGCAAATGCAGATTTGGGGCCCGTCGGAGAGATTTGTGGTCGAGCAGGCCGCTGCACATGTTGCTTGTTCGCGCCTGCAGCTAAGCTGCGCGAGGATATTAATCAAATATTTATATTTACACGTAGACTACAACAACAGCAACAACAACACATTGCTGGGAGGCGGCATTCGACAAATTTCTCAGAATTTCTTTACAACTTTGGAAACAAATTAATCAAATAAACAACAACACAACAACGACAATTTGTGTGCCTGCGCTCTCTGCGTATTATACGCGCGCGTGTGTGTGTGTGTTAAAAGCTGTGCACTGTCAGCATCCAACAGATCTGTTGTTGTTTTCTAACTTTAACTGCTTACGCCGCACATCTAAGTCGCCGCGCAGACTCCATTTGTATTACACTCTCTTTCGCCGCCTATAAACCGAAGAGAGACCAAGAGCGCGCGAGCAACTGCATTTGTTTACAGGCAAGCCGGCATCTGCGGCATGGTTGGCAACGCGGCCACAGCGCGCTCTTTAGTTGGAGGGGGTTGTTTTGCTGTTGCTTCGTGTATGAGAGCGTTGAATAAAAGAGGAGCCGACAATGCCATCGCACTCAGTCCAACTGCAGACGGATGGGGAATAATTGTTTGGAATTTAAAGTGTCAGCAAATGTGCAAAAGCGTTTTAAATCTCCCACTGCGAAAAAGTTCTGAAAGCAAATGCCAATGTACCACACACAAACACATGTAAACATGCTTTGAGCAGCGGAAGAGAGACTGTGATTTGATGCCTTGGCAGATCATTACAAGATTGGCTTAGCTTTTACAGGGTGCTCTATGTGGCCCAATAAAACCAAGCCATATAAAAATAATTTATTACCTAGTAAAGTGTGAAATATGCTTACTTTATTTAAATCAGATAATTGAATTTTTTGTTTAATTTCCTCTTTTCCCAGTGTAGCCAGCATGGAAAATGTGTCGCACTGACCTAGGCAGCGTGACGCGGTCGTATAAACACTTCACTATACTCGTACACCCCCCATTAAGTCGAATGTTTTACGACATTTAGGCCATGCACTGGGGCTGTCTGCGATGGCCTGTTATTATTATGCTTGTTTTTGTATTTTTTGCTTTCTGCTTGTTTTTGTTATTGTGAAGAGAGTTAGCGTTGCGGAGTCGTAACTTCGTTTTGTGTTGGTGGTTCCTTTTTGCGGCCTGCCTGTCGCGTCGATGAAATCATTCGCGCATGCTCAGCTTGTGTTATGCATACAAATTGAAAATGTGCAGACTTCGCCGCAAGTGTTGCCCGAGAGTGAGAGAGAGAGAGAGATGAGCGGCGAGTCGGTGTCCTCGTCCCGTGCCAATTTCCAATTGGGCAGCATTTTTGACTGCGAGCGCGAGAGAGAGTGTGAGTCATCGCTATCGCGGCGGGCAACAACATTCGCATAGTTTGCGTTTATTTCCTTTTTTCACGTGTGTCTGTGTGTGTGAGTATGAGTGAGTGTTGTTATGCTGCTCCTCTATGTGCGCTGCCTGCGCTCTGGCAACACTCGCAACAGTGAGAGGACAGAGAGAGAGAGAGCAGGAACTGCGGCCCGACTGAATAAGCGCACAGCCCACGCAAAGTTCAGTTTCTCAGTGTCGTCCAGTGTGAACGGGTTCGTGCACGTTTGCTGCGCGAAAAGTGCCAACGAAAACATAAAATAAAAAAAGGATTTCGCATTGGAATCCAATATTATCGTAATTAACGACCGTCATATCTGCAACAAAATGCCGACAATGAGGCAGCTGCTGCTGACGCTTATCATTGCCTCCACGCTGTACCATGTGCCAGGTATGCCGAAGAAACAAAAACAGAAAACAAAAAAAAATTAAAAAAATGATTTTGAAATCTTAAATCTGTTCTGCGTCTGGCAGCAGTTTGGCATTTATTTTAGAATTATTCAAGCATATTGCAGCTTCCATTCACTCACGCATGGCAACACTCACACACACACACACACTCGCACACTCACTCACTAACACTTGTATTTATAGACGCATCTGTGCGTTGTTTGGCATTCATATTTCATATTTTTGCAATTCGAGCTAATCTATTAAGGCACATCTGTTCGAGTTGGTTTTTTTTTCGGAAATTTCAAATTGTTTTTTACATATTTAAAATCTCTGCATGACGAGTCGCTGCTCCATTGACCCATTGCCTATGTGCCTAGCCGTCTATCTCTGTAGCATAGTCAATCTATCAATCCATCAATCATACGTCATGTGGTCAGCGAATCCAATTGGAATCTGTCGCTGGCAGTTCGAAAAACGCCCCTCTTTGTCTAATTGAAGGGCATAGCTGGCGAAATATTTGGTAGAACACAACAGCACACCCTGTATCTCAAGTCTATATAGCATATATAGTCGCATAGCATAAACCTAGTCCTTAGGCAAAGTGCCTACGGTTTATATAAAAGCCACAAAACGCGCTGACTCTGTGTGCAACGTACGAGAAATCGATGGATTAACACAGTCAAACCTCACTCCTCCCCCCTCGCCCGGTGCATTGCACTCGGCACACACACACACACACAAGGGTTAAAACAACGACCAATTCACTTTATCTTGCGCTTGTTTATAAAGCAACTGTGGCCGGGAGGAGTCCTTGACAGCGTGCCGGGGGGATTAGGAACAGAGACAGACAAAGCTGCCTGATTAATTGTGATGTCCCCGACAAGGTCAGCAAAAGGCTTTGAGAGCAAAAAAGAGGCAAATTATATTAATATAAAGTGTCTTCATATGAAAATCAAAGATCATCCTTTTATCTTTTATTTAACAGGCAAATTGCTTATAACTAAGCTACAATACGAATTAGTCTGATATGTTTACTGCTGCCTAGAAATTCCTTATAAATTAAATGTTTCATAATGTTATTATACGAAAGAGTTTTAGCTTTAAATATGATTATTTTTCTGTTGATCTCTAGAAAAATTTGATCTCGCTTTGTAAACTGAATTGCTTTAGAAATATTATTTCTACAATCAAAAACTATTTCTGGCTCAACTGAACACAATTTTTTTCAGCTTCATATATATAGAGTACATATACTCAACTCGAGTTTCTCGCAGTGTAGTTATGCAGCAACATTAAAACGTGTGGACACATTTATTACTAAATAGTTCCCGCAGCACTTGCTACCTATCGATTTCGCATAGTTTATGGGCGTAGAATCGAAATGAATACTCGCAGCGAATATGCTCGCTTACGTATGCACTTCCAGTTACATATTCGCCATGTTTTTATGGCCGTAAGATCCATTATGACTTATCTATCAATCTATCATCGTGGTCACGTAGAGCGGGGAGCTTCCTTACAAGCCGCAACAACGATGAGCATTTCTATGAAATTCGGTATCCACTTGTAGCTGCCAGACACACAGTTACAAGTGTCACACACACATGTGTGTGTGTGTGTGTGTAGACAAATTAGTGCCACGACCGACAGATAGACAGAGAGACAGACTCATCCATGGAACGGGGCAATGAGCACATTGTTAAAAATATCACCATGATTAAAGTGGCTTTGAATAATTAAGCTATAGGGAGCCGGCACCCGAAGCTGTCAAGTGAATGAATGAATGAATGAGTGCATAAACGAGGGTTATCCAACAAGAACGAACATGCTGCTGCTGCTGCTTCTTTTCATGTTATGTTAATTATTATAATAATTACACATAGATAACTTTCCCTTTGGAAAGGTTGAAGAGATACGTAGAGAGAGAGAGAGAGAGAGAGAGAGAGAGAGAGAGTTATCTATGTAAGAAAAGGAATTTGGGGGGTTTTCACTTCTTATTTGCATGCGACTATTCTTTATAAGGGGTACACGTTAAACTAATAAGGGCAGAAGATCGTGCGAGAGACTGTGCGCAGCAGATAAGGCGAGATTTGTTGCCCTGCACTCGAAATTTCCAGAAGGAACTTGCTTTTCAAGATAACTTGGGGTTAGAGTAAGGTAACTCTGGAATAAGCAATGTGGAGAAGCTGGGAAATGAGAATTTCAGTTTATATCAAGCATATCTGTTACTAATTCAAATATATAAAGAGGTATACATAAGTAGATAGAAATACTATTAAGCTAAGACTAAACTAAAGCGCCCAAGTCTCTATAGTTAGCCAGGTAAAGACCTAGGTAGTTTAAATAATAGTTGGATTAATTATAAACATAGGTAAATCGAGAAATAGGGCTGTCAATAGATTGGCTAGATAAATAGCACAATAGGTACAGAACTAGGTAAAACATGCATAGATATTTTGATAAATATATAGATGAATCAATGGATAGTAAGCTAGGTAAGTAGATAGGTAAAGACTTTGATCGATAGATGTGTAGAGAAATAGATCGAAAAATAGAAGGGAAGATAGAAGGAAGGTAGTAGCTGTGTCGATAGATAGATGAATATGAGCAGATATTTGAATAAGTAGAAGGATAGGCAGACAGATGGGTATAGAGAGGGGTAGATAGAAGGATTGACAGGCAGATAGATGGATAGAGAGCGGTGTAGATAGATGGGTAGATAAATAAATGGAAGAATAGGTAGTAAGTTAGATAGATAGTTAGCTGGATGGATAGTTGGCTAGATAGTATATCTCTTGAGATAATTAAAATGTGAATAAAAAGCCATATATATACTTAGCTGAAAGACACACTTACAGCCAAGGAACAACCACTTCTTAAAGCGCGCACCCCCGTCTTGGCTACACAGTCGCAGTCCTGACCCAATTCCTGAGCACACAGCGAGCGCTTGCCAGGCTACGTGGACGACGTATGCGATGCGCACGATGTTGTGTGTTAATAAACAAAACTAATAATCGCATAGCTGCACGCTGTGCCCTGTTTCCTACACACAAACACAGCCACACACACACTCACACACACACACTCGGTGAGTGTGTATTTTGGCAATTTGTAACTCGGAACTAAAAGTGCAAATGACGCAAGCGATGCGAATTCTATTCTTGGCGAAGCCTTGACACAAATCAATATACAATATTACAGCAATTATATCGTAGTAGTCTGTCCGAAATCCCGACAAGCTGGACAGGAAGACAGCGTCGAACACAATTCCCCCGTGTCGTGGCCAAAGTAATAACGCAGTCAGCTCGAACTGGGCGTCAACTGACCAAGCTGCGCCCTTTTTCTAATGGTTTTTCTATGTTTCAGCGGGGAGCTAGGCGAGCGGGTGGGAAGGGGAATAGGTGAGCGTACAGCTGGCCGGGGACTGGGCGAAAGGCCAGCGCAAATCTGTGATGGGTTCGCATAATTTGGAGCCTTAATTACAAGCTCCGTTTCCCAGCTGGGCTGTTGACCTTGTGCCGCACCCAGCTAACGTTGTGGAAATGATCCGTGAATTAAACCCATGAATATCTTTCATAATTCCAGCACGTGCCACCGACACGAACTCCAATACGAATCCGGAATACAGCGAATACGATGAGGAGGAGCCACCGCGCTCGCCCGGCAATCTGGAGAAGTCGACGCCTCCGGCGCTGGTGCCCTACTTCGATCAGGGTCAGGTCATTGTCTATGTGCTGCCCAATGCGAAGAGCGTTAAGCTCGATTGTCCCGTCAAGAACTACGATGGTAAGTAAGTGGGCGTTGGCCACGCCCTGCTCTCCAACTACGCATTGGAGGTGTGTTCCTCATGTGTTTCGCTCGTGCTTTCAGCTGTGCGTCATGCGATTCTCTGGTACCGCAACGACACGCTCATCACCAATGGGGAGCAGCCGTTCAACAAGATCTACAGCCTGGACAAACAGTACAGTCTGACTCTGCCGGCCGACAATGCAACCGGCTACAATTTCTCGTGCCGCATCATGCCAGCCGGTGTGCATCGCAATATAACGGTGCTGCTGGGATCGCTACCCAACGACAGCGGCAATGGCGCCACGCCCCGATTAGCTGCATCTGTCAGCTGGATCGAGTGCATCATTTTCGCAGCGCTCGCTCTATTCCATCGGGCAGCCGCAAGTCGTAATTGAAGCGACACATCGATATATGTACACACTCACCCACACCCACTTGGAAGCACTGCACCACCGGATTAGGCTACAATCCCACAATATTCCCTCGCTATAGACACGAGCTTGATCTTCGGTTTGAGCATGCTCTCTTGGTTTGCCTATGGCACCAAGTGTTAGGTGTTGCTTTGTTATCGTAGTCTAGTTATAAGTATTCCGCGAGATATACGAACTATATATATACATGCATATATATCTGTAGACCGATCGAGTGTATATACTACGTAGTGCTGGCAAGTGTTAAAGCTGCTTACTTAAAAACGAATTGAGTATTTCTCGTTTTCCAATTGTTCAAGAAACTATATATAACTTTAATGCAAAAAAAACTATATACATAGCGCCGTATATATAAAACTTTCGTTCAAATTCGATTCAAGTCAGGTTCGACTTATGTTTTGCTACCAAAACTATGCTATATATACATATTTATCCAATCTTACGAGTAGATATGGAAAATCAGAGTCGCGCCTTATAGAAATATAGTACTGCCTTAGTATGTTTATAATCAAGTTAAAGTCTAGCCATATGTTAAAGATCTGTTGAATTTTTATCCGAATCAAGTATTAAGATAACTCCCCCGCCCCCCAGTTTAGACCGCAGTTCAACAGAAAGCCTTGCATCTCAGATAATGTTTATGTTAAGTTTTACTTGTAGACTGTCGTATATCAATAATTCTGATATTTTTGTGCATTTTTATATAGCGAATCAACGTGTAAATTTGTGTCTTAAATGATCTAGCAGAAATTACAAATAAAAAGAACGAGCTTCGAAACAAAAACCGAGAATAAGAGTCTCGTGTCTCGTGTCTCCATAATGGGCCAATCCATGCGGGGACTACTTCGGGTTTCAGCTTTTCGTTGAGAAACTCACCCCTATATGAATGAATTCCATAGCGCACTGCATACAATGGGGAAGCCGAAGAGGAAGAAAACAAAACAAGAAACACACAACAGCGGGGATGAGAGAAAACGAAAAAACACCCGCCGCGTGCGATAAAGACAAACAATGCATTTGCTGTGCGCGCTCTCGCTCACACCGCCAGACAAGGCGCCTGCAGCTGCAGCTTGTGGGCAGGAATTCCGCAATGTGCGCAGGACGTGCCAGCCATATGTCAGCCACTTAGGGTGGTGCTGCTGCTGTTCGTCTCTCTTCTAGTGGCGGTGGTGGAAGCGACGCAAGCCAAGCGCGGCTCAGAAACACGTTTCGGTTTCCTGCGGGCCACAGTCGACACGCAACTACAACGCGACCAGGACACAGTTCTCCTCTAGTCAGAATATACAATAAAATCTGTGCTCAAAGGTGCATAACATTGGCAATCGTTCAAACAGCGTTTATCAATATAAATATTCCATCAAAGATGCTGCCACAAACGGAATTCGCGTTTACGACACCAGAGAGCTGCGAATATGCCTGGGACAACTGCGAAGAGAGTCGCTGTAATCAACTGGAGACGGCGGAGCAGGTCTATCGTAGAATTGTCGAGCGTCTGCAGAGTTCACACACAGATCCTCACACATCCGATGAGGCTACATTGAAGAAAATCTGGTTGGCATCCTTCACGGGCGGCAATATTTACTATAGCGCATAATACGATTCCTAGTTTAACTACGAATGGGCATAAAGTGGAATTAAAAATCTCGCAAAGAAATAAATACACAAATTGTTAATCATTGTAAAACATAATTTATTTAATTATCACAGTTCTATTAGCACTTACCAGTTAATAAACTATATGTTGAAGGTACCAAGCCGTGCAACTTTTTTATATACACCATACATACCTTTCGAATAAGTCTCTCACAGCACATACAGATCTACAATGTGCGATCATCCAAGACAACTCGCGTTCTGCTCTGCTCAAGAAATCTCAGTTCTCAGTTTGCTGAAAAAGTGAATTATTCGGTTCAAAAAGTTGCTGGGTAAATTAGATAGAGCATTTGTCAGTGTGTTGGGCATATTATTTATTTATTCAATTATTAATGGCTTTATAATTTCATTTCATTTGTTCGTGTTTTTCTTTCATCTTATAATATGCGCATATTTTGTTTTTTGTTTATATATTTAAGCTTTACCTTTTTTTTTAATTGATATACGAAAATTTTGGTAAATTGAAAGGAATTCCAGTTTTTCTTTTGCTTTATAAACAAGTTGGATAATAAGATATATTTGGAGATATTTCTTGATTTCAGTGTATATATTGATTTATCTGTGCTATCGCTATGACAAAATCATATGGGTTTTATTTAAGTAACTATAGAATCATCATTATAAGCTGCTTTTAATTCAGTTAAAGTTTTATTTTGTTTTTGTTCTTATTTACTTATTTTATAAATAATTTTTAAAGCAGTAATTAATAAGTTAAGACCTTTGTGGAATTAAATACGGGTTTTTGTTTTCATTTATTTAGATTACTTTTCATATTGATTTAGCATTGGGCAAGAGTAACTTCAGACGCATATGACCAAGTCCAAAACAATTAGAAAACTGTTTTTGAAATAATAAAATAGGTTCTTAAGTGATTTGGTTTTTTTTTACATCATTCTCACTTGTCCTTTTTGTTTTATATTATATATTTAAGTAAATGTAATTGGTATTCTTATTTTTGCCGGGCAGCATTATTTATACTTTTTGAGTACGGTGTACGTATTGGGTTTATAAGACTTGATGGGCGGTTCGCGCATACGTTTCATGTCAGTTTGATAGGGCTGTGGCCGTTTATATGCAGCTGCGTTTGTTGGTATTATTGATGGGCGTGCTATAAAATTTATGCATTTTAATATGTTATGTGTATCAAGAAATTGTGAAGGTGTCATAATCGTTATAAATAGGTACTTTTATGTTTAAAATTAGTCATTTTTGTATAGTTGTTTAACAATTGCACAGGGCACTGTGCAATTCAGTATTTATATTTATTTATAAGTTTCTAACCCTCATCCCAACAGAAGTCCCCATTATTTTTATATAAAATCTCTAAGTGGAAGAAATATATATTAAGATCATGTTAGAAATCGCCACAACTTACGTTTGGTGAACTCGTATCCGGAGGGTGCTCCGCGCTTGGCCATGCGATGATCGTACTCGTAGGCCACCTCCTCTGGCTCCTCGACTCTAAAAGAGAACAAAACAGAACTCAGTCAGAAAAAGAACCGAAACAGGTTACAATATCAAAGCACAAATGTCGTCTACGCCAACCCGTTGATGTCAGATGTATGTCGCTTGCGGAGAAATAATTCAAAATTATACTTTACAAGTAACTTACTCGGGCGGATTTTCCGCTGTTCTTTTGATAAGGTTCAGGTACTTGGGAGCTCCTGAGCTGCCGCCAAATTTCTTGTCAAAAACAGATCTAAAATTCAATTGAATTACTTAATAATTACATTGAGATTAAGGATGGTGTCTGCTTACCTATAAGCCTCCAAATTTGGTCCATGTATGTTTTTGGCAGACTCGGGATCCATTTCCATCAACTCGCGTAACTGTTCGTGTGATACTTCATCGTTTTTGTCTGGAATTAGATACTTACGAATCTCGGCCAAGGCATAAGCTATGCGTGCATAGCATTCGGCCGGTGTCGCCACTGTGCTAACTTCCAGGAACAGATCTTTTTGTAGATGTGCGTAGCGGGGATCACCCGAATTGCGAAGCTGTTCCTCCTTGCCGCGATCGCGTATTGAGCTGCGTCCTTTGATTGCAATCTTGCACTGTGTCTCGTCTTGCAGGCGACGCAGTGAGTTGCCCTTGGGACCCAAAATTTTGCCAGTAAAGTTGAACTACAAATACCACACATTTTATTTTAATTTGTCTTCATGCTGATGGCTGGACTTACCTTGGGATACTGTTTAACAGGCACGAAAACCTTCTGTGTGATTTTCATTGGTTTCTGTTTGTAAACGTCTGCGTAGAATTCTCGTCCAGGTATGCGACCAGTACAGTAAACACGGTCGACAGCTACGCGAATATTAAATATTTAATTGAATAACTGAAGGTATACAAAAAGATAATCCCTTACCCTCGTCGATTAACAAAGCACACAGAGGAAACTCTGCGGATAAACGTTGGCGCTCCTCGTCCAAATCGGCCAAGAACTTCTGTGCCACTTCGTTCAAACGCGGCTGATGCTCATGCACAGCTGGTTTCTCATTAAATTCACTACCTGAACTTTCCATTATTTTTTTTCGTTAAAACTCACAAGTAAATTCTGTATAATAGATTGACGACGTACTTTTCTGCTTCAACCAAAATTTTTTAGATATTAAAAATGGCTACTATATGAGAGAGATGGGAATTTAACTCAATCGATACAGGTAATCGTAGACAAAGTATCGCGTCCAACTAGATGACTATCTAATAAGAATCGATATGTGACATTACATTATATTCGTTATCGATGTTATGCGATATTTAATTTACTCGAGTGTAAGCGATATATATTGATAGGTTTTGCACATCTCTAAAATATACGTATTTTTGGCGGCGAGTTGGCGCAGACCAACATTAATTATAAACAATTGACTAAAATCCCAACAAAATAAAAAATGGCAAGCGAGGATTTATTTCAAAATGATTTCTCTGAGGAGCCAGATTTGGGGCAAGATGTGCAGCAAAACGAAGAGATGCATATGGAAGCGGAAGAGATTGAAGCCGATGATGATGAGAACACTACCGGTCAAAACGATACAAGTGCTGTCAGCGAAAATTCTCCGACTGTCTCAGCCAATACCGATTCAACCAAAACAAGTAAGTTCAATTCTCTATAATGTTATGCAGTATGTTCAGTTTTCAAACGTAATTTCACAGCAATCAATGGCAGCAAACCATCCGAGACGGAACACGAAGCAAAACTGACACAGTTGCCGATGGGACGCATACGAAATATAATGAAACTGGATCCCGATCTGCAAATTGCATCCAATGAATCCGTATTCGCCGTCACCAGAGCCGTCGAATTGTTCATAGAATCGCTGGCACGCGAGGCGTTCACCTACACCGCACAGGCCAGAAAGAAAACCGTACAGAAACGAGATGTAGAATTGGCCATTTCCGCCGTGGACAGTCTCACGTTCTTGGACGGTGCTATGAACTTCTAAAGAACGTGGCACGGGCAGTCAGTGTGATAGATAGTGTAGTTTGTAATAAAGTTGACCTTTAGTAAGAAAACTCCTCATTTTGTTTGGTTGATTTTATATAATTGGTATTTTATTTTTGGGATAGAAGTAGGTTTTAAAATATGATTGAAATTTGTTTTCTCCATGAACGTTTCAATTTATAAATAATAATTATAGTATATTAGACAATTGTGGTTTGTTATTTCATTTTCATTTTACGTATTTTGTCGCCGTTACAAAAAAGTACTAGCGTAGCCGGGGAAAATTGGTTTTTCTTTTCGGGTGTTTTTTTTTTGCATATTTTGTGTTGTTTATTGAAGCCGTTTCATACTTACTTTGTCGTTGGGCGTTTCTGTCATTAATTGATTCGTTTTGTAATTTATTGTTTATTTTGCATAAACTTATTTGAAAAAATAATTCCAAAACTTAGGCTAACATTTTGTTAAGATTAATTATGGGGTTGTTTGTTTACGATTTTCATATAGGTATGTGTATAATGTTTTTTGTTCTCTCTTTCTATATTATAAACTGATTATGCGAATTTGCTTTTAACGAGATTTTTACAAATAATTTTCTGGTGTTTGTTTTTTTTATTTTGTCTAGGTTTGTTGCATTATTAATCTTTGTTTGTAGGTTGCATTTAGGTTTTGTTTTCTTTTTTGTTTGGGTTTAACACAAATTAAACATTTTGAACAACAATTACTATAAAATAGGTTTCGCATTTTCAACTTATTTTGTTTTGGCTTTAGATTATAGATAGATTATAGTTATAAGTAAGTGTATGCATAGATTTTGTTTTATTGGTTGGATTTTAAATTGGACTTTAAATATTTCGATATTTGTTGTTGTTGTTGTTGTTGGGTGTTGTTGGTTTTTGCATTTTGTTTACTTGGAATTTTTGTCGCTCCGTCTTCATAACTTTGTCGGTTGGTTGGTTGATTGGATTATTGTGATATATGGTAATGTATAAAATTAGCGCATTTTTGGATATGGAGCCGAGCGATAACGCACGCTTTCACGAGACCGTGATCCAGTTTCATAGTGAGCCGATGAATGTGATCCCGAGCCCGATGTCGTTGGTCTATATGACGATGAAGAACGACCGTTGCTTGGTTTTGCTATTTTGGAAAGAATTTTATTTGTTGTTTAGATTTCAAATTGTTTGTGTCTTTGTGCTTTGGTTTTCTCTTTTTTTTTGCTTTTGTTAAAATTTTCTTGTATTGTTTTGGTTTTATATTTATCTTAAGATACATGGAAAAAAAAATATAGTTGTTTAACCGGTTTTGAATGCACTACCCCCCAGTAAATAGATTGATTAATTTGATTTTGGTTCAATTAAATTTTCAAATCGATTTGTTTTCACAGTTAAAATTGATTTATATATATATATATATATGTATATGATATCACATATATATCTAGTATATAGATGATAGTATCGGATATATTGTGTTGCAAATGGCTTGTAACGAATATGGTTGTTAGTAGTCTTGAGTTTGAGTTTCGAGTTGGTGATTTTCGGTCGTCATAGTGCATTTAAAATCTTGTTAAATATATATTATATGTACATATAGTATGTGTTGTCTTCCGTTTTTATCAAAATCTCGATTCGCGTTTTTACTTTGAGGTAGATACATTTTTCTTTTTTCTTTGTGTTGAATTTTTTTTTTTTTTTTTTTGGTTTTTTCTTTTTTGCAGTTGCTTTTTAGATCGCAGTTAAATTGTTTTGTTTTCTCAAGAGTTGCGCGCGGTTTATTAGTTAGTTGATTGGAAAAAAGAGTTCGGCTGCGGAAAAGACATTAATTATCTAGATCTCTTGTGGCTCTTACCTGGGTAGGCCGCCGCATAGGAAGAGGAAGACGAGTGTGGATGATACTCACGGCGATAGTCACGCTCGTACGAACTACTATCGTACTGAGCATGATGACTTGAGTGTTTCGACGACTGTGGCGGCGGCGGCGTGGCATAGCGATCGTACTCCCCATGGTGATCGTACAGCTCGTGGTCCCGTGATCTAATAAAATTAAATTTCATTTAAATATACTGATATGCTTCAGTTTGACATTAACTCTGTACGCACCTGTGCGCCTTGACGATGCCGTAGTTGGGATCGTCCATTACATAGCGCGCTTTCTCGAGAATTGAGTACACCTTGGGCTTCGAAGAGCTTGGCGGTGGTGTGCTATGAAATACAAATTAATTTAAGTTAGAATGTATATTCAGAAACAAACAATATCTATTATATATCGCATTTACCGTGTGCTGTAGGCGCCGTGTTCTCCATATGACTTGGAGTAATGATGAGATTTCTTGTACATGCGCTCCTTGCCGTCCATTTCGCGGAGCTGTTCCAAGCGTATTTCATCGTTTGCATCGGGTATCATAAATTTTCGTATTTCACAGAGTGCATAGCCTAAGCGATGATATGCCTCGGCAGGTGGCGCCACTGTGGAAATCTCTACATGAAGATCTCTGCTCAAATGAGCATATTTTGGGTTCCCTGAACTGCGTAGTTCCTCCTCCTTGCCGTGATCCCGCATCGAATTGCGACCCATCACAACCATTTTGCACATTGTCTCCTCCTGCAGCTGGCGTAAGGTATTACCTTTTGGTCCCAGAATTTTGCCAACGAAATTAAATTTCGGATATTCCTTAATTGGAAAAAGCACTTTTTGAGCCACCCTAATTGGCTTTTCACTGTATACGTTTGCGTATATTTCAGGCTTTGGAATGCGACCGCTAACCAGAATTTTCTCCACCTCTGAAAAGCAAAGAGTGCGAAAAACATTGATTAAACAACGCGCTATAGATTACGTGTACTCTACTTTAGCTTACCGTCGTCCAACAGACGCTTTGTTATTATATTCTTTTTCTCGAGGGTTTTCTTTTCCATTAAACATTCCTGTAGATAGGCATTTGTCTTTTCATTCAATTGGGGCGTATCGTGCAGCGGGGCGTGGCTAGCTGTGTGCCCATGGCTGCCGTCCGCTTCTGGAGCGTCTGCTGCGCTGCCGGCGCCGGCTGCCTCATCATCACGTCGCTTCCGCTTGTAGTCGGCAGATGTGTCCTCGTTGTAGTCTCTGTCGTAGTCGCGCGGCATTTTAGCTTTTCTTATGTTTTTCTATAATCCTATAGAAAAGCTGTTTGCGGGACTAAAGCTTTGCACAATAATTCACGGTATTAATATTAATTGTTTTTCTTTTCTATGTTTTACCACGAAAAAAAATTTTTCTTTTATGTATGGGGTTATAGTGATGTGTTTCTTGTGTGAATATATCGATATAGCCACGAAGCGCAATACAATCGATACTATCGTTGCAAACATATGCAATTCTAGAGATGTGCTCGCTGTCAGTAGGGCTTGTCAGGGCTGCGAGCATTTACTGCCGAAAGCGCGTTTTTCCGCACTTCATTCAATATGTACACACTTTGAGGGGAAAAAAGAGAGAAAAAATTAGGGCCACAAAGAGGTTGCAAACATATTTGATAAATTCAAATAAAATCGACTGCACGGCGACGAGGCCATTTAGATAAAACGCGCCACGCACTGTGCCGACACCTTTTGGTAATATTCGCCACAACAATTAACTACGTGCGCCGTAACGGTAAGCAGGACAAATGGCGGAAAACGGAATGCGTGTGGGCCCAGGGTCATCGGCGGCAGCGGCTGCGGCAGCCAATGCGAATGCAAATGCAGCTACTAGCAACGGGGAGCACGAGAACGAACACAATAATGCTGCGGACAACGAAAAGTCCCAGCCGGCGCGTCTAAACGAATCGGCCCAGAAATATATGCAAGAGCTGATGAACGAGCGATCGCGCATGGAGAACCTATTTCCATTGGCAATAAAACTAATTGACGAAGGTATGAAATCGATTCAAGCGTTTCCCGTATGTACACACTGTTATTTAAACCGCACACATATCTATGCACACAAATTATATCTCTTTAGTAGTACAGATGTTTGTATGTAAATAAATCTATAAAATATGTGTAACGATCTTACAGCTTTGGAGCGAGTGCAGCTTAACGGGCGCATACCCACGAGAGATCAATATGCCGACGTGTATCAGCAGCGTACGATTAAATTGTCGCAGAAGGTGCACGTGCCGATCAAGGATAAGAAATTCAACTATGTTGGCAAACTGCTTGGCCCTAAGGGCAACTCACTGCGCCGGCTGCAGGAGGAGACGCAGTGTAAAATCGTTATACTTGGGCGATTCTCGATGAAGGATCGTGCCCGCGAGGAGGAGCTACGCAATTCTGCGGACGCCAAATATGCCCACCTGAATCTTCCGCTCCATGTTGAAGTATCGACGATTGCACCACCAGCCGAGGCCTATGCTCGGGTCGCCTATGCGTTGGCTGAGATTAGGCGTTATCTAATACCCGATAAGCATGACGATATACGTCAGGAGCAGTATCGGGAACTTATGGAGGATCCGGAGGCTGCTAAAAAGTTAACGCTGCGTCAGCTGCAACAGCAACAACAGCAGCAGCAACAACAACAACAGCAGCAGCAGCAACAACAACAATCAGCTGCAGCCGGCGGCAGCGGTAATGGCAACAATCGCTCTGGCGGCAACTACAGGTGAGTCCACTGAGAATCCCAACCCCTGTTTGCCGAACATGATCTGATCTGAATTCATTTTCGTATTGTAGACAAAAGTTTCAGCAGCAATCGCACTATCATCACAACGACGAGACTGTCTACTACCGTTCACACAACAACGCCTACCACCAGCCAAAGCCCTATGTGCCAGGTGAGTGTCCAACCTATTAACATGGTCAACAACTTCGTCTAACTGCGTCTAAACCTCTTATGCAGCTGCCCAGCGTGGCAATCAGATGCATACAACATTGCCGCCACAGGCAATTGTACGTGCATCGCCGCCCGGTATGTTGGTCAGTGCGCCCAGTTTCAATCGTCGAAACGCCGGACTTGGGAATGCCGGCAGTACGATAATAACCAGCAGCATTGTCACTGCCACCGGCGGCGGTTTAGGTGGTGCTGTGCCGCCCATCTACCATCGTCCTGCCGCTCCTTATCACTTTGTCAAGAAATAATACAGAAACAATAACAATGATGCGTCGCCTGCCGCCGCAGCTAGCTGTCTGTTCACCATTTTGTCGCATCCGCATCCGTATCTGAATCCTCCGCAACCACATCATCTTCGACATCAATTTGAACATGATCCTCAACATCATGATGCATGCCCCGCCTAGGCAGAAGCATGCACGAGGAAGAGCATGCACAGCCATTCGGATTGGGCTTTGGTCGTTTATGGCCTGAGCCGAACCGCACACACACACACACACACACCGACATAGAGCGAACACAGCACTTACACGTACACACACTGCTCCAAAGGTAGATGTAATAATTATAAATACACACACACACATGTATGCATCGTGCATATTTTCACACATTAAAAAAGAAGATTTCGCAAGTGGAAAACAGCAAGAAAAGAAAACCAAACAAGACGAAGGAAAATAAGAAAGAAAACAAATGAAATGAAAAGAAATGAGTAATGTACGTTTAAGAAACTAGCCTAAGTAGACGAATGCTCCAACTGAACACAGACACACTCTTACACACACACATACACACACACAGACCTACAGCCACACACACCCAAGATTGGGGGCTTTCGATTCGAAGGGAACTCGTTAGATGCCATTTTCAATATGATAACAATTTATTCACTTCGATTTGGGTTTGGATTTCGATTTAGAACTGCGTGTCGCGGGCTCTGCGAGCATTTTGTCGGACGGTGGGACGGATAGACCCCAAGGTGTCTTGATTTTAATTTTGTTTTGTTTTATTTAATTAATTTAATAATCGATGCATCGTTTTATCATATTTTCATATTTAACACCGAATGTGTTTAGAAGAGAGATACATGTTTATGCCCTTTCTGAATACACATCTGCAGCTCATTTAACTATTTCTCCAAATAGATTTCGTTTCTTTGGAGTTTAAAACGATTAGGAGGCTTTTTTTATTACGTTACGTTGCACAGTCAAGAAGAAGGATGATCCGTTTTATATTATTTTTTTTTTGCGTGTAGTAGTATATGATATGATCACAGACAACACACACACACACACACCAAGCAGATACATGCTACATAAATATACCTATAATCAAGCATACATATTAACAACATAATGATATAAACCAAAAAAAAAAAAACAAAAAAAGAAAAGAAGAAACGAGAGGATGAAAACATACATGAATCTGACTACGATAATATAACATACATAGCTTAGCATTATCACGTCATACAAAGAAAAGAAAAACTCGAAAAAAAAATATGATTACATTTAGAAACATGAATGGATGCAACCCACACAAACACATACACACCCACACACACACACACACACCCGACACACACATAATTGTTATTGTTGTTGAAAGCAACTAAAATTGTAATAGAATTATGCAAATATACAATACATGATATGATGACAATGTTAACATTGCAGCTTAGTTATTATTTGCGAATTGCGACGAAGATCGTGGTTATATGTAGATGTATATCTGTCTCTATATGCTATGTATATCGGCGATCTTTGATATCTGCACGCCAAAAAATTACAGACCTAAGATACGGTATATATGATATGTGTATATCTTAGTTATAATGCGCGCCATTGGACTTTCGTATTTTGTTTATGCATTTCGTTTTTAAGAGAGAACAAACCAAACTATGTAGGCAAGACACTCGATTGTATGTACTGTTATCTTATGCATGTGATTCGAGAAACTGTGTGTTCTGCGAGCTTCTGAAGCGACAAACATAAGTTCTATCATTAAACATGCGAACAACAAACAAAACACACACACACACACATTATAATTTACAGTGCATTATTATACATTGCTGATTATCGTTAAATAAATTCCCAATTTGAATTGAATACGTTGAATAAACTGAAAGACCCAAACACTTTTTATTTTCTAAAGCCCGAAAACTGGACAAAACAGTTCAGAAAGTATATACAAGAAATCGTATAGATAATATTGTAAATTACAATCGATTCAGTTGGGTATAGTTTCGTTTATTTTATTAACTTTTCTTAACTAACAACAATCATTGCCAAAGATCGCAGACCTCCTTCTCTTACAGACCCCTCACCAGTTGCATCAGTGTATAGGGATTCATGTTGCTCAGAAACTTTAGTTGATTCTCGAAACCGGGCGGTGTTTTCGAAATCCAATGACGATCCAAATAGTAATTAATGTAACTGATGAACTCCTTGTCCGTATAGTTGTCCACACGTACGGGCACAAATGGATCCAAGTGTTCGAAGCCCAGCTTGCCAAGCAAATAGCGTGGCAAGTATGAGTCCATGTAGCCTTCGGTCATGGCGATTTTATCCACAGTCAGCACACACACGCCATTGGTCCAATCGTAGCTGGTAATGTCGAGGAACGGTTGTGTCAGTGTTATGCGATCCGGTGTCACACGTTGTTTGTTGTCGGAGAAGATACGAGTCACGGGATGAAAGAATGCATTGAATCCATCAATGGCAACCATAGTCTTGCACTGTCCGAGTGTCGAAAGCTGTTTCAGTTCAGAGATCAGTGCCGCAGCTGTCTCCGAAGCGTACTTAATACGTGCAATACCATGTTCGACCAGTTCAATTAGAGTTGAACCCGCCGGGGTGCTCTCACGTTTGCTCCACACGTACTCCTTGCTCGTCTTTAGGTTCAACTGTTGCAGCAACTTCAAGTTCTGCGTCTTGAAGTGCACCAGCCAAGCGGCAGCATCGAATGGCAGGTCTAGGAAACCTTCTTGACTAGCGGAGTTCGCTGCCTCCTTGGGACGCTTCATCCAGTTGGGAGCCCAAGGCACATGGACCAACAGATAGTTGTTAAGCGCTCCGTAATGCAGTACATGGGCCATTGTGAGTGTTTTGCCCACACCATTGTCTCCGTAGAGTACATAGCGTACCGCAGGCTTTGTCAAATCGGCATTTTTGATATACTCGAGCAGCTCCAGGGCAGGTGAGCGCACCATTATGCAGGCTTCCGCAAACGTCTTGATCTGTTGTTCGTACTGTTTTGGCAGGCCGCCGCCCGTAAAGATTTGCTTCTTCTGTTCCATGGGTAAAGTATAGAACTTGGCTACTTGCAGGTCGGAGTGCTCCCCGGGATTTGTTACAGCCGTTCGAAACTCGTTCGTTGCCGCAGTCGCTGTTCCACTTTCAGCCGGTGCCGCATTTGTCGACATTTCCGCCGTGCGGCTGGACGCAACGAGTGCCAGCACATTCCGTTGAAGATGCGTCGACACACGCGACAGATTTCCAAACTGTTTGCGAAACATTTTCATTAAGAAATCACAATTTCCGACAAATGCTGCTCTGCGAGCGTGTGTATTAAATAAGACCTGCAAAACAGCTGAAAAAATATCGCACGCGATAATCATCGTAGCCGGTTATCGATATATGGCGCAAAACGATAACTTTCGCTCGAAAAATACGCGCGCATGACTAGTACGCTGCTCGAATTCAAAAATGATATTAAACAAAAAGTATTTTGTTTAATCAAAGTGAAATTTATTCTGTGCACGATTTTAAAATAGTAACAAATTTGTTTTTAATCTCCGTGTCTGTTTTTTTTATCGCTGTGACGAAAATTAATTAAATTGACTTTGTCGAAAAGATGTTCGTATTTTTCTTATCATGGTTTTTTAACATGACTGAAAAGAAAAGAAACCAAGATAGGTCGATAAAATTTGTTTCCTGAGCTGTTTCAATTGCCAGTTAATGTTTTTATTTCCCTTTTGATTCGTGTAAGATCATGTATTCATTTCAATTTCTGTTGTCAATGTGCATATTTTACTTGTTTGGAATTATATGTGAAACTGGAGGATTTTCGATTCAATTCGGCTGTATGCATTCAGCTTCGGTACCTATCTATGAACTAGAGTTAGATTGGAATGCTCCAATTTATTATGTGGACTATATTGAAGAGGTGAAGTATTGAAATCGAATCGTTCATAAACCCAATTTTAGTAATATCCAACTTAAAGGGCAAAATGAATTTTATAATAAATCTAATTTTGATATTTGATGAGAGTCGCTCGCATGCCGCCATAAAGACTGATATTATACATGGAGGTGTTGGCTTTAACTTTACAAGATTACAGTTGACTAATGACAAATATGACGCAGCTGATGAGAATAATGCAAAAGTTACAGTTCTTATATATGGACTACGGCATGACCAGAACATTATGTTTTGTCAAAAATAAACCGATCATTTAATAAACTTGTAATACACTCTAGCTTGCTGAATAGTTTTAGTTTTGCAGATTTTGATCCCTTTCCCTTTTGGGTTCGATTGGTTTCTTCCAGCTATAGCCGTCCTCGGGCAAAGGACTATGGATAAGCGGAAATAGCCAAGCCAAATGCATACGCTCTCCAAATGCGCTTCTCAAATTTCTAAATAGCCCATTATCATAGTTGCCTAACGGTTTTTTGCCCTGTGCGCACACTCTACCCCGCAACATATTCGGCAGATGTATGGCAAGAGCAATTAATGATCCAATCACTGCAACTGTGCTGATTGAATAGACAATCAGGAGACATTTCGGAATCAATATAACCACGAATCCCGGATACCATCCATACATTTCCAGTATATTGGTGGCCTTCAGATAGTTTTCGAGAAACCAAATGTGAAGCAATGCGTATAGCACGAACATGTTGTAGATCATTGCATAGAGCGTTCCGATAAACAAATAGGTAATTAAGCAAACGAAATATCGATAATTCCAATGGCCAATACAGCAACCCGTGAATATGCAATGATGATCGCGCTTCAGTATGCACACATCGCATTTTTTGCAATGCCAAGATCGGGGCGGCGCCAGACGATCGCATGCCGAGCAATGTTGCCATTCGAGGCGTTCCGCCGTACCCTCCGGCGGTTCTTTACACAGCTGATCTAAAACGAAGCCCCTTTCAAAAATATTCTTTATTCGAATCGATCTACTTATACTCACAATCCACGCTGGTGTCGATAATCATGCACGCAATCAGATTGCCCTCGATATTGAATAGTATAAACAGGCCCAAACATATCGTAAAGTTATACGAAAGGCTTCCCGGTTCGTGTACTTTTGGTAGAACAAATAAAATTTCATATACAAATAAAATGGGTAGGAGGCCGCTTATAAGCAGAAAACAACAGAACTCGAAGAGAGTTTCGGGTATAGGATTAGAGCGGAATTTCATATTCCTATTGTGTCTTCTGATGAAAGCGATGAAATATAGAAATATTTATATGTATATGCCGAAATTTTTTTTGAATTGAGAGTCGAATTTCAATGTTATAATAAGGTTAATATTTGAAAGTTGAACTTTAAACTTGAATAATGGAAAACTTCTGTAACATCAGGGTATTTATGCTATGTATTTCCTCATAACATTCTATTATAATTAATTAATTATTATTAATATCTAAATTATTAATTATTAATATCTAAAGAGAATTAACTAAGAATTTGTGAATTGTAATTGCAGTTTTGGTCTTCGAATCTTTTAAAAACTAGTTTCAATTTGATTTTCAGCTAACTTGTCTTCTTTGTGGATTCCGTGTTCCAGCTATACCCGTCTTGGGGCAGTGGACTGGCCAATAGGGGTGACAGCAGCGCCATGTGCATACGTTGTCCAAATACAGATCTTAGATTTTCTCGACTACCTCGATTATACGGATGATCTTTACCGCTTTCGGCGCAAACCTCACCACGCAGCACAAGCGGCAGATGATAGACAATCATGGCGAGTGCATAGAACATGGCGATCAGATTGAGACTGTAGAACAGAAGCTGCAGATTGGTCCAATAGTTGCCGAGCAGCAGCATAAACATGGGACAGATCACCTTAAAAAGCGAACTCCATCTGAAGAATGTGGCACCGTGGATTACCCACATATAATACGAATTGTAGATCAGCGCATAGACCGCTCCGACAAATAGATAGATCACAAAGCACATGAAATAACGATGATTCAGTTGGCCAACGCAACAGCCCGTGAAAAGGCAATGATGATCGCGCTTCAGTATGCACACGCGACACACTTTACAGTGCCACGATCGTGGAGGTGCTAATCGATCACAGATTGTGCAGTGTCGCCATTCGAGGTACTCGGCTGTGCCTTGCGCCGGCAACGCAGCACGATCATCTAAACGAGGGCATAAAGACAGTTATCTATGATTAACTTATAGATTTTTCGCTTTTACTCACGATCAACACTCGTATCGATCAGCATGCAGGCGATCATATTTCCCTTGATGTTGAACAGCAGAAACATGGCCATCAGAAAGGTGAAGGTGTGCAGTAGGCCGCCCGGCTCGTGGATTGCCGGCAGCACCACAATAATTTCGAATATAAATACAATGGGCAGAAATACACCGATAACAAGATAGCACGCAGCGTCGATCAGGCGTCGCGGCAGCGGGTTGCGACGCACCTTCATGGCGATCGGCGAACGGAATCGGACTGACCCAACTCAGACGGAACAAGAACAACAAATTTTGCCGGCGGTCTACAAACAAGTTTCACGTCACGTGTGAAAAGCTTTCGGCATACGCTCAGCAAAGCTTTCGCTACCAATGAGTCAAGGCAGCGAGAGTTGTATGTACGGTATAGCAGACATAAATGCAGGTCAGATATATAGATATATATATATATATATATATGTTATATATATATATATTTTATTTTATAAATAGACCCAGGCGGATTTCGTTGATAATACCCCGTTTTATTTTTATTTTTATTAAGTTTATGTTTATCTACAGGGCATGCTACGGACTTGCTTGTTCCTTATTAATGATAAGAAGAGTGCCTTATCTAATCGGAACTGGTTTTGGCTGTATGTTTTGTTCATATCTGAATACTCATTGCGTGCACTTTGACTTATCTTAAATGAACTGTTTTAATATACTCTAAAAAATGCACAAATAATAAAATAATCTAAAAAAATAAGAAATACATTCACTTACTGCCCGTAAACGGCTTTCCCTTTCTTCGATATAGTTCAACTAATTACCTATGCGTTATCCTACAATTACAACTAATCCGCAGGCTTTTCAACTCAATCCTATATCGAAATCACATGAAACCGTATTATTTCAGTTGTTAAGTGCAACTGAAACCACAATTAATCAGGCAAATTGCAGTAAAGGGTTCAATCAGTGGAAATGTCTAATTGTTTTGTTCGACAAACTCAACTTAATTAGATGCAGACAATTAGGAAATGCTAATCGAGTGCGCTGTCTGTATATAAATGGGGATTGTGTAGCCTGTGCACACAGTGCGCAACATGGAGAGCAGACAGAAGAGGCCGAAAACTTATATATTTCTATTGCAAAGTTTCCTGAATAGTTTGGGAGACTTTCTGCGAGAAACCGGACTGCATGGACTGAAATTTGTGGGCGATTCGGCATTGAGTTTGTGGGAAAGGTAGTGTATAGGCGAAAGTAATATGTTGAGCTTATAATATATGTTTCTATATCCTGTAGAGCTTTCTTCTTTATTGCTTTTGTGGTGGCATTTTTGCTGACCTGTCAGTTGATTGCAAACATATACGATAAATGGAATAGTACGCCCGTTATTATAGGCATCTCGCCGCATGCAACTTCTATACTGAAGGTGCCCTTTCCGGCCATAACCATTTGCAATATGAATCAGGTGCAGCGCAGCAAAGTCATCAACTACAGAAAGTAAGTTTCTATATAGGAACTGGAAATCTATTTAAATAAATCTACTTAAAGTGGATCGCAGGAAAAGCAACTGCTCGGCGTGCTCTGCAGTCCCGAGTCGCGGCAATTCGATGAAGCGGACTCGTTGTCCGAGCCGGATTTGCTGGCCAATAATACTTTAATTATAGCCGATTTTGTGACCAATCATTCGCAGGCCTGCGATCAGATGTTGCTCTATTGTCGCTTCAGTGCAATCGACTACGAGTGCATGGATCTATTTCGCGAACTGATAACCGACGAGGGATTGTGCTGTGTCTTTAATTTTCTACCTCCCGAAATGCTCTACAAGCCGTAGTAAGTATACTAGCCGATAAATATATAACTGTATTAATATTGTTAACAATTGCAGTGCGAATAGCGGCAAAAATTTGACGACAAGACTTGGATTTGTGCCCGTCAATTGGGATCCGGAACATGGCTATCCTGACCAGCTGCCTAATAGATATTATCCGCGTTCAGCTGTAGGTAGGACAGCATTATCTTTTTCCCCATACTATATAATATTAGTTGTTTAATTTATTGTAGGTTCCGGCATTACTATGGGCTTCTCGGTGGTGCTGAATGCGCAGCTCAATGAATACTTTTGCTCGTCCACAAATGGACCCGGTTTTAAGGTTGGAAATTAGTCGAATATTTCGGAAATTGGTAGACAATCTCTATAGACTTCAATCCCCCCTCAGGTGCTCTTTCACAATCCCATAACCACACCAGATCTGAAGGATGAAGGTCTTGTGGTTGGCCTGGGCTACGAGATCAACTTTCGCCTGGAAGTGAGCAGCTCGGAGGCGATGCCTACGATACGCTCGATACCACGTGACGATCGCCAATGCGTATTCCAGGACGAGAAGAAGCTGCTCTATCACACGCACTACACGCGTCACAATTGCGAGAACGAATGTGTTGCGCAATATATGTACAAGGAGTGCGACTGCATTTCGGAAAAGTATCCGCACATCTATAGGAACGCGAGTGTTTGCAATGTGGGCGATACACGCTGCGTGCGTCGGGTGTTGCGTCCCGAGAATAACATCGAAACCGCGAAGTGTCGTCAGACATGTTTGCCCAGCTGCTTCGATCTATCCTATCTGGCGGATGCTTTCTATTTTCCGCTGGCCAAACGACACTATCACATAGCAATTCCCAAGGTGGCCGAAATGAATAAGACGTTCTTGCTGGACAATATTGCCGTAATGAATTTATACTATAGGGAATACGCCTATTACGGCAGCATGAAGAACGTCTATATCGGGCTGACGGAGTTTTTGTGTAAGAAATATATTGATACATATATAATAGCGAAAAATGCAGATGAATTTCAGTTCCTTTTTTTTGCAGCTAATATTGGCGGAGTTATGGGTCTGTTTATGGGCTTCAGCGTCATCTCCTTAGCCGAAATGCTTTATTTTCTGGTCTTGAAACCCATTTCGGAAGTCATAGCCTGGCAACGTCTCGATAAATCCGAACAAACTAAGGCAAATACAACGGCAGAGCAGGAAGAACGAATTTGGTATACTAGGGAACTGTATCCCAAGGGAATCGGTCCACGGGTAAGTAAGGATTTCAATCCGAGAAGGGAAAAAATGCCTGTTAAGTGATTTGAAATACAAATATAGAAACTGCGAGGAAAATTGCTGTCTCATTGGGAAGATTTCATATTTATTTTATCATATTCGGGCAGGGAAATTGAAATTCGAGACAAGTTTAAATGTCATGCTGTGTGTCTTTGAGTGTCCCCCAAAATAAGAATTCTTCAATTACACATAATGGAAAAAATTGCTAATTGTGATGACTTGGCATTTTGTGTAGCATAAGTATACCCTGTGGCAATAAAGCCAACGAATGGGGTATGCAATTGAGTGTGCCATCGAAATTGAAAGTCTTATTTTAATGAAATATGTTTCCCTACTAATTATACACATTCACACTGGGTTTCCTCCAGGCCTGCGCCACTTATAAGGTGCTTATTGTCTACTTACATCCATACGAATTCATTAAGTAACTCGAACTGTTTAGTTTGCTTGTGACACCCCCTTGCGCGCTCAAGAGTTGTGTGAGCCGGCAGCTGCTCGAACTGCCAACTAGTCGTCATATTACGAGTCTACTGATTGCAATTAAGGTCTGCCAGATTAAACAAACCGAGTTCTTGCTTGCTCTTCGCAAACTTCACAGTGTGTGGGTTGTACTCGGTACTTGGTACTCGTTACTTGTGCCTTGGTTATTTATTATATTTTATGCCAATAAGCGCATTTTGCTAAATTGCTTTACTGTAACTAAGAGTGTGTGCTTCCCCATTTCTGCTGGGTATCTCTTTAAGTTAACGCTGAACTCGGTGCGCACTCGTTGCGTACTCCACGTCGTATGCGTGTTGTCGTTTTCTTTATGACTGACGCTTATGTATGTATTGCATACATATATGTATACTAATGTATATGCATATACATTGGGGTGCGTCAGTGTGCACATGGTTTGAAATTCCCTTGATTTTCCCTAGACATGGCACATTTGGTGCTTGCTCTTCGACGTTAATTGCTGACCCACACACAAAGTGACTAATTTTTCTCATGCGTAGCATGCCTGAGCCGAGGGTTGCCAGAAAAATAGCGTACGCCTAGGAAATAATTCAATAATATTCATAATTATTCTTAATTTTTGCTTATATTGCATGAGCTAATACAACTTCTGTTAATCGATAACAGACGTGCAGAAAGCCTAAAAAAATGTTAATAAATAGAAATATTTATGGCGGCTGGCGGGTATCGTTGCTTCACACGCTGCTTCGTATGTTTTTGGTGCTGTTCCCTATGCGAGATGCACGATGGGATATTTTATTGCGATCCCGCTCGCGCAATTTAAAAGTCCTTGCAGCAGCTCAATAACAGCTCAAAGCTGCCTGCTGCAGCACGCGCATCTGGGCAGTTGTTAAATGGCATAAAAGCTGCAATTATCGATAAGCAGCAACGATGTATTTAAAATTCGTTTTAATTACAAAAAAAAAGAAATAAATATAATATAATAAAATGAATATAAAAGTACTACAAACTCTGCTGCTGCTCCTCGTAGCAGCAGGATTTGCTTCTGTGTAAATTTCAAAAGCTGTGTGTGCCGGCGGCACTCAGCTTGGCAAGGGGCGCGCGGCCCACTTTCATAATTTCGGCCAGCAGCCGCCTGCGGTGCAGTCGCCTGTGCGTGCAGCAATTCACAAGGAAGACCCGAGAAACGGGCGAGCAGAGGAGGCGCGGTGGGCGTGTTTGATGGCTGGGCCAAAACGAATGAAATGCATTCTTGCATTTCAAGACAATTTGCGAAATTGCAACGCTTGATGCTTCCACGTGCATTGCATCTGTTTTTTTCCTCTTCTTCTGCTTCGTGTTTTTATGGCAAGTCAACAATGTGGCCAAGACGAGAATGGGAGGCATAGCAACAACAAAAGCAATCGCAACAACAGCAGCAGCAACTAAGCCAAAGCGCACAAGAAGTAGATGAAGATGAAGCAGAAGTAGTAGCAGAGCAGGGAAACTAGAACTGATGCGGCATGGGACTTGGCAAAACTAAAGCAAAGTAAAAGCAACAGCAGCAGCAACTGCTGCGGGGGCAGGAGTAGGAGATGAGGAAGTGGAGAAGCTTTCAACGATAAGACAACTGCTGCAAATGATTACGACGTGTTCATGGAATTCTATACGTCCTGGCGCTGGGCAGCAGCAGCTCCATAAGTGTCAGAAGCAGGACTTGATTCAATTCTTTATGACGCTGTTATCGAGCCAATGGCAGATGCCCCGCAACCCTTACTCCCTCTCCCCCAAAACCCGATGATCCTCCAGGGCGCTTAGCGCTTTGACTTTGAATGAAAAATTAGAGCATGAAATTTGCGGAAAACTGCAAAGCAACTGCATATTAAAACTAGTTTGCTGTCTGCAATATTTATTTTCCATGTCCTTAGCCATACATAATATTATATTAATTTATATGAATGTGTGCACAGCACAATTTGCAAGTTTGATGCAGGAGCAGTAGGGAGTAGGCAGTGGAAAATGCACACACGAGTTCAAGTAATTAACATCCAATTTCCCAGTAAAGTTGTCAAGTTGACAATGAAGTTTTGTCGCCCGAACCGTAGTCGGGCTGGGGAGGACTAGAGCTGAGGTTGGGTTTGATTAAGGTATAAATAATTGATGCTGGTTTGTTATGCTGCAGACCCGTAAACGGGAGAGTGGGTAGTGGGAGCGGATGAATGTATGTGGCCCGGGGAATCGCCGACTACGGGGCCAAAGGCATTGTCAACTTTATGGCATTCCAGCAGGCGGCGTGCTACGTCTTTATAGCTTCGTTATGCACAAGATACTGTGGATGCCTCAAAGTTCCTCACTTGTTGTGTGCAATCTGCAGTAGGAGCTGCTCTTACGTATCGGGCTAGTGCACAAAATATTCGGGCACGTGTCTGTCGATGTGCTGCTATGCTATGGAGTCCAGGGGGAGCTAGCTGGCTAAGCCTTGCTTGCCTTGCTGAAATTCTACTTAGAACTTGCATGCGGAAAAGCAATTAAAACTTCTACACGGCTTCGGAAATGTTCGTTCATATTTTATGATGTGCTTTGCTCAATAATTATAGTGTACGTCCCGATTATGCCGGCCTGTGAGTGTGTGTGTGTGTGTATGTTCATGCATAAATGTCAAAACACTCTTGGCCAGTTTCCTCTTCGTTTTAAGCCAAACTTCAGCTTGCAAGCGGAAACTAAAGTCCGACCATGTGCATTGCCAAAGGAAATTACGTATACTAAATAGCTGAGTATTAAAAGCTTTCTGCTATGAAACGATTATGTAGCCATTACAGACATATGTTAATTAACAGCACGATGCACAACATCGATAGGCAGCGATCAATGTGCAGTATTTTTGAGTCTTATCGAATTTGAAAAACAACAGTTATGGCTTGCGCACTTGCGGAATATTAATATAAACTGTTGAACTACCTGACTTCTGGCAGTTGGCAATAAAAAAGCGCTACTTTGGCTTATTTGTTAAGTGAAAAAACTTGTTCCACTTTGCAGGCAACTTTGATCACAACAACATTGAATTTAATGGCAACCACTTAGGGCGCAATACTCCTGCCTGCCCGCCTGCCAGCCAGCCTGTCTGCCTGCCCGCTCGCTCCGCTCCGCCAAAATACCCATATCTAACATTGGGCTAATGGAACCTTGCGGTGCTGGCGTCGACGCTGGAGCCGGCTGCTTACTGTTTGCCCTCCATCTCGCCCATAAAATGACAGTAATAACAGGTGGAGCCTGGCAGCGCAAATGGCAGCCCAGCGCCCACCCATGTGTAATATTTTCCAGCTGAGCCAAAGCCCAAAAAAGGGTACAAGAATGCACATGTATCTCTCTGTCTCTCTCTCTCTCTCTCTCTGTGTGTGTGCATATGTGTGGCACGGCCCGGGGCAGCGCTTAAAATTCGTTCAAAATATGCAAATTTGTCGCTGCAACTGCAGCGTTTCCCCCTCTCCCGACCCCCGCCTAATGCAGCAAAATGCATTTCGTATAAGGTAATTTTACACATGGCAGCAGGGCCAGGGGCGACGCATCATTTGGTCATGGCTAAAAATGTAATTTCTGGTTGCAATTGGACAGATAAAATTCAACGCAGCCGTGTTTTGCATTAGGTTTCAGCGCTTGGCTGGCTGCCTCGAGGAGCGGAAGGAACTGTAGTGTGGGCGGGTGAGGCGGTGCGGGCAACTCTGGTCAGTCTGTCAGGCTGAATAATCATGACCATCAATCAGAGCCGGCCACTGCCGGGTGCCCTGCACACCTCATTAGCCTAATCCCACAATTGCGCACGGACGCACAGCGACAGATGTAGGGCTGGGGGCAGGGAGGGGCGGACCGCGAACAGACAGACGGCAGGATGTTCGAGAGAAAGGGCTAAAGCTCAAACGCAATTTCCCATGCGCTTAATAATATTTCATTATTACGAGTTGACTTGAGGTCTGAACGTTTAAGAGCGACTTCATGTGATTGTGGCGTGGTAGGGTATGGTGTCTTCTCCAAGATTGATCGCCAAGCCTGTTAATTATCAGCCGAATTATCTGAAATGCACAATGGACATTGGGGGCTTGACTTCTCCGTGAACTGTTCCCAGTTTCCAGTTGCCGGCGCAGGCGCAGGCGCCCGAGCAGTGGAGAAAAGGAGCACAGCATCCACAGTTGTCTGTGGATTGTGGCACGTTGCATGTCAGCGTAGCCTGTCAGTCGCATCTCGCATCTCTCGAGCCAAGCACATGCCGCGCACATTCGCTCGCCCCCCATGCGAGGCGGATTCGAAAAGTACGTGATTATTGTTGCTTTACGACTGAGAAATACTTCCGAATGCTTCACAACTTAATTGACCCATAAACGCTACAGTCGAGTGGACTGACCCAACTTGAGGGGCAAGGCTTTTAATTTCTGTCTTACTTCGTTCTCTTCTTTTATGGAGCTGGCAGTTTGAGAATATCGTAGTTTAATTGAAACTTTGCATTTCTTTACATTTGTCCCAGCGTACTGCAACTTTAATCGAATAATAAAAGTTGCTATAGAGCTGCCTTCGATTTGCTGCCTTAAACAGTAAGCAAAAAGTTATCGACGATTTGTTTTTCTAACTTTGATAAGTTAAAATTTTCAATATACTCAATCAAATTATATTGCTATATCATACATTTTTTGCTGTATCAGCTGCGCATAACATTAATACGCGTCACTTTACTAAGCCCGGCATCATTAACATTATTATCTTATGTTGTCAGCGTGCTCTTATCGATGTTTCGATTAATTAAGGTCATCGGGCAAGCTCGAACTCAAACTTCTGCTCATTAGAACTTGACTAATGAATGACTAGCTCAGCTTTGCCGCTAGTTCGAATGAACGACTAGTTCAGCTTAGCCGCTAGTTCGAATGAACGGCTAGTTCAGCTTAGCCGCTAGTTCGAAGGAATGACTAGTTCAGCTTTGCCGCTATTTCGAATGAACAGCTTTGCCTCTAGTTCGTTCATTAGTTTAGTTCTCCAATTAAATCGTTAGCTGCCTAGTTTCGAGACTTTCCACAGTGGGAAACAAATTGCAAAGGGTTTATCAAATACAACAATAAATTCATTTAAAATTTATAGCACAATGCAAATTGATCCCTTAATACAAGCATGTCGATATACACACTCGCACACACATACGCACGCACACTCGCACTCCCACTCGTGTATGTATCGCATTGTGTGTGCACATTAATTTCTACGCAGTATTCTCTTTCAAACGCGCTATGCAATATTTAACAATTTATCGTGTTATTAAATAGCAAAATATGCATGAAATTAAAAACGGAAAGCGTGAACCAAAAGCCATGGCAACTACAGTGAAGCCTAATTAAATGAAATACTGAATGAATGTCAATTAAATCACTTTGATTTTGGCTTGTTCTGCATCGTCAGCGCCAAAGTCAAAAGCCAAGAAGGAAAGCAGGGGGGGGGGAGGCGGAGTAAAGCCAGCTGGCTGCCTGTGTGCAATTCGTATCGCAGTCACATCACAGATTTCGGCCTAATCTCTTTGCTTTATCCAGCGTAATAATAACTACTGCTTTGCCAAGTCGTTGGCTTTGGACTGGGCGTGTTCTGGGGATTGTTGCGCTGTAATACAGGGTTGACTGTGGAGGTTCAGTCTCCATACATTCTCGCCTCATTTTGTATTAGTGCTACTTACTGGGTATCTGCTAGTCGCGGTATTTGAAGCAGACACATTCCTGCTTTGTGTGACAGCTCATGTCTTGTTTATCTAAATCATCCGACTGTGTAAATGCCAGGCCTCGTTTCCTGCTCCTGCTCCTGCTCCCGCCTGCCTATTCCACTCGATGCCCGCCTGAGCTTCGCGTGCCACTCGAGCTGCGAACGCCTGTCGGCACATGGCAAGCAGTGTGTGAATGACTTGCCGACTCCGACTAAGTCCCTGCCTGCTCCTGCCGCTCTCCCGCAGCTTGCAACCGTGAAGTTATGCAAAAATCTGTCAAACGCCCCGTTCGGCAACAATGGCAGAGACTGAAGTGCTTCCTGCCCTGCCCCGCCTGTGTGTGCCCCCGCCGGTCGCATAATTACGGCTACGCAGCATCGTTGCACAATTTGCTGAGGATAAGAGCGCACTCTGTGCGCTGTGCTGCGGCCTTGTTTGTGCAACATTTGACCTGACTCTGCGAGTGCCCAATCGAAAATGAATCTCAAATGTGCAACAGTGTTGCCTGAGGCACAGACGACAGGGGTAGGTCAGGGCAGTGATAATTTATCAGTGCAAATATGATTTATTTATTTGTTTGCAGCTTCAATTTCAAATTTAATTTGTATTGAGCAATTGACTGTAGAATGTTTTATTGCGTTGCCAGTTACAACATTACATATGTATGTATATATTTACAGGCCTTATGTACATCGATTTCTGGCATGTGTGCGCCGATATTTATGCTGCACTTGCGGCCAGCTCGCCCCGGGGACTATGTTATCGTTGTGGAAATTGCCACAACTTGAAACATGTCCGTATCATATTGATGGCGTTTTTTGTCTCGCCTGCAGCCAACTAATAGAAGACAGATATTTTTATGTACATAAAACATATAAGCGAGAAAAATGCGAATATTACAAAGTTTGCCGTGCGGCAGCGGCAGCGGCACGGCACGTGCTGCAAAAGTTTTCTGCGCAGTTTTTTATTGTTTTTTCTCTCTGCTGCTGCTTTGCTTTTGCTAGGTATTATTTTTCTCTCCCACTCTCCCTCTCTCTCTCTCTTTCTCTCTGCCGTGGTTAGCCCACGCGAGCCGAGAAGCCAGCGGCAAAATTGACAGCTGGCTGTGTAAACATGTGTGTCGAGCAGCGCAGCGCAGCGAAAGCGATTATGGCAATCGATGCGTCGAGGCAACTCGATTATGGCACATGGTTTATGGTGCGCCTGTATGTATGAATGCTATGATTATATAGTTATGCAGTTACTTTAGAGTGATTTGCAAGAGATTAACTATTTGCATTACACACACGCAAGCATAAACGCAAACGCAGCTTCGTTATTTTAAGAGCTCTACCTGCGCTCTCTCCCTCTCTTTTTAAGAGCTTCACCTGCGCTCCGAGTGCTGCGTGCCGCGCTTTAATGGCCACGCTTCGCTGCGCTCTCTTCTTAATATTTCCCCAGTGCCTGCTTGAGTCGCTCGAAAGAGCCAAATCAAATAATGGCCGACGTTTAACGTGCCGCTCTCGCTCTGCCTCGCTCTCTGTGCCGCACGTGTGTGTGTGTGTGTGTGTGTGTGTGCGCTCTGCTACATTTGACTTTTGGGATTAGCAGGCTGAGTTGCCGTTGCGGCTCGGATCAGACAGCCAGCCATAAAATAGGATCTAAGAGCGCAGCTCTCGGTTTGATTTGTTGCGAGATTATGATTTGTATTTTTGAATTTCTCTTCGCACATCATGCTCGGCGCGTTCAGCTGGCTGCCATTTTGTTTTATGGCTGCCGCACTGCCATTGCCGTGCGCCAAGGCGATTGCAATTTATGGCACAGTGGGGCATTTCAAGGCATTGATTAGTATTTAAACGAGCAGCTACATCTAACGAGGGAATTTGTATCTGGAATTGCTAGTCATGTTTACAGTTCAATTTCATTTTCAATTTGTTAATTGAATTAGCATGAGATAAAAATTAATTAAGAACATTTCACATTTATGTGTCGGCAATTAGCAACTGTTAATTAAATCCATTTAGAGTATTTACAGTTATAATTCCAGCGCGCACAGAAATGCATTTTAATATGCAAATGTGTGTGTTGATATTGAATTTACAAATGGCTGCCGTCTCTCGCTCACTCACTCTCCCGCTCTCTCTCTGCAGATGACAGCTTGCTCCGATAAATATCGATACACAAATAATAAATAAAATACGCAACTTTTATCAATTATTTGTTGGCAGAGTGGGAGCAAAGTAAAAGTTTTACCGTGCGTAATTGAAATTCAATTGAAAATAAGCCAAGGAAAACTTGAAAACTTGTGCGGCAACCGGAAATGAGAGATGAAATTAATACTCAAGGCAGACGAATTGAGCTGCGTAATTGTTAATCAACATTTGAGGAAAACAAATTCTATTTTTCGGGCGCTCTGCTTGAGTGCGTTCAATTCAAACTTTTCACAGCGGAAAATGCGGAATGCTTAGTGAACATTTTTCCCCCACCGGCCAGCATTTGCATGCGCCGGTCTAGTCGGTTCTACTGTGCCGTGGGATCTATAAAAATGCCGTGCGTGTAAAATACCCATGGTAATAAATGTGTGCGGAAGAGAGAGCGAGAGGGCAAGGCACATACACATGTACGTATGAATATATGGAAGAAAAACATTTAGATGCATCGTTTGTATGCAAATGTTTTGGGGGGGCCAGCGAAGTTGGGCAATTTGTGCAGCACAGTCATTTCCATATAAATCCTCAATTATTTACATTATTATGCATAATTGAAATTGATTTCGTGGCCCAAATGGATGCTCACGCGCTCGATTGGATGGTCAATCAGTTGATGCAGTTGCGATAAGTTCTAGCTATGCTTGGGGGGGTAAAACGAGATGCCAGAATTCAATTCCCAGCTGACACACATGCCCTGCGGCCACTGACACCACGCCCCCTCCCTTGTGATAGATGACAGCCCGATTGAGTTAAGGAACAGCTGGCAGCTGAGCGTGAAACTTGTGAGCCTGATTGATTTCTAGCCGCAGCACTGAGATTCTTAAAGCTGACGGCAGAAAAACAAAAAACAAATATAAAAATAGAAAACGAAGCTTAAAGCATTAGTGAGATTCGTGCGCATTGCCATTTGTCAATGGCGACGACGGCTACTGCCTCCGAGTCCTGTGCAACTTTTCAATTTGAGACGACGCGTCGGCTGGCTACTTTACGAGCGCCGGCAAATCCCCCGGCTGGCGCCACTGGCCCCATTCTGTTGGCAAATAACGGCAATCAAATGCCAGCGTACGCCATCTACGCCATATTCCCAGTTCCGAGTTCTCAGTTCCCTTATGCCTGATGCCGTATGCCGTATTCAAATGCTACTGCAAATTTAATAACAAATATAAATCATTTTCGAAGCTGACAGGCAAAGCACGCCCGCCTGCCGCCCACCGCCTCCCACACACACAAGTCATCTCCATCTTCTTCAGCTTCGTCGCCATCTTCATCTTCGTCTGCCTTGTCGGGCCACTTCTCGGTTTTCTCACCTCAAGTGTGCGGACGCGGGACACTTGCTGTGCCCGCCAAGACGGACGCACTAATGGCCAATGGCATGGACACCCATAGACGGCCATTTCTCATCTCAGCTCAGTGTGGGAGTGTGTGTGTGTGCGCGTTTCGGGCTGGCCTGCGGGGCGTTCCGAAAGTTCTGCTGCTGTCGTGTTAATTTTTTATCACTTTGAAATTAAAGAACAACACTTGGGAGTGGAGCATCATCCGGGGCCAACGACTGCTGCCGGCTGCTGTCGCCAGTGTTTTGCTTCTTGTCGTCTTTTTCGCAGTTTTCTGGACAGACAGCACACTTGGCCGAGCTCTGGGCAAGCATAAATAATTAACTTAATGCCATGTTGGCCATAAATTAGCCATGCCGCCTGTCCCTTTACATTTGCCCAAAGTCCTTTCACTGCGGCCCTGTTTGTTCTCCGCCTCTCTTCCTACTTCGCTGCCTCTGCTTTCGACTGCTCTTTGATTAAAAGCCTAGAGAACGGGCGGGCCACGGTATAGCTGGCTACTTGTGGCACTCGACACTCCGACAGGCAACTTCTCAATTGCGGCCGAATCGCAATGCCAAATGCAATTTCAAGCAAATCAATTGAAAACACACAAATCGCAATTGCCTTTCACTGCAACTGCTTGTCCCGGCTGCTGTTTCTTCCCCCGCATGCCCACTTCACTCCACCGCCCTCTCGCGCCGGTTTGCTCTTGCGCTGTTTACCCAGCCGTTGAATGGAGTTGAGATTTGTTTTGCATTGACCGCAAATTTCAATACAGTTTTGTGGCTGGCGTCCGATTGACTGCCTTCTGTGCCAAGCAGCTCAGACACGGTGGGCCAGGCAGGCTGAAACTCGAGTTAAAGTGCGGCTTTAAGCAGAATTAAAGCTGAAAAATATCTACAAGCAGCGCAGCTAGCATACTAGGCTTAAACTAACGATTGTGCTAGAAAGTAAATATACCTAGAAAATACCAACTAACAGCATACTAGTTTGCCAGGCTTAAAAACTATCGATAGTGTAAAAGTGTAATCGATGCATAGCTTAAAGTTAAAATATACTCAAAAAATACCAACTAACGCAGCTAACAGCATACTAGTTTGCCAGGCTTAAAAACTATCGATAGTGGCCATAAGTATCGATACTGAGCTCAGTATGAGCAGCCATTATGAATTGGGCAGCCATGTTGACGCAGAGAGAGAGAGAGTGTGGGAGAGCGGGAGAGAGTTGACTTTTTATTTAATCGCCAGCTCGCTTTTTCCCGCTCTGCGTTCCACTGTGCGCCTGTAACAATCGCATATGCGGTCGAATCGGCATTAAAGATTTGTGTTGCGGTTTTCGCAGGGCGCCATGCCAGCTTAACTCGTGTGTGTGTGTGTGAGTGTGTGTGTGGCGCTGTTGTTGCGGTTGTAGCTGTAACTGCTGCAGGTGGCGCAGGTGCCGCACCGGTCATGTTTATTCAACTGTGTGTCAATTAACTGCAGCGCCAAGGGCCAAGGATTGCCCGCGCTGCCGGCTTTCGCACAGAGTAGGGCAGAAGATAGGTAGGGGACGAAGAGATTGAGGGGGCGACCTAATTGTGTTGACGCCATGACGCTTAATCAAAGTTTTACGCCAGCACTTTGCGGCCTAATTGAAAACGCAAATTCGCGCCGATTGCAATTCGTTCAGTTTGCCAAATTTGTATAATCAGCTGCACCTGCTCAAGAGGGACAGCCCCGCCCACCGCACTCACTCCCTCTCTCTCGGCTTAAGTTATCACCCTTAGCTGTTGGCCATGACCCACATTGTCAAAGTTTTTGGCCAACAAGTTGAGAAATTCCATTTTAATGAGATGCGCTGCGAACTCGCTGCTCGCCCAAAAGTCGAAACGTGCAAAGGGCCGCATTTCGCGGGCCCTAATGATTATGTTTCCATCAGAGGCAATTAAATTCGTTACGTATATTGTAATTTAAGGCGAACTTCTTTCCAACAGTCTGGGCTTGGGCTTGACGCATATCTATAAGCATGGCTCAAACATCATAAAAAGACTGTGACGCAAATTAATGAATATTTATGCGAGCACGTTAGTTCGTTAGACATGTGTGTCGTGCACTTGCAAGCCCTTGCACCGAGAGAAATAGTTTGGTACATTTAAAGAGAGTTTCAAAATAAACTGGCATTTTTAATAGTTGTTTTTTTTTGTTTTTATTGCTTTTGTTACTTTTATTATTCCATCGAATTCCATTTTTAATGTCACTTCAGTTTTTTTCGCAGTGCATGCAAGCTGCGCACAGCGGCAACCTCTTGACATCTCGCCGACCTCGCCAGCGCTTGACACGCCTCCTGTCGCCCATCACACCAGCTGTCACGAACATCAACTTTCGTTGTCGTTGACGTTGTTCTCGCATCCCGCACACCGCACCCCCGGCGCTCTACCCCTCTGCCTGTTGACTCTGCGCCCCCCACGAACTTTGCATATGATTACACGAAATTTGCATCACATTATTTCATGTCTGGCCGGCTGGACCGGAGCTGCACCTGGTCGAGCGTCGTGCACACGTGGCACAGCATATAAATGACGCTTGCAATATTGATAAGACAACGCGCTCGAGCAACTCGAACCGTTTTGGCTCGCCGATAAATTGTTGATTTCACGAGCTAACCCGGACAAGGAGTACGAAGATTCGACCGCAATTGATGGACGTCTTCGTCGTGTTGGGGGGAGGGAGGGGCGGCAGTTGCTCAAGCTATTTTATCGCTCACGCAGGAAAATGAATACTTTGATGAGCTGCAGATGAGTTCCAGGTATTTCCTTAAGCTTCGAATAGTTTATGTTGCGGCTGGCGGCTTAAATAAATTGTTATCGTAAAATCGAAAGAATATTGTTATCGATATATTTTAAAATTTACGTACTTCAATTCGCTACAACTTGATTTTTCGTGAGCTTTCCGGGTATAATTAATTTATTTCAATTCGCGCACTTACTAAGCCACTTAGCGGGAGGGGGGGAGAGTATGTAGGGAGGGCGTAGTGTGTAAATCCCTACTTTAAAGCTGTAAATAATGCAGCAACTGCAGCGACGGCTCAAGGTGCCCAAATGCAAAACATACTCGACTACGCTCACATGCCAGCGAGTGAAGAGAAAGGGGCGAGGGGAGGGGCGCACTGAGCTGGCGGCACATTTTAATTCATGCAAGTGGAGCAAGCACACACACACACAGGTGTCTAGGGGAGGGCAGGCAGGTGCCGGCGGAAAGTGGAGCACACTTGACGCGCCGCTGAAGGATGCGAAGCGGAGAGCACTCTGTGCGCCCACTTGGGACAGGATTTATTGCCGTTTTCGGCTACAGCTCGAAATTGAAAAGCAAACAAGCCGCTAACAAGGTGAAGCTGCAGCCGGCAAGACGTAGACGTAACCGTAGCCGTAGCTTTTCACAGTTTGCGTCACTTGTGTGTTGCGTTTTGCTTGCTTCCTTTTTTTATTTGTTGCCCGCGCGGCACTTCAATCTAAATTTGAAGTTTTCCGGCTCAACTCGACTCGTCGCGATTCGTTTCGATTCGATTCGATTTTTCGTACGTGCTCTCGATAATCCTCGCGTAGCGTCGTCACACTCAGCCCAAGCCAAAGCCAAAGCCAACGGAAAAGCCAAAGGACACGGCAAGTCCTTGCGCTTATCGCAACATTTTTGATTTCTCACGTATACGTATGACTTTGTATTTGTATTTGTGTCTGTGCTTGTGCGCATTTGTATTTATTTTGTTGTGTACGTGTGTGTGTGTGTGTGCCCGCCCGTATTTGTATTTGTATTCGTATTTGTACTGAACGCCATTAAATATCCGAGTGGCATGCAACATTTTTCTTAGTGTGCTCTGCGGCATGGACAGCCTCATGTCCATTTTGCCCTCACCTTGCTGCCGCCCGCCCCTTACTCTATTTATTTCCCTCTGCGGACTTGCAGCACACAGACAGACGAAGATATATTTATTCGATTGAATTGCGTTCGTTGAAGCACTTGGAATTTTCTTATTAATTTTCTGGACAGTGTGGAAATTGCAAACGGGACTTTACCATATATGAAATAATAAAATATTCGCTAACATTGTTAACAGCAGCGTGGCGAAGCTGCATATTAGTTGGCAATACAGTTTAGCTGGCTAGTTGGCAACTTAACCCAACTAAACAGCATGCGAGTTGGCAACTTAATCGAACTGAACTGCATGCTAGTTGCCAACGCAATCTAGATAAACAGCCAATTGCCAACGCAATCTTATTAAACTGTAAGTTAGTTGGCAATACAGTTTAGCGAAACAGCAGGCTAGTTGGCAGCTTAATCCGACCAAACTGCATGCTAGTTGCCAACGTAACCTAGCTAAGCAACATGCTAGTTGGCAACTTTATTCAAAAAAGCAGCTTGATCATTGCCAACTTAATCCAACTAAGCAACATGCGAGTTGGCAGTACAATCTAACTAAACAGATAGTTGGCAACGCAGTGTATCCAAACAGTTGACTACGCTTGCAAACTGTCGATAGCGACAATCGATACACTGTTGCTGCACACTAATAAGCCAGCCATTTTGTCGATAAGTTTTCAAAAGTGATCCTCGTCGTCGTCATTGCGTCTTTTGCACAAAGTATTCAATTTTAAATAACTCTGCAATTGTACAGTTGTAAAAAAAAGAAATGCAAGAGTCGAAAGAACAAAAGGAAAAGAAAAGAAAGCACACTGAAAAGAAAGATTGTCGCTTAAGCAGTTCACAGCTGTTGGAAATAACTCTGGTGCAGACCTGACCTCGCCCGACATTGTGAGGAAATAAGAGAGAGAAAAAAATAAATGTAAGAAGAAAATCAGTTGCATAGATAGTGAAAGGGAGCAGAGAAAACTGTAAATATGTACGCTATCTTCAATTGCAAGCACATAGACGCACCGTTTCAAGGTTCTGCAGAAGTTTTCATCCTCTATCCCAGGTAGTGCAACTACAGCACGGCATCGCAGCCTCAGCCTCAGCCTGCTCCACGGCTCACATAACTGGATACGTCGCAAGCGCAGCAAAGTTTTTATTTATGGATGTGTTTTGCACTGCGATAAAAACAAGTTACGCAAAAGGCACGTTCGCAGCATTTCGCCAGAGCCTCCGCCCACTCGAGACTCGAGAATCGCCGCTTTATTCGAGCGTAAAACCTGTGAATGCATTAACTGGTTAAACAAGGTATTATATTGGTTCTACCACACGCATGGTGTGCGCTTTTGTTCCTGCCAAATTAGGCAGCCCATAAAACATTCGCAAATTTATGGCACAATCGCGGATTATTCAGTTATCAAAGCGGGTCACCCACATCTACACATGCTACGCCCGAAAGTGTTCGCCTGTGAAAGACATCGGAGCAGCAGCTGAGGCCGCCGAGAGACGCGACGGCAGAAGCAGTGCGTACACACCACGAATTGGAAAAACAAAGAAGCAAATAAATTGGCAGAGACCAAGTTTGCTCCTATTAAAACACAACAAACGCAAAAGTTGCACAAAAGCAAACTTTCTTTCTATTTGCAAGTTGGGAGCATCGGTTGTCCAGGCAGCCGGCAGCGGGTATGCACGACTAAGCTAAGCACAATTAAAGTGCGATTTCAGCACAGTTCTTCCCTAAAAAAAGTATTGTTCTACTTTAGTTGCGTCGCGCATAGCCGCAGCACATTTTTCTAGGGTGTTGTGTTGCCAGCTCTGCTTTTGTCGACTCTGTTATTTTAGAAAAACTTGGGCCCACGTCTTAGCTGCCTTGTTTCGGTTTCAGTTAGCCCGCAAGCGTAAGTTCTCTGGGCTCGGTTGGACTGGGCCAGGACTGGTTAGTTCCTGGGATTGGCATTGTGGGCGAGCAGCCAAGCGTAAATTCGCTTCGACATACATAAGTTTAAATGATTTGCGCATAAAAAGGTTCAAAGCAGAAGCCGAAGTCAGCGTCGTCCAATTCATTATAATGACATCAACGTTTGGTCCTTTTTGTGCTGCTGGTGCTGCCACCGCCCACGCCTCCCCCAAACATAATTGCGATTTAATGGGCAACCTAGACAAGTTTCGCTTTCGTCTCGTCTTTCGCTTTCAATTCATGTCGTGCGGGCTCATTGGCCATTTTCAGCTGAATTTGTGAGTGCGTAGCAAAAACGTGTAGAGAGATAAATGAAAAGAAAAAACTGTAAAACTCTGAAATGAAATGAATTTAACTAGTCGAATCCGATTATTCTGTGCAAGCGCCCGCAGCGTTGCTCCCTTTGTGTCCCCCCACAAAAGGCTGCGCTGCCCAAGGAAATGGCGAATGGCGATGGCACTGGCAATGGCAAAAAGCGCTGGCGGAAAATTGAAATTGCACACGAAGCGCGAAACAAAAGCGACGCTCTGGCAGCAAATTTAGGAATCATTTGCTATCCTCAGGACAAAAACATACAAAAAAGCAGGCAACAGCGACAGCAACAAAACAGGCAACAACAACAAGCACAACTGAAACACGAAATAACACGAACGAACATGCAGGCCCATTGTCGCACTACAACTATAGGTGCTTTTCCTATTTTGTGGGCAGTGCGACCGGCGAACGCGGCAATGCAATCTAAAACTGAAGCTGCAGCCGGAGCTGCAACACGACAATAACCTGCGGCAATTGCAGGCGAGTGCGATAAAGAGACGCTCGGTTAATTATCTTTTGTGGCAGTTGCCACGTGCAGCAGCCGCATGCACAAAAGTCTTAACATATATATTTTCTCTTTTGGTTCTTTTTTGTGTTTTTCCCAATATGCACAGCTATAAAATGACCACAATGCAGTCTTAAAGCCGCAAACGGCCCAAGAGGAAGAGAGTGAGAGAGAGGGAGAGAGAGTGAGAAATTTAAAGCAAGAGAAAGCAGGCAATATGGCGGCCAGAGTTCGATAACACAAGCATCGATAACAACTAATTGGAAGCAGCCTGCTGAGAGGCTAGAGTTGCTGAGTTGCTCAAAGCGATGCGGGCAGCATACAAATTTTAATACATTCTGCAGCTTAATAAATAAAGTAATGAAAGCGTATAAAGTGTGGGAGAGAGAGGGAGGGTGGGAGAGTGACAGAGAGCGAGCGATAACACACACCCCTTGTTTGTAAATAAATATTTGCATATGCGTAATTACGATGCTAAACCCGGCATAATCCGAAGCCAGAAAGTCGCGTATTGTAAAGCAATAAGCTAAACAGATCCCGAAATTCTCTAGTGTGAGTGGCACTGCGAGGGCTACGGGTAGCTGCAAAACAAAAAACATTTAATTAAAATTTGCCAGCACATACATGAATAATTAAAATTTAATTTCCAACCATATATATTACTCACACAAGCGAGCACAGACAGATAGAGAGAGAGAGAGGGAGTGTCGGCTCGACCCTCCTGCAGCAGCCCAAAACACACGGCAACTTGTCACCTAAAATTTTCAGATGATGGGAAGCGGCCACAGAAGCCCCCAAAGGTAGCACAGCACAGTACAGAAATGTGCAGCAGCAGCGTGAAACGAAAAAAAAAGAAATAAAACATGCTGTTCCCATTCAGCGCTGCCGCAGGTTGTTCTCCAGCTCCAGTTTCCCCTACCCTCCCCTCCACCCACACCACAACTCACAGAATTCACGTAGCGAGTCAGTTTGTGAATTTGTTGTAATAATTGTTGTTTAGCTTCATTAAAAAAGTCACAAATTCGTTTACTGGAATTTCATATGAAATTCCTTTTGACAAAGGCAAAGAAAGGCAGCCTGGCAACCAGCCGGGGATACTTTATTGGTAGATAGGGAGAGGCAAGAGGGGAAGAACATGAAAAATTTATGGTGTATGCCCGCAATAAAAAGAAGAAAAAAAAACCACACACAATACAGAGCAGGAACCAGGCACGAGTTAATAATGTTTGGTGTGTGGAAATGTATTTTGGGTTTCTGTGGTCATAAACAATCTCGGGATGCTAACGGAACTGGCGAGCGACTTTTAGCTTCGGCGGAAATTGTGCCATAAAAGCAAGGGCATGCTATACATTATTTACTGGCACTAATATGCTTATAATTCGAAATGGAAGTGATATCGAATAGAGCTGAGAACTAGATACGAGGCGTAATCATTAAGCAAACGGAATCGATAAGCATGTATATAATTACTATATAAATAACGTAATGTTGTCATTACCAGTTTGTAACATTTAATCAATATGCAAATGCGACACGAGGCAAATAAATATTTTAATTGATTTCATTGAACGCTACGTCGGAGACCTGGAGTAGCGCAGCCAGGCAGCATCTGTCGATGACATCATCAGCTACAGGCACACACACACAGATACCTATCCATAACCATATCGATTGCGTCTCCGGCTCATAATTTGAGTACGTTGGAAATTGTCGCCGAGTGTCACGACAACTCATCGTTTCCTGTCGCCTATCTACGGCAGGTTCCAGCGCCAGCTCCTCTCTCCATCCCCCGCTTACCATGCCGCCGTGACAGCTGTCCGGGGCGGGCGCTGTCGAGCGGGCTAACGAGATAAATTTCAGTTTGATGGCAAGTCACAGACGCAACTGCAAATAGCCGCTCGAATGAGGCGCCAGGTACGGGCCGAAGACGGGCCGGAGCAGCGGCAGCGGCAGCACAAAAGTGACGCCAATTTGAGCATCAATTTATGAACGAAATTTGAAATTGTTGCCCCGGCCCAGAGCCAGAGTATGCAAGCAGCTGTCGGCATGAATTATAAAGCCATAAAACCGTCTAAACAGTGTCCCTTTTAATTTGGGCAAGTACTTGTCTCTCCCTGCGCGCACGAACCGCCTTGTAATTGGGCCATTTTGTAATCACAATAAGCATTTAAGTTCCCGGCCATATAACATAAGCCATCGATGCGCAGCCAGCAGGCAGCACCCGCTGCGCTCATTTAAATTACAAATTTCACATTCAAATATTTACGAGTACACTCGGCACAGCCTTATTCGCATTTGTAATGTATATGGCGAGCGCTGGCGATGGGGGCTGCCTTTTGTTGCGCAATTTCGGATGCTTCGTCAATTCCAGAGCTGCTGCTGCTGCTGCTGCTGCTGCTGCTGCTCTGTGCAACGGGGCGTATGGGTTTCGCTCGGTGCGCTGACTTGTAACACGCGAACAAACAGAAGCGTAAACATTCCCCGCTCATATGTCAACCGCCGATTGCGGTGGCATGTCTTTGATGAGTTTACCCCGGAATTCCACAACTGTTGCTTGCCTGACTTCGAGGGCAGGAGCAGGATTAGCAAATCGCAACATTTTTAATACTTCAGCCAAGCATAAACTTCAAGTCAATTTCAATGGAAATGCCGTGTACAATGGCAATCACAGCAGCGAAACATAATACAATCGGTTTCAGTTGGAGCAGAGAAATATTAATATTTAAATATACAATGATATGGAAAATACTTAGCATAAGAATGGGAATGTAAGCTCTTTGTTGCCTGATATCGATAGCTGCTATCCCTTGTGCAACATCGATAACAGCTAAGCTCACTAAATTCCTTCTCTTGCCTGGCTATCGATATACTGCCGTCATGTAACATCGATTACTGTTAAGCTGCCGACTCAAGCTGTCTCAAGCTTGGACACTGCATAAACACGTTCGTGGTCAGATTTATAGCTGCAACTCGTTGCTCATTAAAGTTGCAGTGTATTTGTGTACACTGCACGCCAAGTCAGCCAAGTCCACATGAAATACTACGTGACTAACGATTGCAGAGAACGTCAATTCTTTAGCTTGCCTCCCCCCCGCCGTCTCCGCTCACTCATCTTTGTTTTTACGGCAGCATCCGCATTCCTGGCACACATACAAATGTATTTATCTAGCGCACTGTCAATTGTCGACGAGGTGCCGTAAAAAGTGCGAACAACATTTTAAAACTCAAACAAAGAACGCGACGCACACAAAGCGAGAGAGGGAGAGTGAGAGTGAGAGTGAAAAGGAAAAACGCAAATCAAACAATGAAATTTGCAATGCTTTTTGTCATTGATTCCGCCGGAGAGCGAGCGAGCGCTCTGTGGAAGTCGCGTAACGAGGTCAAATGGAAATCGCCGCGTTGGCATTAACTTTTGACACCAGCAGCAGCAGCAGCAGCAGCAGCAGCAGGGGAAAAAGGTGGTAGAAGGAGCAGCATAAGCACACCGCCAGCTCATGCTGTTGAGACCAGAACTCCGGCTGTCGATGGGTGGGGGGGTTGGCGTGGGTAAGCTGCTGCTCTGGGACCACACGATTAAGCAGTCAGCCATGGAAATATCACGCAACTAAACGAACAAAGCAGCTTTCCCTTTCCCTTTCCGCACCCAGCCGCCGGCATTAGTTCTCACTGTATCCAACAGTTGGCACCTCGTTGCCATTTGGCATCTGTTCCTATTCCTGCTACCATTTCTATTCCGATTCGAGCACGTCGGCAATGAAAAATCAACTTTTCCTTTGCTGATTTTTCGTTAAATGCGCGAACATTGCGCACTTGACGTTTGCTTTTGTGTTTCCTATTCCCATTCATAGTCGATGCCGTGAAAGAATCCCACTCTCTCTCTCTCTGTCTCACAGTCCGTGCTGTTAGGGGGGCACCTAACGTTTATTTCTTTGCCTTTGCACATTTTTCGTTCTCGTTGTCGTTTTTGCCTTTCTCTTTTACTCCCCCCCCCCCAAAATGAGTTCAATTGCATTACAAAGTCACTTCAATTGAGCGATCAGCAGTAATACTTAACAACACGACCTGGTCGGTAATTGTGACTCGGACTGGCTGCCACTGTTGCTGTGTGTGAGTGCCCCATTCAACAATAACAGTTAAGTGAGTGTCAAGCGGCAACGGTTCGTTGCGAAAAGTTCACATTGAAAAGTTTTCAATGTCAATTGACGGTCTCGTTGTGGTTAATTGTTGCTTTGCTTGCGAGTAATAGAAAGTGCAAAAGTACTTGAGTAGCAGAGTAGAAGCAGAGTTGTTTTTCATTTTGTTGCTTTTGTTTTGTTCTTTTAAGTTACTGCACTAGAAAATACCAACAATATACTGCCATTGTTATCGATTCATCGCAAGCGCATGCAGAAAAGTCCTAATTGCCTGGCATTTTATGGCATGTATAAAAGTACCAAAAACGATAGTTGGGATATTTTTTTGTGCCTGCAGGAATTCATACGATATTTAAAAGTACTTCTGAATAAATACACGAACACACGCAATTGAAAAGGGCAACGCATTCGGCTAGGCACACAAAGTATGTATTTACATATGCGGGGCCGAAATAAGGGCAAGGATGCTTTTGATTATTGCTCGCCTTTCCCCACGGCACACACCACACACACACACACACACACATGCATCGAGCAACTGCTGCACAAATATAAAATTTGCATAGTGCTTGTGTGTGTGTATTTGCATTTTGCCACGCCCATTGACCAGCGAATGTCCATGGGAATAACTGACCGCAAGTGTGAAAATGCTTAAATTATTGAACATGTGAGCTGCGTTGAGCTGAGCTGAGCAAAGCAACCCATCATTACGGCCAGCCAACCGACTGACTGCCTCCGCATCAGCTTCTGCTGCTCCTCCTGCTCCTGCTCCTACTCAATTTTCCTGTGTACCGTAGCCGGGACAGACGCTCCAGCCAGATAACCGCAATTACATATGCACATTGAAGCGAATACGAATGCGAATGTGAATGCCACTTGCCGTCGCTGACTGTGTGAATACATTTACCCCCCGCTCTCACTCTCTCACTCTCTCTCTGTCCGTCTCGTCATTCATTTCTGCGGCTTGGCCCGTGACTGGTCTGCGGCTCGTGCTGCGTGTTTTTCCTGAACGGATGCGATTCGCGCGGCGCACTCGCCTGTTGCGAGTGCCACTTGCCACTTGAGTTTGCCACAATTTTAATTGACATCCACATTTGGCTTTGAATGTGAATGTGAATGCGAATGCGAATCCTGCCACTACCGAACCGCCTGTGGCCACAAAACGAATTCGTAATCTGAAATCTGCAGCAGCCGGAGCAGAAGTTGCAGCAACTGTGATTCGCAATCAGAACTGCAGGCAGATCGAGCCAGGAGACAAGACAAGACGACATCAAACTCAAATTCAAATTCAAATTCAAATTTCGCATGGCACATTTGATAAATGGTTCGCAGCAGCAGCCCAATCAAGCTGCCGCCGGGCAGCGACTTAATGAGATCTGGCATTCACATTCACATTCACATACACAGGCGCAGGCGCAGGCACATGCATTACCACATCGACATGGACATGCCACACCGCTCTGCGATTAGCCCCCGCTTGGCAAGTTGCTGCTGCTGGGGCAGTTGGGCGCAGCCAAACGCCAAAAGCCAAAAGCCACATGCAACGTATCCATTCAAAGCTAATTGATGAGCTGCGTTGCATGGATTCCATTGTGCTGCTGACCCAGTCATCATCTTGCACATGGCCCTAACGCATTGGGCTTAATCTATGTAAGTGTTACATATGCAGATATACGCTGCATGTAGATAGGAAAATCGTTTGAGCATTAAAGCTGGCATTTCTGAACTTTAGTTAGGAATTTCATCCTGCCAAACAGACACTTGAAACTAAATCGATAAGTCAAGCTCACAATCGGCTTAAGAAACCAAGCAATCGAAGGGATAACAATAAAAATAACTTTAAACAAAGTAGATCGAATGAAAATAAAACTCTAGAAAGAAGGAAAATCCCAACTTTTTCACTAGTTACGCCATGTAATAACTCAATTTGAAAAGAAGAAAAGTCAAAACGAAATGCAATATAAAAACTATATAAAAAAGAAATGCAAATAAAGGAAATACTAAAAAAACTTTACTGGAAAAGCGAAGGAAATAACAATCGAATGGCAGAATAAAGCTGGAGGAATATCAAAGGCAAAACCCACCACAAACAATGCGCAATAGAGTTATGAATGGTCGGCCAAGGCCTGAAAAGATCATGGCATATATGATAAACCATGCAGCACAGTACGCACTCGCTAGAGTGAAACTAAGTAAAAAGGATAGGCTTGCAAGTTACTCTACAGAATGGGAGTCTCTAGGATTATATGGTAAGCATATCATTTTGATTAGCAACTACAACTAGCTGGTTCAACTTAAGCGGGTTTCACTGTAGCTGGCACATCTGTGCGTCGGCCTTTAGAGCCCCAACTCGTTGCGCTTTTAAAGTGATTTATTGTTAATCATTGCGAACCGAATTAAAAAGGGGCAATCGCTGCAAATAGGCTCAGTTTTTCGCGGCTTTTCCTTCGAATTTACGCTTTGTTTGCATTTGCATTCGTCTGCCCGCCTTCCGCTCCTCCCCACCCCCTCCCATACTTCGCCATTCATGCCGAATAAAAGCTGCAAAAAGTTCGTCAGACTTTTTTTTTTGGCCTGTTCCGAAAAAGGCTTTTCCCATGGAAATGCATGTAAACACACTGTCAAAGCGAATGAAAGCGCAACGGGCAACTTTCACAACGAATTGCCAATGCACTTTTGCAGCAGCCGTAACAAATTTTTAGCAGCAGGATTTTCGCGAGACGGAAAACTGCGGTACTCGTTGCGGCTGGGCGCACGGAAGGGGGCGAAGTGTAAAGAAAAAACAATCATAAAGCGAAACAATCACAATAAATGCCGAAAATCCTTTCGGGGCAGGTTGAATGAAGCGAAGCCCGCAAGACCGCAAAATCCTCGACGAATATTTCCGTTGCTATTTAACGCGAGTAGGCGGTTTTTCATCGGAGCGGGGTGGGGCAGGGCGTGGCAATTCCAAGCCATTAGCTAATGAGAATTTTTTGGCCACATTACTGTGACTTTTATCGTCGTCGCCTCTTCGCAAGTGCTGCGAAAACCCTGATAACCCTGTGCCGGCCAACGGTATCGAGACACAAAAGAAATTTCACCTTTTGCAAGGAATTTAATTAATAAAAAAAAGAGAGAAAGAACGAAAGAAAAGAAGGTAGAACTTCAGCTGCTCCATTGAACAATCACTTACGTTGTCCTTCGTGTCGTCGTCGTCGTCGATGATGGCGTCGAATGCATTTCAATTTAACGTGCTCCATAAAAGCCTGATTCCAGCAACAGATCCCTCTACTTCTGCCGGCCTGTCGGCTTGCCACCTGCCCTTCCCTCTCATCTTTCTCACATCCCTTTGGCCACGCGCTTCCTCGCTCCCTGCTCGACTGGCGAGTTAATCAAGGCTTCGGTAATTTCCAGAAGAGTGTGAAGTGTGTTGGCCGAGACTCAATGGAGTGTGTTATATGCGCTGTGCACACAGCTGTGTGCTGGCCAGGCCCAGCAGGACTACCCCTACCTCGTGCGGTACCCCCTGCCCACTGCCCCCACCCCCTTCCCCTTCCCTGCTGACCGCTTCACTTGCCACTTCATCAAAGCCGCAATGAATTGCGCACAATCTTTCGACTGCGGATACGCTTACGTATGAGGTAGCAGCCGGGGGAATGGCTGGGCAAGAGGGTAGCGGGTCGAGGGGCCTCTCTCTCTCTTGGAGCATTCGTCTCTGTCCGTTCGTGCCTCGCTTAAGTGTTTTACAATACTCGCACAAAGCGCACATCATTCATGTCCAACGCAGGCCGCAGCAATATTGCCCAAGGCCGACCACGTACAACTCAATACATATGAATATTTTGCCCACTGCTTCTTCCACCTATCGCTCTCTCTTTTTCTTGCCGTTCCCTCTTTGCCTCTCTCTCCTTTTCTGTCAGTTAGGCTGACAGCCGACAGCCTTCGCCTGCGCACACACAACTCGAGCTAATTGAAAATCAAAGCTGGCAAATTTTGCAAATCCAGAAATCGCTAAAAGCGATTTGCAGCTTTCCAACACTGGATTAGGCAACACTGCAGTGTTAGCAACGAAATGAGGTGTGTACCATTAGAATAATTGGAAAAGTTAGTGGGAAAACAATCTCCTGTTTTCGCGAAGACATTTATAATTCACGCATAAGAAAAAAGTTAACTTGCCGCGCTTGACTTTTAATTTTCAATTAGATTGCAAATTTATGAGGCAACTGAAATGACTGAGGGGTGCATACCCTATCTAAGCGCAGGCACTTGTCCTTGAGCTGTGTTCGGAAGGGGGGTTGGAATGGAGGACTGGCAGCTGCCAGGAAGTGTGGCAAGTGTCAGAAAACAAAACGCAGGACACACATTCGCGCGTGGCGAGCACAAAGCACAATTGCAACATGTAGCCGGGGGAAGTGACATAGCACCCGCTTTTCCCTGCACACACCTAGCTACCCACCTCCCCCCGGCCCTGCCTACCCACCTGCCCGCTGTGACACTTAACAGACAATTAAGTTGCTGACCCAAAGTGCGGTGCAGTAGGGAGGAACCGAGAGAGGAGTGTGGCAAAGTGCATGCGACATTCGCAAACAATGCACTTGTACCACGCCCGCTACCCTCCGCCCCTGCTCACCTGCTGTGGGTGCGGCATATTTTTCATAATTAATCCAACAACTGCCGGCGGCGTTTCCGAGCGTTTTCGCTGCGTTTTGCGGGGCAACTCGCTCGCTTGGAAAAGCATTTTGCCATTTCAAGACAATTTGCGAAATTGCAGGCGTTGTTTATGCCAATCCCCCCCTCTCTCTCTCTCTCTCTGCTCTGCCTCTACCTCTGCGCTATGTGTGTTTTTTCAGGTGCTTTTTGAACGCTAAACAAAATGGAGGCCAAACTGCAATTGCTTTGCTGCACAGCACAGGGCAAAGGGGTAGTAGAAGGGGATGCGGAGTGGTTGTGGCAGCAGCTGTAACAGAAATCTGTAAACAAAAAAAACTGTGCAGCACTTTGGCTGCGCCTTGGGCAAACCTCCCGGCCCCCGCTCGCGATTCGGCCTAATCCGCTTTGGCATGTCGGGGGTCGCCTCGATGTCAAATTTGCAGGCAACTCTCGGCTCGTTTTCAGTTACACTTTTCGTTTGGACGACACGCCCCCCAAGTGCCCTGCGCCACTGTGCTCATACAGCACCCACCCCCTCCCGCCCGTGCTCCTCCTTGCGGGCCAGTAAAAAGTTTTTGATGCGCGGCATGTTCGGGCAGAGCAAGTTTTGCATTGTCACAAACTTTAATCCCGCTTAAATTATAAATGCCACATTTGGCTTCTGCATAGAAGATTCCCAGCCTATAAATGGGCCAGGCAGCGGAGGGGGAGGGAGGCAGCTAACGCTCGTGCTTGACAAGTTTATGTGTGTTGTCGCTGAGCACACAAAACACAAGACACAAAACCCAAAACACTTTGTTGCCTTTATTTTCGACGTAGAAGACGCTGCACTAGGCTAAAGTTTACGATGTGGAGCCGGGGCGTAGTTTGGAGGGGGGAGCTAAGGGGTTGAGTGACTTAGCAGGTGCCTGTCTTAATCCGCAGCGCACTTGACACTACTTCAAACACAGCCAGGCGTAATTTGTTTACTTTTTAGTCAACCCCTTGCCCACTACGCCTCTGGTTTGAGCGGGTATTCAACTATCCTGCTCGACTCGACGTCAAATTGCTTTGGTCTCTCCCGCCGGACCACAGTGCGCGGCTGCTGCAGTTGCACTCGCAGTTGCAGTTGCAGCTCATCCACTTCGTTCCCCATGATGGATTATGATTTCTCTGCATTTCATTCGCTTGCTTCTATGTCAGCAACCACTCCCTCCCCCTCCCCCTTGCCTACTCCCCTGTGTGTCATGTCTGCCCGCCTTCAAATCAATTAAAACTTTGCGCGCTGTCAACGCCAATTTCAACCTGCAACCTGCAACCTGTCAGAGGACACCTGGTCATGTTTGGCGCAGTACTCGACATGTCGCTGCATGTTCAGACATGTTGTTGTCACACTGACAGCTAAAGCTAATTAAACAGTTTGTATTACGCAATTCTAGCACAAAATTAAGCGTTAATTTACATGACGTTTGCCCAGTGGGGCGGGTAGGAAGTTGGGTCTAACTCCGCCAAGTTGTCGCCTCTTTGAGTTGCTCCGAATTGGCGTTGCAACATGTCAACAATGTGACTAAAAAGTGACGCAAAGTTGGAAGTCCTTAGAGATCGAAAGAGAGAGAAAGAGAGAGAAAAGGAAGAGGGAGCAAGCGAGCAGGCGTCGAGGGATTTTTGTTTATTGCACCAAGTTAACCCTTAGGCAGTTGGTGGGGGAATTACGTATTACTATGTTGGCAAAGGGAGGGATTGACTGGGAAATTCACTGCAACTCTGCTAAACTTGAATATACTCTGTATCTCGGGAAGCCTTCGGGGCTTGCAAATTCTTTAGTTACTTCCTGATAATATATAGTTAACAATAGTTTATCTAATTTTAAGTTTATCTAATTAAAAGTTTATTTTGGAAACTCTTTCAAAAGTTTTCCATATCTTATTTGATTTCCTTGCGTCTTAACCTACCCGTCTTCCGTTTCCGATCACTTTGAGTCACTCCACATCTGTCTTTCAAGTCCAGTCAAGTTTGCGCCAAATCCTTTGTAATATAAATTCATAAAGCGAGCGATTTCAAGTATCCCCAGTACATTTAACCAAAATTCGTTTTAGTGCAATGTTTTGTTAGGGGTTTTTTTCATTTTTACAACGAAACTTTACAACACTTTTCGGCGTAATAATACGCCTTGGGCGTGAGTTTATTACATTTTCTTCTGGCGGACCAAATGAAGCTGTTGGCAATTTGGTTTAGTTTGGTTTTGGGGCGGGAATACTCTCTTTCTTTTCACTTGTTTTTGTTGTTGTGCTTGTTGTTTCTTGTTTAGCAGTAACCTCGTAAAAATATTACGGGAGGCGGCACGGGGGCGTGCCGGTTAGAGCCCCCGGTCAAAATTTTAATTAGAGTGCGCCACGCAAACATAGTAAGGGTACTCACACTCACACCCGAAACTGGCACACTCGCTCGTCCCGTCCGGCCGTGCCTTGTGCTGCCCGTCGAAGAAGCGATACTTTACGGTCTCTGTTTCGGCACACAATGTTTATGTTTGTTTGTCATACATGGCAGAGTCCCCGGCGCATCGAACGGTATCCAAATAGGGCCTGCAGCGCATTGTGCTCGCCTGCCATGGAACCTGCCTGGCATGTGTGGACCCTGCCGGACCAGCGGCAGCGTGCAGCGTACTGGGCATGTCCGGCGAGCGAGGCGTGCATTTTCCGGCTAGTGCTGTGGCCACGACTGCTGCACGCTTGCCTAGCTATACCCTGGAAAGCAGTGGGGCAGAGGTATACTCGCGCTTAGACTAAGCTCTACATATTATTTATGATTTAAAGCGCATATAACTAATATATTATAAGAATAAACCCTATGCTTGCTGCAATTTCGCTTGCCGGACTTTATAAACTCACAGATCTCTGCTTCTAAAGCAGTTAGACCTCTGAAATTTGGCAACAAGTTGTCCATATATGGAAAACAGCTAAAGCACATATTAAATATATAGTATCACGCCCCCTACTCTTCAAATTTGTAGAATAAGACGATATTGAAGTTTAATATTCGTATTCCCAGGATATGTTGCAGTCCAATCATTCCCTCGCCTATCTCACTTGTTTTTCCTTTACCAATTTTGTTTCCTTTTTTTTTTTTGGGGGGGTGGGTGTGTGTGGAAGTATATATTTTTTTCCCCGAAATACTGTCGAAAACTTGAATGCAAATTCGTTTGGCCTGCGGTGCTGTCGAGATCGTTCGCTACGACCCCGAAAATTCTGTTCATCTTCAGCTACTCAGTCTGTCGAGCGAGTTTTTTGTCGATTGCAACAATACGACAATCGATAGCTTGGTTAACGGGAATATTAAATCGTGGGTTTCGAGTGCGGGCGAGTATTATAACTCGATAGTCGAAATTTGTGTGCTAGATAGATGTGTACACCCTGCAATCTATTTACGGCTTATGGTAACTAACTAAACAAACAAACAAGCTGCAGGCGAGGCAAGCAACGGTAGAGCCGACTTATGTTGGAGTAGGGCAAGGTAATCGAATTTACCTAAATAAACGCTATGCATAAGGTATACAAGTAGCTGCAAAACAAATTTAAGGCCTGCAGCTCCACAGGATCCCGAGATCTTAAGGTATTACGCATGCAAACTTAGAAAACACACAGGAAAAGGTAGGGAAATGGGAAATGTAAGCTAAAATTTTAATTTTAACTAAGACTAAACGGAATAGTAACAGTACAGCACTGTTTATCCAAACTTCCTGAACAGTTCGAGAGTGTTCTCGTTTTACAGTTATCTGCAACAGGAAATTGGTTTATTTGTTTTAGTTTCGGGCATTACGAAAAAATAACAAAAAACTTGTAATAATTTCATACTTTTCTTGAAACTTTTTCAAAGCATAACGGATACTCTCGCCGCACCGCGTAACTGTACCCAGTATGGGTTGAGTAGAAGGGGGAAGAATAGCGGGAACACTGCGCAGACTCGCCACATGCAGCACACACAGCATCCACAGCAGCAGCAGCAGTAGATGAGCCTCGGCTTGGGATTCGCATCAGTTGCGCGTTGGACACACGACGGAACAGTTCGCCTCTAACGGGATATGTGTTCGGTGCGGTACGGGAACCAAAAGGCGCCTCTGTAGCCACTGTAGCTGCCTTACCAAACCGATTCCGATTCCGTTGCCAGTGTTGCCTCTCAGGTGTTTCAGCTGTATTTGGCGCCAAGTTGGCCATTTCGCGGCGTGCAGAGACAAATTGTTTATCTTGTGTCAAGTGCTGAGAACACATTGCGCCGCCCCCTCCACCTCCATCTAAACTTCTGTGTGCGTGTGCGTGTGTGTTTGGTGGGTGCCGTGTGGCGCCGTCTGCGGAGTACTTAGCCAAACAGTCGGCAGGCACCTCCAGAGACTGCTCCTGCCTGCCTGCCTGCCTGCCTGTTGTTATTGTTCTTTTTGTTGTTGTTGTTGTCGTCGCGCGGTTCCCCAATCGGATGACATTATCTGAGCCCCGCGGGAAGTATATCTGTGTCTGTGCGGCGTCAGCGTGTGTGTGTCTGTGTGTGCGTGCAAGAGTGTCGTCTATGTGAAGCGTCTGCCGCGAGACAGACTCAAATTAAAAGCGAGCAAAGTCTTCGCACCTCGGGCCGCCTCCGCCAGGCGCGGGCCTTTCCCCCACTCAGCTGCTGCTCATGCATCTTTAATCAGCCCTGATGAATTCGGTGAATGTGCAAATGTTTTGCAGCGCATGAATAACGCATTGAATAAGCACTTGCAGGCATTTGTCAGCGCAGCATAGCGAAAAGCGAGCGAGAAAAGTGAAAATTAAAGTGAAATGCTGCCGACGCGATAGACGCGACAATTGAGATAAATGCGACGCAATTAAAGCGAAAATCCCTCTTCTCTTACTGGATACAGGCCAGGCCAGGCAGCACGACGCCAAGCGAATCGAATTGAGCACATAAATTGAACTCGAACCACGGTAAGGCTGCTCCAATATAATGTCTATTTATAAGAGCTTAAGATGGCAGAGAATTTCATTTATTAACTTAGTGTAGCATGAAACATGCATATATTATGTTAGCATATCTCATTTGGATTTACTTTGCATACATTTGAATAAGACTGATGGTACACCTTGTTATTTACTGAGCTTACTTCAAGTTCGTAAAAACTATAGCATACATTTGAGGGCAGCTGTTTCCAGTACGAAATCACATAAACTATTGCATACCTTTTTGGGCATTCTATTGTTTTCATGCTCTAATTACATTTGCACAAGTTAAATTGAGAAACTATGCCACTCCAGCTAGCAAGTCTTCTGGTCCCCTCACATAATTGCATTACCCCCATCCCCACTTCGGCTCGACTTGTTCTCTGCCTCGGTAAGCTCTACTGTGCTTAGGTTATTAGAGAAATCCGCTTAACTACATTATTATCCCCATTTGGATTGCACAACACTTTCGTTTATTTGTATTTGCATTAAATATCAAGACGTAAATGGCAATTACACTTGTGGGCAAAAGTACTCGCACAACTCGGACTTGCAGTCGGACTTCTTTGGTAATCAGTTGGAATTACATATTAAATGAAATATTTCTGCTGCTTAATTAACTGGGAAACTCGGAAATCACCTTAATTATTTACTCGAGGAGCCACCAGGCAAATTCATTGGCCCTTCACACACACACCCACACACACACACTTATATATGTATGTGTGTGTGTGTAAGTTATAGATGGAAGAGGAATCCCTCCGGGGTGGTGCGGTAAACGAGAATGGATGCTTGTAATTGCGTCTGATTTATCTCAATCTCATTGCCGACAGCTTAAGGCGGCAAGAAAAGCCAGGGAAGTGGCGAGGAAACGACAGCGGGATGGGGCACGTGTCAGCTGAAGTTTGACAGAATAAAACTAATTTAGATAAATTATGACCAACGTGTTTATGCCGCTGCTTATTGATGTACCGCAATTTGGTCGAAATTACTCAGGCACCCCAGACGAGTGGCGAAACCCTCTTTGAAGGTAACCCTGGGTTAGCTTCAAAGGCACCACACAAATGGGGCTTTACAACTGAATTTGCGAATCATGAATATATTCCCAACGATTCCCGAACTAACTCTAAACTGTTTGTTATGTATGCTGGCCATAAAAAAAACCTTTTGACCATTTCAGTTATTTTTTTTTTTGTTTCTTTTTGCCGACCACATTGCGGACAACGTAGGGGAAAACTTTTACGGTTTACTATTATATATGCACATTATATTATTACCAGCACAGCACTGGTATACCTACACATGATTACGTCCTGCCTAGCCCCAGCACACACGTCTCGAATTCCCCAGAGTCATCTCTTACTGGCAGGATGCCACACTATTTTTGCGCTTCATTTGAGGCGGATAACCGCAAGAAGAAGTTTACGACAAACTTTTCAACCTTTGACTTTTGCACGGCTCGAACAAAAAGTGTGCCTAACTTTGATTTAAACCGAAGATGAATTCGGATAATAGCAAAAATAACAAATAAGAATAGGATCCTTGCGTATCGTAAAGTATAGCACAATTTCGATAGTCTGACAATCTCGTCAGCAATTTAAAACATACATATTCCCACCACACTTTCGAATCGTGCTTTTAATTTATTCAAGAAATGTTTCTAGTATTTTATTATTAAATGAGAAAACAAAAAACACAAAACTCTTTGGTGCAAACAAAGGAAATTTATTGATTTAAATTAAACCATTTAATAGCTACCAACTCTTTTGTTTTTCTGCGTGCAATTTACCCTCTCCCTTACATTTTATCCGCATCCGTTTTTTTCGATTTATCTGCTTTCTTTTCCCATTGAATTTCACCAGTTTGGCGAACAGCAATCTAATGCAGCATAAAAATGCTTTTATGTTTATAATTGAACTTTTATGAAGTTTGTTTTGATGCTAAAAAAGTTATTGCCGTGTTTGCAATTTATATGCTACCCAGTCTCGCTCTCTCTCTCATCCCCTCTCTCTCCCTCTCTCTCTCTTTATTATTTTTCAAATTAATTGGCTGGCATTTGTGAAACAATTTCCGGTCAGGAATTCCAACTGCATCTCGAGGCAACAAGAGCAACATACGCGCCGCAAGTGCAAAAACGTAAGTGTGGGCGTGGCAACTGGGGCATAGTGAAAGAGAGAGAGAGAGAGAGGGGGGAGAGGATAGCTGGCGCATAGTAGTGGGAATAACATTGGAATTCTCGCATATATATTTGAAATTTGCAACTCATATGCACAAACAGATGGGCAAAGAGATCGAGTGTAATACGGGCACAAGGGCGTGACCGAGTGGGATGAGATGGGATGGGATGGGGGACGGGGGCTGGAGACAGTGCGGGTTAGTTCGGTAAGGCCGTGCGACGTGCAGGCCATTTTGACGCTACGTTGAACGTGTGTGCAGTCGCCCTGATGCGATTTGCCATGCATCGACTGGCCAAAATTTATGGAATTCCAAATGTTGACACAAACGCAAATAATTTAAATGCCGAGCGAGAACTGAACTGAACTGAGAAACATCCGACTCTATTCTCGCATGGTTATACTCTCCCTATCTCTCTCTCTCTCGTACTCTACTCTGCTCGCTTTGTGCGTACGTGCGGCAACTCTCTTTGAGCCCTCAGCTTCCAGTGGATTTCACACGGTACACGCTACACGGTACAACTCGAGCGCGCCCATTTTCACCTGCAAGCGGATGAAGCGGGAGGAGCTGTAGGAGACTCGCAGCTGCAACATGCTGGCACTTCGCCCACACACACACACACACACACTTTAGCACGTTCCGTCTGTATTTGCATTTGCATTCGCATTTGTTTTTCTTGCTGCCTCGCCTGAATAAATTATCCTGGCACGCTGCTCTGCATGCGAGTTCGTATTTCAATATTGCCGGTTTGGGCTTAAAGCAAAAGCCAAAACGTGCAGATTGTACGGACTCGAGCAACATATTCCAGTTACATCTACCATATACTACATACAATATAAACATGTGCTGTCACTTAATGCCAGGTAGCACTGTATGTAATCAAATTGCTCATTTATCCGGAATGTCTCACTGCAAGCTAGAGAATTGCAGCGAAGCGGATAATGCACAACGTTGCAATGTTGCTTTTCTACCTTCTCTTTGCTATTTGCTTAACGGATAAGGATTCGTTATGTTGTTTTTTATTACTACGTGCATGCAAATTGTGTTTTTCATTATCTTCTTATACACCTCGCAGTTCTCGCTAATTAATACTGAACGTGCTAGTTGAATCACTTCAATAACATTTAAAGATTGAATAAGACATCGACACATCGTTGTTTTTCAATATTTAAAATATTTCGACTGTTGGAGTTATTAAGGATCTACGAATTCGAATGGATGGTCCAAATTTTTGAACATTTTAAGCTGAATATGTTTTGATGCAGTATTAATCTAAAAGTCCAATCGTGGATAAAATGCTGTCTCCCATGAAAATCCGATGTTTTTTGACGAAGTTACAGTTCAGTGTTTTGCATAAGATCGATAAATCGATGCAGTAAAAATCCCCATTCATGCTACAAATATCGCCTCACGACGCTAAACGATACTTGCAGTGTTAGCCATAGACGAATAAAACCTATCGATATTGCAGCTGAGCACGATAGTTGCAGTATTTCAAGTGCAGGCATGCTTACACAACTTCAAAAGCTGCCTGCTATGTTATTATTGCTGTTCAGTCTTTTTATGCGCCCCAAAGCACTTACTCATTATCAGCGTACACGATAGTTGCATTAGTTGAACGGATAACGGATAGGGATTGCTTGTACCTGTTTTGTTATTGTTCGCATTGTTATTGTTTTTGCCGACTTGCCACTCGACCAGGGCCAGCCACAAAAGGGGCACCGCGAAGTGGCGCTGTTTGGCAATCACGGCTTTCCGTTATCGCCCTTCATTGTATTCAGATTTCTTTATCCCTTCTAATGCCAACCCGCTTTCATAATGTCTCGAGCTTATTCTCCCATCCTGCCTGCCTGCCTGCGCTTGCATTGGACCGAAGGCTGACTTGCTGCCTCTCGTCGGTTCCCGTCGTGTTCGTTTTATGGTTCATGTTCATGTCTTCTTTATCTAAATCATCCAACTGTGTAAATATTTGCCTCGCTTCCTGCATTCCATCCTCGTTATCCTTAAATCGTGCGTGCGAAGCTCGACAAAGCGGGCGACGAGCACAAGCACGACTGCACGGGAAACTTCTTGGCAAATGAAGAAGGCGTCGCCTCCCTAACTAATCCCCCCACCACCCTCACCTATCCGACGCCTAGTGGCATGGGCGGGCAGACGGCGCAGCAGACAACCCACTAACCCAGCGACCGTACGGGACTTTATTCTGGGTTAAATTTTGCATATAAAAGACAAAGCTGCTGTGACAGTCGTCTTTTCCCCCTGCACAGTGGGGCGAGTGCGCCGAGAATACGTGCGAATACATTAAAAACAGGAATGGGAAACAAAAAAATTCTGTAACCCGACATTTTCTTTTTAAAAGCATCTTTAATAATTAATTACCCCCTAGAAAGATTATGTATTTCTACATACTTAAAATCCCTTTAAGAATATCCCACTTTCAGTATTTTCACACTTGATTTGAAGATCCATTCCATACTGCAATAGATATTCCTCGTCGATTTCATTCGGCAAACATAAATCTCACATTACGCTCCGTTGTGTTTCGGGGCAAGGGGAATAAGTATTGCGCTTGTTTGCCGACAACCTGGGAAATTGCTCGAGCAAACAGCGAAAAGTGGAAAAGTTGCAAGACAAACAAGTAAGCGTGGCGCATGTGAACCACTGTGCACAGTGCCAACAGTTTCAACGGTAAACAATAATCGCAGCATTAATCTGAAAATGCGCACAAATCCGTCAAACTCAGAGCGGCATCGACAGCCGAGAGAGAGAGAGAGAGATGCTAGAGAAGAGGGCCGAAAGAAGGTGTAAGAGGGACAACAAAAGCGAAAGCCCAACAATGACAGACAACATTGGCGGAGAGATTGTCGGGCCCGCGCCATCATTAATTCTAAGAACTTGGCCCGCTGCCATTCCCATTCTCATTCCTCTGCCTGTCTTCCTGTCACACGTTTATCCTTTCGTCGATTTTTCAGGTAGTTGAACCGAACTTTAATACCCAATAAATAGCGCAGTTTGTCGTTTGTTTCGGGCCAAGAGGCGCATGTAATTGTTGGGCGTGGCAGCGCATATTTCGCATCATCATAAAAGGCAATTAGGCGGCATGACGAACAGGTTTATTGCTTCGAAAATTGTATTATCTATAATTTCATGCTTATGTTGTGCGATATTCTCGGCCACGCCCGCTCGCTCTCCCCCCTCTCTTTCTCTCTCCCGCCCCCTGTGTCTGCAAATTAATGGGGCGTGGCAACAATCAACGAGCTTGGCTCGAAATTGCAATCAGTATTCAAAATCGCGAACCTGTCAAATTGGGTCACGTGGAAAATGAGCGGGAAAATTAGCAAAGATAATATACGCTGACTGGAAAATGGAGTATCTAAGCGAAATTGATTTAGACTAAGAACGTTGTTAGATGATGATAGCACAGAATATGCTGAGCAGATCTGAACAGTTCTTGGCTGTAAAATAGTTGCCAAGAAGTTAAGTTTGATTACCAAATTTGAGAAGCTTGATACATATACTTAAGAGTTGGTATATCAAATTTCAGCAGCTGAAGTTAAGTATAGATTGATGTACATGCGAACCCAAGAGCTGCAAGCCTTCTCTCACAATGGGTTACGTATTTCACTACCAAATTGGTGTACTCCCTTCCGCTGAGAGCATTTTAATGGCCCTCTGATAAAACCAATCCCATTAGGGGACACTCGACTTGTTGAGAAATATATATGTGTGTATGTATGTATGTGGCATGCATATGCGGGCTGTGCCCACAAACAGATGCAGATGCAACTGTATCTGCCTGTTAGTGTAACTGTATCTGTGTGTGAATATATATGGCCCAAATGTTGGCGCGAATGTGCTTGTCGTATTTGCTGACTATGAAAACGGATACTCGATTGGGCACTCGACAAATGGACTGACTCCCAGCTCGGGGCCAATGGACAATGGGCCCAAAAGTACGGCCTTGGGGGGCGGGGTATAGTTTGGCTGGGCAATCAGAGGCAACACGAATACGAACACGGAGCGAGCCGTGTTTACAGAGCTCGCTACAAACCACTTGACACGAATTGCTTTATTAAATGGGCCATTGAAAGTGATTTGATTTAAAGACTTTGCCCACTCGACGAACACACACAAACACCCCACACTCCCGCACTTCCCCTGGCCCGCATTTGCTCGGCTCAGTACACAACAAATTTGCTATATATATATTTTTTTCGCTGAAAATAAAAGTTTAGCTTGGAATTTGCCTTTTGCTCGCATTATGCTAAAATGTTCGAAAAGTTTTCGCTGTAAGCCTCGCGCCGTACACCATTTCCGTCGCAACGCGAAGAAAAACTTGGAAAATGGAATGTCGCCGTCAAACTACTCGTATTATTATGTACTTACATTGATTATGCGTCTTCTTAACTTGCAGTTGCTCGGCAGCATCGACCGACCACGCGTAGCAGGCGAAGACGAACCCAAAATGGAAGCAAAATCCAGCTTAAGCTCGCAGGAGGAACGTGCTCTCAAAAGTTCAGGTATGGCAGCATAAAATCATTGGAAAACTTTTGAAATTTTCAGCTCAGTTCTGTGTCGAGTCCCGTTTCGGATTATCTCCAGAGATTTAATTAGAATTTCCCCAAAAATCCGTGTGGTATAAACAAAAAGGCAAAAGCTTTCAACGGATTTAAATTGGTTTAGGTTATTTTATTTTTTGTTTTGGCTGCGCAAAGCTTGTTGAAAGTTTTGATGATTTGTTCGGAGAGATCCGATAAAGATTAAAATCGTAGACGTTGTTGATTATGCGAAAAGTTGCCTAAGTAGCAAAGTGAACTACTTATCGGGTGGGCTATAGAATGAATCCTGTTTGATTTTGTACAAATCATGCCGCATAAATGATTGATATTGTGTTCTCGGGATCGTCATGTTTATTGCATTGAATTGCCTCTTCAAATCTAATATTACAGCTCAAGAAATTTGCCTTGGTTTTCAATAAGCATTTATCTGTGCGTTCATTTGCCTGGAAACTCCATATAATGCCAAGTCAACGGGTCTTAATGGAACAATTGAATTTGTAGCGGCAACTTCAATTGTTTTCACTGGCAACTTTGCACTCTCTCGCTCTACCCCTCTCTCTCCCTCTCTCTCCCACTCTCTCCCTCTCTCTCACCCAGCGCGAACGCGTAGAACAATCAAAAATTGTGCTTGGGCGACGAAAGAAGTTCAAACAGAGTAAAATCAACTTGCGAGGGTTTTGTTTACTCACTGTGCGAGCGAGAGCGGAACACTGTGTGTACACTGTGTCTGTGTGTGTGTGTGTGTGTGTGTGTACTAACTTTGCGGGGGGGTGTTCAGTATAGCCCACACCACATGTGGGCTGACCTCGCCGCGCTCTCGCCCCGCTCGCGCTGTCGCTGAGCTAAGCAAACGTCAAGCGGCAGCAAGCTGAGCGTAAGATGTGATGATTTTCGCAGTTCGAGTTTTTGCACGCAGTCGCCAGTTTTCAGTTTTTCCCTTCGACTTTTCCTCCTTTTACCTTTTCGACTTGGACTTGTTTGTGCAGAAGTTAAGGAAGGACATAAAGCGACGGGCATCCTGACTGCCGTCGACCTCGTAAAAACTGTCGTCGTGCTGGCGGTTACCGATATCGAGAACCAGACACACACACACACGCATGCCGACACACACGTATACACTCTCTAGCAGAGTCGTGGAAAATTTAATCATAAGCACACAAGAGGATTACGTCATGCGGTGATAAGCGGCGAAAAAAACAAAACTATTTGTTGTGTTCCCTCGCCAAGCCGCGTCTGACTTTCAAGCGAGCTCATTAGGGGCAGACGCGGAGAGCAGGAGTGGTGGCTCCATTTTAAAGCTCCGGCACTAAGTCGTCACGGTTGCCTGCACTACTACTAGATACAAAAGTATCTAAGTATCTTGGCATCTGCATAAATCCGCCAAAGGGATGCTTGGTTTTTCTGCGAAAATTCAATCTACACGAGACTCGGAGCAGTTTAAAATAACAAAGCTGAAAGCGCTCCAGCTCGCTCCAGCTCTTCGCCTGCCCATTCCCAACCCCCTCCAATCCTCCTCCTCCTCCTCCTCCTCCAGCCCATCCCGAAGCAAGTAACAGACAAGATATATGCATGTATATGTCTACAGTATGTACGCACATAAAAAGGGATACATACGTAGCGAGTGGAGTGGAGCGGGCAACTCTTGCGTTGAATCTTGAATGTTTGATGTGCCACCCACAGCCTCGTGCCCTGTCGCCTTGTCTCTGCGGCGTGTAAGCTCTTGGGCAGCACATTTTTTGACTAACGAGCCGCATTTCGGTAATCCGTCCCTTGGGTATTTGGTATTCGGCATGGAAATGTTAAACCGTAACCAAAACCAAATCCAGTTGGCAGACGCTCAAGGAGACGGGAGCGGCTGGGGATGACGAAAACGAAGACGACGACGCAGTCGCAGCCCATTCCGGAGCTCGCAAAACGATTAAACGAACCATTGGCCATCGTCATGGCATTGATGCCTTGGCTTTTCCCATGGCTTTCGCCTTGACTCCGGCCCATTGCGGCGTCGGGTTTCCCGTTTTTCCGTACTTCGTTTTAGCGTTTGTTTTTATATTTGCGATATCGCACCCGAATTAATACCCGGACAAGGCCTTAACACGCCGTTACTCTGAAAGTTGCGCCCCGCCCATCGACTAAGTGAGCGCGTGACGGAATACTTAAGCCGGCGAACTATAAACCCGCACATATCGTCCGGATCCTTTAACGGCCCCTTTGACCTAAGTCCAACAAATGATTATATTGCACTTGCTGCTGTCCGAACTGATTACAAGTCGTTTGCCAACGAAATCCAGAGATAATGATCCATAACTGGGTAATAAACTTGGGACGAGAACCAAGCGTAGCATATTACTCAGTTTCATGATGCTCTCAAGAAGCAAGGCTCATTTATAGGGTATTTTCACGCAGGTTTAGTTAGCTAGTTACAAAATTAAATAGGGAGTACCTAGATTTTATATAATAGCATGCACATGCCAAATTTCATAAGCCTAGCAACTTTACTAACTGAGATCCATCAGTTTTCAAAGGCCAGCCCTTTCAGCCTAGCTTTTATAAGGTTTTTAGTAAGTCATTGAGATTGGTTAGACGCATAGGTAACTTCATAAATCCCTCTCTGTGTATCGCTATAAGTTGAAGTAGCTAACTGCGGGTTTATTTTGCTACAGGTTTTCCCTTTTCCATAGGGTCGTCCATCTTCAATCGGTACCCCATTTGCAACTTTGATCGATAGTATCTCTCAGCCATCGATAGCCGCCATAATGGGCTGTCAATTCGGCGCCTTAACCCACTCAACACGAGTGGATAAGGGTGCTTCCCCAAGGTGCCCCAAGCGAGACTTCAATTTCCTAGGCCGACACTTATTTATTTAGGAAGAGGAAAAGCGAAAAGGAAAACGAAATGCGAAGCTCCGATTGGCGATTCTAAATGCAGGTGCGTCGCTCTTATTAAGAGCACATAAATCATCATCTCAAGACGGCGTCATTGCACCGAACAAGGGTTCAGGCAGGGCCAAGAAAGGGGGGTGGAAGGGGACAATGTCAGAGGGGTCGCAGGTCGTGGAGGGCAACAGGGTCGTGTTGTTAGAGGGCAGAGCCGCATGTTAACACAAGTGCCTGCCCCACGGGCCTGCATGGGCAACAGGCGACGCAGACAAACAAACCGACAGACAAACAGGCAGGCAGACAAACAGGCAGGCAGACAAACAGACAGACAGACAGACAGACGGAGAGACAGACGAGGAGAGGCCCAAGCCGTTTTCCGGGCAAGCAAATGACCTGGAAAAGCCAAACGAAAGCAAACGCACAAAAGAAATGCGAGAGAAAAAAGCTGGAAAATATGAAGGGGAATATGAAGGGGAATAGTCGTGGGGAGGGGATGAGAGAAATATGGTCGCAAGAAGTGCACAACAACTTGGCAAACGGAAACAATTGCAATGACTGAGCAAATGTTTAGCAGCTGTCCCCGAGGCGGAAAACCCGGCAATCCGGCAAGTCCCCTACCCCTACCCAATACCCCTTTCTCCTCGCTGCCACTGCCTGACAGGAAGTCACCCAGCTCCCGTTGGGGTTTATCTCTCATGCAGATTTACTTCTGTCTCTCATCGGAACTAGAAAATTAAGTTCGATTTCGTTGTCCAAGTGGCAATTTTCCAATTGAGCACCAGGCAGTTTTGGCCCGAGTTGTTGGCAAGTTAGCCCTGTTATGCCCCAACCCCTAGCCCCTTTCCCCTCTACACCCCCTTGCTGCAACGCATACCTAGGCTAATTAGCTTAATGGCCTCGCTCACGGCACATAAATTATACAAGATTACAAGGCGCCAAAAAATTTGCATTCACCTGAAACTTTTAAGCCCCCCCACCCGCCTGTCTTTCTCCCTGCATCCCTTCCCGCCTGGCAAACTGATAAAATTATTGGCATGCCGCGTAAAGTGTACGAAAAATGATTATTATAATTATTGTTACTGCGCTGCGGTCGTTTCGGGCAATCGATAAACCGACGCACATGGCGTAGAACGGGATAAAATGGCAATTAAAGCGTTTTTAATGCAACTGCGAGGCAGAAAGCGGAAATTAATTACATAATTAGTTGAATGAATGAACGTGGAACGTGGAACGTGGACAGCACCAGCAGCTTTGCCCGTCGCCGATCGTCATTATCCGCTTGGCTCCGGTGCCTAGTGTGTTTAATTTATGTTTATTTCAACATATTCCACTGCAATTGGCGCGCATATTTCAATTTCTCTTTCGCTGTTGTTTGCCATTTCATCCTTAATCAGTGCGCAATTTATTCCAATTTATATTGCAATTATATATTCCACACACACACCCGACGCTGTCAGTCGCAGTAGGTGCCACACATGTGTATTTATTATTATTATTATTTTCCATTTCATTATTAGTGACGTATTAATTAATTTTAAATTATTGAACTATTTTTTTAAGTGTGTCAATATTTTGTAATGCCCAGCAGGTAGGCGAATATGCAAAGAGATTTACCTTAAACAAAGTTTTATTTTCAGCCCTTAAATTGTTTACTTTTATTTGTTTTTTCTTTTTGTATACAGCTTTTTCTTATTTATTTTCATTAATTAAATTGTATACACATGTTAATGCAGGCATTCTAAAAAAAACTGAATAAATAAAATTCCTTTTCTGCTTTCTCTTTATTCTTTTCCGCCTCGACTTTCTTGCTCTGTTAATTGATAATAATGCCGATAAAATGTTTTTTATTTTGATTTGTGACTCATTCTCTGTTTGCGCCTGTTTTATTATCTCTTCCTTTTCGGCACATGTCTCTTTTCGAATTTCTTTTAATTACCCTAATTAATTAAGTTAATTATGGTACACAAAAGCGCTTTTAAGGCGTTCTCTCTGCGGCTTAGGCGCGTTCTGTTTGGTTACTAATCAACGCTGGCCGTGGCCGCTGCAGCTGCAGCAGACAGACTTATGCTTTATAACCATGTATCTGGGTATATTGTGCGATGTATGCTGTATACAATATGCAAAATATTTACACTCGTGCGTATACGTATTATTTGAGGCCTAATTTACATCACACATACGCCCCGTTGCCCTGCAGCTTTTCTGTTAAATTATGCAAAATACATGCAGACACATATGTGCCGAGTTTATATAAACATAGAGTACATACGCGCGCACACACACACACACACACACACACTCAGGCAGTCATATCTGGTACGCTTTAAGTCGGCGAAGAAGAAGGTGCTGCTGCTGCTGCGGATGCGTGCGGCGCCTTGCAGACTGTGGAAAGCGATGAGGCGTGTTTTGATGTGGCAATGCCAACAATTAACACAAATAGCTGACAGTACACACATAGCGACACACACACACACACACACACACATGCACACACAGCTGTAGTCGTTACGAATGCAGCTGCTTTTGCACTTAGCCTGTTCGCCTGTTTCTGCATTTGTCAGCAATGAAATGCATAAAGTGTCCCAGTGTGCGAGTGTGTGTGTGTGTTTGAGGTGTATTTCGGGTGTGTGTGTGTGTGGGTGTGTGTGCGCCTGCAAAGTGCACTCACTCGGCTGACAACTGCGAACTACTTAGGCATGTTGCGCTGCTAGTGACAAGGCGAGGCGACACATTCAGCATGGCACTCGGAAGCATAGGGCGGGGGCGTGGCATCCAGGCGAGGCGGGGTGACAAAGGTGTTAAGAAAGCCATTTCGCCTGCTAATGAGTGTCGGTGCAAGTGTATACACACCGTGTGCATGTGTGTGTGTGCGAGCGAGTCCTTGTCTTCGTCGTCAGCGTCTTCCCTCGTCGAGGCTTGAGCTGAAGAGCAAACAAAAATGTTTTCATGTTTGGGCATGTCAACAGATTTGTGCCTTCCCCAGTCTTTCCCTCTCTCTCTCCCCCCCTCCTCTCTCTCTCTCTCTCTCTCTCTCTGTCTTCCTTTTCCTCTACAACCTTTTCCTCCTTGCAACTGTTTCACTCTCTTGTGTGCCAAAGCATTTTGCTTAATTAGTTGCAAACATCAGAGCGGAGAATCCAAAAGAAATTATCCACCTCAGCTGCAGGCGGAGCGGGAGTAGGCGGAGCAGGAGTGGGCGAAGCAGGTGCAGGCTGGGTCAGCGCATAAGATAGAGAGCCAGACATACCATCGGGTTAGACAGCTCGCATAATTATGCGATAAACCGAGGCTTCTGTCAAAGTTTATGCCTCGTCTCACGTGGCATTTACGAGCTGCACCTTTTGCGGGCCAACTAAGGGAGGAATTAGGGGGGGAGGGGGGTGGCAGCGATAAGCAAGTTAAGCCCAGTGAGCTATGACACACACACACACACAGGTTTATATATAGGTATGCCATATATCTTGTCTGGGACAGTTTTGTGGCTGCAAGGTGGCCTTAAAATGTATTAACAAGCTCAGATTGAAGAGTTGCTGCGGCAACACAGTGGCGTAGCTTAGGGGGGGGCGGCATTGAACCACTCTCTCTCTCTCTCTATCTAACAGACTTATCGGTAATTCAAACTGGCATATCTAATCCGAAAACATTTCAAAAGTTTACACCAACCCCCACGCACTAACACAAAAGTTGCCTACGCCCTTGTCTAGCTAATGCTCTCAGCTTAACCCTCTCTCACTCTGTTGCTGCTTCTCTTTCATTCTCGCACGCAGAGAAACTCAAAATGCTGGATATCACGCGAGACAAGCCCGTCAAGGTGTCCGTCAAAGTGGCCGTGCCAGTGCGGGATCATCCCAAGGTGAGTCGAAGCGAGCCGAGCTAATGCTGCTCCCACTCATTGGCTATGTCTATCTCTTTCACGCTATCTCTCTCTCTCTCTGCCCCCTTCACGCAGTTCAATTTCGTTGGCAAGCTGCTGGGCCCGAAGGGCAACTCGATGAAGCGCCTGCAGGAGGACACAATGTGCAAGATGGCCGTGCTGGGACGCGGCTCGATGCGCGACCGCCGGAAGGAGGAGGAGCTGCGCGCCAGCGGCGACAGTCGCTACGCCCATCTCTATGAGGATCTGCACGTGGAGATATCGACATTTGCGGCCCCGGCAGAGGCACACGCGCGCATTGCCTACGCGCTGGCGGAAGTGCGTCGGTTTCTGGTTCCGGTGAGTCTTAAGAACCCTCAACTCTTGCTGACCTGCTTTGTGCCAGCTTTGTGCGGTTCGGGCAACCCTTCTGGCCAATTGGCTTTGTGGGTACTTCCGCTGCAAACTGTTAAAGTGGCCAAGGCGAAGACGTCTTAAAGTTGGCCCAGAAGATGCCGCCACAGCCGTGGCAGAGGGCAAAGAAGTGGGCGAAAAAGTGGCACAAGCAGCAGGCGAAGGAGTAAGAGCAGCAGTAGCTGAAGCTGGGGCAGATACGTCCGCCTGCCTGGCAGCTTCAAGGTTGCACTCGTTATCGACTGCAGCTTCCGTGCTCGGCGTGCTCTGTCTCCGCCTTCGCATCCACGCCAACTAAATTTCATTGTGCTGTAATTACATTTGCCCGCGCCCACTTCAGTCCACCCTGCATCCCTGCAATGTGCCCGTTCTGCCCTGCCCTGCTCTGCCCTGCCACCAACCCCCTTTGGCTGCATAAACTCGATGCTGTCGCTTGGCACGCCATCGTAGAAGCGCAGCAGCTGGAGAATGGGAGCCTGCTGCATTACTCATGGCCAGCTCTTGTCACGCCTCTGCTCTCCTCAACTATCCTGCGTCCACGCGAGCTGCGAGCTGCAACGGCAACCGTTTACCTCTTGCCTGGCTGCCCATTTACAATTCCCGCAACCTGCTCCCTCCACCTGCCTCGCACATGCTTCACATGTCTCGCAATGATATTTTTATTTTTATTTATTTTGTTCCCTTTTTTCACTTCGTTGTTGTCGCTGCTGCTTGCCACCTCAGCTGGAGCAGCACGTGCAGGGGGAGCAGTAGGAGCAGCTTACTCCTGAAATTGCAGTCATATCTGTCTTCTTTTTTAGCTCGAGCTGTGCAGCTTCCATCACACACGAACCGAGCCGCAGGGTCCGCTTTCACAGCTGCAGCTGAAGAGGCAACCCTAAAGAGGGATTCTATTCTTGGGCAAAGGTTTTACAGCTGCCTCTTTTGCAGCTTTATTTCAGGTTTTAAAAACGCAAGAATTTTCCTTAAAGAGCTTCTGCCCTTCTCCCTCCCCACTTTACGCCTACAAACTTGCCTAACAAGTTTTGGGCAACCTTTTCCCTTTTCATATCACGAATGACACCTCAACTTGAAGAAATTCTAACTTAAAGAACTCGAAAGTTGCCAGTAAACTTTATCAGAGACTTCATCTTTCTCGGCGATATCTCAGAAGTTTCCATTCACATGCGACTATGAGGCTGCTTTCATATCCTCCTGTTAATCTACACCCAAAGTATTCATTTGTATCTTTAAGATGCACACTGGGCTGACAGTGAAATGTGAGCTTTGAAATTTATAATTACTTAGGATCAGTTTAAGCTGTCAACTCGTTTTTAGGTGCTGTCAAGGCAACCCTGCAGGCAGACAGGCGTCACTAGAGGTGACACTCGACATGCACATGCACAATTGACAAGCCAAAGATGCGAAATGCCCTTTCAACTTAACGAGAGAGAGAGCGAGGGAGAGAGAGATAGAGATTGAGGGGAAATGGATGAATTGACAACTTGTGCACACATTTCGAACGAAAGATAAACCAGTTTCAGCCAGTTTTGAATGAGTCAAGTCAACCCTGGAAAATCGTTCAAATATCGATATTTTTCGCAATTGAACTCCGAAATTACTTTGGATTCGATTTTCATGCTCTTCTTGAGCATACTTATCAATATTAGGCTAAAAAATAAAATTTTAATTTTTGAAAAAATTTCGAAATTTTTGTAAGGGGGTAGCATGGAAAAAATCGAAAATTTTCGAACTCCTTAAATCAATCAAATTTAAATGCAGAATCAATGTAGAAACAATACTATGATCAAAAAGTTATGCCCGACGAAAATCGATCGATTTCTTGCAAAGTTATGTGTGATTGAAGGACAAAATAGAAAATATAAGAGAAGGTACAACCCTGGAAAATCGTTCAAATATCGATATTTTTCGCAATTCAACTCCGAAATTACTTTGGATTCGATTTTCATGCTCTTCTTGAGCATGCTTATCGATATTAGGCTAAAAAATAAAATTTTAATTTTTTAAAAAAATTCGAAATTTTTGTAAGGGGGTAGCATGGAAAAAATCGAAAATTTTCAAACTTCTTAAATCAATCAAATTTAAATGCAGAATCAATTTGGGAACAATAAAATGATCAAAAAGTCATGCCCGAAGAAAATCGATCGACTTATGGCAAAGTTATGACCGATAGAAACCAAAAAGGTCAATATAAGAGAGGTGCAAACCTGTGACATCAAGGTCAACAAGTGACGTCATATGCGATTGTTTAAGAGATGAAACGGAAACCAGTTAATGCTGACTAAACGTAAAATATATGACAAATCTGTGCTGCCGACTCAGCGGGAACGCACAACCAACTATGGATGGCTCAATAAAACAATTTAATGGCTAACTGACAGTTAAAGTTATGGTCAACTGAACAAGATATAAGAACTTTACTTTTATGCCATGAGATTTTTGGCAAAACGTGCTGGGGGGAGGCGTTGTTAACCCCAGATAGATTATCAACTCAATTTAACAGCTAACCAACAGTTAAACTGCTGGTTAACTTTATAACCGATTGTGGTATAAGAGCTGCGCGAAAACGTGCTGCCAACTGAAGCATGGGAGCGCTGCCAACTCGTCAAGTGAAAACTAAAGCAATTTCGCTTTCAAAGCTGGAACTGAAGCTGAAGTTCGTGTAGAACAGCGGGCCTGAATAAGTAATTGAGTTTGAAGACTTCGCCTTGGAAACGGGCTGCGTGTTGTCAACATGAGGTCTACCCCCTGTAACCCCACTCCCCCCCCATGGCAGGTTTGTACCTGCACCACAGGCTAAGACTTTCTGCGCACCGTTTAGGCCTCTACCAAGAAAATCCCATAACTTGGCAAGAATTTGCGTAACATGTGGTTGCAGCGTGGTTGCTCTGGGCAAGCGGGGCGGGGGATGGGGGTAGGTAGGGGGAGTTGTGGGTAGGTGGTTAAACCTGCGACACAACGCTGTCGAGTACATAAATTTTCCCTGGCGAGTTTTGCTGATCTGATTACGACCAAATTTGCATAGAAATTATTTCAATTTCCAGTTGAAGCATAAACCATTTGAGTTAAGCGTGAGGGGAGGGTTGAGGAAAGAGGGTGGCAGAGAGAAGGGAGCAGGGAGTTATGTGCAGGCAGCTGCGCCATAAAAACGCTCGAGCTCATGTGATTTGCAGCGGACGCCATCGACCTGAAATCGAATGAAATTAGTAGACAGCAACGCAGCTGCGGATATATAATGTATCTCTCTCTCTTCCACCTCCCCCTCCCCCTCGCCCTCCCTCTCCCACGATATATCTACTATATGTATATGTATCTGTGCATTAATGTATCTGGGGCAGTAACTCGCTTAATGCGCCTAATGAAAAAGTATCCTCTTGGCGCAGTTGTCTTCGCCGTCGCCTTCGCCTGCAGCGCCAAATGTGCTTGGTGTATCCTTTGGCTCCTTTGGGTGCTGCTGCTCCTCCTGCTCGTTCATAATTGCATTAAGCACTCACACACACACACACACACAGATACTCGCACACTCGTGCATCGCTGCGCTTCAACGCGCACGCAGCCTCGACAGCTCGAAGGGCGCGGGCGGCCGGGCGGGCGTAGGATGCGCGGGGCTCGAGTGGCTCGGGGGATTGTGGGGCTGGAGGTTGGCCTCGCAAACTTTTAATTGACATCCAATAAAATTCGCATTTATTACGCGCGCAGCCTGAATTAAATTTAATTGCTCGACGAGGCAGAATGCACTACGCATTCTCTGTCTCGCTCGCGCAACACTTTGGCTGTCTTTTTCCTTTTGCTAATCCCCCCCCCTTCTCGCTCTCTCTCTCTTCGCAGGACTACCACGATGACATACGACAGGAGCAGATGTGGGAGATGCAGGCGCTCACCTCGTCACCCGCAGCTGCCGCCGCCGCCGCCGCATTGGGTCACCTGGACGACTCGCAGAGTCCGCCGCATCCGCATCCGAATCGCAGCATGGGCGGCGGCCTGGCCGACATGGACACGTCCAACGACGATAAGTCGGAAAACGATGCCAGCGGCATGGACTGCCTGTCGCCGGACAAGCTCGACTGCGGTCAGTCCTGCAGCAGCAGCAGCGGCGAGACACAGCAGCAACAGCAACAGCAGCAGCAGCAACAGCAGCAGCAGCACTCACATCCGCATACGCATTCACACTCGCATCCGCATCCGCATCCACATCCGCATCATCATCAGCCATCGCACTTCCATCAGCTGCTGCAGACGCACGCCGGCGTCGGCGTCGGCATTGGTGGCGGCGCTGCAGCTGCGGCCGCTGCTTGTGGCGACCATCTCGCCGGGCAGGCGACAACTGCAACTGCCACGGCAGCAGCAGCACGTGAGTAGCTTCAGTTCCACTTCGGTCGAAAGTAATTAGCCCAGAAGTGCAGCTGGGCGAGGCTGAAGGCGGCAGGGGGCGTGGCAACCACAATACAAATGAGCTGCCTCGTGAATTGTAATTTTAATCCGCATTAATCGTTGCCAATTTGCAGCTGGAATCGTCACTTGCAGCCATTAATCGAATGAATATATTCATTGCATTCGTTAGGGTATTCACACCTTCAAGCGGGGCTCAACTAACCAGGTATAAAGGGTTTAGTGCCTCTATGGTTTCCAATAACTACTGCAGTACTAGTATTAACATTTTACAGGGTATCTGCCAGCTCAACTAGCTGCCTCTTTTATGCGAAACTGCCTTATACAAAACATAGTTTTTATTTCTTTAAAGGCAACCCAAAATTAATATTTATAACTCTTACAGGGTATTCAACAGTCGTGCAATTGCTATCGACTCTTAACAGCTTTGCTTTCCACATAAACTGCTTATAATCTATGTCTCAGCTCTTTTTTTAAGCCCTAAATCAACTTCAGCAGCTTTCACAGGGTATCTATTAGTCGTGTATTTATAAGCAAGCAAATTCCCTATAAATTTCTTATAGATTAATTCTCTCTTAGCAAGCTATAGTTCCAATTTAGCCGACTTTCTTTGCTTGTACAGGGTATCTGCCAGTTGAGAAGCTTCTCTAATCACACCAACTCTCTCTTCCCATTTCTTGCTCCACAGTTCACACAACTGCCATGGCGGTGGCGCTGCAGCATCAGCTGACCGCAGCCGGCATAGCTGGCGGCCTGCTGAAACCCGCGTCCGGCGTGGGCGGTGCCATGTCCGGCCTGCAGTCCGCCCAGAGCGGTGCCTCGGCCCTGCAGTTGGCCGGCGAAGGAGATGCCGGCACATCAACTCTCACACTGCTCGAGCCACCCGGCGCGCTGCTGCATCCAGCGCTGCGCAACGTGAAGGCCATCAACATAGGTGAGTGCGCTTAGCCCGAGCCAGGCCAGTGAGAATGCTCCCCGAATTCAGCTCCGTTTCTTCACTTACAGGTGGCGGACTGGGACGCAAGCGACCGCTGCTGGGCGTACCCCGATCCGGCATGAATCCGACAAAGCGGACCGTGATGAGCCTGCTGGCACGGGCCAAGAACTCGCAGGCCTTGCACACGGTGCGTCAGCCCGTGGTGACTGCGACCAGTTTTGCCGAGTAACTAACCGACTTTAGACCGATACCCTACTATTTGCAACCAGGTAGTTACATCTACTCTATATCCCTCTGTCTATCTCTCGCCACACAGGCCGCTGCAGATGCTCGCCTCGCCCTTCATCATTCCGCACCACCAGAGCATGGATCAGTCGATCATAGCGCTGCCCAAGGAGAGTCTCGCCCAAGGCGTCTAACCCTGCTTCGACTCCAACGATCGTCCGATCCGAGCACCAGCGTATCGACTACAATTTGCCCCGCCTCCTTCTTCTAAAGACACAACCCACACATCCAGACACAACTAAGTTAAGGCCACGACGCGAATCCAACGACGCTTTTGGACGCAACTGTACGTCGCTGGCGGAGAGCTCAGCGCCGATTACCCGCAGATACCAGAGAGCCTGTTCAAGTGAATTATGAATAAACGAAACGAGTATTTTTAATGCGATGTTTTATTTCGAAAACACCCAAAAAACCAAAAAAAAAAACAAACTTAAGAACTTTAAAATACTTAAAAATATTTAAATAAAATTAAACAAAAACAAAAACTAAATTAGTGTCAAATTAACGAACAACTTCAATAGAATTACAATGTAAACGCAATTACTTTAAACAAATTACTTTAAATATAAATATACACACACTCGAGTACTATATACTATATACACAACGGATATACATACCATATATACACTGCTGGCACGCGAAGGGAGTTTAAATAGAAAAAGAGATTTCTTAAGCGAGAGAGCGGGAGGTAGAGAGACGTTAGACAGCTAATCTAAACTAAACTTAAACACACGCCACATAAAAATCGATAATAATTTTTGGAGTACTTTAAGAGCGTAAATCGAATTCGATAGCAGTCGATAGAGATCGATAGAAGCACAGCCGGAGATCAGTACAAGAAAAGGCAAAGAGAAAGCCAGACCATTATAACGAATCCTCCCCCCAGCTTACTTTGCGCAGAGAGAATAATAGAGAGAGAGTTGGAGAAAGGAAGAATCCCGTTTTCGGATTTCCGTATAACCGGATTCCATTGATCACAGCGATCCCACCGCCTTCCGCTTGTTTCATGTTGTTAGTGAAAAATGTTGTTTATAGCGTAAATTATTCGGTTTCAGTTTGATAAACAAACATCGAAAATGCAAACAGAAGATTTCCAAACCAAGTTAGCGTACAGAGAACAGCTTCAGCCTCCGCCCCGTAAATTCCAATTATTTTTCTAGTTTTATCCGATAGTTTTGAATACGAAATGATGATAGTATGGTCTTTATATATACATATATATATTGCAGAGTAAATAGCAAAGTGCTTGGCTATGTTGCGCAATGAGAAGGAAGCTTTCGAATACTCGAAATATTTATTCACGAATGCGTGCGAATACTTGAATCTAAATGTGCACTCGAAACGCATTCTTAGCTAAGAAATAATCGCAAAACGAATACGAATACGAATACGATAACGAATACAAAACACATACATAGAGTATTACTATATGCATTAATGTTCAACCGTTTAATCAAAAGGCATATTTACAACTTAAAATCGCGAAAGCGAATAATCCGAATAATATTCATATTGATATTGATGTTGACGCGAACCGTGTAAAGTCCCGAACAAAAGTAGAAACCACAAATTGAATACTCGTACCTACCACAAACCACATAAAACATACTTACTAAATGCGAATAGATCGAGAAAGTAAATAAAACAAAATACTTGCATGTAGAACTCAAAATGCGAATCGAGTCGAATCGATTCGAAACTTGAATGAAACACAAAGCGCATAATGCGAATTAATCTATTGAATAATTATGGTAATTAAACACGATATTGATGTGAGAAATTGCAGCTACACCACCTTCGACACAGCTTCGAGCTAATCCCAAATAAATGCAATATTTTAAAAATACCCAAAGCCAGTATTTTTTGTTAACTCGTCTCATCTCAATTGTTATCGATATCATTTTCAGAGATGGTAATGAGTTTAGTTCTTATTTATTTGTTGCCTTCCGCCAAGTTATCAATAATATGAATGACGGGCCAACCAGCCGGTTGGAAAACGTCTTATAAAGAAGCGACGCATAGACTCCATAAAAATATTAAGCAGACTCAGAGGACAAATAAATTGCAGGAAAAACCAATAATTCCTGCACACAAAATTAAACAAGTTAGTATCATCTTACCGACTACATTCATGAAGAACTCACTCGGCGGGCACAATGTGCAATGTGGGGCAATCGATGAAGCACACGGCAAAGGCCAGAAAGATCAAATAGCCGACTGCGAGGTTCAGATAGCTATTTCGAAATCCATGTTTGATGAGATTAGCACGTCCCGTTTTGGTCATGATCAGATTCACGCACTGCATTATGATGACTGTGAACAACGTGACCGACGATACCTGATGATCCAGACGCTCGCGAGCACTATATGTCTGCAAGGCAGAGAAGTACTTAATACACATGTAGATAGATCTGCTCGAAACTCACCCATTCTTGGCCGTACGAGTCGAGAAGATCGTTCTGTGACTCATCATACCAATCGTCACGCAGGCCAATCAGGGTGCGCGGCAAGAATCCGTTACTGCCCATGCACGCAAAGTAGGTCATAAAGATGGCGCCGGCCTCGATGATGCCCACTTGCATAAAGACCATGATCAGGAGACTGAGAAAAAGAAATGGCAATGAATGAAATGAGGACGGTGCATGGAGACTAGCAACCCACACCGGGTTAATCAGCTTGTCCTGAAAGACGCGCGGCTTCTGCTTCATCACGTTGACCTCCTGGGGCTCGAAGAACAGCGAGAATGCAGGTATCTGAGAAGAGATCTGTTTAGAATAGCAGACAAATGCATTGGATTCGACTTGAATCTACCATATTGATCAAAAAGTCACAGAGCAGCGATACGATCAGAAACAGGCGAAAGGGAATGTGCAGTATGAGTGAGGATAGCGGTATAAGGATCATGGCCAGATCGGAGGATAAAGCATAGGCAAAGGCCTTCCTCATGTTCTCGAAAAAGAGGCGACTCTCGGCAATGGCATCGATCAGTGTGCTAAAATTGGCATCGATCATGATGAGATCAGCGCAGTATTGACAGGCCTCCGAGGAGGCTTCGTCTGCCACGCCCACATGCGCACGCCTAACCGCCGTGGTGTGATGCACCGAACTGCCCAGCATAGTGACCACAGCTCCCAATTCCTGACAGACATCGACAATCATGTGTCGCTGCGCGACAGCAACATTGGCAAACACAACATCCTGATGGGCTAGCAGCAGCTGTTTGATGTCCCAGCGCTGATGATGCTCCTTCTTCTCCCAGCTGGGCATGTGTATGACCGCGGCTGTGACCATGCTGCGATTCACCTGCGACGTCGGGATATTGAGTCGCGCAGCAACATCCTCGACCGTCTCGCTGTCCGGCCCAATGACGCCCACCAATCTGGACATGGCACGTGAGAAGCGTTTGCCCAGTCGAGTGAGCAGCACGAGCTTGATGCCGGCGGAACGACAACGTTCGAGTGTCCAATCAATCTGGGCAAACGGTGGATCGTAGACTGCAATGAAGCCCATAAACTGCATCGTGTAATCGTACGCATTCAGGAATCGCACAAAGCTTCTGCTATTGTTGATGCTAAAGTCTTCGGTGAGCTCGGCAATGATCTTAAGCTCCTCTGTACTAAGCACATGATAGCCAAATGCAAAAATATAACGTCCCATATCGCTGAGGGCGCTGGCCGCACTCACGATGGCTTTCCGATCATTCGGCTGTAGCTCAACAATCGGGCTATTGTCGTCTAGCTGGTGTGTGCTACACTGGCGTAGCACACGTTCCACCAGACCCTTCATCAGCAGCAGATAATCCGTGCTACCGTCCGGATTGAGAACCGAATGTACCGTGGCACGCATGTTGTCGTGGCGATTGAAACTGGTGTAGATGAGCCGCTCGTGTTCGCGTCGCACCTTCTTGACACTGGGCAATATAAATTCGCCAAACTTCAGCATGGCCACATCGTGATCGGTCCCGTAGAGGGTCTTCAGATGCTCGGGTACACCACGCTGTCCGCTATTATGGTAGGCATCGTTGCATAGTACCGACACCTTGATCAGATTCAAGAATTGCGTGCTCATTTCACGTGCGCTTAGGATGCGACCCTGCAGCTGCCTACCCTCCACAAAGACCTCCGATACGTCCCAGTCCTTGCGTGTCAGGGTCCCGATGAGAGCGCTGCAAATGACCGATGTGGTGCCCAGTGTGTGAGCCGCCTCCATGTTGCGCATCACACAGCCTCGCTCCAGCAGACACCGCTTGATGTGCAACATGCCGAAGAACAGAAGAATGGGCAGATATTGCGGAGCCAGTGCCATGGCCAGGCCAATGGCCAGCTCCAGCATCATGGTCAGCGGCAAATCCACGAAGCTTAACGAGTACAATACTACGAAGAGCATGGCAAAACACACAATGTGGGTGTAGGTAATTACCTGATGGAGATGGAGAAAGTGTCTTATGTCTTTCAATCGATTACTTATTCACACCATCCCGCCGTCTCCGTCTCCGTCTCACCTGATCCACGAGCATGGCTGCCCGGCTGTGGGGTCGATTAACCATGCTCAAACCCGCCATAACGCCAACTTCCGAATGATTGCCACTGGCTATAACAATGCCCATACCACGACCCTTCATCACGTGGCTGCCCGCCAAGCCGACGTTGGGCGCCCACCACTTGTTCGGATGGCTCAATTCGGGAATAATCACCTCGGGTTGCGAGATGCCCGTCAAGGCGACATTATTCAATTCGAGTTCGTTTGCCAGAAAAATTCTCACATCGGCCGCAATTCTCTCGCCATAATTAATACACAATATATCGCCCAAGACAAGATTCTCGGCTCGTATAATCTGTTTTTGCGAATCGCGTAAAACGGTACAGAACGTAGGCATCAGATCCATGAAGGCCAAAGCCACGCCGTACTCATCGCTCTCGCTCAGATAGCGCAGATATCCGGAGATTAGGAACGTAAGCAACAATATAACCGCATTGATTACATACTCATTATTGATATTGCCATCGTTGACCTCGCGAAACTCCATAGAATAGAGTACCAAAGAATTGACCATGCATACCAATAGAATAATCCCAAAATATCGGAAACAATTTCGAGCATAGTCGAACAAAGCCGGGTTCGGCTGCTTGGGCAAAGTGAATCTGTTCTTACCGTCATGTTTCAAGCGATCCTTAGCCACTGTCGAAGCCAAGCCCTGAAGTATATCAAAAATGTATTATTATTATTATTATTTCCATTACCTTCTTCTATTTCTTTACTTCGATCGTGCTAGTCTGCAAAAAATTGCAAATATCGACAATATTCCAGGTGTGGATATCTCCGCGCCAGGCCTGATCGGTCCACCTCCGATGATAGGGTTTCCAGAATGTTTGGTTAAGAGGAGGTTTCTCCATTTTAATACAGTGAGACTGAGCTAATGATTATTGCCTAAAACTCTATTATATAATACTAAGTCCATCGCCAACTATTCAAACTCGAAAGCTTGAAGTTTCTATTGGGGTTTCCATTGGTTTAACTTGTCTATAAGAAACTTTTCAATATGTACTTTAGCTTTTTATGTTTCAATTTCTAAACAAAGCAATGCGGCGTATAGCATCATGAGTGCAGCATATATATTCCTGTGAAATCGATTGATTTTGTTGCCGCAACTCGACAATAATCATAAAATTTGCCTCGATACGAACACATAAAGTGCCGGATGCGACAGCCGCAATACACACAGATTTGTATTGCGTTTCCTACTTCCGCGGCACCCTGCTGCGAAAACAATCTCAAGCACAAACAAAGTTGTATATATGAATGCATATACCTTTCCATAAAATTGATATCGTTTGTTTGGCTTCTGTCGCGCTTTATGGCCACATTTAATAAGCCATTAAAAGTTGATTGCTCGAAAGTAAAGCGAACATAAAACATGAATTTCTGTGTGAAAAACAATATGAGTACATATGTATACATGCGGATATGGGCCACAGTTAACCATATTCCAGACAGTCTTTGATAAGCGAGACATGGAATTCGGTAAAGTTGGTCTTACTCGGAGATTCAGCATGCTCCAATCGTAGCAAGTGTCGACTTTAAAAGCGAAACAGCTACACTTATATTAACAGAACACAACATTTTTTTATACAAAAAAAAACAAACTCAAACTCGTAAACCAACAATATCTGTAGATAGTTGGTAGAATCGCTAGTTAAAACATTAGGTGTACAATAATAATAGTGTTACACTAATCAAATTCAAAGTTACCTATTCGACTTTCGTGTTCGCCGGGATTTCGAGAGCAATATGAGGGTCTTGCATGTAATCTATCTAGCTCTGGTCATGCTTCTGCCGGCCTGTGGAGAAAGAGGGTTTTGTAAGTGGCAACATTGGCAATAATATACATGATACTATTTTCCTTTCTTTCCGTTCTGCAGATAATATATTCTGTTACTGGGATATGAGCTCGTTAGGTCGCAGACTACAGGCCAATTTTCAGAACTACGATGTTGAACCGAAATACTGCACACACTTGATATACGGTTCGCTTGTGCACATCGATGCGAGCGGTATAGTTGAACTGAGTGCTTTCAATTCTCAATGTGAGTACTTGTATGAATGTTGAATGAATGCGAAAATGGAGTATTAATCTATTATGTGTAGCTCTCATGAATTCGAAACCAATTAGCAGTTTCGTCTCAATTGGTGAACCGAAAAATGAATCCACGTTTCCGGCAATGATGGCCGATGCGCAACAGCGTGATAAGATCTACACGTCGCTCCTACAATTGCTTTTCAAGTTGGAATTTCAGGGGGTACAGATCAATTGGAGATTACCAGCCGATGTACAGTCCGCAGATCGCGAGAATTTTGTGACTTTTCTACACGAGCTTAGAATAATGTAAGTCGAAGGTACCAGGTCCCAAGCCAATAGTGACTGATCTCTGATCTCTGATCGCCTATCCCCCGTCTAGTCTCGCCGAACACCATTTCAATCTGATGGTCGCGGTCTCCGCACGCCTGGACGCCAAGACTCTGATCGCCTATGACATTCCCAAGATTGCCAAATATGTGGACTTCATCAGTCTGATTCCCTTCGATCAGTCGCGATCGTCGAGCGAGTACCTCAGCTGCAATGCACCGCTGCATGGCGATGCCAGCAACAGCATCTCACGTGCCGTACTTCATTGGGCAAAACATAGCAAGACGCCATCGAAACTGGTCTTGGGTGTGCCGCTATTCGTACGCACCTTTACAATGAAATCCGGTATGACTGCGGTGGGCGCGGAGTGCAAGGGTCCAGGGCGACAATTGCGTGGCTCGATGGAACCAGGTTATATGACCTACGGCGAGATGTGCCTGAAGGTGGGCAAATGGCATAAGGAATACGATAACGTGGCTCAAGTGCCGTATGCCTACTTGAATGATCAATGGGCCAGCTACGAGGATTGGCGCAGTATCGGTGCAAAAATGCGTTTTATAAAAGAGAAACAGTTGAACGGCGCCCTGATCTGGTCGATCGATGCAGATGATTTCCGTGGCGGATGCGGCGAAAGCAATAGCCTGACGCGCGTCATTGTCTCGCTCATTGGCGATACGAACGCGCTGACTACGAGGGAACCATTTAATGAAGGTCACGGCATATGTCCCAAGGACGGCTGGTTCCGTAATGCCTGGGAGTGTAACTACTATTATCAGTGTCTCGACGGCAAGCGCACTGACTACGAGTGCCCTAAGGATATGTTTTTCGAACCGAAGCTTGAGCGTTGCCTACCTGAAAAAGAGGTCAACTGCCCGCAGGACTTTGTCACCTGGCGTCCGGGTCAACCGGGCTATAGCCATGAAAATTTCCCTCTCAATCTTAAGGTTGTACAGTAGATCGCTCTAGCCACACCCAGGCCCATCCCGTTCCCATTGTCCACTGTTTGGGCAATTGAGTAAAATCACAAGTTTCGATTGTGCTGTCAAAAATAAAATTTCTTAGCAATCGACCAGGTCGGAATAGTTGCAACTGTTTGTGTTGTTGTCGAATAGTAGACCTTGCGGGCAGTCGAACTTGTAGGTGGCACCAGCATCGCAAAAATAGAAGCGTGACCAGGTCTGCTCGTCTCGCACGTAGCCAATGTTTCCCGGGCAACGATATGCAGTTCCTGCAGTTCCTTCCTCCAACGCATGCGGTTCTTCGACCAGCCCAGTTGGCGTTGCCTTGCCGAAGAGCACGTGATTGATTTCGCGCAATAATGGAAACTTAGTGCCTCCACAGCTGCCACGAAAATCATCCGATTCTAGTGACCAGATCATTATGCCACCCAGATTGTTTTCCTTAACATATGCTGCCTTCAGCTTTAGGCTTTGTGCGTTCTCGTAGCCCACCCAATCGCGGTTCCTGTAGGCATACGGCACCTGCTGTGCTGCCTCCCACTCAAGGCACCACCGTTCCTTCTGCACGAGCTGACATAGCTCGTTGTAGCCCAACACGCCCGGCTCGCGGGAATAGGGTCCCGCCATGCCTCGTCCCACATGTGCAGCTCCGGGCATATGATCGTCGGCCGAGGCCAAGGTGAAGGTGCGACCGTAGAAGGGTACGCCGAGCACCAACTTCTCTGGCGGCGCACCAGCTGACAACCAATACTTGACAATGGCATCCACGTTCAGTTGCAGCTCCCGCTGCGTCGTATCATTGGCTCCGGCATAGAGTGGCGCATTAATACCCACTGTGGCATCCCAGGGACCGTGTAGATCGTAGGCCATGACATTGATCAGTTCCAAATAGGACACAATCGCTGGTATATCATAGGATAACTTTGCAGAAAACTCGGCTGATCCCACGGCAGCGCTGAGCATATAACCAAAAGGATCGAGACCCTCCTTGAGCTCCCGCAGAAATGTCACATAGTTCTCTCGATCCGTGTTATCTGTGAGGCTGTGTCGCTGTGCTGGATATTCCCAGTCCAAGTCGAGACCATCGAAACCATGACGCTGCACAAACTGGACAACCTGCTCGATGAAAATGGCACGTTTTGACGGATCGCTGGCCACAATGGAGAAGCGCTTAGAGCCCTCATTCCATCCGCCAACGGCCAGCAGAGTTTTCAAGGTGGGATTCTTCAGTTTGAGCGCATTGAACTTTTTGATATTTCCAAGTCCCCCGTTCTCCTCCAGATCCAGATAGGGATCGATTATACGCAGCTTGCCAGTCTCTTCGATGCCCAGAAAGGCGTAGACCAAGTGTGTGCACAAGAACGGATCGATATCCTCGACGCCGAATCGTCCATCGTCCAGTCGATAGACAGACCAGGTGCCCTGATAGCAAACGACGTTCTCTAATATTGATAAGGATGAGTGTGAATAGCAGGAGCAACTGGGCTCTACTCACTTCGAGTCTCAGCCTCTGCTGCGGCTACCATCAGTGTGAATATCGCAAATAACGCTATATAAGTCCACATTTCGAAGCTGTTTCACAAAAAATACTTTTCCATTTAACAACATTGTCGCCTTTTATACATTTCGATCGCGAAAACAGAACAACAAGATACAAGATATTCGATAAGTGCAAGACATTGTCAAATTCAAGTTTGTTTTGATGATGTACATACATGGTGTATACTTATGCTACAACAACGTAGCAATAAAAATAATCAGTGTTTATTCTTGCAGCAACAGCAAGGCAAATAAAATAAATACATGAATGACCTAAGACAGCGATATCGTTACACGATTTATTTAAACAACAGTTGAAGGCCGCTCAGCGTATGAGTGTGACCAGAGGCGGTTAAGCAATAAATGCCTAAAACTTTTTCAGCTTGGACAGCTGATTATTGCGTCGGAGCGCCATTTTGCGCAAGCGGCGCCAGTACTCTTTGGTATTGGGATCCAGCTCCTCCAGTGGCACAATTCGATCGGTATTCAGGGTCCACAGCCAGTCGGGATATTCCGAGTCTGGCTTAAGCTGAAACGGATCAGCATTAAGCCATTTTATCATATTATAATGCACTATGCAATACTCACCTTAATGTCTTCGCCGGTTTTCAGATAGTTACTGCCGCACACATAGTTAACCAACTTGTTGGCATCCGTTTCGACAGGAATGATTTTTTTCTCCATGATGGGTCCCAATTTGCCCAATTTTTTCTTCTTGCCACCTGTAATTAATGTTGCATTTCGTTCAATTATCTTCTGATTTCACACATGATTTTGGAGACAACTCACCTGCACCCGCAGCCGCTGGCTTGACCGCATAGTTGCGAATTGTTTGTGTTACTGTGGTTGCCGCTGTTAAACGCTGCCTCAGTAGACTTAAGGCCAAATTCAAATTAGACATTTTTTTTGTGTGTTATTGGTAGATTCGAAATTGAACTCAGAACTGTTCAGTAGGTGTTGTTTAGCTTCACAAATGTTATTTACAAAATCGTTACCAGCACACGCACTCGTTGTATAACAGAGGCATGCACCAACACAAACGGGCACACTTTCGGCTCACTTATCGGTAATCAGCTCTTGCCGGCAATTTTTCGATATCAAAATTATACAAGCTTACACCAAAACAAAACAGCTGAAATAAAAATGCCGTCAATGAAGCTACGGCTTCCATCAAACCGCACATTGGGTAATTTAGTTGCTTATGGCGCAATCTTGTCCGTATCAGCCGTTATGTACATGCGTTGGAAGCTACAAGATCGCGTAAGATCCGCAGAGTTCTACAAAATGGCAGTACAGAGAATGCGAAATCACAAAGGTGAGTGAAAATGTAAATAAATAAAAACGATCTTCATAAATACGATTGTATTATATATATTATAGGTGCCGTTGGGTTGATGGGCGAGCCCATAAAGGAAATGGGGTTCGATTTTTCGAATCCCAACAATATCTGTGATGCCGATCATGCCCAATTTGAGGTGAAAGTCAGGGGCCCAAAGGATAAAGGAGTTCTATACTTTTGGGCAACAAACCATTTAAATAAGGGTTGGCTTGTCGATCGCCTCGAATTGGAGGCAAATCAACATCCCAATAAACGTTTCCTGCTCCGCTCGAAGTCGACAGCAAGTGATGATCCGAAGGCCACAATAACTAATGAAACTACAAGCCAAAAACCTCCTGCAGAAGGACAAAAAGATGAAATGGCCAGAGCACCTCTTCTACAACCGGGAAAAGAACAGAAGCCCTACGTCCATACACTAGATGGCGGCAAAATGCGTTAAAAAAGGCATGCCAACTTAATAAATATATTTATTATCTTTAAATTTGACTATTCAAGCATATTCAACTTTTTATATTAAATTCATTAAATTTAAGTATACATTTTTTGTATTTTATTATAAAAATCCGAAGTCTTCTGTTTGTTAAACAAAAAACGGTTTTCGTTTTATTAGAATTAGTATAATTGTTGTTGTATGAAGCGCTCGTTAATAGTTTTGTAAATGTTGCAGTTGAATTAGTTAAATTATTGTTACATTTGTAATAAAAACGTGTATAAATTGTATTTATCGTTATTGTTACTGTTATACTGTTCTGTTGCCGTTACAATTTGCAGTCCCTCAATCGAGAGGCATGGGCGATATATGCATTTACATATATAGTATATTTATATATATATGTATTTATGTGTGTTTTACGGACCGATGCCTAGTCTACAGTTATAATACATTATAGAAAGTGCATGCATGCTACAATTAAAAACACTCATTATTTAAACGATAAAGGCGACTCGTGGTGGCGATTGTGACTCGAACAATCATCCTGGTTTAATTGATATCATTCATCATCAACATTTGTGTCCTGCTCGAGGCAGTATGTATTCATATTTGTGTGTTCGTATGTGTATGTATGTACATAAGCACTTTCATCGTAATTTAACACAAAAAATGTATGTGATTTTGTATATTCTGCATGTATATCTATATGTATGTATGTTCTGGTATAATAGGGGTAGGATAAGCAAATTAAAGACAGTTATTACATAAGCGCCAACATTTAACGATCGTAAGTAGTGTGTGGTTTTTGTTTTTGTTGTGTTTCTTGCTGCGATTCCCGTGTTCACTTTTCTCGCTTTGCCATTGCAAGTGGAAGACTGTTGGGTCTCTTAAGATGCGACTGCGCCGGGGGCGCCATTTCCAACATGCCAGAGCTGGGCAACGTACGGCATGCTGGCGTAGCGGCTTCGGCTACGGTATCATCTTCGTCTTCGGCTTCCGCTTGCTGCTCCTGTTCTTATTGCGTCTTCAACTCTTTGCCAATACTGTACGATACGATTTTGCTCCAATCGATCTTGGTTCTGGTAATGGGCAACTGTCGGCGCATCGCCTTGAATGTGGTATCAGACATGGTCTGATAGTTCTCCGATATAGCCAGCTGATACTCGTTCTCAGCCTCCTCGATTAGGCGTATCACCTCCTTAGCCAGTTGTTGTTCATTGGACACGACAACACTCTCACGACAATCCTTCGAAGACACCAATTGCACGTTGCCATCCTCGTAATAGTGCACCTGCACCTTCAGTACACCCTTTAGATCCGCAGTTCCGCTGCCCGTCTGGAAACTGACGTGCCACTGCGAACGCCACCGGCCGTTCCAGTAGTTCTTTGGCTGGAACTGATGGTCCTCAATGCAAATGGTCAGTGTCACCTGGTTGCCCTGCGATTTGCCAAACACGGAACTAACCTGTAAGTTCCAGTAATCAATCAATATATGATTATTCACCACACATAATTAGCTTTTGTTACTCACGCCGTGCCGATAGTGATTGGCAGTATATGCAAGAACTTCCAGATCGAGGGCGGCACGCCAGGGCTCTGCTAGGGCATCGGCCTCCAGGTCCTGATAGTCGGATGCCTCTTTTCTGAGGTGGTCGTATTTAAAGGCTTGTTTTGTGCGAGGATCATAGAAGCGTCCATTGCCTGCAACATACATAAATTAATAATTTATCATCAGTGTTAATACAAATAAATTGTAATATTTTTTGTACCCTTACGACGAAATGGATGAGAAATTCAGAAGAAAGAAAGAATTCGACTAACTTCAACGCAACCAAGAACTTAAAGTAAACAACGAAATCTTTGTTTGTCTTTAACGGCACGAACGAATGCAGTCCACCCAGTATATTGATATCGTTAAAGTGAGTTTTATCAATGAGTCATAAAAGGTAAACGTAATTCGTTAAAATACCTTTATACTCGTCGAAGAAAAAGGCAACGAATCGGGTGAAAATGGTTTGGATTTCCGATGTGCAATGGAATTTTATCTGCAGTTATTTTCTAATCTCTCCAAATATTATTTACAATTCATATGAATTTTGAATAATTTAAGGAATACCATTAGCTTCCAGCACACTAACAAATAAATAAATAATGCAAGTTACAATAGAACTTCGGTTCAGTTTCTATAACAACAGCATTGATAATGGACATCTGTTTTGAGGCTTATGCCCATATTTGGTAATGCGAGCCAAAGTCCCCCCACCACTGACTTGTAGACCACAGCACACGAGCTTTGTGCGCCACTTGTAATTCTGTATAATACATACCTAAATCATTATATTCGGAGATGATGGCGTAGAGTTCGCTGCCCTCTACGCGCACTGGTGTCAACTGATCCTTGTTGTATTGGGAGAAGGCGTGGCTGGCGCCATCCTTTAGCAGGGCGTCGTTCTTCAGTAGCTCGCGGACATCGTTGAAAACCTCATTGAATTCTCCGGGCGGTGCATGCACTATGAAGTCGGAGACAATGCGTACCTTTTCCGAATCTGAAATCTGTGTTTGTTCCATAATTTTGTTGGTGATTCACGAATATACGGGCAGTGTTTGGTTTTGATTTTTGTTGTTGTGATTTTTTGTTATACTATCGCAACTTTTGTTTTTGCGAGTATACGTAGTTGCCCGGCAATTAGATATTAACAGTCGTCCGGTTTTTGTCCAAAATTAAGCTATACTTGTATTTTTCTTTTAATAAGTACAAAAGTTAATTCGGCCTTTTCTTCTTTTTCCAGCAATTAATGGGACGACTGCGAACGATGACGATGACAGAGTTTTCGTTTGGTATTTTTTTGTGTATTTCTAAGCGATGATTAGTATTATCTACTGCAGTATCGCGAGAAAACGATATCTGCGGTATTTTAGTATTGTTGAAAATCATCGGTTTCGTATTGGTGTAAAGCTAAGCTGTTTTTGATCAAATCAAACAAATAATCCCAAAACTTTACAAACTAAATAACAAAAATAACTAGAATCAGAGGACATCCACTGTTAAAGTAATAAAGTGAACGCTTACTCGTTTGTGTGAACAGTAACAGCTATGGACCAATATAATTTTAAAATTGGCGCACTGCCGCTTACAGACGCTCAACAGTCCTGCACAGTTTAGATTACTTATATTCGATGAGTAAAAAATATGGCACACATCGATATTTTTAAAGTTGCTTGTTGTGATTAATCGTTGTCACGGAGTTACCGCTCATTTATCGGCCTGACGCTCATTCTGTCTCTCGCTGTCGAACTGTGCGGACGTTGATGTGTACGCCGTGTTGCCGCTGTTGTTTAAACTCGAGTAACGGTTGGTTTTAAACACGATCGCGACGCTGTTGTTGAATTAAATTATAATAATCACAAATCAGGAACACGTCCAATAAATATTCATCATTGAAAACGACTGAATTGCAGTGCTGTGAACAATTCTACGAATAAACCCTGCTTGTGAGTTGCAAACGTCAGTAAAAGCAACAGAAGTGCCTTTTCTCTCACTCTTACATACACACACATGCACGTACATATTCGTATATCGGGTTGGTAACAAATACAAGTGCATCGCGCTCTCTGCCGACCTCTGTGTGTGAGTGTGTGAAACCACTTTTTACCTGGATTTACCTGTTTGTGCGAGTGAAATAAGCCGAAGAGCCAAAGCAGAAGAAGAAGAAGCGAACAAAGCGAAGAAAGAATACGAAAGCAAAGTCGAATGAGTGAAAAAATATTCTCGAGTAGTAAAGTAAATGAAAATAAATAAAATAAATACAAATAAATTGCAGAGTGCGCGTCTCTCAATTGATTCGCCTCAAGTCTTGTTTATGTATTTGTGCCGTTGCCATGAATATGCAGTCTAAACAAACGGCGAGACACACGGCGAACACAAACAAACGAGAATCGTAAGGCAGACGGAGAGCAAGAAAGAGGGAGAGATAGAGTTCAATAGAAAACGTAAAATTGAAACGGTTCGTGGTGAAGTGAAGCGCGCGGTGTGAAGTGAACCTGTGATCGACACACATACACACACACGCACGCATACATATGAATAGTAGCACAGTAGAAAAATACTAAATAAAATACTAGTTGAAATACTGGGTGATTCATAAGAAAAAAAAGTTTACTTGGCGTGATGAGTTCGACTACATGAATTCCAGCACCCCCACCACGTATCCCTTGCCTCTCATCCGCCCGTGCTACGCAAAACGTAATGCAATGAAAATGTCGTTACAAACACCCAACAACAACAACAGCAGCAGCCACAGCAATCCAGCACAGCAGCAGCCACATCAACAACATAAGCGAAAATGTCGCCAGCATACGACAACGACAACTACGACAGCAACAACATGTTGCAACTACAATCACACCTGCCCCCAGACACGCCCACTCACCAGGCTACTGGCGTTAGCAGTCCTACTGACCATCTGTTCACCTGCCCAGTTTATCGAAGCCCTACAACCGAGCTTTACGGGCCTCGATAACTTTTCCGGCGACAATCGAAAACCCGCGTTCATAAACTGCGCCGGCTACGCGCCTTCCGTGAAGGAGGAACAACCGGAAAAAACATACGTATTCACGGTACACGCTGTAGATCCCGATCCGAATCAAGAGATAAGCTACAGTCTCGTCCAGTCTGCCTTCGATCGTCCCAAATTTTCCATCAATGAACAATCGGGTGTCATTACGACGTCGCATATCTTCGATCGCGACGAGCCGATACACGAGAAGTTCGTCTTTGTCACGGTGCAGGCCACGGATAACGGTTTGCCGCCACTGGACGATGTGTGCACCTTCAATGTGACCATCGAGGATATCAACGATAATCCGCCGGTCTTCAACAAGGCCATCTATGATGAAAAGATGTCAGAAAACACAATGGTAAGTAACGGGGAGGGCGAATACTCGGACGAGTGAGCAATGCTTCGCAGCGCTATGTGTAATCAAATGTGTGGACCTTGGATTACTGCCGTTTGATCTACATCTAGCCGCTGCGGGCAGAGTACACTCTAGGCTAGAGAATTCCAAACAGCCTGATAGTCTTTCGAGTTAGTTGCTGCTTACCCTCTCAGAATTTGCAACTTGTCCTGAAGTTTGAAATAGCTTTATTAAAGTCCTCCACTTGCATGCAAATGCTACTATTCCTAGCCTACTCTTTCCCGCCTACCTTTGGATCGGCGCGTGGGAGTGGGCGTTCAACTGGAAAAGCGGGTTCCACGCTGTGCTCGGTCAGTGTAGGCAGAGGCGTAGACAGAGATGGCGACATAGCTACAGGTTGAGTTCATTGTTCGCTTGGCGCGATGAGTCAATCGCGAAACCTTGAAACCCCACGGCGCGAACAGTTTGGGAAAGCAGCCAAACGAGTCTAGTATATCATTTGGGAGGCGGAATAAACGTTTAATAGGCAATTGTACTTTGAAATGCAGGATAATTACAATGCCAGCGGGAAACTATCTAGGAATTCTGTAAGACAAATTTGAAGCATGCACATTATTTGAGCCACCACTGTGCCGGAAAACATATGCAAACAGTTTCATTTGCTTTTATCAATTAGTCGTATTCTTTGACTAAACAGAGGGATCGATAAAATCCCCTTACGTTAGCCTAGTTTCTATTAGCTAAAGCTTTTCCGAGCCAAGTTTTTTAGTTCTTCATTGTACCCGCAAGAGGTTAGTTAGGAATATGTACAGTACTATCAAAGAAAATTAAAAGTAAAATGTGTAGATTTCTTTTTTGGCTACAATCAGGACAGGAAAGTGTGACCATTTCGAAATAGAGTATATATTGAGCTATTTTCCCCTATTTTTCTGCAAAACCCCCCTTTAGAAGCCCTCATGCTCATCTATTGCAACCGAAAATGTTTCTTCTTTTCCTGCTTGCAGCTGGACGCGGTAGTCATGTCGATCAGTGCCAGCGACTTCGACGATCGCAACAACAGCATCATCGAGTACGAGATATTGCGCGAAAAGGATTTCCAATACTTCAAGATCGACAAGGAGTCGGGCATTATCTATCTGCAGCGTCCGATTGATAAGCGACCTGGACTGGCGTACACGTTTAATGTGCGTGCCTATAACATTGTGCCCGATCCTCTACAGGAAGCACAGATCGAAGTGCGAATACGTGTGGTAGAATCATCAATTAAGCCGCCATCGTTTGTAGATCCCATCGATGAACCCATTTATCTAAAGGAGAACCTTACCAACTTCTCTCATCCAATTACCACACTACGCGCTGTCTCCAATATCGAGGACAAGCCTGAAGTGATCTTCGAGTTGATCACGGGTCGCACAGAGCAAACGAATGGCAAAAATACGTTCGTCTTCAATCAGATCGGTAACGAGGTGACCATCAAGTTGGGCAAGAGTCTCGACTACGAGGCCATAACGGAGTATACCCTCACGATGAGCGTACGCAACACTTACGAGTTGGCAGCAGAGCATCAGATTAAGATTAAGGTCGAAGACGTCAACGATAATATTCCATTCTTTACGGAGGTTAAGTCCGGTACAATTTTGGAGAACGAAAAACCCGGCACGCCGGTGATGCAGGTGCGAGCTTTCGACATGGACGGAACGTCACTTAATAATATAATCACCTTCGAGTTGGCCGATAATCGGGATTACTTTGCAATCGATTCGAAAACGGGTAACATAACCGCCCTAACGACTTTCGATCGAGAGGAACGAGACTTCTACAATGTGAAAGTTAGTGCGTCAGACAACTCCCCGTCGAGTCTGTTCGACAACAATGACCACAATCATGGTTATCAAGTGTTCCGCATCTCAATTGGCGACAAGAACGATCACAAGCCCCACTTCCAGAAGACCACATATCTGGCAGACAAGTTGCTCGAGGACGCGAACACCAACTACGAGGTGATCGAGGTTAAGGCCGAGGATGAGGATAACGCCTCGCAGATTCTGTACAGCATCGAGAGCGGAAATGTTGGTGATGCCTTCAAGATTGGTTTAAAGACTGGCAAGATTACGGTCAACCAGCGTCTGGACTATGAAACTATTACGGAATACGAACTGAAGGTACGTGCCTTCGACGGCATCTACGATGATTACACTACGGTTGTAGTCAAGATCGAAGACGTCAACGATAATCCGCCAGTGTTCAAGGAGGAATACAGCAAGACAATTCAAGAGGGACCGATCTTGTCCAATGATTGTATACTTCATATTGAAGCATATGATCCTGACATCAAGGATCGCACAGCCGATCAGCATATCACATATTCGATACACAAGGAGGATCACAGGAAGTTTCTGAGCATCGATAACTATGGTTGCCTGCGCCTCAAACAGCCGCTCGATCGTGACCCTCCCAATGGACACAAGAGCTGGCAGGTGCTAATCTCAGCCAGCGATCAGGATGGCGTTGGCACCAGCTTAAATTCAGTTAAGGCAGTGATCATCACGCTAGAAGACATCAACGACAATGCTCCGTTTCTCATCAACCAAATGCCAGTGTTTTGGCAGGAGAATCGTAATCCCGGTCAGGTGGTTCAACTGCTGGCCAACGACTATGATGAGCCACAGAATGGTCCTCCCTTCACCTTTGGCATCGATAGCGAAGCCTCGCCCGATATCAAGACAAAGTTCAGCATCGATAACGATTACCTGTTTGCCAACGTGCAGTTCGATCGCGAGAAGCAGAAGGAGTACTTCATTCCCATCAGGATCAGCGATGCAGGCATTCCCAAGCAAAGTAAGGTTAGCATTTTGCACCTGATCATTGGCGACGTCAACGATAATGCCATGTCCGAGGGTTACTCTCGCATCTTCATGTACAACTACAAGGGCGAAGCGCCGCAAACGGATATCGGTCGCGTGTTTGTCGATGATTTGGACGATTGGGATCTGGATGATAAGGAATTTGCTTGGAAGTCGAGTATACCACACGAACACTTCCAATTGAATCCGAGCACTGGCATGATCACCATGGAGGAGAACACTCCCGAGGGTGAATATCATCTGGAGTTCACAGTCACAGAGAGTTCGCCGATGATAATAGAACACTCCGTGGATGCCGATGTGACGGTGGTGGTGCGTGAGCTGCCCGAGGAAGCAGTGGACAAGAGCGGCAGCATACGATTCTATAACATTACCAAGGAGGAATTCATTAGCGTAAGTCGTGATGCGCTGGCCGACGATGCTTTCTCGCTAAAGGATCGATTGCAACACTCACTGGCAAAGCTCTTCAATACATCCATCACGAATGTGGATGTCTTCACAGTGCTAGAGAATGTGAATCGCACCCTGGATGTACGTTACTCCGCCCACGGATCGCCCTATTATGCACCGGAAAAGCTGAACGGCATGGTCGCCCAAAATCAACAGATGTTGGAGAACGAACTGGATCTGCAGATGCTGATGGTGAACATCGATGAATGCCTAATCGAGCGGCTCAAATGCGAGGGCTCGTGCATTAACGAGCTGCACAAGAGCTCCGTGCCCTACATGATCTACTCGAACACCAGCTCCTTTGTGGGAGTCAATGCTTTTGTCCAGGCTCAGTGTACTTGTAATCTGCCACCGGTCACGTTGCCGTGTCTGAACGGCGGCACAAGACGCTACGGCGAGTCGGATGCCTGTGACTGTGTCGATGGGTTCACGGGTCCACACTGTGAGCTCGTCTCCGTGGGCTTCTATGGCAATGGATACGCTTTCTATGAACCATTTGCTTCGTGCGACAATACACGGATTAGCATGGAGATTGCTCCGCAACACGAACAGGGTCTGGTCATGTATCTGGGTCCGATGAACTATAATCCGCTGTTGCCGCTGTCGGACTTCCTGGCACTCGAGCTGGACAAGGGTTATCCCGTGCTCAGCGTCGACTACGGCTCGGGCACGTTGCGCATCAAGCATGAGCACATTCAACTGCAACCGGGACGATCTTATCAGCTGGACATCATATTACAGCGTTCCAACATCGAGATGACTGTGGACAATTGTCGCCTCTCGACCTGCATGACCCTGGGAGCTGCAGATGGTCCGAACGAGTTCCTCAACGTCAATGCTCCGCTGCAGCTGGGCGGAACTCCGGTAGATCTGCAACAGTTGGGTCGTCAGCTCAACTGGAAGTATGTGCCCAATCAGCAGGGATTCTTCGGCTGTGTGCGCAACCTGACGATCAACGATCGCATCTACAATCTGGGCATGCCGGCACTCTCCCGAGAGATCGACAGCGGCTGCCAACGCGCTGTTGCAGTGGCCGTCAGCTTTGGCATCGATCGTAACTTTATCATTGCGATCATTACATGCATGGCTCTGCTGCTGATCATTCTGCTCGCGGTGGTGGTGCAGAAGAAACAGAAGAATGGCTGGCATGAGAAGGACATTGATGACATACGCGAGACGATCATTAACTACGAGGATGAGGGTGGCGGCGAACGTGACACAGATTACGATCTAAATGTGCTGCGTACGCAGCCCTTCTACGAGGAGAAGCTCTACAAGGATCCACACACGCTGCAGTCGGGCATGCGCGGTGATCCGAACGATATACCCGATATCGGTGACTTCCTTGGAGGTAAGAAGGAGAACTGCGATCGCGACACGGGCGCCTTCACCGTGGACGATGTGCGGCATTATGCCTACGAGGGCGATGGCAACTCTGACGGCAGCTTATCCAGTCTCGCGTCCTGCACCGACGACGGTGATCTCAATTTCGACTATCTGTCCAACTTTGGACCGCGATTCCGCAAGCTCGCCGACATGTACGGCGAGGAGCCCTCCGATACGGACTCCAATGTGGATGACGATCAGGGCTGGCGCATCTGAAGGAGGATTAGATAGTAGGAGTACGAAATTGAAAAGACTTTTACGTGCATAAGTTGTGTATGAAGGACACCCGATAGACGGGATTGGCCTAGCCGGTCCCCAGAAGAGACGAGACGCAGAAGACACATTGCAAATACACATACATACATTATATATATATATGTAAATGTATATAAAGATATATAGGTTTTATATCTAGGAGGAGCATTGCAAGGGCTTAGGAACACGTACGTATATTCTTGTTTGTTATCGCATAAAGTGATCTGATCTTCATCTTACGTAAAACAAGAGAAATGCTAAAACTCTTAACTCTAGTTTAGCGAAGCAACAAGCGAACAAACAGAAATTTACAATCTATATAAATATAGTATTTACTGCAGCATTGTTGTCTGTATTTTTCGAGAAAATATAGAATATACACAAATATCATATACACCCTAAGTATATCAAATTAATTTAAGAACTACGAAATGAGAAATCAAAAAAAAAAAACAACTAAAACTAAAACAGAAACGAAAGAAAATGGAAACAAATATTCCTACAAAAAGAAGTAAGAACGCATTGCATTTGTTTTGCATATTCCCAACATTAGTGCATAGAGTACTATATATAAATATTATATATTATAACGTTAATCAAATGTACAAGTACGACAAAAGGCATTATTCTCTATACATATAATTACAACTAAGTTTAGTGAGCGAAACTTCCTCCCACTTTAAGACAAGTCGATATATATGTTAACTCCTACTTTATTTATATTCAAAACTAAACCAGGAAAAATAGGAAAGAGAAAAACACATAATTTCCTAGGTTATTAATGTAGATTTCCTGTATAACTAGACATAATATATATTCTAAATCAAAAACTATCGAATCGAAGGTGTGTTCCATATATAGAAATCGAAATAATCAAGGAAACAAAGTTTTATGTGAAAATGAAAAACAAATATTTAATAAATAAATGCGATATGTATTTTTATAAGTCGTTTTTGTCGTGCAGAGAGAAAGTCCTAAAACTAAGCGAATTTTTTACATGCCAACGCAGCTGAATAACTTACGGAAATTTATTTATATAAATAAATTTACACACAAACACACACACACAATAATTGTGTAAAAATAAACAAGAACAAGAAAACATTAAAAAAAAATCGTTTTTATTATTATAATTAAATGGAAATGTATCAAGGCAAGAAGGGAGAGCGATAAGCCTATGTACGATTTCCACACATGAAGCCGCCACACTGGTGTCTCGCGCTATTGAGCCATGTTTGCCGTAGCTCGCGCGATCGCTGTACCCAGCAGCAGATCGTTTTCCATAATTGATGAGATAGTCTGCCTCTTCATACGGTTACTGAAGCTCCAAAAAAAACACAGACCGAAATTTTCGAATTCTGAATACAAATAAAAATTCGTAAAGGCAATGTTTACACTTCAGTTGAAGCAGTCGCGCGCGGGATAGCTCGTCTAATGGAAGTCATTGACTGGGGAGACGGGTCGTACTGACGACGTCGACTGCCGTGCGGCACGTTGGCGCGTCGGAGGAAAAGGCCCATTATCTTATCAGCGGGTCGAGAGTGGAAAGTAGGCCGACTGTGTCGACTCGTGAACAAATCGATTGCGGCACAAGCCGACGGATTACACTGGCCGAGGCGTAAGCGAGGCGCATTCGAGTAGTTTCAATTGGTGCAGGTGCAGCCGGCGAGGGGAAGCCAGTCTGCTGCCGACCATATCCAAGTCTCCATCTTGAGTGGGCTCGTAATTGCGGACCAGGGTCAATACGGGAGTCGCGTCGGGTTTGAATTGCAGCTGCAGCTGCCGCTGCCGCACGATCTTCGATACGCCTGTGTCTACCCTCTCTCACTCTCTGTCTCTGTCTCTGTCTCGCACGCGACCCAATTACAGCCCATAAAATGGTTTCCTATCGAGTAATAAAAACTCAGCTCGTATCAATTATAAATTCCCCTTGCCCACAGGGTATATGCCTAGTCGATCATATGACGCACTTTGTTTTTTCTTTCATTTGAACTTTTGTGGCCACCAGATGGTCATAAATTTTCCGAATATTGCTCTTCAATTGGATCTTGAGCGTATCGATGAGTTTTCAAATATAAAACGGAGCCGACGCCCAAATCAATTTTTTCGAGTGTACGCAAACGTTATACAATTCCCAGAAATTTTTTTATTAATTTACATGCGAATTCAGAAAAATACTCAAACCGAAAAAAAGGTTCTGTCCGGCTGCGGATTGCGGAAATGCCGAGCAAAAGGGACAGATGCGTTTCTATCGTGGCGAGGCGAGGCGAGGCGAATGTCGATAACAAAACACAGCTAAGAAAATAAAACATAAAAACAACAAAAGGAACTGCAAAAATTTCAGGCGAACAACGCGACGGCAGAATGTACGTAGTCCAGGTATAAAGAAAGCAAAGAGACTGCGACGAAGAGGAAGAGCTGAAAATAATCAAATAAACCTTCTGTCTTCAGTCGTCAGTCTTCTGCTACCTGTGCAGCTGCAGCTGCTGTCACTCAGGTGTGCCGGGCCGGACTCGGCACGGGATAGGGATTGGGATTAACATGGCGAGAAGCAGCGCACAAAGAGTAGAACGAAGAACATGGCTCGTATACCTGGAAGCAGCAGCAGCTGCTGCAGTTCAAACACACACTCTCTCGCGCAGAGAGATCTCATGGTCGATCACACAGAGGGAGAGAGAGAAGGCGAAAAAGAGAGAGGGAGAGAGCTACTAAGCTCCTCGTACTGCCAAAAAGCTTATAGTGTCTTCTAGTCCGATCATATTTAGGCAAACTTGCCAAATTTCCATGCTATACTGTCCTTAGTTTGTTGGACAGTCGCGCAGACTCGGAAATGTTATCTGGAAATGGTTTGCTGTCATTCAGGGCATCCTAAAATCCATAACTAAGGGCTGCAAATGCTGCCGCACACATCGTATACGCCCGATCTTGCCCTGACTATTTGACTCTTTCCAAACCTCAGGAAAAGGCTCGGCAATAGGAAATTTAGCTTCAGCTTCAGGAGTATTTTGCAGACCTTTCGGAAAATGACTCTTCAAGCAGTTGGAATATAGCTGGAGTAAATGTATCCAGCTAAAAGGGGCTAACATTAAATAAAATAAAAAACAAAAAAGCCCAACTAGTATGCTTGCTTCGACTGTTAACGGAAAAATGAAAGCAAATCTTTGTAAACGAACTTGGCCGTAGCCTGCAGAACAGAGCGAGAAAGGGAGAGAGAGAGAGCGCGCGCGAGAGAAAAAACCAGTATTTTTCGAACTGCTTGGCCCGGCTGTGTGTGTATCTGTTGAATGCGATGCTGCTGTTGTTGTTGTTGCTTTTGTTTTTTCCCGAGCGCACTCAAACCTCAGTTTGAGTGAACCACTAAGCGCCTGCTGCGCTTTGCCCGCTCATTCGCCAGCTGCCAAGCTTGACTTCGTGAACTGCTCTCACGCTCCCTCTCTCTCTCTCTCTCTCTCTCTCTCGCTTTCTCTCTCTGGTTTGCATGCTCTCTCGCGATCAGCTACGCGCCGAACATGTCACGCACGTTGCCAGCGCGTTGATATTGATGGGCACGTCGCGGCGTTTTACTACCTGTTGATGAGCCCGAGATACTGCCGGCAGCCGCTGTCGCTGCCGGCTGTGCTGCCGCGGCTGCTGCTCGGCTTCTCTTTGTCTCTGCTCTATACACTGCAATTTCGCATTGGCCTCGCTGCCTGCCCACACGCTCAGCTGCGCTTGTTCTTGCGCTGTTCTGCTCGGCTTGGAGGCTGCTGCCGCTGTTGATTAATAACGTCGTGGAATGCCGCCTGCACAGTGAGCAGAGCACAGCGAATAGCGAATAGCGCACACTCTGGCAAAGTGCTCATTAACACTCGCAGACTATTCATCACATTTTCAATTACCACGACGAGAAGACACCGAAGCTGGGCACAATGGACGCCCATTGTGCCCGGTTCTAGGCATGAACATGACTTTTGCCCAAAATAGACGAGCTTACAAATCGAGATACAGCACAGTCGGGGTTAACTGCGAGTTGATTCGCACTAAGGGAAAAGTAGTTTTCCGCTGGGAAAGCAGATCGAAAAATTAGTCAAGTTGGTATTAGGTGCAACAGTAATTCCCAAAATAAACGTTTTCCATGCCATGAACCCGCTCTGCCTCTTCAGTGTCCACTTCAAGCTCAACTTTCCCAAAAATGGAAATGCATTAAGCACTCGAAACGCACTTTTGCCTTTTTGGAAACTGAAGTTCTTGAAGTTTTCTATTTTTGAATATTGTAATAAAATGAACTATGAAATTCCATATTTACCCCATGCTACCCGCAGCGTACCCCCTCCAACTGCCACAGACCTTTTAGGACGACACTAATAACTCTATGAAGCGCGCTACGTGGCTGTCGTACCAACAAGTTGGTTATTAGTTGGCCAAGATGCCACATGCCAGCAGGTAGCACTCGTCTTGGGCCTGGCATAGAATCAATAATACAGATCTCTCATGACGCGCTCACAAAAGGGAAATTTCGTTCGAACCTGTGTAGAAATGTCCACTGTGTCCACTCACACGAGACGTGCCCGTCTCGTGGTTCTGCTTAGCCAAGCCGGGCACGTACACGCAGACAGACGCATGTGCAATGCGGACGGACGACGGATCGGGACAAATAAGTATATGTGGATGATATGCAGCGATCGCTACTGTGAGCTTCACCTGCAACAACAAGACAGACAGAGATAGCTCTGGTGACAACTGCAGCCAAGGACGGTGGGCCAGAAACGTGCTTAAGCCGATAAAATAGTTACTATGCAAACCCTAGGAAAACCCAGGCGAAAACTAGTTAGTTTATGACTTTCCCAAGAAAATCATCATATTTCTGCGGAATATCAAGTATACAAAAAAATGTATTAGGCAGAAGTTGTCAGAAGTGCCTACTTAATGGCAGGCAATAAATTATACAACTTCTAGCCAAGTGCGCTCAATTGCACGGGAAGCCAGTGTCGCGAATTCTCTTGCAAACTTCCATGCGAATTGCTAGAGCATATTATAAGTTAAACTGGAAATCCTGGAATTCGCTTGCAAGCGATAGCAACAGTAATGGTCAAAATATTATGCAACGCATACAATTTCCTTCTTTATTAGCGAAATAAAGAGTTTTGCGCACTCGAAATTGGACCCGTTCCCCGAAATGTTTATAGCGATTGTTTATAACAACATACGAAAGTATTATGTGTAGGTTATTATATTGTATGCGCTGCTCTTGCTCTCTTTTTTGCTTTCTAGTCTCTTTTGCCTTTGTTTGTCAGCCTCAGCGTTAGTTTCCTTCACTCTCGACGACGCGAACTGACGGCGAAAACGTGGTAAAACTAGTTTAAGACCATATTTTCTGCTTAAATTGCAACGTTTCCAAGTGATTCAGTTTTCAGCTGCGTCGTGCGCGGCAAGTGAAGTGCACGGGGAGGGAAACTTGGCAACCGCGAGTGCGCCTGCCTCATTTGCATTCGCCGAGTGTGAATTTTTGCACCTTTTTTTTTTTGCAACGACTTACAAAGAATTTGGAATTCCAAGAATTGCTTTCGATGTTAGCTGCCTCTGCTCACTCAGAAACTATTCCCACATTGAGCTAGTTGGTCAATAATTTGCAGAATGCATAAATTGTATGTAATGACAAGCGAACATAACCTCACACGAATCTATGTAGATCGTTTAGAATTATTGCCTGGGACGCGAGTGTGCGCGAATTGGCAAGACAACATGGTGTACTTTGAACTTGATACCTTTTCCTACGTTTCTTTCTGTTTCCCCATTCATTTATTAATAACAAATTCGTAATTCCCCTTGCAAAATCGAAATTTAATATATTTTATTGTAGCGTATGTTGGCAAAATTAAGCATGACACCATATCTGATATGAGGGCAAATAAATCTTGAATGGAAATCAACACGGCGTACGGCAGCTGTCACAGTTTTTGGACAACAATTGTCGATATTATTAAGGGAAAACGCCGGAGCCTGTCGATGAAAATCATGAAACCCACGAAATGCGCTGCGCACCCTGCGCTTCCCCCATCCAAAATATATCCCCGACGACCGCAGGGTGGAATTCTTGCGCACGTACCTCCAGAGTGCAGCTCAAATCGTGGCGCACGTGAACCAAAAACAATGCATCCGACAACGACAATAAAATTAAAATGAAACTTCGCTGGAAACCCTACAAGTGAAATATGACCCTAATACAAATTAGAGTCCCCCACAACACAAACACATACATTCACAATACATATATATATATATACATATATAGGCTACGAGCAACCCTCGCGCGCAAGGAAACTGCCATAAACAATAATTCATGAACAAAGCAAAGCGAACGTGAAAGAGGAATTCCCTGTTGAAGGGCTGCGCGTGTACAATTTGCATTTGCAGAGTTGCCAGAGCGCATGTGCAACGCGCCGCAGCTGCGGCGTGCAGAGGTATGGGTAAGCAGTTCGGGAACAAATACGCGTTGGGTGCTCTGATAATTGATAAGAGCACCGGATATCTAGGTCGGTAAACACACACACACATCATGTTTGTGTTTGTATTGTAGCTCAGGGTCCGCGCGTTAGCGATGGTAAATGCGGCTTGCATTCATTTCGATATCTGCAATAAGCAAAATAATGTTAGTATGAAAAATATACCAAAGGAGTCGATAGTTGCCGATAATAGGCAGCTGAATCATATCTCCACGAACAAATTCCGCAGCACACTGGCAGACCACGTTCATTTGAACTGATAATCGTATCGTCTCATCTCTAAACTGCAGCAAAACAAATACATTGGGCAGAAGGGCAAGGGAGCGAGAACTGCAAAAAAAAACTTATTGAAATTCCGAGTTGGTGCGTTTATCAGATGTCGCTGATGTTTGTTTTTGTCCCCGTTGGAATTATTGACGCCTGAGTGCGTAATGCAAGCGCATGCACATGGACATGGATATGGATGTGGATGATTTTCAATGTGGACGCGGATGAGTGTGCATAAGTGCGTGCTCAACTTTGATAAATGCCGCCAATGCGGCGCGTAGCGGTAAACAAGGAGAGCGCGCGAGGTTATGGAACCTACGCACATATGTATGAGCCTCAAGATGATCGGCAAAGTTGCTTAGGGGCTACACAGGCTTTTACACGGCGCCTTCTAATTTGTAGACTCTGCGTCCAGACATGGATAGTGTGTAAGTAACTGTCGAAAGCTCTGCTGAATCTTAATGGATGTTAATGCCAGGCTTTGTTGAGTGGTGGGAGTGAAGAAAGAGAAACCAAAGAGAATGAAGAAAGCGCATGGTAGAGAGACTTCTCATTTGGCATTCAGAAGACCGACTGGCTGATCGATCCGTTGGAAATTGAGTTCTTCAAGAGAACGGTTATTATATGTACTGTATAAACACATTCATGTGTTTGTATGTATGTGCTTATATACATACATATATCACAGATCACACAAATCTCCCTCTGTATGCCAAATATGTTTCGAAGTTTTGTCAGCTCAGCTAAAATTCAAATTGCGACAAGAAAAAGAATTATGCAAAAAGCGACGACGCGAAGGTTTTCTTTCACTCCAAAAATTGCTTAATTGAAATAAAAGATGCAAACAGCTTGGACAAATGGAAGAAAACAACAAAAACAATAGAGACATTTGAGACAGCACAAAATAAATATGCCAAAACCGAAAACAACGCAAACCGAGTAAACAAATAAAGAGAAGTCGACGAATTGGAGCAGAGCTTCAACTGCGCAGCCTTCGTTTCTGGACGCGGGCCGTGGTATGGCGACCCGCTTTGAGTTCTTTCTTGTTCGCTCTCGTTTCCAGCATTGGCAATAAAACAAAAATAACGCCGAGAATTGACACAAAAGCCTCGGTTTACCAGTTCCACTTGAATTGGCCAATTGCCAATCGCCAAACGTTTCTAAGGCTGCCCGACAAACTAGTCCAAAGGTCCGGCAATCCGGCAAAGGTTTCCCGTTCAAATTGGGGCTGATGTAGACCTCAAACAAATGAATCGATGCGTTGCTTTTAATAATCTTGAATGGGTATAACGAGTATAGACCATTATGTTGTATGTAATCTCAAACCTAGAGTAATCTCTACAATATCCAAGGGATTTCTTTTAATATTTCCTCCTTTGTTTACCCCAGTTCTTAAGTAGTTTTTATCTCAAGAACATAATAAACCAAATATGGCTAATAATACCTTCACGGCGAGCGCGTATTAGTGTGCCAAGCGATTTCAATTACCGCAGACCCTTCGCTTTACGAGGCACTTAACCCGTGAACGGGGCCCACACAGCGCGAAATCTCGCACCAAAATCCATTCGAAAACACGATAAACTTGAGTGCAGCGACGTTTCCCATGGCACTCCATAAATGAATGACTCACACACACGCACACACGGAGACAACCATGTAAAATGAGGCTGGAGGAAATCTTGTGTAATAATCTCAACTCTCGCACCGCAGGCATTTGACAAATTAGAGAAACATTTTAAAGGGGAGAAACACAGAGCGGACCGTGGGGCTCACTGTTATTTGAGACCCGCTTCGGGCCCCCAAGGTGAATAAAAGAACATGAATATGAGTGAGATGGATGGAACCTAAAACAAATCTTATTTCTTTCATACACTGGATCGAAAAAATGCATTATTGAAGATGGGTTAGAATCATCTTCTCCAGCTTGACCGTATCATCGGTAAACTTGCGTATACCCTCGGATAGTTTATCAGTTGCCATGGCGTTCGCATTGAGCATATACCGAAATTTAGCCTCATTAATTTCTATCTTTTCGATATCCGATTCCTTAGCCTTTTCCACCGTTAGTTTCCTGCTAATCACAGAATCTTCCGCTTCCAATTCCTTGAGCAATGCGGGACCGATTGTCAAGAGATCGCAACCGGCAAGCTCTTTGATTTCTTCAATATTCCGAAAGGATGCACCCATAACGAGTGTCTTGTAATCGAACTTCTTGTAATAGTTATAGATTTGCGTGACGGATATGACACCCGGATCATCTTTGGCCGCGAATTGCTTTTTATCCGTATTCGCGATATGCCAGTCAAGAATGCGACCTACAAACGGGGAGATCAACGTAACGCCGGCTTCCGCGCAAGCCGCAGCCTGCACCAGCGAAAAGAGCAGCGTGAGATTACAGTGTACGCCATGCTCGTTCTCTAGGATCTCGGCCGCTCTAATACCCTCCCAGGTGGAGGCCAGTTTGATGAGAACCCGCTCCTTATCAAAGCCAAGCGATTTATACATATCGATCAGCATTAGGGCCTTCTTTACACTCAACGCAGTATCGAACGAGAGCCTCGCATCGACTTCTGTGGACACGCGACCCGGCACAATCTCGAGAATTTTACAACCAAACAGTACGGACAATTGGTCCATGGTCGCCGATAGCTGTTCCTCCTGATTACCCTTCTGCGATTTACCATACTTGACAGCATCCGTTACTAGGCTTTTGTATTTATCCATACTTGAAGCATTTAGAATCAATGAGGGATTAGTTGTTGCATCTTGCGGATGATAGGTTTCTATTGCCCCAAAGTCTCCCGTATCGGCAACAATGGTGGTCACCTTTTTTAGTTGTGTTAGGGTATTACAGCGACAACCCGCCATACCTTGCTCTGTGCAGATTTTATGATTTGGAAATCTAAAAAGTTTTCGATAAAATTTCATTCGAACAAACAATTTTATGCAAGGTATATGAATCTTATAGTTGAATGGTAGAACAAGGTTTACTTGAGAGAAGGAAGGTAGCAAAACACTTAAGATATTTGATATTTGAGACGATATTTGATATTTGAGAAAGAAGGAAGACTTTTTATCTGGTGTGGGTATCGCCTATAAATTATAGATAATCATAAAATACAACTCAAGAACCACAGGGTATTGCAGCTTACAGCTACCTTTGCTACTGTTTTGCCTAATTCACATTACCAATGCGTTTTCACAATTTCGCATTTGTTTTTCCATTTTCCGCCAAAGCCGAGGAATGAGGTCATGTGTAGCATATGTTTGGTTGCGGACTTATGCAGGTCTGACAATGACTCAAAATGCAATAAATGTGTAAGGTAGAAGGCGGGGAGGGGCTACTCGGTACGGAGCAGTGCGTTTTCAAAGCGTAAAAATCTTTCAAGTTTGCCGTAAAGTTGGCGACGTGCCATGCCAAGCCACGACGCGATGCCTTTGCTGCTGCCGGCGGCTTCAAAGTGCCGCCTCACTTACTGGTGGTGCACTTCCGTTTCGGGAGGCTAAGCAGGGCAGGGCAGGCAAGGTGGAGGGGCTCTTAGCTTTGCCCGCTGACGCGTGCGCACGCACATTCCACAACGCACTTTTGGGGCCAATTCAATTAGACTCAACTCGACTCCGTCCCGAAATGGGAACCACAAAAGTGCGCAGCGGCACAACGCACGACGACCCTGCACGCATTTCTTGTCGCGATTTGTTTATTGCTTACCGGTTTCTGTGTGTTTTGTATTAAACCGGAAATTCGAAAAAAGCTAATGAAGCGCGAAATTCGACTTGGGAAAACAAAACTTAAAGAGTCGACCAAATATTATACGCGAAGATATATACGCAAAGAGCAAACAAAAACTAAAAGTTGTTTTAGCTCGCTATTTTCACGCTTAAAAATAAGCACAACAATTTATATAGATTTAAGAGATTAATAAAATTGATGCACAATTTTGCTCAGTGCACCTTATGTTGGACTATTCCATCAGTTTTTCCAGCAATTATTGCACAAAACTTGTTGCAAGACTGTAGCCCAAACAAAGCATAAAATGGACATAAGAATAAAAACTTTTTCGGGCGAAACGCTTGCAAATTTCCCATAAAATGAGCAAGAAGAAAGAGGAAGAAGAGGGACGAGGCAAATCTGTATAAGGTGCGCACAGAACAATGTTTTTTATAGATCGTGCGCGAAGGTGCTTCCATATGGCTCAATGGATAAACAAATTGCGTCCAAAAGGCATTAAAAATGTGCGCAGATGTGTGAACTCGGGTATGCGGGTGTGTGTGTGTGTGCGTGGGTTGCCTCTACAATTGCTGGGAAACTAAACTAGTGTTTTTGTTATGCAAATCATGTGTTGACATTCGTCAAAAATAAACATCAAATTAAACCCGAAAAACTTGGCTAATGTAATGCCACAAGTGAACAACAGTTGCTTGTTATTGTTGTTGTTGCTTTCTTATTGTTATTACAATTGGGAGTGGCCGGCTGCATATTGAAATTTCATTTTTGGTCAACGAAAAAGGTCAATTACGCGACTTTTCCACAAAACAGTTTCCCACAGGCCCGACACGAGGGGCAGCCAAGCGTAGCGGTTTCTTTAAGCACCCTACAAGCAATCCCTTACCCTTCTCCCTCTCTCTCACACTTCTCTTCCCCTCCTGCCGCTGCGCACATCCTAATGCCAGCCCAAGTTCACTTTACACACTCGACTGCATTTTGCGGCAATTTTGTTGCGCCTCGCTTGCACCTACAAATTTTCGGTTGTTATGCAGAGGGCAACTCTGGCATTATGATGATAAACAACCTATTGTTGTCTCACTCTACACACCACTCTGTGCCGTCGCACAGGTGTCATCCGCTCTGACCTTGTTGTTGCTGTTGTTGACTTAGCTACAACTTGTGCTGCTTCGCTCTCGCGGCGCACCTGCTGTTGCAAGTTCGGTTTTTTTTTTGGTTTTATTTTTTACGATGTTTTTCCAGTTGCAGCATGTCGGGAAGTCGAATTTCAGTGTGATCAAAGTTCGATTCAATACGTAGCTCGAAAGTAGGCAGCACTAAAAATGGCTCAAGCCAAAACCGATCGAATTTCTCGACAATTGGGTTATTCGATACCCAGCGGACTAAGCGCCAACATTTGCTGATTAATTTGCGAGAAAATTGCACAATTTTGGCGCAAAAAATAAACATAAAAAGCAACAGCAACAACAACTGCAGCTACAGAAGCGAACACAGACTTTAAGTAGGGTATTTCGACTTAGTTGTATGAGGCGTATCGATACATTTTGAATAGTTTAATTAATATATCTATAGACGAAGCGAGTTTATCCTTTTACCAGGTTTTCTGAGCGGATGGCTAATGCAATGTCTTAAAAGTTTTTATTCGTCTATGAATATCAGCATCCTGATAGAATCGGTATCGAATCGAATATTTAAATTAGTATGTTATTGTGGGCGAACATAATCGATATCAGAACGTTAAGTTATCGGAGTCTGTATCGTTCTTTCTCAAGAGTATTGAAACGTCGATCCAACCCCGTCAACTCTTTTTCTTTGCCTTCATTGTTTAAATTTTTGCTCCGCACGGTTGACGTGACTTTCGGACGAATAATTAACAAATAAATTCATTATCTGAAAATATGAAGCCGCAGCAACTGCTTGCGGCAAGAAAGCGCTGAATTTGAATAAAATGTTAATTTGTGAATCAACTGAAAATGGCCCGATTTGAACAGATCTACAGATCTCTACATTTCTCTCTCACTCGATCTGCCGCTTCATGGGACATTTTGGTGGCGTATTTTCACACGCTATATTTGCGCGCCATTGTGTCACATTTGGCAGCACCAAAGTTTGGTTAGGGGTATTACCACCTTTATTAGCATTTTCACTTGCAGTACAACTGTCTCCTCGTTGTGTGTTTCAGTCAAGGAATTAGCTGAACAAGCAAATCTTTGGAATTACACTTACTTTTCCACAAGATATTCATCAATCGTTACCGTATCAGATTGCGAAGAAAGAAAATACTCGAGATACAAGTACGGAAGTAGTCAGAATAAAGCGAGTAAGAGAATAAAGTAAAAATGAATGTTCTACTATTTGAGCTTGGCTCACAACTTTGCGGAAGTTATGATCTATATGTTTCGGAAGTTACGAAATTAAATTTTACTCAAACTTTCATTTTAAGTAAAAAACGGAATCGGGGCCAATTAGGGAAGACCAAAGAACGGGCGGCAAAAGAGGGAAAGAGCAGAGAGAGACAGAGAGCATATCTTGCTGATGATATCTGACGATGCCTGCGACGACATTTCTATAAATAGAACTGGAGACTTGTTTGAACACCGATTGGCAAGACGGGCACAGTGTATGACACATGTATGTGTACACACACGTATGTATGTGTGTATGCTTGCACATTAACTCCGAATCATATCTTATCGGAGCACACTATTATCTCCCCAACCAAGCAGTCTGATAAGCACAACTGGCAACAGGGAGCGCGCTATGCTGGAGTTTACCTATGTAATGTCCACAAGCCTGTGCCATGCACATCCGCTGCAGCACAATGCAATGCTTTCTCAGTTCGTTCAACCCGCGCCGTGCCCGAGCCCGAGCCCTAACCGTGCATAATAGAACTGAAACCGGTAGAAACAGTAAAAGCCCAAGGGTTTGAATTTTGAATGCAAAGGTCCGCGACGAAACGACAAGCCCAAAAAAAAACCAGAGAAATGCATGCAACAAGCGCAACTGGGGTCAGGAACTGACCCTTCGTTGCAGGGGTCAAGCATGACATGTGTGGCAATGAGTAAAATTTACACAAGCCCTGAGCTTGCTGGGAATACCCTATTGAATTTAGTTAGTATAAACTTTAAACCATTCTTATCGATATACATAAATATCGAACATGCAGTATGTCATCACTAAGCTGTTGAATAAGTAAGCAAAGCAGAACGCAGCAATCGCAGCTGAGCTGAGGTCAGACTCGGGTGCAGGGAATGGGTCGATCGTGGTCAACTTCCGCTGTCCAAATCCTGAGCTTGCAGCAGTGTCACGAGTTTCGGGCCGCAGCCGTGCCCCAGTCGACAATCACAGTCCAGTTGCAGTTGTAAATTGAGCTGCAGCAATTAACCAGTCGACCCGTCTGCCCGTTCGTCTCACGTGCCACTCTCCTCAAGCCACGCTGTAGCAGTTCCGATCACGTGCAAAGTAAGGCACAATCGTTGTCGCTGCATGCGCCGCACACGCCGCCGTCGCGACGTTGCGTTGCGCCCCAATATTGGACGTGCGGCGCATGCGCGACCTCCTTCGGTTCGAATTGGACTCTTGCGTATAATTAGCAACAACAAAAACAACAACATCAACAAGGGGGCAACAAAAAGTTCGACTTTTTGGCTTTTGTCGAATCGACGACGGCAGCTGCCGCCGCAGGCTGCAAAATGTTGCAGTTCCGTTTTTTGATTTTGTGCCGATGGAAAGCGACGGCAGCTGGGTATATAAGCTCTATGTATTTCATTTTATTTCAAGATTATTGCCTGAGTATCTTCGATTCGAATACATTTTCAACTATGTCTTTTATTTTTGTATTCCGTTTTGTTACCGTTGCGGATTTATTTGTTGCTGTTTTTGTAGCTTGCCCGCAGCCCAGAGTTCACCCCTTGTTGCACTCGAAATTTATTTTTGCCGCCACTTCAGCAACGAATTTATATCACACACACACAGAATTTACAGCTGCAGCTGCTGCCATCTTGTCGCACAGTTGCAATTAGTTTCAAATCAAGAGAAGGGTTGCTGCAGTTCATAATGGTATTAACTAGCACTTGCGAACTAGTTCCAATTCAATGTATCGATATTGCAACAAACATGCGATGTTTTGCACGAAACTGAAGAGATCACTAAGCCGCCATTTGCAAAGTAAGAAGAGCGTCCCCATCGTGCGTTGAATCGCATTTGTTTAACAACCGTGACATACTGAACGTGCCATAACTTCCATCTGCCTGCTCTGCTTTTTGGATTAGAAGCTTCTCCCCTCCTTGTGCCGTTGACTTGTTGACGTTGAAATGACAATGACTTTCCACAGCCTGTCAAATTTTATAACGGTCACCCGGCACGCCCAACACGCTGACACTCAACACATTGTCTGTGAGGGGGAGGCGTGCGCAGACCTGGTCGTTAGTTAGACGGCACAACAGCACTTCCAGTTCCAATTAAGCGCATCCACAACTAGATGCATTCCGGAATCCCAGGCGCATCTTCCGGCGAATCGTGCGACGTTGGCGTCATCTAAATTAGCGCCAAAGTGCGCATTTAAATTTTATGACAGGCAAGTAAACAACCAGCCGGAATGAATGCAAACGAGCTCTGCACACGACTGCCAGATACCTCGGATATTTTTAAACAAATAAACATGCGTATGGTTAGATTCTCTTTTATCCACTCGCGCACAGAGTATTAAGTGAAACTTCGGGATTCAACAGTTGCTGCTTGTGCCAGCGCATCCCCTTGAAATGCGCAAGCAAGTGCCACCAGACGTCGTTTACACATCCCTCCTCGCGCACGACCGCTAAACCCCACCCCCAGCCCCCACTCCAACCATGTCGTCTTTCGGTGTTTTGATTCCTGGTGTCGCTTAATGGCCAACTGCCACTGTGCCGGGTGGGGAGAGAGGCGTGTCGAGATGCGACACGCAGCTACATAAGATTTATGGGCAATTGTAAAACTTCGGCGAGTGCATAACGAGGGGAGACTGTAAAGTTCCATAAATATGCAAAGTTTATTATTAAAAGCGAAGAAGAGATGCGCAACTTGTGATCGACAAATAAACGCGTAAACTTTCGGATTTCGGTTTGGTTGCAAGAACAAGGGCGTAGCTCAGTCCTTTCACTGCCTCCCCCCCTACGCCCCTGCTCAACTCAACTGTAAATTCTCACAAGCTCATAAATAATATGGGCGTTGTTAATTAAAATCTTTGTATTAGCTTTGGTTTGACCATTTGCGTGAAATATTTCACTGACACTTGGGGAAAATGAATGCGTTTCGCCTCTTTGATAAATACGCAGCGCAATCTCAATAATTAATAAGAATTTTATAGACATGCGCAGCGAGAATGACCCAGAACTGGTACACCAAATAGAAATGGAATCTCCCTCCTCAGTTCGACCCGCTTTGATTTGATTTGATTTGCGTTTTATTTAGGGCGAACTACAGATTTACAAATGGACCTCGATGTGTACCCGACAATTGTGAGTCCCGCAAACAATGCGCCGCCATGTTGAGAGCTGTTAATAGACGACGACCTCGGAGTAAAATTCCGAGAAGCCGAAACTCCTTTTCGTCTGACGCGGCAAGCCCACTGTCAATCAGTGTGATCCCCGAAAGAGAGGCGGGTTTTAATTGAATTCGAACTCATGTACGAGTGCTGCATATGTTCCATTTGGTCTCCGAAGTCTCCGGCCCCATTTGACAGCTCAATGACGTTTCGACTGAAAGCGGAACGTCTCGAGGAACCCGAACAATCTGTAAGTACCGCATAGAAAATATTTCAAGATTTTGATTTTTTTTTTTAATGTTTGATCAATTGCAGCTAGAGTTGAAACTTGCGTGCCTATTGGGATAGTTTATTTATAGCTTTCCAAAATGTTTTCTGAATTTATTACTGAAATCGGATATAGCGGAAAACACAAGCTGATTAAGCTGATTTATTGAAGAGCAGGAAAATACAAGATACGATGGGAAGGCAACACGATTGCGTCGGGTAGGAATGCACAAAGTTAATCGGGTAAATACAATCGGTTCGCAGTTTCCATTTTCAGGTATCAACCCCTATGATATTTTCAAGATGATTTATATTGTGAGAAAAGAAACGAGAATGAAATCATTTTCTTGCATACTCTTGCAACTCCGTTGATTATATAATTGGCGCTAAATTAGTTCTAATTGGGAATGATAAGGTGTTGGAAAACCCACTCGAAATAATGCCAAAGGTGTTGGAGAAACCAACTAGAAAAATTGAACATACAATGAAAGCATAATAACGTTGAATCTCATGTCATGGGTATAATTATGCCCCAACGATTCACTTGACTGTAATTTTGAGGTTTCAAGCGATCTTTTGCCTACCTATTAAGATTTCCCTTAGCAAACTACATTCATGCTCAGCGAATCATTTTCTTAATGCATAAATCCAGTCGTGTATATCATCAAAGTGAACGATGAGACACGTCTCGACTGGCTCACTTGATCTGCTGTTGTTTATAAATAGAGACTAGAGAGATCTCTGTGTGATATAAGGCCAAGAATCTGCACATTGGCTAAATGAATAATCAAACCAAGTGCAATGATTGTTGCCCTGCAGTGAATGTTTTAGAATACATATGTATAATGTATGTACGTATATATACATATGCATACTGGATACTTGCATATGTATCTGCATGTACATTTGCTGCGCTCAACTTTGACCTCTTTTGCGGCTGGCAAACCTCATTTGATTGCCAGCGTTTATGTTTATGCTTTGGCTTGTCTCTTTTCCGTTTTGTGCATTTTTCAAGTCTGCAAAACCGGTCTACGCTCCCTCAACTAACCCCTACCCCCACTGCTCTTTCCATACTCCTTCCTTCCGTCGCACTCCTCGTGCGTTCCCGCTCCCGCTTCAAGTTTCCAGTTTTCAAGTTTACAAACCGTTCGCTATGCAGGCAACACGACTCCACTCAACACAACTCGACTCGACTCGACTCACTAGCCAACCCGACCAACTGTTGACTAACCGACGCCAACTGACTTTGTGGATTTGAATACCCTTACAATTGGCATGCCAACTATGCCAATAAATATATATAGTTTATATAAATTTATGCATAATACAGTTTCTGTAAGAGATCGAAAGACACTCCACCTTTTACAGCATATCAATTAAGTTCTAAAGTTTTCTCCTATTGCATTTTTAAAAAGTGCATTAATATCTCGACTTTATTTCAAGTTTGCCGTTTCTCTTTTATTTATCTTGCACCTTGTTTATACATAAAAATATTTTTAAGCTTGCAGTTTTTTTAAACGTTTCTTTTTTCTGCCTGCCTTTCTTAAGCCTGCGCATTTTGAACTCGATAATTTAAGAGAGTAAGAGAGAGAGAGAGAAGAAATACCTTGTTCCTGATCGCCGGAAGCAACCTACATACCTGAAAAACCACGTAGAGGATTTACCTACAGCTGGATCTAAAGTATTTAAGCGATCGATTAAAACTTATACTTTGTTTTAGTTGAATTCCGTAAGCTATTACGCTTTCAGTCGATTTTCAATATAATATATACTATATATATATCCTAACATTGTATATTCCGCGCAAAATCTAGCATGACCAATCGCACTCTTTTGCTGCGGCTACCGAGACCTCGTCAACTTTCCCATCTTGCGCATTGGGAATTGTTTTGGCGCGTGTTTTTCGTGTTCAACAAGTTTTTCGCTGACGTTTTTCCTGCACGATCGCAGACAATTCATTGCCCATGTTTATATGGTTTCCAGCTGGCTTTCTGTCTCTTTGGTTTTCCATTTTCCTTTTGCGCTGGCGTGCGTCGATCCATTAGCATCGCTAGACATGGCCAATTTACACTTAAGGGTCTCCAGCTCCATCTTGACCAGGACAAGTTTCACTGCCTGCAGCGTTCCAACGCCCCCGTAATGCAGCCGCCGACCCAACAGCCAATTTCGTCGAGTGGTCCAAGACCACGTAGCAAAGCCGTTAAAGCGCCTTCTTCACACAAAATGAACTCGGACTACGTGTGTAGTTTTTCGATAATTTACTGTACTATGGCTTAACGTGAACAACACCTTCGATTGTTAAAGAAGTTGAGGAGAACGGGCAGAAGTATCTCTGCAAAACGATAGAATGCATGCTATTTAATCTATCTGCTAATATAATATCAAATGCAACCAGAGGCAACCTGCTTATCTGAGCATTGCAGTCACACAATCCAAGTCCGCCGCCCCCGACATTTGGCGTCTGAATAATCGCTTGAAATATCTAATTCTCGTAGAATTCGTGTAACAATGCTCGTCTATGTTTAATTGATCTCTAGACAAGGGCAATACATGCACAAAGACACATGTATAGATATTCACATTTACAGATTATTACAGACCTATCTACTCCCCCGCTTTGCGTATTGACATTGAATTTCATTTGAGCTGTTGTTGTTTTTGTTGCTCGTTTTACAGTAATTAAGTTGACGAGTTTTTGAATGAACTTAAATTGTTTTGCGCCTCGTCGGCAATTGTGCTGGCCGATCTTAAGACGGGGGAGGGTGGAAAGCGTTGGATCTAGAGTTGACTGTGTCAAGGGCTTTCTCTCTTCGCTTTTTTAATTGCATTACGCAAGTTTTGGTCATGCTCAACGGTTCTGCGAAACAATTATGCGAAAAAGTGTGAAAGAGGGAGCGAGCGATATGCGAAGAAACGCTGTAAGTGGCCGACAGACGAGAATAAAGTGGCACACAGCATGTTTTTTGGTGTGTGTCGGTGTGTGCGTGTTACGGTGATTTATGCACATTATCACACCCAAAGTTCGTGCAACTACAGACTGACGCATGCATGTTGCTCAAGGCAAACATGAATGTATGTGAGTGAGTGCATGTGTATGCGTGCAGCTGTATGTGACTTTTCATTTATCAATTTCAAAAGCAAAAGCAACGGTAACAAAGGTGTGATTCAGCTCAAGCACAGCTTCGGCTCCAGCGGAGCCTTCGCGTGTCACTTTGGCATATCGCAAGCATACACTGAAAAAAATGTGAAGCTCAAGTCAGGAATAATTGAATTTAATTCAAAAAAAATTCTATTTTAACCGCTGCCAGCATTATCGATTTTTTTTAAATTTGTTTGTTAGTGCTCGATTTATCATAAATTCTTTTCATTTTTTTTTAATTTAATTTTAAAATTTAAAATTTTCCATGCATTTTGTTGTTGTACGTGACAATTTGTACGGAAAGCCGAACACGGCGTTAGGAAGTGCGCATAATGAAGTAAGATAAGCATAAATATTGTTTAAATATGCAAGTAGAGCAAGAAGTCCAAGTGATTCTACAAATGTCACACACACACACATGCACACACGGCGTGAGCGCAGCTGCACTTTGTAAATATATTTACGAGTGAACATTGCGAATGCGACACTGAAGACGGACCAAAGAAACAACAACCCTGTAATTGCCGGTGCACGCCGTTTTTCAACACTCCCCCTGGCCGTACGCCTTGCCTTTGTAAGTCTGCGAATTGTGTTGGGGCGCGCGATCGTAAATAAATGTCATAATGTAATAAAAGAGAAATGTGACACATACGTCGACACGGACACGAACACGACGCACTCACACAGACGCATACGTACAGAGACAGAAGCAGAAACAACATGCACGCACACCCACACAAGGTATGTCATGTTGGCATAAAATCCAGTTTCATTCGCGGCACCTTCGCACAGGAATGCAAAGAACATAAAATGTTTGCTTACTATAAAAGCGTCAGGCCAACATACTTCTAAACTATGTAATTTATGCGTAAACAGCGCATACATAATTATTAAGTGCATTATGATCATTCTCATTACATTTTCTTAAATTTACATGTGAATTTAGTGTGTACACATGTGTACATTTTCATTAGTATGTATGTGTACACACTAAATTCACATATCGATAACTTAACCTGTAAAATGATAACATCAACTGCCGTGTTGTGATATCAAAATTAAATTAAAAATTGAATTAAATTAAATTGATTAAATCACGTAGCATAATAGAACATTTGAGCGGGTCTAACAATTTGCAGCGAAACGAAAAAGTCGGGTTTGGCGCACCCACTCGTGAATAGGGCGAGAAAAGAAGCAAGCAAAAAACAGAGGGCAAAGAATCGTCATTCTCGTTTATTTTTACGCAAAACTCGCTGAACTGTAACTGAAAAGCAGAACCCGAAACTGTGGCAGTCGCTGGCAGAGCCATGTGACATATGACTTTTTTTTGTCAACAGATCGCTTAAAATTGCAAATTGTTTTTTCTTTTCTTTTTTACTTGGTTTCGTGAGACGCGTCATGAGTCGATGCGTTACCTTCGCCCAACAGAGTTATTTTCCAGTAGAGTCGGATCGGATTTAACCTTGTATGTTTGCACAGACGTACATAAAATACAACATACTATATACATACATACACATGTATTTGTGTATACATATTATTACTGCACGCTTTCTTTTTCGCTCAGGTCAGACTTTCCGGTTAGTGATTCTTTTTTCTGGGTGAATTTAACTAATGATTATAATTAATAATGCTTTGATACTTGGGTCGAGTCTCAGAAACGGAAATATGATATTTTTGACAGAGATTTGTCTTTGATTTATGCATAAAATATGCCGCGTGTCGTAAAGTCAACTAAATATTCTTAAAGTAAATAAAATGCATTAAATTGGATCTCCGTTCTATACAAAAAGATGTTTATAAATTTCAACGTAGACAGTTTGTGGCTCGTTGCCCAATCCAGAGGGTTGCATTTGTTTATTTTGGTTTACGCTTAGGATTAACTTAAGATAAGCAGCGTCTTGACAAGACTGACCCCTTGCCAACGAACGACTTCAACCCCCATTGCGATCCGAATTCCGTATTCTCATTTGTGGGCAATGGGATAAATAAACGACTGCAGGGCTATCACAACAAGAGCAGGGCGTGGCCTGGCAACGTCAACGTTAACCGTAAGTAATGAAATCAGCGAACCAAACTGAAAACAGAAAGACCTCCTCCAGATGGTCTGCACCCACAACAACAACAACAAAAATAACGAGTCGAAAAAGTACCCGCAACAGCCCTTTCGATCAGGGGTTAATTCCAGTTTCCTTCCGCTTCAAGAAGCGTGCGTCGCGAACATTACTCAACAAGCTGCACCACAGGATGCCACGTAGTTCCATTTATAATCGGAATGGGGTTCTCCCAATTCAATTAAAAATTGATGCAATGCAAATAGAACTAGAAGCAGAACAATAAATGGGTGAGTAGCACGAGGCTGCTTACATATTTCCTCACGTTTATTTTTTGCAGGTTTATCGCAACTCATTCCAGGAGCTACAGCTGTCTATTCTCCACACCGCATTACTTTCTTACTATCTTAAAAACTCTATTGTGTTTACCTTAAATTTTATTAGATCGCAATCGAATCAGTTGAACGAAATATTATGCATAAAGTAGCCATGGAGAAAATTGTGGAAATGGATACGGAGAAAATTAAAATGTACAAGCTCTTCATACACCCCAGACAGCGTAGTTTACAAATACTTACGATATGTTACTACCAAAATTTAGTGTATTTATCGTCTTATTTTCCCTTCCTTATATTGGCGAATCATACAGACAAGATAGATCAATGAGGAACAGCAACAGTACACGATCCTCTCAGAAATACGGACTATACAAGTTTCCTAAAATGTTGGGTTCGAATATTGATTACTTGATTGATTATTTTCTAAGCGCACTCTTAGTCCTAATCTCATTAAGGATAACAATTTCACTTACCTAATAACAGGTGGATACCGTCCAGAGGGAAAGAATGAACTGGCTAAACACCTTGTGTCGTTGCGATTCAAAAAAAAAGACAAAATCGTTTTTGGTAGCAGTCATTTTTGTGGTGGTTCAATTATAAGTACAAAGGCTGTTTTGACGGCAGCACATTGTGTGCAGAGGTATGTCAGATCAAGATTTTAGTCCACATTAAACCAAATACACACATTCTCTTTGGAATATAGAACTACAAATATTTCTTTTCTTTGATCGCAAATACAGTGATATAGGAATGTACGCAAGATTACATCCCAGTAGTGTAACGGTCATAGTAGGAACACCAAATCGACTGGTACGCACGGACCACACCCAGGAATTTGATGCGAAAAAAATTATAAGTCATCACGGATTTAGTCTACCTCATAATGACATCGCAATTATTTTTATTAAAGGAGAGATTTCACTAAATGATTTTGCACAAGTACTGCCGATAATGGATAGTAAACCAGTCGCTGGACTACGTTGTACAACTTTGGGGTGGGGACGGATTTTACATGTAAGCAAGGATAATAAAGCTATACAAAATGACATATGGGGGCATGTCATTAAAGAAAAGAAACTCTTTTTAATCCAAATTTGCTTTGTTTTATCTCCTCACCATGTGACTGTTTTAAACGGTTCCAATTATCTAGAATGGTCTGTCACCTGACGAGGTAGTTAACGCGGATGTCACCATTCTAGAAGAAAAGTATTGCAACACGAATTTCACTGGATATACTAACGTATGCGCTGCCGATAAGGAGAAGCGCTATCCGCGTGTTTGCAATGGTGACTCGGGTAGTCCGCTTATTTGTGACGGAAAACAAGTGGGTATCGTCTCGTTTTTGCTCGGAAACTGTGATAATGTGAATTCCCCTGCGTTCTACACAAATGTCTATTACTTTCACGAATGGATAAAAGAAAATTCAGGATGTCGCAACATTTTCAACTTAATTGATTGCTGCAGGATCATTGCGATAGTGCTGGCTCTACTGACATATATATAAGAATATTAGGTGCACTGCGACTGATGCGAAATGTTAGTGATATCTTGTGTTCTGCTTTGGTAGCATTTAAAAAATTGGTAGGATGTCCATAAGTTCCCCCCAGACCACGTGGAAAAATAAAGGAGTGGTTGCCAATATTTGAGAATAGAAATTGTCATGAATTGATCTGTACAGGTGAGCGTGTAACTTCCAATTGAGGCCTCAGCACCTCACTCTCTTCTCAAGCGATGTAGTGTATTTAACTAGAAGGAAAGTCAAGAGCTGACTGTAAGAGGCCATGGATTTTAAGTGTATATTTTTGGAGTAAACCAGAAAAAAATGATAATTAAAAAAAAAAAACTATTTAAATATTGAAATATAATTAAAACTTCCATTTGTTGTCGAGATTGGGGTAAACTCACAAAAAAAAAAAACATTTGCGGACTAGAGAAGTCGAAAATAGATACGAATGGATTCAAAACGCAGGCGACACTATCACAGAGCGATATAAGAAGTTAAATCGTATAACTTATATGTCTATTATACGTTCAGATTTCGGATAGGATTACCCAAATTTCGAAATTAATATTTACTGCCTTGGATATACAGAAATCTTCATACCGAATCTGGAGTCTCTAAATAGCTGAGATCATCAAAGCAACCCGCAATTAAAAGCTGCCAAAGTAGCTGAGATTTCAATTCTTTACGACAGATAAACGAGAGAGGGACAGACGCTGGATGGCACGCTGCAACAGCGTCTGCGCTAGCGACTCAAGTACTTCTGGCAAGGCTTCAATGTCAATCGACGCCATTAGGGGCTCTCAAGAATGCCTAGTAATAATTTTGCTTTGGAAATCGTTTTGGATTGAGACGGACCTCGCATGTGGTTGCAATTGGGAGCCGAAGTTCACATGAGTCACGACCAGCTCGCCCACTGCCAGCCCATCTGAAGATATGCTGTGCGAGCTGCCACAAACGGAAGCCACTCGAGTGAAGAGGGGGGCGCAGTCGACACAGTGGAAACCCAAGAATGCCACTTAAGGAGTATTCGTACTCAGTATTCATATTCATGGGATAAAACGAACAAAGAAAACAAGTAACAAATGCTGCCACGGCAATATGTGCATAAGATGGAACTAGGGAACCAGCAAAATTAGCAAAGATAAACGAGCGTTGCCTGGCACGCCCATCCGAATTGCTGCCACTGCTCTCACATCTTCATTTGCTCCCCTTTAACTTACCACACTTCATTGCCAACAAATGTTGCATGTCCAAGTCTTCAGAGCAGCCCTTGTTGCAAGCAGTTGCATGTGTCGAGTTCCATCTTGATTTCTGCATCTCATCGATAAGTTCAACTGTTGCCCAACAATCGATTGTGTCAGAACTAAAGCTTATTCAAACGAGCGTAAGCATCCACTCGACAGGGCCAAGAGATACCACGGATGATGCATTTGTTGGTTCTCCGCAATAAAACATGTGTTCCTATACACAAAGTATATACCAAATTATTTAAGTATATATTATATTTAGTAAACATTCGAACACCGAAAGTGGTCCCTAGTTGCTTACTGCAATTGAGCAGAAGTTACAGGTATCCTACCAAATTACATTCTTACTACTTTTAAAATTTAATTGGGCTTAGCGTAAATTTTATTAGATCGCAATCGAATCAGTTGAACGAAATATGCATAAAGTAGCCATGGAGAAAAGTGTGGAAATAGATATGGAAAAAAATTAAAATGTAAGTTCTTTATACACATTATGATGTGTAGATTACGAATACTTACGATATGTTACTATCAAAATTTAGTATATTTATTGTTTTATTTTCACTTTATATTGGCGAATCATACAAACCAAATAAATCAATAAGGAACAGCAGCCATACACGATCCGCTCAAAAATACGGATTCTACAAGTTTCTTAATATGTTTGGATCGAATATGGAAAACAAATTTTTGAATATAAAAAACAATTCTTTTCCTTATATCATTAAGGATAATACGAAGGATAACAATTTCACTTACCTAATTACAGGTGGATACCGTCCAGAGGGAAAGAATGAACTGGCTAAACACCTTGTGTCGTTGCGATACAAAAAGAATGACAAAATCGTTTTTGGTAGCAGTCATTTTTGTGGTGGTTCAATTATAAGTACAAAGGCTGTTTTGACGGCAGCACATTGTGTGGAGAGGTATGTCAGATCAAGATTTTAGTCCAAATTAAACCAAATACACACATTCTCTTTGGAATATAGATCTACAGATATTTCTTTTCTTTGATCGCAAATACAGTGATACAGGAATGTACGCAAGATTACATCCCAGTAGTGTAACGGTCATAGTAGGAACACCAAATCGACTGGTACGCACGGACCACACCCAGGAATTTGATGCGAAAAAAATTATAAGCCATCAGAAATTCAGTCTACCTCATAATGACATCGCAATTATTTTTATTAAAGGAGAGATTTCACTAAATGATTTTGCACAAGTACTGCCGATAATGGATAGTAAACCAGCCGCTGGACTACGTTGTACAACTTTGGGGTGGGGACGGATTTTACATGTAAGCAAGGATAATAAAGCTATGCAAAATGACATATGGGGGCATGTCATTAAAGAAAAGAAACTCTTTTTAATCCAAATTTGCTTTGTTTTATCTCCTCACCATGTGACTGTTTTAAACGGTTCCAATTATCTAGGATGGTCTGTCACCTGACGAGGTAGTTAACGCGGATGTCACCATTCTAGAAGAAAAGTATTGCAACACGAATTTCCCTGGATATACTAACGTATGCGCTGCCGATAAGGAGAAGCGCTATCCGCGTGTTTGCAATGGTGACTCGGGTAGTCCGCTTATTTGTGACGGAAAACAAGTGGGTATCGCCTCGTTTTTGCTCGGAAACTGTGATAATGTGAATTCCCCTGCGTTCTACACAAATGTCTATTACTTTCACGAATGGATAAAAGAAAATTCAGGATGTCGCAACATTTTCAACTTAATTGATTGCTGCAGGATCATTGCGATAGTGCTGGCTCTACTGACATATATATAAGAATATTAGGTGCACTGCGACTGATGCGAAATGTTAGTGATATCTTGTGTTCTGCTTTGGTAGCATTTAAAAAATTGGTAGGATGTCCATAAGTTCCCCCCAGACCACGTGGAAAAATAAAGGAGTGGTTGCCAATATTTGAGAATAGAAATTGTCATGAATTGATCTGTACAGGTGAGCGTGTAACTTCCAATTGAGGCCTCAGCACCTCACTCTCTTCTCAAGCGATGTAGTGTATTTAACTAGAAGGAAAGTCAAGAGCTGACTGTAAGAGGCCATGGATTTTAAGTGTATATTTTTGGAGTAAACCAGAAAAAAATGATAATTAAAAAAAAAAACTATTTAAATATTGAAATATAATTAAAACTTCCATTTGTCCTCGAGAATCGAACTGGCGACTATTGGCTAAGTCGAGATTGGGGTAAACTCACAAAAAAAAAAAACATTTGCGGACTAGAGAAGTCGAAAATAGATACGAATGGATTCAAAACGCAGGCGACACTATCACAGAGCGATATAAGAAGTTAAATCGTATAACTTATATGTCTATTATACGTTCAGATTTCGGATAGGATTACCCAAATTTCGAAATTAATATTTACTGCCTTGGATATACAGAAATCTTCATACCGAATCTGGAGTCTCTAAATAGCTGAGATCATCAAAGCAACCCGCAATTAAAAGCTGCCAAAGTAGCTGAGATTTCAATTCTTTACGACAGATAAACGAGAGAGGGACAGACGCTGGATGGCACGCTGCAACAGCGTCTGCGCTAGCGACTCAAGTACTTCTGGCAAGGCTTCAATGTCAATCGACGCCATTAGGGGCTCTCAAGAATGCCTAGTAATAATTTTGCTTTGGAAATCGTTTTGGATTGAGACGGACCTCGCATGTGGTTGCAATTGGGAGCCGAAGTTCACATGAGTCACGACCAGCTCGCCCACTGCCAGCCCATCTGAAGATATGCTGTGCGAGCTGCCACAAACGGAAGCCACTCGAGTGAAGAGGGGGGCGCAGTCGACACAGTGGAAACCCAAGAATGCCACTTAAGGAGTATTCGTACTCAGTATTCATATTCATGGGATAAAACGAACAAAGAAAACAAGTAACAAATGCTGCCACGGCAATATGTGCATAAGATGGAACTAGGGAACCAGCAAAATTAGCAAAGATAAACGAGCGTTGCCTGGCACGCCCATCCGAATTGCTGCCACTGCTCTCACATCTTCATTTGCTCCCCTTTAACTTACCACACTTCATTGCCAACAAATGTTGCATGTCCAAGTCTTCAGAGCAGCCCTTGTTGCAAGCAGTTGCATGTGTCGAGTTCCATCTTGATTTCTGCATCTCATCGATAAGTTCAACTGTTGCCCAACAATCGATTGTGTCAGAACTAAAGCTTATTCAAACGAGCGTAAGCATCCACTCGACAGGGCCAAGAGATACCACGGATGATGCATTTGTTGGTTCTCCGCAATAAAACATGTGTTCCTATACACAAAGTATATACCAAATTATTTAAGTATATATTATATTTAGTAAACATTCGAACACCGAAAGTGGTCCCTAGTTGCTTACTGCAATTGAGCAGAAGTTACAGGTATCCTACCAAATTACATTCTTACTACTTTTAAAATTTAATTGGGCTTAGCGTAAATTTTATTAGATCGCAATCGAATCAGTTGAACGAAATATGCATAAAGTAGCCATGGAGAAAAGTGTGGAAATAGATATGGAAAAAAATTAAAATGTAAGTTCTTTATACACATTATGATGTGTAGATTACGAATACTTACGATATGTTACTATCAAAATTTAGTATATTTATTGTTTTATTTTCACTTTATATTGGCGAATCATACAAACCAAATAAATCAATAAGGAACAGCAGCCATACACGATCCGCTCAAAAATACGGATTCTACAAGTTTCTTAATATGTTTGGATCGAATATGGAAAACAAATTTTTGAATATAAAAAACAATTCTTTTCCTTATATCATTAAGGATAATACGAAGGATAACAATTTCACTTACCTAATTACAGGTGGATACCGTCCAGAGGGAAAGAATGAACTGGCTAAACACCTTGTGTCGTTGCGATACAAAAAGAATGACAAAATCGTTTTTGGTAGCAGTCATTTTTGTGGTGGTTCAATTATAAGTACAAAGGCTGTTTTGACGGCAGCACATTGTGTGCAGAGGTATGTCAGATCAAGATTTTAGTCCAAATTAAACCAAATACACACATTCTCTTTGGAATATAGAACTACAAATATTTATTTTCTTTGATCGCAAATACAGTGATATAGGAATGTACGCAAGATTACATCCCAGTAGTGTAACGGTCATAATAGGAACACCAAATCGGCTGGTACGCACGGACCACACCCAGGAATTTGATGCGAAAAAAATTATAAGCCATCAGGAACTTAGTCTACCTCATAATGACATCGCAATTATTTTTATTAAAGGAGAGATTTCACTAAATGATTTTGCACAAGTACTGCCGATAATGGATAGTAAACCAGCCGCTGGACTACGTTGTACAACTTTGGGGTGGGGACGGATTTTACATGTAAGCAAGGATAATAAAGCTATGCAAAATGACATATGGGAGCATGTCATTAAAGAAAAGAAACTCTTTTTAATCCAAAATTTCTTTGTTTTATCTCCTCACCATGTGACTGTTTTAAACGGTTCCAATTATCTAGGATGGTCTGTCACCTGACGAGGTAGTTAACGCGGATGTCACCATTCTAGAAGAAAAGTATTGCAACACGAATTTCACTGGATATACTAACGTATGCGCTGCTGATAAGGAGAAGCGCTATCAGCGTGTTTGCAATGGTGACTCGGGTAGTCCGCTTATTTGTGACGGAAAACAAGTGGGTATCGTCTCGTTTTCGTTCGAAAACTGTGATTATGAGTATACCCCTGCGTTCTACACAAATGTCTACTACTTTAACGAATGGATAAAAGAAAATTCAGGATGTCGCAACATTTTCAACTTAATTGATTGCTGCAGGATCATTGCGATAGTGCTGGCTCTACTTACAAATATATAAGATTATGTTAGTGACACCTTGTATTCTGCTTCCATAAGTTCCCCCCAGGCCTGGTGGAGATATAAATGCGCGATTACCAATATTTGAGAATGGAAATTGTCATGAATTGCTACGCACAGGTCAGTCGAGGCCTCACCACCTCACTCTCTTTATAAGCCATGTAGTGTATACAATTGTATCGAAAAGGTAGCGCACCCAAACACAATAATAAAAACCATACAATGCGATCAATGCGTAGTCGAATAAAACTTAATTGGCACATAACGCATAAAACGGAAGCTAGCCGAAAACTGAGGAAATTGACGACAGCTACGTTAAAGAGAGACAACTGACGAAGGGACGCACAGAAAGACAGTTACAATTAAAGCGCCACACAGTAAAAAGCTCGAAAAAACGTCAAGCGTGTTCAATAGATAACTGGCAAGCAGCTCGTTCGATAGGAATAGGGAGAGAGAGACGGATCGGGCGGGGTGAGCAATCGGAAAAAGCATCGCAAATTGAACATTGTCATGTCTGTATCTCTATGTGTATATGGGTTTGTCTTAACAATAGACCCCAAGCAATGAAAACAATCGATGTCACCGCCCCCTGTTCACTTTTTCTAAATGAAATAGACGCGCCGAGAGATGCCGGAATCCGATATCTCTTTGAATAGCACTCTTTCTCGATATGTACGTGCAGTTTTATGGGTTGTGTGTCGAGTCTCTCCCTTATTCTGGACATTAGTTTCCTATCTGCGTTTACCATGCTCGGCGTATTCCATTGCCAATACTTGGTTTTGATTTCGAAAAGGATATAGATTCTTAAACAGCGTACAGACAAAACTTTATCCAAAAAGTTTTCAAAGAAAAAAGAAAATACAATACAAAACTCATATAGTACATGAAGAAAAGCTAAGTAATCCATCAATTAATACGTCATCTTTTTCATGCTGGTTTTCATACTGGTACCCAGTACCAGACCACCCTGCTCCAATAATGCTCATTAAAGAGCTCCAGACTTCGAGGAGCTCATTTGAAACCGTTGTAAGATTTTATCAAACAAAAATTATGATTTGCTCAGCATAATTGAGTCAATTGGACGAGAGCTCTGGTTGTGGCCCCGATATATGATTATGCTTCAAGTGTGCTAGAATTGTGATCAAAAAGTTGAATACCCTGTAAGCAGCAAAATGGTTCATTATTTTTTTATGCAGAATCAATAAAGTCGTCAAACCAAGAAGAACAAGTCGGAAAGGCTACAGTCGAGCTGACTCGACTGTGATATACCCGCTACAATTCTTCGGAAAAACACGTGCCAAATGTGAACAATGCGTTCTTGCTTTTTATTTCTTTCCGTCTCTAATTTGTTTTGCCTATGCAAGTTCCACTCGATTCTTATTGGATGTTGCCCTTTGCTTTTATTACTCTGCAGTTATAAATTATGCATGTGTGATAGAGACGCCTATACATACATACATATATGCTGCCTCACAATACATCTCAACATATCTAATTAGATTTGTCGTTTGTATTTTGTGTTGCTGCTCAATGTCTCTTTCGATTCTAAGTGGCTTTAAATATACTAAAAATTTATTTTGAATTTTGCAACACACTATAAAATAAAAAAAAATATAAGATACAAAAAAAATAAATTTAAGTCGCCGCGGCACACCCAGGAGTTGAACTCCGGACCTCTCGCTTAACAGTCAACTACCATCACCACTCGACCACTGCATTTCTTACACAATGACCGATAAAATTGCACTATTTATATTTTCGGTGCACATAATTATAAAAAAAAAGTTGCCACATAATTTAAAAAAAAGTTGCCACATAATTAAAAAAAGTTGTCTGCTGCTGGTGTTGAACTCGGGTACTAACATTAGGAAAAACCGACACAGGCACATGGCCACAAGGCAATACTATTTCTTGAATATCTTCCTTATTTATCGGCCGATCTTATTGAAACTTTCGCAACACGCCCGGATGGTGGTTTTTATCACATGGATAAAAAATGAATGCTGTAGAGCTATATTTGCAGCTATTATCGATTTATTATCGATTTTTGGGGGCGGATGGAGGCGTGGCAAAAATCCAAAATAAACTTGATCTGCGGGCATAATTAACACATATTGTCTCCAAATTTGGTAGCTCTAGCTCTTATAATAGCTGAGATCTAGGTTTTCATACGGACAGACAGACGGACAGACGGACAGACGGACAGACGGACAGACGGACAGACGGACATGGCTATATCGACTCGGCTGTTCATGCTGATTCAGAATATATATACTTTATGGGGTCGGAGATGTCTCCTTCTGCCTGTTACAAACATTTTCGGTTGGCACAAAGTTATAATACCCTTATACTCTTCGAGTAGCGGGTATAAAAAGACGACCTAATGATTTTGTATGTGCAGCCCTATATACCCTGCGATGCTGTGTTATTGATACATTAAGATATTTTTTATATGAAAGTTTACATAATGCACAGATTTTCCTCTTGCCAGCATAAAAAGAAAGTAATTGACAGGCACAGTATGCGGCTTATAAATTCAAAACTAGTGGGTATTTTCTGACAAATTCGTTAAATGACATAAACGCATTTTGTTTCGGACATACGCAGTATGAGATTTCGTTTCTGCATTTTATCGATAAGTTCATCTGTTGCCAAATATGAGTAATCGATTGTGACCGAATTAAATCTAATTGGAATCGATAAATGCAATAAAATACCCCCAATGGAAGTAAAATATTTCAATTATTGGAATAACCTTTCTACGTAGGCATGCTAAAAGTGCGTGTGTGTGTTTTTGTCGTTATTGATCGTGACGTGAGCACCCTGTCGATCTTTACTTCACTCGCCCAAAGATGTCACTGATGACGCGCTCGTTGGTTCTGAGCGATAAAACATGTGTTCCCATATACACGCATACATACACAGTATATACTTAATTATGTGTGTATATATTTAGTTAATAGTGATGGATGCGAGAGGGAAATAAAAAAGAAATCAATCTGTCGTTTGCAATACTTGCTCTGTTGTTATTGTTGCTAGCCAGCAGCTAGGCAGGGCTACTGCACACGATCACAAGCAACGCGTGCTATTACCGCTGCTGCTGCATCAAGAAGCACATCTTCTTATTGACTGCAGCCCTCGTTTCTCTGGCAGCCCTCCCATCACTCGGATGCGAAATGCATTCAATCACTTCATTTGTTGCTGCGCAGCCCCTCTTCGTCTGCATCTTCAATTCAGTCTCAGTCTTGTGTTGCCTAACTCAAAAATATTTTATTTACTCTGCACTTATGACCCCCATGCCGGCACTGGATTGTCGCCGATCGGGTTAAGTGAATCTGATACGAGCGGCTGCTGTTGCTGGTCGCTGTTCGCTGTGCGCTGCATTTCCATCTCGAAAGCGTCTGCTGCGTGGCGGCGAATGCTTTGTATGTCTGATTGTCTGTGTATGTATGTGTGTGAAACTGTTGTGTTTTGTCTGTTTGCTAGAGGCTACTCAGAATGTCATTGCAACTCTCCCTCCGCGTGCGTTTTTACGTCCGTTTGCGTTGCCTCTCTTCTCTTGACCGGCATTCGCTGCCGCTGCAGCTGCTGCACCATGATGGATTGTGTCCCTGGGCCCATCTGTGTGTCTGTGTGCACGTGTGTTCGTTTACACAGGCAGTAGAACTATCTTCTCTCTTACACTGGTTCATATGATTGAAATGGAGTGTAAAATTCAAAGTGTATGGGAAATATCTTAAATTATAAGCCTTAACTTACGTATGCATATTAAGAGGTGCGAGATTCTCCATGTTGCAAATATATTTAATGTTGGCCACACTGTGCGACGTTAAACGTTGAAGTTTGACACCGATTCAATGGCAATGAATGTGTGTACTTGCAGTGGCAGTAACACACTAACACATGCATACGCAAGCCCACTTATGCATGTTTGTATGTATGTAAGCTACACACAAACATACACTTCTTAGTGCAATGCCTTGTCGCCGATCTTTAATTGCAGAATTGTGTTGCCGATCCATAGATGCGCATGGAACTGCTCAAGTTGCCATTCACCCGTCGGCGTCTCTGTCCCCCTCGCTCCTTGGCTCCGTTGCAGCCTCTTGATCTGGGTGATTAATTGGCGCTGGTGTCGCAAGCGTTGCACGGGTTTATTAAAAGGATTACCAGATGCGAATGCGCGAGCGAACTCCATAAATGCCAACTCAAACAGCATCTGCGGGCCGAGTAGGGGACGAGACACGCGTAATAAGATTAATTACGAGCGCCTCTCTAAAGACCCAACACACACTAATACACACATGCGCAATATTATCTATACACAAGAATGTACACACTGGCTCACTCGCACGGTGGCAGTCACTGCGCGACAATGTTTTGACATGACACTTCGAGTAGAGAAGTTTTCCCATTGTATTGTCGAGCGTCTCATTAATTTGAAAGCATCAAGATCGCACTAGGCAACACTGGAAACAATCGGCATTAACTTCGAATACCCAGCGTATTGTATCCCCGGGGACGGTAGCCGTAATCCTTGCCGGAGGCATTTGCATATTCAGTTTTTGTATCCCGTTGACACGCAAAGCAGCCGCAGGGGCTGCCGAAAACGGGATAAGAGTCATAAGGGGCGAAAATAATTGACATTTAATAGAGCAGGGGAGTGGGAAGAGGTGGAGATGGTTGAGCAGCGTCACGGCAATTAGCTAAAAGTGTCGCTAAGGGTCGCAGAAGAGTGTGTAATATTTTTATGCATATGTATGTTCCCCTTGAGGGAATATTCCTGATAAATGCTACTCTTTTTCCGGGTTAACTGAAAGCGAAATCCGCTAATGTTTCATAAAAATATGCAATTTGTTTTGCCCGTATAAAACTCTTCCCCTCTGCACGTTAATGATGATGTCATTCCAGGGGTTCGGGGATATGCGCGCAGAGTAGTCAATAAATCACGGCCCGATCTGTGACAGCTGGAGCCGCAGCTATCCGGCTGTGGCTGCACGCCGAGTTGCAAGCAACGGCGAAGTGGAGCAGCTGCCAGAGATTAGTCAGTTTCAGTCTCAGTGACGGCGCGCACTTTAGTGCGCTTGGGGCAAGCTGCTTGACTGGTTTCTCGACGTGAGTACTGGAGCTATATTGAACTGGGCTGAAGCGTGCCCAAAGATCAAGGTGAGTTTCGAGCAGAAATCACAAAACTTTGCAATGAGATTTTACAAAACTAAACAAGTTTAGAAAGAAGTTAGAATTCGCTTACAAGAATTTATATCCTATTACAAGAAGCCCAAATATTATCAAAACATAGCACGACGTAACGGTTACAAAGAGGTTCAGAGAAAAGTAAACCGTTTTTTCTTTGCAACAATGAAACCGCAAAATTTATGAAACACTCGAAATGAAGAGGTCTCAACCCGCATGAGATCTCTGACTCTCTCTTCGTCGAGCGAGAGAAAAAATAACCGCAGTGACAAGATCTTCTTGCGTTCAGCACTGGGAAAGGTTAGGGTACAACAACAACAACAACAATAAGAACTAACACAACGCACAATTATCAACAAACCCGAACGTAGAATACAACAGGAAATGCAACGTTGGCTGTGGCTCATGAGATCTTTCAGCAAATTGTTGGCATTTCCTGAGAAACAGTTGGCCAGCCGAAAAATAGCATCGAAAACCTGTTTTCAATTGATCGCATGCGATAGTTGGAGCACCCGACTGGCTAGAAGGCTCATTATAAGCTCATAATGTTTACTTAGTCGCACGTTAGCAGCCTCGCCGACACTCGACTATGTTATGCCAGGGCATGTTAACCGATTAATGTATGGTATCTCGGGGCAGGTACAACGTAGAGCTTTACGGGCGACAAAGCCATGCCGCATGACTCAGAGTCACGTTCAAGAAAGGTAAAAAGGCTTAAGTAACAGAGAGCGAGAGAGAGAAAAGACACGAAATGACTAAGTGCGCATTCATGTCTTTTTAAATGGGCCATTGAGGAATCCAATGTTGGGTTTGCGGCGTTCGTGATGGTGTAGGTTTCCCTTCTCTATCTCTCTCTCTTTTTTTGATTGATGTTATTAATGCGCGGCAATCCGTTGACATTATATGCATCTAGCTGGGACACTTTCTTCTCCAGAGTATCACTTCTCACTTGACATTTATTTAGTTGCATATTAAGTGCCAGTGGTATTTTGTTTTTTTCCTTTCAGTACGTTAAAAGCTAAACAAACGCAAGAGCTAACTAACAATTGGCTTTTTCCAACACTTTAAGCCGCCGCATCATTCGTTGGACTTCGGTTCTGTGGTCCAGCCCTTGGGACGGTCGGCCATGATTGTAAAATCGTTCTGTACAATATTCAGGCCACCGATTTGATGAGTGGGTGCTTTTGGGAAGAACTCCCAGCCTTGTTCGATGGACCACTTCTTGATGACGCCGGCAATGCCTAGCGAGGAATAATGAACCGTATTTTACACTCATAATGTGGCGGATCTGTGTACACAGTAAATGCTTACCCAGGAATAGACCGACAGTCAGACCGGACACATGATTGTGTTTCCATGCGCCGAAGACGCCGCCAGCGGCAAAGCCTCCCAGAAGGTAGTTCAGCCTGCAAACGTAAACGGGATCAGATAATCATGAATTCAACGTGGAATTATATTTTCCCAATAAGACTTACTTGTCATCCTTGCCACGGATATTGGTGGCAGCGAACGTGGTTAGCGTAAATGCTGTTGCCATGCCCATTATGGGACCCGTGTTATAGGCGAACCGACCGATTGTGGGTAAATAGCCCCGTGGCTTGCTGAGCAGGTTCACGTCCATCGTAGACCATGCCAAACCGACAGCAGCGGCGTATTTGTTTGTGGCCACCATCTTGCCAAAAGCATCCTCGCCGTCCGGATAGTCGTAGTATTTGTAGCGTAAGAGCGACATATTTATCTGATAATAACCAAATGGCGATTAATTAAATGAATTGTAAGTAAATAATAATCACAAACATAGAGCACAACATTGCCAATCGATATAGCGGTCGCCAAACTACGTCAAAGAACGCTTTATACATTGTACAGTTGTTCTTGTGAATCTCTCGATCTTTATTGTTGTTGCGGGAACTTAAATACACAATGAACTGCTTTATAAACCTATTAATTTACTAACCTGCCGAATTTACGTAATTTCCAAACGAAGAACAGTTGGACCGAACAGCTGGTTGCCAGTGTGTACCTTTTGAGAGAAGGCAAAACTAGAAATACTAAAAAATACTGTCAACGTGCCATTTTGAGTTTAAGATGCAGGACCAGAGCTGCCAACTCTTTCTAAGTTAAGCCCTGTACTCAGTTCGATAAAAGCTGCGCAAGCGTTCAAAAGTATCATTTTCTATGGTACTACGAGTATTTCTGTTAAGCTGTACTCAGTTCAAGCAAAACCCAATACAAAATAGAAATGTCGTTTGTCAAATCAATTTTTGTTATTTATTTTGATTTTACACGTGTGTATTTTTAAACTAAATTCACAAACATTGTGGCACTAATATTAATTATTTACTTATAAGGTGCAATTAAACGGGTTTTCTTGTTTTCAAAAGATTTTAAAGGATGTAATTTTTTTAAGAGACGATAGATTTTAAGTTTGAATATGCTTAGTTCTTAAATCGATGGTGGTAGACTAGTTTTCTTTCGCATGTCAAATGTCAACTAATATTATACACATAAAATCTAACGATTGAAGTAGAATATGAATATCATTCAATGATTATTTTGGCATACAGTCAGCTGATAGAGCGATCGATATAGAGCAGATACAAAACAAATAAATAATTCAAATAAAATAAATTGATTTCGAGAATAAAATCGATAAAAAAGGCAATACATACAGATGTACGATATAGGCAAATTATTATATACAAATCAAATGTCAAATTATAAACAGGTTCATTGTTTGTTTTATCAGTCATAACATTCGCGGTGAACTTATTAAATTTCACTCTTATATCATTTCGGTTGTGTGGCGTTTGTTTTTCTTCTCAAATTAATTGAAAATCGTAAGATGAGACAAACATACATACAAATATATACATATAAAGCCTGCATTCTATATAAGTTTTCGACATTTTGATTTATTGTTCGTCGTGTCCAATTATTTCAATATCATCAGCCAAGGGACTTTCGATTTCCTGTTTGTTCTCGTTACCATTTTGTTGATTTGCGTCCAAATTAATCAATGATAACGTCATCTTGCTACTCAGTATGACCTAAGTTATAGATATAAGACAATTTATTAAACATTTGATTATAACTTTGATTTTGATTACTCACAGCCGGTTCCTCGGGTGATCCATTCAGCTCAGAATCGTAGACCTCTTCGCGTTTGGTTTGCGAATCGGCCACCAAAATCTGCGAGTCATGTGCCAAGGCGCCTTCCAAGTAAATGGACTGCGGCTCGGGCAGATTCTCTTCCAATTTGGACTGTAACGAGAAGCAATTCAGTCAGATGTATTAGTTGTATTCAAAAAAAAAAAGAAGAATATGGGGAAGTTTCAAAGAAAATCAAAGCACAAGACTCGCTCAAAGTGTTTCGCTGTTCGGAACTTTCTTTGATTGTGGCAGAAGGTTTAAGATCGCAAATCGGATGCAATACAGCGCCACTTACATGTTCACTGTGCGCGCGATAAACAGGCGTCGGAGGGCGACCAGTCCAACGTTGGCCGCCCTCGCAACTTGCCGTTACTTCCATGCCGAGAACCTATTGCACAACACGGACCACATCAAAAGTAAAGTACAGTCAAATCAAAATGCCAACATTTTTAGGTTATATTAAACTATACCGTTACTTCGCGCTCAGCGCTTACATCGCGACGTTTCTTCTGCTGTTGTTGCTGCTTTGCCGTTTCTGCTGCCTTGTTGTCCTGATCCTTGTCGATCGTTGTATGCCCATTGGAAATGTTTTGGTTGTCTACTTTGGTCGTGTTTTCGTTTTCGTGTTGCTGCGATTCGGGAAATATCAAGAGAGTTATTAGGAGCCAACAATAGTGCATAATATTAAAAGATAACTAAAACATAAACACAGATCGCTTGAACGAACAAATTAACACAAATATTTAAATTATATTAACAATTGTTAAACAGAAACAAATAGTTACGAAACAAAACGAAATACATATATTTCCGGAGGGGAGTTTGTCGGTTATTTGGCTGGTTAATTGAGAACAAAACGAAAGAATTAAATAGAAAATAAAAAAAACGAGTTCAACGATTGCTGTTGGGCGGGCCTAACCTTATTTAAATCAGTTTCATTATCAGTTTCAGTATCAGTTTCATTCCTCGATCTTTGCACGTCTCGAACGTTCAACTGTTCATCGGCCGCGTCTATAAGACCCTGTATTGCCGTTACAACTGATCGCGACAACAAGGTTGAAATACAGATATATGTACAGATACATTGTGAGTACAGTTACATTTTAGATTGATCTATTTAAGCCGCTCTGCGATAAGTTCATATGGTTGTGAATCGTGATTTGGCATGATATTACATATGTACATATATTATATATAGCATGTACATATGCATGTGGTTTTTGTTTCTAAAATATGTCCCCATCATAAGTAGGATAGTATTCTTTAGAGCTACAGACAGATACAAATAGAAAGTTGCGGATAGTTAGTATAAAGAGACTACAGATTCGCATGCCGATCGCACAGTGAGAGAGAGAGAGAGATAGAGTTAGCGAGAATGAGACTTTTGTTAACTTGATTTGAATTTCAGTTTAGATTAGTTTTCTTTTTAGTGAGAGTGCAGCAGAGAGTGGAAAACGCGTTATAGAGAGGCCCGCGCATGCAACAGTTGACAATACGACGGGGGACGGATGGAACGAGCGAGGACACAGGCCCGCCGAGAAGAAGAAGATGAAGCATGCTGGCATGCAACTCGCAGGGAAACAAGAGAATGAGCGATTAACCAAACGAGGGATCAATGGGGAGTCAGAAACATCGTCAGACGCAGTCACAGCAACAGATCGAATTAGGGATATAGGTACAGCAGTAACTTAGAAACGATTTATGACTTGTCGTACTTAGTTGATTTGGATTTTTCAGTGATTTGGGTTGATCTGTTTGGATGCTAAGTAAATAATGGTTGCCTGCTTTAGAAGCTTGGCTGCCGCTTGAGAAACCTCATAGCAATCATCTTAAAAAATGAGAATACAGAAACAGAGAAAAGAAAACAAGTATAAAGAGTATATATGCGTTAAAGAAAATGTGTGAGATCGCGTGGTAACTGAAGTAGGGAGAGATCTAGAGTGTGATTCAAGATGTATTTATGAGTAGGCTACGCTCTCTATACATGTGTGTGCTGCATCTATCCACGGCGGGAGCTGGTGCTGGAAGTGGAGTGGATGGGCTAGCTACGTGAGATGATGCTAACCTTTGCCTCATACTGATCGTTGTTCATTTCGGCTATCAACTTGGCCATTTCACGTTCCGTATCCTCGAGCTTCTTGCGCAGCTTTTCGATCTCCATCAGCTGCTCGCTCTCCTTGTTGCACAGTTGCGATCGCTCCAGCTCGGCCTTTGTCTTGGTGACGTGGCGCTGCTGCTGCTGCTGCTGCGCCTTGAGCGAGCTGGACAGATTCGCGGCCAGCTCCGTGGCCGATAAGGTCGCGTTGTAGAGGTCCTTATCGTTGCGTCGGGCGTTCGTTGCGCTCGTCGCACCTCCTAAAAAGTTGGCGTAGGATTTGCTTTAACTGACAGTTAGGTTGAGGCAAACAACAACAACAAGATCAACAAGAACAAGAACGAGTACAGCTACGATAGATATGCTATATACAAGTGTTGTGGGTGTGTGAGTGTTAGTAATCCTTTCTATTTACATTTACGTACAAGTACAACAACATTGAGGGATAATACAAAAAACACGAGTAATTACACACATCTAGACTAGGCTACACCAAATGACGAGGACATATTTTAAAATTCAATAGATCTCTCTGGATATATATCCAAGGTAGAGTATCTTTAAAAAATTGCTCAAAAATCAAGAGTTTATCGGGCTTACTTGTCTGATGCTCGCGCCAACCTTAACGATCGCAAAATATTGAAATACAGAGAAAGTGGACGTGGTTTTTTTAGGTTAGCTTCGACAATGAGTTAAGTACGTGATGTGTGTGAGTTTGTGTGTTTTTGTTGTACGAGTACGAGGGTGCAGAATATGTGTGCGTGTGTGTGTGTGGGTGTGTGTGTGCAGGTGTGTGGGTTGCAACTTGGAATTGAAAATCAATGTCCAGCTAGTTTTATAGACCGTAATCCACTTACCCAATTTCGTACCGCCCAAATCCTCAACCTGACTGTGATTCTGCTGTCCGAAGACCTCCTGACGGAAGCTGGGATCGCTTGGAGCGGCCCCATATGGTGCATTCGGCACTTGCTTCTTGAAAACAATCTGCAGGCAACAATTTTGGTAATATTAGTCGTAGATTAGTTTGTATTTTAGCTGGAAAGCACCTTCATAATCGTATAGCCGAAGAAGACCACAATGCCGATGGTGTAGAGCGGCATCAGGAAGCCCATGCTGCTGCCGCGCTGCTGCGGCTGATGCAGTGCTCCCGCACCCATGGGAGGTCGCATGCCAGGTATGGGTCCAGGCTGAATTCAGAAAAGAAAACATATATTGTTTATTTGGAAAATGTACTCTTAAATCAAATTATTTTCCCCCCTTATCTAGCTCTGCTGCCTATCAATCACAAAGGATATTCTAAATCAATTTCGAATTATATGAATGCTATAGAATGCTTCCATGTGCGCAGATATGAAAGATTTGGACCCGAAAACTGTTTATAGCGTGCCGACGGGCGGGCAGGCACAACAAATGGATGCGCGGGCAGGTGGGCCCATAGGATTTGGCACAAGTTCAATATGAACAATATTTCTTTTTGTATTCATTTTTTTTGGTTCTTTTTTTTTTTTCTTTCTCTCGTTGTATTTCTCGTTTTCATCCCACTCTTCCTTTACAGTTTCTTGTGTATATTTTCATTGGGCTGTCTTTTTGCCTTCAGTTTGCGTGCAGTGTCATAAAAACAAAAAGCCAAATCCAAATAAAATAAACGCGACTATTTTTAGCAATTCCGACCGATGTCTCATGCCCCAAACGTCGCCCCAAGCAAACCAACCCCTCCAATCCCATTCCACCCGGCGGAGAGTATGGCGAAAATTAGCTGCAAATCGAAGTCATAACTCACCCGTCCGTCAACGATGCGCGGCGGTGGATTGCTCGGTGATGTTTTGCGCTCAACAATGGGCACGGTGGGCGTAGCAGGTATGGCACGTCCACGCTCGCGCATAGCCTGATAGATTGACTCCGGATGCAGGTGGGCAGGGCGTTCCTGGCGTAGACCTGCATCAGAGCAAAAGCCATAGATTAACAAAGTTTTTGGCGCAGGGTTGGTAGCAAACAAAAAGGCGAGAAGGGGTGCAGTGAACGAGAAATTATTTAAAAGTCTGTTATACATCGATTAATTAGGTTTGAGTTAATAAATCTGTTGTTAATTGTTAATAAGCTGAATATTTGATTGAGGCACTATAAGACACTTTTTAGATAGTTTCTAGCTTCATAGACATTTTAGATAATCAGAGATCAGTAACAGTCCAGGTTACTATTCTTTCAAAACAAACATGCCGTTAGTCAAGCTCAACTTTAGAAGTTAATAAGATAAAGGGAGAGAGAGATAGAGAGGAGTCTCTTCAGGGCAGCACAGTGGCGCCACCTACTTATTTCGCCCGTGTACAAATTGACCTGCTTGCGGTACAAATGCGGACCATACGGTTCGGTGCTCGGCTTGGATGCGTTCATGAATTCTTCCCTATCGAGCACGACATCGCAACAGCCTGGCTCACGCGCGACACAACACCAAAGACACGATCACAATATCGATAAATAAATAGAAAAGTAAATAAAAAATAAAATAAAAACTATCGATAATAAAACCAATCGTACTTACCGCCCGGTCCGCCACGTTGTGCAGTATCCTTGTAGTTCGTCTTGGGCGGCACAGAGCCAAACATCATGGGATGGAAGACCTTGGGCCACAGTATGGCAATGCACCCGACAACCGTTACTATTGCTATAATACCCATTTTCTTGGGCGACATTCCTTCCTCGGCGGACGAGCGCGATCTCTGCCTCGACCCGGCCGATTGTTGCGATGCTTTGGTGGACATTTTCTTCTCTTTCCCTGCAGTGATGCCTAATCCTTCAGGTTTCCTTCCGTTTCGAGTTCAGAATACTTAATTTGCCTAATCAAGTTACTGAGTTTCGGTTAGTTTCACGACTTAAGTGAGGTTAGCTTTGGTGTTGGTTCATTTTTGTGACGTTTATTTATGCAATTAATGTCTCAATGTTTTTGCATTATCTGAAAAGACACACACAAATCATTTACATATAATTTTGTAAATATTTCGGCTTTGTTTCGGATAGAACTGTCAATTCTTCACTTCACAGCTCGCGATCTTAATTACAGCTAGAAACACTTTCAGAATATTTATGTTTTTTTCGCAACAATAATACTGAAATTTTTATTACATAAATATCAGTCCCGATTATTTTATTTTTAGCTCTCGCAGCGACTAATAATTCCACTGTCCCGTGAACCATAAATAATGCAATCACAATTTTTCGCACAAGTAAACAAATAGCAAGTTAAAAAAGGCAAATAGAAAAATAATCAAAAAATATAATCACAATAGATGTGGAAAATATTGTTAGATTTTTTTGATACATCTATGTGTATTTTGGGCGTTTGGGCACTGCGACTACGGCGACTGCTTACGCAAAGATCAAATGTTGTTTCCGAACTGGCCAAGCAAATTTCTGAAACTATTAGCGAATTTTTAAAAACAGACGGACGACCACGGCGCGAGGCGATGCGATGCGACGACGTCGAAGCTGGCGCTGCTTACTCATTTCTCACGCAGCGGGCACTCGGCTGCGGATATACTAAGGCCCCCGGTCGAGCGGTCGGTCATAATTTGAGCATTTGTCTGTTATTTTTGCCGCATTTGCCGCGACTTGGCCGAAACTAAAAAAAAATATAATGAATAAGCGACAGAAAATAATTTGCAGCATGCCCTGCAATCGCGGCAAGCGCACGCGTCGCACACCGTTTTTCATCTGTATTTTGTTATTGTTTGTTTTCATTTTTACCGTCTTTTTCACGACTCGCTCATGCATATATATATATATGTAATATGTACATTTCTTAATCTGTGTGCCGAGCGACTCTCAAACAATTTTCATTTCACTTTCAAACTCATTGACTGGCGAAAGTGTTTAATATACACGAAAAGTTTTTCTTTTCAATTATGACGGCCAAAAACATATTTTATATATATCATACACAGCCAGTGGCATTTTTTTTTTAATTTATTAGTGCGGTCAGCATGTCCAGAATGTCTCGCTAGCTGCCGTTATTTTTAGGTCCACTGGCATTGTAACAAGTCAATGTCGCACAGATCACCGAATATTTTCATCATTTATTTATAAACATACGCAAATTTGTAACGCCCGAATGGCTACAGTTATATCAGTTAACTAATTGTTAATTGACATTATATTGATGCCAATTCACACTTATCCACCGATAGAACTTTAAAAGTTACCTTAATTCAAATAAATATTAGTAAACCCTTAATTTCTAATTTCAAACTAAAAGTTTGTCGTTATCAAGTGTAGTCGAAAAATCAATAGATAGATAAGAAACTTATTGGACGACCGCCACAAATTTATCGACTGCGAAGTCGATAATCGAAAAGTGCTGCAAAATGATCTTAGACAGCTGAGAAGCAACAATTTTAAAAGATAACTGGATTGCATTTTGTTTTATATAAATTGCGCCAAATACTTTCTTTAATTGTATTTAAATTGATCAGATTATTCAATAGACGAGCTTTTACAAATACTGAGATTTCGCTAGATTGTATGTAATTCCATGTACATATTCATTGCAACGCAGCCCTGGCAACATCAATCTCCCGGCTTAAATGTCAACGCGTTTCTGGTTCGCACATGCCATTAAGATATATGATTATTTTAAATAGAAATTAAACAAGATACAAATTATTTTAGCCTGGTTTAAACAAAACATATTGTGGTAAGTGAATGGCAGTCACACAATTAAATGCATGCCTACATACACATTTTGCGCTTTTGTCTTGTTCACATAAAATCAGCTGCGAAGTAAGTTAGGGCTGCCACCAATCCAAATGAAAAATTGTTGTAAGCACTGCAAGGCAACTCTGTCAGTGATGGTGCTCTTCTTTGTGTTATTATTGTAGACAAAGTCAAAATAAAATTGCAATTAACAAAACAAATATAACTACAACGTTTAAACAGCTGTGAAAATTGGCAAAACATTTGTGAGAAGAGAGTTTAAAAGAATCTGCTTAGAACTTGGCTGAAAATCTAATGCGCGCTGTTGATTGGCGTCGCTCCAAATTAACCAAATTTACTGTTGAGCCACAGACAAAGTTGGACATAATGGACAACGAGGCATGTGCGTCTGTCGAAAAGGAGCTCGATCGTGTTATTACGAAGCTGGAGCAACTCCATGAAAATTCTGCTGCCGAAATCGGTGATATTGCGTCGTTGATGTCGGAGTTGGTCAATGTATTGGGCAATGCGGAGCAAATGGTGGTCACCACACTTAATACTGGGACGCAAATGAATGCTCCAGATGAGGTGAGCACAGACGATCCTATGGGCGATATTGTCAACATGCAGGTGGAGACAGAGCCAACAGCTCCGCAGCGATTGACAGATCGCCAAATGGAGATTATTCGTGAAGCGATCTTAAAATGTAATGAGCGCGTCCAGAAACTTTCGTCGGAGCATCGTGACTTACATGGCTCCGTTTCTAAAATTGGCAAAGCCATCGATCGTAACTACAGTTCCGACTTCAGTTCGACAATGCGTGTGGATGCGCTGCAGGACGAGGACAATCTTATGCTGCTTAACAAGGCAATTGCCAAACATTACTGCCGCCAGGGCATGGATGAGGTTGCCCGGACACTGATCAAGGAGTGCAAAATGAGCGAGGAACATGCCCAAGATGTGTTCGATTCGGAACGCGAGTTCGCTGAAATCTACAACATTTGGTTGAAGATTCAGAATCGTGAATTGGGCGAAGCCCTCGACTGGGCTATCCGACACTCAAGTCAGCTGTTGGAGCGGCATTCGCTCATTGAGTTCCGTCTGCATCGCATGCGTTTCATGCAACTGGTCTCCTACGGTCTGCAGTCGCAGTGCGAGGCCATACTCTATGCCCGAACCAATTTTCAAAAGTTCGCTGTGCGCTACGAGCATGAGATTGCAAATCTTATGGCTAGCTTTATCTATTTGCCCAACGGCTTGGAAAATACGCCCTACAAGATCTTCTTATCCCAGGACATGTGGACTGAGCTATCGTTCAATTTCCTCAAGGATGCTTGCCAACTGTTGGGCATAAGCAAGAACTCAGCACTCTCTGTCGTCGTCAACGCCGGCTGCACTGCCCTGCCTGCCCTGCTGAATATCAAGCAGGTGATGCAATCGCGCCAAGTGCTGGGCATGTGGAACGGTTGCGATGAACTGCCCATTGAGATCGATCTGCAGCCAGAGTTTCGGTTTCATTCGATCTTCGCCTGCCCCATTTTGCGGCAACAAACCACTGAGGACAATCCACCGAAGAAGTTGACTTGCGGTCATGTCATCTCCAACGACGCCTTGCACAAGCTTAGCAACGGGCACATACTCAAGTGTCCCTACTGTCCGGTCGAACAGAATGCCGAGGAGGCTGTTCGCATATACTTTTAATCGTAGTCTGTAACAATAATTGATAATAACAACAATTATCCATAATGTAATACATAATGTGGCTGACTTGGTGGATCGATGGATTCGTTGATTGATTCGACAGCTTTCCCTATTCCTTAAACAATGCGTTATTTACTGAGGCTGGCGACGGCCCTTTTTAGCTGGTTCTCTAGATCAATTTGGCAAGGCGAAAGCGAACTTCTTGAGCCGCGACTTTATACGAGTTAATAATACCCTAACAAAAAAAACGATATACACCCCGAGCTAGTTTAGGTTTAAGTACATATATTAATGCAAAATAAAACATTTATCTATTTACATAAAAGCAACAATAAGTTGGATTCAATGGAAAGTGAATTTACAGGAAATATCAGCAATATAAAAACAAAACCCATGAAAAACGATCCCAATTTATACAGAAAATGTAATCAAATTCTAATTTTAAAAGTGGGCGCTCCACTGTGCAGGTAGACGCAAAAAGAGCCCACTGTATCTTGTTCGGTACCTACCGTTGAACCGGTTTCGGATATTATCGTCGATCGTCTCTGGCTCTCGTCGTCGTGTCTCGTGTTTTTGTTTGTCAACTTTATTTTGCCTTTGCTTTGCCTGCAGTGCATTTCGGTATTGCGGCGGTGTCTGACACGGACGGACCCAGCTGATCTCTCTGAAACCGAAGTCGAATCGAATTAATCGACAGTACGATTTTTGTGGTCTCCGCTCTCAGTTTCTTTCTTTCCGTCTCTTTCTCTCTCTCTCTCATTTTTTGGCTGTTTAGTTAGTGGCAACGAACTGTGAGTTAGTTCTCCAACTCCTTCATTAATCAACATCAATCGACTCAGATCAACTTAATACGATCATCATAAAATATTCCTAAATATTCTGTTTCGGGCAGCAGTCTGAAAATGAAAAACGTTTTGGATGTCATGTCATTGCAGCAGCACGTGGAGACGAGCAAGGCGCAGAACATGAAGCCCATCGACTATCGGTGAGTTGTTTTTCAGTCTGGATGTCCGATGCTCCTCCAATTACCCCACTGTTTGTTTGTACTTGTTATCATCTTTCAGCAAAGCAAGCAAGCCAGGTCTGGTTCCACTTTACATATTCGAGTGTGCGGCCAAGCTGAAGATGAAACCGCTGACGGCCGCGAGCGCTGCCATCGTTTTTCATCGCTTCTTCAAGGAGGTCAAACCGAGCGACTACGACGAGTTCGTGAGTAGATTCAGCCACAGATGATTTCTGACCTGGCCTAATGTTTCTGTTTCGAATGCAGCTAATTGCTGCCTCGTCGCTCTATCTGGCTGGCAAAATCAAAGATGACGATACTGTTAAAATTCGCGACGTCATCAACGTGGCACACAGCACACTGAACCGCGGCAGTGCTCCGCTGGATCTGAGCGACGAATACTGGGCCATGCGTGATGCCATTGTCCAGGCTGAGCTGCTAATAACCCGTACGCTGAGCTTCGACCTCAACATTGAGCTTGCTCACAAGGTATGCAAAGAGATGTCTCCGCACTATGACTCCTGCGATGACACTTTCACTTTCTTGCTTTGCAGTACTTGCTATACTACATGAAGACACTACAGGATTGGGTGGGTACGGATGTGTGGAATTCGGTGCCAATAGCTAAGACAGCTGCATCGTATCTGCAGGACTTTCACCACAGTCCCAACATATTGAAATATAAAGCCACACACGTGGCCATCGCTTGCCTATCTCTAGCACTGCAAACCTACGGCGTCCAGGTGCCACTGACCGACGAATCTGATGAGGCCTGCATGTGGTACAAGCCACTGGTCAAGGACTTCACTCGCGAGAACCAATGGGAAATCATAGAGGATGTACTTGAAGTGTACAAACACGAAGCTTCGCTCAAGGCCGCCTGAGGCAACCCATGAGGCCAAAACTCTCATCCATTCCCATACGATTTTATTTATTTGCAGCAAAAACAAATCATAAGCCATACTTTTTAGAAGATTCGTTGCTGTTCACACTGAAAAACTACTTTCAATATATATGAACCCAATAACGAGTAAATCGATCTCGAGCATGTCTTCTTAATGTCTATGCTTGTGCTTATGCTGTTTTTCCGATCGATGTCGAACTGGCGACACGCTTGTTCGGCTTCTGGATCGGGAGCTGTACGACGAGGAAGTCGGTGATGGTGATCTGCGTGTGTTCCGGCCCGACCGATCCGGGTAGCGTCTGGGCGAATCGGATTGGCTGCGCGATCGATTGCGTTTGGAGGAGCGGGCGCTCCGGCTACTCTCGCCCCCACTGAATGGCGAATGCGAACGCTTTCGATTGCGACTGGGACTGGAGCGGGAGCTGCTATTGTAGTGTGTGGCAGATGCGTGTCTGCCGTCTGGACTCTCACTTCGCTGGGAGCTGCGCGACTTCGATGTATGCATATAGCTTAACGGAGAGTCGACAGACTCTGAAGGTGAACACTGCAAAGTTTAAAAGATCAATTGTAAGATTGGGGTAACGAATTGGGCTCATTAGTTAACTTACCCGCTTCAGCAAACGCTTGCGATAATATTCCACTTGTTCGTGCAGTGACCAACCAGGTTCTAGGCGCTGCTTGCCTGACTCCAACTCATCCTGATACTGAACGACTTTAACCTCGATTTCACGCAGTCTCTGACGTTTCTCATCATTGTACTTTTGCGAATTATCGCCGTCACTTTCCTCATCCGAGCTAAAGAACTTGGGTGGATCCGGTGGATCTAGAGTGTCCCACTTACTGGTGGTTATGGCTTGCGCTTCAACCTGTTGTGGATCAACAGTTTCCCATTTTGATGGTATAAAACCGGGCATCTTGGCCTGTGACTTGTTGGCCTGTTTCTGTACTTGATCCATTGGCACGCCATCGACATCCTCATCCACTAAGAGGAGGAATATACATAAAAGGTGTGTTGTTTATAATTATTTAAATTGACTTACGCGGCACACCGTCAATCTCGTCGAGATACTGTTCTTTCTTTGGAGTACCACGTTGTCCAGAGTCTGGCAGAACCAATTTTAAGGCGCTCTTCAGCAGGGCAGCCCCGTCAAGCGGTACTCCATCCAGATCCTCATCGTCTTTATCCTCTCCTGATAGCGGAGCACCGTCTATATCCTCATCCAATGCCTCCTCTGAGTGAGATTCCTCCGCTTGGACTGGTGAGGGAGGCTGCAAACATAAGAACTTAAAAATTCTGATTATTTAATAATTCAATTGCTTACTTGACGACCCAGGAAAACAGATCGCAGTTGAGATAAGAACTCTTTTGGGTAAATAGTCCATTCTTCCCAGGTGCGTATTACATTGCAAACCCGGGTCTTGAAGCCCTCTGCCTTCAAGCGACTCTCAATGGCCAAGTAATAGCTATGAAGGCTCTCGAAGATATCCATCAATTGCTTCTCAACACTGACGAATTAGAGATTAGTTCAAGATGCGATTGTTATCGTATCAACTTACGATTTACGGAAGAAGGAAGCGTTGGATACCTTCACAGTGCAATTGTGCAAGATATCAGAAATAAGATATAGTCGAGCGATCTTCTTGGAGGCCAATGTCTTGGGATTTGCCAAGGATTCGGCAATACATTCGCATATCTCATCAGCGGCATCAGCATGTTCAATGCAAAAGATCATTGCGTCACCAATGCGTGATCTTTCTGGAGTCAAAAGCCTGATAAGATCTTCTAGCCGATCGCGTTGCCTTTAAAAATATCAAAAACAATTTAAAGCCCATTTTTCAGATACATAGCTTAGCCAACTTACGCATTGGATAGGGCGCCTTTGTGGACAACAGGTGCATCTGGATCAACGACCAGTTCATCTGGCATGCCTTGAGTGTAGAAATTAGCCACAGGAGGCTTCCAGACGGGGCCATCTTTGAACATGCGAAACTGTTGCTCCCGCCACTCGCTCGGCGTGTCGCCCTGCAGCAGGGAATATAGTTTCCAGCGATAGTATATGTGAGCTGGACTCTCGTTATCAAAGAGAAATGAAAAGATCGGATTTTCAATTTCCCGACTCATGATAAGCGCCTCAAACATGGGTCCCTCGCGTATAACAAACTCGATCATGCGATGGATGATATTAAGTACTGATCTGAAATGTAAAATATTGTCACTAATGCAAGGTTTGGGTTTCTTTCGAATCAACTTACTTTTCAGTTGGTATAAATACTTTTACAACGGATTTTCCAAGAATCTAAAAATTGTATAAAGTATTTATTTGTTTATTGGATGGAATGGTAGGAATGGATTACCCGCTCCATGTTTTCCTTGTCTTCAATAGATTCGTAGTCCTTGTAGTTATTTTTTGGAAGAGTGTTGGCCTCGCTGGACGGTGGTTGAGCGTTGAAAGGTAGTCCCGACGGAGGCGGCGGTAATGTCAGTTCCAACAGAGCTTGCGGTGCAAAGATGGGAGTGTTCATTATAGGAACAGTCTTACCCCAACCCAGGCGCATTTCGTAGCCCATAACATAGCGTCCATTAAGTGTACGCAGAGCGCGTTCTGCATCCTTGCGGCTCATGTACGCCACAAAGCCACAATTACGACCGCGTTGCTTTTCCTCCTCGGAACGGGGCCACATGATCTTAATGCTGGCAAGCGGACCATAACGGCCGAAAATCTCCATTAGCTGTTGCTCTGATATCTTAGGATTAAGGTTTCCCAAATACAAGTTTGTTGTATTTGGATCACCAGTGTCGAAGGATCCGCCATCCCGAGTACTGTTCGATTGTTGCGAGGAGCTCGGAGCTTGAGGTTGTTGTTGCTGTTGCTGCTGTTGTTGCTGCGGCTGCGATGCTGGAGGCGTCGATATGGCCATATGTTTATATTTGTGCCGCTCTTCGCGTTCCTCTTGTATCCTAAGTTTATTATTTGATTATTAGTTAATATTTTTTAAAGTTGACATAACTCTAAACTCACTGTCTCAATTCCTCCTTGAAGAGTTCCAAATTACTTTTCTTTTTCTCCTGGTTCTTCTTTTTCAACGGTGTCGGATCTTTCTTGAGGTCAGAAGCCAAAAGTTTTGCGTATTCCTCCGCCTTTTCGGAAGAGCTCTTCTCCACAAGCTTGGAGCCGGGCTTGTACAATTTACCCTTTTCACTCTTGTCTTCTCGCCTTGAGCCCGCATCGTAGGTGCCTGCTTTCACCCAAACCTTGGAAGAAGCCGTCGGCGCTTCTTGAAACGTCTCCACAAACTCTTTGAAGGCCTACAAATCATAGTGTGATTCTTGTAATATTAATTTCGTCGTTTTTTTAGTGTTTATACTCACATGTGCCGCAGCAGCCTCATCCTCTTTCTTCTTTTGTTCCTCTAACTCCTTTTTTGACTGTAAGAATTAGTTTACAGATTTGCACAGTATTTGATGAATGTATCCGGCAAAACAAATCACAACAGGGTCATATAAAAACTTACCAATTGCCGTTTGGAAAATGTGCCGACAGTAAAGGCCTCCAACTTCTTTTCACTAATGCGCTGAATATAAAACATATTTTGATAAATATTGTTGGAGTCGGTATAAATTAGTCCTACATACCTTCATTTTGCAAAAGTGATTTTGTTTTGTGTATTCTCTTAATTATGTTCTTTTCTTATTTCTTCATTCCATACACTTTATTTTTCTTTCCGATTTTAGCTTAATACAATTATCGATATCTCTGAGAACATATCGGTGAGAGTATTATAATAGAGTAAGTAAAAAGTTCTATTGGGTTTGTCATTTTATCATATTGATAAAAACTTAATCTGAAGCTTTAATATCTTACTACAAAGCACAAGTTATAAATGTCGAAATATTCAAATCCAGTCTCTTAAGTTGTTTTTTATTCGCAAGGTATAATTTACTAATGTAGGGTATACATCTGTGTCTTCAGAACAAATCGAATCACCTAGACAAGATATCGTTTCAGTGACATTAAATCAAAATATTGATAAATGAAAGGAAAATGTATCGATATATCGATAGGAAACCAACATATCTGTCACGGAGCAGAATAAGTTATTAAATTTCACTGGATATAAAAGGAAAACGGATTCGGGTGGTTCTTGCTTGCCACCAAATGAAGACTAGCTATCTGCCCTGGCAAAGCGATTTCTACTTGAAAAATAAGGTGAAAAAATGGAACCGCAAATATGTCGCCTCTGCCTGCGGGGTTGTGGCTCCCAGATGTGCCTCCAGATCTTTGGCGATGTATCAAGTGCAGCAGGTAACGTGCCAAATGTAGCTGAAGTTCTCCGCCAGCACTTTTGGTTTGAGGTGAGTGAGTTTAAATATTATTTGGATCGTTTTAAATATATACCCGTATCTGGATCATGTGAATGTTATATGATAGGTGCTGCCCAATGATGCTCTATCAAAAGTTGTGTGCAATGTGTGCTGGACTCAAGTGTCGGAGTTTCACCAGTTCTATGTGTCCATACAAGAAGCTCAGGTTATTTACGCTAGTGCACCGAAATTCAAACAGGATCCCGACCCAGATGTTCTAAATACGTCCTGGCCGGAGGAAATAATGTTGCCGACTAATGAAATGGGGGGGGAAGCCAACACGGAATGCCCCAGTACCCAGCTTAATGTGAATCCGTTAGATGAATTAGACCTTGAGATGGCCACATTTACTGAGGCAGATATAGATGAGCATAAAGAAATCAAATTGGAGAGACTAACACCAAATGAATTCATCAATGAAAGCGAAGAAGAAGATCTGATTGTCACACGAAGCGGACGAAAGAGAAAACGCGACGTAGAATCTGTTGATAAAGTGAAGCCAGTCAAGGCAGTACAGAAGGGGACACCTACCAAGCGTAGAGCTGCAGTAAAAAGGACATTCAAGAAGCAACAGTGGCCTCCATTCTGCAAAGAAGACGAGGATCTGATAAAACGTTATATAGTCATGGGCTGTGAACTGTGCATTTTTCTAGCCGAAGACTTTGATGGTATTCGGGATCATTTCAAGGAGAATCATCCTAATGAGCGACCGTACATCAAGTGTTGTGGTCGAAAGCTCAACAAGCGTTGCCTGATTGTCGAACATGCCAGGCGGCACGAGAATCCTGAATACATCAAGTTGGTATTGCCCAAAAGACATTAGATTGATTATCTTAATGAAAATGTTTTCCAGGTGCAATGATTGTGGCAAAGTGTTTGCCAATTCTAGCGTGCTGCGCGCCCACTGGTTGGTGCACCATGTGCCGGATGAGGAATGCGATTTTCAGTGCGACGAGTGTGGGAAGCGGTTTTCGCGACGCAATCTCCTGGAACTGCACAAGGGGTCGCATGTGCCGGCCAACGAACGCAAATTCATCTGTCCCGAGTGCCCGAAACACAATGCGTAACTATGATTTCCTTTAGAATTGAATGATATCAATTTAAATCCTGAACGTTTTCTAGCTTTGCTACGGAATACCACATGCAGGTGCACATTAGCATGCAGCACCGCAAGGCTGCGAATATTTGCCATGTTTGTGGCAAGGAAATCAAGGATAAGGCCGTCTTCGAGAAACACGTTCGGCTGCACTTCGAGGATAGTGGGCCACGAATTAAGTGCCCCCGTCCGGATTGCGAGAGCTGGCTCAAAGATGAGGACAATTTGAAGCAACATTTGAGACGTCACAACGACGAAGGCAAGTCTTTCATTTGCTCCGAGTGTGGCAAGAGCTGTAAGAACTCGCGTGCTCTTATCGGACACAAACGCTACTCTCACTCGAATACAATCTACACCTGCGAACAGTGCGGAAAAACGTTTAAAAAGGATATTAGTCTTAAGGTTTGTCACACATATAGTCGAGATAAATTTAAACGTAATTATAATGTATCTTTTTAGGAGCATATGGCTCAGCATACTGGAGAGCCCCTCTACAAATGTCCCTTCTGTCCACGGACATTCAACTCAAACGCGAATATGCATTCCCATAAGAAGCGAATGCATCCGAATGAGTGGGATCATTGGCGTAAAACGAAAACTGGCAGCTCCCAGAAGGTGCTCCCCAGCTCGCAGGTGTCGCAAATGTTAAGAGATGACTCAGATGCGACTGCCATTCCGAATACTACGAGTACGTTTTAGAAAAATACCCGGCTGCTCTTCCTACCCTTTTGTTATTTTAATCTTATTTTTATTTGTATTTTATAAATATGTATTGTACATAGAAATTCGGCTGTATCTTTTAATTTATAAGGGATAATGCCAATAAATTGCACTAATTGATAGTTAATTTAAATAAACAATCTTAATACATTGGTATTTTAAAGCAAGTTGAAGCACCATATCTCGCATTACCTGCAGTATTTAGATACCAACTGAAGAAATATCGTTTGGCATATCGATAACAATCTGTTATGACGTATCGAATCATCGTGCGCCACCTTATAGTTTTATGCGCACTTGTCACAAACGGCAACGTCAACAACGTTAAAATGAATGTAAGTTTTAAATAAAGTTTATAAAATGAGTGGTATAAAAAAGGAAGCGATAATAGAAAGCTTTGTCCCGTGTATTACCAAATGTTCATGTTAAATTTTATACTTTCACGTAAATGGCAGGAATCAGAGATACCCATTGACATCCACACGCTCAAGCTGCAGGATTGGCTCCTAAGTAGGCGCATTGTGCCAAAGAATGTACAGGCTCCAATCAAGGATATACACGCTAAGATCAGCAGTGCTCTGCAGGATATGCCAGCCAACGATGAACTGATAAAACTGCTCTCTGGGTCCAGTATGTTCTCCCCCTGGAAACGTTTGGTTTTGTGAAATAATTTACCATGTTTTGTTGCAGATATAAACTACCTGCATGTCAAGGAGATAATTGAGATTTTGAAACAAACTGAAAGGGATACTAAAAGCGTTTTTGGCACCTATGGAAGTCAGCGTATGAAGGACTGGCAGGAAATCTGTCGTCTCTACGAGAAAAACGCCACATATCTGGCAGAAACAGCTCAAATCTTTGTACGCAATGTGAACTACGAGATTCCAGGAGTGCGCAAGCAGATGTCCAAGCTGGAGCAGCAAACCGATGAGTGTTTGAAGCGGGCCAATGACATGCACAAACCAGAGGCTCAGATGCTTGCAGAGCATGCTGCTCTGCTGGAAGAGCTGGGTGTAAAGGGCGAAAACTTGCATGCGGAGTTCTTAGAAGTGCTGGCAGGCCTGCCTGATTTATATGCTAAATCCCTGCAGGATATCGGAAAGGTGCAAGGTGCTATTGATCTCTACACCGAGGTCAGTGGACAAAAGCAATGCTTGCCCATTCTGTGTCATTTGGTGGAGCACGGCAACACGACGGTCTATCAGTACATACACAAGGAGGCACCACTTGCAGTTGAGGAGCCCGAGCTGAAACTCAACTTAAGCGGATCGAACACGATTAAAGAAAGCGATGCCTTGGAAATAGATTTTGGCACCGATGATAATGGTGGAACTTCGTCAACGGTTTCGGCAGAAATGATTGATTACGGCGACTTCCAGGAAAGCGATGGCGCAAACATAGACTGGGGCATTGAGAGTGAGCCCACCGATGCTGTGGAAATTAACTTTGACATACCCGTAGAAGAGTATGGCATTGTTGTCGAGGGCACCGGCATGGATGGCGGCACTGCCAAAGGTTTTTAATGATTAGTTGTTGTAATTCCTTAATTATATCTTTAATCTAATTGCAGGCGACCAAGCCTACACACTGCTCGACTCGCCCAGCTATCGTGACCGTTTCCTAGACGAACTCTACGAACTAGAGGCCTTCCTTTCTATGCGTCTCTATGAGTTGAATCATTTGGATTCATCCAACAACATTATGTTTTCGCTGATGGATAACATTTCCACACACGACAGCGAAACTATATCTAAAATGTTGAAAAACGTGCAGAAGATCATTCAGCAGAGCTCGGACGAGCAGATTCGCCATCTATTCCAACTGAAACATTCGCCTAAGTACGCCGATCTGTTGACCAGCAAACTGCAGCAGATGACCAAGGCTGTGGAGAAGTTGCGCAATACGCGGGATGTGCTGAAAATACGCGCCGTCGAGCTGCGCGAACAGCGCCAGCAATTGAATCCCGTTCTGGACGAGCTCATTGCACAGACTCGTGTGCTGCAAACGTATATCGAGAAGGATATATCCAAACGCTATAAGAATCGTGTAGTAAACCTGATGGGAGGCGTTCAGTAAATTTTTTATAAATATGGGATGTAAATGGAAAAGTGCTAATAAATTGTTAAAAAATTGACTTAACTATATAGATGTCTGTTAAATAAAATATATTATTTTTCATATAATAATTGACAATCGTATTTTATATTTTTTAAAAGAATTTTATTTATTTTTATTTTGCTATTTTTATTAAATATACAAATTTTATTTATATTTTTGTGTTTTTTTCTTGTTTTGTGTTGTTGCTTATCTTTGTATCCATAATACAAATCTTATTTAATGTAGTTGTTGTTGGTTGCTTTTTTGTTCTGTTCATAAAAGTAGACTTAATTACACTCGTAACGTTTTAAACTTTCACTTATCGTGTAATGTTCCTTAGCTGAATTGAATACACAATTTGTTTGTAAAACAAGAACAATGCTATATTTATAATATATTTTTATATGTATGTATGTATGTGTGATTAACTTAAGTGGTCTGAGGAGAGGGAAAATTAAGGAAGGAGAATACATACATACCGATTAAAAGTATTTGTTTAGTTGCGTTCTGGAAGCGAAGGAAGTTTAGGAGATTTCGACGTATACATATAATATTGAATAAAATTGGGGAAAAAAGTGAGGGGGGACTGGTGGAGAGGATCGGTATTTTAATCATACAAGTTTTGGGTGTAAAAAGCCACAAATTGGGTATACAAAATATCAACTAGACTTAGGCACTAATCTAACAAAAAGTGTGGCGCTACGACGAAAATATATGGTATATATAAAATCAAGTGTGTTCTAAGTATGCATGCATCTGTGTGTGTGTGTGGGTGTGTATCGGTATTTGTTTCTCAACTAAATATAAAATAACAAGCACTATCTTTCGAAATAATTATGTATAAAGAAATGACATACGTTCTATATTGTAAGTTATGTTTACGGCAAAGGGCCTCATGATATGATTGAACAACCACACTGACGCGTGCTGTCTGAATTCCTCTTCCAACTTTCTTTCAAATAAATTTACAATTCTTTTAAGATTTATATCGTATCTAATTTGCCTTCATTCAATTTTCGTTATACATATATAACAAATGTATCCAACGTATGTACGTATTTGTGTTCTCAGTTAAGTTAAATAAGCATAAATTATCTTGCAAAATTTGTTCGAAAGTTCTCTTTGTTGTTGCTGTTGTGGTCTGCCATTATTTGTTAGTACACAGGCTTACGGGCTACATAATTTACGTAAATATTTATAGTTGCATTTTTTTTTCTCATTATTCTTTCATCCTTACACACTACTATGTATATATGTATGTATATGTCTGTAGTCATGTTGCTGTTGATGTTTTATTATTGTTATAATTCTCTCTGTTCTTACAATATCTTCCTGCATTATCGTATTATTGTTTGTGTATCAATAGCGTCGCTCGGACTGCAAAAATCAATTCAATCTTTTTATTATTGCTCTAGATTTACGCTGAACTTGCTCAACAGTATTTGCCATATATATTATATAGCATATATAACTATATTGATTTTAATGCTTAACTAGTTAGAATTCTCTTTGATATCTACACATAGTTTTTTGTTTGTTTTCCGTTTTTTATATCAATGTTTTTCAATGAAAAACATCGCCTCTCTTGGCGCCTATTCCTGCTGCTGGTGCTGGCCACCAGCGCGTGTGATTATGATTATGATTATGATTATTATGGTTATGCGCGAAGTGCTGGTGCTGATGGTGCTGGTGCTGCCCCTGTTGTTGCTGTTGCCCATGGACGGCAGCACCCAGCGCCGGCTACTTTGGTTGTCAATCGTTCTTCACTGGATAATAGATTAGATCGGGCTGCTGTTGTTGCATATGATGCATATAGTCGTTAATCGGCGGCAGTACAGACTTTGTATCATCGCCGAGCATGGGATAGCCCACATTGACACCGACACCGACTCCAACGCCCACTGGCTGCGATACACTACGCTCGTAGACGTTGCCATGCGTCGGCGGTGGCGGCAGCAGGTGTGAGGCAGCCGCTAGCGAGTGCTGCAATGGCTGCTGCAGTCCATGGGGATGTGCATGACCATGACCATATGGCTGGAAGTTATTATGTTTCTGCTGTTCGTTGACCAGCTGCTGCTCGTGGTTGTGATGTGACTCGTAGGAGTAAACGTTGCCAGCGCCAGCATGACGCATCATGCCACCTCCATAGGCGCCGCCAGCGTTGTGATGTTGCTGTACCGCCTGCTGCTGCTGCTGCGCCGCTTGCTGTTGCTGCTGCTGTGGCGGCTGCTGTTGCATTAGATCGAAGTTGTACTCCAATGGCGTAGGATTTGTATCAATGAGATTCGTCAGAATGCTGCCAATGTTGTTGTAGTTGTGAGGATCTCCTGGGACAACCTGATTCGACTGTGGTTGCACTGTAGGCGGCTGCTGCTGTTGTTGCTGCTGCTGCTGCTGTTGTTGTTGCTGCTGTGGCCACATGTGTTGGAAGCTCAATAAATCGCCCGGCAAACCAGTGTCTTGAGGCTGTTGCTGTTGTGGCTGCTGCTGATGCTGCTGAGGCTTGCTGACGACCGTTGGTTGCTGTTGTTGCTGCTGGGTGGGTGGCGCACCGCCTCCGCCGCCAACATTCATGGGCAGCGACAGAAACTCGGCCGAGTCGACAATGTAGAACTTGTCCTTCAGCTCGACCTGCTGGTTATTTGGTGCGCCACCAAAGTTCATGTTACCCCAAGCATCGGTCGCCTGTTGTTGTTGCTGCTGCTGTTGTTGCTGCATAAACTGTTGTTGTTGCGGCGTCGGTGCTGCTCCTGCGGATGGCGATGGTTGCGGCTGTGGCGACTGCAAACGCGAATGCTGATGCTGGGGCGAATGAGTGTGGCGATGCTGCTGCATGAGCAACTGATGCTGATGGTGCATGGGGGGCATGTGATGCGGCGAGTTGAAATGCTGCTGTTGCATCTGCTGCTGCTGCGCCTGGTGCGGATGCTGATGAGGATGTGGATGCGGATGTGGACTCTGCGGTGTGTGACTGCGCATATGTTGCGGCTGTTGCTGCGGTTGTTGTTGCTGTGGCTGTTGCTGATACTGATTTATCAACTGATGTTGCTGATAGGCACCAGCAGCATTGCCAGCGGGCTCAAAGTGAAACTGACTCTCCTGCTGGCCACCAAAGTTGTTCACTCTCTGCAAATGAAGCTCCGGCGTGCTATTGTTCGGCGTATGCGTATGGCGATGATGCGGTGGCGGCGGCTGCTGCTGCTGTTGTTGCTGAGGCACTTGGGGCACCTGCTGTTGTTGCTGCTGCTGTTGATGTTGTTGGGTTGGCGGTGGCGTCGCAGCAGCGTGTTGTTGTTGCTGCTGATGATGCAATGCATTCTGCTGCGCCGGCGGTTGTTGCTGCTGCTGCTGCTGCAACTTGTCCGCATTAAAGCTCTGATTGTACATGGAATTCTGTTGAGATTCGCTCGTAGAGACCGAGTGCTGCGACGTGGAGGCCGTTGAGGATTGCGAACTGTTGCTGCTCACCATAGCGGCATTGAATGGATCCTGTTGCGAGCAGCCCGGCGTCGTCGATAGCGGTGGAGGCGGCGTAGGCGTGGCACCCATGCCAACTCCCTTGCCGCCACCCTGTTGCTGGCCCTGTTGTGATGCTGCGACAGCGGCGGCAACTGATGCTGCCTGAGACTTTGCCTTGCTGGCCGCTGACTTTTTGGTTGCTTTCACCGGAGGAGGTCCTGGCATATCAGGCAGGGGCATGTCTGAGGGAAATACAATTGTTAGCAAACTCCTAGACATTGCACTTGTTTTCCTTTTGAACTTACCCTCTTCATTGGCCTTGGGGAAACGCTGTCCTTTGCCCTTTTTGGGTGGCGGAGGTTGATTGCCGTGCATCGTCTGTTTGTGACGCACCAAATGTGTCTTCCACTTGAAGGTCTGTACGAAAAGATTGGAAAGTTATCGATGTGCTAGACAGACTAAAGTTCATTTTTGTGCTTACCTGATCGCAGTGATTACAACAGTGCGGCCGCTCCTCAGAGTGCGATGGCAGGTGACGCTGAAGAGATTTCGCGGAACCGAAACGTTTGCCACACAGCGTGCACTTGCACTCGGACACATCCACATGGGCATTGCTGTAGTGTTCCTTGAGTGCCGGATATGTAAAGTAGGAGGAACCGCACAGATCGCATACATACGTGCGCTTCACCTCCGTATGCAGCTGGACATGCCGCTCCAGGTTGGCCTTGAGCGTGAAGCGATTATGGCAAATGTGGCACTCAAAGAAATTGTCTCGCTTGTGCTCCCTGATGATGTGCTGATAGAGGGCATTCTTCGAGGGAAAGTCAGCGCCGCAAACTTCACATATTGCGCCGTCGGCCTTGTGGCCCGTCTCCTCGAAGTGCTGCTGCAGCTTCTTTTGCGACAATTTCAGGCCGCACTCCCCACAAGGAAACACTACACAAAGAGAGTATAAATTAAGAGTTAGCAATAATGATTTCACTGTAAACACAGGATCCCGCATTGAGTCCTTTGGCCTTCGGGGCTCTGGTGAAATTTACATTCACATCGACTCACATTTCGATTCCTTCTTGTGCGACTCGACATGCGCATGGAACTGCTGCCCTCGCGAGTAGGACTCCCCGCAAGTATCGCACACAAACGGAAACTCCTTCGCATGCATCGTGCGATTATGCTGAATTATTTCCTGTAGGAATACAAATCAACATATAAGTAAATCGGGCAAGAGGAATTTTTAAAAGCTGTTCATGCTCACCTCCAGCGTGTTGCCATTCGGCTGGCCACAGTCGTGACAGTAGCCAGGATGCAACTTGTAGTGATCAAGTAGAGATTTGCGCTTCCTGTAGGATTTTGGACACAGCAGGCAATTGTAGCTGGGCTTATCCTTTTTACTGCCCGGTGTCATGCTACCGCCGTGCTGCGACGGTGGCGCCTGCAACGAGGTGCTGCTACTGCTGCCGCCATCGATTAGCTGCTGCTTGGCAGCGTCCAGTTCATCCAGCTCGTTGTCCAGCTCATCGTCATCCTCGTCACCCGACAGCTCATTGTCATCGAGCTCCAGTGAAGAGTTCAATTGTGATGACATCGCTGATGCGGCTGCCAGATGAGGTGGCTGCCCTTGTTGCGGATGTGGATGCATATGTGGCTGGCGATTGCTGTTGTTGTTTAGCATTTGAGCGTGTCCATGCTGGGAAAATGAACCCTGCTGCTGTTGCTGCTGCAGTTGCATCATGCCGCCCATCATCGAAAGCGGATTATTGCTTGAGTTATAATGATTCTGGTTCTGATTCGGAATCGAATTGCTGCTATCATTTTGCAATTGAATCTCGGAGCCGGACATTAGCTGGGATGCCACCTCGTGCCCGTAGGCAGATCTCATGCCCAATGGCAAATGTGATGACTGCTGCACAGGCTGCTGCTTGGCGGAATGCTCCGATCCCATTTGTTGGCTCTTGTTACAATTGATGTTATTGTTATTGTTAATATTGCTTGACGTAACACCGTTAATCACAAGGTTTCCAGCGGCACTCGCGCTGCTGGCACTGCTGCTGTAATGGATAAGGCAATAAGATTATTAACAGATTAAAATGTCTTTATCAGTTTTGCACTTACAGATGATGGCTACTGTCCTGCATGAGAAGCGAAGCAATGCCATTGTCATGGACGGCACTGCTGTTGCTGTTGCTATTCCCACTACCGGTGCCCGTCACGCTGCCCAATCCACTGCCCGCACCGGCGAGCATCTCGTCTATTTCCGGCTCCATTTCAAGCCCATCAATGAGACGACCTGCGCCTAAACCTTCGTCAATGAACTCCTCGAACTTCATAATTCCCTGTGCCGTCGATGAGAGCTGCGATTCTGTCTCCGACTCTAGCTCTGAATCTCCAAACGAAATTGATCTCAGCTGACGGGGCTCTTGGCTCTCCAGCGGCATCGGCACCTCGAGTTGTTGGTCCATTGGTTCGCTCAGCTCCAGCTGCTGTTCTTCATGCTGACGCAGTTCTTCTTCTTGTTGTTGTTGCTGCTGCTGCAGTTGCTGTTGTTCCCGCTGCTGCTGCTGCTCTTTCTCTTTTAGCAGTTGCCGCTCCAGCTCAAGCCTGGCTGCTGCTCCAGCAGCAGCAACCGCCGCCGCCGCCGCCGCTTCCTCAGCAGCTATCTTAGCCAATTGTTTTCGCTCGCATTGTCGCCGCCATTCGTCTAGCCGTTGCTCGCGAAGCTCCTTCAGCACACGTGTCGATGGCGTTGTGCCCAACAGTCGCCCCGTGACCACAAAGTTGTCGTAGAACTGCTTGAGGAAAGGCTTGTGGTGCTGGCTCAACGCCAGCCGCAACAGCAGTCGGAACTGCGCTTTAAACGCTCGCTCACTAAACTCGCCGCTGCTGTGATGATAGCGCAACGTATACTGGTTATCCTCGTGGAACACATAGCCTTCGCCCAGGCTGGACAGACGCGTCACTGGCGTCACCGCGACCGCGTCTAAGCTGCCAATGAAATTGTTTGTTCGTTTTCGTTTCACCAGCAACTCGGAGCAACCAGCACGGATTAGCTTCTGTTTGCGACGCAGCAGCAGCAGTTCCTCGCAACTGTTGCTATTGCTATCATCATCCCCATCGGCCATGGCATCGGGATCGTCCTCATCATCGTCCAGCTCCTCATCGTCATCAAAGGACGCTGCATATTTGCGCTTTATCAAGCCGCTAGCTGCTGCCGCTGTCTGGATTAGATCGAGAGGATCGCTATTGAGTAGTGTCGTTGTAGCATCTCCAACGGCATTGGCTATCGCCGTATCCGCATTGTTGTTTATTCTACTTCTACTCGCATTGGCTTTAGCTGTACTACTGTTGCTGCTGGACGAGCGATGAAAGTGCAGGCGTTTGCTCATGGAAGACGAGTTCTCAGTATCGGCATCATCATCGAGGAAATCATCCTCCTCGTCGAGGCACGTAAATTCCTCTTTGCAGAGAATTTTTTCAAAGTTTTGATTTAAATCGATCGCAGACGCAGCCGCCTCATCCCCGGTCTCGCGTTTGATTTCTGCAACCGAAACAGACAACTTCTCCGATCCGGGTTCTAACTTCTCTAACTTTTCCTTCTTCGGCGTCGTCGTCGTCGCAAGCAGCAGCTGCCGTTGCTTGCACTTCGCTAGCTCATCTTGATTATCATTATCATTGGGTTTGTGACTGAACAGACTCCTGACGACTCGGTCGCAGGCATCCGGATATTTGCACTTAAGCGTTTGAAGCAGAAAATTGATTGCATCGCACCGCGACGCCGCGCTTAGACTATCCAGTAGATTCACTGACTGATCCACCTGTAAAGCAAGAGGATAGCACTTAATAGGTTTCTCGAAAAGATGAAATAAATTTAAATCAAACAAAGAATGGTAAAAGATCCGCCTATTTTTTTTCGATATACGGTTATTTGTGCAATCAACAAACTGTTCGAAACACCCTGTGTAGGTGAAAAGTTGTTTTGCCATTCACATAACTCTTTGCCCCCACTCATTATTAATACATATATTTACCCTATACGATGTACTACTTTGTGCTCGTTTTGCTAACTAAACCCATTTAATTATTTATTAAAGTTCGCGAAATAAATGACCGACTTCCGCTTGGTAGTTTCATATTTCCTGTTCGGCCCACATGCCGAGTGGGGATTAATGGAGCGGGCGGCAGGCAGGTGGAAGGAACCCACGCACACACACTCAAATGAGTTACAGAGTTGCCACGTGCTGCTAGACATTTTTTCATGTAAAGATCCAATTAGAGCAACAATTTATGTAAATGCACATGTTCAACATGGCCGTGTATGCATTGTGTGTTCGTGTGTGTGGGTGCTTAATGAAATCGAACAGAGTCAACACTCCGCACGTGCACTCCAAAAAACTGTCATCAAATGCAATTACTGATTATGATTTTCCAAACAATTTAATGCAATTAGGGCGCCAAGAGAGGCGCGCGCGCTCAATGCTCTGCCAACGCCAGCGTCAGCGGCAATGGAACCGCAAGCAGACAGCGCGGCGACAGCGACTGCGCTGCTGACGCAGACGATTAGCACAATGTTGAACGAAGATGGCAAAGGCGAAAAGTGTATAAAAAATAGCAGGAAAAATAAAAACAAGCTACTCACACACACACACATAGAAAATAATAACAAGTCGGAAAGGCTACAGTCGAGCTGACTCGACTGTGATATACCCGCTACAATTCTTCGGAAAAACACGTGCCAAATGTGAACAATGCGTTCTTGCTTTTTATTTCTTTCCGTCTCTAATTTGTTTTGCCTATGCAAGTTCCACTCGATTCTTATTGGATGTTGCCCTTTGCTTTTATTACTCTGCAGTTATAAATTATGCATGTGTGATAGAGACGCCTATACATACATACATATATGCTGCCTCACAATACATCTCAACATATCTAATTAGATTTGTCGTTTGTATTTTGTGTTGCTGCTCAATGTCTCTTTCGATTTTAAGTGGCTTTAAATATACTAAAAATTTATTTTGAATTTTGCAACACACTATAAAATAAAAAAAAAAAATATAAGATACAAAAAAATAAATTTAAGTCGCCCAGGCACACCCAGGAGTTGAACTCCGGACGTCTCGCTGAACAGTCAACTACCATCACCACTCGACCACTGCACTTCTTTCGCAATAACCGATAAAATTGCACCATGAATATTTTCGGTGCACATAATTAAAAAAAAAGTTGCCACATAATTTAAAAAAAAGTTGCCACATAATTAAAAAAAGTTGTCTGCTGCTGGTGTTGAACTCGGGTACTAACATTAGGAAAAACCGACACAGGCACATGGCCACAAGGCAATACTATTTCTTGAATATCTTCCTTATTTATCGGCCGATCTTATTGAAACTTTCGCAACACGCCCGGATGGTGGTTTTTATCACATGGATAAAAAATGAATGCTGTAGAGCTATATTTGCAGCTATTATCGATTTATTATCGATTTTTGGGGGCGGATGGAGGCGTGGCAAAAATCCAAAATAAACTTGATCTGCGGGCATAATTAACACATATTGTCTCCAAATTTGGTAGCTCTAGCTCTTATAATAGCTGAGATCTAGGTTTTCATACGGACAGACAGACGGACAGACGGACAGACGGACAGACGGACAGACGGACAGACGGACATGGCTATATCGACTCGGCTGTTCATGCTGATTCAGAATATATATACTTTATGGGGTCGGAGATGTCTCCTTCTGCCTGTTACAAACATTTTCGGTTGGCACAAAGTTATAATACCCTTATACTCTTCGAGTAGCGGGTATAAAAAGAGACGACGTTGAGCAGGGACGAGAAAGGGGACAAAGAAATTAAAACAGCGCACAATTTGTGCTACTTTTTCCCCATTCCACAATACTGCCATATCTATGTAAGTATATAGTGTGCATATGTATGTATGTGCTTTCTCTCTCTGTCTCTCTCTCTGTGTGTGTAAGGTTGCAAGTCAACACTGTGCTTAGTTGTAGTTGTTAGAACATGGATGTAGATGGCGCTCTCTAAACTGCGCTCTCCCACAACCCACCCACTGGCTTAAATTTGTTTTGAGAGCGCTGAAAAGAAGAGAGAGATGCGAGGAGTTTAGGAAAGAGTGAGAGATAGGCAAATGATGAGAAGAATGAGATGGGGGCAACGCCACTGAACAACAAAACATTCGACCCGCTGGCAATTTTAAAAGATTGAATTTTCTGAGCAGCAGAAAAAAACATGAAATGCATGATGTTTATCTAATTAGAAGAACTAATTAGCAACAAGGATGAAAAATTAAAATAATACAAATCCTAACCAAAGATGCGGTTAGAGTTGAAATTATAATGAAGGCAGATGCTTTTAAAGTGAAAACTAATTAAAGATGCAATAAGTTATAGAATGAAAGAGTAACATTTTAGTACAGGCATAAAAAATTTCTTTGTTTTAGTCTGGCAACTCTGTTAGCTTGCGCTCTGCTGGTAATTGACGGTTAATGTTCTTGTAAGTTTAGATTAGAGATAGCACAGCGCAGCATACAAAAACAGAACTTCCACGTGCGTTTGTGTGCGAGTGTGCGTGCCTATGTGAGACCAAGAGATGAGAGAGAGCACAATGCAAAGAGAGAGCGTACATTAATACACGCACATCTAGATATCTGCTTGTCTACGTAAGTATGTGCGTTTGTGCGGGTGTATGTTGCACGTTGCGAAGCAGAGTGCGAACAATGCAAAGGAAAAGCAAAAGATACGATATTAATTAGATAAATATGTATATAGTCTATGCATGAACTTATGTATGTATGTTTTTGTAACTGTATGCATTTGGATCTGTTCTCTAATTAAATTCTCGTTAGTCGTGCATGATATTTAATACTCAATGATTAAATTAGTTAGATTAGCATATATAATGCTCCTATAATTAGAGGCACATAAATGCAGAAGCTCTGGTATTTCATGTCTCAAACCCTAGAGTATTGAATCGTCTATAATCATAAGGCTGCTTACTCGAACAGCCCACTAACTGATGTACGATTAAAACTTGTTATACCTCATAAATAGTTTTTAGAATAAATTGTTGGGAGGTAATTAAATGTTTATAGCTATTGAGAAAATGTACTTGGCAAACTAAACATTAAAATAAAAACGCATGTAAAAAGCTTAAAATAACTCTGCAACTAAATTGAGCACAGCAACTACATGCGAATGTATATAAGAGTAATTTATATTTATGTGCTTGTCGCTCGTATATAAAGTAGATACAAAACTTTACATACTGTACTTCTTATATAAAAACTGAAAGGCTTAAAGTTTCTATATCACTAACAATAGGGAAGCATGCACGATATTTTGTTCTTTTGTTTTACACAAAATTTATGGGGGTTTTGTTCTTTTCCGTTTTTGTTTCCTTTTATCGTAGTATTTATGTAAGTCGTAACAAGCGTTCAAGCGCAACATTATAAATTTGCCGCGAAATATAAATGTACATATATCGAAGTATGTGTATATGTATGCTACATGAACTTGTACACAAGGAATGTAAGTTCGAGTATTATCGGGTGTGGCCGGACATTTATCAAGATATCGAATGAAATACGGCTTTAAGCTCACGCGTTTAGATATGATAATACATAAGTAGCTACCTAATATACCCCATATTATTAATTGCATTTAATGTGTTATTGGTACGTAGTACGTAGACAAGTATAGAACTTAAGCAGAAAACCTAGCTGAGTTATATACTATAATAAAATGGTTTTTACGATCTCTTGTGTCTAGCTTGGAAACTAAAAATAGAACATAGTTTTGCATACATGATGAAATCATCTCACTCCTTAGTATCGTAAAAGAAACACAAGCCCGCCAGGGCAAAGCGCATAAAAAAGCAAATAAATCTGGCAATAGTACGACTATAAACTTTATATACTTTATTTTCAGAAATCTTAATTTCATGACATAAACCTTTTGTTATCTATTGAATATATTTGTTGATAACAGACTAAACAATAACCAGGCAACAGTTCTCTAAACAACAGAAGTCAGTAAATATTTATGCTCTTGTTTATTTACTAAAACAACAACCAACTTGTCAAACAATAGAAATGTGTGTCAGAGAAAAAGAGTATAGAATGAGAATGTGGAAGCTCAAACTTCAGTAAATTTACTAAGAACTGAGAGAATTAATTTTTATTTATATAAGCACAGACAATAAATAAATTAAACAACGGGTTTTTCCAGGGACTTGTTTTTTAGAGTGTTATATTTTTTATTTATATAAAAGGGAACCTTATAAGTTAAATGAGAATATGATGCCTTTCCTTACCCCTTTCTTATTTTTCCATTTTTATCACATAAAAGTAAATAATTTAAGTTTCCCATTTACTTGTTACTTTAATTTCTAAGTCAATGGAATCTTGTGCAGGGTATTTAAATATACGAGTATCTATGTACACATGTATTTTCAATACAAATGCAGTTTGTCTTGATTTATTGGACTTAGTTGCTTCTTTTTTCAGCTAGTTCGTTTTAATATTGTTATGTACCTGTTCGGCACGCATACACGCACACAAGCACAGCGATAGAGCAACAGGGAAAACAAGAGAGAGAGAGTGAGAGCAGACACAAGCACAAGCAATACACACGCACAGACACATACATGCTTAGAGGTATTTGTTTACACACATATAGTATATATATTTAGGTTGCCAAACTGTAAACGTTGCAGCTGTGGCAAGTGGGGCAAGAATTGCCGCTGCATTTTTAGCAAATTTATGTTTTACATTTTGTGCACATGCAACGTGTACTAGCATACATGAACACACACACACACAAACCTAGGCACTTGCTCGTTCTCACACATACAGTCGCGCGAAAATTTGTATGTCGGTTTTACTAATCAAATAAAAATAGCATTTACGTTGTCCTCTTTTATTAATGAAATTGGCACAAGCGAAACAAAACTAACTATATAATAAAAAAAAACACACACACACAACGCTCATAAGCACGCCTATGCATGAACAGTGGCTCACAGTCTGAATGAGATGGAACAATCGTTAATCATTCAATCTTTCAAATCAAAATTTTATTATGTCGTCATTAAATACTCACACTACCTAGGATTCTGGATTTATTAAATAAAATTAAAGCTGAGAAGAGTGTTTGTTGTTGTCCTGCTTCCACTTAAGTACTGCTTGGGGGCTCGTATACTGCTATTCTCTCTTGTTGCCATAAACTTAATTAGAGACGATAAAAGTTTTAATTGGAACACTTTAAAGCACAATTAATGACAGCAGCAGCAACAACAACAATAATACTAATACTTATAATAAGCAACAAACAAACGCAAAATGCAATTTATTTCTATTGGACACTTGTTTGCCTGTTTGTCAGTTCTCACAAAATCCCCAATTGGTATCAACAGCATATTACTTGAGCTCTCTCTTTTCTCTCTCTCTCTCTCTCTCTCTCTCTATTACAAAAGAAATGCGTCTGCTCATTCAAATGCAATTCCAACAAGAATTCATTCCCTACAGACTCTCTATTGTACCACTGTGCATGCTGTTTACAATTCTTCACTTGTGCTTTGCTCGTCCATTCGCGCTCCCCCTCACACTAACACAAATACGAGCACAAGCGCACACACACACACAAATACAAACACAAACAAATTCATGCTCTCTTGCTCAGTTGGGTTCACCGTTTATCTTGTTGTTGTTGTTTTTGGCGTTTTATTGTCGATGTAGTTGGAGTGGCGCGCACAAGTTGAATTTCGTAGTATTCGTAGTATTTATATACATACAAACTTACACTCGCGCAAACGCACACACACACACATACCCACTTTTAACTATGTAAATGCGCGTGCATGTGTGTGTTTGTGTGCATTCAAGTAATGTAATGTTGTTATAAACTAATAAAAATAAAAATAAATATTTTTTCAAAATAAGGAGGAAAACAAAACAAAAGTGAATAATAGCCAACAGCAACAACAACAACAACTATAATAAAATGGGTCGAGAGCGGGAAAAGCAACCTGGCGTTTTTGGTGTGGGGAAATGGCGTACGGGGAGGGGCAAACAAAACTACAATTCATTTTAGAAAAAAGAAAAGAAAATAATGAAATAAAAGAGAAGAATGCCATTATGTAGCCCAGGCCTGGGGAATGAGGAAAGGGAGTGCTATGGGTTAGTAGGTGGGTGGAGAATGTGGGCGCTAGGCGGCAGAGACAGGAATGGGTAGGGTGGAGCAAGGGCACACTACTATACTACGGAAGTTCGTACACAAGATGCCCACGTTTTTGAGTGTGTGTATGCTTGAGCGAGTGTGGGTGCGAGGGTATTGTGCAAGAACTGATTATGGGGCGGAGAATGGGAAGGTTAAACGAACGAATCTTTTAAATTATAAAATCTCTATTCGATGCTATTAAAAATTAACTAAACACTTAACAGAAACTCTCTTCAATTATTCATAAGAGATCAGAAACGGAATTCTGTTAATTACGTTATTAACAAAATATGTTAAATAAAAACAAACGGCATAATTTGTTGTGTGTGACCGCATTTTGTCGCTTTGTTTATATCCCACGGCATTCGTTGGTAGCCGGTTTCAAATTGGAAAAGTTTTCAACAACATTTAATTTAATAATTTATGTATATATTTGTAGGGATACGGAATAATAAAGTCATAACATAATATTACAATAATAACAACAGCTGAAATTAAACTGCTAGTGCACACTGTACTTCACTTTATTTGTTATCTCTCTTCTGCTTCTCCTATCTGCCTCTGCCGCTCTCTTCTTTGCCTACGCATTACACGTTGTTTTGCCACTCTCATTTGATAGTCGCACGGAATGTAGACTTACACACAAGCACACAAATATGTGTACGCTTGTACGTACATATATGTGTGTATGTGAATTTATGTAGCTGAATGCGAACAACGCGGGGAGTGGTGAATGGAGGGACAGAAGGGCATTTTATAGGAAACATTATTTAATTACCAGTAATTTAAAATCCAACTGTGTAGTTTTGTTATCCATTTTGTAGTTGGTTTCTGCATTTGGCTGAATTTTATTTATACGTTTCACTCACACACATACACATTCACAGGCACACGCACACACACAAATACACTTGCATTACGCATACAAGCATAACAATTTTATGATACACCCATACATACATACACGTACGTATGTATTTTATTATTTCGATTTTTCTTTGCTTGTGTTTCGCGTTTCTTCTACTTGCTCGCTACAGCGCAGCTCTTTTTTTGTGTGTTATTTCATTTTCCTCATTTTCTTTTGCCTTTTTGTACGTTAACGTTGACGGCTACTGCGGATGTCGCTCTGTTGCGGCTGCTTCTACACAACTTTTCACTGTATTGACAACATTGAAATATTGCCATTGGTTTCACACTCTTTCAGATGCATGTATGCACTATTAATTATTGCATAAATTAACAATATACAATAACAATTAGATTTATGTACACTTTTTAACTATTGCTACTGCTGGTTGCCTGATTGCCACTTTCTGTGGCACACGCACGCACACACACACGCGCGCTCAATGATGATCTGCTGCGTAGGAAAATTTCTTATAGCTTGCTTTTAATCGTGCTTCGATGTACACAATATATTCGAATAATTTTCCATTTAGGGAAACCGATTATTGACTATTTTTACAAGAATAATTAATTTTATAAAGAGCGAAAACTGCAAAAAGCGACGGAATTTCCCACGAAATGTTTTGTCTGGTATTTTTTAGAGTATACGAAAAAAAGGTTATTTTTAGGCAATTATACCACCAGACTGCCAACTCGATTCAAAACGCAGCGTTGCCAGATACCTAAATCATTGACAGGCCCACGACATGACATGCTATACTTCATAATTTTGAAATTTTATTTCATACATATACAAAATTAACTCAGTTTGCCATTTAAATTACAGATTATGTATGTGCCACTAGCATGCCATTTAGGATTTCGATTGCTGAGCCTGCTTCTCCTTCTTGGCTGCCTCAGCCTCGGCCTCAAGCTTATTGTATTTCTCAATCAGCTTCTCCACATCGGGTTTCGCTAGCACACTGTACACGGTGGAGTTGTTGATGCGTTGCAGCGTGGCCATTTCTACCTTCTCAGGAGTCAATTTTGTAGTATCCAAAGTCTTGCTAAGCACTTTCACAGCCAAGTCCTTAGCCTCATCCAACTTGATGCTATCCTTATCGGCTAGCTCCTGCTTTAGCATTGAGATGGCGGCACCGAAGTTGTTGCCAATGCAAGTGGCCTTCCAGCCTCCGTAGTTGCCACTGGGATCCGACTGATACAGCTGATAGCCATACTTGCTATCCCAACCCATATAGAGGAGCGAGACGCCAAAAGGCCGTTTTCCGCCGTATTGAGTGTAGGCTTGCTTAATGTCGCACAGGTGAGAAACAAGCTGCTCGCATGGAATCACCTCGCCATAGCTGAACTGGTAACGCTGGGCAATCAAACGCAGCTCAGAGGTTAAAACATTGGCATCGGACGTGATTCCAGCCACAGAACACACCATGTTCCTATAAAAGTAATTATTTCAATTGCAATCAATGTAATATTAACTAAATCAAACTTTACTTACTCGTTTAATTTGTAAATTTTTTCTGATGGAATGGCATTGTCGAGCAATTTGTTTGTGCTGCGGCATTCGGCGGCAAGCACAATTCCATCTTCGGCCAGGATGCCTAGACATGTGCCGGCATGGGATATGGCCTCCATGGCGTACTCCACCTGGTAGAGACGACCCTCGGGCGAAAAGATCGTGGTGCGGGAATCATAGCGACGCGCCTGGAAAAGTTGAAAAAAATATTAGTAGCGGTGATGCGGGAAATAATAAAAGATACACACACGGGGAGATTACTTTTTGATTATTTTCATACAATTTTGATTGAGGGTGCTTTGTATTATTCTTTACTTACCATATTGTATAAATTTCAAAGACAATTTTATTTATGGGAAAATAAAGCAATATGCGGCTTCGAGTGTTGTTCCCTGCAAATATTACTTGTCATTGCCGAATAGAGCTGTCACCCTTTCATCGTTTTCACTGCATCATGATGGTAGCTATCGATATATTCTTAAATCAATATCACGGACAGATTAAATATGAAACCTAAGCATTACAAACGGAGCTTAATAATTTAAATTGATTTTAAGCATTTAGTCATAATTTACTGAATTAATAAAATAAAATATAAGTTTATATTTGGTTACACGATAGTTCGTGCTTTTGGCACGATACATTTTGATAGTCGATGTTTTTCGTTGCATACTTAAAGCGATTTTCTTAAATTTGGCAAAATCGATAAGTCGATGGCTGGTTATTATACTGAAGTCCGCCACACTCTGTAAGTCATCGACATTTAAACAAGCAAATTCAATAAGAATAATATTTATTACTTACTTTTCTTAGGTGATGTTGCAATTTTGTGCTGCTTTGAGAAAAGAATATGCAATTTAATATATGTATATTAATTACCCCATCGTTATTTATGTAATATTATGTTTTTAATTATTATTATTAAAGCTATGCAAAGTAATCATACGTCTCAGCTTCTTGATTCTTTAAAGTGTCATGTAAATTTGGGGGATTCAACTGTGACTCGGTCATAAACTCAGCTCAAGCAGACACTGTTATTGTTTGCTGGGGGCAAGGGTGCACAAAGAACCAGAGCAATCCCTCTAACACCCCAACCAGTCGCGCACACGGAGACGCATTAATTGTTGACGGCACGCGGCACGCGACACGTCGCAGTTGAGTTTTCCAGGATGAAACTGACTGGCAAAACAGTTGAAATTCAAATGGAGCATCGCACAACAAAAACAACAACAGCGGCAGAAATGAACGAATCAACGAAGTAAGTCGTAATAGCAACAAGTGAAAGCAGAAAACGATTATTTCTGTTCCGTCCCGAGTCTGTGACATTGTTCGCTTAACCTTAGGCATTCGTATTCTAATTGACGAAGCCGGCACGCGATTCGGTTCGACGAGGCGCCAGTTTTGTACCCCCTACCCAGTAGTAGGAGAGCCTAGACGCAGCTCTGCGATTGGCCATTGCGTTCGTGTCCTTTGCCGAACTCTCGGCTCCCCAACTATATAAAAGAGGTCCTGCCACTTGGCGCTGGCTCACTTCTAACACAGTTTGCGTCGCGATAAGGATTACAATCGGATATCTTGTTGAATTCACTAAAGTTAAAGTGAACTTAAAATTAAAATAAACCTCGAAGTGCATAAGTTAATTGCTTAAAGTGATTTCCAAGTGGTGAGTGAAAATCTTTGTCAGTTTGGCTTTCCATCTTTCAGCTTCAATTTCGGTATAATTCGCGCCTCATTATCTTTTGCAATCTGAATTAATTTCACATTTCCATATTAAGAAATTGAGAAACTCCAAGTCCTTAAAGGATTAAGGATTTTACTAATGAAATTCAAGTACTTTCCGACTGGATTCCAAAATTCGTATTATATTTTATTTAATTTATGCCGAAAGTGAACGATTTTAGAGTTAATGTAAGAAAATATTTATCAGTAACTTCTTGAACCTTTGGGGGATTAGAGAACGCCATGCTCAAGCTATTGAGCCTGCTAGTGCTGGTCGGACTCGGCTGGGCTATGCATCATGGCGGCAAACGCAACGAGATTGATTCGTGGGAGGGCGGCAGCCGGGAGTACGCTGCGGATGACATACATCATTTGGCCAGATCGAGCAATGGCAACTACAATGGACACGTCAACGAGAGCATCGACATCAAGGTATTCGAACGGATAAGGGAGCATAGAAATATGACGGGAACGTTGAACGAAGTGGACATTAGCAAGATGCGTGTCTACAATGTGGGTGTACTAATGGCATCCCATTTGGGTAAGTGTTTGAAGGAGGAGCAGGAGCAGCAGGAGGAGAAGAAACTAATTCAATTTACTTTAAATTCGCGCAACTCAGATTCGCCCTTCGACCTGGAGCGCTGCGGACCCGCCGTGGACTTGGCCTTGGATCAGATTAACAAGCGTTTTCTCAGTCCGCACAACATTCGCCTGGTCAAGAAGAAGGCCAGGTGAGTCCATGTGTTGATTTTCAGTTTACTTCCTGGCTTCCCGTTGAGCACTTGTTGCGTGCAGCACGAGTCGGTTAATTACTCCAATTTCATGGCCGCATTTGAGCTCAACGTGAGCCTAATCCTAGCCGCCCCCTGCTTCTACCTATACCTTCTATTGCCATTTGTTTTACGCAAATTGTTTGTGTTCCCGCCTTGTGCAGCTACCCCTCCTGCTCGGGTGCTCGTGCGCCTGGTCTGGCTGCGGATATGCATTTCAAGGACGACGTCATCGCTTTTATAGGACCCGCTTGCGCGTTCGCTCTGGAACCGGTCGCACGCTTGGCCGCCTACTGGAACACGCCCATTATAACAGGCATGGGTGATCAGGTGAGCACGTTTCTGCGCTCCTCCTCCGCACAGCACGTGGTTTCCTATCAGATGCTGCCCCTCACCCTGGACCCCTGCCAGCCGAAGGCAATCACATTAAACACGCCACAATTAAATCTGAATTTCTGCTCATTATTCTCCATTCCCCAATCGCATTCGCATTCCGCAAGCCGCCATCGTCGGAGGGCGAGCTGACCGTAACCTCAGGCATTCTGGGCAGAATTCACAAATGGAAGAACGAGAGCACGGTAGGGGATTACTAGAGCAGAGAGCGGAGCTGACATATTCCAATCTTTGCAGGGCATGTTCAAGGACAAATCAAAGTATCCCACGCTGACGCGCATGTCCTATTGTCAGTGCCGGCTCAAGCTGGTCTTCGCCAGCGTTTTTCGCCAATTCAAGTGGCAGCACGTCGCCCTGCTGGTGGACCGATCGGAGCTGTTCTCGCTGACGGTGGGCAAGAATCTCGAGTACGGACTACGCCAGGAGGGACTACTGAGTTTTGTGCGCGAGCTGAACGGCAACGAGGAGGAGATCTACGAAGACTATTTGCGTGACGCAAGCATGTATGCCAGAGGTAAGTAAGGCTGGTCTAACCACATGCCACGCCCCACCTGATTGGCCAAACTTCCTCCGTGCAGTGGTCATACTGTCGGTGCGCGGCGTGCTGGTGCGCAAGTTTATGCTGGCCGCGCACAGTCTGGGCATGACCAACGGCGAGTGGGTGTTCCTCGATGTGGAGATCTTTCAGAGCGCCTACTGGGGCGACAAGGACTGGGAGATGGGCGACGAGAACGATCAGCGGGCGCGCAAGGCGTACGAGGCGCTGCTACGCGTCTCGCTGCTGCAGCCGACGAGTCCCACGTTCCAGGAGTTCGCGGACAATGTGCGCGAGAATGCCCTATCCGAGTACAACTACACATTTAACGATGGCGAGGAGGTGAACTTCTTCATTGGCGCCTTCTACGACGGCGTCTATCTGCTGGGCATGGCGCTGAACGAGACGCTGACCGAGGGCGGCGACATACGCGACGGCGTGAACATCACGCGACGCATGTGGAATCGCACATTCCACGGCATTACGGGACACGTGCGTATCGACGACAATGGGGATCGTGATGCAGACTATTCCATACTCGATCTGGATCCGATCAATGGCAAGTTCTCGGTGGTTGCGCATTACTACGGCCTGCATAGGTATGTGTAGAATGGGTTCATTCAGTTAGGTGCCTCATGGTTTCGTTCGTTTGCAGAAAATATGCCGCTGCGCCCGGCAAGAAGATACACTGGCCCGGCGGCCGCGAGGAACCACCACCGGATATACCACCCTGTGGCTTTCTGGGCAACTCGCCCGACTGCGATGGCAAGGGTAGGCCGACGCACCACGTGCGCAAGTCATTTATGTTATTGATACTACGATTCCAACACTTACTTCGCAGAGACCACCGTATTGTACTCGATCTTCGGGCTGGCGCTGTTCCTTGGCCTGGTGCTGCTGGTCATTTGTCTGCTACAGAAGTAAGTTACGTCGAGTCTGGCAATAATCCCATTCTAATCCTCGTGCTTCTGCCTCTTTCGCAGACAGATGAAGCTCAGCAAGGAGCTGCACAACATGTCGTGGCGTGTGCGGCCCGAGGATGTACTCATCGAAATGGGCGGCATGTTCGGTTCCAAGGGCGGTCTGCAGCGTCTGGACGTGGAGAACATTTCGCTGCAGCAGTTCGGCATCCATTCGGGACGTGCCTCGATCGCCAGCTTTGCCTCGCTGCCGCCGCAGGTCTACACCACAATTGGACAGTTCAAGGGCGAACGGGTGGCCATCAAGAAGGTGAATGTAAAGAAGGTTGAGGTCACCTCGACGCTTCTGTGGGAGATCAAGCAGGCACGCGATGTTAGCCACGAGAATACGGTTCGATTTGTCGGCGCCTGCATCGATTTGCCACGCCCCACCGTACTCATCCTAACCGAATACTGTTCGCGTGGCAGCCTCAAGGATGTGCTCGAGAACGAGGCCATCGAACTGGACTGGAACTTTCGCATGTCGCTCATCCACGACATTGTCAAGGGCATGAGCTATCTGCACAACAGCGACGTGGTTGCCCACGGCAAGTTGCGATCCTGCAATTGCCTCATCGACGGACGCTTCGTGCTGAAGATCTCCGACTTTGGACTGAACACGCTGACCACGCCCTCGGACTTTGTGCGCGACCAGAACTACTATACCAGTGAGTAGCCCAGGGATGCAGGGGGCCTGCCGGAGCACAGGAGCTAATCCGATACAAGTTCATTTTCCAGAGCTGCTGTGGATTGCGCCCGAGCTGTTGCCCATGACCTCGATTCCGGGTTGTCCGGCCACGCAGCGTGGCGATGTCTACTCGTTCGGCATCATTCTCGAGGAGATTGTCAATCGGGGTGGACCGTACCAGGAGGCCAGACAGCAGGGCATGGATGTGCATACCATACTGCACAAGGTGCGTCAGTGTGAGTATCCGCCGTTCAGGCCATTGATCCGGGAGCGAGAATGTCCACCCGATCTGCTCGTGCTCATGGAGAAATGCTGGGCCGATAACCAGGAGGAGCGTCCGGCTTTCTCCACCATACGCAGCAATATACGCACCATTATGAAGTGAGTAATCCGTAGATTTGGGATTGGGTTTGCAACCTTAGTTCTTATGCCTGGCTCCTTGCAGAGGTTTCTGCGAGAATCTCATGGATGACTTGCTCAATCGCATGGAACACTATGCCAACAATCTGGAGAGCCTGGTCGAGGAGAAGACGCGCCAGCTGAGTCTGGAGAAGCAACGCACCGAGGAGTTACTCTATCAGATCCTGCCCCGTCCCGTTGCGCAGCAGCTGATGGCCGGCGATCTCGTCGAGCCGGAGGAGTTCAGCAGCGTCACCATCTACTTCAGTGACATCGTTGGCTTCACCGAACTCTGCGCTCGCAGCACACCCATGGATGTGGTCAACTTCCTCAACGATCTCTACAGCACCTTCGATCGCATCATTGGCTTCTACGATGTCTACAAGGTAAGATCTGCCTGTTGAGTACGGCTTCACTCCTGACCCGCTCCTGCTCTGCAGGTGGAGACCATTGGCGACGCCTACCTGGTCGTGTCGGGTCTACCCGAGCCCAATGGCGACAAGCATGCACGCGAGATTGCTCTCATGGCTCTGGACATACTGCAGGCGGTCTACTCCTTCAATCTGCGCCACAAACCCGACTATAAGATACAGATACGCATTGGCATGCACTCGGGCTCGGTCTGTGCCGGCGTCGTGGGCAAGAAGATGCCACACTACTGTCTCTTCGGCGACACCGTGAACACAGCTTCGCGGCTGGAGACCACAGGGTTGCGTAAGTAGCCAGGGGAAACCCTAGCTGACCCACTCAACCCCATCTCAACCAGCTCCCATTTTCCAGCTGGCAAGATACACGTCTCATCCGCCACCAAGGCCATACTGGACAAGTTCGGTACATTTCAATTGGAGCAGCGTGGCGATGTGGAGCTGAAGGGCAAGGGTACGGTAACAACCTTCTGGCTGAACAGCACAACCGAGGCGGAGGCACGTGCTCCGACGCCGCCGCAGCTGACCAACGATGAGGTACCCTTTCCGCTGCTCTTTGCCGGCATGGGCAAGTGAGCGAGATCACAGCAGAACTACTCCAGTATCCTTAGTACAAATCCTGCTTGAACTATGTCTACAGACGAACCCGGCTTGGAACGAGATCTGCAAATACAATTTACAATTTATATGTGTCAAAGAGAAGGCGAAGATTTCTTATTGTGAATGGGAGCAATGGAACAGAAAAGGATCATGGGTTGGGAGCGCCTTTATCAGATTATTCAGGTAGAGAATATGTTCACCCTGCTGCTATGCTACTCTCTCCTAGCTCCATAACTGCATCAAACATTGTAACTATGCATGCTTCACTTGAACTCAATTTACCTGGGAGCTTGGAAGCTACGCAGGGGTTGAGCAGCATCCCTTGTGCGCGACGTCTGTGTGTATCTGTGTCACACACACACACAGCAGCAATACTCAATCCTAGCCAGCAACGCTTGCAGGACGAGGCCGCGCAAAAAGCCAAAGCTCTGCGAGAGCTTTCCTACGGCTACACGCTTAGCTTGCTACCAAACCGGCTATTTTCGGTGCTGAAAATCAGCTGTTTTTCGTATGCGGGAAAGCTTGTCGAGGGGGTGAAAAATGATTACACTCGTGTAAAAGTGCAAAGTGAAAAGGAATCGGAATAAAAACAAAAAACTCAACGAAAATATTAAGTAAAAAATGTATGTTTCAATTGAAATAGATGTGAAAACGTCGCATAGGAGTTTAACGCATTATCGTTCGAATAAATGAGCGGAGCAATTAGCGAGTGGAACCTGTAGGCAACAAGGAGCAGGCAATCGAAGCAAATCAAAGTCATACGCCAGTTGCGCTCCTGCCCAACGCACACATACAGAAGACTTGGTCCTGCTCACCATGAAGGTCTATCGGCTGCGTCTGGTCAAACTGTTGCTGCTCGGCTTCATTGTGGCCAATCTGGTGTTCTTCTATTACACGTGGAACACGCTGCTCTGGCGGCGTCTCGGTCGCGCACTTGCCGGCGGCGTCGCGGACTACGAGGCCGCGGGCCAAGCGAAATTGGATGGCGGACATGGCGCGAAGCTTTCGCCCAAGGATAAGCTGCGCAATGCCAACAAACATATTAGGAAATCCATAACGATAGTGTTCTACGGACACTATAACTTCGAGCAGGATTTGCGGCCGAGCATAGAAAGGTATTTGCAAATATCTGTTACATACTTGCTAGCGCAGCTTGTAATTGTTTGCGGCGTTGCTATTGGTGCACTGCAATTAGAGTGTTGCCTACTTTTGCGCGCAAGCCTAATTGCTGCAATTGCAATTCGGTCGAAAAAGTGCTGCATACTTTGTAGCGCAGCAGTTAATTGTTGCTGCATTATTTCATTCGCTGCCTCCCCCCACTCTCTTCTAGCATACTGGACGTCATACCGAACATGCCCATCCTGGTGCTGCAGGAAGGTTCGCCGGACTACGCCTATCCGCCGATCAGCTTCGAACGCAATCTGACCCACGGCGAGGAGCAGACGGTGCACTTCCTGAGCCTGGCCTTCGATGTGCGCAAAACGCGTGAGCAACTGAATCCACTGGCCGTCATACGCACCAAATACGCGCTGCTCATGCCCGACAGCGTGCGGCTGAACAGCAAGAACCTGCTGCAGAAGATTCTGCGCGAGATCAACACCAGATCACGTACGCGGGAGATCGGCAAGCAGCAGCAGCAGCAGCAGCGAGTCACAGTGGCGCCGGACGAGACAGTGCGCCATCTGCTGCAGGTGCCCTTTGCGGGCAATCCGAAGACCTTCAGCAGCTGCGCCAAACTCAATCTGGACTTGCCCAACTGGACAATGGAGCTGGATGCACGCAATGATAGCACGCACTGCGATATGGTGAGGCTTTGGGGAAGATTACGATGACTGCGATATTGATTTGTCTTTCCTCTACAGTTTCTGCAAAAGCACGCTATACTAATGGACGCCTCCGTGCTGGGCTCTATGCCCGAACCCTTTGCACTGCCCTTTCCGGAGATGCTCTATGTGCAGGCCAAAATCGCAAACCTAACCGTGAGTCAAGCTCAAGCTCTGCTTGCCTGCTACCTTCACTGAGCTCTGTTTCCCCCTCTCTAACTCTGCCTGCAGACCAGCGTGTTTCCGCAGTCGTTTCTCGAAGGGCGCCGCCTGTTCGCCTCCTTCCACACCAAGCAGCGTCGCATGGAGCTGCGTCGCCGCCAGTTTCGCGAGATGTACAAGAAATTGCAGATCAAGCGCCTGGTACGGCGCACCCATCGCATTGGCAGCAAGGCCGCCGCCCGCGAGGGTAACTGGCAGCCACACAGTCCCGTCCTGGATGCGCAGTTCTCGTCGTCGAACTTCTCGCTGCCCCTGATGACGGATATCGATTTGTTCGGCTGCGAGCGTACCACCAAGTCGTGCATCGGCAGCGTCTACAACAATCGTCCGTTCTACTATTATCTGGGCAAGCATACGCCGCCCTGCTGCCTGGACAAACTGCGCACCACCTTCCATCACGTGCTCGACGAGTTCGAGAACGTGGGCATTCGCTATTGGCTGGACAACTACGCGCTGAAGAGCGCGATCGAAACGAATCAACTGTCTCCGGATGCCTACGACATCGATATCAGTTTTAATGTGCAGGATCTGGAGCGATCGAATGCCATGAAGAAGTCGCAGAGTAAACCCACCGTAGACCACGAGGGATTCTATTGGATCAAGGCCACCGATGGTCACTATTTTCGCGTGCAATTCTCTAAGGTCAATCAGGTTGGCGTCAATCTGTTGCCGTACGAGATAAGCGGGAATGAGGTACGAGCCAGCGGATTCTTTGGCTGGAAGGCGGGCACCTTCTCCTCGGACTATCTGCATCCCATGTCGACTGTTTTGTTTCTGGGTCGCGGCATTATGTGTCCCAACAATGTGCTCGAGTATCTCGAGGCCAAGCACATCAAGGTCAAGTCCAACGAAATTCCCAACGAGCAGGAAGAGGAGGATTAGGGGTGAAGGGTTTTCGGGTTGTTCTTAGCGTAAGTCGGGTGCGGTTTTAAGATAAACTTAACTAGTTATAAAACGTTTTTTTCTTTCTATTGGTTCTCCAGTTTCCTAGGTGTCTAGTAATGTCTGTATTATATGAGGTTGTGTTCCTTTTACTGTTTCTACCTTTGTGTTGATTGGGCATAGATTAAGTATAGCGTCTATATTAGTATAATAAATATCTGTCAAACTGGCGCCTGCTTATCAAAATATAATACAGTATGGATTTCAGGAAATCCCTAGGTTTTTACAGTTGAGGCTACGTCCAGTTCGAGGCCTCCCTCGGGCAGCTCACGCACCAAGGAGAGCAGCCGCTCCAGCTTCTGATTCTGCAGGAACAGCTGATCCAGATAGAGCTGCTTCTTCGGTGGCTTGACCATAACACGTAGATTTGGCGAAAGCTTCAAGGATGTCGTAGTACCCCTGGGAAAGAAGAGTTGAGATTATTCGTTCGCATTATCTACTAGCCGGACGCACTTCTCATCCCCGACAACGATAAAGGGCAGCTTCTCGTTGAAGGCCAACCGGGTGAGCTTATTCTTTCGCTTGGGCACGACAGCCTGCACACAGATCGCCTTGTATTTGTTGACGTTCAGATCGAAGACGTGCACCTTGCCCTCCGTGGTGACCGCCGCAAAGACTGTACTGGAATAGGGCGCCCACTTGATGTCGCCCACGGCCGAGCCGAGATCGAATATGAAGAGCGGATCGGGACGCATGTCCTCCCACACCTTGACACGCCAATCGCCGCTACACGAGACAAATATGTTCGAATCGAAGCGATTGAAATCGATGCGATAGACGGACATGTTGTGCGCATTGTAGGTCATCAGGTACTTGGAGCTGAACAGGGTACTGCATTTGTAGATCAAGCCGACCTCAGTGCCCACCAGGAATACATTCACGTCAGTCGGATGGAACTGTACACACGATCCGCCGGTTTTCAGCACAACCTTGGTGCCATCCGGACCGTCGGCAATCTCATTGTGCAATATCAGCGTCATGACGGTCTGCACCCAAAGCTTGTTCTGCATGAGAATCCATTGAAAGACGGTGCCGTCGGCGGAGACCGAAAAGAAATTGATTTCGCCGTCGGACAGATCGGGTCCCCAACGAATCTGCCAGACGCACTCGCCGTGCTTGCACTTAATACCGCGTGACACATACATGGGCGCCTTGCAGCCGTCGCGCAGATCGTAGACGCACACGTTGCCATCGTACAGGCCCAGCACGATCAGGAAGGGATAGCTCTTGTGTATGTCGCAGCACATGACGCCGCAGTTGGTTTGTACTGCAAATGGAGTGGCAGATCAAGGGAAATCTGTAAGGGATCTTCAACTTACTGATGTAGTCCGGGTACGAGGGATTCTTGACGGTAAAGAGACAGAGGTAGCCCTCGTTGGGCTGCTTCAGGAAGTCGTCTGTGAATGCTAAAGCTGTATACTCTTCTACCAGTAGTATATACTCTACTCAACTCACGTGAACCGAAGCAGACGGCAAAGAGATCGTAGTAGGCGGGATTGAAAACGATCTCCGTGACGTTCATTTTCTTCGTTTTCTCATATTGAAATTTCCAGAGGGGCAGCAGGTTGCCCTCACCTTCGCGAAACTCATCCGCCGGATCCTCCCAGTAGCGATAGTCATTACCGATGTCGTCGAATATATTCTGATTGATCATGCGCTCGAGGATCTGCCAGCAGCGCAAATACTTTCTATTCAGCATCTCGGCCTGAGCCGATTTCTTCTCCATTGCCGACTTGGTCGAGCGCGACGGCGCGCCAACTTTACTCAAGCGTGGTCCACCCGATGCTGCTATTTTCTGCTGTTCAGCAAAGTCCTCGTTATAGGTATCGTAGATGATCCACTGCATCACATTGCCGCCAAACTGTGAGCGTGGCGGCGGGATTGTCTGCGTGTCAACACTCTGAAACGGGAATGCAGGAAAGGAATAGAAGGGAATCAGGACTGGGACCAAGCGGCATTCCGTTTGGTTCAATTGAAACCTACACGCGTGGGATTCACATAGGTCAGGGTCGCCCGCTCACAGTAGTTGAACTGATTGATAAGTTTTCGCTTCTTGCTGGATGTTGGCAAAACGTTAATGGCGCCACCGCCATCTTCCGTTTCGGCACCACCCTCGGTACCCTTGCCATCGTCCTCCTCCTCTTCTTCGCCTTCTTCGGCCTCGTCGGCATGCGCGGAACCTTTATGCGTTTCGGTTCTTTCATCATCCTCGCCTTCACCCTCCTCCTCGCCATCGGCCAACGGTTCACGCTGCTCGACCACGGCATAGCTGGGCATGGGCAACGGATAGGCAATCTCTTCGGATTCCTCGATCTGATAGCGTGCCGCGTCCGATTCGAGATGCAACGAGTTGCCCGGAAAACTAATTAGGGTGACCGTATTGCCCGGGATGGGAGCAAGTATAAACTCGCCCTCCTTGAAGCTGAACACGACCAGATTGCGAAGCACATTTGTATTGGTCGTCGTAAGCACCTTGTTAACCTCCTCGGCCAATTCGGCATCGGTCAGCTCCAACTGATCATCGGGCTTGACCAGCAGACGCGACTTTAGCCACTCGTCCAGATCGTTTGTCTCGCCACCTCCCGCATCGGCCTTCGCCTTCGATCCTCGTTTCTAAATTTGCATTTGAGTACGAAAGAGAATGATATCAGCTTGGGCTACTACTACCAATATCGGATGGCGTTATCTTGGTGTGTGCACAGCAGGAGAATTGGCGAACTGGTTAGCTGGAACTTACCTGGGCAGGAGATAACATGATGGTGCTAGAGGATACTCTACAGGACTCATGCAGCGATTGAAATTCGAATAAAATGTGTGCGCTTTTTTTTTTGGGTTTTCGGTTAGGGTATGTGAGATTCGTGATAAAATATTATTGATCTACAATCAAATCAGAATCCTGCAGCATGCAAATTTGAGCTCGTATAGATACGCTTTCCAAAGGGGTACGCTCAAGCAGATTAGCGGAAAAAAGGCTTTGGATTAGGTAAATATCTGAACTACCCCGCAAGTCTACACTTTTCGAAAGGCATAGATCACTAAGACCTAGAGCAGGTAGCGTACAAAAGTTACAGATAAGTTGAATTTCAGTTTAACCTCCTCGATCTCATTATACATCCGACACAGGGTCTGGCTTGGCTAGTACCCCATTTTGCAAAGCGTATACGAATTCGGTCTGCTCCGAGCTCACAAGCACACTCCTCGCGCTCGACTGGCTGTCGCGATCATTGGCAGTTACCTCCTCGAGTTGCTGTTGCTCCAACAGTGTCAGATCTTCGGGGCCCACGGCCCCGCCATCATCCGGTAACTCGCCGTCGGGAAGCTCGGACATTTTTGAGTTGACCTAACGCTGAGCGAGAGAGCTGAATGATCGGTAAATCTACTAGCTATACGAGCGGAATCAACTCGGGTTTTGCAGTATGTACAAATAACTCGGCTCTGGATGAGTCTCGATCTACATACAGTGTACTGGCATAGGGGATTTCTCTTGTATTTACAGTATTGCTGATGCACAATGATTGTATGTTTAGTATCAATATTAGCGTAGGGTTTCGACTAAGTTTATTGTATTTACAGGTTTACAACTACGATGCCCACACACACATACAACATACGCACACAACACACAGACAGTTGTACTACTTGCGGTAAAAGCAGCGTCTAGTTCTAGCTCCGATCGGTTACAGATACATATATGTACATTGATACGGATACGGATACAGATACAGATACATTTTGCAGTTGTGGATTGCTACGATTCAATTGTCATATACCGCCATCGCTTTGTTCGCTAGCTTCCACATCTTGGCAACCGCGTGCTCGCCCTCTCCCTATGTGTTTAGTATATGGTATATCGGTATATCGGTATATCGGTATATATAGTACTCGTTCGAGTGGCGAAAAACGCCTGAACCCTTTGGCAAGCGCAACACGACTGAGAGACGACTGGGCGCGGACAGTCTCAAGCGGGAACTGACAGCAGGCCCCCCTGCCCCTGCCCCCTGCCTGGAGACGGCCCTTATTGAACACGGCCTCATGACTTTCGCGAACCGAAAACTTTCGACACTGACGTCTACGGCACGTCATAAGTAGGTGAGGATGCGACCAGCTGGCAGTAGGAATGAAGCCGGAGGGTGTCAAAAGGTTCCCCCCGAACGGAGCGCGTAAATAAACAAATTGCTCACACAACTCGATTAGGGCTCGCGATGGGGATGAGCGGGAAGTAGGTCTTGACTTACGAACTAAAGAATACACTGTGGAAAATTACAGGTACACTTGTATGGGAAAATGCTACATGTACAAGCCAACTATGGTAACCAGCCTCAAGTTCCATTTCAGGACTCTGTCGAGCGGGTCCTGCACTTTAACCGGTATCCGATTTTTTTCGCAGTGCAGCTACTCAATTTGGGATCCGGCTAAGCGTCAGTTAGGCTTATGTAAAAGACAATTTGGTTTTTATGGTCGACAACGAAAAAGGTGAGCCTAGAGTCATATCCCCAACTGATTTATTGACTCTTTTACGGAGCAACTTGTGACTCGCGTAGGCGACATTGATTGCTATCGACACCCAATTTCCCAATTGGCTAGTGGAAAATGTGGAAAATATACGAGATATGTGGTATGTGTGTGATGAGGTTGCAGATCTTTTGAAGGCTTTGCGCTGGTACCGCGACGGCACGCACGGGCCTTCGCCCCTTCTAGCTGGTTGGGCAAATTGCAAATTATGTTTCGTGACAAAGTTCCATCAGTGTGTCAATAACTTTTACCCGACTACGTCTAGGCAGAACTTATTAAAAAGTAATCGCAAATTTTTAAACACGTAAATAGACCCGGCGGGTACCGAAGGCCAGCAGCGGAAACGGAAACGGAAACGGAAACAGCAGCAACTGCATAAGAAACCCGGCGAGCCGCTCATAATGTTGCCAGCTCTCGTCGTGCGCGGACGTTAGAAGTTCCTGGCTTGAAAGTTCCTTGAATGTTTTAGCCCACTGTGCAGTGTGTGTCGCTTCTATATAGTATGTATTGCACAATACCTTATCGTTTATCACTATTTACCTTTTTGCCTTTTTCATCCTTAGTCTTAGCCGGCTTCATGTTCCCGGACTTCTTTTACGGATTTCTCTCAAATAATACACAAAAATACACGCAGTTATCTGCGATTTGTGTGCTTATGATTTTTGTTCGATTTTAAACACTCTGCATGGGTTTATTTATGCTCTTCTAACATTCACAACACAATTTTTTCGTATTTCTCAATCTAAACTTTATGTTATTGTGAAATAGAATTCCTATGCTTGCTTTTCCAGTTTACCTTTCGTTTGTTTGTCAGTTACTATAGAAATTCGCACGCACCTGACTGCATTTGCATATCGATTAGGCGAGCTTTTCCACGGCGATTTTCTACACTTCAATCTTTTATGGGGCTGAAGTAGGGCAAGTCTGGCTATTCCACGGCAAAGGTATACACAGTGGGTCGGCATGTGCCGGATTGGGGTGTGATGATCTTACGCTCATTGAAAGAGAAGACTCTGAAGAGAGAGTGAGAGAGTTTAGATCAAAACAGCGTCACGTGCTGAGTCTGTTTGTATCTTGTTTCTTATAGATAGAGCAAAGTAACTTGTAAATACACACTTTACTTAACAAGGTGCCCTGTTCTAGCTTCTTATACAACTTGAAAAATCTAGAAGAGAGTGCCATAAAACCTATTACCCTGCAGGGTATCTGTAAGCTTAGACTACTCGATTCTTCATTCCTTTTCCACTCGAAACATCTAGAAAAGGGTGCCATAAAACATACCGTAACCATGGCATAAGACCAAACGAGTTTCTACGCATTATATTTGATATGAGTTTAAAAATACCGCCCATACACTCGCTTTACTCCCCTGTAGATATACGAGGAGTTCAACGATCGCGCTCAAGTGCGATTGCAAGCGCGAAGCGAGTCGCCACGAGAAGAATCGATGGAAGGTCACGCTGGGTAGGCCACGTTCGTAGATCTTAGATCGAGCAAACCTGGCAGGCACGCCGGGTAGGCCTCGCTGCGCTCTATAAGTTCCACGTTCGTAGATCTTAGATCGAGCAAACCTGGCAGGCACTGAATGAAACACGAGTTCCGAGTATAATCGTATTTATTGTAAAATTCTTAATGCTATATCGATTATACGAGTGCATCAGCATGGGAATCCAGGCGCAGAATCGCGTCACGAACGGCCCTGTCAATGAATGATCTATGCACTATATATATATATATATATATGCATATATATGTATAGGGTATTGGTTAATTGAGTCGCATGTAGATACGCCGTCTATGTATGCTGTCGCAGATTCTTCACAAAGCGCACTGGCACCTCGGGCAGATAGACGCTGACGAAGAACATCATCGGTCCGAATAGCACCATGCAGATCAGCCAGTATATCAATCCAATAATTTCCAGTGCGTCCATCAATGAGTCGCGATGCAATGCGATGTTATGCACTCGATTATTACTTACAATTATATCAATAATTAGTTAACTAATATCACTAAACACCGGCCCGGGGAGATTGTGCAACAGGGCAAAACACGTCTGCTGCAGCTCCGATGTCTCTAATAATCCGCTGCAGGTCACTGTAGACTTTCTATACTAGGCTGTGTGTATACATATATCTTAGGGCTAGGGCTTTGCAGTTGTTCTGCCAGCTGTTGTATGCAATATATATCCTTAGGCCCGCCACCTGGAAAGCGCAAAAAGGAAGAGTGTTAATTGTGTGATTTTTCCCTTAGGGTAGCTCAGTCGCAAAGATCTCCATTTTCTTTAGTTCCGCCCTCTTTACTCAACTGTACATTCGACTCTCTTGAACGCTTGAAAATTTCCCAGCGAAATCTAGTTTATGGAATCTAGAACTAACTTCTGCCACCTCATTGCCTAACCGAGAACCATTTCGATCTTTAACTGGCAGTTTTTGTACTAAGTTCTCTTTGTTTTTTAACATTTTTCGAATATCGTATGCTCTATTTCGAGTCAGATATTCACTCTCAGCCCCCGATTCACTTACAGCTTTGCCCGTTCGTTGGCCAACTGAAACTGTTGCAGCTGCGATGCTGATTCACGTACTTTATACACTGATTTTGGTAATGGACCCTGCCCGATTCTCGTTTATTTTTGGGCATTACCCGCCCCGACGCATTCTAAATACAGGGGCTTTACCGCAGCGCGTGACGCTCTTGGCAGCTGATTCGTAACTGAACTGGAACTGATGACGGCCAAGACGGTCGACTCCTCTCGCCCTCGCTCTCACCCTCTCTCCCTTACTCTACCGCTACTAACAAGCGACTGAGCCGCGCTCTAAGCTTTTGCTTTTGCTTTCGCTTCGATAAAACGAGCTTAAAGTTCGCCGCATAAATACTAAATGTCGTATATAAAATACTAAATACTGGTATTATTCAAGGCAACGACCAGAGGCAAAAAAACTGGTTTATTAGAAGGCAACTACCCATAGATTGTTTGAAGAACTTGGCTTAATTGCTATCACAATTGAATTGCTAAGTAACGCTTGAGATTCTTTCTTTATCACCTGAACAACAAAGGGGGAATTAATTATTTATGGTTAGGTGTAGAGTATTTTTGCAATGTTGATAAGAAAATCAAAATAAATAGTTAATATTATCGTATATGGGTAAACAAAGGCCTAGGAGTGTTCGGGAAAGACCACTCCGGGCTAGATAATAAACTAATTGTTTGCTATCAGGTTTGGGTCAATTTTATAAGAGGTTCTACTTTACCACGCCATATTCATTTTTTGTTGGGACATACGTCACACACTCTATAATAGGATGCATCATCTATTGCGAGCCACAATAAACCTAATCATAGCGCAATCTATATATGTTTGTTTTATATTTATATATTCCATTTTCTATTTCTGCTATAATTGTTTGCAACTTTTTCTCGTTTTACTAGCGATCATTCATACGAAACATGCTATAATTATAGTATTTCTTTTCTAAGTGCAAATCTGATTGTATTATACGTATATTTCATTCGAACAATCGATATAAAATTATTTCTTAACTATTTGTTAATTAATTGCTTGCTATTTCCAACCTTACTCACATTATGTAGAAGTAGTTATCGCTATCCTTGCGCTTGGGATCCGTGGAGTTCGCATCGCGCATGGCGCCGTTTCGAACCGTACCCGGATCCGAGTGCGTCTGCAGACTCCTGTTCCAGCCGGTCCAAAGCCCCGCAGCGACGCCATTTTGCTGATTGCCAAGATTGCTCTCTTTGTTTGGGTTCGCGAAGAACGACTTGACGCTATCCATGGTTGTGGTTGTTTTTGTTTCTTGTTATTGCCTTGTTTTGTTTTTCTGTCTGCGTATAGCCGGGGCACGGGGCGACGAGCCGAAATGTCGAGCCTCCGAATAAATAGCCAACTGATAAAGCTAAAAATATATCAGACATGATTTGTTTTGCATGAATTGGGAATTTCATGCTTGTGTATAATCTTATATACTATATACTTATATACTATATACTTATATACTATGCATATATGAATTTCGAGTGTGTTTGTTCAGGAATCGTATTATTGGCCTGTTTCTAGGTGTTTTTTTTTTCGGTGATAATGCTGTCGTATGATTCTTTCCAAATCAATTTAATTTCTCTGCTCGCCCTGCAGGTTTCTCCAATTAACGAAATCTATTGATGGTATTACGACTCTTCGCCGTGTAGATTGTGTGCCAAGTGCGAAGTAAACACGCGCCCGAAGGTTGTTGCTGCTCAACGAAGCGATAAGTATGCAATTTATTAATGTATATAATGCCTTATCTACACAAGACTTTAAATATAGGCAGTCAGACAAAGATTTTCGAATACCCTTTCGATTAAAGCGAATTTCAAGGCAACTAATGATGGCAACTTGTTCAAATTTTGTTGACACATCGAGAACCCATTAAAGATTATAATTCCTGAATTAAATATGCCAAAAACGGGTTTTTGTTGAACAAATTTGGTTGGTCAATGGAGCAACTAAACTTAACCATACGTGAGTCTGTTTGGGGTGCATACAAATGCAGTTGGGTTAATCCTTGTGAAAAAAACCACTCCACCAACTTTTACGACATATAAACTTTTGCTGCAAATCATGGCAGCTTTATAACACCCTGCGAAAGTGTGCGAAATTTGTTATTCACTTAGAGAGTTGAAGAGGCGCAACTGCGACTTATGTAGACTCGCGAGCAGCGGGTATTAATGAAGATTAGCGAATATACGTGTATAGGGAGTGCTGCGAGCGGACATATTATCAATTAGCACTCTTGGACACACTCTTAACAAGTTCAAAACAGTTCAGTTCGCGTCGCAGATAACGAATCCGAGTGTGATATCAGCGCGCGCCCGTCAAGTTTCCCAATAATTTACAATTTATGGTTCCAGTAATTTCGGGGACGTGGCAAGACCCCACACACACACACACACACGGTCAAGTTTTCTATCAGATGGCCCAACGCGAGGACACTCCGATAGTCTGGAGCCTTGAGACAGTTACAACATAGAAAACGATAACTACTACTGCGTATATAACTTTGCCTAGCGCGACCTACCTCAAGGCACTAGGCGTCTGGCAGAGATTCGAGTTCTATGCGCGGAGGAGTCTCGTTGATTTATTCGCCCTTTTGAATTGCCTCAAAATTGAACTGACACAGTTCCACAGTTCGATCGGTCTGCGAAGGAGCCTATGCGAACCGTTTTGCATAATGTCTGCGATCGCACTGAGCGCACACACCGTGAGGCGCGTCGCACGCCGACGCGTCCGTCGATGCCGGCCGAGCCGAACAGAGCCGAGTCGAGTCGAAAGAGAGCCGAACCGAGCCGAGCCGATGACGCGTTTTAGTTTCAATCAATTGCGAAGGCGTCGCGTACACAACATTCAATACAATGTACCAATACATATATAATATGTACATAACTCTCTCTCTCTCCCGGTGTGTGTGTGTGAGTGTGTGGTTTACCAATGCACATGGGTTTCTTGTGCCGCGCTGTCGCCATCTGGCGCAGCCGTTGCTGCTGTTGTTTTTCGTTTATCTACGCGAGGCAGTTTTTCTTGTTTGTTTTGATCGTTGCTTCTCGCTCACGTACATACAAACACATGCCATGTAGGCTGCAAGGTGCGTTTCAAAGTACGAAACGAAAACACTTTTAAAATCGCACTAAAAACGCATTTACACTGCACTCAAGCGAAAAATAATACTCCAGCAGGGTATTTTAGTTATTTTTGGAGTCGTATCCTTAGGTATTATTTAACATTTGCATATGTATGTGTGTGTAAATGGGAGACGTGCCTGCAGAATATTCTCGTTGCATACGAAGTGAACAAAATGGAAAATCGGCTTTCCAGAAAACTCAACAGCTTACAGAGTACTTCATACAGCTGATAAAATACTAATATTTTCAGGCATATTATACATCTCCTCTGTGTAGCTAATTGTTAGTATATTTAGCTTACCTTCAGATCTGATATGCATTTTAGCGTCAACCTTGTTTCGAAATTCGCATACGGAACTTTTTGTTTGTCTTGCGAGGAGACAGACAGCTTGTCTGTTATATATATATATATATATATATATATATAAATATGTACATATGTACTCTGTATATGTACTCTCTCTGTATATATCTTACATAGCATTAACCTACGCTCTCCTTTGTTTGTCTATAGTATGTGATACTGCTGTCTCTTTTATACATACTGCACTACCTGTCCCATCGTGCTGTTTGTCTTGCGCCCGCACTTCCGCACTCTGTGCGTATCTTTATTCGCCTCTCTGTTGTGATCGAGTGTTCTCTGTTCTCTGCATTGATAAGGTGAACGCATTTTACAACTATTCGAAGAGAGCGCGCGCTGAGTGTACACGCGCAGTATACATTGGACTTTGTACCCTGTCGACAAGTGAAGGCACACACGCACACACTCACGCGCTGAAACTGACTGCACATACATACATATATGCGTATATAACACACAAGCACACAGCTATGCATATGAATTTATACATTTATATTGTAAGTTTGAAAGACAGTTTGTGTAGTAATGTGTAATATGCAAATGCATGTATGTACATGTATGTGTCTGTCTTATGTAAATGTGCACGTGTGTGTAGGCGAACTCTCTGATTATGTGATTGGCAATATTCGTAGCTACATTGTATTTACCTACAAACATACACTCTATGAACGGCATGCATAAATTAAAACTGGTTGTTTCAAAGTGATTTTATATCTTCAGCTCAAAAACATTAGCTAAATCTGTGCAAATATTATAATGATTAAAAAGATAGCTATATTTAATAGTTCTTAATTTAAATGAAACTTTTACGCAGTTTATCAATAACAGTAGAATTTTCCTGAGTTATCGAAACAGTGCATATGATTATAGCGGGTATTTATAGCTGACACTCTTTGCGCAGCTGTTATTAATAAAAGCGGGCTGTGGTTGCCATAATATGTACATAAACTGCGACTCGAACCCGGTTTTGTAACCATGGAGCAGCGTCTTTGACTTGGAAAACTTTCCAAAATAAGATAAGATAGATACTTTTATTTTTTTGTGGATTACAAAACAACCCGAGCCAATCGAAATGTAGTTCGCATATTTTATTTGTGTTATTTGTACTCCAAATCTGCTATAACGTAACGGACTTTTCTCGCACAGCTTCTTTGCGCAGAGCCAAAATGCATTGCATACTTGCAGGCAGTAGTATAAATTCATGTTTTTCGCTGCATACTTTTCAGAGCTACTTGTGTTTGCTTTTATTATTGATTTTTAATTATATTAATTTTATTTTATTTATTCAGCTATTTACAACGTTCTCATTTCCTTTTTACAAATGCTGCAAACAATTTTACAGGTCGGTGCCGCCTGTCCCACGCCCACTCTGTGATAAACCGATGCTGCTTCCTGCGGCATCGTTGGTCGTCTGGCCTGATTCGGACGACTCCTCGGATGCTTCTCCATGCAGCAGCAGAGCAGAAAACTGAGTGGCACCGCTTCGCCCTCCTCCAGTGTCTGCGGCAGATTCTTGCCACGTGTCTCGGGCAGAAAGAGACTGGCAAAGCCGCCCACGATGAGCAGAGCTCCCATCACAATCAGCGGCAGCACAAGCATCTGCTGGCCCTGCAACGTAAGAGAATCGCTAGCTGATTGTTCAACTTAGATGAACGCCTACCCCACTCACCATGTGATTGATAATGGGTATAATTATTGGTCCTGTCATCGCCACCACCGAACTGAAGCTCATGCCGAGTCCACGCACCACAGTCGGATACAGCTCGGACGCGAGCAGCGGCAGCACAACGAAAGCAGATGAGATACCCATTTTGCCGATGCAATAGAGCAGCAGCATCACGTCCGCCTGCTGCTGATACAGCAGCGTGGCCACACAAGCCACGCCCCCAACGAGCATCGATATGAAGAGTATCCAACGGCGTCCGAAGTAGCTCAATCCCGGCCAGAGCAACAGATACGTGGGCAGCTCCACGGCGCCGGCCAGAAAGAAGTTCCAGATCTCATCCCCGCCCAGCGCCGGCGCGTAGTAGCTCAGTCCCACATAGACACTGGTGTTGGCGAACCAGATGAGCGTGATGATCAGCGTCTTGCGTCGCATGTTCGTGCCACGAAACAGATCCAAGATGCCGTAGTGTGTCGTCGCCGCCGGCTGCGTGCTGAACAGGCGCTGCTGCAGTCGTTCCACGAACTCCCTGCTCACATGGATGCCATTCACGCGGGCCATCACCTTGAGGATGCGCGCGGCACGCTGCGGTTGACCCACCGCAAGGAGCCAACGCGGCGATTCGGGCAGCACAAAGAAACACGAGAACAGCATCAGCAGGGGCAGTGAAACGGCCAGGGTAAGGTAGCGCCAGTCACGCACCAAGTAGACCACGCCCTGAAACAAACAATGTGTATAATAACCTAAAGATTCCTTGTCCAGTTCACACGCGCTGCTCACCGCCAGCAGCACCAGACCCAGGGAGTAGGCAATGTTGGAGACAATGGTGCAGAAGACACGTCGCTCGGGTCCGACCAGCTCGATGGCCAGCACATAGGGACTGGCCAGAATGGCGGGCACAGTAAGTCCGACGACAAAGCGCAGTCCCAACCAGGAGTAATAGTTCCAGGCAAAGGCGCTTGTGGCACAGGCTACAATCTCCAGCAGCAGGTATGCATAGAAGGAGGGACGTCGACCCCATAGATCCACCAGATAGCCGAACACATAGTTTCCAATCAGTCCACCCAGGCCAAAGAGCACCAAGGCAAGCGTGACGTAGTAGCTGCGATCGCAGACCAAGTTCCACTACAGGATTAGGGCATATGAATATGATCTGAAGGCCATAAAAGACAGCTGCCGCTCACCTCCTGCACCACGGTGCTGGGATACATGGATCTGTCATAGTGCCAGCCATGCTGGCAGGGTACTACAGCATCCTGATTCGGTTTCAGCAGCCGCGACGACTGCTCCCGCTGCAACTCGTAGGGCGTGCGGTATTCCAGGTAGCGCACCTAGGAGCAGGACGAGATGAAATGTGATGTGTGGTCAGGAATAAAGAAATATCGAAGGTTATATATGATGGGGAGTCCGGAAACGGAAACGATCTTGAACTATATTTATAGCTCTATTTTATGTAAAACTAAGATCATTTATATTTTTATAGTCCAATGTTCTAATTAAAATAAAATCTCTTTTGTTTTCCAATCATAAAATATCACATGATATGGCAGTAGAAACTGATTATCGCTTACAATCGATGTGAATTGTTTAACAAAGTTTGGCCCCGATTGCGATTGATAAATTTCAAGGGCTAAACTTTCTTGATAAGTGCCATAAAACAGCTCAATGTACCATAAAATCACCATAAAATAGCTATAGCTATTGCTGACCAACGGAAAAATCTCGCCTATAAACGCGAAAATTTAATTTTTGATTGGTTATAAAAATAGAAAGCAGAAAAACATCTCTTAACAAGGTAAGTGGATATCAAGATCGCAAGTCAGCTATAAGACGCGTCACTTTAGCTAAACTATTATCACTTTAAAATAGATTAAATACTTGTTCAAAAAAATAAGAAAACGAAACTCCCCGAAATTCGTAATACTCTGTATACTATATATATGCAAAACTTTGGCTATAGCTGATAAGAATTGAGAAGGTTGTGTTATTCATCCCGATAATTCGTTTAAGGCTGCTCGATGTGTCGACGTTATGATTCACGATTTAAGCGATATATACTATATACTAGTATAACTCTTTATCGAGTATGATATGGCTAAACGTCACACACACCAGTTCGCTGTAGTTTCGCACAAACATGGCGCACTCAGCGTGCTCGCCCAGTTCGTTGCGCGGAATGCTCAGATTCTTGACGAGCTGCAGGTAATCCTGTGTCCAGGGTTCCAGCTCGGGTATGCGACACCAGTGCTGCGGTGTGGCTGCAATGAACAACTGACTGCGATTGCGTGATTAGCTGGAGGAGCTCACCTGCCCGTAGTTTGACCCACCTGTAGGCGTGAAATGCGCATGGCAGAGCTGCGGGCAGCAGCACCGAACAGATAATGATCTTCTGGTATAGACCAAAGGCGCCAACCTCCTTGAGCAGCTCATCGAAATCCATGCTCCACAGTCCGCAAGCGAATCAAGTGCGCGCACACAACTGATCTCGCGCGCGGTCTTCCGGCGCACTTCCAGCCCACGGCAGCTGCACTAGCCTGGCCACCCCCACTGCCACCTGCCACCCGCAGGGCCGGCTCCACGCGACGCAGCCCAATCTCAATTGGACATAATTACATTAGAGGCCTTTCGCGTGTGTGTTTAATTGGACACCGCTGCGTGGAGCAGGGTCGCCGCAAAGATCGCATCCATAAAGCCAGAGCCAGAGCCAGCGCAATGGGCACAGATTGCAGATCGGCAGTTCGCACGGTAGATATCTTAAAACACAGATTCCCACCGAAAACATTTTTGGATTATATAATAATAAATATATTTCTAGATGAACAAATGGATACAGTAGACTGCGTGGGGGGAGAGGTAAGAAAAAACGAAACCTGCTGACCGCGTCTAACTGCGCGCCAGACCGATGAGGCTCAGGATGTACATGAAGATGTTTACGATGTCCAAGTAGAGATTGAGTGCAGCAAAGATATACTCCTCGGGACTGATGGCATACTTGTGATTGCCACCCAGCATCAGCTGCGTATCGTAGATCAGATACACGGAGAAGAGCAGCACGCCCAGCGAGGCATAGGTGATGGCAAGAATCTGGCCGGGAATGAAGATGGCAATGATACCGAATATGACGAACACAATCAGGCAGGCAACCAATACGCCACCGCACATGGTAAAGTCCCATTTGGTCTGCAGCGCGAACAGCGTGAGGCCAAGACAAACCGCCGCCGTGATGCCCACAGCCATGATAACCTCATTGGCCCTGTACTGGCCGGCAATTATGCCTAGCAAGAAGGATTCGGCCAATGTGAAGAGGAACAGAAAGATGAAATTCATTGGCGTCTTGCGTCGCACGCCCTCACAACATGCCATGGCAATCATGGTCACGATGAGCACAGCCTGCAAAAGAAGAGGAAAGCATATATTAAATCCGGAACCGTAGCCTTTGGCAACTGCTACTTACCAGTGCAATCCAGATAAGCCATGGATTTTCCTGGCACCAATCCTGTGTGCCCTTCGAGAAGGTAAAGACGCACACAAAGCCAAAGGTGATCAGCAGTTGTGCCTGCGGAGGGGGAAGGGAAAGGCGAATCAGTTGATCAGTCGGGTCCCAATTGGATCCGCAATTGCAGAGGGTTACTCACCATCAGTATCATATAGACCTTGCGTATGAATCCCTTGCGTATGCTCTGATCATCGAAGTCGAAATTTTTGTCCGCCTCCGCGTCCGGGTAGACGCCCGCATTGTCACCTGCAAAGAATATAGAGGTTGAAGGATGTAGATCTTTGGGCTCAAGACCGCAACAAATCACTGTAATAATCCCAAAGGGTTAATTATGCGTTAGTCAGCTTCATGCGGTGATAATTAGCACCGCAAACACCGCATGCATAATGCAATTAAATAAAACACCGCATGCGGGGCTCTGGCTATATATATTTGTGGAATTTTTATGGGTTTAGTAGCCCGTGTCTAACCGTATTGAAAGTGTGTATTGCTCATGTTGTTCCGTTGCTTCCTGTTCTTCTTCTTCTTCTTCTTCGCTTTCAGAAAGTAATTCCTCTATACTTTTCGTTTACTCTTTGCTCCGACTGCTCTTATGCCTTTGCTCGGGATGACTGTCGCGACATTGCCCGAGTTGCTCTTGCAGCTCTTGGCCATATGCCAGATAGCTGTAGATTAGCCCAACGCTATCGTTGTCGCCGCTGGCGATAACGAACCTCCCCCCAGTGGTGGGGTAGGGTTGGGGACTGGTCGAGGAGTAACACGATTTGATACTCAACGCAAGCGCTATAAAAGCGTCACTAGGAAGGAGGGCACAGCAATGTGCACACACCTGTGTTGCCTATGTACGATACAGGCCTGACACATATAGACACATACCAACTACCGAACATATATAGGACGTTTGATCGGTAAACAGCATTATGTAAACTACGCGCTGTGAATCACACATGCTTTGCTTCTTGTCTTATCAGATGAGGTCGATAAGCGAAAGTGTAGTCCAATAAATACAGTGAAAACTCGACTGAAACAAGTCTGTTTTCCGAAAGCTGCCTGTTTCAAAAAAGTGGTGATATTTAGCTTACGTTCCCTAACTGTATATTAAGCCAACATATTTGTAAAATAAAAAACAATTAAAAATAAGAAGCACATAATTTAATTTTTTAAGAAGTCTGCTCTCGTTCTTAGTTGAGAAACAAGATTGCAATCAAAACATTTCTAGAAATGTATCTAAACTGCAGAAATGCTTTCGGTAAAGATAAGATAATAGATAATTGTTTAAAACTGTTTACAACACTTATATTATTAATGAGCAACGACAACCTAATGGGGTATTCCTTTTGTGCTTAATTCACTGTATTTATCAATGACAAGATTTGAGCTTTCTGGAATTTATGAGCCGAGTTTGATACAAGTACACGGCAGACCCTCGATTCACATACGCGAACATATAATGAAATATATAGCACCTGGCTAATGTGAGATCTATCTTATCGTGCTAGCTTTTTCACACAATTTGCTACTTACCCTGCTGGTAATGATACATTTTACGGCCCTTGCTAATCGAGTCGAGTCTGGGATCTTTTATTGAGTGGAGTCTCTTACACGCACTGCCAGAAGCTACTGAATAAAACTGTTCGAGTCGTTTCGCCGAAAAGTGTTTGGCCGGTACTAGCACGTTTAAAAATATTTCTTAGTCCCGCACACTTATCACACGATAAGAAAGTCGCCTCACCAACTACCATATAAATAGTATGTAGTATGGTTGTACATACAATTGTGTGTATTTATAGTAAGAGTTATGATGTCGAAACGAAGTTGACTAATCCGACGTTGGCGGCAGACTGTACGCGGTCTCGTCGGCAATCGCTTCAAGACGCGAAGCTAGAAGACCCACAAGTGGGCACAATGGATGCTCATAGAGGCGCCCAGCTCAGTCTGGGTCTCAGTCTTGAGTAAGCTACAAGTGTTCATACATACAAACATTTGCCCGTTTTGATTTAATAAATAGATTTGCTTTCTCGTTGTCTTTACCATAGTCTGTCGTTGTGCAGTGCTTAGAATCAATGCATGTGTATATAGTTTCAGTTAATCGAACTTTACGTATGTGGTTAGCAGCTGCAAGAAGTAATTTCTCTATGGAGTAAAGTGAGTGTGAAGTGATTGTTTCTCCATTTATTTCCTGTATCAGGTGACCAGAAGCTGAGCCTGCAAGAGCTAGATAATAGATTAAGATGTGATCGAAAAGAATACCAATTTCTCGAACTTACCATTAAAATGAGATAATCTGTAGTTAAACTTGAGTAAGCTGCCAGTAATACATTCGTACAATGTAATTTAATAAATAGATTTGCTTTATTGTTGACTTTACCACAGTGTGTCGTTGCACAATTTAGAATATACGTCAAGGGAGGCATATTCTCCCGTCTGTCCTGCTCTATATTATGTTTCAATAAATTGAACTTTACGTATGTGGTTAACAGCTGCAAGTAGTATTTGTATATATGAGTATATAATATCTATACAGAGTTATGTGGGTGTGTGTTTGTTTAAGTGAATGTTTCTTTATTTATTGCTTGTATATTGTATTATTTGGTTTGAATCATCGTTTTGTATCAGGTATGCAAAGTCTTAAGAACAATTTTGAAGTACATACATTATAGTATAACATCTTGTTAACAACATAACAACAAAAGAAATTCCGCATGTATTTCTATTAAATCTTATGATTAATACTTTATCAATAGGTTTCTGTTATATATATATATTCTTTTTAAGGAAATTGGCAACTCAACGCGCAAGACAGACAAAAGTTACAGATAGATGTTATAGCAACCGAAATATATAGATCAAAATTAAATAGCGATAACATAAATATAAAGTTAGCTGGTATCCAGCATATTCGCTTTCATTTCGACAAGTAAATGAGATTATAATATAGCTATAACTTCAGCAAAGAGCCGTTCCATTTCAATAAGATTTTCCCGGGATAGTTTCGTATAATTTTTGAAATAATATTAGTGAAGTTTTTAGGCGTGGTCCTAGTCCCGCGATGCTCCAATTATAGTTAGAATGTAAATGAAAATGTTGACAATATCCAAGTAGAGATTCAGAGCAGCGAAGATATACTCCTCGGGACTGAGCGAATACTTGTGTTCGCCGCCCATCATAAGCTGAGTGTCATATATTAGGTACACGGAGAACAGCAAGGCGCCGATCGAGGCATAGACCAGTGTTATGGTTCTTCCCTTGAAGAATATGGCAACAATTCCAAATATCATAAAGACGACCAGACAAGCGAGCAGAATACCGCCCATCATGGTGAAATCAACCTTGGTCTGCATCGCAAAGATCGTCAGAGCGAGGCAAACAGCTGCCGTAATACCCACAGCCATGAGAACCTACAAATGAAACAGAACAGAAGAAAGTTATTGAAACTGGTAGGTCGCACTTTTACGATGACACTCACCTCTGTTGGGGCATATCGTGTTGCAGTTACACCCAAAAGGAACGATTGAGCCACTGTGAATATTCCCAAGAAGATGAAATTAGTCGGGAATGTACGACGCACACTTTCGCAACAGGCCATGCACAACATTGTCACAAACAACACGCCCAACGCGACCCAAACGAGCCAATGATGAGTTGCAGCAAAGTCCCTTGTGCCCTTATGGTACACAAACAAGGCAACAGCTCCAAAGGTGACCAAAAGTTGACCCTAAAAAAGCCAGAGAAGAGATTAAAATGTGCTCGAGCAGGATTTCAGTTTTCGCGCTTAACTTACCATTAAAATAAGGTAGACCTTGCGTATGAAACCGCGACGGATGCTTTGGTCGTCAAATGAGAAGTTCTTGGGTTGACCCTCAGCGTCATCGTAGGCACCATAGCCAGCAGAGGGAGGTGGTTGAACGAATCCCGGCTGGGGCGCATAGCCGCCGGGCGGCTGGCCATAGGGATCCTGTCCATAGGGTCCTTGTGGATACGGCTGACCGCCGCCTTGTCCGTACGGTGGGTAACCCCCTTGAGGTGGTCCTTGTGGATAGCCACCGCCATAGCCACTCTGTGGCGGGTAACCACCCTGAGGCGGATAGCCACCTCCATAATTGTACTGCTGATTGGGATCTGCGGAAAACAAATTTGAGTTAAAGCACACGCATCCAATGGGTTTTCTCATGCATTACAAGATTTGTTTTTACTAAATAAGTTCAAAGGGAAGTCAAGTTTCGAGGAAATGTCTAGAGAGTATTAAAGAAACCTACGTAAATAACATTTCAATCAAAAGTCCAGTATACAAATCAGTATTAATATGATAAACTCCTATTTTCTAGAGAAACAAAAACAACAACAATAACATTTTTCAACGGAATATTATTATTAAAATTTGTTTAGAGATAAATGCAAAACATCCAAGAACACTAATGAGATCCAATAAGTAAATAATGATATAACTTAAATATGTACATGATATTTCTATGTATGTATTCATGTATTCACAAAATCAATAGTTCTTTAAATAAAATGTACTTTACAATCACATTTTATTTAAAAAAAACCCCCAATATCTTGTGCTGAATCACTGAATAATAAAATAAACTTTGCTGGGGCTGGCAAAGCTTAAACTTCATGAATGAAAACCCACGTTTACACAAAATTTGAATGTTTACAGGGTAAACTGGCTGAAATTCATTCACCGCATACTTATTCGTGAATTGATCACACAATAAAAGTTTCAATTTAAGAAATTCGATCTTATCGCGATAAGATAGTGCTAGGTATTAATGAGTAACCAGACCGAGCATAACTTAAAAATAAATGGAACAGGCAAAGCACCGCAAACAGAAGCATGCGAAACCAAACGAAACAAAAGCAAAACGATTGAACAGAAACCGACAAATAATAATTTAGAATAAAGTAAACCTTGGTATTGAGGGTATTGGGGGACACTCTGCCACGACATTCTTCTGGCTGTTGCTGTTCTTTTTCTCTTTTTTTATCTCTTTTTTTCTTTTGTTTTGTGGCTCTACTGAATTGATTGGATCCGCTCCTACAGATTTAGCTACAATGGATCCCTTTAACGGGTATTCGCTGCAAAAGTTAGAGACCCAAGAAAACACACGATTAGTATAGTTTGAGAACTTTGATACTCACCATGCATTGTCAATTATTACTATGAGATTCCAATTACGAGAATAAACGGTAATTTACCTGAAAAAAGTGAAAAGAAACGATAGAGAGACTTAGATATTTTTATAAAGACTGATTATATCATTTTAACTTTGCGTTTTGCTTTATCTTAATGCGCAATCTGGAATCCGAAACCCTGGTACACATTAACCACTGCCCATTCCGCGGAAATAAAATGACTCGCGAAGCAAATTAAACGACAACGAACCGCTTGTGACGTATGTACTATTTCAAGTCGTGAATTTGCGTGGTTTGTTTGTGCCAAAAAAAGCGTAAATGACGTGGGGGACGGCCTCAGATATACCGAAAACACAGACGTTCACAACATGAAAACAATTAACTGTTCTTGGAGTACGTAAATATGCTGTATTTAGACGCAGTTATTGCTACTATCTTAATTAATTACTTGCACTTCACTTATTTCATCACGATAAGCTGTCGACAGCTGAACAATTTTTCAATGGTCCAACCAAGGAAATCGACATTTGGTGACTCATTCTTTGTTTTACCTAAGTAATTAATTGGGGAAGAACACTATTGAAAACATCTGTGCACACTATTTAAACATGTGTGGTCTCCTGAATAGCGAGAGCGGCTAGGACTCACCTTCCGTGTATATGCAGAAGAGTAATATAAACAAATAATTGTTTTCTCACCTCCTAAGCGTACTTTCTGGAAAATTGTATTACTTGGCGATGAGAGCCAACGGCGATAAAGTTAAGTCTATCTAACTTATATCGATAAGTTGTTATGTGAATTATCTTGGCTTGGTATGTAGTTCACAGACGTTGCTAACAAAATAATACCACAGTATGAATACAAATTACATATAAACGGAATTATGTAGTCATTGTAACAACAGTTTAAATAGTATGTTTAAATGTCAAGAATTTAATAAATCAGTTATTAAATTCATTAGTTGTTAGTTATTGATTTATAATAATATCAATATGTACAAGTAATGCGGCAATCTATATCGATACATCGCAAGCGAAATATCGATAGCAAACAAAAATTCACTAAATATTACCGACTGCACTGCTGCCGAGCATGCTGCAATAGCTGCGAGAACTCGTGTAATCTGTTCGTTTTGTGTATTAAAAAAGGCTGAAGTGTAATTGGTAAGCGCAATGCAAGTGCTGCAAAAAATCAATAAGTATAATACACGAATGTCGCAAATTATTAACAAAGGGCGTATGGTATAGGTTATGTGTGAGAGTGCCGCAGCAGACACAAAGAGTAGGGCCGCCGCTCTCCCTTCATATGGGGGGAAATGAGTAATTTCTGTATGGAGTTGAGTGAACCGAGGCACAAAATCAGCCGCAATTGGGTTTACAATTGCGATTTAGATACAAAAGTAGCGCAAATAGTGCAATCTGCTATTTATATAGAAAACCTACACTGTGCGATGTATGTGTATGTGTGTGTACGTGACGCAATATTTTACTGCCGAATGCGCCTGTTGCTTATCTCAATTTGCGGCTTCTTGTTTGTTTTGTAAAATAATAAAAGAAATCTACTGACTTGCAGCCCTTTTCGTGCATTCCAAAATGGTCGAGGAAAAGGAGAATATAGCCAGTGCAAATGCTGATGCCGCTGGGCAAGAGCCGGTCTCAAAGAAGGGAGCCAAAAAGCAAGCCAAAGCGGCCAAGGTAATGTTCGACGTGTCGACGTGGCGCAATAATTGAACTGATAACAATGAACCATATACTTACTTTTCGAACATTATCTCTTCAACACACCACAGAAAGCTGAGCAGAAAGCCGAGAATGCCGCAGCCCATGCTGCCGAAGATGCGGCCGGCGACAATGCAGCCGATTATGCTGCCTCTCGATACGGCCTCTCCGAGATGATACAGTCGAAGGACAAGCGCAGCGAACGCAAGTTCGTGATCGTGTCCGAACTGAGCCAGCATGTGGGCAAGGGTCTGGTCTGGGTGCGTGGTCGAGTGCACACGTCGCGTGCCAAGGGCAAACAGTGTTTCCTTATTCTGCGCCAGCAGAGTAGCTCAGTGCAATGCATTCTCGCCGTAAACGACATCATCTCTAAACAAATGGTCAAGTTTGCCGGAAAGTAAGTGAAGTCAGCTTGGGATAACCCTCCTTTACTAATTACCCAATACCTGCGCAGCATACCCAAGGAGAGCATCATCGATATTCAGGCGAAACCGGTGTCAGTGCCCAACAAGATTGAGTCGTGTACGGAGCAACTGCTGGAGCTGTGTGTCGAGCAGATTTTCGTCATATCGCAGGCCAAGGCTCAGCTGCCGCTGCAAATTGAGGATGCTTCGAGACCAGAGAACACAGATGATGCCGAGGGACTTAACATACGTGTCAACCAGGACACGAGGTTGGATAACCGCGTCCTGGATCTGAGAACACCAGCGAATCAGGCGATCTTTCGTCTTGAGGCTGGCGTTTGTCGTCTGTTCCGTGATATTCTGACCAATCAGGGATTCACCGAGATTCACACGCCTAAGATCATCTCTGCTGCCAGTGAGGGTGGCGCCAACGTTTTTACCGTCAGCTACTTCAAGGGTGAGTTCCATGGAGATTCCTCATTTGAAATTAGAGCTAATCCGCTAATCTTTTGAACAGATTCTGCCTACCTGGCGCAATCTCCTCAGCTGTACAAGCAAATGGCCATTGCCGCCGACTTCGATAAGGTGTACACCGTGGGCGCCGTGTTCCGTGCCGAGGACTCAAATACGCACAGGCATTTGACCGAGTTTGTGGGTCTCGATCTGGAGATGGCATTCAAATATCATTACCATGAAGTGCTCCACACGATTGGCAATACGTTTACGGCCATCTTCAAGGGTCTGCGTGACAACTACAGCCGCGAGATCGAGGCTGTTGGTCAGCAATTCAAGGTGGAACCATTCAAGTTCCTGGAACCGCCACTAATACTCCAGTTCTCCGAGGGTGTAACCATGCTGCGGGAAGCTGGCGTCGAGACCGGTGACGAGGAGGATCTGTCGACGCCCAACGAGAAGTTGTTGGGTCGCCTGGTTAAGGCCAAATACGATACTGATTTCTATATACTCGATAAGTTCCCACTGGCGATACGTCCGTTCTACACCATGCCCGATCCGAACAATCCCATCTATTCCAACTCGTACGACATGTTCATGCGTGGCGAAGAGATCATGTCGGGTGCGCAACGTATACACGATTCAGAGTACTTAATTGAGCGTGCCAAGCACCACGGTATAGGTGAGTAGAGACAAGAGGTAATGTTGTGCCGAAGATTTTAGGCTAATCCTTTCTCGTCTCCCCACAGACACATCGAAAATTGCCGCCTACATCGAGTCCTTCCGCTACGGTTGTCCACCACATGCTGGCGGCGGCATTGGCATGGAACGTGTCGTCATGCTGTATCTGGGCTTGGACAATATCAGGAAGACTTCAATGTTCCCACGTGATCCCAAGCGATTAACGCCTTAAAAAGGGGAAACCCAGCTACGAAAAACTTGAATGAAATTCGCAACAAAATTCTTTTTAATCTTTCCTCACTTACTTTCCAAACTGTGAAAATTTGCCAGCTCTTAAAAATGCTTATTCTAGTAGACCCCCTGTAACCCCTGTACACCAACTCTAAACCATGTTGGAAAACCTTCCTTGAGACTTACATACTGCAAAGTTGTTTGACAACGAGAACTGTAAAGACTGTTTTAGGGTCAAATTGTTTAATGCCGTACGAAATAAATCTTTGCAAGTGTGTTTAGCAAACGTTGTTGTTATTAATCTTATTACTGGTAACTATCGTAGGGTTCTCGGAAAGAAAAGCTAAACCTGTGACACAATATATGTAAGTATAAGGAAAAGAGGTCAGATCAGAATGGATTTAAAGGAGTTCTGAGAACGTTATTGTTCACCATAAATTCTGGTATTTTTTGATACATCTGGCAATATCGCATTAGAGTTACCAGCCTACATGGACAGATTTGAATCTGTGCAGCCCATTCTGATTGTTTCCCGTCAAATCTAGCTAGAAAAGCTGAACATCTTGTTGATTTTAAAATAAATCTAGCATTGTTTCGGTTTTCTTAACTTTTTTCCTAAAATGTTAGTTTTTGCGTAACCGAAACTAGACTAGAAATGTTTTCGATATTGACTTAACATATTAAATTCTTCAGGTTTAGGGTATTATAAAGCTTCATTTCTGTGTCAATAAATAAGAGAATATTCTCTAAATCTCTAACGACAAGCTTGGAAAAGTACACATAAATTCTCTTGCACGAATATCCTTTAAGGTGTTTCAGAGTCATTTATTGTGTGGCATTTGCAATGCATTGTGGCTTGTTGCTGAGGATAAAGTTGCAGCGGGAATCTTTGCAAATTAAATTTAACTTTAAGTTGCTGCAGCAGCAGTGGCAACAATTAAGCTTCAATTGCTGTAATTGATGTGCGTGCTCCGAACGCTCCAATCGCAGTCGGAGTGTCGGCCTCTGATTAAGAGTTCATTATGCGAGTGTGCACGAGGCAGATGGAGCCCGTGATGGAGCAGGGAACATGGCGGACAACCGAGTGAATCGTTGACATATTGAACTTATCGCACAAGTGTACGCTGTGCTCGCACCTTGTCAACAAGCACGACGGCGAAGTAGTTGAAGAAGCAGCACCAGCAGCAGCAGCAATAAATTCAACTCAATCCCAATCAGATTATTATCAATGCGCTGGTTGCGAGAACGTATACGTCACGTTGTGTCCAACTGGAACACTGTTGACACAGTTGGGAAATACTTTTCGGTCAGACAAAAGGACGATGGCGAATTCCTTTCAATCTGTGTGCGTGTACGTGTTGCACGGCAACTGTGCGTGGTGGCTTCTGCTGCTGCTGCTGCTGTTGGTTCCGGCTCCGACTTCGCTATCGCGCCGAGCGAACTTTAAAATCAGACAACAGTGCCGAAACAGAACAGAACAGAACAGAACAGTGCAGAGCCGTGCGGCACAACGAGCGTGCGTGCGAAAGAGAGAGCAAGCTTACGGGGCAGGAGCAAATATTTGCTGCTGTGAGTCTGTCTACTTGAAGACACAATTGAGACGCACTCCATTTTATTTTCACACCGCGGCATCGTTAGTTCAGACACCGTACAGCAGCAGCGGCAGCAGCAGCAGCAGTAGCTGCGGCGGCAACAATAACAACAGCAGCAGTTAAACAACAACAACAACGGGCACTGCACATAAAAGACGCGCACCCACACACACACATGCGCATACAACACACACACCATCGCGAAGTGGGCGTCGCTGAGTGCGTACGCGCTGTGCACACCAGTTGTCTCGCTCTCTCTCAGGCGTAGTGCTGCGCCACCGAGCGAGACGGCAAGCGCACAGAATGCCATTTTGTTTGCGCTGTCGTCGCAGCAGCTGCTGCTGTCGTGACTGCATCGCACGCCGCCAGCCGCCAGCCGCAGCAGCAGGCAGCGGGCAGCCAGTTTGAATTCTCCCTTCCAATCGAGCGGCAGCGGCGGTTTCGCAACGCCTTACGCTCTCTCGCGCGCACACACGAACTCGCCCTGACAGCAGCAGCGCCCTCTACAATCGTGAATTGAGCGATCGCAGCAAGTGCAGAGCAGCAGTTGATTTTGCCGTGCAATTAAAAGATTTGTACAATGCTCGTTGCACCTGCATAAAAAAGTAAAAAAAAATAAGCAGAAAATTAGTGATGCTGCCCAAACTAATGTGCATGTGAGAGATCATCGCTCATTGTCGTCGTAGTTGTTGTCGTTGCCGTCGTCGTCGTCGCAGTCTCCGCTGCTTCGTGTTGTTGTCATCGCCGTCGCCGCGGCCAGTGCTGCCACCGTCGTCTTCGTCGCGTTGCCAACTCGCAGGAATTTATGGAATTTGGCATTTGTGGATTTAGCGAAAATATTTTCATTGAGTGCGCGAGCAAATGTTTTGCGGATCTCGCTACGGGACTATCACTCTCGTCCTCTTTCTCACCCCTGCTTGCTAAAACCCGCCATTCCCCTGCTCCGCTTTTGGCCCAGTAACTGCGACCCCAAGCGCAGCCATAAAAGCGGTGTTAAAATTTAAAAAATTCACGTGAAAATTCCGGCGCTTATAAATTTAATTACTATTTAAATTAACTGCAAACAAAACGCGAAATCGTCGCGTGTTTTAACGACGGCATCAAAACGTCCGTTGTGTCACAAGTGAATCACATCGAACCACAAGTGCTCTCAACCACACCCCCTGCCCCCCTCACATTCAACATCTTTTGCTATAAAAATAATATAGAAATCTTGGCTAATTGTTTCAAGTGCATATTAATCAAGCTGAACAGAAACATTTGCGCAAATTGGATTATGCAATTAATCAAATGAAATGGTAAGGAAACATAGATGGATTCTCAAATGATATAGTACCATATAAAACGATATTGTAATATAAATAGGCGGGGAGCTAGAAACGGAGTGTCAAGGAAACTAGTAGAAATAAAAAATACAAGATTTTAGTTAGATTTTACATTAGTTATAAAATTGATGGATAATTAATTACTGAAAGAGTTGTATTAGGTCGAATATATCTATTTTGACGATAGCCTAAAATATGCTCAACTAGCTAAAAGTTAGATTTCGATTTTTAGCTAAATAAAAGCTAAATACACATTAGCTAAAAGACTTCAAAAATGAAATACCAAAGTTTCATAAAGCCATAATACTTATAAACAGTGTTCCGCAACGATAGCTCTCGGTTAAGCATAGTATGTTGTATAGAAAGTTCGACATGAAACTTGCCGACGGAAGAGCTGGCAGAGTTGTCGTCTCCCAACTACTTATGCCCATGCCATGATATTTATCTTTTTAAACAACTTCGGGCATTGTAAATTCCACATAAATACTGGCAAAGAATGTACATACTTTCATACCAAGTGCAGATATATCTCTTTAGCAAAATCATATAACATTTACAGCTTATTAAATGCAAGTTTAAAATATCTTGTGCCCTATACATAAACATAACTCCTCATATTGGAGAATTTGTGAATTCCAATAGGAATATGGCAGTAAAGAGAGACAGTCTCTTAAAACGCACTATTATATATTCGAGTTTTCACTTTAAACCATTAATAAAAGCACTTTAAACTTGAATCACAATTTGTGAGGTTATGTGCGTAGTTAAGCACTTCAGCGGGCAGTAAAAAAGTCTTTAAATCTTGACGATAGCAAAACTGGGTCACATTTCTGGGGCTACGCAGGATTAATTGCGGATTTAACTGCGATAAGAAGAGTATGATATGCATAGATAGATGGGTATGGTATGGGTAGATATGTATGCTATAAAGGTTTGTGCCGACTTGCAATTACGTTTACTAATTATGTGAGGGAAGTTCAATTTTGACACGGGCAACAATTTTAATGCTCCGCAACGGGGGTTTTTCTTTCTTTCCTACTCTTTTTCTTTGCCAGAGACTGCGATTTTTCAACGGAAACTTGGACAAGGGAGTGGCCCGACAATGGATGCAGATACAGCCACAACAACAACAACAACAATAGAAACTACCTACAACAACAAAGAGCAAAGCGAGCAGTCAACAATGTGGAAATGATAATTGCAATTGCCTGCGCAGAGTGAAAAAGAGAGAAAGATAGATAGAGAGAGGAAGAAAGTCGCCGTGCGAGCGGGCGAGAAAGAAGAGAAAATTCATAGAAAGAAGTTTTGCAAATGGAGGAGCAGTAATAACAAAGCGAAGCGAAAGAAAACCGATAAAAAGAAAAAGCAAACACGGCGCGGTAACAAGTTCGCGTTAAACAACTTTAGAAACAAAGACGAAAAGTAATTAAAGCTCTCTCGATACAAACGCGATGGTGTTTTACAATATGTAAATATAATTAGCCGAGCGGAGTTTTCATTCCTGGAATTGCCAAGCCAGCTCTCTCGCTTCAACCCACCTACCTGTCTCCCTCGCGCCCCCTCGCGCGCGCATAAGCTCACGCGACTCGAGTGACTGCAACTGCAACTGCAGCCCGAGCCGGTTTTATAATTACTCCAACTCTCCACTCTCCACACTCCACACTCGACTTGGCCACACTCCACCAGCAATCGGTTTGTGTTTTTTTTGTTTTTGCGCGCTCTCGAGCCGTGCCCGGGCCGAGATCGGAGCTGGAGGCGGCGGCGCGCTCGATTCCGAAAACGGAAAACTGAAAAACTCTAAAACACAACGCAGGGAAAACTGTGTGATTACCGTGATTACCCTGCATAAAGTGAGTGTTACAGTGTCTGTGTGTGTGTTAGTGTGTGTGTGTGAGCCAAGCAGCCTCAGCAAACAGTGCAACTGCAACTGCCACAGCAACAGCAACAACAACTGCAACTGCGACGATGGCAGTGTCCTGCCCAGAAGTTATGTACGGTGCCTACTATCCATATCTGTATGGGCGCGCAGGACCAAGTCGTTCGTTCTATCAATATGAGAGGGTAAGTTGAAGAATACCTCGGCAAAACTGGGCATTCCATGGGTAATACGGCTCGGAATATGGAATATAGTGTTAATTCTAAGGGGAATTCGGTCGAAATGACAGAATATGATCCTTTTTAAGTAAGAAATGACATAATACGTTGATAAACACTTTCAAAAAGCGTTATATCCATTCTTAAGCAACTAAACAGAGCTTGAATACCTAACAAGGCTGAAAAGAATCTTTCCTATAGGAACTCTCAAAAAATCTTTAGAAATAGTTTTGCTACCCTCAAATGAGGTCTAATTTGTTGAAAGCCTACAAAAAACTAACATATCTTCATAATCTAATTTGTTTTTAAAGTAGAAATTGAAGAAAACTAGGATAATGTCTTTAAAAACGTTTCATAGGACAGGAACTTAAAAATAACTTAATCAACAGAAAAGTAAAGTTTAATAAGGAGCAACAGAGGCGGTTCTAAAGAAAACTATCTCATCTCTACAAACAAATTATCTAAAATCATAGAGCTTACAGACAAATCCAAGAGATTCATTCTGAAAGTTTCTATATCTTCCATTAGTACTTTCTCATTCTAAGTTTCTATTGCATTCAGCAAATATGGCAAATTGTTTAAGAAACTGTTTTTAACGAATTTTATTAGTTTTCTGTAATAACCAATAATAGAAAAAGTTCTATTCTATTTTTCACTGAGGAAACTACAAGCAAGATTCTTCGATTAGGTATATAAAATATATGTTCTCTTGATTTCATTAACAAATGGAAAGAAAAACTGTCTTAAATATTCTACATCCTACAGTTTTCGTCAGTATAATAAATTTCCATTATCGTAAAGCGACTCTTAGTTAATTACAGTTAATTAATTAGCTGAGTTTGCATATTAAGGTCGCAGTACACGCACAATTTGTTTACAATCGCAATGCCAACCCAACTTGACCAAAACGAAGGGAGACGCAATTAAACGTGGCTAACAAATCATAAGAATTCACGCAAAACGCAAATCGTTTTTGAATTCAAGATTCACGGAATTCCGCACGGCAAATGTCGCTTTGTTTTGCCTCTCTCTCTCTCTTCCGCTCTGCCTCCTCCCTCTGCCTCTCCCACTCGTCCGCTTTTTGCTAACATCGATTTTGCAGATATCGAACGATTTCGCCAGATTTTCTGTGATTTTTGTTGTTTGGTTTTTTTCGGGTGACAAGTTAAGGAAAAGTTCTCACGATGCGCGAAAAGGGTCGCAAGACAGCGAGATGCGAGCATAAGGTACCGGCTGCCCCTGCCCCCCCAGCTCACCGCGCTTCCCTCTCTGGTTTGCCGCTGCGGCACAAAGAGATTCTTTCTGTCGCAAGTTCCAATTATACAAGGCCGCGGCACCAAATCGAAATTGGCCTTTTATGTAAGTAACCGATACGACACGATTCGGATTCGGATTGGGATTCGGATAGGGATTGGGATTGGGATTGGGACACTGATGCTGTGGCTCTATGCTGTGGCCTTTGCATGAGCATAAACGTGCTGCAGGAGTGGACCAATCGCAGATTGAGTCAGCAGCCGCGGCAGCAGGGTGATCGCTGACCGCGAGGATCGAGCGCAACGCTGACCGGTTTATTTGCCGGCAGGAGGAGCCGGAGCTGGCGGGGATTGGGGGCTACAGTTTTGTCGTCCCGTCGACACTTTGCGTTGTGCTTTGCTCTGCCCTTCGCTTTGCTGGTTTGCCTTTTGCACTTAATTTATTGTGTGTATCGCCATTAGTTCTTGCCGAGCACATCAAAAAAAAAATAAAAGAAAAAGCAGAGGAAAAGGGAAGGCACGGCGAGCGGGATCAGATAAAGCCACAGGTACAACAAGGCACAAGGGTCGCGGTTTGATTCGGGCCAGGTGATTTATGCCGTGTGATCGATATAACGCTGCAGCTAATAACGGACTGCGACTGCGACAGCGACTGCCAGGGCAACTGCAACTTGCAGATACTTTTGTATCTTTTTTGCGCATTGTTTGCACGTCGCGCTACTGCACTTGGAGTCGCCCCCGATCGTGTTGCACGATAAGCAGCTGCGACGGGAGCACATTGATTATGTGCTTAAAACGATTGACAGATGCGCAAGATACAGATACACAGATACAGATACATTTGGCTAGCAGGCTCAGGCTGCGGCTCGGGCTGCTGCAATGAGTTGGCGCTTTTGCTGTCGCTTGGGGCAACAAATTAAGACTTTGTAAACAAGCCGCAGGCCGTGTGCACCTTCCCGCCCCCTCCACACCTTTTCACTATGTATCTATCAGATACTTTGCGCTGCTGCTGCTCATAAATCATGGCACACTGTACGCGTGCTGTCGATGCGTGCATCGATGCACTGCTCAAATGGTTCGTGCTGGTTAACCCATTATTAACCCCTGGCTGCCTCATAATTGGCCCGGCGCAGGGGTAGGGGTGGAGGTGGGGCAGAGGCAGAGGCAGAGGCAGCTGACTGCGCTTTAAATTTAGAAACGCGTTTGGAGAGCGCGCAAATGTAGCGCGACGCTCCCGAGCGGGTTGGGGTTATCGCCAGCGCGCTAATGGGCTCGTTAAAGAGTGAGGTGGAAGCGCGGGGAGGGGTGAGCAGCGGTAGAGGGGGTGTAGGTGTCTGCGCTGGGACCATGCTCGTAAATCGTAGCGAGCGCCGCATTATGTTTGACACGTCGCCAAGCTGGGAGCTTGCGGCGTGATTATCGCTTCCATTTCGACTGTGACCCCGACCCCGAACTCACTCCCCCTCCTACTGCCTGCCTAACCCGTCGGGGAATGAGTTAGTGCATCACCCCACCCCCTGACTGCGTGACAATATGCGAACGCTCGTAAATTTAATGGGGCCCGCTGCATTTGGCCATCAACATAAATTCTCGTATTGTGTCATTTTCAATTTGCACCAACGCCTCCATAACTCATCTTGCGCCCTCCTTCCTCTCCAGCCTACCTTGCTCTAAGTGCCACTAATCGTAGCTTGAACTCTCCTCTTTCTTTCGCCCTAGTTCAACCAGGATCTGTACTCCTCGTCGGGCGTGCAGCTGGCCGCCTCATCGAGCGCCTCCGGCAGCTCGCACTCGCCCTGCAGTCCCATTTTGCCGCCCTCGGTGAGCGCCAATGCAGCTGCCGCCGCTGTTGCTGCTGCCGCACACAATTCGGCAGCCGCTGCCGTGGCCGCCGTTGCCAACCAGGCCTCCTCGTCGGGCCTGCAGCTGGGCCCGGGCGTGGGAGTTGGCGTCGGCGTGGGCAGCGGTTCCGGCGGCGTTGGAGTCGGCGGCGGCGGCAGCGGACTGCTGGGCAGCAATCTGTCCAGTGGAGCCGGCAACGGCGGCACGGCGAGTGGCGGACTTGGCATGAGTCCAGTGCTGAGCGGAGCGGGAAATGCCAGCGGACACGGCCTGCACAGTCGCACGCACCAAACCAAAGAAGAGGATCTCATCGTGCCGCGCAGCGAAGCTGAAGGTGAGTTCATGCAGGGAATCATTATAGATCGAGTTATGGAACGATTTGCATTAGGAATATGTATGAAAAATGATTATATTAGTGGAGTATAGTATAGAGAAATAACTAAAACAATTTTTATGGCAGATTTTAAGAGCACATTTTTATAGCAGAAGTCTTATAATTGCTTTAAAGTGTTTTTCAAGTATTTATAACATATTTAAAATTTATAGCAGAGTGAAAATGTAAATATGTGGTTGCTATAAACTTCTAACACACTAAAATATTAGATTGCCGATCCTGAAAAGACAAAATGAAACTGTTTAATTTTTTGTTTAATATAATTGAAAAATAATGCAAAAAAAGCAGCGGGAAAAAGCTGAATTTCCAGCAAAGTATTGTGACACAACCTTAACCCACAAAGCAACTAAATGTCATGAGATTTTATAGATAATATCTCTAGCTAAAACAACTGTGCTATACTATATAGCAAGAGAAGTAGCTAACCTCCTTCCGAATGTGCTATTAGAACAAGTTTTTCTAGAAACTTTAACAAGTTAATTATCAGTTAGGTTTATTAGTTGTCTAGCTATAAAGTTAAGGCGTGTGTGTTAGCATTAACCCGCATATATCAATCACTTTATAGCACACAATATTTCTAAATATTGGCAATACGATATGCTTTGCAAATGCCAGTCTGATGGGTAGATCAATGCTGATTTATGGCAAGCAATTTGCTGCTACTATAAAATATCTAAAAGCTCTGCTATAATATGTATAATTCAAATGCTTTCATATATAAGACATGTAGCGATATATCTTCCGTGTAAATAGCTAACTTTCTAAAGATTGCACAATCCATGCACATATTATATATACGCTTGCTATAATTTATTTATTGCAAGTGCGGGGAGTGCAGATTAACCCAATAGCATAACAAATACGTGTTCACATTGCCGCTGTCAGCATTGCGAAGATCGATTGTTGTCTCGTCCCGCTCGGAATGTGCGAGGAACGTGATTGCGAGAGTGAGAGAGAGAGAGAGAGCTATAGAGTGAAAGAGAGGGGGCGTGCGGGCAGCTAATTAATTTGCACATTTTTCAGATTGTTTCGCGACATTCCAACTTAACTTAATAATTTATAACATATTTAATTCCACTTCTCGCTCACTCTCGCTCGCTTACATATACTCTCTCTCTCTCTCTCTTTCTATCCGTTTGCTACCTTCACTAATGAGCTGCCTTCTGCATTACAGCGCGCCTGGTGGGCTCCCAACAGCATCAGCATCACAATGAATCATCCTGCTCCTCCGGCCCAGACTCGCCGCGTCATCCGCACTCACATACGCATTCGCTGCACGGCGGCGGAGGCGTCACAGCGGGCGCATCCTCCGCGGGCGTTGGCTCCGTCACGGGCGCCATGTCCAAGGAGCTGCCACTGGACACCAGTAGCAGTGGCGGTGGCGGTGCGGGCGGCAGTCAAGGACGCGCTCAGTATCTGTCGGCGACCTGCGTTGTATTCACCAACTACTCCGGCGACACGGCCAGCGTGGTGGATGAGCACTTCTCGCGAGCGCTCAACTACAGCAATAAGGAAACGAAAGGTAGGTTCGCGCAGCTTATAGGCATGACTACCTCCCCCCCACCCCTCTTTGACTACTCCCTACTCCGCGGAACTGCCTCAATTTACATACACAGACTGATCAAACGAACCGCACACGTCATGTACTTGTCCCAGCTGTCAGTTCGCGTGTTGCCCGCGTCTGCTCCAGCTGCGGCTCCAACAGTGGCGTCCTCTGGCTGACATAGTTGCACTCTCTCCCCGTCTCTCTCATAATTAGTCAGGGAATCAGAGCGGAGTTATTAAAATGTCGCGTGCAGTTGCAAATCAAAGTGAGAGGAGGCAGATAAATGGGCTAGTTGTGGGATATGTGGAGTCTATGCGCCTAGGCAACTAAAAGTCACTAGAAAATCGAGCTAACTAAGGGTTATAAATGCTATAGGCCACCTGAAGTCGAAAAAGTTAGCTAATACTTCGATTTCCAAGTGATAATCGGGTTAGCTGTAGCTTATATTATTTAAATGTCACAAGGACTTTAATTTAGGTAGCTTTAACTTCTTGTTCCAGTAAGAAATGAAGCTAGCTTGGGTATATATGCTGACCTGGCCTTAGGCATCTAAAAAATTAAGCTATAACTTCATATTCCAATTGGAAATACTAAAAAAAAATAAGCATACTCTCTGCATCCACAAACTATAGCTATAACTCCCATTTTACCTCTAAATCTGAGCTAGTTTTTTTCAGAAATCTTTTCTTTCCACAACATATATCAAAACTGTTTCCACTTATGCAAATGAATCGAGCACACCTCGCTTATTGTGCGCACAAGTTATATGTATATTCACACAAGATATACGTATATTTGGGACCGTTGTCGCAGCGTTGTCTTTTTGGCAGCTTCCCCTCCGTGCTGCACTCGCATTGTACTTGCACGTCGTGTCTTCGTCTTCGTCTTGTCGTCTTCCTACCGATCTTCGTTGCCATCTCTCTCGCTTTCGGTGAATGCCTTCGCGTCGCACAATAAACCAAATAAATCAAGTTGCCACTTGCCACTCGCTTGTTCTTTCGATTTCAAAATTAATTACCTCCTTTAATGAAGATAAACGTTTCGTTTGTTCATGCTTGTCCCTCAACTCATCCTCATCCTCATCCGCCATGCACCATCCCCTACAGACCCCATCCCCCTATCTCTTTATCTGTCTGTCTGTCCGACTTTGTTTCATTTCGTTGCCTGCATTCAATATTTATTTTATTTTTCGCGAGCATCTGCTTAGAATGTACTAAGTAAGCGAGATATATATATAGTATAGCTATATATATATGGTGTATCTGTAGCACATGTGCTAAGTACTAAGTAGCAGCATGTTCTTCGGGGTGCAAAGCGCATAGGGACGCGAACTGTCGATGAAGTTAAGAAGCTTAAGGATCGACAACAACTAAGCGGGGTAATCTGTAAGGAGAAGGAGAGAGAGTTGATTAGTAATAATATACAAGTATATAAAGATCGAAATGAATACTTAGTTACTGCAAGAACTTTTAAGCGATTTAAAAATGATTCCATCGTCGCAGATATGAAGTTTCTCCTATTGTATCATCGTTTGATGTCCGCCCAGATGATCCTCAATTCATACTTGGTTTGATTTCCCTAAAAAGAAGAGAAATAGGTCAGATCTGTGTAAACATCAGGCTTATTTCTATAAATAAATGATAGAGTCAGTGAAATATTACTATCTTACTACAGATATTTTAACATAACCAGTATATACTGGCAGAAAATCAAGAAATCAAGACTCTCGGAATCTTATTCTCATTTCTTATCAGCCTCTTTGAACCTATCTTGTTATTTTCCCAAATAAGTCTACTTTTAAGTTCAGTTTTTACCGCTCAATCAATCAATTATCGCATCCTGCACACATTTGCATGCTAAGCAGCTGCGTTACTCGCTCTCTCTTTCTCTCTCCCTATCTCGTTCTTAATGTGCGCTACGTGTCTTGCTTCACCCACAAAATTGGCCAATCAGCGCGAGACTGAAGCATTTTGCGGTCTATTCCGTTTTTACCACTAATCGCAATCGCAATCGCAGACGCAGACGCTGCCGCCTTTTATTGACTTTTCTGTGGCCAGCTAGCTCGGGGGTGTCTCTCTCAGTGTGTGTGCGTGTGTGTGTACAGGTGTGTTTACCAGTTGGGGGAGTGAATTCGACTTTGACTGTTTCCCACTTTGATTGCGCCATTTCGGTGTGGTAAATTTCGATTCGACTCGCACGTTAATTGCAAATTTGTGCAGCAATTGGGGCAGTAAAATTTAAATCAAATCGAAAACAAGCTGGAAATAAACTTAAACAAGAGTGTGGAGATTATGGCAAAGCGGACTGTAGACTTAAAGTTGCTAGAAACAGGGAAGCAATTGAGCAACTACGGGTAGACTGGGTTTTCATGGGCTAAAAGGAGCACAGAGAGTATATTCCACAATACACATATTTCACATTTAAAAGCAGTTTCCATGTCTCATAGATAAATATCGATAATTGCATTAAGCAGCCTGAATAATTATAACCTTAGACGCACTTACATATTTTAAAGCTCACTAGTTCCACGCATGAGCTAGCTCATCTCTTGCCTATCGATATCGAATCACGTGCGCTTTAATCGATTTGAAAATCGCACTAGGTGAACCGAAAACTTTTGTGCTAATTTGAAGTCGCAGCTGTTGCTGCCGCTGCTGCTTTTGTTGTTGTTATGCCAGTTGGTTCTTGTTGTTGTTGTTGCTGTTAAGCCGCAAAAAAACCACACATACACACACACACGCGCACACACCCACTAAGCAAAACTGTGAAACTTGCGCAATTCGCATAACTGAAAAAAAAAACGCAGAGAGCAAACAATAAAAACAACACGTTATTGTTGTTGTTGTTGCTGCGACGCTGCTTAATGGTATTTAAAGTTCATTTTGGCCATTTGTCTATTTGAGTGGTTCGCACACACACACACACACACAACTTTAAAAACTATGCAGCATTTATATAGATTTTTCTCTTCGTCTCTATATAGTACGTCTCTCGCTCTCTCTCTCTCTCTCTCTCTCTCTCTCTCTCTCTCTCTCTCTCTCTCTCTGAAACTCACGCTCTGTGTGTATATCTAGTTGGAATGTGCTATAAAATGTCGCCGGAATGCGATGTGGTCGATGCTGCTGCTGCTGCTCTTGTTGTTGTTGTTGTTGTTGTTGCTGCCGTGCGGTTCGTCTGGCGGTGCCAATGCCGAATGCCGCATAGATTCCTCATTACGGTTTTAAAATGCATTTCAATTAACTGCTCACTAGAGTGCGACAGAGAGAGAGAGAGAGTACGACAGAGACAACACACACACACACACACTCGTGCGGCACGCTTGCACTTTCAGTTCGCTGGCTGCGGCTCTTAAAATACATCGACGCGTCGCCGTCGCGTCGTCCTTCAGCGCACACTTTGCTCGACTTCGAATTCGAATTCGACTTCGAAAACGTGGGCTGTTTAATTAGATGCCCCGCAAGAATGCGATTTAAAATTCTTTGGCACCCGCCGTCTTTCTCTTCGTCGTTTTCGTCGTCGTCCGATCCGATCGATTTCCACGCGACGCGCGGGCAGATCCTGTGTGGCCCTTATCGGGCGAGGCTTATCGCGGTGGTGGTATGCTGCAGCCGTTGTCGACAGGCAACTTCATTAGGCCGCATCAGGTGAAAGGTGAAAGGACACAGGCACGGACAGGGACAGGCACAGGTAGCACAAGGCGCAAGGAAAGTGAAAAGCGGCAGAGGCCAAAGGAAAGTGAGTAGTGGAGGGCAGGAGCAGGGAAGAGGAGGAGGAGGGAGAAAGGAAGGGGTAGCAGCAGGAGTAGGAGTAGGAGCAGGAGTAGGGTGAGAGATAACGAGAAGGAGCAGGAAGAAGTAGCAATCGAAGAGGACAAGGAGATAAGGGGGAGAGAGTGGGTGAGAATCCACAGAAGAATAGAGCAGAAGCTGGAGAGGAATTAGGGAAAGAACGCAGAAATAAAATATACGAAGAGCAACACAGGAGTTGGAGACGAACAGCAGAGGATGAGCTCAGGCGCGAAAGAGCAGGAGGATGAGTAGAGCAGAATAGATGAGCAGAGGCAGATGAGGCGCTACACCGCATAGAAGCGTAGCCCGAACCACAGTCGGGGCCAGACTGGGCGGCCGGAGTCGCGGGCCAGGGTGCTCCTGCTCCGAGTCGCCAAATCTTTTGGCTCGACTCGCCTGCACATTAATGGGAATTCCTGTTCGTCAGTTGGCCGCAGCAGTGAATGACGCCAACGCCGACGACGTCGACGACGACGCTGAAACTGACGACTTTTTGCCTACTTCAAGTGCGACTCCCTCTCTGCCACACTCCTGCCTTCCCTTCTCTTCCTCCCCTTCCCCCATCCACTCTGCTTTACTGACTGAATGAGGCACGCGGCAGCCAAAGTCGCAGCGCGTCATCATCATCATCAGCATTCAAGGCACAACTCGCAACGTGCCGGCCCGGTCGCGACTTGCAACATATCCTCAAAAGCTGCAGCTGCGCAGGCTACCCCCTACCCCCCGTCTCACTCTCTTCCCCTTCCTTTCCCTACTCGCTCTATTGCCGCAGCGCGGCAGTTGTTGTATATTTTTCTCTCGAATTGAGTTTGGAATGTTGTCAACGCAAATGCGCCTATGTCGCCGCCGTCCCCAGTTGCAGTAGCAGCAGCAGCAGCAGTCCTTGCGGCAGCGGCAGCAGCAGCACATGTGGCATGCCACAGACGCCAGCCAGGCAGTGAGCCAACCAAAAGTTGTTGCTATTTTCGGCAACAATTCCAGCTCCATTACACTCGCCTCAGTTGCCTGCCGCAGTTGCCTCTTGTGGCTGCCACATAATGGAGACGTCTTCGTGTTCGCCTTTGCGATTTCATAAACGCGTAGATTTACAGCCATTTAATACAAGTGATGATCCTGAACACGCAACAAGCAGCAACATCGGAGACGACAACAAACATTCCGCTCAGTTATTTGCAACAAGCCGTGGCGCCGACGACAAGCGACGCGCTCCGTGCAACGTGCTACGTGCCGCACAGCAGCAGCAGCAGATGCGCAGCTCAGTTAATCATTATGCACTTGAATTGCAATTGAAATTGCCAGTAGCCTGCAACCAGTTGCAAGTTGCAAGTTGCCATTGTTGTTGCTGCCTGGGATAAGCCACATGGAAGAAAGAAATTATGAACTGCAGTGTAGAGAATGCCCGAGTCCATGGACTATGCTAATGAGCTACAAAAAGGCGACTGAAGGAAATAAAGGCAAAGAAGAGAGGGAAGAGTTATCTCACTGTTTAAGTGTATATAGTGCACCGATCTTGTGGAAATTTGAGCAGCATATAGTTGTAATACTAAACTAATGTTAGATTATAAAAGTTGACCAAAGCGTCCAGGCAGCACCGGATTAGACAGTTCCAATTCGGCTAAAAATATAAGCGAAAGTAGGAAAGTGACAGTTACACGAATAGATATACAAGTTTTAATTTTTCCACTATGTGATGTACCTTATGATATTGATTACTATATACTTATAATACTCCAAAACTCTTCTACCCTGTTTTTTATGATCTTTCTTTACTATTCTCTTGCATAATTGCCAAATACAAGTATGTCTAAATAGTACTGTGAAATACTGTTTATCTATGATCTTTATTCATTCCTACTACCTAATCCCCCTCAATGATCCTCTGTAAAACATCCCACCTTAAATACAAGCCTACTTAAGCAAATCACCAAGTCTTAACTTACTATTCACGCTCTCCACTCTGTATTCTCTACCATATTCATTCCTCTTTTCGCTTTGTTTCACTTGCAGACAGTAGCAGCCCCATGTCGAGCCGCAATTTCCCACCATCGTTCTGGAACAGCAATTACGTGCATCCCATACCCGCCCCCACACATCCACAGGTGAGTCGGGAAAACGATTAAGTGCAATACGTGCCGCAATTACGAGTGGAGGAACCCGAGAAGCCGAGACGGTCTGCGTCGGGTAATCCGTTGTAGCTGGGGCCACTCGGTTACCCGATTCGGTTCTTAGGTTCGAGGTTCAACAAGGCACCGTCTAAATAAGTTGTAATTCACAATCGACCGACAATCTCACTGTACGATCTCTCTCTCTCTCTCTCTCTTCCTCTCCCTGTTTCTGGCTTTGTCTCTGCAGGTTAGCGACTTGTACGGCACCGCGACGGACACCGGCTACGCTGCCGATCCTTGGGTGCCGCACGCAGCAGCCGCGCACTATGGTTCCTACGCGCACGCGGCGCATGCGCATGCGGCCCACGCGCACGCCTACCACCACAACATGGCCCAATACGGTAGCCTGCTGCGACTGCCCCAGCAGTACAGCCACGGTTCAAGGTAAGCGCGAGATATACCCGAGATACCCTAGACTTTTCGGAGGGAAAAGGCGTTTAAAGTGCTGAGCATAGGCTAGATAGAAGGGAAATACCTTAGGATATCAAAGGAAAGGAGGTGGATGAGTAAAGAAAGGAGTAGAGTAAAGTATAAGATAAGTTAGGAGTAACAGAAAGAGTTATATAGTAAAAGGTTCCACAATAGGTTAACTTCCTTGATATTTCGGAAAACTTTCGTTATCTTCGGCATTTTGAGTCGGAAACTTTTTTAAAAGTGATTTCTATGCTAAATTTAACCAGACTTATCGATTTTGGACAAAAGCAACAGAAAAAAATTTTCAAAAATTTTTTGAAATTTTTGTAAGGGGGTAGCATGGAAAAAATTGAAAAAAATTTAAAGTTCTAAAATGAATGAAATTGGCATGCAGAACTGAAGTAAAGGCAAAACTATGAGAAACAAGATATCTCCGAGCAAAATCGTATGATTTATAACAAAGTTATGAGAGTTGCAAGTCAAATTTAAGGTACAAATTGAGTTGAAATTTGTGTAAGGGGGTGGTACGGAAAAAGTCAGAAAAATACTTAGTTGCAAAATGAATAAAAATAAAATGCAGGATTAAACTAGTAGAGAAAACATAAAGAAAATGATATAAGCGAGCAAAATCGTTTGATTTATAAGCAAGTTATAAATGTAGAGTGTTGATACGACATAGAAATTTCAATTTCAATTATACGAGCATACTTAAGCGCAAAGTCTCATATAAAGTAACAACCCTACAGCCTCAGAACTTGAGACTGCTTACAAACATATCATATTACGTATACGCACGGGATAAAACGTAGTTCTCCGCATTAGTTGCTTAGCAAATCGACTGGAAGCAGTCATAGACATAAGTATTATGCAATATAAGGAAACTCAACTAACCTCTCTCTTCCCCTTTCTCTCTCGCGCACTCTGCAGACTCCACCACGACCAGCAGACGGCACACGCTCTGGAGAGTGCGGCGGCCTACTCGAGCTACCCGACAATGGCAGGTGTGTACTCCAAGCGAGCTTAAAGGACATGTGCGACCAGCACAGTTGTCACAGGGTCCACTTGTCCTCGTTGTACATTTTGTGTGCCATTGTCATGGCAACGCGCTGACTCAGCACTTTAATAAAATATTTGGTTTTTCTTTTTGTTTACTCGCAGGTCTGGAAGCTCAGGTGCAGGAATCGTCAAAGGATCTGTACTGGTTCTAGAGGAATGCGCTCCCACAGCTTAAGGGGAGATTTTCGTTGTTGTATGGCAAAGACGAGGCGAGAAGATGAGCCCAAATAAATATAAAACAAAATGGAAAAACAAAAGAGAATTGGGATAAAGCCGCCTTTGGGACAATTACAATAATGCGAAAATTTGTTTGTAATTAAAAGTCGAGTCTGTGAGGTTTAAATTAGCTACGTTTACGTTTAACTTTTACACGTACACTGTAAACAATTCGCGTATTTAAATTGTAATTGTAACTGTGTAATTTTTGTATTCTATCTACCCTGCCCCGCCCCGCCCCGTAAGTTTAGCATCCCATATCAGCAGCAGTTAGACACGCCTACAGATAATACTAAATATACACATACATACACACGCAAACATATATGAATATATATATATACAAATACACATAAATCTAAATCTATATATACAAATATATATATATATACACTTACAGTATATTATATTATGCATAATCTGCGTTAGAGTTTTTGGTAACAATTTACTAAACGGCGATAATAATAATAATTATAATTATAATAATACTGAAACAAACTAACGATAATAATCAACATTTCTTGTATAGTTAACGACTTGGACATAAATTCGAAAAACTAGAATTTATTTTGTTTAATAACTTCGATTCAGAATTCAATCACAAATTAGGTTATACAAATTGAAGATGCGACTTGAAGCGCAGCTAAAAAACAAAACAAAACAACTAAAATAATAAAAACAATTTGAATACAATCAATATGAAAGTCTTGTTATTTCGGAAGGGGGCCGAAGCACCAAATCTTTGAAGATCGAGTAAGCTGTGAGTTGCCATAAATTATAACGTGCCTCATGCATCCTTTCTCTCAGTTGTCGCTGCTGCGATAAATATCAATATATTACATAACATAATCAAAGGTCGATTGGGCCCATTCCGCTTCCCCTCTACCGATTCTTTTTTAATTTATGCAAAGGGCCACCTAATGATGCCATTTGGATCGAGCAAACATGAGCTTTGGGCCCCGACGAAGGCAGATAGGCATCAAGAAACAAATTTAATAATCGTTTATTTCACATGTTCCATGTTTTCCACGCCATTTAGCCAGGCGCCTTATTAATCTCGGGCTATTTATCATCGGAGCAGAAGCAGCCAGAAAGACAGAGACAAAACTGAAAGAAAAGAAGATGCATAATTAATGAAAAACAAATCTCAGATAGCGCGACTCATAAATAAGACACAAATTTGTGACCGTGACTGTGACTGCGCTGCCGTCTGCGAGGGAGTGTGCTGTAGGAGTAGGATCAGGAGACGAAGATCGTACGCGAAGCTGGTTCTGCTACTGCATTGGATGCCACTGACACACACGCTCACACACACCGACTGGAACCGGGAGCAGGCACTTCCTGGGCTGAGCTGGGGCGACGCTCTTATTGTTATGGCTATTATACAATACGTTTAGAGAGGCGCGTAACATATTATTGACTTTCATGACTTATCGCGCAGTTGGCCCAAACAGTTGGCCCGTCCAGCGAGTCCAGAGTGGTAGCCAGTCCGGCTGCTCGCTCCTCTGCCTCATGAATTAAAGAAACGGACAAACGCGCGACATGCTCCCGTGTGCGTATTTACATCGCGTCTTTTTGCTGTCCCGGCCCCGACGGCTGCCAACCGGGTCTCCAGCTTGGCTCGGGGGTTAGCCCAGAGGCCTCGGGCTCAACAAATTTATTACTGAACGATCGATCGATCGTACGTTCTCGTCGATCGTCTGTTGCGGCAGCCGTCCCCCGGCTGTGGTCACATTATTTTAGCATAAGAATTCCATAATTCGGTGCGGCGCGCGACGCTCGCTGGACTAACTGGGCCGCCCCTGTCGCCAAGGCGTTCAACAATTCGCCAATGCGTTTGCTCTGGGTTTATCGCTTTTTAATAACTGCGCAGTCCACTGCTTAAATTTTTCTTCTTTTTTCTTTTGTTTTTTGCCTCTTTCTTTCACTTGTTTTTTTGCGCTGCTTGTCACTTTGAGTCTGTTCAGCGACAGATGGTTCCGTTTTTGGCGGCACTCCCTTGTTCCGTTCCGATGCGAAGAGCTACTGCTGAGGTGAATCAGCTCCCCGTGATGTACATCGATGTTTATTGTCCCATTGTGTGTTAATAAGCTGGGCTTCCTCAAGTTGTTGCTGTGCGAACCGCTTTCGATCGGCCCATCTCCTCGTGAACTAGTTCAGCGAGTGTCCTAAACTGTGACTTAGTAGCGCATTCACAATCTTTTCATTTGAATGTGCTAGTTATCGATTGATATCTGCATATGAAGTTCACGGCATGTTAGTTTTAGAAATTCAAACTTTTAAATTTTAACTATCGATTGTTCTTTTGTTATTTGAAATTCAAATTTTTAAATTTGCCATTTATCGATCGTTTTCTGCAAACTAGTACCAAGACCTACTTAGAGCGTAAATTAAATCAAAAAACAATCTTATCATTTAATTGCCAAGTGAGAACAACATGATTATTAACAAGTATTTAAAAGTAAATAGACAAAAAGTTGTATAAACAACATATTTCTTTAATTTATTCGCTTATGCATAATGAGTGTCAATTATAAAGCTGTTTGAAAGCCAACAAGTTTATGAATATACAGAAAAGTGTAATTGTTATTAAATCGCTGTAAATATCACAGTTCCTACAAGCACCCAACTCTTATTCAATTACTTTTGCCTGCAGCCGAGAGCGAAAGACTCTTGGAAAGTGAAATGGAAATTAATTTCACAGCAGATAAACAAGATGTGTGGAATGTCAACGCGTACAAATCGTTGGACGTGTTAAATTATGCCAAACAGTGGAGCTGCGCAAAGGTTGATAATAAATAAGATGGGAAAACAATAATAAAAACCGTCGCCTAGGAAAACATGGATATTTTTGGACACACTCGCTGAGTGTAAAGCAGAACTATCGGAACTTTGACATGCGACGATGGGAACACTTTATGGGCGCCGCGTGCACAGAGTTGCCCCCGCTTGCGATGGGGGCGTGCAACCTTTGCCTGGCCACAAAACGCAAACATAAATAAACAAAAACTTGCCAGCGTGGAGTGTTGTCTTTGGGGCATTGCATCGGGGCGAGTCGCGTCGCGCGTCACGTAATCGTTGGCCCGGCGGCCCACTTAAATGGTTAATGGCCAATCGTAAATTCGATCGAATTGAATTGGCTGCTAATTGAGGGGGGAGGGGGCGGTAGTTGCAGAGGGAACTGCTGCAGCTAGCTGAAACGTTAGCCTGATAAGTTACTCCCCCATCCCTGGCATGTCCTGGCTGTGCGCTCAGGCAGAAATCAATTTATAATTAACGTAGAATTAACATATTTCGACCACATGTTTGCTCGGGGTGTGCGTCCATTGATCCCACATGCAGCGCTGATTACTAGCGCTGGCGCTGCTTGCCACAGCCGCCGCATCCGCATCCATGTGGCGGCTACGACGCCACGACGATGTCGAGGAAGACTCCTGCGTCTGCGATTGCGCAGACAATCGGCAGCGTTAAAAAAGCAATACATCATTTTCCTGCAAGTCCCCCCCACCTCTCCTCGTATCCCTGCCCACGCCCAGCTCTCACTTGTTTGGGTTCATTTGTACGCCGCCGGCCTGCGGTTGCACTCGCCTCTCTCCTGCTCTCTCTCTCTCTTTCCCGGTGTATGTTTGTGCGGTTTTTGTAGGTTGGCCGGTCACGTCAGAGAAACTGGCGTTATTGTGATTTATCTGTCTGCCAGCGATCAGCCCAAGTGAGAGAGAGAGAGAATGAGGCGAGGCTCTCGGGCGATTCCCAGCTACTGTTTCGCCAGCAAAAGGTGGCGCAATTGACGTTTCCTGTCGAGCAGCGTATCGGAAAAACCAGCATGCTCCATTGATATTCTAATTAATGTGCTTCACAGCGAAACATATGTATGCACAACACACACACACAGACACACACACTTCTCTACTCACTCCAGTGCTGGGGAATGTCACTTGGTTATTCGGTAATTTACACGTTACACAAATGGGGCAAAATTATGGAAAACTCGAAAATTCGCATAAAAACAAACGCTTCAAAGCGGGAATTTCCTCCACTCCGCTCCGCCTCCTCCTCCGCCCACCACATGCCAAACAGACTCCCAGCGAGCACCTTGGCAAAACTTTTGAAATTCAGACCGCGTTAAAATACTTTTCCCCTTTGTTCTTTTCAATTTGCCTAACAAAAGCGACGACGACGAAGAGAACTTTCTACCGTTGCGACATGACAAGACAAGCCCACGAAAGGACGAACCGGAAAAGGAAGCAGAGCAAGACAGACGCAGAGGACAGACAGACGGACAAACAGGCAGGGCAGACAGGCGGACAGAGCGCACAACAGACAGTCAGGCAAGTGCCTTGAAACCTTTTGCAGCTTCTCCCCCGCCTTGGGGTTTCCAAAACATAGTCCGGGTTGATTTTACCGTTTTCCTTTCGCCCTTGCGACTGGCAACTCCTTTCGGAACGCCCGTTGCCAAGACGCTGCCGCTGCTGCTGCTGCTGCCACTGCTGCTCCTGGCACAATAAACCTAATCTGCTCATAATGGGCAAATAATTCACAAAAATGCTTCACTTCGAGGCCGAGTTGAAGCTGCATTTGCACTCGCTGTCTCGCTCTTACCTGATTGTTGCCCTCTCTTTCGCCAAATTTCCCTTTAAACAGCAATTAAAGGAGCGCGAGAGACAAAGCCTGCCATCCCCAATTGAAATCGGGGCAAAAAAGGCGAGTTTATTAGTTTTGCCCTGCCTAAGCGAGTCGAACTTGGGGCGAGTGTTGCTTCCGTCCTTCCTTCTTCTTTCGGCTTCTTTCTTGGCTCTGAATCGGGAAAAAGCAGTTATTTTTGATTATAAACTGAAGGGGGAAATATTGCGGCGAGCTTGCTTAATAAAAGTTAATATTCTTGGGCTTATTTGATGTAGTCGCAGATACGTTTCCACCATATCGCACTGAAATTTTGGTGAGTTTTATTGACAGTGTTTTAGGCTTGTTTTAGTTAGTGTTGTAGGTGGGTAAATGCTGCTTTCCCGCCGCTCTTCTTCATTATAATGATTATCTTCGGTAGTAGCAGGTAGAACATGGCAAAAAGGATGAATAAATAAACACAGTAAGTATGGTATGTTTACCTGTAAAAGAAGGTGCATACTTGCAAGCGGAAGACTCCAAGAGCCCAAGCTTTTATTGTTGTTCATAATAATAATAAGGAAGAGAATTGGAAATCCTTTCTATTTTAATATTATATAATTTTAAACAATTTAACCCTCCCCACTTTTCATTTTTAATACATAATACACAAATATTTTTTGCAATTAACATAAATAGTCGTGTGCCTTCAATACAAAAAACATTCCGATAACATGCGATGTTAATTGAAACAAAACCAAAAAATAGTTAATTGTGAAATTCGCATATTTTTCAATTATTTTGCGTGCAATCATTTATGGGAAAGGAGGAGGAAATGATATGAAATATGTGCAGATCAGGAAAAAATTGTAAATGGCATGAAATTGAGTTAATTAAAAGGGAATCCGATGCGAGGCGCCCACACGAAGGCCCAAATGGACGAGTCGAATGCCAGGGCCAAATGCAGAGAGAGAGAGAGAGACAGGAAAAAACACATGCAAATAGCAGAGAGACAGACGCAGAGATGAATATAAAATATTTGGTTAATAATGCACACGTATGGGTACTCACACACACATTGACACACCCGCACACACACTGGCGCGCACACACACGTGCAGTTCATAACGCCAAATGCCTCGTGGATGCGAACAGAAATTGTTGAAATTTCTGAAATTCGGTAGAGTAAAAACAGAAAAACAAAAAAACAATAGCAACAACTACAACGAGCGAATAAAAAACATAAAAATATGCGGGGCTCCAACTGCTTTAAAATGCATTCAAGTGCAAGTGCCGCAAATGCAGTTCACTTCGTTGGATCGATTTCAATATTGAAACAAGCGCAGGCACAAAAGGCAAAACCAACAAACACACCTCGCGGCGACGGCAGTTGCAACATTGCACCCCCGCCATCCACCTCTCCCGCCACATACACAAACACAATAAACTTTTGGGCCAAGCAAAACACACCCAACACACACACATACACACATACAGCAATATTTTGGCTATGGCTCCAGCTCCGGCTCCGGCTCCAGCTCCAGCTCTCTAGTTCCATTCCACCACGCTGTGTGGCAGCCTGTATGGCGTATGGCGTGCGTGTAAGCGGGACAACCATAGTGCTGTGCGTGACAGCAGCAGCAGCAGCAACGGCAACGGCAACGGCTGGCGTGATGTATTCGCATGGCAAGCAAACAATTCATTTCGTGCAACATATCAGCAACAACAAGCTAGCCGAGAGGCAACTGAGGGGCCACTGAGAGCTTCGGGTTTCGGCTTATTGCCATCAGATAAGAGCAAGTAAAAAGGCAACAACAACAACAACAACAAGAGCGACGACGACAGCGGCAGCAGAAAAGTCTCCGCCCCATGCACAGCGCACAGCGTGAACCCCTTGGTGCGCGTCTGTGTGTGAGTGTGCAAACCAGTTTGCTGTCACTGACAGTGTGCGTGTGCCTGTGTTTGTGCGTGTGTGTGAGTAGCAAGCAGACATCTTTGCCAAGGGTTGGACTTGGCCAGCAGCGGCGGCAGCAGCAACAATAGCAACAACAATTGCAGGCAAGTGGGGATTAAACACACACACACACACAGAAAGACACACACGCACACATAGCGAGCATACAACAATGGCGAAAGGACACAAACACACAGACGGAGAGACACTCGCGCGTATTTTGATAAACTCCATGCACCACTCAGACTGAGACTCGATGCAGCTGACCTTATGCGCAAATTGGCCCGAAATATTGCCAGGAGAATGGAATTGGCAACTGGAATACATGCCTGCCTCCCTCCCCCAGAGCTTGTGTTTTGGGCTGCTGCTGCTGCTAATTGCCGCACACAAAATACTTTGTTAACTATGTGACGCTGTCATAATTCCGGCGCACCTTCCTCCACAGCAGGAGGAGCATATGAAATATGCGCAATGTTATTGCTAATACGCATTCCAGCTGCAGTTTAGCTACAGCAGCAGCAGCAGCAGCTCCAGCTCACCAGCTGGGCGGTCCCAACGTGGCTGCCGCAGCCGTTGTTGCTGCTGCTGCTGCTCCCTCGCTGCGGAATGCCGCTGTCGCTGCCGGCATGTCAAAGTGAATAACTCAATAGCCATATTGGGTGTCCACCTGTCTGTCGCAGCAGCAGCAGTAGCAGCAGCAGCAGCAGGAAGCCTCAACGGACGCGGCGGGCATGACAATTCCACGTAAATCCGCCAGCAAAATAGCGAGTTAGCGACTTACAAGTCAACATGATTTCGTCGAGGTTTCGCTTGCTACTCCGACTGACTGACTGCGCACACACAAATGACCGTTAAAATTCCTGGATCCCGATATGGAAATGATAATTTCGCACATTTGAGCCCGCAATTTACACTTCTGCGGAATAGAGGAATAGAGGAGAAACCATTGGCCATTTTTGTTTTAGTTGTTCACTCTTCTCTTCTAATGCTCAACCCGTTTGTGGACGAGTGGTCAGTCCCACCCAGCTGGCTGGCTGGTTGGCTGCCTGACTGCTACGGAATGCGTTGGACACGCGCTGGGCATAATCTTCAATTAGCGGCACCCAAAAAGGCTGCCACAAATATGCAAAATATGACGCAGTTGCTCCTCGCAACGCCGCAACGCGCATCTCGCATGCAGGCACTCGAAAAACGCATTTAAAATAACTTGAACAGCAACTGGACGAGTAGGAGCTGGAGACGCCGGCCAAGACGGGCAGGCCGTGCACGTTGTGCGGGTCAGTAGCAATTAAGATAAGACGCTTACAAGTGTGCCGATTGTGTCCTGTCAATGTGTCGTCGATAGCCGCACGCAGCCGGTGGCCAGCTAAATCAGTTGCCTGGGAAACTGAGCAGAACGAGAATGAGAACGAGAGCTGAGGCCGGCACTCAGGTCGATCTGTCTGACTGGTTACCTGGCTCTGCTTGGCTGCCGGTAGCCGTTGTCCGCATGCCGCTGATAAGGCCCAGAGACAGCGAGACGTCTAAGTGACCACGGGCGACGGAAATGTCCCAACAGCGACATCCACATCCAGTTAGGAGGGGGCACACAGCAGCATAATGCATTCGCTTGACAGGCTCTGCCTATCGTCGTCGTTGCCGTTGCCAGTTGTCATCATCTGCAGCAACTGGCCAGGCTGCTTTCTAATGCTGCCGCCTTTCATTTGTTCCGCCAGCCTGCTCCCGGTGCCCCCTGCCCGCCCATACCATTACCATACCAATTCTACCCATTCCCATTCCTACTCGCACTATTAATTAGAATGTATGCGAGCGACTCCAGCTTGGGCACGGGCACGGGTTCGGGTTTGGGCTCGGGCTCCGTTTCGGGCTCTCAGGCATTTGGGAGTTAGCGGCACGCGACATTTCAAGAATATGTTTTCGGGTTTGGGTAATCCCCCCGAAGCATTTCGTGGCATTCCACAAATATTATTGTTCAAATATTTGAAACTTGATTTGCATTTTTAAGGCCGCATCGCGCCTGTCAACACTCTCTCCGATCTCGGTCGATATATACTCTATATATGCTGCTGCCACTACAAACACATTCGTATGCTCGACGGCAGCTGTTGATAAATTCTCGATGAAATGAATGCGGTCGTTGCAGAGTCCTTGACACACTCAGATAATAACTGTTTAATTAAGGCGAGGAGACCCATTTAAAGGCAGCATAAAAATGCCAACTAATTTGATGGCGACTCTCTTCACTCCTCATAACGGAAGAAGACCAGGAATCCTTGTTATTTGCGGCATATTAAAAAAGTTCCACTCTGCTATGAGAATGGTCTTTTAATTGTATAAAAGCGTCGAAAGAAGTTAGCGTAGAATTCAAACTCGTATACGGCTTATCATCATTTAGGTGTCCTTAATTATTATTAATGTTGTAGATATTGTAAGGGTAGTTAAGCATATAAATTAAAAAAAAAATACAATGTAGTGGAAGTTCAAAATGTGTGTTGTACTTAGCCTCCTTTGCTCAAAGCGAGTATGTGTTTATACTCATCATTGGGAACACTTACTTTCTGCAAATATGTCGAAAAAGAAGAGTATTTAAAGTACAGATATATATACAACGTATAGGAATATAAAAGTTTTCTTTTGTTTTAAAATCTCGAATTTATACAGCTCATCTTACTGATCTTGCTTTTCTTAAAGCTTATTTTTGTGTGTAGATCCTAAATGCATAACATCGTCTTGCATACATCTTATGTCTTATAATCCTAAGTACTACCTTATACTCTCATGCATTACATTTTCCTTCGTCAATCTTCCAAATAATAAAGTATACAAAATTCGCTCAAATATTTCGATTAACATGAGCTTGCACTATTTGCCTTAAGCATTCTATGATTATTTTCCAGACAATTAAGTTATCCCTCATATTCGCATAACGAAAAGCTCTCAAGGTCGTCCTCCTTGTGCTCCTCCCCCTCTGCCTGCTGCTGCTCCTCACATCCTCCTCCTCCTGCTTGCGCTTCGACGAACTTTCAATGGCAGACAAATTGAATAAAAATCGGTTGGCACGCGATTTGATGAACTGCCAACGCCAAAGCCAGCCGGCGAACACATCTCTCGTACATCTCCATGGAAGCGGAGCACAATTTCGGGCTCATTACACGGCGGGATGCCGCGTGTGCGCGCACGCTGTCAGCCAGCCAAATCCGGAGCCAAGTTATGAATAGAGTTGGAAAGCGGTAATCAGGGAGCCAACGAAGCGGGAGAACCAAGTTGAAGAAGAAGTGCTGCCAAGATGACGACGACAAATTGGCATAATGAAAATGTTTTCGAGATATTTACTTTGAGGTAATCGCGAATGACTTGGCCAAAAGCCGCAGAGTGGGAGCACCACTCATTTCCATTGTGGGTGTGACGGGGTTAGGGTTAAGGCATGTTGTGTGCGCTCCAAAGTAGGCTATGAAAACGGAGCTCGCTTTGCCGTGTCCTGCAATCATATCGCAATGCACGATCGATCTAGCGTCACCTACTCCATTCTGCTGCTCCTCTGTCCTTCTATCGCAATGCGAAATGTTTCAATATGTTTTTATGTTTCCCAACAGCATGTTGAATGCTTCCAAATCGCTGATAAACGCTGCAAAATAAAGCAACAACTCTGCCACAGTGCCTCTCCAGCCACGCAGCCAGTCAGCTACTCCAGGCTCCAGCAGCAGCAGCAGCCAGAGCAACAACAACAAACAATACAAAACGACAGACAAAACCCACGAACGACGACGAATTTCGGTGTCTTTGAACAGCGCCTCGTCCATGGAGTCATGGGAACCAACTTTTCACATTCCGCGCGTGCTTCTGTTTTGCAGTCTTCGCTTTGACTTGATATTCTGTGCGTTTTTGCTGCCTCCCGCCTCGCCAACCCGTTCGACTTGGCTCGGCGCGCTCCCTGTGCCCAAATGGCTGCCGCTGTTGTTGCTGCTGCTGCTCCCGTCCCGTCCAGTCGTTGGCTACGACAACCATTTGTTCTTCGGCGGCAATAATGGCAAAGACAAAGCCCTCTCCCCGCTCCTCGCTCCAAACACGACGATGGGCAATCGCAGCAGGACGAAATTCTAAGCGCAGTTTTCGATATCGAACACGATCGCTGCTGCTCCAACTCCAGCCGCAGCTCCGCGCTGGGGAGCTCTGATAAGGCATGCACTTGCAATACCTGGAAATGGACCGGCAACGGCCGGATAATCAAATTGTTGCTTTTCTAGTTTTCCCAATTGGTGCGCAGCCTCAGTTGGAGTTGGGAGTCGGAGCAATCGCAAATTTCTTATCTGCGTCGGCAAATGGGCAAACAAACGGCCGACGCTCGTCAGCATTAAATTGCCATCGTTGTCGTCTCTTTCTCTCTCTCTTGCTCTCTCCGCCTGGCCCCAAGCCCAACCTCGAGCCAAAGATGATGAAGTCCACGAAGCGGCAACGGCAGCGGCGGCGGCTCAACTGCAAAATGCTTTCAAGTTGTTGGTTTTTGTTTTTTATTTTTCCTCCTCTTTCGTTTTTGTTTTGGTCGCTGGCAACGTTGCGTTTTCAGCCCGACTCGAATGCAGTTGTTAGCAGCAGCTCCCTCTCTCTCTCACGCCTCGTCTCCATTCCACTCCGGCAGCGGATCGTCGATCGAGCATTCGAACCAAGCAACCAACGAGAACGAGTAGCAACCAAATTTGTTTCATGACGACGGCAACTACACAAAACGCACAAACACAAGCTTACCAGCGCATACACAGCCGTGTCCTGTGTGTGTGTGTTGTGTGTTTTACTCACACACATGACGCACGATCCCAAGCTTGAGAAACTTTTTACTCATGCGCCGTTTGTTGTTGTTGTTCCCATCAAGCTGCAGTTGCAGAGCAGTTGGCAGGGATGCGGCAACGGTTGCATGCCTCCCGTGTACGCGCGGGCATGCAACACGGTATGGTTATTGTTGTTGCTGTTGCTTTTGAGCCCCCTCTCAACTTGCAGCAATTGACGTTTGAGCTGTCGATGACGATGACCGTGTGACAGGGCGAACTAATACTAGTTCAATGAGTGAGCGACTCTCAAGAGTGTGTGCAACGTCATTTTGCATAATGAGTAAGCAAATTTGCAATGTTAGTATTTTGGTATATTTTATTATTTAAATCAATTTTTTAATTTTCAAAGTAAAAAATATTCAAATAATGTTATGTGTATTTTTTGCGCACATTTATGTGCACAGACACACGTGTCAACCCTAGTACTTGCAGTACGACTTAAAAAAATTCAATAGGAAAGTATGCAAATTGCACAACTAGTAAACAGGCGAGCAAAATAAAAATACTATTTATTCTATCTACCATTTTCAACAGATATTTTTCAAGAAATATTTGTACTTTGTTTGAAACAGTGGCTGAAATGAAATAATCGCTTTATTAATAATAATTTGTTTCGCAAAAATGACAACCAGCATAGACGCAACAGGAATGCGTTGGTCAGTCATTGAAACCTTGACTCATCATTGTAACCATTTTGCCAGCCAGCAGCTCAGCAGAATTGTGCGGACTCCGTGCTTATCGGTCTGCTGTCATCTGAAGAGAGAGGTGCCCCTCTCTTGCCGTGGCTGTCATCTCTCTTTGCCGTTTGCCTTATGATGATTTTCTGTCATCTGCTGTCGCTGCCAGCAAAGAGGCAGCTCGGGAGTAGGCACGGGAACCGGCAGAGAGAGAGAGAGAGAGGTGGACGACAACGTCAATGAGTAGATCAATCAAAAGCGCCGTCAGCGAGGCAACATTAAATGCCAGGCAATAATGACCAATCGGAAGAATCTTAAATGCATCATCACGTTTAGCGCAGTATCCGGTCGTTTGAACTGCGACTGGGACTGGGACTGCGTACGACGACGTCCTTTCCCAATGTGGACAGTCAGCGCGATAAGAGAAACAGAAATTAATTTCGAAAAATTTCATGTTCGGCATTTGGCTGCCTGGGGTTTCTTTCCCGACTTTTTTTTAACTTCACTCGAAGCTCCTTACACGCTCGATTCGTAGAAGCCAAAGCCGGTCGAGCAAGACATCGGCAGCCATTCCTATAATGCACTCCAAAGCCATGCGGCAATCATCGTCTGCTATTGGCTTGTGCCGACCGGCTCATTGTGCCGATTGCGGCTGATATGCGTAATTAGCCATTCACCTGGGGTCACAGGCGAATGCAGTTCGCCCCGAATTGCTGGCAGGGTTGCAAGTGCACCTAGGGCTGCAATGGCAATCGTGTATTTGGCAAATTTAATTAAAATTTCATTGCACAGCAGTAATACACACGCATTTTCTACGCACACACATACAAGCACACCCAAAATCCAGTTCGTAGTACCACACCCACGTCAGGCCCGCGTTCTGCTTGCCCCGCACTCCGATGCCATGACGATTAGATTTTATTAAAAAGCCAAATATGCACAATTATTATGCTACGCCAACCACTTGACAGTCATGAGTCCATGATCCTTAATATATACACGCTATGCCGCCGCACCCTGCCTGCCTGCCCAGCTGGCCGTGAAAGCAACCCCAGCCAACATCCCCTCCCCAACCCCATCCGTATCCGCATCCCGCGCCCGCCCATTAACATTAACAATGCTCGGCTGTCTGCGGTGTCCTTTGGCTGCTTCGTTTATTTGCTTTTTAATAAAACAGGTGCTCGACCTTCAGCGTTGACGGCGCGTAAATGAAGGGCGCAAGAGTCCTGGCGAGCAGGCCGCCCTTCCCTTCCCTTTCAACCCCCCCCCCCCCTCCCAGCCACACCATGCTCACCCAATAACATACGCTTTGTGTGCGTGTGTCCTTGCTATCTTTTATCATTTAATTTCGCATTCAAACGTTTCGCACCCTCACAGCATCAAAAGGATGCAAAAAGGATCACGCACACAGTCAAAGTCTTTCCATGCCTTCCCCTTCCCACTCATCCATCTGCCTCTGCCAAGCTGAATGCGTGCGGTCGTTGGCGTCACTCGACCCTGCTGGCTGTGTGTGTTGTCATTTTTCATTTTGCGCAGCGCTCTTCCCCCGAAATTTGTATATGTCGAAAAGTCCAACATTCCGAGCAGGACCAGAGAATCATCACCATCATCATCAGGAGCAGCAGCAGCCTCGGCAGCAACTTCGCTGATCCGGCAATTAGGCCAAGCGGAAAGCGTGCGCAACTATTGAAGAGGGCGCCGTGGCCAGGCACAAGGACCAAGCATCAAGACATTGAGCTGCCGCTGCCCGAGGGGTTGCTGCTTCGTGTCCTTCTTGTTCTCGCTGCTGCCGTTGACTGGTTGGTTCGCTGTGCGTGTATTCCAAATCGTTTTGTGATTGCTGAAAGCTGTCGTCGGACTTTATTGGTTTCTTGGCACGAGATTTCATCTACACTGAGAGAAAGTTCAGGGCCAGAGGGGAAAAGTAAGCTTTAGGGCTTGGCTAGCTTCAACTCGAGAATGAGAGTATTCTCTATATAATTAATAAATTTTATATAGTAATCAATAAAACATTGAATTTGGTGCTGAAGATTGTATTATCTAAGTAATTCTCTGCTCTTTCTTGCTTTATACATCAATTCTTCTGTCTAGAATAATTTAAAATGTTTTCTTTGTTTTTATAGACAGTAAGGATAAAATTTAGTAGAGCTTGCAAAAGTCACACCCATGACATAAAATTTTTTTATATCCTTCTTTAGCGACATGTATGAGTATTCTTGCAGTGCATTAACCAATATTCTGCGCGTATTTTGAACAATCATTTCTATTATCAAAAGTCATTGACACCCTTTTATTTATTTTTACATTTATTGTTTTTCTGCTTCATACTCGACGCATTTATCCTGGCGATAATCGCTTACATGCCACTTGTGCGTCCTCCGAAGGGGGATGCTGCGACCAGAGTGTGAGGGAGAGAGACAAGGGGGAAATGAGAACAATGCCGTGAAATAAGGATTAATGGTGTACACGATTATTTGTGCCGGGCGACAGACAAACAGACAACACGACAGATAGACAGACAGACAAACATATTAAAAAATACAATACGAAAACTGTCGCGAGGGCGGCATTGGCAAAAACAGCAACAACAACAACAACAGCTGCACGACGTAAGGGAAAGGCAAGGACACTGCCAGGAGGCAGCAGAAGGGGACGAGCGATGGGATGGGCTGGGATGTGGGCAGGCAGTGCTCGCATATTCATGGCATGGCGTAGGTCGAATTTAATAAAAGTCCCTGCGCCGCGGCAACATCTCGAGTGCGAGTCTGCACTTGCCGTGTGGTGGGCGGGGGGTTTGGAGAGAGTAAGGGTGAGCACGAGGATGAGACGGGACGAGGCAGGGACGTATTTCGCCACGCTTCTGGTTGGCTGAGCGTGTATTCGGGTGCGTGGCACACACAATTGTTTTTGCTGCTTGGGGTTTCCTTTATTTGGATGATGAAGAATTTATTTGAAAATTAAGAAGACAAATTATTTAATTTCGACTTTATGAGCTTTTCCGGCTGTTTTCCCCCGCAGCCACCTCCACTCTTCTTGCTCTAGCGCCCATTTACTCGCCGGCAGCTGCGTTTGCCGCTGCTTAAGCGCGCAAGTGCTTTAATCTCTTCACCCCTCGCACCTACCACACCCGATCCCAGTCGTCGAGGCAAACCAGTGGCCACTTCCCACTGAACGGGGCACAAGGAGTTCCTGGAAAAGGGTTAGCACTGGTCGTGCATTGGACGAGTGGACGGGCGGCCATTTTACGCCATTTCGATAGGGAGTTGGACGCGTTTTGCATTTTATACGCGGCATGGTAATAAACACCCAGCAGAACGCCAAAGGATTATGGCGCCCGGCTGCCTGAACTCCGCTGCTGGGCCTCTCGCGCGGACCTGGCTGGCAACGAGCACGTCAGAAACTTAATTTCATTTAGTTTTATGTACATTTCATTAAGCAAAAAATTTCTAGCGAACGCGACGCGACACGACGGCCAGGGGACTGGAGAGGACTACTAGGATTGGGAGCGCTCGCTGCCACGACTTGTGGTACACACACAATGTATGCCACATTGAAGTGCCACGACTGCACGACTTAAACGCGAACGCGACGGGACAATCAAGATAAATAGCAAACGGAATTTTTATTGCCGAAAGGATACGAACGGGGAATAAAAACAAAACGAAGAAATAGCCTGCCTGCCTGCCAGCCAGCCAAAGAGTTGAAAGTGTTGACGTGACTCCCGTCTCAGGACACTTTACACACACACACAGAAAGAGAGACAAAGTAAACTACCCCAACCTCCCCAACCACACGCACACATGGCTGGAAAATTGTCAGCGTGTTTTGTATTTTCCAAATTTATTGCCACTTGCAACATTTTGTTGCCGGCCAGACCATAGATTATCTCGTCGTTTAGAGAGCCTAATATGCACCGCAGGCAGCCGGCCGCCGCAGCAATATGATTTATCACCGACCCACCGATATATGATCGCCGTGTGTATGTTTGCTCACGGATGCGGCAACTTTATAGACAATGTTGTCCTCCTTGACTCCTTGCTTCCTCGCTTTCTGTCAAGGGCACATTTTTAATTACACTTTTTACAAGAAAATTAAATGGCGACATGTCATCGCTAATTAAATTGTTCCTTTTTCGTTGCATGTGTGTGTATGTGTGTCATGTTTGTGGTGACAATGGGAAAGGGTTGTGCGAGATGGCAGCGATGATAGGCGAACACATCTATCAAATTGGAATTGTGCTCCAGCCAGAAAGTGCTATTAGCCCGAGAGCAGGTAATAATGTCAACAAGATTACCTTAACCCTAAGGAATTTATTATCATTAGCAAGCAGATATTACTTTTGTTGTTGTGAGCCTAACATTTCGGCCGACCCTTATTCATTTATTTTCAGTAGCAATCGAAAGTGCGCGGCAACTCCCAAATTGCAAATTTTTGCAGCCCTGTTAGCGCTTCTAGCTGAATGGCAAAAGGCGTCTGGTATATAAAGTATTTTATTTTATTGTAGCGAACAAATTCAAAGACTTCAATGAACACAAACGAAAAAAACTTCTGTCATGACTTTCAACCTTAACCACATCTAATAATTGTAGAGATTCAATGCAAGTGTATTCAGGGTTTCTTCTGAAAAGAAAACAAATAGAATATTAGATAAATATACAGAATGTTTATTCATTGACGTAAATACTATTCAAAATATGAACTTTTCAATTCTCGCATGCGTTCAAGAATCTCTGGTCGTATGTGCGAGCTCACATCACAGTTGGGCTTTTTTCGCCGGATAAGAAAGTCCGCATCGCGCTCATTGATCGGACTGCAATTGGCCCACGCTCGCGACTCGTTCTCGAACCGCAGATGAATGTGCGCGAAAACGGGAGCAGTTCTCATAAACATATCGAGCACTCGTAGCCTTAAATCTTCTTTGGAGTTCTTGTTCAGATGCCTGTTGCTGTTGTAGGTAAATTCACCAACATCGCTCAGCAGAAATTGTAGATCAGTCATCAAACTGGATGTGCAGTGCAGAAATAGGTTCTCTAGCAATGGTCCGTAGACATTACAGAGCTTGCCGTTAACATTAATCAGGGCCTGCTCATAGGAGCTGCCCACGGATAAACTATTTATCTGATATTTGCTAATTTGTGCTGTAGTCAATGAATCGAAATACATATATCGCTGCAAAGAGCGGAACACGGCGAATGTGTCTAGCATCGTCGTGGTTACGGATGTGGCTACGGAACTATTAGTCTTATCGCTATCAATAACTTTTTCTTCATCTTCATTTACCTTGCGTTGTGTGACGTATGGCGCATCTAGCAATCTATCTAACTGGGACGATGCCATCAACGTGTTGTCTGCGGCAAGCTCCTGTGATACTGTCAATGGTGCCTGCGGACTAGGGCCCGACGGTTGCTCTGGCTGGGTCGGCATTTCCGTCTCGATACGAACCATTGATTGGAGCGGTAGAGGACGAAACTCATGCCTCAATTGTGGCACATTGTCGGCCACCAGACGAGGCCTTTTACTAGGGTATTTAAATGGTAATTTTACATGAGGACGGGTGGGTTTGGGTTGAGCTGCAGCAGCCACTACGCTAGGGTTGTCTGTAGTCACTTGTGGCTGCTCTACTTGACAAGGTCCACTTGTAATCTTTTGGCGATCCATTTCTCCAGCCACCAACTGTATATTGGGAGGGTTAAGCATTCCGTCGCTAAGTTCTATTAATTCTTCTTTTCGCTCCTCTTCGTTAGGCTTACTTGCGATTTCTTCGGGTGTCAAGTGAATGCGAGACGAAGTTACAATTTCATCGCTAAGGTCTATTAATTCATCCAGTAAGTCTTGAAATTTATCCTCCACTGCTGCAGATTTCTTGGTAGCATCTAGTACTGCAGTTGGAAAGACCTCATTCGGTGCAGGCAAAGCAAAGCATGCCAAATCCGCTGATATGCGTTCCTCATCATCATTATCTAAATTGATGATTTGCTCCTCACTTGGAATTTTTTCGCATTGGTAGCCGTCATTGGAACTGCTGTTTAAGGCAAAGCGCATCATATTGAGAAAATGGATAGGTTCCTTTTTCACCGGCACCGGTAGTAGCTCATCATCGCTGTCCAAATTGACGATTTGGCCCTCGGCTAATATTGGCTCACATTGATAGCTTTCATTCGATGTGTTGATCAAATCAAAGCGCAGCATATTCGGAAAGATGATTGGTTCCCCTTTGATTTGAACGGTTGAAGACTCAATCTCTTGATGTTCCTTTTCTGAAGCAATGAATTCGTCCTGAGTTCGAATAGAATCATTTATTCTATTACTGATGTCGGCAACATTCTCAGACTCTCCAGGGATGACAATTGTTTGCGACATGAGGGGATCATTCACACATTCTACCGCTTGCGATGCTGGACAAACATTATCGATGTCCACAAAGCTGGCTGGACAGAGCGACAAATTCAATTGGGTTGCAGGACAATCAGATTCATCTAGAAAGTAAATTTAAGTTTTTAGGAAAAAAAAACCCTTTAAATTCCAAATGAACTTACCTATACTGATAGTTTCAGTTGTCTCTCTCTCTGCAGATTCTTTCACTTCGCTATCCATCAGACAGAGTGGAACTGTTAGGAAGGAATAATTATCTGGTTCCAGTCATGATTTCTACAACTTAAAACTTACGTATAGGTTCAGCAATGGATTCACTGACATCTATAGGCGTATCATTCCAGTTGATTACCCCAGACTTTTTGTCAGCCTGTATCTTTGGTACATCATATATCCACTGATCACGCAGCCAGCATGCCGCGTAGAACTGATCAATTTCCCTAAATAAATGCTGTAAATCATCAAGTACATTACCGGTGCGTCGGTAATATTCGTTTTCAACGATTTCATCGAAGTTGGAGAACCTGATGAGCTCATGCCAATGCAGAATCTTCGGTGAAATTTGCGTTAAATCGAGGACATCCACTTGAATACCCTTGCTGTGCAAAAGATGACGTAACAATGGGAGCTTAACATATAAATTAACTGGCCAGTTGCCTTTCTGTATAACATGCTCATAGAACCGAAGCAACATGTTCTCATCGTTGACAAATTCATAGATACTTGTGTAGGTTTTGAATTCGGAATAGCTAAGCTGGGCCAGAATGCGCCACATGATTTTCCTCAGGCCATGACTAGTGTACAGCAAGTACTTTATATTGTGCTCCTAAAGAAAGAATGATCTTGATTTAACAGTATTTAAATTTAGAACATTTTTATTACCTTACTGCTTTCGCTAAAGAAAACCTTAGCTGTGGCTTGATTAGTGGCATCAATGGCATTTGTTGCCGTCGTTTCCGTTACTGACGTAGTGGGATCATCTGTTTTTGTCTTTGTCGATTGGCTTGGGACAACAGTTGCAGATTTCTCCGAGTGTTCACTAGATGCTGTAACAGTTGTTGAGCTAGAAGCGAGTGACGAAATTGCTTCAAAGATCTTAGCTGTGTCCAGCACAGTAGCTTTTTCGGAAATGGTTTTATCTGCTACCGCCACCCTGCCAGTTGAATCCTGGACTCCATTGTTTGTCGCTTCTTCAGTTGCAGTTGCAGTTTCTGTTCTTGCCACAACTGGTGCAGCAGTTGTCTCGCAGCTTTCCTTTGCTTCCTTCCTAACTTTCTTGACGATAAAATGCTTCTCCAGTAGTGCACGCTTTGATGGACACTGCGTTCGCAATTCAATGTACTGTCCCAGATTATGTGGCACATAGTTGACAACGTTGATTTTTTTCAGCCTAAAAATTAAAAAATTCAAAATTACAATACTAATCATCATAAGTATACCAAAATATTATATTTACTTCTCAAGTTCGGCTTTTCGTTCGGCAAAAAGAGCGGAAATATTTTCAATGCTTCGAGTTTTTGGCGGAGATTTACGGATATCGCTAGCATCAGTCACGGCAGTGCACGTCGGCGGTATTAGCAACAGCTTGGCCTTTAGAATACTAGGGCAAGCTCTCATGCTAAATAAATACTTGTTGCGAATCTCTGGAGTGCGATAGAATGCCTCATAGTAGGCCTGCTGGCATTGCTTTTCAGAGAGCATAGCGTATTGCGGTTCCTGCTGCATTTGCTGCACAACTCCATTCAGATCCAAAAGATTCGAGAATATGCTAAACGAAACGGGATATGAAAACGCCGCATGAGACTGCTGTGGCTCTGGTTGTACTTTTGGAATTTCTTCGATTGACACAACTTCTGCGGCGTGCGGTTGCATTGATACCTCCTCAACGGGAACAGCAAATTGTAGAAGCTTCGGTAGCAACGCAAGGGGAGCATCAATAAAATTGAAATTACAAACATCCCGCACATTTCTATCGATGTAGAACGTGTGATAGAAGCGTCGTAGTAATACCGAATTATTTCGCTCATCACTCAACATTTTCTCGACTGTTTGGACGTTTCTCGAAAAATATTTCGCCAATTGCTGCTTAATCTCATCGTAGTTGATAAAATGTTGAAAGGTTTGCAGTGAAACAGGAAACTCGTATGTGGTTCCTTGTAGGTTAATCAGTATTTTCTCGTTTATCACAACCGCTTTGTTTTCACCTGTTTCTGTCACGTCTGGTCCTGGTTCTGTTGGCTTTGTGGTTTCGGCCTCAGTTTCTTCCAGTACCATGTAACTCAGAATCTTTTTTCGCAAATGCGCTGGGCATGGTTTCAGTTGATATTCAAACTTCTTACGTATTTCTGGATCTTTATAGAAAGCTTTGTAGTAAATGAGTGCGCATTCGCTTGCCGACATATCCTTGTACTCAACGCAGCGTAACATTTGCTCCACAATATTATCCAAATTTTTAATATATTTCTTAAATAAGTGCAATGAAACGGGAAATGCTTCCATTTCTTCATTAGAAGGTTGCTTCTGTGGCTGCTCCGAGACAATGCTTTTAATATTCGCATCCTCTTCCATTACTTTTTTGGCAGACTCATCCAAAGGTACCCCAAAGGACATAAGTTTATCCATTAATTTCACACTGACATTATCAAATCGATACTCGTAGAGGCTGCGTGTATTGATTGGGCGTACATAGAAGGAATGATAATATCTCCGGAAGATCTTTAAACACTGTTCATGAAGTGGATTCACAGCGAACGCAATCAACTGAGACTCGTCCTGGGTAACACGCATTAATAAAGGCTTAATAAGTTCGTCGTAGTTGATATAATGTTTAAACGTTTCAAACGAGACGGGCAAGAGAAAACGGCCAACGCTAAAGGGGATAAAACAATTAATATCTGTTACAAACAAAAATATAACTTCAATACTTTCTCAGTTCCACGACGATATCCATTACACAATGAGAGAGACCATTCTGATCGCTGAAAGAAATTATAGTATTAAAACATTTTAAAAAATTCGCCTAATGATTGAAACTTTCTTTCAAGTTACCTGTTCTGCACAGAAAGCCCACCTGCCGTCTGCTGATCTTGTGTTTTACTCGTGACGCATAAATCATCAGCTGTAGCTACTTTCATGGGACTTAGCGCTTGAGACATTTTAACCGTGATTTTAGCTGATTCTTTGTCATCGTTTGCTCCTCTAGTTTTAGCTGCAGATTCCTTGGCGACCTCCTCGACAGGAACAGCAAATTGTAGTAGCTTCTGTTGCAACGCATGAGGCGCTGCATCAAAATTGAAATTGCAAATTTCCCGCACATTTTTATCGATGTAGAACATGTGATAGAAGCGTTGGAGTAGTACCATATTATTTTGCTCATTAGTCCAAATTTTTTCCGCTGTTTGGACGTTTTTAGAACAAATTTCTGCTAGTTCATGTTTTATTGTGTTGTAATTGATGTACCGCTTGAATGTTTGTAGGGAAACAGGAAACTCGTATGTGGTTCCTTGTAGGGTAATCAGTATTTTCTCGTTTATCACAACCGCATTGTTTTCACCTGTCTCTGTTACGTCTGGTCCTAATTCTGTTGACATTGTGATTTTGGGTTCAGTTTCTTTCGGAATCACGTAACTCAGAATCTTGTTTCGCAACTGAGCTGGGCATGGCTTCAGTTGATATTCATACTTCCTGCGTATTTCTTCATCTGTATAAAATGCCTGGTAGTACATGAGTACGCATTCGCTAGCCGACATATCTTTGTACTCCGCGCAGCGTGACATTTGCTCCACAATATTATCTATATTCATAATATATTTCTTAAATAAGTGTAATGAAATAGGGAATTCTTGAGGAGGTTGCTTCTGGGGCTGCTCCGAGACAACGCTTTTAATACATGCATCCTCTTCCATCACTTTTTTGGCAGCCTCATCCGTAGGAACAGCAAAGGCCATTAATTTCTCTATTAGTTTCTCACTGACGTTCTCAAATCGATATTTGTAGAGGCTGCGTGTTTTGATTGGTCGAACATAGAAAGAATGATAATATCGTCGAAAAACATTAAGACAATGCTGATTATGCGGATTCGCTAACAGCGCACTCAATTGAGACTTGTCCTGAGTGACGTGCATTAATATGGGCTTAATAAGCTCGTCGTAGTTGATGCAACGTTGAAATGTTTCAAACGAGACAGGCAAAATAAATCGGCCAACGCTAGAAGGGATCAAATAATTGAAAGCTGTATCAAATATAAATATAAAAGATTTCATACTTTTTCAGATCCACGGCGACATCCAGTTCGCAATGAAGGAGTCTATCTTGATCGCTAAAATTAAATGAAAGTATTTTAAAGATTCCCAAAATAGAATGGGGTTTTGATTCACATACCTGCACTGTGTAGAAAAGGCCTCTGCAGCCTGCTGATCCTGTTTTTGTTCTGCGTCACATGGTATATCCGTTCTTTTAAGAAGAAGAAAAAACACAAACATTACTATAAAACATTAGACATTAACCTTTATTTGCGAAACTTACTCAGATTGTGTATTATCATCCAAGGGTTCTGCCATGAGCATCAGCTTGTTTCTTAGCATGTCTGGAGCTGAATCAAAATTGTATTTAAATTGCTTACGCAGTTTTTTCTCTAGGTAGAACGAGTGGTAGAAGCTCTTCAACAAACGTTTCTCACTCGGCAGTTCACCACGTTGTTTCGTCCATCGACGAATAAGTTGTGGCATCAGTTCTTTCAAGTTTACGTACCGCTTGAATGTTTCGAACGAAACCGGGTACTTGTAGGTGATTCCCTTGACTGTAATCAATTTGCACTCGTCTACCTTATCCAAATTATTTGTATCCTCTTTCACTTGAGATTCTTTATCACATTCATCCGGCAGTTTAAGCAATTTTTCCCGAATTCTGGCCGGACATGGTCTTAGCTGGTATGGAAACCTTTCACGTACTTGTGGATTTCTATAAAATTCCTTAAAGTATTGCAAAGCGCACTCCTCTTCGGATTTACCACAGTATTCCTCGCTACTTAACATTTTCTGTACAATCACGTCCATATTATTTACGTAACGTTTGAACAATGAAAATGAAACCAGCGAAGGACTATTCAGCATCTTTTTTGCAACTTCGACTGTTTCATGAACACTAAAAAGGAAATTGCTAGATATATTCAACAATTAACTAATGTATATTTACCATACCTATCGCTTTCCGCTGTACATTCTGTTGCTGCATCTTTCAGCTGTGGTTCAAGATCTTGCGTTGTTGGAAGATTCTCAACTCGCAATTGCTGCAGAGTTGCAACATCACATTGGCTGGGTATAGAGAGAATACGATCATGCAATGAGGGTTCACCCGGCCGCAGTTCGGGTGGATACTTCTTCCGAATTTCGGGATTCAGATAAAAATTTAAGTAGTATGCATAGGCACAATCCTCGAATCCCATAGATCCATAGTCAGGTTCGTTTAGTTTTAGCCTCCAAACTATATCATAAAGATTCTTAATGTACTTTTCGAAAAGAGTAAAGCTCACAATAGAAATTAAGCTGCAAAAATTAGAGCTGATAAAAGATTTCAACTATTAAAATCGATGGGATAGTAGACACACCTATTCTCTGGATCCGATTTCTGCACAGATTCTTGATGCACAGCACCGGCTGGCGACTCACTGTATTAAAGAACAATACTCAATGAAGGAGTAACTAAAATCATGGTATTATTTTACCTCGTCGACTGGTCCATAGTCTTTTTGGCCATTTCATCCAGAGGAATGGCAACTTTGAGCAATTGATTTAAGAGACTCGCTGGTACGTCCTTAAAATTGTATTTATGTAGACGCCGCTTGTTAGGATACACGTAGAATGCATTGTAATAAGTCCGTAGGAGCGTACGGCACGTTTTACCGCAAGCCAACATGGTTTTACGATTTTCCTTGTCCTTGGTCTGATGGTACACGAGACTTTTGATTAACTTCGAGCTATCGAAGTATTTGTCAAATGTTGCAAAAGAAACAGGAAACCGAAATCGACCACAACTGCGAGACGAACCAAACTCTTAAAATTTAAATACTAATTTCTATTGATATTTCACTCACTCGACAACGGTGACCTCGACTTCTTCCTGCTCCTGTGGTCCATCAGTGTTGTTGCTTGATGATGATGCACCTGCAGGCAAACTCAACAACTTTTCCTTAACTGTCAACGGACAAGATCGCAGTTGGTATTCGTACTTGGTTCGCACCGAGGGATTTGTGTAGAAGGCGTTATAGTACCAATTGGCGCATTCGTCAAGCGTTTTGTTGTGGAAGCCAATCTCATGAATTTGTACTTCGAATGCAATGTCCGGCAGGTTCTCTACCACTTGATTAAACACTTTAAATGAAACGGGATGCTCGCTGCAATTGAATCAAAATGAAAACATTAAATTACACAAACGTACTGAATATTTACCTTGCTGGCTTCTTATGCTTCGTTAGCCAATTGCGTAATTGTCCGGACTCCTTAGTGTCCACTTTTTGTTTCTTCTTTTTCCGCGCAGATGTCATTTCTTACAAAATAAAGACCAAGTAACAATTTAAATATTTAGCAAGCGTAAATTCGCGCGAACTGCTCGCATTCATCCAGCTGCACATCTTCGTGTGACCAGAGTTTGAAAACAACGCCAAATTCAATGACAGCGGCGATTAAGTGAACTACGCTACAGTATTTTATCGATTTTTTAAGCAGAGTAAATTTATTATGATACCATGATTTGAAGTACCTTTGAATGAAGTACATGTTGCCATATTTAACGCAATAAGAATTTTAATAGGTATTAAATCATAGTCTTAATAATATTTATAATTAAACATAAATGGACTACAAATATCAATCAGCTTGAGATATATTCTGGGCTGCGCTAATCAGAGTGTCATGAATATCTTTAGCAGATTGAACGTGCACACGAACTGTATTTAAAAATGTGGGATATGTAATGGGACCGGCGGGGTTGTCTTGCATGAAGTTGTCCATTCTCATTGCAGTCACAGCGCCGGGCAGATAGTGTTGCGATGATGTCAATTGCTGCATGCACTGAATTGCCGTCTTCAGATGTAACTCCATTAGGTCGCAGCAAGCATAGAAATCCTCTAGATGCTTATCAAAACGAGGCATATTCCCATGGCCTCCAGTGTCACGCTTAAGATTGTCGGCCAGGTTATTTTGTTGTAAAGTAAATGCACTGGAGCGAATTGTTAAAAACATTGATTCGCGTAGTGGACCCAATAAGCTCTTAACTCTCGTGATGTTGTCCACCTTTTCAGCTTGTTGCTGCTGCTGTTGTTGTTGCTGCTGCTGATGCTGTTGCTGCAAGGGCACCGGACCAGTTGGGCCGGCAGGCATCATTGGCTGTGGTGACGACTGCATCATAGGCGACACTTGCATCATGGGAGCACCAGACATTTGCATCATATTCATATTTGGATTCATTTTGTATTTAAATAAAGTGTTTAAACAATTACTTTTTCACAACAAAGTCAACCGCAGTGTGATGCGTGTGCAAAAACAGACTGAACGCCCTGTTATATTAACATGCAGTATATTTTTTGATATATTAATAATACTAAAAAGTGAACATAAGCTGGTCACACTGTTCTCTGCAGTTCAGCAGCTGATTTTTGTTTTCGATAACATATGTATTATATATCGAAATCGATGATAGCATAAAAATAGTTTATCACGATATTAGCATTTTATTGTAATATAACACACTTTTCTATTAAAAATTAAGGCGCAAAGCGCATTGTTAAAACGTAAATAATCTTTCAAATAAAAAAGTATGACTAGGTAAGTACGTCAGCAGGGCTATTGAAAGCTCTTGTCGCAAAGGGCGCCGAAACCCTAACCTAAAACGTGAAGGAAAGACAACGGGGTATCACATCTCGTGTGGTGGCCATAATGAAAATTTTATTTAAAATGATTGCAGATCCAGTATCGAATTGGGCGATGTAACGCCACACAACATAAAACAACTGAAGAAACTCAACACGGTTGTCTTTCCCGTATCCTACAATGACAAATTCTATGTGGACGTGCTCGAAGCCGGCGAACTGGCCAAATTGGCCTACTACAACGACATCGTTGTTGGCGCCGTGTGCTGTCGCATCGATACAACCGACAATCAGCGGCGCCTCTACATTATGACCCTAGGCTGCTTATCGCCCTATCGTCGCCTGGGCATCGGTACCGTCATGTTCGAGCATATTCTTAACTATGCCGAAAAGGACGGCAATTTTGACAGCATCTTTCTGTGAGTACTCTGATTAAACCAGATCAAAAAAAGAAGATAACATTAAAATATTCGTTTATTTAAAACAGTCACGTGCAAATTAACAACGATGGCGCCATTGAGTTCTACAAGAAATTTGGATTTGAAATTGTCGACACCAAAGAGCAATATTACAAACGCATCGAGCCAGCGGATGCTCATGTCCTGCAGAAAGCCCTAAGACGCAAGAAGGCGGATTCGCACAATCATACATATACCAATGGTGCTGTGAACGAAAAGAAGGATCGTCGGACCTGAAAGCGGGCTACATCAGGGATACCCTGCAAAAACAACAGCAGCATTAGCGGCAACAGAGGAAAGCGTTTTTAGTTGTAACTTATAAATTTCACATTGAACAAAATCAACCAGTTAGACGACAGACACACAGACAGACAGAAATATGCAGGAGCAGGAGCAGCAGGATGAAAAGCAAGAACAACATAAACATGACTAAAGTACACCTATTGTCAATACGTTTGTATCGAAGTGAATATAGACCGTAGATAGCGATTGAAGACCGAACCCCATGTATGGCGCTAAATAAAACCCACTGGCAAATTGTGTTTTCAATTAACTGCATTGCGACTACATCAGATAGTGCAGATGGCACGCACAATTCGAGTTATCCGACAGCTTTATGGTTAACCCACCCCCCTGACCATATAATGGTTGCCTGTCTGTTGCGCGTCAGTCACAGGGTCAGTTCCTCAGCATGTCTGGCGATGAGTTCATCTATTGCTACGACCGCCTGTATAAGCTGATATTCTATTGTGGCGTCATAACGTTTCGTTTGCACAGGCAGCGCGACGGTGGACCTAAGTCGACGCCGCTGAGTGTGATCTATGCGTTGGCCATGCGATTCGGGCTGATCTTTGGCTTTATCGGCGGCATCTATATTAAACTGAGCAATGTCGAGATGTCGCAGGCAATGTTCAGTCATTTATCACCGCTAGTCAAGATCATATTCAGCTGGGAATCGCTGTCGAGCATCTGCACCTACATGCAATATTGTGTAACACTCGACGGGCACCGAAGACGGCACATTCGATTGCTGCGCAGCATGCAGGAGCTGGACACACAGGTGCTGGCACAATTTCCATACGTTCGCTGGCATTACGAGCGCTCGCGTTCCAAGTACTGGTACGGCACTGTGGTATTAGCTGTGGGCTACAATCTCCTCTCGCTGGCGCTAATGTTCGATACAACACGCTGCACTTGCGGCATTGCCTCCACCATACTAATTGCCTGCAGCTATTCTTGGCTAACCAGTAGCCTGGTTGCGACGGGATTCATTCATGTCGGCCTGATGGATTATCTGCGTCTGCGTTTTCGTCTGATCATGAGGCTGCTGCAGCAACAATACGACAAGGCTGGTATGGAGCAAAATGATTCGGGGAGGCAGCTGCACCAGAATGTTGACGCATTGTTCGAATTTGCCAAACGCTGCACCCACCTGCTGAGCGAGCTGAATGCCGTGTGTAGATCTTTTGCCGCGACAGGCATATTCTATGATTTTACCCATATGACTTGCTTCGTGTATGTGCTCTGCCAGAAGATACTGAGTTCGGTGCCATTGGACACACAGCATGTATTCCTTTCGCTGCATCTAATGATTCACATCTACAAGGTTATCATTACATGCATCTACGGATATTTACTGCAACGCGAGGTAAGTAAAGCCTACGAAATCTATCTAAAGCTAATTCAGGTGATTTTCCTCCAGAAACGCAACTGTATGCGACTGCTCAGCGCGTATGCCGACCACTTTGGAAATCAGAGGCAGCTGCAGAGGAAGGTGGAATGCTTTCAGCACTGGCGCATGCACAACAATCATCCGGCTACCATTGGCAACAGCTTCAGCTGCAACTTGGTTCTGATCTATGTGGTAAGGCTCAAATACGCATTGAATACCCACGTCGTTTTACAATATCGCTGTCGTCAGGTCTTCAACGGATTGGCCAATTATGTGATTGTCTTGGTGCAACTGCTGTTCCAGCTGCAAATCAAGGATACCCAACAGGATGCACAGCATCATGTGCTATTCGTACCCAAAGATGTTGAGCTTATAAAACCTAATATAGATCGCACAAGTCACCAGGCATAGTTAGACAGTTCAAAGGGCTCAACATGATTAAATTACCTATGTATGTAATTTATTATTATTATGTTATTATGTTTATACTTTACGAATGTAATAACATGCGAAATCGTATTTACATTTCATTATCTGTTTTGGCAACAAAGTGAAAAGTTTTTACATAAAAATAAAATGTTAATATAAAAAGTGGCTGTTGCAAGTTTCATATGAAAGTTCTTCTTGATGCCAATATGTGCTAAGTGTGTCATAAGCTCTGCTCAGTATTTGCTCATAATCGGACAATTCCTTGCGGCTCAGATTGCTTAGGAGATTTATATCGAATTTCCATACATACGGCAAATGCTCGTTATTAATCGCATTATACAGATGACACAGTATCTGGCAGAAAGAAAAAATACAGAGAGTGCGAGTTTAATCAAATATGGCTCATTGTATACGAAATATTAAGACAAACCTTTATGAAAATACCTTGCAGTGATGCTGTCTTCGCATATTTGTCAATATTGTTGGAAAGTACCAAATTCATCAGATGATAATAATAAATATTTTTGAGTCCCTTTGCAGCACACAGAGCCTGAACGAGAAGGACCGCTCTTTTTAGATACTTATTATTCATCAAATACTCCTCCAGTTTTGAATTGCTTATCATGAAGGAATATTTTGCTCGCGAGCCAGGCATTAACTTTGGTATGGCATGCCAATCCTCGATTTTGCCTTCGTATAGTAGATTTATGCCGGGCACAAAGTCAATGCTGAAGTTAACAGATCCAGAACTTGCATAAATAGTGTGACGCATTCCATTCAGCTCGTAGCTCAAGTGAATATGGTCGAAGGGCGTTGAAACTGTAACGTGTCTATCATTAAACGACCTTTCAAATATTACCTTTAGCCACTCCTGCAGATAAAATCGGTTAATATTATTTGCTTCATCATCCACTATCAATTCATTAGGAATATTTGTAGTATCTAGCATAACATAATCGTCCTGATTTTCAAACATTTCAATAAGATGAAAGTTCGGAAGCCTAAATACAAGAACAACATCATATTCACGATCAGTTTTATAAAGCCGAGTTCCGTGGGCGGTGGGGCCTGCAGTATTTATACTTATGTATATGCCATATTTATAGAAATAGATGAACTTCACTTACCAATTGGTATGCTTTCAAAGAATAACTTATTGAAAGCATTATCATTGCACAGACTACATATTACACGCTTCTTTACAAATTCAAAATTTAAGTTGAGACTTTCCGGAATTGAGATTTCATCAGCAATTATATTCAAATACCTTTCAAATGGTGAACACATCGTCTTACTTTAAAAATACAAACTGATCAAATAAGACTCGTGTGCGAATCGATGCACTGACAGCACGCAAAATTCACTGAAAACTTTTCAGTGAAAAGTACAAAAAATTCATGTATATTCGTCAGAAGCCTACATACCAGACATTTAAAAATGCCAAAAAATCAAACAAGTAAAATACTGAATGGCAGTCCTATTTGTTATCGATAGTAGATCACGATGCATGACGATATGACTGATGCGTTACCAGGGTTGCCCACTTTAATATTATTTTTATTATTTTATTTTTATACATTTATATATTTTCTTAATCAAAATGAACGCCTGGAGCGATTGTAAGTCGCATACAAATAAGTACAGTAATAACTTTTTCGTTGTCTATTGAAAATGGGCTAAGCAACGATCGTAGCTGAGATTTGGTTGATGTGGATAAGAGCTTAGGGTGTTATAGGCAGAGCATAGTACGTTGTAATATCGCGAGATGGCTGCTGGCGTAAAGTTTTCCAACAGATTCATTTCCACGTCCCACACACTCGATAAATGGCTGTCGTTAAAAGCATCAACCAGATCGCTAAGCAGCTGCGGCGAAAAAACAAAAGCAATAATCAAAATACAAACTTATCGATGTATCGATTGCGCAACTAATCGAACTTACCGTTAGAAAGATAGCACGGACAGACATGCTCTTTACGTTCGAATGACCAATGCGTCGGGCCATCCAAATGGCCGCAGTTACTATGTAATAGCAGCGTAATTTGTGCAGCTCCTTGCTGGTGCGCAGTGCCTGCAGCAGACGCAGTGCGTCGCGCATTGCATCTCCACAGCGTTGCACATGCTGCAGCTCTCCCTCCGGATGGGAGAGCATGAAGGTAAAATTGCCCGTATTGCCGGAACACGCTTTCTGCTTTGGTATGGCATACCAAAATTTTGAATTGAAATTTGAATGATAACGCATAATTTTCACAGCTGGCACAAAGTCAATGATGAAACGGCGTGATGACGACTCCGCAATAATCGTATAGGTTATGTTACGCCACCATAACTTCAGTGTGTACACATCGTATCCGGTGTCTACCACATTGCCGTTACTATTAAGTGCCGACATGAAAAGGCCATAGAGCCAGCCCTGCAGGCAGCCGCGATCTAGAAATGATTCCTGATTGTTGGCCAAACGATTGGCGACCATGTTGTCGAAACAGGCATCCGAAAAGTCCAAGAATACAAATCCCGGACGCTGTTCATCCTTTACTTGAGCAATGCGTTGGTGCTGCGGAAAGCGCAGCACCATCAGGACATCATACTCGCCATCGTTGTGCAGCCGTATGTTATGGGCCACACTGCCTGTCAATAGGAAAAGAATAAAATCACAATGTTGGTTCTTCTCTTGCCATCCGATAAGGTAGAACTCAACTTACCAAAGAGCTTATCGTCTTGACAGATTTTAGCAAAGTACGAGGATTCGTATCGCAAAATGTCAAGCACGTAATCCTTAACGATAACAAAATCGCTTCGACCGATCGCATCATTCGGGCTCCTAATATCGGATGCGATATCTTGTAGATAATAATCGAAATTCGACATTTTCGATGAATAATTTGGCCACCAAAAAATCTATATCTAAAGAAAGTAAGAATATTGAGAGAAAATTAGTCACAAACAAGGCGATGCACATTCCACACATCATTCACAATATCAAGTTGAGCAATCGATTATCGTAAACGTTCGATAAATTGCCTTTCAAGCGAGCATACTTTGATCCTGCGGCTGTAATACAAAGATGGTTATATAATAGCTTATATATATATATTTATGGGTAAATAAATATTATGTATATAGTGTGTATATAATAAAGGGCATGCTACTTTTAATCTATACACACGCACACAGTTGTACAGTTATCGCTGCACTCATCTAAGGTGTGCATACACATACGTGTGGGTAGGTGCGAAACATATATATATGTACATATGTATGTCTGTGTTTGTGCACTGATAACTGCAACAAAACTACAGAACGTCGCTGACCAGCCACGGGACATGTTTGGGGCCGCTCTGCTGCTCTGCACCCCCTGGACCCACACTCTGTGTACATAACACACACACACATACTCACTCACACATGTATTATATACATGTGTATGTACCTAGGTGCATATACTACACGCAAAGCGTTTGGGCTATGCCGCAGCCCGGACATCGTTTATCGATTTGCGAAAAGCAACAACAACAACAATAGCAGCAGCAGCAGCAACAACAACAAAAGCTGAAAATAAAGCGGCGGCAGCAGCGCCGACGACGACGACGGCAACAGCGGCGGCTGCGACAGCAACTTCGTCGCTCTTTGTAGGCCGCGCCGCTTCAACATGATAGCAAAACCCCAAACAGCAGCAGCAGCAAAAGCAACAAAAACAACTCGCACACACACACATAGACAGCGAGCAGCATACGCATACACAGTTGGCTCGCACACACACACACACAGAGGCAGAGGCAGGCGCGCGTTCGCTTCTACACACCCATGCACACAGGCCCCCGCCTCTGCCCCGGCTTCACGCCGCCGCACGCAAACGCCTCACTCCCCCTCTCATACTCACTCTCTCTCTCTCTCTCTCTCTCTCTCTCTCTCTCTCTCTCTCTCTTTCTCTTTCGCACTGCTGCCCCCTCCCACAACCAGCCTGGCTGCCTGCCTGCCCGTCCGCTCAGCCATTTGGCGCTTGTGCTTGGGCAGAAAGAGGGGCAACGGAACAAGGCAGGGGTAGGTGATAGCTGTGTAGGGGAGGAAGAGAGCGTAGGGCAGGGGAGGGGGGCAGCAAACGCGCTTTGCCGTCCCTGCGACGGGCTGCCGGGCTTTTGATGGGGCAACGATGATGACGATGACGATGGGAACTGGCAACGGGGCAGGGGCATCAGCAGAGGCATCGGAATGGGCATGGTAGAGGGGGGGCGGCAGCAGAGGCCACAAGGACGCGGCAGGCGGTTCGCTGGCTGTAGAAGCACAGGAAAGGAGAGAGAAAGGGAGAGGGAGAGGGAGTGGGAGGCGGAGGGCAGTAGGAGCTGTGCAAAAGGAAGGTGCTTGGCTGCCGTTGCCGTCGCCGTTGCCGCCGCCGTTGTTGCCGTCGTCGTCGTAGTTGTCGCTGCCGTCGCTGAAGCACGGGGCATAGAGAAAAGCGAAAAAATACAATAAAAGCAACAAAAACGCGCACAAGCTGAAGAGATACAAGCATACACACACACACACACACATACACACAGGCGTACATACATGTATATAAGCGCAACGACGACGACGACGATGGCGACGTGTACGTGTTAGTTTGGGGCACGCTAGTCCGCCACACACACACACACACACATACACGCGCATGAACGACAGAGGCAGAAGGCGAGGGAGAAGAAGGAGGAAGAGAGACTGTGAGGCAAGCGGGCGGGACGCAATGACTGGGAAAGGGAACTGGTCGTAGGTTCGCTACAGTCGCAAAGCCAGCGACAGCAGCTGAGTAGAGTGGGCCAAGTGTATGGCGCTGCCTGAGACGGCGACGGCAACGGCAACAGCTAAAGCAACAACAAAAACAACAACAACAACAACAACGATGACGGCAACAGCAGCAGCAGCAGCAACAATAACAACGGCAACAAAACAACTTGAAAAAGGAAAAGAGCCACAGCAAAAGCTGATGCTGACGCTGACGCTAAGGCAACTGACGGCGCAGTGCGACGAAGAGGAAGCGGAGAGGAGAGGAGAGGGCAGGGAGGGCGAGAAGACGCCGGGAGTCTGGCAATGGGGCACAAAATTCTACAACGTTTCTGCCTTTGGAATCGATGGAAACAATTTCGGATGCTGCTGCTAAGGCAGCGACGGCGACGGCGACGGCAACGGCAACGGCAACGGCAACGTCGCGACGGTGGCGACGGCGACGGCGACCGTTCGTTCGCTCGACAGCTCGCTCGCCCGATAGCTCGGCCGGTGAGCGAAGAGAGCGCGTGCGGAAGGCAGCAGGAGAGGAGAGAGACGACAGCATAAAATGCGAATCAGCTCGGCGCGACGGCTACGCTAAAGAACAGCCCGAAGAGGCAAACGGCAGCAAAAGTTATTTAACAACAACAACAAGCACAATAACAAAAGCTGCCGTGTTGCAAAAAGGCCGCGAGGAGCGCCAGAGAGTGAGAGCAAGCAGCGAGCGCCAGAAAGAGAGAGAGAGAGAGAGGTGGAGAGAGCGATTGCAAGAGAGCGTGGAGCCAAGAGCGAGGGCGGTGGCCGTAGCAGCAGCCGCAGCAGCAGCTGATAAGAACTCAACTTAACAACAACAAATGGAAGCAGTACAAGGCGACGATCAATGCGAGCGCGCCCGATGGAGTTCAAATTCGAAATTTGCTTGCGCCTATGTAAGCATGTCTATGTGTATGTGTGTGTGTGTGTAATTTAACTGTACATGCCATGCAAGCTCAATAACGACCTTGAACTTCAGTTTCCGCAATCGCAATGCCAACTGCCATGAAGGTGCAACAGTTTTGCAACATGCAAACATACCCTGTACGCGCATATGCTCGCTCTCTCACACACACGCACTCACCAACATGCACACACACAGGTATGCAATGCAAATAAGCTGTGTTTTTTTAAGCCTGTCGCTGCTGTCGGCGTCAGCTGCGGTCGTGCGACGCAGCGCAGCCTGCACAGTCTGCGGGTGGGCAGCAACAACAGCAGCAGCAGCAGCAGCAGCAGAAGCAGCAGCAGCAGCCGCAGCAGCATACGCGAAGAGCAGCAAACAAACGCAAACAATGACACACACACAAACACTATACTATGTATGTGATTGAGTAGAGAGAAGAAATGCGGCGATGCAGCGAGCTTTTGGAGTTGACAGAGCAAATATTTATCCAAAGGAATGCGCAACAAAAAGCAACAAATTGCGCTTGAAGCTTTTTCGCACAGATCTCAATCGCACAAAGTCGAATTAAGAGTGAGTAAGAGACTCAGCGAGAGAGCGAGAGTAGCAACGCATGCAGGATACGCAATTGAAAGAGAAACCTCTTAAATGTGCCGCTTAAACTCAATTAACGGTTGCGAGCAATTTCTATGCGATTTTTGCATTTACCGTTACGTTATGATCGAGCAAGAGAGGAGAGGCTTCACGCAGCATTTTGTACAGTGCGAACCTGCTAAATAGGACCCTCTTTTTGGCTGCGCTAAATGAGTGTGTGTATGTGCGTCGTTGGGGGGAGGAGTGCGGTTTTAGTATGAGTTTCATCAGCTCTCGCATGCCTGTGCCACGGTCCTACACATACGAGCGCACACTTACGCACACACACACACACACACAGCAACAACAAAAACACACTGAAACGGCAATGGCAACAACAACAATAACAAAACTCATGCTTTTTGCCTTGTGGGTCGCAGCGACGCAGCGACGGACGAACGTAGTCATGAAATTCACGTTGTTGTTGCTTTTGTTGCTGTTTCTGCTGTTTTTACTGTTGTTGTTGTTATTTCTGGTGCTGCTGCTGCTGCTGCCGTTCGGCTGCTCCGCACAGCAGCGGGCGTCGCATGTGGGCGGCTAACAGAAACGTTGGAGCGGCGCTGTGGCGGCGACGGCAATGGCGTCGCAACCGTTGCGCGTATATTGCGAGCGCCAAACTGCGCTGCTGCTGTCGCTATGTGCTCCGTCTCTGTGTGCGTAAATCTATATGTATGTGTGTGTATACATTTCTGTGTGTGTATGTGTTTATGTGCATGTCATGGGGCTGGCTGACTGCCTGCCGCCGTTGCTGTTGCTGTCGCTGCTGCTGCTGTTGAACGCCAACGACGACTCCAACGACAACAACGACGGCAGCAGCAGCAGCGACGACGGCAACGACGATGGCGATGACGACGATGATGACGATAATGATGATGATGAGGTTTGCTGTGCTTCTTGTTCTTCTTTACACGTCCTCCAACGACGGTTCGCCTCACTGTCGCTTCTCGTTCGTACGCTGGCGCGTTGCTGCTGTTGTTGCTGCTGCTGCTGCCCCTGTTGTTGTTATTTTTGTTGGTGTTGTTGTTTTTGCCCTGCCTGCTTGCTTGCCTGCCTGGCTGCTGCTGTTGTCGCGTTGCTGGCGCCGCTGCCAGCTGCGGTCTCTGCTTCTGCCGCCGCCGCTGCTGCCGCTGTTCGGTTGTGTGCATGCAGCTCATGTGCGCTCTCCTCATTCAAGTGTCCAACTTTTGTCGAGGCGGTCATACAAAACGGCAGTCGGTCGCTCGCTCGCTGCTCGCTCGTTCGTTCGTACGTTCGCTCCCTCTTTCGCTTGCGCGTTCGTTGTCTGTACGCTTGTGTTGTTGCTGGCCCGTTCTTTACCGTTTATTCGCTCGGTAGGTCGGCCGGTCGAGCGGTTTGTGTGTGTGGGGGAGAGGCGCACTCTGCGTCGTGGTCGTGGTCAATAACGCGCCCACAAGCCTATAAAAAGATTTTTGCTCGTGTCGTGCGTGCCAGCTGCGTGCGTGAGAGAGAGTGTGATAGAGTGTGTGTGTGTGTGTGTTACAGCGGAAAAGCTTTGCGCGAAACCGCTAAGAAACCATGAAGGAGCTGAAAGTGGCGCGAGCGATTAGCGAATCCTCGACCACATCCGATAACACATCGGACTTCATTGATATCGTCAAGAAATACGATGTTGTTTACAACAATCACAATCCCGATTACAAGAACGTCGAGGTGAAGATGAAAGTCTGGACCCAAATCGCGGACGAGATTGGACTATCTGTGGGTAAGGAAACAACAACAACACTGGCAGTAGTAGAAAGAAAAATACTCTTACATACATATACACACACACGCACACACTGGCAGTGCTATAAAAAAGGAAGTTGCGTGAGGAGCAGGCGACGGAGGCAGCGGCAGCAGCAGCGGCCGCCTGTTCGCTCAAATTCAATTACTACGTGCACGGCAAACATGCACACTACAAATACACACGCACACACGAGCATATAGAAGCGCATATATACACTTGTATATACTGCGAAACGCACACAAACACACTCAGCCAGCGGCGCGCGTCGCGCAGCCAAAGCGGACAAAATGTTCTGCTGCTGCTGCTGCCGCCGCCGCCGTCGTTGTCGTTGTCGGCGACGAACCGCCGGCCGTTTTATATTGTGTATGTGTGCGTACGCTTGCTTCTACATAAGCACGCCTGCATTTGTGTATGTGTGTGTGCTTGAGTGTGAGCGCGCCTACAGTTGCCTGTGTGCGGGGGCGAGAGTGCGGTGCGGTGCGAATGGCATGGCGCTGTGCAGAACGCGGCCGCGGTCGGCGAATTGCAATGAGAGACAAAAACAAAATACAAAAAATACAACTGCAGCCTGCACGCCGTCGCCCTCATACCCTTCGCCACTTTCTGCGAAAATATGCACAGTGTTGCATATGCACTAAAAATGCTCAAAGAATTAAATTGAAATTTGTAAATGAGAAAAACACGACATTTTTGAATAAAAGCTACAGTTAGAAATTATAGTGACAAGACAAGTGTCGAAAGTAAAACACCTTCAACCAGAGTACAATGAAAACACGAACACGCAGAAAAAGCAAACAAAAACACAAGAGCGAAACTGATACAAGCACTGCGCCGCTCTCCGGCTTTTATTGTTATTGTTAGCGAGCCAATGCGATGCTGAGAGAGAATTTGCGGGCGCGCAGTTTCAGTGTGTGTGTGTGTGTATGTGTGTGTTTGCATGCACAATGTGACCAGGATGCCGATTGGCAAAATACTAACACTCAACCAGCTGCTTAGGCGAAGGACACTTTCCACGCGATTATGTTGCCACAGGTGTCTCAGTCTAATCAATGGAATCGCTTTGTATTCAATTAAATCAGCAGCTCACGACGATTCTGTTTACAATTGAAAGCACGAACCGTGGCACCCTGTTGCTTCTGCGCATCGCTCACCCCTGTGTTAGAGAGCCGTCTCTCTTTCTCTCTCTCTCTCTTTTATTTTGCGTCTCCTTGTCTACAAATGTTCGTGTTAGTTTTGCCTTCGCTCAGCTCGTGTTCTCGCAGCGCAGTTGTTGTCCGTTGCTATTGTTGTTGCTGCTGCTGCACGGACAAGTCGCGTCTTGTTGCATTTTCACTTTCATAAAGTTTCACCCAAAGTTTCTAATCGCATGGTTGTGTATTGCATGTCCTGAGGGTACGTGCTAATGTCTTTGTGCATGTATAATTGTGTTAAATACATAAGAATGAAGTGTAGCAGATCGGTAATGTGAACTGCCAAGGGAGAATTCGAAGAAGGAAATGAATGAATGCTTACGTCATTTCATAAAGATCCGTGAATATTCAAAAAATTATAGATACATACATACATATGTATGAATATGTATACATACATAGCATTTGTGTCTCTGTATACTCTACCTTATAGTATATGCGCATATAAATATATAATAAGTATATATATTTGAGAAATAACAGTGAGTTTGCGAAAATTGAAATTTTTGTTTACACAAAAGTGTCCTTCACACTTGGGCTTTGAGCACGTCCGCCACGATCCACCGAACTCGATGAACTGATGCACAAGCGAAGACCGCTAAATTTCCAAGTCGAAGCAAGCGAACGAGTAAACTTGGAGTAAAATTGCTGATGCCATCAGAATGGCAGGAAGTCACTATTAGAATTGTGTGGTGAAGCGAGTCACAACATTGTGGAGTGCCTGTCGTAAAGCATTGGCTTTGTTCATCACGACTTATGGGCTCAATATTAGGAAGTGTTTAGCAGTCGAACATGTATATGTTTATGTGAATATGTTGATAAATATAACGATATTACTGCTTCAATTTATTTCATATGCCTGGAGTCACTGCGTGCCAATCACAGTGAATCTTTACATTGCGCATCTCTAGCAGCGAATAAGGAAACAGAGGGCAAAACAAAAAACGTTTCAACTCAAGAAATACGATCCACACTTACGGCTGGATGTGTTTGGCATGTCTGTGTGTGGGTGTGTTTGTTTACAAATTTGAGTCGCACTCTCGACTATTTTAAATTGCGTCATTGAAATTTGAATATTACCCATAAGGATCAAGTAATTCTAGAGAAGTTTATTTATTTATATGTGTGTATATTTGTGTGTATTGGTATGCGTGTGATCATTAACCACATTGTTACTATACTCAAAAGTGAAGTGTGACAGTTTTAAGTAAGTTTTAAGCAATATAGTGTATATGCATACACTGACATGACATACATACATGCATAAACAAACATATGTGTATTTGCACATAAAAGTATGCAATTAAAAATTGTATATGCAATAAGAAACAAAGTGTTAATAAAATATACCATTTTCTTTTGCAGAAGCTTCGAAACGAAAATGGAAAAATCTGCGCGACAGTTATACAAAATATTTACGCTCTTTTCGCGTGGGAACCAAAACATCAAAGAAATATCAATACTGGGCACACGCGGATCACATGGAGTTTCTGAAACCCTTCCAGGGACCCGGCAGGTAAGTTTAGTCGAGCGGCTTGAGTGGTACATGTAATGAACACGCCCTTCTCTGCAGGAACTCGGCCAATGGGAATGGCAAGTCGAACGATGAGGATGACACGGAATGCGACTTTGGCTATCAGGTGCTTGCAAAGGCAGCCAGCAATGGCGGAGAGGATGATCTGAAGATTACTATTGCGACGGCGTCGGCTACAGCGACTGCTTCCACGTCGGCGCTGAGCACACACACTGTGAACAGCTACACGACGCCCATACTGACTCCTTCGGTGGCGGCTACACCGCCGAATCTCATCTCGCCCGGCAGTACAGCGGGCGGGAACGTGCCGCTTCAGAATCACAATAGCAATAGTAACGGCAGCAATTGTGCCACTGTGGCGCCGCTGACACCGCTCAATGCCATCACACCACCGGCCAGCAACAGCTGCAGTAACTCAAATAGCGGCATTCTGCCGATGCACTCCTTGCCGCTGGGTGTGCCGGGAAAAGTGTCAGCGGCCGCATCGGCAGCAGCTGTGGCTTCTGCGAATGCGGCTGCACTGGCTACGCTTGCCAGTCTGCCCATGGGCATAAGTGGACTGCCAGCAGCGGCGGCTGCTCAAATGTTTCCGCTGGCCACGCTAAAGGCGGCCGCTGCGGCTGCAGGACTGCCCATACCGACGACGCCGACAGCGCCATTGACACCCAACTGCAGCACATCGGCGAATAATGTGGGTTGCCTCATCATCGAGCCGCATCTATTCGCCGCAGCCGATAACTTCAAAAAGGAACTGAGTGCCGCTGCGGCGGCTGGTGCGCCGTTGGGTCTCTTCCAGAATTTAGCCAATCGAGCGCATAGTCTCAATGGTAACAGCACTAGCTTGGGTCTGGGCAATCCTACACCGCCACCACCACCACCGCCACCGGCCAGCTCGAAGGTGCGTCGTGTTCAACCATCACCGCAGACGACGGCCATCAATCTTAGCTTCTCGGCAACTGGTGCATCTTCGGGTGGCGCATCTTCTGGCTGCTCACAGCCGTCGCCCGCTAAGACGCGCAAGATGAGCGATCAGCGTTTCCCCAGTGATTGGGACGTCTCCGCTGTGCTGCAGGCCAATCGTGATTTGGACGCCACTACACTGTTCTTCCTCAGCCTGGGACGGCAAGTGCGTGCCATGCCGGTGAAATTCCAGGCGCTGGCCAAGATGCGCTGCATGCGTATTGTCAGCGATATCGAGCTGGAGCTGGAAAACTTCGATTGCAATGGCGTTGTGCCGCCCGAGGAGTTGCCCAGCACGGCCAATCTCAAGTACTGCACGGACACGCCGCCGCCACCGCCCCAGGATGGTACCAGCGGCTTGATTGCTCCGCCACCTATGGGACCCGAGGGATCTACCGAGCACTTCATCTACTGTATGTCTCCCTCGCGTGTGGAGAGTATGATCGACATTTCATCCGACGAGGAGAGCAATATGAATGGCAGCGGAACAGTAGCTGCGCCAGTTGGGGGTGCCGGCTCAGTAGTGACCGCTGGAGCAGGGCACTGAAGACGGACAGGAGAGAATCTCGTATAAATATTTACATATGTATTGTTAGTTTTAGGTACTCCTAATTAAAATCGCATTAGCATGCAAACTTGTCGTGTGAACTTTGAACTTTTTATTGACTCGACTTTCGCACGTAACGGTAAAAATATATGAAAAATCTCTAGAGAATGTTGAATCTCCACCAGTTGGGCAGGTGGTCCCGATGTGTATGAATCCTTGCGAATCGCTAATAATGTCTTAAATGTGATTCTACTTGGTATGGTGAATGAATTTCATTCAAGAAGTCGATGTGCCGCTGGCACAGAAGCATCCTAAGACTGCACCTTGCTCTTGGTGGTGAAGGCAAAGTAGGCAACGCCGCCGACCAGGATGGCAGCCAGGAGCTCGGCCTTGATCCAGGGACCCTTGTAAGCACCCTTGGTTGGCACGCTGATGTCCAGCAGAGATTTGACCGAGGAGACCTTGTCACCGTCGCGCTGTGCCTTACGCACATTGGCATAGCCCTCCTCGTCGAAGAGACGCACCTGCACATTGCCGCTGCTGCCCTGCTTGATATCCTCCACCCAGCTCAACTGCGAAGTAATGCAGAGGATCGATTTAGTTGCGGCCGAATCTGTGTTTTTTTGTTATTTTGCGCACTTACCTGGTATTTGTTATCGCCCACCTGGGCCACAGGCACCACCTTGCCGCAGGGGAACTCGGCAAACAGGCTGGTCTGGGCCGCGTTGCTGCATTGCAGCGTGATTTCAGCAACATGCGCCACTTGGGTGAGGATTGTGGCATCTTGTGTGCTGAACGAGCTCAACGTGGCCTTGCAGCTGGCTTGGGCGCCCGTTGCGCACGCAACAGCAATGAGGCAGAGGGCAAACAGTTGGCGAGACATTCTGTGTAGTTTATTTAATTTAATTTTGTTTAATTTAACGCGAATTATTCGGAAACACAACTAAATCGTGCAAGCGGTGACTATAAACTTTCTTTCCCTTTCAACGCCACGACAGCAAACTTCACTTGACAGCCGACAGCAGCGAAACGTCAGCAGCTGAAAGGGTTGCCAGACCGGGTGACAATTTGACTTGCTTCCCAGACAAAAGCTGCCTGCGACGAGTAGCATATGTTTGTTCAATCAGCATGTTCGATTATTGTGCTATCGATTATTGTCACTACATATTGATGATATTGTTATAGCGCGCAAATTTAAATTAAATAAATAAAATAAATGTGTTAGCTACTGTGATATTATTGCTTTACTTGGCCGGCATTTATGAAAAAGCGCAGCTCCTCACGAGTGCTCAGCCAGAATATTGGTAATCCATGGCATAAAACTGGCTACATTTGTGTAGACAGCGGGATAACCGCTGCCGCAGTTCCGCGCGCCGTAGCTGACAATGCCGAACTGGACAAAACGCTGCATATCCTGATAAAGCGACACATAGGCCAATGGGCCACCGGAGTCGCCGCGACAGGAATCGGACTCTAGATCGCCCACGCACAGCTGCGAAGCCTTGATATCCCTCGAAAATGATTGGGAACAAATACGACGTGGATGTCTTTTGATAGTTGTCTCCAGCATGATATCGGATGTGGTTCCATTCTCCGTAGTGCCCCAACCGGTGACAATGAAAACCTCGTTGGAATCTGCCTGCTCTTGCAGTTCCTGCGTGAGAGGCAGACAGATGGGCTTTATATGTTCTAAAAAACAGAGAAGGAAGCAAAGAAAGAAAGAAAGAATGTATGTACATAAGTACATGCCTGTAAGGTACTAACTTTTAAATTGCACCGATCTATCCAGTTTAATTAGTGCAATGTCATTGTGCACTCCAACCACCAGCTGGAACTCTGCGTGTTTGTAGATTGCCGCGAAGCCGACATCCTCAACGGGCGGCGCACACTTTCGTCTTCTGCCGGTGTTTCTGCAGTCGAGATCCGTAGATATTTGATGCTCGCCCAAACGCACACTTACCCTATAGGTTTTCAATATTAAATTTCAAATCGTGTTTTAATCATATTTAAGGCAGGGACTCACAGCTCGAATCCCGTCAAGCAGTGTGCAGCGGTGAGTACAAAACCTGTTGATAATATTTAATTTACTCGCTGATCTTCTTAATTCTACATATACTTACGATTGGTTATGAGCGTGCCACCACACGCGAAATCTTCCGCTTCATTTCGACGCAAACGCAACAATACCATCCAGGGTCGGGCACCCAGTTTAACCTCGTAACCATTAACGATCTTGATCCTCACAAAGGTGCCGCAATTCTCCTGTTCTTCCAAAATACGCACACCATCCGGATTAAGCTCGATGGAGTTAATCTGGAAATTACACATAGGTATTACATATTGTTTATGGCACATTTGCAATACTTTTGTTTACCCTTGCGCAGCAGAGCAGCGCGCAATAGATCAATAGAGCGATGCGGAGATGCTTCATACTCGATGGGCTCGTTGCAAATGACTGTCCGGCAATCTTAATGCTCTGTTTGGTCTCGGGCTCGAGTATGTGGGTTATCAAGGAGGTCAAATAGGAAGCACACTGGGAGATACGAACAATTTTCAGATGTTTTTCAATAGCAGATCACCGGCTGATGCTTAATATTTTCCAAGCGGCTGCGAACGACATAAATCAATCAGCTTTTTGTGCAGTCAGCTTATAAAAAATAAAAATCGATTGGAGCAGTATCGATAAATAGCAGCGAAAAGTATTGTGTATGCAGCACAGTTTAAAATTAAACTGTGACTTGCGTTCGCGACTTTTGGTTTTATTTTTTTTCTATTTCTTTCTTTGCATACTGCAGGGTATTCCGGAGTCGTTCGCAGCGAATTGTCGTTAATTGAAATACTTTCGAATATCGGCCGGGCAAATGGAGGCGGTACCCGTCGGTACCGTTTGGTATTTTGACACCGCCTGACAAATATGAATTTATTTGACGCTGCGCGCGCTCAGCTCGTTTCCTTTTCCATTATAATTGATTCGAGATTGCAAAAGCGGGCGCCAAGAATACTCGGGATACCCATGCCAAATCGCCGCCACCGCCTTGCCTTGAACGGGATGTGAACGAAAAGGGAAGGACGTGTGGGCGTGGCGACCAATAAATATCGACTTGAAATGATTAATGCGAATAAGTTGTTTGGCTTTCGCTTTCGCTTTTGTTTTAAGTACTCACAATGTTATTCGCAATGATTCGCTGACATTCACACACACACACAGACGTAGAGCTATACCCGTGTGTGTGTGTGGATGGCATATGACCCTGAAATCGGCTTGATTTGGTGCTTGATGCCATTTGCTTTCCTGACTTGTATTGTTTTGCATACCCTGTAGGCAGGCTGAAGGGTATATTCGAAATGGTAAGCGACAGCGGCCTGTTGGAGACTGTTTTTCGTTTATCTACACGCTCTGTACAGGGTATCTTAGTGTTGTATACTGTTGTTGTTGCTACGCTGCTGCTTTGTTTACCGTTTGTTGCCGTTGCTTTTTGTTTGCTGCTTCATTTTGGGCTTCTCGGGCAGCTTATGTTCGTTCGTTACTTTTTGATTGCCGACGCGCACGAAACTTGTATAGAACTTTGCATGTCTTTGATGAATTTGAAATTGTCACAAATGCGAAAGTTTTTCACTTGCCAGCAGATACCACTACCCCTACCCCTACCACCTCCCCCACGGCCAGGCAAATTTACATCTAACATTTCGCTGACATTGAGCGACTTGTGACTTGTACGCGACTTCACGCACAGCTTGGCTCAGCTGGCCGGCCATTCATTCATTCATTCATTGTCTTATTCGCAATTTCGCTCGCGATTTGCATAAGGATATCGAGCCGCTCCCTCTCGGCCCTCAGCCCACTGCCCGCACTGACGGCGCATTCGATTACCATTGAAGTGGGCGTGTGCCGCGGAGCGGGCGTTGCAAACGAAAACAAAAGTTCGTGCGAGTTCATTCAGTTGGCAAAACTTGCCAGTCAGTCAGCCCGGGCAGCGCAGCGAGGGCGGTTTGGAGAGTAACTGGATCGCTTGAAACTTGGAATTTTCTTTCAGCTTGGGGCTGCAAACGAAAGTTAAATATTTATTTTCAAAAAACTGTTTTTAAATTTCTACCTAAAATATATTAGTATATTCCAAATGAGCATACAAATTTATTCCAAAACAAAATCGGTCTTATTATTTTACGATTTTCCAGGGTTGCAGCTTTTTTTCAGGTATAGTTTTTGGCTAAAATTACTCATAACTTTGCTTAAAATCGTTTGATTTTGCTCGGGCATGACTTTTAAATCACGGTATTATTCCTTGATTAATTCTGCATGTCAATTTTAGTGATCTAAGAAGTTCGAATTTTTTTGACTTTTTCCATGCTACCCCCTTACAAAAATTTCGAAATATTTTTTAAAAATTTTTTTTCCTAATTTCTGCCTGAAATAGATTAGTATATTCCAAATGAGCATACACATTGAATCCTAAACAAAATACATTAATTTCTAAAAATATATAAACAAATTTCAGAAATCTTCGAGTGACCCTCGCCGTGCGGCCTGCACGTGTGCGCGGGCCGGCGGAAATGGGGCAAACAACTCAACGCCGGAGTCAGGCCGAGCGACAGCCGAGCGGAGCATAGCAAGTTGCAGCGGCGATGGCGATGGCGCCGCTCCAGCTCATTTGGGGGTGTAACTGAGTGAAGGGGGTCAGAAGCGGAGTGGGGGAATGGGTGGCGGGCCGGGGGCGTTGGCAACGGCAAATGGCCGTGTTATGTTGAATGTTTGCCTGCTTGTTTGTTGGCAACATAACGAACGAAGCGCGCGCGCCTCGTCTCGCCGTTTCTCGCTTCATTCACAAAACGCAGTTAGCGCGCGGCAGGCCGACGAAGTGGAGGTTGCAGCCACCCGCTGTAGCGCCCGGACTTGCCACCTGGCATTATAAACAGTTGCAAATTAGCCGCGAGTGAAAGTTCCGTCGGATTGAAGTGGCGGCTGCGCTGCGGTTCGTGACTACAGCCGGTTTCAGTTTCCATTTCCATTTCGATTTCGATTCCGATTCCGTTTCCGATTCCGACTCGGGATACACTCGCGTCGGGCAGCACCGGTTACGGGGTCTAGGCGGGTCTACGGTTCGAGGTTTGGTTTGTTGACAAAGTTATTGCCTCGGCTTAATGACTTCGTAATTGATTTGCATTCGATGTGCATGCGGATGAGGCGATTGATTGCCCGCTGAGGACGCGAATCAGTTGCGAATCGAACGGCAGGCGAAGCAATACGACACCGCGCGCAGCAGCAGATCGAAAGCAAAAAAGAGTCAAGCAGTTTATCGGTCATGTCGCTGTCATTGTCCAGCCGCCGTCGCTATCAGACGCCGGCTGCGTCGAGTGCAACGACTACGTCGACCACGCCGTCGTCGTCGTCGTCGTCGCTGTTGCATCCCGTGCTGCCTGTGCGCAAACAGCACTCGCTCGTCGAGCCTTCGTTGGGACACGCGCCAAGCCGGTATACGGCACAGCAGCGCGGCTACTTGTCGCGCGGCCTCTCGGTGGGACGCTCCATCGAGAGCATACGCCAGAAGCTGTATCCGTCGCAGGCGCTGGCCCGCCAAGCCTCGCTGGCCACGGAGGAGTCGGCTGCCACGGCGCGGCTTGCCGGTCGGCTGGCGCCGGAGCTGGGCGTGCGTTTGCGGGATAAGCCGTTGGTTGCCTGGTCGTCGACGACGTCGCTGCTAAAGACGCCGCTGCCCGGCGATCCTGGCGGACACGTGCAGCGTCTGCAGGAGGAACAGAAAGAGGCGCAGATCAAGGTGGACAAGTAAGTGAATTTTGCATTTGATTTAAAACTATTTCCAGTGGCAAATGAGATAGTTAAGGTATATAAAGTGTTGCCTGCTTTTGAGCGCAAGCAATAATTCCAGCGAGGCGCAGTTTATGCAGCAAGTGTTGCCTGCTTTTGAGCGCAAGCAGTTATTCCAGCAAGGCGCAGCTCGAGCTGAACTCAAAAAGGACTCGCAAAAAATGCTGCACGCTTTTAAGCGTAAGCTGTAATTCCTACTGGGCGCAGTTCATGCAGCAAGTGTAGCCTGCTTTCGCGCGCAAGCAGTAATTCGGCGGAAGCGCAGTAAATGCAGCAACTGCAGCATGCTTTTAAGCGCAAACTTACTGCTCAGCCTGCGCGCAAATCGTAGCATGCTTTGCAGCGCCACCATAGAAAATAATAATATTTTACTATATGTATCGCGCGCGTTCGCAGACACGCATGCGACATAAACGAAATCATAAATGAATAAAAGAAAATTCAATATGCCGTTTGACCTTGTCGGGTTGTCGACTTCCATGCCAAGCGCCGTAGCGCAGGCAATATATCGTATGCGCGCTCGCAAAGTTGGTTTTGTATGCAAATGTTATGTGCGGCTGCGACTCCATTAAATATGCCCGAAATGACACTTTCGATACTCGTAGCAATTTGCATGCTTGACACCGCGTTGCATACGATTAGGCGGACAAACACTCGCTAAACATGCTCCGTGCCCGAACGAAGCAGCGCAGGCATTGGAGACCGGCACGGCGTCGGACTCAGACGTAATCTAAGCATGCCCAGCGCTGGTTCGAGTCGGCACCCGGGTGCGACACACTTAAGTCGATCATAAGGCGGGCAGATGGAAAGGCTCGCCCGCTGCGCGATAGTAATTGCGATAGTTGTCGGAACTAGTTCAATGAACTGTGTGGCGCAAAGTTGCCGAAGATTTGCAGCGACGTTGCAGGTTGCAACACATTTTGGGCGGCAATTGTAAATGTAATTGACATGGTTTCATTTTTCCAAAATGCAGCCAGGCGGGCAGACAGACAGACAGAGAGAGAGAGAGAGAGAGAGAAACTCGGAGAGCGAGAGGGAGACAAGTGAAGTTTGCGTTGTTGCACGCCCGCGCCTGCAGCACGAATTAATTTCTATTTCGGGCCGGTCGTCATGTTGCATGCAGCATAGAATCGCAAACTAATGTCGAATAATTTGATTTAAATTTAGACGAGCAGCCGCCGGGAGTAGGTCACTCGGTCAGTCAGTCAATCAGTCAGGCAGGCAGTCAATCATACAGTCAGGCAGTTAGTTAGTCGGGCCAGCAATCAGTGCATCATCATCAACAGTCAATCACACGCGGACTCACTTTCGTTTCTTGCAGCGAGAAGGCAGACAAGAATCGCATCAATCTGAACATTGTGCTCGCGCAGACTATACGCGCCACCAACGAGCAGGAGCCGCTGCCCAGCGATACCGAGTGTGCCGGCAGCGAGTTGCCCAAGGAGACAGCGGGAACAGCGGGAGCAGCAGCCGGAGCAGCAGCAGAGATCGAGCCAGCTGCCCAACCCAATAGCGTTTCGTGCGCCCTGACCGTGCAGCGTCGTCCTCCACTGGTGCGTGCCATGTCCGCTCCCGTGCGCCTGGACGAGAGCAGCAAGAGTGGCGGCATCCTGAGTGCCGCGCAGAAACGCAGCCAGCAGAAGCTGCGACGCCGCAAGATCTTCACGCGTGCCGCCTCCTCAGTGGCTGTGCCCGCCGCGGCAGCCGCCAGTACGCTGCTGAGCACGGATGAGTCCAAGAAACCGCTGAGTCGCACGCGCAGCGTCATTGCGCCGGATGTCATTACGCTGGTGTCGCTGCTCAGCTCCGAGGGCAGCGATTCGGAGCGGGAGGAGAACTCGGCCGCGTCGACGCCCACCGGGGACAAGCAGACGCCGGGACAGCGCAGTCCACAGCGCAGGGCACCGCTGCTGCGCAAGACGGGCAAATCGGGTAAGTTGCCGGGGCGGTCGGGAGAGGCGTGGCGTGGCGGCCAAAGGGCACTTCGCCTCGCACTTCGACTAACTGTATTTGCAGTCTCGTTTCAAGACAGCTACCCGCCCACCTTCCAGCTGGCCTCCAAGGAGTACTCGCACATGATACGTCGCGGTTCCATAGCCCCTCTGGCGGCACGCATACGCGCCAATCGGCCGCCCACAGCGCCGCCCGTTTCCATATTCCTCAGCGACGCCGGCAGCAAGGATGAGCCGAGCACGCTGCCCGCCGAGGATGCCAAGAAGGAGAACAATGCGGCCAATTGCAATGTGCCATCGGTGCCGGCGATATCGGCTACGCCTCCGCCTGCGCCGCCACAGCAGGAATACAATTTCCCGCTGTACGTGTGCAGCATCAAGGAGCGCGAGTGCTGGAAACTGCATCAGAAGATGTGCGCCAAGGGCGTCAGCGTCAGCTACGAGACGGTGCTGCGCGGCATGTTGACGCCCACGGAGTTCCGGCACTATCAGAAGCAGCGCGAGCACGAGGAGACCAAGGCGCAGGCGGCTGCCGAGGCGGAGGCCGAGGCGGCTGCAGCGGCCGACAAGGAGAACACAAAAAAGACCACGTCCACGCCGGCCACGGCCATCGAACGTCTGTCCGAGTCGCTGCTGCAGCAGGGCAGCAAGTGAAGCCGCAAGCCGCACAGACGGCAAAACATGATGCATTTGCTCCGATTGGAGGATTCCCGCTCGGCCAGCTCTCTTCGCTGTGTAGTCCGCACTCGTTAAGCCGCCACGCACCCGAGCCCGAGGCGCATTCCCTGCAGTTGTAGTTGTAGTTGTAGTCCTAGGCTACGCAGCCACGCCCCTCCCCCCTCCGCCGCTCTGCTAGAGGCAAAGCCTAAGCTTGTAGAAGCCCGAATAAACGTTAGACACACCCACACCCGACTTCATTATCAATGCGATAGAACACGATTTAAGCAAAGTTTGTTTTTATTTTGGGAGCAAGGAAAACGGGGAATAGAATAAACAGAGAATGAAGAAATCGAAAAGAGATGGATTTACGCTTGGAAAAGGAGAGAGAAATGTGTAGGCGGAGTCCTACTTGAACGATTTGTTGCGTTTTCAAGTGCGAGGGTCGCTCAGCTGGTTTAAAAAAGGGAAATACTTTAATTAAATAATAATAAATAATAATAATTTGGTTTAGATTCCACTAGACAGACGTTTCTTATAGGCATAGTTGTATAAAAAAGGCACATCTTTTTGCTTGAAATTAAATTTAAATTTTGCTAGCGCGCAAAAGTATGCTATACAATTTGGGAATGAATGCAAATAAAAACGCACTTGCGCGCAAAAGCATGCTACGGTTTTAGCAATTCGCACTGCTGTCAACAATAAAAGCGCAAGTAATTGAGAACTGTATGCGCAACCCTCGGCGATCGCAGCGCGCATATAGTTGAGCTGGATTAGTTGGCCTGTCGCCTGATGGCGCTGGCCAGATAGCAGGCCAACACGATGCCCAGTATCTGAATGAATGCGATGCCAATGCCGACGCCAATGAGTATGATCGCGTTCTTGTCGATGCGCTCCTTCAGCTTGACCACACAGCCATCCTGGAAGTACTTATCCTTGCCCAGGGCCGGCGAATCGCGGCAATGCACGGCGTCCGCTTCCATAAAACGCGGATTGCAGCAGCTCGCCGGCAGCGTCTGGTTCAGGCTGAGCGCACGCCAATCGGCGGGCGTGTCGACGCCACAGCAATGCAGCTTCTGCTGCACATTGTCCCAGGCCATGATGTCGTCGCTGTTCGAGCGTTTGATTGTCTCCAGCAGCGAGTTCTTCACCATGCTCTCCAGATCCTTCTTGAACACGCTCGCCGCAATTCCCACGGCCATTTCCACAATGAAGATGATGGCCAGCAGCACGGCATACTAGAAGGGGGGGAGGGAAACGTGAATGCCGATACAGAGATGCAGCAGCAAGCTATACGCACCGTCAGCAGCAGCGTGGGCGATTCCTTGATGGCACCGAAGCAGCCCAGCGACGCGATGAGGAATATGATCAGCCCCGTCACGATCAGCACAATGGGCGGCGCCAGCACGCGTCCCTCAACGAAATGACTGAATTGATTGACATCGGCCAGAACAATTGCGCCGGCGATTAGAATGCCCAGGCCCGAGAGCTGCAAGCATAAGTAAACCAAGCGCGACAATCGATTACAGTTCCAAACCGACGCAATTACCATTTCGGGCGCCCAACTAAGCCAGGCCGCAATTTATTTAATGGACACACACGCATGGATATTTATCTATACTAACAACTCTAATTGCCTGATGATAAGGCATAGCCCATCGACCTTTGGCCACGGACATTGGCCGCGCGCGCAGTCTAGGCTACTGTTGGCATTGAAAAATGTGTTGCCTACATTTGTGCGCAGCAAGAAAATCCAGCTGCAGACGCCGGCTTTAAACTGCAACTAATTGCGGGTAGTTAGCTAAATTGACAGCACGCGCTGCGCTCTCCCTGTGCTGGTCAATGTGAAGGGCAGCGCAATGGCATGCTGGCATTGAAAAATGTGTTGCCTACTTTCGAGTGCGCCATGTAAATGCGCTCGCTACTTGCCGTCAGCCTGTCATTATATGCGATAATTTAATAGTTGCCAATTTAAACTGCAACTAATTGAATATAATTCAGTTAAATAGCAATGTCAGCGATTAATACATTGTAATTATTTTTAAATTGTTAAGCACTAACAAATCTGTTGCCTACTTTTGTGCGGTAATTCAAATTAACAATAATTTGCGAAGCACAAAGAAAAGTTATTGCATGTTGTTGTTTAACCACAGTACTCAGCACGCAATTCGTTTCAATGCCCGGGGGGAATGCAGATTGTTGTAGATAAACATGTTAATTGGTTAATTCGTAGTTGGCAAACAGCGCAATCATATAACGGTTTGTTATCTGTGTGTATAATATGGAAGTGTAATCTATTATGAGGCTCAATCTCTTTGGAAAAGACTGAGCGAGGACTGAGCTCAGATCAGAATACTATAAAATTCGGAAAAACTCTTTAGATTTTTCTTCTCTTCTTCTCAAGTATCAGCTGCATATCCTGCTCAGCAACTGAGTTCTACTCCGAATACTCCTTCTGCGATTCTGCTGTCTTCAAATCGAATCCAATACTCACCGCAAAGAGCACATTGAAGGCAAATAAAATATATTTAATTAAACTGGGGCCGCACGAGCGCATTTTGATTCTCATTTAGTTGTTTAAGATAGATCCTGGAGGAGCACTAGTCGACCGGCTTGCCAAGTGGAGTTCCTATTAATAGAATCCCTGTATCGGATGGCTATATGCAGATAAGTATGCTTCAGTTTCTTAATGCTTGATGCCCGAGAGCGCGCGCGACTTATCGAAATGACGCTGGAAACGAAACTGACCGTACTGGTTGCCTGCTGCTGACCAAGATACCATCGTATGGCAACCAAGTGTGGCCCGTGTTGTGGCCATGTGGCTGAGGTTGGCAACGCTTAAGCGGGCAAACGGGAATAACGTCAGGCCTACGCCTGCTCGACCCAAGCCACAGGCCAACTTTAGTTGGTCATTACATTGGTAAAAGCGAGTGAAAGTCTTTCCGCGGAAAGTGAAGCCCTGCGGCCGTTCACAGTTTCTATTCAGGCCATGCGATTAGGGGCTGGTCGATGGAATCGTAGGGAATCGGATGAAGGTGGCACGGGTTTTTATGCTTTGTAACCTATTTCATGGCGCTGCGTGTTGGGGTAGCCTAACTCCAGCACGCCCTCCTCTTCCGTCCTCAGCTCATGGGAAGCAGGCGAGAGGGAAAGCGAGCTGGCCAGCGGCACAGCAAAGTTTCCAGACATTAGCCGAGGCCAGTTTTTTTTGGGTCGTCTGGGGCTTCCGCTGGGCGTTGCTGTAAGTGGGTAACAAGTCATTGCACTCGTTGGGGAGCACTACGAGGACCCAAAGGTTCAACTACTTGGGGCACAGCATGAGCAGACTACACGATGATCTGCGCACTCGGTTACGGGCTGGACTATACGAACTATGTAGTGCCTTACTGCTTCACAGTGTTGTAAAACGTATTGTGAATTAGCTAGCATGCAATCCAGTAAATAGGCTAAAAATAGGCTAGTTTTCTTTTAATATATATTTGCCCTGTTTTCCGGCTAATTTCGCTGGATCTTAACTATATTTATTATGCTTACATAGAATCGCATTTGCCGGGCTAATAAGCAGCTACTACGTTGTGCCGTATTATATAAATGGGTTTTACTGCGAAATGATCGACCCGTGTGGGTGGCTGCAATCCCAACTCCCCCGACCCCCGTCCCCCGACCCCCGACCCCCGACCCCATCCTGCCGTAATACCAAATAAATTGCGTGCTTTCGGGTAAGTTATAAATGCTATTCATGAAATAAATGCCAGACTGTGCGAATAATTAAAGAACTTGCTGAATGTGCGCTTGAAATTAAAGTTGCCACCTGCAGGCATGCCGGCCAGGCTTGCCACCTCTCATCGAAAGTCTCTACGAATTTCCAACTGGGTTTGAGTTGATTTTAATGTTGCGTGTCGCGCGATTTGTTTGCATTTGCACCGAAGTCACCGGGGTCACTCGGGGGCGTTGCGATTTGACTAAGATTCCTAACTCGGCGATGACGTTTGTGTGAGCGCGTAGGACCCGAAATTTATGAGAAATGCCTTAGGTAGTATATAGAAAAGAATTGCGATTTTATTATCGATGCAGTTTTTTTTTTGCAGGCAAATTTACAAGATGTTTTAGTACGCAGATGTGGAAAGAGTATTTGCAAAGTAGTATGGAATACGTTATGAATATGGCATAGTGTAGTATACATATATAGATTGTTAGCGTAATACTTGATGTTCCCGCGCGCGCGCTCTCTCAGAGTGCGCGTGCCAGCAGCAGCGCCAATGCGAACGACAGAATGGACATGGAATAACGTAGTGCTCCGGCACCACCGTCCCGGCATGGCCATTCATCCAACTGCGAGCTGCAAGTAGAGTTACGTGGCACGGTTAGCGTAAGCGAGGGCATGCCGCGAGCGACAGAGACACACACAGATAGACAGATAGACAGACAAATAGAGAGAGAGAGAGAGAGAGAGAGACAGAGAGAGCGAGAGAGTTGGAAAGAACACTGAACACTTAGAAATAGTACGGATATGCGTATGGATAGGGATGACGCAGCAGTGGATATATAACATGATCGTGAGGCTGATCGTGTGGCACGTAAAATGTGGGCTGACGATGGCGACTTTTGTGCAACGCGGTTGTTGCGGCTTGCTGATCGAATTGTTGTTGTTGTTGTTGTGCGAGTTGTGGTTCTTGTTGTTGTTGTTGTTGTGGAGGTGTTGTTGTCGTTGTTGTTGTGGGCAGTTCGTATGATTGATGCGTGCTGCAAGAACAGAATTTGTGGGGCGCAGAAAGTGAGGCGTGAATCGAGAGTGGAAGTTGTTTTTTGTTTTTTGGCTTGTGGATGCTAATTGCGAGCTGAGTGTATTGCATGCGGGATGAATATCAATGTGGTTGCATTAGATGAGTTCCATCTCGTGGATGCTGTTCGTGCTGTGATTGGATGATCAACGATTGCCTGTGGATGCTATTAATGCGTTAGAATAAAGTTATTCAGCTTGTGGATGCTATTAATGAGCTAAATCAGTTGTTATTGCACGCTAGGCCCATACTAATGCCTGTGATTGCTATGTATGATTTATCTGGACTCCAAAGGAGTCTCTCGTGCCCCTAGACGATGTGCATGAGTTATGGGAGCGGCCAGCTGGCGTTAACTGCTTGTGGATGCTATGTGGTGAGTAAGCAAAACTGACAACAGGTTAAACAAACACAATTAATCGAATTGGAATTACTTTTCATTAGCCCGTCTCAAGAGAACTCGCACAGCTAATGACGTTAGTACAAATACAAACCCTTAGTGTCATACCTACCCCATCGGGCCAGAACTTATCAATATAGAGGTTTATTTAGGCCTACAACAATAACATTAATGACGAGCTAAAATAAAAGTTATTTCACACACACATACATGGAAACCGGAAAAAAACACTCAAGCATTAAAGAAACAGACGCTCACAGAAACTGGTGAGAAATTGTCCACACTGGTGGCTCGAAAAAGTGGCTGGGTTACAATTGAAAATCAGGTTGAATTCGAATACAACAAAAGCAGCACTAATATGCGAGCCATCAGTGTCGAGTTGAATGTTTGTGTGAGGGGGAGAGAGGCAGAAAAGGAGAGAGAGGCGTGAATGCGTGATTTTAACGGTTACAGTTGCGTCCAGACTTAGCGTTAACAGTTAGCAACAGAGAGAGTAAAGAACAGTTATTTATTAGCTGAGACAAATGAGAGAGACGCTCACTCTCTTTCGAAAATGGGAGAGAGCAACAACAAACTGAATTCATTTAATATCGATATTTACTTAATTCCGATAACGCCGCAAGCTGCAAATAGAAGAGAGAAAGAGAGAGAGAGAGCAATTAGAGTACCTTCAACTGGAGCAAGCCGACGTCTACCACTTACCAATGCGACCTCCTGCATTGCCCGTCTTCTTGGAGTCCGCGTGATTGCCCAGACCCAGATCGTCCTCATTCTCGTGCAACACAACTCCGCGTCCGATAATCGAGAACTTTCCACTCAACGTAATAATGGCATCCGTGAACGTGATATCGATAATTCCCGTCGAGTTAACCTCAACGTTGCCCAAATCGCCAGTGTGTCGCACCTCGTGATGCGGTGCACCATGATCGACCTTCTCGGGATTGTAGTGGGCGCCCATGCTGGCGCAGCCGTTGGACAGATCTCCCTTCTCGTGTATATGGAAACCGTGCTTGCCCTCCTTGACGCCCGTCAGCTGAACACGCACATGCACGCTCTGACCGCAGTCGTTCTGAATGAAGGTAACGTTGCCCTTCACTTGGCTATTGTCCGCCTGCAGCGGTCCGGTCAAGTAGGCAATGGCCTCCATGGGCGTATTGCGCTGCAAGGAAGAAGTCGCAAGTTACTGACGTATGGTTCTGGGAACTCTGTTCCTCACTTACCGTTTGGGCGGCCGCACAGAGCGTGCCACATAGGGCCAGACTGACGATCAGAAGACGCAACATGTCGCAAGCTGCAAACAGAAAACAAAAAAAAAGCAAGTGATAAATTTTCGCAAACTGTCGAGATTCGCGAGCAGCATGTGAGCTGTCAGAGTGAATACAGAGACGAGTTGCGTCAGAGATCGCGCCCCGACGACACCTGCAACACCCTGCCTGCCTCCCTGCCCGTCTGCGTCCAACCCTCCTCCATACGCGATCGAGACCTTTTATCCAATTAAGAGACAAGCGCACTTTCATTTACCGCACTCACACGAGCTTAGATCAGCGTGATACAGGTCACATGTGCGAGTTAGCTTTATATTTAGCATATATCAGGTATATAGCATACCAGAAAAGTTCATGTGGGGAACGGTTCAAAGGTCAAGTAATGCTGTGTACTGTATGCCGAATAATTGTCATATCTATTGCGAATTGTAATCTCCAGCGTGTAGCCAACGAACTGTGACATCACTGGGCTCGATCTTCCCTTATCTCCATCTCTCTCTCTCGCTCTCTCTCTCTCTCTCTCTCTCTCTCTGTGTTTATTCATTTAGTTGTCGAGTGTGCGGAATTGGAAGCGGCTAACCTCAATTTATCACACGATTTGTGGGTCATATGTGTATCGTAATATACATATATTTATGGGTCTGTATACAAGTTAAAGTATTCTATGCACAGGCAAATTGAAACAGCCTTTTTCCGCACAGGGTTAAGTGCGGATGGCCTACAAGTTGTCGGTTTGCCGGCTACGACGCGTTTGCCAAGGTCAATCAACAATCTCTTTTTACGCACTTTTCAATAAATTTTATGAGCGTAGTTTTATGGCAGTTTTAACGAAAAGTAACGAAAAGTAGCAAAACAAATTTTGGGGAAAAATGCAGATCTAGCTTGAAAATAGCTAAAGTAACTGGTTACTCCTTATTCAATCATTTCACAATTTTCCTAGGTAGTAAAATAAATGTTGGTAAAATTCGCAGATCTTGCTGTCTAGGAAACCAGAAGATCCTCAAGCAATTCTCAACTTTCCTAGGCTTTCATAAACATTTTGGGTTTCATTTAATATTAATAATAAATTAGAAAAATTCTAATATTGAATAGCTAAGCACCCCGTCTAGAAACCGGAAAATCCCTGTAGTTGCCACTCTTCACTTAGCTTCCCATATTCCCAGCTACTAGGCAATACTATTCGAGCGAAGCGTGCCTCTTTCCTATCGCAAGTTAGACGAAATTCACGTTTGAAGCAAATACTGCCTGGACAGACTGTTCGACGTGGTATCTGCATCTGAAATTTGGAATGCGATATGTTTTTTTACTGTACACGCTACGATAGCAGATTGTCGGCACGCAAATCGAAGCTCATGCGGATAAGATAAGTACAAGTACGTATTACCGTATATTACGTGTACTATATAGTACTATATTAGGGGTGTCTAGCTCGCTCGCCCACCGCTCATTAAATGCATATTACGAAGTGCCCAATGTGTCATTTGTTAAGTATGCAAAGGTTGATTGATTGCCGTATAATCAACTGCAAATGGAGTAGGTGCGCCTAGCGAGGCAACACTGTACTATAGCTCTAATCTATCTGAACATTATGATTTACAGAAGCAACTTATTGTACTTGCTAATCTGTTGAACAAAATTATTCTACGATAAGACGATTTTAGCAAGTCAATGGGAATGTTTTATTTTTTGGAACATAGCTGTGAGATGCCCTATAGATTAGGTTTTCGAATTTAATTATATTGAAAATTCTGAGAAAAGAAAGAAATATAAGGTCGCATAGGGTATCTATGACTTCTCTACACAAGAATTGAAGATCACTTCACAAATAATCTTGTATTTGAATATAAAGTCACGTCAGTTTTAACAAGTGTTCAGCTGACCCTGAGAATTAGATGCTAATTGAGGGCGGGAGGAAGAGAGAGAGTGAAGTTATCGTGAAGTTATCTGTAGATAATACAATAGATATGACTTATGCAGATGCTCAAATTAGCAAACAATTGAGCGACGATAATTGACAGATACGTGCGGAATATCAAATGCACGTTGGATACTCCGATCGCAGTGTAAACAATTTACAGCATTTTTTATTGTTTTCAATTTCTGCCAGATTCCGTTAGAAGGAAAACGTTGGTCAAGGCAATTGTAGTTTGCATTTCTGTTTTGTGCTTTTGCTTCGCGTATGCTTATTTCGGCAGCCAGACAGACAGAGAGAGGGAGAGAGAGAGTGAGCGAGAACTGGTTACAGCGACAAGGACAGGGCGATGTACGCGAAAATAAAAAAGGAAGGTTTGTAGAACAGAAACTGGTTTATAAGGTGTGATTCAATGAACAGAACAATTAAAAGACAATTGCTACCAGTTCGAACGAAATTCTGTTACGCATAATATCGTCTTTATATGCCATAATTATATAGACTACAAGTTGCTATAGAAATTAATCGAAATTCGTATTTATTTGCAGCTGTTTCTCAATGCTTTCGGGAACTTACCTAGTTAGCAACTGTTTGATTTGTTTTCGTCGTAGTTGTTGTTGTTGTTCTCTTCTCGCCTTCTTAATTGCACACGAAAATTACCGATTGCTTCGATTCGGGAGTGCAGCGTGTAGTGTTTGCTTGGAGTACTGCGACGCAACTGTTTTTGGCTCTCGCACGGACTGCGCAAGTCGACTGCAAAGCCGGAGCAGCGACGCTGCTGAGATTGCGCTGGCAGCGACGTCGTGGGTGTGCAGGCACGAACAACGATCGTGCGCATAGCGAAGTTTTTATCTCTCGCTCGTTATGCTCAGATTTGCGTTCGTTACTCTCACGCTCTTGCGCTCTCGCATAACTCCTGCATGCTTGCGCTCACCCACACAATCGCAGTTTCAAGTGATGCCACAGGCTTGGTGCGTCGAAATACGACAGTGGGATGTATTGCACTTTTGTTTGCACAAAGATTACTGTCTTGATTTGCGTGTAAGTCTTGCGCATTTGTTTTTCTTGATAAATAGTTAATTATTGAATTGTTGATAGGCTACACAAGAATAAAGAATTTATTTATTAATTATTTAATGAGTACATAACGAGTGTCAAACACTACAACGTGAGTTTCATACAAACACTTATCGGACACACGCTTCAAAAGGTAGCCAAGCGATCGTGCCTGCTTTACGAAAACTATGAAATTCCTGTAGTTGTAGTTGCTGATTCAAGAATTATGAATGAGCAATTGCGACCAGCGAATAGCTCAAGACTTTTTGAACTTGTCCGTCTATTTTGACATCTGCTACTTTCATACTCTGGCTAAAAATCATTTTATTACTGATTTGATCATTTATATTACAAAACAAGTCGGAAAGGCTACAGTCGAGCTGACTCGACTGTGATATACCCGCTACAATTCTTCGGAAAAACACGTGCCAAATGTGAACAATGCGTTCTTGCTTTTTATTTCTTTCCGTCTCTAATTTGTTTTGCCTATGCAAGTTCCACTCGATTCTTATTGGATGTTGCCCTTTGCTTTTATTACTCTGCAGTTATAAATTATGCATGTGTGATAGAGACGCCTATACATACATACATATATGCTGCCTCACAATACATCTCAACATATCTAATTAGATTTGTCGTTTGTATTTTGTGTTGCTGCTCAATGTCTCTTTCGATTCTAAGTGGCTTTAAATATACTAAAAATTTATTTTGAATTTTGCAACACACTATAAAATAAAAAAAAATATAAGATACAAAAAAAATAAATTTAAGTCGCCGCGGCACACCCAGGAGTTGAACTCCGGACCTCTCGCTTAACAGTCAACTACCATCACCACTCGACCACTGCATTTCTTACACAATGACCGATAAAATTGCACTATTTATATTTTCGGTGCACATAATTATAAAAAAAAAGTTGCCACATAATTTAAAAAAAAGTTGCCACATAATTAAAAAAAGTTGTCTGCTGCTGGTGTTGAACTCGGGTACTAACATTAGGAAAAACCGACACAGGCACATGGCCACAAGGCAATACTATTTCTTGAATATCTTCCTTATTTATCGGCCGATCTTATTGAAACTTTCGCAACACGCCCGGATGGTGGTTTTTATCACATGGATAAAAAATGAATGCTGTAGAGCTATATTTGCAGCTATTATCGATTTATTATCGATTTTTGGGGGCGGATGGAGGCGTGGCAAAAATCCAAAATAAACTTGATCTGCGGGCATAATTAACACATATTGTCTCCAAATTTGGTAGCTCTAGCTCTTATAATAGCTGAGATCTAGGTTTTCATACGGACAGACAGACGGACAGACGGACAGACGGACAGACGGACAGACGGACAGACGGACAGACGGACAGACGGACAGACGGACAGACGGACATGGCTATATCGACTCGGCTGTTCATGCTGATTCAGAATATATATACTTTATGGGGTCGGAGATGTCTCCTTCTGCCTGTTACAAACATTTTCGGTTGGCACAAAGTTATAATACCCTTATACTCTTCGAGTAGCGGGTATAAATACTTCGTATTTTCTTTTCATTATATACATTGAATATTTTTCGAGCCTTGAGTCTAATTGAAAAGAATTTGATACTGTATCAAATTGTATGAAACATCGATATCGGATAAGTTAAGTAACTTTGATAAATGCTTCAATTTAGTTCTAAAATAAATATGTATTGCAAACGAAGAAAGTCGAAGTCAATGATTGATTGATTGTTAAAATTCGTGTATTTACATAATAAATTGTGCTAAATAGAGTTGACAGACGACGCTGCCAAGTGATACGTGATAGCCGATCCCTACTTAAGTCTGGTGAGTACGAGACGATAATTAAATTAGACCTGTAACGCGTATGAGAAAGTACAGAGAATCTTAAGTTCTAAATATATTGTATGTTTATGATCTTATAGTTAGGGTTAGGTTATTTTGCACATGTCCGCCTGTTGGGAGAGTTCACTGCATTGCAGCTGCTCCTCCTGGTTGTTGTAAACTAATTCCAGATGCGATTATAACTAGGTTGAGAGAATATGGTTGCCCGTCTCAGATGAGCTTGTGGCGTCCCAGCGATGCCGTGTGCATTGGACTGCAGTTCTCGATGAGCATTCCGCCAGCTGCAGTCGCTCCAGGCACAAGACTCTGTCCACCCTCTTCGGTGGGCGATGAGCCCCCACTATTGCTGCTGTTGTGATGCACCCGCTTCATGGGTCGCTTGCGATCCTGATCGGAGCATGGATTCAGTTCCACCGTCTGCAGACTCTGCGCACGTTGCAGCGAGAGACGCAGCGGTTTCTTTGGCGGCGTTGGACGCACAGTACGTGATTCCGTAGTGGGCTTCGATTCCGTTTCGCTATCAAAGTCCAGGGACTTCACGCTGCGCATATCGCTGGGCAGGCGTGCGCGCAGGGTCTGCGCTTCGCTCTGACGCGGCGTGTCGCGGCGTCGCTCCAGCCTGGGATTGGAAGACGGAAGATATGAGTATATATATTGTATATGTGTAGCTAGCTTCGCTTACCCATTGTAGTGGTTAAGATGCTCCACGCTGCGCGCATGCGAGCTCATCTGATGCTCGCGATGCAGCTGCTGCTGTTGCTGCAGTGCATCACGCGGACGATCTCGGTCGCGATCGCGATCGCGCTCGCGCTGTCGCTCGTAACGTTCGCGCTGACGTTCTTTCTCACGCTTCTGCTGCTGCATGTAAGCGGAGTCGCTGTTGATCGATATCTTTGAGGCGGACAGTGATTTGGAGGGCATGGAATAGAGATGCGAGTGACGATCGCGCAGATCGATGTGTGTGTTCTCCTTGATCAGCGTCTTGGTGATGTGCGCCGCCGGCAGCTCATCCCCGACCAGCTCGATGGGTTTGCCACCCACCAAGGTGGTGATGTAGTTGCCACGCTGGAAGATCAGCGGCTTGTCGGGCGGCGTGGATGGTGACGGCGGCGAGGAGATGCTGATGCTGGTCACGTGTGCGTTGTTGGAGTGTTGCTGCTTCAGCTGCGGCTGCTGCTGCTGGTGTTGAGGCTGCTGCTGCTGTGACTGCTGCTGGAGCAGCTTCTGTTGTTCCTTGACCGTCTGCAGCTCTCGCACCTGTTCCTCCAGATAGGAGATGCGATGCTGCAGTCGCATATTGTTTTCCTTCTCCTGATCCAGTTGCTTCTGTGGTATGGGCACGGATTTCTTGCGCAGCACAACCATTTGACATTTTCCCGAATTGCCCACATGCTTCTGCAGCTCCTCCTTGGTCTTGCTGGTCACCAGGCGGCCATTGATCTCCAGTATGCGATCGCCCTTGTAGAGACCATCGCCCTCCAGCGCCCACTCGACATAGAAGCCAGGCTGATCAGCGCGCTGCTGTGCAGCCCAACGACCCGTTGTGGCATGCACCGCGTGCAGACTGAGCGAGACACCCGAACTGATGATGTTGTACAGTGTCTGTGCCTCCGGCTTGGATTTCTCCAGTCGCGCCTGCAGTGCACGTGCCTCCTCCACAATCGACAGCATCTGCAGCTCCTCGCGGCCCAGCGCATACTCCAGTTCCGCCTGTCGTATGCGTATGTCTATGTTGCTAGGGGAAGAGGGTAGGGGTGGTGGTGTTGGGGGATTAGTCTAGCAGGCAACTCCACAAGCAACTGCTGCACACTTACTCTGTGATGTCAAGCTTCTCCAGCGCACTCTTCAGATTCTTGATCTTAATACGCTTGTTCTCCGCCTCCGCCTTGAGGCGATTCAACTTCTGCTCCGCCGCCGGCTTCTCGGACTCATCCAGCGGTGGTCCACTGGGGCGTGGCAGCTTGCCCAGACACAGCTGTATGCGCAGATTCTGTATGACTGCCTCGCGATCCTGCAGAGCGGAGCGCAACTCCTTCGACTCGCTGCGTGTGGAGCGCGAGGAGAGCGTTCCGCCCAGAGAGCCGCCCTTGCGCCGCCGTCCCGTTGTCGAGGTGCAATGCGAGGCGGCGCTGCTCAGCTGCAGCTGAGTCTCGTGCGGATTCTCCGTACCCGAGTGCAGACTGTATTTGGCCGCATTGGCGCAGCTCTTCGGATTGAGTATGGTCTGGAAGGGAGTAGAATCAGAAAGATTTTGAATTAGAGAAATACAAGAAATTTATTATATTATATTATTCATATATTATTTCTTAGATTTATAATATCTAAGTAAAGAAAAAATAAGATTGTATGCAAATTCCAGTAAGATCCGCTTGAAAGGTATGATCGACTTTATTTCAAAACTGTTCGATTTATATAGAGTTGTTATAAAAATATAGCTGATAAATATATTTTATATTTCTAGGATTATTATTATCTTTCACCGATCTGTAAATCTTTTATAAGAATTTCAGATATTCTTTTATATTATTATATATTAAGCTTTGAGCCAAGTGGAGGATATGCGGTTACTCTAGGAGCACAGCTACAGTCTATTCCTTGGGTATATCGTATACACCGCACTCGCGATTTGCCGGCAGCGAAGCGTCTGTAAGATAAGTTTACCGTTAGCTCAGTCTCATAAATCCCATAAGCCTATATCATACCGATTTTCTTGGGATAAGGCAAGTTCAGATTATCCATGATCTTGATAAACTCATCCAGACTCTTGGTCAGCCGTGGATTGTAACGTTTCTCCTCCCACACGCTGCTCTCCAGCTGACCTCTATAAGCGTAGAGTCGGAATAGAATCGGTTATATATCTTTAACTCTCTCTCTTTCTCTCTGTTTCTCTTACTTGTAATCGTGAGCCGGATAAATGCGATAGTTCTCGGGCAGCGTAAAGATCTTGGAGTGCACATTCTCATAGAGACTTTTGGGGCTACCCTCCTGGAAGTCGGTGCGTCCACAGCCGCGTATCAGTACCGTGTCCCCGGTGAAGATGCAACCCTGCTCGTTGATCACGTAGCTCATGCAACCATTGGTGTGTCCAGGTGTGGCCAAGGTATCGATTGCATGGCGTCCGAACTCGACGCGATCGCCCTCCTTGATGTGACGATCCGCCTTGGCACCACTGGCAGCCGCAATGACCGACTGACAACCCGTCAGCTGTCGCAGCCAGCCGCTGCCCGTGATGTGATCCGCATGCATGTGTGTGTTGACTACGAAAGTAGTGTGTGCATGTGTGTGTGAGATAGTATGTAGGCTAAAGCTTAGTTAATTAAAGCTTTCCACTTACTGGCATATTTCAATTTAAAACCCAAATCTTTCACCAGCTGCGCATCTCGCTTCGCCTGCTCCAGCACGGGATCTATGATGACAGCTTCGCCGCTGGTCACGTCCGCAAGCAGATAACTATAGGTGCTGCTCTCTCCATCGAACAGCTGTGTGTGTGTGTGTGGAAGGTGTTAAACGATAACAAGTCTGTTAAAATCGCTGATAGAGCCACTCATACGAACTTGACGAAAGAAGAAATCCGCGGTGAAGGGTTTACGCTGTGGCAGACTCATGCCGACTGATTGACTGTGCAGCAATCGTGGTGAAAAAGCAGCGCACAGGTTGCCCGACAACTTTCCAGGCGATGCGAGTCGTACGAATGCCGACAACAGACTGATGCTTGCGCCTCTCATTGCGTTGGCGTTCGGCGTTGCGCTCTCAGTAGGTAAGTTAAGTGTGCGTGTGTGGTGAGCTTTGCGGAGAGAGCGCCGAGTTGAATAGATCGCGTGAGTATGTGTGACGTAGCAGTAGGCAATGCTAGTGCTGCGCTTGTTTTTGCTATATGTTTGCTGTTGTTTTGTTGTTGTGCGCGTGTGTTGCTGGCAGCGATATTATTGCGCTAATCTTTGTGATTAATTTTCGAAATCTATATCAATACCCGCATATATGTGTATGTATTGCATCAATCAGTGGACACAAAGTGTAGGCTTTGTTTAGCTTTCTATTTCACAGATAACACTAAACACTTGTATATTATATCACACTTATCGCACCGCGGTTTGTTTAAATATGTGTATTAAATATCACAGCACAGTTACAATTACACAGTAAACAAATTGTTTATACACATTTATCATGAGCAAGCACACGCACAATCTCACTGATTTCTACGAATAAAATAAAAAAAAAGCTGCGTGGGCTGCGCAGCTGTTGTGGACACGCGTACTCGCTTTCGTTAACTGCAAAAGCTTCGTCAAGTGCGTCAAGCTTTTATGTATGCGAACAAGCTTGCTAACCTGTAGGCATACGTAACAAAAGCTCCTTGCTACGACTACGTGACGGACGACAGCGAGCTAAGCTGCAGTGCGAGAGAAAAGAACCGTTTCAACGACTCGCAAATGCACTCAGCGAGCAACCACCAAAACATATACGGCACACACCCTTTAAGTACGTAAGACGCAGCAAATTACGTAGACTTCTGCTGCACCCCTTATGCTGCATCTGCAAGGAAGTCACTTCAGCGAGACCGGACACTGTCCAGCTCGAACGTGAGAACTTCCTGGCGTCTTGGGTCCTGTTTCCTATGTGACTTTTCGCTTAGATCATAAATAAATTTGCATATATTATGTGAATTTCTCATCAGTTAAGAACTTTGAACTGGATTCGTGTTGAATAATTGATCCAATTTTGTGGAAGAAATTAATTGAGCGTATTTGACATTAAGTTGCATATGCCCTGGCACCGTCAGGGTGTGAAATATCACATACCTGAGGGTTGACAAGAGCTCTCTTTGCCCGCATACCCTATGTATGTGTGTTTCTATTGTGTGTATGTATGTATGTGATAATTGCCAGTTCACATTTGATCAGCCACATAACGTATCATTAGCAGACACATATAGTAGCTGCTATGGGTACTACGTACTCCCAATGAGTATTACTTCATTTTTTTTCGGAAAGTTACGCCTTCAACTCGAACCGTAACTCGTATGACTAACCAACTAACGGTCCACATCGATGCTAAACATCTAAAAATACTCGTAATTTACTGTTGCTTTCAATCATTTTGGCCGCGAGTGAAAGTCTTTCAATAGAAGACCCTAACCGTTGTTATTTCTTCGGTCTCCTCTGTAGCAGACTGCCCGTCCGTTTCTTCTCTCGTCTAATTTGCAATGCATTGCTTTGTTATGATATATGACGGTAGTATACGATATGTATGTATGTTTGTGGAAAGTCTACATCGTGAGATGCTGTCGTTTTTCTTTCTTTGTGCGTCGGCGGAAGTTACCTGCGTCGCATCTATTGGAATAATAGCTGTTTTTATAGGCCGTTGAGCACCCACAGATGTAATTTCAGTTGATTTCGACTGCGTTTATGTAATACCAAAAGATTTCAGATAGGTGCGCAGTATAAGGCGAATACCTCAGATGAAATGTTCAAGATATAATTTGAAAATAGCTTTTATGGCTTTGGAACTCGTCATAAAATCATGAAACATTTTTGAAAACTCATTAACTCATTCCGAATTTGATCGTGCCGCACTGCTTTGCACTGCCTGACACTGCTTGCCGGACTTAGCCGGTTTTCGGTTTGACATAAAATTGAAATGTCTCTGTTTATTAGACTTCGTAAAGTACTTTTTTTTGTAGACAGCTAATTATTGCTTTATGACAGCTTTTAAAAGATTTACAACAGCTTTTTGAGGTTATTAGACAACATTCGAAAAGGGTCAATAACTTTTAAGAAGTTGTTTGCTTTACTGACATGGATGACTTAGAAATAATGTCAATTTCACTTGTAAAATATACCAATAATATAATGTGTGCCGTATTTCAGTTGCATGACAAATTGTTTTCTTAGATATCTTCATGAATTTCGGTTTCTTAGCTAACTAACTTCATTTATCACAGCAATTTCTCCATTAAGAATACTGGGATTATTTGTATTTTCTCAGAAATAATGATCGCCAAGCATGACTGAAGATCTTTAAGTGTTTTTACTCTAATCTATTTATTTTGCTGTCGGAGAAAATATTTATAGGTTAATTTGTTTTCACAATTTTCACAAATATTCAACATTTTTGGCATTTCATCTGTGGCAATAAATTCGATGAATTGTGAGTTCGCATAGGAGGCGAGAGATGAGTTTGTCTGGTCGTTTTTTTTCGAGAAAGTGTTGCTCAAAAATGCATTAACATTTAATAGCTGAAAATCGTTCGTGATATCTGCACGGTATGTACGTATAATGGTAAATCTATATACACTAGACGCCTAATTGAATATTTTTTCTTTTACTAGTTGCATGTTGCATTTAATTTTTGTATTTGCGATTTTCAGTTTCGACAACTTTCTAGCGTGAAATTATGTAAAGTAAAGTCAGCGGGGAGGGGGGGCCTTAGTTTACTTAGTTAGTTGGTTGGTTGGTTAGTTAGACCGTGCGTGTCTGCGGCTAATTAGGTGCAAATCATTGGCGCACTTATATAATCGAATTAGACAATAGGGCGCACAACAACAGCACACGCCTCTTAACAATGGCTAGACATGGTTATATGCAACCATATAGAGTATGTGCACATATTAATTACCCAACTTGAACCTGAACGTACTCGAACTGAACTTACCATTGAGGCCGATTTCTGTTTGGCGAAGGCGCGATGATGCGCGGAAATGGGTTCGCTAACCACGCTTCCGCTATCCATGTTTCACGTTGGGCCTGCAGGGGGAGAAAGAGAGAGAAAATGCACTTTAGTTGCTTGCTTGCTTGGTCTGGTACACTTTGAACCTCGGTGCGCCGAGTTGGCAAGTTGACAGCCCCCCCCCCACAATGGGGCTGCCACTTGGAGTTTAATTTGCGTTCCGCATCGTTGCGCAAAAACAATTGAAAGCCGCAGGCCAAAGTCGCCGACTCCTCAGCCTCTACTCGAAGACTCTGCACTTTTCGGTTCGACGATCCTAACTCTTTGTAGTGTAATACTTGAGGCATGTTACAGTTTAATTAGCTGGCAACTGAGAACCTTCTTGTTTATGCCCATGATGCATGAGCGTCGCGTCGGGCATTAGGCCCTAAAATATCTCATATCATTAGAGGTAGTAGGTGCGAGGGAGTGGGGCGGGGGGTGCCTCTCATAATGACATGCAAATGCGCTGCAAGCAGTTGAAGATGCCGTTATTGCAACCGCAACCGCAACCATCATTGTTGACTCCCAGCGGCAACACGCACTTTACACACACTCGCACACACACCTGCGACTCTTTGTCTCGTAGCCGCACAACGAAGATATGCATTTGATATGCTGATTTGCATGCGAAGATAGAGAGAGCGAGAGAGAGAGATACAGATGCAAAGATACAGATACAAATGCAGCTACAAGCTGATGTCTGCATAGATCACATTACCTAACTGCGGCGGCAACTCTGTTTGTTTCTTTACTTTTCACTTGTTTACTTATCGCTTCGCCTTCTTTCTTCGCATTTACTACAAAAACAAAGAGCTGCATTCATGGCATAGCTTGTCATAGATACTTGTGACATACAAATGTATCTGTTAGATGCTGCCGCTGCTCACGCTTTTCTTTCAGGCTAATGGCCGCGCTACTAATGCAACTACCAGCCGTTGGCTTCCTTTTCAAAGTCTCTCTCTCTTTTCAAGCTCTCTCTCTATAGCTTGTTAGATCCCACTGATCTTCCAGTTGAAACTTAGCCTAATCTTCTTGCAAAACAATTGTACATTAGGCGAGTACGCTGCCAAATTCCCTCGTATCTCGGCTTTGACATTGTGCTATTTTAGAGACGACTTCCTTGTCGCGACTCGGAGCAGTCATTAGTCTTACTGTCTAATTACCCTGTCGAGAATCAGATACAGATTCGGATTCAGAACTTAAAGCTTCATCAACATGTCGGGTGTAAGTTTGCCTCAGTTTGCGTGTTACCTGTCGACAGGTGAGACAGGCAGGCAGGCAGGTAGGCAGCACGATATGTTGTTCTACACTCTATTGTTTTGTCTGCGCTTCTCTAAATTCGAGTGCCTAATGCGAACCCATCATTAATCTAATTTAGCATTAAGGCTTAATTACGTAGAGGAAGAGGTGCCTAGGAAGGTAGAGGTGCGTGGCTGGAAGTAGAGCTAGTTCAGGGTACCTTTTAATTCGGTACTGCAACAATTTGCGCAAATTGCAGGGTTGCCAGCGTCGTTCAAAGGTCGCTAAATTGCTGCACAGTATCAGTTACAACGTGAGAGTCGACTATTATGCCGCTCAAGCATGAAGATCATTCAACTACGCTGAATATATAAATAAATAAGGCACTCCACATACACATGTAGAATATGCAGTTGTCTGAATTTGCGTGCCCAACTACGTAGGGTTCTCTGTGCCGTTCAGTAGGAACAAGTGCAACTAGACCGCAGTACCTGCCACAGTGCCTGCCACAGCGCTCTGGCCGCAGCTCTTTCCCAGGCTTCGCGCTGCCGTGTGGGCGCTGACGGAGCGCTGAAGCGCAACCGCGCCAAGCGCAAGACCCCAAAGAGACCAAGAAAACCCTAAGAAATAGCCAGAGTTGTCGGCCTATGCCAATGTCGGATAATTATTGTGGCTAGAAAAATACCGACGAGCTGGGTTCAGTTACTTGTTATAATAGGGAAAAGAACACAAATTAAACTGCAGCCAAGCTAAGCAAAACTCTTTGGGCAACCCTCGCTTTTCCTCCGACTAACATGCCGCGATCCGGCAGCGTGTTTCCGGTGAAACAGAAACTTGACAAAAACAACGAAAAAACACACACAAAAAACACTTTAGAAAACGCTGAGTGCGCGTGCGCGCCGTCTGAGGTGAGCCAAGGCACAGGTGTCTGTGCTAAAGAGCAGCCGGGACTACCGAGGGGTCTCCGAAGGGGAGCCTCGCATAATCCCAGCTCAAGAACAAGAACTAGTTGCAAAATGTACTGTTAAATTTATGTTGAAATCCATACACAAAATTGCATTCGACACTGGTCAAGCGGCGCGACGCTGCCGGCAGCTCTGGCAACTGGGACAACTGCAAGGTGAAGAAGAGAGAAACTCGTTGTGTCCAGCACGTTCCGGATTCCGGTCTTTTGCCGGCGCGATTCTAACATCAACGGCTCTTTAACGCATCGTTCTGACACTTTGATTTCCACCGAAAATGACCTGAAAAACGCTTGAAAAAAAGGTCTCAGAGGGGGGAGGGAAAAAGTTGCTACACAAGGCCATAAATTCCAATTAGACGCAACACAAGTCGTGATGTCTATATCGCCGCCTCGCTACGACAGATCCCTATCGATAAGGCAATTGCATAAGTCGCACACACACACACACACACACACGCACACACACGCACACACACACGCACACACTGTGCCACGGCATGTTCTATGCAAAGCGCATTTGATCCGCCAAATCGCCCACGCTGCGCTGACAAAATTGAAATGAGCTTTTTATGCAAATCAAATTTGAGAATTACAAACAGTTTATTTTTTTTTTTGCTCTGCAGCTCTGAATACTTGTGGAGACTTTTGCCTGTCCCCCCCCCCCCCACGTTGGAAAAGAGTTTAATTAAAACGCGTTTGCCCCCTTGCTTGTTGTTCATATAAACCACCAGATACTAATACATATTTATCATTATTTACTTTACATTTTTCTCGCATCACACAGCACACCTATAATAAAAATTGTTACGAGATGAGCTCAGTGTGCCGCCTACATCTGATATATTCGTTGCTGCTGTCGCTGTCGCAATGCAAATAATTTTGTACAATTACCAAAATGGAGATGACACCTGTTTTGTTACCTTTCTAAAAACAGCAACAGCATTTACATAAATAGTATACTAGATTTATTTGTGACGCTTCAGCAAATGCTAATTACGCGCAACAAGCCACTGTGCCAGCCCGCTGTTAGCTGCAGCTGCTAAACGTTAACAGCACAACGCGGCTGTTAACGCGCGCGCTGTTAACATTCGCTTGTTCTGCTCAGAAGCATTCTGTGCGCGTACATGTTGTTGCGAATCAGACAACAGTCAGGCAAGCGCCTCTTTAGCTCAGTGGCAGAGCACTGGTCTTGTAAACCAGGGGTCGTGAGTTCAATCCTCACAGGAGGCAACTCGAAGCTAAAATGCCAAATTTTTTTTAAATTCGTTTTTTTTTTTAAATAGTATTTTTTTTTTGTCATCTCAAATAATTACAGATTTATGCAGCATCAGCTCAAGGCTGTCATCGTTGATTTTACAAATGCGGTGTGTGTTTTGTTAATGCTTTTTAGCCAATTTTGTTGTCGTTTGCGCCGTACAAACGTTTTTGGTTTATCAATAGAGGGCTATAAAAAGGTAAAAAAAAAAAAACAAAAACAACATATAGTATGCAGTGCTTAGGCTGATAATTGCTGCCTTTATGACACAATAATTAATGAATCATTTGGATACATTAAAAACGGGTACAATGTTAAATTGCCAAAGGTTTGTTTGGCTTAGAGCGAGTAAACAGAAACATGTTTGAGGTATTTCCGAGCAGCTGATAAATGCGGGTACACGCTGCTGGTACATTAATCTTTTGGCATAGTTTCAGTTTCAGTTGCAGCCTCAAGATGTCAAATTAGCACGGCTCTGGGCACACACACTCACTCGACTCTACAATTGTGCTCCGGTATGTGCACAAGTGTTTCACCGTCAACAACAACAGCAACAACAACAGCAACAACAACAGCAATGACAACTAATAATAATAATAATAACAATAACAACAACAATAGTGACAATGGCAAGCGTAGCGACATTGATATAATAATCACCTTAATAGAGACTCGAAGCGAAGCTGTGCGAGCACATGGTCAGCAAATGGACCACCTCACACGGTCGGACTGACTGACAGCAGCAGAAACTGTGTAGCTGGAGAAACGGAAGAGACAGATAAACGGAGTAAGGGGGCATTACAATAAGCCAAGTTAATAGACTTGACACAAATACGCTTTGTTTTTCAACCTTTGCGATTCTGCATTAGCATTTCCACAGCTTCATCTATGTCGTCTTCGACTTCGACTTCAACTTTGACTGCGACTACAGTTTGAACTTTGACTTGGAGCCTGCGCTTGACCCATCAGTTTTTTGGCTGCTGTAAACTTGGCCAACTTGAGGGGGGTCGAGCGTAGTTGACTCACTGGCTAATTAGCCACAATTAGCGACAGACTGGGTTCAGTTAGAATCGAGTGTCATTTGGGTCGTGCGAGAAAGTCGCGTTGGCAAATCACTTATGCAAATCAATTTGCCAAGAGATTCCAAGACACTCCGAGCTAGAAAGTTGATCTGGCGACGGAAGTACCAAGTGGATATCGCAGATATTTAAGAGCTGTATCTATGGATTGATTGGGCCTGCCTGTATGGAACGAAAGTCTGTTGTTGTTCGTCTCTGTCAACAGTTTGTCACAGATCGAACATGCATCAATCTGCCGAGTGCGATCGCTCTCGATCGGGTGAAAGAAATGAATGAAGCTTTAATTGAAAGTGAAACTAAAGCAGATTGTTTATTGAACTCATATCGAGAAGGTTAAAAACCGAGCTGCTTTCCATTTGAAAAATCAGATTCAAGCTCAAGTTGCATCTACCTCTGTCCGTGTCTCTAGAGTCTCGAGTCTGGACTGAAGTGGGGTAAAAATAACAAATTAGGCATACATAAGATTTACATATCAATGGATGAAGACAGTTGATTGGGTTGTTGGCATTGGGCACAATGGGAGAAATACTTGGAAGACAAAAACCCAAACGAGCAAAGTCAACAGTAGAAGAAGAATCTCAGAATATGTTAATCGTCTCGCCCCCCGCTCGTCTCTGACATCCTGTTCGGGACAGGGTCTAAAGGGTTTTCGAATATCAAAGTAGTAGTAGACCAGGTACCGTTTCGAATATCTACCTCAATTGTTATTCAAATGCAATGCGCAACGACAAAGAGAGAAGAACCGAGAGGTAGAGAGCGAGAGAGAGGTATCGAGAGCGAGGGAGACTATTAAAATTAATGACACTAGCGCTAGATAGAGAACCCGACAATTGGAAACACTGAATTACCTGTCTCTGGCAGTGCCACTGAATTGTTTAACAATTACCCCAGTATTGTGAGTCAACCGCAGAAAATCATATGTAATTATAGTAGAGAGCTGCATCTATACATAACGTAGATCGTAGATCGTGTATAGATCGTACTGTACATGGGCCAAGGGCAACGCACACTAAGTACGACTCGTTTATCTACGAATTCCATTCGAGAATTTTAATCAAATCTCTAGAGGGGATTGTGGATTGTGGACTGTGTGTTTAATTACTAAACAGAAAGGCACTTGATCAGCATCAAATATTCAAATCGCGTCTTTTATAATCGGGCGCCTCGTAAATTATTTCTCCATATGTTCTGCGATTCTCTCTAGCGAATTCTTCCCCTCTCTCTCTCTATCAATCTTAGTCTTTCTAAAAGAATTGACTGAAGATTTCGTAAGAGCGTTACGTTAGATCTAAAGAACCTTGCATAATCTTCTCGAGTAGGAGGAGTGGCTCGAGGCTTGTGGTATCTGTATGCAGATGCATGCAATGTATATGGTTGCCACATCATGGCTGGGTGCGCCTTGAGGCAGTGCGAAAAACGATTTAACCTTTATTCTTCTCGGATTACCCGCTTCCCCTTACCCACTCGCATAATTGCTGCCACTTACCACAAAGTCGTCTATGGGTTCTTCTAGCTCGAGTTCAGCTTTTGTCTCGTGCAATTTGGAAAATGTTTCAGATGCCTTTTTAATGGGGGAATTTCATTGCAATTGCGACTTCGATTTCGATTTCGATTACAATTGATTTTATTTAGTTGAATTCATTTTGTTGCAATTATTTACACTTGGGCAATAAATCAATGCGCCGTTATTGTTGGGGACCGTCGCCGCACAACTCACAATTTCAGTTTTTTTGTTGTTGCTATTATTGTTATTATATCTTTCCGAATATTTACTGCAATTGTTAGAGTCGCTTTTCATTTGTATTTTTTTCTTTTCTTTTTTGGCTGCAAATTATTGGCGTTTCTGCTTTGATTCAATTAGTTTGGGTTTGTTTTTGTTTGTCTCGCACCGTTTCCGTTTGTCATCTGCGCGATTTCCTTTTCCTTGCGCTGCGCTTCCGTTCTTCAGAAAATTCACACAGGAAATTTACACTCGAGCGCGAAAAACAAACACAAACAAACGCACAGAATAAATATTTGCGGCCTCCTTCGCAATTAGAAGCTGCGCTTGCGCACGACGAGATCTCACGAGAACGAAGTGGGAGAGAGCAGCGATAGATATAGCATGCGCGAGAGCGCGTTGCGTTGTGACTGGCTCGACGACTGCGTGAACACTGAACGAGGCGAGCCAAGGCGAGCTGAGTTGCTCACTCAACAGCAGCAGCAGCAGCGGGCGGACAGCGACTGCGCAACTGAGAGAGAGAGAGTGTAAGAGAGAGCTCAGCTCAACGAGTTGCTACAGCGCAGCATTGTAACATAATTGAACGAGCCGCTTATGCTCTCTCACTACTGCAATGGCGTCCCTTTGATATTGCTCGCGCACTGTCGAATTCGGTGGTGGGTTTCGGCTTCGTTGTAAAGAGCAGAACAGAGAGAGAGAGAGTGTGAGATTGAGAGAGGATTACTGAAGCATGATGCATGATTCAACTTTGACTTGCCATAAGAAACATAATAATCGCAGTATGCAGTTAATAGCGGCGAACTAGAAGTACATTGAACTCCCCCTCCCCTCCCCCTGCTTGGGATTGGGATCGGGTTCCGGATTTGGGCGGGCGTCTTCTTCTGCGGCGCAGGCGTCTCCTTATTTTGACAGCTGCAATCGATTGTTGCCGAGTCTTAGAGAGAGATTTTTATGACATGCATCTTGAATGTCCATTTCCGTTGCGAGTTATGTACGTATGGCCAAACCCATTGATGCCTCTGCCTCTGGGGTAGGCAGCGCGCTCAAGTGGCTCAGCCCTCTCTCGACTCTCGACTCCCGACTCCCGACTCTCGATTGTTGAGATAAAGATCAGTGCGCGCTCGTGCGCAAAGTCAATTAAAATGATCACAACAACCCAAACAGACACACACACAACACACACACACGGGTTGCCTCAGCTTCGGCAACCCTTTTCATGCCGTGTCGGGGGTTGCGGCATCATCGAGTGGCTGCATCGATGCGTCTGTAGGGGCGCGGGTTGGCGGCGTTGATTACATTTGCCCATTAAAAATCATTAAAATTAGCACAGCACACGAAGCACCCAAAACAGACATAAATCACAAAAAGAGACGCAAACAAAAAAAAAGGCTGCAATTTTTGGAAAAGGTTCCCTCCGCCTGCCGCTGCTGCTTCTCCTCGACGGGCCACGCGTCCGCCCCGCTTTACCCCTTGTTTTTTCAGTTTTTTAATGCCACACTTTATATGCAACATTTTCGATTAGCTAATGTCGCCGCGCATAAATCAAAACTCGCAACATTAAGCGGGTCCATTAAAAGCGTGTAGAGAACCGTTATAGAGAAAGATACACTCTTACGAAATTCGAGAACGAATGAAGTCGAAATCGCAGCGTGGGTTAGGGGGGGAGAGGGGACATAGTCCAGCGCGTTTGTTGCTTCAGTCTTTTGAGGCTGCGCAGACAAAAGAACCGCAGAGCAGGCAGAGAAGGAGGAGACGACCAGAGGGAGAACTGGGCGTGTGTGCTGCCTGTCAACTTGCCACGCCGTGTGCGATAATAAAATAACAGACACTTCCTTGAGGATGCACTGCAGCGAGGGAGAGCGAGCGAGAGAGCAAGCGAGAGTCAAAGAAATCACTTGTCGCTGTCATTCCGCAGCTACTTTTTTATGCATTTCCCACGAAAAAAACCAAAAAACGAACCGAAAAGTAAACACAAAAACGCCGCAAGTGCCAGGAAAATGTGCTGCGGTTACCGGGCCACTTGAGAGAACTCCCAGCGGGGCAAAGGTCATGACAAGTGCTGTAAATCGCAGGAAAAACCAACAAAATTTTTCGGTCACTTGAGAAACAGGACGAGGCATTGCAACAATTTATGCCCGCGCTGCAGTAACAACAACAACTCAAGGTTGCTCCGCTTCTCTGTGTCTCTCTCTCTCTCTCTCCCGCTCTCACTGTCTCTCTTGCGCTTGATCGCCCTGCTCTATATGCCACACTCTTTCAGCTACTCGCGCTATCGAGTATCGCTTGTCAGGTGTCGCCTGTCGTCGTCGCTTATCTTGCCTGTCTCTCTCTCTCTCCTTCTCTGTCTGTCTCCCTCTTCCTGCTCCCCATTTCCCTGTTGCCAAGTGCATGTCCGTGAAGCATTTCACGTTCACGCGGCACCATAAATTGTGTCACTAATGCAACTTGGCAATTAAAGTGCAACAAGCAGGTAATTATAGCATCGGTCCACGGCGCTTGTCATACTTATTCCCGGCAATATATAGCACAAGCGCAGCGACTTAAACTAGTGCACTTGGTCGACATATTTCAGGGGGGACTCTTCGGGGCTCTAAGTCGGTTCTCAAACTCGCTGCACCTGTTCTTCAGCTAGGAGCATGGAGTTTATTATATAATTTCTACACAAATAAATGCGCTATAAAAGTGCAAACACACATATATACCATAAGTAAATACACCTATATTTATTCTATACTTATTTACTCATTAAATATTTATTTCTCAGTCCCCTCAACCTTTTTACATAACATCATCGTGATTGATGATGTAGAAGTGCCCAAAATTTGAAGGCGGCTTTTGGAGAGTAGATATGTACGTATTATTAATTGCTCGTCAATCAGTTGAGCTACCTTTGCCATAAACAGGAAAAATTCTTCAAACAAAAAAGGGTAGGCATACACTATATAAAGCTGAGCAGCATTATAAACTATTCTCTTTTTTCTGAAACTGATAGAATTCTTAGGAAATTTATTTACTGTTTTTAGAAACAGTTGAATCTGTTTGGTATGATATCATTTCGCTTTATTTATGATCAGCTCGTAATTATAATTGCCTGTATATTGCAGCTGTAAAATATTTTACATACAGTAATTGAGAAAATAATAGGAATTAGTTTAATTAGAATTAAGTTTCCTCTCCCTCATTTCTAGCTTAGTTACGAAGTATGCGTAGTGCCGTTTTTTAGATAAAAATACCATGATTACTGGAGAATATCTCTTCTTTATTATGATGTCGTTTTTGAGACACTTTCGACCAGAATTTGGGAACCTTAGCTTGTCTGTTGTTTGATATTGACAAACAATTTAGTTTTTTCTTTCTTCTCTATTTAAGTTTGATCTATGATCATCGATCTGTATGGTCTGAAAAAGTGAACCTTGCTTATAAACACCTTTCTATAAAATTCCCGTAATTCCTGGGATATTTTAGTAAGTAACGAAATAAAAAACTGAATTCTAATAAAAAGTTAGGATCCACTCCGAAGAAAGAAAGATCTTTACTTGGCAGGGACACTGCCTCCTGTGAGGATTGAACTCACGACCCCTGGTTTACAAGACCAGTGCTCTACCACTGAGCTAAAGAGGCGGCTTGGCAAGTGCGGCCAAAGTAGCGAATTTGAGCAGCAAGAAGTGGGCGAAGAACAGGGAAAAAAGAACAAGAACAAGCGTTAGAAATACGCAGAGTTGCAGGCGTATGTGTGGCTTGTATCTACTATAGTATGGCTTGTATCTGGTAGTATCTGCAGCGCGTAACACATGTTGACACAGTTGCTGCCGCCTCTGAAAACGGTTTCCCTCTTCCTCTCTCCTGCACTCCCTCACTATCTCTATCTCTTTCTACGAGCCAAGACACGACAAGGTCAGCGTCACGACCGGATATTAATTTTCGAAAAATTACACACATACTCAACTCATACTCACGCATTCACAGCCCCGCACTCGCACTTATTATTAACTTAATAATCATGATCGTAGCCCGTAGACATCGAGCGGGCTGTGCGCTTCAGTGGCCCATGACAATTAGGGCCATAGAAATTTGGCTTGGCCAAGCAGGCAGACAGGCAGGCAGGCAGACAGGCTCAGACTCACCTGTTGTCAGTGAGAGTCGCGCGCGATCCGACATGGACTGCACGACGAAGACGTTGAGACTGCGCAGAGAGATGGAGCCATTAGGCGCGAAATGAAAACGACATGCCCAATGAACAAATATTTTCACATCATCATTTTGATTACCACAGCTTCATGCGTGTCCCGAGTGAGTGTGTGTGTGTGGAGTGTGTGTGTGGAGCGCAGTTCGATTTCAGTTTCGAGGCAGCAGTGCGTGCAAAATGGATCAACGATCTGCGATCTGCGATCTGCGCGCTTCACTGACCCAACAACGCATCGTGCCATCTTGCCATGCCTGGCCAAATCCCTAATCAATCGATTGCAGCCTCTCTCTCCCTCTCTCTCTGTCACACATGTGGCACACACGGCGGCGGCTCAGCAGGACACCTTGGCCTACAGGCCCTGCCCCTTGGCAGTCCAAGGTAATCGCAATTAGCCGAGACAAACAACTGGCGCGTGCTGTGCGCCGCGAGCATATTTAACAGCTGTTGGACACCTTGAGGCGTCAGGAAGAGCGCAGAAACCCATTTGGAGAAAGGAAGTATCGAGCATATGTTGAGGCAGAGCGCGGTAGCGGGGGGAAGGTCTCAGCAGAACTACTGCTAATAGAGGCACAAATTAGTTGCTTACTTCTTTATAATGTGCCCTCAAATTGCCTGATAGAATGCAGTTGGGATAAGGATCTTGTTGAAGCTAAGAGGATCGACTAGCACAAGGATTGTAGGAGAGTAGACTTGATGTGAAATTAGGTTCCATCAGCTGAGGATCGGAGGTCACATAGGTACATAAAAAAAACCTTAGAAGTTTCATTGAAGTCACATAGAGAAATGATCAACTGATCTTCTAGACTTTAGATAGAGCATGGAGATATGATCAGCAGATTTCTGATCTTACCTTCAGATTATATTCGAGATGCCAAAGAAATAGATGCAAGCTCTGTAAAAGTTTCAACATCTGATGATCAAAAGCTGCATAGGTATGATCATCTCTTTTCTGATCTCTGTTGTAGATTTAAGGTGCTATACAGATCATTGAAAAACTGATCAGCTGAGCATCAGTAGTCTAATTTCTAATTTAGCTGCTTTAAATATGAATAAAAACCTTCAGGCACTAAAGATCAGATGTCACATAGATATAATCAACTCCATTCTCAACTCAATTCCAAAACTTCCAAAAAAGAAAATCGAAATATACAACAATATAATTGCAGTTACATAGATCTCCATAAATCTCGCTTATCTGAAAATCGACAGTTTTAAAATGCATTTTGAATTAGACGCAAATCCACCCCATACTCGAATTTCCTCCGTTAATCTAACACTCCAGAGCTGTCGCTGGAAAATTCCAATTAAATTGTAAATTTACGAATTAGAAAAAAAACTTCAACTCCATCGTTTTTTTTTTTTGGAAGATTATAATCGTGCGTGCACTTTGAGCTCGAGAATCGAATTTAGTTTATCGTGAAATCGCATTAATGCGAGACCGCAGGGTTCGCGTCGATCGTACCGATCTTTATTATTAGCTGCATTTAGCGGCTTATTTCGATTCCTCCTTTATTTTTTTGTATTTCGCACAATGCGACAAACAATGGATGAATTTGGGTGAGAAATTGGCCGATTTAGTGTAAAATTGCCTGCAGGCGAAAAAAACGAGAAGGCAAAAAAAATCGGAGGCAGCTTAATCGTCGCTGACAGGCGGAGGTAGTTCATCAATGGTGCCGGCACCGTACCGTCGATCCCTGCATTATCCTTTGCATAGGGAGAGCGCAGTAAAAAAATGAAATGGACGTGCCCGGTGCGGGGCAATTCGTCACGTGCTGTCAGCGCGCCAGTTGCCCCGATGGATGCGACTCATCAATCTCAGGTTGTAACTGTATTAGACAGCAGAGAGGGAGAGGCAGGGCAGAGGCATAGGATAGAGAGGGAGGGAGGGCGGCAGTAGATAGGTAGCAGTGGCAGCGGCAGGATGGCAGTTAGAAGAAGATGATCCACATTTACATTGTGGCAGCTTTATGCGGCACACGCGCACGCGCCGCAGTTTCCACAGTTTTTCCACATTTTCCTGCGCAGCTGCCGCCGACGCGGACACTCCAATACAAGCCGTGTTGTTGTTGTAATTGTAGTCCCTGTTGTAGTGGTTGTTGTTGTTGCTGCAACACGGCGCTGCCTGCAACCCCCTTGACGTGCTTTTGTTTTCCACTTGAAGCGGCGCAACGCACTCGATTGAATGAGCGGGAGGGGAAGGGGGGGAGAGAGGGAGGGAAAGCGAGAGCACTTTCCATTGTTGCTGCTGCAGTTTTTTATTTAGTTTGCTTTCCACTCGATATTCTTGTGATTTCCTTAATTAATTTGCGCTGATTTCGTTTTGGCAAAAGAGTTTTTTAATGAAAATTCAATTGTTGCCTTTGTGCTCGCTCCCTTTTTTTTCCTCTTTTTTTTTGAGTGCCCCCTTTGCTGCTTCCCCGTCGTGCCGTCTTTTCAACTCTGATCTAAACGGGGGCACCATGTGGCGTTCTGTGCTCGGAAAATCTTCAATTAAGCGATTAGAAATTGCAGTTTCCCAAAAGGTTAATGGGAAAATTGCAGCCATGGAAATTGAATTATTGATTTGGCTGAGGCAGGGGGAGTTTTTTACAGTGTATCAAGCTGGAATCGTAAGCAGTATATACATCTTCTTGTCAGTTATCTGGCCTTCTCGCAGCTTTAGGCTTTCCAAACAAGCATATCTTATAAGTTGTACCAGGCACATCATATTCAAATTTCATCCACATTCTCTACGATCTTCGGTAAAAACATGACATAAAAAGTAACTGACCTATGCATAAAAAGGCGAATAGTTCACTAGAAACAAAAACCATTGTTTAAAACAAGTTAGGAGAAGATCTTTGATACGCAGATAGATAAACGAATTCCCTCCATTTCTGGGACAACAAATTGATTGATCTTTTTTCCGAATAAATCAGCAAAAACATCGTTGACTTTTTAAAATCGATTTCAAGCCGGTTTGCCCCAGTCGATCAGGGCTAATCTTCCTCTCCCTCCCTCTCTCTCTCTCTCTCTCTCGCAGTTTATTACACTAAATAGAGATATAATTGATTGTGCCGTCCTCTCAATGTCAGCTTAGTATTTAATGTTGTGTTTAGTCCGAGATACATTTAAACAAACTAATTTTAAGCGCAATTAAATTTGCATTGCTTGGCACAGCCCAAACCGGTTCAGAGATGACTAAAGTCAGATAAAAAGAAACACAATTTCGAGACATAAAAATAGCCCAAAACGTCGCAATGCAAATTGCTATAAACAAAGCTACGAACCACCCACCAAAAATGGTATTTCTGGCGAGTCTCTTTCTGTCTCTTGGGAATATGATGAAATTACGTTTCAATTACGTGGAAGTCGCTAAAGAAACCGACGATATTTTGGTTTAGGCCATTAATTGTAACTGTGGGTGCGGTGAATAGTCGACTGAATAGTCGTGTGAGTGCACTGTGAGCTGACAATAGAGTGCACTGGGAAACAACCAAAAACAGGAAGTGCAACAAAACCAGCGAAAATTGTATGCAGAATCGAACAAATACATAATAAAGCCGGCTAAACTGCAATTAGACGAGCAGTAAACCTTTGAAATTTGCATGGTTAGCTAGTATGCACTATATAGTTGTATATCGCATAGGGTACTCGCAACCAAGGGGCAGGGTCAGGCAGCCCGATGGCAGCACAATGCGCTGTAATTAGGGGTGGATGATGCCGCTCACGATGATGATGATGATGATGCTGCAACTGCTGCTGCAACAAAGTGATAAATATTTTGCGCCCGACTGACAGCGAGAGTCGCCAATCGACTTCTGATAATGTTTAGTAGTGTTCAATCCGCACACACACACACACACACATGGGTACTGTGATTGGCAGCGCGCATCTCCCTTTTGAGTGCTTGCTTCACTGTACAGTAGGCACTGCAAGTGCTGCAGCTGTCGGCTTTATTGTTGCCTCTTGTTGTAAGCGTTGCGTTTATTTGACGCTTACAAGTCTGCGACTTGTCTCCCTCTCGTCAGCCCCTTTTGATTGATGATGAACCTGGCCCGGGCTGACAGCTACCACCCTGTGGTGCAGTTGCGCGTTTTACAACACTGCGAAAGGGTTAGCAAATGCCCAAAGTCAATAGCGGCTCGGGGGTTGGGGGGATTCAACAGCTTACCTACAAATTAGCATACAGAAATCGTTAGAAAGAAGTTTTCGGTTTTCGGTTTCGGTTTCGTTTGCCGCTGCGTGCATTGTAATGCATTTTCACAGCGGTATAGACCACCCCAGAAACAGGGGAAACAAGGAGAAAGAACACTGCAAAAGTGGGCGTTGTAATGTTGACACTGTAATTTACGCATTTCACCTTTTGTGCAAGAGAAAGAGACGTAGCGAATTTGCATAACGCATGCGGAGACGGGGCTATTCACAAAAAAACAGGGTACTCGCTGGGTAATTCGATACTCAGCAGCAGGGCATAGCTTCATATGGAGAGTGCCTCAATTACACCTTAAGCTGCTTGTAGATGTACAGTTGTGCTGCCGTTGATGATCAGTCTAGACTGCAGCTTCAATGACACACAATTGAATCGAGTCTGCGCTGCATTTCTTCTTCCCACGCCACAGTTAGAGATAAAGCTGAGATACCTCGAGTCTTTTGCCTGCAAGTTACCATAACAAATTGCTGCCAAGTTACCCACACCACCAGCACGCCTCGCACACATTTGGGAACAAGTTGTCTTCATTTGTCAAAGAACTGGCAGCTGCTGCTCGCTCCGTTTCTCCATTTCTGCGGCAAGTGCTGTTTGCCAGATAATATCTGAAATTAATTGTAGCCGGCATTAACACGTCTTTAAAATGGCCCACGCCCCAATTGTCTATTGCTTGCACACAGTCACGGCAACTGTTCAAACAGCCCTCGCTGTGCAATGCAATGACGTCTGCTCGCTGCTTTGCGCTGCTTGCCGCGCAGCTTTCATCTACTGCATTAGCGACGCGCGTTGCTCAAGCCTCTTTAGCTCAGTGGCAGAGCACTGGTCTTGTAAACCAGGGGTCGTGAGTTCAATCCTCACAGGAGGCAATTTCAGAACAAAATTATTTTTTTTATTTTTTTAAGTCACGATCGTTTTTTTTTAATTAAAAATTTATTTATTTTACTTTTTACTATATAAGTCATACAAAATAAACTATTACTAAACTGTTTTAAAAAAAAGTTGTATACAATTTACAAGTAGCAATGCAAAATGTATTTATTTTCGCTATTTCTGAATCTTTTACTAAGCCTGCTTGTTTTTTTTTTATAAAAAACATGTAACAGAAACTTATAGAAAATTAAAAAAAAGTTTAGACTAGCTCTATAGTGGTTGCCTCCTGTGAGGATTGAACTCACGACCCCTGGTTTACAAGACCAGTGCTCTGCCACTGAGCTAAAGAGGCGAATGGGCCGAGGCTGCCAAATTACTGGCATGAAGTCGAGCGAGGGTCTATCCACACCACACGTATTCCCCGGCTAAATATAGCCTAAATATATAATCGAGTTAATAGCGTTTACGCGTTTTCATTTTTGTTGTGTGAACAGCTGTAGCAGTTGTTGACTGCAATTAGGAAACAAGACGCTAATGAAAGTTTTCTCTCTCTCTCTCTCTCTATTACTATCTCGCTCTCACGTACTTTGAGAGAGCGCGCCGCGCAGTTCTAGAATTTGTTTGTAAACAAATGCAGCTTCGCTCTCGCGCTCTCGCCGATCTCCTGCGCTCTCGGCATAGCCTGCTTTTGCGAGCTAAAAATAAAAGATACGACTCGGGGCTGGATACCACACGTTGTAGTAGGCAGAGTAGTGCGGCTGCAGCAATCAGAGGCCAAAGTAGTGTGATTTTTCGAGTTTTTCAACACTTGCATAATTTAGAAACATTTAAGAATTTTCAAGAGATCTTTTTGCATAAAAAACATATATAAAATCGATCATGAAATTGCCACTTAGCCAGCAGAAAGGCTTCTTTGCCGAGTACTATCTGAAGCTGCGCGATGCAGGCGGCGCCAGCTGCGAGGCGGACATAGCCAAATTGGGCACATGTGGCAACGATGAGGAGCGCGTGGCCTATGTGGATCAGCTGGCCTGGGTGCGAGCTGGCGATGCGGGACTGCAGGTGCAGCGTGAATTCGCCGGAAAGAGCGAACGAATTGCCGCAGAGCTGAAGGAACGAGCCACGGCTGCGTTCAAGCAAAAGAAATGGCTGGAGGCGATGCTGCTCTACAGCAGAAGCTACGTGGCGCTGCCCAGCGACAAGGGTGAGTCCGCCAGCGAGAAGCAGCATATGCTGATTTAAGTCTCTCACTTTCCACTTCCCCTGCCAGTGCTGGAACGCGCCATTGCGCTGGCCAATCGCTCCGCCACGCTGTATCACATGCAGAAGCACAGCGAGTGTCTGGTGGACATCCGGCGTGCTCTGGAACTGAACTATCCCAAGGATCTGCTGTACAAGCTGTACGAACGTCAGGCCAGCTGCTATATGGCACTCAAGGATTATCCACGCACCATAGCTGCCTTCAAGTAAGCACGAGCTCCTGCCCAGCTTTTCTACTTGCTTATTCCGTTTCCCTGCCTTGCCAGAAAGTGCATCACAGCCATGGATGACGCCACGCTGCCGTCGGATCGCCGCTCCAAGCTGAATCTGAATGCCATGACCATGATCAAAATGCTGGAGCATGATCCACGCACCGCCAAGCAGGCAGCGCGACAGCAGAAGCTGCTGAAGAGCGCGCCGACGGCTGCGCTGCTGGATCAGGCGCAGACGCTGCCGGAGGAGCTGGAATATGTGAGTAAGCTGGTGCGCATCGATCAGAATCCGCAGGAGGGACGCTTCGCCCGCGCCTCGGCCGATGTGCAGGTGGGTCAGGAGCTGCTTGTCGAGCGACCCTATGTGGCTGTGCTGCTCGAGAAATACGCGCAGACGCACTGCGAGTTCTGCTTTGTGAGGTGAGTAGCGAGGAAGACCGCTTCACCCTGCGTTCTAACGCGTTATGCCTTCCCCGCCAGAACTGTGGTGCCCGTGGCCTGTCCCGGCTGCTCGGATGTGATCTACTGCTCGGAGCAGTGTCAGCAGCGTGCCGCGCAGCAGTATCACAGATTCGAGTGTGGCATCTTGCCAGTCATCTGGCGTTCCGGTGCCTCCATTAACAATCACATGGCGCTGCGCATCCTGGCCAGCAAGCCGCTCGAGTACTTCGAGCAGCTGCAGGGCCAACTGGATGAGCAGCTCTCGCTGCAGCAGCTACTCAGGTGGGTACTGAATGGGTAACGTAGTTAGCTGCCATCTAAAGTCATCTTCTGCTCTCCCGACAGCCTGCCCAGGGATGACTTCCGTCGCGTGGCTCATCTGGAGCGGCATCAGCAGGAGCGTCCGCCGGCAAACTATTTTCAGTACGTGCTCATGGCTCGCTTCCTGGCCCGTTGCCTGCAGGCAACGGATTACTTTGGCACGGCCGAACCTCAGCCGGAGCAGCTGCGCGGCGTGACGGCGCTGCTGCTGCGCTGCCTGCAGTTCATCCAGTTCAACACGCACGAAGTGGCGGAGCTGCACAAGTTCGGATCGCAGGGACGTGAGAAATCCATATTCATTGGTGGCGCCATCTATCCCACGCTGGCGCTATTCAATCACTCGTGCGATCCCGGCGTAGTTAGGTACTTCCGCGGCAATACGATCCACATTAATAGCGTGCGACCCATCGAGGCGGGGCTGCCGATCAACGAGAACTACGGTCCCATTTATACGCAAGACAAGCGCGAGGATCGTCAGGCCAGGCTCAAGGATCTCTATTGGTTCGAGTGCAATTGTGATGCCTGCCTGGAGAATTGGCCACGTTTCGAGGAGCTGCCGCGCGATGTGATCCGCTTTCGATGCGAGGCGCCCAACAATTGTGCCGCCATCATTGAGGTGCCGCCGACTTGCAACGATTTCATGATCAAGTGCGTCACCTGCGGCGAGTTGACCAACATACTGAAGGGTCTGAAAGTGATGCAGGACACCGAGATGATGACACGCACCGCCAAGCGGCTCTACGAGACCGGGGACTACGCGAAGTCCCTGAACAAGTTTGTCGATCTGCTGCGCATCATGTACGAGGTGCTCGCTCCGCCCTTCCCCGACTTCTGCGAGTGCCAGCAGCATCTCAAGGATTGCTTCCTCAATCTGGGCAATGTCTACAATATCGATTGAGCAGGCATATAATATACAGACTATGCAGGCGAAGAATACAAAGCTTATAGAGCGTGTGTGAGCAACATTAATAAAACAGTTTCAAGTTGATTTTCAAGAGTTTTCTATATTTTAGATTTAGTTTTTTTGTTTTTATTATTTTCTGGTGAGCTCTGGGAAACTTTCTTTATACTCAAGGTACTTACTCTAGAAACAGTTTATTTACCTAACCATTTTTCTTATATTTTCCATTGTATACCCTTTTGTTCTTTCGATCTTCAGCCTGACTTCCAACTCGCATAGTTCTCTTAAAAACCGACCGATTTCTGTCAAAAATGTCATTTTGTTAATGGTTTTTGCTAGAGATCAATCTCTCATCAAAATATTGTGATTTTAGAGCATTCGCAAAATTCAAAAAATTTCCATGCTACCCCCTTGCAAAATTTTCGAATTTTTTTTTAATTTTTGTTATACAATTTTTTGCTAGAAATTGATTAAGATACTCAAAATATGCATAAAAAACGCTTCCAAAAGAGTTTGCGACCAAAATTGACTACAATATCGAAAATATACCATATTTTCATCCGTGCTTTTCCCCCCATTCTGATCTTCCACAGATCATAACTTGGCCAAAAATCACTCAATTTTCGTGAGAGATGACATTTTATCGTTGATTTTGAAACTATAACAAGTTGGCATTCAAATATTATAAAATTTTAAATTCTAAAAATTTTCGAAAAATTCCATGCTACCCCCTTGCAGAATTTTTAAAATTTTTTCAAAAATTTTTATTATTATTTTTTGTTCAATATTGATTCAGCTCATCAAAATTAGCTTAAAAATCGATTCCATAAAAGTTTCCGATGCAAATTGTTGAAAATATTGCAAAAATACTGGTTTCAAATAATGTTTTTCGTTAGTTCCTTGAGACCTTTATTTAATCAATATATAATCAGGTTAATCTTTAAGCACGTCATAGACACTCTACAAATGTATAAGAAAGTTGTGAAATCTCTCACACAAAAAGCGCAGTTTCAAGGCTTATCTCGATTCGCTAGACTGGAATGGAAAGCACCCGATTACAGCGAATATATAGTACTATATGTAATCTATGTATACTATGTCTGAAAGCCGATGCTGTTGGGCGTGCAGGCTCCGATGTGCAGCTTGCTGCAGCCCGCAAATCGACTGTGACCGTAGAAGCAGCAGCGATAGCAGCTCGGCACGGACCTCATGCCTGTCACTGCCAAAGGAAGAGATACATTGTATATGGTTAATATAAGGCTATAGATCTGTCTATAGATACTCACTGCCACAGGACCAGCGGTAGTAACTGCGCTCCACATGATCCTTCAGATAGCAACTCTGCTGGCCGCTGTTGTCCAGGTCCCAGAGCCAGTGATAGGAGGGCGTGTAGGCGGGCACGGGCGGACTGCTGGGCGGGGCATAGGTTGGATAGTAGAAGGGACGCATGGTGGGAGGCAGAGTGGGTTGCCTGGTGGGTAGGTAGGAGGATGGCGTAGTATATGTCGGAGGTGTATACGCTGGGGGTGGATATGTTGTTGTTGGAGCAGCTTCAGCTGTTGTTAAAGTTGAAACCGCAGTGCTCGTTGTAGGGGCAGCTTCACTAGTTGTTGTTGCTGTAGTTGCAGGCACCGCTGTTGTTGTTGTTGCTGTTTCTGCTGCCGCTGTGCTCGTGGTGAAATCCTCCGGCAACTCTGGCGATATATCCTGGCACAGCACTTGCCCGTAGAGCGTGAGACACAGCCAGAGGCAGCACCAGAATCTCAAGTCGCGTCTAGAGATCATTGCGTCGCTGCCGTCGATCGTCTTGTCACCTGCTGATCGCGTTGCAAACTGAAGCAAACATCGAGCATTGAGCGGCGCTGGCAGAGAAAATTTATTAAAATTCACTTCGCAGAAACGCATGAGTAATTCGCTTATATTTTTGTCGTTCTTACAGCTTGCCTATTTACAACCAAAAGCGAGTTAATGATTGCAACTATAACGACCTGTTTAGGCCTTATCAGCTCGCAAGTCTTAGAGTGAAACCGACAGTGGCAGCGGCAGAGGCGGAGGCAGAGGCGACTCGATTAGCAGCGCAAGCCGCCTGCGTTTGCCTGCGGGTGGCTGAGCACGCGTGCGCAGCTTACCTTGTAACGTTTTTTTTTTATTTTTACTTGCTTGGCATTGTTGCACCCGCATGCAGGTAAATAAGACAGGCAGACCTGCCATATACAGTTTAACGGTGTGACGCAGAGAACTTTTGCTTTTCAAGCCCAGCCTCGTTGTTATTGAACTTCAATTAGCACGTAATGCAGGCGGGCCAAGGGGAATTTCACAGTGTAATGCAGTTGCAATTTATTTATTGTGCGTGATTTACTGTTTAAATAAAAAATGCAAACAAAGGGGTATTTATAAGGAGCGCGTTTAAGGGAACATTTAATTACGCATGCCTAAAAGTATGCAGCGGTTTGTGCTACTTATCAGCTGTGGGCAGTTTTGCGGCCAGCTTAAAAGTATGCAATGATTTTTGTGAGCAAGCAAAACAAATTTAAATTAACCGATAAATGTTGAAATTAATCGCCTATCGATTAACCAGCGCAGCCACACTTTACAACTCTAGCGCCCGCACTCCGTTTTTGTTCACACTGCGCGCCATATTTGAATTGCAAACTCCAAGATAAATATGGATAGGAACGCACGCTCAATTACCGTATTATCTGAAATGTTAATGAGAAACTACAAAATATGCTTTAAGTATGAGTTTTCAGCTATTTTTGGGTAGTGCCCGTGGCCTGCTTGATAAGGTTATGCAATAGGCTTTATATAAGACAGTCTTTATTGAAAACTAAACGATTATCTAACATTAATGACAAGAGCTAGAGCTTAGCAAGTGTTGACTAGAGGTAGGGAGGGAGACGGGTCAGACGGACGGGGTCTGCGGCCTACACGCCTACATAAATGGGATTCAACTTCTGTGCACGCGCAGATCGAGCGGCGTGGGTGCGTCCAGTTCCATGGCCACGGCATAATCCTCGCTATGCAGATAGCCACCGTTGAGCCAGTAATCGGAGGACGGGTATTCTGTTTGATGGTGCTTGGCACGCAGCGAGTAATCGCTGGGCATGCTCTCGCTGTCCACATAGAAGCGACTAGTCGAGGCGGATTCGACGCAGGCGGCTGACGGCAGAGCCAGCTCGGGCATCGCGGGCTCCGGCACGGGCAGCGGCAGGCAGGCAGTGTACGTGTTGTTGGACGAGGCATTTTGACGACGCTCGGCGGCAGCCTGCAGCATCAGTGTGTTACTCTGGCTGGCAATCAGCTGAATGCTGTGCTTGAACGTCTTCACATGTTTGCGCAGCGACGACGGATCCGTGTAGCGTTTGTGGCAGCCGGCCACCTTGCACATATACGGCTTTTCCATCGAGTGCGTGCGCGTGTGCTTGAAACGATCCGACGAATTGGAGTACGCCTTCTGGCAGCCCTCGAAGTGACACTTGTACGGCTTCTCGCCCGAATGCGAACGTATGTGAATCTTGAGATTTTCGGCACGCGAGAAGGACTTCTCGCACAGATGGCAACGGTGTGGCTTCTCCTTGGTGTGCGTGCGCACATGGACGAGCATCTTGTAGCGCGCATTGAAGCCGCGCTCGCTGCGCTGGCAGCCAGCCCAGCGGCAATAGTAGAGTCCGTCGAGCAGCGAAGCGATCGCATGACGCAGCGTGACGTGTTGGGCGAGTGCTTCCAGAGACTCGAAAACTCTGCCGGATAGAAAGAAAGGGAGAGGGAGAACATGAGTATACGCTGTTCCAAAAAGTTAGCCAGGCGGGGCTAAGGGGGAGGGTAACTCACCTGCCGCAATCGTGCCAGTTGCACAGGAAGTCGCAATCACCGCCGCTGCTGCTGCTACTGCTGCTGCTGCTGCTGCTGCTGTTGCTGTGATCGCTATACGATTCTGTGGGGGATCCCGATCCGGAGCCAGAGCTGCTGCACTTCATGATCACCGAATGGGTGCGTGGACTGTGCTGATCGGGTGTAATCGGTGGCGTTGGGAATCGGCTCAGGTAAGGCATCTGCTCGCCAAGTTGCCAGCCCACTGTGGCTGCCGATGGAGCTGCCTGGCTGGCGGCTTGAGCTATGTACGGCGGAGTGTTGTACGGCGTGTAGTAACCACTTGGCGGCGGCGGCGGCGGCGGCTCGTAGTACTCGCTGCTGCTGTGACGAAAGACAGGCTTTTGTACTAATATATCCATGATGGAGTGTTCTTTTTTTTGGTTTTTGCTGCAGAGGATTCTGCTAGTGTTGCGAAGCGTACGAGAGGGCGATTGGCAAACGAATGAGCCGCTCGCCTGCAGACATTCGTGTAATATTGAAAGTTTATTCGCGATAAGGCGGGACTGCGCCGCACGCTTATCATGCCCGAAGGCTGCGCAGCCAGACAGGCCCGAGGGCGGAGCGAGAGAGAGGCACGAGGAATACAGCGGCGGTACACAGCATTACGACCAAGTTAGTTGCGTGTGCGTAGCGCAGAAATCACAATGAAATGTGCCAGGTAAAGTAGGGGAGCTGGGGAGCAGGGGCGCGGGACTGGGCCCACGCAAATGGAGCAAGAGCACCCAGCACGTACGTGAGTGTAACAGGTACAGGGAGCTGCGTGGCGCTGGCTGGGTACAAGGGCAGCGAGTACGCGGCGGGTGCGCAGCGTGTGCGGTACGGTCTCGTCGTGCCTTATCAGTCGCACAACGCACAAGTGGAAAATCGGTCTGGCTTGCATGTGTGCGGCCAATGATCAGCAGTCCGCGCACCCGACCCGCCGGGCGGGCGAGCTGCTACGCGGAGCAAGTCAACAGCGCTTTGAGGGGGGCCAAGCTACGTTATCGCCCGAGTCGCGTCGCGTCGCGTTCTCCCAACTGCACTTCGTACTTCCCCACCAGCTGTGTGTGTGTGTACGTGTGTGTGAGCATGTTACGTACATGTGCGCCTCGCCCGCTTCCCCCCTTCGCCGCGCGCCCTCTTCCCCCACTGGCCAGACCCGCTGCGACTTCTGCTTTGTTATCGTCTGCCTTTGCGTATCTTTCGGCCCACGCGGAATTTTCGGCGAAAGGTTTCGACGATGACGGACGACGACAAATGGTTCCTTCGCCTTATCGGTTTGGTCAACTGTCGACGGCAACGGCAACGGCGGCGTCTGTGTTTACTTTTCGCCAGCGAGACGAAGGCCAGCGCGCGGGCGGACGCTCGCATGGGGTTTTGCTATGTAACGCTCTCGCTCGCCTTCGCTCTGCCACACACGCTCTAATGCTGTCTCTGTCTCCGTTTCTGCGCTCTGCTGGGTGCTTAACTTATCAGCTATAAACGGCAAAGGCGACGGCGACGGCGGCGGCGTCGTCGTCTGGCCATATCGATAGGAAGTGAATCACTTCCCCTACGCGTGTTCCTACCCCACGTAGGCCAATTTGCAAGGGGTCTCTTCGTCGAGGGGGGGAGGTGCATTGCATAAAGAGCTTCTCGGAAATCGGCTGACATCAGCAGGGCAGCTGCTATCTGGACTACCGCCGGAGCTGCCTGGATCAGGTGCAGTGCAGCAGATGGCAGCAATTGCAGGGCGCAATCGAAGTGCGCAAAAAGTTTTGATTTATTTATAGATTAAACTGAGATTGTTAGCTGGCCAGTTGGGGGGATAAATAAAAGGGGGAGGGGCTGGCGAACGAGGTGTTGCGCCCTCTGTACTGCCATTACGCGGTTTGAAGGACGGTTGCGTATGGGGTCTAGGCTACTTGAGTGTTCCATTGGAAAGGGATTTAGATAGTTGAGTTGCGAAATGGCCGGAAGTGAAGGAATGTAGTAGGAATATAAAAAGGTAGAGGGTAATTAAAGCCAGAAGCAGTGTGAAAGGGAGAAGAAAGACTGAGTGAATGAGGGCAAAGGTTGGAGAAGTCTTAGCTGCATTTCTTTATGTTTCTTACAGTTCGAAAGATAAGGAAATAGGGAGTGAGACTGTGAGAGTAAGTGGGTTAAGAAAGAGTTTAAAAGATAAAAAAGAGATAGAGCAAGAGTGGCTAGAGCGAGAAGAGAGAGAGAGAGAGAGAGAGAGAGAGAGAGAGAGAGAGAGAGAGAGAGAGAATGAGAGATAGTTAAAGACAATCGTAGTCAAACTAACTGAAAAACCCTTTTAAAGACTTTCAGTAGATGAAAGAATTAAACATCTTACTAATTAGATTCTTCACTTCCACTCCATAAATATTAAGAGCTTAACAATTTGGTTATGTTGAGAGATAGCGCAGTCTCGCAGCTCGCAAAGGATCCTAGCCACATCCACTTGCCGACTTTGACCTTACTTTATGAGTGAAACATGCGCCACATCCGATCACAAAGGAAAAAAACGAAAATAAATAAAAAGCAAATCTAGATTTTTACTGGCTTTGCCCCCCGGAGCACCTCTGCACCTTCCCCACTCTTCGCCTACCTCCCGCCCCCCCACCGAACCTAATGCTCTAGAATGAAACTGAACTTTGCATGGCGCGAGCGGCGACATGATAAGCCTCCGCTCTGCGTGCTGCATCGGCAACGCGAAAACGAGCTCAGCAGATCCATCCACCGCAAGTCATCAGAGTGGTTTACCCCCCGTCTCTCTCGCTCTCTGCCTGCACCCCGTTGTCAATGCCATCGAAGCACTCGCCATGCCATTCTTCTTGAGAAACCTCCCGCCTGGCGGTGAACGCGTGCGCCGCGACAAGTTTATTAATTTTTTTCGTAGTAAATAGAACAGCGTATAGAAAACAAAAGCAAAAAGAAACATACACAAAATAGGAACAGCTACAACCACAACAACAGCTAAACAATCCCCAGCAAATGCGCCATAAACGCTTTGCGACTGTCGAGATAATGCGGATAATGCGGAGCAGGCGAACCGGTTCGAAGCGGTTTTGCGCGAACTGTTGTCACAGAATGATGTTCAATATTTCTATCAAATTTCCAACCTACTCGTACTACTCGAGCCGGCCCCAGCCGCGATAAGCCGCACTGGGGTCTGGCTGGCTGGCAAAGGTGCCCAGGCAATGCTGATAAGAACGCCGAGGACAGGGGGAGGCAGGCAGGCGAAGCTACACTTATATTTGGGGCGTGCGCTCATCAAGCTGAGTTCGAAATCCGAACCAGAATCCGAGTTGAAATCTGCGAGTTCGTTTTCGTTTTCGATTCGGGTTTATCAAGGCTTAAGTTGTCGCACAGCATGGGAGAAATTATTGTTGCAGCGGGGAAGGGGTGGGGGGTACGCACTCAATTGTTATCTTGTTGAGACTGCGGAACCCACAGGGAGTCGAGAACGACGCGTCGACAAGTGATAAGCGCCGCGAACTTCCACTGGCTAATTGCTCTGTTGATATTCCAATCTATTGTTGTGTATGACAACAGACGTTCAAAGTCCGAGCACGCATTGGCTTCCATTCCCGTTCCCGTTCCCGTTCGCATTCCCCCCGCTCCTAACCCGCCACTGGCTGCCACTACCTGCCGCGCCGATCCCCAGTCGCGGCGTTGCATGCACTGCGAGCATGTAACTCGCCAAAGTTCGTCATCATCGATCCGATGCTACCAACCAGACTGTGTCTGGCTCTAAAAAAACAACAAAATAACAAAATTGTTTTTTTCGACAACACGTTTTCCTGTTATCGTCCGCATGGCAAAAAAAAAAAGAAATATTCCAGACATTTACGGGTGGACCCCTTCCGCCAGTAGCAACAGGTAGGTCTTTAGCGGGTATACGGTTTTTTTTTTGGTCGGCAGCTATTTATACCATTTTGTTTTTATAATGTTTCGCCCTGATACTGCCAAAAGTGACTGGTTATGGGTATGGTTGCTGACAATATCTCGTCTAGACGGGCTAGACTATTATTAGAGCCCGAAATTTATTAAATTTTTTTGCTATAAATTCTACTGCGAAAATTTCCACTGCCTGTTTCAAGACAAATTGCAGCTCCGATATTTATGGTTACTTGCTTTAATTAGAAGGTTTATCTGGGAATGAATCTGAATCAATATGCTCGATTGCCCAGTAAATGTTTACGAAATGGGTTATATAATACCGTTTTATAGCTTTATGAAGATGAGCTGATTTAGAGTTTTTATCATCATTTCAAATTTCATGATATTTGAGCTGATCTTTGCCTGAAAATAGCTGCTACTTTGGTTTTACACGAACACATGGATCTCAGCTATTTTAATATTTGGCAATACATTTTGTAAATTTTGTAAATTGAATACAAGTACAGTTTATTTTATATTTAAGATACTACCCTTACTGCCTATGCTAATAGCTTATAGATTCAAATTATTAATGCTAGTATTACATTATATATTGTATTTGTTTTTTCTTTTAAATGTCAACCATCTTTTTTTAGATCCACGAAGAAATTTAATAAAATTTATTTCCAGTTTATCTGGATGAACTTCATTCGGTATGTTCTTAAGCATGATTCATAATAAACTTTCCGTTAATACAATAAATTGCCAGCTCATTCCATTACGGGCAGAAAAATCTAATATACAACACGTTTATCATTCTTTGGGGGGACTACAAAAATCCAAACTTTATTCACATTATTCTTCTAGACTTTTCCAACGAAATTTCGAAATCCTGTCATCTTTTTTTTATCAACATACGTGTTTTTCTAGACAAAACATAATGAAAATGTTTGTTCTCTCCCAAAACCTGATGCAATTTTTAGCCTAATTGCACTTGGAAAAAACGTCCAGACACGCGCATAAAAAGTTATCAATCATAACAAAACAGTTCGTTTTTTTCGGTTTTTTATGACACGTCAAGGGGAGAGTGAGCCCAGGCAGTGGGGGTTAATCGAAGGCCATGTATGGCCGGCATTGACATCCACGCAGCGATTATCAGTAAAAGCCGCAGACAGGCAGCGGGACAAGCGACACGTGCGCCGCCTGACCAAGATCGGGACAATCACACCGGCGCGGCCTGACCTCAATCATAATAATAAGCAATCTACCAACTCATTCCACACATTGATTATATCTATGACTTACACAAGGCTGTGGTAACTCGATGAACTAACGAAACTCTGACGCGAACTAGACTAAGAAGATTGCGCGCGCTTCTGCTAAAGACGCAGCTGGAACTGTCTGAGCTGCGTAGCCTGTCGGGACGTGTTGGAGCTGTGGAGTCTGTTGCCAGACTCGTAATGGTTGTCCGTGGGGTCCATGCACCGAAATAAACGCAAACAGTTGACCCACACGACGTGCCACTGCTGCAACAACACACAAAGTGGAGCCATAAATAAATATGAATAAAAATAAATACGAAAAGAAGTTTTTGAGAGGTTTTACTTGGCTTTGATCACAATTAAGAAATACCTGCATAAGGCGATAGTCGCTTAGTTCTATACGGGTCAAACGAACTGCTTGAGGTTCTCCTGCATGTAGCTGACCAGCGCCTTCTCGAAGATCGGTCTCGTAATGTGATCCAGCTGCAGATTCATGCTCACATAGAATTGCCGCGCATAGCGTGCGCTCAGCTTGGTGGCCAGCACTAGGGAGTCACTCTGGCTGGGATCACCAATAAATGTGGTGGATATTGTCTCTTTTGTAGATCCACGTGCCGGCATCGCCACTGCCAGTTCATCCAAACGATCCGCGGCGCTGCCATTGAGAAATAACATTGTGCTACCGTTCATCTTGAGCACGCGCAGCGTGCATTGTATCACGCCCGTGTCCAGCTGGGCCTGGTGTGAGCTGAAGGGTTCCACAGTGGCACTCGTCATTTATTTAAATCGAAAAAATACAAATTTCTCCTCAAATCAACAATGATATGCACTTTTTGCTCGCAGTGTTGCAAAAGTTCGTAGCGCAGGCAGGGCTGCAGTGGCATCGAGTCAAGCCAAGCAGTGTTGAAAGCGCCGCAAAGTAGAAATTGTTGGCGGGCAGTTTGAAATTGAATTCGCTTCGAAATATAAATCAAAGTCTGGTTTTTTCGCCTTTCGCAGTGTTGTTTCATTTTATTAGGGCTAAATTTGTAGTCGGCGATTTTTGGGTTTATTTTTGAGTTAAAATACATACAGTTTTGCGATTCGATGCTAGTCCTTTTTTGTGGACTGTTTTGAAACTGGTGTTCTCTTCTTTTTGTTTACAATAATAAGAGTAATAATATATGATGCGCTGTCTTCATCAGTTAGATTTGAACTACTTAATATGTATGAATCGTGGGCAGTAAAACAAAGATAAACATTTGATGATAACAAAATTCATAAAAGATCAGTTCCGGTCAATTATTAGAAATGAAATTCACTAATTGTATTTATATATATATATTTGTGTATGTATATATGAATAGAATATGTGTAAGCTTTCAATTTAATTTTTTCTTTCTAATTTGCAGCTGAAACTCGCCTCATCTTTCGGCAGATATAAGGAATTCAGTTATTAAATATAAATATTGTTATATTACGTTTGCGTCTATTGCAGTTTTTATTTTTATTGTTGATTATTATTTTAGTTGCTCGAACTTGATTGAATATAAAATAATTTGGATTAACTTGTAGCATTTTTTCTACTATAATTTGACTAACATTTGCAACCGCGATTTCAACTTTCATCTTGTTAGAATGCATCATCATCATCATATATTAATGTGTTGTTCGATTTTTGTATAATTTTTTTTGTAGTTTTTTTTTTTTTGTTTTGTAGATTTTATATGGATAATATTAATTTTTTTTGTATTTTCTTTTAAGGTTTTTTGTTTTCGTTTTTTTTCTTTTTAGCTCTTTGCGAATAAATATAGAAGTGATATACATATATAGAGTGTGGTTGGTTATGCAATTGGATGTTCTAATCCTCATCGTCCTCAGATTCGGCTTCCTGTAGCCAAGTCAACCAGGCATTCACTTGGAAAAGCGCTGAGCCCTTGCCGGGATATTTGTCAGAAATCTCCTCCTTCCATAAAACGAATGCCTCCTCCTCGATTATTTCGGAATCGTACAGATATTTGAACCAACGACAAAGCATGCCTAACAAAGATGTTAAAAGTAATTGTTAATACCATATTAGAAAACAACGATCTCGAAGATTCACTTACCTTTGGGGAAATTCTCATTATAGCAGAAAAGCTGCAGGGCATACAGTGCCATCAGTTGCAATTCGTTTTGCCCGAGGAAAGTCTGCAGCATTTGACTGTACGTTTCCAGCATTGCCTGCTCCTTCTGTGTGACAGACTTTTCGGGATGCTCCTTCGGGTCCATGTTGCTGGCCAGCGTTGTTTCCTTGGTGATGTATTTGACAACGACAGTCATAAGAGCCTGTATGAATCCGGGATCCTTGTAGTACTTGTGATCGACATGACCCTTAATCCATTTATAGAAATTGGTCGGATTTGGATCGCTCTGCAGCTGCTTCAACATTTCGGCTTGCACCTTGAGCAACGGATAGAGGAACGATAGCTGACGGTCCTCGAGTATTTCTGCCAAACGCTCCTTGTTGCGATCCACCTCCTGCAGGCTATTGATCAATTCAATTTTACCGGCACGGAATTTCTCCTCTAGCGCATCCTTGCCAATTGTCTTGTGCAGCTGCTGCAGCACCAGCAGGAACAGTGGATAGTGCTGACCATTGTCCGTATAATTGGCAATATCGTTTAGTTTAATCAAAGCCGGTTCGCAGACCGCCTTACTTAGCACAGATGCCACAAGGGCCGTTATTCTCGGATTTAGTGCCTCACGTTCGTTCATCTTGTTCACCAGCTGCTTGAAGATCTCAACAATGACATTCGGCTTGACGTTGGACTGTTTGCGCAATGTCTGCAGGAAACGAACGACACGTTCCAAGTACACATCGTTCACACGGTCCAACACTTCCATCAAGAGATTGAGACAAACATCCTTCAGTGCCTTCTCGGGCAGTTTCAGCTCAAGGAACCCGTCCACCAGCTGTGTAAATTTATCTGGCTTTGTTGTTGGTCCATTTTCGGTTGTTTCCTCCGCAGCCGCAGCTGTCGTTTCGCCCTCCTCAGTAGGCACTACAACATCGATATCTTCTTCATTCTCCTCCTCGTCGTAGTAGAACTTCTCCTTGAAATAGACCGTAGCCTTCTTTTGCAACTCCTCCTTGCTTGGTCCCTTGTCCTTCTTTTGTTGTTTGCTGTTCGAATTGACACCAGCTGCGCCTGCACCAGTTCCGGAACCAGTTGGTGTTGTAGGCCGCTCAGTAGCGCCGTTCTTTGCACCACCCTGCAGCTGATCCTTGCCCTCACCGGCTGCCGTCTTCTTATCTCCGCCAAGCTCAGCAGTACCCTGTCCCGCTGTGCTGAAATTGGGTGACGACGATGTTGCCTTGAGGCTCTTCTCCGTCTGCTGTGCATTGTGCAGCGTACGATTCTCCATTACATACTCAGACGATGGTGTGGACGATGGACGTACTGGATTATTGATTAGATGTGAAGTGGGGGTTGCAAGCAGCGGATAATGCGAATTGGATAGCTGCGATGATGATTGCTGCTGCTGCGACGAACTGCCGCTTGGTGGCGTGGAAATAGGCAGCATGGTCGGGAACTTTTGATTCTGTGTGGCTGCACGGAACAGCAACGAATTGGCTGCCGGTCGCATTTGTAGATTCTCCACGGAATCCTGATTTGTTGTGATCAAATTGCGTTTGAAACGTGGCGCCAACTCTTTACTGCCCAGAAGCATTTGATTGCCTCCGTACTGGCCATCGTTGTTACGATCGTTGTTGTTTCTATGCGAACCGCTGCCTCCGCCGCCGACGCCACGAGAATCATCACGATTGCCGCCGCTACCGCCGCCATTACCGCCTCCGTTTTGGTTATTGTGTTTGTTGTAGCGATTGTTATAGTTGCCACCGTCTCTGCCGCCACCGCTGCCGCTGTTACCGCCATCTCGATCACGATTACGATCGCGATTGTTGTACTGACGATTGTCGCGATCACGATCCCGATTGTTGCTGCTGGTGGCGAATCTGTAAGGCAGAAATTAATCAGTATCTGTATAACGAAAATCCCTGCAAGGCTTTTCCTTTTTATTACTACTTACGGTGATACAATGGGTGATGCTCCTGTCACACTGAGGCCGCTAAACATATCATTATAGCCGCCCGGTTGTATATTAAGATGGAAACGATTCATCCAGCTGTCGCCGTCGCGATCATTATTGCGCATATCGCGATTACGATTGGCGAATGGTGTACGGATTATTGAGTCATCGTCCGAGCGTATTTGCTTTATCGGTACCGGACCCTCGGCACTGCCGCCAACCTTGCGTGGTATCCATTGATTCTGGCGGAGCTCGATGACATCCTTTAGCATGAAGCGTATCCTTGGTGGATATTCAGTTGACTTTGAACGACGGTCCAATTTCTCAAAGTACTGGTTCATCAGCTCTTTGCCCTGTTCTGAATCCAAATTCTTGCCGCAAGTCTTGAGCAATTGAGCCAGGCATTCCATGTCCTCGCACATTTCCTGCGCACTGGCCGTACGTTTCTTCTTCTTATCCAATAGCTCCATAATGCAGGCATGCAATACATTCTTGGAGAGCATATCCAACTTATTGAGCTCACCGATAAACTTGACATTGCCCAGCATACGTTGTTTCGCCAAATGGCGTCGCTCCTCCTCGTCGGCCTCATTCTCTGGCGGCGGACGATTATCGTTTGCCTCGTCACGCTTGAGACGATTATTGAACTTGTCGCGACAGACGGCGATCAGAAGGCGCAAGAAAGTGCAAGAATTGTTGGGTTCCTTTTCAAATGACGGCGCTTCCTCGGACAGACGCTTACAGAGCTGCGCATACATAGACGAGTACTTTGGCTCGTCCAAGGCTTTATCAAAGATTAACAAAATAACTCCATTCAGTATTACAATCGAATTGAGGTCAAGTTTTAGCAATTCATCGCTTAGCTCTTGGAACTTTTCGGGCGTCAATTTGTTCAAAATGCCACGGACACGTCGGAAAACTGCATCGTTCTTCTCGCTCTGTGTAAGTCCATGCTGTGGTCGCAACGATGGCGGTATCCAGCGTCCAGTTATGGGCTGCAGTTGCTGTGCCGATGAGGCTGCAGACGACGATGACGCTGGTGGCGGAGTCACTGACTTGACTGCTGCAACTTGTTGCTGCTGCTGCTGATGATGGTGTTGCTGTTGTTGTTGCTGCTGCTGCTGATGATGCTGCGACTGTTGTTGCTGCTCGCGATTCAGGGCAATATTTGTATCTCTGGCGTTGTTGCTATTATTATGCCTTAAGCTTTGACCACCACGCTCGTAGCCACCGGCGCTTCCGCTACCGCCGCCACCTCCTCCTGCTCCTCCACTGCCGCTATTATAGCGATTGCGCTCGAGACTGCCACCGTTGTAGCGTTGATGTGCCGGCGAATCGTCTCCGTAGCTATCCCGGTTGTCTCGATAATTGTCCCTATTATTGCTGGTATATTCGTCGCGATAGCGACCACTCAAGCTGTGACCATCATTTCCGCTACGATGCTGCTGCTGCTGTTGGGATCCGTAACTTGATTTATTTGGATTACCTCCTCCGCCGCCACCGCCCGATGCTGAGTTGTTACCGCTGCCGCTGCTGCTGTTGTTGCCGTAATGCTGACGTTGCTGCTGTCCGACGCCACTGTTGCCATTGCCATTGGCTGTCTCGTAGCGTGAGCTGCCGCTGCCGCCGCTGCTGCTGCTGTTGTTGTGGTGGGAGCGATAGTTGCTGCCCGAATTTGAGTTTAGATTGCGTTGATTATAGCTGCCGCCATCGGAGTTCGTGTGATAGCTATTGCGACTACCACGATGGACTCCAAAACCACTGCCGTTATACGATGAGGAGCTGTTGCCTTCAACGTTGTTGCTCAACTCTCGCGAGGCTCCTCCGTTGCTGATGTTGTTGTTGTTTACGCCTGCACCCAAAATGTCACTATTTTTATTATAGTAACGCGACGACGACGAATCGTTTTGATATGATCGCCGAGGTCTTGGGCTTAGCTCCGAATCGTGTTGACGAATTTTGACGGAATTTTTATTATATCCAGTGGAGTAGTGTCCGCTTGGGCCACCAATTGATCCAGATCCGCCAAGGCCGACTCCTCCTCCGACTACGCCAACTCTGCCTTCACCAGATACACCTGACTGTCCTAGACCAGATGCGCCGCCACTTGCACGGTTACCGTTGCGTCCACCCAATAGGGATTCGTTGTTGCCACCGGAATTACCAGATTTATTGGCACGATAGTTACCGCCACCGCCGCCGCCTTGATGATTCGATGATGGTGATGAACCCTTATCGATTTTAAACAAATTCTTGAGATTATTGAACGTATCGGTTGCAGTGGTTATAGGCAATAGATTTGGGCTTGTATTGAGCAGAGTTTTTTGTCCAATCGACGCCGTTGTTTGTGGTGTGGGTGGTGTTTGGCCTCCTCCTGCGATGGCGTTGCTGCTGCTGGTGCCACTGGTGACGCCTAGGACGGCGCCGCCGCCTCCACCGCCTCGATTGGTCAATTGATCGTAATTGCGCTCGATAATATCGTTTGGTTGTGCCGTTATTACCAGTCGCAAATCGTTGACGCCGCCGCCGATGCTCGTCGTGTCACCGGTACTGGTGCCTCCCTCAATGGTGATCGTTTTGCCGCACCGAAACTGATCTATGATGACGCCTGCCTGATGCCCGTTGCTTGTACCGTTAGCCCAACGTTGCGGACTATCGTCGTAAGTGTGCAAAAGGGGAGCGGCGTCGTACGTTGATAGTGGAATGGTGATAACTTTTCTTTATCGACTCGGGAGCGAAATAAATCTTCTCTTCCTCTCTCTCCTTCGTTCTTTGTGTCTCACTCAAGCTTCACACGTTCGTTAGATGCGTATAAAGGCTTGCAGTCTCTCTTTATTCACTCTCTGTGGCTTGTCCGGGATTGGGTTCTCTTGTAGAGCTCTGTTAGTTAACGGGTGCTTCTGTTGATCAGATCAAGAAGCTCTCCCTCTCTCTATCTCGTTACGTTACTGAGCACTACACACGCGTAATAAAAACAGAAATTTCGAATTACACACACAGACACACGCACAGACAGAGACACACACACAAAATAAATCAGTATATATCTGAATATATATGTATATATTCTATATAGAGTTTCAAGCGCTGGTTAACGGTGATGGAGCTCCCTTCGGTTGCTTTGTCCTTTTAGTCGCTTCTCGTCTCTGCTTCTTCCAAGTTTCTGCGTGAGCTGCGTGCGCTTTTTCGGGTTATGTAATTTGTAGTAGATTATATAGATTCCTGCCTTAATCGGATCGATTAGCCGTTCTCCGTTATGCTTGCCGTACTCTTATAGGAATCCTGTTAAAAGAGAAAGAAGCGATGCCGAAAAAACTAATTAAAATTGAGGTTTGGGTGTACACAAAAATCTAGACAAGACAAAGTATTTTATATGGATATATATATATATATAGATATACATATATATTCAGTACAGACGGTGTACTGACAAATATCCAAATGATAACTGTGCGTTAAATCTCAGCAAATTGTTGTTTATGCATTGCTACGGCTACGAGCAACGGAAGCCAACAATGAAAAATCATACTTTTTTCCTTGTTTTTTTTTTTTTTAATTTGCAAAACTTCAGTTTTGTTCTGATATCATCGATACACTAACAACAAAACAAATGAGTAATGCGGACAGCTGTTGAAAGCAGACGTGAGTAACTCTCAAAGCTCGGCTTGAAACAACTTGTATGAGTGTGTGTACACTTTTAGATAACGGTGCTTTGCTAAACCAGCACTATTGACAAGCATAAAAAACTGGAATTTTAATGAAAATAACCTCGCAAAACACCTTCAAGTTTATTTCACTTTTCCCCCACACACGACAACGACGCGAGGCGCAATTGAGCGCCACACACACACAAGCAAGCTCAAACAACTACAGCGTTCTCACTCATCTTGGGGAAATAGATGTACGTGCGAGCGTGCATGCGTGTGTGTAGCTGCGCGCGACAGAGTTGCCGCCGTCTTGCGGGCACAATTATAATGCGCAGCTGAACTGCACCTATTATAATTTTATACATATATATATATGTGTGTGTATAACTGCAATTACTTTAAAGGTGCTCAATCAATATTAATATAGCCTTAATGCACTTAAATTCAATTTGATCTCTACGGTGTGTGTGTGTGTGTATGTGTGAGAGAGACTGGGCAACTCTTTCAGGTCGTTCGCTTTTGTTCTTTGTTGGACTGTTCCTTTGTTCACGCGCGCGGCGTGCTCCTATCTCTCTCTCGCTTCTGTCTCTCTCGTGTGCCCAAAAGATTGAACTCCTCTCTATATACAAAATCAAACTGGGATGTGGATGCTCACGTATCTGGCACACTAGAATATATGTATGTATGCGTCTGTGGCTGCGTGTACGTGCATGTACCCATGTATTTCCGATGAAAATGTACTCATTTTGCTAGACGCTGCTACTGCGCACAAGCGCGCGAATTTATAAGTGTCAGTGTCCTTTTGCTGCCCGCGTGTGTTTGTGTGTGTGAGTGTCTGTCTATGTATTAGGGTTTATGGCCTCTGCCTCTGCTAGAGCTCTCGTTAAGTTTGCCGTCGCCGTTTGCGTTCTGCGCCATCGAATTAAAGTCTCTTGACCCCAATAAAATGTACTAAATGGGTGCGTCGTCGTATTGTTGTTGATTAGCGAGAGTGCTGCGCTTAGTACGAATAAAATGTGAATCACATTTGCTTACGAAAAGTTTTGAGTGTTTACTGAATAATTTGAGTAAAAATAGAGTCCTAACCTGTTTCTGTGAATTAGAAATGCATAGGGGAAATACATGCAGATACACACACACACGCAAATACATACATTCATATTTATCTAGCCCCACAATCAACCCTGAGACAGTTCTACATGTAATTATATGCACAGAGTACATAAGCATGTATTTGCTGCCTTGGTTGCAACTTAATATATTTTCTAAACACCCCCAAATGTAAAACCACCCCAAAAGCAAGAGCGCATACTGCCTGCCTGCCTCCCTCTAAGCGTTGCAGCGCAAAGACATCGACGACCCCGACCCCGGACCCGGGCCGAGCAAAACCGACGCGACGCAACCGACCGCTGCCGCCGCTAAGAGACCCAGTTGTGGATGATTTTGACCTCAATTCAAGTGAGTCGAGTTGTACACAAGCGCCAAGACAAGCAAATCCCACTAGAACTAACCCATGCTCTTTCCAATGACACATACCCACATAAGCTCAGACATAAATTATGAAATAATGTGGGCTTAGTTCAAATTCAATTGCTAGTGAAATATACTCAATCAAGTATGTATAGCAAGTAGCTATGCAAATTCGTGTACATTGAGTCGACTCAATCGTATGACCCCGCCTGTGGTTTCTCTCTCTCGTTCATCCATAACCCTCCATAGTGGCCTGTACTCAATAGACCTTGCAACTTTTCTTCCTACACAATGCTTTCGTCATAGAATCGAACAAAGTGCACATTTAACTCAATACATACACACACAGGCATGCATATGTATGCGGCACATACATTTCAAGTATTTTGTGTGCACATGTGCGTGTGTGTGAACGCGTGTGGCTGTTTCGAAGATAATAGCGTACACGGAAAATCAAAATGAAGCTGCACTGAAAGCGAATCGAAAAACTCAACTTTACGAAGAGATGAGGGTAGAGAGGTGAGAGGAAAGCAACGTGCAGCAGCAGCGGCAGCAACGTCAACAGCATTGAGTTTTTCCGCTGTGTGTGCCGCCGCCATTTTGTTTGCTGGCACTTGACGTTGCTGCTGCTGCTGCTGCCGCCGCTGCTGCTCTTCTCACTCTATCTATCTATGTACTGTACTGTATACATATACACACATACATGCATACACACACATTTCTTTGTATTTTGAGTGAATCATTTTTGGATTTCTTTGTTAATTTCATGCAGCGCATTTTCGTTTTTCTTTCACCTTAATTATACAAATTTACACGGAAAAGGCTACAACACTTTTGCATATTTCACTTTTATTGATTTCAGCTTCAATTCCGCTGAGTGCTAAAAGAAACGAGGACGTTCATATGTAGGTAAGTGTGTGTGTGTGTATGTCAATTGTACGTTTTCTCTCAATTATGGAAAAATGTAATATGCTTTATTTTTTTGTCTTTTCCGCAACTTAATTCACTTTATAATTTAATTCATATAAATTTACACACTTTTTTTTATAAAATAAGGCACTTAGCGCCTACTTTCTCTAACTGTATTGTACTAACCTCTATAAATTACTAAATTTCAGTATGGCAAACTCTTTTTGTGCATGCACAAAGCGAAATTACTATACCAGTGCTGCAAAACTGAATGAAGTCGTTCTTCAACACGACCATATGGAAAGCTAAGTTAACATAACGCTGAAATGTTATTAGCACTTACAGAGAAATGCTAACGAATGCGGTGAATGTCCACTGTTAAACTTAACATAACGTTAGGCATAATATATCGATATACTTTTTAAAAATGCCACTTATCGACCGACTTCCAGCTCCAAATGTAAAGCTGTCGGCTTGCACAACAATTTTCAATTTAGATCTTAATTAAATATTGAATTTCTGTATCAAAATGCGTTTAACAAACGTTCTCTTTAAGAAAGTGAAGAGCAAGTAAGTACCTAGCATGGATTTTAATGCTGTGAAACACCTAATACTTTGTTTTGCAGGCGTATCATGGTGTTGCTGGAAAGCGTGGTCAGCGGACACCAATTCAATGCCTTTCGCGATCGTCTTGCGGATAAGATCGAAGTAGTGCGGTTTGATCCATATAGTAAGCTTATCGCAAATGCGTGTATGACAAACGTATCTAAATATTTAATATATTTTGCAGTTCAAATAGACAGTTTGTATCGCGAGCGTAAGAGAATTCGCAGCGCCTAAGAGGAATCTCCTAGTTGAATCCCGCGACTTGTTTTCTTTTGTTCATATAACGTAATTTAAGTGATTGAAGCCCATAGAAGTGCTTGTTAGAAGATCAAATGGATTATAAATTGGTTTGACTAGCGACTATATAAAGTTTATTAACAAACAGATTTGCATGGATCTTCGCCTATTTTTATGCTATGTTGGAAAACTGATCCACAGCTCGCATAAATTACAAAATGTTATACATCGCTTAATTCTCATTTCTTAGAAATTGTGCTCACTTAAAGGGCTTCTCGGTCATGAGCAGACCGTGCTCCCAGAGCGCTGTGGCTACCTCGACACGACGCTCTGCATTGCGCAGCGGCAGACTGGCGATCTTCAGGTAGTTGGGATATGCCTTGATAAGGGACTCGACGGCGGCGGCTTCGGTGGGCTGAATCTCCATGTAGTTGACCTCATACTTGCAATACTCCAAGGCATTGTCCACATAGTAGTAGACACGCAGACTAGACTCTTCGGCAACGAGACGCAATACGTTGGCGCGCAGTAGACGCACACGAGTCTGATCTGTCAGCTCGTAGTCCGCCAGGCAATTACCTTGCTTATCGGTCTGGCTGCGCGAGCCAAACACTGTGCGTTTCTTCTCTTCGGGCAACACAACTGGAGGTAGTGCCTCGTGCTGGAAACGCTTGGCCAACTGATCAACAGCTGCATCGATCTGCGTCTCCGAGGGCACCAGATATTGCTGCACCAGGCGAGTCACTTCGCCAATCAGTTGCTTTCGCTTCTCAGTCTGCTGACCACCGTGTGCCAGTCCCAGATGATGCCAGGTATGCAGAGGGAGTCCACGACGCAGGCTCAAATGATGCTTGATAGCATTCTCCATAACAGAGGGCATCAGTTTCTCTATAAGATTAGCATAGGCCTGTTGCTGATACACACTCAGCGTGATGTGTAGTGAATGTTGCTTCTGCTCCGTGACCGCCTGATGCACGGTGCCGCGGGGGAAATAGAGTATGTCGCCCGGCTCGAGGACGGCATCAAAAATGGGTTTACCAAGCTGTTCCTGCTTGTAATTGCCCGACGAGTGCCGACCAAGCACATCACTGGGCAGGGGTGGTGTATAAAGACGCCAGCGTTTGCGTCCCTCGATCTGCAGCACAAAGGCTTCAATATCATCATAGTGCGGTGCAAATCCCTGACTATTCGGTGGCGTCAAATAGACATTGGCACCGACCAGACAATGAAAGTATTCCTGCAGCACAGTGCACACCTGACGCAATCCACTTAGATACGTGCTCGGATTAAGTATACGAATGCTGCAGCCATCGCCGTAGTAGCCCCACACAGTGGGCGGCATGGCACGTCCATCGGGATTATGTGTCTGTCGCTCGCCATTCACGTAGCTAGTCACATCGATATTTGTAGTGAACTCCAGATGATTGCGTATGAGCATCTCGTCGATCATCTTGAACGAAATGAGCTGCGAGAAATACTGTGAACGCTTGCGCTGCACCTGGCAGGCGTTCTTCTCCCAATACTGAGTATAAAATGTATCCGGTGTAACCGGGTTGAGCAACCAGAGCAATACACGCTTGCCCTCCTCAAGGCTATTCTGCAAGTGCACCTCCTTCTTGGGCATCTGTTCCAGTACGTTTTCCAGCTTATGTTTTGGCTCCGTCTCCTGTGGAGTCTTGAGGCTTCGACGAGGTGCAGCGACAGCTGCGTTTTTCTGCTTTTGTGGTAGTGGTTCACTTCTTCGGGGCAACGGGCAGGATTTGACTGCCTGCGAGCCGGTCGCCATATTGTCCGCCATTTTACTGCGGACTCCGGTCGTCTTGGGCTCCGTTTTACGTGGTAATGGACATGATTTAACTGCAGTCTCTGCCTTGGGACGAACCAGTGGACATGATGGCGCCTTCTGCCGCTGTTGCTTTGCAGCAGTGGGTTTCTCATTGTTGTTGTTGTTATTATTCAAATCGGAAGAAGCTTCAACGTTTTTACGCTTCGGTGCGGCCTTGCGCTGCACTGGCGGTGGCGTAGGCATTTTTTCTGGGCTGCTGCTACTGGAGTTGGGTGTGAACTCCTCGCTGAACTGATCGCTACGAGCAGTGCTGTCGTCTTCGGCATCGTCGCTGTTGCTAATGCTGTGATCGCCGACGCCGTTGCCGCTGACGCTGCCACCATCGCCGCTTCGGCTGCCGTCATCGTTGTTATTGCCGCTGCTGTCCTCGTCGTCGTCGTCTTTGTCGCTATAATAGTCGTCGCTGCTACCGCGGTTGTCCGAGTCGTGGCTATCGCCAGACCCATCGGAGCAATTGCCACAGTCGCCGCTGATCGAATCATCATCGCTCGAGTCATAAGTTTGCTCGGTCGTATCCATTCCACATGTTTGCTCGCTAGAATCGTCTTCATAGCTGCTGCCGCAGGAACCACTGTCCGCTCTGCTACACATTTTGCCTGCGTTTGACTCTTTTTCTTTTTTCACCTGCTGCACGCCATTTTGACGTTTAATGACAGTCCCGTTATTTCTCTTTGCATTTGTCCTTTTTGAAGTTTTCGTTGACGTCTTCTTTGGTACTTGATTTTTGCTATAAGCTGTATACGCTGACAGCTCTTCAGACATTTTGATTCGATAAAGTGCGTTTTAAATTGATAATATTTTTATATTTTGCAGCAAATACAAAAACCTAGTGTAAATATTGAATGCAATTCTCTGCTGACGCCGTCACATGTGCTCGGCATGCCGCCTATTTAAATAGCCAGTGCAACTATCGATATCCCATATCGATGGTTGTGTTACTCACATCGATATATCGCACAGCTGTTTGTTCCATTCTCACCTATTTCACTTCTTTGTTCTATTGTTTATGTTCTTGTTCTTATGCTTGTGCTCATTTCTGTGTTGAAAACAGTAAACAACTTATATTATTAAACAAAATGAGCGACGATAGTAAAAATATTCTGCAATTTGCACCCCTTGAGTCGTTTGTGTCGCCTACGTTTTGGCATAAATTGGCTGAGCTCAAATTGGATTACGATCGACTCTCGGATACAGAGCGCTCTATATTTGGCCATTATACAAATCGCAAGGCGTCTGCCTGTCTGCTCGAAGTAGACTACAGCGCATATAATAGGTAGGGATGGGGTAGGGTTGGGGGGCGTATAGCTATAAAATGGAACAAAATTAACATATCGATTCCACACAGTGCGGCGCAACCACCGAAATTCTGTCATGCCTCCATTGGAAAAATCTACAACAAAAACACAATCGAAGAGTTCAAGAACCTGGACAAGACGGCGCTGTTGGCCGATGAGGGTCGACAACTGTTGGCCGACATGAGCAATGGCCGTGTGCAGGCCGATCCAAGTCTTTTGGCACGTTTCTTTGTGCTCTCGTTCGCCGATCTCAAAAGCCACAGTTACTACTATTGGTTTGCCTTCCCGTGTCCTCTAACGCCTGTGCTACAATTACAATGCAATCCACAGCGTCTGCGTGAGCTGCCCAATGATGGTGCCTACGTGGAAGCTATTCGTACGCTGCCGGTGGAAAAGCAAAACTTTTTCATATTGTATGAGCAGGAAACGGTGTGTCAGATACGCAGTTTGAGTGAATTTAAATTGGAAGAGTCACCGCATTATCTTTACTGCTTTGCCGATCCCAGCGAGTATGAGAATCCAGCTTGGTTAATGCGCAATTATGTTGCCTTTCTGCTGCAGCTCTGGTAAGGCAAACACACGCCACACTCTCAGAGCACCAGATGTCACTCGAGCTTAAATCTCTCTCTCTCTCTCTCTCTTCTTAGCCCCACGCTGGTGGGCAAAACACTCAAGTTTCTGGGCCTGCGCTACGATCAGCAGCAGCAATTGGATGGCAGTTTGTTGTGGCAAGTGCAGCAGACGGAGTCATGCGACTATTCGAGGCTGCAGTTCGTGGGGTGGGAACCCAATCGCAATAAGCAAATGCGACCGCGTTTCGTGAGCATGCGCGACAGCATGGACCCAGCCAAGTAAGGCAACGCCAACGCTATCAACAGCTCATTGGATTAACTAATAGCTGCTTCTCACTTGCAGATTGGCCGAGAACTCGGTGAATCTGAATCTAAAGCTAATGAAGTGGCGTCTGGTGCCCGAACTGAATCTGGATGTGCTGGCGCAAACCAAGTGCCTACTCTTTGGTGCCGGCACGCTCGGCTGTGCAGTTGCTCGCAATTTGCTGGTAAGAAATCACTTAGAGCACTGCTAGTTGTAGCTATACGCCTTATATATACCTCCCGCAGTCCTGGGGCTTCAAGCACATCACGTTGCTGGACAACGGCATTGTGGGCTACTCGAATCCCGTGCGGCAGAACCTCTACACGCATGCGGATGCCGTGAGTGGCAACCGCATGAAGGCCACAACGGCTGCGGAACGCCTGCTGGAGATCAATCCGAGTGCAGTGACCGAGGGTCATGTGCTGCAGATACCCATGCCGGGACACACCATAGGCGAATCGTTGCGTGTGCAAACGGAGCAGCATTTGCAACTGATCGAGGAGAAAGTGCGCACCCACGACGTCATTTTTTTGCTCACGGACTCGCGCGAAAGTCGCTGGTTGCCCACACTGCTGGGTGCAGTGCATCAGAAGGTTGCTGTCTATGTTAAACACAATTTACTCAAGTGTCCTAAACTGTTTTTTCTACATTCTCCCATAGATTGTCATCAATGCTGCGCTGGGTTTCGATAGTTACCTGGTCATGCGGCATGGCAGCACGCACGCGCAGATCGGGGATGCAGGAGAAGCATGCAAGGAGATTGCCGGCTTGAAGTGTATACCAGGTCAGCAACTGGGCTGTTATTTCTGCAATGATGTCACCGCACCAGGCAATGTAAGTGAAGTTAAGCAGCTAAGATAGCTAGAGAAGCACTTGACCACCCGATCAGTCCGATAACTACGAAATCTTTTGGCAAATAATTCAGACTTTATGGCGTAACGTATCGCACGGTTAATATATAATTAGGCACACTCGTAATCATGTCGCGAATACTTCTCGAAGCCTGTGCATAATGGATCTCCGGTTTGCACATGATCCACGCCGGTTATTTGAACGACCAGGCCATTGATGGCCGTAACCTTGAAGCCAACCAGATTCATCATAGCGTTGGGCGTGCGCCAGTTGAAGCTAAAGAAATTGTAGCCATCCACGGCGGTTAAAACTTCTCGTTCCGTAAAGGCCAAGGCCAATTTGAATTGTTGATTAAGGACGAAGGGGAAACCGCCGTGACGCTCCTCAGTGCCGAATCTGGAGAGGAATAGAGCAGTTACAATAGATGCAGGGTAGTGAAGTGTTACACTTACTCAAATTTGTTGTTCATGGAGTTCCTGACGACACACTTCTCATCGAATCGCACACTGAAATGCAGCTCCTCACGCTTCGAGTCCGTCTCCATGAACTTGATGATAAACTGACCCCGCTTGTTCTCGAAACAACGCGCTGTCATCACAATCACATGGCCGGGACTAAAGAGTATGGGCTGATCGTTGCTGAAGGCCTTGTAATAGTCCGAGGCATGTATGGCCGGCCATGGATTTGGAAAAACAGTGCGATGATCGACCTGTTTGATAACCTGTATCTGATCGCGTATCTCGACTGTGCGTATCGCTCCCAGCGGCATGCGATATTGGAATTTACAAAACTCGCGACTATTGATCGAAATGTGGAACGCATCTTCGCATGCCAAGATATAGACCATAAAGAACTCCCCGCTAACAATCGGATTGGGCAGCGTTATGTTGTCCATCACCTTGGTTTCCTCCTCACCCCACACTCCATTGACGCGAGCATTACGCACGATGACATCGTTGCGAAAGTAACATGAAAATCGTAATCCCACGTCGGCCTCGGGATTCAGTGCGGACTTGGCGCTGCACAAGTTGATGTGGAATCTACAAGAATCGTTGTTGTTGTTGTTGTTATATGTTTATTCGACAAGACGAGTTAGTCATGCAGGCAAGAATGTAGTCTGATAAGAAAGGGGCCGCCACACCAAGGTTTAGTCATGCTTGCCTTGCCACCTGGACTCACCTGGACGCTCCATCAATGGTCTTTGCCACAATTTCCAGCACATGTCCGAATTCCAGTGGATGCGATAGATTGCCAGCGTATTCTGTTAACATTATGAACGTAGTTTGGATTAGATCTTTTCCGTTCGAGTTAAGATCGTAGGGCCTTCTTTTTTCGTCAGTTTATTATCGCGTTCCGTCGTCAACCCATCGACATTATCGGGCGAACGTTGAATAGCAAATAACACTCCGTTTTTCCGAAGTACACGGCGCATTTCTCTGAGTTGGTTATATTTGTATTTTTTATTTTTTGCTGATTACTTCGCTCATTCGAATTTTATCTAATCTGGCGCGGAGAGCCCCGGGCACAATACAAAAGCAACAAAGCCGCCTCCATTTGGCGTGTCCAATGCATTCTTGCTCACATGCACGTGTGTTTGTGCGTGTGTGTGTGTGTGAGTAAGTGTGCGTGTGTAGGTGTATTTAGTACTATTATTTAGCTTATTTTATAATTGTTTACCTGCCGCTCTCAGCTGGCTAACTTGGCTTACCAAATGTCGCTGGCTGCGTCATAGTTTTTGTGTTTGTCTTTCCCACGCGGAAAGCTTTAACGCCATACTGTGTAAGCTCTGAGTGCAAAGCTCTGCTCCCACTTTATCTCTGCACACAGCTCACTGTTAACTCAAGTCTCTCTCTTTCTCTGCTATTTACAGTCGCTGAAAGAGCGTACATTGGATCAACAGTGCACTGTTACGCGGCCGGGCGTCTCTAACATTGCAGCCAGCTATGCTGTGGAGCTTTTGGTTGCACTGCTGCAACATCCGCTGAGAGAGGCTGCGCCGGCGTACTACGCGCAGCGACAGGACGCTGGAGAAGCTCTGCCCGAGGGCTTGCTGGGTATCTTGCCGCACAGCATACGCGGTCAGCTGTGCAACTATGAGAACATACTGCCGGCCACACAGAAATTTGCGCAGTGCATCGCCTGCTCCGAGGTGGGTTTGACTAGCAATACCCTATAAATTTGTATAAATATATTTATTTTTGTATGTCTGTGTATTTCAGCGTGTGCTGCAAGCCTATCGCAGTGAGGGACACAAATTCCTGTTCAAAACATTCGAAACGGCAAAGTATCTGGAGGATTTGACGGGCATTTCGGAGTTTATGCGTCTCAATAGTGAGGTTTGTCTATCGAAACTATTGTGCATAAAGAGTAATAATAATATAATATTTCTTTTCTATTCGACAGATCATAGACTTTGATGACGATGATCAGTTTAATCTTTCCGATGAAGAAGCAGAGGATTAGCTCCAGAAATTGCATTTATATGTTTTCCCTTGTATGTCTATATCTTAAACCAAAAATATGTACTTTATATTGTGTGCCGTCTAGTTTTAAGCGAATTGTGTAATAACATTTATATAGATGTTGCTTGTATGCTTGAATGATAAGATTTTATGTATGGGACTTTCTTTCCAGAAATTTCTTGTATATAAAAAAGACATCTCTACAAATCGTTTATAATTGATTTTTGTTATAGATTTGTATGTAGAATTGTCAACAGAACCTTGTTTCGTATATATTTTTGTTAGATAAGCATTTAAAATGCTTTTGTTTTCGCCTGAATATAGGTTCGTAGAACCTGAAAAGGTGACTGCTTTAGAAGTGTTTTTGTTTTTCTTTCCTTCTTTTTCTTGACGACAACAACGCGTTACGCCAGATGTTGTTTTTCATTTGCTCATTATATTGATAATATATATTTGTGTAAAATGTGTAATCCGAAAACAAACGCTACGAAGAATTCGTAGCATAAATCTTGACTGATAATTTATGCTAAAGAATTGAGTCGAGAGTTCATTACACTCAAGATAAGAATGCCGAAACGGAGAAATTGCCAGGTCAGGAGAGAGAAAAGGCTAAGAAAAGCGAGAAAGAGCTACTAAATCTTCGACATGCAGATGCGTGTGGTATTTGACTCGATTCTAGAAAAAATACGGATCAACACAAAAAAAAAAGAAACGCGACACTTGACACACATTTGTCAACATGCTGCCTGCTTGGCTTTTGACCCCCGGGCAAATATGTACGAGAACAACAACACTAACTACTAAAATCGCTTGAGTTTCGGTTCGACATCCCACTGTGATGTCTCCGCTTTCTTCTGCAAATATCGAGGAATCGCAGAGCGTCAACTAAGCAGGGTAACCCGACAGCCAGACACCCATTAAACTGTTTCTTTTAATAACTGTTTTGTGTTTATATTTAGCATAGATTAGATTACAGTCTCTAAACTGTAGATAAGGTGACGACTTCGATGAAGATCTTGATAAGCAATCAAGTACAATCGTATTTCATTTACTTGTTAATTGTTTTATAATAGAGCTGATTCCGATTGATATCTCGAATAAGCATAAACAACTTTTAAAAAAATATATACACCCTAGCCGCTTTTAGCTATTACAGGGTATCACAACAATAACAAACAGTCCGCATAATCAACAGACAACTCCATGGACCGCAGACAACAACAGAAATTCCCAACACAAACAACATTCAAAGCCGCAAGACGAAACGAAAGAGAAAAACAAAAGAAAACAACAACAGCCGCCTAGGCTGCTGCTGCTGCTCGCAATGCGAGTCGTTTTGAGCGCAAAGCGTCGCTTTGAGTGCTTTGCATTTCACTCATATTGCGTTTTGAGTGGAAATGATGTTTTGCATGGCCAACGGATTGCCATAAATTGGTGAAAGATACCTAAAACGGGCACACAAAGCAAGTGAACGCGCGTCCAATTGGTAGATCCAGTCAAAGAGCAGATCCTACGAATAGTGCATTTCCTATATATTACTATAAACGATACCATAAATCAATATAATAACAGTTATTAGTTTTAACAGTGAAAAAAGAGCAAACAAAATGGTGAGTAAAATAATATCCTTAAGGGGAAATTCAATTGCAGCCAATAAACTGTTGCAGTTGGGAATTTCCTTTGCAGTTTGTGTTGTTGTTGTTGTTGTTTTTGCTAGATTTTCACCCGGCCCTAACCTGTTGCGAAAGTTGTGTGCCAACTTGGCCGACGCTTTTGAACATTGCAAAATGTTTTCGAAAACGCTCTCACTTTGTTGTGCCACGCTCGAACCACACAAAAAAAAACAACAACAACAACAACTAAGAGTCGATTGCAAAAATTATGAGCTTAGGGGCATAATTGTCTATAAAAAAAACATTTTTAAGAGCTTGAAGACTTTTCGAAATTTCAATTTTCTCCCCGAGTGTTTTTTATATTATTATTTTCTCTTTGTTTAATATTTCCGCTCATTAAAAAGCACTAACTGCATAATAATTTCGGCTTAATGAGCTGCAAAAGTCTTTTTGCTTCTCTCGAGCTTCGAGAGACGATTGAAGCCAGTGTGGCATTTGCCGAGAAGTATGCAATAGAAAGTGATTCTTCCAGAAATTTTGTATTTCAATGGAGAAGGTATTAAAGAAAGTGAGGTGAGACTTTTATGCTTCTAATTTTGAAGAAGTTCCATTGAATTGTAGAAAAAATAAGTCTGTTTTTTAAATTTTGCAATTTATGGCATATAGTCTCCAATTTTGTGAGAAACCTACAATTATCAGCTTCATATCTTCATATTCGAGTGAAATAACATCAAAGTTCATTAATTCTCCAAGCTATTCTCAATTACCATATTTACCTATGCCTAAAGAAAAGACAAACAATTTGAAAACATAAAATCGGGAATTTCCGGCAAAAAATTTAAAAACAAATTGATAAATTCAAAATAAACAGAGATTGTCTCTTGGTGAAAGACCCGCTTCCAGTGGTTTTTCGAATTGAAATGACGCAAAAAGAAATAAACCTAATCTACATTTCGCAAGGTACTTTACGGCGAATTAATGTACAAATATTTATTGACGATCTGTATAGCTGTGTTCCATCTGCCCATGAATCCCATGCGTCAGCTCCAGGCGGCAATTGGATTCACAGAGAACGAACGCATTATCAGCAGCCTATATATAATATATGTTAAACGATTGCTTGATCGGGTCACAGCGTGTGCCTCCGAGTCGGACCGAGTCAAGCCGAGCGGGAACAGATGTTGCTTCGCTCCTGGCAACATCTCGGGGCAGCTCAGAGATCGCTCGTTAGTCGTAATGGGAGACAAATCTATGCTGATAAGATGCGACTTATTGTGGAGCTTATATATAATAGGTATTTAAGGAAAATATTTAGATTATAGATCCGACGGCTGTGGAATCAGTTGAGTCTCATCGTTTGCCCGAGAAATATAGCAGCCGATCGTGCGCATTATTCGCCAAGATTTGATTATCAGTTACAATTAATTAAAATTCAATCAAAGCCACTATACAGTCAGTAGATTATCAATCAATCTATTCTTAGTTGGGGTAATTTTCCATTGCCCTTTTTTGCAAAAAGGGTTGCTCGCAATGCCAAGTTCTAATTGAAAACGATCCCTCTAACCCATTCCCAACTCCCTCTCTCTCTCGCAATCAGGTTAATCAGAGCAAGTGTAAAATGGCATTGTCGAAAATCGACACTATCGATACGGAAGTCAATCAGGAGAAGTATCTACGCCAGGCTACGCAATACTATTGCGCACTGGAGAAGCCTCTGAAATACGGACCCGCGGTCGAGACGCTTGCCGATCTGATTGCGGCACTGAATCGCGAATTCGAGACGAACTATGTGAACATTGAGATGGTTAATCATCTGATGCTCGCCTATAAATCGAATCCGAAGGAATGGCGCAAGTACGCCAAGTTCGATCGTTATACCTATACCAGGAATCTCGTGGATGCCGGCAATGGCAAGTTCAATCTGCTGATCTTGTGCTGGGGCGAGGGTCACAGCTCGTCGGTGCACGATCATGCCGACTCGCATTGCTTCATGAAGATGTTGAAGGGAGATCTGCGCGAGAAACGCTATCAGTATCCCAATCGGCCTGGACAACAGCAGCAGCAGCCATCGCAGCCGGAACACGATTCGCATGGTGAGATCGATGATCGTGAACTTGTCGAGATCGGAGAGACACCGATTTGCGTGAATGACGTTGCCTATATCAATGGTAGGTTGCCTTACTCTTACTTTTTCAATGGGTTCGATCTCAATCTTCGCTCTCTCTCTCTCTCTTTGTCTCTTGTAGACAATCTCGGTCTGCATCGCGTGGAGAACCCCAGCCATTCGGACACCTCTGTCTCGCTGCATCTCTATTGTCCGCCCTTCGAGTCGTGCAGCGTGTTCCAGGACAATTGCAAGAAGACCAAGGCCAGGGTCACGTTCTGGAGCAAGTACGGTGTGCGTACCAAACTGAACGAGCAATAGAGTTTCAGTAAACCCGTAGAATTGGCTAAACCAGTTCTTCAAATTGCAAAATACACAACTATTTTTGTTATATATTGTTTAGGACTCTCGCTATTATTAGTTGTTTAGGGTAGTTAGTAACAAGCACTACAGATACACATACATACGCATATATATACAAATATATATATATATATATATACATATATAGCTCATCTACTATATAGCACGCAGTCTAAGCCTTAGCTTTACCAAAAATATACATCTACAATATTAAAGTTTTCGCAAACACGTTTTTTCTTCTAATCTTGATCAACGACCTGACCCTTCGGTCAATTGCCTATCATCTACGGACCGATTTCTGGGTTACCCACACGTGTATATATATGCTATACTTAGAACACCAACTATATAAGTGTTAAATACGCATATTAAACTAACTGTAATAGGATTAGAGTTATGCAATTGGATGTACTATAGATGTTTGTATGCATGTTCGATAAAAAATCAAATTTTTTTTTGCTAATTTTGCTGATTACGAAGAAATGTTCTTTTTGGCGCTCCACGATCCAGTGTTCGCTTAATCGACCTCATTAGATCCGGCAATAGATTGATATGCTTATCCACGCAGTTGCCCGTGCACACCTCGAACAGATGCCTGGAGCGGCTTAAATCATGCTCACTTGGATTCGATGGCAGCTTGGCGCGTACATCCGAGTTGCACTCCTATCAAGGTAAGAGAGGAGCGTATTAAATGCCTACGAAGTATGGACAACTATTTACGACTATTGTCATAATAAAGACTTCAGAAAAATATAATTTTAAGAGTTTTTGGGCTGATATGTATAGAACATAGGGGATTCTTAAGCTCGAAGAAACCATATCCTAAAATTACAAGAACTTTATAAAGAAAACCAATAAAATGTAAATGATTTCCTTAAAAAAAACCTAATGCAGAGAACTTTAGTCGCAAGTGACGTGTCTTGGATGGCAAAGTAGGTTAAACATAAATATGCGGTACGGGGAGGGTATTAGCTATCAGTTTAGGACTGATAGCGGCTGTAGCTAGGCATGAAAGACATGAGTCCGGTACGCCGACTGTTTCTAACTGAATACATATATGAAAATTGCTTCTAGAAATTGGTTTGAAGTAGGACTTTATCTACAGAACTGCGATATCTTTGATATATAAATTCCATTTTGGCTACTCACCCTTACACAGCCCTGCAGATTGCCCTGAAACTGACCCAATTCACTCTGCAAATAGTCCTGAGCATCCATGAGGGGCGTGGCGCATTTCTCGATACACCGCTGCACGCTGTCCAAAGATCCGCGCTCGTCGTCACAGCAGCCGGCGGCGCAGCGATGCATTGTGGACTTGACGGATGAGAGAGAGAGAGAGAGAGAGAGAGTCGATTGGAATGGCCCACAGAGAGAAATGGAGAATTACCTGCATGCGCCGCAGATGAGTGCGATACATGTCCTCGATCATGTCGCTGATGGCACCTTCGAGGCGGCGTTTCTGTTGTTCCACCATTAGATTTCGTTTAAAGAGTCGTACAAATTTAGAAAACTAAAGTTAGATATGAGAATATATATATCTTTCAAAACAGGTTTGTATATAATACGATCGCTTTTGATTGATTACAATAAGACAAACTGTTTATGAAACCGAAAAGCTAGGAAAAACAATTTCGATCAAGTACAGGTAATAAAATATAATAGATATTTCAAAAAAACTCTTCAATTTCTGTTACGGAAATCATATTTAACTTCATTTTATTGAACCTGTTCAATTCAACCACTATTGGGGTTTAGTTTGAAGCCAATACTTAAGTGATAATAACAATATATAAAGATTGATTTTCTGCCAAATTATAGAAAAATCGCCAACAATAATGAATTAGTTAGTTAGGTAAGTAAAGTGTAGACAATTGGTAAATGCAACGTGGGGCGGGTTCTACTACGAGTGATGCGGTATGGACTCTGGGCCTTTGGCAAGCACCGCTTTCATGGTTTTCATAAGGCTGGGTATCAGTCCAACATGTTTGTCGACACACTGAATCGCGCAACGTTCGAACTGATCGGTATATTTCGAGATTTGCTCCTCGCTGGGGCTGGGCGGCATTTTTACTTTCACATCATCGTTGCATTGCTGTGCGGCAAAAAACATATTCATCATTAACACATAAGAAGTCCAAGTCTAATAATAATCCTTGGTTTTCAAAATGCTCACCATGACGCAACGTTGGAGGCGCCCCTGAAATTCGCCCAGTTCGTGCTGCACGTAGTTCTGCGCTTGGGTCATGGGGGCCGAGCAACGATCGACGCAGCGCTGCACGCTGTCCACGCTTGATGTGCTGTCCTGGCAACACTTTGCGGCACACAAATGCATTTCTGTCTGTCATATTGGAATGGAAAACATAAAACATTTGAAACATGATGCGGCTAGAGGTTGTTGGCTGTTGCTTACCTGCATTTTACGCAGATGCGTTTTGTCCATGTCATCGATGAGCTCAGTTACGGCTGACTCGACACGTTGACGCTGTGCTTGTATCATTTTTTTGGATTTAATTTATTTAAAATCAACTACAATCTGATTTCGTAATATATAAAATAGAAAAACACAACCGGCGACAGCGTGTTTTGTAATTACCAATGATACTTATCGATATTTATGTGTCATCGATGGGCAAGTGCATGCGAATGTGTTTGCGATGTATTCGCTTACGTGACTATCGTAACAGCTGTTAACATCTCTAATAACAGCTGCAGTTCTGGCAGAAGAAGAAGAGCGTAATCAGGTGTAATTTATAAAAATTATTAATTAAAATTATGTCGCTGCTACACAAACTCTGCCGCGTTACAGTTCAGACCAATGTCTATGCACTGAGACGTCAACTATCGCTTACGCCGTACACATTTACAGCGAGCAGCAGCAGCAGCGGCGACCAGACAAGTCTGGGCGACGTGCAGGAGCCGGAAAGCAGCACAAGCAAAGGAGGTTTTGCGCGTGCATTCGAGAAGTACACAGCACCGCCGACGCCGGCCGAGGAGCCTGTGGACAATCAGAGCTTTGCCTCGCTGCTTCGTCAATCCAAATTCATTGATGTAAGTAACGGGGAGAACGACCACATGCAGGACCATGTTGTTTATGTAATCTTTGCAGCTGGGCAATGCCGATGGAAAAGTTGTTAGCGGCAAAATAATTCACGTTGTGGGCGACGATCTGTACATAGATTTCGGCTGGAAGTTTCACTGTGTCTGCACGCGCCCCTCGCGCAATGGCAGGTAAGTCTACTTGAGATACATATACGGATTGGGATTGATCCGCTTATTCCCGTCTTCCATAGCGACTACGTGCGCGGTGCACGCGTTCGCCTGCGCATCAAGGATCTGGAACTGTCCACTAAATTCCTGGGTTCAAGCAAGGATATAACCATACTGGAGGCCGATTGCCATTTGCTTGGACTTATCTCGACGCCCACGCGACAAGCCACAACCAGGCAGACGTCTCAGCAGACATTCTCCGCTCCCCGCATAGACACATTGTTATAAAAAAAAAATAAATTGTATTTCGTTACGTTGTAAACTGAAACACCTCATAGTGATGATTCAGCTCCTTGACCGTGTGCAGCCGAAAGCTGCTCGTGAGGGCGCCATTTGTCGTGGGCTCCACGAAGAAGATCCTTTTCGCGCGACTGTGCACCAGAGCCATGGCGCACATGAGGCAGGGCTCGCGTAGCAGATAAATATCATAGCCGGTGCATAGATATGGTCCATATTTGGCCAGATTGTCGGCTGAGCACGATAAAGTGGACGAATCCTCGGCTGGTGGCTGCTCACCGCGGCGTGGCAGTTCGGCGCCGCACTGCAAATCCTGCCAAGAATCGTTCTGCTGCATATACTCGTAATAGCTTAGGGGCAGACCACGAAGTGTGTTGTTAGCATGCGGTGCATCTGTTGCAAACTCAAGCGGGGATTGCCAGGCGCCGCCTCGCTGACTACGAGCCACATAATCCACCAACCACATGACGCAATGCTCATGCTGACTATCGCCTGTGCTGCCTGCAAGTGGTATAGGTTATTAGTTCGCTCCAACAGCTAACATAAAGTGAATCTCTTACCTGCAATTGCCACAATGCTGGGTTGACGCGGATCCACACAGATTCCAACGGGTTGGTCATGATTTAGATCCTTCGACAAGGTGCGCAACAGTTGCGCCATACGCTTGTGGAAGATGCGTTGACTGGCAGTGAAATTACTGCCACTGAGCAGAGATTCTGCATATTTATCCGGATGAAATTTACATGGCCAATATTTGATCATCTGCTCGTATTGGACGCGGAGCTTGGCGCTGCTGGCGGGCACGTCTACGACATTCACGTTGCGGCACAATGCGTCCAGCACATTGTCCGAGATCTTGTGCAGCTTTAGGTGCTGCTCCAGTGTATCCTCAATATCTGCCTTTGGGCATATCAGAACGTTTCTATCGTGAACACGCTTCAAATGTTGAAAATGTGGCAGTTTCTGGGCAAGCTCCTGTATGACGGCCTGCAACTGCTGCTTGGACTCCATTTGGCAACTGAGCACCTGAATGAGGTCGATATCCTTTTTGTAGTCATTAGATAGCACTGCTTTTATGTTAAAATTATCATCTATTTTCACTCTTTTTGTTGCGGGCGGTGACAAAATGTCCATGATTGAGTGGGAGGATGCAAACACACGCTAACAACATACTCAAATGGCTATGTTATTCTGGTTCCATTTAACAGCAGTTAATATAATCGATAATATCGATGTTGCGATTACATTCTGTGACAATGCATGCCTGGCAATTAAAATCAAATTCAAAATTTAAAAGTTCAAAATTGTGAAATATAACGCAATAAAAATATGTGGTACCTCCAAAAATTCATGTGCTGTGTTCATCTTTATTACGGCGTTCTTTTCATAAGTTTTTCGGGGTTGTTGCTAGGCATATTGGCTGGCATTTGGATATGGCTACTAGGTATTATAGAAAAATCAGAGTTCATCGCTCTTATTGCAGTCTTTATTCTCATTTTATATTGCTTTGGAAAACTTTTATTACTACTTGGTACTATAACTGTAAGTCTCGTTGAGTATGCAAGTCATGGTTTATTTAAATTTTAAAAATTCCCATAGCTCTGGTGCCCTCTGGTGTTAATGGCCTTCATAGTTAGTCTACATGCAATACTTGGTGTTAGTATCGGGATGGGTGTTTGGTTTTGGCAAGAATATATAACACTACCATATGTGTTGGGCCTTTACTATGTTATCCGTATGTTGAATTCAATGCAAGACTGTTTTCTCTTTTGATAAAATTGATTTTTTAGTTGAGTACTATCATCTCTGGATTGTTTTATCATATTGGAAAGTGTGCCGTAATTGCTGTCGACAAAATCCAGAAGAATTTCGTACAGTTTGCCGTAATCGATACCCACTTGTCAATCGTGTTTTGGTGAATTGAAGTAAGGAACCTCTACGTTTTCACCTTGTATGTGAATATAATTTTTTTGGGCAGAATAACGCAACGACCAGAGAAGACTGTATGCCTGTGGGTAACTTAACTTCTATTACAACATTTTTATAATTTTATTTCAGTGCAGATGTGAATCATCATCAGGCGATATGTGTATGGGAAATTATGCTGAGAAGAGTAATCTTGGATCCAGATCAATATGTACTTGGCATTATATGTGATCATTATCAAATGCATGTGTATAGAAAATCATAGAGAGAAGTGCAAGAAGTGTAATATATGTAGATATGTTAAATATACATGTCATATTTTTATTTGCATCAATCTACAGTATACAAATAAAACTGTAAAACTGTTGCAAATGGAAACACACACAATGTTTAGCAATTATTTAATAACGCGGGTTTTTGCATTTCGTCTGTTATCGATAATTGTTAACAGTAAACAGTTTCTTTAGAGTATAACAGTTCACGTAGGCTGTTAATCACTGATCACTTTTGCAATAACAGATCACTTAAGCAAATATCACATGAGTCTTACATTGCGTTAACATTTTGTTAACATTTTGCCTTATTATCCATTTAAATATTTTCTTATATGCCAAAAATAGTAACAACAAATTAGTGTCATAAAATAAATGTATATTAATAAAATCAAGCATCTAAAGAATTATAAATACAATGTTAAGTCCAGTGACAAAACCGACTGGTTGTAATTAGCGGGAGGCATCTGCCGATTTGAACTGTGTCTGGGGTGTTCACAGTGTTTCAGTTCGTGTTGAAACGTCGTGTGGGTGAGTCGTCGTTGCGTTCGTACTCGTGTCGCCGCCGTCCCCATCGCCGTTGCGTCGTTAAACGCGCGTGCGTGCAACGCTTTGGAAACGCATAAATGTATTATTATTGTGTGTGTGAGAGATTGTTTTTTATATGAATACAATCGCAAATAACGGTGCGGAGATGAAACTGAATAGTCCGCAAAGCGTCAATATTCAAGTCAGCAATTCGCTTTGATTGTTCAGACAGCTTAGCGCAAGAGGCAGGCCTAGACAACAAAGTTCAACCAGCCGGTTTAGTCATACGAAATTTCCGAGAACACTCTGAGAAACTGTGCGAACTCTACAAGTGTCCAATAAATAAACGTCACGAGAATTTCTATACGTCAAGTGAGCGATAGAGATAGAGAGATCCATCTAAACGCCAAGTCGAGTGTGCGGCTGAGTGTGGATTGCATGTGAGCGCGCGTGTGTGTTTCTCTCTGTGTCTGTGTGTGTGTGCGTGTGTGTGTTAACAGCTGTTAGACTGCAGCGCACGATTTGTCTGAATTGCTGCGTACTTATTAAGTATTTGCTCGCTGGGCAAAAAAGCTTGAGATAAGATATAACTAAAGACGGTACTAAAAAAAGAAAAAACCCGAGCAAGTGAAGGAAGCACTGTGTGTGTGTGTGTGCACCGTATTTGTGTGTTTATCTTATCGGCCTGGCCATTGATTGGGGGACGGGGGCTTTTTTTGCCTTAGCCAGAAACAATGTCGGGTGAAGTCATTTGCGCAACGTTGCGACGACTAAGCAAGAGCCACAGCCAGAGCCAAAGCCAATGGGCAAGCAGAGTCGGCGCCGTCGTCGCTGCCGCCAACTATCTCTAGATACCATAACGACGATATCTTTTAGTGCGAAAAAGTGCGGAAAAACCAGACGGGCAATCTTTGGCTAAATTTGGACGCGCACACACAAAATACCAAACAAGGCAAGCAAGGGGCACATAAATCAATTGCAGGAAAAACTGCAGCCGCAGCAGCGACAACAACAACAACTATAAGAGAACAGGAACAAGAACTGCAATAAAGATGGACATAGAATCCGATTCGGACACCTGGGAGAACTTTTTTGGTAAGTGTTGCAAGTTCGTTGAACCTGCCACCAGATCTCAGATTGATGACAATGCGATGCGATGCGCGATGACTCAGCGTGTGCGCCACAGCAGGACAGAGGCGTGACACGCGCTACAAGCAAAGACTGAGGCAGAGGCAAAGGCAAATGTTATCGCAGCACGCTGCCATCTCTAGCGCAACCTGTGCCAAGGTTCTGTTAAGTGGGCAGGCGTTATGTATGTGTCTGTGTGTGTGTACGCATAAGTTTCGTCTGTCCAAAAATGGCAAATACGCAAACACACACACGTGCACAAGCATTGCTGTTGAGCCTGGCTTTTGTCTTTGCTGCGCGAGTCTTTTAGGCGTCTCTCTCACTCCCGTCGCCACAATAACTGTACAATTCTTTCGAGTGGAAGTGCGTTTTGCTGTAACGGGTTCCAGTTCCATGATTTTTGCGCTTTTTGCATTTTGCGTGCCATGCGTCTTGCTCTCTTCCCCTCCCCCCCACAACCACTGCCCACCTTTCGTTTGCGGTTCGTGCGCTTGTAATGAAATTTAATGATAATACATAATTTCGATGTATTTCTTTTTTTTCCTCTTCGCGAATTTTGACCCAAATTGCCATTGCAATTGCCTGTGCCGCCTGTTCGAGTGTAGTGTGAGTGGAATGTATTTGCTTTTTCCATTTATGTTAATGATCTGCAGTGCGTCTGATTTGTGACCCAATTCCAAGAGTTCCACTTTGTCGCGTGCTGCCCTTTGTGCTTTTGTTCGCGCACCGCTCGAGGGTTAAAGCGGCGCCTAGTACGCTGTATCCCCCGTACGTTAATAATTCAATTGAGCATTAGTCACAATGCTTTTATATAAGGATTTATATACACGCGTACATGTGTGTGTGTGTGTGTGTGTGGGCTCTGATTGTCGTTCGCTTTTGTTGACTTTCTTTATTGCAAATTGAGCGCACCGCGCTTAGATAACAGCGCAAAATGCCAACAGCCATGGGTCACTGTTAGTTAACATGCGAACACACACATGCGATGATTAACAGTTTTGACGTGCGTCTTATGCACTAAATCAAACGTAATTGGATCTTTTCGCATACGTAATAAGTATTTTATTTACTTTTTTCTGTTTTATGCAATTGCAAATTTATTTATAATATTTCTTTGAACAAACCAACGCGCAACATGTGCGCGCATACACACACCCAACACCCAATACACACTTGTGTCAAGTGTGTGCATACTATTTTGAGAGGCAGTAAACCGATATCGTTGCACGCATGCTTAGTCAACATTTGACCGCTTGTGCTATCAAATGACACTGTCGTCAAGCAGGGGGCGCACTATTTACTGTTGTTGTTGTTGTTTTCTCTTTCTAGCCGAACCGAAAGTCAAATAGAAAATTTGTCTGTTGCGTGAGTGAGTATGTATGTGTGTGTGTGTTGACACAAGTGTCGCAGCGCATGCGCGCAGGCCCTCCGGGCAGGTCAACTCCAAGTTGGGCACTTTCCTCACCTTTACGGTAAACAAACAAACCGACAGAGATGGCTATAGATACAGTCTGTCAAACCGCAAACACCACGGGAGTCTTTGGAGTTCATTCGATATTGTTTCCCTCGATTAAGATCGAGGTAAAAGAAAACCATTTCACTTTGTACCTTCTTTTGCTTCGTCTTCGTTTTCTTGCCCTTTTTCAGTTGACATTTATTAGGAATTCTTCCATATTTATTTATGCTTTGGAAATATAATAACTAATAGATATTGATGTGGTTTTTTTTTCATTGCTTACCACTTGCTCGATAAGATTTCTGCTTTGTTTTTTGATAATGCCGACAAGGCCAACAATGCCCGATAAGACCTGCAGGTTACAGCTGCATATAGCAAGTAGATATGTGGGCTGTGTATTTACCCTCTATATGTATGAGCCCAACACTCGGGCCCTTGATCAAGAGGTCAGTTTTCGCGTCACCCATTTCCGCTGCCCAATTGCAAAGAAGTTAATTAAGTCAATTGAATAAGTTCAAGAAAATTGACGCGCATAATCAGTCAGAGCGACTGTCAGTTCATTGGCCAAGTCATTAGGGGTATTACGGCAGACTTATGATTATTAATTCCCATATATATGTATCTGTATTTATGTGCAAGTATTTATTACCTCACCCAGACTTCCTTCTAATTGCAGCAAAGCTCTCACTCTCTCTCTCTCTCTCTCTCAGGGATTCTCTGCCTACTTAGGGTACTCAAAGCCCCGTCTCAAGTCATCTCACGTCGTGTTCGTGTCGTGTCGTTACGTGTGTGGGCCGTGAGTCGGCGTTTGTGTCTGGTTCTCTGACTGTCTCACTCTCATTCTGTCTCATTCACTCACTCACTGACTGCATCACTCTAATTGCATTTCTCTCAGTGTACGCACATGGAGTGGGCGTTGCAGAAGGTCGTAAAACTCGCTAGCGATCATTGTGCACGCACGTCGCAAAAGGTTTTTCTCAATGAAGCCCACAACAGACAGTCGTAGACTCTTACCAAAGATACCCTGTAAGCTGAGTGTAGTGGAGCGACAGGATTACAAGAATTAAATATTTTACTGCGAGTTTCCTATTTTTGCTTAGAAGTATTTCCTTTAGAGAAACTTTTAAAACTATCTTAAACTTTCCTATTTCCAGTTTTAAGCAGTATTATTATTCTTTTTTAAGTATCAGAAATTCAATAAGAACCATGTTCTTCTTCATCTAGTGACACCTTTCCTCACTTCCTGGAGCAGATACCCCTTAATTCGTGTACTAAATTCTCAATTTTTATGATTTTTACCTCATGCTGTCTGCAAGTTGTGGGACTTGTGACTTTAATGAACGCATCCCCCCCCGCCCCACCCCTTCCTCGCGTCCCTTCATGCAATTCTATTTGGCAGCAAATTTATAACTTCCTTGGGTAAAATGCCATTTTGGTTAGACAGTTTACGCCTACCCCGTAGCACAGAGAGTGCTGCGGGGGCGTGTTTGTTGCGGCACTTAAGCTTGGGCTTAGAACGCGCCGAGTGACAGGCAAGGGTAGGGGGGGTGGTGGTGGTGTCAGACAGGCCAACTGGGTTTGGCTACAAGCTGTCTAAGGAATACGTAGATTTGTTCATAGCGATATGAATTACATTACAACAATAAGAAATACTACCACGTCAGATGTGAGTCAGAGAGGCAGCGAGACTGCGATACTGAGGCTGGAATTGAGTCGGTTCGAGCGAGGTTCGGAAACGGGTTGGGGGGGTTCGACGACAGCATTACAACTGGCGGGCTGCCAATGGCTTATTGTGCTGTTGCTTTTGTTATCAGCTGTCTCTGTCTCTGCCGCCGCTGCTGCTGCTTCTTCTCTCGGGTTTTGGATTTCAGTTTCTAGTGAAAGTTATTTTTCATGCGCGATCGCCGCTTGTCATTTAGTGGCGTCTCCAGCAGCCTTTCCATTTCACTGCACTGAAAAGCTGTTGCAGCAGAGAGAGGGAGAGTGAGTGAGAGGCAGAGTGCGAGAGAGGGAGAGAGACAGACGGAGAAACAGCGCACGCATGCGCTGAGCGCGTTAAGTGGCATCGCACAATGCCAATGCCTTTTCATTTATCACGAATTACACAGAATCTTTCGCCCACTCCCCCACACTCTCACTCTCCGCCGCTCGCTCTCTCTCGCACACTCGCTCTCTCTTTCGCGCTCTTTGGCCTGACATACTTTCGCTTTCGTTAGGCTGCACTCGATCGTGACATAATGCACCATTGAGACCATTTAAATTAATGTTAAACGATTATTTATCGACTTGAGAGATTGTGCCCCCTCCTCACCCAACTCTCGCCTCCCCCCTGATCTCTTGCAGCCATACAATGGGTGGTCGTTGTTCTGTGGGGAAACTTAAGCTCTAGTTTTTTATTTTTATTTTTGATTAATTACCCCCCGAGATTGCGAGAGTTTCGAAAGCCTTTTTTGGGGTCAGCAACATTATTGAACTCAGCTGGAGATGTGAGGGCTGCGCGGACGACCTCGTTTCCATGTGGGGCGTAGCTCAAATTGCAAAAATAATTCGAAATTCCTTCAACAAAGCGCATCCAATCGATACAACAACAAATCGATAACATTTCCAGCATCAACAACAAACAAAAACAAAAAGAAAACGAAGCAAAACGAAACAAAAGTGCGCAACATTTGAAGGTCAAGTTGAGAGTGTTGCCACACCGTAGCAGGTGGCTACGTCAGCTTGTTTAACCATTTAAAACATAATTGCGTTTATCTACATTACATGATCTGCGAGGGGAGTGTAAACGTGCAAGTGTGCCACAGTGTGTGTGTGTTTTTGTTGTTTAACAAACTGTGCATCATCGCAAAGGTGTAAAAATTATAAAACCCTTAACGGGTTTCATTGTTTACGCATCATTTTGAATTTTCTCATTTTCTTCGCTATTTTGAGGTTATCTTTAAAAAGATTTAAGCTGTACAGTTATGAAAAAATAAACAGCTTACATTGTTTAGGCCTAATCTCTGTTTTTCTTGTTTTTTGCAATTTCAAGCGTAAATCTTAAAAGATTTAAGCTCCGCAAGCCTTAAGAATTACAAATAATTAGCAGTTTCGGTATAATTTCGAATTTTCTCATTTTCACTCATCTAGCCTTACAAAAAAATTAAAACCTTAACAGTTTGCATTTTTTTCAAGCATACTTTATATTTTTCTTATTTTCTACGCAATTTTAAGCGTGTCTTTAGAAAGATTTATGCTGTACACGCCTTATAAAGCAACAGTGTCAAATTTTATAAATATATTTCCATTTGTCAGCACAGAAGATTATAAAACTGGTATTAAATTTGAGCGCTCTTTTAGGAAAACTGTAGGTGCTACTTATAGGCATTATAAATACACCTCTATAAATACGTGTATATAGCTATATATCAAGCTAAACAAAAGAATCTGATTTAAATGTAAATAACGATATAGTATAGTTGAAATGCTCTTGGTTTCATATAAATAAATGCCTAAGCAAATAAACTGAATAATTGTTTTTTTGTATAATATCGATTATCGATCATTGTTTGCGATGTTTCCGTCATGCCTAAAAAGGAATATTCTATTCAAAGAAATCTATAGTTTATTAGCTTCACGCTTTGTCTGCTCCACAGATCACTGAGCTTCTTCCAATCTTCCATTGGAACAAGTACTACGATCTGTGTGCATGTGTAATTACAGCTTGGCTCGAAGCTCGACTCACATTGTTAAATGAAATGCGCGGACAACCTTCAAATGTCAGCGGCTTTTTTCCATTATATGTTGTGCTTGGCTTACATTCCACACAGGTACAAAAGAGCTGAGTGCATTTGTATGTGTGTGTGTGTAAGTGCATAAATTAAAAACAACAACAAAGTGGAGTAGCTTGAAAATTCCATTATAAAGCGCAACGGCAACGGCAACGGCTTCTTACAAACTTTTGTTGATTTTACTCGTTTTGTTTTTTCGTACCTCAAGTTTGACAGTTGCCTGTCCAATAAATCTATCCCCAAGATACCAGTAGTATGCACATATAGATATATCTATATATGTACATACAAATCAAATAATAATAACAAGCAAAATGTGCAAACACAGCTGTTTGAACCTGAGAAAAAAAAAACTCTAGAAAAACTGAAAAAACAAAAAACGCAAAAAAAAAAATAATTCGATACGCATTTCTTGCTATAATTGAAATATTTTTCATTTTGTGCTGCCGTTTGAAATATATATATTATGTATATAATGCACAGAGCGTTAACTGACCGCAGACTGACGGCATTATAAAAATAAATAAATAAATAATGAATTAATAAAAGCACACAAGGCATCACAGATCCAAACAGAGAGCTGGTTCAACAGGTTTTTTTTCTTTCGCACAAAAGTTCAACCAAATTGAGCACAGATATATCAGAGATCGGTGAGAGAGCTAAGGCAAAAACAAATATCAAACAATTACGTTAAACGTAAACAATGAGAGAGAAGCCCAAGAATTTGAACTCTCTGAGCAAAGCAATGGCGTTACGAGGAGTTTCGAAAAGCATGATAATATTTTTTTTATTGGAATAAAATTGTTTGAAGAATTTTTTTTTAAATCGATGGGTTAGGAAGATGCTAAAGGGATCTTAGAATCAAAGCAGGGCGGTTCCAATTTTTTTTTAAATTTTATATCATACTGTTTTGTTGCAGAATCAATCTAGAGATTAAACCATAAAGTAAATGTCATCTACCACGACAGTTTGATGATTTTTGACGAAGTTTTGGGCTTGGATGGTGCTATAGGGATCTACATATATTCTCTCTCTTTCTTAAGCCTCTCGTGGTTCTTCTCGCTCAATAAGCATATGCCAAGAGCGCAATTAATCTCGTTGAGTAATTTCAACAATTTAACATTTTATAATAGTATTGCAATTTAGCCATCGATCTTGCCATAATATCCGGCGTACCTCTGCCTTGTCTTTCGGTTTTATTTCGCATTTGATTCACACTCGTATGGCGACGGCAATCCCATGATCATCATCATCCCATCTGGAGTTTACCTGTTTGCCGGCAGCTCTTGAAGCCCCCGCACAGTGTGCACTTGTGTAGCCTCGCGACGACGATCGGCTGGTTGGGTGGAAAGTCGGCAAGTTGGTTAGGGGCTGACAGAGGCAGTCAGTCAGGCAGTGAGGCAGTCAGACAGACAGTCTTGGTGCTTATATGGCTTTCACGCCCATCACTCACGCCCACGTGCCGCACTTGCGGCACACACACACACACACACTTGCAGTGTGTGAAATTTGCATAATTTTTAAATTAAAAAACTGTGTTTATGTAATGACATTTCTAACGGTTTCCACTGATGACTTCATAGGAAGTGAGGATGAGGATGAGAGCTCTTTCCCTGCTCAGCCCCTCCCCGAAATTTGCATAGTCGACTGGACTGGCCAAGCCGCAGGCTATGATCGCAGTCGATCGGAGCGTTTGTCAGATTTATGTTTAAACTGGCGAAACTGGAACCAAACGACAAATATCAGTCAAATGTATATATGGCATATATATCTTTCTCTCGCCTGCATAGTTACCTCTTGTATCTGCGTGATCAGCACACGACGCTAATGTACTGATCATGAGCAGTGATTGCGTTTAGTGGCATGAAAATCGGAAAAACTGGTTGGGCAGCTTGCTTTTTCTTCTCGGCAAGTTGTTCTTCAATTGACTGCCATGCCAGCCTCCCCATGGTAATGATGATCATGTACACGATCACCCATCTCTCTCGCTCTCACCCTCCCCTCTCTCTCTCTCCTTCCCTCTTGCTGCCTGCCTGCTTATTAATTTCGAGCTGAAGCTATGCGGCATATCAAGTACAAATTACAAAGGGACTCGCTTGTTCGCCTCACTCGCGGGGTCACTGACGCCCCACTCGATACACACTCTATATATGTCTGTATGTATATATGCTATACATCTGTATGTACCATATAGTGTGCCTAGAAAATGCCAGTAATTAATTAGAACGTTCTGCAGAGGGCCCTGACCTGCGGCAACTTTTTGTTGTTTGTTTTGGCAATTAGCGCGTAACTTTTAAATGGATCAAGCACCGTAACAGTGCACATGGCTTAGCCAAAGCTGGCCCGAAATTATATAGATACAGTCAATAGTGTATAGCTATACATGTGCGTTTGGTTTGTTTATATAGACTTTTTTTATGACGTGTCGTCTCTGGTCAACCTTCACCTTCAGCGCGCTGACGCGCATTGTAATTTCAATACATTTTAACAAGCATATTTCAAGTGGTTCAACAAAGCGTTAACTCGCACTGCCACTCTATAAGGTTACAGATACCCCCACTAACCCTGCCCCTGCCCTTCCCCCCCTCTTCGCACCGTGGGCAAACCGATTATATTGTTGTAATTTGAGCAACATTCCAAGTTCACAGATTTCTGTGTAGTATGTGAGAAAAGTGAAAGAGCCGCCGGCTACACTGTACGAAAAAAAAATGTGAAAACCGTATGGACAGGGGGGGAAGGCATTTACGCCCCATTTTGTGCAGTGCAGTCGTGATAACACGTAGGCAAGCAGGCGCGCATGCGTGGTCGAAACAAATCTGCAACAGCCTGCAAGCTGGCTAGCAGCTTGCAGCTTGCAACTTACAACTTCAGAGCTCCATCACGTCTGGCCTTAGTTGCCCAGATAAGCCGCGTTGGACGCTGCAGCAACACCCACTCGACTTGGTCAGAAAGCTTCGCAATCGCTGCGAACTCGCTTCAGACTCGGCTTGGACTCGCTCCCTCGCCTCGCCTTGTCTTGCCTCGCTGCACACACACGTTTTATTTTTTTTATTTTTTGGTGGCACAACCGAGTTTTATGACCTCCCCAGCCTCTTGAGTCAGGTGCCTCTAGAAAAGCTCAGATTTCGGACGTGTAGCAAGGCTTTTTTTTCGGTTTTCATTTTTTTATTTTTATTTTTTTTTGTATATTTTTCTTTAATAGTTCGTTGTGGCATGTTGGCTCTTTTAATGGGCAGCATATAAATCTGCTGGCTGGTTGTGTGTACAGTTTGTTGTGTCTCTGTGTGTGTGTGTGTATGGCTTAACCTATTTGAAGACTTGGCCAAGATACCTTTCCGAATGTGTGTGGCAAGGTGCTTATAATACTCTTTCAAGAAGTATAATTTGTTTTCTGTTGATTTGGTAAAAATATATATGTTTTTTTAAGTCTATCTAAAATAAAACTATACGAAAAACTGCTATGAGACTAAATGACGATTAACTTAACACTCTTTTTTTAGAGCTTGACACTTTCGTATGTCCAAAACTGGAGCCCTTGAACGGGGTTACAGAACAAGCGCATAACAATAGAATGCTGTGATTTATGTGCGATGCGATGCGATGCTGGGCGTGTAGGAATGCACAAGCTATAAAAGCTGAAGTTCAGATAAAACGCTTGACCGCGCATCAATGTAATGAAAACAACATAAAGATAAAGCTGGAAATGGAATTATGCAGGAATTATATAGATCGTCAGAAGGTCGCAATAATTAAGGCATTCAGTCAATTGATTTCCGACTTTAAGTAAAAACAATTCTTGATTTAGGGCCACGTTTCAAGTAGTACTTGAAATTCCGACGAGGCGCCTGCAAGGTAATGAAATAAATTAAAATACCCTCGCTAGACATGCAGAGCCAAAGCTAAAACCAAAGTAAAATGCCAAAAATGAGGCCCATAAAAACTGTAAGGGACAACGCACAGACACGTAACTCGCATTAATCGCACTGATCGACCAATTATATAGTTTGTTATGTGAAAATGAGCATGTTAAACACACGTTTTGTCTACTTTGTAATTTGTTTTGTTTTTTGCACAATATTCAAATTTTTCTGCGTCAAACCTTGTTTATAGTTGTAAATAAAAAGCGGCAGCTTTGTTCAAATAATTTCATTAAAATGTTTTTCGAAAAATTAACTCACAACTCACAGAGACGACATTAAAAATACAAACGACTTTACTCTAGTAGTAGAGTCGTTTCGATTTTGCCAATTCGCAGCTTCAGTCGACGTTGTGTATTTTTCTTCACTCCTTATCGCTCGTGAAATCTGTGAAATGGAGAATCGGTTAATGGGCGAAGCGCTAACGAGTCGCCCATGCCAAGTTTGGTGACTGACCCAGAGTAACGCTCGACAAGCGATTCGGCACCTTTTACCGTCTACAGTTTAACGTCTACCACACGTCCCACACTCGGTTGCGAGTGCAGGTAATTAGCGGGGCTAATTGAAAAACTCACGCGTCATCTCAACAGCAGCCACAACAACAACAATAACACTCTCCCAACACACCTTAGACTCGCCCTACACAATGCATACAGTTTCCCGTCACAGTCGAATTCAAAGCGTTTCAAATGACTTTAAGAAAAGTAAATATGTGAATGAAGAAAGCGTTAGTTGAATGAGAGTAGAGCTACCCTATAGATACTCTATACAATGTAGTAATTTCCACTCAGTCCTACATAAAATACATATAACTATGTAAGTAATACATGCCGTATGCATACTTAACTAACGTAACAGCTTGCTTTAACAAATAAGTCTGTTTTTCATGCTATAACTCAGTTAATTATTTGAAGATCTTCGTGAAATTTTATAGATCAGTAGATAGCTTAAAAAACTTAAGAAGTTTAAAATTTCAGACACATAACTTATATAGATTCCGAGATATACCCTTGGAAAGTTAATTAAGGGAATTTCTTGGCTCAATACATATGTAAAGCATATCTGTTTATTAATATTCTTCATTTCTAATTCTTTTCAACTACAGGGTATGTGCAACAAAAATAATAAGTCAAGACCTTAATTAAGTCAAAGCAAACCGTTTTCTGACTAATCGAGGGCGTTGCATGCAACCGCAACGCGATCTCTGTGGCTTCCGACTCTGTCGCAGTCGCAGTCGACGCGACGCTGTCCTACTCCGTCTCTGCCCCGTCTCTGCCCCGTCTCTGCCCCGTCTCTGCCCGGTCTCTGCCCCGTATCTACCCGTCTCTGGCAGCCATGGCGTATGCGTAACATGCACGATTTTTGCGTATGCATGTCGCATGCTTTCATTCCATCAATCTCTCGTGCAGCACAGAAAAAACAAAGCGTTTTATTGTTATTGTCATTCTCTCCGTCGCCTCTTGTAAATCTTCAGAAAAAGAAGTGCATGTGAGAAAGAGAAGAGAAAAACGCAAAAAAAAACAAAATATTTTATTACATAAACCAATTAGTTGGCGCGATCCATTTGCATTCAAATGCATAATTTATGAATGCATTTCTTGGTGTTGTGCGGCCAAAATATAATCAAAACATACACTCACGCACACTCACACGTACGCACGCACACACACCCTCACACGCACTCACACCTCCTCACACCACGCTGGAAGTGTGGCAAAAGTTGTAAAAGAAATGTGTATTTTATTTTTTCTGAGGAAACAAGCGCAAATGAAGCAATTAAATTCAGGCATAAAAAAATATGTTTTTCTTCTTTGGTTATTTTTTTCGGAATTTATAAAAGCAATAAAAGCATGAAAAACGCATATGAAATTATGTTAATTTTCAGTCTGCTACGGAAAGGCAAACGAAATTAATTTTGAAGTTGTAAATTTAATTGGCTGCGCTGGGTTTTCAAAAAAAAAAAATTCGGTTAGCGGGCTATTGAAAAGTTTATAGAGCAGGCGCATTGTCTGCAGTTTTCCACAGTCTATTAAGTGCTGAAAATGCTGGGTGAGAAAAGTCTTGGGGTGTAAGCTCTATGAAGCGCAAACATTTCTAAACGAAATTATTCACTTAAGTTGGTATTAACTACTTGTAGAGTCTATAAATTCAAGTAATTGCATTTAAGTTTATAGTTTTGCTCTTAATTGCTGTGTATTTGCTAGGGTTACCCTGTAAACGCTTTGAAATGGTGTGGTATAGGCTATTGTAAAGGTTTTTAAGCACAAAAATTACAATTTTTTAAGTTTATTAAGATGACTGTATATTGTAGCAAAATTAGGATTTTCCTTGCATTCGCCTAGTTTCTCTTATAAATGTAGCAAACAAAGCAAAATTAAAAGAAATTTGCTAAGAATTCAGTTAGGGGGACCGTAAATTTTAACGAAAAATTGGGTAAGTCTTTGTGAAGAATCTTCAGATTTTAAAATTATCTCTTTAATAGAGCTAATAAAGTAAAGTTCTTGGTGACTACGCAATAATTCATTAATTCCATTTTCATGGAATACTGGGTATCTATCTGGCTTAGTTTACAGATCAACTACAGCTTGACTAATCCATTATAATCGTAAACTACACAGACTTCTAGAGAGCTTTCTTTCCTTGACTCGCTTGACTCGTGCACAGAATTTGGCTTAATGCTTGCTTGTTCAGTCGAGACGAATTCGTGTGGTTAAATCGTTTTTAAGCCACTTTATGGTCAACGTTTAATTACTCTTCTCACTTGTTGTTGTCTCTCTTTCTCTCTTTTCTCTCGGCAGGTAAGTTAGAGTGACCCACTTTGGACAATTATGTGCAGTAAAAGAATTGACGACTTGCTCGCTGGGCGGCACATGGCTTTCATCAATGGACAGGCAAGTGTCGGGTGCAGGCATGGGGTGCCTTCTCTGTCTCTCCTGTTGTAGTCGGGGATTAAAGACACGACTTAGTCGTGTCTGTGTGGCGCCACCAGCTGCGATAGGTTGCGCCCTGCAGGCCACTACAAAAGTGATTGAAAGCGATTGAAGGCGACGATGATGACCGCTGCGATCGAATGTGGGAATTCTTTATTGATATGTCACACATTATCGATGAAGCTTGTCGTGGCGCGGAATTTCGACTTTCCATGAATTATGACACAAATGCCACAGCTGCCCACTAACGATGCACTTAATTAAACACACACACTCGCACTCCGAGCTGATAGCGGATGAGTTTCTATTTTATGCGCTTTCCCAAAAAGAGCTCAAGAAATACAAAATCAAAGCTAAAGCTCGAAAAAAACTCACTGCGAGTCGAGCAAAATTAACGATGCCCTGCACACACAATTGACAGGCGGAGGCTGATAAGATCGCTCGGAGATGGTGTCGAAACGGGTGACGATAAAAAAAAAACCGAGAAAATAGACGAAAAATGGAATAAAGATAAAAATAAATTTGTGAATGCTCCACAAAAAAAATTTGGCACACAAATTGAAATGTGAAATGTCGTTGAGTCGCTGTGTGTGAGTGTGGAGGTGCCAACCTGTTCTCTAATTGGGTTAAAATGCAGTTGACGCTGCCTCCAGGCGGAAATCTGTGGCAACTGTGGCAGCAACAGCAACAGGCGTTGTCCATTTAGCCACAACATGATTTATATGCAACGCTTATGAGACTGACCTCGTTTCCTGCCTTGCGGCCCATCACACACGCTCTTCCCCATTTTGCAATACTTCCAATTTCCAATCGAAGAGACACTGGCGCAGTCTCGTTCTGTCAATTTATTAAATTACAAGCATGGTCACTTTATGCGATAAGGCGAGAGAGCCGAGAACGTCCAGATTCAAATAAATAACGTTCATTATGTTTGGCGACTTCATTTGCGCGCGGCAAACTTGTTTGCCCAGGCTGGGTTTGTTCACACTCCACACACTGTCAAGCCTGCGCGATGGTCTCTCTATTTTTTTTATTTTTTTTTTGAGAAGGAAGTATAGAGATATCAAAACTGTAGGCAATTTGTAGTTGCACAATTAATCTGAATCGTATAATTTGCTAATATGCTGCTAAAGTGCTTAATTTGATCTGTATGGTCACCTTAATTTTATATTTAAGTAAAAGGCGTGTTGGGCATCAGCCTTTTAATTAGAGGCATAATACAGCATAATACAGGCCATTCATTGCAAATATTCAAAATTATATATATTATATATATTCCAAAATTCCTCCAAAATTAGATTTATTCTTTATGGCCACTTTAATCTCAATTAAAAAGTATGAATATTGAGTCCAATAATGTTATTCAACATTGTAATTTGCTTCAGTCTTTATTGCTAAAGAAATTCTTAAATGTTTCGCTCTATTCGTGCTGCATGGTCAGCCCGCAATTTATTTATCGCAATTTTCGTTTATCGACATGAATCACAAAATGTTGCCAACTAATTTGTGTGTCACTTTAATATATCCTGCAAGCAATCGCATTGCCAATCGCAAGGCAAGCATGTTCACTCTAATGTCTCATAAGAAATTGCGATTTTAAAGGCTTTAAGCCCGACCGTTTGCGAACCGCTTGAGATATAATGCAACTGATTGCTGATTTATTGAGATTTATTGTGAATGCTTTCGATTTCATTTGTAAGTGAGTGTGCTGGCGAGCAGGTACGAGTGTGTGCGCGAGTGTGGCGAGTGTATGAGTGTAGATAAGTACTTGTGCAGACGGGCTGTTGTCAAATGAACCTGTCAAATCTTAACAAACACTCACTTTCTCTTTGGAGCGTTGCAGCTGGCGCTAGTTGCAAGCTCGAACTTGCTGCCGGCTACAGCCGTGTAGAGCCTCGTCTCGTTTCGTGCTGCTGTTGCTGGTGCTGTTGGTCATGATGTGCATCCTGTGCCAAACTAAATTACAATTTATTTATATGCAACACCCACACGCAAAGAGAGCTCGCTGCCTGTGCTGCCTGTGGGGCAGCATTGCTGCACATGTGGCACTGTTGCTTGCAGCTACAACTGATTTGTCTGCAAATCAGTAGGCAATAAGTCAAACGCCGCCGCCAAAGTTCAAAATTATTTTCTATTTTTGCGCTTCCGTTGAGAGTTGCGAGTGGGGGAGGGATTGAGGGTCTGAGCTAAGACAGTCGCCTGTCTATCATTTGCCTTACATTTTCAGCCTTTCATTTTAGCCGCTGACACAGACAATCGTCGATCGTCGTCGATCGGCGTCGCTCGACGTCGACGCTTTTGCGGCGGCTTCCTGCCTCGTCTGTCCGCCCAGCCAGCCTGCCCTCAAAGAGGCCGCTCTGTTCATTCATAACATGCCACATGCTGGCAACATGCAACACATGCTGGCTCTCGACTCATCCAATTCGATCGTTTTGTTTCTGCCTAAACATTTGCAACCGTTGCACAGTTGCACAGTTGCAGTTGCAGTTGCAATTACCATTTGCCGCTTATGCAACGAGGAAGTCGATTGCCCCGTGTTGTTGAGCTCATTTTTTGTGGGTGACTGTGGCAAATTGTTGCCTGATTATAGGGATGTGGCTGGCCTGTCTCCTCCTGCCTCCTACTTCGCTCCTGCACCTCCTCCTGCTGCCCCAACGCTGCCAGCTCGTTTGACTTAAATGTGGCATAAACGTTGACTACGCTGTCGGTCACTTTTGGCAAATTGAGCCTGCCCAAAAGTCGCTAGCATGGTCTACCTAATTGAGGATATACTGCAAATACACTGCAAAAATAACCGCTTGCACTTTCGCCTGCAGCAATTATCGTAATCAGCTTAGCGTAAGCCGCGCTTAAACTGAAAACCCATTCGAGTAGGAATTTCCATTGCCTCAGCAGCACGTCCTCGACCCAGCCCCACTTTCAGTTGCTCCGTAGTCAGCGGGTGAGTGTAGGGTAGTTTGAATTTTCAGTTAGTTGGCGGAAGTACCCTGTACATGCAATTTTAATGTATATATAATAGCTGAGAGAATATATAGTATAGGGTAAGCAAGCTTAAGGCTTAGCTTACTGTATTATACGACTATAACTCTGTTAACAGCTGGCATATATTGTTCAGATTTGGTATTTAAGTAGTTATATGTTCTTTCTGGACATATCCCAAATCTCATTGGAATATTAGCATTAAACATTCCTGTTTTAGGCGTTTTTGTGCATGTAAAGCAAGGCAGGTTGTCTGCTTTTGCCTAACCAGATTTAAATTGCATTTATTTCACTTAATAAAAAACAAGTCTTAGATTTGGCAAGAACATAGTTAAATGTATTTGTAATCGTTGCACCAAATTTCAACAAGATTGGAATAGCCTAAGTAGAGTTGGTTCTACTGGGTAACTATGCGTCGCAGCTGTCCCAACTTTTTCCACTTGTAGCATCTCGTTTTCTTTTTCTTTTTAACAATTTCTACATTTATTTCAATAACAATAAAAGCTACGCCTGCGCCTCGCACAGTCGAAACAATGCGGCCCTGGCGCGTGCGATGACAGTGAGTGCCTCCGCCGGCTGCTGCTGCCTCCGCCGGCTGCTGCTGCCTCCTCCGTCTGCCGACTGCCGACTGCCGTCTGCCGTCTAGCCGGAGCGTAGTAGACCCTCCATTTAGCTGGGGCCCATTAAACGGCAGCGCTTCGGTAGGCGTCGCTGTGCGCCTGCGCCAGACAACAATGGCCGCAGTTGGAGAGTGGCTCGGGCAATCGGGCGCCAGTTTTGGATGAGGAGGTTGCGTCTCTGCTCGTCTAATGAGACGAGCGCTGCCTGCCACCTGCCCCGTTGATTTGTCATGTTGCAAGTTTTTTTGGCGCATTAATTGTGACATGTTTGCTTAAGCTCCGAACTGGCTGTGTGTGTGTGTGCAGTCAGGGGCGACGGGGCGTGGCACGAAGCAAGCGAAAGTGATTTCTAGGCTGGCCAAAACCAACGCCGCCGGCTACAAATCCTGCAATGAATAATTTAGTTATTTCATGCAAAGCAAAAATGAACTTTTTGTCGAGCCATTTAAGCCGCAGGAGTTGCGCCAGCTTCAGCCTGCGCCAGCCCAGCTCGCGAGACCACCCAGAGACCAGCACAAAGCTCGCTCCACGGCGAGGTGACTTGGCGGCGACGCTGACTTGGCGGCAAATTCATCACATGAGATCCCGTGGCGACGGCGGCGCTAAATCGTGTGTGAATGGCTTGACGAACTGCAGCCGAGTCGAGTCGAGCGGCCAAAAGGCGCGGCACAGTGGGCCAAAGCCTGCATATAAATAAATAAAATATTTCAATGCAGGTAAAAGCTGTGGAATTTAATGTTGAATGTGAAAATATGCATGAACACTAAGAAAACTGTATTGATATTCTAAAATTAGAGAAATTGTAATAAAATGAGTTTGGGAACACTTTAGTGAGGTTATGTTTTGCTTAGAATACTAAGATTGTGTACAATTGGATGAGGTTAACTGGGCTTAGGTCAGCTCAGATGAGTTGAGGTGAGTTTAGGTAGGTCTAGATGAGGTGGTATGAGGTTATAGTTTAGGTTAGCTCAGTTGAGGTATGTTTAAGTGTGATATCGAAAGACTTAGGTATGATTAGGTGTAATATTGAAGGGTTTAATGAGCTAAAATAGGATAATTGAGGTTATATTAAATTAGATTGAGTTAGGTTAGAGTATGGGTGAGTTTAGTGAAGATTAGCTCAGGGAGGAATATAGAAAAATAAATAGTCAATGATATAAAATATTTAACCATCATGCAAATTTCTCGAAAACATTCAATTTTAACTGATAGCTCTAGACACCTGCAACCACTGTGCCGCTGATCGAGCGCTGCCAGCCTCTGACTGTCGCAGTCCGTGGCAGTCAGTTAGCCTCAGTCTGCGTCCACTTCCAGCCAAGTCTGACTGTGTGACCATTATGCTGACCAATTAGTCATTCGTTGCTCGTTTCGCTTGTCATCTATTGCAGGGTTTGGCCAAAAGACAAACATGCAGCATGTAATTTGTTGGTCAATTAAAACCGGCAAGCATCAACATGTCTTTTGGCCATTTATGTGACGACTTTCGCAACGTGCTGCTTAGCCAGACAGGCTGAGGCTGAGACAGAGGCAGGGGCAGAGGCAGAGGCAGTAGCAGAGATTGCCACGCTGAATGAAAGCGAGTTGGGGTCGTGGTCGGGTTCGGGTTCGGGGTCGAATCGGGGAATTCTGAAGGAGCTGCTGCTGTTGCAAGTTAAATGCGGAAATTGACAACAGCTGGCGCTCACTTTCAAGTGGCGATTGCTGGCGCGTTGCAACTTCTTTGTGGTTCTGCCTTGTCAACGCTAATGGCCATATGCAAAAAAAAAACAACAACAACTGCAACAACAAAAATAAAGAGCCGCAACTCGGCAACGGCAAAGACTGTGATTTGTTGCCGTTGTTGTTGCTGTCGTTGTCGTTGTTTTTGCCGTTGTTGTTGTTGTTGGCGGCGGCAGCGGCACTTTCTACCGTCGCTGGCCAAAAATAAGCCTTCCATGCCGCAGTTACAAATATATATATATATAAAAAAAAATCTTTATTTTGTTGGCTTTTCTGGCCACAAATCCTAAAATGGCATGCCGCGACATGTGCGACCGACTTAGCCAACGCGACAAGGTGACACGACGTCGTCGGCAACGGCAACGGCAACAGCAACGGCGGCAACATCCGCAGCTGTGCGCAACCAAAGCCAAGTTGCAGTCGCAGTCGGAGTCGGAGTCGGGGTTGGGGGTCGCATTCGGATACGGATTCATCGTCTCTTTGGGCAGCCGAGCATGGCAGATGCGTGGCCAAATAAATCTCAAAGTATAAATAATAATAAGCACAAGCAGCGAGGTGTGCCATAAAAGTTCTCAGCTTTAGATATGCAAATCGGGGGGAAGTAGTTGGGGTAGAAGAAATTACTGCATAGAAAATACAAGAAATGTGTAGAGAAAGGGAGAAGGAAATGGAGAGAGAAAGTATATAAAAAATGATACAGAAAGTTTACTTATATAATGTATACATACTGTATGAATTTTACAGCTGATGGAATTGATTTTTACGAAGGTCTTGTTTACTTTTGCAGGTATAGTCAGGCTATTCTTTAAATTGTAGCAGTATATGCAATTAATATTATAGATATGATTAAAATAGTGTAGTATGCTTAGGAAAATGCAGATATAGTGTGCATATTTCTTAAATTAAATCATAGATACAGTTGGTAGATTAAAGCTTTCTCAACAGAACGGTTTAAGATTTCAGAAAATTGGCGTTTGATTGTAAGCAAATCAAAGAGAAAATTCCTTTATTATGTACAGTTGTTATAAAAATTGTAGGAATGAATATTCAACTAAGAAATTAATCAGAAAAACAAATGTTAATTGAATTTTACTACTTTAAAATAATTTTCTAACTAAAATTTTAAAGAGAAAGCTACCTATTAATTATAAAAGTACTTTGAAAATGTTAGAAAAAATATATTCAACATTATAATAGAAGTGTAGGCTATGAATCATAAAAGAAATTTAGTCAAATTAAATTTCCTCAACTTTTTCACTTTCTTAAAGTTCCCTCCTGCGAAAGTGAAAATCGCAACTGTCTGAGTGCGCTGCTGGCAATTCATTTCGTTTGTCCACCCTCGCAATTTATATAGTATGCCAATTGTCAGTTTGTCCCCCTGTCAGTGTTGCTGTTGTTGTGGCTGCCTGTGATGCCCAATTTGGCAATTTTTGCGACGAGTTTTAGCGGCTTTTGTGGGTCAGGCGGTCTACGGGAATTGAAACTGGCGCCAATTCGATTGATTTTCATAATTTTTCTTGACTTTATTTTTCCAAGCGAATGCAATGTGCGATGAGGAGATGAGGTTGAGTGTGTATGCCAGTGTGTGTGTGTGCGTGTGTGCCATGTGTGTCTCTATGCAATCATCGAGTATCCGATTTTGATCATTCAATTAAAATATTTTATGGCCAAAGGGGGCCACTGGCTCCAGTGGCGTCGTCTATCTGTCTCCCTGTCTGTCAGTCTCCATGTCTATGTCTCTCTCTCTCTCTCTCTCTCTCTCGCTGTCTGTCTTTTTCTGTCTGCGGCACTAAATAAACCTTGAAACAGACAAACGACGCCAGTTGAATTGATTGATCAAAGCGTTGCACAAATAAAACGATAAATGTATAAAAAACATTAAAGTGCGCTGCACATGTGCAACACTTTGCACTTCCTCATGCAGGGGACTGCTATGTGGGAAAGAGCTGAAGATAGGGGGTAGTGGGGAGGGGAGAGAGAAGCAGACTGACTACATGGAATTTTGCGCCGTTGCGCATCGGAATGCGAAATTAATGAAATCACATGCAGACAAAACAGGCAAAAAAATACAAAAAAAACAGAAAAAGATAAAGCTTGACGATGAGGTGGCCCAGTCCAGAGACCGAAGATCAGACCAGGACAGACCCCAAGACAGAGCCAAGTCAACTCGGACTGCTGACATTGATTAATGTTGACGTTGTTGTCAGGCAGAAGAACTGAGGAACAGAACAGAACAGAACACAGAAAACACTTAAAGTCCACATTATCGACACGTTCCAAAGCGTTGTGAAATGAGCATGAGATATTCTTAACTTGCCCAAAAAAAAAAAACGATTAAGATCTTCACTTGCGCTTTGTTTGGCCAACACTTTTCCTTAGGCCTCCTCCGAAGTTCGGACTTAAGTTGATAAAAAGCGAAAGAAGCTGCTGCATAAAAATAACGAAAGTAGCTTAAGTCAACAATGAAAACAAAACAAAAAACGAAATCAAACGAAAAGGAATGTTAAAAGGTTTTCGAGCGCATTAAAAAATGAGTCAAAGGGTACTTAAAACAAAAGTAAAAGCCATGTGAGATCTCACAGAATGTGCGAACTAAGCGACTTAGGTAATGGAAGGAAGGTTTAATGTGTGAAAGACAGACAGAGTGGGCAAAAACAGAGAAAATAGGGTATAAAATAAGCTACAAAAGGAGAGAAGGGAAGAAAAGGGTATTAACACACAGAAATTTGATATAGTTAAAGCAAATAAATTCCTTAGCATTCGATAAGAACTTTAGTTTTTTTTATTTTCGTAGAACCTTTTTGATCCTACAACAGCAAATTATTACAATACCTATGAAATTTCGTAAAAATAGTTCTAAAATAGGTCGCTGGCGTGAAAAATTTCGATAGCACACTTAGTATTTGATAGTTTTGCACAGAATATATTTCCTTTAGCTAAGATATCATACTAATAATTCTCATTCTTCAAGAAAATGCCAAAATCATTAGTCAAACACTTAAAATTCCCGCAAAAAACGACCTATTTCCGTGTACCAGATTTTGCATAATTATTTCCAGCAGAAACATGAATTTTTCTCATAATTTTATTGAGCACTCAAGTGGCCAAAAATTGATGAATGTTTTTTTCCTCTGATTTCGGTTTCAGTTTTTTTTTAGCGTCTACGAGAAACCTCTGTAAGCAAACGCAGAGAAAAACCATAAAAACAGAGCGAAACGATGTGCCTTGAAGCAGAAGATTTAAATTACAGAGCTGTGAACATTTTTGCCATAAGGTTTTGTTTCAAGTGCAGAGACAGAGACAGACAGGAAGAGAGTGAGGGAGAGGCAACTACTTGATCATAAGCAGAAATATGAAGAGAGCGAGAGAGAAGAATATGCAATGTGCAAAAGAAATATCGCATTACCATTCGGTTTGGCTGGACTAAACGGATACGGTTTCATTATACAACCAAATAATGTGTAGTGCGGCGTATGAAAGACGCAACGTTTACGAAATGATAAAACAGAGAGAGAAAGAGAGAGGAGCGGAGATAGAGAGCGAGGAAGGTAGATAGGGAGACAGACTGGTCAGATGTTTCCGCAAAAGTCAAGTCAAAAATGTTTGTTGGTTACAGTGGCCAATGCGAAATTTGTTTCATTAGCGGCGTGAAATGGCCTTTTGTCTGTCCGCCTCCCCCTCGAGCGCATGTCTGTCTGTCTGACGGTCGGTCGGTCGGTCGCTTGGTCTCCTTGGTTTGCCAGGAAGCCAAAGTAGCGACTCCATCGATTTGCCTCATGTTGCGCATAATTTTTCATAATTTGCGTGGGCGCATTTTGCTTGGCATTTGCATTAGCGACCGACTGACTTCCTTACAGCTGTCACGGCACACACACACACACACTGTCACACATACACACACACAGTGGCACACAAAACCCGCACTTGATGTACCGCAACCGCACCACGCCCACACACACCACCGCACACACACACACATTGTTAATTTGTCAGTTGGCGGCTTTTTTTTTCTAGTTTTTCTCCAATTTCCCTTTTTCATTTTCAATTAAACAGATTGCAAATCAAATCGATGGCTGCACACTTAACGCCTGTCGCATTGCTTTCGTTGCCCACTCTTACGCAATGCGAGTCTGCAGCGCGTTTGGCCTTTTTCAAGCCAAAAACGTTAGCGCTATAATTGCACTTTTACTTTATGCATTTCTCCTAGTTTCTCCTCTCGATTCTTCTGACCGACTAAGCCACTAAATTATGCTGTTCATTGTTGTGTGGCAGTGTGTGTGTGTGAGCTGTGTGTGTGGGCATATTTGGAGCAGGCAGCGAGTCAATAATCGTTTCGTTCGCTTCGTTTTCGGCCTGCTTTTGGCTAATGGGCACGCTGTGGCGTCGGCTCAGCACGAAGTGTCAGCACTTTGTCTTAGTCAAATGTGGCCAAAACGGACACATTTCATGCACATTAACGGGCTACCGTATAGGCGAGCTGTGTGAGCTGTGTGAGCGGGGTTTGGGGTGGTCTTTCACTTCAAAGTTTTTACTGTACAGTGTACACGTAATTTAGCACAGGGGAAAAAGTAGGTGAGTAAGTGAGAGTAAGCCGGGGGAGTAGATAAGAATTAGTCAGCTATAAAGACATCATAAAGATAAGTTTTATAACCGAAGTATAGGTAAGTAGTAGATAATTTGATGGGAATTACTCAGCAGTGTAGTATATAAAGGGGAGACTATTGAAAGAGGGTGCTATAGGGAGCTTTAAATGGGGTATGGAACGTCATACTTATTTGATAACTTTAATTCGTCATACCACGATAATCTAGTGATTCTTGAGGATTGTGGGAAGGTCTTATTATGCTTTTAAAATCTTGCAAGAGCGTAGCATGGAGGATCCAAATTTTTCATAAACTTTTGATTAACAATATTTTGATGCAGAATAAATCTAGAGATCTAGATCTAGAGGAAAAGCGATCTCTCTTAAGAATCTGAGGAATTTTGAAAAAGTTCTGAGTTCGGAAGTTGACATAAGGTTCTTATAATCATGCAAAAAGGTAGCATGTCCAATAGTCCAAAATTCTGAATATTTAAGGTTTGTAATATTTTATCAATCTAGATATCAAATCACGATGAAAATACCGACTCAAATGACAATCTGATGATTTTTGACAAAGTTTGAAGTTTTGGGAGTATTTCTATTAGAAATCCTTAACTATTTCAATTCAAGAAAAACATGGAAAATGCCTACAATATATTTTTCATCTCTTTAAAACTCCCTTTCGCGCGGGAACCCTCGACTATCTCATCAGTTATTTAAAGAACCCTGCGCACTTGTCACTCAGCTCATGCAATTGCCACTCAGCGGGCCGCGTGCCTTATTTATTATGATGACCTTTGACCGAGACGAGTGCGCATTGCCTTTGCTTAATTATTCAACATGCTAAACACCTCAATTAAACAGATTGCGTTCTGTTTCGTTCCACGGTGCGTGTCAAAAGCTTGACGGGTAATTGAAACGAAGCCGCAACCCTCGACTGTGTGTGTGCTTTAATGCATGCGTAGACACACCTTCTATCCCCCCTTTTCCCCTTCTGCAGCTCTGACGGCAGGGACTACGCCCATGAAAGGGGGGTGGGAGGAGGTGGAGGGATTGTGGTGCTGTCCCAGTGCACGAGTGCGCCAATTTTGTGCGAGAAAGGCGCGCCCGAAAGCACGCAACAGTTTTTGTGCTATTTGCAGCATCCACCCCCAACTAAACTCAAACCCCAACCCCTTCGGGGCAAGCCCCTCCCCCTTCTCGCTTTTCTGAAATCGGAAACGTGCCACACACATTGGATGTTGCACGCTTTGTTGTTGTTCGAGTTGAATAAACTCCGCGCCGAGCAGCGACAGCTGTTGTGATGAACTCGCTCCTGATGGACGCTAAGTCACCCTCTACAGATCGATTGCGCATATTAAAGTTGGGCAAACTATGCAAGCACTTTCACCACAACTTCAGCAGCGGAACGAGGGGGAGAGTGATAATATGCGGCAGTAAATCAACTTGCAACGCGATTTAGCTCTATTACCCTACATAATCGAGGGGAACGGAAGCAACAGCAACCCCTAAACTCCTGAGACACGACTCTTCAGACTCAGTCACTGTTCCTGCCCCATTCCCGGTCTGCTTGCATTATGCATCTGTTAGATACACGCTCTCATCTGTGTGCCCGATGGCGTCAAGTGCCAGCGAGGGTAGAGTTCCATCTAGAATGAAAACAATAATCATAATAATGTTTCTGCTTTTCCAAGTAAAACAACAGGAGCCTGAAAGAAAGTCTGCAAAATATAAAAATATATTTATATCTCTCATATAGGCGCACACGATAAGAAACCGTTTTTCAAGTAGTCTGCGCTGTTTTTATACCGATCTTATCTAAAGCTACACTTGTCAGCTGAAATATATTTCACCTCTTCTTATCTAAATTGCACTTTTATACAAACAAGATGATAGCACAGCGCGACAATTCCCCTATAATGCACCTGTATAAAGTTGCATTATCTCGGGTGTATGAGCTAATACATTGCACAGATACTATAAAGATATTGTTATTATCAGATGGGAAAAGAAATGAAGTCAGACATAGATTCATTTGTAAACAAGAGATAAAACTATGTTTTGTAAGTAAAAAGGAAAGCCTAAGGTATAAAGAAAGGGTTTAAAGACAGCAAATATTTAGTTTGATTGATATGCTATAAGAAATCGTAAATGCTTAACTTCTATGTTAAAGACAGATATGAAAATTATATAAAATGTTATCTTTGAAATTGTATAGATAAAATATTTCCTAGGATAAGCAAGCATGGCTAAAGAAAGATACCGTCTGAGGTCAGGTCAAAAAATCATTTTGCCCATGTAATGTTAACTTATACATATTATTTTACTCTTTCTCTTTATAATTTTAAAAATTTTTAATTTACCCATTTGTAATTATATTATAATTTATTGTCTTTTACCAATTTTATTTTATATAAAAATGAAGCGAAATTTGAAGGTGTGATTTTTCGAATTCTATAAAAAGGCTAAGAGATCTTAAAGTTGATTACAATAGAAAGATATTGATAACTCTTAAATAAATAAATAAATTAGAAGAAATGGTTTTTATTCAGAAATTATATATAATTTTTTATATATAAATGTAGAGTACAGTCTTTGTTATAGTGCATCAAGATTGCCAACTTTTGCCTTAGCCGAGCTGCCTTTCGTCTAACGTTCTTCTTGCTCGACTGCACTCGGCTGGGCTGGTTCTCTCTCGCTTCCTCCAACTCTCCCCTTCTCAGTCCCTAGTCGAGCATCACTGAACCCCGCTGCAGTTGTAAGTCCACCCCTGGAATGACAACAACGTCGACGACGCTGACTGCGACGAAGACAGAAACAAAAACAAATAAGCAAAAACCGAAAGGGGCAGTTGAAGCGATGAGCGTAGCAGCGCGACCCCCAACATGCGCGCATGCACTCTCCCCCATAACTCATTCCTCTCGCAGCACAACCTGACCGGCGCTCTCACGCTCTTACGCTCTCTCCCCCACACACACACACACTCTCTCTCGTACGCTTGACGATTGTTTTCAGTTTGTGTTTTTGAATTGAGTTTCGGTTTTGGTTTCAGTTTCGGTTTTTTGTTTAGTCAGTTTTCAGTCTCACGTTGACCGGTGCGAGTCGCGCTGAGAGTCGAGGCGAGTCGCTTTCGAGTCAGCACATACAGTCCACAAAACAGAATCCACAATCCGGTAATTTGCTTATAGTGTAAACAAACGCGGCGCAGTGGTTGTTATTGTTATTCTCGTGTGTGTGTGTGTGTGCAGTGATGCATTTAAATGTGTGTTTAGTTCTACACACAACAAAGTAGCTTCCGTTTTGCATCAATTGCGACCGCGCCCCTCCCCCCCTGGTTCATGTTTAGCAACATTTGTGCCCAAATTGTATCCGAGATTCGAACCCGAGTCGCCGAAGTCGAGGCCGAAACGAGGTCAATGCATTCGTAATTGCTGATAACGGAAAAGTGCACAAAACTAATGAAAGAAAAATGTGAAAAACGAAAGAAAATGCTAAGTTCAAAGTTAAGTGCACGCGACTGTGCATGCCCCCAATTTCCCCTCCTTTCTGCTCTCATTTCCAACTTTAAATAGGCAACAAAATTTTCCACTCGAACGCACACACATTTATTAACTGCAACTGCAACTGCAACTGCTGCCGAGTGCGTATCTGTATCTGTGCTCGAGCGCGCGCGGTATCTGTATCTGAACTACGCCTCGGGCGTATCTGCCTACCATAATTGCATGCCATAAAAAACAACAAAAAAATAAAAAACCGAAGCAGGGCAGCAGCAGCATCGAAAGAGCCGCAGCCACAGACAAGACTTGGCTGGGCCTTATCAGAAGCAGCTGCACAGCTACAGCAGCGACTCTGCAAGCCTTTGCCGGGCGTCTAATCTCACTTCCACTTGAACTATTTCTCCTATTGGACTAATCACTTATTGGCGTTTATTGGATTAGCGTGCGTTAAACCCGCGCTCCCTAGCAGCAGGTGAGTGTTGCAACAATGTTGCCGCAGCCCACTTGCACTTGGCCCTGACAACAACATGTTGTCAACGAGACAGAGAGAGAGAGAAAGGCTCGGCAAGACACATGTTGCCCATGTGACGAAGGGCATTGACACTTGGGGATGTGCATCCTATAAATGTGTCATTGGAAGTACCCGCATGATGCACCCCTTTTTCCCGAAGCACTGCCTCGATTTGTGGCAAGATTTAGAGTCATTTAAATGAGATTAGCTGGGAAATAGTTGGAATATTAAAGAGGATTTATCATCAATTTGAAATTCCCATGAAATTAGCTTCAAAATATTATTAACAGTATGTAAAAGAGATTTTTTAAGATTTTACATAATAAAAAATTGCATATAAACTATACAAATATTTTAAGTTAATTTTATAAATTTAGGCCCAATGGAACATGATTCAAGTGATGAAAATCGTTCAAATAATGAAGTTTTTCTCAGAATTTTACGAATATAAAATCTATACTAATATTTGAAATTGACTATAAAAACAATAAGCTTAATTAAATTGGCTTCAAATATTTTTAAATTTTTTCAGTTTCAAATAGTTGGGAAAATAAAAAAGCTGAAAGAAAAATCGATCAGATTAAAGAAATTCTTCAAGATTTTACATTGGAGTTTCTCAAAAAAATATATAAAATTGTATATATTACTTAAAAACATATTTTTTGATTAACTATAAAAATCTTACCACGTATTTAGCAACATTTTATGGCGCTTGAATCGCCCTTTCGATTGTGCAAACCGTTGGTTGGGGAGCGTCAACGTTCGCTATAAACGTTGATAATGCAATAAAATGAATTGCATTGTGGAGACGAGACCCACATGAATCATGAATATAGCGCACAACGAGTGCATTCATATCGCATGATTGAATACACGCGTATTATAGTGAATAAACGGACAGGGTTCATTAACTATGTGTATGAGTAATTTGTCCCTCAAACTAAACAAGTAAATGGAGCATATATGTTTCGCTAGATACACTGCAAAACTTTCACCTGCTTCAGATGAGAACAGATCGAGATCGTTTATGTGTTTGCGTACCTTTTGCTTTTTTAGAGGAAGGCGTCATTTGATATTGAGCACAAGTACGGTAGTGCTTCAGACCGCAGGTCAGGTAAACAAAGACGCAAAAAGAGTTGCAGGCATATATAGTATATCCATATATACGTATATATATGTATTTATTTATAAACACACATGTTGATCCATAGTTCGTTAAGCTGCACTGCTTAAACCGCAAAATTTCATACACGATTTCAATAAGAATCGACAACAAAAGAAAAATGGGAAAGAACTCGGGGTTTTTTTATGAGTCGAAGAATGAATACGCTTGGTATATAAAGCTTACTCCGCTAAAGAGATGCTTCAAGCTCTAAGACCTTAACTACACTGAGATAGTGTATGCAAAGGATCCCAACTAAGAGCACACGAAAACATTTCAGTCTTAAGAACTTTATCTCAAGAGTATCCCATTTCAGTTGAGATATAAAAAGTAAATCGATTTTTTCAAAAATTGGTAAATCAACCTCCCAGCTTATCGAGCAACTATGGCAACTATCGCTATGCAGCTTTTTTATAGCAATTACTCAAGTACATGCAAATATATCTATAATATATATATATAGATCTATTTAGCACAACGACAGTTTGTGTAGGTTGATCGAGGCTGATTGAAAACTGCTGCCTTGGCGGGCAATTAGTATTGATCTATCGATGATGATGATGATGATGATCTATATAACTGTTAATTGCGGTGCCATAAATATGCCATAAAAACACATTGAAGAAACAATCGGCACGATCGCTATCACACTCTCCTCGAGCATATTATGCGGGCGTTGACTTGATTTCTGAACTGAGAATTGGGTCGCGTCTTTGTTAGACGTCATTGCTGCTGCTTCTTCCTGAACTATTTTGCAAATTAAATTCAAGTAGATAACGAAGAACAACATGAGAGATATGTTGGAGAAGCTGTAGAGTTCATTGGACGCGTCTGCGTAGAAGAGTAGAAGATAGCGCTTTGGAGATTTGCTTAGTCTGCGTTGTTTTGTTTTTCTTTTTTTTGCGATTTTGGAGATGTCGAAGAAAGAAGAGAGAGAGAAGGGGAAGAAGAGAAGAGGGAGAAGGGGAAGAGGAAGAGGCAGAAGAAGGAGAACTGACAACTGACAACTTCAATGGAACTGCAGCCCACAAGCGGGGCATAATAATAACCCTGAAAGTTTACTGACTTCCGTTGCGAGTCTTCGCGCTGCCTCTCGCTTTACCTCTACCCCTCTCTCTCTACCTCTTTCCCTCTCTTTCTTTTTGTGGGCTGGCCACAAAGAATGCCAAGCAGCAGCAGCAGCGGCAGCAGCTCTCCGAAGCCCGATAAAAATCTCTGAACACAATCGACACCCTGTGCACACCTACAGGGTATGTGCCGAGTCGGTCTCGCTGTCCCTAGGTGTGTGTGTGTGTGTCTGTGTGCGTGTAGGTGGCGCTAGCAGCAGCAGTTGCAGCTGCAGTGCTTGCAGGAGCTGTCGCTGCAAAGACGAAGGCGTTGTCTGTCTTCTTCGTTAAGGCAACGCTTGTAGGAAATTGTTTTTGCCTCTCGCTCTCTCTCTCTCTCTCTCTCTCTCTCTCTCTCTCTCTCTCGCTCTGTCCGTCTCCCTCTTTGGTTTTTTGTGTCGTCTGCAATTTGTTGTGGCCTCGGCGTAAGGTGCACACCTACTTGCAACTTGCAGCTTGCAACTTGCGGCGTGTTTAACAACCGTTGCTACGGTTTACCCCCAGACGAAACGGTGTTAACTGAAATGTTGCCATGTCGCACGTTTTGCCCGTTTCAGCTGACAACAACTGACAGCATCCTCTCATGACATTACCTCTCACTCTACCATCTCTTCCTCTCGCCCTCTCTCACTCTTTGGTATTTATCTTAATTAGCTGTACTTGCGGGGACAACGCGGTGAAATGAGGCTCGCAAATACGGGGCTACAAAATGGGCTTAACGTGTAAGGAATTCTTTTCTTTGTGGGTTTTGTGTTTTGCAGGTCGCGCCATACATCAATCCTGGCTATAAATAGCTCGGGTATAAGGCAGACGTGTTAATCCTATGTTTGCAAAGCTGAGAAAACAATTATTCGCAGAAATATTCAGAGGACATATTATTGTAATTATTAAAAAAATATATGTATAATATTTTATACAGATACATCGATTTCAAAACATTTTCGATAACAGTCGTTTCTCCTCCTTATATATATTTCAAAATAATCGCTAAACTTATAGATATTTCGCTTACGATGCGCTTACAGACATTACTCACTGTAAACTTTGTATATTTGTATTGCCCCCCTCCCGCCTTACCTTTGGTGGCTCTGGGTTCGATTAATCTGCGAGACAAATGTCTGGGCCAGGTCCGCCTCTCCGCGTTGAAGTGCTCACACCGAGCTTGGAGCTAGCTGTAAATGCTTATCGCATGAATTCCAATATAAAATTTACAGTCTCTTGGCGCTTTTTGGCTTTTCATTTGGTTTTGGCGCTGGCAAATGATTCGTTCGATTTGTTCGTTTTTTCACGGATTTTTCGTTTTTCATTTCATTTCTTGCCAGTCCTCGACATAATTTACGTGATCATGGCGCGTCGATAACAAGAAATTATCGGCGCGCTTGCGCACGAGTCCAACGACGCGACGTCGTCGTCGTAGTTGTCGTTGTTGTAGTTGTTGTTTTTGGGGCCACCGACGCATTGGCAATCGATGTTGATGTCGATGGCGTCCAATCGTCGATAGCTATAAAATGTTTCGGCCTGTCGTTAGCTGCGTTTCGGTATCGATATACCCTGTTGGAGTAGACAAAGTGGAGAGTTTTGAGTTGAAAAAGCAGTGCAAAATATATAATTATTTTAACATTATAATATTAACTACTTGAGTTATAGCATAACTTTAGCATAGAGTATTGAGTATATCTGGTCAAAATTTCAGAAGACTTCTTACAGAAACGCAAGAGCTACACAACAAAAAGTCTATATACTAAAAGTAAACAATGCAAAGTGCAAAAACTTTAAAGTTTAGCTGCTCGGCAGGCCAAAGGGCTTACTGATGTAAATTACCGTATGTAAATCTATAAAAATATATGTATAGGGTATCTGCCAGCTAACTAACTGACTTCAAGCATTCTTAAGCTCGTTTTTGTCGTGTTGCTTCGTTTCTAATTGTTGCGCGCGTTTGTGAAATTTATTGCGTTTCGCTTTTTGGCCACGTAACGCCGGCAACAGCAACAGCAACAACAACTGCAGTTGCAGTTGCAGCTCCCAGCTCCAGCTCTAGTTCCAGAGATACAGCTACGTCTCGAGCCGGGGAGAGCTTACAACTTCATTTGGTCTGGTCGGTTGGCTGGGCTCGATGTGGTAGCTGCGATAGCCGCCATCGTCGAAAAGCGAAATTCATTTTTATGTTAATGGCTTTTGGCGCTGCTGGCCGATTCGTGAAAGGAAAAGCGTGTGACGTGTTGCAACTAAAGAAAAAAAAAACAAAAAAAAGGTTGTCATTTACAGTTGCAAAATTACAGTTGGTTCGCCCCATTCCGCCCACGCACATGTTTCCTGTTTGCACATAGCAGTCGCATGACAAGTTCCAGAATCGAGAGAGAATCGACCCCAAACAGCTGTGCGAGGTACAACGAACCGATCGGTAGGAGAATGGAGGGAAGTTTCCCTGAGAACTGTGACTCTGAGCTTCAAGGGAAGCCTAGTCGGGCAGGGCAGCAAGGAGAGGAGAGCGGCAGTAACTGCCTGCCAAAAATAAAATCATAAAAGGATTGGCCAATTGGTCAGCTCACTGAGTCACATGCTATAGGGGCTGCCCCTGCTCCAACTGTCTCGCTCTCGCTCTCTCTATCTCCCTGTCTACAGGCATGCATCATATTTAATCTGCCTGGGGACGGCAGCGTGTGAAAATAAACCACAAATATCGAGCCGTAAATTGATATCTCGTTAATCTTCTTGTTTGTTGTTGCTGTTTTTTTTTTTGGTTGTTTATATTGTTCCTGTGCTTGTTTGTTGTTGTTCTTGTTCGCGCAGAGGACGCGAAAAGTGGAAGCCAGGGCAGAGGCAGCTATAAACATCCGCCAATTTTTGTTTGAATCACAGTGAATGAGAAAATGCAAACGTTGCAGAATTTTGTTTATAGCAAACGTGAGAGCTGCGAAGAAAGACGAGAATTATTGAAGACCCTATAATGTTTATTACTGAAGTAACGCTTAAAGAAGAGGTCCGAAAAATGATAAAAAAAAACATGTTTTCGAGAGAGCAAATAAAATAAATGCTCAGTATTTGAAGAGTTTTTTTTTTTCAAAATCCATCTTACTGATATAAAATCAAATTTAGTAAAAATATTATAATAACTTAGGAAAATAATATTTAAAAATCAATATTTTTTGGTTTGAGGTTCAAATAATAGAAATATATAAGATTTGTTGTTTATTAAAAATATAGTTAGATAAAATAAACAGATATAATAGAAATACTTGAGATTTATTGATTATAAAGTAGAAAAATCTTTATATAGTAATATAAATGATAATTTAAAAAACTTTTTTAACTGTTAACAAATTTTATTAATTTAAAATCCGACTTTATTCGTATATATCGCTTAAGTCTCCGACATTTCATTTTTCTCCAAGCCCCATTCGAAATTTTTCTCTCACTGCAACCCATGATCGTTTATCGTGAACTTGTCATAATCAATTTATTGCTATATTATTGAGTACCCCACCAAGTAAATCATATTGTAAAATAATCAGAAAATTCCACGTTAAATTATGTGTTCAATTTCGATTAGCGTCATCGTCATTCACAATCGTTTCGATTGACAGTTCATTTCCCGGTTCGAGTGTATCGAAATGAATTAATATCAGCAACTCACTCGAAATGAACCAGTTTCAGTTCCAGTTCCAGTTCCGAATTGCAGCGTATTGTGGCACGGATTGTATTTCATATCACACACACACACACTCACACATTTCTCGCATTGGCATTTTCAATGCCAACAAAATTAACTGCACTTTGCTAAAGGCAGCAAGAGTTGCTGCAACATTGACAACAACAACCACATCACGGATTGGTGGGCGTGGCTGGCAAGTGTGCGCTAATGGGCTGGCCATAACAACAACTAATGACTAAATTTCACATGCTCTGCACAAAAAATCGATGTTGCTGTTGTTGTTGTTGCTGTTGCAGGCAGTGTTGCTGCTGTGCTGCGGCTGGCGGCGTCATCGCGCATAGGAAGCAAACGTTAATTTAATTTAATCACGTTTTATTTTGCTGCGACAAACAATGCAACACTGCAGCAGCAGCAGCAGCAACAACCACAGCAACAACAGCAACACTGCAGCAGCAACAGCAACAACCATGCAGCCAGTTCAAAGGTTAAGTGAGTGAGCGCTTTTGGCCGGCGGCGACACACCCCAAAAATGGGCAACATTTGCCACAACAACTGCCACGCGGGGCGTATCAGCGAACGCATCAGCAACAGTTTGTTGTCGTTGTCGTTGCCGTTGCCGTTGCAGGTTGCTGGTGGCATAAACGCCAATTATGTGTGCAACATGTGTGTGCCTCAACCCCCTCCCATTCCTGGCTGCTGCAACCGGAGAGCGTGGCATGTTTTTGGCAATTTTTCATTTCCGTGGCGGAAAAACTACCTGCCACAGGGGCAAGTTGCTGTTGCCGCTGTTGTAGCTGTTGTTGCTGTTGTTGCTGCTGCTGCTGCTGCTGCTCAAGTTGCCCAGGCTGCTCAGGTTGCGCGCAGGCAGCCCGCGGGCGATTTGGAGTGGGTGAGTTTGCCGGCAACATGTTGCTCTGTGGCAGATGCGAGTGCGGCGATAAGGCGCCAAATGTGCAACAAGCATGCGCCGGTAGCCGGTAGGGGAAGGGGTGGAAAGAGTGGGGCAGGAAGCAGCAGGGGCAGCCTTGGCCACAGCCACAGCCTTGGTCACATTAGAATGACAGCAACGGCGGCGGCGGCTGCCATTGTCATTTCTCATGCGGCAAGCAGCCTCAAAACTGGTTGCAACACATGGTCGCGTCTGCGTCTGCCACATTCATGTGGCATGCAAATTGCCGTAAATTGAATTTGTCTGATTACGTTTGCGCCGCAGCTACGGCCGGCAGGGAAATAATCGATAGTTCGTCTCACACAGCATCAATATTTACTTTGGCCTCGGCATCGGTACTGTGGGCACAGGATGCGGTCGAGCCGAATGAAAAATTGTGCCAACTGTGAGGCAGATCGAGAGGCAGACAGATAGAGCTGCTGCAGACAGACAGCCAGAGAGGGAGAGGCAGAGAGAGAGAGAGAGTTGCAGAGCGGTAGACAGTCAGATAAATGATTGCATTCGAATTGCATTTCGATGATTGCGAAATTGCTGCAGCGGCAGCGGGCGCGCGTTTTGGCCACGCAGCGAGAGAATTATGAGCATCATGTGGCCAAAGCAATGTAAATGCTTAATGGAGATTATAGAGCACAGCAAGAGATCGAGAGAGTACCGGAGGATAGACCCGGCATAGCAGTCTTTTTTCTTCTTTCGTCTTTCTGCCCCATTGGAGTTTTCTGTGGAAACAATTTAGCAGGCAGATTAAAGTTGGATGAGGCTACGGGGTGGGAAAGGGAGTGTGCAAACAGAAAGTTGAAGCTCAAAAGAGTTCACAATGAGATCAGACTGATCGGAATGAGTTGGGGAAATGCATCAAGTGTGCTTCGATGAGCTTTAATGAACTTTGATGAGCTTTAGTTATCAATTTGTGGCTTATTCGCATTAAAATATGGACTAGGCCAAAGCGAATTAAGATTCTGTAGTTTGTGTAGTAGAAACAACTATTTGAAAGCTGGGTTGTATGTTTATGATAATCGTTTAAGCAGAACAAAGAATTTTATAGTATTTTTATAAGCTTACAACAGCTTGAAAGCATATTAAAGCTCTAAAGCAGTTTTTACTGATAAATTTAATTAAAATATAAGCTTATTACAACTTAGAGCATTTCCTCTAACAAATTTCATTAGACACAGATTTAATACCGAGCGTTTCCAATAAAAGAGCTTTCAAAGCTGCCTGGAATTATAAAATCAAATTGCAGGAGCTTGCAATACATATCCGAATCTTTTAGACAAATTAACACTCTTTAACAGCTTTCTTAAAGAAAACTTCCTGATAATCATATTAGGTAAGAAGTTGTAAAGCTTTTGCTGCCTTATTTAGTGCTGCAAAGCACATTTAAGCTTTTACAGCTCAAGCTCATTAACTGTCGACTGAGCAACCTTTAGGCTTATTAAGCCAGTTCATCTATTCTAAAGCCACCTTGACATTTTATCCCATAAGTCCGCTTAATCAGCCGGGAAAACTCGGCATGAGCACAACCTGCTGAAAAAGCTGATTATGCTAAATCAGTTTGTTGTGCAGATTAACTAAAAAAAGCGAGGAGCTGCAGCTGGCGGGAAAAACTAATGCACGTTTTGCTGGTTTTAGCTATTTTTCTGCCAACTAATTGCATAAAATTTGCATATGCCAAATGAAGTTTTTGGGCTGAATTCAATTAAATGCGGCCCGGTTGAATCTGATGTTAGCGTGTTGCATGACAGCACGATAAGAGAGAGAGAGATAGAGAGAGAGAGGGAGGAGAGGAGAAGGAGGAGGCATAGAAAAAAACACTGTACAAAACTTTTAATTAAATTTGTGCAACGTGCAACATACAGAAAGAAGGCAGGGCCAAAAGCAAATGTTTGCCCATCGAATTTTCCAGGTCAGTTCTAGTTGGATGTGCTCTGGCATTTACATGCTTGTTGCATATATAGATCGAGAGAATATATATGTATGTGTTTGTGTGTGTGGCGATGATAGCTTGCCACATGGGGCAAGAATGCAATCATTAAGCTGAAAATGCTTTTGCGGCATGTCAACGTGAGCATTTGCCATAAATCAAATGACGGCCAAAAAGCATTAAAGCCAACAACAAAGGCAGCCAAAGCCTCACGGCAAACGCCAAACGCCAATACCCAATACCGAATACCCAGTGAGGCAGGCAGTCTCGGGCAATGCCTCAATTTGTTGTACAGCTCGCTGACTGCGGCGCAAGAATGTCGCAATCAAAATTTTAACATCGTGTTCTGCCAGCGCGCTGGGGAGAATGAGGAGAGCGCGAAGATCCCCACATCGAGACCCGAGCGAACATAGAACCTGAAGCGTGCGCCTTATGGAGCTGCTATTTTTAGCTGCCTTCGATTGCCACTCGATTGGGCCAAATGGCTCTCCTCCTCCTCCTCCTGCTCCTTCTCTTCTTCTGGCTGCCTCTGTTGCAATGCTCTCGCCCCAAAAAAAAGAAGAAAAATGCTTTGAGGAACTTCATAAAAAGCGGCAAGCAGCTGCACAGAGGTCGCTCGCCGAGCAGAGAACTTTGCTTTTCTTCTCTGAATATGTTTCTAATTGGCGCAAATTATTGAAAGATCTTCACAGATTGTCTTGGCCCATTATAATGATGTGTTGTCGCCGCACATAGCTGGCAATTTGTTCAAATGTTTCGCTCGTGCATTCCACAGATGCGACTTATATTCTTTCAGCTGCTGCTTCTTTCTTCTGCTGCTTCTTCTGCCTACTCTTCCTCTTCTTTGCTTGTTTTATTTGTCGCCTTAAGTATTAAATTACCATAAATTAATATTTGTACTCGGGTGGAACATTTAATTAGAAAGTCAGACAGTGCAGGAAGGCGCAGCCCAAAAACGAGGGGCAACAACTATCAACATAAACTTGACTTCGAAAAGAAACATCAGTTTTATGGCATGTCTAGCCAGTGTGCGCACAGTGGTAACGCGTTGAAAATAAACTGTGCATTGTGCTACATATTTAATTTTTTTAAATCTTTAATGTGGTTTTAAAAATATTTTTCAAGTATAAATAAATAAAAATATGCATAAATAATTTTGCCTAATTTGAAAGTCGTTAAAAGCTTTGTAGAACCCTTTGTAGAGTTCTTATTGTTGTAGAAAATAGTTTAGTTTAAATGAAAAGCTGCCTAAAGCTTTTCAGTAATATTGACAGCACTTGTATAGGGGAATAAATAATGAATGCGATTTTCTTAGAGAGTTATCTAATGTAAGGCAAACTTAAGTGTGTTTTAACATGTTCTAGCCTGGCACGGAAATTAAGAGCTCTTCAAGTTCTATCAATAAAATTCGAATAGCAAACATACCTCAACATGCTTAAAGCTCAATTAATCTAGAATAATGAGCTTTTGAAACGCACTATAAGCTGCGAATTCTTTTCTTTGCCGATTAAAGCTAATATTGTTAAGCTCGTGCAATGCTTGAAGTGTGACAGAGATTATTTTGCTCTCGCCTTTCCATCTGTACACGTATTTACACTGTGCTCAAGTACCGCTCTACACTTCCACATTTTTCTCCCGACTCGAGTTGACATTGAAGTTGCAGCCAGTTGGTCGCTCTTCAGATTGTTGTTGTGGTTGCCTCTCCAATTCAGAATTCTGATTATGTGGCCAGGCGTCAATTGAAAATGATGAATGTGTCGCGTGTTTCAATTTATATGTGCCGCACATGGTCAGCTGCCGCTGATTCCCATTCCGGATCGGAGTACGGGAATACGAATCCGACATGCGGACATGGCGACATGGCGACTCTCTGTGGCAATGTCAGACACGCTGTAAATTGAGACATTCCCATTGTAATTCAATAGAAAAAACCATGAGAGAAAAATTGCGCCTTAGGTCTTTCCTCAGATATTAAGGTATATTTCAAAGGTCAACATGTTTGGACATGTTTAAGTCTGACAAATACGACGTCATTAATGTTTGTTTGATTTGAAATTGAAAACCGTGCTTTGGCCTTTTTCAAAATCAGCTTAAATTATGAATAATCTCGGAGTATTTAGAAATATGAGTCAATTCCAAAACTGGTCAGAGAGAGAGAGAGAAAGGTATGATGAAGAGAGGAGGCAGTAAAAAGGTCTTAATTGGCGAGCAGAGTTTTGTGTGACCTTCTATTAAAAAGATTGATTAGAGAGACTTAGGCTAGGTAGATTTAAGGGTCTGATAATGTTTATGTGAGGATTTCAATGGAAGCTAAGGTATTTATTAGTAATATGTATTTATAACTGATGACTTCAGAGATATCACAAGTCAAACTGTTTGAATTCGTATATGGTTCGATTATTTTCTTCTAGAAACTAAGAAAACTGTTCAAAAAGAAACTTTTTGAATTAATAGAGAGATTTTATAAGGATTCTCTCGCATATTTATTTTTATAATTACAGAACTTAGTATTTGCGTTATATACTATGATACTTGATGACTTGCGGTATTTTGAAACTACAGCATATAGTGCTTTTAGCTGATCTGTTTTTTTGTATTTAATAAAGTACTTTAATCTTTAAATTCTGAAACTGAGGAACCTCTTTAAATGATGATGGATGGAAATAATCAAAAATCAATAAAAATAAAAGCCTATTTCACTCTTTGTGCCTCATAATTCACAATAGCCTGACAATGATTTGCAGATTATGTTTATGCAAAAGTGCTCTGCATTTTTTCGTTCAGTGTAGGGCAGTAATGTTGCGACGCAAAGTTGCGCATCATCATCTTGCTGCGGGGCTGCAACATTCTGCGCATGTGCAACCAATTATTAATTGCATATGAATTATGCGCCGTCGCCGTTGTTGTTCTCCTTCTTATTGTTGTAGTTGTTGTTGTCGCTATTGTTGCTGTTGTTGTTGCAGTTGCATTCCTGCATCGCCGGCTGAGTCAGCATTTTGTGGCCTTTGTGGCGCTGCTTGCGCCGAACTGGCGCCGACGACGTCGACAGAGGCGTCAACGGCGTGTGCCTGCTGCGACTGAGTCGATATCGATGTATGTGTGTGTGTGTGTGTGCAGCCTGTTGCACTTGTGTGGGTGGCTAGAATCATATATTCTGCGGCAAGCAAGAAGTCGTGTTGTTGCCGTGCAGCGCCTGCAACATTGCCTCGCCCCCTTTTTGCGTTTTGCTTATTAAATTACAAAACAAACGGCCCACACATAAATAAGCTTGCAACACGAAACGTTTGCGCGGCCTCGACTTGACTTGGCTCGGGCATTAGACGGAAATGCGGCGCGCATCCTGCCACAAGCTGCATCGGGCTTGCGGCTTGGGGCATGCAACAGGCGCATGCGCAGTCGCAGGGTTTGCCCCATGAAAAATTCCTAGCGCTGCGGCGCGGCGTCTATAATTAAGCGTGAAATGTTGCTGGCGTTACGCTGCATTCCAGTGGAGGCACAGGCCCTTTGGCAATATCTTCGTGCAACAAGGCAGCGTGGCAGGCAGCCAGGGCCCGGGCTGCTCGGGCTCGGCTGCCCTCCTCGCCCCGTGCTGCACTCATATTAATTGCAAGTGTCCGCACTTACTTTGCAACATGCTGCAATTAGAATGTTGAACGAACGAAGCTGTTGCTGCCACGTTGCCCCTTCAAAACGTTACTGATGACGGAAGTCAAGTTAAATGAAGCCCTTAGGCTCCTCGCTGCCTCCTCACAGGGTTCAACGCTCCCGACGGCAGCAGCAGCAACAATTGTGACTGACTAAAATTGATTTCTCATGTTGAGCTCTTTTTGGCCAACTCTACTCGTAATATAAACAACAGCAGCAGCAACACGGTGCAAGTAATTAAAATAAATTGGTAGCAAATGCGCAGGCAACGAGCTGAACGCGTTTCGGCCTAACCACATCAGCCAAGTCAACTAGCTGCTCGTCCCCGTGTGGCACTGGTGTTGGCCATCTAACGCCCGATCCGCAGCTGTTGATAGAATTTGCACTTCTACACGTTGCGAAAAAGGCGTATGCATTCCTGGTAAGGGGTAACTTATTTCGGGAACGTTTGTATAGAAGGTTTAAAAGTGGCTTGAAATGCAAAAGGGCGTGGTCTTTCAAAATATTTTTGAAAGCTTTTTAAGCGGAGATTTAAAGAAACTGCTTTAAAGCAGACTCTTTTAATTCCTCTTTCTTTTATAGCTTTTTATCTTAATATCTTATTTATGTTTGTTTCAAGAAACTGTTCAAATGTACAAGTTTAAGCTAAGAAGCTAAGAATTTAGCTTGAAAACTGCTTGCTACGATTATTTTTAGAACAGCTGAACCGGTTCACAAAACGGTTCAGTGTCATAACTCACTCAATAGTCGAGCTAAGCTGTTGAAATTTGACAACCTTGTAGCAAAACTCACTTTCTGCCCAGTTTTATACACATACTATATGTTTTTCTCGCAGTGTATGCTAGCATTTTGCTCCCGGACTCGTGCACTGACTGCGCTTGTCGCCTGTTTGCCATCAAATTAAAGCGCTAAATTGCTATGCGCCTCTCTTCCTGTCTTTCATCACACCAAACCAGCGTATTGAGCACTTTGGAACTTGTCTAGTTCGAAGTGCCCAAGCAAGCCCATGTCGTACCCCCGTGTCCAATACCCAACCGAACCGATCCGATCCGTTGTCTGCTTCATTAACATATAGGCGGGCGTTGGGTGCACTGCTCGATGCTGTAAATTACTGATGGACAGCTGGTGAGCCTGGCTTGGCCGGGCACGATCCGCATCGAGTCCCGTCGAGCACTTGCCCATTGGCAGTGAAATTTTATGATGCCACATTTCCTTTTGGCCTGCCTGGCTGCCTGCTTGCATTGCACCTTTTATGTGCTGTGCAACAAATGCGCGAACATTGCGGCATGCAACCTCCTTCTGCCTGCCTGTCTGCCACATGCTGCCTTGCTGCCTGCCTGCCTGCCGTGTTGCCTCGCTGCCTGTCCATCAATTAAAGATGCTGCCATACAAATGTGGCCATAATTTGATTGTTTTGTCGGCCGCGTCAGTCGCTGACCTGCTTTTTATGGCCCCATGCCCGCCCCTGCCACCGCTGCACAGATTTTTCCACTTGCCAATTACAGCCTCAACTTGGCCTCAACTTGCAACTTGCAACTAGCGACAGCCGCCTCCAGCAGCAGCAGCAGCAGCGGCAGCACTGGCAACAGCTGCAACGTTGGTGGTCCAACCAGACACTTGGACGTTCCGTGGATGATGATGGTCGATGGTGATGCTGCTGCTGCTGCTGCCAGTGCTGGTGGTGGCCTCTAAAACGCGTTCTCGCTGCGCTGCCCAAGTTGGCAGCTAAGTGATTCGCACTGCACTGCGCTTGGCATATTTTCATTGGAAAAGCCAAGCGAAGCATTTGAACCACTTTTCTGCGGCACAGTGCATTGACCAACGTTGACAAGGGGCATCAGCTTCGAGAGCTGACGGGGCCAGTTATGGTCAAGCAGAAATCGGTACCACATTCTCCATGGCGGCCTTGGCCAAATATGGTTTAAGAAGGCGGGAGGGGAGGGTAGGGTAGTGGTGGTCAAGTCAACCTTAGAACGTTCTGGGGGGCAATTCTCTGAGAAAACATGTTACTAATTCCCTTTTCTCTGCTTCTTTCTCTTTGCAGGTATGTTTTAACTATTTGGACAAACATTTAACAGGGCGAGAGCTGCTCAAGCAGTTGCTGAAAGTGTTGCAGACTACGGTGCTGTAGGTAGTGCTATCGTAATGCATGCGATAATATCGTTGATTTTATTTATCATGCATGTATTGTTTTCTTTTACAACACGGTATTAGAGATGTTTCAACACTTTTCTTAAGGGTTTCTTATAATTGTTTAAAAGGCTTGCACTTGAAGTTCTTGCAACAATTATACAAGCTAAAGAATCGCCTGCCCTATCATATCTTCAGACCTTATAACTGATTTCAAAGTGACATAATTCGCGTAAAAATCAAACAATTTCACTTGTACATATTTTTAATTAAGTAGATTTAGCTTATGATCAATCCCTCATCAAATAAAAACGATTTTAAAAAATTAAAAAAATTCATAAAATTTCCATGCTACCCCCCTTGCCAAATTTTCAAAATTTTTTCAAAAATTTTTATTTTTATTTTTTGTTTGAAATCGATGCAACGCGTCAAAATAAGCATAAAAATCGATACCATGCAATTTTCGGATGCAAATTGTTGAGTATATCGAAAAAATACTGGTTTTTTAGTTAGGTTTTCCTCGAGACCTTTACTTTTCCATATTGCACTTTATTCCAACTTTCATAACTCTCTTAAAAATCAACCGATTTTAGTCGTAAATGTCTTTTATTAAATGGATTTAGCTTAAGATCAATCCCTCATCAAAAATTCATGATTTTAGAAAACTCAAAAAATTCATAAAAATTCCATGCTACCCCCTTGCCAAATTTTCAAAATTTTTTCAAATATTTTACTTTGTGTTTTTTGCTTAAAATTGAAGCAACTTATCAAAATAAGCATAATAATCGATACCATGCAATTTTCGGATGCAAATTGTTGAGTTTATCGAAAATATACTGTTTTTTAGGGTTTTCTTGAGATGTTGGAAATAGGTTGCTTTGTTGTACTGTATGAAGGTCTGCAAAGTGCATTAGCAGTGCGCAAAGACAAGGCTGACCCGCACCGCAAACACCCTGTGCAATTGACTTGTCATAAAGTCGGTTGTAACTCGGTAAACAAGCAGGCAGGAAGAAGCAACAGTGGTAACAGCGGCAGGGGCAGGGGCTGGGGAGAGGGTGCTATGGCAGAAGGAGAACAAATCAAGCGCACAGAGGCTTGTTAACAAAGATATCTTGTCTGGCGTGTCAACAGTCCGCGCTGCCAATGCAAATTTAACCAAGCTGGCGATAGCCCGCGGCTTATTTATGAAGCTCATTAGCAGCAGGGTAGCAAACGGCTGGGGAGGGGGCTTACGATGGGGTAAGAGGGACAACAACTGTCAGTGCCGTTAGCAAGAAGTCAATGTCGGCTTGTCCCATGCGTATCTAGAGTCAATATTGTTGCTTGTCTCACTGTCTCTCTGTCTTTCTTTGCGTGTAATGCACCTTCGACTTTTGGCCTTCAGCGCGTTGTTTGTCTGTCTGCCTGTCTGTCTGCCTGTCTGTCTCCCTGTCTGTCTGTCTGCCTATCTATCTGTCTGTTTGTCTGTCTGTCTGTCTTCCTATCTGTCTGTCTGTAGTTCGCCCCTGCTCTGCTTTGCAGCGTGACTGGGTTAGCGGCACACATCGCGTACTATAGGGTATATCGCACTAAGCATCGGCTTCAGCTTCTACACCTACGCCGAGACACGCAGTCAGCGTGTGCATTGTGCAATCACTGATCTACTTTGGGCTTAGGTTTCTTTCCTCATCTCGTTTCGTTGCCGGTTTGCGCCGGCAATCAATCAAAAGTGGAAACGGAGCTGCAACATTGACAGACGTTTCCTGCGCATTGTGGGCGCCTCGAGGCGAAAGCTTTGAGCTCCGCACGATGCGTATTTGATGCAAGAGTAAATTGATTTTGAAAGGGAATGAGACGCATTAACCGCAGCCAAGTGTCGATCGGCAATCTAAGGCGACTAATAATCTCAATTGCGGGTTGCTCTTTTCAATATTACCCTTTCCTGTGCATAATCACTCTCGATTTCGGATTATTTATGTTATTTCGACTCAGGCTCTCTCTTAACCTATTGATCTATTCTTTCACTTCTGTAAAACTCGTCTTTATATATCTTTCTCCTTAGTTCCTCCCCTTTTTCTCGAATACACTGTCTATTATGCTCTATATCTTTCTTTTTAAAATGGTACCTCACTCTCTGGATTCGTGTATACGATTTCGTTTCGAGAGTAACTCTTTCTCTAGCTCTCATTTACTTCAAGCCTATGTCTTTTATATCTCCTAATCAAATCTCTGTATTAATATCCTTCCTGCTCTCTTTCTTTATTCTCTCTCAATCTATTTCTTTCTCTTTTTTAATCTACTCCAAATCTTCCTACTCTTCGCAATACTCTATCTACCCCAATCTCTTCCATTCACATTGGTATCTTCATACCGCTCCCTCTGCAGATCTGTCTCATCTCTCCCTGCACTGCTCGTGGGCGTCCCTTGGACAGCTTCGAACTGCGGCTGCTTTCTAAAAAAAAAAACCTCCAGCTATTTTCTCGCTTTTTATCGGCTAATTAAACGTGCCCCCTTGTCTTATGTAATACGAACGAACTTTGAATGTCTTTATCAGCATGCAAACTATCACCAGCAGCAACAATAACAACAACAACAACAACAACACCAGTGAAAAGGCCAATTGACCATATGCGGCACAATGCGATCGCAACGCGCGCCGCTCTGCAGCGTTGCATGTGGCAACGTCGCAAATTTCACCCGAAAATGCGCAGCCTTAAAAAGCCCTTGAACTGCGCCTGCTGCTGCTGTTGCGGCTGCTCTTGGCCAACTCTGACCATATTTGGTACCGCCAACAAATGCAACAACAATGGCATTAGCATAAGGCCACAGCTTGTGCGCCATTTGGCCAAATCCAGGCAGGGCAACAAGCCAGGCGGGCGAAATTAGTTGCGGCAAAAATGTTGCAGGCATTTTAATTTTTTGTTACCCCCGCTATTTTTAGCAATATTTTTCGCACTTTTATGCATTTCTTACAACATGTTTGCAATTCATCAGGCGAACAGACGCAGCTGCTTGTTGTTCTTGCTGCCGCTGCTGTTGCTGCTGCTGTTGTTGTTGTTGTTATTATTATTGTTTATGGCCCAGGGGCAGGGTCTGTTGGCGTTGCTGCCGCTGCGGCAAGTCTGTGCCTGTTCAAATGCCAGAGTCACGCAGTTCAGTTCGTCATGTCAAAGTCAACGACGGACTCCGCATGGCAATGTCGGCGAGTTATTCTTATGCTCTGTAAATATGAATTAAAAAATGGGGTAGTTGTGATTTCTAATAATATTTTGGATTAGGATAAGAATTTGTATTGATCAAGCAAGTTCTGAAATTAGTGTAAATGATGTACTATAAAAAGCCCAAGGAAAACCATTTCAAAATCAATGTAAAAAATTTGTTATTGAAAAAATAAAAGTTTTGTTTAATATTTTATTGATTGTAAGCAAATTGTCCACTTTGAATGAGCTTCTTCTTTTTCCTTGAAGTTATTAAGATACTGAAAGCTTATTAAAGCTTGACAGTTACCTTTTACTATTACCTATTTCACAAACTTAAAAAAAAAGGCCTAAGCAACTTATTATTTTTAGTTTCAATAAATCCACACAAGTCTTTAAACAATAAAAAACTGAGAAGTCTTTCAAAATGCAGAATAAATCATGAACTTAGGTTCGCTTTCTAAAATTCCTCTTATGCGTACAGGGTATTTCCCAGCTGTTCAGCTTTTCCGCTCTCTAACTGGATTGTTCTTTCGTATTCAGCCGACGACACTTGAGACTCCTTCGGGCTGAAGTGCAAAGTGCAAGCCGCTGGCAACAATATTCAGCTGCCGCTGCTGCTTCGCGCGCTGCCTCTGCTACTGCCGCTGCCTCTGCCCTGACTGCAAGTGTCGCATGCCTCGAGTGGCCTCCTCGACGCTGTTGCAGTTGCTGTTGCCGTTGGAGTTGGAGTTGGGGAAGGTGCAGGGGGAACTGGGGTTAATTTAGAAGCAGCTGCGCCTGGAGAGCTGCGTGGCAACGTTTTATGAGATTTTAGCACTACGCCAGCAGCGTGGCATGTTGCATGTTGCTCCTCGCCGCGTCTGCCCGGCTGCCTGGGACGCTTAATGGATTTCTAGCCATGGAATTTAGCACGTACCTCTCTGGGTGGAAAACTAATATGCCTGGCCAGGAATAGTCTATCGTCTTGGTCCGGCTGCGTGACATTTATGGCTTCGTCTGGGGCACGTTACCCATGCCGCTTCGGCTTTGGTTTTGCCAGCGGTTTGTCGGCCTGTTCACGTGCAAATATGAACAAGATTTATAACTTTCGGGAGGAGGCCGCAGCCTGAGCGAGACTGCGACTGCGACTGCGACTGCACTCTGCGCTCTGTAAATGGGGACATTTTCCTAGATTTTTGTTTGCCTGCGCTTAAAAGGATTTCACTTTTCGCTGGAATTTACCAAACCCGTCGTCTGTCTGGGGTCTAAAGCCAAAAGCAAAAGTTAACCAAGTTGCCACAGTTGCTGCAGTTGCCACATTTGCCAGGCCAGTCTTTTAAGTATCTTGTGGTCCATACGATCTCTGCTTGCGACCTCTAAAAATAAACCATATTTACTTATATAGATAGTGTGCGCTGAGGGAGATGATCTTGGGGTCTTGTATGGTCACGTCTTTGCTGCTCTCCAATGCTTCCATAGATCCGACCTTAATCGTGCATTAAAATATCATTAAACTTCAAGTGCAGTCTTAAGTATGGACTGGGCATTATCGGATTTATAGTTTCCGCTAAGCGAGAGCGGATGTGAATAAGTAGTTATTATAGAGTTTTAAAAAGAATTGAGTGATAGAATTAAGGACTGAAAACAGTTGATAATCGTTAGTACTTTCCATTTATGACATGGGGTTTCAACTTCAAACTCCCTTAGTCAGCTGGCAATCTCTTCTTTCTCTAACTGTATTTCTCTTTGGTCTTCTGATAGATTTAAGAATTTATTTCTCTGCTCTTATTACTGCCTCTCTTTTGTATCCCTTTGTCTTCTTTGCCACTCGACTTTCATTATATCTTAACTAACTATATATCATTCTGTCCATTACTTTTAAGTACTGGAATATCCCTATATTTATCTATATCTCTCTCTTCCCTTTTATTTATCATAATGCACTCTATTCTTCTGTCTTTCTCTTCAATCTCTAAGTTTTTCTGTCTGATACAATTTTTGCCATATTTAAAACATTGTCAAGTAGTTCCATTTACCAAAATAAAATCATTTAAAATTTGGTTCTGTCTCTGTTCATATTTAGAGTCAAATTTCCTAATTTTGTGCAGTGTAGCGAGGAATTCAAGCTGTGACGGACTTCCGTTTGCGTTTGTTTTTTGAGGTGTTGGCTGCATCCGCTATAAAACTTGAGCTATGCATATTTATAGTACATGTACTGTACATGATTTTACATATGTTGTCGAAGCTCATCAGTCTCTGGTTCTGTGTGCCCAATGGCGCATGAATTTGCTTGTAGTTTCAGCTTCCGTTTCGTAATTTACAAGGAACGTCTATAACAGTCTATAACGGTTTGCAATGGGCTCTACCTATAAAGTTATCTATAGGTACATAATACCTATAAGTATGTTTGAAACTGATGCGATCTTTTTGGGTAAACAGGTGTCGCAGCCCAGAGAGATAGAGACAGGGAGGGAAACATTAAGCGGCTTGTTAGCGTTTTATTATCGACATTTCATTTATAAACAATAAACTTGTTGCGCTTATCACACGGACAGAGAGCGAGAGCGAGAGAGAGAGGGAGAAAGGGAGGCAGAGAGTGAGAGTGTGTGGTTTTGCGACACATCGATTGAGTTTTATGGCAATTGCAAAATGCGTGCCGAAAAGGCCAAGTGGAAACGACATTGCTTTTGGCTTAACACACGTTTGCACTGATAACCGCGTCATGCCGATGGTTTTTTAATGACCCGGGGAGGGGGACCAAAGCTGGAAGGTGTGTAGCTGCTCTGTTATGGAGCTAGTTCGGCTACCTCGGCTGCTACTGCCGCTGCTGTTGGTCATTTCCCTAAACACGGCCAAGACCGGCGCCAGAGACGTAGACAAAATGAAATGCCGATTAAAATATCAATTGGGTGTGCGAGTGTGTGTGTGCGAGTGCGAGTGTGTGTGTCGGCTGTCTGTACCTTGGCCAGACGACGCCAGTGTAGCAAATCGCCTAAGCGCATTAATATAATGCTATCAACAGCTGGCCAAAGCGATATAGGGGACCAAGGTGCGTGCCAGACGACATGGTAGCAATCGATTTAGTTGTCGTCGTTTTGCTGCAGCAGGAGAAGGAGGAGGAGCAGGAGGAGGAGGAGGAGAAGGATGGAGGTGCAGCAGCAGTAGGAAGAGTAAGTGCAGTAGGAGAAGGAGCAGGATGACTTTCGCTAGTCGAACGTGTCGCATTATTCAATGTCGCCGCGTGCAACTTATGAGCGCAACTTGTATAAATCAGACGTGTTGCCTGCCACAGCCTGTCAACACCTTCCACTGACCTTTGCAACGCCAGCCAAACTGGCTATTTTTAGCCAGATCAAGAGATGAAGATCGGGCGAGGGCAGGCAGGCAGGGAGTAGGGGCGAAGGTATACAAAAAATTACATGGCGTAATCTTTTGACTTGGTCGCGGACTTGGAGCATTATGAAATTGTGTCAGCTGTGCCATAAATTGCGCACTTTAAACGGGCCAGCACGCGGTATGCGATAGCATCGGCTTGGCTACTCCTCCTCCTCCTGCTGCTCCGCTATGGGACACCTGAAGCCAACGCCGCCACACGACACGCCATGACCAAAGGGCCGCGCAGCGTGCCACAAAAATGTGGCACGTTGGCGGGGAGGGGGAGAGCAGGTAGAAGAGAAGCTGCTGGATTTGTGTGACGTGAAATGAAACCAAAAGCTGGCAGCCAAGTCTCAATGTCTCCGTCACTCCGGCACTGGCGACCTCCTCCTCCTCGGTGCTACTCCAATTGCAGCATTGCGAAATGCGTTTCATTGTTTTGCTGCGACAATGGGACAAAGCGACAGAGTGGCATGCAAATTTGTTGCCGTGGCCTTTTGCCTGTTTTTTTTTTAGCCCCAACTAGTTTTATTGCTGTCAGATCCGCTGGCTGATTGCCAGCGCGACTTAGCTTGCGCTTAGTCCCTCGAATCGCTCGTAAAAATGTCAACTGAAATTATGCCATAAATTGATTAAGAAAATCACTGTAAGCCGCCAATGTGGAGTAGTACTACACGAACCAGCTGCTGTGGTTTTTAGCTACTGCTAAAATGGGCGGTATTTGGTTTAAGCCCGATATTTATGGGGCAACCGTAGAGGACAGTTGCGTGCCCGAGTGACTTCTCTCTCTCTACTGATTTTACATATAACGATTTTTTTAATAGTTATAGGGCAAATACATTGGATTAGCTAAGCTATATAGCAAGCAAGGTAGTTAAACCCATTTATATAGTTACTCCCGCCTTCATATCTGATCACATTGGGTACCTAGAGTAGTTTTTCTCTCTATATTGCGATAAGAGTGACTCAAATAAATCCAAATTTATTATTTAGTATACTGAGATCGACCAGCTTAGGATAAACTCCCTCATATAGCTATAACTGTGTTTTTTGAGCCATACCTTTCCCACGTTGGCCGCCAACCTGCACTGCTCTCTCTCTCTCTCTCTCTCTCTCTCTCTCTCTCTCTCTCACTTTTGCTTAGCGCGCCTTAATAGCACGTGCTTGGCTCAAACGTTAATTAAACGCGCGACAATGATAATAACTTGAGTCTTCTGACCGTTTCCTAGGCATAACTATAACCAGTTGCCATTTACTTACCCTACCTGTTACCTGGTTGCAGTCTTGCACACATCCCACGGTCGGCAATTAGGCCCGCTCGCTTGCAAAAGTGGGTCAGAGACGAGGCTGGAAGACGGGGCAGATTTGTCAGGTGGCGTCAGCAGGTTCGTTGATTTGGTCGCTGCCCACGCATGCTGGCAAAATTAAATGTACGAATCATGTTTACGACTTGTCGACAGACAGCTAGACAGACAGACAGTTAGACAGACAGACAGACAGACAGGTGGAACTGTCGAGTCTACCATCAGTCTATCAGTTTAGTTGGCCAGTCTATCAGACTGTCAGTTTGTCAGTCAAACTGCCTGCCTGCACGCTTGTTCCCCCTGCAAGTGGGCGTGGCAACCAAGCGCAAAACTAATTGTTGTACGCCAAGCCAGAAGCAACATTGCCAGTCTTCCTCGCATTGACACCGTTCGCAATTAGAAGAAAAAGCGGCCCGTCGGCTACTGTGCTGTAGCACGCCCGAGATGGGGTCGGGATGAGGCTGGGATGAGGCCGGGATGAGGCCGGGATGAGGCCGGGATGAGGCCGGGATGTTTGCCAGGTTCTATGCTAATGTTGCATTCTTAATAGCTGAAAAATAAAAAAGAAAGAAAACACAACATGAGGTAGAAAACCAGTTGCCAATTGCCAGTAGCCGCTGCAATGTTCTCTGTTCCGCGAGTTAATTGCCTGATTTGCCAACTGGCGAAACCCGGGAGAACGCGTGGAGTCTGGGGAGGGGATTCCTGTCGAGGAGGCGACATAGTTTTAGCAAAACTGTGGGCTGATCTTTCAGCTGTTAGGCAAATGTGCTAAAAGATTATGCTTTTGGATTAGACACGCATGTAAGTCACTTAGGCAAATGGGGGACTCGGCAGGTTGGGGAGTTCGGGTAGAAGTTGCCAGGAATGTGCGGAGGCTGCAGGAGAAACTTTCGATGGGGCCTGGCTGCGTCTAAATGGGGAAAGGCTTGAACGAGTGCAGTGAGGGAAGTGAATCAGAGAAAACAGAGGTAAAAATTGCTAAGGAAGAGAAACTGAGAGAGAGAGCATAAGCTAGAGAAAGATTAGGGGACTTGAATCAAAGAGGCTTAAAGGAGGGTTTAGTCTACTTCTCTTAAAAGATATAGCATAGAGCTAAAGATAAATGTATTATAAAAGTCATGAGCTACAGAGGGAGACAAAGATAATCAACTGCGATCACGATCACTACAGTCTTGTAACTGGTCTAAATACATTTTTGTATAATAAGCGCCTGTCGCGAAACAAGTTCATATATTATAATGCACATGTAGATCTCTCTCTCACTCTCTTTCTCTCTCGCTCTCTACCTCGGGTATTACTGTGGGCGCCGAGTGGGGCGTCTAACGATCGTGGCGCACGCTCGATCGCTCGTTCGTTCGCGCGTTGATGGGCTGCATCACATAATTCTCTGATATTTGCCATAATTTTCTTGCGTAAAATGAAATATGCTAAAGCTGGCGAGTTGATGTATTGAGTTGTTTGGCCGCAGGACGTGTACGAGCACAGTCTGTAACGCCAGTCGCAGTTGCAGCCAGCCACACAGCCCCGAGAACGCCGGCCATCCGTCAAGGCAACAAGTCGAACCCCGAGATCGAGCCTGGCGGCTGAGTTTGGGTTTCGGTTTCGTAGTTGCAGCTCGGCTCTGCATAAATAAGTAGGTTGCCTTCTAGTCAGTTCCCCTCCCGCCCCTTTGCGATTGTCTGGCTTGACATGTGAATTGATATGCCAACGCAACGACGTCGCTCTCGAGTCGCCACAACTGGTAACTGGCAATTGGCAATTGGCAAGCGCGGGAGCGGGCGCGGCAGAGACGCGATTGTGTATGTGGCATGCAGCGCGTTGGGCATTCCTTGGGTTTGCTCATCGGTTCGCACAAATAGTTCAATTAATCACGAAAAATTCTTACACAACTGGCGCATTTAATAACATTATTCGCAACTGGCAGCTGATCTATAAATTATAGATCATGCCAGTCAATAGTCAATAGCTCTTAACGATCGCTCGCCCCTGCTGCGATACTGCGCTACATATAGCTATATATGATTGCAAAACAAAAGCGTGCAAATTGTATAAATCAGCGTAAGAAATGCCGATCATGATCGACGACTTTTGCATATCAACGTGAAGTGCCAAAATCGAGAACTTGATAATGCTCGATGAAGGGAATCGATATAGTTGCTAGGGAGTAATGGGATAGATCATGGAGCACAGGCACAAGTAACATTTGTATTAAATATTCGTGATCGGAATAATGAATGCGTTTATTGAAACGCTTGGGCTGGAGTAGGAAAACTATTGTGGACAGTTTAACAGGGTTTGGAAGAGATCAAGAGGAAGAGACTCGATGGGAAAATATCTTCCGATTATAGTAAATGCATATATAGTATGTGTTTATTTTATATTCGTGTTCTAGGTGCGTGATTTATAGCTTAAAAGTCATGACTAAGACTAAAAGTAGGCGAAGAGATTGTGGTAAGCTACCTACTTTTCTTCTAGGCGACCTATTTCAATTCATATTTTGAATTAAGATCATATGGCACCTTGAAGATCAGTTGCTCATGTTATATGTTATATGGATCATCTTTTTTACTAAGTCTTCGATCGCCTTATTTGCGATCTTGTCTTTTCGAGCTCTGGATAAAATGCATATATAGAGGCATTATATATTTAGAATCAAGATCACATAGCTCTCTGAAGATCAATTGTTATACGGCTATGGATTTGATCATCCGATTTTTTACTAAGTCTCGCCTTTTTTGCGATCTTGTCTCTTGGAGCTCTGGATACAGTGCATATATAGGCATTATATATTAAGAAACGAGGTCATCTGGCTCGTTGACGATCAATTGCTCATGTTATATGGCTATGGAGTTGATCATCATCATTTTTACTAAGTCTTCGATCTGCTTCGATCTGCTAACATGTTTGCAGATTCTTCTTGACTTTCTAGTTATTCTTTAATACAAAGTTGAGGGTCTCGAAGCACTTCAGCGCTGTTAGTCATATTTTACAGTTGTCTTCCCTAACTGCAGGCATAATAACGATCTCTCTCTCTCTTTCTCTCTGACTTAGTCATATTTTACAGTTGTCTTCCCTAACTGCAGGCATAATAACGATCTCTCTCTCTCTTTCTCTCTGACTTTGCAGGCAGCACTACAGAGCTGGCCCCGTCGCTTTTGGGCCTGTATGACACACTGACAAACAGCTTGGCCGTTGGCAGTGGCGGCGGAGCGACAAGCAAGTCGGCAAGTGAGGCGTCCGAGGCCGAGCAGGCAACGCTGACAGCGAGTGGCGGCCTAAAGAGCGGCGACTCGACGCCCAAGCGCAGCAACAGCAACTGCAGCAGCAGTAGCAGCAGCAGCAGTGGCAGCGAGGTAAGCGACACAAGCGGCGCGAGCAACACAAGTCGCACAAGCAACGCAAGCAGCGACAATCGCACGGGCAGCTACACACTCGACGACGCCGAGTCCAACTCCCACTTGGCCGCGCTTGTCGCGGGGCTGCGTGATGAGGCCGATGGCGTGCAGCTGAGTCGAGTGGCGCAGCGCAGGCAGGAGCTGGGCAGCAGTCATAGCATCGCCTCGAGTGGCAGCAGCAGCAACGGCAACGGCAACAGCAACGGCAGCAACTTGCGACGTGGCAACAACATTCGCGTGTTGTCGCCCAATGTGCAACGCATCATCACACATGCGGATGCTGAGCCCGTCAGTGCAGTAGACATTGAGGCACTGCAGCAGCAGCAACAACAACAGCAGCAGCAGTTATCCCGCAGTCCGCCCACGCCAGCGCAGCGTTTTTTCAAGCCAACCCCAACCAAGCCGAAGCTGTCGCATTTGCCGCTCTCGAAGATCACCGGGAAACTGTCCACGCAATCCGGCAGCGATTTGGTCTCCACATTCGATGCCAGCAGCGAGTATAGCGTCACATATGGTTCGAGAAAATCTCTGGCCACGCCCGTAGATGAGGATAAAACGCCCACGAATAAGGCAGCACCCTGTACACCCTTCCACTTCGAGGGCAAACCATTTGGCCAGCTCAAGCTGCCACGTTACGACTCGCAGCAGAGCATCAAACTGATTGAAATGGAGCAGCTGGCATTCACCAGCGCTCAGCTGGCTGCACCGCCCAAGCCGCCAGAGACACCGCCGCGTCCCAAGGAGTTCGTTGTGGCCAGCGAACCGCTAAGTCCCGAACCCTATGTGGATGCCATCAATTTCGATTTGGTTGCACAGCGTATCGAGCAGATGACACTGAGTGATCTCGATCTGGTACAGCCCGCAGAGGAAACTGGTGTCACGGTGCTGGTCGAGGCCATAAATAAACCATTGATTGGTAAACCGTTGGTGCGCAGCGTTTCGGCACCGCGTGCCAATTCCATTGGATCCGGCAACTCATCCACGTCCCCGCTGCAGACCTATGCACGCACCAAGCTCAAGAATCAGAGCAGCAAGGCGAGCACACTGGGCGGCGGTATGCCGTTGCGTTTGCCCACAGCCGAACAGCTTGCCGAACTGGAGGAGGCCAACAAGCTGTCCGCCGAGAGTCTGGACACGCTGACCGACATCAAACCGAAGTACCCAGTGCGTCTCAGCGAGCTGACACGCTTGAACAATCGTCCATTGTCGTCCTCGTCGATTTGCTCCACTTCATCCAGTTCAAGTTCGGGTTCCGATCAACTCTTGAATGGCAAACTGACAGCCACCTCGTATCTGGCCAGTGTGGAGAGTCTGGCCGAGAGTGAGAACGAGCTGGGCGATCATCCACATCACCATCATCATCATCATCATCATCATGCAGCCCACACGGCTGCAATGAGCGTGCTGGAACGCGCCTGCCTCGAGATTGTCGACTCGGAGCGCAGCTACGTTGAGGATCTTGGTCAGGTTATCAAGGGGTAAGTGCAGAGCGTGAATTCCCGCTGCTGATGCCAGCTAATTGAGGCCGTCTCTCTGTCTGTTTAGCTACCTGCACGATTGGAAGGAGCGCGCCTGTCTACGCCTGGACGAATTGCAAATACTCTTTGCGAACATTGAAGAGATTTACGAATTCAACTCGATGCTGCTGCAGCAGCTGATCAACTCTGGCATGGAACCGGGCAAGATAGCCAAATGTTTTATACACTTGTGCGAACGTTTTGATGTGTACACAACCTACTGGTGCGTATAGGGATGGGGTTTGGCTGGCTAACTGGTTAGGTAGTGAATCTAACGGGTTAGCTGGATAAAGGTTGGAACTCAAATAATATATAACTTCTATAGAGGACATTTTACAGGGATCGTAGCTATAGATCTTAAGATATTCAAGTAGAAACAGACTGCCGAGCAGAAACGCTCAAGCTTTTTTTCTGTTGAACTCTGCCAATGTTGGATAAGGATAGACCTCTCTTTGAGCTGGCTAGAAGTGCCTGGCAGAGATCGTTGCCACATTAAGCTATCCAAGCTGGCTTAGAGTATTGTTGAAACTATCTACCCTTACAGCCTTGATTTCAATTGCTTCTGTAACTCTTGCAAGTCGGTTAGACAAGTAAGCTCCTTGGGTTAGGAGTGTGGAAGCTATTAGTGCAAAATAGGTCGATTAATTCTCGATCTGCTCGAGGCACTTGACATACTCAAGAGATTAAAGAGTTGCTAGCCAAGGGCTGCACCAGCTACATTTTGAAGGAGGGCATCTATTATTATTAGGTTTCATGTTAAGCCAACTTCCAGTCAACTTTCTCGACCACTCTGTGCGCTTGGCGTGTCTGCCAAATCTCAGATAGCTTGGCCAAGAACGGTTAACGGACTGACCAAAATAGAAGTAAAAAAAATAAACTGATCTCGATTGGGACACGAACATTGATTTTGGCTTCAGCCGGGAATGGCAATGGGGATAGAAGTCTAGCCGCCGATGGCGTCTCTTGGCAGTCCAGGCACGCCATGTTCCATTTAAACGCCATGACATTTGGCTCAACCAGCGCTGTCTCTGTCAATTTGAAGCTGATGCTCGCAGTTTGATTTGTCGCCCCTCGGCTGACAGGCGAGCATATATCATGATGACAGATACTACGAGAGTCCGAGCGAGTCCCGGCTGTATGAGCGTCCTCGACTCCTACGGTTCATTTTAAATTCAAATTTTGTTGTTAGCCTGATGAAGAGCTCAACCTCGGGGAGAGAGAGAGAGAGAGAGAGGGAGTGAGGCTTGCTGCTTTCTTACTTCTTTGTTTTTTGGCTGCCATAAATCATTTGTTTTATTGTTTTCGATTTTTACCTTTACAGCACAAGCTACCCGGAAGCCATTTCGCTGCTGACCAAGCTGCTGCAGGCGAAGCACACCAATTCGTTGCTCGCCTCCACGCAGAAGCTGCTGCAGCATCGCCTGCCACTGGGCTCGTATCTGCTGAAGCCAGTGCAGCGCATACTCAAGTATCATCTGCTGCTCGACGTAAGTTACCCAGTCAAATGCAGGCAGACCCAACACTGATTCCCATTCCTGTTTATGCAGAGCCTGCGCAAGCATTGCGATGTCAAGGAGGTGGCCGAGGCCTATGCGATAATGCGTCAGGTCGCACACAATATCGATCAGGTGAAACGCAAACAGGAGCAACAGAGTCGCGTGAAGGAGTTATCCGGCATACTGGACGGCTGGATGGGACCAGGTAGAGTATTCGTGGAACAGGGTGGGCAAGTGTGTTTACTCACTCGGATCGTTTTGCTATAGATCTCAGTGTGCTGCGCGAACTGCGGCACGAGGGACTGCTGATGGAGCAGCACAACAAGCCGCGTCAGGTGCTGCTCTTCGAGACCATGTTGATCATTACCAAGCAGAAGGAGGACGGTCGGCTGCAGTTCAAGAGCCTGATAACTGTAAGTTGCTGCAGGCTTACGTTCAACTAATCCCACACAATCTATCCCACTCTCTCTCTCTCTCTGTCTCTCTGTGCGCTGCAGCAAAAGAACCTGATGCTGAGCGAGCATCTGCCTGGTGAGCCCACCAGCTTCTATGTCATTCCCTTCGATGAGCCGCGCAACCAAATCAAATTGACGGCCAGAAATCGTGACCAGAAGCGCATCTGGACGCAGCACATTAAAGGTGTCATGCTCGAGGAGCTCGACATACCCACGCGCGCCAAGGAGCTTGTCTACCAGCTGGGCAACGAGGAAGGTGAGTCTGCGCTTCCCTCTCTCTCTCTTTCTCTCTCTGTCTGCCCTAACTCTGCAACAAGTGTGTGTGTGTGCTCTTCACGTTGTTGTTGCTGTCTCTCTGTTTGTTTGCTGTATTGCTGTCTCTGTCTGTTTGTTTGTTTGCTTTAGCTTAGTTCGTTGACGGCGAGCAAAACACATAGCGATTTTGAAAGGATTGAATGTTGCAGTTATGCGGGCGTTAGACTACACTGACAGAAACAGTTTACTAGCAAATGAGCTTTACACTTGTAAAAAGTCTTTGGGAAAATCAGTCCAGAAAAATTATTTGTACACTGTGAATTATTGTTTAGAAAATGCCAGAAAGGCGTTTTTTGTTTAACAAAACAACAATATTTCAAAAGCGTATATAGTCCAAACAAATTGCATAGCTATTTCTTGCAGTGCAGCCCATGTGACATAACCTCAAACTAAGTAAAGGGAAGCGTGTGCAACTGTTTAGTTTTTTTTTATTTTTACTTTTCTTACCTTCAGCCCGGTAGCTTTCAGCTCGAGATCGTGCCATATCTCTCATTTTTTTGACAAGTTGATTTATGTGTCTGTCTGTGTGTATGTGTGTGTGCGATTTTAATTGCACATGTTTTGTATGCATAACTGTACTTGCTATAAAATTTATGTGTTTTGTTGCCCGATTTAATTGGTTATGGTGATTTTCTTTGTGACTAACCCCATACCCCCCATTCCTAATTGCCTAAGTATACTCGTTTTTCTATTCAATTGTTTATTATTATTATTTTTATCAATATATCTATATATATATGAATTTATATCTCTCTATTTTGCTATATGTTTACCGTTGTAGTACTACCAGTGATGCATTCTAAAACTAAACCACCCAAACCAAACAAGAAATCAAGAAAACTTTAATTAGTTTTTAAGGCGTTCCTAAGGGCTAAACACCAGAGACTGAACTAAGCGCTACTACTACTTTCTAATTTCCCCTCTTTTCCACGCCCCTGCCAAACCCTCAAAAAAAAAAAAAAAAAACAAATTAAAAATCAAATTGTTAACCGTATTTATGATAAACGATAAAAATCGACTGCAAAATGCTGTGCAAAGTTTTAACAATGATTTGTAACACGCTGAACCAGTGCTAGTTAACTGTTTAACCGCTAATCGCTATCGTTATCGTAATCGGTAAATAACTGTAATTCTATAGTAATCGTATCGTAGTAAAGAACATTTGTCTGGTAGTTTGCGGCGCTGGCGTAGACTAATTAAAAAAACAAATCCTATCTAAACTGAAATTTCCGGTCTCTGAGCCTAGTAAGTATCTATAGTATCTTGAGTTATCGATTAAAACCCGATTTTTTTGGCTTGTGTTCGAATAATTGGCTTATTGCTTCACTTGGTAGTGTTGCCACATCGTACACGCATACTAACCGCATCCACACACACACACACACATTCTCACTAACCCAACCGGAAACTCTAATCACACTCAAGGACACTTGCCAAAAATGACACTTGCTGCTCGATTAATCTCTTAGAATGTTTGCTTAGCTATCGATAATTACTATAATGTGCCAGATCTTCAAGACTATACGAGCTAGGAAAACCAAATTTGGTAACAAAGTGACTTATTATTGCATGCAAATCAGGTTTGTTTTAAAAATTGGCCACGCCCCATCTTTGATTGGTAAAATTGAAAGCAACCGCAGTGAAACAAGCTACTTATTTTAGTCTTCCGGCAGGGCCATGCGCTTGTATGCTGGTTCCGTGGTTAGGTAGACAACAAGGCCGCCAAATATTACGAAGAACACGCCAATAAGATTGGGCAGTACTGCAGCAGCGGACAGCTGGGCATAGTTGGAGTCCAGCGCAAAGATGGCCTTCTCCGTGAGTCCCGTGACGGCGCTGGCAATGGCCAGCACGAAACCAAAGAGTCCGAAGTAGATGTGGAATGGCATCAGTGCCACCTTGTACTTAATCCGCATACCCGGTGCCAGGTAGGCCATAAAACCGGCCGCATACTGTAGACAAAAGATGATCACAGCCGAGAGACCCAGCCATGAGTGCAGCGAATACATATTCGGCTGGGGCAAATCGAAGACTACCTGCAGGGCAATCAGTGTTAGTGCGAACACGATCAGATGGATGACTGCGTGGGCGAGCTTCAGCATCGGCTTGGGCATGTGGCGAAGGCCGCGATAAACCAATATCGCATTGCCATACAGGTAGATGAAACCGATGGTCATGAAGAGTGGATGCCAGTTGAATCGTTGATTCGGGCTGTCGCTGAGGCTCAAGCCGTCCAGGTGCTGGCCAATCCAGATGCCCATCAGCGCGATCATTGCCAGCCCGCACAGCTGCGTGAGCACGTAGAGCTCTTGGAAGTTGATCAGCATCGTATGCACTTCGGATTTGCTCCGAGCTGCACTTGTTCGCCTGTTTCGCATTGATGAGTTCATTTATTTTTAACTTTAGCGCGTAGAAAAAGCTGTTGTAAGCACTGCGAGAGTAAAGTAAGTGAAAAGTGAATGCTTTCATAAAGCTCACTAGATTCTGAGCTAAAAACCCTAACGAATTATGTCATAAGAATTACAACATTTAAAAGAAATCTTGAAGAGCTGTAAAAGCTGTTGAAAGTTCAGTGAAAGTTAAGTAATTGAAAATATCAGTTTAAGGGGCTCTAAAGCACTTGTATAAGCTGCTGAAAGCATTACTTGCAGAGAAGAATTTGTAAACTATAAAACAACATAACTATTACAAATATTTATACGAAATTTTGCCACAATGCTTTTACATTTTGATACAAAAAAGCTGCTGAAAGCTCTCAAGCTTAGCTTATGTTTTTTCGCTCTCTCAGCTCGTGACATTGAACTGAACTTTTCACTTATGCCTCACGGACGCCTGCCTGCATGTACCTCCCACACACACATACACACACATATTATGTACATACACATAGACAACTGCAACCGAACTGTTGCAGTTGCTCCTGGGGCTGCCTCTGGTGCTAAGCATGTTGCTGGTGTTTGTCCACAGTGACGTCCTTTCCTACTTCGGCTCGCGCTCATTCCGCATTCGCTTGTCTCGTCTGCCGCATGCCGCATGCAGATGCAGAAGCAGTGTCTTACTAAGCCTTTCTCTCTTCATCTCTCTCTCTCTCTCTCATAGATCGCACGCCCGATCGCAGCACTTGGAGCAAGTGGAGCCTGCACTCGGGCAGCAACTCGACGCCAACGTATCTGGAGCGTCGCAACGCGTGCCGTCGCAGCGAGATACGGCAGCGCAACTCGAAATTCAAGCGCAAAACCATCACCAATTCCAGCTCCTTCGATAGCTTCAATGAGTCGCTGGAGCAGCCCGACGAAGAGCAGTCGCATGCTGCCGCGAAGCCAACCAAGCCGCTGTCGCGCAACAACAGTTTGGACGACACAGCGCTGCAGAAGCTGGCGGCTGCGGTGCGTTATCGCAGCGGCGCTGGCAAGCGAGAGCGGGAACGGGAACGGGAACGGGAACAGACGGGGGGCAAGTCCGGCAAGGATCAGTGCAAATGCAGCGCGGATGCCGAGCATTGTGTGTGCCTGCTGCGCTCCAGTCGCACCAAGTCGCAGAGTCCCGTGTTTAGCTACAAAGCGCTCAAGGAGCGCAGCAAATCGGTGCCACGCATCAGTATGGACGAGCAGCCGGAGGCGGCGGATGACGATAGCACCGCCTCGCTGCGCGGCAGCAAGCCGGATCTGAGCGAGCGCAAGGTCAAGGGCAAGGGCTTCTTCGAGGTCAAGCAATACAATCACAAAACGATGCCCAAGCGGATTGCGACGCTGAAGAAGCAACGGTGCAGCCGCAAGGAGAGTTGCTCCAAGTTCTACATGGATCTCAGTGAATTCGATAGCACTGTGCTGAAGATCACCGAGTCCACAGAGGATCTTGAGCTGGCCGAGGAGGCGCAGGAGGCGCCTTCAACAACAACAACAGCAGAAGCCGCGCAGCAGGCACAGGAGGAGCAGACTACGCTACTATTATCTCCGGCTGAGAAGTCCAAACGTGATGCGGAGATTGTGCTGGATCTGCTGAAGAATAACAAGGAATTCGAGCGCATCTACAACAAGAACAAGGCGCAGAAGCAACGTCGCGACAGCCAACAAGCGCTGAGTCCCTCCCAGGAGACGCCGCCACCGTTGCCGCCGCGTCCACCATCACGTTCGCCACCGCCGCTGGAGACGGAGCAGGAGAAGAGACAGGCGGCCCTCGCGCTCGCAGAGTCCGAGCCCGAGCCCATCTATGAGACACTGCTGCGCAATGTCCATGTGCCGTACAAGTTCTCACCCGTGCTGGGACGCGCCAAGTCCGTGCAATACTTTAAGCCGCGCGAGAAGCGTCCACCTGCGCCGCGTCCCGAGTCCGATTATGTCACCCTGGTCTACTCTCCCGATGGCGTGCTGCAGCGTGTCGGCGAGGATGCAGTGCAGCAGCAGCAGCAGCGGGACAGCAGCAGCTCCGAGTCCAGTTCGGGTTCAACAGTCAAGCGCGACAGCCAGACGACTGTAATCAATCTGAGCCTCGAATCCACGGAGGAGTCGCTCTACGCCCGCCCCATACCAAAGAACCTAGTGAAGCGTCTGCTGAGCAGCGCCAGCGCCAGTGCCAGCAGCAACGGCAACGTCGACAAGACCACGACGCTGGAGAACGTCAGTCACTCGGAGATCTCATTGCTGCCGCGTGCGCTCAAGTCCATTGATAATCTGAGCATGGCCTTCGGACGCAGCAATCGTCCGCCAGAGCGACGCGTCTCCGACGTGTCCGAGATGTGCCGCCAGAGCATACTGCATCGGCAGGGCAGCGAGGCAGTGGGCGAGCGTATGGCCCATGTGGACTATGCCGATCCCAAGACGTTGTTCAGCATCATAGCCAGCTCGGAGGCATCGCTGCAGCGGGACTCGGTCTTCTCGCTCACCTCGTCGTCGTGCACGTCAAGCGACAGCATGTGCGAGCAGCAGCGCAAGCGATCCGGCAGCGAACTGGCCACGTCGAGCTTCGAGTATGAGCAGCATGTGGAGGATAGTTTGGAGAATGATTTTCGAGACTCGGCCATCTACAGCGATGACAACAATGAGAAACGCAGCGTCGACTACGAGCTGAAGCGACCACGCAGTCCGCCTCCGCCGCCGCCGTCGACGTCGCAACCGACATCGCCGCCACCGCCACGTATAGCGCCCAAGCCAACAAAGGCGGCACTGCAGCAGCTGCTCATGCAGCAGCATCCAAACGCAATCCTGTGTCCCCCGCATCTTAGCCAGGCGGCATCACGCAGTTGGGTGCTTCAACAGATTGAGAATTTCAACAAGTGAACGAGACAAGAACGTTGTTGCCATAAACACTGAATTTCTTTGTTGTACTCTTTGTATATATTACCACACCCAAGATAACAGATACTTTACCTATATGCTGGGTATATGTTGTTCGATCTACATAGCTGATTAGTACTATAAGCAGAACTTATTATATATAATTATTTACATCAATTTGTAATCGACTGTTTTATCGTGTTTAGCTTGTAATTACAAAGTCATTTAATAAACAACCACAAAAGATATATATACCATACATTTATAGCATGCTTTGAGTATATTAAATTATATTGGCGCCATCCATTGTCGCAAAAAGCAAAGTCTGCCTCTTCGCAGCGAAACCAAACGGAACTATATTGCAGCGTCATCTAGCAACTGCAAGCAAGTGACATGCGGCGCCACCTAGTGGGTCGAAGGCGCATCAGCACATGGCGCTATAAAAGCAAAAGTCGGCGAAAATAAAGAACAGCGCCAACTGGTGTATGAAGGGCACAGCAGCAAAGCGCCACGAGGCTAGTGTCGTCAACATTATTTCGTCTGCTAGCGAGCAAACGTAACACTAGCTATCCGAGTGCTTAGCTAAGGCTACAACCCTTTGAACAATATAGCAGCGACATCTAGCAAATGCAAGCCAGTGACATGCGGTGCCACCTAGTGGGTCGAAAGCGCAGCAGCACATGGCGCCATTAAAGCAAGAGGCGACAATAGTAAAGCACTATCCCACTGGTGGAAGTTACATATGCACAGCGCCATCTGGTAAATCAGAGGCACAGCATCGAAGCGCCACGAGGCTAGTCTCATCGACATTATTTCGCCTGCTAGCGAGCAAAAGTTACACTAGCTAGCCGAGTGAAGATCCATCCCAGTGCTTAGCTAAGGCTACAACCCTTTGAAAGAAAGTTAGCTGAGTCTTATTTGTATCGTATTTAAAAGTAATGCAATAACGTAAAATGAGATAACGCATTCGGCTTAAGCCGCTTTCGATGATAATGGCCTTGAAAACGATCGTGTGAGTGACAGCAGTCATTCCAAAGAGTCAGTTGAAAGAACTCTCCGAAGAGATTACAAATGGCCTACGCTCTGCGAATATCTAATGTGAATGTGCATTAATATTTATATTATATATTAAATTTATATTGTAATATTTTTATATTAATAAATGAGAGTATTTCACAGTAATTTTTTCAACAAAGGCAGCCGTTCGTTGATAAGGAAAACCGCTGAAAAATCCATGTTTTTTTATACGGAAATGAAAAAAAAACCAGTCAGCTTTGCTTCCCGCTGATAATTGTTAATGAAACGCTGTATGACTTGTAAATCTCCATATAAGTTCAATATGCTAAACGCAATTAGTCGTTAGTGCAATCGGAAAACTAGTTCTCTAACTAGCACACGACCGTGCATATGGGGAATTACCACCAACAAGTCTCGCTACGCTTCACTCGGGCAAAATACCCAGAAATCTTGAAGGTTGCGCAGGTTAGGGGAGATTGCAACTTATGGGCGGCAGGAAATATCCAGTATTTCTTGAAAAACCCATAGTTCGATTGATAATACTTTAATACTCTATCAATAATATATTATTCGATTTACATCGATGCCGAGCAGAGTTATAGGGGACTACAAAACAATTTATATCAAAAAACCCATTAATACTCTGCAGAACTTGGTCGAAATGCTATATATGCATGTCGAACAGAAATTCAAGACTTTACTGCTTTTAATACTTTAATAATTGCAAAATACCGCATTGTGTGGGCGCGAGGTGTGTCATCAAAAATTTTAAATTAAGCCAATCTGCGTATTGCCTAGTAGAACCTGCATTCCAAATTTGATGTCTCTAAGTTTAATAATGTGAGTTCTGTGTGTTCATACAGGCAGATCGACATGGTTAAGTCGACACGGCTATTGATCCTGACCGGGAATATGTATAACGTACATGTTGCGGTTGCTCTCGCTCCTCATTCTGTCTGCCACATTTGCACAAATTCAGTATACCCGCTTTTTTCAATTTTCCACTGATCGAAGGGTATAGAAAACAATACACATTAAAGTAATAAATAATTTTATTTTTCTTATTCACATTCCAATCAATACTCAAGGGGCCAATAACAAAGCAAGCAATAGAAATAATCAATATTAATTTCATACTGACCCATTACTTTGCATACTTTTTAAATACTTAGGAGATAAACAACTATGCTGATGCATACATATTTACATATATATATATGTATATGTATATATATGTTTGATTGTGTAGATCAAGTACTACTGCATGACCCGTCGTGGGTGTATATAGTGTGAGCCAGGATCGTCGTCCTGCTGATAGATGGCGGTCATCACGATCAGTAGACTGGCCAATGCGATGCCGCGTAAAAAGATCTCCAGAGCGCGTTGATAATCGAACATATTGAAGATATATCTATATAGTAGTGTATGTTAGTGTAATCCGACTGGAACTGTCTGATGGCGACGTAGAAACCGAACTAAGCGAACTAAGTGCCGAACAAGTGAGTTTTATTGCATGATCGGGAGATTAGGTTGTCGCTCGTACTGTCTCTCTCTATCTCTCTCTCTCTCTGTTTTACCCAGACAGACAGAACCCAGAACAACTTGGAGAAAATTCCCAACGTACTGAGCTGCAGCAGCGTCTCAATTTCGTATCAAACAAACACTTGACAGTCATACAAATTTGTTTTCGTCTCATTTGCTTTTTGGCATCCAAGCGGTACGTGAGGCGAATCATAAGCCGCGCTCCGCACAAGTCCGACAAGACGCTGCGCAAAAATTATAATTATTATCGACTCAGTTGTTGGCGGAGAATGTCGGCACAGTTGCGCGAATAATGCCAATCTTGTTTACAATTAGATTCGATTAGTTCCACTTCCAGTTCGATGCCTTAAATGGGGCATAATGAGCATTCGATAAATCTGTGAGCATGAATGAGAGAACCGAAGTGAAACTGAGACCGTCAAGACGTTGGTCCGGCTATACTCACCTGAAATAACGTTGAAATTGTGTTGTTTGGCATATATGCAAGATTTTAGCTAGAAAACGGCGAGGCAGCTGCAACAGCTGAAACAGCTGCATTACTTGCGGCATTCTCGGGACGAGAGCTACGAACGAACTGAGCGCGCAATGCTCTGAACGATCTCAGGTAGCATTGATTCGAATTTAGGTAGGCTTATATCCCTTCAGTGCTCAGCTGCAGGTCAGCGATGTGCCATCTCTTTCACAACAAAAGTACAAACTGAAATCGCATCAAGGAACTGAGACCTACAACGAGCTAGAAATACCAGAACGTTTTTTCAATAAAAATATAATATACAAATTTATAAAAGTAAATTAATATAAAAATTTGTTATCTCTAAAATATTCGCATAGTTGAAAACAAAGCACGCTTTCTTTATGAATAAATCAAATTTAATGAAGCATTAATCGATCGAAATAATCTATATAAATAATTTGTAATACTGAGTATAACTAGACCGTAGTCGTATCTTGCAGTTGGGCCAGACGCTGGGCCTTCGTCAGCTTCCATGTGACGCAGGAGAGGGATGTGATAAAGAGGCCAATGCCTGCCAAACAAATAGATAGCGAGAAAGAGAGAGAGAGAGAGAGAGAGAGAGAGAGAGAGAAAAGCGAGAGAAAGATAGAGAGTTACCTCACAGTGGATAATCAACGCAACTCGCATGTAAAACTCACCAATAAGGAGTATGGCCTCAGAGGTTTCGTCCTGCCACGCCTTGGATACCGCACAGAGCAGCACGAAGCCGCTGAGCAGGCAAAATGAGCCGATTAGGACGGCCAATGTGATGAGAATAATTGCCGGATCGGGCGCATCCTGAAGTATACGTTGCGGAAATAGTGTGTGACAGAGCGAGAGATCCTTGGCCGAATCATTTTCGCAGGCACTATAAACAAAAGCGATACCAAATTGCAGAATACAGAAGGATTTTCGCCCTCTTCTTATGGTTACGTACCAGGATTGCGCATAGGTTGGCAGAATGGGGGGGACACCTCTCGACTCCATGACGCTGCGCACTGCACTGCCGCAAGCCAGAGCAGAGCGTAACTAGTGGGCTAGTCTTATCCGATTTCTTCTAAATTCTCCATGTGTGCGCATCAGCTGACGTGTCGCATGGCAGATTGGGGCGCAATGGGAGTGTATTTATAGCAACATAGGAAGTGTCAGATGCAGGATGAGAAGCAGCCGCAGCGGAACTAAGCAGACAGACGGCATAGGGTGTGTCTGACTGTGGCATTTGCTATCTTATTTATAGCATCGCCAGCGACGAGAGTTCAGTGCTCTCGTCTCGAGACTATAAGTCAAGGTTCTACCAACTAAGTAAAGCAGGAAAACCCAGAAAACAATAGGAATGCGGCACTTTGAACACATGTAAGAAAAGGCCTACATAGAAAACAAATACGAGTCGTTCCAAATATACACCGCACCCAGAGAAAACTTCACATATAATGCACATCGATCGGCTTTAATAGTATATTCTGTTTCTGAGTTTCTCAAATTATTTGGTAGCTATTTTATTGGCGATCCAAGGTATAAACTTGGCTACATTCGTGTAAACTCCTGGAGAACCCGTCCCACAATTTATATCGCCGTAACTTACAATACCGTACTGTACATAGCGTTGAACCTGATGATACATGCTTACATCTATCAATGGACCTCCAGAATCACCATTGCACGAATCTCTACCCCAATTACCAACGCAAAGTTGAGAAGATTCTATTGTCTTGTTGAATGCCTCTTCACATTTACTGGCATTCTGTTTAGGTATAGATACTTCCAGCGGAACATCAGAGCTAGTCGATTTCTCGTTTTTTCCCCAGCCAGTTACCGAAAAGTTTCTGTAAATTTCTGTAACTTTTTGTTGAAGTGTTTCATTTACGGGCAAACAGATGGGCCTGATGTGATCTGCGGATAATAAAAATATGAATTATTTTATAGAATATAGAATCTATTTTATAGAATATAGGCACTCACTTTCAAACTTTACATCTGTGGACAGTTTAACAAGGGCAATGTCGTTAAACGCTGAAGTTGCATTGAATCCTTCGTGGACAAAAACGTTTTCAGGAAGAATATCTTGAACAGGTGGTACACACTTCTTGGTTCCCCTAACATATCGACAGTCTTCAACCGTGCTTATTTGATGCTCGCCCAAACGAACTGATATGCTGATTGGCAAATAGAAATAGTTTTATGTTCAGCCTTCAAATGAATTCGTGTTTGATCAGTTTTTATACTCACAGTTTTTTATTGTTGAAACAATGGGCAGCAGTAAGCACGAATCCTGTAAGAATTATTCCACTTTAATTGAAGATCGTAAATTTTCGAATGTTAACTTACGTTTATGAATAAAAGTGCCACCACATGTGAAGGCTTCTCGACCGAAAGGTTCCTCGAACTTTAGAAGGGCCATCCATGGTCTGGACATTAGCACAATTTCACGGCCTCCGAAAACTTTGGGAGTTCCAAAATCACCACAGTCCTGATCTAACAATCTCTTTAATCCTTCTTCTTCTTGGTATTCGCAGCAAATTTTACCCTTTAAAAGGAAAGTGAATATAGAATATATAGAATATAACTATGCGGTTTAACATCCACAGAAAATGTTCACTCACTTTTAAACAGTCAATCGATCCAGATTTTCTTAAATACGTATGTTGCAGAGCGGTTATTGTCTTACTTTTATGAGCTTCTAGTATTGGTAAGATTTGTGGACAATTTCTAGCTCTCTTGCAATATCCGGGTTTTCCATCATTTCTTGTGCAAGGAATATCCGTTGAGTCACTCACTACGAACATATATAATGTGAGTATAACTATCAAAATAAAATATACTGTATTCTTTACCATTTCCTGCGGCCGATGAAAGCTGAAAAGATATAGCTAAGCACAAAGCTAAGCTACAAATGATTTCTTGATACATTCCGTTAGCGCTCACAACACACACTGAGCTTGCACCCGATTCGACAGCACATTATATACCATAGTGGATGGAAATGAGTAATATTCATTTAGTGAATGAATATAATAAAATTAAAGTTATTAAACATTTTATATGCAGATTGTGTAATTGCCTGGCGCTGATACCATGCACATTCTTATAATATTTAGTTTTTTATTATTTTGACAGGGGTATTGTACTAACAAGTCAGGAATAATATTGAAATGAACTAGTGTTTATTATAAGTATTAGTTTGTGTAGGGTATATACAATTCGAGGGGACGACTGTACCTTTTTTCAACGATATTGTTCGCAAATATATGTATAAATATGTATATGAGTGTTGTGATAAGAAATGAAAAGACCTATTAATTATATATACAATATCAATATAAATACTACGAGTTTGGAGCGTGTACGAGAATCAAAATTACAATTCTCAGGAAATATAAATTTCATAAATTACCAGTAAATATTTGTGGCTTTAGAAAGATTAACAAGTAGGGTAAGACACAGTCGAGTTTGTCCGACAGTAATATAGCTTTCGCTCAATTTTGAAATTCCGTTACAAACTTGTAACCACACTTATAATATCAAACAGATAATTCTTCAAAAATTATCTACCACCTAACGCTTACTCGTTCCCACACACACATGCACATGCGTTTAAATAAAGCGCCACCTCGCGACATCGACGCCAACTACTCATAGCAGTGCGGAAGCTGCTGCTCGTACCGAACACTTGTACTGAAGACGTTAACTTGAAAAGCTTCTGTGTTATTGATCCGATCGCATTGTAATTTGAAGGAGAGGTCAATATAGAAATATAATGCTAAGATTTCAATACTTTGCTTAATCAACGCAAATAACCAATTTGCGGGGCGGTGGGTGTGGCACTGAAATACTGAACTTTGAAATAAACTTTATCTGCTTATGATACACAGGAACCTCCATGCCAAAATTTATGTATTCAGCTTTTATAATAGCTGAGATCTTTGCGTTCACACTGACACCAGACGGACTGACAGACATGGCTCAATTGACTCGGCTAGTGATCCTGAGTGTATATATTCCCTTTGTGGGGTCTGCCACGCCTCCTTATGCCTGTTACATACATTTGCACAAAGTTAGGATACCCTTTTTTGGCCGTTTTCAATGGTCGAAGGGTATAAAAATATGGTTTCACAGTTTTTATTTGTAAATTTAACATGTGATAAAATTATAATGATTAAAAGTACGGTAAGAAGGAATTTCAACGGAAATTATTAAAGCGTTTTGCAAAATAATTTATTATTGACCTAACAATCTATATAGACGAATTTTTGATAATGTGCGAATTTTCATAAGATCGTGTAAGTTAATTTGCGTAGCAAAAAAATCAAATTTATAGTTACGGAATCTTAATAACACATTGTTTACTATTTGGTGGCTATTTTGTCGGCAATCCAGGGTATAAACATGCTTACATTCGTGTAGACTCCTACAGAACCACACGCATTTGCTAAAAATCCGGAATTAACAATACCGTACTGTACATAGCGTTGGATTTCCTGATAATATTTTACATCAATCAATGGACCTCCAGAATCCCCACTGCACGAATCTCTACCCTCTTGACCAACGCAAAGTTGAGAAGATTCTATTGTCTTGTTGAATGCCTCTTCACATTTACTGGCATTCTCTTTGGGTATTGATACTTCCAGCGGAACATCAGAGCTAATCGATTTCCCGTTTTTACCCCAGCCAGTTACCGAAAAGTTATAAATTTGTGTAACTGCTTGTTGAAGTGTTTCATTTACGGGCAAACAGATGGGCCTGATGTGATCTGCGGATAATAAAAATATGAATTATTTTATAGAATATAGAATCTATTTTATAGAATATAGGCACTCACCTTCAAGCTTTACATCTGTGGACAGTTTAACAAGGGCAATGTCGTTAATCGCTGAAGTTGCATTGAATCCTTCGTGGACAAAAACGTTTTCAGGAAGAATATCTTGAACAGGTGGTACACACTTCTTGGTTCCCCTAACATATCGACAGTCTTCAACCGTGCTTATTTGATGCTCGCCCAAACGAACTGATATGCTGATTGGCAAATATAAATAGTTTTATGTTCAGCCTTCAAATGAATTCGTGTTTGATCAGTTTTTATACTCACAGTTTTTTATTGTTGAAACAATGGGCAGCAGTAAGCACGAATCCTGTAAGAATTATTCCACTTTAATTGAAGATCGTAAATTTTCGAAGGTTAACTTACGTTTATGAATAAAAGTGCCACCACATGTGAAGGCTTCTCGACCGAAAAGTTCCTCGAACTTTAGAAGGGCCATCCATGGTCTGGACATTAGCACAATTTCACGGCCTCCGAGAACTTTGGGAGTTCCATAATCACCACAGTCCTGATCTAACAATCTTTTTAATCCTTCTTCTTCTTGGTATTCGCAGCAAATTTTACCCTTTAAAAGGAAAGTGAATATAGAGTATATAGAATATAATTATGCGGTTTAACATCCACAGAAAATGTTCACTCACTTTTAAACAGTCAATCGATCCAGATTTTCTTAAATACGTATCTTGCAGAGCTGTTTTTGTCTTACTTTTAAGAGCTGCTAATATTGGTAACATTTGTGGACAATTTCTAGCTCTCTTGCAATATCCGGGTTTTCCATCATTTCTTGTGCAAGGAATATCCGTTGAGTCACTCACTACGAACATATATAATGTGAGTATAACTATCAAAATAAAATATACTGTATTCTTTACCATTTCCTGCGGCCGATGAAAGCTGAAAAGATATAGCTAAGCACAAAGCTAAGCTACAAATGATTTCTTGATACATTCCGTTAGCGCTCACAACACACACTGAGCTTGAACCCGATTCGACAGCACATTATATACCATAGTGGATGGAAATAAGTAATATTCATTTAGTGAATGAATATAATAAAATTAAAGTTATTAAACATTTTATATGCAGATTATGTATTTGCCTGGCGCTGATTCCATGCACATTCTTATTATATTTAGTTTTTTATTATTTTGGCAGGGATATTGTACTAACAAGTCAGGAATAATATCGAAATTAACTATTGTTACACGATATTGTTCAAACAATTTATGTTTACATATATATATGTGTAAAAAGAAAACAATTAAAACCTATAAGATTAAAAATATGGTTTCACAGTTTTTATTTGTGAATTTAACATGTCATTATAAAAAATTATAATGATCAAAAGTATAGTTATAAAGAATTTCAACGGAAACTCTCGAAACGTTTTGCAAATTAATTTATTATTGACCCAACAACCGAAATAGAAGAACTTAAGATAATGTGAGATTTTCAATAAGATCGTGTAAGTTAATTTGTGTAACAAATGAATCAAATTTATAGTTCTGGACTCTTAATAACACATTTAAAACTATTTGGTGACTATTTTGTCGGTAATCCAGGGTTTTAGCTTGCCTACATTCGTGGAGACAGCTGGCACTCCACGGTCCCACGGTCTAGATATAGCTCACATCTGCCAATGAACCTCAAGAGTCGCCAACACACAAATCCCTATTCTATTTACCAGTCTTATTATCGTTTCCAACACACAGCTGAGTAGATTTCAATTCTCGATCGAAGGCCTCGCGACATTTATTGAGATCTTGTCGATTAATTTGTGCTTTCAACGAAATATTATATATCATATATATCTGATATACTTATAGGCCTTGTATCCAATACATATCAATTTAACAGTATGTATGTTTGTATATATTTGGAATTTCAGAAATCACGTATATTTGTGATAAAATATTTTTAATAAAATATTTGTGTTTTTTTCGACACGCTTAAAGTCTAATTTCTTATCGATTTTCCAAATAATTTATTAAGAATTATTCTTATAAAAAAAAGTGTATACTAACTTTGTTTAAATATGCGCAATAAGCGAAAAATTCTCACTTAGCGTCAAAAGCGAAGTCAATTAGCTATAGCTGTTCGCATATCTGATGTCTGTTCGAACATTTAGATCTTAGCTATTTTACAAGCGAAGGATAATAAATTCGTAAAATAACTTAAAGATAGATTGAGATAGATTAATAGACCTTAACTTTTTGACAGCCTCTTCGAGGGAAGTGCGCTTATAGAGTAGAGGCGAGTAGTTAAATAAAATTCATTTGAATTCAATGAAATTTCGTGCTCTGATCCGATAAAGGCTTTTGAGAAATGCCTCTTAACTGAATTATTACTAAGTTCGAAATTCTATAGGGAAACCGATATATTTTTGCAGTTCCTTGAAGTGTTTTTATCTTAAATATTCGCCCTCATAATCGGCCTGGCAATAAACAAGTGTACACATTGTTGCAGCTGTGGCGATGTGGCAATGGCCACATGTAGAAGACGCTCGTAGCTCGCTCGTAGCTCGAAGCCCTTGCTTCTGCATAAACCCATGTGCAGATCCCTCCGGTTCTCCGGCAGATTCATTTGCAGCAGCGGCATGTCGTCGCCTTAGTTACATTGTAAAGCGTTTTATTGTCGTTGGCAGCTGGCGACAATTTGTTGCGCCCCGCCCCCCGAGTCGAGACTTCAGTAACCACGTCCAGCTCCAGCTGCCTTTCCATTTCAGTCTCCGGCTGCAGCTGCTGACTGTGATTCAAGGTGTGTGTGTGCCTGCGGCACGACGACGCTCACTTGACGACAACTGTTATGCTTATCGGATGCTTTGTGAATACGAATTTGGTCAACGATGTTGCCAGATGGGTGAGCGGGGTTGGGGACCGGGGCAAATTGCCGTCGATTGTCAGGCCCGAACTGTGGGTGACCCAAGGTGCCAAGTGCCTTAAAGCCACTTACAAAACTTTGCCCAATAAGATTGACTCCGAAAGCGGCATAGCACATCGTTTCATGCCGACTTGGCTATACGCTACGATGGCGTATATACATCAGCATAGCAAAGAAGTTAAGATAGTAGCATCTGGCCATTACCAAAGGTGTCGTGAGGGTAGTACGAGTGAAGGATAAAACAACAAAACGGAAATAAAAACGACCAGCGGCAAATGGACAAACTTCGGTGTGATTAAATCGCATAAGGACGCAACATAAGATGGCGGGTGGGGGCTGGGCGACGTGGCGGTTGCATGCCGTCCCGAGGAAGGAAAAGGGTCCGATCTGGATGGCAGCGGAATCTTATCGTCGCCCAAGAACTCGTTTCGTTTTAGTGTCGCAATCAGCGCTGTTCACTTGCGATGGCCGAGCAAATATTTTACGTTTACTCTTTCGCTTGCTTCGGCGGCGCAGAGTGCCGGCGAACGGGGTCGGTCAGAGCGGGGTGTGTGGCTAATGCGTTGCCTAAAGTGTGCCACAAGCATATAGCACCAAAAGACGCTGACAATGGAATCAAAAACAGCAGCAAAGACGACCGAGGGACGTCGCGGATGGGTCCAGGCTCAGCTGCCACTAAACTTAAAATTAAATTAGCTTTTTTTCTTCATCCTGCTATCCCTATTCCCATTGCTATCCCTATCCGCATTCGCATTCGTTTACGTATTGCCTAACCTTTTCTCTCCAGCTAGCTCTCTCTCTCTCTATCTCGTCCTTCTCTCTGTTAGTGTCACTGGCGCTACTTAGCCAAATTAAAATGGCCAAGAAGTTTTCTTCTTTTTTAGCAACTCGCATTTATGCTTGTTTAAGCAAATGCCGTGTTATCACTCGACTTTGTTTCTCACTTGCTGTCTCCCTCTCCCTCTCTGTCCCCCTCTCTGTCCCTTTCTGTCTCACTCTGTCTGCATCTTCGACTACGTGGAAAGGATAATGCGCGTAATTGTTGTCCGCGCCATTGCAATTGGCATAAAAAGTGCGGCCATAAAAAAGTGCGGCCCCAGCCGGAAATCTCCCTCCACGAAGCACTACCTTTGCAGAAAGAATCATCCCCTCCAGTAATCGAGTACTCTTGTTTGTAGAATTTTCGTACGTTGCAGGTTTCCGCTCAACTTGATTTGGAATTTCTCTTTACTCCTTTATTGAGCTATATACCTACTGCTTTATAACCCAGAATCGCGTTTCTCTATTCATATGATCCGTTACCTACAATACTATACAATAAAAGTTTGCTTAATAATCGCATATTAAATTTAATAACTTATGAACTCAATTAGGATATACAGGAATCTTTATATCAAATTTGAATTCCCTAGCTTTTCTAATAGCTGAGAATCATGTGCTCATACAGACAGACAGACAGACATGGTTAGATTGACTTGGCCTTATAAAATAAACAAGAAAGCAAGGCTACCTTCGGCGTGCCGAAGGTTTCATACCCTTGCAGTTATACAAAATATAAAATATATTTGGATTGCTGCTGGTTTCTGTGGTATTTATTGAACAATTATAACAGTACAGGAAGTCCAGATTTTTACATGATTAAGGCTATGAATCAAACACCTGCTTCGAAAAAAAATAATTCTACCTTTTAATGCTTTTGTACATACCTGGATTTCTTATATACTTAACACAAAATGTTATGAGGAAATGTCTTTGTGTTGTAAAGGATCTGTTGGTCATAAAATATAAATAAATTTGGAAAGTTCTCATTCAAAAATGCGTTTGAATAACAGCTATATGATTTTTTGTTTAACAGCTATATGTAATAGTACTCAGGTTTCCATAAAATTGCAACATGAACCTTCATTAGGCCGATCGTTGATCGTTATAAGTTATAAAAGTTCGATTTCGAACTTTATTATTAGGGACACACTTAGATTTGGATGTGATAAGCCTGATAGCTATATCTTGAAATATAACGAAAATCGGCCGTAGGCTCCATGACAGCTATACGATATATCAGTCCGATCTGGCCCATTCCGACTTATTTAAAGAGGGCAGAAATAAGAAGCTTATGAGCAAAGTTTCATGAAGATAGCTCAATAACTAGGGGACTAATTTGAGTTGCAACAGACACGCGGACTGACTGAGTGTTCCTATAACAGCTATAGAATATAAACGTCTGAGATATTTAAATGGAGAAACTAAGGGCGGGTTACTGTATAACATTAAAAAGTATTGATAATGTGCGGTATTTCCAAAAACAAAACAGGTTTGCATACAAAAACCGTGATTTCAGCCGATTGTTCCTATGGCAGCTATATGTTATAGTGGTCCGATTTTGATATAATTTTGACAGCACATTAAGAACGTAATAAGAATAGGATTTGCCAAATCTTGTTGCAATATCTTGAAAAACAACAAAAATCGGCCGATAGCTTCTATGACAGCTATACGATATATCGGTCCGATCTGGCTCGTTCCGACTTATTTACAGCCTACAGCAATAAGAAGCTTGTATGCCAAGTTTCATGAAGATAGCTCAAAAACTGAGAGACTAGTTTGCGTTGCAACAGACGGACGGACGGACGGACGGACGGACAGACGGACATCCATTTTTCGACTCCTCTGGTGATGCTGATTCAGAATATATATACTTTATAGGGTCGGAGATGTCTCCTAAGGTGCGTTGCAAACTTCTGGCTAAAATTAATATACCCTCTGCAAGGGTATAAAAATAAATTAAAAATATATATATATATATAGCTATCGCAAAAGCTAATTTACTGTGTATTCCCTGATTAGCTTCGCAAGCCACGAAATTTGATTAGGAATTTGCTGGCATTTTATAGAGCTGGATAACTTATGATTCATGCCTCTAATTCCATTTTTTTTAAACCTGTTTACCGCTTTCCACATTCCACATTTTGATAAGAAATTACAAAATATAAGAAATTTCCTTGCGATTTTAACTGAACTGAAGTTACTGAGAAATACGGGCAATTTCGAAATTCCCTCCATATTAATTTTATCGAAATACTACAAAATTCTTAAAAAGTTCCGCGATATCAGTAAGTTACTCCATAATTGGAAATAAAAAATGTTTTTGATAGAATTATTATTATTTGTTTGCTGCATTAAGTATTAAAAATGTTTTAAGTGATACGAAACAAATTTTTATGTGTTTTGTGCAGCGGCCAAAATGTTATTGTTAGTTGAGACTTATCAGCGTGTTGAGTGTTGCTTCAGTCGACATTGTCTGGCAGCATTGCCATATAAGTGGACGATTGGGCACAAATAGATTGATGGGCGTGTGGGGAGGGGAGTACATCAAAAATATTGTCATAAAATATGTCAAGACAAGCTGAAAATATACCAGAGAATTTTGCGGAGTTACGTGCAGCGAACATACCTTGGCAGTTGAGTGACATCGATTGACATATGCAGCGCTTGAGAAGTGAATGAAAGGAAGGGGGGGGGGAGGGGGCAACTGGAACAGACCCCGAGGCTGGCCAGGATAATGAAAAATATTTCCATATTGCAAATAAAGTCATTTTGCCAAGGCGAGGCAAGACACGACAGGACAGAAGCCGGCACTATGCCAGGCTGTGCTAACCCTTGTCAAAAATCATGAACATTGCCAGGTCGCAAACCCCGACCCCCGCATGCGGGCCCCATCCCTGCACACACACACACACACCTGAGAGCAGCTTGTTTTTGCAGCAACAGCAAAGCCGGAGCATATTTCAATTTGCGAAGAGAGCGAACTGAGGCAGACGCCTCGTATCTTGGCAGTTGCCGAAAAGCGAGGCGAGGTCAGTGCGAGGCTCGCTGCAAGCGTATCGAGCAGACGAAGGCCTTCTTACCTTTGCAACTCCTCGGGCGCACCTCGCGAGGCAAGCTTAGGCAAAAGTCTCGTGTTTTGTTGCTGCTGCTTTTGTTCGTGCTAAAAGTTTATGCAAATTCATTTCAAGTTTTCGTCCGGGCAGCTGCATCATCGTCCAACAAGCTTCTCAGCTTGCCCGAACGGCAAACAACCTCATCATGCCCATCACCAACACCAGGCCCCTTCATCATCGTCATCATCATCATTATCATCATCATAAGCAGCAGCAGCATCAGCTTGAGAATATTATCTGATGCCTGATGTCTTGCTTAGGTTGAGGTTGAGCGACCTTAAGCCGCAGTGGCTGCTCGCCATGTTGACGCTTCTGCACTGCATACATTTTGGGGGCAAGGAGTTGTTGCCCCTGCTGCTGCTGCCGCTGCTTTTGTTGTAGTTGTAGTTGTTTGTTGTCCGCAAGTGTCGGCATTCGCATTATTACAATTATTACGTTGACGTGCACAGAGCATCGGCTGCTGCTGCTGCTGCCTCGGCTTTGCGGCTTCAGTTGCTGCACGGGCGCCAATTGCTGCAGCCTGTTTGCATATTTGCGGTGCAGCGTGCGGTTGCCGGAGTCAGTTCGCCGTGTTTGCTGTAGTTCTTGTTCGCTCTGGCCCCCTCTCTCTCTCTCTCTCTCTCCGTCTGTTTAGCTGACTTGCAGAGTGCACTTTAGTCCCCCTCTTTGTCTGTGTGCTGTGCGTTCATTGTTGTGCAACGCGGCGTATACGCATATTACGTATACGTATATTGGTCAATATTATGCCAAGTTACGCGCAATTTCGTGGTTGTAGCTTCCATTTGCTTTCAGCTGTATTAGCCCCACGCGACTCCATCGATATTAAAGCCAGAACTATCCGAATATGTCAGCCAGAGTTGCCCTCGCAATCGTCTCGCGCATTTCATTAATGACAACATGCGCCTCTAACGCCATTCCATGCATCAATACCGGACTGGAGTTTTAATTACAAGTGGAAGGGGGGTTTGCAAAGTTTTGACTGGCACAAACAATGAGGCTGGCACTCGAGACTTGTTTTCTTTGTTTCGATGTGCAGCAGGCCAGGCCGCACCAAGCAGCCGCGCCATGGTCTTGCACGTGCAGCAGCAACCCTTTGCCCCGTGCAAAACTTGATTAAATTTCACTCGGTCTCACAATCAGTGTGGCACTTGAGAAGCTGCAAGCATAAACCACGCTCGTTTAATTCCAACTCAAAGTCTAAGCAGAGTAACAAGAGCCAATTCAATAAAAATTAAAAGAGAACAGACGAAGCCAACGAAGACGACGATGGCAGCTGGAGGAAGGAAGCGAGTGCCAGAGCGGCGGTGGAGCGGGCAAATAAACTTGAAGAAAATTAAAAGTGGCAACCGAGCTGGGGGAGACGCCAACTCCACAGGCCAGAGGTGGAATAGGATGGCAGGCAGGGAAGTGTAGGAGCAGACAGAGACGTAGTCAAAGCCGCAGCCAGTGAGCGCGATGGCAAGGAGAAGGTCAGAGAGACGACGTCAGGCACAAACTGAACACAAGCTGGTTAGCAACTGTGTTTTTTTTTTCTTCCTGCTTCCCGGAAAGGGATCTGGAACGCAGACGGCGCAAGAGGGAGCAGCAGGCTGAGTGGGCTGAGGTCAGGAAACGTATCGACTTAATTGAACAAATCGCAGTAAACGAGCCGTAAATTTTTAATATGTTTCGGTTTGCGTGAATAAAAGCTGACGCAAAGTTCTTGGCAGTTTGTCCGAAATCAAATCTGAATCCGAATGGAATGGAGACGGGGCACGGGGAAAAGGAAAGGCAAGGGCGGCACTGTAAATTAATAAATGAAACGAAGAAACAAAACGTAATTACAACGAAAGCAAATCCATTTAATTAGCAGCTATCCGACTAATTACTTCTGGCTACATTTCGACTGATTAAAACGCAAAAGTGAAAACAAACCAAAATAAAGGAGAACCGAAGAGACCCGACCCGGGTCATGGCTGCTCGCCATGTTGACGCTTCTGCACTGCATACATTTTGGGGGCAAGGAGTTGTTGCCCCTGCTGCTGCTGCCGCTGCTTTTGTTGTAGTTGTAGTTGTTTGTTGTCCGCAAGTGTCGGCATTCGCATTATTACAATTATTACGTTGACGTGCACAGAGCATCGGCTGCTGCTGCTGCTGCCTCGGCTTTGCGGCTTCAGTTGCTGCACGGGCGCCAATTGCTGCAGCCTGTTTGCATATTTGCGGTGCAGCGTGCGGTTGCCGGAGTCAGTTCGCCGTGTTTGCTGTAGTTCTTGTTCGCTCTGGCCCCCTCTCTCTCTCTCTCTCTCTCCGTCTGTTTAGCTGACTTGCAGAGTGCACTTTAGTCCCCCTCTTTGTCTGTGTGCTGTGCGTTCATTGTTGTGCAACGCGGCGTATACGCATATTACGTATACGTATATTGGTCAATATTATGCCAAGTTACGCGCAATTTCGTGGTTGTAGCTTCCATTTGCTTTCAGCTGTATTAGCCCCACGCGACTCCATCGATATTAAAGCCAGAACTATCCGAATATGTCAGCCAGAGTTGCCCTCGCAATCGTCTCGCGCATTTCATTAATGACAACATGCGCCTCTAACGCCATTCCATGCATCAATACCGGACTGGAGTTTTAATTACAAGTGGAAGGGGGTTTGCAAAGTTTTGACTGGCACAAACAATGAGGCTGGCACTCGAGACTTGTTTTCTTTGTTTCGATGTGCAGCAGGCCAGGCCGCACCAAGCAGCCGCGCCATGGTCTTGCACGTGCAGCAGCAACCCTTTGCCCCGTGCAAAACTTGATTAAATTTCACTCGGTCTCACAATCAGTGTGGCACTTGAGAAGCTGCAAGCATAAACCACGCTCGTTTAATTCCAACTCAAAGTCTAAGCAGAGTAACAAGAGCCAATTCAATAAAAATTAAAAGAGAACAGACGAAGCCAACGAAGACGACGATGGCAGCTGGAGGAAGGAAGCGAGTGCCAGAGCGGCGGTGGAGCGGGCAAATAAACTTGAAGAAAATTAAAAGTGGCAACCGAGCTGGGGAGACGCCAACTCCACAGGCCAGAGGTGGAATAGGATGGCAGGCAGGGAAGTGTAGGAGCAGACAGAGACGTAGTCAAAGCCGCAGCCAGTGAGCGCGATGGCAAGGAGAAGGTCAGAGAGACGACGTCAGGCACAAACTGAACACAAGCTGGTTAGCAACTGTGTTTTTTTTTTCTTCCTGCTTCCCGGAAAGGGATCTGGAACGCAGACGGCGCAAGAGGGAGCAGCAGGCTGGGTGGGCTGAGGTCAGGAAACGTATCGACTTAATTGAACAAATCGCAGTAAACGAGCCGTAAATTTTTAATATGTTTCGGTTTGCGTGAATAAAAGCTGACGCAAAGTTCTTGGCAGTTTGTCCGAAATCAAATCTGAATCCGAATGGAATGGAGACGGGGCACGGGGAAAAGGAAAGGCAAGGGCGGCACTGTAAATTAATAAATGAAACGAAGAAACAAAACGTAATTACAACGAAAGCAAATCCATTTAATTAGCAGCTATCCGACTAATTACTTCTGGCTACATTTCGACTGATTAAAACGCAAAAGTGAAAACAAACCAAAATAAAGGAGAACCGAAGAGACCCGACCCGAGACCGAGCAGGTTTCTTCTCAACTTTAAGCTTTGACATTTTGACATGGGTTTGGAGGCTGCTGGGAGTGTGGACGGGGGAGTGGAGGCGGACAACAATATTTGCTTTGCTCAGTCTTGCGAAAGTCGATGTGTCTGGGTGGGCGCCGACTGTGTTTCAGTCTTGTTCTCATTTTGTCGCAGGTTTAAGTGTTAATTCGGCCCGCAGCAGCCAGACATTGGGCCAGATTCTTACTTAGACAGTTGGCAAGTTCAGCTTGCTGTAGAGCAATGAAATTTATTCGCATTTCTTAGTTATTCCATTAGATATTTTTGCTATATCCTACACATAATGGGTGCCTATTTTAAAGGCAATCCAGCGTATGTAACTGCTCACTTTGGTGTAGACAGCAGGGTCCTCGTCTGCGCAAATCATCTTTCCAAAACTGACAATTCCGAACTGAACATACCGTTGAGTTTGATTAACTATACCCACATGGAAGAGCGGTCCACCCGAGTCACCACTGCATGAATCTCTGCTCGGTTCCTCGCCTGCGCACAGCTGATTTGTCGTCAGGCTTCCATAGACTTCGATACAGTTACTATGAGGTACGCGTGGAACTGTTGTCTCCATGGGAACTGTAGAACTAGTACTATTCTCGGTTGCGCCCCAGCCAGTTATTTGAAAATTAACAAAAGTTTCTCCATCATTTCGAAGAGTCTCATCAAGTGGCAAACAGATGGGTACAATGCTTTCTGTGACCGAAAAAGAGTCTATTTTCATTTTGATTCCGATGATTATTAGTTTGTATGGTACTTACTGTAGTTTCCGACGTCCCTGGATAATTTAATAAGTGCAATATCATTTAGGAAATCATTGTTCATAATGTAGTCTTCGTGTATAAATACTTGCTCGGGCGTAACATCTTCAACGGCCGGGGCACAAACCTTTTTTGCCTTTTTGACACGACAATCTTCCTCCGCGCTTGTATCATGTTCCCCCAAGCGCACTGTTATTCTGCAACATTGAAATGTTATTACACTCTGTTAGAGGGCGCTCTGTTAGTCAGCGATAACTTACAGTTTTCTGTTATCAAAACAATGCGCAGCGGTCAATACAAAACCTGCCGATATACATATATAAAAAACAGAATATATTTTTATTTTTATAGAACCAACTCACGTTTGTGTATCAGAGTACCGCCACAGGAAAAGCTTGTTGTATTTTCCAAAGCAACTTGAGTGTTGAGCAGCACCATCCACGGTCGCGACATTAGAACTATTTCACGACCGCCAAAAACCTTACTGATTTCACACGGTCCACAGTTTTGATTAGTCAGTTCGTTCATTCCTCTGGTCACGTTATATTGATCTTCACAACAAATTGTGCGCTAAAAGCCGAACATATTTGTATTGATGATAATTAAAACTGACGTATTTCAACTCACTTTCGTACACTTTGTATCTCCAGACATTGTTATGTAAAAGTGTTGCTCGGGCGTAAATGTTTTATTTGTACTTATATTTTTCAGTTTTATGAAATTTGCAATTTCTCGACAATTTCCGGCGCGTCTACAATATCCAGGTTTTCCGTCTTTCCGCCTACAACTGATGTCTATCCGAGCACAATCGATTGATTATGAGTACAATAAGTTGTCTAAATTTTTATAATTTGATATTTGCATACAGTACCTGTAGCCTGGCCTACGACTAATGTGAACTGAACGGCTACAGACAGACAGAGGGCGAGGCGCAATATTATGACCGGCTTGGGCATTGCAATTGAAGACGCGAACGAACGGAACTGAGGGAAACTCTAAGTACTTCTCGCTTTATATTGCATGCGATTATCGCTTGCTCCTATATATAGACGATGTATTAATACATGCACATAAAAATGATAGATAAGCCTTGGGTTTTATGAAAACCATTTGGGAATTCCTCAATTATGTGGATTTAAATGCAATTAAGGTTTTCCTATTATGCAGATCTTAATGAGGTCCGTGACTTGTGTTCGAAGAACATTATCGATTATATTATGAATGAACAGCACACTTTAACAATTAATAACAGAAATTTATAATGTTTCAGATTTCATAATATTTTATTTGATAAAATAGGGAAATATAAAATATAATAATATATAAAATTTGTAAATCAGTTATGTTATTTTATATTGATTAATACTTCCCAAATTCCAATATTAATAAAACCAATTAATTTTAGATGCCGGAACTTCTAGTAAGTAGATATTTTAAAGGCAATCCAGTAAATGAAACTGGTAACATTCGTGTACATTAAAATTGCATCGTTTTCTTCTCTCCAATGCTCAGTGAAAATTCCGATTTGTTTGAATTGTTGTGTGCCATTCTTATAGAACAGAGAGAATAGTGGTCGACCGGCGTGCCTCTTGGCGTCTAAATGACCTTTGTGGGTGCACAGTTGGTGTGAATCTAATTTGGGTACAGTTTTCACGCAATCCTGGTGTTTTATGTATTCCACTTTTTCCTGCAAAGCAACTGGAGCTTTATGTCCGTTATTATCGGTCCATCCCCAGCCAGACGAATATACATTCTTCATTAGACTCTCTGAGATTCCAGTCGTTGGCAAACAGATGGGTGAAATAAAATCTGTGGATCATAATTTGATTAAAATTTATATAAAGCCAATGTACAAATTTAGCTTACCTGTAAATTTGACGTCTGTTGCCAGCTTGATTAGTGCGATATCATTTTTATAACTTGCTTTCGAGTATAGTTCATGCAGAACAACTTTCTCCGGTGCCACATTTACAACAGACTCTCCACATATCGTCTTATTTTTCGGCTTACAATCAATTATCTTTGACAAATCATATTCACCCAAACGAACTGATACACTGAAACATTTAAATTATATTGAATCTCAGGCTAAGCGAATTGCGAAGAACTTACAGGTTTCGATTGTCAAAACATTGTGCTGCGGTGAGTACAAAGCCTGCGAGAAAGATAAAGCAAATGAAAACTTTAATAAAATATACTACTTTATATGTTATTTAAAAAGGAGTTGCTCAACTCACGTTTGTGTATCAGTGTACCGCTACAGGAAAATGTTGTTGTACTCTGCGTATCCGACTGCGTTTCGAGAATAACAAGCCAGGGTCGAAATACCTGTTTCAATAAATTGTCAGCTTTGCCACAATCTTCATTCTCTAATTCCTGTATTCCTTTTCTGACATTAAGCTGTTCCTCACAACAGATGGCACTCTATAGATCGAAAACATGAGACTTGCTTAACAATTGATCAATAATAATATTATTTCTTCCAGAAGAAGATTTTTGAAACTTACTTTTGGGCATGTTAAACTTCCAGAGCCTTGAACGTACGCCCATTGTGCAGCTGTAAAATTTCTAATTGTATTTTTCTCTTTCCGAAAATCGTTAATCTCTGGACACTGCGTAGCTCTTCTACAAAATCCAAACTTGCCATCTCGCCTCACGCAGCTAATGTCGCCTAAAAATGTTAATACATTAATTAATCGATAAGTTTGGCATTGACTATTGTAATAAATTGTTATGATCAAAAATAAATTAAATTAAAAAAAGTATACAATGGACTATTGCTGAATTATAAATAATTCTTGTGTTCTGAAAAATGTTATGTAAGGAAATTAAAAAAGAAACAAAAAAAAAAAACACTAACAAAAATAAGCTGAATTTGTATATTCGAAAACTTTGCTTGATTAATATTCAACTATTACATACAGGTAATAACCTATTTCATTAATGCCTCGATTGATTCCCACGCACAGATGATCTTAAGCGCACAGATATCAGGGCAGCAAATTAGATTCCATTAATCAAGCTATGTGATCAAATCGATTGACTTGCACTTAAATGCCTGATGCAGCTGAGTTGGGAAAGCGACAAGCGGAAACGGAGTGGGGGCTGTAGATTGAAACCGGAAACGGAAATGTAAGCAAAGCATAAAAAAATGGTCGTTACGCGCTGCGCTGAGCGCTGTGTGAAAATTGTCATTGTAATAGTAATTTATTGTTGGCAAGCAGAACTTCGCATGCTGTCGAAGGCGTGGCAAATGCGATGGCGATGGCGTTGGCGAATGCTGAAAAAAATGGAGGAGCAAATCCGCAAAGCATTTGACATTTGACATTTGACATATGCGAGTCGCTTGACATACAAGCAAATTACACAGAACTATTTGTCTTGCCGGTATAAATCGCATAAGCCCGAGGCGAATTCGACACGCTGAGCGGGCAGAAAGCTGGCCTAGAAACGGGCACGGGGCGTATGAGTGATGAACAAGCAAATGAATTGTAGTCAAAAGACAGAGAGCAAGCTATTAAATCACAGCCAGAGCCGAGAGCAGAGAGTGGGAAAACGGATGGAGAAAAGCAGCGAGAGAGAGAGAGAGAGAGAGAGAGGGAAGCGAACGGAACGGAGCTAGAAAGAGACTGTAGTGCGAGTTTTACTTTAGTTTCGGCAGTTTTGCTGTTGGCCCAGTAAAACTTTCGCTGTGGCTGCCGCCGCTGCTGCTGCTGCTTCTGCATCTGTTGTTTTCGTCGCTGTTGTGGTGCAAATGCTGCACATTGTGTATAATTTCGACTGCATTTTGCATTAAGTAAAATGTTTTAATTAAAATCGAAAAACTTTTCCAATTAAAGCGCAGCGCAAGCGAACTACAAGTGCTCGCACCACAAATATTATCAACGTGCTGCCCGGCCACGCCCCCTCGCAGAGGCTTATAAAGGCAACAATTGCCAATGCACAATTGTCCCGTTGTTGTAATAATAATAACGATAATAATAGTTAGTAATGGTTTATGCCATTGCATTAAATTAAATTTGCAGCGTGCAGGGGCGTCGAGAGAGGGAGGTACAGGGGAGATAGCAGGCTGAAAATTGTAGAGACATTAATTAGTTGCAAGCGGCAACTTTGGCAACAACTTGAAGCGGGCTCTAATTGCGTTTGTGAGCGTGTTTAACTTTCGCAACTGTAACTGTAAACGCAGCTAATTGGCCAATGAGCAGCAACCCAGCGAAGCGCAGTCCTGCGCGGAAAAGTAGGCAACGGTTTTCCAACAGTTTGCACTCTTTTGCATCTTTAAGTTGCGCCAAGCGAAAACATACTGCGAACTCGGCCCGCAGCTGCAGTAAATTGCATCAATAATAATAATAAGAGTGATACAAATAATAATAATAATCACATATGTATGCAAGCTCCATTTCAACTGGCTGCAATGCATTCAAAACGGATGCCGAGTCTGCTGCCTTCCCTCTTCCTTTCTCTCTCGCTCATTGCAATCAGTCACCTGGCACACACACACACACATATATATACATATACGTATTCGTATGTGTGATTAAGAGCCGCTCCCTAGGCTCTCTGCGGTCATAATGCTGCATATTTCATGGCGACGGCAAATTGCTCGAAGGAAACTGCGCGCTTTCATTGCAATTAAGCCGTCCCTGGCTTGGCTTGGATAATGAAACGCGAAGCGAAAGCAACGCAGAAAAATGCAGCACGCAGACTGAGCCAGCAGTCCGCATGTGGCAGTGGCACATCAAATTAAGCCACTGCCTGGCCTCTATTCAGTATTCCCCTTTCACGTTCTCCATTCGTCACATTCCGTTTCCCATTTCTATTTCTATTTCTATTTGTATTTTCATTTCATTCTTCGCTGCATACGAAATTATTTTGCATGTAGCACAAGGACATTTCTATTGGCCGAATTTAGATTTCCCAACACACTAACTAGGTTAACTACCCTACTTTCAGTGGGGTCTACTGAAAAGTTTGCCTAATTCGAGCTTCTTTTGCAGGCTATGCTACTAATGTTTTCGATCTTTTTGTTATTTTCTGATTTTTTTTCTCGATTTCGAGCTTTTTTTTATCGAATTATTGATTTCTATGTATAGCAGAGAATTAAGGGTTAAATGGTTGTTTCTAATAACTGAATATTATATTATTATAACTGAATATCTTACGGGGCGTGACACTCAACATTTGAAATAAACCTTCATGTTAAATTTGGAGTCTATATCTTTTAAATTAGCTGAGATTTAAGAGTTCACACAGACAGACGGGTGTAGCTTGGACTGTATAATGAATGCGGTCTGCTATGGAGAAATAAGTGTGTTTAGAGGGCTGTTGTCTACCTTTTAATTATTTATAGTAATTTAACAGTCTTAACGAATTGCCTAAGCTAGAAATAAATATGAAACTTACCTACTATCGCCTCTCTTGTACCTCCTATTTGTCTCGTAATCCATGGAATTAATTGACTAATACCGGTAAAGGTTAATTTCTTTACGGGACAATCTCTTAGACCACTGCTTAGCACACCGAACTGTACAAATCGCTGTACTCCCAAATATATGTCCGCATAAGCTAAGGGTGAACCGAGATCACCATGGCATCCATTTTCCTCGATGGTGCCCAGTATAATATTTGCTTCATTTGCTTCAGGAATTTCTCCATAAACATTTGACTCTTGTAGCCTATTCGAGTTTTCAGGATTCTCCACAAATCCCCAACCCGTCATTGCGAATATGCCAATGGTTTCCTCATGCGATTGGATTGTTGCATTCAGGGGCAAGCAAATAGGCGCGATGTGAGCTGTAGAAAAGTAACAACAAATATGCTTAATATATCTTGAATATTCTGACACGATTTCCAAAATGTTGTACTCACGTTTAAAGGTCACATCGCTGGCTAAACGCAGCAGCGCGACATCATGTTCATCACTAGATAGAACTTTTTCAACATCATACTCCTCGTAGACTATACATTGCTTTCGCCCACGGAGGGTTGAGCAATCCTCTTTTGACGATATGTATTGCTCGCCCAAGCGTACTTTAACGCTACACACAGAGTTCAAAAGAAGTTGAGAAATCGATCAGTTGATAACAAAAGAAGAGTCAATGCATTTTATACTTACGGATTCTCAATACTCAGACAGTTTGCTGACGTCAACACATACCCTACAATATGCATGATATCATATTAGTTGTTTTATTTATTATTATTGTTGAGTTCTAGCTAAAATAACTCACGCTCCGTGATAAGTGTTCCAACGCAACTGAACTTTTCCGTATCTGACTTATTGTTATACCTTAGCACCGCCATCCATGGTCTGGCACGGAGCACCAATTCACGACCACTGAATGAAGTGGAAGAACTGGAGTAAGATGAAAAATCACCACATTCTTGTTGCAGTAGTTTCTCAAGTCCCGCTTGATTTGGCACTGGAATACGAATATTCAAATGTAACATACAAAAGCGATCGCTTTAGATTTCAGCTTACCCTCTTTTTGAGCACAAGCGAACAAGCAGCCGACCACGACGAGAATTACTCCTATCTTTAGCATTGTGAAGGCAGTGGGCGTGGCATCGCAATCAACTCGATCTACGTGGGCATGAAGGTTCCAGTATATCATAGGCAGATACAATTTATTTCAAAGTCCAGATGCCACGCTTTGGAATACAGATTGTAGATTACAAGATGAATTTATCCAGTATCGTACACATAAATTATACAATTTAACGTTTTAGATAGAAATCGACGATATACGGTCGACGCCATAGCAGACCGATTTAAATGCGCAAAAAAGAATGATTGATTGATTTTGGCATTGTGCAAACTCAAGTGCCAAATATAAGTGGTTCTTGGTTTTTGGTTTTTTTTTATCCAATATTCTTGCTGTGTATTTGGGCATGTTTATTCATCCACTTCACGCACATCGCATACATTCATTCACAACTAAAAGCCAGTAGGAAAGGCTACAGTCGAGCCCAACTGTGATGTACCCGCTACAACTCTGTCTCTCTCTTCTATTGCTTCGCAGTTATAGCTTAGCATAATTTGAAATAAGCTTAAAACTGTTAAAATAAATAAAAAATAAGCTAAGCTCCAAAAGTTCTAATACCCTTCTACTCAATGAGTAGTGGGTATACAAAGCTGTCAGACTTCTTAGCCCAAATGAATGTTGAACATTTTATTTATTCTTTGTTATTGGTTTTTCTTACTAATATCTTTTCTTTTGAATTCCAATTTTTCTAGTGAGTCATTTCTTTTTATCTTTGTACGTCTCCATCAGTATATACAAAAGCTTACGTTATTTTACCCGTAACAGGTATATCACAGTCGAGTACGCTCGACTGTAGCCTTTCTGACTTGTTAGTTCTTTATTTTAAAAGATCTTTTTTGTTAACCTCTATCAATTAACACAATTACACAATTAAATAGCAGCCATCTGTGACTTGCCAAGGCAATGGACTTTGCGCGAATTAAGCAGGTCGAAATCAAATGGGGATTGAAATTCAAGGCTAACATTGAAATCTTTATATACATCAAACATATTATTTTAGTCTTCAAACACAATAAGTTAATAATATATGAAAACGATCTTTCTTTTTTTAAATTCAAATTCAGAATACACAAATAAGTATTAAATATCTTTTAAATATTAAGTACTAGCAAAAATCACAATTGCAAACACTTTGCCACGAATTAACCTCCGTTTTGCGCTAGAGATGCAAAAACGTGTTATTTTCTGCTTTATTTTATATATATAAATATCGAAATGTTCATCGATGCTTCTCTCTACTCTGCAGCCCTGCACGCGATCAGCGATCGCAAATGTTCGTGAAATTTGAGTAGCGCTTGACTCCGCCGTATCAGTTACAGTCCGAATGCCGTCGGGTAAAGCAGCGTATTGCGCTCGAATTTGTGCATTCGCTTGGCCATTTATCAGTCATGAAAGCGTGTTGAAAGTTTTCCGAGTATGCACGCTGTGCGTGTGTTTTTCTAGTAACGGGTTTAACGGATTTGCCCTGAAGTGTGGCCCGAACGCATTGCACTTTTTGGGTTGCAGCCGGAGTTCAGATTTATTGCATTCAACTTTCGTGTGACTTTCACAAGAAACTTTTATGTCTCGAAAACTTTTCAAGTTTACTTAAGCAACTTTTCGCTGCTTTTCGCTTCCACTCCGCCATCCCACTCTTTCTTTCTTGCTATTTCTTGTCGTTTGCCAAGCGAATTTATTGCCAAAAATCTACGAGTTGTGCGGCACAATGGACGGGGGCGCGTGTGGGTCGAAAGCCTAAAATGAAGTGTTGGTAATAAGGTATAAGTTATGCGCATTAAATTTTAAGCATTTACCGCACCAAATCATCGAGAATGTATAAACAAAATGGCAACGTCGTCAACACATGCGAGGGCGGCTCGAGCAGTTTATGGAGTGCGATGCGAGACTTTTGCTTACGCGTATAATTAATCTGCAAGCCCAGCTCGTGAGCGAGTGCGGGGGCCGGGAACCCCGCAAAGTTGTCTATTTTTCGCGCCATTAACGACGCCAGTCTAAAGCAGATGATGATAATGTTTTTGCTGCGATCTCTTTGCGGTTTCATATTCATTTATTTTCGGCGCCGCCAAGCTCAGCGACTGCTTCCGCCGGAAAGTGAGCAAGCGCACACTCGATTGCCTGTTGTCGTCGTTGTTGTTGTTGTTGCTGCCGCCGACATTGTACGCCATCATAAATCATTCGATTTCGGACGCGTGAAAGTCGACTTCCTTTCGACATTGGCTAATGAAAGCCGCATATCACAGCAGAGAATCCTGCGGGAAATATCGATTATCGACGCGAGGAGGCAATGTGCTGCGGGATGAGTCAGTCCATGTGGCACGTAGCATATCTCTCTATCTCTCCCTCTCTCTTTGTTGTTGGCCACAAAAACCAAACCGAAGCGTAGCCGACGAACATGCATTCATAACTCAAAACTCGCATTAGAATTATTAAAATGCCTGCTGTGGTTTCTTTCGCATGGCACACATATCCCATATCGCACACACATATCTCTCTGTTGCGCTCTACTAATACTCTGCTATATGTTATGTTATGAGCACGATGTGTGTGGCATATTTCAGTTGGCTGAATGCGCCATTTAGCAAATTGAAAATATTGCCATTGGCTGCCGAGCCGAGCAAAAAACCGAAAACAAACAGAAACCAGAGGAAAATAGAAAAAAAAGCAAAACCGGAAAAACATAAAAAAAAATAATAATAAAAGAAACGTAACCAGAAACTGAGAATCTTCTCGGGCAGCAGCAGCAGCAGAAAAAATGAGCAGCACACGTCGCATTTATGCCAAATAAAATCAATACCAGTGGCAAAAGTGGCACAAAATGCCTGGCCCGAAAAATGAAAGAGGCTTTTACATTTTGAAATATTAGCGAACGGGAGGACCCGAAAGTATTTTTATGTGGGTGCATGTTCATTTCATTTTTCATATTTATGCGCTCCGAATTGGCAGCAGCGTTGTCAGTTCAGCTTTTTCCCGTCAAAATTGGCTTCTTTTGTTTTCAAATACAAAACATTTAATACAGAGAAATTGTTTAGTTATTCCACAAATTCACACGAAATTATAATGATCCCGCTTGTACGGCCGCAGCCAGTATCACTATTTCAAAACATTATGCACTGTTTGAATTTTTAAGTAACTGCATTTTATTTTTTAAATTTAATTTTGAAATTTTTTTCGAAATAGCGATCAATAAGCGCGAAAATTGTGGATCGCACAAGCGTCAAAGAAACGACGCACTGTACTTGCTGAATTCTTATGCAGCACTGAGTTAAGTAAGATTTTCAATATGTTTTGCAAACGATTGAGTTTGTTTGATTGAAAAGTTACTCGGCAGTATTGCTAGATGACGCCACTTAAGCTCAACGTGTTCACCAAAAACCGCCAATAGGCCGACCTGGCACTGCCTAAAAGTCTTCTAAGCTTAACATAGCCAGCTTGGTTGATCTGTCCGAGAGCGAGAAAGCGCGAGAGTAGGCATACTTTGCGGCGGCCCATTTAATCGGCGCATGACAAACAACTTTAAAATCATTGCATACTTTCGAGGCTGCCCCGAACATTGTCCTGCATTTATTTAGGTTAAATTTGATTTAAGCATAGCCCTCGAAAGTAGGCAATGATTTAAATGCCGCCCGCAGTATGCTCTGGAAAGCAGGCAGCAAATATTGACAAACCCATTTTCGTAAAGAAATAAATATCCAAGCGGCAAAATCTAATTAATTTTATTACAATAATTTATGAAATGAGAAAATGCCCATTGAATAATCGTTGGCAATATGGAACGGCGAAGGAAATTGATTGCCCATGGTAGAAATTGATTGGACGTGAGTGAGGGCGGTCGGTCTTACAAAACATTTCGTTACGTCGAGGGGCTTCGTCGATGCACAGGGCCGGGCCGGGCTGGAAGGGCAAGCAATGCCAGCAATTGTGCAGGCAAGTGGGTGCCACAAAATGTTGCAGCAGTTATGAATATTGGCTGCAAAGCCATTTAAATGCAGGAAATTGAATTTCGCAACAAGCCCTTTGAGCGCGTAATGGCTATGGCAGTGGCTCTTTATGTGTGTGTGTATGTGTGTGTGCGATGATATCGTCGATTCGTCGTTCCGAATCTGCGCTCTTAACTGTTGGCATACACTGCAACAAATGCGCTGCACAACTACAGTCGTTTCAATTAGGCGTGGCAGCAACTCCACAACTCGCAACTCGTAGCTAAAGTGTGAAATGTGAAGTGTGTGCGCCCAAAATGGCCATATAGAGCACTCGCATTGTGCGCTCGTATTATGTGCGATGTTTGCCTGCCGAGGCTGCAATTTCCTGTTGCCCACACACCCAAACACACATCTGTTGGAGCGGAAATTATGGCACGCCCATTTTAATCATTTGCCATTTCCGGCAGTCGCTTGACATAAATACTCAAGGCACGCCACACTTCACAACTATGCACAATTGTGAGCTGTATGTGGCTTGGTTGAGGGGTGTGAGGAGAGTGGAGAGGGGAGGCAGCTCAACTTGCTTACCTGTGCCAGCAACTGGTTGGCCGTTGGTCAAAAGTGCAAGCCTTGCGCGACGCTAATTGCTCTCTATTCTACAGCAAAGCAGGACGTAGAGCAGGGCGTGAGGCAGGGCGTGGGCCCGGCCGTGGGGCAGGGCGTGGGGCAGGGCGTGGGTGTGGCCCGTTAAGTAGGCAACGCCGCACGACAAATTCCGCTGTTACCAGTGAGAAAACCACGCGAAAATTTATGGTTTCAATTAAAAGTTTCACCATTTCCGTTCATTTGCGGCACAAACAAGCAGCCGCCCAGCAGCAGCTGACCCACTCTGCCCAGAATCCTAGCTGGACGTGGCCTCTATTCACCTCGAAAACGCAATAAGGTAATGAGCTTTTCTCCAGGCAGTAGAGGACACACTCCTGCAACAAAACTTCAATGGCGGAAACCCCAAAAAACTTGTTACTTTTGCCAAGCTTAGGAAATGGCAAAAGTTTCTCTCGCATCCGTTTTGTAATAAAATTATAATTTATTTTATATTTGCGCCTTTAAATGCCCCAAAAACTTTGCCAACTGCTGCCATTGCTGCAAGTTACCAATGCGTAGTGAAGCAGACTGCCTGCCTAATGGTTAATTGAAGAGCGAGCGAGAGGGAGTGGGAGAGCGGGAGAGTGATGGAGCAAACCCCCACTATAATCTTTTCTTAATACAGCAACGTTTAGGACCGGGAGTGTCTAAGCCAATCAGCTGCTGCGGCCAAGTAAATATTTTGTTAACATAATTGCATAAATCACAGTCAATTTTTCATATCACACGGCTCCATGCGGTAATTTGTGTGTGCGAGAAGACAGGGAAGGGGAATGACGGGAGAGGGAGAGAGAGGAAGTGTGTGTGGCAACGTGTGAGAATGTGTGGCATCGCCTTGGGGTCGCTGCCGGCGCTGGTAATGATGGAGCTTGTGTAAATAAACTGTCAGTTGATATGAATTCAACCATCACTCATACGCACCGTGGTAAGGGAGATATGAGCAAATTGCCACGCTCGTACGCACTGCCAGCCAGCAGCCGGGCAACAACAACAACAAGTGTCGGAACGCATTTCGGGGTTCTGCCTGCGCAATCATAATGAAGACATTTCCGTCTCATTGCGCAGCCGAGTCTAATGAAGCACTCACAAATGCCGCAGCTTGTGGCAACACTGTTGCCAAGTGTCGTGTGCATAATTGATGCAACGTTTTTAACTCTCGACTGCAGCTGCAGCTCCGGCTTCGATTAGCTCAGGCTGCGCCGTATCTGTAGAATCGAAATAAACAATTGCCACACACACGCTTCCTTGGGCAAAGATTTTCTTGTGCGCACTCAAAAGTATGCTACACTTTTTGCACGGACAGGCAGTCGAATAAGACACGACAAATTGCTGCGAGCTACGAAACTTATGCGCATTGGGCACAAGTCAAATTGCATTTAAAGTGACAAATGTGGCCTGAACCAGCGCCACCAGCGCTCGCTACAGCAGATTGAACAAAGCCAAAGCAGAGAGTCGAGAAGGAAATGAAAGCAAAGAAAAGAAGGGGAAAAAAATGAAAGGCAAAGGCAAACACGTGCTAAAAATATTTCCTCAGCAAACAAACCCAAACTGCCAGCGTCGTGTTTCCTGCTGCCTTGTCCCTGCTCCCTTCCCTTCCTTTCTTCCTTTCTTCCTTTTCGCCTATTGCCATTTTTCATGCTTCGGTCTTTGGTCAGCCAGTTACGGTTGCCGCCCACAGTCAGTGTAGGCGTGGCACTGCCTTGCATTAGAATTTATCGCTGTCAGCACATGGAAGCACGCTGTGTTCTCTCTGCTTCTCTCTCTCCCCCCCTCTCTCTCTCTCACTCTCTGCCTTTGGCGGTTTTTTGTTTTCGGCCACGCTTGCTGTGCAAAAACTGTCGCTGCATTGTGAAAAACGGACACCAGGGTGTACTGGGTGTGTGTGTGTGTTTGAGTGTGTGTGACATGTGCAGAGTTTGACTTTGCTATTTTCTGTTATACCCTGCAGACGGTGCGCTGGCGGTGTTGCTTGTGCTGCCAGTAGCCACACGGCTGTTGCCTCTACGTGGTATCCTGGCGCACGTCAATCTCTCGACTGTCTTAAGGCCTCACTGCGTCTTGGGAACCGCGCGAAGAGTGCACCTCGAGACAGCTTGATTAATGGCATTGTTTGGCTGTCAACGAGATCCATTTTGGCCTGACATTGATAAGCGCAAAAGAGAAAGAGTAGGAGTTGCAGGAGGAGACGACAGCAGGGGAGTCATAAGAGGGGCAGCAGCTCTAGAAGAAACCCTGACACCCTATAAAAGTGCTTAACATACGTTATGAGCTGCTAAATATGCTCGGATTGCCGCCAATTAGTTGGCAACGACAGACAGGCTTGTTATATCATTTATCAGACTCGTTACACTGTCGAATATAATTAGGCTTATTATGCCACAGTGCGTGCAATGAGTACGCGTACACGCAGTGCGCAAATTGCTATTGTCGACGAAAAGTTGTTGCTGTTGCTGCTGCTGCGGCCGTTGTTGTTGCTGCTGCTGTGGAAATTAACTCAGAAATCTGTTGTGAGCTCATTGTCAGCATGAAAAGTTTTTTGGCATGCCTTCCCGGCCCCCTCGCCCTCGCCCTGCCGGCTGTCGCAGCAAAGTTGCCCAAATACGAAACTTTTTGAATGCAAAACTTTTCGGGCGAGAATTACAATCGTGATAAAAATTATGAAAATATTTTTGGAGTGTGCAACTTGCGACGGCGACAACTTGGCAGCAGCAGCAGCAACAAATTTTCAGCTGCAACAAGCGGCAAAGAAAATTATAAATAAAGCGAAATGAAAGCGTATTATGTGAAAGCGGCTGTTTTCAATTTTATTGCAATTGCGAGACAGGGATAGGCAGCATAGGCAGAGATAGCCATACATTTACTTGTAAATAAATTATGGCTGGCAGCAGCAGCAGCAGCATTGCGCATACGCCGCGTGCAACGTACCTGAGCTACACGTAAAAATGCAGAAATATTCAATTGAAAAACTTTTGTAATCAAACTATTGAAATTGTGCGCACACAAAGCCAGGCAAAGAGAGGGTAAGAGGGAAAACTGCACCAAAACTATTTGCTCGAGCGAGCGAGACAGAGAGATAGATAGAGAGAGAAAGAGAGTGGGAGCGAGTGCTCATAAATCTGAACACGGCGATTCCGATTTGGTTTTAGAATTGAATTTTGCCAATGCCAGCACAATGAACAATGCCAAAGTTATTTATTTATTTATTTGTCTTGATTTTATTTCATTTTATTTTCTTTATTTCCCTGACCCTACTTTATTTTATTTACCTTAATTTATTTTATTTTACCATGCTGCACTCTGCGCTACATTTGTCACTCGCCCGTCTACTGCTGCGCTGCTCTTTTAACTTTGCCTTAAGTCCTCGGCACAACTTTGAAGTATTTTATTAAATATTTAGAAATTAAAAACTAGCACATCTTTTAAATTTATTATAATTTTCTTCTTGCAGCACTTTTCTTTTATTAAGTTTTCCGGGCGTATCTGTGCAGCTCCTCAACTTACGCACTTGTCGGGCCAATTAGCGAAGTTTCCGGCCAAAGTTTCTTGGCTCCGCTTGCTCCACTTGCCGTATCCGATGGCAAATCCAATGGCGAACCTAATGGCATTCAAATGCGGCAGCAGGACGAGGAGGTGAGGGGAGTGAAGGAGGGAAAAAAGACTAGGCTGCAGTTAAGGGCTTGGCGTATCGAGTCTGTCGCAATATTTAAACGTCTGCTGTAAATATTTGATGCCTAATTGAATCATTCATTCAGTTGCTCATTGCTTGGCACTCACACACACACATTCACACACACACTGTGCACTGCCACGCCCACTGACTGACTGCTCAACGAGTTGATTTGAATAAATTTGAAATTCTGCTGAGTCTGCTCTGGAAGCATTTAGCCGCCAGGCAGACACTCCGTCCCCCCGTTTGCCCATCCGACAGGCCTGCCTGGCTGCCAGTCTGCAATTTGTCTGCCAGCTGACGGCAAAGAGGCGTGGCAGTGCATAGAGCAAGGGGGCAGCGAGAGGGTGCCGGCATCGACTTGACTCTCAATTTAGCTGCAACTGCTGCGGCAGCTGTGGCAGCTGCTGCCCGACTCTCTGCCTGCCAGCCTGCCTGCGCTGCATTTTATGGCATACTTTGCGGCGCATTATGCGGCGCGCGACAAAACGAAACGAAACGAAAATTGTGCAAATTAGCGCTTGGCGCGTTTGCTTAACACTCATCAATATTTGCATTTCAATTAGCGACAATGCGAGCACGGCAAACATGGCTTACATTTCCGCCCAGAGAATGTGGCGAAAAAAGGCCACGGCGTGACAATATTGCAAGCCGAGTGAAGCGTTGTTTTACTGCGAGAAAAATCGATAAATCGACTATGTAGGAGTAGCATGATTAATCTGAATTTTAGCCAATTTTAGACTCATAGTTATTTGATGCGGATTCATTCTAGAGTTGAAACCAAGAAGAAAATGCCTTCTCCCACAATAATCTAAACATGTTTAACGAAGTTTTGAGTGTTGGAAGGTGCTAAGGGATCTTAAAATCTTGCGAAGGTGTATTATGCATAGTCCAATATTTAAAATCTGAAAAGGCAACAGCATGAGTTTTCCGATTTCTTGTAAATCATAGAATTTTCATAGTACTTTGATGCAAAAGCATTCACACCAAGAAGAAAATGCCGTTTGCCACGATAATCCGAACATTTTAAACGAAGTTTTATGTTTGGAAGGTGCAAAAGGGATCCTGAAATTATTCAATCTTAATTCGATTTTTTGCAAATTTATTTGCATAGTATTTTGATGAAAAATCATTATTCAAACCATGAAGGAATTGCCATGTCCCGCGACGATCTGAAGATTTTCAATAAAGTTACGAGTGTTGGTAGACGCTAAAAGAAATTTCAAGATCTGGAATAGTATAAAATTATCATTAAACTAATGTATACTAACGAACACTTATTTTATTCGCTGCAAATCGAGCAGGAAGCTCCGCCGCCTGCAGTTTCCCCGCTTTCCTGATGCGCCACAATGCATTAGTTAATAATTGATTACTTTATTTGAAATGGCAGAGAAAGAAATCCATCAAAAGAAGCCACCACAATCAATACAAATTTGACAAGAACATCCTTCGACTATACTTTTTTTTTCTTTTCTGGCCAACTTTCAATCATAATGAAGACCCGAGTCGAGTGTATTATGAGTCGAAAAAAGTGCGGGAAACTTTGTCATGCTTATGACACGCCCACGCGCTGTATTCGACGCCACTTCACAAGTCGAATAGTGGCATTGAGGAGTGGGCGAGGGACGCGAGGAGGTGTTCGGAGGAAAAGTCACTGCCGAGTGCTTGTCAAAAACAGCCGTTGGCAAGTTTTTGATGTGCTCTCGGGCCGCAGGACAATCTAATAAACGAGCCAAAAGAACGAACCGTAGCCGGAGCTGGGCAAAAACTTTCACTGACCTTTTCCGAGGGGAACAGGGGACAGACAGCGGGCGGTTTAGCTCTGATGAAAAATATACCTTTGAAGGATTTACACACACACACAATACACACCGACACTCACCTACACACACACACAGGCACAAATTGGAATGAATAATAGAATATCATGAGGAAAAACAGCACAAATGAGCTTGGGTTCAGCCAGCTAAGGTTGTTGTTGTTGCTGTTACCTCTGTTGTTGTTGTTGTTCTTGCGGGTCTTTTGTTGGCAATTTCCTTGCTTTATTGACTCGACATTGACTCTCCGGGGTGTGCGTAGCTCGAGCCCGAGCCCGATCCCGATCCCGAAACAAATAAACAGACAAACAAACAGAGTGAGAAAAGTTGACACATACACTTACGAGATTAAAAAGAAAATAGCAGCAGCAACAACAACAGCAGCAGCAACCGCTGAGTTTGCCAAATTGAAAAGACGCCACCTGGCGTTAGGCAGCCGCAGCAGCAGATGCTGCAGTCCAACTTCTGAGCGGCATATCTAATGAGGCATCGTAAGTTTCTGCCTCAGCAGTTTGACAGCTGTCCGGGGAAATGCCAAGCCGCGTAGTGAGTGAGTACAAGTTATAGGGTGTACCGGGTACAAGGTACCGCGTACAGGGTGGAGGGTGGAGGGGAACTACCCTGTTAGACGAATCGCTGTGCTTAGTCGCTCAGTTAGTTGACTTGGACTGGGGCAAGTTTGATGCTTTGATTTATGGCCACAAAGTAATTTGCCAAATTGCCGGCGTCTCTAAGTATTTTGAAGCAGCTGTTTCCCTCTCCCTCCCACACTCTCTCCCTCTCTCTCCGTCTCTCTCTCTCTCTCTAGTGGCACACTCCATCAATGCCAATTAATTGCCGTTTATTTAGCCATCAATTGTCATTTGATGATCCGCAACGCGGCTCAGCTGTCAAATTGAACGAGGATTAGAAAGGAGACCGATTTTAAGTTGCCAATTAACAAATTGTTTGCTTCGTCTATTCCTTGGCTTCCCCCACCCCACCATCGGAAATTGTTGGCGCGAAATGTTCATGCAATATCCACGCTGACCCTACTGCATAGATCTTTTTATTATATAGTCCTATATGACCTATATGATAACAAACACAAATTGTTTATACCGTCATTGAAACCTGAATAGCTACAGTCAAACCAATCCAGATGGTATAATGAGATGATTAAGACTCTGGATGGCATTGTATAGCTCATTCAGAACTCATATATGTATGTGAGCACGAGTATTGCTTAGCGCTTTTATGCTCTGAACTCTTTATACCCTTCGACCATTGAAAATTGTCAAAAAAGGCTATACTAACTTGGCGGAAATCTATGTAACAGGTATAAGGAGACGTGGCATACCCCACAAAATACATATATTCTTGCTCATGATCACTAACCGCGTCGATTGAGCCATGTCCGTCTGGTGTCTGTGTGAACGCAAAGATCTCAGCTACTATAAAAGCTGGAGATCTAACTGAATTTAAAAATGTAGAGAAGGGTATCTTGGGCCAGCTCGACTGCAGCCTTGACTTTTTTTTGATGATATAAGAAACTGTAGAAGTCGATAAGTGGAATGAGTTTATTTTTTTCGATTTCTGGGGCAAAAGCTTTTAGATTTTATGTCTGAAATCCCAAAGGGATTATAAGTAATAATTATGTTTATTTTCTTAAGTGTTCGATCTGATAGCAACTCTGGCAACAAAACTCATTATGAAAACTTCTGTGAAATGTGCTGTTACGTACTGTTAAATATCCTATACTCATCCGTTAACTTAGTTTCCTAATCGATAGCAATACAATTGGAAATCAGTTGCCAAAATAATTTTTTTTTTCAGCAATTATTCATTTAAATAATCGACACTTATACATAAATTATGCTGCTTGCACAAGTGTATTCACTATGTAATTGTGAGTGTGTGTGAGTAACTTTAAGATTCACTCTCCAAGCTGCGTCTACCCATTTTTTCCACCTCACCCTACTATAGTCATAATTCAACTGCGGTCCAAAAGTCACAAGGCTGCGCAGCATAGGCAATGGCAACAGCAGCAGCAACAACAACAACAACAACATCAACATCAACAGTTACAACAACACTTGATAAAGTTAAACAAAAGAGGAACGCATAATTGTGCAGCGAACTGTATTAAACAGGGTCATATGCACAATTATAAGAATAACAAGACCGTCGTGGCAAGCTAAAAAACACTCAGAACGGCAGCAGCAGCGGCAATTGGCGGAATAACAAGGAAAACAACAAGCTAAAAAAGCTACGGTCGAGTGTGCTCGACTACGATATACCCGCTACACATCTGTTCGTCTAACTATGACCAGTATTTTATGTTTCATATTTTGAAGTTGAGTCAACTAAACCCACTCATATCAAACAATAGTTTTGCGTAAGAAAATTGGGGGCGTGGTCACAATAGAGGATAAGCTTAATTTGCGTGCAATAATCAGACATATTAACATAAAATTTGATAGTGCAGTCAGCCATACGCCTCTTGTTACGCATATAGAATCTAATCTATATACTTTTTATGATCGGAATAGCCTCACCCTGCTAAATCGATATAATCCCCCTATTTTCCATGAGTAGCGGGTATAAAATGCGTCGTACGCACCACAAACTGTTGAAGTACAAATTTTTGTTTATCTTTTTTTCTTTTTTTTGTGTTTTTTGAAAATTTTCTAAGCAAAACGGAAGTCTGCACTGGCAGTCGGCAGTCTCTTAGCCGCAGCCCGCTACCCGCATCCACCTGCTCCACCGACTCCCCTCGTCATGGCCGGGCGACGACGGCGTCTCTGGAGCCCGCAAGGCAGTCGAACGTAAAGCTGCGTTTGCTTTTTTATTTATTTCTGTGTGTGTTTTTTTTTTGATTCGTGGGTTTTTCCATAACGCGTGTCGGGCAGGGACGGGCGGGTGTAGATGATCAGAGTATTTTCTCACTAATTTTGCTCTTCATTTTGTAGATAATTCCGCGTCAAGCACTTGAGCGTGTTATGCGAAGCGTTTGATGATTTGTTTAAGCGATTTGCCAAGCAAATCGATGGGCTACGCTGGCGGCGCTTATCGCTGCCACACCCCCTTGGCCCATCTTGCACCACAAACATATTTAATTGCAAATTAGACACACACACATACACCCACACATACACAGAGGCCACTGGGGGCAGCGGAGGTCACGTGCAGCGAAAGTCTTTGCCAGCTTTACCGTCTCCCCCCGCCCGGGCCTGTTTCACTCCCTCTCTGGGCAAATCCAAGTGCTGCCCCGTCGTGCGAGCTTTGCAAATCATAAAAACTGCCAATCGCATTGCCATTGAAGGACTAATCCCGTAATTACAAAGCCATGGCTGACTTCGCTTGGCTTGACTTAGCTAAGGGTGAGCGGAAAGGGGTCGGAAGCGGGGGGTTGGGGGATGGCTACTGGAACTGGTCTCGAGATTGCAGTTATCGAGGGAGGCGAGTAAACTTGGCAAAAATCAATACGCGCCATGCCCAGCGCCGTTTGCTACCCTTTTGTGCGCTCATAATTTGAATACCCTGTAATTGGTAATCCAGGAATTGTGTTGTATGCATTTATTATGTTTTCTTAAGGTTATTTTTTTAGAGTAAGCGATTGTTAATTATAATATTGAAAAGAATTTTCAAGAATCTTAAGATAAAATAAAGTAAAATAAAATAAGATCAAATTTAAAATACTACTCAGCATCTACTTTTTCGATAGTTTTATATGTTATTTTCATTAAAATACTCATAAATTTATAAGGTGTGTTTTAGTTCATATATGGTATTTAAATTGATATTCCGAATTACAGTTTAATCGGTAATTGAATTCTCTTGAGTGATTCTACTGAAACTATTCGCCAGCTATTTTATTGACTATCCAGGGTATAAATTTACAAATTCTCGTATAGATAGCTGGGATATTGACGGAACAGTTTCTAGTTCCGCCACTTACAATACCATACTGTGTAAATCGCTGGCTCTCATTATAAATACCTATTCCTGCCAATGGACATCCCGAATCGCCGTTACAAGAATCTCTACCTTCTCTACCGGCGCACAGTTGCGATGCTTTTATTGCCCTATGATAGTATTCACTACATTTGTTACTTTCTTGTAGCGAAATCTCTATTTCCATAGGAACATCCGAAAAGAATGATTTCTCGGTTTTACCCCATCCGGCTAACATAAAGTTTTCGATATACCTAGCCTCCCGTTGAAGTTTTTCGTCAAGTGGCAAACAGATAGGTCTAATGTGTACTACAAAGATAATAATAAATTAATATTTTACAGTAAATATTTCAAGGTCACACTCACTTTTAAACTCAACCTCTTCGGAGAGTTTCACTAGCGCAATATCATTATAACCTTCGGAACTGAATCGAGGGTGTATGTACACGTTTTCTACGCCAATATTCTCGACAGGCGGTGCACATGTTCTTCTGCCCCGAACAACTCGACAATCTCTATCTGCGCTTAATTGATGTTCGCCAAAGCGAACTGATACTCTGAAATATGTTACTAATATAATACAGATTAGTGTAAAATAAGCTCTGATACTAACAAATCGTCATTTGAAAAGCAATGGGCAGCAGTAAGCACGAATCCTGCAAAAAAAAAATTGTTTTGGTACGTTTGAGCATCGAATGGATACTGCCTTATCTTATTAACTTTACTTACTTTTATGTATTAACGAGCCGCCACAGGAAAATCCAACGGAGCTTCGAAACTTAAGAAGAGCCAGCCATGGTCTTGACATAATTTGAATTTCCCAACCTCCCCAAACTTTCAACATGGAAAACATGCCACAGTCCTGATCCTGCAATTGTCTGATTCCTTCTTCTGCCAGGTATTCGCAGCAAATAGTTATCTGTAAGTTGAGAGTAAATAGAGTGTATTTCGTATCCATACTAGACTGAGACTGATTCACACACCTTCTCACAGTCGGAGCTACCCGAACCTCTGATGTACTCCAATTGTTCAGATGTAAATTCCGCATTCCTTTTCTTATCTTCGAGTATACGCTTCATTTGTGTACAATTGCTGGGTCTCAAACAATGTCCGGGATTTCCATCATTTCTCGTACAGCGTCGCTTGTTTAAATCGTGTTCTATATGGAGCATAAATATATACACTTATATATATATATATATATTCATGATCAAGTGTGTATGTTCACCTTCCTCTGCGGCTGACGAAAGTTGTATAGCTACTGCCAAGCAGGAACCTATACTCACAATTATTATACCATACTTCATTTTATTGGGTTTCAAATCGTACTGAACTTGAGTTCGACTCGACGGTGCAGTATAAAGCGGATTCAGGACTCAAATACATGTGCAGTAGTATAAGTTATCGCAATTCACATACAATTCAAATAATAAAAATATGTAGGCTAATCATAAAAACAATATATAAATACTTTAATCAGCAATAACCTATTAAAAAAATTGGGAAATAATCGTGCCATATAATTGGCACACAATTGAATCGCACATTCCATCGAGAGCGATGAAAGCTTATATACTGAGCTATGGAGCTATGGAATATATATAATACTAATAGTTTTGTTTTCTATGTTTTTACTACGATTTGCTGAATTAAACTAAACAAAATATGAACTGTAGAAGAGTAGACTATTAATTATTAGAATCTATTATTATTAATATTAGAATTTTGAAGAAAAAAAAAGAAAAAAAGATTTTAATCAACTTTAAGATTTATGCGATGTGCAGACAAAATTTAATAGAAATCGGTCCAGCCAATTCGAAGGGTTCTAATAGAAATGATCTTGATACGAGTCTGTGCCATGTTTGTCCAGACTGAGTGCGCAGATAAAGTCATTTCTTCCTGATAACAGAGTAGACATGCTGGCGCTCGGCTTCTGCATTAATTTATGCAAATTCCACATTCTCAGATTAAATACTTATGTCATTAACCAGAAAATAGTGAAAGGAGGAGCAGGAGGAGCAACTGCAGCTAAAGTCGGAGTCGTGAGCTAAGACCAAAGGCAAACACAAAAGTAAAAGCAAATCTCTCTCTCTCTCTCTGTCTCTCTCTCTCTCTCTCTCTCTCTCTCTATGTGAGGGACCGCAAGTGTAATTTGCAAAATGTATTCAACCACACACAACCCTCTCTCCTCCTTTCCCCTCTCCTGCTTTGAGCTAGGGCTATTGGCATGCCAAGTGCCTGGCCAAGATGGAGGAGACCACATCAAAAGCGGCGGCTGTTGCTGCAGCTGCTGCCCGACGCGACGGGGCTGCATAAATCGGGCTTAATTAATTTAACCTGTCAACCCGGTTTGATTGCGTTTCAATGAAGTCACAGACAGGGGCAGGAAGAGATTGGGAGCGGGGTGGGAGAGAGAGGGGGGCAGAGGAAGTCAGGCATACCTGGACATGCAATGCTATTTAAGTTATCCTTGTAATGTTTTTCGTTTGAGCTGCCTCTCTTCCATTCCTTTTACCATTTCACATGATTTTTTATGCACATGACAGTTAAAATTGATTTTTCTTTTTGTGGCACACTCCCCGCCTCACCTCCTTCGACAAACTCTGCACTCTCCACCTCTCTCCGTCTCTGCCATGCTACGATTTCCCTCGCGTGCGAACGCGATTGTTTTGGAATTGATATTGAAAGCTGTCAATTTGCATTTGACATCGTTTTCCATTTTTGCCAAAACTGCAGTTTTTCCCCCTCTTATCATTCTCTCGCTCTCTATCCCTGCTGCTTTTACTTTTGCACCCCCTCAATCCAGCCCGCTCCCCTCCACACAGCATGCACTTCTACCATTTGTGTGGCATTTTGTTTGCTTGATTTTCCTTTATTTTCATTCATTTTTTATTTTGGATTTTCCTTTTTCTTTATTTTTTTTCGAGATTTTTTCAGTTGATTTGCCCGCCATTTCCCATTGGATTTGCTGCATGGAAATCTGCTGCTGCTGCTGCTGCCGTCGCTGCTCGACTTTGATGTGTTTGACATTGTTTTCTTTTTTCGCTTTTTCACGCTTTTCCTCTTATCGTTGACGTTGCTGCTGCTGCTGGAGAGCACGTTTCGCTGCAAAGTGTTCAATGGGATTTGCGATGCCAGCAACAGCAACAGCAGCAACAACATCATCAACGGCAACAACAGCAACTCGTGCAACAACAAATGTCACCGTTTACTCGTTCACGTCACCGTCAACGACTTTGTCAGCTTTTAATTCTAGTCACAAATTGAGAGTAAAAGGCCGCTATATGCCGCGCTTAATTAAAGACTACAAATTGCTATAAAAAGTTTATGGAACAATGTATGCTAAAAATCTGTAAAGTTTAATTGCACAATGAAAAATTGAAATTAGTTTTTTAAGCTTATGTTTTTTGCGAGTGTATTTTCATAAGGTATTCAGCACACACAACAACATTTTTGATAAAAACTACAATGAGTTAAATTTAATATTTTTGCTGATAATATTTGTAGAAGATCTGCGAGTTTTCGTTTAAATATTTTTAAACAAAATGTTTTGTATTTCAGGCAGCTTAAAAGTTATTTTTATACCAGCTACTCATGGAATAGTAGGGTGTTCATTCATTCGTAAGTTAGGACATGCAAATTATGTTCTTTTATTTTGGCCACGCCTCCATGCGCCTATGCAAATCGTAAAAAATTTAATTGCGAGCGTAATTTTAAGGCAACAGTATACATTTTTTTGGGTGCAAAGTAATTATTATTATCCAAATTAATGCTGTAAATTTAGTTGAGATGGAATAATAATTGCAGTTTGTATTAAATATATAATTTGTGTGGTTTTAGTGACAGCACTCAAAAGTATGCAACAAAAATTACTTCATAGAGAAGTTACACATACGAACAGGTTGGCAGCGGGTATATCATACTCAAGCAGACTCGACAGTTCCTTCTTACTTATTATGGATCATTCTGATAGCTCTGCAATATTTATATAATTTTGCATTTTGCCTCATATCATTATCATCATTTTATATAATAATTTGAAATTTAATTAAGAAAAAAAGAAATGCGAAATCGCATTACATAAAATTGAAACATCAATGGCAATTTAGTTGCAATGTTATAATGCTCAGGCGGAGAGTTGTGGCAGCTGCTTGCCACGCATTACGTTGAACACACAGCACACGCACACGCACACGCACAGCATACCGCATGCAACATGCAACACGCAACACGCAACAGGCCTTTAATAATAATTTGCCGGGGCGTATGATTCGCATTGGGGCGCATAATTTGCCATTAAAAAGAATTAAGCCAAATACGCCGGGCAATATGTATAATTAAAAGGGACAATCTGGGAGAGGGGCGCACGAACAGGGCGTGGCTCATCCACATATGCTACATGAAGTTGCAACAGAGTACGCGATAAGCCCCGTCATGTGGCAGATATTGTGCGTGGCGACTTCGAAGCGCGACACGGCGCGAGATGACCGTGAAACCCTGAAAGCTTTTCACAGGCAGAAAGATAGGGGAAGTGGGGGATGGGCGAATAAGTGCTCTGTCCTCCAAGCGGGGTAATCATTATGTCATTATTAAAAGTTGTTTATTATATTTATATAATTGTCTGGGATATTGTGAACGTGTCTGCAGCGTTCAATTTACCCTGATATTGCCCTTGCTTGACATATGAATGGAATGATTTTTGATGAAGTTTACCTTATGATGTTGTATATAAAGTACATATGTAGATGCCCCATTAAAACCTGCCTATGAAGGCTGGAGAAAACTGTGAAATTGTTTTTTATAATATTAAACCAATTTAAGCAATATTAACTGATAATTGCTTAGGATATTATGTTGTAACTCAGAAGTTTCAACCATATTTAATTAATAGTTATATAATATATTTTATAATTATTATTTATGGAAAAGTGATTTCTAACTAATTTAACAGACAGGTTAAATAATTATATTATATTTATTTGGGTAAAGTTCTTTAGTTCTTGATAATATGGTATTGTAGTATTTCTTTAAATATTAATTTAGTTAAGAGTATACTCAAAGATTTACCCAGAGTTTCTCATGTATAACCTTTCGATTTGTAGGCTATTTGTTCTTGAACTCATCGATATCGTTAACCTTTTCAAATATTCAATGTTCCTTCCTCAAACTATTGACTATTTTATTGTATTCTCTTCCAATACCTCTCTGAATACTTAATCCCAGGGTCAGTTCTACAAATCACCGCTTTTAACTTGTTACGCAATTACCGTTAACCTCTCACTGAACACCCCAATCTATCTACATAATTAAACTAAACGCTTTAAGCTCTCTTGTGTTGTGTTTTAAATTCCATTTCCGGAAATTGGGTACGCCCCTTCACCCCGCTTTCGAGACTGGCTTCAATTTCAAAGTTCGGCTGCCTCATAAATATTTAGAGCTGCGCTACAAAAACAGAAAATCCCCCAAAAAAATAACAACAAGAGGGGGGAGGGGGAAGGTGCTGGGGTAGATGAATTAGGGGCAGAATAAATTGTTAACACGCATGTGCCGCAAAATACGCAAAATGCGAGTGACGAAAATTAACTCAAAGTTTATTAAATATGCAGTAACGCAGAGAGGGGAAGGGGCGAGGGGGGTAATAATGAATGCTGAATGTTTAAACAAAGGGGGCAAGAACGAACGAAGGCTGACGAAGACGTAAGCGAAAGCGCAGACAATGGCAAACAATGACGATGCGTGTGTGTGGGGTGAAGGCAGACGGGGCTGGCCTCGGCCTCCACGGCAAGGCAGGGTAGGGAAGAGGGTGTATATGGCAGGGTAGGGGTAGGGCATTCAAATCTAGGCTACAACTTGCGCTTAATGCAATAACCGTGTTACGCCGACCCACCACATGTAAATGAAGGCAACACGAGCCCCGTCGGGGTTACATCAACAAGAACAATTCCCCAGGAAGTCAAGACACACACACACACACACTCGCACAGTTGCAGGTAGTCACTGTGTATGTGCGTGTGCGTGTGTGGCACTTACAACGTCGACCACGTCGGACTCGTCGCCAGAATCAGCTGCATTGGCGGCCTAAGGATATTTTCATGTTGCCAACAATGAATGGGGAGCAAGGGTGTAGGCAAAGGGGGTGCAAGGTAGCTGACTTTATTTGAATGACTGGCAACGCACACACACAGCGGGTGTCTACCACAGAGAGAGAGAGAGAGAGAGAGAGTGAGAGAGAGAGAGCGAGAGGGGGCAACCTAGACAGGCGAACACGCACAACACAATACGAGTTTCTGTCATTCATTTATTTTTTGCAATTCTCGCCCAATTCACTTTTTAGCTAGCTGGCACGCCCCTTTCAGCAGGTATGCCCTGCCTCCTTTACTTATGCCATATATATATGATATGCGTGGCACACATTCTTTTTATGACAACAAGCAAGCTGAGGAAACAAAGAGTATGCAAAAAGTTGCTTGAGCTTTTGTCTGAACAAGTGTCAAAATGCTTTAAGCTGCTAGAAATGCCTTTTAAATGGAAATTTAGATTTTTTAACGAATAAAAGTAAGTTATCATAAAGCTTTCAGTTTGTAATGCTTTAATGTGTTTTTTAAATGTGCTTATATAATTATATTTTAAATACAATTTAAGTGATTTCTTTGATGGAAAAAAGTAAAGAAGAATTGTGTAAAAAATTGAGCTTATGGATTCAATTTCTGACTTAGAATTAAAATTTCAGCTGTAAAAGATTAATACAGTTTTAAATACTCCTGGCATGTTATATTAATTTAAAGAAGGGCTTCAATCTGTTTCAGGTTACGTACAACTTTTTCTTTGAACTTCAATGTGCAGCTTCTCCACAGTATTTATAAAAGCAACTACCATAACCTATTACAGGGTATTTCCTAGTGCAGTTTCTTAATCTTTCAAGCCAACACATTGTTGTTTTGCCTTTGTTTATTTTTATTTCAGTGCATTTACCATGTCAGTTCCCCAGTCAGCTCATTCCACAAAACTCCCACTCTCTCTGCACACACACCATGCCACCATGACTCTTCCCCCCGCACTGCCTTTCCCGGCCCCTTCCCCGTTTCACGCTCAACTGGAACAATGATAAATGTTTGTTGGCATTCGCCCGTTGTTATTCGCATTTCTAGGCTGACTTATGAATCCATTCGCGAATAGCATTATGAATTATGCTCTGCCTGCTTCCCTCTGCACTTCTTTTTGCTCCCTTTCTCTCTGCTCCGATTTAAAGATGGCGCTTGCTTTACGCACCAGTGTTGCCTAATTGCAAAAAAGTTGCGCTTTTATATGCTACGCTGGCTGCGCTTTAAGCACCGCCCCCAAAAATGATAACTGCAAATGGCTTTATGTGCCATAAAATGGCGTGTAAGGTGTGCAGAGGTGTGTGCGTGTATGTGGGTGTGTCTGTGTGGGGGGGAGAGGGCACGGTGTGTGCCACGGGTGTAAATATTTAATGTTTAAATTTAAAAATATAATTATATTTCAGCGGGGCGGCTCGCAATCAGCATGATGTCTCCGGTACCGCGTATCCTGTGAGCCCGCGTGCCCGCCACCCGCTACCCTCCACCCCACTTCGCTCCCTCCCACCCGCTGCCAGTGTGTACATCAGCCTGCCAATTTAATTCGTTTGCATAAATTTTTGCTCAGGGTTGCAGCGCTGGCAGTGGATGGCAGAGGCAGGGGGAGGTACCACAGCGAAACCGAGACCCTGTGGTTTTTTTATGCGCCACAGTTCGCCGCCAGGCGGCGCTACGGTTTGCTGTTTGTTTTTTATGTTGTTTTGCTATGCAAAATTCGATTTTAATGTGCTGGCAAATGCCTTAAATATTTGGGAGAGGGGAGAGACAGCGGCAGAGGAAGAGAGATAAAAATAGAGTAGGACAGCGACAGGGTGTGTCTGCGCGCTGCTTGTGTTTTGATTGTCTTGCTTCAAAACAATTTGAGTTATGCTGAGCAGCGTCTGGCAATCAATAGGAGAGGCAGAGAAAGGGCAGTGGGGGGAGTAAACAGTAGAAAAAGAGAGAGCAAAGAAAGAGACAGTGTTTTCTGGCTATCAAAGCAAAGCTTGATGTTTTTCCGCGAATCCTAATTGACTCATACCGATAACTTGGGACAGGCTGCTTAAATAATTCAACAGACAATCGACTTGCACTCGCGCCTACTTGCAGCTGCCCCTCCCTCCCTTTTCCATCCCTCCCACGCTCGCCACAACGTGGGGCAGCGCCTCCCTGGGAGAGCCATAAATCATCATTTATATTATTAACAGGGGGCAACAAAGCAGACAACGACGAGGCTAAACTACTAAGCACGCACACTCTGCCATGCACATGTGTGTGCTACTGTGTGTGTGTGTGCGTGTGTGTGCGAGTGTGTGTTAACCGGAAACCAGAGCGACCACAAATGACAAGGGAATGAAAGTGTGTCCGGGCTCGCAAAAACATCAAACGTTGCGGGGCGGAACAGGATGGAATGGAACGCAGGCAGGCGGCATTAAAGTGTAGCATATTTATGGGCGCAGCGTGCAGTAAGGGACCAGGCATGAGCTCGTAGACATATGCAGAAGAGCAGAGACCTGTCCGAACGGGGCCAAGCCAATTGAGTGTGCGGCAAACTTATGTCTTGCCAATGAGGATGACGACCAGCACGAGGAGGACGAACAGAAGCCAGGACAGCATGTGTACTCCACGAGCCGGGCAATTGTTAAGGTTCGCAGAGTCGCAGCCAGTTGAAATTGTGGCACAGGGTATGCAGTTGCAGTGACACAACTCGCAAAAATCGAAACAAATTCGAAACATTTTTCGCATATTCAAATTTGTTTCGACTGAAGAATTTGTGTGAACATTGGTCGAGTTGCTTTGAAGTTTACTGAGCTGAAATTTATTGATGTATTATGGTTTATAGGTAAGTATGCTTTGTAGATTTTCATATAACTCGCAAAATATTTGTGTTGTATTTCTTGTTTGATATTTTGGTAGAGCTTTGCTCTCTCAAAACGGCTTTAATTTCAGTTAGGAATATCCCATTGAATTGCTTTATTTCTGGATTGATATTTGAGTTATGATATGTTTTTTTACTCATCTTTAATTTCCTTCCAGGTTATTGTTCCAAAATAAAAAAAATAAAGAAAAATATTTATAAATACTTAAAAAATATATTGTATTTATTTATATTTTTTTTGTTTGATATTTCCTTTAAGTTTTGCTCATTCCATTCATTCAAAATTTTCTTTCTGGTTTATTTATTTTATTTAATATATACATTTTTTTACATAGTACCTGCATGGCTTTGCTACCTTTCAGTAAATATCGACATATATGTCCATATATAGAACTTCATATTACATATTCTCTTTTGCATATTCAAATACCATTTCCCACTGAGCTTTACAACTCCTTTGCAACTTGCTTGCAGGGTATACCATCTGCCATATATCTAACTCCACTTGTCACGCTTTCTTCCTTTCTTCCCCTTCCCCCTTCTTCTGTTTTTTCTTTCCTTCAGCTCTTCACGCTGTCGCTGGCATCGTTTTTTATGGCTCAATTTGAGTGCACACTTTTCGGGGCTACTGTGTGCTGTGTGTCGTATTTTTAGAAGCCCGCATGCAAAACTAATAGAAGCTCTGACCGAACACGGTCCTGGCCCCGGACAACTGACCAGGTTAGCTGCCAGGGCAAAGGTCTCTCTCGCCGGGTGTGTATGTGTGTGTGTGTGATGAACTACGGAGCAGGAGTCTGCAATCCTGCTGTTCGCTCCAGCTCGACAGTTCTCTAGTGCTTTGCATGTTTTATAGTTTTGACCTTAATACCCCAGAGAGTGTGTTAGCCAGATGTTAGTGTGTGTGTGTGTTAGCCAGGTATGCGTGTGTGTATGTGTGTTAGGCAGGTGTTTGTTTGTGTGACGTGTGAAGCTGTTTTTGTCTTTGGGGCAAGCAGCAAGCAGTCAGTCAGGCAGGCGCCATCTCTGGTAATAATAAAATAATTATTATATGTGCACACACTGTGCCAGGGTACTATATATCTGTCTATAGATATATATATAGTTTCATACACATATCTGTCTGCTGAGCTGCCACTTTCGCTACGAATCGAATCCGAATCGAATCACTTAATAAATCTCGACTCACATGACGCCAATTAGGCTCAGGTTGAGCTTTAAAGCAGCCACTTGCGGGCAGAGCGAGGGAGAGGGAGAGAGATAGCAGGAGAGTGAGAGAGGAACTCATTCGATGTGGCATTGGCAGGAGGGGAGGGGGTAAATTGTGTAGCTCGCCGGTTAGTTGCAGCCTTGGGGCATTTGTGCTTTGGGGGCAAACATATGTTAGACGAATTTATTGTTATCGAATGGCTCGACTTGGCTCTGGGCCCTGGAGACGAGTGAGTTAGCTAGAATGGAATGGCAAGAGCAGGCTACAGGAGCTGCCGCAAGACTTGGCACAGCCAGAGCTGGGTCGAGAGTGAAAGAGAGAGGAGAGAGAGAGGCAGATAGCGCGTCCGAGCAGCAGGCAAACATGCTGAATTATGCATATTTTAATTTCGAGCTTATCGCACTCATTAACACCTTGCCAGGTGCAACTACTGCGATGTCAGGCCAAAAGGCTTTAGAAATGTGTAGGAGAGTAGGGGGAGAGAGAGGGGCGGCCAGGGAGGGAAACTGCTTTGACGAGCTGCTTTTCAGCCTGATCCTTTTATCAGCAGCCGCATAAACTAATAAAGCTTATCTCGCCTGCTTAGCCCCTCTAGTCAAATAGAGCAAGAGAAAGAGTGTGTGTGAGAGATAAAGAGAGAGAGGCAGGGCAGGGTCGTAGCCTAAGGGGGCCCGCCTCAACTGGGGCAAGCTTTGTGCCTGCCTCGCAGTGTGTCAAGGTGAGGCAGAAGTTTTGAAATCCACCGGCAGAGGCAGCTGCCGCAGGGCACGACAAATGAGAGTGGAAAACTCGTTGCATGCTGCCCAATTGGCTGGCAGCGCTGCTGCTACCACCCGCCCCTCCCCTCACCACTTGTCCTCTCAGTCCTTACAACTGCCACAATATTGGCAATTACCAATTTTCGGCTTAAATTGAAAGCCTTACAATTGCAGCTCAGGCATAAAATGAAATAATGAAACAAAGTGCAAGTGAGATAGCATGATTGTGTGTGTGGGTGTGAGAGTGAGAAAGAGAGAGAGAGAGTGAGAGAGAGAGGGAAACTGTGAAAGAGATTGAGAGAATAAGAGAGAAAGGGACGTGCTATAGGGAAACAGCGACACTTGTGCTGCTTCGACAAAATTTTAATTAAAATCTTTTTGCCCTCTCACTTTCTGTATCTCCGTCTGTGTATATGTGTGTGTGTGTATGGGTGCGCAGCTACGTGTGTGTGTGCTTAATTAATTGTACTTTAGCTTTGCGCAGTCGACTGCATTAATTCACCTGAGGCGACTGCAGCATGCGATGCCCTCATACCCAAAATATGAACAACGACTTTGCCGGGATGAGCCTGAACTGTAATTCGCACTGGGATTAGTGTAGGCTCAAGACCAAAAACCGATTTCTTGAAGTCGGTTTTGAATTTGTGCAGTACTGAAAAATCGATAAAATATCGATATTTTCCACAATTTTAGTCCGATTTCGGGCTTGTTTAGAACTTTATGCTAATTTTGAGTATTCTAATCGATTTATAGCAAAAAATAAAGATGTATTTTTTTCTGAAAAATTTCGAAATTTTTGTAAGGGGGTAGCATGCAAAATTTCGATAAATATCAAACTTCTTAAGTCGACAAAATTTAAATGCAGAATCAATTTTGTCACAATACCATGATCAGAAAATCATTCCAGAGGAAAATCAAATGATTTCTGGCCAAATTATGCGTGATTAAAGTCAAAAAGTGAACAAAAATCACTAAAATATCGAAGTATTTTGCAAATATTTTAGACAGCATATCTTTAATATAGATATCACCTTATCTTAATCCGAAATTTGTTTTTTTTTAGCTTTTAACTGGTAGATACCTCATTTACGATATATCTTAACTATTTTATCTATATATCTTCTGTTCTTTTGTAGCTTTAAGCCATCTTCTCTATCCTGATGCTTCAAAAATATCCTATGGCTATTTTACAACTTATACCTGCACTTTCACTGTCTTGTCTTTAATATCTTTCCCCTATACATATATATATATATATATATATATATTACCCACATTCTATCTGCAGCTTTCTACACTTTCTCTCACTTTTTTCGCTGTCAACTTGAGATAACTAAATGCTGCACTTGCTACACAGATTGCTGCCAGCAAGTGCTCACTTACGCCCTCGCAGGCACGCCCAGTTACAAACACACACCCGGCACACCCACCCACATACACAGAGAGACAGCTTGCAGGCAAAGCATTTCAGCGCAAAACAAGTGTAAATCAAATAAAACCTAATAAAATATAAAAAGAATCGGTCGCAGCTTTGCCCCTGATGCTGCCGAGAGCACGCACAGCACCACAAACACACGCACACCCACACATAGATACACTCCCGCACACACACACACACACACACACAGTGCACCCTCACACGCATTTGCGACCAGAGCCTCGGCTGAAAAGGGAAAACGAAACGAAACGAAACCCAAATGGCAAACGAATTGAAGTCAGCAATTTTATGTTTTATTGCAATTTCTTGCCTTTCCTTTTCCGCCATGTCCTCCTCGATTTTCTCCATTCTCTCCGATTCGTTTTCTATTTTACGGCTGCCGTTGCCGTTTGCCGTAGCCGTTGCGATGCGACGCCTCTCGGTTACCTCTGGATTCGCCACGGTTTGTCATAAAAGCGAGCGGAGTCGAGTCGAATCTCTCTCGATATATGAGCGCGGGCAGCGGGATTACGCTGCAGGGGCCGGGGGTGTTTGTGTGCGACTGGGTGCGTAGCTATGGATTCAGATACAGCCATTTGCCCCATGCAAGGCAACCTGGCAATGTGGCAACAATGGCAACGTTCCATCAAAGGCAACAAACTTGGCCGCCGGCAACGAAGTCGCAGTCGTAGTCGGAGCAGGAGCTGGGCAGGAGCTGAAGCTGGAGCAGGCGTCGTAGCTATAGCTGAAGCTGTTGCTGCCAACACGCCCAGCAAAATCGCTTAAACCCAGGTTTTTTTCTCAGCTTTTATACTCAGTAAAGAGAAGGGTAAAAGGGTAGTTTGTATGGCTTAAAAAAAGGTGTGAATAGAGTAGAAGAAAGGGCTTAAGATGTTTAAAGCGAAAGAATAGATACAAATTAAAGTAGATCTCAGGAACTAAGGCAAATTGAGTTATGAAATTTGGTGTGGATAAGCTACTTACACACACGCAGATAGAGACCTTTTTATAAAAAAGATATGCCATATATAAACTAAGATAACTTATATATATCTATATCTCTGGAGTCAGAGCAGTTGGAGCTATGAAATTTGGCATAGATACGCAGCTAGCATTTATACAGAGAGATCTCTCATTAAAGTTCAGTTAACGCTTCGACTTTCTACGATATCGACATAGTGCTATATATATATTTATTTTTATATTATATTTCTAGCTTGATCTCGGGAACTAGATACGCCAGAGTTGTGAAATTTGCAACATATATGGGCTTTGAGTAAAAGCAAATAAAGCCATATTGAAAACTCTTCCATAACTACGTTCCTCCGAGTTACAGACATATTTGCATTGGCAGAACCCTTATCTCATTTTCCACAAAAGCTAGTTTATTGAACCATTACTCGGGCAGCTTACTAGATACCTAGCAGTCGAGTCTGCAGTCTTACTAGCTGGCGCGTGCCAATGGGGTTCAATGGGTACCCAGTCGAGTTACCCCGCATCCACTCCCACTCCCACTCCCAATCGACGGGCTCAGGCGGGTCGCTTGGCGCGCATATGTCATAAATGCTGCAGGTCTCGGTCGCCAGTTTGGGGTCTCGGCCTGTTTCTGTTAGTGTAACCGGAGCAGGGTTGTAGGCAGTTGTAGAGTTGTCGAGGGCTTAGAGAGGGAGGTCGAGGGCAACGGGTTGCTCTGCTAGGGCTGTAAAAACCAAATGGAAATGGGTTTTTTGCGGCAAGTGCGCGCTGCAATTGTGTGTGGCATGCAGAGATAGCGCGAGGTACAATTGTGTGTGTGTAGGTGTGCGTGTGAGTGTGCCGGGGTGAGTGTTTGAATAGGTATTCATGCGTGCGTGTTTGCTCGCCTGTGCTCGCTTAGGTTTTTATATTAAAATTATATGATATCGACGGGCCATACGCACCATGCTACCCTCCTGCCCCCTTCAGGCATGCCGCAAATTGTTTTCGAGTGAGCATAAATTATAGAAAATTGCTGTACATACATAATTTATTGTCGGCAATATCGAAGTGTGTAAACACGATTCGAAGAGGTGTGTTTGCTGGGGGGGGGGGAGAGGAAAAGCCATTAGCTAAAACCTCGATACCAATCAAGGTAGCGTCAAACTGATTTTTTTTTAGAACGCGCTAAAGTTCGCCGACGCGATTTGTGTTTGTTTTACCACGCTCGTTACGAGGGTAGAGATATATTTTATGAACCCTCTGAGGCGAGTGCCGGTTAAGCTGGTCATTATAACGCATTAGAACTAACTTCCCGCCCGACCGCTCGAACCGGCCCGGTCTAATTGCCAGTGCTGCCAACTTTCGCACACAATGAATGGCGTGTTCGCACAGGACCTTCTGCAACTCGTGCCACTGCTGGCGCAGACCCTCTTCGGGCGCAGTTCAGTCCAATTCTAGGTCCTCCCCGGTTTCTCCACAGACCGAGCCTAAGCCAAGTTCAACACAAACTGGGTACGGAGAGTGGGCAAGGTCCCGGGAAGGTCCTCGGCAATAAATCATTGCGATGGCTGCCAAGTTGCAACATCATTGAACATTAAAATAATTGCAATGCCAAAGTTGTTGCTGCCACGCCTGCCCGGGTTGCCCACTCCTGGGGTTGGCCTGGTCAGCACATGCCATCACACTCGTGTTCATTAATGATAATTAAAAAACTTTGCCAATAAAAATTTGCCGTACCGACCTCTCCGACTTGACTTCAATTTGTTTAACAACTGCACTAGAGGCGGGTCTGGTGTGTGCGAGTGTGTGTGTGTATGAGTTGAGGATAATGTTTTGCAAGTGTTAGAGATGAACTGTAATGGAGGCAGCACTTTTGCAGCAAGTTGGCAGTGCTAGAAAAGTTGAAGTCACTTTTAAAGTGGAAAAAAATTAACTGCAAGTTGCTTAATTAATTGAGGTAGTTTAATTAATTGCTTTGGAGTAAGGCAAGTTGGAGTAGAGATGTAATTGAGGTATGTTAGCTGCATGATCTACTACATATGCATGTTCCAGATAGAAAATTTTAAGTGTTACTTTATTACGGTTATTTAAGAAAACGGTTTTATGTCAACCTTTTTTTAAATTTAAATTTCCAAGCACTTAGAATATAAAATATAGATGCATAATTATGTGTTTTCTTCATTATATTTTATCCTTAAATTTAAGTTCTTTGTTTGATTTGAAAATAAATTTTCCAGGCTTAGGTTTTCAGTATATTTGTATGAACAAATCTTTAAATCTAATTGTCTTGAATTTTGTAAAGGATTTTTAATTTTGTATACTAAATTTTCTTTTCTGTTCAACCTTTTTAAATCTCTCTAAATTCAAACTCTAAATTGCACCCCTAACTGCCCATATAAAACTCAAGTTCGTGCACTAAAAAACCAGCTACAATTTGTCTTACCATTGCAACTGCTAAATGTGTCGCCTCAAATTGCATTTCGGCAAGTTGTAATAAACTTTTGAACCGCTTTGCTGAACCGGTTCGGGAAGCAGGCAGGCAAGGGGGCACGGCAAGTGGGCGGAAACAGGTCACAAGGCGGCGGCGAAACAATGAGCCAAGCCAAATTCAATTGGCAGCAAATTAGTGAGAATATTCATGGCAGGAGCAGAGAATTGGGTTTGGGATGGGGATGGGGTCGGGATGGGGCAACTGCTCGTAGTAGTCTATAAATATGTATGAGGCGTAGCCTGTATTCTAAAGAGCTGCAGTAGGTGTGCAGCTCCTACTGGGTGCCCCTCCGTATGCGTGTGTGTGTGTGCTGGTTGTGCCATTTCCGTTTAATATGCTGCACGTATTTTTGACAAGCTTGTTGCTCAATTTTGCAGCTAAACTGCAGACAACCGCATGTGGCACGTGCGTGTGTGTGTGTGTGTGCTGTGTGTGTGTGCAGAGCCTAAGCCAAAGTCGAATTGATGTTGACTCTTGTGTGCTGCCAGCCTGCCTGCCTGCCTCCTCGAGAAGCCATCGATTGCCAGTCATATTTCAGGAAAGTAGGCAAAACAAAATTGATGCCAATCCCGCTAACAGTACCCCCCCCCCACCCCCTCCGCTCCACTGCCACGTCCCGTTGTGCTTTGCCAAAATGTAAACAAACACACACATAGACAGCGACTGTGGCATCAGCAGCCTGGAAGTTGCACGTGCCGCCGCACTGCGCCGACTCACCACGTGCCTTGTGCCTCGTGCGACGATTTCCCTCGCTTTCCACGCACGTTCGCCTCGTCTGGCTACGGTTTTCCCAGCTCAGTCAGTCAGTTCGTACGCGTCGCTGTCGCCGTCAACATGTTCAGTCGTGCAGCTGCTGCAGCAGCGCAGCGCAGTCAACAATTCGCGTACTGACGCGATTCGACGTAAGTCGAAATAACGTATACGCCGCGTTGGCCGCGACGGCGCCAAATTCGTGCGATACGTGTGCGTTTGTGTGTTTGTGTGTGACTTAAGTGAAACTGCAACAAGCAACAACAATAAAGTGAACTGCACGGCCGGCACAGCTGGCTAACGAGTGTGTTTGCCTCGTGCCACATTTTGCGGCTTTGACATTGACAACGCGCCACAAGCTGCGCCGCGTCCTCGTACTCGTCCTCGTTCTGTGTAAATATTCATTTTTCTAGCTGGCGCACAGTCAGGTGCAAAAGTTGTTGCCTGCCTTTTAGCATAATTAAGCCCGCAACGCCTGCAACAGCAGCGTGCTGCGTGCAGCGTGCAACGTGCCACGCAGTGAAAGTTAGACAGAGAGAGCGAGCGACAGGCAGAGAGCCGAAAGTTATTGCTGTCAGTTCGCACAACTTAAAGCCGCTTTAAGGTCCTTCTGCCACGCCTCCCTCGCCTGCGGTCCTACTGCATTTTGAGGTAAGTCGACACCCGAAAGCAGCTGCACTTAAATGACCCCCTGCCCCGTTTCGTCCTCCAACCCCTCGGGGCCGGCCTTGCCAGATGGCAGCTTGTTTATCGCCGGCTAATTGAAGTCAAGATTTTGGGGCCAAAGAGAGAGATAGAGTAAGAGAGAAAGAAAGCGAGAGAGGGAGAGCAAGTTTAATTGAATGTTGCTTGGGAAAGTGTCGAGTTTTGTGGCAAGCTGAATTGAACAGAACTTTTATGAGGATTGAGTAGAGTCTATTATAAAGATCGAGTAAAATTAGTGCGATAGTTTATCGGGACAATTTTCGAATTATTTTGAGATGTGCATCAACATATTCCATAGGATTTTTAAAGATATAAGGGTTACTTATTCAAAAAGAAATCTCAATTTGCTTGGGAAAATTTGGGAATGCTATAAAAAACATTGAAAATGTCTTAATTGCTTCAGCAAAACGAAAAAAGTTTTTTGAAAACAGCTTAAAACTGTAAACAAATTTTAATTTGTGACAGATTTTTCGGGATCTCAAAAACTCATATGAAATATTTCAATTTTAAATAAGAAATTGTATAAATATTTTGATGATGATTTTAAGTGATTTAAGCAGTGCTTAACTAACTTCGATATAACATAAATTTTTTATGGGTAAAATTTATGATTTTTTATTGAGTATCAACTCAGAAACTGTAGGAAGTTGTGAGTTATTATCTAGAATTCTCTTTTCTAATCAGACCAAATTGCGCTGAAAAGTGTGCTTTATTTTTTTTTATCAAGGATTTAAGCTACACCTACTTCTTTCCCTGCTTAATATACATAAACTGCTTTGTTAGGATAATATTTCTGCTCATTATCGGCCACTGCCAAATATTACCAACTACAAAGATAAAAATTCCCAGAAGTGGAAATGTCCTCTTAATCCCATAGTAATTAACTGCATCGTTTCTTTTCCAAGTATTTCTCAAAATTTCAAAAACAGTTCTCAATGTTTTCCCTACTTCTTTCCAAGCAATTACATTGCAAGTGGCAATTGGGGCAAGAAGTTGAAACTCATCTTATCGGGCTGAGAACTTTGTAGGGTTCTCATAAAGACATTAGTCGCCCACGCAGTCTACCAAAACTTCTTTATTAACTTTTGTGCTCCCCGAGCAAAACAAAAAAACAGAAACCTCTTGATTATTTAGGATTCATTTACTTTAAAGTCTGAGCGCATCGGGGAGTGATCTCCCGGACTTGCCCGACTGGTTTGACTTGTAGGCTCCGCTCGCATGTAAACAAGGCCTAAATGGCTTAAACGATTTGCCTGTTGCCAAGGACGAATGTTGATTTTTCGATTGACTTCTGGTCGAGAGGCAGGGGCAGAGGCAGCACCGTGAGGCAACTCACTGAGTCAACTCCGGCTTAGTTACAAAGTGCAAAAGCGGCGAGACGAAGCGGCGAAAGCGTCGAATTAAATTAAAAAACACGACGAAAAAGGCAGGAAAAATGAGACGAAGGCAGCAGCAAATAAAAGCGGGCTTCAAATTCAATTTAAGTGTGGGCGGTGAAGGTAGAGGGGAAGTGGCAGGCAGGCAGAGAGGCACCACGCACAATAGTTAAGCGGAAATGAAGGTCCCTGGGGGCGTACTGCGGCACTACGGCATGGAAGTGTGTCAAAGTGGATGGCTGGCAGGGGGGAGGGGCGAGGCAAGGCACGAATCAATCGAAGACGAAACCCAAACAGCCTCGAGCCAGAAAAGGAAGACGAAATAGAGAGGGAGAGGCAGAGGCAGAGGAAGCACTCGTCAAACGAAATCGAAATGGAACTCAAGCAAAAACTACTTTGTTTGCGATTAGCACTTGGCCGGCTTTGCCTAGTGCGGGGTGCGGCACTTGGCTGCCTCGGGGAGGGTGCGAGGGGCTTGCGGCAACGAGGGCAAATGAAATGTGTGTCAATATATTGATTGAATAATGGTCTACATATTGACAAACAACTCAAAAGGCACTCGACATGTCGAGGCGAAGTGGCTCGAGCAGCAGTCGCAGTCGCAGTCGCAGTTCCTGCTACGGCTGCCAGTTACCGCCACGCCCCCGTTTCGAGACTACGTTGCCTAGGGGCGCGTCTATGCGAATATGTCGAATTGGCAATTGTAGAGTGAGGGAGGCGGCGGAAGCGTGCCTCGATGAGGACATCAAAAGGCATTTCGAGTGCGTCATCAATGCAAAGCAGCTCACAAGATGAAAATGTCGTTGCAGATGAGCAGCAGTGGGTTGGGGCAGACGCAAGTGAGGCAGAGGAAGCTGCCTGCCTGGCAAGAGCAGCCTCTCTTCAAGACATTGGCCGGGGGCGCAGGAGGCGTGGCGTGTCTGTAACACGTGTTCCTTTAATTAGATAAAGTTTGTTTGCATTACAAACATACTGGCAGCAATTTGCCTGTATTCCCCTGCCTCCCACACCCCTCCCGCAGCCTTTTCCCGCTCTGCCACTCCCCCTATTTTCTCCGGCCCCCGCCTCCTGTCGCCACTTCACACAAACGCTGTCAATAGCAACGGCAGCATCGCCAACTTTTTCCAGCTGCGAATTCCCTAGCGAAAAAAAGTTTTCCTGGACACCCCGGCCCGGCCCCGCCAGCCACGCCCCCGCCCCACTACCCTCCTGCTTGATTGACAGACGCACGTCTAGGCAAATAAAAAAAATATATATATATATACGGTATATAAACACGCGCTGCGATATAAAAAATATGATGAAAATAAAAAAAAATAGAAAACACAAATAAAAGTAAAATAGAATATAAAGTACCGCGTTGCTACGCTCTACCGCTACGACAGCCACGCCTACCCTACGCCCCCCCTCCCCCTCCTTGCCGCTCAACATTTACGTATATAATTCTATTGAAATTTTTGCTCATTTGCGTGACATTTTCCCAGCGTGCAGCCTCGAGTTTTCTTTGCCAATTTTCCTTCGAGCACAACTTTACACAAATTATTTGTATTTCTTGTTTGTTGTTGTTTGTATTTTTGATTTTCCTTTGCTATTTTCTTTTCACTCATTTCTTATTTGCTCTGCTGATTTGCAGCATTAATTTCACTTTGTGCTCGCGCTAAAGTTCTCAAGCGCCTAACGCCACCCCTACCCCTCCCCGGGAAATGTCTTTAAATTCTGTCTATGGAAATTTGTGAGTTGTGGTAAGCACACACACACAAGTTGATTGGGAGATTGTGTGTAGTCTGCAATTCGAATTGGGTTTCAGCTTTTATAATGAGTTCGTAAAGCAAAAGACTATATGTCTTTAATCTATGGATGTACCTAACAGATAGGGGGGATACCGAGCGGAGCTGAAGAGGGGCCAGTTTGTAGTGTATACGAGAAATTTGATTTATTGATTGTGCAAATGAAAGGGAATTTGAAAGCAGTTTGAAAGTGAATTGAAAGCTTTATGAAGGCAACGGAATATGAAGTTCTAAATTTAAGATATTATAAGTCAGAGCTTAAGAAAGTTAAATTTATATACGACACATTTTTGTTTGGATTGCCTGAAAGCCTTCTACTTAATCTAGCAGCCTGTTGAAAAGAAATTCTAAAACTCTTCTGTTTTGCCTGTTAACTCTAGTTTTGACAAAATTAAAAAGATAAAAACAGGTATATGTATTTTCTACTGATCCTGATTTAAGTGTGCCAATTTGGGCTTCCCTATCTTGTCTAAAACCGTCTGCATTTTCTCCCTGGTCTTGGTTTTCTACAGGGTATATAGAGTGGTTTCGTTTTAAATTCTTCATCTGCTTTTTAATTTCCTTAGATTTCTCTCGATACTTACTAAATATTGCTCCGTCCTATATCTTACGCTTTATTTTCTCGCTAGTCTAGTCACTTCTTTCCTGTTTGCAGAATATACAAAATAAGGTGACTACTCGGTGCCTTCAAGTATTTGCATCAAGCCAACTGCAGGGTATCCCTGCGTCGCGTAGTTTTTAACACACTCAGCTCGGCGCTACTTTTAGCTGCGCTTTAGCTGCTTCTGCTCTCCGCTCTCTCTCCCATTCTTCTACTTCTTCTTCTTCTGTACTCTTCATGCTGCAATTATTTATTAAATTGAAGCAAAGACTGCGCCGAGCTGGGATTTGCGCCGGTAAGCTGTCTGTAAGCCCCGCCAGGCGGAGCCGCCGGCAAAGTCGGGCATCCTTCTATGGGGCGATGCATTATTTAAAGCTCTTTTTAATAAATGCCACGCTATAAATAGCACAAAGCAAAGGTGCGGAGGGGGACGAAAGGAGACGGGCGACGTGAGTGGAAAAGTGTGTGAAAATTTCAAGGCTTTTATTTCGTGTTGTTTTCATTTTTCTTCGGCTTTGACGCCATTGTGCTGCGGCGCACACTTGTTGTTAATTAAAAGCTCACAAAAGTAGGCAACATGCATATAACAAGCCAGGCGACACACACACTCGCACACACACTCAATTGTTGCACATATTAATTTGTGTGCGGCGCTTTCAATGGCGCGCTCGGGCCGTGCCTTTTGTGTGCGGCTTTTCCCTTGGATTTTCCCTTGGTTTTTCACTCGCTTTTCCTCGCTGCTCTGCCCCCTCCCCCTTCCTTGCGTTGCGCCTGGCACTTTTCTTCATTGCGACAACAATGCGAATGACAACAATGAAGGAAGCCCAGCAATGCACATAAACTTGCTCGACAAACACACACACACACACACGCAGGGCAGCAGCTAAGGGAAGCAACAACAATAAAACACACTAACACAAATCTTTATTTAAGCATAACAAAAACATTGGCAAACTACGCAAAAAAAAGCGGAGAAAGAGAGTGGGAGAGAGGCAGAAAAATTAGAGCAGCTAAGCGCCTCAAGCTATGCAACGAAAACTCGCACACACACACACACACACACACAGGCCCAGGCTCAGCCTCAGCTCACAACTGCAGCGAACCAGACCCCAAAAACCGAAGCAGAGCGAGTTCATGCGGTCGCTTACATGTGCTCACTCTCTCGCTCACACTCTCTGACTCTGTCTCTCTCTGCGTTTATGCGTGCACTTTGTAACGCGATAAGCAGCCCGAGTGAGAGTGCAAGTTGAGCTTCAAGCAGAAGTTACTGCAGCTTTAGCCTGCTCAAAGAGCTTTACGAGGAGCTTTAGCCCGGCTAAGTGGCTGCATTGAGATTGGCTTAGCGAGTGTGCTATAATGAGTATGTTTATGTGGTAGTTCGGAACGTGACAAGCATGGGAAACCTTTGCGGATTACTTCAACTTTAATAAGAAATTATTATATGCATTATAGAAGTGCCTCAGAGGCAGCTATACGATAAAATCTCTTAGGCAAAGAGAATGGAATGAAATTAGGAGAAAGGAATGGGAAATTTGGCAGGCAAATCATACCATATACTCATAATATAATATAGTAGAATATTTTGGGAATAGTTTATAATATTTAAAATTTGACTTTTTTGTTTATTAATTATTTTTAATATTTAAGCATATCTTTTCTGGGTAAAATTGTTAATAAATTGAAAGTTTTCCTTAATAAATGAAAGAGAGCTTAAAGTTTCCGAGCTTAAGTGACTTAACATAATGCTAATGCCAAGAATACGTATCCCAATCGTCCCACTGTAATCCCAAGCAGCATCTCGCCAAACAAAACTAGGTTAATTAGTTTTCACTCTACTTCGTATACACGATAAGCCACGCATGAACGTTGTCTGTTGAGCCTGCAGTTGGTGAACCTGCAGTTAAAGCTGCCGCATAAATAGCAGGCAACAGCAACAGCAACAACAACAACATGAGCAGAAACAACAACAACAACAGCCTGAGCCGAGTCGACTCGAATCGCGTCGAGTCGAGGCAAGCGACGGCTTCAAGTGACGTCGATGGGCGGCCATTTCCGTTTCAAAAGTCGTACCCGTTTAGTCCGACGACTGTTAAGCCATTTTCAGTGCCACGCCTCCTGCTACCTCTAGTCCCCCCCTCCCACTCCCCCTCCCCCTTGTCGAATTGCCAGTCAACTTTAAACTTGGCTGAGTGAGTCTTTCTAATGCGAATAACGACGGCCGAGGCACAGGCAGGCACAGCGCAGCCTTAGCAGCGCCAGCGCCTTCTTCTAGCTGCCAGTGTGTGGTAAAGTTTTTTGGATCAGCCAGTTGTACAGTAAGGGGAAGAGGGTAGCAGTACGGGGCGGGGCGGGGCGGAGGGCGTGGCATGCCGCCGGGCAAAAGAGGCTGCCAAAAAGTTTTACGTCGTCGCAAACTTTTCTGCATATTTTGCCCACAAAACGGAAGCAGCTTCCACTCTGCTTCTTCAGTCTCTTTTCCCTGCCTCTTCGTGCCTGTCTCTTCTACACCCTTCTTTCACTACTTCCTTCTCGCATGTCTCTTGCCGTATTTCGTTTCGTTTCGGTTTTCATTTCCCTTAGTTTTTTCTCGGCTTCTCTTTTAAATGCTTTAATCGCAATTTATCAAATTGGAAAATAAAAGGGCTCCAGAGGCGTAGGCAAAAGTTTGCTAAGGGGGGCGAGTGGCGGGGGCGTGGCAAATTTTGTCGTATTTTCTAAGCGTTTAATTTGTCGACCATTTGCCTACAGTGAAAAGTTTTTCCAGGCGAACTTGCAATTTACCGTTACAAATCTCAATTGTCTTTTGCAGCAGAAGGAGGCAGCAGGCAGCAGGAGCAGTGAAGGGGAGCAGTTACTGGAGCAGTTATTGGAGCAGTTACTAGAGCAACTGAAGCTGGAGTTAGCTTGGAATCGTAAGCAGGAACGGGAACGTGAACGGAAGCACGTGAACGGCAGAAGAAAGAAAGAAGAAAGTAACTGAATCAGTAGCAGTAACGGGAAGAGGAACAGGAACTGGTACCAGGAGCTCTAGCCAGGATCAGGAACGGTAATAACTGCAGGAGCAGGCATAGGAAAAGGAAGAAAGAAGACCAGGAGTACCGGCTAAAACAGTTACTGGAACAGTTACTGAAGCAGTTACTGGAACAGTTACTAAATAAGTTACTGGAACAGTTACCGAAGCAGCTACAGTAGAAACCGCATCGGATCAAGAAACAGGAACAAAAGAAATCATCAGTAAGGAAGAAGGAGCAGTTACTGGCGTAGTTACTATAGCAAACGCAGAGGGAAAAGTAACAGGAACGTGAAGCAGGAGCAGTCACGTGAAGAATACCTAAAGCAGGAGCAGTTACGCAATCAGGAACAACGACTGCGGCAGAATAAAGGAGCAGGAGCGAGAACAGTAGCTGTAGCAGGGGCACTTACGGGAGCAGGAGCAGTTACGGGAGCAAGCGCAGTTACTGCAGCAACCACGTGATCAGTAGCAGAAGCCGTAGCCGTTGCCGCTGGGTGCACTCGACATGCTCCCGTCAAACTGAGCCCAGCTGAGCTTGTGCAGCGCGTGCCATGTCCCGGCGACAGACATGTCCCTGTCCGAATGCAATACGGCTCGGGCGGTTGCCACGCCTACGCCTACGCCTACAGCCGCGCAGCCGCGCCCACATCACGCCCCGTACCATCATCATCTGCGGCCGCCGGACGTCGAGGAGGCGCTCTCCTCGATGCTCTGGACACCGTATGAGCGCACGAGCAGCACGCCGCCGGCCAGCTCCACGGAGGATGACGACGACGACGAGGAGGAGGAAAAGAAGGAGCAGTATCTCGACAAGGCTGAGCGAAAGCTGCGCAAGTCGCAGAGCAGCTACGAGACCGGCCATCATCTCCTCCAAGCCCCCTCCCCATGTCCCACATCCCTGAGCCAACTGTTTGCGCTTCCCATGCCCGGAGGAGCTGGCAGCGTGTTCCCACCTCATCTTGCACCTGCCATAGCCGGTGTGCTTCCCGTGCCTTTCTCCAAGTCGGACGAGCGACGACGACATCGCAATCGCTACTCGTATCCCGCCTCCTCCTCCCAATCCCATTCCGCCTCCGCCTACTACGGCAGTCCGGCGCACACACTCACCCAATGGTGTTCCTCGGCTGCCACGGCCATCAAGGAGCCGCCCTCGTACGAGTCCCTCTACGAGGCGGGCGTCTCCGGTGTGGGCGTGGCCAGGGCGAGCTTGGCTCGTGTCCAGCCGAATAGTCTACAATGTGATAGATCGCAACGATCCCGAGCAACTGCATCCACAACTACAGCAACTCACCATGTCGATAGCGTTGAGAACGTGAACGATAACGATAACGATAACAATGACGATAACGATAACGATAAACAGGACGGTGATGGTCAACAGAAACTAACGGCAAATGTTCCCGCTGAGCGTCTGATGCGCTCCTTCACAGACGATTACATATCGCAGGTGAGTGTCATAGTTATCGATTATTTTCGATATATTCAACAATTTCTATCAGAAATCACTTTGAATACGATTTTTAGACTAATTTTGAGCAGCGTAATCGATTGAGGGCAAAAAATAAATGTTTTAAATTTTGAAAAAATTTCGAAAATTTTGCAAGGGGGTAGCATGGAAAAAATTGAAAATTTTTCAACTTTTTAAATTCATACAATTTTGATGAAATTTCAATAACAATGAAATATTAAGAAAATAGAGATAAACCAAAGCCAAATCGGATGATTTTTGGCCGAGTTATGAGAGATGGAAGCTTAGCATAAGCACACCTATGGTAACTTTTGAAAAATGTACCTAAAATTCTTGAATATTTGCGATATTTTCCACAATGTTGATCAGAAATCATTGTAAAAATGATTTTTATGCTAGTTTTGAGTAGTTTAATCGATCTAATGTAAAAATTAATGGAGTAAAAATTTGAAAAAATTTCAAAAATTTTGCAAGGGGGTAGCATGGAAAATATTGAAAATTTTTCAACCTTCTAAATTTGTAAAATTGTTAATGCAATTTAGTTAGAAAGAAAATATTATGGAAATAATGACAAACCAAAGCAAAATCGGTTGAGATTTGAGCGAGTTATGAGAAATGAGAGTCAAGATTTGGTTAAACTATCATTATGGGTCAAGAAGTACCTTACTTTGGAAAATTTGCAATATTTAGGGAATTGAAGTCAGAAATCATGCTGAAAAAGATGTTCATGCTTATTTTGAGTAGGTCTAATGAATATAGGATGAAGTTCAATTGCGGATCTTAACTTTTAAGTAAGAGTTAGCCCGAAAAATAGTGAACTCATGCGATTTCTATATACAAAACTAAAACCAGTTCAGGCTTCAATAAGAAAACATATAATTTGTAGCTTAAATTAGAATAAATGGCATTTAATTAGTGTACAAAACCTCTGGCTATCGATAGAAAATTCAAAATAGAAGAGTTTCAGACTGCTCCGCTCAGCGGGCATCCTCTTAGGCATTGCTAGTTTAAGTACTCCCCCGAGCATTGGTTAGCATAGCCTACTGCAAACGCACTTCCAATATCGACTGTCTATCTATATCCATTCGAATTTATGTTTATTCAGGGTAGGGGAGAGTTGCGGGGGAGTGCCTCGTAAAATTGTCACCTTGGAGCAGGCGCAACCAGGCCCCTCTGCATACGCACTCGAGAGACGCCTAATGTGGCGCCATCAAATTTCATGTCAAGGCTGACGATGAAGTCTAGGCGAGATGGGGTCGTGAGTCGCGCTCTTATCGAGGTCTCCATTGACAGCTTCTGGCGTTGCGATAAGGTCTAATGTTTCACTTAGGCCCTTGAGTGCCTGTGATAAGAGTGCGGGAGAGGGCGAGGGAGAGCAGTGCCAGATGTCGCCCAGTTATCGACAATGCCAGCGTAATTGGTATCGGTATCGAGTGCGGCGGCAGGAGCGGAGTGCGGGCGGTCTGAGGGTCGTTCCGTTATGTTGCCATCAGCGCACAGTCTGCTTGATATAGCTGTGTTCAAAAAAAAACACATGCATTATAATTTATTTCCATAATTTGTTGTTGCTTTTGTTGTTGTTGCGTCAGCGAAATGGAAAATTGACCGCAAAGCAAAGAACAAAGGCGCAAGAACAAAGTGGGGAAGCAAAGAGAGACTAAACTGTCAAAGTACATATTTAAATAAATGATAAATACAGTGTGTGCCGTATGTATGGCACTATCTGCAACGCCAGCGCCGCTGCCCTGCGCCATATGCACGCGCATAGGGGCAGCGCCAGAATGAGGTTAGGGCGAGCGCGGGGCGAGGGTCGCAAAAAAAAGGGTTGAGTTTTGCAGCATTTAGATTTAAAGCGGCCGCACATAAACTCACATAATCAAGCTAGAACTTGTAGGCCGGCTGCACCGTTAGATTGGGCTATCGCTGATGGCAGCAGCAGCAACAAGAACAACAACAACAATGACAAAGCGCGCAATAAGTCAGCAGAAAGAGAGAGAGAGAGGGAGAGCAGCAGCAGCTAACTGTAAATCACATTATATTTCTGTGACATAATTAATGCAAGTGTAACACAGCGTAACATAATTAGAATCACCCCACGCACACACACACGCAGGCAGGCACTCTCCCACTCTGCTGCTGCTCTCTCCCACTCTGCTGCTGCTCTCTCACACTCTGCCGCTCGCTCACACTCCCTCGCCACACACACACACAGCTGACTTGATGCGGATAAGGATTTAGTGCGGAGAGCGCTCAGCTTAGAGATGCGCGTATTTAAGTATACTAAATTAATTTAAATTAATTACAATACAACAACAATGAGCGCGTAAGAGCCCGAGAGTGAGAGAGTAATAGCGCAATGGCTGCGCGTCTTGGCTTACGCCGTGTCCGATCACGCAGCTTTTGTCACGGCTCATGCACGACACGCGCTCAGCGCCGTCAACACACAGACGCAGTCAATCGCCTGTGCAAACAGAGAGCGAGAGCGCTCGGCAGAGCAAGAGAGCAGCAGAAGGCAAGTCATGCAGGCGCAACAACAACAACAACAACGGCAGAGACTGCGGCAATAACTTTATCAGGCACAGCCAGGCAGGCAGGGATACGACGATTTTATGTTTATGCCTTGGCTTAATTAATTCAATTAAGCGCACATTTATGCTGATGTTGTTGTTGTTGTTGTTGCTGCTTTTGCCAGGAGTCGCCTTAGCGTGTCACCTTCTCTTTTGGCCACGAGCTAAGCCCGTCGCAATTAACATTAATTAACGCTTGAAACTCAAATCTCGCTCGTTTCAGTTAATGCAAACGTTGACGTTTTTTTCTCTCAATCTCCCTCTCTTTCGCTTTCTTTGCAGAACTGCGCATTATTCACGCCAGCAAAAAACGACACAGAAACAGAAACAAGTCGAAAACAAAAGCCAGAAGCAACAACAACGTCGACGAATGCAAGATCACAACAAAGTGTAGAAAATCAAAGCGACAGCGCAGCGAATTGCATTATCAATGAAAACGACGACAAAGCAGCGGCAGCAGCAGCGGCAGCAGAAGGAGGAGACGACGCTGAGCTAGAAATTGCAACAACAGCAGCAGCAGCGGCAGCAGGGCACGAGGAAGGCGTCGCTGCCGCAGTCGCAGTTGCAGCGCAGGTCAATCAACCTGTTTCCTGTGCTGCAGCGCAGGCAGCAGCAGCGGCTCTCAATCGCAGCCGCAGTCCAAGTCGCTATCGCAGTCGCAGTCACTGTGTCAGCGCGCAAGAAGAGAGAGCAGCAGCAGCAGATGCGCGAGCAACAGCAGCCGAGAGAGCAGCAGTAACAGAGCAAACAGCCATAGCAGAGCGAGCAGCAGCAGCAGCCGAGAGAGCCGCAGTAGAGCGAGCATTAACAGCAGAGCGAGCAGCAGCAGCGGAGAGAGTAACTGCAGCAAGTGAGCGAGCCGCACTAGCCGAGAGAGCAGCCACAGCCAGTGGTTGCTCAAGTGAACGTCGCTCGGCGCTCTCGATCAGTCTTTCGAGTTCGTTCGGCGCGTACGCATCAAGCAGCGGAGCCAGCAGCAGCAGCAGCAAACCGCACTGCACGAGCAGAAGTCGCAAAAATTCAATTTCGTCGTGGTTGACGCGGGGGCGCAGCAGCAGCAGCAGCAATTCGTGCAGTGGCAGCGCCAACGCCAACGCAGGCAGCGTCGCAGCGCTGCAGCCCAACAAATGTTTGGCAGAACTCGAACGTTTGTATGCGGAATTTCGCGCGAGTGAAAGTTTAATCGAGCATCAGCGCCAGCAGGCGCCGCACAACGATCTCGATATCGACAACGATAACGATAGCGATAACGATAACGGGAACGGTAACCAAAGCGCTGCAATGCGTTTAAATGTGTGCGCCGAGTTGCCCGCGCCTCCTGCAGCAGCAACAGCAACGGCAGCGACGCAGACTGCAAACGGCAGCAGCAGCAACAGTTGCAGCAACAACAACAACAACAACAGCAGCACCAGCAGCGTGTTTCTCAGCCACCACAGCAACAACAACAACAATAACAAGAATACGGCCAAGAGCGTTAGCCACACGGCAATCAAGTCCTGTCAGCGTCAGCCGAGTTTGACGATACAAGTGAACAACAACAACAACAACAACAACAGCAGCAACAATGCTGCTAACGGTACTAATAACGGTAATCAGATTGCTGTTGCAGCGCCCACAGTGACAACAACAACAACAGCAACACAAGAGTCGAGCATTGTTAACAACAACAATGGCGTCTGTGTTGTTAATTGCAACTACAGCAGCAGCAGCAGCAACCCTAACAACAACAGCCCCAATAGCAGCAACAACAACAACAAGAGCAGCATTGTTGCCGTCAATAAAGTGTTCAGCGCGAGTGTCCAAAATAATTTAAATAATAATAATGCCACAGTGGATGTGCAACATGTTGCTGCCAGCAGCAGCAGCAGCAACATCGCCCCCAATAGCAATAATAATAATAATATAAATAATAATAATAATGTGCATGTGAATGTGAATGTGTCCAGTGTTGATAACAGTGTTAAAGTAATCAATGTGACGCCAGCAACAGTTGTTGCTGCTACGGCAACAGCACCCACTACAACGCCAGCCACGCCCACACGCACTTTCACCTCAACCGAATGCCAAACCGATGATCTTAGCAACAACAACAGCAACAACAGCAGCAGCAACAATCACCCTGCACAGCAGCAACATCTGCAGCAGCAGCAGCAGCAACAACAGTTGCGCACACGTGAGCAACGTCGCCGCGAGCGTCGCGAACGCCGCCAGCAACAGCAGCAGCAGCAACTGCCGCCGCAGCTGGCGCCGCATCATCCGCGGCGACGTCACTCGCCCCCGCTGCATCCGCCTCCGCACTTGCATCATCCGCATCCACATCCGCATCCGCATCCGGCGGCCATGGGCCTGGCGCGCGCTCTCCTGCCGGACATACTGCACAGCCATTATCCGCCGCCCTACAGCGCGCTACCCATCGGTGGGGGCGGTGCACCGCCACCGCCGTTGCCTGCAGCACCGCAGCCACCGCCTACGGGCGCACCGCGTCCACTGCCACTGCCACCGCCACCGCCCGCACCGCCGCAGGCCCCGGTGCCGGTGCCGCTGCTCACGCCGGTCATCTCGACGGTGCCGCTGCCTGGCGCCGTTCCGCTCATGGGCGATGGACGCTTCTCGCTGCCGCTGCCCACAATGCGCAGGTGAGTTTCCTCATTTTTCCTCCAGTTTCTCCTCCCATTTCAATTGGCCCATGCCAATCCCAGTCCACGGGCAACATCAATCGCACTTGCAGGCTTTGTAATGTTCCCTGTCCCTGTCCATCAGCTGCAGCGCTGCAGTCTAGGCTTGGCTCCACTGGAGTCTGTAGTCAACTCTCACCTCTGGCATCATCGATCACCTCAAGCCTCCCCATTTCCATTCCATTTCGTCTCTGTCTTGACGCTCTCGTGTTTCATGTGCATACCCTGTGCAATGGACTCAAGCGGGGTAGCTTGACAAGCGTAGGAAAGCATGGAGGGAATAGGAATCTAGATCGGCATTAGAATTATCGATTATGGAAAAAACTGTGTGTTTAATAGTTTACACTGTTAGTATCTAGAAAAACCTCTAGTTAGGCTCTGCGTATGTAAATCTAACGAAATATCGATTGTAGAGCGTCTCAGCACTTATAAAATTCCCTTTTATTGACTTTCGATAGACTGAAACATTACTAAGTTCAAACTTAAAACTATCGACTAATAAAGCTATCGATGCACGACATAATGCAAAACGATTAACTACATCCTCGTTTTAGCCAATATCGATATTTATTATTTATTGAATTTTGATAATTTTGATTATTTTAGGCTCTTTTTTCTATCTTTAATTAACAGAGCAACTCTTAACGTGGGCTTTATATCGATAAAATACAGTCTTAAGTCTCTGTCTTTTGCATATTGTGCCTTTTCCATTTACATTCTGCTGGGTATCTGCCCAGTCGAGCTGCTTCACGCTCATCAATTCTCACTTCATCATGTTTCATGTTTGCTTTTCGTTTCTGCCTTCGCCTTGTGCTGCTCTCATTGTGTTGCTGTTGCTGTTGTGATGTGGTCGTTGTTGTCGTTGTTGCTCATGTCTATTTCGACATTTTCTATTACCGCACATCGCTTTTTTGCCTTCTCCTTTTGCCGCTTTTGCCGTTTGCCGGTCATGTGTCTCTTCCTGTTTCGTGTTAGACGACAGCAACAGCAACTGAGCGGGCAAGCTGGAGTTGGGAGACGGGTCGGACGGAGTATTGTGCCCCCCTTCCCCCTGTCGCGGACCAGGGTAGACATTATAATGATGGTAATTTTGATGTCAGTAACAAATTTCTTGCATGATTTGCTCTCTGTTCGCTCCCTGCCCTCCTCTCCTACTTCTATCCTACTCGCTTCTCTAAGAAACCCAGGCTCGAACCCAGGCCTAGCCAGAAACTGAGCTAGGTATATGATATGGATTTTTCTTGTTTTATTTTCTTGCTTTTGGTGTAAAAATTAATTTCAGGTAGGTTGACAGCGTGTTTCCCCGAAACGTAGCTCTAATTTAAAGCTCGATGTTAAGAGGTCGCAGCAATTATTTCTATCCCCATCTCTTTCACGCTGTTGCTCTCTTTCTTGTGTGTCTTATGCCGAAATTCATGGGTTAACTTTCGGTGGTGTCGCTTCTATAACTCATTTCGGTTATAATGAGTTTCGCTTTATCTGTAATTGCAGATCTTAAATCATAGAGCGGTACCCCGAGCAGAGACAAGGTACTGTTGCGCGTAGTGCCGCCTTTTGTTCTCCACACGCTGACTGGCAAAATTCTACAGAGTGAGAGAGAGAGAGAGAGAGTGATAGAGAGGGGCCTGTACCAGTTTACTATACAAGGTACTATATACAAGGTGCTATATATGGTTTTAGTGATTTTCCCACGCATTTATTGCTATAAATATTAAACTGTAGAACCTGTTTACCCCCCTCCCCGGCTACCCTACTCTACTATGCAGTTGTTTCATCAGCTGCAGCTGTATTTGACTGGATGTGGCGTCTCCTACTACGTATACTTCTCTCTTTATGTACTATATAGCACGCTCCCCAAGCATTTGACATTTGAGAACGTCGTCATCGAGTCAAGAGCAAATCGTGTTTCAGTATTTTAATTGTGTTTTATCTATTGTGGATTATAATTGCGAAACTATGCCTGACCAAAATTGTTAAGCTTATTGTTTGAGGCAAATTAGACTCGGCTTTTGTTTTAATTGCTCAGGTTCGTAGTTGTTGTTCTTATTGTTGTTGTTGTTCTCGCATTTCATCAAAGTTTTGAGGCGTTTCTCGCTTTTGATTATTGAAAATTTATGAGGCAAAGAGTGCATTAGGAATAGTTGAAATTGCTTGAATGAGTTGATTGTGCAAATCTGGAATCTAATCGAGATGATACTCTGAACTCAATTGCTTAAGTTTCATCTATCTCTTTCTCTCTGTCGCTCCCGTTGTTCCGTTCTAATCAAGTGTAAGCCAAGAGTTTCCTGCAACTTGCTTCAACCTCTTCCAGCTTGTTGTCAAAATGAAATAAGTCGAATTTCCATAAGGGAAATATTATGCTTCATTTTTGTAGATTTGATGACAAAAGGAAAATCTTGTCCTTAAATTCCGAATACTTTCACAAAGCTTTGGCTGGAGTTTTCATGTTTTTTGAATATTAAATAGAGAATTCTGTTGTTTATTTATCTAGCAAGGTAATTTTAATGGAAGTCTGAAAAGAGTAAAGCTTTTCTAGCCTAAGTTTAGCTGGATTTTATTTCAAACTGATTTTCATAGATTCATGCGACAATATTGCAAATCTTTTCCCTTTTTCTCAAACTTCAAGTCGCTTTTCCTTATCCGATTTCCCGTTTCCTCATCGACTTTGGCCACGCTTCATGGGGTAAATCACCTCTTAATCTGCGAATAAAATATTCATTGCTTATCCATAATTTAGTCTTGGGTTACGCCCCATTTAATCGTTATCTGGGCAACACAATCCACTCGCGCGCGTTGAACCCCCCCCCAAAAAAAAAAAAACGGATTTCTGCAGCCGGCAAACCGCGTCTTTTATTTGCAATTTCAGCACCTTCAACCTTCGCTCCAAATTAAGATGCTCTTACCCAATGCTGTGTCTCGCTCTACTCTCGCTCGCTCTCTGTCTCTTTCGCTGTACTTACTTTAACGCAAAAAGAAAGAGAAAGAGTCAGGTGTAAAAAAGCGAAAGTTTCGCAGGAGTTGAGGTTGGGTAAATCGTAAAAGGGCCAACTGTATAGGGTTGGGCTCGGGTCGATTGGCCGGTCCGGTCCGGTCCGGTCTCGCCTGCCGCTGTGGAGCGTGCATAATCTTTAAATCATTAAATAACTGAAACAACAACAATAGCAAGAAGAAGAAGCAGAAGAAGTAGCAGAAATTACAACAGAGCTCAAAATGAAAAACGAAAACAGAAAAAATAAAAATCAAAAAAATAAAAATAAAAAACAGCGTGATATAAAAAGGAAACGTGATGCTGAACTCACGTTGCCATAGACCAAGACGGAGCCGGAGACGCGACTTCGAATAAATCGTTGTTATAGATGGTTTTCTTGGGTTTTCTGAGTTTTTTGTTTTTTTTTTTAGAGGATTTAATTTTGATTTTGAAGTATGCGAAACAAAAGAGCAAAGAAAACAGCGTGCTCGGTAATAAAATCACTTGAACGGGCACAGATGCAGATTCAGATACAGATACAGCAACAGCTTGAGCGGGAGTTGTAGATGCAGATACAGATACAAAGGCAGCTACGGCTTAAGATACAAAGATACCCTCGCAGCTGACGGCTGAGTGAATCAGTGTGAGTGTGAGTGTGAGTGCGGGTCTGGGCCCGAGTTCGAGTTCGAGCTCGAGCTTGACTGTGGCGAGTGCAAGTTTTCGGCTACTTTCACTTTCGCATTTATATCTTGTATCTTGTATCTCGAGGCCCCGCGACTTGTATTAAATCTTCAAGTGTTTTGTGCGCCAAGGAAGCACACACACACAGGCAAGTATACACGTTCACACAGACCAAACAATCGTAAATCAAAAACGTAAATTCACTCGAGATCATTAGACATGTATTTCACATTAATTATGGCACTTTGGCTAATTACGCAGATCGAGGGATCACAGTGATCTCTCTCTCTCTCTGAGGCATTGCCTGACACTGAAAAACTTTTGCACACAACTGGGAAAACCGGTTTCCCTCCGCCCGAGTGTCAAAAGCCCCCAAAAACCAGGCAGAAGCCAGCGAGAGAGAGAGAGACGCGTAAAATTTGCATATGGCAGAAAAACGTATCCAACGAAATCGATGGATGATTCAACGGCGTTCAAAATGCAAATGCAAAAGAGCAAAACAAAACGAGAAAACATGCTAAAAAGGCAGCTAAAAAAAAGACAGCGAAAAATGCTGCTGAAAACCAGATTTCACCCAAACGGAAAACAAACCGAGTTTCAAGTTGCAGAACGCGTTGCCACCCGACGAAGCTGCCTGGGCTCGATCTGTGCTGTGTCTCTCTGTCTGCGCTGTCTGTCTGTCTGTCTGCTCTGCCTCTCTATTGAGTTTTTGTAGCTTGCAACGTTTGGTGGCAACTTCTACGAGTGCCGCACGCATCTCCTGCTGCCTGACATACTTTTGCTCTAGCTAGATCGCATTTACAGTTGCCGCAATTGAGTGATTCGGGTGCCAGCGACTATATACCATATAAAGATTTATATATATATGTGTATTTATGGCTAGCTAGCTGCATATTATGTGGCATCAAGTCACAATCACAGCCAATATTCCTCGGCAAACACAGTCCACACACACTCGCCCCGAACTGGCCAAACAACTTTCCAGTTTTTTTTTTTATTTTGTCAGCCGTCCTGCGAGTCCGCGCCCGCGCTCTTTCACTGATTTTGGTCTGTGGTGTTGGCTTTATTTATTTTTATAAGAGAACAAACACACACACACTCACACAGACAGTGAGCTAAACCACAACAAGCAGCAGCAACGGGCTGCGGCAGCATCGTAGAAAAAGCGGCTAAATAACTTGTCGGCTTTGGCACTAGCAACAGCAACCGCATCCATGAGATACTCTGCGAGGCAGAGAGTAGAAAACCGAAAAAAAAACAGAGAGACGAGACGAGAACTTGACAAAAGTCAATAAAGCCAATAAAGTAAAATTGTTGCTGCAATGACGACGACGACGTCACTATGGAGTCGCTTACTCACTGTGGCACACTGGTCCACATAGCGCAACTCTCGAGATTCTCAAAAACAAAACAAAAATAGTACAAAACAAAACAAAACTCTTGAGTTTACTTGTTTTTGTGGAAAGTTTTGCAATGTTGCTGTTTCTGTTTCGGCAGCGTTTTCTATTTGCGGGTACTCGAGAAAAGATTATTCTAATGACTGCTCTTAACTTTCAGCTAATGTCATTGTAGCATAATTGGGTGGGAGAACTTTTTGAAACGACTTGAAGCTAGGAAACTTGTCTTTTATACTGATATTTCGCTTTAAAGTGTGTAGAGTTTCAAGTGAAAGAAACTGTGCTATTAAATATGTATATATCATTTAATTATGTCAGGTTTTTTTCTAAATAAGCAACTCAATTAACATATATGATAAATGACTTTCCCATTGTTATGAGATTCTTGGAAATCTCATTGTAGTCTCTCGAATATACACTTTCTTTAAGCCATAATCCGCAATTGCTGCTGCTGTACTACTCTCTCGCACTCAAAACTATTTATCGACTCAATCAATCAAGCTTAGTCGCATTCAGTTTTACATGCGTCTTCGACCACTGTGCACTGTGGACTGCACTAAGCAGAAAACCAAATTGCGGTTGTCTGCTGCGGTGGCTGCAGCAGTTGCTGCTGTTGTTGTTGTCAAGTTTGTTTGTATAGAAAATGCATTCGGGCCAAGTTGCAATGAGCCGGCAAAATGCAGCAGCAAATAGAAAACGGAGACCCAAAAACAAGTTGCCAACAAAGCTGAGCAGCAGCACGAGACAGCAGCAAAGCCAGAGGCAAGACAGAATGAGACAGAGAGAAAGAGAGAGAGAGAGAGAGACAGAGAGGGAGAGCGAGAGTTAGAGTGAGTGAAGGGGGCCATGGCTGGCCCCACGGGGGCAATGCCAAAGGGCACAGAGACAACTCTCGAATACGGCAAACTGTTGCTGCTGCTGTTGCCAATCTCAGGTTTATTAAATTGTCACCCTCAGTCGCAATTCGATTTACATTCGGATTGCTCTCCCTCTGTCTCTGTCGCTGTCTCTCTCTCGCTCCATTAGAGAGCTGTCTCCAAGTGACACACAAACCTAAACCCAAATCGTAGGACGCAAAACCCAAAACTGGGAAATGTCATTATCAGTTGTGGTGGCTTAGAGAGTTCTCTGTTCCTCTGTCTCTGGGCTTAATTGTGCCAGTGCCAATGTCTGTGCCAGATCGAGCAATTAACGTCTTTGGATTGTGCCCAAGAAGCGGCTTTAATAAGTTTCTTAACTGCTTTGGCAGTTGCTGCCAGTTTTGGCCTTGAGCGCCTGCGAAAATTATCGCGTCGCGTCGCTTCGTCTCGAGAATGTTTTTGGAGGCTTCTCTCTCTTTTTATGCCGCTGAATCTTGGCTCATGGGCCATTACAGTTCAATGCCATTTCGGGCTAGAGAGAGAGAGAGAGACAGGTAGTGGGAAAGAGAGGGTAGAACAAAGCCTAACCGGCTCATTGTGAATTCTCTGGCACAAAAGCGAATTATTATGATTATTTTTCTGTTTTTCGTTGCTGCTTTTCAAATGAAATCAAACACAATAGAGAACTCTGACCAGGCCCAGACCCGGTAACAATCCCAGTAACAGTACCGGCCCAACCCAAGCCCAGATCCGAGCTGGAGAGGATGAGCTGCGTTTTAAATAAGCATATACAATAAATAAATAAATGCATGCAAATAAACAAGAAACAGGGGAATGCCTGCATAAATGATATGCCATATACCATATACAATATACGGCATACGATATTTGGTATATGGTATATGCTGTATGGTATATGGAAATGTATGTATGCTTTTGCCACTCCCTCTCGAGCGCCTTCTTTCGCTTCCGATTTATTTTTATTTTCATTTCGAATTTTATTTTATTTGTTTCTCTCTCTCTTGCCCAGTCCCTCTCGGCTTTTGCGGCTCTTGTGGCTTTCAACAAAAGTCCATAATTTATGTTATGGCTAAGCACTGGAGACCCCAGACCGGAGACCGTAAGAGACTGCTCGAACATCGAACAGTTTGTTGCCATTCGCCTCGCCTCTTCCTCTGCCTTTTCTGCCTTTTTCATTGCGGTTTTGCATTTGTGCAGTCAACTGCAATCGAAAAAGGGGCGTGGCAAGTGCAAAAGGATTCGATACGAATATGGAATTAAATTTATAATCGACTCGAGTAAAATTTTAATTTAATTAAACTTGTAGCAGACTGCATTTAACAAGACTCGATGTTTGTTTATTGATGAAACTCTGAAGCAATTTTTGTTTTGTTTGTTCTTTCGCTACGAGAGCTGAGAATGAATGAGAATTTCTTTGGCATAATCGTTGAAATTCAATTATGCTAATATCTTAGCTTATATAATCATCATCGTTTCCTAATAAATTTGCCATAAACATATGCAAAATATTGATAAACAATCACAATCTCATTGATAGTCAAAAGTTACGGTAGTTTTGGACAAGTTCCAAATTAATTTAACACGCGATTCCGACGAACTCGGCGAATTCATTGCGAAAGTGAAGTGAAAACTGTGATTTGATTAATATAATTTTGTCACGAAATGTGCGAAGTAAAAGCCAAGCCAAAAGCATTAATATTCTAGATCATGCGAAGACGGAAGACAAGCGAGAGAGAGAGAGAGAGTACACACTGCTTATAAAGTATGTTGGTAAAATGGAACACAGTCTTAGCTTTTGTTTTGTCTTTAAAGTAAAGAAATTACTTCATGATGCTTTAGCCCCCAAAAAAATTCAGCAAATATTTTAAAGAATTAAGAAAAGAATAAGAATAAATTTGCTTTAGCTCGCTGTAAATGTTTCTGCTTAATTTAATAATTACTTTCTTAAGTTGCACTATATTTTCTTTTCAGCATAATCAAATTTCATTATATTCGGAATACTTTAAGAGTACATAACCGCTTTATCTCTCTTCAAGTTACTGTAAACTTTTTTCTCTCTCTCTCTCGTTTCTTTCTTTCTCTAAATCAAATTTATACAGCCAACATGGCGTGGTTTATCTGCCCACTATGGTAGTAGTTATTTATTGTGTTTATATCGCGAGAGAATAATGAAAACTACTGGAGAGAGAGAGAGAATGAGAGGGGGGAGGGGGAGATGGGGCAAGTGGAAAGAGTGGCAACCACTTGACCCGCATTTCGGGGGCTGTGGCACAATTTTAATCACAATTTCATTTGAATGTGGGCGTCGAGCTGAATTCACGCGTTTCACTCCAACACACAAATTGAGTTGTTGACCTGGCAAAAAACCAGAAAGAGTGAGAGGGAGTGCGGGAGAGAGTGAGTAAGGGAGAGGGCGGAAAAAAAGAAAAACGAGAAGAAAATTGTATTTTATGTGAGGCTGAATAAAACAAATTGCCCGGGGCAACTCGAAATAATAATTAAAACTCATTTGCTTTGATTTTGTTGCAGTTGTTGCTGTTGTTAAATAATTTTGTTTGCTTACTCGCAGATTGCATTTTTAATGCACATTAATCAGTTTTTCACTTGCCACTCGCATAATGCCGCCGCATTGATTACAGTTATAAATGAATTTTGTCGGCTCTATAATGAAGTTTTTATCTCGATTCCCTCGCTATTTTTTTTTGGTTTTTTTTTGTTTTTCAAACTAGCATGAGGTAATACGAGAAATATGTATTTTTTTGGCGAACCAGTTTCCATGTTTATCTCGTTCCCACATATGGGGTGAAAGTTTGCGCCGGGAATCTCTCTCTCGCACTCTCTTCCGAGTTTTATGGTCAGTAGGTGGGCATTATTTGAATTCGATTTGATTACCTGAGAAACGAGAAACGACTGGAAATCGAAATGATCATAAATTATCGTGTATTGTGTAATTATCGGCTTAGAGATCGATCTTCCGCAGAGAGAGTAGGAGCTACGCAAGCTGAATTTAGCTCGGAAATAGTGTGATTCTGTAATAAATAATTTTCTACAATTTCTTTAAAATCTATAGCCTCATTTTCTCTACTATTTATTATTATATTATTATACAGATAATATTAAATTTTATACAAAATAAGCTAAATAGTTAAGCTTCAAAAATGCAGTATCTAATTCAGTTAATTCGCCTATAATTGCTATAAAATATCTTTAAAATTTATAGCTAAATTTTGCTCTTGGAAACCTATTTATATAGTTTGTTTTCCTTTTTTTGGCTACCTTACGCCTGAACTGGTTTAACTTCAATTAACGCCGAACAACAAATGCGAATTGCTTAAATATTTAAATCCAATACCAAATTGTCATATAAAATGCGCAATTGTAATGAGAGCATGGCCGGAAAAGTGCCAGGGAAGGGGGAAGTTGGCGGGAAAAGCAGTAACGCAGTGCAGCGAAAAGCGCATTTTAATGACAACATTTTAGCTTAAACATTGTAACATTTACGCCGAAAAGGGATGTGAGCGAGTGGGTAGAGGAATGGAGATGGAGAGAGACAAGTGCACTTGCTATCGAGTGCAAGAGGAAGCGGGCGAGGAGGGAGAGCGGGAGAGCGGGACAGCTCGTCTGTACTGTGTCAACTGTCAACCGCAAAAATGCGCGAAAAAGAGTAAAAAAAAAATGTCACTTGTTTACAGCGGGAGGGGCATAGGGGCGACTCTGCAGGGAATGGAGCTGAGTCTGTAGCAGGATGCGACCTCTCCACATCGCTAGCGGTGCGCTGATTTCAATTTAAAGTGCATTTGTTGCTGTAGAAGCTTATTTGCTGCGCTTTACCCTCGCCCCCCTTTACTGCGCTGACTGTGTCTGTTGTGTCTGCAAATCTGTTTTGCACACAGATACTCCTTCCCCGCAGTGAACTCGTGTTATTGTTTGGCTTTCGAGTTTTTCTCAGCCAGCAAAACTTTGCTAAGCTGGCAACGTTGCCAGGCTGGTGGCGTGGGCGAGTTAGGAGCGAGCGCGTTTTATTTTACGAATTAATTAAAACATTAACAACAAATTCGAAAGTATATATGCACAGAGTATCCTTGACAACCCTGCCCCCCCCTCCGGGCTCTAGCCCAGCGCGTGTAATAATCCTTTGCGCAAATAAAATGCAAAATTTATTGCGCTACTTTTGCAGCTTCTTCAACTTGTTCCTTGTTGTTGCTGCTCTCTCTCACTCTGTCTCCCTCTTTCTGTTTGTGTTTTCATAAAATTTTACGTGTAGATTGCTCATAATTACGACTACACACACGCGTGGCACAGCTGTGCACAGGAGGAGGGAAGGAGGGCCCGGGTACAACTCAAACAGCGACAGTTACAGCAACAGTAACAGTTACATTTGTCTTTGGCGCACGCGGCGTATGCGCAATCTGCCATTGGGGATTATATGGCTTGAGAGTGGTTTGGGCGAGGGTTGAGTAAAGAGACCGCTGGGAAATTTCGGAAAGTGTAGTTCGGTAGAAGAGAAGAAGGAGGATGCAGGAAAATCTCTATAGGGTATGTGGCAGTCTGGCAGGCAGGCAGCCAGTCGACATTATACATGCTTTTTATGGCCAAAAAGGATTGCGTGTGTACTTTGTGGGTGTGTAAGGGCTGCGTAGAGGGCTAGGGAAAGAGGGGAAGAGCTGAGCAAAGATTAAGAGCAGGAGCAGGCGGCTGTGGGAGAGCAAGAAGGGCTAGAAGGGCTGCTCAAGTGGCAGCGCGTGTGGGCGTGAGCCGTGTGTTGCTCTCTCTCGCTTTTTCAGCGGTTTTTATGCTGTCACGCTGCCATCATAAACAGCAGCAGCCGCTGCGCGAGCAGTCAAATAATTGCTGCCAAATTTGTTAGTGGCAACCCTAAACCAACCCTGCTCCCTCTGCCTGCGAAAGGCAGCGCGCTAGGGCAACAATGAGTTATAATTAGTGGGTCGGAAAGGGCTTCGGCGCCGGCAAATCCCAATCCAAATGCCACTTTCATAAGCCGCGGCTAACTAATGGAAGCTGACAACAACAGCAGCAGCAGCAGAAGCAGCAACAGCAGCAGCAGCAGCAACAGCAGCAACAGCAACAATAAAAGTTGAGAGCGTTGGGTTGCCCTGGCAACCGCACAAAACAAAAGCTTAGTAATTTGAAGCAGCTGGGAAGCAGCGCAGAGCCAGAGTTACCACAACAACAGCAACAGCAACAGCTAGAGCCAGAGTTACCGCAACAACAAGCAGCAGCAACGGCGGCGGCAGCGGCAGCGGCACAACCCTAGTCAAGTTGACGTTGACGGCAAAACTAAAGTCAAAACAAATAATTTGCTATAATAACTGAGCGCGTAGCAAAATCAGCTGCAAGACAAAGCAAGAAGAAAGAAACAAAGCGAAGGCAAAAGTAATAGACAAGTGGAAGTGAAACAAAGAAAACCCAAAGCAAATACAACAACAGCAGCAACAACAACTCTTAGTCAAGTCTCAGTCTCAGGTTCAATCTCAACTCTTGTCGCAGCCCATCAAGTCTCTGCCATTTTTCTCTCTCTCTCTCTCTCTCTCGCACTGCCTCTGTCAACTCTCTGGCAACCACATGCCAAAACTTTCTCCGGCTCCGACTGCAGATCTCTCGTCCAGTCCCAGTCCCAGCTCCACTCCTAAACGTCATCGTCATCTTCAGCTGCGCTCGCCTCAGCCTCAACTATCTTTTGCGTCTGTGTGTGTGTGTGTACTTTACAAGTTAAGCAGCCTGTAGCACAGCATACTATGTATGCCCTACTATACCCTTCTATACCTCATCCCCCTTTGCCATTCCCTGTGCAACCAGAAGCCTATTAAACGCACACTTTGCCTCGAGTTTTCACACCCAAAGCGCGTGTGGCGCAGCGCGTTGTAAACTGTTTTTAGCGGGTTTTTTTCACTCGCTTTTTGCAAGCTAACTTCGTCTACTTTTGCAAATCTCGTGCAGCTGCGGTTTGGTCTGGGCAAAGATGCCGCCAAGGCATCCCGTCGACCCTCCTCCTCCCCGCCCCCTCTGCAAATTCATTGCCGGCAGCTGAGCTGAGCTGGCATCACCCGCATGTCTCATAATTTTTGCGTTACGCTTATCGACAAACTGCAATCAGCATATAATTTTCAGTTACACCCGCTCCCCTCCCCCCTCCCTGCAACCAAGCCGATACCGGCCTGGACACCCTCATTGCGACGACCCTGACCATACGGAGTCGAGGCAATACCCTCGTTGCAGACTCCTACTCCTACTCCTGCCCCAGCTTCTCATTCCTCATTTAGCGCTAAGAACCATGGCAACTCGATAAGGCGCTGCATGAATACACTCCAAGCGGCTGGCGGGCAGTGGGAGTGGCAGGCAGGCAGGCGGACGGGCGGTCGGACGGGCGGTCTGCGTGTCATTGTGTATGGGCGAAAGAAACAGAAACAGAGTGAAATAAGGCACACAGGAAATTATGCGTAATGAAGTAAGCAATGCGTGTGTGCGAGTGTGCGTGTGTGTGTGCCTGTGTGTGTGTTGCCTTATCAGTGTGCCCGCTGCTGTTGTTGTCTGGGAAATTGCTTGTTGCTGTGGCCAAACTGGACCTCATCCCAGCCAGTTCTTGTCTCCTCTGACTCGGGTAGTTTTTATACGCTTCGTTTCCGCGTCAATTTCCTTTAATGTGCTATGGCGTGATGTCCCTTAATACACACACAGGCACACACACTCCATCACACACACTTACTCACCCCAGTACTCTGGCTATCTCTCTATAGAGCGAACTCTCAATCAGTTTTGCGCTTTATGCGCACTTTTATGACTTGTGTTTTCCTACTTCTTCTTCTTCTACTTTATGTTGGTGGTTGGAACTGTATTTTATCTGCGTAATTGAGTTCGTTTGCACATTAGCAACATCTACAACAACAGCAGCAGCAGCAGCAGCAACAGTGACAGCAACAACAATGCGAAATTTGAATTGTGCGCCTAGTTCCAAATGGGGCGTACGTAATTGCTTTGCCATGTGTTATGAATGTCCCCCGGGAGGGAGACAGAGAGATGGAATAAAAGGGCAAATCTAGCTTTAAATTTATAAGCGAAATATATGTGTGTGTGCGTGTGTGTGTGTGTGCGTGAGTCTTTGTCGCTGTGGAAATAACTTATATGATTTTATGACTATTTTTCCGGATACCCTTTTGGCGAAACTCGCTCACTTATGTTATCTAAGTTGGGTACGAGTTGGAAGTCGCGTTAAATGCAACCTCAATTACGAAATATTATGGTATTTTTATTAAAATTTTAGGGGCAGAGACAAAGATTAAATAGCGTTTAAGTATTATCTAGAGCTGTGCAAAATTTTAGCCGGAAATTATGCAAATTGAAATGCATAATGCTCTTTAAAATAAGAAATATTATATAATTAATAATTTTTAGAGCTCCCTTTATTTTTAAAGTGCTTAAAACTTCAGTAAACTTCATAAGAATAACCCATTGAAAACCTGCATTATATTCTTATATACTACATATGAGGTGTTCCTAATTTAAATTTATCAAGTTTTTATAATAAAAAATGCGGACAAATACCAGAGCTATTAAAATAGTTTTCATAGAAACAATCTCCAATTTTAGCTGAACAAAAGAATGATACACATAAATATTTTATAAATAATAAACTTAATTATTTTATATAGAGTAAATTTAATAAGTATTTTAGTGTTTTCAATTTGCACTTTCTACTCTCTCTCGCTCCCTCCTTCTCTCTCTCTCTCTCTCTCTCTCTCTCTCTCTCTTATTTCCCCTCCCTCTGTCTACCCCTCTGCACCTCCTTCTCAAATTAATCACGTACTTAATAGCCCCACATTTATTGTTATAGCGAATCTATTAAATTTGTTCGATTTTGGTCTGCTCGTTTCAGGTACGTTTATAATGTGTTCAGTCTCTCTCTCTCTCTCGCACTCCCTCTGTGTATGCGGGTCTATAATGAGGCATTAACATTAATGCACTGACATTTAATGATCTCTGGCATATGCCAATCTCAGGTATTTACACGCTCGCAACTCCTCGCTCTGTGATGAAAGCCATTTGCGTTGCCAAACGCACTTTAATAGCTGCAACAACAAAACGAAATTATCAGAAATAATGACGGCAACATAATAATATAACATAGGACGTCTGTATACGCCCTAGGGCCGCCCCAAATCCCCCCAATCCCCCAATCCCCCAGTCCCCCACAGACATCTCGGCCACAGACAATTTTGGCTGGCCCAGATTTTTAATGTGTAATTTGTGCGCTGCATTTAGACGGACATGGGGTCTGCTACAACGGCTATAAGTATGATATATATATGTATATAACATCTTTGTATATATCTCAGTATATATCTATCTAGCCGTATATATCATTGCGTTTCGGAAGCAATACCTAATTGGCCAGGCCGATTCTCTTGGCTCGTACACTAATTGCAATTTTCGCACCGATAACTGAGCAAGGCAAGCGAATATATATAGCTACAGATATAGATAACTATATATAGATAGCTATATATATATATATATATATATATATATGTGTAGGGGGAAGTGGAGGTGCTTGGGGAACGACTGTATTGCGTGCCGAAAGCAGTTAGTGCACGCGTTTGTTGGCCGGGTTAAGTTTTAGCTGACTCACGACTTGGCCACAATTTGACTTGAGTCTCTCGCGCCCTCCTCTCTCTCACTCTCTCTGTCTCTCTCTGATCTCTCTTTCGGTTTTTGGCTTTTTTTGGCTGTCTCTAGGCTCGCCTCTCTTTGAGGTTTGCTGACTGGAAATGGAACCAAGTCAACCACAGAGGCAGAGGCATTTCAATCAGCTCCCGAGCTCTGCAAAGCAACGTGCCATGACTAAATTGCCCCCCTCCTCTCACCATGCCGCTGCCGGAGTCACAATCCATTGTGAATTGTGCAAAATTAGCCACATTTATGAGCATGAACGAGAAGCATTTCTAAGCTCAAGTTGAAACGTGTGAATCGTGAACGGGTAATCGATGAGCATGGGGAATGGGGCAAATCGAAATGGGGGAAGAATTGGAAATGGGCATTCGACATGGACATGGACTAAGTAAGCACTGTCAGAGTGACTTCCCCCTCCCCACTCCCCACGCCTCTCTCTTTCGACTCTCTACTGTCGACTGTCGACTCTCGACTCGACTCCGGGTACGTGCACAAGGTCAAGTTGTTTATGGCCAGCACACTTGATATTCGATATCATCGACAATCCACACGCCACGCCGTGGCCAAAACCATTTTGGCCACATTTGAACGTTTCGTTTTGTCTTTCTTCGCTTTTCTCGTGTTGTTTTTTGCATTTCGTTTGCTTCAAGCTTCGCTTTGGCTTCGTTTTCGTTTCCTTTGTGCCGACTCGATTTATGAATATGTATGAATTGTGCTGATGAAGTGCTCTGCAAAGTGCACGCGGCTATTGAATTTATTTGATTTGAAATTTATTGTAGCCCTCCCTCTCTCTCTCTCTCTCTCACACTCTCTTGCACTCTCCTACTCTGTGTGCCGTTATATTTCGGAGGTTGCCACCTCGTTGTGGCTCGTTAACTCGTTGACTTCGTGCAGGTTAGAGTTCAAGCTCTGAAGAGTTCTGCAAATTGTCTTGAGATGTTTGATTAGTCTAGGCATGTCTCTTGCAGAGACTGTAAACTAATTGGTATAGCTTACTGCATTAAAGGTGTCTCGTTATAATAGATTTGGGGCAACTGTTATACAATTTACTACTCTTCGTATCTTCAGCTTTCTTTTTGGCAGTTTAGTGGAAATTCTACTCAATTTCAAGTTTTTTAAACTTTGCCATTCGATTTGAATATTATTTATTAAATATTTTATTCCAATCAATATAAAAATCTTTCAACCTTCATCTGTCGTTTACTCTCTATACGTTTAAAACAGGTTTCAATCTTTTAAGATTCTTTCTGTTTAATATATAAACTACTCTACTCGTTCATTTCTCTGTATCCAAGTATATCAAACATTCTACTTCATATAAAAACCATTAAACTCTTAATAGTCAAAATAATGATGCTGTATCTTTCATATTTCGTTTTTCCAATCAAAGACTCTACTTATTATAAAGATCTTTAAACTTGTATCTTTGTTTTTCCAATCTGTAAGCTGGTTTTACATGCGGCACACTGCCCCATTACACAGTCTTTATCAACTGTGCATATAGCTATACTTTTACAGAATTTTCCATATACAACATCCGGTTATATCGCATAACTATATCGCATGTCTGATATGAGAACAGAAAATGCTTGTAAATTGAGTTTGCAATTTGCGCTGATTGATCAGATTACTGCAAAAAAAGCAATTCCCATAGGGTTATATAAAACTCAGTATGTTAGCTCCTTTTACAGTTAGCTTTAGCTTGAAAGCTTCAACGATGTGTCGTCGCTTTCGTTTACACAAATCGAATTCGACAAGATCCGCCGCCGACATAGGAACTGCGAGTCTCGAGTTAAGTAGGGACTAGATATGTATGTATTCCACACACTATATGCTGATGAAGACCGCGACTGATGATGATGATGACGATTCTCGAAAGCAAAAGTTATGCAGGGCCGCTCCATAGACCCCGCTCTCTCTCTCTGTCTCTTTCTATTACTCTTTCGCTTTTGGCTGTGGCGTTTTCGCCTTCACTTTCCATTTTAGACTTTTGCGAATTTGCATTTTGCTGTTGTTATTGTTATTGAATATGTATGACATACTATATAGAAAAAGGCACAGACAGACCAACAATAATAAAAACAACAACAATGTGTGTGTGTGTTGTTGTCCCACGTATTTCATTTAATTTGTGCCGTGTATTTCATTTCAATCGGCTTTTGCTTTTCATTTGGCGCAGACTTTCGCGCACAGAAATTCCAATTTGCATATGCCCAGGGAAGTCAGGGTGGCTACACTCGGGGTGTAGTCAGGGTTGCCACGGTAGTCGGGGTGGGCGAGTAGGTGGCAACCATGGCAACTCTAAGCGTTGCCCATCAAATTAATGCGCCCAAAAGTCGAGCAAAAATTGAAAATAAAACGCGCTCAGATTGAAAAAGTGAGCGGCAAATGAAACGTGTCCCGAGAACGCACAGAATGGGACACACACATTCACGCAGGACGTGACCCACAGCTGAACGGCGGAGGAGGGGGGGAGGCAGCAGGTGGCCACCTCACGGCGGGAGTGTCCGCTGGAAGATGTTTAATAGAAAAATTATGCACTGATTTGTATTTGGTCTTAATCTTGCTTCTTTTTTTTGGGTGGGCTGTGTCATTTTCATGCTTGGCTGAGTTGGCGCTTATGCAAATTGCGCAGCGGGTGCTAGGAAGGAGATTGGAGGAGCTGCAGGAGCAGCAGCGTCAGGAGCAGGGACAGTTGCTTCGACTGGCAATCGAAATAAATTGCCAAAGTGTCGTCTGCAATGGCGGAAAGCTGGAGAGGGAAGAGCGCTAAGCTGGAGAAGGAAAAGTAGAAGAGCGAGAAGAAGGAGCAGAAGACGAAGAGGTAGAAGAAGCACGAAGAGCAGAAGCAGCAGTAGTCGGAGACAAGCCTGTAGCAGCCGGAGAAGGAGAAGCTGCTGCTTGGGATGGGCGCTGTCGCTCTCGGTGGGGTCAGTGCGACGCTGCTATCGATGGCAGCAATTTCCGGCTGCGAAAAGCGATGCTGGAAAAACCAACGAAAATGTTCCGTTACATGGCAGAACGCCTTCATCTTCGCTCTATCTCGCTCTCTCTCTCTCTCTCTCTCTTCGCCTCTGGGGCCCCCTTGGAGTGTCGTAAAAACAAACGCCAAATCCGCCGCATCAAATTGGCTACAGAAAGTTAACAAAAAAAGCAGCAGGAGGCAGGAGGCTGGAGTAGTGCGAAGGAGTGGGGTGGGGGCCGGGTACCGGGAGGGATCAGTTCCGCCACTCGAGAAAATGTCCAAGTCGCAGCAAACGTTTCGAGTTCTCCCCATTCCTTCCTTCCTCTTCGACTCTGCTCTTCTTTTGCTTTTTTCCTCACTCTGCTTTACGCATAACATTTACAGTTAGTGGCAGTCACGCTGCCACGCCCCCTGTGCCCCTCGCCCAAAAAAAACTACTAAAGCACTTTTAGAACAATGACGGCTGCAAACTTTATGCGCAGTGTTACCTCCCCTACCCCCTCCCCAACCCGTGCAGTGTTACCTCTTGAAATGTCGATCCCCCCGTTCGATTTGTCAACCCGATTTGAAATCGGGCTGCATTTTTATTGGCAAAAGCGCGCTGGAATTTCATTTTATTGGCCATTTTGGGTGACCTTCGTCGCGCCGGCTACGGGCAGCGAGGCAGCGGGCAGAAGAAGTGCCAACTCGAGACTTGGACTGCCTTTCGAATACTTAGGTATGCCCCGTCGCGGAGCTTGAGAGGGTATATACGACTGAGAATTGAGCATACGACTAGATAATATGACTTTTTCTTAGCTTGTTCTACATTTAAAAGCTTTGATTGGGAATTTACGATATACTAGAGATTTAAGAAGCTTTTTAACTTGTTTTTCATTCTTTTACTCAAAATGCAGCGCCAAGAGCTTTTTAAGCCATTTTAAAGCTTTTCTGTTTTTCTGACTTGCTTGTGACTTCTTTTTAGCTAAACTGAAACTTTTATAGATTTCACTTTGCAGTCTCAGCAGCTTTACAAGCTAGAAGTCTCTTTTGACCTTTTCCCGCTGCGCATTTGTCTAGATCTGCAGTCTAGCTACTAATCACTTTTCACTGGGTATTCCCTAGTCTGAAACTCTCCATTTAGATAGCCTGCTTGGCTTGTTCTGACTGCTTGGCGAATTCCGCAGTAAATTGCGCTTGCCAGCCAAGTTTTTCTCTATATATCTCCCTCTGCCTCTCTCTCTCCTTCTCTATCGTTTTGCATAATTCGAATTGTTCGCCGATATTGGTTTTGTGTGTGTGTGTTGAGTTTTCTCAGTTTTTCACAATTTTTCACAATTTTGCACAATTTTTCTTTTAGTTTTTCTTTTTTATTGTGATTGTGATGCGGCAGTGGCGGCTTATTGCAAATTCAATTTGTACAATCGCCGCAGACGCCAAGCGGATTCTGAATTGAATTATTCCCTTTAATTGGCGGCCCAGCAAAGCAGGCGGAGAATGGAGGAGGAGGAGGAGGAGGAGGCAGCTGCGCCTCTGCCTGGGCTAAGTGGCTGCTGCTGCGGCTCAGGGATAGAGAGATGGACGGGCGCAAATTGCTATGGCAGCTACTCGTCAGATCTCGAGATCTCGAGTCAACATTGCAGCTCAAGTCGAGGCGACTCTCAACGCTCGATTCGACTCTACAAATGGGGTTAATGGGCTCGACGCAACTCGACTCGACTCGACTCGGGTCCGAGAGTTGAAGTTGCAAGCGAAAAGCGAATGCGAATGCGAATGCAGCATTTAGCTGCAATTACGTGGCAGATATCAAAATGAAGTTTCCAGCAAAGGCAGCTTTTCCTTAGTGCATTTTCTTTTTCTTTCTTCTTCTATTGCAGTTTTCATTCCATTTTCATTTTGCGTGCCTTGCAATTAGTTTTTCCCAACGCTCGCTCAAGACTGTCCTGCTTGTGTTTTGTATTTTGTGTTTTCCTGTCATTAAGTCGACTTTAGCCAACTGTCTGAAATGTCTGCACTTTCTCACACACACACACACAGCCACTGTAACTCATTTCCAGTGTTGCACAGCGCCAGCAGGTGCCATAAACAAATTAGATAATTACCCCAAGACAGAGTCAAGTCGCGCATTATGAAATTCCTGCTAAACATATTCGAGTTAGACAAGTTCAAATTAAGCCCAACCACATAGATTAGAAACAAAGAATTTGACCTAGAGAAAGAGAGACAGAACTATTTAAGACCCCAAAACTAATGAGTATACTCAGTTGGTAGAAAACAGAAACAACTGCAACAACTGAAACTGCAAATTCTGCTTTGTCTAATTAACAAGCAGGAACTTTGTAGCGCAGTGCAGTCAGTGTTGCGCGTGTAGTCAATGTTGTGAGTGTTTTGAGTGTTGCGAGTGCTGTCAGTGTTGGATTAGTCATACCGAGAGATAAATCAAAGCTTTGTTCGGGCGTTGTACCGCTTTTGTTTGTTTGTTTCCCTTTCGATAATATCTTAAAAATCGACAACTTAAGTTTTTGATTCACTGCTGATTCACACAAATGTATTCAGATTCAGCGACTCGAGAGAGTACTCACAATTTATGACGATCAATTTTGGGTTAATGTTGAACCCGCTAAGGAGTCGCAACGAGGCGAGTTCTTATATAGTCATTACGGGTATTCGCTGCTGTTGACCCCGTGAGTGCTTTTGTATTCGATTACGTATTCGCCTTTGTATTTTTTTTGTTTCGATACGAATTCGTATGCGTATTTGTATCCCGATTCGTATGCGTATCTGTGTATGCTCTAGCTTAAGTCCTTCATTCACTGCCGATTCACAAATGTATTCAGAGGAGCACTCTACTTATGGTGATATAATTTGGGCTCTGTTCAGGTTAAACTCGTCAAGGAGTCACTGCAAGGCGAGTTCTTATCTACTCATTATGGAAAAGTGAGTTAAATGAGGCCAACTGGACTACACTTATTTGTATTCACACTTGTATTCGCTTTCATATATTAAGATTTGCACTCGCAGTTGCTTGCCTGTTTGTATTCATTCATATTGACATTCGTTGAAGTCTTTATATTCATATTTATATTCATATTCCTATTCGTGTAACTATTCCTATTCTAATGCCTTAATCCCTTTGTATTCCCTGCTTAATTCGCCTGCTTATGCCTATACACACTTCTATTCATATTGCTATTCATATTCATCTATCTATTCGTTCGCTATGGGGCATCTCAGGCGTATTTCGAGCCCCACGAGCGGCTGCCGCGCAACGAATCCATTTGGTGCTAAATTGAATCACTTGAAGATGCCATCGTCGCGATATTAAAAGCGCATAGAATCCCCCAGTGAAATAACTGTGTAATGCGCGAAAGGGAGGTGCAGAGAGGCAGAGAGAGGAGGCTGAGGTAGAGGTGGGAATAGAAGGGGACTGTGATACAGCGATACAGTGAGTGAAAAAAGAAAAACAAAGGCAGCTACAAATTGAAATGACCTACATAATGGCCAAGAGCGCCAGCAAACGCAGCAGCGCACTCTACATTGTTGTTGTTGTCGCGAATGTTGTTGTTGTTGCTGCTGCTGTTGCTGCTGTCGTTGGTGGCATGATTATTGTTATTGTTGTTGCTGCGAGAGCGAGAGCGAGAAACGTCGTCGTCGTCGTCGTCAGCGACAACTGCATGAATGAATGAATGAACCAACCTCATGATGAGCTAACGAGCAATTTAAGAATTTAATTTATGTCTACACACAGACACACATACACACACGCGCGCGCATACATACTCAGTGGGGCGATCCATGACTGCTGGCAGCCACTGTCGCTTGCAACATGACAGCGTACGGCGGCAGCAGCAGCAGCAGCCTAATGACGCAGCCACTTAAGCGCGTTTCGTGTTGTGTGCAAGCGAGCGAGTGTGCCTGAGAGTGTGTGTGTGTGTGCGAGTGTGCTTGGGCCGTGTGTGTGTGTGCCTGCCTCTGCCTCTGTCTCTGTGTGTGAGTGCGCGCCACATTGGCTGCGGTTCTTTCGAATGCTGACTGCGTCTGCGGTGCCTGCTCCAGTGTTGCTGCTGCTGCTGCTGCTGTCGCATTGGCAACATGTAAAAGTAATTGCCAACCCGGATGCTTGGCAGGCAGCAGCAGGCAGGCGGCAGGCAGGCAGGCAGCAGGCAGCGAATGTGCCACATGAAAGCCAGAAATTAGAAACGGATCTGAAATTAGAAATGCCTCAAACCGAATGGCGAGTCTGCCCCTCCGTTCCTCTTGTCACTTGTTTCACTTGTGTGGGTGACATCTTTCTATATATATGTATCCCTAACCCTCTTCTTCCCGCCCTGCCTTATGCACATTGCATTTTATGTGCCACAGCTGGCTGCAGCCGCCTGCGAGTCGTGCCACACTTTACACTTGGCATGCTGCCCTATATACGCCAATATGAGTTCAACTTCCGCCCGATCTGCCCCTCTACCGCCCATCCCTACTGTGTGTGGGCGGCATTTGTTGGCAGCGCAATGATTGCGTTTTATGCATTCAAAAATTGGCAATAAACGCGCGTCCCCCCTCGCTGCGACGCCACTGGCAAACTTTGTCTGCAGTCAACGGCGATGGCTGCATCGATGGACAGCGCCAACTTTGCCATATAATCTCTTACGCGCACATTAAGCTCACTTACGAGCGAGTTCACGACAATGCACAGCGAGAGAAAGAGATAAAAAAGAGAGAGAGAGAGAGAGAGAGAGAGCGCGCGAGAGAGACAATGTTAAGCGGAGACTGTGCGGCACCTTCTAAAAGCGACTTGGCAACTCTCTGGGGCAAACAGGGTGCACCCGGCGAACTGCTTAAGCTGCCAATGACAGCAGCTGAAAGTGGCAGCTTAGCGTGCGGATTAAGCTTGTAAGCTCAACCATATAAAAGAGACAGAGAGAGGAAGAGAGCGAGAGAGCTTTGATTTGAGAGCTATAAGTGCTATAAAGTGCAATGAAAACTTCTGTATTTAGTTATTGCTTGAAAATAAAAATAAGCTTTAAATGGAAGCTTAATTTCAGTTTAAGTCATAAATAGAGCTTTACGCTTGTAATACAAGTGTTTTAAGAGCTTAAGACTTTGATTTACTGTATTTATTTGCAACTAGCGACACATCTGATAAGTTATAGAGTGCTTTTGGCTGAAAGCTGTTTATATTTAGGTTAATGTACTATATTTAAACACGTTTGTTATCATTTTTTCTGCAATTAGCGAGAGCTTTTGGCTGAAAGCTGTTGCTGCCTGAAGCTTCAGCCTCCACAGTTTCTAGCTAAAGCTATAATAGTAATTAAAGCGGATTGAATATTAATTCTATACTGCTTAAAATCTACAATCTCTTCATTGCAAACTACACAGCTTAAAGCAGCTCAACGGCTTCCAGCAGCTTTAGCTGAATTGAAAACTTCAAGTCAAACTTTTCAGCTAAAGTTCTTGACTCATTTTTCTATTCAACTAAATTTGCTGGCCAAAATAGAGAACCTTGTGCTAGGCTTAGTGTCATTAGAGCATGAGTATTTAGCACAGTTAGAAGCACAGATACACAGCTCGACAACTCAACTTTATGTCTGTCTAACTCGCTGCCTCTCTGTCTGTCTGTCTGTCTGTCTGCCTGTCGGTCTCTCTGTCTGTCTGGGGCATATCAAAGTCGTGTTCGTATGTTACGCCCACCACGCTGCACTTTAATATATATATAAACGGTGAGGCGTGAAGGCACCGAGGGCAGCCGACTTCAATTTAAAGTGAACCAAAAACTCGACGCGACTGCAGCGACACGAGGCGACTCGTTTTGCCGCTCTCGACTCGACTTTGGCGTCAGTCAAGCGTCAAAGCGTCGTTTTCAGTTTAGTTTTTGGAGGAAACTGTTGCCCAAGTCTTCTGGCTGTAACCCTGCTCCCACTCCCCTCCCCCTGGGCCGGTGTCTTCTCCCCTGAGTAGGTCAGAAGTTTCTGCGGCTATGTGTGAAATTGTTACTTTTACTCTAATATTTTGTAGCTCCTCCGTAAGCACACAAAAGCCAACGTGACTTTGTCTCTTTTGCTTGGATATATTTTATGTGCCGCTCCCTGCCCTCTTCCCCTTTGCTTTCATTTTTATGTGGCAGAAGAAAAAGACTGTAAAGACTGAAGGAAAAGCAGAAGACAGAAGGCAGTAAGGCGGCGGGGAGCTACGATTTTAATGCTGGGTGAATGTCATGATGTTCTGTCTCAGAGCGCTACTGGTTTTCATTTTATGCTAACCCACACAGCGAGACACAATCAAGCAGAAAGAGCAGAAGTATAGAGAGAGGGGGAGAGAGAGTGAGAGAGGGGGAAGTGACAACGATAGACACACACTTATAAGCAGCAGGTAGAACTCTGGACGGACAGATACTTACTTACATTCAACAGACTTCAACAGACATGTACGGGTATTACTCACACTCCGTCTCTGTCTCAGTCGCACTCTCTGTTTCTGTCTGCGTATTGCTGTCTCGCTCTTTAGGGTTTTTCTTTGAAGTTCTTAAAGCTGTCGCAGTGTCATGAAATTTAATAGAACACCTGAGTCTCGCTCTCTCTCTGTCGTTGGTTTATGCATTGCCAACTGCGGACTCACTCGGCGGGGGATTTACCCTCAACATGCTTAGTATATCGTATTTTCCCTCGACAACAAAACTTGTCAGTGTTGGAAAGCGTCTGCCAGCTGAAAAAAAAACGTAACTTTTAAAATAAACTAGAAAATTGAATAGAATTGGGCATGGGATTTCCACTCGCTCAGCTTATTCAATTTACAATGTTAATTTCAGTCTTTAATTTTAATGCAGCCAACTTTAAACAGACCTCGGACTATGGATTCAAGGTGTCTTAATTCCATGCCAAATAACAAAGGCCCATTACAAATCAGAATTGCGGTAAAGTTGAAAAGCGACCTGTAATTATGAGGGAAGCGAGGTGGGAGAGACAGAAGACGACGCTGCTGCTCCGGGTAGCACTTTGATTGAAAGTTGAAAATGGCTTTTCGGGTGCTTTAAGCGCCCCCACTTTGATTTAGTGAGACGATCAGCTACAGCTTCGACATACTCCCTTTCTCCCTCTAACACTCCAGTTTGGGGCTCAAGCGCAGAAAACGCTTTGTCAGCGTGCACCGAAAAAAAAAGACTCGATTCATTTGTTTGGTCAGCTCTCGTGAAAAATCATTATTTAATTTGCTATTTCCATGCTCTTTATTCTCGCTATTCTGCGTTGTATAAGACAACGAAGCAAAAGAAGAAAATGTGCCAATGTTATTATCTTTAGACGCGGACTAATTATACGTACCGAACTGACCGAAAAGAGAAGACTGAAGACCATGACTAAAGGTAGATTTCGTCTAGATTGCCTCATTGCTTTAGTTTCCATTCAACTCCAATTGCGCAATCAAAGAATGCACACATAACGAGCTGGTGTAGGCAGAGATTGAGAGGGGGAGAGTGGGCAGTGAGAGGGGGGCATTAATAAAATATTTATGTTAATTTAATTTAATACAAAATTCGCTTTCGTTGCGCTGCACTGCGCGAAGAATTAATTTTTTTCATTTTTTTGCTTTATTTAATTAGAGTCTGTTTGCACCTCATTGCTGTGCCACGCCCAACTGTTTGCTAAGCCGCCCCCTGCCACCCCTCTCACTTCTCTCTCTCACTCACCTCCTGCCATGGAAAAGTTTTCACTGTGTGTGTGTGTGTGAGTGTACTTTTCCTCATTGCTTCGCTTTTTTCGCCCCATTCTGTTGGCCACTTTTGCTTTTAGACGTGTTAATTATGCGCCAGCTGCCTGGCGAAATGCAGTCAAAACAGACCCCGCTTCAGTTGAGCAATTAAGCAAAATTCACAGACCCCTACCGACAACGCAAGTCACATGACTCAGTAGTATTTTGCGCGCTGACCAACACTGAAATTGAAGGCGAAAACTGATTAAAGCGCAGTTGCTTGTGAATCCTCTGCGATTTTGGGTTGACTCAAGCTGAGTATGTTATAGATTTGACTCAGTTTAGTTAATCATTGCAAATTAAACTGATTCAGTCACTTTGTTAAATTAACCAACACTGGTGCAGCTGGAGTGCGTAATATATCTAGTATTGAAGCGATTCTACAGTGTTTAAGGTAAAAAGTGAATAATCATCGGAAGATGTGAATGTGGATAACTTAATTATGGCCTTGGCCAAGTGTATTAAATATATTTATTTCTCAGTTGCCCAACACTGTTCATGCTTAATGTATTTTCAAATAATCTTAAAAGAATCAAGATACATTTCCAAATAAATAATTTGTGGTGAGTTTCGTGAACTTCTGCTGTGATTAAGAGTTAAGTCCGAGCAGATAAGTCAGTTCCCTTTGATCTGGTATTAGTTATACACTTACCAAGACTTTTAAGTTTATATTTAAAGATTAATTGGAATAAATACTGAAAATATTTACTCAATAACTCATTTCATTACTTAAATAAAGTGAAAAGAGTTCACTTTCAGTTACTTTTAGTTGTAGAAGAAGAATTTTTATAAATCAAAAACATTTTCAATCAATGCAAGCTATGTTTCTTTCTGTGCTTATCCCTCTCAATGTTTCTCCCTCTCCGTATGCCACTCTCTATCCTCCTGCAAGTCGCATATTCAGAGTCTGGCGATATTTCAATAACTTTATAGAATTCGTGTCATTCGCTCTGAAAGTTTCATAAATTACTCTGTGCACATTGCTGTTTCCCACAGCTTGCTGTCGCTGCTCTCTCGCCCTCTCTCCCCCTCTTGCTCTCGCTCTCTCTCATTCTTGCTAGGTGTCTGCCCCCTGCTAAGCCGCAAGTTCTAAGTACATGCCGCACTTTTTGGTGTACTCGCTGTGAATGATTTCTTTGCGTCGAAACTCGAGAGTTGCAGGCGGCGATGGCATTGCCCCCCCGCATTGCTGTGGCAACGACCTGCCCCCGGTCACATTCAATGCAACAACAAAGAAGCCGCTGGCAGTGTGTTGCAGCAACAACAACAACGAGCTAAGCTATATGATTGATTAGCATCAAATTAGCAGCGCAGTAAGCAGCGACGGCAGCCGAGAATCATTTCTAAGATACAGATACATTTCCCAAGATACAACGCAAATGAGGCTGAACTAAATGCAGCTGTGAAATGGATGAATCAATTAAAAGTGGGAGTGGGGAGGTGGGTAGGTGGGTGGTTGACAGGCAGTAGGCGTGGCAGATACATCACTATAGTTAATAATTGTGCAGGTGAAACTTGCGTTGGGTAATCACAGCGAGCGCGGCGACTCGTCTAATTGCGCAGTATAAACTAAAACGAATATGAGTGTGAGTGTACTCACTTGTGCTCGCGTCTAGAAACTACTCACTCAGTGCACTCGTAACTAGTCGAAAGTAGTTCAGGGGCAGCTTAGCGAGCGAGTCTCGTTATGAGGCCGAGGCAGCTGCCTGAGAGTCGCTCAGTCACTCAGTCGCTCAATCAGTCAACCGATTGGCCAGTCAGTCAGTCAGTCAGTGCGTCAATCAGTCCGTTCGTCAATCGGCATTAACATTAACCGACAGCTGCATTATAATTTTAAATTAATTAATTGCACTCTGTAATTTGCCAACATTGACACAGTTTTTACACACTTGCAAAAAATTAAAATGTAAAAAACTTTCCATTTCCCCCCTCCCCCCACCGTTTAACCGGCGACACTGGCGCTTTTCCGCCTGTCAGCCTCTCATGTTGCATTTACAATCGGCTGCACACACTTTTCAATTGATTAAGCAATTTTATAACAACAGCAACCACAATGAAAGTTAAGTTCATTTCGATAAGCAAATTTCAAAAAGATTGATTAAATATTAATTTCGCCGACTGCAAAAGGAAATGAAGTTGAATGCCCAGTGGCGTAGCAGGCAGGGGGGATGGCCTGGCTCGTAAAGGTGGCTCGTTAAAGTCAAACATAAACATTTCGCAGGCAAAACTGTAATTAACCAAAGTGTTTCCAAAGCAATTTCAAATCTTTTTCTTTTTTTTTTTTTGTTATGCCCACAACAAAGCGATTCCTCAATTTACAGTTAAACGAAATTCGCACAACACACTCTCTCGAAACCGGCTCGTAAAGTTGGCAAATTGAATTTAGCAGTAGTATAAACCAGATTGAGTAGATATATACTAATAAACAAATGCCAAATGCGGTAGTTAAATTGAAAAAGTGCAAATGAAATTGCAGGAAAAACCGAAATGCGAAAACCCCAAACGAAAGTGGTGCTTAAAAATTGAATATTATATATGATGGTTATAGACTGTGGTATAAAATGTTATAGTTTGGTATAAGGTGCTGGGAAATGGTATATTAAGCATATGGCATGTCTTTAAAGTTCGAAATTGATATATTATGTATGATATTAGTTAAATATGATTATGTACTAGTTAGATAAGTTAATGATTATTATATAGAGAGTCAGGCAGTAATATATTATATATGGCTATATAGTTAGCTGAAACAGAGACTCAGCTACGGTTAGCTAGGCTAAGGGGTTTCATAACAAGTTCGTTATGGAATTGCTCTAGAGACTCCCTCTCTGCATGCATCATCTATTGTTTTCCGACTTACTGATGCTCTTTTAAGCGCAAAAACTGGAATTTTGTTGCTTTGTTCATCTCCCGCTCCCTTTTCCCTTCTCTTCTCTTTCTCTTTCTCTTACCTACGCCTATTTTGCGTACTCATTTCCGTTTCGGCATCGCTGACTGAGCAATGGATGCGCTAAAAAGATCTTATTTATCACGACATGACGTGACAGCTGATGAAACATTTATGCCGTGGCCCCTGAACTTTTCACATGTGGCACGCACAGAAAGGCCTTGGTGGCGGGGGTAGATGGGGAGGGGAGGCTGCTCTCGGTTGTACACCTAATGGCGCATCATAAAAATCCACAGCAATCCTCGGGGCGACAACATCAAATTATTAAGCATAAATTTCCGGAACCAGCTCCGAGTCGCAGCCCGTAGTCGATGCCGGAGTCGATGCTGGCATCGATGTCGTAGTCTTCGCTTTGGCCTTTTTATACACGTAATTTTCCAACAATTTATCATTCGCTCGCTTAAATTGCTTCGATGACACAAAAGTGGGCAACGTCCCCGTTGGCCCAAAGGGTGTGTGAGGCAAGCAATCTCCTCCAGCTCACTCTGCCAACCTTCTCGCAACCAAACTGTCGTCTGGAGGAGTTGGGGGGGCAGACACAGAGACGCAGCTGCTCGCCTATAAATTTTTCGGCGTCTAATTGTTTGGCAAGCCTCGAGCTCAGACTCGGCTTTCCCTCTTTGTCGCCCCTTTCTCTCTGCTCCTTCCCCGCCTACGGCACTGCGCTTGCCTCTTAAGGGGTTGTCAACACACGAGCACGAGCAGGAAAAGAGACGGAGAGGAGTCTGTGGCCATAAAGAAACGGCTGCCAGTGTCCGTATCCTTAAACGAATCAGTTGCCCCACACCTCTCTCTCTCCTTCTCGCTCTTCTCCCCATCACCCTGTCTATAGCTACGTCTCCAGCTTTGTCTGTGTCTGTGTCTCAGTATCCTAATGAATTTACGCACACGTCGTGCTTGTCGTCATCGATGCACAGTGGCGCGCATGTGCTTAAAAACAGTTGACATTCTCAAATTTATAAAAAGAGTTTTGCGCATTTCTTAGCTCACTTACGGCAAGTAGTTTTGCGTAACTAATGCGCCTCTTTGACTTAATTACCTTGGCAATTAGCTAAGGCAGTCAGCGTTTCGTAAAAGCAGACACAGAACAATTTGCTTTCATTAAATATACATTATGATTGTTCTTACCATACTCGGTAAATCTTTATATAATTGCAGCTGATAATATTTAAATACGAAATTAATCTAGCGATCAAATCTTTAAGAAAAATTCTTGTTTTACAAAAATCTAATGCGTTTTAATGAAGTTAGGGATAGAGTATGCGAAATCGGGGTCTTTAAATCTTAAGATGAGATAGAATTAAAATTGAATAAAAATACTTTCTCCCACAACATTCTGATGAATTTTCATGAAATTTTGCGGGTTGATAGACGCTCTAGGGATCTTAAAATCGAATGATCCTCAACATATTATCGGTAATAAAATCTCACGACTTACAATACTGTGTAAGCCCCATTAGCAGTTTACAGTTAGCTCGTTTTACACCACATACTCACACGCTGCGCCCCACTGTGCAGCGTCTTTGCCTTTGCCTTGGTTTGGGCATCCTGCAGCGTTGTCTCTGCGTCGCATAAATTGTCCTCTTTTTGTCTGCTGCCACAGCCGCCGCCGCCTGGCAAAATGCGCAAAATATTCTACACACTTTTGCCACATCCGCATTCGCATCCGCACAGCGTCATCGTCATCGTCTGCCTTGGGTTTTGTCGCCTCTTTCATTGTGTTTGGTGCGCAAATTTCGACTCGCTCAGCTCATAAATCAAAAAACATAACAACAAGAATTGTCGTCGTTCGCCTGCTCAAAAGGATTCGCCCACGTCCTTGCCGGTTCCCGGCGAATTTCTTTGCCAATTTGCACGCGCCACGAAACAAAACAGCTGCCAGTCGAGCCGTGGCACGGTCTGCTGCAAGTGTCCTTGGCTATTTCCCACCTGCCTCAGCATTTTCCCAAAAGAAAAACAAACCATTATTTCCACCAGCTGCAGCAGCAAAACCAAAACTAACAAAAGAATTCTTTCTCGTTCTTGCAGATCTCCCTCGGAGCGTTCCGGCAAAGGTTGCTGCGGTCAATGGTTCGCTGGACCGCCGCTGCGCGCCCTCATAGCCGTCGTTGCGCTTGGGGGCGTGGCATGTGCGTTGGGCGGCGCAGCGCTGGGTGCCACCGGGCTGGCCGGGCCGCCTAATTCGCATCTGACGGCGGCACTTTTGATGATTGGTGAGTACGCAGAGTAGACAGGGTATTAAATTCAGGATGGACAGCCTATTATACAGGGTGTTGCGTAATGCGTGTGCATGTGCTACATGTGGCGCATTTAGGCGCAACGCGAACAATTGATGGGGCCACAAAATGGCATTAAAACGCCGTCGCCGTTTTCCCAATGTTTACACAAGTCGCACATTTGTTTCCATTACAACTTGTCCGCCTCGTTGTCCGCTTTGTTGTTGTTCGCGACGTTGTTGTTGTCTGAGTTATTGTTGTAGTTTCTACAATTATTGGGTTTTTTTTTTGCCGCCTCTGGGGCTGCCTCTGCCTCTGACCCAGTTCGGGGAGTACAAACAAATTTGGAAAAGACACAAAATGTGTCAATATTGGCAGAGCATTTAGTTCCGGTTACGAGCTCTATCAGGCATATAAGAAAGATATATAGACGCATTCAGTGACATCGTGTGGGGGAGAGAAGTGTGTATTATGTAAACGAAAACTGATGCGAAAAGTGTCGTAGATAAAGAGGGTCGTAAATGTGGATTCTTGGAAATTTTTGCACTAGTTTTGCTTGCCCGAAAGTGGGCGAAGCCGGGAGAGAGAAAGAAAGCGAGATAAGTGCGCATCGATGGGGGAGCCATAAATATGGAAGCGTGTGAGTTAAGTGTGCTTTAATGCGTTCTATATAGTTTAATCTTTTAGTTTATGTATCTATGAAAACTAATTTCAAAGAGATAAGCTTGAAATAGTAAGTGCTGCAGGAGTAGAGGATCTTCCAAGTACTTAGGCAAGCTTTAATGTGCTTTAAATTGGTTTAAATGGTCGTATTAGACTGCGAAGAAGAAGAGCCAAGCGTAAGAGTTACGAATTAAGAACTCACTGAGCTTTAATATACTTTAGTAGGTTTTAATCCGCTTGCAATTGGCCGATAATGTCGTCTGAGACTGTTGAGTTAACTATAAATGGATATAGTCCCAAAATACTAACTAGTTTAGAGGCAAAAGAGAATCAATGTGATTTTTTCCACAGTGATTAAGGAGAAAACGCAACACATATTGCGCTGACATAGCTTTAATGTGCTTTAATAAGCTTGGAAACCTTTCAAATATAGCCATTCAAAGGCAGATACTACAAATAAAGAAAGTAATGAATGCTTAATGTAAATTAAGTGAGCTTTAAAGCTCTTTAAACTGTCAATTCAAAGCTTTTTCCCACACTTAAAACAACTCAGTAAGCAAATGCACATTCTCAGTTAATAGCACGACTATTTGCCAGCACTTTGACTTGAGACTGACATAAGTTTTGCCATTCGTTCATTCATTCAATTCATGAGTCATTCGACTGTCGATTCTTTTGCGCTTTCTGCACAAAGTTCACTCGACTCACGTAACTGCAGAGCGGGCTTAAGTGCGCACACGTCTCTCGCTCGCTCTTCCGGCGCGTAGACTCGAGCGGGGTCTGGGTCTGGGCTTGGGCATTACTTATGTAGACGACGCTCTAATCAATTGCCGTAGCCAGTCGAAGCGTGACATTGCGCCATTTTCAGGCGGCAATTACCAAAAATTGTCGAGTTGTAACACTAAAGTTTTACATAATTTAATGGCAATCAGTTGGTAGAGCAGGCAGGCAAGTTGGGCCGGTGCCTGAGGCGGCGGGCAGGGGTAGCTAGTGGAGCCGGTGAAGTCAGCGTAGCTGGGGGGAACTAGTCAGACGCTGCATATGTCGTGTCGCGTAAAGCGGAGACAAATTGCGGGTACGCAGCGCAAATTGCTCATGAAAATAAATGACAAAAACAGATGATAAAGGGGTGAGGCAGAGGGAATGATGAGGGGCAGCAGAGTCAGAGAAGAGGGACAAGTAGTGGGAATATGAGGGATTAGTAGAGGGGCAAGAAGATGGCCAAAAGAAGCAGCAAAATTGGTAGAAAAACGACAACAATTTTCGCAAATAAAACTGCGCCTACCTGAAGGCAGCTGAGACGCTCAGGCAGCTGACTGGCGGCAACTCAGCTGGGTAGCTTGAATGATGACACGCTCCACTGCTCCGCAGCTGTCCCAGCGGCTCTGCCTGCTGGCCTCCCTGCCTGCCTGCCTGCCTGCCCCCCTGTCAGCTGTCAAAAGGAAAGCCTCGTAGTCTTGCAGTCTCCAACTCGAGCGCGAACTCGTTGGCGAAAGTGAAAGTGGATGCTGAGGCGCAGCCCAGTTGCCCAGGCCCGCCCTCCTCTGCCCCTGCCCCTGCCGCTCCCTGCAATTGCTTTAAGTGGGCTGGTAATTGCTGTGCCACGCCCACGCAACGTTTGACGTCTAATTAAATTTTACAGCACAATCACAAAATGGCAAAGCAATTTTGAAGGGGCGAGCAGGGCAGGAAGTGCAAATGGAAATCTGTCTCTGTCCCCCTGCGACTCTCTCTCTCTCTTTCTCTTTGTCTACCTCTAACTAACCCTGCTGCTTCGCTTCTCTTCCCTTTTTGCAGGCGTCGGCGTTGTGCTGGTCACTGTCAGCGGCGCAGCGTGGCGCATGACAGCGCCCGGTGGCCAAAGCTGCCTGGGATTGGGCACCAGCGTCGACCTGGCCCGCTGCGGACGTCGCCCGTGCACGCGAGGAGGCGGTGCACCCCATGGCCTGCTCTATCCGGAGTTTCAGCATCGTCCGCCGCCGCCCTCGTACCAGGCCAGCATGCAGGAGTATCGTCTGAGGTGAGTAACTCCAGGAGAGGCAACCTATGGGTTGCGGTGGGTAAAGGACAACTGCGGACATGCTCGGCTAACCACATCCGCTTGCATGTCCTTGCGCAATTAATTGCATTATGTAATTATGCACTGCCTGAAAAAGGTTATATTTAAACAGAGTTCTCTTGTTGTTGTGAGGTATATTGGCTTTAGATGCATTATATAATGCATATAAGTAGAAGATGAGAAGCATTGGGCAGCTTTAAGTAAAGTAAAACCTACGATCTACAGCTCTAAGCCGAAATTGCTTTAAATTGAGACAGCCAGAAAAGCTGAAAATTAATGTGGAATATATAATTTTTAACTATTTAAGGAATATTACATTTTGGAAATCATTAGATCCTTAAATAAGGAAATTTTATTGGCTAGAGTTTCAAATACTTTTCGGTTTTAAAAACTCAAAAATTAAAATTAAAAACAACATCATAGAAAGTATTACTATTCTAGAAAATGAAAGATTACAATCTTTATAAAGCAATTACCAGATATTGGATGGATTTACTGAAGTTATTCAAATCTTTCTATCCTAAAGCTCAGCCTTAAATGCAGATAACATTTACCATAAATAAATAAATAAGTTAGCTTTATTTCTATGAATTTTAGGAACTTAGTCAGTTTCTCTCCGAATTTGTAGAGTATTTAATTTGCATCTAACCCCGCAAGCAGACATAATGTAACATGCTTTACTTCTTTTTGCTTTTCGCCCTGTCGTATGGCATTACCAACAACAACAACAACAAGAAGAACTACAACCCCTAGAACAATAATAATTACAGCTCGTTTCATTGTTTTGGTTTTTTTTTTCTGTTTCGCAGACTTTTGCTTTTGGACCGCGATCGTCAGAATGGCGTGGTGCGTGGCAACTCGCCGCCGCCCACTTATCGATCTCATGCCGGCAGCCTGCTGAGGTAAGTGTTCACTTCCGTTTCCCGACAGTAGCCGGCCCTCCCCCTCTAAACCATGCCTTCCCGCTCTCCTCCCTCTCGCACTTCATGGCGTGAGTTATTTGTAAAGTTTGGTGCTGCAACCGCAAAATGTTTACAACGCACAGTTCGAGCTTGAAAAGAGAATGCGGTAGGGGGGTGGCATGGGCGTAGATTGGAGCGAGGAGAGGGCGCTGCCTTGCCTCATTTGGGGCTTGCCTTGGCGTCGGCGGTTTGGCTTTGTGCGGTCTGCGTCCCATGCGGGCTGGGGAAGGTGTCAACATTGACACATCGCTCGGGGTTGCCCCACGCAAAGTTTACAGAAATAAAACGAAAACAAAAACCGAAAACCGAAAACTTTCAACACGCACTGTCGATGTTTTTGTTTCGTTTTCGTGTTGTTTTCTTTTCTCGCGTATCCTGCCTGATTTCTGTATCGAATTTGCAACTTAATTGAAACAATTCGAATGGAATCAAATCGAAGCAGTCAAGGGGGGAACAGCCTGCTCGCGATAATTGCCATAAACCTTTGGCTAATTTGAAAAAGTTTTCTCTTTTTTGTGTTGAGTAGAGTAGAAAGAAGGGGAACATGTGCTAAGCTCACGCTCGACAGGAGACTCAAAGCGCAAGTGGCAGCCGCACTCATGAATGTATTCATCAAAACAAATGCAAATTTATGGCAAATTAATTTGCTTGTAATGACACACAAGGCCACATACACTTAAATATTTATGTCATATAATGGAAATGAAATGAAAAGCCAACAACACACACACACGCATGCACTCAAGTACTGCTGAAACCACAAACAACAACAGGCAGCACAAGAGTTGAGTGTGTGTGTGCGTATAAAAAGCTTAGCTGGCCAGGCAAAAGCGGAGAGAAGTGGAAAACAATTGAAAATGCTGCAGGCAGAAAGTGCTCGACGTGCAAATAAACACAATTTTCCACACACACACTGGCACACACGCACACACATACGCGCGCACTCCACACACTCATTTACACGCCCATTTGCCTCCAAGAATTGTTGTTGCCGCGTTTTGCGTGTTGCTTTAAAAATTATGAGGGAATTTCGCAGTGCGCGCGAAAGTATGCAACGAATTTTTGAGCACAGCGAGTGGCTGCCTGCTAGCGAGTTGCGGGAAAGTGCGCTGTAGGCAGCTATAGGTAGAAATGAAAACCGTACGGTAAATATATATGCCAGCTACTGCGCAGTCAATATACCCCACACATAGGGCGCGCGCCTATAGGGCACACAAAGTGCCGGGCGAAGTATGTCAAAAAAGCAGAAACTGAGAAACTTATGCCAAGTGTGCGAGCATGAAAATCACAGCATACTTTTAGGCTGGCTGCGTATTGTCGAGCCTGTGCGTGTCTGATGATGGCATATTCAAATGACGCAGGCAACAACTAACAAAGAAATCTGTGAAATTCAGCAAAATATTTACACACACACGCGCAGCTCGCACACTCGACGAGCTTTTCCGTTGCATAACAAGCAGGCAGAAAAGGCAATCTGCGACAGGCAGGCCAAGTCGAAGCCAGAGGCCCGGACAAGGATTAGAGACAAACAAACAAACGGAGCCGCAGCCTGAGTCTGAGCCTGAGCCTGAGCCTGGCCTGGCCTGGCCCGTGCCTGGGCGAAGCTGTTAGCCAAGTCAATTAAACAAACAAAGACGAGGCCCAAGTGCCTTGGCGACGACGAGTGTTGAGTGCCTGTGAAAATTGCCTATTAGGCCACGACAGAGCGAGCGAGATAGAGAGAGAGAGGAAAACTCTAGCTGTTTCCTTTTGCATTGAATCTTTGTCGGGAACAATTAAATGCAATTTTACATACTTCAAATTGCTTTATACAATTTGAAAATTTGAATTTTTGTCAGAAAGCGAGAACGAGCTGCATGTGTGTGCGGTGTGTGAGTGTGTGTGCTATCCGTGTGTGTGTGTGTGCTGTCTGTGTGTTGACTGAAGTGTGAATTTTGTTGGATTAAGTCGGCAGCCTTAGCACATACTGGCAACAATTGCGCCCTGGCGCCTTTTGTTATTTAAATTGACAAGGGGCAAAGTGAAGAGAAGCGGTGAGGCGGAGGGGTGGGTGAAAATATCTACAAGATACACAGATACGTAGATACATAGATAGTTGACTGCCTATGCAAATTTGCGCATTGACTTTGTCTCACTAACTTATTCACACTGCTTTTCTCTCTCTCCCATTTTCAGGGCTCCACTGACCACACTACGCTCGGGCATGTCCGGTGGCGGCGGCGGCGGAGGCGGTGGCACCATCAGCAGCAGCATGGCCGGCTCCGAGTACAGCTTGCCACCGAGCTATCGCTCTCGCAATGCCACACCCGCTTCGCTAACGCTGAGCAGCGATCGCACGATCGAGACTGCGCCCTCGGGTCGCCTCCTGGCCAACGAGGATCTGCCCGAGCCGTCGACATCGGTGGGAGCGGAGCAATTGCCCGACTACAGTGCGCTGCAGTCACAGAACACATTGCTCACCTCGGCCATTGTGGAGATCGAGTCGCGCACGAGTCGCAGCACCAACGAGAGCAGCCCCGCCAAGACGAAGGATTTGGTGACCATTGTGACCATCTCGCAGGGCGGCGGACAAGCTGCTGGACAGGCACAGGCGCAGGCACAGACACAGACACCACAGCCATCGGCACTCGATCAGATCGATATACTGGCGCATTTGTAGCCGCCGCAGCGAAAGAAGATGGGAAGGAAATGGAGGAGAAGAGAAGGAAACACGCTGTTCCCCGTCTCAGTTTTTTTTGTTTGTTTGTTATTCTAAGACACTCGTTAACCCAAAGCTATTTATTTGTACGACTCTGCTCCTACACATACATATACACATCGACATACACACACACACATAGTTAGATGCATACTATATAGACATATATCTATCTCGATCTAGCATTTAGACAGTAAGCCATGTTTGTTGTACTTGAATGTGTTGAATTTATTTTTGTAAGCCTAAGCAAAGCGCTACGTAGCTATAACTATTGAAAACTATCGATAAATATATAGATAACAATCGAGAACAATTGCCAGATATCGGGATACATTGAGAACTGTCGATAAATATCGATAGTTAACCGTAGCTATCAATATGTATTGAGAACTATTGATAAATATGGGTAACTAACGATTTCTATCGACAATTATCAATAGCTATCGGTGACTATCGATAACTATCGAGAACTATCATTAACCGAAGAGCGAAAGTATTAAAATATTCCAAAAAATTTAAAAAAAAACGAAAGCAAAAACGAGAAAACGGAAGAGGAAAGATGAAAATGAAAATTTCACTAAAATTTCAGAAAATTTGTAAATAGCAAGCGGGAAATTTCACGTAGAAGCAAGTGTAGTGACCCCACGCACGCCTCCACACAGACACACACACAAACACACACCCTTACCCACTCCCACGCCCACATAGTTATGTACCATACACACACACACACGCAGACACAATTAGATATTATACTATGTAGAGAACTTCTATGTAAATTCGCAACGGAACGCTACGGTGACAAAAATTTTGCGCGCATTTTCGAATAACGGATCGGAAAAGGAAACTGACTTCAGAATGCGTTTCAAGCAAACGAATAGATAAAGCAAATATAGCAAGGAACTAAAACTAAAACGAAAACAAAAAACAGAGCAGAATAGAACTGTTCCCAGGCGAAACAAAGGCTGGGAACAGTTTTGCAGCTGTTGAACTAATTAGAATGGAAGGAGATACGAATACAGATCGTGCATAAGTACAATATGAGTATATAAAATAAATATATATATATATATAACTAGAATTACTTGGAAACACACTCACACACACACACACTAACTTAAAGTCCTCTGTGTAATGTGCAAGGCGAAAATAAACTACGAAAAGCAAATGGCGCGCGAAATGCGACGCTTGAAAAATGCCACAAAAACCGCAAATTGTTTTCTTCTCTGCTCCACAACAAACCTCGCCGTCCACACTTCCGACTGGACGGTTACACGAGCAGCAAAAGGGCGTGACGGCAGGCTCGACACACACACACACACCACGCACAACCCCTCCCGCGCACACATGCGTGCGTGTAGTCGTATGTATATCCGGCTTAATCTAGCGTAAATTTGTATTGGCCGAGAGGCCTTGGCGCCGGCTGAGTAAGTGGTGCGGCGGCGATTAACACCCTCGATACCGCAAAAATGTGGAGCGAACACAAAAATTGACACCTTACGGCGCGGAGGAGGGTGGGAGTTGGAGTCAGCGTGGGAGGAGGAGTTGCCTGACTGCCTGCTGCGAGCAGTTTGTATATTGCCTCGAAAAATGCCAAATGAAAACAACAAAAATTGGTTGAGCATGAAATTGGGAAAGGTTGAAGAGTGGCAGAGGGGGTGGGAGAGCGGAAAAGAGCGGGGAGCAGGGTGCGAGTGTGTGCTCGTGTGTGTGCGAGCGTGCTGCTGGCAGCTGGGCGAAAACTGTTGCATACTTTGCGGCTGTCAACGAAAAATACGTGAGCGCAGCTAAGCAGAAGCCCAAGAGCAACGATTATGACATTATGTGACGTCTGTGGAGGACGCTGTATAGCTTATCCCTTTCCTGCTTCCCCCGGGGACCAAACAGAAACATCATTTCAATTAAACGCGAAAAAGATTTCGAAATTTTATTGATCTGCTCTCTCTCTGATTCTGATGCGGTTTACAATCAATCATAATAATATTTATAAAGCTCTGGCGCTCTCTCGTTTAAAGTTTTACAAACATAAAATTTAACATAGCATTTAAATTAGATTTGTAGCGAATTGAGTTCAATTTATCTTCCTCTACAGCTCCATCTCCATCATCTTCCTCCATCTCTTGCGCTGTTGACAAACTGCTGAGTTGTTTTCTTTTTCCTTTTGTGGGTGGCGATTTGAAATCCTTTCGCGCTGATTTAGTTTAGGTTTGCCAACAGCAGCGTTCTTGAACTAAATAACTTGTGTTTGTGTGTGTGCGAAGACACATATAGTATGCATAGATAGTATATAAATATAATTGGGGGGGCAGATGCGATGAATAAATAATAATATAGCAAGGTGTGTGTGTGCAGCTGATTCGAATTCGTGTCGATTTAAAATTAGTTTAACATGGGGCGAGGGGAGGGGATCCAAGTGATCCCACAGTATTTGCTTGGTTGTCGAATATTTTTGTTGTGGTTCCTATGTGTGTGTGTGTTGGGTTAGGTTAGTGTGCGTGATCCCTGAAGTGCTGCATAGTTGTCGATCTGTAGATTTAAGGGGGGCGCGTGGACGATTTTAACGCGCATGGTTCTTGCAGAAGGGACGACCGCCCTTGTTGTAGAAGCTTTGGCCCTCCAGGTTTTGCTTGCAGAACTATGGACGAAAGAGAGAGAGAGGGAGATTGAGTTAAAGACTCTGGGGAAGAGCTGAAGAAAGCTCTCTGTCTTACAGTGCAGTTGAAGCATTGACTGTGATAGTTGTGGTTCAGTGCCTCCACCCAACGATCGCCGGCCTCAACGGGGAAGCCGCAAGCGTAGCACTTGGTGGTGAAGAGCTCATTCCAATCGGCCTCGCAGTAGGCGTTGCCATCCTCCAGGAAGAAGGGCGTGTTGCCGAAGATCTTGCCGCACTGGCCGCACGTGAAGCACTCCGGATGGAAGTGCTTGCCAATGGCGTTCAAGCAGTCGCCCTGAGGAGAAGAGGGAAAAGGATATTAGAGAAGGAAGCTAGAGTGAGCATTTGTAAGGGGGTAGCATGGAAAAAATCGAAAAAACATCGAAATTTTTTAAAATTCAACTCCGAATTTGCGTTAGATTAGATTTTTATACACATTTTGAGTATTTGATTTGATCTCAGGCTAAAAAATGAAATTTTAATTTTTGAAAAAATTTTGAAATTTTTGTAAGGGGGTAGCATGGAAAAAATCGAAAATTTTCGAAATTCCTAAATCCATAAAATTTAAATGTAGAATCATTTTGGGAACAATACTATGATCAAAAAGTCATGCCCGAGGAAAATCGATCGATTTTTGGCAAAGTTATGTGAAATTGAAGCCATAAAATCTGTGTGACACAGGAGATACAACCCTGGAAAATCGTTAAAATATCGATATTTTTTGCAATTCAACTCCGAATTAGCGTAAGATTCGATTTTTATACATATTTTGAGTATCTGATTTGATCTCAGGCTTAAAAATAAAATGTTGATATAATTGAAAGGAAGTGGCATGGGAAAAATCAAGGGATCATTCAAGGAGATCCTACAGAGAGATCACTTGAAGAGATCCCTTGCAGAAATTGCTTAGAGTGATCATTCACAAAAGGCTACTCAGAGAAATCACTTAGAGAGATTAATTAGAGAGATGATTTAGAAAAATCACTTGGACAGATCACATAGAGAGATCACTTGCATCTACTCATACACGTACCTTGATCTTGCCAGCGCACTTGCTGCACGTGGGTGCCAGATACTTCTCGAAGCAGTACTCGCAGTAGAGATCGCCCTTCTCCTCAACGAAGCCAATGTCCTGCAGTGGGCGACGGCAGTTGCCGTTGACGCAAATGAAGTGATCGGGGCACCAGATGCGACCCAGTGCGGTGATGAAGGGTCCCCTGAAGAAATAGTGAGAGTAAAGTTAGGCAGCAGTTCAGACAGACGGAAGTGAAGGGATTAGAGGAAACAACAGATCATGCTCAGGCTCGGGCGCAGGCTTAGCTTGGCGTCTACTTACGAGGTGATCTCCTTCTGGCACTGACAGCAAATCGGACGCTTGCCGTCCTTGAGCAACTGACTTACGGCCTTCTCGTTCTCCTCGGACATGGCACCCTGTGGGGTTTGACCCAGCGCCTTGACGCTTACACTGAATACGGGCGTGGCATTTGGCTGTTCCGGCTCCTTGCTGGGCTGCGTGCTAGGCGCGCTCTGCTTGGGTTCTATGTACGAGCGACGATCGGCAGCGTGCGTGGCGCCAGTGCGTCGCAGATTATTGCGAAAGGCAACGGGTTCGGGCGCCTGTTCGGCCTTGCCACTATCACATATGTCGAGTATCTTGCTCATGGGATGCGCAGCGGGCAGCTCGGCCTGCAGTGTGTGCTCCGCGCGTGGCAGCTGCGGTTGCACCTTCTGCGACTCCGCGGGGAGCAGCTGCTGCTGCTGCTGCTGCTTGGGAGGCAACGCCACCACCGTTTGCAGTGCCACCGGCTGCGTGGGATCAATGTGCTTGAAGTCATCGAGATCGAGTCGCTTGCGCACAATCATGGGCGACTTGGACAGGTTGGAGCTGCTGTTGCTGCGCAGGCTGAGCGTGCTGCCGGCGTGCGAGGGCGTGGCACTCATATTGCCATTGCCGTTGCCAGCGAGACGCGCCTCCAGCATGTTCGAGATGATCTTGCCCGCCTCCTGCATGAACGCGTTGGTCTGTTCGCCCATATTGATGCGGCCAATGGAATCGGTGAGCATCGCAGTGGCATTGGCATCTGCATCCGCCTCGGTATCCGCATCCAGATCGGTGATGGCAACGGATGCGTTCGATTCACTGTCAGCTGGCATGGGCTTGGCGTGTGGGCGTGGCAGCGTAGCAGTTTTGTTGGCATGCGTAGGGTTAATAGGCTTGGCAAGCGGAGCTGCAGAAAGGGAACGAAACAAGGTGGGAGGCAGAGGGTTAGAACACGAACAACATGCGGGCAGCAGAGGGTTAGCAAAGGCAGCGAGCGAGCTTTGGCTGAAAGGAGCAGCCTCTCCAGCTGCAAGCTCACTGCGGATTAGCAAAGACTTAGACAACGAACTTAGGATTAAGATTAATTTTAAGAACTCGCTGGAAGATCGAAATTTTGTATAGATTATAAAACATGCCACACTGAAACAACAAAACAAAAAACTGCAGAACAACAACAAGAAGGAGGAAACGAACGTTAACAAACGAAACTGGGGCAACTCTCGATGTTCACCTGATCTGCACGTTGCAGCTGTTGCACAGTGGGATGCGCACTCCGGGCCCGGCTGCCTTGTTCAGTATGCCGCGTCCACGCTTGGGAGCCGAGGTGGCACCGAAAGCGCCTCCCTTGCCGCCCGGTCCTCCTGCACCTGCGGAATCATCAACACTTGAGTTAAGTTCACTGAGAGTGGGCGGAAACACAGCTGGCGCGGGCGCAGCAGGCGTGGCCTTTGGCCGAGCGTTCTTAGCCAAAGTATTGCTAATGTTGTTGCTGATGTTGCTGATGATGCTGTTGTTGTTGTTATTATTGAGCGCTGTTGCTGTGGCTGCTGCTGCTGCTGCTGTTGCCGTGCCTCTGTAGGCGGCACAGGCTTGATTATTAGTTGTGGTAGTAATGGCAGAAGCTTTGGTTAGGCCTGATGAAGATGACGTGGATGAGATGGCGGAGCTCTGCGAGCGTAGCTGCTGAGATGAAGAAACCGACGAGGTTGTTGACTTGAAGGCAGATCGCTGCTGCTGCTGGATCTGCTGCTGCTGCAGGAATCCTGGTGGCGGTCCCAGCAGCTTGTTGGACGTGGCGGGCGCTGTGCCCAGGCTGCTGGGTGCCAGCTCCACCGCGGAAGCATTCAACGGGAACTTATCCTCGAACGTGGGCGAGCGCAGCTGCGGGAAGGTGCTCTCGCCGCCCAGCGTGGATGCTCTGGCGCTGATGGCCTGCGATTGACTAGTCAGGCTGCTGATCTCCTGCTCCAGCCCAGAGAGACGACGCGCCTGATTGGCCACGTAGCCGGTGCGGCCGTAGGAGGAGCGACGCTCCGTAGACTCCGACTGAGAGTGGGATTGGGACTGAGATTGCAACTGGGACTGCGACTGGACTTGACTGGACTGCGTCTGGCTGCGTATCTCAATTGTCTTCGCGCTCTGCGTGTGCTCGAACTCCTCGGTAACTTTGCGCCTACGCTCGATCTGCGTGTTCCCGATCTGCGTCTTGGTTTGGCTCTGCTGCTGGCGCTGCTGTTGCTGCTGCAGCTGCGACGATTGCTCCCGCTGCTGCACATTCAGATTGCCCACGCGACGCTCCGTCAGCTGCTCCGGTTGCTGCGTGTAGCTCTGTGAGGCAGACTGAGTGCTCTGCTCGGAGTGGGCCAGCAGCTGGCCCTGATAGCTCTGGCCCGTAGTGATCGAGCCCGCTTGCAGGCGCGGTGCACCCACTGAGAGCAGCGTCGACGTCTCCGCTGGATCCTTCATGCGTGGCGCACGTATGGCTGCCAGTGGATTCGGTGGTGGTCCCGGTGCCGGCGAGCGTGCACGATCGGGAAAGGGCGAGGCGCCGCGCTGATCGTAGTCCCGCGCATGTGTGGCCGGGCATTCGTCGAAGCAGAGCTTCTCGGGCGTCTGATAGAACGGGATGATCGGCGCCGGCTTGTTGATCATGGACGAGTGGGAGGCGATCGAGAGCGGCGTGTACGGCCTGGTCGGAGTCTGCGATTGATCCGGACGATCGTATTCATCTAACGATTGAAAAGCCATGGTTACTGGACCAGAACGATCCTCAATGATGATCGGCACCGACGGCTTGAGCGAAACAATGGAGCCACGCGGCGCCACTGTGCCGGCCGTGGGTGCCGCGGAAACCTTTGCAATGGGTCTATGTACAGTGGTGGTGGTGCTGGTGGTGGTGCCCGAACTGTGGCTGGGTGCATCGACAAAGGCCAGGGGCACATTGTCGCGCAGCTCCTGCGGTTCCGGCGTGCGTATGGGGGATTGGGTGGGCAGCACGGTCCAATTGCGCTGGTACTTGGGTATGGCATCGGCCTTGTGCAGACCGGACTGTACGGCTTTGTGGCCCTTGAGATGACTGAGCGGGGATGGTGGCGGAAAGAGTATTTCCGAGTGTTCAAGCTCCTCGGCGCACTCGTCGATCAGCTCGTGCGCATCGATTTTCGAGTGGCCGGTGGCGGTTGCGGTTGCGATGGCGGTGGCGGTGCTAGTGATGCTGCTAGTGAGGCTGCTGTTCGGTTGGAAGCTCTGCCTGCTGGCTTGGACTGTGGAAGAGGAGTTAGAGGAAGCAGTCGCTGCAGTGGATGATGCGGTAAGAAGCTGAGAGCTGAGATTGGACGTTGCATTGGGATCGGAGTTAGTTGCAGTGTAGTGTGAAGGTGTCTGTGTCAACTGTTGCGGTGCCTGCTGCTGCTGCTGCAGCTCCTCCTCCTTCTTGTGATAGAAATCCAGACGCTTCTGATTGCGCTGTTGCGCCTTCTGATACTTCTGATACTCCAGATCCGTCTGCGAGATGATGGAGGCACGCGGTGTGTTGCTAACGGTGCCAGCGTTGCTGGAGGAGAGCGGCTCCCGGGACGGCTGGAACGCCTGCATTGCAGCAAAGGCTGAGGATTTGCGACGCTGCTGCGGATCGGTTTGGTAGTACTGCACCGACTCCGGTGGCTGCGGCTTGATTCCCAGCTCCTCCTCATGATCGAGTACCTGAAATTCACGTTTCTTGAGCTCCGCCTGCTTCTGCTGCTCCTCGGAGCTGCGCATGGCATTCTCCGGATTCAGTGGCGTGTAGCCACGTTCGGGTGCAGTGACCAGAGCATCGGCCATGGTCAGATGCTCCTTGGGAGTGGGCAGATCAATCAGGTGTATGGGCACATCGCGATCGAAGTGTCCCTCGAAGGGACGCTCCGGGGCGGTGGTCAGGGCGCTGACGAACGGGCTCTTGGGACGGTAATCTTCGCGCAGGTAGGGTTTCATGTCCATGGGTGGCGGCATATAGGGCTCGGTTTCCTCGGGCAGCGGCACATCCTCGCCGGAGGCGGGTGCAAAGCGCACTGCGAACTCGGGCGCGGTTGCCATGGCCTGGCAGAGGCGGGTGCCGCGTGGCGGAGACTCCCGGAGAAAGTCGGATGCGGGAGCGGGAGCGGGTGCGGCTGCTGGCGGAGGAGCAGGAGCAGGGGCAGGAGCGGGAGCAACAGGCGCCACTGCCTGCCGAGCTGCCTCCGCCTCCGCCTGCTGCTCGAAGTCGTCACCGCAGGGCTTGGGAAATGGACACTCGATCAGGTGGAAGGGCACATCCGGCGCTGTGGTGAGCACACGAATCATGGGATTGATCCACTCCTTGGGCATGGGATTGGGTATCTTGGACGGTGCGGGACGCTGACGCACTGGCGCAATCTCGATCTTGATTTCGGGCGTGGCCTGAAACATGCGCTCGCTCTCCAAGATCTGGCAACGCTGCTCGATCACAAGACCCTCGGCCGCGTCAGCCTCCTCCGCCTCCGTCCAGGCTGTCGACTCGGGTATGCTGTCCAGCTCCTTGATCTCGGGCTCGTCGTTGAACACCACATGGCGTGCGGGCGGAGCAGCGGGGAGAGGAGCGGGTGCCGGCACGGGACTGGGTGTCACCTCCCTTACCATATCGATGAGCTTGTACGTGCTCAGCGGTGCAGCCAGCGTGTCCACGCACTCCTGTGCACTGCGTCGCCCTGAGGGATAGTCCAATCCCTGATAGTCCACCTGGTAATCCTGCTGGTAGTCCAGCTCCGAGCCGGACTGCTCGTAGGCCTGCTGCAGCTGTGCCGCATACATGCGTTGATACTCCTCCGACGTGGTCGTCGTCGTGGTCGAGGTGGAGGTGTAGCTATCCGAGCTGGACTCCTGCTGCTCCGGCTGCGACTGCGGCTGGGCCGCGCTCAGCTGCGGTGCCGAGTAGCTCTGCCACTGCGGTGCAGCCGGCTGCGTCTCCGGCTGTCGTTGCGGCTGCGGATCGAGCCTGGACGTGGCGCTGCCCGGCGGCAGTGGCGGCACCTCCTGCACCGGATTGGCCACCACCACGTGCTGCGTCTCGGGCGGCGCTATATACAGCGGTGCCGCAGTGGGCGCCGTGTGGCCCTCGTCCTGTGGCGGCGGCCACGAGAAGCTCGTGCCGTGCGAGCGACGCGTTGCGGCCAGAGCCACCTCCACGTCCACCTCGTAGCATTCCTCCTCGTACTCGGGCTGCAGCTCGGACGGCTGCTCCACGCCTGCACGAGTTGAGGTAGTTGTCGTGGTTGTTGTCGTGGTTGTAGTAGTTGTTAGTTTGTTTAGGGGTCGCAACAATGGCGGGGTGGGGGGTTAAGAGGCGTGGCAAGGCGCGGCAGAATGGGGAGGGGGCGGGCAAAAATAAGAGCAGAAAGAAATAAAATGCAAACGCTTTTGTTAGTCTGCGATTTGGCACTGTGCGGCGCGGCGGCGTAATGAAGGCGTGGCTAGGTGGGCGTGAGCGGAGCGTAGCGCAAAGAGCGAGCGTGAGGCAGGAGGCAAGAGGCGAGTAACAACAACAAGAGGAAGCAGAGTAAACTAACTACGGAGGGGGAACGGCTTGTCCAACTCCTCGCGGTGTACTACGGCAGTAACAACAGAACCAGACTACGTTAGTGTGGGGTATATAGAGTGTGAGTGTGTGTGTGTATGCGTGTGTATGTGGGGTGTGTGCCAGTGTGAGTGTCAACTGTCAACTGCAACTGGACCGAGAGCTGCTCGGACTTAAATCGTAATTATATAAGACTGTATAACAGTTGTATAACATTGCATAACACTGTATACCAGTTTATAACCCTGTATAACAGTTTATAACACTTAATAACAGTTTATAACACCATATAACAGTTTTTAAAAATTTTTAACAGTGTATAACAGCTTATAAAAGTATAACAGTTAATAATAGTGTATAAAATGTATAACAGTGTATACTATATTGTAAAATATTATATTAAATTTTAATATTTATTAAATTATTTTTTTTACCATACACAGCAATTTATTTAAATTTATTTAAATGGCGAAACGCAGCGAGAACGCGGCGTATGCGTTACGTATACGCAATGTTGCACAGCAAATGTATCTGTAACAATTTGTTGGCGCGTAAAAACATAAACAAAAGCTCACTTGCAGTACACGGCACGCAAGAGTGGGGGCAGTACGTATGTGTAGGTAGGGGGCGGGAGGGCGTGGCGTGTATTAAAAATAAATAGCATAGATGGGACTCAATTGCAGAACGTTTTATGCGGCGAATAAATTTTTCATTTCTTGTTTTCATGGCGCAACAATAAACAGAGGGGGAGGGGGGAGCTGGGAGCGTGTGTGTGTGTGTGTGTATGCCTGCTAGACACGCATGTCTCTGTGTGTGTGCTTCGTGTTCGCATTTACTTCCATTTTTTATGGCCGCCCGCGTCTGGCGAACAGGCCAAAATGGCGACGACAGGTAGTCATTGCTTTTTATTATGCATAATTTCATATTGCCAGTAATTCTGCAGAAATTGAAAATGGCAGCACAACACACACTGCCACACACACACACACCAATGAGTATGTGTGCAAGACAAAAGACAATTTGTTGTCAGGAAAAAAGAAAAGAGCAAAAAAAAGAAAAACTTGTCGTGAATTTTGCGTCATTTCAAGTACGAAAAGTTTCCTAGCAAAATAAAGACAGTGAGAGACAGAAAGAGAGGGCAGTTTCTGCCACCCGCATAAGGCGCAAGGCATGCAAAAGACAGAGATAGAGCGATACATATATGTCTTCATATAGTTGGCTGTATATCAACTCGATTAGGCTGAAGCGTTTAGCGCGAGCAAAGACAAGACAAATAGCGATTTATAGAGAGAGATATATGTAGAATATATGTAGAGAAAAGTTAAGCCACGCTCGAATTGATACGGCACACGAGAGTGCAATTTATTGGGCAATCATTGAAGAATATATATATAGATATAGATAATTTGATATGTTAATGCCAAAACACGGGGGGGTTAGCTTTATAGTTTAGATATACACTATGTATAACGTTGCTCGTTTATCTCAAAAATGTATTTCCAAAAATGTCACCAGCTTTGCACGCTTGCGCTTTATGTGTGTGTGGGTGCGGTGGGTGAGATGGGTGGGCGTGGCGTGTACTAATATTGGGCATATTGGTAGCCATAACCTAAAAGTAGCCGGAAAGAAGAGAAGAAACCAAAAAGAAATGTTGATCAAATTTTGAAGAAGGAGATGGAGTCGGAGTTGGAGTGCATGAGTGTATAGGGAACCAACTAAGTAAGCTGCCTCGACAAATGGACGAGCGCTGCCACAATAGTTTTAGCTACAAAATGCGTGCAATAAATCACTAAGGCGGCCCCGGGCCCACCCTCTCTGGCGCCGACTCCGCTCCTGTCTGTGAAGGAATTCAAGGCATTTGATGTATGGACGCCAAGCATGCGTTCAATCTGACAAACACGGGCGGAGTGAGAGCGCGCCGAGAGGACCAGGCCAAGTTTAAGAAAGTGTGAGAGAGGGAGAGGGGCAGAGTGTCAGAGAGAGAGGGGCAGCGGGGGCGCACAGGATGTCAGCCTGTTTGGATAATAATGACTCGTAATTTATCTGCCTTCGTTTACATTGTTGTGCGTCTGCCTGCCTCTTAGCATGTGGCTGTGTGTGAGTGTGTGTGTGCGATTGTGCCTGTGTGAGCTTTTGTGTGCCTGCGAGTCTGTGTGTGTGCGTGAGTGCGGCCTGTGCGTGCGTGTCGCTATGTGTGTAATACAAACATTTGTTTGCCCGCACATTTTTTGTGCCCGCTCTCGCTCAACTTTGCTTTTTCCCCACTCGGATTTGTTTTTATGTGACGAGGTGGCTTTGGCGCGCTTTTGTTCGCAAATTCCCGCTAAAAACCTCCCAAAAAAAAGCCAACTAAAAATCCTCTAAGCCTCCCCACAAACCCGCAATCCCTGATGGCTGCGGTTGTGCGTGATTCCGGCTTTGATTAGGAGATTGATTTTGATTCCTGCGCACAGCCTGAGCAGCTGCGACTGATTAATAGGGGTGTATTAAGAGTGGGACAGCGGGAGGGTTAACTGGTAACAGGCTTGGTAATAATTGCATTTTTAACTGCAGTTACAGCACAAAAAATTGGCTCATAAATCGCATTGTTACAGGGTCTACGCGACGTTTTTGCTACGTTCCGCTCTGCTTTTTTACTTTTTGGGGGGCGCCATATTTGCTGTTAATTCATTTCCATTATGACAGCCAACAACAGTGCCCAGTGCGCGTAATTGATATACAAACACACACACACTCATACACACAGACATACGCATACATATATTGTCATGTACAAATACGTGTACACAGAACATAAAGAAAAATGCCTGAAAACGCGAGGCCAGCGCCGGCGACTTGTAGCAATGGCAGCACAGTGGCTGCTAAAAGTGTGTGTGCCTTGTTGTGCAAGTTTTCAACAGTTATATTTATGCTACAATTCTGTATAGTTTCAGCTGGCTAGCTGGCCATTATACAGTGCACTTTGCCAGTCTGCCCACACTTTCAATTCGAATTTTGATTTAATTTTGTAAAAGCCAGAAAGCTTCTGCACATATAAAAAGATTTGTTGCAGGTAAAATATTAGAAAATTTAAGACTTTTAGCTAACTTTGTGGTTGATTATGTCAGTGCTGTTCAGAAGTAAAGCAACACTTTAATTGTGGCTACATTTAAGACCATAAAATAAAGCAAATGATTGATAGACACAAAATCAAATTAAATTTTGTATTTATCCCTCTAGGCGCATTTACTGCCCGCACTCAGTGTGCTGCCGGCACATATATATTTGCCGTGCATTTAAAGTGCTGTGCAAGGCAGAAGAAGCAGGGAGCGGGGGGAGATAGAGCGAGGCAGGTGCGGCGACCGCAGGCGGCGATTGCAACGTGGCAACGCGGCAGCTTCGCCTTCGCAGCGAATACATTTTATATCATTTATTTTACTTGCACATATGTGTATGTGTGCGTGAGTGTGTGTGCCTGTGTGCGTGTGTGTATTTTTGTATGAATTGTATCGTTTCGTTTCGCTGCATTACGTATACGTAACGTGGCACTGCGCTCTGCGTTTGGCTGAGTTTGCTTGGGTTTGGTTACGGTTTTCGGTTTGGCTTTCAATCTGCCGGAAGCGTGCAGCATTGCCAACTGCAATGGCAACGGCAATGGCAACGGCAACGGCAACGGCAACGGCAACTGCAATCGCCATCGCCATAGCCATTGCAATCGCAATCACATTGGCATTGAAAATGTTATGCACTTCCCCTTTCAGCCTCTCTTCTCTCAGCGAACTGCTAACAAGGCCTGCAACTACAATTCGCTTGTCCTGCTGCCGCCGCTGTCGGTTTTAATTTCACGTCTGCCCGCATTAAGGCCTTAACTTATTTAAAATTCTGCTGCTGCGCTGCTACTGCGCTGCTGCTGCTCTGCTGCTGCTGCTGCCTATCGCCAATTGGGCTTGTCAACGCATGTTGTAATTTTTTATAGGCTTGCAGAGGGCAATCATTTTATTCGACTATCAAATGAGACGAAACGAGCGGAATAACCCATTATAACTATGCATATAGCTTATATATTCCTGTACAGCTTGAACAGCGAACTATCTACAGCTTGTTGTGTCTATCAGTTTGTCCAGAAGTCAAGAAAATCTCTCAGTTTTACGCTCTACAAGCCTTGCTAGCTATCAGCACGATATATCGCAAATACTATCGGCTTAACGCAGCCATCTTGCAAGCTACCACAACCAAACTCGGCACACTCTTAAATTGTTTAATTTTGCGCTCTCATTTCAAATTTCAACAAAATCGGTTTACTAGAAATAGCCGTAGCAACACTCTCGCGATCTTTACAGGGTAAGCAACTATCGGCATGCCGAAGCAAAGCACACTCTCGCTTGATATTTATTTTTTTTTTGCATTCTGCCACAGTTGTGGCTGTTGCTGTTGTTGTTGTGTTATTAACTCGATTAAATGACTTGCAGCATATGGCAACAGTTGCAGTTGTCTCTGTCAGTTGTTGTTGTTGTCGCTGTGTGTGTGTGTGTGTTGGTGTGGGGGCGGTAGCAACCTTAAAGCAACAACTATGTAGTGTAGTGTAACTCGAATCGAACTGAGCAGCGCAAATTGGTTAAAGTTTAACTACGCGCGTTGCTGCGGGCTGAGGCAGTTGCAACATGTTCTCGAACTCTTCTTCTTCTTCTCGTTACCTCGATTGTAGCTACTGCTATAGTTGTTGTTGTTGTTGTCATAGGAGCTATAGTTGCTGTTGCTGTTGTAGGAGGGGTATGAGTTTCTATACTGCTGCTTGAGCTGCTGCTGCTGTTGCTGCTGCTGCAATTGTTGCTTGTGTTGCTGGTACTGTTGCTGCAACTGCTGGTGTTGTCTGTTGAAGCTATTGTATCTTTGCACATTGCGACCTGAACATATACACATATACATGGACACAGAGATATATATATACAGCAGATTCAAGGATTGAGATTAGTTGAGTTGAGCAAGCGGCAATTTTGGACGGGAAGTTCGGGACGTGGGAAAATCCGGGGAAAATTCGGGTTAGTTTCTAGTTTCCCATTTCGGTTTTGGTTTCGAAATTATTTGCGCATTTATTAGCATTATAGAAAAAAAAACTCATCATCGTTTAACTTAACAACAGATCAAGTATATATACATATAGATATATATTCGGTTTAATACTAGAGTTGCTTGTGGCGAGGTGGGGCGGGGTGTAAGAGATTGTGGGAGGGAGAGAGAGAGAGAAAAACAACGAACGACAGGCTAAACTTGCGGAATATCACGCCAATCTGTTTGTATCTTGTATCTTGTATCTTTCATCTGTATCTAAACCCATTCACCTTCTGACAGATACTCATCGTCAGCCATCGTCTTACCTTGTTGACCCACGTTGGAGCGTGGCAGCGTGGCGTAGGCGTTGCCAGCGGGGCGTGGCGACTGCTGCTGCTGCTGCTGCGGAGGATACGAGACCGCTGCCGGCACCGGCGACTTGGGCGATGCAGCCGGTGGCTGCGAGGCGCCGTAGGGACGCGCATAGCCCTGGTTGACCTGCGTGGAGGGAGAGAGAAAGTGTGGACTTAGATAAGGTTCACTGCGAGAGAGGGCTGGGGACAGGATCAACAGTTAACAATGCAAACAAATTGTAAAAGAGGGGGGCGGGGCGGCGAGTGGGCGGCGGCAACGTGCAGCATGCGGCCTACTTACCCGATAGCTGGCACCGGCGCCTTTGCCGGGCGGCAGCACGCTGCGTATCACGTTTCCGGTCAGCGTGACGTACTCGAATGGCGGATCCGAGGATGTCTGCGCCGACGGAAGGGGATACGCAGTGGCGCCGGCATCGCCAATGTTGCTGACAGGCATGTTGTTGCTGATGTTGCTGCTGTTGTAGTTTTTGTTAATCTGACCGTAAATGGCCGCTGATTGCTCATCCGCCACGTTGGCTGACATGGTTTCAGACTGAGCTGAGTTAACTGTTGCTGCTGTTGCTGCTGCTGCTGGTGCTGTTGCTGGTGCTGTTGCTGCTGCTGTTTGCTGCGCCTGATGCGAGTTAAATTTCAATTGATTAGCAAGTGTTGCCGTCAGCGCTGCCACATGCGGCTGCAGTTGCACAGTGCTGGTTGTTGTTGCGAAAGGCTTCGCCGTGTTGTTGTGTCTGTTTGTTGTGTGCGGGATTGTGTTGCTGTTGTTGCTGTTGCTGCTGTTGCTCGTGTTGCCCGTGTTGCCCGTGTTGCTGTGCTGCAGCTTGCTGGAGAACTGTTTCAGCAGTTGATTATACGCATTATGGTTCTTGTTCTGCGTGTTCATGTCGTTCTCCTTCTGCACTGGCGGCAATGGCGGCGGCGGTGGCGGTGCTGCTGCTGCTGCTGCTGCTGCTGTCGCTACTGTTGCCGTCGTTGCATAATTATCAAGCTGACTGTGGGCCACGCCCACATCGAGTGAGTTGCACGAGCCAGAGGCCTGTCGCGAGTGCAGCGGCGATTGTTGGTCCGAGTGCTGGTCCAGCGACAATGTGGACGCACTCGATGCGACCAGGCTGGGACTGAGAGCAGCGCTGCCGCCCACACCCGAGGAGCTGGTGCAAGAGGTATGCGACGAGCCACTGGATATGGAGGAGAGGCTGCTGTGGGTGCGCGTGTGTTTGCTGCCCGCGTCAGTTGCCTGTTGCAGTTGCTGTTGTTGCTGCTGTTGCAGCGGTGGTGGCAGCAGCAGCAGCGGCTCCTCCGTTTCGTATTGCAACAGTTGTGTGGGCGATGGCGGTGGCGGCAGGGGCAGCTCGCTGGGGCAGGTCTCGGGCGCTGGCAGTGGAGCCGGCTCGGGCTCGAGCTCGGACTAATGTGTTAATACGCAGGCATGTTAAGCGGGGCGGAGCGAGGCGGGGGCAGGGCGAACGTCACACACAGAACAGGCAGGCATGTAAATTGATGCACAGTTAATAAAGTCAGTTAATTAAAATGCAGAGCGAACGTGGCAAGTGTGCAGTGGTGTGTGTGCGTGTGTGTGTGAGGCTTTAAAATCGTTTCCCTCTTCAACTGCAGCTGCAAAGTGGCAAACGTGGCGTATGCGCGATGCACTAAAAATAGCTAATAGGTCAAGGTCAATGCAGCAGCTGGCAAGCTGACCCTTTTCCCTCTGCCGCACTACCTACTATACCGTCTACTATATATAATATATTTATATCCTTAACCAGTTGGGTAATTAAATCCAAAAGGGGGCACCCAGCGTTTTTTTCACGCGTTATGCAACACTTGACTGCGCTTTTCGCATCCAACAAAAACGACACGTTGAAATCCCGCGAAAATTCGCTTCCAGGCGGATGGCGACTTTTCCTAACTGTCTTTCGATTTGCTTGCGATTTTCGATATTTTAGGAATTTTTGAACTGCAATTTTCGATTTCGATTACGATTCTGGCCCGGCGCGCTGTTGCTGTGCGTGCCGCGACGACGCACAGCGACGACTCGTCTGAAGTCTGAAGCGAACTGAAGCGAAAAAAGGCGAGCGAAATTTCTGGCCAAATCTCTCCCCCTATGCCCTCTTCCCTTTTCATTTCCCTCCTCCCATTGCCTGCTGCAGCTGTGGGTTTTTTTATAGCCGCAACGCAGCAGAGAGTTAAAAAAACCATCGCATCGCTTGGCCCCTTCGGTATATTTAGCATTTAGCCATTTGGCTGTTTAGCCATTTAGCCGTTTTCAGCTGCCACATTGCACATTGCACAGCTATGCGCTGGCAGCAGCCAAAAAACGAGAGACAAAAACAAAACTGAAAGACGGCAATTGCAACCACGCGACAATCCCACAACAGCAACAACTGCGAAATACTCAAGCAGAACCCCAGCATATTCGACATTACTTTAGCCTTTATTTACTTGTCTTGCTTTAAATAGAACACTTGTGTCTGGTGGGTGCGATTTGCTTAGTTCCAATTGCAGTTGAGCAGCGCGTTGTTGTTGCTGTTGTATTAGCAATTGTTGCTGCTGCTGTTGTGCTTTTCTCTTATTTTTCTTGACTAATCTAGTTGCAATTCAATAGACTCAGTTTTTGCTATAGAAAAGCCCAAGGCAAATTTAACACTATGCTACATGCCAATTGAAACTCAATGAAGTTTGGCAACAATGTCAAGTTACTGAAGCATCAAATTGATTAATTCAATTTCGGATTTTATAAAGTTCCTAAATATTTATCTGGCTATCAAAAATCCCTCTCCCTTTATTTTTAAGCTACTGAAGTTTGGCAACATCTGATGTTACTAGCGCATCAATGAAATTTGGCAACTATGTATAGATTTCGTATGTCATAAAATTCTCAAATATTTTCCTAGCCACAAAAACTGCCATAAGTAGCTGAAGCCATCACACTTCGCACTGTAACCAACTGTAAACACAAGCTGCATAACGGTAATAATAATTGCATGCACTGAAAGAAACAACAAGCGTAACCAGATACACACACACACATACATACCGACACACAAATGCATAAACTGCGCCACGCTGTCGCTTTTATCGCTTTTGGCCACAGCAAAACGAAGAAAAATGAAGCAAAAGTAAACGAAAATGTAAAAGAAAAACAAAGGGGCGAGCAAAGAAAAACTCGGAAAAACTCAGCGTCGCTTGCAATGTAAACTTGCATGAGCATGTTGTTTAAAGTTCGGTTCGTTCCTTTGTTTTTCCCTACCATATTTTTGCCAACTTTGCCCCCGTCCCCCGCGTCAAGCTGATTTCTTGAATTTTTGCATATGCCGGAATGGAATGGATCTTAGATCTCGACGTCTTCTTCTTCATTTTGCTTCGCCTGCAGGCGAAGTGCTGCCATCAAATTTATGCAAACATTTTGCTAGCAATATGATAAAATTGATTGTAAAAACAAGAACAGGGGCGGGGGGTGTGTTGAGCGGTAAAGCAGCGGCAAAGCGGACAAGGCAGACGAAGCGATTTCAGGTGCAGCTTGAGCTCGTTGCATTTGTGTGTACGTGTGTGCCAGGTGTGTGTACATGTGTGCATGTCTCACAAGATTGTTCTAGCACATGCGGACAGTGTAAAGGGGGCCGAAGGGGCGTGACTTACCGGTGCCGGAGTGGGCGTGGAGGAGTTGCCGTTGGCGTAGCCATTGCTGCCGTAGCCGTGCGAGTTCAAGGCCGACGAGATGGTGTTGGCGCTCAGCTTGGTGTTGCTGCAAGAGAGAGTGCGAGAGAGAAAGAGAGAGTGAGTGAAAAAGTGTGAGAGAGAGAGATAAAGTGTGGCAAAATGTGGAACATGTTGATTAAACGTTGCCCTTTTAATTAAGTGCGATTTGCTCACTTGGCCAAAAACTCAAACAAATCGCAAACCAAATTGGCCTGGCATTTTTGCCCCAACCACAACTAGTCGCATAGCTATATATATACATATGGATGCCATATATATTTATTCTTCCCTCTCCCCTCCCTCCCATCGGTGTGTGTGCTCTCGCTGCCTGCAATTGCATTTAATAAAAATTTGCCTGGCCTGACACGTCAGCAATCAGTTGTCAGTTTGCCTGTCCGCGGCAGCCATGCAAAAAGTGTCATTCAATCGGGTACAGACCAGGCAAATAATACCCTGCCATCCCGCCTCTTTCCCTCCCTGCCTGGCTGCCAGTTCGCCCCACCAAATTTTGGCTGCCGTTGTTGGCTTCGTCGCGGCAAAATGTCAAACGTGTTTTGGCATACGCAAAAATCTGCTTTTATTTATATTGCATTTTCGCATGCAGCCCCGCATTCATATTCAGATTCATTCATATTCACGCATTCGCATTCATATTCATATTTCTCGGCCCGACCAATTGAGCTTATAATGGCTGCCAAAAAATCACAGCGAAAAATATGCTTGATTTTTCTGACAGATTACAGGGTATTGCAACTTACGGCTTAATGGGCACAGGCACGTATCCCTCGGTGCCGGCTGGAGGATGCTGCAGAGCAGCCTGCTTGGCATGGATGTCGCAGTACAACTTGTTGTTGAAGTTGTAGTAGCCCTGGTTCTTCAGCGAGGTGCCGCAGGTGGCGCACTTGAAGCACTCCACGTGCAGGTTCTTGTCCTTGATGCGCACGAACACGCCGCTGCAGGGCAGGAGTGAGAGAGGAATCGAAAATATGTATAAATTAATCGAAGTTCACTTTATAATTGCATGAAATGTTAGTAGGGAAACTGAATTTATGCGTATCGAGGATAATGATTGACAATCGATAGACGACTATGTATATTAATAGTAATCGATAATGATAAAATGACATGAATGATGAAATTTAGATATTTATCTATTAAGTAGAGCTGGAAAATGATCGATGCTTCAAAGATCACTTCAGCGCTTTCCAACACTTATAACTTTGTCAAAAAATACTAGTTGATTGTGTGAGTTGTATCGATATTTTACCAATTATTTTCCAGCTCTACTGTTATTGAAATTGATTTAAAAAAAATAAAACGCAAATTGGAGTTATCGATAACAAATTAAATTTTCGTTTATGCAGCTGCACGTATACTTAAAGCACGCACTGTTAGTCAGTTATTCGAAAAGATAAAATGAAATAAATTGTAATTTTAAATTGGGTAAATCGGCTAGGGGTTCGGGGGGTCGATAATGAATTATCGAATTAAGCTCATGAGTCGTCAATGGCAGCCAATTAAATTGGCATACAAATTAATACAAATGTCCACGGCGATGATGACGATGATGATGTTCCAACCGGAGCACGGTTGCTCGCTCTCAGCCCCGCTCCCTGCTGCTCGCTCCCTCTCCCGCAGCTGACTGCAGTCGCAGGTGTTGCAGGCGTTGCAGGCGGCGGCTGTATCTGCCCCATAATACGCATTGCATAAATTTCAACAATTGACTTCGGCATAAAAGCAAATTAAAATGCGACAGACAGTGGGGCAGGCAGACGGGCAGCCAGGGAAACGGGCAGCCAGGGCGACCGGGAGAGAGCAGTCGCATTGGAAAATATCATTGGAACATGGAACAAATCCTTACACAATGCCCACGCCGCACAATTGACATGCCGGATGTCCGCTGGCGGACAATGGATGCGCCCCCGCATCGGCCTGCGCCCCCTCGCTGGCCAGGGCCGCCGCCATTTCCGCCTTGTAGCCGGGCGCCTGCAGCGCGGGGCAAATGGGCATCACAATGCAGCGCGGATCGGCTGGCTGCTCCTGCTCCTCCTGCTGGGGCTTGGCAACAGGCAGACTGGGCCTGTGCGTGGCCGACGGCGCCAATGTATTCTGCTGCAAATTGGTGCCGATACGCGCGTCCTGCCGTGCCTCCTGCAGGCTGGGCTGGCTGTGCGGCAGCGGCGTGCGTCGCTCGTTGCCGCCGATGGCATGACTCTGCGTCCAGTAGAAATTGGCCGGGCTGTGCGGCTCTGGCGGGGGCAGGCACAAGATGGTTCAATCAGTTTATGCGTGGCCTTTGACAGGTGCACTGTTTGTGTGTCTGTGTGTGTGTGTGTGGCCCTGGACGACGACAGTCCTCTTCTATTTCTAATCCTCCCCCACGCCCCACACGACACGCTGCGAAACAAAGAAGCAACTCGGGGCAACATGTGGCATTGCTTGCGGAGCTGCCCCAGCTATTACGCTGCTCTAGACATAGATTGCCTCGCTAGCTGCTCGCAGATTTCGCTCAGTGTAGCCCTCACACTGTGCCTAAGCCCAAAAGTTTCCCCATGAAATTAGTTACAGTGACGCGCTCACACAAATGTTATGTATGCAAATGTTACTGTTAACAGTTAATGCTGATGCTAATGTCGCTGTTAACTGCTAATGTTACTGTTAGTGTTACTGTTATTGGGTTTGTAGCTGTGGTTGTTGTTGCTGTTGCTGCTGTTGTTGTTGCTGCGCACTTACGTAATGAGGCGTTCGCACTCGGTGCAAATGTTCTGGCCAGTTGGCAGTCCGCCGGTGCTGGGCGGCTTGGGCGTATTGATGGGCGCGCTGACGTGGCGAGTGGCGCTGTTGTTGACTGACTGTTGTTGTTGTTGTTGTGGGTAGTGTTGGTGTTGGTGTTGGTGCTGATGTTGGTGTTGCTGCTGCTGCTGGTAGTGCTGCTGCTGCTGCTGCTGCTGATGCTGCTGTTGTTGATGGTATTGTTGCTGTGGTGCATCATGCTCGTAGTTGTTGTTGTTGCTGAATGCTGTGTGTGATGAGCGGCCATTTTGTTTTGGTGTTCATTGTTGTTGTTGTGATTGAAATAGAGTTTGAAACACAAACATGAGTTATACACAAAGAGAGACAGAGAGAGGGCGAGACAGGGAGCAGGAGCTAGATAGGATTGCAGGCGTAAATCCTTTAGTAAACAAATCGAAATAACACTTTACGCGCGGCGTGTGCCAACACTCTACACAGAAACATGAAAATGAAAACATTTTGTAATGGAATTTGTGAAAAAATGTATGATCAATTTTCGTTTTTGTTTGATTTGTTTAGAAGTTTGTCTTGAGATAGAGAAACCGAAAGTCGATTTCTTAGTGTAAATGAGAAACGAAAACAAACAGACAAAAATAATATTAAAGAAATTACATACAAAAAATAAAATGGGGAAAAACAAGCGTTTGTTAAGGGCAGCCCCCTAACCCCACGCTCGTTTCAAGGTCTCCGGCGTGTGTTTTTAAAAAAAGCACGCTCTATAAATAAATAAAGACAAAGCTGGCACGTTGGCTGCCTGCCGCTGCGTATACGTAATATTACAGAACACCCTGCCTAAGGCTAACGCTAATCGGTCAAGGAGGTGTCGCTAAGAAAAGGATTGACGCCGTCGTTGAGTATGAGGAGCAGGCGGGCCAGCTCGTAGTTGGCCGTTGGTTGGTTACCTGGAGTGGACTGGCCGGTCTCCTCCTCGCGCAGGAACTTCAGCACCTCGGAGCGGTCGGCCTGGTATTCCTTTTCGTTCTTCTTGAAGTTGACGCTGCAGTGAGAGAGAGAGAGGGAAAGAGAGAGAGTGAGTAAGAGTGGTTGTGAGATTGGGTAACACAGCTTGCGTTTTTCGTTGCCTACTTTTAGTTGCCGTCGCACAAAGCGCGCGGCGCGCAAAAGTATGCTGCGGAAAAAATGAGTGCGGCAAACATTGTTGCGCATACGCCACGTTGGCTCGGACAGCAAAAGATCCCCCTAAAGAAATTAAGTGCAAACAGCGTGCAAGTCCCACGCGTGCGTTTGTGAAAAAGCACTTGAGCGGGGTGTGAAGCGGGGAGGGGGCGTGGCAGAGCAGCTGCCTCGCAGCTTGATATCATTTGCCGGAATTGCACTCAGCTTTGGGCGCGCTTAGACGCCGCTGCGGTCGTTCGTGCGGTGGCTGCAAGCGCGACTTGCCGTTTGTTTTGCAGAAAAACGCAGGGAGGGAGGAAGAGCGGGAAATAAAAGGGAGCGAAGAGGTAAGAAGAGAAGCTAAAAGAAACAGTGGCAAAACAAATTTTAAAGCAAAAGTTTTGTGGCATTCGCCTGTCACGGGCGGCGGCACAGTGTGCCAGACAGTTGTTGTTATACTGCAAAAAAATGCGCACAATGGGGTATGATGAACTACTCAGGCAGTTGGCCAAACGCTTTGCCTAGGCGTAGCCTTAGCAAGGGCAGCAAACAGGGCGAGCAAAGCGCGCTTTGTCAGCTGCTGCTGCTGCTGATGCTTTTTGCTGCCACTTTTTCACTTTGCACAGGGAAAAACTGTAGAAAGCGGAGCTAGGGAGGGGATAGTCCAACTGTAACTTACCCGAGCACACCGCCAGCGAGCACCTCCGCCTGGGCGGAAAGTGTTTCCGCAATGGACTCCTCGCTGTAAATGCCAACCGGGCTATTGTATTGTTTATTGACGATGCTCTTCACGCCGCCATCGCCGCCGCCGCCATTGGCCTGTCAAACAGAGATAGATAAAATAGATAAATAAAGATATGAATAAAGCAGAGAGGTAAAACGGCAAATGGGATGCTGCGTAGGTTGTGCATAAAATCAATTTGGCTGCGGCTCGGGGGAAGGCAGGTTTGCTCTGCCTGTCGCATTATTATTACACAAATTCATAACAATAAAATGTAAGCAAATGTAGGCAAATGTATGCATATCACACACAGACACTGATATTATTATGCATGGCACACATGTCCTTCTCTGTGTGTGTGTGTGTGTGTGTGTGTGTGTATGTGTGTGTGTGTGTGTGTGTGTGTGTGTGTGTATGTGTGTGTGTGTATGTGTGTGTGTGTGTGTGTATGTGTGTGTATGTGAGCCCTTTGCACATTAATTCTTGCCGGCAAATAATCCCAGCACTCATATTCATTACTCATTCTGACACTTTTCAAAACTATGCACAAACAGTGAGACAAGCAGAGACAGACAGACAGACAGAGAGAGAGCGAGAGAGAGAGAGAGAGAGACAGGCAGGCAGGAGTGAGTGAGTGAAATAGATAAACAGACAGACAAACCGACATCGTATAAATGCAAATGTTGTCAACTCTCATAGAAAACAGACAAGTTTCTCGGGTATTTCCCCATTCCACGCGCAGCTACTTTGCCAGCCGCAAATGAAATGAATGAATACGAGCGGCCACAGGCAACACGACGAGGCAGCAGGACGAGGCAGGGCGGTTTTCCCTGCGGAGCAACTATCAACATCATTGGTCATCAGCACGTCAGTTGGCCCGAAAAACATTTTAAGTTGCGCCTTAACCCGAGCCAAGTTTATGAAGTTTATGAATTTTACAAATGATGCCTCTGCGTGGCACACACGGCGTATGAGTGTGTTTTTGGTGAACTTACAAATGGACGCGCCGAGTTGTTGTAGCCGCAGCCAATGTGCTGGCTATCGGGCTGCTGGTGAGCCAGAGAAGTCTTCGTCACCGTCTGCAAATAGGGTGAGTTCGCCTGGGGCAGATTGCCGGTGGGCGTCACATGCGGACGCCAGGTGGAGCCGCCACTAGAAGAGGAATAAAGATAGATATATATGCCATGGTTGGAGTGTGCTTACGGTCTGGCTGTCCGCACTTACCGCTGCACTGTAATGACAAAATTGTTGCCCGACCGCACCACAACATCCTGCGCATCCTTGTGGCGAAAATTGAAGACATCCACGTCGTTGATCTTGATGACTGCATCGCCAGGCTGCAGGCCAGCCTGCTCCGACAGGCTGCCAGCGTTGACCTGCAATGGCAAAGCGGAAACGGAAACGATGTTACAATGTGTCTCATTCTCTCCATTACTTAGATCTAATCGACTGAGCACAATTGGAAATTGCCAATTGGCAGTTCGTAGTTGGCAATTCAATTTGTTGGCCGCACTCTCGAAGCGTGGCCTAAACCAAACCAAAAGCAAATGAATTTATTATGTGCACTCTCTGCAAGAATTATGAAGCGACCCCAGCGAGATTTTCTCCCAAAAACCAAAGCCAAAGCGCGGCAACTTTTGCAGCTGCCTTTTTTCCGGCTTAGTTTATAGGCCGCCCCTGTGTATCTCTGTGTGTTTGTTTGTTGTTTTCATTTATTTATTTGCTGCGCCAACGCCAACGTCTGCTGGGAAATTGTGCGCGGCGAAAAGCCATAAATTTTCCGACGATTAAAATCGTTAAAGTTCCCCAACACACACAGAGAGAGAGAGACACAGAACGAGGCTGCAATTCGGTTTCGTTTCACTGCTCGAATATGCAATGCAAATATATAAAGGAAATTAAGTTGGTCAGGCCAAGCAGGATGGGTTGAGGGGGAAGAGGGGGTAGGCGGAAACAACATTTGCAACTTGACAGACAAATAAAATACAAATGAAAACTGATGCCAAGACTGCACACAAAATTTGCATAAATTTTCGGCAAGTTCCGAGACGATTTCTAAGTAAGACGGAATTCCTTTTAAATGCCCTGTTATATATCTATTAAATTACCAATTAAAATTGTACTAAATTCCCGATTAAAATTGTATTGAATTTGTATGAAAATTGTATTGAATTTATATTTAAATGATAAGGAAATCCTTCCCAATTGCCTCCGCCTCTTGCAGTCGCTTTAAAGTTCTCCCTTTGCTTTTAAAGTCAAGACAAACTCAGTCGCTCTCACGCTCTCCCACTCCTGCTTTCTCGCTCTCTGCCCCTGCCTCCGTGCCACACACCTGCCAGACCTCAAATTCGTGGCAAATTGTTGCCCTTGTTGCCGCTGCTGCTGCTACTTCTAATCCTGTTGCTGTTGCACTCGGCTCGACGCGCGTCTAGGCTCGACTCGTGCCTCATGCGCCGTGCCACATGCCACACACACACACACAGCGAGGCTCAGGTGTGCGCTGCGGCCCCCAAAATTATACGCGCGTTGCACGTATCCACTTTGGCAAATTGTCTGTTTATCAGGCTGCCAGTCAGTCCCAAAACCCCGCCCCCGCACAGCCTGCTCGGCCTCCTCATCCGCTTAGTCAGTCGATTCTCTCAGTCGAACTCGCGCCTGTCCCCAGTTTGCCGAGCCCCCTTCCCACGCCCTCCCCTATTGGTTGTCGGTTGTCGACTGTGGCCGCTTTATATTTACACAAAACGGCGACGCTTTGCAACAACACACACACACACAGACGACCGCTGCATAAATATTTCATTGCTCGTGCTCGTCGAGCGAGACACCTAAATTTTGTAATATTTACAAAGTTGCTAAAAATGCCGCCCCGCAAAAACCAAAGCCGAAAACCCAGGCACAACCCCAAACCGAACCGGCACAACCCCGAAACCGTACCCCGCTTCTTCCACTATGTCGAACCGTAGCCTGCCCAAAAAACGTAAAAGAATTCAAGTTAAAATCGCGCGTGCTTTTTCCACTTCGTTCCTGTTGACATGTTCATTTTCTTGTTACACGCTGTTGTTGTTGTTGCTGTTGTTGTTGTCAGTGTCGAAAATTGAAATTGGTCGTGCCGTCGAGGTGTTCCAGGCGACAGCGACAAGCGACAGGCGACAAATATAATGCCAGAGAGCCAGAGACAGAATCAAAGTGAGCGCCTTTTTTATTGATTTCGTACAAGTTGCGCGTTGCCCACTAAAGTGCGGCAGGCAGGGTTTACGCGACTATACGTAAGTTTTTGGTATGCACATATTTAGACAACTATTTAGAGCTAATGCATGCCAAATTTCAGCTGAATAAGTTGTATATTAAAAAAGTTACAAGCTTATAAAGCTGAATTTGGATTTCAAACAATGTTTTTAGAGTGAATTTCTAAACATATTTGTAAAAAAATATTTCAGGGAAAATTTTTGAAACTTTTTAATTTGTTACTAAAACAAAAATACTGTTAAAATATGCAAAAAATATTGACAACTTCAGTGCTCAAATTTTACAGGGTATTTTTGGCATGTAAAACTTCTAGTTGGCAGGCAGATTTGTTTTCTATTTGCCAGCAAATTGCATGTCGCTGTGCGAGGGTGTGTGTGTTTGTGTGTGTGTGTGTCTTGCTGTCTGTGTGTGTGGCATTGGGAATATTGACATTTGGACAGTTTTATGAGTACCTGCGATCAACATGAACATCGCCGACACGCCCCAACTAGTCCCCCTTTGCACGCCTGCCTCGCCATGTTTGCTCTATGTCTGCCCCGTGCCGCGTCTGTGTCCCTGTCTCTGTCTGTGTCCGTGTCTCTCTCCCTGTCTGTCTCTGCTGCGGGTCACTGCGGTGCACCAGCCTGTTAGACATTTGTCAGCTTTATAGCAATTGTGGCTGCCCGCCAATTGACAAGGCACAGTCGCATTTGAATGACTTATGAGCGGAGGCAGCAGCGAGATGCGAGTTGTGGCGCATTGTCTCGTTGAGAGTGTCGTGTCTGTGTGTGTGTGTGTGAGCTGGGATAAGCCTCATCTGAATTACCATAAAACTTGGCGTGTTAGTCGCATTAGTTGTTGTCCCAGTGTGACTGCTCCAGTTCCCACAGTCTCCCGTCGAGCTGGAGGCCAGCCAGGAGCAGCGCATTAAAGAAAGGACTGTGGGCGCGTTACATGTGTAGCTCGGGTCGGGTAAATGATGATTTATACGAGAGCAGAGTATGCTCTAACTGTCTCTATCTCTCCCTCTCTCTCTCTGTCTAACCCTATCTAACTGCTTCTACTCCCCAAGCTGTCAGTTTCGCCTGTTTCACTCGCTTGCACTGCCAACTACTAGGCTCCTACTCCCTCTTACCCCACTTTCCACTCTTCGCACTGCCTCTTAAAATATTCCCGCATTATTTCAGCATTTTCTCGTGACACTATATTCGCCATATATATTCGTAAACAAGCTCGCAACTCTTAACTTAATCCCACAACAATTGTCGCTTGTCTGCTGCGAGTTTCCCTTCAATTTGTGGCCAGCTCGAGTGTTGCATTTATATTAGTGGGGGGCAGGGGCATCTCCGATCGACTGATAAATGTATATAGCAAATTAAATTTAATGGGCTGACCAAATGGCTCGTAATCAACTCAACTAAGCAACTCGTAGGCCTGCGGAAGCATTCGAGTGTAGGCAAATTGAATTTCACTCGACTCGACTCGAATTTACGCCCGAATAACAATGCAGTTGCCACGCCCCTGTCGCTGCCCCTGTCCGTGCCCCTGGCTAGCGCCTTTCTCCAGAGACCCAGTTCTGGTTCGAGTGCGAGCAAGTGAGACGCAGCAAAAGCCACAGCAAGTGGCATAAACAATGCTCTCGACACTCGAGCTCGAGCAGCACGCACATTTTGCAGCCGGAGTAAACCACACAAACTCCCCCCTCACTCTCTCTTTCGCTCCGACTCCCCTCTCCGAGGAGTATGCAAAATATTTATGTTGATAAATCAAGTTTGCTTTTGTGGATTAGGTGTATCTAAAATAAATTGAATTTGCGGCACTAACGTAGCCGAAACAAAGGCAAAGCCAACAGCCGCAGCCTGCGACAGACAGACAGACAGACGCATATCTAGAGACAGACTATATACACACTATATATACAGAACTCTAGGCAAGCTCTGGCAAGTTGTTGGCCAAGTTATGAAGTTGTTTAATTGAAAATAAATCAGTTTAAAGGCAACGCAGTCGAGACTCAGCCCCAAGTCCCGTCCCGTGCCTTTGCATTGTTTATCGCTGCTGCTGCTCTGCTCTGCTGCTGCGCTGCTCTTGTTGTGTGCCATAAAAAGCAGACAGCGTAAGTAGAACGCGCAGAGCGAGAAAAACTCAAGAGCTGCGCTGGAAAATTCTCGTGGCTGAATATGGCGGAAATGCAGTCCAAAATACAATGAATCTCAATGTATATGAATATGCATGGGCATCGCTCATACGCCCCGTGCGGCACAGTGCCAGCGAGACGTCTCTGCTCCGCTCTCTCTCAGCCTTCTCTCTTGCCCTCTCTCCCTTCTTGCCCCTGTCGACCCCTCTTTCGCTGCTTCTCGCTCTCTCCAACTCAATGCACATCACTCATACGCCCCGTGCACCGCGCAGCCTGCACTTTCCCTCTCTGTATCTCTATCGCACTGCCCTCTCTTTGCTCTTCCCTACTTCCTACCCTTCTCTATCCTTTGGCCTTTTTCTTCCTCTCTCTTCTTTCCCAAATCCCCTACCTTTCCCCCCTTTACTGCCTTTCCGCCTCTTGTTTATTTTCGTTTCTTTCGCTGTTGTTGGCAACTCTAAATCAAGCGTATCCGCTGCGGTTTTGCTGCCACAACAAATGGCGACCGCAGCACTTGACCAAGCGCGCTGGCCATTCCCATTCCTCACTCCCCTTCCCCCATCTCCCATCTCGCCCTTCCACAAATTCCTCTGGCCAACCAAAACAATCAAATCCAGCGAGCTGTTAATGCGGCAAAGCAAGCAGAATATTTGCCCTCGCTTGTCATACCCCAAATTGCATACCCTGTACTGCAGCTGTGCTTAGCCAGCTCCATTCCCCCTGCACCCGCTCCTCCCCCTCCTGCTTCATCAATAATGTCAGACAGCAAGTTGGGGTTACATGAATTGTTTATTTATGCCACCAGAAGGTGAAGCAGCAGCAAAAGCAGCAGCAACTCTGCAGCACAAAGTCCAATTCGGCTGCCATTCAATTGCCACAACAACAACACAGCAGCAACTCCTACAACAACAACCCGTTGCAGCCGTGACAGAGCACGCAAACTGTCGGCAACATTTATAAATGATGATTGCAATCAACGCGAGCACAAAGCGCGTTCGCCAGGACAAAACTTGCCACAGCTACTCGCCCGTTTCCAGTTTCATTTCCCTTTCTTTTTTTTGGGCAGATATGACAGACGCACTCACACATAGACACACACACACACTCTGGCACAATAAGCGTGGCAATTTATATAAATGTTGCATATTCATAGCGAGTAATGGAAAAACTTCGCACAATGCGAAATTGCCCAGGCCGTTGCCGTTGCCGAAGCCGGAAATTTGTGCGCAGCTAATGAATGAAAGCTGCAGGGGCGTGGCAAGAGGGGGACAGACTTCCCACTCTAACATGCCAGGCCTGACTTGCCTGCCCGCCTGTCTGCCTGTCTGCCTGTCTGTCTGTCTGCCTGCGGTCTTCTAATGCGCTGCGTGGGCAGCGGCTGCAACTGCTGCACATTTATCTGCGCATTGTATCAGCCGCTGCCCGAGGGGAAGAGGAAAGGGAGCAGGACAGCGACGGTGGCATGCCACAACGCATGTGTGGCGCACTCGACGCAACACCTACTGCCGGCCAAAGCGAATACACTCATGAATAACTGTTTGTGAGTTGCTGAAATATGACAAGCGCTCAAGGCGATGGGCAGGCAAACTGATCGCAGGAAGGAGGGAAAAGAAGAGAAAAAGGGAGATAGTTGAAGAACTGAAAGAGTGGAGAGTTATATAGAGAGGTGGAGAAAGGGGGGCATGCAATGAAGGAGAAACAGGCAAGAAAAGCTGTAGACAACAGAGCAACCGTGCGAAGCTGAGAGAGATTGGGAGCGGGGTAAAAAGAGGGATGAGAGAGCGATTAAACTGGAGAAAAAGGAGACAGGTAGGTGGAAGAGGAGAGAAGTAGAAGTAGCTGCAGAAAATGGATAGAGAGTGAGTGAGAGAGATTAAAGAGAGACTGAAAGCTAAGCAGACCCAGAGCAGCTTTCAGCTGCAGTAGAAGGAAAAATAAAAATTGCTTGCAGCACCCCTTAAACACTTTACGAGTCTGCATGGCGCATATAACTTCAAGCTTTTTTAAACTCAGTTCGAGTGCACTTTAAAGTTTTGACTTTAAGTTTTAAGCACCTGCTTTCGCTCAGTGTAATTAACCTAAAAAACTATCAAGCTCAGCTCAGCTCAAATGTTTCATTTAGCTGGGCGCGATACTGTGCTCGCTCCGTCTTTCTGCCACTCGCTTCCCCTCTCTTCTTCTCTCTTCCTATCTAGGTACCCCTCTCGTTTTCTCCTTCTCTCTCCCTCTCTCTCCCCTCCTCATTTACCGGTTGAATTTCAATAAATGTCACATGTCGCGGGGCATTAAATGCGTTGATTAAACCAAGTCGAGGTCGCATCACACAAGCGCGAAAGAGAGACAGCACGAGAGCGAGAGAGTGACAGCTAGGGCGTGGGGGAGAGCGAGAGGCAGTCACCTGCCTGGCAGCTGTGTAGCCGCCTGGCAAAAAGGGTTCATTAGGCAAAACTGTCTGCGACACGGGATGCCAGCAGGATATGGGTTAATAAGACACAAGACGCGCTAAGGTGACAAGCTGCACCCCTGTCCCGAACCCCTTCCACCACTCCCTCACAGCATCTTCTGACTGCAAAGTCATTAGCGTAGAGGCAACGTGTGCAAACGGTGGGGGGGGGCAGTAGAGGGTTGCTGTGTTGGTAACCCGCGGGGTTTGAGCTGTAAATATTGCCAAAGCGTCGCGTTGACTGCAAAAATACAGACAAAACACACACACGCACACAATACACTAGAGAGTGAGAGATGGCATGTGCAGGGGTGAGCAGAGAGAGAGGTGTGCGGGGGCGGGCGGCATGCCAGTCAACAACAGGCAACTGCCGCAGCGCAAACAAGATTAATTAAGGAATGTAAATTTCGTCAAATTACGCGCCATTGTCTGCACCACTCGCACTCTACGCCTCTCGCTCTCGCTCACTCTACCCTTCTCTCTCTCACGCTCACACTGTGCTGACTGTTTTGAAAGGATGTTGAGATTTTTTCCATTAACAACATCATCAAGGGGCGTGGCAGAGCCGTAGCTGCCTCTGCTTTTTGCCCTCGCGCGGACAAGGTCGCTTATTGCGGCGCGTGAGGTCAAAGGGCGCGAGAGAGAGAGGGCGAAGCTTTCAAGGTGTGTGTGTGTGTGTGCGGCATTGTTTGGGGAATTAGACGGATTTCGCACTGCCCGCTAACCCTCTCAGTGCCCTCCGCCCTCCCTTTGCCTCCTGCCACTGCTGCTCCCCGGAGCTTTTCAATTTCGCCAGCGTTGCCCAACAATTTTTAATTAGTGTCGTCTTCTACGTCACCGACATGAAGTGTGGTTTAACCCACTGCTACCCCGCTACACCTTTCTCACTTGCCTCTCCTCCTGCGCTGCCCTCCCCGTTGACCCATTTACCCTTCGTGTATTGTGTCATGCAGCGTGCATAAATTTTTATTCATATTTTTATTTTCTAATGAAGCGAGCAGCGGGTCGGCGCTAATCCCAGAGAGGGAGGGAGGGCAGCTGCTAATGGGAGGGAAAAGGGTAAAGCATGTGCATGAAGATTGCGCTGTGATGGACAGCAGCGCGATAAAGAGAGAGATAGATAGAGACGGAGACAAGCTGAGCGTGTACCAGATGAGTCAAGCAGGAAAAGTGAATCAAGGCGAAACTGAAAGCAGCCAAAAAAGGAGGAAAAGAGTAAAAAAAAACAATGAGACACCAGAGAAAGAAAAAGCTGAGCACAATTAGAGAGAAATAAGAGAAAAGAAAGAGGCAAATCAAAGTGATAAAGAGCCGAGAAAAAGGAATCAACACGCAGACACGGCGAATGCGCTTTAAAGAACGTCGTGCAGCTGCCTGTGAAAACCTTAAGGGATTTTCCTAGCTGCAGCAGAACGTGCCGCGGGGTTTTACGTGAAAAACAGCATGTTCTGCATATGTGAAATGCAGCATTAGTTAATTAGCAGAGGGAGGGAAAGGGAGAAAGAGACTGAGAGAGAGAGAGAGAGAGAGAGAGAGAGATGTCTGCAAGAAGTTGGCCAAAAGTAAAGCAATTAAAGGCGCTGCTTGTGTGGGAAAATTCGCTGTTTACCTGCTGCGCTGAGTTTTTCCACACTCTCTCACACACAGCTAGACAGACACACACACACAGCTGCACACATAGCCACACACACTGGCATAGACACGGCCGGCCCAGACATGCTTTTGTTTACATTTGCCTGCCCAGCGCTGCGTCTGCTGCTGCCGTCGCTGCGTACGTGTCGAAATGTGAATCCCAGCAGCAGCAGCAGCAGCAGCAGCAACAACTGCAACAACAAGTGAAAAGTATCTGCAAGTTGCAACTGCAACACGCATTTGTATCTGCAACTAATGTAGAGCGGAATCTTTTTTTGTTTTGCTTTGTTTTGTTTGGTTTCTCTCAGTGTGTCAGTGTGCCTCGAACTGGGTCAGACGAGGCTGGAGCTGAAAATAAACTCCACACACAGGAAATGTCGGCTGTGAGGCAACTTCCCCCCCCTCCTCTGGCCCTAACCCTCTCCCCTTGCAGCGCATTTCTGTTTGATGTTCGACTCTCAATTTGCTGCTGCAGATGAGCCGCAAACTGCACTGCAGCTTCATTAGACACGAAACGATATACATATGTGATATTTATATATGGAATGGTAAAGCAAACTCTATAAGGTCTGCCTGCCTGGCCGGCGCATTAAGCTATCCATCAATCAGCGCGGGCAGTGTGTAAACGCATTTCTGACAGCCATGAAAATCGTGTAAACGCAATCTCAGTTGGCGAGTCGTAGGCGAAGGGCGAGGAGCAGGGAAAAGACCCTTATCTGAGGGTGGCAGGCTGACATGAATGATGGCTCTCAAATTACATTAAATGGAATTTCAATTGAGCCAAAGACGAGCAAAACCTACGGCAACACACGGACAAGACAATGCGCACGCTGCCCCCGACTCCGACTCGGACTCCGATTCTGCCAGAGTTGCCCTTGTCCTGCTCTCAAACCTGTAGCCGAATCGGCAACGGGAACTGTAAATGGCATTTACATGTTCGCTGTCATAAGCCACCTCCCGGTCTGCCTCTACCTCACTTATCCCTCTCTCTCTCTCTCTCTTCCTCTGTCTCTGCCCCGCCCGCGCTGCTTAATTAATCAGTTTGCTGCAGCGACTGCAGTTGTAGGCCGGTTACCCTCTACCCCTGACCCGCCACACTCTCTTATCTGGCCAAACCTCTCCCCTAATCCCTCAGCTCTTTTCTGCTCTCCTCCCTCCCCCTATCCCCCTCCCAGCCCTACTGCAATCAGGCAAATGCAATTAGGATTTGGCGACGTTTTCGTGTGGCGCATTCTAAGCAAAAATCGCAAGCGGCATCTGCGCTTGGACCTTGTCGCTCTCCTCGGGGACCAAGACAAAGACACTGCAGTGCCCCTACCCTTCACCACCACCCCCCCCCCTGCCACACCACCACCACCTTGCAACATTGTACCATTGTCCGAGTCAAGCAGCCGCTTGCGCCCTCCGTCCCTGGGGAGCCACACATGAAAGACAAAAGCCTCCGCCAATCGACTACAATGCCACGCTGCCCTCGCTGCAGCCTGCCCCCCTTGCTACCATTAAATTTTGCTTTGCTAGGCAACAAAATGTGGCATCAACGTGTTGTCTGCCGATTGGGCCGACGCGCCTCAATTAAAGTTTATCAATGCGAACCCAAATCGGATCAGAGCGAAGCGAAATGGGCATGAGTGCAGCACGGATTTACCTCATAATTTGTGACTGTCAGGAGTGAGAGGGGAGGGGCAGTTGCTATATTTCTAGCTGAAAATATATTTTATCTTAATTCATGTAAATGAAAGCTTACACAACTTTGCTTTCCCTCCCGTTTTGCCAATTCGATTGAAACTGACTGAAAACATTTCAATTTCATTTCCAATAAGCGCACGAAATTGCCTAAAAGACTTTTCGTGTGATACGAAACAAACGAATTATTCATTGGGTAATACCCTATGCAAGGACAGGCAGAGAGAAAGAAAGAGAGAGAGAGAGAGGCGAAGTAAATTAGCTCTTAAGTGACAGTTTTATTTCGCTTTTCAACTGCTCATTGCGGGGGTATAATATTTATAGGAGACATAAAATTGGAAGAGTAAGAAAAATGATTTACTGTTTTAAGAACGAGTACTTTATGGAGAATATAAAGATATTACCAGTACTTACTATTATAGCTTATTGATTAATTATTATACGGCTATATTACTATTAGTTTTTATAGTACTATATCTAATTATAAACGATATTACTCGGAATTTTCGCTCTGTTTGTGAAGCTTAACCTTAATTGCAAGAATCTTGAGAGTTTTATGCTCTCTTTTCCCATATATTTCCCTAGAGGTATCCCTATCCATCAAACTTACTCTAATTATCAATCTTTGTAACCCTCGCGCTGTTTCTATTCCCTCTCAAACTCACTAGATCTTACCTTTAATCATCTAGCAATATCTTGCTCCATATCTCTGCCTCTTTCAGTTCATTTAAAACTCTTTTTTTCTCTACAACTCCTCTCCATGTCTCCCCTTCTACTTGTTCACACCCAATTCATTTATTTACCAAACCGATTAGTCTGCTCCACGCGAGGTGCCCGCTCCGTTTCTAAGGTATCTCACAGTCGCGCACTTCTAATTAGCTGCTCGCCCTGTGCGGCCTGCAGACTCTCTTCTGCTTGCGCTCTTCGGCTCTCAATTAAATATTTAACTTGAAGAAATGCAATTTCAATTAGCGCCACAACATTTACCCATTAGCGCGCGCCGAGCAAGAGGCAAGAGATTTGTGCCAATTGCAAAATACTACGGCATGAAGAAGCACAGCAACTGCGATGGCAGCAAGAAGACGATGGCGCAGATGAAGCAGGAGAGAAGCAGAGAAGGCGAGGGGGAGAGCAGGGAACAATTGTTGGCCAAGAATCGGAATCGGACACACCCGCGCAGCTCACTCACTCAAAATCATTACGTGATTAAGGTTGCCATTACGGCGGACAGCAAAAATAGAAAACTAGAGCATGGCACGCAGACAGGGTGGAGGCGGATCCCGGGGGAAGGCGTGGCCCGTGCAGAGTGGAGCAGCAGCAGAAGCGACCGCAATTGCTTCGCTTGGTAAAAATAAAAATGGCAAATAGAAATAAATAAATCAACGAGAGCGAGAAAGAGAGAGAAAGAGAGAGAGAGCGAGAGAGGGGAGCGCAAAGAGGGCAAACGTGAAAGAAATACTGCAATAATACGGTAGAAAATGCAGCAGAAATACTGCACAAAATACTGCAAACACTTGGTCAGCCATACGCAACAATTAGAGGCAAAGGAATTGAGAGAGAAAAAATACCAGAGCAAATACTGCAGAAATACGGCAGTAAATATACTCCAAAAACACTGAGTGCACTTCGTTAGCCATACAAAGGTATACGTAGTATAAAATACTGCATAAATACTAGGTATACTGTAAGAAAACAAATGAAAATATGCCAAAGTATTTTTTAGCTGTACAAAATAATTAAAGCACAGATAGACAAAGAACTAATACTGAAAATTCTCAATTTACCAAGTAAAATACTGTATAAATACTGCAAATTTATTTAAAAATACTGCAAATAATGGCTCAAGCCTTGAAGAGAATTTAAAGTTGAGAACATAAGGTCTGACTGCCGAAAAAACACTGAATAAATGGTGAAAAATACTGCGTAAATGCAGTATATACTGCATGAATACCGAAAAATACTAAATAAATACTGCAATAACTTGTCTGGCCATTTAAAACAATTGGAAAGAGTAATCGGAAAAAGCGTTTGTAGCGCTCTAAATCTGAAACTGTTTGGAAATTGTGCGGAAATTGTGACGCCGCATTTGGAAAATTTCTATGCCAGGCAGAGTTTTCTTGTTGTTGTTGCTGTTGTTTTCCCTGCTAGTTGTTGCTGCTGTGTCGCACGAGCGCACAAAATGGTTTCGAAAACAAATTTGCCGATCTAATTAAAAGCTAAATTTGTGAGCATTAAACGGCGACTCCGCCATTGAGTGGCGCAACTTGCCACGCCCCCTCCTCCCCCATATACAGTACCAGAGGGAAAACATAGAAAAGCATTTAAGGCAGAACACACACACATACACAGAGAGAGAGAAAGAGAGCAGCACACTCAGCGGCAAATTTCTTGTGCAACCTTTCAACAAGTCGGCAACCAATGCAATTTACAACAGCAGCACGAGGCAAAGAGAGGGAGACGGGTTGCAGAGGGCAAGGGCAGCTGGCAGGACACAGTGCAGGCCATTACTGGAGCAAGGAGCAATGGAAAAGTGTGCCAAGCCCACGCGCTGACCATCATCATCAATGAATGAATGCGCGGAGCAGGAGGAGAAGTGGAGCTGGGAAAAGCGTGGAAATGCGCAAAATGTGGAACTGTGCAGAACTGTGTGGAAATCTGTATGCTCGGCAAATTGTAAATTAATTGATGAAAGAAGCGCTTAGAGTGGACAGGAGAGTGGGAGAACGAGTAAGGAGTAGGGAGAGACAGGCATGAGGCAGGGAACTGGTTGCGCGATATGGAGGGAAACAGTCTGAGTTGGACTAAAGCAGAGTGAGGCAGTCTCAGGCGTAAAGAGCTAGGTAAAAGATAGAGTAGGCAGAAGTAGGTAGAGCGAGACAGACTGCGACAGAGAGAGTGAGAGAGGGAGAGAGACAGCTGCCGCATTTGGCATCCTGCAGTTGCAACACGAGCAGCAGCTTCTCCATCTGTAGCGAATGCAACTGGCCATCGTTTTGCTGCTGTGGCTGCGGCTCACGTTTCCTTCCACGTAGTCATCGTTGTCGTGGTCGTCGTCGTCGTCGTCGCCGTCAGCAGCAGCAGCAGCCTCGACAGCAGCGTCCTCGCTGACAAATTGCTGGTAGCAAGATTAATGTTGTGCATTATCTTTGCTCATTTGTCGATTGTCAATGCGAGCGGCTCTTTGGGTTTGTTCTGTTTACCTTGCTCTCCTTCTCCCTCCCTCTCTCTATCTCCTCTGGTCTCCTTGTCGTACCTGTCCAGCGACTTCTCGCGCAGACGTGGGCGGCGCACTTTACCTGGCTCTAGGCTGCAGGCTGCCCGCTTTCCCTGCTCCTCTTCACTTAACCTCCCTTCCCTGGCTGTTTCACTTTTCTTCCCCTCTGCCTCTACTCCTCAGCGTCTATTTCTCGCTCTACTTCTATTAATGCCAGTTGCCGCCGCCGCCGCCTTTGTCATGTTTTCTGTGATTTTCCATTCCGCCATCATTGACATTTTTCAATTTGATGCGCGCACTCAACGTTGCCTGTTGCCACGCCCACTGCTACTTATGCTAGCTCCCCGCCCCGCATGCCACGTCTAGCAAATGACATGGTCAGGTAATTTCCCTCTGCGCTGCTCTCTCTTTTTGCTCGGGCTTAATCGCTTAAGAGCCTTAAAACAAACAGCGACATATCGCGCGCACTTTCTCTATAAAAACCTGGCCACACTGCCCACACTGCGCCCCGTATTTGTCGGGGTATATATAGTCTGTACAGATCGTAAAAACTACGCCGTGCCGCCTGTTGACTGCCTGCTGTACGGCAGCAATTAGAGAGGGCATTGTCAGAGCCCAAAACAATATGCTCACTGGGCCAAAAACAACTGGCAAAAACACTCGTGGTCGAAACAGGGAAAACCCATGCGGAATTTGTGCGCACTCTGAACTTGGCAGCGAGACTGGAGGAGGCACAATGCATGCGGTCGAAAGGAGGAAGAGGAGGAGGAGCAGACGGAGAGCGCGATGGCTTGGCTGTGTGTGTGTGTGAATGGAATTTTTAGGTCTAAATCCTGTTGGGTCATAAAAAGTGCTTATTACATTATCACCTCAAGCGTGGCTGAGCTCAGGCTACGCCTCTGCAGAGAGTAAAAGATGGACCGACAGACAGACGGAGAGGCAGATTGGCAGTGGGACAGGCAGACAGACAGTCAGACTGACAGAGAGAGAGACAGAGTGGGGGCAGAGAGTCAGACAGACGGACATACGCACAGGCAGACGGACAGACAGACGGAGAGACAAACAGGCAGCCGCCTCCCTGAGCAGCCTCCCTTCGATAGTCTCAATTGACTCTCGACTCGCCTCCCCTGCTTTTTCTTCTACGTTTTTGCTGTTGGACTTTTGGCTTAGGCTTTATTACGGCCAACTCGGCCAGCTGCCTGGGAGTTTTCAATTTTCGCTTTTGGGCGCCTTCTGGTCACACACCTGAGCCGGAGCCGCTCTCACTGAGCCGATTTGGCGTGTTCATCATCCTCAGCTATTGGCAAAAAATGTTTGCGGCGTAAAAATGCGAAAAATGTGTAAATTTTCCAGCGCTGTTTTGCTGCTGCCTGTTTCGGATTTTGTTTTCCTTTCCTACCCCTTCCCTAGCCCCCCGGTTTTTTTGCGCGTTTTCCAACGCCTCTGCTGATCCGCTTTGGCGTCGAGTTCATTCAATTTGGATTAAGTCGTTCGTGTTGATTAACGAAATTGACTTTTTTCAGCAGGCAACGTGAACGAAAAAGAGAGAGGGGAGGTACGGTGTGAGGGAGTCGGCTGTCGAAATCGATTGACGTCGCGCTGTAAACAATTTAGAAGGCGATGCCCAGAGACATTTGGCTAAATATTCAATCAATTTGAGGAATGCAGGCGACGCAGGCCAATGCGATAAATCAGCGGAGAATAAAGTGGGAAGCGGAAAGGGGAAAAGGGGAAAAATGTCTCAATTTCCGGCATAACAAAATATGCGTCATAACAATAAAAATGCGACGCAGGCAGGGGCGTAGTCGAAACGGGGCGGGGGGGCAGCCAACTGCGGCAAATGCTGTTGCCACGTTTTGCTAAATAACGCAAATAAACAAGACAGGCGACAGGCCATAATATATCATGGCCCAAAGGCGCCTGACGACGCAACGACGACGGCAGGGATGTGAGCAAGGACGAGGTCGAGGATGAGAGCGAGCACAGCAGCACAAGGACGCATAATGACGGAGCAGGGCAGGGCAGGACACGAAGAGAGCGAAGTGCAGGCTGCGTGGGACTCGAGACTCGAGACTCGAGACACGGATCTGTCTGGCTTCCCTTCCGTCTGCGTTAACTGGGAATCAATGACATATCGTTATAACTAATACGTGCCCGCTGGCCCGACAAAATGCCATAAAAAAGTGCAAATAAAATAAATAGCACAATAATAATGATGATAATACTGAGACACGAAGAGGCAGAGACTCTGGCAGGCAGTCGGGCTGCCCAGGAGACACGTCTCCGCCAGTTGTATAACATGTGCGAATCACATGCCACACGCTACACATGCCACATGCCACACGCTGGCAGGCAAAATGCCATAAAAACAATATCATTGACTCAAACCAATAGACCAATTTATATAGACGCCATGGAAACGCGACACGGGCAGAGGCAGCTGGGCAGGCTGCGGCGTGGCGAGCTTAAAGCCAGCTTAGAATTCAAGTCAAGACAATGTGCATAGCGCAAAAATTGATCTAAATAAGATTTGCAAGCAGCTGAAGAAAGCGAAAGTGGAAGCTTACAGGGCACCTTAAAGCTGCAGCTTCTTATAGCTTCTCCCGAGCTGAAGTTATGATTAAATAGATTAGAGCAGCTTTCCTGGCTTGCAAGTCTGTTGACAGCTTTCAGCTATCACTCCACCCCTCCCTTAACCCCTTTGCAGGTGTCACTATACAAACTAATCGCAGTCGCCTCAGTTCTACGCTAATTGGCCGGCAAAGTAATTTGCTCGCTTAACGCCGCCGCCCTGCGCAACGCGCAAAGTAGAAACCGTAAGCCAAAGGCAAACACGCACACAGACATGCTCAGCGACTAACAAACACACACACAGAGACAAAGACAAACAAACAAACAAACAGCTGCAAGTTTCCTGTCCGCATGAAGTCTTCTGCCTCCAACTTCGTTGCGGTAGCTTCGCTTCTGACGCAGGGTCAAGCAGCTGGCTAAGGCACTAAAAGCGCCAGGCAGGCCACCTTTCAACGTGCAGCCTGAAGCCTCTGCCGGACACTGGCTCAGAGCCGGATATCCACACATAATACCCCACGCAGGAGGAGGAGCAGGCGCCGCCCGTCCACTCGTCGACCCGTCGCCGCGTAAGTTGAGCTCATAATTTATTTCGATTACGCCGCAGCACGCAATTTGCGCTGAAAATATCCTTTAAGCGCACGCAGCCACACGCCGAACACACACAGATACACACACACACAGCTACGCACACCAATACAGACGGAGCTAAGCAAACTTACACTGCGCAAAGCGTGCGCACAATTTCCGTTTCCGCTTAGTTACCGCGTTGCTAGCCGCGTTTCCGAGGCTGCGAAAATCCACTAAGCAACAATTAAATCACCGCCAACATGTGGCGAGCAGATCAATGATAAAGAGGGGGGGAGGAGGGTAAAACATGAAAGAGTTTTCCGACCAAATAAAAACATGGTACTTTGCGGGCAGATTAAAAGATAAGAAAGAAGAACCACACTCGAAGGGGGAACAGCTAAAAGACGGATCTCTCTATGTAGTTTGTGGAATTTTTTGAAAATTGATAGTTGTCAAAAGGAGATTGATAGGCTAAAAATGAAATGATATATGGTTAATTTAAAAACCAACTATGCACGACTTGTAGATACGCTGTAAAGAGCGCTAACAGGCAACAGTTTCACTGCAGTGGAGTTGCCTGCTTGATAAGGTTTTACAGCCCAGGTATACCCTACTTAAACTGTTTAATAAACCACATAAAGAACAGAAAACATTTTCCATTAACTTAAGTAACAAGCACGAGAAGAAAGGGGAAAAATAAAGCAAGAACTCTGTGCCATACAGTCTTCATGCAGAGAGAGAGAGAGAATTCAGTTTGGTTCGGCATTGCGATGGAGAAACAAAGAACTCTATACAATTTAATCTCAAGGAAAGAGAGAGAGGGACAAAGCATGACCTCGGCTCATTTTAACCTAAAGAGAGAGAGAGAGAGAGAGAGAAAAGCAAGACCTCAGTTTACTTCATTCAGACTTAAAGTCTTTGGCATTCTTCGAGCATGAATCATCGATGATTCCCTCGAAACATTTGTATCAATTTTTGATTGGAAAACAAAGAACACAAAATGTAACGAAACGACGAACTGAATCATGCCGCAGGTAGACCGCGATGCAGAAGAAGAAGAGGAGTACGAGGAGTGTCAATAACAACAACAAGAACAACAGCAACAACGAGCCGAACAAGCTGACGAACCCCTTGCCATTAGCTGACTAATAGAGAGCTCGACGCCTCCAGCTGTCGCGCTAGAAGAAGGGGTTAAGATGGCATGGTCTAGTAAGTGGCAAGGAAGAAAGGGCTAAGAGGTAAGCGGGCACTGCAGTCTTGGCCAAGTTAAGCGCTTTAACGCTTTACAAAACGTTTGCAGTTTGCGGGTTTTTGGTTTGGTTTTTTTGTCTCGCTGTGTGCGCATTTTACGCTTAGAACTTATAAATATTTATGGCACACATAATGCAGCGCGTTAAGGTTGAGTTGAGCTGGGCCAATAATTTTACAAAACCCCTTCCCCCTTCCCGACGCACAACTCCCCCTACACCCGGCAAACCTCACGGGTTGCGGCTGCTGCTGCTGCTGCTGCTATCAGTGCTCGTAATTCAGGCGCACAGCTGGGCAGGCGAGTGTGTGTGTGTGGGCTGTGTGTGTGTGTGTGTATTTCGGGTGCAGCGGAGCGAGCACTTTCAGCTGAGGGATTTATGTGCACTGACATGCAACTTAAAGGCAAGGACAACAAACGGTTGCAGATAGCGAGGAGGCAGCAAGGAGAGAGCAAGGCGCCACACACACACACACACAGTGATACCCCGTGCACAACAATTGAGAAAAATATGCGAAAAAAGCACAAGGATTAGGCGAGCACACAAGCAGCTGAATTTATGTGACTTTTGCATGTGGGAAACGCCTTCGCCTTCGTCTTCGCCTGGCGACTGCTACTCGGGATAACGACAGGCATTAGTAGTATTTCCGGCCCAGGCCACAGCGCATATTCAATAATGTATTAAAGATATAGACAGACACATAAAGCGAGTGGGAGAGTGGGAGCGGAAGTCATGTCCTGGATATGGACAACTCAACTGAAGCGTAGCAACAGGATAAATCTAAATAAGACGTGCTCGAGGAAACCAGCTCAGGCTGACTTCGAGTCGGGAGCAGGAGCAGGAGCAGCCGAGCCCGTAGCGATTGTGCAATGAAGTGCAAGCGAATAGCGATATGAATACTCGAGCATTAGCATGAGTACGCTCAGCATATGTGTGTGAGTGTGTGTGTGTGTTTGTGAAGAGCAGCTCGAGAACTTGCTACCTGATTAGGAGTAAGCCAGCAAGGCGATTGCCTTGCACAGCATACAGAGATGGTCTCAGTCTTCTCTCTCTGCCCCTGCTGCCCCTCTCCCTCACTATAACTGCTCTGCAGTCGTGTCACGACACGAGCTGTGCGCATCTTTAGCTCTGACACTGTATAAAACAAAGCGGAAACAGAACTTGCTTCCTCTCTCTCTCTCTCTCGCTCTCGACTCGCCATGCCACTCGCTGCGGGCGGAAACGGAAACGCAGCCACGTTTATGGCCGGCAATGGAATTGTTGAATCAATTTCGCACACGTTGAAGCTGCAGCTGCAACTGCAACAGCCACATCCACAGCCACAGCCACAGCCAGAGCGTCAAGCTTAAAGAGTATCATCCAGACTGCAATAACAACAGCGGCCCGGGGAGATAGCACCAGCAAGAGCAACTTCAGCTGGTCAAGTTGGGGGCCACAGGCAGCAGCAGAAATTGATAATCAATCAAACGCCACGCAGAGACACTTAATCACTGTCTGCAACTGCGATTTCCTGCTCCATCCCCGGTCTGCTCTGCTCTGCTCCGTACCCTGCTCTCTCGGTTCCGGTTCGAGGATGATCCCTTTTTTACTTTAACTTTTATCAATTACGGCGCCTCTGACAGCGAATGATGAATCACGTGGCCAACTGGAGCGTTCCAATTGATGTGATCACCTGCTTGCGTGATTCAATTAACGCTTCGCTGCTAATTGTTGGCTTCGCTTGGCGAATAACCTCAAGCTGGAAGTGTGGAACAAGAGGCGTGGGAGAGGGCGAGATACCCTGGACCAGACGCCATGGTAGAACCTCTCAAGACGAACCCCTTCATGGTAGACACCTCAAAGAAAGACCACTCCCAGACAGACCACTAAGGCAAAAATCTGAGAGGTAGACTCTTACCCTGAGGTAGATTCCTCTGAGGTAAAACCCACTGAGATGGATCAAAGTTAGCTGACTTTGAGGCAGGCCCTTCCTTGACACACTCCTTCATGACAGACCCCTCCTAGACAGACTCCTTCGAGATCAACCATTCCTAGACAAATTTCTCTGCTGCAGACTCCTCAGAGATAGACTCCTCCTAGACAGACCTCTCCTACACAGTATCCGCAAAGATAGACCCCTCCTAGACAAACCTTTCCTACTCAGGTCCCTCAAAAACAAAACCCTTCAAGGCAAAACACTCACAGAGTGACCCCTATTGGGGTAGCCTCGCTAAGACAGACCACTCCAAGACAGACCTCTCCAAGACAGACCCCTCGCTCCCTCTTCCACTCCGACTTCGATAGTCATTAACGAGTTTCGAGCTCGCTGCTCCAAGTACAATTTTGCGGTCAGAGCGAGGAGATACTTGCTGCAGAAGAGAGAAGGAGACAGAGTGAAAGGGGAGGGGGAGACTGCACTTGGCATTTGTCATGAATGTTGCGACTAGTCCGCAAAACCGAAAAAACCGCAACACAAATTTGCAACAACTATGCAAATTTCGTAGCTGCAAAGCAAAGTGGACATGTCGGTGCATGCCTGACAATGCAACTGTGTGTGTGTGTGCGCATGTGTGTGCCTGTCTGTGCGTATGTGTGGTCAGTGTCGATGCCAATGCGCAATTGATTGAACAATGAGAGTCATGTTCTCTGATTGTGTAATTTGCTGTTGTTGTGTCTGCCCCCCTTTCTCGATGTTGTTGCTGTTGTTTCTCTTGTTGTTGTGCAATTAATAAAATGTCCAGCTAAATTGAGAACAACCGCAGAGCGAAGTCTTGACATTGCGTTTGTGACGTCATCGCTGTCGCAGCGCGTGGCACTTGCGGTCGCCGCACACACACCTCACACACATCTCAATCGAAACCGAATTGAAATCGCAGTTTTGTTGTCAAGGCAACCGCCGCGCTTTGAACGCGGATTCAATTACCCAAAGGCAAAGCCCCAAAACGAGCAACTCCTCCTGGATAATGCATGAGGGGGGAGGTGCTGGGTAAGCAGAAGATTAAAGACGGGTGTATAGCTGTGGCATGGAAGTAGCATGGAATTGAGGTAGTCATAAATCAAAGACAGTGACAGGACGGCGACAAACACAAAGGATGTGAGTGAAAACAAAAGCAAAAACTTTAAGCAAGTGCGAGAAAGACCGAGCAGGGAAATACCCTGGAAAGAAGTGTACGGGATAAAGAAGAGCTTAAAACTGGCAGGAATTATTATATAGCTAACGAAAAAAGAAGGTGCTGAAAGAGAACAAGCTAAGAGTCAACTAACCTCAAAGAAACCCAAGTTAACCTCAAAATACAAAAGACAAGCTAACCTAAGTCGCGCAGCCGCACCCAACTTAACGTTGCTCTGTTAATCAACTGTAAAGGTGCTTTTACCTCTGCCTCCCCCGCTGTCAACTCAACTATTTCTCGCACTTATTGGCAAACAAGTTCGATGCACAAATCGCGCCAGAAGTTTTTCCTCTATTTAATGCAGCCTGCTGTGAGTGGAAAATTATGAATTTTCATTCTCGTTGAGGGCAAAGACAAGCAGCAAGGCACAAGGCGAACAAGCAGCCAGACGGGAGTGAAATAATTAATAGCCGAGCAGGGGAAGGGGCTGGAGGATAGATCTGGGAGGCAGAGGCCAGAGGGCAGGCCAGAGGAGATGTTGCACGAGACTTGTGCGAAAACAAGGACAAAACAAACAAAAACACGCAAAACAGATTTGCATGCACAAAACGCAGAGTGCTGAATGGATCGTTGGTAGTTGAGGGGGGAGGGCGGAGAGGGATGAGCTGGTGGGGCACATATGGCAGAGGGGTTAGCGTAGCTCGTCGGTTGCCTTGACTGCCGACAGTAGCTTGTTAGTAGAGCCAGACCAGAGTCAGCTCTGTGCCTTGTCTAGACTTAAAGTTGGCTAATAGCCCAGACCAGACCCGGACTAGACCCAGACCAGACCAGGAGCCGGCCAGACCCGAACCAGACGAGCCCAGCTAGGACGCGAGCTACTGCAAGCTCGGACGAGCATCCTTTGCAAATTTCGGTTTATTTCGGTTTATCATTCCCACTTTTTTTCGCTGCTGCAAATTTGTACTAAACCGAATTTGCGCTTTTGTATTACTTATTCGGTTCCATTATTTGTGCGGATGAAGTCAACCGACCCCGGCGACCCTTAGCCCTGGCTTTCGCTTTTATTTGGCTCTCTTTGTGCGACGCTTTTTATGCCCCGTCGACCCGTCGAACCCAACCTCAACCCCAGCGTCAGCCCCCTCTGCGACTTGATAATGAAATATAAACGTGGCGATACGTGAGCACGTGTCCCTTCGTGCGTCTGACGGACTGACAAGCTACTCAGTCTGCCTGTGGCCAACGAAATCCGCCAGCATAAAGCTTAACCAGCAAACGGTAGGAAGGAGTTGAGGGGGATAAAACTGTTTGCACAAGCAAAAACAAGTCAAGTCCTGCGTCTCCTCCGCTGCCTCGCTCAACGTCGAACAATAAGTACGAATCCTGGCGAGAAATCATAAATTAATCCGCTTTAAGCCGAGCTGAGTGGCTTACAATCTGTATACATATAAAGGAGATATATATATATATATATAGAGAGAGAGAGCAGGTATATATAGAGCGCATATATAGCTGCCTGGCTTACGCTCTGCGCTGCTCCCTGGGAACAGTTTCAGTTCATTTGGTCGGGGCTGCTTTTAATAAGCTGCCGCTAACAAAGCACGTTTGACAGCGCAGGGGAAGGGAAGTGACAGCGAGGCAGGAGAAGCTGGAGGCTGGAGAACACTGCAGCCCGGACTGACAGTGCAGAGTGTGGCGCTGCTCACTTCTTTAGCTGCTCAGCTGCCACTCGAGGCGTCATCATCAACGCCCATCCACGCTCATTACGAGCCTCGACACGCACGCGGCTGCAGCAGCTCCGCCGGCTCCTGCTCCTGCGCCTGCTCCAGCTCTGACTGCAGCTGAAGTGCAGTCCATACTAAATTCAATTGAGCTTGAAGTGTTCAAAAGCGACAAGCTGTTCAAGCTGACGGATGCAGTTGCTCCCAGGCAGAGACGAGACAGCGCGGCAGCTGGAAGCAGGCTTAGACAACATGGAAGAGATAGAAAGAGTGAGAGGGGAGCCAAGTAGAGGAGAAGAGAGTAAAAGAGGAAGATAGAGTAGAGTAGAGGAAAGGGCGGGGTAACTTTCTACCCTCCTGTGAATACGAATTTCCCGATTGCGCTAAAATCAGTTTAGGGAGCTGGCTTTGTTTTCCACCAAATATTTTCCATATCACACCGGAAATGGCTCTGCGATTTATGCTGCGTGATTTTAGCATAAATTACAGCAAATTTGCACTACCCTCGCCAGTTGTAAAACGGGGTAGATGCGACTATACAGAAATTAAAACAGAAATTTACAATGACAGCATATTAAATTCTTTGGAAATTAAATCGAAAATGATTAAAATTATTTTTTCGGCAGCCTGACTCAATCGTTTAGCTGACTAAGCATGCCAGATTATTTTAGCCGATCTTAGCCATTTTTTGCGGCGCGTCGGCTGACTGCTAAATTGGCCAAATAAAAGCTGCTGACTGCTAATGGCTTTTACTCTCCGGGCATTTTCACTCCTGCGGTTATTGTTGTTGTACGGGTTGTTGTTGTTGCTGCTGCGCACTTTTGCCCAAAAACATTGTTTGTTAGCTATAGCTATAGCTATAGCCAGTTGATGGCGGCTAATTGACATGAACATGCATTGTCATTGTTTTATGCACGCTTTATGCACTAATTGGCCAACTGGACGGGCTGCAGTGCGCAAATTTAATTGATTTAGATAGAGCGAGCAATTAAGTATGCCGAGTACAGTTTGAATACACTCACTCTTTGTGCGTTGTTATTCGCTTCTTTTTGCAAATTTTCCCTAAGCATAAAGCGAGCAAATGCCCGGAGCGGCTGTTTAAACAGGGAATAACTACGCTGCCCTTTCCTACTCGCACTCCCTGCTCGCCTGACTGTCTCCCTCCCTGTCTCTTTCCCTATCTACCTCTCTCTTTCTGCCCTCACTTGCGCCATTGCGCAGCTGAACTCATTTGTAATGCCAAAGTAAACAGCGCAGTAAACGCTTCACTTTTTGTTTTTCCTTTTGTATTTTGTATTTCTGTTTTTCCTTTTGTTGTTTTTCTTCTCTGGTGCCATTTGAAAATATCAACGAAATGAAATTCCGTGTGGCATAATAAAATATTTACACATCGACAAATGCAGCCGCATTTAAACAATTACCACAGCCGAGTCGCGATAAACAGGAGGAGAACCCACTCAAAATTCATTCACTTCAATTCGAGTGCTTCGATTGTTATTCATAAGGCCGGAGTGTAACTGATAAGCTGTCCCCCCGCTCTGTTTGAGTCTATTTATAACACTTATCGTTGCGCTGATTCATCACTGCCAAATCGATACGAGTAACGAGTGTATGAATGAGTGAGTGAGTGCCACGAACTACTCATGCAGTTAGCGGCAACTGCCCGATGATAGCCTCGTTCGACTTGAATGATTCACGCATGAATGCAAATGCAAGTATGAGAGGTTCATGCGAATGATTCGCACTCATTTCGAGCTCAAAGTGCGAGTGTGATTGCAACTAAAATCGAATTACTTTTTGAGTACTCCCCACTCCCACTCTGTATTCCCCTCTCTCCCACCCTCTCCCTCCCTCTCTCTCTCTCTCTCTCTCTCTCTCTCTCTCTCTCTCTCTCTCTTTCACTCTGGCGAATTTTAATTAAATCCGCACAAATATTAAAAACTTATGGCTTAACTGCATAAGCGACCCGGTTGCATAAGCTATGCACATAATCCAGCACATGATTTATTTGTACAGTGCGCAAATAACACAAGAAGAGTGTGCGGTGCACAGCTGGCAGATACCCTGTAGAGTTCGGAAAGGCAGTTTATATGGTTGTATAACTGTTTGAGGAATTAAAAGCGAATACTTTATAGTTAAAACTCTCTCAGAGACACAGATCCTGCTCAAACTTGATAATTCACTCTATACAACAATTAAATTGAGTGAACTCATAAGCTACAAATTCAGGGTTATACCTTCATTAGCTTGCGTGTTTATATTTTCATTATTTTGTCTATGACTATATGGTATTCCCTAATTAAGTTTTATAGACCTCACTCTTCAGCTGCTTAGAGAGCATGCCCGCAGAAAGGTATGTTTGTATTCCAGAGAAGCAGAAATTCATCCAAACCGCAGCATCATAAACTTTGCGTGTACACACTAAAATCCAGCATAGACATACTACATATACCCCTCTATATATCCGTCCATATATGTGTATATATATATATATACATATATGTCTATATATCTCTTTATTAATACCCAAGTTATACACCTCAAAAGCGACTCAAAAACTTTTCAAATGATTTGCCAACAAAATTTTGTTTGCGTGTCGCCAGCAGTGTAAAATTTTTTCGAAAATAATTTATAAATGTTTAACAATTTGCTGTGCACACACTGAATCACACACACACACAGATAGATACGGCTGTGTTTGTGTGTCTGCACATAAAATATCCAAAATGGCAGCAAAGGAAATTCGGCAATTCGCTTGGAAAATCGACACAAACGGAAAAGTTGACCGTGTGCCGTGCGCAAAAACCGCTCGGCGCGTTGGCAAAAAACAAATCGCTACAAATTTATTTATAACAAAAGGAGCAACAACAACAGCAACAACCACACAATGGCTGTGGCCATTTAAATGCATAAATAAATTAACTGCTCAACTAAAGCGATTTTTTCCATGTTTGTCTCGTCGCTCGACAAACAAATTCGATTTGCCAACTGTTTCTGTCGATCAGTCGCAATTAAAGCGAATCTAAGTAATCCGAGGAGGGGCGTGGTGGGCGTGTCTCACTTACCTTTTGCACTAGCAGGGGCTGAGCAAAGTCAACGCCGCCCTGCAGGCGGAAGCCCCAGGGTTGGGCATCGAAACGTGACAATTTGATTTGCAGCAATTGTGGTTGGGCCATTTTACTATTGCACGAAGCCGGATACGAGTTGTAGCTGCAAGTAGAATGAGAGAGAGAGAGAGATTGAGTCAAAGTTGAAACATAATGCATGTTGTACGTGGCGTATACTCGATATCACGTAGCCGTCTAATTAATGAATACGCAAAACAAAAAGGTAAAGACAGAGCAAAGCGAGCTGCTCCTTGGGGCAACTAATAAAGACATTATTCAGGCATGTGTATGCCCTGCTACATGCTAATCCTGGCAACCGAATAAGCAGCCACGCCCCTGCCGTCCCCCTACTCTACAGCTGCTACTACTGCTGTTATCTGCGCTTGGGCTGACTTGATCTCTGCGCCAGCTGCAGCTGCCTGCGCATTCTGGCATGCAAAAATGGCTTCCCTGTGTGCCCAATTGGCAGTGTGCTGTGGGTATGCTAGACTGGCAGATACCCTAGCTGGGGTGGGACATAGAGAAGTTACTCCCTTTATACTCTTTACACGCTCTGCTGAAGTTATCGGTCTGATTTCTTCTCTGACGCATCTTGCCTTGCTAGTCGCGCACACCCTATGCATACCCTGCTACTGCGCTGCGTGCTGCACTGGCGTAAACATAAAACGAGTTAAACTTTGTTAGATATCGCCTTTTTTCTGCACACTCTGCACCTCCCCCCCGCCTGCCTGCCTGCTACAGTGTGTGCAAAAAGTGCACGCATTGAGTGCACATGGAACTGGGGCCAGTTGTCTGTAAGTGTGGCTTACATGGCTTTTTTCCCTGGTTATAGTCGTCATGGCTGCTGTGTAATTTGTACCCAAAAGGGGTGTGCATGTGTGTGTGTGAGAGAGAGAGAGCGAGAGCATCTCTCTGCGTGTGTGTGTGCGTGTTGATTTAGTTTGCTGCATAACAATTTTGCTGAGTGTTGTGTTTTTTATTAGCAAAGACGTCCGCCCTCACGGCCAGCTACAGTGCTGCCTGTCCCTCCCCCTGCTGCCACCCCGCCCCTCTGCCTCTCTCTGCCACTTGCTCGGCAGCTTGTGCCGTGTGCAGCGTGGCAGGAAGACACTAAAAGTGGAAGTAACTACATTAAGCTATTAAAACGACAGCAGCTGCCAGGGCTACAAAGGACAAGGACACGGCAAGAGCGAGAGTCTACGCCACTTGCAGCACTGAGACAGAAAGAGAGAGAGAGAGGGGAAGAGAGTGAGAGGGAGGGGGTGGAGTAAAAGAGACAGAGACATTTTAGCACACACAGCAGTTTAATTAACGTTAAGTGCGGGTGGTAATGGCACCAGCTCGATCCTCAAGTCCACCACATGTGTGTGTAAGTGTGTGCAGTCGACGATGAAGCAGCAGCAGAGAGAGACAGAGAGAGAGAGACAGAGACAGGGAGAGCGACAGAGACAGAGGCACCTTGAGTTGCACAGGACGACAACGACGTCGGCATTTGCATTTGCATGTAAATGCTTTGCCGCCACGTGAAGTTGCCCCATTAAGCGGCATACACACACACACTCACACGTGTGCACATGCACATACAGAGAAAATAATTTAATTAAAATATTAAATAAATGCGAAAAGCCAAAAAGAGCGGTGCGAAAACTGGCAGAGACGAGTGTAGCGAGTTAACGCGGCCACGAAACGAATCTCAGCTCCACATGAAGCGACTGTAATTGCAGGCTGAGAGTGTGTGTGTGCGTGTGTGGGTGTAAGTGTGGGTGTGAAAGCGTGTGAAGTGCCAGCTAATTACCGACATTAGAATCGGGTTTTAATAGTCTCAGCTCTCGAACATATGCGATGTTATGAGGATAACAAGAAGTCAAAGAGAAGTTTACAAAATCAAAGGTAGCAATGGCAACAAGCAAAGCAGGTGGACTCCCGACTCTTTTATACCCTGTAAACATACAGCTTTAGCAGCTCGACTGCTATGAGAAGGCATGTAAGGGTATAATAATTGCCTCAAAGTGCGGTATATCTGCGTTATCTAACACAATTTCGCTCGGCAAACATTTTAAAATCAATTTTTAAACTTAAATCGAGTTTCCCAATCGTTTTTAGGTAAACATTAAAGAAAAATTTTTTGAAAAATTTTTGAAAATTTTGCAAGGGGGTAGCATGAAAAAAGTGTCAAAAAATTTAATTTCTTAAAATCACAAAATTTAAATCAGCGATATAAACTGAAGTTGTAACAAGCACAAAAAGTTAAATCAAACGAAAATCCGTTGATTTTTAACAAAGTTATGCGATCTGGAAGTGCAGAATTGAGGTCTAGCAGGGATCTTAACTAGGGAAAGAGTAGTAGGCGAAGGGAGAGTGTGATACGGAAATAAATGGTGTTGTGCCCATAGTACAACATGGGACGGGTATTTAAACTTTTAAAAAATCAATGAAAATAAATAAAAAGATAAGTGAATAGAAAACATTACTATATAATATTGAGTAGACAATTATATAGACGGAAAAGTAACTTTAAGCACCCTGGGAATTAAAAGAGTCCGATTGGAAAGAAATGAAAACATGTCGAGCAACAAAAGCTGCGCATAATCGACAGTCTCAGTCTGCCCGTCTCCTCCTCTTCACCCTCCTCTTCCTGCTATATCGACATATGTAAAGCGTAACCCGAACCTCGGTAAGCATAGTATTATCTATTTGTCGGCCTGCAGATACATATGATATGTGTGTGATTTGTGGCACACACACACACTCATAATCCGCCGTCAACTTGTCAACTTGGCGCCCGTTGCAGCCATTAATAAACTTATCCCCAGATCCATAGCAGCTTTATGACTAATCACCCAATGCCAGCTTACGCAGACCTCGCTGCCCCTCTACCCACCCGATGCCCCGTGGCACCGGGGTATCCGCCCCGGTTGCGGAACACGTATTCCATTTCCTCGTGCGATACGATGCGATAGCGCGACAGCTCAGCCTGACATTTTGCAAAATAAACAAGCAAAGCTCTTGGCCATATATGCACTGCCACTGCCACTGCCACTCGGCTATCTAGATGCATTTGTGTGCACACACACACGCACACACAGCCAGACGTGCTGGCTATGCTGGCAAGCGAGTCGGGGACAGGCTGCGGCGCGCCGGAGCGACAAAACTTATCGCTAATAAGTTTTACACACAATTGGCAAATTAAAATTTATTTATATGCATTGCCAGCGGGGGATGGGGGAGGGCAGAGAGAGAGGGGGCAAGCTTAGCGGCATGAGCGGAGCTACCATTCGTCACGCTGTGCCTGCAGATTTTGCATGGCGATTATGATTGTGGTTGTAGTTGTTGTTGTTTTTGGTATTTGGCATTGGCCAGGAGCGCATTCGGATGGGAGAGTGCAGCTACAGAGGATTGTGCTGGCATTAAAAGCTCTGAAAGCTGCACTAAAAACTTGCAACAATATGGTATATATAGCTTAAGCTAAAAGCCTTTCCAAGCTCGTAGTGCAACTAATTCAATCGAACTGCAAACTTAAACTTGAAAGTTGTATGTTTATTGTGTTCTATTCTTGCCCGCAATCCGCTCCTGTTGTTTACATTGCAAGTGCTTACCCTGCTTGCCCCTCTCCTCACCCCCTCCCCCTTAAACAACTGCCGCTGCATTTCATTTGATTCGAGGAGAGCAACAAATCAATTTGCATGCGGTAGTTTAAGCAGATTTATGGCATATTGGCAACGGCAAACGGAATCGTTGCTTGTAATTTTTGGGCGCGGTCTTTGGGCATGTGTAATACACATAAAGTATTTTTTACATTTTTTATATTGCAAGGGGCAAAAGCGTAGCTGGATTTGACGAGGTAGCTGCAAATCAGCAGGAGAGAATAAGCAGCACATTGAGTTTTGACGCACACTCGATTCCAGTGTCATTAGCAGCTTCACAGCCTAGGGAAGTAGGGGGGAACGCGGAAAGCGAGTGCTGTTGACCCGCATAAAGCGAATGACCAAGCGACCAATGGACTGCTCTCTCTCTAATCGAGCAACAACGAGGGACAGGCGGACAGGCAGCTCCGGTAGAGAAGGCAACGCAATCAACCCGAAAACCTCAGAAAGCAAACCGAAAAAACCAAAAACCGAAACCAAAACGAAACCAAAACCAAAACTGAAACCAACTGAAGCAACTGAAGCAGCCGCTGTCCATCGCGGATCGCGTTGCCTCTTTTAATGCTGATGATGTCATGCGGGTGGCACAGCAGGAGGGGTGGGCAGGAGGGGAGAGGGAGGAGTGGGAGGGAAGGGTAGAGCGAGGTAGAGCGTTCATGGCTTAACTGAATTCGGTTTGGGGATTTGGCACGCTGCTTGAAATATCTGCGTCAATAGCGTAGCACAATTGCTGCGATACCCTGTAAGCGGGGCAGCTGAAAGTGTAGTCTATGCAATAGCCTGTGCTTTGTAGGGTATCTGCTTGGTCTGTCTTACTCCACGCTCTGCAAACTTGTTTGGCTTTGCGCCATTGCCTTCGCCTTCGCCTTCGCTTCTTTGCTTTAGTTGCAGATATTTTTGTGTGCTGCCCTTGCTCTCTATTTGCCTCTCCCGCTCTCCTAATCCTTCTCTCTCTCTCTTCCCTGCTCTCTGCCTCTCCTGCTCCATCTGCCCCCTTTGTCAGTTATTTTTTGTGCCATTTGGACTTCGATTTCGATGATTACATTGCTCTCTACGCGCAGATAACAGCGGCATTAGTCAGCCGAGTCAGCAAAGCAATTGAACCGCAGCGACCCCCTGTGAACCGCAGGGGCAACTGCCCCAGCAGCTACCCCGCTCTTCAACCACTATTGCTTTCCATCTTCATCTATTTAAGTTGTTCTCTTTCCAAAGAAATTCGGCATAGAACGATTTCTTAAGCAAACCGAAATGTTTTAACAAATTAGCAAGTGGCCTGCAGTGCAGATCCCCCCACTATACCCCTTGCCATCTCTGGCCTGTACCCCCTCGACACACCTCACATTACTTCGCAACGCCCCCCTCCCCTCCTACACTTTTCTCTAATGAGGCGCACTAATTGCATTTCTCTCCCTTCAATGAAATTATTTATACGCCCCGTCAGCCGCCGCAACTTAGACAAACTTTTGTCTGCCACGCCACGCCGGCAACAACAACAACATCAGCAGCAAGGGATTTGAAGTGTGTTGTTGCATCTGGCTGTGGGCTTTTCAACACATTAATAAACTGCATATGCAACAGCTCATTAAAAGCCACTCGAGCCGGCGGCAACACGCAAGGCGCAGGGCACAGCCTGCAGCGTAACCAGATCTTGCTGCAGCTCGCTGCCTGTACCTGTCTCCCTCTCCCTCTCCCTTTCTCTCTCGCTCTCTCTGCTGCCTACTGCCTGCCCCACCTGCCTGGCAGATCACGCTCTGCCCAGCAGCACAGCTCAAGTGGCCTCAAGAAGCAAACTACTCGAGTAGGTTTATTCAGTCTGCTGTTTGCCTCTGCTGCCGTTCGCCTCCTGCGCTCGGCTCCTCTTGGCTTCTTTTTGGGGCAAACAAAAGTGAAGCTGCTCTAGCTGCATCTCGCTCGCACACACACGCATTCGCACACGACATTCACCCAGTGGCAGCGGCCAGCGGCCAAGGGGAAATTAGGAAAAAACGCAGCAGCAGACGCGGCATAACAAGCGCAGCAAATGGCACACACAAGTCTGGCAGCGTGTGTAGGTGCGCGCGTGTGTCGCTGTGTGTTTGTTGTGTGTGTCTATGATCTGCGTGTGTGTGTGCGTTGCTGTTGGCGAACGCGTTGATTTCGCATTTATGCAAATTTCGCATACACTTCAAACTCGACTGCGGCTTGGCAGCACTTTTTTTCCTTGCTCTTCCTCTGCTTATTGCCCCCTGCCCTTGACACCCCCCCTCCCGCTGTTGCTGCCACTGCCACTGCTGCTGGCCGCTGGCCCAAACGAAAGTTTTGCCTGCCTCGCGCGGTTTCAAGTGATTTTTTAGCTTGTTTTCCTTTTCGTTTTTGGCTTGCCCCTGCTGCCTGCCTGCTGCTTCTCTTTCCTTTCTTTTTTTTTGTGACGTGACATGCACATGCACGTGCACGTGACGTCATGTGTGTGTGCGTGCCCGCACACAGGACATGCCAGAGTCTCGTCAGTCTCGCGCTGCGCTCCTCTTCAGTCTGTCTAATGCAATGCGCGTGCTAAATGGGCGTAACTCAACGGCTCGACGACTTTTTGCAATGCGCCGCTTATCAAGCGCAGCAAAAACGCGAAAACTTTTTCACTCAGCTCGCTCACACACACACACAAAGAGAGCACACACACTCGCACACTAGTCTGCTGCATCTGTCAGTGCATCAAAACACTTGAGTATTCGAAAAGTTGTTGGTTTTGTTGGCGTTTTTTAGTTTTTAGCAACGTACCAGGGGGGCGTATACGTAATGTTTGGCTTTACAGCTTGTCTGCGCCGTCGCTGCCGCTGTTCATATTTTTGCATGGCATCAGCCAGCAGCGAGCTGACAAAAGTGACACTTTTTGTTGTTGTTGCTTTTTATGTTGTTGTTGTTGTTGCTGTTTTCTCTTTGCGTCTTGGCGCTTTCAAGTGCTCTGTCAACTGTCGACGGCGGCGATGGCAAACACGCCTAAATGCGATGCCAAAAGAATGTGCAAGTGACATTGAGAATGCGCCAATTTGCAGCAGCATGATGCACCTCAAACACACACACACACAGTGGCACACACAGATACACACGCACACCTCATATACTGTGAGTGTCGAAAGTTTTGCTTAGTCCACGTAGCAGAGCAGACATTTGCTGCGTCTGCTGCGATTTAGCTCCCTCTTCTCACTCTCTCCCTATCTCTACACTCTTCTTACTCCTTCCCTCTCTTTTCCCTCTCTCCCTTCCCTCTCTTTTTCCCTTTTTGCAGCTCCTTCTCGCTGCCTGAGCATTGACCAGACGCCATTCGCCTGGACTTGTCAGCACACGCTGCGCAGGTGGGCGGCCACACAGTCTTCTCCCCGCTGCCGCTGCCCCGCCTACGTCCCGCTGCTGTCTGCTCCAGCTGGCTTGGCTTGGAGTCAGACAAGCGTGTGATAAGTTCATTACCGCCACATAATCCCAGGCTGCCCTCGGCCCTCGGCCCTCAGCGAGTGCAGCAAACTGCAATGATTACAATTTACTTTTCGATCTCTTAATACGCTTTCACCTGCCCCAGCTGAGCTCAGCTGGCCAAATGAACTGTGGAGGTGTATAATAAGCAGGGAGTGGGAGAGCGGAGAGCAAAGGGAAGAGGTGAGGAAGAGCAGAGCAGAAAGAGAGAGAGAGAACAGACTGCAGAAATCTGCCACAAACATTGAAGAAGTGAGGCGAATTGCCTCAGAGCAACTACAAACAGGCACATTGAGGTGCTCTGCTAGCACCTAACATACCCTGTAATAGTTAGAGAGTGAGCTAGTTAGCTGTAGAAGCAAGTAAAGCAGCGCAGCGTGCGCTCAAGCGATTTCTGGCAACTCTCTCCACCTGCGCGTACAACTCAGTGCCTTATCAAGCAGCTACAGGGTATTCCCGAGGCTATTACACCCACTCCTCTCAAAATTACAACTTATCTCTTTTAATTGCAAATATTTTGCAAATAAATTGCAAACATTTTCTGTGTATTATGTAAATTGATATGCCCGAGTGGGCCCCTCCCCCTCTGCACTATTTCCTCATTCAGCTCCCCCGCGCTGCCCCTCATTGATTGTGCGTAATTTATGTGGCCGCATAAAGTAGAATTATAATTATTCTATCAAATGCAAATCCCATTTTTATGCACTCGCACAGAATTGATTAATTTGCGAGCGCGTCAAATTTAAATTTAAATTTTGCATTCGCATTTCGAATTTAAATGCAAATTTCAATTTCCCATTTCCAATTTCCAATTTCGAATTTTCCAGCACAGAAATGGTTGTTATATCGCATTTTAAATTATCAATGAGTTTTATGCAATTGGTTTAAAAATGCATTAGGAAAATCCGTAAAGAATAAAAATTGGCTTTTCCAATTGAAGGAAATCACATTTTCTCGCCTGCCAGCTGAGTGTAAATATTTAACGGGGCGCGCGTTGTTTGTTCTATTATGTTTATTAATATCATTGGACAGAGGCGAAAAAACAATAGCAAGACGCCGAAGGGGAGTAGTCGACTAGGCAGATACTCAATGGGAGTGTGTGCCTGCCTTGTAGATACCCTGTAGAGCACCCTGCATTGCTTTATTGACTGTCTTAAGTGTGGAATATGTTGAATAGAATGCATAGATCATCATCTGAAGCATTTGACTCTTTCTAGATTTACTGAGTGCCAAATATATTAGCGTATACGAACTGTAGATACCCTGTAGCGCCTGCCTTTCTACCTTTCTCAATCGCTTTACGATCCATTTCAAGGCATTTTAAGCTGGACATAAAAGAAAACAATAAATTAAACACTCTCGATCGCACAAGCTGCACTAAATTGTTGTTTATGACTTTTTGTTTACTCTGCTTCCACACACTGCTTCTTCTTCTTTGTCTTTGTTTGCCAAGTGTCGTATTTGAATCTGCATGATTTTGTTGCTGCTTTACGGCTGCTCATTCGCGCGATATCGAAGTATGTCGTATAAGTGAATAAACACCGTATCGTATATAGTACTGTATCGTATACACTGTATCGTTTATACCCTTTATTGTATACTATATGCCCGATATGCCCGTGCTTTGCATGTGGCAATGTGTCGCGATAAATGTCGCATAAATGTTGCACAATGTGGAACCCAGAAAGTAATTAAATATAATATTAAATAATCAAACTGCAAATCCCATAAATTAAACTTGATGTTGCCGCTTAAACCACACACAGTTTAACTGATAAAAAAAGGCGATATATATAAATATATATAAATATATATATATATACTGGGAGGGAGAGGAGCAGCTGTCAGTTAATTCCATTTTAGCTTATTTTTTTCAGCTAATAATGCGTAATTATCGGCGCATTTATTTAATTAGCCGCAAAAAGTATTTAGTTTTTGCAGCGCATAATGCGAGTTTAATGTTCTTTTGTGCCCCGCTCCCTACTCCTCTCTTCTCACCCCTCCCCCTCCCCAATACTCTTATTGTTGTTAGCTTTGTCAGCTTTGTTCATCGTTTTGCAGCTGAATTTGCTGTCAATTTCATTGCGATTGAAGCTGCCTAAGCCGAGTGCGAAGGAGTGAGAATGCAGCGCGCTTACTCCCCTCTCTCCCTCTCTCTCTCTCTCCGCCCCTCTCTGCGCAGCACTAACAGCATTAATTGGAAACTATTTTTGATTACATTTCCCGCATAATTTGCGACTTTAAAGCGCATGGAAAATGCGCTTAATGCCAATGCAAATGCGAAATACGCTGGAAATGCCAGGGAAAATGTAAAGGAAAATGCCAAAGGAAAATGTACTGGAAATGAACTGCAGTTTCGAGCTTCAATTTCAATTGGCCAAATTGGCCAAAACATCGAGCAGACTCAACTGGTTGTTTACGCTTTGCTGGCATGTTGCATGCGCCATTTGGGGCACGCGGCACGCGGCAGGCAGCACGTAATGCCGCACATAATTCTCAATCAAAAATGGGCGCAGTTCAGGGCCGCATTTCGATTCAGGCTGGGGGGGGGGACGGGGCTGCACTTGTTGCTGCCACAGGCAGAGGCACTTGGCAAACACACAGAAAGAAAGGGAGAGAGAGGGAGGCACAGCAAGACAATGACAACGCCTCGAGTGGGTGACCAAGTCGTCCTGGCTGTGTCTTCTGCCTGCCGCCGGCTTCGGCTACGGCTACGGCTTCAGCTGCTGCCTCGATGCCTCCCTGACAGCTTACAAAGTGCAGCAATTAAGTTGACAAAGTGCTGGCTTTTGCACACGGCGCTGGTGCGGGTGCGGGTGCGGGTGCGGGTGCGGGCGCGAGCGCGGTGGCAACTCTGGCAAATTTGTAATGGCAACAGTGAAAACACTTAAATGAATTTGTTAACCATGTGCCGCATGCCGCATGCCGCCTTGCCTCATGCCAGGGCCACTGCCAGAGGGCACAGATGCGTGTCAAGTGCGCAAGTATCTTGTATCTTGTATCTGGCAGATACTTGCGAGAATTAATCAACGAGACAAGTTCACAAGCCTCATCAAACTTAAGATATTGAACCTGCTTACGCATGCAGGAGAGTTATGCCTCGATGCTGCGATGATGATATACTTATCACAGCTGAAGCTGGAGCAGGGACAGGCTGCTCGTTGGGAGACAGTGCGAGGTGGAGCGAGGGAAAGGCAAAAGTTTCCCGAAAGTGAAAAGTATTTGCCAAGAACTTTCACTCTCGCTTTTTATGGGCAACGCGTGTGTGTGTTTACGCAGCTATTGAGCAGATTTGACTATAATGATATTATTTTCATAGAGTTTACTTTCATAATCATATTGTAAAACCTTTACAGAATTTAAATAAATTTATAAGCAAACATTTACAGGGTAGAACTTGATTAGAAACCTTTTGAACTCATTGCTAATGTAAAATTAAAAGATTTCCAATTAAAGCACTTTTTACAGGGTATACTTGCAGTCGCGCATCACCACGCCTAAACAGTTTACAGCACAACTTCAGCATTTCCTACAGGCTACACTTGCAGTCGTGTATACCCCACACCCCTTCGGCTTTTTCGACAAACACATTTCGTATTGTTCTGGCTTTGTTTGCGCTGACTGCGCTGGCTTCCAATTTGTCAGCTTGTTTAATGGACGGCGACAAGTGGCAGTCAGCTGCCCCTCCCCCCTTCTCTCACTCCCTGCTGCAGGCGGCCAGCTGCCCACCCCCTTCCCACCCCTCGCTCAGCTGGTTCTGCTTAAAAACGCATTTCTCAAGCGACGGAAAAACTATTCAAAAGTGTCAAAGGCGGCTGTTCTGCACGTCGCCTTTTGGGCACTTTTGTCAGTCTGTCAGTCTGTCACTTAGCCCACTTTGTCACTTCATCCCACTGTACGACAATTCCGCTCTCCCTCTGTCCCTCCGCCCCACTATGCGCCCGTCCGTTTCGTCACTGTTGTTGGTAATTGGAGCCTGCTCGCTGCAAGTTTCGACTGCATTTCGAGTGGGCGAATGTATCTGCATCTGTTTCGCTCGCTGTAGCTGTATCCGAATCTGTCAAGTGGCATTATTCGATCGCAATTATTCATGCGGAATTCGCAGCTGCTACGATCGCAATCTTTGTCATGCCGGGAGGGAGGCCCACGCAGCGCGTAAACCGAATTCCGAATTCCGAATCCGATTCCGAATTCCGAAATACGAAATCCTCGTTCCGACTTGCTCCCACTCGCTGTGATTTCTTTTGGCAACTCGTGTGCAAATTATAATTTATTTTCGTAGCGTTTAGGCCCAGTGAATAGAGCAGATATAGCACTTTATACACATGCTATATATCTGCAAGATATTTTCAGTTTTCATTGAGCAGTCTCGCCATGGCATATTTCTTGGGATTCATTCGCGCTGCACGCTCAATTTCCGCACTGACCTTCTGCAAGGTGCCACGCCTACTCGGTAAGCACGCCAAGGCTAAGGGTAAATGGCGCAGGATCGCGTCGGTTCATTTCATTGAGACAATTCTCTCACTTTCGTCAGGGCTGTCATCATGTGGAAAACAAGTGACAATCAAATTTGATATGTGACTTTGGCATTGACGTCTTTCTTCAGATCGAAATAGATTTCGGTTTCGGTAAAAATAAATTGAAATCGCGTACAAAATAAATCACTTTATGACCCTGAGAGATGAGAGAAACATCCCGAGAGAGTGCGGGATAGATGTAAATTAAGCTACATCTGCTTGGGGATTATGAACTGTTTGATAGTGAGGCCTGTTCGATCGGTCGATCGTCATTTCTCAATAATTTCGTTGATTCACTACACTGACGCATTTCCCCCAAGTTTCATAATATTTACTAAGTAAATTCGGATCTATTCCCCCCTCACTTTCGCAAGTTCTCATTAAACTGTTGCGCTACGATATTTACGAAAATCTTATCTTCTTATAGATCATCGCGTGGGCGGGAAATACTTTGTTTTAAATACAACAGAAACGTTTAATATCGGTTTATATCTTTCATATAGTTCTATTTATACAATATCTTTTCTATCTCGAGCATTTTCCTTCTGGTTTTTCTTTATTTTTTTATGATGGGGAAATAACGAAAATCACGTTTTGATTTACGAGCACACGCCGCGTTCGAAAAACGCAAAACATAATAATAAATTTCGGTATAAACTTTTTAACTCTCTTTGGTTAATTGTTGTACAACAATCGGAGCCACCTTTCCCCCAGCCCGCTTCACTTCCCGCTCGAACAGTTAACCCAATCTCGATGGGTCGTTGCGGTTGAGACCGAAATTGTTTGCCAGTCACGTTTGTGGTGCAGGGTGGCAAAGCGAGAGAGAGAAAGAGGGGGAAGAGAGAGAGAGAGAGAGCAGAGCGGGGGGAAGTTGGGTAAGCAACTTTATCTGCACTTCTTCAACTTGCCGTTTTTTTCAGCTTGTGCGATTTTTTGTGGGCGTTTATTTTTGGAACGCACTGTGATTGTTATACAACTGCGACGGCGACGGCGACTGCGACTGCGGCTGAGGCAGCGCTGTGATTACTTTTTAGTCAAATTTTGCGGGCTGAAGTTGTGCAAGAGTCGCGTCTGTCTTGGCTCACTTAAGACGCGGGCCTGCTCCCCACTTCTCCCCCCCCCCCCACAGACACACAAAACTGTGCCGCTGGTTAACCCAATTGCGTATGCGAAAGTGAATAACTCGCTGCGAGTTAAGGTCAGAGGCGTGAGTAAACCGAATGAGATAACTTGAGGTAGTTGTCGATAAGTTTTTATTGGGGTTTTTTGTAGATAATTGTTATGTGTGTTTAGGAAGCTCCTCGGCAAGCCGCGCAATAATTACTTACAAAAAATATGTTAATTAATGAGAAATTTTGTTTCTAATAGAAACTATTAAGAGGTGAGCCTTAACTGAGGTTGCATGATCTATTTAGATCATTGTGAATGATCCCATTTAGTTTATAGCACATGTAGAGAGTGGGAGAGGAAACGTGGAAGATGGAAATAGTTGGAGAGACAGATATCTATAGAATAATCTGTAGAGTCAGATCTGTATGCTGAGTGAGCTATGGAAAGAGAAGAAAGGGATCTTAAGAGAGTGATCTATGGAGAGGAATCTATAGAGACGGATAAAAAGAGTGCTTTATTGAGAAATATTTGAGGAGAGGAATCTATAATGAGATCTACCAAGAAGTAGATCTGCACAGCGAGATCTAGGAAGAGTGTTCCTCAGAGAATGAACCATAGAGAATGAGAGAGCGAGAGTGAGTGACGCTCTCAATCTGTCCCCCTGCTCATCACTCAGCGGAAACACCCTGTTCGGTTTGCTTTCTTTACAAGCCGCAACAGTAGCAGTTTCCCCTTCTGGTTCGGCTCCCTCGCCCCCACTCCGCTCCCCCGCAATGCACTAAAATGTTATTTAATTATGGAGCTGCTGCTGCTGGTGTTGTTTGCATTGTTCGCGTTGTTGTTTCGAGATGACATACGAGCCCTGAAAACTGCCGAAACACACAGAAAACAGAGAGCAGACGAATGAAGAATGAAGCATAAAGAATGAGGAATGAGAAATGAAGAAGAAGGCAGAAGAAGACCTAAAACAGAAGTGAAATATGCGCACTTCAGCACATTAGACGGGAGAGAGCAGACTGGCAGAGAGAGACAAAGCGAGAGAATGAGGTACGAGGGAGGGGAGAGACAGCGATGTAGAGTGGGGAAGAGAAAGGCGTATGGCGAGGGGTAAGAGTGAAAGAACGACAGGCAATCTACCATGACAGTTCATGAAGGTTAAATTCTTGCGAAATGATTTTATTTTCAGTTGCTTCTCTCGCTGCATTCTCCGTTCGCATGGGCTTCTGTTATTGCATTCTGCTTTGGCAGTACACGTAATTAAAATATACGCAAAAATCTGCTTAGAAATTTCTAGAGCATGTTACACTGCCCCGCCCCCTCGCCGTCTGCCCCGCGCTCCACTGACGTGCAGCTTGCCAGCTCGTTCATTCAACAAAAGTTGCAAGCCGTGAAATATTGTCACGCACAGCGCAGCTGGGGGAGATCCGCAAAGGAATCGGATCCGGGATGGGGGAAGGGAGGAGTTGCAATCGGATTCGGAACATGGCAACGCTGCATGACAGCAGGCAGAGGGCGGAGGGAGGCGCGCAGGGGGGAAATCACTCGGTCATTCGTCGCCAGTATAAATACGATTCTAATGAGCGCTGCGTGGCGCTTTTGCTGGCGCTCATTAGGCGCTCCCCAGTTCGGTTTTTCCACTTTCCCCTTCGCTCTCCCTGCTGCCCTCAGCTGCAGCTGCAGACACTCGCCTGCTGCTTTGGCCGCTTAATTTATGACTTGATTTGCAGTAGTTTTATTGCAATTTCAAGTACTACGGCAGCCCACTTGGCCCACACATCTGACGTCACTCGGCTCGCTGCTCGAGCTCCCTAATTAATTGCGGCTAAGAGATAAAGATGCACACACTCGCAGACACTCAGTCGAACACTCACACACACTCAGTGTGCACTCACTCACTCGCTGCATGTTAAATATAAACAAAGGCAGCGCATTGAGTGTTGGAAATTGAAAATGCCAGCCTTGTATTGGGTTGAGTAGATGATCAGTCCGCAGGGTAGCCAATCTTATCAGCCAGCACACTGAATCATCGCCGTGATCAAAGGCAGCTCAGTCTTATCGCCAGACGACGCTGAGAACGCTGAGCAATACCTGATCGAACATCGAACATCGAACATCGATCATCGATCATCGATCGTTAAACAGATGTGATTAATAGATGTGCCCTAGCTGCTGGTAGAGTTCATTGAACCACAGTTAAAACAGTTAATGAAGAGTTAGGCAACTCTGCCATGATATAGCCTGAGGGTCTGCCCGAACAGCTCAGAGAAAATGTGCAAGAAATGCGGCAAAAAGCATAGAAATTGATCCCAAATCCAGGCAAACGAAAACAGCGCGGGATATTACATCACAGCAGGTGCTGGAGGGGTGAGGTTGGCTGGCTGGAAATGGCCTAGCGAATTGGAGGAGGGAGAACGTGGAACAGATTATTATGTATACGCGAGAGGCGGATCGACAGCGACACGGTGCGTATACGCGATGTGAGCCAAAGACGCCCGTCGAAGGGGTTGAAGCAAGGGAAGCGCAGGGGTGGCAGAGGAGGCAGAGGAGGCAGAGGAGCAAGGGTTGAACATTGGCGGGCCGAAAATAGATCAAGCAAAGCAAAGCAGAGAAGATGAAGAACGTGAGGCAAACGAAAAGAAAAGCAAAGCGCAATTGACGAGGCAAATTGAGAATTTTGTACAGCACAGTCAAATATATTTATTCAAAACAGACGGACAGGCAGACTAAAGGGGGGGGTGATAGATGCAGAGGTGGGCGGGGGGTTGTCACAGCGCCTGTGGCGAGTGAAAGATACATTTCACCGCATGCTGACCTAGAGCTTCATTAATAACATTTTTGGCGCCAGATTTATTTAATATATAGAAAACTCGACTCGCCTCGTCTTGCCTCATCCCGCCTCGTCTCGCCTCATGCCGCCACGCCTCGTCTCCCGACTATTTTCAAATTACAAAATAAATGCCAAAGAAATTATGGCAGCAGCTACGCGCACAACAAGGGGTGCAACTTGCCAGCAGATACATATCTGCCAGATACTTTGGCCGCTGCAGAGCGCGCAAATTCAAACAGACAGATAGAGCGCACAGACACACGGACATACACAGGCACACACACACACACACACACACAGATATATACGATACATACACTGTATAGATTTGTAGAAAATTCGTAAAGAAATCCGCGCAGCCATTGCGAAGCGACTAAAAATAAACTCACCTTGAAAAGTTTCGAAAATTTTTGAATATATTTTATCTTATTGCTGTGGCTGTTGATGCCGCTGCTGCTGCTGCTGCTGTTGCTGTCCGCGCTGTCCGCCGATGTGGCTGTATCTGTGCTCTGGCCAAAACTGATACGATCAACCGTTGCTTTTCCCAGCTGCCACAGTCCAGAAAAGTGTTTGCTGCTGCCTCTGCTGCCGCTGCTGCTGCTACTCGGTTGCTGCTGTTGTTGTTGTTTCCGTTTAGCGAGTGCCAAAAGAGAATTATGTATTATTTTGTTGTTTAACGGTTTCACGCTCGATTCTCGTTTCGTAAGGGACTTTTTCGAGAATTTTTGTACTTTTCTACGTTTTCGATTTTGGGTTTCGGTTGCTCTTGTAACCTTCACAGAAACTCACAGTAATTTATTTACAACAATTTTTTACACACAAGCACAAGTTCAGGCCTAGAAGGAGGGGAGAGAGAGAGAGAAGGAGAGAGTGAGCGGGGGCTGTAAGAGTGCGAGCGAGCAAGGGGCGTATGATTAATGCTGATACAACGCCAAGCGGCGATAACAGCAGGTAAATACAGCTAGAGTCTCTATATATATATATATATATATATATATATTACAAATGCGTATATATATCTGATGATGTCAGTTATCAGCTGCAGTAATCGATTTTTTTTGTTTCAATATACACACTTTTGCTGCGCTAATCGATTGTTGTTCGTGGCGATTGCTCGAGGTGTTTTTCTAGGGGGCGACGTTAACTAAGCGACGTTTTTCTCTCAACTAAAGCAAAAACCGAATCCGAAACCGAAACCGAACCAAAAACGAGACCCCAACAAAATCTTTTGCTGTGAAATGCTTTTTTTTTCGAACTGAAAAATCTGTTCAAGCAAGTGGCAGAGCTATGTCGACGTCGACGTCGCCGCTCGCGCCGCTGCCTGCCGCCGACGGCGCTGCCTGCATTTTGGGGCCGAGCGCGAGTGAGTGTGTTTTTTTTTGCTTTTTGGCCAACTATATGGCCGCTATATGTAGTCGCAGACGTTGTCAGCGAGCCACACCGACCCCTCCCCACCTGCCTGCTGTGCCCCCCCTCGAGAAAAGCTACGAAAACTGCGACGACGACGTCGACGACGGCTGCCAATGTCTGTCTCGGGTTTTGTTCTATTTGTTTTTATTATTCTCGCAGTTGTTGTTGCTGCTTGTTATACACTTATTTTGTTATTGTGCAAATTGCTTTGTATTTTGTTTTCATTTGGCTGCCTTTTTGGCTTGTTTTCTTGGCCATATCTAATCGCGGCTAACAAAGAACTAAACTAAATATTGTGCGCCTTAATCAGTGCAGATTAAGTGGGCGAGTACTGTATCTCCGTGAATGTTCCCTGCTAAAACAGATATGCCATGACATCATGTCAGGCCCGAAGACACACGCAGTGCCCTTTCTTCTGCCCCTCTCCCTCGTCTTCTGCTTCTTTTTCTACTTGTTCCATTGATAAATGCAATTAAAGCGAACCAATTTCGATCTATCAGCGCACGAGCATCTCGCAGCAAGAACCTCATGATGATGATGTTGTTCTTGCCGGGCGGGTCTCCTCCACAAGGTCGCATTCCGAATGGAATTTAGCAATATTTTCACCTTTTTCAAAGACCAGAGCAAAAATATGCGAGCTTAAAAAAACGCAGGCAAATCAAGCAAAAAGAACGAAACAAATATCGAACAACAATGAAGAGAGAGAGAGAGAGAGTGAGAGGAAGAGCGCGAGAGATAAATAAACAAATATCAAATATAATAAACTCCGAGGGCATGAAAACAATTTCAGCTTTTTAATTAAATCATGTTGCCGCACAGAGCGGCTAAAAAATGCGAAAAAAAAACATTTGCGAAATCGCAAAATCGCTGCGTAATTCAATAAAATAGCAAAAATATTTTTCGACAAGAGAAAAACCGCATAGAAAGAGAATACTCGATAGAGCAATAAATCGAGTATTACTGACGAGTGTCGCATGACGAGATATATATATATATATATATATATATATATATATATATATACGTAAATCTGGCGATTTAGCTGGGGGGGAATTAGTTACGTTAGCCCCTTTCCCTGAGCGAAGATGCCGCAACGCGCGCGACCGCAAGCAACAATTAAAGTGGCCAAGATAAGCGGCTAATTAAAGCATCGAGACGCAGCGCTTGCGGTCGCCAAGAACAGTTATGCATGCGCATTTATCGATAATATGCAAATATGTGATCGCATTTATCACTATATACCATACTAAGTGACATTAATGTTTTGTTTGAGCGCTTTTCTCGCAGCTTGGCTGCGTTACGTCAATTTTGCGCGTTGCTTATTGGAAAAACACTCATAAATAACACAAATTTCGAGGGAGGCTACGGAATCCGCGTGAGTCAACACGAATTTGTGGCCAAAACTGGCCCTGGTCAGCGGGCTGAATCATTCGCAGCTAATGAAGCCGGTTTCGGTTTCGATTTCGATGTCGGTTTCGGCTTTTGCTTCGATTATGATTATGATGCGAATCGATAGACTGCTTAAAGCGTGTTTAATTACTCCAAGCTTATACTCAGCTTGTCACGTCTTTGCACTCACTTTTCTTTTGCTTTTCCGTTTTTACTTTCGCGTTAAGGTTCGCAACTGGAGCGAAATTTGACGTGATACGATGTGCGAGAAACGAGAGACGGGAGACGAGATGCGAGACACGAGACGAGACAACCGCGCGCGATCGTTGCTTTCAGACGAATGGCTAAGGCGAAGGCGAAGGCGACGGCGAAAGATCTCAGCGCTGAAGTCAGTGCCAGACACACACACACACACACGCAGACACACTCACTGCGAGCAGGAGAGTAGCAGAGAGAAAGAGAGCCGGAGAGTGAGAGAGAGAGAGAGCGCAGCCAACTTGCGCGCGAGAGACACAGCCAACACACAATCAACAGGTAAGCGAAAGGTGAAAACACGCACACGCACACACACACCCGCGCACACAGACACTCACACTTGCACTTGCACACACGTAGAGCGTAGAGCGTAGAGCGAAGGCGCGCTGCTGATAAGATAAAAACGAAAACACAAACACAAACAACACGGCAATGTTCTATGAAGTCATATTTTGGCGTGTTTTTCGGCCTGTGTTTGGCTTGTTTTTTTGGACATGTGTTTTGGCTTGTTTTTGGGCGTGTTACTTGGCTTATTTTGGCGCATTTTCAATGCATGAATAAAGTTGCGTATTCGGCAGTTTTTGATTATTTGTCTTGCCTAGAGAAATTCAACTGCTGCAACAGATATGGCATGCTGTGCGGATATTTATATATATTTATATATATATATATATATATATGCGCGATATCTGTGTATGTTTGTGCATATACAAGTATATATATTCTATATTTAGGTTGCATGCCGCTGCGCAGAGCAGAGCGGAGCACGCAAAAAACTGGTTACTCCAGTTTCCCTGATAATCTGGGTGACGGCTGGAGCAGCAACAACAACATCAAGAAGAACAACAGCAGCAGCAGCAGCAGCGTAGGCTGCGGAGGCAACAGGCGTCTCGGATTCTTGTTGGAACTTGGGCTGATTTTCCTTTTTAGCGCCCCAAAAAAACACAGCAGCAGCCGCAGCAGAAGCAGAAGCAGCCGAAACTGCGCAGTTGCAAAAAACCGGTTGTCCCTGTGCCTGCCGCCACTCCCCCTCTCCCTGTCCCTCTCCCTCCCGCGCTGTGCCTGCTCCCTTTTTGACCGTGCCGATATTGACCAACACTTTTGTGTTGCGCACACGCGAAAGTTGTTGCAAGTTGCAAGTTGCCTGCCTGCCGGCTCCCACTGTCATTCAAGAAACCCAAAATCCGCCCCCTCCCCCCAAATGCCTTCCCCCTGTCCCTACTGCCCGCTAATGGCCGCAACAAAGCGGCCTGTAAATCATTTAGCTGCTATTTTCTGGCTTGGCCACAGTCGCCGCAAACATCTCAGAAATGTCACGCATGCGTGCTCGTTCTCTCTGTGTGCGTGTGTGTCTGTGTGTGTGGGGACATTCGCAGCGACGACTTAATAAGCGCAAAGAAAACGGCGAACAGGAAACAATTAACCGGCTTAGTGTGCCATGGTAAGCAAAAAATAAAACAAAATCAAAAGTACAAGCGCATTTCTCCGTTTTTTTAATTGCACTAAAAATACTTTTCTTTTTGTTAGCTATTTTAAGCCGTGACACATAGCTGGCGCCAGTTAGCCCAGGCTCAATGCTGCTGTAACTGTTTTAGCCAGGCGCTGCACCAAGTATTAGCGAAGTCACAAACCTGTGTGCTGAACAAGTGCAAGCCGTGTGCTAAGCAGTGCGACATTTACTTAGCATGCCTGAAAGTAAGCACTGCCAGCGTCAAGTTCTCAACAAGCAGTGCAGTAAGCAGTGTCGAATCATAGCAACAGCTGCGCAAGCAGTTCAGGCAGTGCAATAAATTACACAGGCACCCTAAAAGCAGGCAATATAATATTTAATATTTATAACTAATAAAACTCAAATATTTTGAATGGAAATTTGATTTTAAGGTAAGGAAAATTAGCTGAATTCAATCTTAGATACGTTTATTTTTAAGCACTTATATTATTTCAACATTTCAGTTTTCCATCGCGCTGTATTTCCTCGCTCACATACCGTACACAAGTCACGTACGCGTTTTGCACGCTTTTCGGACATTCGAATCAATTTTTGGCTTGTTTTTTTGCCGTGGTTTTCACTTTGATAGCGGCCGCAATTAAGAGCACATTAAGTGTGTTAAGATCTTGTACGATATTTACGACAGATTAATGCGTTTTCAGTTCGAACATATTATGAATGTGGATCACGATCACAGATCGCGATCACAGGCTGCAAATGGACATAGCGTAGCAGGCGCGACTCGTTCGAAACGGTGTGAATTGAAATTGAGTGATTAGATGTTGATCAGGAGCAACAGCTGCCCCCGCCCCCGCGACTCACTCGGTCTGCAACTTTGGCAAATTGTGATGAAACTTGTTTGTCGCCTTGCACGTCACATTTATAGCTTGTTTTTATTGCATTTCAATTGGTTTTTAGTAGGCGACTAATTAAAAATACGCCCCGTTTGGGGCCTCAAGACATTTTTGGTTACATGCATTAATTAACCTGACAAGTTAATTCGTACGCAATTCCCCACAGACGTTGGCAACCCTTGGCACAGTCCTTGCCCCCCTCGACGTTAGCCATGGCGACGAAGCAGCAAACAATAACAAAAACGCATTTCGGTGGAGCAAACTTCAAACTTTTGCGACGAGCTTTTTTTTGTGTCACTCGCGGGCTGCAGCTGCCAAAAAGAGAAAACTTCATGTACGAAGCGGGCAGCGAGCAGATCAACTGCAATGGGGCAGTCATTGCGCTGCCCTCGCTGGAGGTGGTCAAGACAGGTAAATTGGGAGTGTGTTCACTTGCCAAGCGTTTACCCAACTTGCTGCCATTTCCCCGTTAGCGCCGACAATGCCAACGGACGCGAACATCGATTGGCTGCTTCACATTTATTTTACGCGACGCGATTTCGAGCGTTGCCGGCGCCTCATCGCACGTGAGCTGAATCGTCATCTGAATGCGGAGTACCTGTACTTTATCAAGGTGAGCGAGTTTTCTAATCGATTGACCCTTCGATATGTGTGCCAAGTGCCAAGTAAAACAAACCTCTCCGCACTTGCCGCACAGGGTCTTATTGACCGCGAAGATGGCAACAATATCGAAGCGCTGCGCAATCTGCAGAAGGCGGTGGAACTGAACTCGCGCAACATCGAGACGTACAAGGAAATTGGACGCACACTGTGAGTTTGCGGCGCGGCGTAGTCTATTGATTTTCCGCTGATTCCCCCCCCCCCAACCCTCTCGAATCCTCTATTCGTAGCTACAGCATGGGCCGCTTTGGACAGGCGCTGAGTGTATTCCGCGAGGCAGAGCAGCACAGTCCGCGCAAGGATCATGAAATCTATCATTATCTGGGCGAGCTGCTCTATCGCGCTGCACTCACACAGCCGCAGCTGGAGCTGGCGCGACAACAGCAGGCGGAAGCACGTGGTTACTTCGAGCTTGCGGTGCAGACGGGCAAGAAGCTGGAGAGTTATGTGCGTCTCGCCGAGCTCTATCGCAAGGACAAGGAGTATCAGCAGGCCATCGATGTGCTTGAGGCGTGTTTACAGTGAGATAAATTGTTTGCCTTTTTTTTTGCACACTCCCCTCCCTCTGGCTCCATATCTTCCTTCCACAGTCTGACACCGGAAAACGCGGAGGTGCTGACCGAAATCAGCGTGCTGTATCTGAAAATCAACGAGACGCAAAAGGCCTACGATCGCCTGGCGGAAGTCGTCAACATTGAGAGAAAGTGCACGCCCAAGGGGCTGCTTGCGCTGGGTGCCATTTTGCAGGTGAGCGCGGGGGGTGGGGGAAAGGGAAACTGTCTCGCCTAATCGATGAACTCGCCTTAACAGTCGCGCAACGATGTCGACGGCGCCCTGGGCAAGTACAGCCAAATCGCAGATGCGGAGCCGGAAATTGCCGAGCTGTGGAACAACATTGGGCTGTGCTTCTTCAAGAAGCAGAAATTCATTGTGGTAAGCTAGTCGCCAGTGCCTAATCCAAGCCACTTGATTATCCCCAACTCGATTCCAGGCGGTGTCTTCGCTACGCAAATCCGTTTGGTTGTCGCCGCTCAACTACAATGCGCTCTACAATCTGAGTCTGATTTACATTGCCTGTGAGTAGTGCCCGCCCTGCAGCACGCCCCTACCAGCTCCGCCTCCGTCCTTCTACTGCATTCCACATTTATCAAAAGCTAAACAAGCATACTCTGACTTTTGTTGCGCACAAGCTGCAGGGGCAAAAAAATACGTATACGTAATGTTGAAATTCAAACAGAAAGTTGTCCTCTGGCAAAGCCACGCAGCGTGCCGAGAAATATGCCGTAAATATTGGCAGCATTTTACAGTTATGTAGGCAAAGCTTATACTTACTAAAGGTGCCTTAACTTCCAGTAATACGAGCTCCAATTTATCCCTGTTTCTTCAGCTTTATATTTTCCAAGAATCGTAGGATTTGTCTAACATTTTACTAGCATATTTTCAGGCTTTACACCGCAAAAACCTCGCTTCGCCTCGTGCTGATATTTCTGCATTCCTGCAACTCTCAAAGCATTTTTTCGAATGAATTCGCTGAACCGGATTCGTGTCCCATTGTTGTCAAGTTATGAGTAGACTCTATACTAAGCAGCTGAACCAGCTGCTCAGGCAGCGATTGTTTATTAGTTGTGGGGATAAATACCTATTCAATCAGCCGAGGGCCTCTCTCCCGCTCGCCTGCAGAAGGTGCCCCGCTGTGGCAGACAATAAAACATTGTGAATGCCGGATGCTGAGCTCACAATAAAAGCAGGAAAACCCGACAAGGGACACGCTTTTTATAAATTCAAAAATCATCATAAAAAATGCACACAAAAAAAAACACAGAAGGAGGAAGAAAGTGGCTAAGTAGAAAGTGGCAAACAGTTCAAGGACTTCTTGGCTCGCTTTATGGCGCTGACCGCGCTAGCACGTGGCCCCGTTTACATTTTAAACATTCATTGTTATTGTTCTCCTGCCATTGTTGTTGTTATTGTTGTTGTTGTCTACGCTGCCAAAATACCGCTGGAGTGACCCCCTGCAGTCGAACAATACGCGAGCGCCTTTCACACGCTGGCCGCGGCCATAAACCTGCGCAAGGACAACGCCGAGTGCTACATGCTGCTTGGACGTAAGTGAAGTTACTCGTGCGCTCAGTCGCCCACATTCACGTGCATGCCCTGCTCTCGCCCTGCCCCCTTTCTCTTCTCTCCCGTCTAGTGTGTCTGCGCAAGCTGGAGGACATGGAGAACGCGTTTGTCGCCTTCGAGCGTGCCTGCAACTTGGCGTTGCTGCAACAGAGCAGCGTGCGGCATCCCTTGATATTCCTCAATTTCGCACTGTTCTGCTACGAGACCGGACGCCTGGCCCTGGCCGCCGAGCAGTACAATCGCTTCATGAGCCACGCCCACGATCTACTGCTGCCCACCGAAGTAAGTCGCGTCCGGCATCAGCGTGCACAGTGGTTGCACGCTGCGGTATCGCACCCGGATTAGTTAGCAAATCTCAAAGCAAAACCAGTAAACGAAACCAAAGCGAGTGACCACAACAAAATTCTTAGCAAAATTTAAAATTAAATTATTTTTTTTTTACGAAACTCTCTTGCATTGCTGTAGCTTTTTTCTTTTTTTTACTTATAAAACAAATTAAATGCTTCAAAGCAAATGAAAACTTTTAATTGGCAGACAGCGCAGCAAATGATTCACATAGGAAAAAAATACAACAACAAATAGAGTGACCTTGAAAAGAGCAGGAGTAGAATGAAGTAAAAGTGAGAGAGAAGAATGCATACCCTGCACAGAAATGTAAACAAAATAGGTTGTTTTTGGAATAGGTTACTTTGTAAAATAATTTGTGGATTGCCTTTTTTAAGGTTAAATTCTTCTGTGATTGTGATTTTACAAAATTGATAAGCTTTTACTTCTTTTACTTATATATTATAGTGTTTTACAGCTACACTCGACTAAGTCGATACTTTGACAAGCGACTCTAATATTTAAACAACCGATTTTCAGTTCGTTTATCTTTGCTAAGCTCAGGTTAAATTTTAAAAAAAAAAAACAAGCATATTTCATGAAAATATCGCAAAAACCCGGCATATTAAAAATTCTCTCTAGATTCCCTCTGAATAAAAAAAACAAAAATAATACCGCATATGCAAAAACCACAAAAATATGGCTCGTACTTTGGCAACTGTAATTATTACAGTAATGTGCATTGTTTTTTGTTTCATCTTTTATTTTGTCAACACAACACAAACAAACCATTAACATGGTTTGGTTTAACGTAGTTAAATCCCACAATTTATGGTAATTAAAAAGGTCATAAGGGATTGCTACAAACTGAATGCAATTAGAAGAGGATTATAAAGGTGAAAATTGAAGAAGGAATTATTTATACAATTACAAAATGAAAAGAGATTTTCAACTCTAAAGTAATTGGCAAATCAATTTAAGAGGCAATTTATTATATAATCTGTTGAGCAGTTTTTCGAAAGAAAATATATAATATTCTGTTAAGATTTCCCACAAATCTAGGGTACCTGCTAGTCGATCACACTTACCCTTGTACATACACTATGCTCAAGTATTTCTTCCTTTTTGGTCAGTTTAAATTTCAGGCAACCAAACTGAAGTCGTTGCTGCGGATATCGAGTCACCCGCAAGGGATTCTGTCCGACCCCGGAGAGCCCACAGCATTAAATGGAGGATTGGAGGAGGAGCTGCCGCTGGAAGTGAATGCTGTAGTTAGCCAGAACTGAAAACCCAAAGAAAAGCATGAAGAACTCTTGAAGAACTTAACTCACATCGAACATTTATTGAACGAGTCGAAAGTCGATTAAAAAATCTCATTTTACATTTAGCTGAAAACATAATCAAGCGAAGCCAATGAAAATCCATTCAGCTTGTTGTTGTCCTGCACTAACACTAATTATAGTAATCATATCATATATAGTATATAAACTAAGCAAAGTAGTTATATCTCTCTCTGTCTCTGGGGTCGACAGGAGAACAAGGAGCTGCAGGGGCTCGCTGGCTCCTTGGGCTGCTGTCGATGCCAAACTCGAGTTATTCATGAATAAAAAAACCTGCCTAATCTCTTACAAATCTTAGGCTAACTTAACTTTGCGTATCTCAGAGATGACACTTGAATTATTTGTAATTAATGTAAAGTATACATCAATGCGATCCGCTTAGGCCTAGGGAACAGTTAGAGTTAATGCAAAAATCTCTCTCTTTCGACTTATCTCTGTGTTTCGTGGTGTGTGAAAATGGCACTTTAGATACCCTACAATAATGTACGATACGTTCTCTCTCTCCCCTTTTCAAGTAGTAGTAGTTTACCCTACCCAGCTCACAGTTTCAGTTCAACTTTTAGAAAGTTATCGGATTAGAAATTCAATATTCCAAGTGAGGAAGGCATCTTTGAGGTGCCCGCCGATCTGTCCGCGTCCTTCAAAGGCATCTGCTGTCTGCGGTGCAGCCTCTTCTCTAGACGCAGGTGGTGGTGACACGCGTCAGGCGTGTCATCTCGCTGCTGCCAAAGTGTCGCTTGAAGAACAACGAGCGGAACGTAGTGCGGAACTGCTTGGACATCAGGCCGTAGAGCACGAAGCCGACAGCAGCATTGATCAGTGCCAGCAGATCCATTAGTTCCCCGAACGGAGGATAGCAGTGGGCAAAGAAGCACTTCTCCAGCACACCCGACAACAGACCCAGCAGTCCCTGCGGGAATTCTGTGACCAGGAAAAGCACCAGCACCGCCACAAGCAGCAGCGTGGTGCGATCGTTGCGTCGATCGCAGCGGGGTGGCCTGGAGAGGTGCAGGAGAGAATAGAGACAATAGACTGCAGTCCTAGTCGCTAACTGTCAATCTACGCACCTTCTCGACTTGGTATCGCTCTGATTCAGCTGCTGGGCATACTTGGCGGGATTGTCGTAGTCCTTGAGCTTCAGACGCCGCCGGGACGCCTCGCACAGCACATGCATCAGCACCAGACTGATCACGGTGAGCACAAAGCAGGGCAGCAGCTTGATGATCACGGAATGTATCCAGAAGTTGAAGCTGCAAGGGCAGAGCTGGCAAGGATCATATGGCAGAAACCACTACGACTACCTACCGAAAAAGCATGGAGTCCGTGTCGAAGTACACATGGTACATGGCCTCATGCTCTCGCGTCGAGATCTCCAGTGTCTCGCGCACTTTGAACACAAAGTACGTGGGCATGCAGAGTATGGGGGAGATGATGAATGGGAAGATGATGGCCTCTCTGGAATGTGCGAGCAGAAAGTTGGCACAGTTGCCGTTCGGATGTCTGTGGATAAGAGATGGAAACAGTTTGCTATAAACAGGAGAAGAGAAGAAGAAGAAGCCACATTGCCGCCGTGTTATTCACAAATGAAGCGAACAGTTATGCAGGGGTTGGGGGAAGCGGGATGCGGGAGGCGGGTTAAGGAGTATCCAATTGTTATTGATCATGCAGGAAGTGGCCACTCTACTCTACTCACCTGATGGCCACATAACGCCACACGGCCAGCGTGACGGTAAGACCAATCGAAATGGTGTGCAAGATCTGTGTGAAGAACATGTGCACCAGCAGATACACGGCCCAGGCGTAGCTCAGATCCTTCTCGCCTGCAAGGGAAGGGTTACCGCAACTCTAGGGTATCTATTTAGCTGCTGCTTACCCGGCTTCATGTATATATACTGATATGTCGTGTAGGGTATGTACTCGAGCATCACAAACATGTCGGCAACCGCCAGCCATTTCAGTATGTTGTTAATGGGCGCCTTGGCCATCTCCTTCCTGGTCAGCACCATTATGTTTAGTATATTGGCGATTGTGCCGAATATGCATATCTGTGGGGCCACAAAATGGATGCACACATGAGTGGAGCAAAACAACAGGGCAGCAGAAGGAGGAGTCGAAGCTGCTTGGCCAGAGGGAGCAGCAGAAATAAGCGGTAAATGTGAGCGGGTTGGAGGCCAAAGCTGACCACAAACACACATTTACCCCTGGCAACCGAAATCATATCAAGCCAAAATGCTTTGAATGTTTTATTCATGTTGAGGCTCAATGTGGATGATTCGCTTGAATGATGAATATGAGATCACATTATAAACATATGCCCAGGGTTCTTGAGTGCGTCTAGAACCTGTGGGGTTGGACTAGCTAGCTTCATATGTAGCTTAAGCCAAAAGCAGTCGGATTTCACTTACCAAATACAGGGTATTCCTAGAACAGCTACTCTTTCAGTAGTGTCAGACTCGCTCAAATTTTCGCAGTGACATTGATTATTGATTTCAATTTTCATCAAATGTTCTTCCTTTATTCCTTGCACTCTCTCTCTCTCTCTCTCTCTCTCTCACTCTCTCTCTCTCTCTCTCTCTGTCTCTCGTTCTTTCTATTTTTATCTCTCTTTGCAGAGTATTTACCTTTGTCCAGACATACTGGCATCCTCAAATATATTGAATTTCCTTTTCTGTGCAAACATTTTCACTTTCTAACTCAATCTTGTATTTTCAATTAAATTCATTTTATTTTGCCAGAGGTTTTAATTTATTTTCTTTTCTCGCTGCGGAAGAAAACTCAAAGGAATTTTCTTTGCCCTTTCCACCAACATTCATGTAAAGCATTATGGGTTCTTGGGTACCTTAAAGAGCAACAACTAATTGGGTAAATCGCACTGATTTGATGGCGTTAAATTCGTAAACTTCTTGCGATGTGTGCCCAAAAAGCTTATGAATTATTTACGCATACATTTATTTAATTTTGCTTTCTTTTATCCTCAGGTTTTTTAGGGTTTTTCTTCAAATTTTTTCGTCTTGAAGTGAAAGGCAAAAATCTCAAAGTTCAAAGGTGTTGGACGCAGCTCAGAAATTCATCTGGGGGACAAAGCAGAGGCAGAGAGAGAGAGAAGCCTGACCAAAAAAAAAGGGTTTACATTCCATGACATTGCGACGGAACATTAATTTATTCTGTCCTGCTAACCCTTTTTCTCTCTCTCTCTCTCTCTCTCTCTCTCGCTCTCTCTTGCACTCAGTCCTAGCCTCGCATGTCCGTAACGTAGACAGAGAGTGAAAAATGTCTTGACTGGTGACAGTACGACACGAGGATAATTAGCATCGCCTTCGCTCCTCGCCAAAACACATATTCGCCTAATGAGTCGCCCGTCCCCATCCCCGTCCCTGTCCACTCTCCTATCACTGTAGGCAGAGTATATATATCCAAATACTTGCCAGCAGCGAGACATAGCCATGTATCCCGTTGTAGGCCCGCACCCACTTGTAGACATCGCCCTCGCAGTAGCCGGCGCACACGTTCAGCGTTTGATTCTTCTTGTTGAAATCGATGAGCAGCTTCACAAAGTCCGAGATGTCGTTCTTGGTCAGCTCCAAATCCTTCAGCAGCGTCTCGTCAACCGGCGGATCCAGGGCCATGTTGGGTTCCTGCATTATGCAGATATATACGGTATGATAGTAAATGCCTTCACTCTTTCGTACAACACTTCTCCTATATCATGCTGAAATGAAAGGAAAGAGAAGCGTAAATAGCCAGAAACTCACATGTGCGGAGCTTATGTGCTAGCAGAGATTCGGCTTATTGCTGACTGATTTGACGTTTTTTGACAGTTTCCTATGTAGGCTATAAATAGCCAAGTCTGCCAAGCTGCCTGCCAAAATTTGATGAGTCTAACTCATGTTGTACGAACTAAGAACTGGCATATTGCTGACAAACTTCAACTAGACGTATTTCCTTCTGGTCGTTACTCTGGTAGATCCTGAAAATTGGCATATTGCAGTCCCAAGAGGCAAAAACGAGGTAATTAAAAACTACACCAGATACATTGAGGTGGGCTACGTGAAATCACGGGCAAAGGGTACTCCGATTGCTCGGGGCATGTTGCAACATTTTTGACATACGCTGAAAAATGGATGGCATCAAATGCCAGTCAGATATTCCACTCGAAAAGAGCATCAAATTATGCAAACTGCTGTTACAGACTGATGCATCATATAATGCATATTTTCAACCAGTCTGTGGCGCTTCTAATGCTGCCGCTGCTGCTGCTAATGTTGCCCCTGCTACTGCTAATGTTGCCCCTGCTGCTTGTGCAACATGAAATGCGTACGAAACGCAGTTTTAAAGTCCAAGTTGAAGTCAAAGTTATAATAAACTGTGCTGTTTATGTGCAACTTTTTGGTCAAATTAGTTTACAGATGACAAACTTTGCTGCAATTTACGGCAGCAACACCAACAACAGCAGCAGCAGCGACAGCGGCAACTGCAACAAGCAGCCGGCCAAACTGGCCAACATAATTCAGCGATAATTGATGGAAAATTTAATGTGGCAAATAAAAAATGAAAGAGCCAATTAATATTCAATCAATTCTCATTGATAGATCTCTGAGTACCCTACAATAATGTCAGCTAACTGACTTAAAAAAGTTATTACTAATGAGTGGAGAATAAGTGTCGATAGTAAGTGATTGCAATCGATAGTTATAAAATGCAGCAAACTATCAATTCTCTAAATTTCCTTTAAGCATACATACAAGTTTACAAGGTAAACAGACGAATAAAAAATTACAGAGCTTAGTTAAGTATCGAAAGTTGCTGTCTATAATCGATTATTCGAAAATACAACAAAATATCGATACTACGGATACCGATAGTAGCTGAACAACAACGATTTCGTTATGGTAGCTGACCCGATGACTTTTAGCATTAGTCAGCATCATCGATAGTTCAAAGAGAATGCATACTATCGATACTATCGAATCCGTTATTTATGATCCAATTGTAACTACCCTTCGCCTCGCCCCCCCAGCTAGGGTATGCCGAGCTCGAGCACACCTGTCGACAGGTTGCCAATTTGCTAGGCGGAGCAGTTAATTGGCCAAAAGCAGCAATAAAAACAACAAAATTTCATGTCGCTCTCTACGATAAACATACTCAAATGGCCAAGAGTATGTGCGTGTGTGTTTGTCTTGATACGACACATAAATCAGTCAACTCGGGGAGTTGGCAAATCAAAGTCTCGCCCGGATTTCGACATGTCAACGAAGGTGTCCGCCTCGCACTCGCACTCGCCTAATGCTTCCCGGCCACACTACACCACAGTCCGAAATCCTGTTCCACATTTCGCAATTGCAATTCAAATTTTTCCGTCTGACTGCAATTGCCAGAGACAGACAGAGAGGGGCAGAGAGCCCCCGCCACCATAATTTTGCTAGTTGCCGTCTTTGCCTGCTTGCCGGGTTGCCCCTTGTCGTTTTCGGTTCGAATCTGATTTGATTTTGATGGATATGTCAGACAAGACGCTGAGTAACATGTCTCGCATTGCATATTTTACTGTCGCAAACAAAACAAATCTTACAACATTATTCATTCAGGCATACCGAAGGGTATTCATAAAAAAACAAATGGCACTCCTACGGTGGGAAAGCAAAAACCTAATCGATTCAATTGCCAAAGGTAAAAGCAGAGAAAAAAACAGCCGCAGGATATTATATGCAGCAGCTTAAATGGAGTAGCACCTTTAACAGAGCAGGCAAAGATTACGCTTTAATTTTTCGAATGTATTTGTAATAAAATTTAAATTTGAACTTTCAGACTGCAAAACGTGCTTGAACTAAGTATAAAATAAAGTGCAAAGGGAGAACCTACTAAAATTACAATTAGAATAAAAACGTTGAGCTCTAAAACTAAAACTAAAGAAAAAAAACTTCTTAGACCGTAACTTGAAACTCGGGGAATATTTTAAAGTAATATTTATCTATTGGCATGTTGTAGAAAATAAAACATATTGATATAACTCTGAGTACCCTACAATAATATAAGCTAACTGAATTTAGAAAGTTATATCTAATAAGTAAGAAATATTGATAGTAAGAGATTGCAATCGATAGTTCTAACATGCAGCAAACTATCGATTCGCTACCGTTGACCTCTATAACTGCTGTGTTTAATGCCAGATAAAGTAATACTTATCTATGTGCATGTTGTAGAATAAATTTGAGAGACTCATACTTTGCTCAATAATCGAAAATTTAAAATAAACTCAAACTGTGTATGATATATTGTGTCAATTAAGTTATACAAGCGCATGTGTAAGTCCTCTTCAAAGTAGAAATTGTACAACTATACGCCAGGGATCAAACAGAATTGTTATTCTATATCCCTTTAAATTCCGACAAACCCATCAAAGCCACAATCATTCTCCACACATCCATGGCATGTGATTATCGAGTACAAAGAATGTTCGCCAAAGTGTTTAACTTATATAGTAAGTGTCGAAGCGTGGGGATATGTATGTGCTCTTATGAGATTTATACAGACACGTGTGCATTAATTTGTTCAATTTACTTTTGCCACGCTCTTGTTTTGTTTTGCTTTCGCTCGTCGCTTTCGCCCGCGCTTTTTCGTCAGCTTTCGCACAAAGTGCAAAGTTTTTTCTTTCCGGCCCAGTGGGAAACGCCGACGGGAAATGGAACAGACACAGGTGGTGTTGCGGAAAAGCCACCAGCACAGGAACCACAGGAAGTGTCTCAAAGACACACACACACACACAAAGAGAGAGAGAGAAAGACCTGGCGCCAACTGACAACTTCAGATAAACGCCATACGGATTTTTTGCTGCCGTTAAGCTGTTACGCTCTTAATTAATGTTGCGTTACGCCCATACACACACACACACACATGCACGGATACTGCTGTGTGTAACTGCTTTTTATTACAGCATAACATAACATAACCATAGCCATAAGCACGTCTCCACGACTCTGTGTATCTGTATCTGTATCTGTGAGATACTTTCTCGCCCGCAGCTACGCTTCTGGCGATATCCTTGCAATCCCGCCGCGTCAATTGGCTTAACGAGTCGCCCGAGCACTTGCAGCACATTAAAAAGCAATTACACGAGAACTAAAAACACTATATAAGCCCTATAGGGAATATACAGTATGCCAGACATACGATATGTGGCTAAATGCACCTGGGAACTTGCGACTGATTCAATTTGTTTATGTTACCAACAGGCAAGAAAAACGCCAGGCAACAGGCAGCTACATCAACAATTTGTTGCCTTTGCCCGACCGGGTTTAATGGCTTTGTAAATTGCACAGATTACGCTCAGCCAGAAATGGAATTGAAATTAAATTTATTGGGCAAATTTATCAAGCGTGTCGCCTTAAGCTCACAGACATGACATACCATAGCATACCTTACCCCAAACCCCTGCCCCCCACCACACTGTATCCAAGGCAATGCTCGCAATGCAGCTCGAAGGTTTCTCCACCTTTGGTTGCACATAACAAATGGCCCGTTTTGATGTAGCAGACATAAGATCGCCCAAGAAAAACTCATGATTAAAGCAAAGATTACAAATTGCTTTAGATATTGTGTTAGCGATAAGAAACGTGACTGGCGATTGCCCAATAAACGTTAAATATCATTGTATCTTTGGGTTACTGTGATTTATCTTTTAACATTTAATTTGTAGAACTCTTTATAGTTCAGTATTATGAAATTCGTAAGTTTAATAAGAAGCTGATGAGTTGACTGTAAATAGGTCGCTGTGAATAGGTCGAAAATAGGTCGAAAGCGACTTTAAAATAAATCTGACTCAATTAACTATTATGATTTCCCTCTTAATTGTGACAGCTTATATTATTTCATATTATAGTTTGCAAGGATTTATCAGTTGAACAGCAACTGTCCTTCAACGTCACATAAGATTATGTACACAATGAGCCCTCATAACCGACGAGTCATAAATGAAACTAATTGAATTCATACGGTTTACTACATTAATGTATGAATAAAACCGGCTTATTAAATGTTTGCACAATTCGCCGATGTTAACACGCACAATAAACAATACATGATCCATATCCATATCTCGATATCGAATGAAATTAATTAATTCAATTGCTTGCACTGCACTGCACTGTGCGGCCTCAGTTGACACTCAAAGTGAGTGACTTGTGCTGTTGTTCGAATACTTTTCCGATTAACAGCGAATACCATTTAAGCGCAGCTGACAGAGTGTCTCTGCACACACACACTCTCGCACACACACTCTGGCACACACACACTGCCACAACTTGTTTGCTACAGTTTTGACTTGATGTGGGCAAAGCCATAGCCAATGCGCGTGGATTTCTTGTTAGATTTTTTTCGTTTATTCGATTTTTTCGCATTTTTCTAATGATTTTTTCTTAAGTTTTTTTCTTTTGACCGGCTTTTGCCTAATGAGTGCGTGATTGAACGCATGCGAATCGTATAAATACGCCGATTCACGCTGCGTATATAGTTAGTACAATTTTAGACTGCAGACCGAGAAGCGAGAGTAAAGAAACCTTACCCCGAACTCGAGAAGAAACCAAACAATTCACAACACACAATGCAATTCACAGTAAGTCAAGTCGTGCCAAGTGTGCCCAAAGTAAATTCAAAAACTTTAACTGCAAGTTAGAATAAGAAACATACCCGGAGCCAATTCAGAGGTAAAAAAAAAACTGCAACTAAGTCGTGAACTTTGGCCCACTTAGTAAAGTTCGGCGTATATTGAAATTGTTTTTGCATCTGTTTATTAAAATATTCTCTTCTTCTGCAACGCGAAACTATTTGCAAACATATTAGAAAACTTTTAAAACATTTATGCACACACGCCAGACAGTGAGATACCCTTTGCAAAATGTATATAACTTTTGTGTTCCTTCTTCGATTGTATTTAAATTTGAAGAATAGCTGCATATTATATGTGCCAAAGAAAAAGGTTTTATATTTCATAGATTGCATGAAAAAATTATTTAAAAATTGCTTTATTGATTCAAAATCTGAAATAAGCTCGAGAAGCATATTATATACAGTAATATTTATGCCAAACTTAATATCACTAGCCTCTAAAATAGCATAGATATGTGTGTTTAAGTAGACGCATGGCTAAATCTAATCTGAAAAGTTAGTGTACCCTTTTTGTTTTCAAATTTTGGAAGAGTGTGCAGGCTAAGCGACTCTGCAAAAGTCATTAGCAACAATTTTTGCGCATAATATTGAAAAATTCCTTTACAGTTTTGCGGCTTAAGGGAAACACCCCCGTTTTGACTCGTGGAAATTAATTAAGCAAAGGCATAGCGGAAACCTCATTAGGAAAAATACTTTAAGGCGAATTTCCTAACTGGATTTTTTTTCATACTTTTCTTTCATCTGCTGCCATTGTTGTTCAAAATGAAAATTGAAAATGGAAAATTCTTGCGCAGTTAATTTTGCTTATTGCCAGCGCCGCCTGCATCCTGGCCGCACCCATCGAAGTCGAACAGGAGCAACAGCAACAGGCGGAGTCATCGGTGAAGGCCAAGCGCGGCTTGTCACTCGGGTTGGGTTACCACGCCCCGTTGCTGACCCACTCGACAACGCACATTGTCGCCGCACCGGCTGTGGTGCACCACGCCCCGCTCATCTCGCATGCACCGCTCATTTCGCATGCCCCGCTCATTTCACACGCCCCACTCATCGCACACCATCCCGTCTCATCGTTGTCGTATCATCTGCCCAGCTACCATTCTATTCATCATTTCTAGGCAAAGGTGGAGCGGACGAGAGGAGTAGGGAGCCGGCTGCCTGACAACAATCTGGAGCAGCTTAAGGAGTCAACACGTGCAACACACGCAAAAAAAAAGCGGCTAAAAAGTTTTTCCCCACTTGTTTTTCCTTTCAAGCGTTTCGACATGATTTGAGTGAAAGTCAACCCACACAGCCCACAGCTTGTTAAACACACTCGCACACACACACACTAGCGCACACACACACTCGCACTCACACACACACCTACACACAGCATGTTATCTGAATAAATACGTACAACAAGTTTCCCTTCTGCATTTAAACAAATGTCTCAACTTTTGCCGTCAAGTGGCAGGCAACTCTGACGCTGCAGTGGTCCCCGGGGAAGCGGGAAGTTGGCAGTGGCAGTGGCAAAGTGTCGCGTGTAGCCCATTCGAGCCGCCAGCGCTGCCTGCCACAGTTGCACATGGAGCACATAATCCTCGCTGTTAAACACTTGTGGCAGTTGTGCAGCACGCAACACATGAAGTTAACAATGTGATTACCCACATTATATGAGGCAAATTATTGCCATTATTACAACGCAGTGCAGCATCGAATCAGAGCTCCCTCCCTATCCGCATCATCGATCGATAACTGCTTAAAGCCCGCATTCGCCCTCTAACTCCCATTAATAGTTATCGTTATCACTTTATATAATGAAACCATACGCGATTAAGCTGCGCTTTATGCCCGGAAAGCGCACAGACAACCTTGAAAGCTTCTCCCAGTCTAAATTCATTTCTATAAAAGCAGCCTAAATATAGCATCGATATATCATTTCGCTAATAGCAATCGCCGAATTCCCCGGGGACTCCACGCTGGCAGCAACTCTTGGTGCTTTAAATTTATTTTTGCGCTTTCTTTAAGCTTCACTTTCGCTACGTTTTTTGACATGCTTGCTATGTTTGCCAATTGCCACATGCCACTAAGATGCCAGCTTAATGTCAAGGCAGAATGTGCGTGCACGTGAGCTGCCCTAAACAAGCAACAAAGCCCGCCCCTAAACGTCCACACTCACCCTCAGTCTCGCCTGGGGACCCTGAGAGAGCTTAAAGTCTTAGCAAAGTTTTAACCTCGCATTATCTCAAGTAGTTTACGTTTATTTTGTATTTGTCCTTAGATGCACCGCATTTATTGCCATAAAAATTATAAACTCAATAGAAAATCATCTTGCGCGACAGAAAGAGAGAGATACATGTATAGCGATGTGTGGGGTAAATTAGTCAGAGAAGCTATCGCTCCAGTAGGTTGTAGTCAACGGGGCCACCGACTTGAATAGATCACGACCCTGGCTGGGATGGCTTTCCATCGATTGTCGCTTGACCTTCGGCTCGGGATGTCGCACACAATTGGTGCTCTGATGACGCTGCAAGCGTGTCTGGGTCAGGAACGTACGCTGGCAACGCTTGCACTCATAGATGACACCGTGTTCGTCATGCCGCACCGCCATGTGCCGCTTGAGCTCGGCTCGCAATCTGAAGACCTGTGAGCACAGCTCGCAACGGAACTGGGCACGTTCCGCCTCGTGGCGTTCCATGTGCGTCTTGTAGGCACCGCGCACCTTGAACTTTTTGTTGCAGATCTGACAGTGGAACTCGTAGCGCGCCTCGTGTGTCTTGCGATGCATCACATAGGATTGTTTGCGTGGAAAACTCAAATCGCAGTGATCGCACTCGAAGGGCCCCTGTGCCGCGGCAGCCGGTGTGGACGATTGACTTCTCTTTTTGCTGCTGCTACTGTAGTATTCATCCTCGTTCGGCGAGCCGGCAGAACGTTTCATGCCCTTTTTGCGTCCACGTCGACCGGGGCGGCCTGGTTTACGTTTCTCGCTTATGTCCGAGTCGGCAGATTCGCTGTCGGCACTGGTGGAGCCCGCCACATCGGATACCTTGAACTCTGCATCATCGTTAAGCTCCTCCTCATCCTCATCGCTGGCCGAGTCCGAGACGGGAGCATCGATGACAACGTAACCGCGTGGCCGACGTACCTTGTTCTTGCTGCGCGACAGATGCTTGCGTAACTCACGCTCGGTTGTCTCCAGTTGCTTGCGCAGCTTGATGGCAATTGTGAGACTCTGCTGACAGCTGCCGCAAATGAACTGTGGCATAAAGTCCTTGGGCGCAATGGACACACTGGGACACAGCAGCAGCAACATGTCTGCGGGCGTGGTGGCCTCGCTTGTCTTTGTAAACAGACTGACCAGTTCCTCTTTACTGGTACACACGCGACACTGATTCTCGTCCACTTGCTCCTCTTGCTTTTGTGCGCCAGAGCGTGCGCTGACATTGGCCTGGTCCTCGGACTCGCCAGCTGTTTTGGGCAGGACAGCCTGTGCATCGTCACCTGTAATGAGTTCACCCTCTTCGTCGTCTTCTTCCTCGTCCTCTTCCTCCTCGCCCTCGTCTTCGTCTGCTTCGCCTTCGTCGTCAGCATCTTCTATATCAGCTGCGGCATTTTCATTGTCCTCTTTCTCTTCACTGGTTGCTGCTTTAGTCGCAACTTCTGCTTCGTTTTGCACATTATCCGCATTGGTTTTATCTGCTGCTTCTCCTTCTACTTCTGTTGCCTCACGCTCCTCCTCTTCGCCGTCATCGTCAGCCGTGTCATCTTCAAGGTATTCAGCTTCGCCCATTTCCTCATCGGCCTCCTCTTCAACCGAGTTCGCCTCTGTCTCTGCCTCAGTCGCTGCCACTGTCGCTGCCACTGTCGCTGCCCGTGCAGCTGCCGCCGTCTGTTCGGTATTCGCCGCAGCGTCACCCTGGAAAATGTTAAGTATGTTTACTTGTGTGAGTTATCTCATATCCTCCTCTCGCTTCGCACCTCATCCATGTAAACAATATTGCCAGCGTCTGCCGCCGCCGCTGCTTCTGCTGCTGCTTCTTCTTCGTTTGCACGTTCATCGGCATTGTTGGCCGCCTCCCACCGATTTGCCGAAGCTGCCACCTCAGCCATTACCTCAGGCGCTGCTGTTGCCGACATCGCCCCCTCCACACCGTTTTGCGCCACTCCATTGGTGGCCGCCGCAGGCGTTGTTTCTGCCTCCATTCCTTTATTTTGTTTTTTGCTTTTGGCGCCTCAAGACTTATGCCGGCCCCAGCGGTTCGATGTGTAAAATCTTTATTATTCTCTTTAACGCGCGTTACTTTTCACGTTGCCCTTTCGTTTCCGTTTCTCTTATGCACTTTTCACACTCTTTTCAACGCTTTTCGTTACTTTTTAATTGCTATTTTTCACTTTTCTAACGTACGGGGAAAATATTTATACATTTTTACACAACAACGCCATATTGTATGAGTACATACACGACGCGCACAGCTGTGCCTGAGTATCGATACCACTGCGCATGTCAAATTAATATCGATAAGTCGATGGTCGAAAATACGGCAACATATGCGCGCCAAACCAGCGAGATTTGAAACGAAATAAAATGTTGAAAACGAACAACATTAAATACATTGTCGAATAAATGTTTATTATTTGTTATTAAAATAATATAAATAAAAATAAAAGTATAATAAGTGCATTTTATTATTCACGCAAACTGCCCACGCTTATTTGAAAATGAGTCAGCATTTCAATTGAAAGTTGCCACAATTAAAATTACGCGCACGTAGCATTAAACCAGATTATACACTCGTGAGCACTTAGCCCGACCTTTTAACTTTCAATTTACCATTCACAAAAGCCTCGCCATTAATTGGCGGGTATGTCTATAAATATATTCATTAAAATTGGAAATCCCTGAAAACGTTTTGCTCCCTCAAGTAATAATGGAAAAAGTAGCCGACAATAAACGGGCCACATTCATCGTCGAGTGCACAAAACAAAAATAAATATCCCTCGAATAGCCTCTCTCTATTCGACCCGCGATACATATTCATTTCAATTATGCGAAATCAACGCCCAAAGTGCTAGCAAGAAAAATGTTCACACTGTGTTATGCGGAACAATGTTAAAGTCGCCGCCTACACCGACATCGACACCGACACCAACTTCGACACCAACTTCGACACCGACACCACATCAACATTCCGACCCATTCAGAGGCAATTTGTGTGAACAGGTCCCCGTTACAGTTCTCTGGCTATGGAATATATTTGTATATTTTTGTCTTGACTTATTTATTTATTTTTTTTGTTTGCAGCCCCTCTCTTTCGCTTTTCCTTTTTGTGATTTACGTCAACAATTATCGTGGCAAAACGTGCATAGCGCCTAATACTTGACTTAGGCAGGCTCTCCCTCGTTGGGGTGAAAATTCAGAGTGGGTTGCGTCAGACCATAGGGCACAACAGCGACAACGTGTCAGAGATTTGTGAAATGCGAACTGGGACGAACCAAGAGGACAAGGGAGACGACATTTATGATGATAGCTAACGACAATTGCGTCTGGCCATATAAGTAACAAGATAAATATGGCGTTACGTTTCCTCTGGCAGTGATAAAAAAAAGCGCGACCATGTCAACTGACAAGCGCACAAGGCACGAGGCATCGTCGTCACAAAATGATTAATTATGCATGAGTTACTCGCACCATCTATGAGTCCATTCATTTCCTACCATCCCTTCGCCCACAATTCACGTTCAATGCGACGTCAACCCATCCATAAGACAAACATCAGCATATGGTAACAGTCGAAGGCTTACGTAGCTGTTCTTTCTCGGAACTGATAGACTCACCTTCCCTGCCACCCGCACAAGGACGAACTTTCAGCGAGTGAGGCACGTTCCCTAGTCGCTGCATGCGAGGATTCCTTGTTTATGTTTCTGATTTCTAAATGGTCATTTTGCAGAAATTTATGCGTATTTATTACGTAGTAATAATCGCACTTTAAGCGATAAGAACGATATTTGAGAAATTTGAGATAGAAATAAATAAATCAGATATACATTTTTAAATTTCGTAGAATCCAAAAGCGTATGTAATTTGCAGGAGAAACTTTCCGGAATTCAATTTGTACAATCAACTAGGCAGTACTCTGAACAAAAAAGATACTTTCTCAAGTAACTTTTGCTGTATAACATGCATAACTTATAAGAAACAACAAAACAAGAATATTTCCAGGGGGGCTAGATCTCGCATCTTAAATATTCTGGGCAAAAAGCCAAAGCTGGAATTTCGTTTTAAATTGAATCTAGAAGGAATTAAAGAGTAACATTCGAATTGATTTCAAGATTTCAAGATTTTGCTCAAGAGTCTGTTTCTTTTTTTACTCGTTGAAAAGCGGCTTAAAAATTATTCGAATTTAACATAACGATTGCCAACTTGATGCGAAATTTAAATTTAAATGTTTTATTGGTAATATGATGCAGATTTTAATCAGTCTGCTTTGAGAATATGCTCTTATCATGTTCGGTCTCAAATTACCTTCGTTTTACGCATGCCGCGTAGGCAGGAGGCAGCTTATGTGCCCAAGCAGCAATAATGCTTTTAAATTATCCAGGTACTTTGGCCACGATAGCAAAAACAAATTTTGAATAAAGCAGGAAACGAGAAAAATGCAAAATGACAGACCCTACGCGGTCCGTGGTCGTAACGCGATATTCCGATGTCTTGAACATTTTAATAGCTCTTATGCTGACAGAAGTTGGAAATTTTCCACCCTAACCTCCCATTTTTAATATGATAAAAAGTCGAATGCGACGTCTTAAATGGCAAGAGCGATGCGTGTGCTAACCGCAGACGAAAGTTTTTTAAACAAAAGTTTATCGGAGCCATAGGCGTGGTGTGGTGCCGCGACAGGGGTGCGGGAGGGGGAGCAGCTGCGGTTGGCGCGTTTGAAAACCGTTTGCATAACATTATTTTGCACCTGCAAGTGCCTACTTGCCTGTCTGCCTGCCTGCCTGTCTTAGTTTATCAATCAATACAAGGTAATAAATCAAATTTGCATCTCTGAAATTTATCTAAAATGCCATGTGGAATAAGCAGCCTAACAAAGTAATTTGTCTGGCATGCGTGTGTGTGTATGTGTGGGTGTGTATTTAAGTGAGTCTGTCTGAGTGCGCGATTGTTTGAGCTTGTGGTTAATGAGCAAGCCTACAGGTAACAGACTTCAATTGGAACCATGACAACAACCAAAGTGCGAACAACTGCAAACAAAATACCGTGACTCGGCGCGGTATGCGTGCGCCGCAAAGTATACAACATTTGTGATTCATAGAGCTTGTCTAGCGCGTAGAGAGTGCTTATTATAAGAGAGAAAGAGAGAGAGAGAGAGAGAGAGAGAGAGAGAGAGAGAGAGAGAGAGAGAGAGAGAAGAACTTACAGGGGTTACGCTATTTACTCGACTCATTCATGTGCAGCCGTAGCAATAACAATACCCACAAAATACCCATTATTCTCTGGCAGTGGGCATTATGCCTAGGAAACAATTAAAATTGTATAAAGGTTGTCGGAAATTGTGTAGGAAATACTCTTTTCTTGAATGCGTCACTTGTTTAGCAGGCTTTGCTTTATAGCCTTACTCCGCGCAAGCATTTTCCAGCAGGTTTTCCATGTCCCGCTTCTCCATTTCTTTTTTAATTATATTTCTATGCCATTTTCTAGCACTAACAACTACTTCACACCCATTTGCATTGCACAGAGTATGTACACGGCAAAACTAATCAGTCTCATCCTACCCTTTTCCTTTTCCCGATCCCCTTTATTAATGACTAATTGAATTGATCACACATCGCGCACATGCCCGAAAAATCGTGGCAAATTAATTGCGCGTTGCTCAAATGTGAAATGGGTCGTTTTTGGAGCAACCAAACATTAATCTTATGCTACAAACATTTGTAATTAATGCTAAACAAACAACTGGGTAAAAAAAATAGAAAACAAAGTCTGCTAATGCGACATAATTGAACATGTTTACTACAGTTCACTTGGTCGGGGCACAACATCTGCTCTTAACAACTTGTGAGGAGGGGATAATGCTAATTAATGCGACATCAATCAAGTGAAGAGCTGTCGCGATTACCACAATAACGAATCTACGTAAATGCGCTCGGCTTTATTTTCATTTCATAAAATTACTTGACTTCACTCGTAATCCTTCTGCGTATTCATCCACATTGCGCATACGCCGCGTGGGTCCCCAGCATTCCGGCTAAAAAGAATACCGTCGATTCATGGCAAACAGAGAGTGTACACCCTCGTGCAGAGGAAAAGCCGCCAGCAGCAGCAGCATCTACAACAAGCTATATTTCATAAGCGTATAATTTGTAAAGGCCCTAGGGTAATATGTTTATGCTTTGTCCCCATCGCGCGCGCGTCTGGCTTCCCATTGTTCCCTTCGTGCGTTTCTATGTGTTTTTTTGTTCCGTCACTGTTATTATACCCGCTACTCGAAGAGTATAAGGGTATTATAACTTTGTGCCAACCGAAAATGTTTGTAACAGGCAGAAGGAGACATCTCCGACCCCATAAAGTATATATATTCTGAATCAGCATGAACAGCCGAGTCGATATAGCCATGTCCGTCTGTCCGTCTGTCCGTCTGTCCGTCTGTCCGTCTGTCCGTCTGTCTGTCCGTATGAAAACCTAGATCTCAGCTATTATAAGAGCTAGAGCTACCAAATTTGGAGACAATATGTGTTAATTATGCCCGCAGATCAAGTTTATTTTGGATTTTTGCCACGCCTCCATCCGCCCCCAAAAATCGATAATAAATCGATAATAGCTGCAAATATAGCTCTACAGCATTCATTTTTTATCCATGTGATAAAAACCACCATCCGGGCGTGTTGCGAAAGTTTCAATAAGATCGGCCGATAAATAAGGAAGATATTCAAGAAATAGTATTGCCTTGTGGCCATGTGCCTGTGTCGGTTTTTCCTAATGTTAGTACCCGAGTTCAACACCAGCAGCAGACAACTTTTTTTAATTATGTGGCAACTTTTTTTTAAATTATGTGGCAACTTTTTTTTTTAATTATGTGCACCGAAAATATTCATGGTGCAATTTTATCGGTTATTGCGAAAGAAGTGCAGTGGTCGAGTGGTGATGGTAGTTGACTGTTCAGCGAGACGTCCGGAGTTCAACTCCTGGGTGTGCCTGGGCGACTTAAATTTATTTTTTTGTATCTTATATTTTTTTTTATTTTATAGTGTGTTGCAAAATTCAAAATAAATTTTTAGTATATTTAAAGCCACTTAAAATCGAAAGAGACATTGAGCAGCAACACAAAATACAAACGACAAATCTAATTAGATATGTTGAGATGTATTGTGAGGCAGCATATATGTATGTATGTATAGGCGTCTCTATCACACATGCATAATTTATAACTGCAGAGTAATAAAAGCAAAGGGCAACATCCAATAAGAATCGAGTGGAACTTGCATAGGCAAAACAAATTAGAGACGGAAAGAAATAAAAAGCAAGAACGCATTGTTCACATTTGGCACGTGTTTTTCCGAAGAATTGTAGCGGGTATATCACAGTCGAGTCAGCTCGACTGTAGCCTTTCCGACTTGTTTTTTTTGTTATTGTTTCCGCTTTATTTACTGTTACATTTTTGCTTACTGCGTATGCGTGTGCGATTTTTTTATAACACCCCAAGCAGAAAAAAATGTGTGTGTGTACCTGAATTTGCACCCAGCACAAATTATCTAAACAACACAGAGGTCAGATCTAAATTTACTGGGAAATAGGTAGTTTTCTATTAGGAATTCCATGACGTGAGGGCTTTCACAATTTTCTACGACTTTAAATGATTATTTTCTATTGTTATTTCTATATTTATTTGAAGAATTCAGGAATAATCAATATATATAGGTTGTTTTACCTTATTGAATGTTGTTTCCTCTTTAAAACAATAAGCAATACATCCAATATAATTATGAATATCTATAGAATATTATTTTCTAAGCAATGTTATAGAAATCTTCTGGAATAAGGCTAATGAATACATGTGAAGAATAAAACAAAAATTAAAATAATACACACGTTATCTATTGTGCAAGCACACATTAGCTAAGCTGCTTGAACAGCCCTCGTATAGCTCTTGTATAATCTAGCCTATCATGGCATAGCAATGCCTGCACTTGTTGCCTGCTCATTATTAATATTGACTGTCCCAGTAGGCATAGAAATATGAAGGGTGGAAACGAAAAGGGAAAGAACAAGCGTAGATTGTATAACTGGCGGCTAATAAACACTGCGATAAGCAGCTTTCTGGCGCTCCACGTATGTCTCATTAGCTACTCACTTGATTAACAATTCATAAACCCATGTGTTGTGCTAAACTCGATTCCCATACGTCGACAAGTGGGGTGGCAACAAGTACAAGGCAAATGAAGATGGAGTACAATAGCAGTGGATGAGTGTGAGTGGAGTGGGCCGAGCAACAGGAAAAGTAGCACAAGTTGAAGTCGAAGACAAAGCTTGCTCCTTGTCATATTTGTCTCAATCACTAGAAAATGCCGACAATTTCGTTAAGGCGTCACGTGTCGGCATTAGCATAACGAGCGTTATATTAAACTCAATTTCTTTTAGCGGGCGCCCTCCGTCATAAAGACAGTGTCAAGGAAATTCCAATCAATGTCAGCGTGTGAGCTTGCTATAAGTTAGCTGCCTTAAACACACCACACATCACACACACTCCCCACACACGCTCCTCGACGCGCCGCGATGCCTGCTTCAAGGACCCCAAAGAGCCAGCACGCATTTTAAATTTAATACTTGCACTCGGCTAAACTGGCGAAGTCTGAGCATATCCAGCTAATAATAAACTTGTCAGTCTTGGATCGACAAAATGTTTGACAAAAAAAACGTATATTCTAGCCTTTCCCATTTAAGAATTAGACTATAATTTATTAGCAGAAAATACGTAGTAATATTTTTGAAGGTTTTACTTTCTTTGGGTGTCGACAAATTGAGCCAACCGGTTTATTATTTTTATTTTTATAAATCAACGGGCGACAAAAGCGCCATATCAAACGATTTTGCTCTTTGATCTTGAACGGCGACGGCGCCGGATATCAACAAAAAAACCGCGACCTGTCGGGTAAAGCCCAAAAAACCGCTACTAAAAAAATGTGGAACAAAACAAAAATGCCGAAACCAACAAAACATCACGCGAACAATGAACCACAATAAAGAAACAACAAGTCAAACACAAAATTTCTATGCAAAGAACAAAAAAAAGCATAGAACATAATCGCAAATCTATAGGAAAATTCACAATACATTTAAATTACAAAATTAAGCTAGAAAGGTGAAGGCAAAGCGAGAGAAAGAGAGAGAGAGAGGGTAGAAGTGGAAATTGAAATAAAATATTAATACATTTATTAATTTAATCGGCATCGAGATTTGTTTACTTTCTATGCTCTTGGAATTCCCAACGACGACCTGAGGCGTGTTTGTTCTTTAGCGAAACTCGTTTTGGGCTCATCGATTTGATATCATTCTGCTTTTGTTTGTGTTCGTCGTATAGAATGGGGGGAGAGGCGACGAGGGGACGAGGGGCAAGCTATTACGTTGAGGATTAAATATCGGAGCATTTCGCGTAGTCTGCATAGAAATTAACTGCTGCGACTGGGAGAGAGATGGAGAGAAGAAAAAAACAAGAAATCAATTTCGAAAAACAGCTGTGATTCGCGGTTTTTTGGTTTTCGGCTTTTACGCTTCTCTCGCTCTCTCACTCACCCTCTATCTGGCCTTTTGGTGCTTTCATTCATCCCAGATTCAGCATCGTCTTTCTACCGCATTCTGGTATAAATAGCAGCAGCTGCGACAATCCTAATTAGACTTAGCACAAACTTCAGTTAAACCACAACTAGAAGAACCAAAAAAAAAAGCCCAAAAACATGTCGAAATTCATCGTTTTCGCTCTGGTCCTTGTTGCCGCCTTCCTGATGATCAATGCTGCACCCGCTCCTGTCACTCAGATTCTGGACGCACAGACGGCCATTAACAAAATAATTGGTAAGTTGAAACAGCTGCTCCCACAGGCCATCAAACTCGGCTGTAACAATTGCCTCTTCCTGCTTCCTTTAGCTGCCTACAATCGTATTCCTGGTCGCTCGATTGTCCATCCCTGGGAGGTGGCCACCCTCATCGATCCCAACACTTTTGTTGTGCACTACTAGAAGAGTGTCTCGCCCTCAATCTCACATTCTCTGCTGACCACCCAATGTTCTGTTTTATGTTTTAGTTTATGAATCGAAAAAATAAAAAAATTGTATATACCCTATAAAAACAAAGATCAACCAGTTTCTTATGTAATCCGTTTTGCGCATGCGAATGATAATTTTAATACGGCATTTCACACCTGTTTAAAATTAGCGCCAAAAAATAATTGCACCCGCTCAGACATTAACGAGTATATTAAAAATTCCATTTTTGGATCAAACAATAAGCTCGCAAATTGCTCGAAGTGCGGCAAGCTAGTATTATACTACTACACTGTCGGTATCTGGGTTTGGGTATTTTCAAACAACTTTTTATTTCAAATCCTATTAGAAATTTTCAGAAACAAGTTCATCCATGCATAGTATGTTCATACATATTAAATATCATATGCTGATTATGGGAATAACCCGCATCTATTAGCCCCAAAAACACTTTTGTTCAGTTATGAATATATAATATGGGCGCATTGAAGGCGTTTCCCAGTTCAGAGTATGTTGTAGTCCAGGCGAGTTTTCTCAAACGTTTTTCGACAGACCTTTTGAAAACTTAGACAATGAAAGATACTAAGGTAAATTCCGACTTATAAACTTTATATTTACGCTTATCGCTCGAAGCCTCTTTAAAAAAATATATCCAACTTAATTAGAACTAAGTATAATTTTCTTTATAAAATACCCTACAACCCCAGTAATTGCACCTTTTTCGAGCTCAAAATTAACACTTCTCGTAGTCTTCAATTGTTCTGGTCTTTCGAAATTATGTACATACAGTTTTTGTAAATAGAATCAGAATCACAAAACTACTCAACTTATTAAAATGAAGCCAATATTTGAGTAGAAGAGAAATTTTCTATGAAAACCCAAGCTTAAATATGAAAATATTTTTTGACATACATATCATACATAACAAAATTTTCACCCTTGGCAACAAAAGATTATGTTTGCATGTGGAATGCGTATATATGTAGATATGTGGGATAGACCCTCCCTCCGAGCGGATTTCCTTCTCGAGAGGAAAAAACGCACAACACTTTCATACGGATGCAAATATTTTAAAAGTTCTGGTCCTTTTAGTGCTGCATAGCATACTACGTATAGTGGAGCAGAATATAATTTTATCATACAGTGAAGCTAAACGAAAAGAAAAATCTAATATTTTTGTTAAAATTTAATTGGAATATAAGTTAAATCTAATTTCTCAAATATCACTTGAAGCATTCTTATTCTTATTATTTTCACGTTTTTTTTCTTTCTGGTAACTGTGGATTCCTTTGTAAAATAATTGTTAGTATTTTTCTATTATGTTGTTATGAACTTTGCAAAATAGAAAATTTCTACAAATTTAATTTTGATTTTTCAAGCTTAAGTTTGATCACATTTGCCTTGCGTATAATTTCACAGCCCCATAAGCACGGCGGGCAAGTGAGCTTACCCTAATTTTTATAATATTCATTTAAGGCGTGCTCTGAAAGTGAACACAACTGCAAAATTTCAGTAACCAAAATTTACATTTAAGGTTTTTCATTCTTTAGATTATACAAAATTTTAACAAAAATGTTTTTAGCATCGAAATTTTCCGGTTCTGCACTGCAGTCAGCACGCCAGTCACGTAACAAAACTATTGCATTAGCGGACCTACGGAACCTGCACTTGGATTCCACAATTCAGAACGATTTGTTGGCTCCGCTATGCTGTGGTAAACAGAAAAGACAGAGAAATATGTGTAGTTCGGCTTCATTTCTGCCCAATAAGAATGTCATCTTCGTTGGTGGCTTGGGATGCATAGGCAAGGACACCAGTAAGCAGATTTGTAAGGCCGGCCCAAAGAATCTGATTCTGTTCGACAGATTGCCAGAGCCAGAGAAGAACGTAGCAGAGTTATCAAAGGTCAATCCGAAGACAAAAGTTTCGTTTTACGAATATGATGTAACTATTCCAGTTGGGGAATCCTGCCAGCTGTTGAAAAAGGTCTTTGATAAGTTCAAGACCATTGATCTGGTAATCAATGGGGCAGGTATCCTTGATGATCATGCCATCGAAAAGACAATTGCTGTTAACTTTACCGGCCTGGTTAATACGACCACGGCCATGATGCCGTTCTGGGACATCCGCAACGGCGGACCTGGTGGAGTTTTTGCAAATATATGCTCGGTAACTGGAATGAATGCCATCTATCAGGTGCCCGTCTACTCTGCCTCAAAGGCAGCGGTATTTAACTTTACCAACTCCCTGGCGAAACTCTCCAAAATCACTGGCGTCACTTGCTACTCGATTAACCCCGGCATCACCAGGACTTCTCTGGTCAAGAAGTTCAATTCCTGGTTGGATGTGGAGCCAAAAGTAGCAGAGTTGCTCCTCAGTCATCCCACTCAGTCGACTGAAGAATGCGCCAAGAGCTTCGTCAGAGCGATCGAACAAAACATAAATGGTGCGATCTGGAAGTTGGATTTGGGTTGTTTGAAAATGGTGGACTGGCCAGTCCACTGGGACGCTAAAATCTAAAGTGGTTTCGATTTTAGGACAATTTGATTAATCGGGGTGTATTAACTCAATTTTTAAGGACCTGAAATATATTTGGGATTCTGATCCAGAGATGTTGTAAATATTGTGTTTTTTTCTCGCTCATTCATAGAATATTACAGGGGCAATATTCATGACAGATTCGATATGAAAGTTTTGCGTGGCCTTGGATGCGTGGTTAGCGGCACGGGGCCTTTGAATGCACTCATAAAGAGCCAATAACTAATCATAGACGCTGTCCCCTCCCTTTTATTTGCCAACACTTGCATATTTATGGCTAGCAGCAATATAACGATTTTCGGCTTAGCATAATATGCAAAAATGGCAGCACGTGTGAGTGCATTTTTGCATTTCGTGTGAGTGTGTGTGTGTTGTCCGCCGCAGTATCGGATACACTTTATTGTCTGACAGGTACAACGAAAAGCAAAGGGCTGCGCAACAACTACTACATATGTCTAGCTATGTGATAAATTAATGAAACATGCTTTACTGTTTTGCAGTTCTTACCCAGCTGGACATGTCGATGTTTATAGTGTACAAAAGTGCGCCATTGAATTGCCTCACAATGGAGCTACACACACATATGTCACTTGCACGCATTCCCACTGCGAAGACAATTTGGAAATAACGAAGACAAAATGCACGCACATTACCGCAGGACTTAAAGCGCATAAAAAGAACAATCAAATGAACGAACTAAGTTCGCAGTGAACATCGTTCCGATCGCCAAGTATCGATTGCGCTGTTTTCATGTAACTATCGCACACGAAACTCACGCTTGAACAAGCCTCGTTCATTTCGTTCCAAACATCGCATACGTACAGCTATCGCTCACGTCACTCACACTTGGTGCGTCGCAATCGCTGTTCCTGAACACATTGCTGCAATTATCATGCTTTTATTCTATTTATGGCCGAAAAGTGATAAATGGGCGGCTATTAGTCAATAAATGGAAACTGTAATTACCACACTTGGGTAAATCGCGCAACGCGCAGCGGCAACTATATTGAGTACATAGATAATAACTAAAGATATCTGCTACAGGCATAATAATCTTCATCCGGTTTCATTGGTCTGTTTACAACATATGTATGAGAAATGTATGTAATTATATTGCGTGTGGCACTTTGCCCCGAGGCTACTTTGTAATTATATGTCTATACGACAATAGTAGTTGCTTTTTACGAAATTTGTATGGTTTTCCCGAATGGCAAACAGAACTTGAATAGGTAAGAAATTCCCCACATTCCCTATGGAATGCCATCAAGAATCGGCCCGCACAGTTTCTGGCTCGCATGTGGCAAGCGTATAAATTTGTTAACAGCTCAGAACAACAAAAAAAAAAGAGTGTGATTTGCATTGCAAATAGCAAATCGGTATCCTATTATAAATAGACTGACTTACCTGCTATCGTGTTATCTTTTTTCACTATCTGTGCGAGCGTGCTTTAATTATGCAAATTGTTGGCGCCAGCAAAAAGTACTACAAAACTGAAGTAGAACGAGAGAGAAGAGGTAAAAAAAAAACCGTTAAAAACACATGAGAAATGTTTGCATTCAAAATAGATTACGATTGTATTGAAATAAATGAGCGATAATTACAAAAATCAGGTTCGATTCGGAATTGTGGCGAGTGAATGACTTCACTCTTTTGCTTATTAGTATGCACACCCTGTCCAGTAAGTATTTACGAAATATCAGACTCATCAAATACAAATGTAAACAAATCTGTAGGACCGAGTTTATTCTATAAAAAAAATAATAAAAACCTGTTCTAATAGTTTTCTAGCTGAGCTGATGAATGAACTTCAACTCGGTTTTATGTTACGGGTTTATTTTGCTTTTGTTTTTTTTTTATTTTTTTTTTTGGTATCCCAAGTAAACATAGTTTTTTATCTGCTATTCGCATCTAAGACTTGACACATACCCACAATTAATTTGCATATTTTATGACATTTGTTGGCGCCAAAGATGGTATAAAAATTTCGATTAAGCCAAACAAACAAACCAAACGATTAACTTAAGCATTTGCTATGACATTCAATTAACTAGTTTAATTAAATCTATTAATGTATGTATTTTTCTATTGTGAAAACTTTATGAGTAACGCTTCATTAAATTAATCATAGTTTTTGTTGAGCTTTAAAGCCAACTCACTAACTTAGTTATCAATATAATATGAAGTTGAAATTCTAGCAATGTTTTTATTTAATTAAATTGACAGAAAAAGTGTAAGCTAAAAGATCAACAAACCAAGCAAAATCTAACGAAATGAGCTTCCCTTAACGATTTATATTTCATTTTAAGGCATGCTTTGAAAGGGAACACAACTAAAACATTTCTCAAATCAAAATTTATTTTTTAGGTTTTACTTTTTTCAATTGATATTTGTGAATTCAAAATTTTAACAAAAATGTGTTTAGCATCAAAATTTACCAGCTTTGCACTACAGTCTCGTTTTAGGACTAATTATTTTGCGGAACTACGGGACTCGCACGTGTGTGCTGCAGGTCAGAATGAATTGTTGGTCCCCCCATATTGTCGTAAACAGAAAGGGCAGAGAAATATGTGTAGTTCGCCTTCATTTCTGGCCAATAAGAATGTCATCTTCGTTGGTGGCTTGGGATGCATAGGCAAGGACACCAGTAAGCATATTTGTAAGGCCGGCCCAAAGAATCTGATTCTGTTCGACAGATTGCCAGAGCCAGAGAAGAACGTAGCAGAGTTATCAAAGGTCAATCCGAAGACAAAAGTTTCGTTTTACGAATATGATGTAACTATTCCAGTTGGGGAATCCTGCAAGCTGTTGAAAAAAGTCTTTGATAAGTTCAAGACCATTGATCTGGTAATCAATGGTGCAGGTATCCTTGATGATCATGCCATCGAAAAGACAATTGCTGTTAACTTTACCGGTCTGGTTAATACGACCACGGCCATAATGCCGTTCTGGGACATCCGCAACGGCGGACCTGGTGGTGTTTTTGCAAATATATGCTCGGTAACTGGAATGAATGCCATCTATCAGGTGCCCGTCTACTCTGCCTCAAAGGCAGCGGTATTTAACTTCACCAACTCCCTGGCGAGACTCTCCAAAATCACTGGCGTCACTTGCTACTCGATTAACCCCGGCATCACCAGGACTTCTCTGGTCAAGAAGTTCAATTCCTGGTTGGATGTGGAGCCAAAAGTAGCAGAGTTGCTCCTCAGTCATCCCACTCAGTCGACTGAAGAATGTGCTAAGAGCTTCGTCAGAGCGCTCGAACAAAACAAAAATGGTGCGATCTGGAAATTGGATTTGGGTTGTTTGATAATGGTGGACTGGCCAGTCCACTGGGACGCCAAAATTTAAAATGGATTCGATTTTAGGACAATCGGGGTGTAGTTATTAATATTGGAAAACATTTAAATATATTTGCGGATTTTAGATCCTGTAATGTTGTAAATATTGTGTTTTTTTCGGGATATGTTTATAAATTTATAAACTTACGACCATCGCAGAAACCCAGTAACAGAACAAATACACCTCTGGAATATTTCAGTTTATGCTTATTTAATAATTTCTTCACGCTAAAAATTGCTGACCGGAGTGTAACATTTCACATGTTTTAAATCATGTTAAATATTTACAAGATCTATCTCGAAACTGTTCATTCGGAATAAATATGATGATAATTATATTAATTATTTGCATATTTTTGGCAAACTTTTCGCATGAAATAAACGCGAGAGCTTTGCACAATTTTAGCACCCGTTTAATTTACCATAATTTATTCATTATGGCTGATGCCACAGTGAGTCAACGGTTCCGCCGTCTGCGAGTGCAGCTCAATGAACTCCAGCGAAAAATGGCTGAATTCAGGCGCCCTAAAAAGTATGCTACACAAAAATTCAAGTGGAAGTCGATCAAAGCGAAAACTTGCCACTACATACAGAGAGCTGCAGCAGCAGCAGCGATTAGCACATGTCAGTGCGAAAGAGAGAGAGAGAGAGAGAGAGAGAGAGAGAGAGAATTTAGCCGAAGGTTGAGTTAGATTGCGAGTGCGTAGCTTGATATAAAGTGTTTCGTGATTTCCAGCGACTTTTAGGCGCTTGCACGTCATGTGGGCGTAACATTAACTTTGCTAATGGAAAAGTTGCCACCCGTTAAAAGAAAACACGAAATATCCTAGGTAAGCATTAAAGCAGACCGCGCTTCAGATCACACACACCCACACACTGGCGACCAAATGTGTCTAACCAAAAAGGCGCACACTGGATGCTGCTGCATGCTTGCGTGTCGCTGTGTGCGTGTGTGTGTGCTGGCGTGTACGCTACATTGATTTTCATTCCATTTAAGGCAACTTCAGGCAGCTGCTGCTGTCAAAGTGGACGGGCCCAGAGGGGGAAGCGTGGGTGCACCCCCTCCCCCAGTAGTATTTTATGTATCATCGGAAAGAGTTTTTTCCGGTATTTAAACAGTGAGACTCGTAACGCAAAGAGGCGCGCAAATCAAATGGATGAGCGCCGCAATGGTTCGAACGGAGGTCGACTGATGACCTTAGCCATTGCCATCATCGACTGCGTTAAGACAATCCATAAGGCCCGAGTCCCAAACCGATGACACTGTCAGCACAAAACTAGACAATACGATAAAGCTCGGGCCCGAGGCCTCATCAACAACAGCGCGGTCAGCAGACACAAACATATATGTATATATATAGATATATATATATTATATATCAAATAATACATAAAAAGCAGCAGCATTGCAATTATAGACAGAGATAAAAACCCAAAAAGACGGCACAAATGTCGGAAATGTCATGTCCTCCAATTGCAACATGGCAACATCACCAGGCCTTCATATGCGGCTCATTAACATTGTCAGCAGTCTTAGAGCCGCGATTAACATAATCGCATTATACCATCGCATCTCGATAATATTGTGTCAACAGCAACGGTAAAGGCAACGGCAGCAGCTGTCGCGTGCTCTCAGGGTCAAGAATCAATTCAGCTGTCAACAAGCTGTGCCTCCTCGAGAGTTGAGTAAATATGCCAACGGCATAACGGCATAGCCAACATGCCTCTGGACCCGCAACGGAAGCGAGTAAAATTCAAGTGAATTTATCTCGCCCTCTGCCAAGCAATTTGCATGAATGTGCCCTAATATAAGAAAGCAAGGTATTTTCGCTTTTGAATGGGTTCAACGAAAACGATTGACAAATGCTTGGCAACACAAGAAATAAAAAGGGATACGGTTCTCAGTTTTCGGTTTAGCTCTTGAAACTGAAACGTGCCTGCTTTATGGCAACCGTAAACAAGCTGAAGGCGAAAAGAACGACGCATTTGCAGCTTCAAATACTTCATGGATTATCTGCTGATATTAAAAAAAGGCAACGCAACGTTTCCCGGGGCCGAGCTTACTTAAGCGCAACATCCGGCCGGTCTTCGTCTTTACACAGAAGAAAGCACTCAGCCCTAGGCCTTCTGCTCGATATATTTACTCTCGAAATGGCTGTGGTGATTGTTGCACTTGTTGTCATAATCTCTTGACGGAGTGAAATTAAGTATCCGCCCCACTGGCACAACAATTGTGTCAACAGTTGTTGCCACAGCAACAGCAGCAAGCCAAAAACTTGCACAATTGTTAGTTGTATAATAAATAAATAAATTTCACTCCAATTGAGTCGAAGACCCTAAAGGAGCTGAAACCTTTTGATGATTTTATCAGACATTATCCAGTGTTGCTTGCTAAATACTCTCAACAAATCAGTTGGAATATGGAAAAGCATAATGTGCGAGTTTAAACGAGAGAGAGAGAGAGAGAGAGAGAGTTAAATAAAGGAACTGCTTTATGTCTTATTAAAGCACCTGCTCACTTCACTGTACAATTGAATTTATCACGCTTGATTTGACATGAAATTTTGAGTAGGTTCTGCCCCCACGCGACCTGAAGACGAATGAGACGGGGAAGCATAAAATGGGTGTGTGTGTGTATGTGTGCGTGAAAAAAGAATATTGAATGTCACACCGAAAACAAAGGGAACCCGCTGATAAAAGCAATATTATTGGTGATTGGTGATTTGTTTGCCCCACTCGCAATGCCCACACCCAAACCAAAGGGAATACGGAAAAAGGGCATGTTTGTCTCTGGTTAGCCCCATGCTGGGGGCCGGGCCGGAAACCCAACTGGATTATCAATATTTGCATATGGGAGACGTTGAGCGGAGCGGGTGTACACAAGTCAAGCTGCGCGCAATTGTCGAAAACACAAAAGGAAACAGCAACACGAGAGATGAAGATAGTCTAGCAGCAATGCAGACAAGATAGAGAGAAAGAGAGATATGGCAGTTGGAAAGACACAGCAGGAATAGAGGTGTGGTATGCTTGACGTCGGGTTGTTGTGACAAATGAAAGCAAACACATCGAAATGCGTTGCGCCATAAATCACAGAATATGTGTGTGTGGTGTGTTCTTGCGCAAATGTCCTGCTCCAGTTCACCCGGTACGGGCGTCACCATGGCGACCTACTCGACGCGATTCATTAAACGTGTCCGGCCATAAGTGATACACATATCATATTTTCTTTTTTTTGCGCCCTTCGCTTGCTCTGCATTTGATTTACCAGCTTCGTGTCATTCGACGCACATTCATCAAGCCACGCACGACGACTCCGTCCAATCCTATGCAGTACTATGGACACAATTGTTTGCCCACTGTCCGAGGCTGAGTAATGAGGCCTGTCGTTTGCCGCGTTTGTTTGCAATTGGCAGCCCCAATAGGCCGTGCAATTATGTAAATTGCCCACTGGCCAAAGATAATTTGTGGATAGCCGAAAATTAGTAACAAACACAATGAGAATTTAGGTGTGGGTGTAGGGTAGACCAATTGCTAAGCTCAACGCACTTGTCGCGGTCCGACACATCGAATCGATAAGCGCTTGGAAAATACAAATTGCTAAATAGAAGGAAATATCTCCGGCCAGACAAAGTATATAGCCAAGTCTGTTTGTATGAAAGCCTGGATCTCACTTCCCGTAAGAGCTAAGGCTATCAAATCTGTTGATAATATGTCTTAATACTGCACGCAGCTCAAGCTTGTCTTAGAATTTCACCACGCCCTCATAGGCCTACAGAAATTTAAAAAATCTAATGACAAGCGTTATTTTATAGCTTTATTCTATGTAGGGTATACAACATTTATTCATGTGTAGCACCCCATAAATAATTTCTGCAAATTTTGGTAGCGGGTATATGACAGTTGAGCACACGCGACTGTAGTTTTTTTACCTTTTATAATTAAAATCATCTCGCAAATGTTGACAGAGTCAGGGCTTAGAAATTCAAATTCAAATTCATATTGCGTATCAGCTTAATACCTCGAAAAAAACACACAGATACGTTTGATATACGAAGAGAAGGTGGGAGATGAGACGGTAATGTGGATCCATAATTGATTGCATAGTACCCTGCTCAATTCATCATTCATTATTTATCACTTAGAACCGATGCCAGGCAGACGCGGCTCGTGCTACAGTTGGAACAATAAGCTTAATTATATCGTGTCATGATGTAGCTCAATTCGCGACCTTAGTGAAGGTAAAGCAATTAGGAGGAAGATGAATAGAGTAGAGTTTGGGTAGCTTTTCAATGGTTTTCCAACCAATCTGCAGCTGATGGGAAAACCAGCCAAATGTTGCGACGTAGCTGGGTACGGTGTGGAGCATGTTGTTGCCCCGCTTTTCCCGTTGTTCTTGTTGTTGTTGTTGCTTTGTTATATCGTGGCAAATGCCAATTCATTTTGCCTCCATTTATTACGTTTTAATTTATGCAAATTAAAGGTTGTTCGAGCAGGTTTTACCGTACGCAATAATTTGACACATCCTGCGCAGTTAACGTCGAGTGAACAAGAAAGACACGCTGCCTGAATGTTTGCCCCATTCTGTTGCATAAATTTATGATGCTATATCACAAGAAGAAGGGATAACAGTAAAACAGAGCGAGACGATGCATGCAATTTAAGCTAAGCCAAGAGATAGGGAGTATCTAAAACCCATCACATCAAATTGTGCTGCATAATAATCAGAAAAACGCACAGCTTTACGCGTTTACGATTGCTGCAACTGGCATATAGTTGAATGCATTTCACAATTTGCTGATCATGTTTAATTAGGTGAACCGTTTTAATTGCAGTCACCACAATGCAAATTACAGTCGGCAAAGGAAGAGGCTGCCTTCGAGCATCGGGCCGGCCCAGCATGGGTGGCATGGCAAATCTGTGCCAGCTCTGGCCCGCGCATGGATTGGCTGGAACTTCAATTAATTGTACTTTTTCTTAAGGCCATTTCATTTGCTGCACAATCTTCTTTCTTCGTTCATTGACTCGACAACGAAGGGTTGTACGGTTCAAACTCGACGGGGGTCCGAGTAGCTTTTCCCATTGTCTGCCAAGTTTTATTTTGCAAACAATGCAGAACTTTATCTACCATGTTCATTGCCAGTGAACCATGCTCGACTGGAGCCAACTAAAGGCGAGAATCGCGTTGATAACAAACTTCTGGCTTCATCGTACTGTGATAATTTTTATAATAATCTCGGAAAATTGCTAACTTTTCCCGAGTTACAGTTGTGCCAGTGGGCACGTAACAGGGCAATACGCTTAAAAATCATTCGATTCGCATTACAAACGGATAATGCAATTTGCGTTGTCGGTTCAATAACGTAGTAAATCATTTGGGATACAGTTTAATATAACGTTTACAGAGTTCATTTCAATTCAAGCGGCTCGTTTAAGGTTCAAGCGCTTTGCAGATAACAAAAAGACAAACACGAAATTAAGATACTTGGCACAGTTATGGCGTTGTTGGCGCCCAACGTGAGCTACAAACAAGATAATTGAGTTCATTAAGCAAGCAATTATTAACTGCTGCAGCCAGAGAAAGTGCTGAATTCGTGCATAATTGGTGAAGATACTCGTTCTCCTCACTACGCTCGGCCCTACAATTAGCCGAGCATTTCGAGTGGCAGCTGGAGTGTTATCTCCTCGATTAGACCAACTAAGCAGGCAATGTTTCGGCCATTACAATAATCGGAATTAAGGCAAAAGCAATTTTGCTTTTCATCTTCTTTCGCACCAGGGAAAATCACTGCATGGCGGGGGTGAAGAGGAAAAGCGTTGCGCTAACCCCGGTTTCATCACCTACTTTTCTCGCGCTTTTCATTGAAAATTATGCAAATGGCGCAGATTGTCTGTGTGTGAAAAACGCTGACGAGCCGAGCCGAGCGAGTACATGACAGAAGCTGCCTAAGTAGAATTTTTTGTATTTTCTGAACTTTTTGCGCCCCGCTACAAAGTTCCCAACTTGCCTGCACCCTGTAACGCCGTCATCAAGCTGAGCTGAACTTCATCAACATCATCAGCTACCTCGTCGTACGCTTTGCTATTTTAATTTTGTTTCATTTCATTATTTTCAAGTGTTTCAGGCGCAGGATTCGGTGCGCTTTTCTAGAGCTTAGAACGGCTTGAGCCGAACGGAATACCCCCAACCCATACCCGCATCGCATTGCTCTATAGTGTTGTTCGTGCCGAAGGTGTTGGGTTTTCATAATAAAATATAGTCGAGTAGATTTTCTAAAGCCCTGGCCGAGAATGCATAATGAATGAAGCCCACAAGTTGCCTCAAAGCGCGAACTGGCCAAGTGGCTTGGCATAGTTTTTTTGGCCTGCATGCTGCAGTCGGTCCCCTTACTCATTCTGGGCCCCTTTCTCTACAGTGTAAAATTGCATTTAATCTGAAATTCGGATTAACTTCGGTTGCCGCAATGTGCCTTTAACGTGGCTTAAAGCAACCGCAGCATACGCTGAAAACTCTTAATGTTTTCGCTTTGTGTAATGCACGATTTTTCAGGCCGGGGCATTTATAATGCGGCACGTACCACAGACATCCATTTTCGCCGGCATCCATCCTGAATAAATATGCATAGCTTGATAACTTGAACAGGTCGTCGGAGCAGATGTTGTTACATTTGAGCATGTTTTGTAAGCTTGTACAAATATAAGACAAAAAAAAAATGAAAGTTTATTTTCATTCACATTAGAATCTCTCTTTCTCTCTCTTTGGGCACTCTTCACACGTGTCACCGAGAGTCGATCGAGAAGCTGCTTACCGATTCAGGTCTAGGTCTATTTTTCTATGTTGAAATGTTTGCATATTCAATTTAGTAGTGTTTTATTTTTTTTTTGACATTTCATATCTGTCTCGCTTTCTGTTCTTTCTTTCTCTCACTCTCTCCCTGATTTCCTTGGTTACTATGTTAGCCTGACGCCCTGGGCTGCCCATTAAAAATAGATTTACAAAGTACTAACACGGTTGTCATAGTTAATGAAGGGTCCCGTACAAAGAAGAGATTCAATTTTAATTCCCGTTGGCTTTAATGATAGCATACAAATTGCTTTAGCTGTGGCTAAGAGAGCAGCAAGCATAACAATTCATTTCTAGCATCTATTCCGTTAACAATATGTTCTAATTATAATTTTGTATAAAATAAATGATTTCCTTTAATTTGGTTGCTATGGTTGGCTTATAAACAGAGAAGTTATTTGATAAATAAAGCTATAGTGGATTAGCTGAAGCACTTAAAAGTATGCAACACAAACAACTTAACATTGAACTTGTTTATAGGGAATTTATCGGTATATCACAGTCGAGCACACTCATTCATAGCTTTCTTATTTGTTCTTTTTTCAAGTGGAAAGAGTCGAACATCGAAAGTGCCACCCTCTCCCCCCCCCTATTGTTGGTACTTACGGTGCGGCCTTCGTTTATCTACACAGTATTGTGTATATTTTCGGAAATATCTGCGAGCATACACACACACAGTGGCAAAGTAGCGCAAATAAATATATATCTGTTTACAAAGCAATTCGTATACTAGGCGAGGGTACATCGGCTGACTGGTCGAATTTAATACAAAAATGGTGTCTTTACTTGTTTATTATATATATTTATTATTGAGAATATTCGAAGGTCTATCAGTTTAGGCTGTTTGTACTTGTCTATTTATAAATATTATTTGCCGCATTCCTGAGCTGTATTAAATTGTGCGCGGCACACAAACATTCGATGTGAGTACGAGCATATAATTACTCAGACCATTAAGCCAATGAATTTTGTTTTATTGATACACACACGCACACACTCGCACACTGTGCGCATATGCTATCAATTAAAGCGGAGGCGTAGGCATTATCAATATTTGTTATTGAACAATTTAACTTGGCTCCTTGTCACAATTGGCGTCATAAACATATTTCAATCGTGTTTAATTTACATATCTTTCGGATCGTATCTCGCGATCGCAGCGCGAATTTCCGCCACACGCGGCGCACTAAAGATTCCAGACTGAAAATGTATTTCGAAAAACGAGAATTTTTTGCGATCAGTTTGTGTGAGAGAGAGAGAGTGCGTGGAAGAGAGTGAGAGGCGCCGCAGACAAAATAAAAACTTTGCTAATTTGCATTTAAGGCTAAACAATAAATGGCCAAATCGCAAAGCAGCAACTGGCAGCTGGCAAATGGCATGAGGCATGTGGCATGTGGTATGTGGCATGTGGCACGCAGCATGCGACATGGGACACGGTACCATAAAATGTGCTGTTTCAACTTATACACAGTCACGCTTATTTACTTAATTAATAGCTCCAGATACAAATTATTAAAGTTATAATGAGTTTGCCCAGAGCAACCGAGCGAAACCAGTCGAGACGGGGCGAGCTAAGTAAGTACAAATTTGCACTCGAGTTCAAGTTCGTTAACATGGCCAACAAATTGGTCCGAAATTCATGCTTAACCTTAGGTCAAGTATGTATGGCAGGGTAGCTTAAGTCCCCTCGGAGATGACTTACTCAGTCTTTTCGATAGGGAAGTACATTAAAGCTCCGTTGGAAGTTGCTAAAAAAAAAACGTGTGAGTTTTAAAAGAAAGAACTGAGAAAATCGGAAAACTCAATCACACACCTACTACTACTACATAAAGCTCATAGAAGCTCTAGCGACTGCCTAATGTTGATTATCAGACTCTTAATATTACAAACGTTAACAATAAGGCCAAACCCAAAAGCTCATGAAAGCTTTATTCATTAATTTTAGCTTAATATGCTCTACAACTTATAGATTACGCCGCTTAAAAGCTCAAACAGTTGCATAAGAAATAATATATGAGTTAGAAAGAACTTAAAGCACCTAAATCACAGTAAATCATTTGTCTGAGCTTGTAATTATTCACACAGCTTTCAAAGCCTCTATAAGCTCGCACTACTTAGCACACTCTATTGTCTCCATTTCGAAGTCGAATTCACCTAATGAGCTTTATTTGTTTTCAGTAGCGTAAGAACTTTGCCTTCTTTTTTGCTTTTGTCAATCAAAACTTTTCTGGCAAAAACATCCGCAAATATGCTGCAGGATATTCGTGAGTTCCTCGCCAACTTGTGTTGTGTCGCCACCTAAGTGACTTTTGAACAATAAAACAGGCAGCGGACAGCTACGTTGCGGTACTGTCGACCCACATCAAGCGCGAATGCGATAAGCAGAACATGGCTCCAAGTGCGAAATGTCAGCAAACTAACGGAACTACAACTGGGTAGGTGTGAGGAAAATTTTGATTATTTTCGACACGGACGAATTGTCGCACAGACAGACGCAATAACCACGCCGGGAAAGCAACGCTGTAAGCTGCTGTGGAATGCTTTATAGGTGTCACTTTGTAATTAATTGAATTTTCGTGGGGTTTTTGATTGAAACGGGGGCCGTAACAATAACTGCGAATTCCATCGCGATGGGTGTGTGCAAAGGACCGCAGCCGCAGCTGGGTGGAATATATAAATCTTTCGATTGGCAAAATGAACAAAGCAAGCGATATCGGGTGGTTGGACGATACACTCAGCCGCAGGCATTGAAATCACTGTCAATGGGAATGACGCATTAATTACAAAACACATTTACGAGTAAAACAAACAATTGACACGGCTCACACACACACACACACACGTATGTGCATATGTATGCAAATACCATTTACCAGATAAAATCTTCAATTCGCAATGACATGCAAAAGTATTATATATATATATACAAACAAGGTACTGTAGTTAAATATGTTCAATATTTGACTTTGACCCGGTCAAAGTTAAAGCCAGCCCAAAGTACCGAACGCCTTTGCCAGTGGATTGGGAAATGCTTAAATGGCACTGCAAATGGCAGCTGGCAGAGGTCATAAAAAAGTATCGCCCAGAGCCAGGTGGTTGACTGGATCAGTTGCCGGGGTCCTAGTTCACCCGGTCTGGGGACATGGGGTCCGTAAAGGCCAACTCAGCGCAATGCTTCTCGTTATTACGTGCATTGTGTACGCTGACAAACAGTCGATGGCTTCGACATAGCTGCCATAAGCTGTGGGATTAGCTAGATACCTTTGTAGCTGGACTGCTGATTGCTGGCCCTGCAGAAGCCAGGGGCTGCGATTGCTGCAGCTATGCGTTTCGAACATTGACTCGTTTCGATGGCAGCGAGGGCAGTTCAAGGCGTTTGCTTGAATACTATTTATTGTGCAGCAATTATACAATTAAAGCTGGAAATACCTGAAATTCGCAGTGAATAAAATAAAAAATACTCATTAAATACTTGTAATCACTCAACTAATACTTGGGTCTACTCATTAAATACTTGTTTTCGTCAGTTTATATTTGTATTATTAAGACTTGTTTTATTTATATACATCAAGAAATTGTTTAAATCTTTAAATACTTGCAAGTACTCATTAAATACTTGTTTTCTGTCAGTAAATGTTTGTAAAAATCTTAAAATACTTGCAATAAATTAGTAAATACTCAATAAACACTTGTATTGAGAAATTAAATATAAATCAAGAAATACTTTCATTAATCAGTAAATACTCACGCAGTAAGTACTTGGACATTAAATGCTTGTTCTTATCAGTTAATACTTGTCCTAATCAGAAAATACTTTCATTAATCAGCAAAAATGTAAATAAATTAAAAAAAAATTGAATTAATCAGTAAATACCAGCAAATACCAATTATGACACTTATAAAACTTGTCTTAATAAATAAATACTGTTGATTAACGAATAAATACTTGTGATGGACACAGGAAATACTTGTTTTAATCAGTAGGGATCTCAAGTTTGTTTGAATTTCTTAGAGAATTAAATGTTCCATTTTTTTTAAAGTAACTCCTACACAATGATCAAGTAATAACTTTACACGCCCACTCATTGTAGATTTCCAGGAAAACAGCGTAATTTGCAGCTCCCAGCACAGTCACTGACAACGCTTAGTATTCATATTCTATTTAATTATTCAATAAGTAAAGTAAATATTAAATATGCGTTAACATCTTGAGCAACCCTTCCGCCTCTGGTTGAACAGTTTTGCATTTGTACAGCCATCGCATAATCTCCTGGCATTGCGCACCGAGTGCAGAGCACAAAATCCATCTACAGCTCTATTCATAATTCATAATTATGCTTGGGGACCCTCCTGCTCTCCCGCTTGGCTTACGGTATCTTGCGAGGGACTGATAAGCGCCGCGGGCTTATTTGCAAATCGGCTGTACAATGCGTGCAAGTCTGAATGAAATAATTGAATTCCACGGAAAGAGCCGCAAATCTTGCGCGTCTCGTTCTCTCTCTCTCAATCTGCGTGTCTCACTCGCGCTGCCTGCCTGTCACGCATTACGCATTTGGCTTGTAATCTTACGGCCTTGGACGTGCCGGGGCGACACTCATATCAATTACACCCAGGCCCAATGCGACGCAATTGATGTGCATTAAGTTCAGAAGGTGCCATTAGTGTGGCAGCAGAAGAAACGCATAAACTTGGCTGTGCGCGGCAGCAACTGTTGCATGGCCAGAACGCAGGCCGACTGCCGCTTGTGGCAGGCGCGAAATTCAATTCAATTGTTCGTCCCTACTGCCTGCGGCCCGCCCGTTTCCACTAAATCGCCACGTGGCTTTCAAGTCGTTTATTTTGCACTGAGTTGGTGGGTGCAGAGGGTGCCGCCCCTACTTTGCTGTTCCTCTCCAGCTCTGCTTCCTATCGCCCTCTTCTGGCATCATTTACGCAAATTTCCTTTTTTATTCCTCAATTTATCTTCATTCAACTGAGGCGCCGCGGCGCAACTTTCCGCTGGACACAACACGGTCGCGCCTCAATTAGACTGCCACAGCCTTGCGTGGCACGTGTTTCCTGAGGGGGGAAGCATCAAATTGATTTCCGCCACTGATCCCAGCCAAAGCGAGCACATTTAACTTGTGACTTGTGCAGCAAGTCGGTTCTCGGTTCGTCGCTCCGCTGACGAAGGACACGCCTAGATTAGAGTAAGACGGTAGGGTAGGATGGGATAGGGTAGGCGGAGCACATGCTGCCACATACAGTCGGCATATGCGGTTTCCTTTGAAAATGCTTTTCATAAACTGTCAGTCTTAATGCCACATTTGCTCTGCCCTCCGCCCGCTTCGCTCCACCCGATCCTGGTATCCTTTTTATGCTTTCTGCTTGCTCCATTGGCAATGGGTATGCGTTGTGGAATTTGGTCACGTCTGCATTTATGCGTATTGAAACACATATTCGAACAGGCTCATAAAAATTTTAGCTCAAATGTCTGTCTAGCTCAAATTTGCTACAACTATTTCAATAAAAACGGCCTGTTCATATTGTGTAGAAGACCTTCATTTCGAAATCCTCTTTCCGTATGCGACAAGGCGAGAGCACAATGCAAGGTTTCACTCGAGTGAAAGGACTAAATGAGCCCATTAACTGCGTCTTATAAGTAATAGGCAAAGATAGAGAGAGATTCAGTGAGTAGCCTGTTAGTAACAGATATTTACTGCCATTCAGTAGTAAACAGTAACAGTGTTAGGGCAATTGCTAGTAAAAAGAGTAGTAAAAGTTGACGAGTGAATTCGAGTAACTGCAGTAAAATAGGTGGTTTCATTAGAAATTGATAAATGTAGCAAGAAAAGTAGTTGCAGTAGTAGTAGTGGTAGTAGTAGTAAAAGTAGTAGTAGTAAAAGTAGTAGTAGTAAAAGTAGTAGTAGTGGTAGTAAAAGTAGTAGTCCAAGTAAATAGTAGTCCAAGTAAAAGTAGTGGTAGTAGTAAGAGTAGTAGTAGTAAAAGTAGTAGTAGTAGTACTAAATGTAGCAGAAGTAAAAATAGTAGAAGTAGTAGTAATAGTCGTAGAAGTAGTAGTAGTAGTATTAGTAGAAGTAATATTAGTAGTATTAGTAGAAGTAATAGTAGTAGTAGTAATAGAAGTACTAGTAGTAGAAGTAGAAGTAGTAGTAGAAGTAATAGTAAAAAATACCATTATTATACTTGAAGTAGTAGTAGTTGTTGTAGAAGTAACAGTATTTTAAGTAGAAGTAGCACTAGTAGTAGTAAAAGTAGCAGTTGTAGTAGAAGTAGCAGTAGTCTTAGTTATAAGACTTATTATAAGTAGAAGTAGCAGTAGTAGAAGAAGAAAGTATAGAAGAAATAGCAATGGTTTACATACATTTTTTGGTTAAGCTTAATTATTCTCAGTAAAAAATTCAAATTCGCAATGAAGTAAAGTTGAAACAATAAATACATATCCCTACCCTACCCTCCCCCAATCTTCCTACAGAGTATCCCCCACGTCTGGAAATTGCCATAGTTTTCTAAAGCTTTGTCAAACTCTGTAAACTTAATGCCCTAGGACAACCTCAATTGATGTGGGTAGCAAACGAGCTTTGTAAATTATTCTCAATTTCAAGCCACATGCGGCGTATGCGTAATTTGTGGCTGCCGCGCTGTCACTTGGCATTTGAGCGTGTTTTGCCAGCTTCAGCTGCAACGCTAGCTTGCTTTTAAATTGACAGACAGAGTTCTCAATCGATGATATGAAAACAGAGCAGGACATCGAGATGGAATGAGAAAAAGATGGCAAATGATGTTACAGTGACAGCAAGTTGCGGGGCCAATCGAGTGGCAACTCGTGACAAAAAAAACCATTTTTTGTGCTGTCGACCCCGCCATCTAATGACCGCCGCATTAATGTGTCCGTTTGGTTGGCTTTTTTATGATCCTGACGAACTTACAATTATACTATATACTGGCAAGTAAGTATTATTTTGTTTACATTCTTCATTTTGTGTACAGTCATTTAATAGTCGCATTTAAGCGCACTTAAGTGTGACCTTCTTCCTCCCACTCGCACTCATTTCGAACAATAAAATGAGCGTATAATAGCTGAGATAGAACCTTCTGTAGAGCAAAAAAGATATCAAGTAGAACGCAAAGAAAATCAACTTGAATAAGTGGAAATTTAGCTAAACTAGTTGCAAAAGCTGCAACAAGTATTTGTTGTTCTTGACTTTTACGAACTGGCAAAGTATTTGTAATCTCTTAAGCCTTTTTGATTCGATTTCTCTCTCATTTCAACAATTCTCGAGGCAATTAACTGAAGAGAACAACGATTGCAAGAAGCATTTTCCGTTGCAATTGGCTCTTGAGATTTGCGCTGCAATATCCAGAAGTGAGAGGCTTCTTGTCTTTGGGGGTGAGAGTGAGAGGGGAGAGGGGGGCACAACAAATACCTCTTCGCATTGAGCAATTTATGAGTAATTTTCGCAGAATTTCAATACTAATGAATGCGAGCACGCAGCTATAAAATAGCACAAAAGCAACCCAAGCCTGTCAATGAAATAAACTGAAATAAAATTTACAGTGCAAATATTAACGTAAACGTAACAGAGAACAAGATAAAAGTGTGCGAATAAAAAGCAGTGAGGCACGAAGTAGCAGCAAAAAGAATTCGACGGATAAACAATAACAAAAGAGAAGGGATTGCCCCACGCCAACGCAAATATGCAGCAAGACAATTATTTTTTCGAAATTGTTGGACAGCTTTAAGTGCAAACAAGTAAGGGGGGAGGGGGCAGCGGATGAGTGTAGGGTAGCAGGGTAAATCTGCAGGCATTTACATAAGCTCGCCGATGTTGATGGCGTCGAGAGAGGGGTGTGGGGGGGGGCCAGCAAGGCGTAATTAGTTGCGAGTTATTTATTTACGAGTCGAAGGCAAACTCTGGCTGCCACTAAGTGAAACATGGCCAAGTGGATGCGAGACACGACGTAAGCTCGGCAGCAAACATAAACACAACTAAAAGCGGAGCTGCGAGCACGTTTCCCAGTTCGGTTTTTGCGGTGAACGAGTTTTTGTGGGTTTACAAATGGTAAAAGGGGACGAGGGAGAAAGTGCTAGCAAATACAATTAAAGGAAATGGCACAGCTGCAGATAGATACAAATGAAATTACGGGGCCAACACAACAGTGCGAGAGCTGCAGATTGGGTTACTATATAATGTATTTTAATTGTAACTGAATTTTGTTGAACTTAAAGAATAAACAGAAATGACAAGGTTTATTAAAAAAGATACAGATACATCTTCAAATACGCAGGGAATGCAGCGAGGATTGCCCGTAGATACAAAGACTTCGGTAAGATACTAAGCTTAGATAAAAAGAACATCCAGGGATGCTTAGAATGAAAGTTACAGATATATTTTTAGTGTCAGATGTTGCTAGTACCGATGAGATACTGAGCTATTGAGATATAGATAGAGAAACAGGATGCAGAGCAAGGTTAGTGGCTTAAAGATACAATTGCAAATAATAATACACCTCTAGAGACAGAAGCACAGATACAAATATAGCTAAAGCTACTAAGACAGATTGAAATACAAAATATTGGAACTCACGGATTTTGGAATACAAACTTACGTTCGAGATCTATTTACAAATATAGATACAGATACAGATACAGATAAAGACACAGATATTGATACAGATATAGAAGCAAATACTGATACAGATATATATATATATATATATATAGAAATAAATACAGCTAAAAATAGACAATGACAGCTCAAGGCGAGAAGATCTGCCCACGAGAGTTTTGTTTATTATAATACTTAACCGTATTTATATTTGTATCTTTAGCAATATCTGCAGCTTCCTCTTCATCTGTATCTGTATCTGTAACTGTAACTGTAAATATATACAAGTTGTAGCTGCTTGGCCCGAAATGGCGCCATGTTGCTTCACTGAGCTCGTGCTTTTTAATTAAAATTAATAATGCAAATGCCCCGGCAAAAAGTGCTCGAGAAGCTCTCTCCATGTTTATTGTTTTACGTCTCATACACATGTTCCGCCATGTTTGTGTAGCATACACACACACACACACACACAGACTCACTCACTCACATGTAGACGCACTCACTCTCGCCTGATTGAGCATTCGTCACGGTTCATGGTCTCCTCAACTCGTATCAAAGTAAAATACAAACACAAACAGGATTTAACTAATTACGCAGTACCGGGATCGAATTGGATATTTTACCCCTTTTCCCCAGTTTTTTTTTTTTGCGTATTATCTTTGCCTATCGTTGTGCCACGCCTTTCAAGTCGCATCGAATTACGCCGCAAACAACATTTCGCATAATCCGTTGAAAAATGAATTATTACAAATTGGAAACACGAGCCGAGCAAAATTTCACTGGTACAGCTTGTCGAACAGGTGCCAAATACCCTGTGATAAATTAGTCTGAGGCATACAAACAATGTTTGTTCGATAATCCCAGAAATATTCGCAATACGCTAACAATCTCTGGGCATAAATCAACCTGCACTGAAATTGTGTAGGCTAAAAATCAAGCAAAAGTTCTGCATAAAATCAAGCGAGTTTTACAACTTTTCCAACACCGGTTAGAGTCGGAAAAGTTGCGAATTTAATGAAATTCAATACTTGAAAATTGTGTGCAAGACAATTTAATTAGAAAATGATTATTAAATGTAGAAAAACCGGAGAAAAAAAGTACTTTATTATTATATTCAATTCCCCAATTAATTTCAGGCATTACAGTCAAGAATTTTGTATAATTGGGAGCTCATGCTGTGTGAGGCGATTATGCCCGAAATCGGAATATACTTATGCATTATGGGCCCAATCAAAATCGCAGCTCGTACGGCAGCGGCGCTGTCGCAACGAAGGCGAAGTGAGTGATAAGTGAGCGAGGGGATCGGAGGGAATACACGATGATTTCCGTTTCCGGGCAAACCTGTTGCCATTGTGTGTGAGCGAGTGAGGCAGGTTGGGGGTTGTGCAGGCTGGTGCCGGGTGAGACATGGCCGAGACAGCTAATTAGCCAACATGCATGGCCCAATAAATTGGCAGCTGTTTGGCAATTTGTCCACATAAACAAGACTTTTGGTGTTGCTGATACCACTACTAACAGTCCCCTCCCCCCTACGAGCCACCCACTCGCCCTGAGTAGCCACGCGCCACGCAGGGCACAGACAATATTTAATAAAGATTACCATAGTAATTCAATATAATGAACTGCTGCTGCGGGTATTCTCTCTGGACATTATCTGGCATAGTTTGCTCACGCTCTGCACGCTTTTCTGTTTTTTGCTTCCTCGGCTTCTTCTTCTGCTTTTGTTCTGTTTCTATTTTTTTGTATCTGCAGGCATTGTTTATTTGGCTTATTTTTAATAAAATGTCGCACGCAGTGCCCCATTATTCGGGCATATTAAAAAGCGTCCAGCTGGGCTGCTCCCGAGAGAGAGAGAGAGAGAGAGAGAGTCCAATATCACCCGCCTCCAGCTTGAAGTGTGGCATTTAGTGTGCTCGCCTTCTCCCTCACTCTCTCTATATTCGCACACTGTTGATTACACTCTCCCACTCTATTTCATGCTGCCTCCCTTTCCAAAACATTTTCCATTTCTCATTTAGCTTTAATTTGTTTTTTGTGCGTCTTTTTTTGTTTTTTTTTTTTTTACTGCGTTTCGGCCGCTTTGATCTGCAGTTTTAATGACAGCGTCGTCGAAAACTTCACGTTGACGTCAGCCCGAGCATATGTGGCCTACGCAATCAGTCAGTCAGTCAGTCGCAGAGAGTTAGAGAGAAATTCTCTGTGAATTCCTTCTCGCATCTTCAGCTGCGACTGGCAACCGCATAAATTTCTAGGCTCGCAATACTATTTGTGGTTGTCGTCGCTGCTGGCTTATTGCCTACGCATGACTTGTCATTTGGCACATTTCCTGGCTGTGGCAGTATCCTGCTGCTATATGCAGCAGGTAATCGAGCGTATCTAGTTAGCAAATCAATAACAGTTAGCAGGGGCAGCAGCATCGGCCCGCAATGTCATTCGATTCGGACACATGTGTCCCCTTTCCTCATCGCTTAAGCCTGGCAAAACCAAGCGAAACTAACGAGCTATCGATTTACGCCAGCCGGCGATAGATACACCCACATTGAATGCAAAATTTGTATTAAATTATCTGATTTATTTAGATACGATAATTAGTGAAAGCAAGCGAGTGTTTTGGGATTGCTAGGGGCAACCAAAAAGGGGTTTAATATGCTTCGAGGTTTCTAATACGATACGGGTTTTGTTTGTCTTCTTTACCATACAATTTAAATGTTAGACTTATCGATAAGTTGCATAGCGTTCGATGTGTGTGTACTATCGAAAGTAGCAGCTATTATCGACAGCATCTGACACCTTCTACCGTGCAATTATTTGCCTATATTGAAGCTTATTAGAGTATATAATAGACTAATTAAGTTATCGATTGCAGTTGCGTATAAAGAAATGCCTAAAATATTTGTCTAAAGTCTACTATCGATAGTTACCAATACTATCGATACTCGATACAGCTCATCAAAAGACCAGGTCAAAGGGCAAGCATGCTCCAGATGCATCAATTATTAAAGAAGATATCCATTCAAAACACATCGTATTCAAACAATCGATAAGCCGATGCTGCCAGCCAAACAAAGTGCCAAATTAGTTCCTGGTAAAGCAAAGCTCTGCTTGGTTGCCGCACAGTAAATGCTATCAGTGCTTGTACACGTTTTTGTGAGTCATTAGCAGGATCACATCATGAATGATTATGAGTACTTAAAGCGCTTTCCAGGTACCATTTTCAGGCATTGTGTGGTGCCATAAATGGAGCGAGCAAGAGCAAGCGAAACTTGGCATTGTTTGAAAGCATTCACCTAATTCACCCAAGTTCACACGCAGCCAACGCTGCGTATGCGCGTTTTTATTTCCGTTTCGTGTAAATAAATGATTTAGTATATTGTTGTAGAGGATGAACTCACCTGTACGCGTATTTAGATTAGTTTCAATCCAATCGAAATTGTGCCTGGCTCGTTCGATGATTATTTGTTTATATTTCTGCCTGATTCCACTCGCATCCGTAAGAATGGGAAGGCTGTATCTATATAAACAATACAGTTTACGGTCTGCGCAGCGCAATTAAGTATTGACTTGCGCTTTTAATTTACAGCCGTAGCACAGCGAGCGGGGGCGACGGGTAGTTTCATTTATCACTCGTAATGTTTGCCAGCTTCAGTATTTTTTAAAGCCCATTATCGCCATCGCATGCCATCTTCAATTAAAGGGAAAATTTAAAGCATTTATTACGTGTTAAGCGTGCTTTTCTCTCTTTCGAAATTGTTTTATACACGAATTTTACATTTATTGTACCGTAAGACAAATATTAAAAAATTTAAAATAATTCGCAAAAATTTCAATTCAAGTTGCAAAAAGAAAAACAATCAGACATGCAAATTGTTTCCCACATTTTTGCTACGTCTGCGAATATGTGTTTGCATTGAAGTGTAAAAAAAGGTTTGACAAATTGAATGTGTGTAAACAGGGAATATTGGGAATTTGCCCAAATACAGTATATGCATAAAAAATGCCTGCAATATTTTTTTTCCTTTTCACTTTTCATTCTGTTTACTTAGCGCATAAATCGCATGAAAGAACTTATTTGCAGTATGAAAAACTTTTGAATTTATATAATAAAAAGTTTCCAACCGATAAGAGATCACTTGTTGGTTGGCCTTGAAAGTTAAAATCAAGAAGAAAGAAGGAAAAATGCAGAAGGCTATAAATATTTAAACATTAGATAACCTTGAGCGACACTCGAAAAAGAAAAACTTAATAAAAAGTTACGAGTTTTAAGAACTTTTGCACAATTGGCAATAATTTGAACAATATTAATTATGTATTTTGCGCTTGGTAAAATAATAATAAAAAAATGTTTGGAAAGTAAGAAGAAAAAAATTTATTATAATACTTTGAAAAAAACAATCAAATAAAGTCTTCAATTTTCACGCTGCAAAATTTCATCATGTTTCAATTCAATTTTCTCACATGTGGATAATTGATTGAGTTGTTTGTATTTACACAGTTCTTTGTTGTGCTCAAAATTTGTTTGCCTGCTGCCAGTTTCAAAAACCAACCAAATTCAAAATTTTGAAAATTTTCAATAATATTTTGAGTAAACAAAATACTTGTTCAATTTCCAACTACAAACGAAAAAAATACACGCCCACGCGAAATGTTTATTTATTTATTTTATTGCACAAAATATGCTCGCCATTTTATAAGCACCTTTTTTTAAGCTGATTACAAATCCATTATATGTTTAGTTTTTTTTCTATATTTTTTTTGGTATTTTATTTTGTATTTTTCTTAGTATTATCACGAGCACGGGAGCAGAGAGAATGCTGCTTCCTTTCACGCGCGCTGTTATCGGCCGACTGCGAGATGCGTTGCGAGTGCTGCACGCATTTGGCGCCAAAGTCGAAAATAGAAACGAATTTCCCCTACTTCCAGAAATTCGAGTACTGGAAAACTGGAAGTGCCGGCAAAAATGGCGCCTGCGCTCCTCGCCATTGCACATGTAAACAATGGTCAGCTGTGTGTTGCTTTTCATTGATGAGCGAACTGATGATAGGGTGAAGGGGCAATTACACGGCCCCGCAGCCTAAAAAATCATCAGCCTCCAACAACAACAACAGCTGCAACATCAACTACACGTGCAGGCAATTGAATTGTATTGCGGCGGCCGCCCCAAAGTATGCAACATAATTTGTAACAAATTTATTTGAGCCTGGATTTCGTCGTTGAGGCGTTAACACATGCCACGCCTTTCACGTGTCCACACACTGTCGCCCCATGGCAATGAAACACTTTAACACTTGTGCATCTCCCACACGACAAGTTGAACACACGCCTGCAACCATTTGAACTCGTTAACGTAGCACCCCGCAACGCCCCGCCTGTAGGGTATTCATTTACATGTCGCACTCTTTGCTATCAACTTGGAACACAATCCCCGTGTGGCTTAAGGACAATAACCGTGGCAAATAATTGAAACAAATACCATGGACTAATTCACTTAAACAAAACGAAATTACTAAAGCTTAGCGGCGGCGGTTGAATTAAAATTCACAATACGCGCAAAAGTATGCAGTGATTTTTTGGCTGGCATAGAGAATATGCAATTGCCTTAAATGGGTTAGTCAAAATTGACCTTCTGTCCACTTTGTACGATATTTTGTCAGAAGAGTCAATGAACTGCAAAAAGATACGCAGCCTACGCCTACTCACAATGAAATCGTGATTATTTAAGCTAATACAAAAGAAATTGATTCAAACGGTGCGCGGTTGCATTTAAATTAGACGGCGCGCGAAAGTATGCAACAATTTTCTGACTGCCATGCAAAGCAACTGCGTATTGAAAAGAGAAAGAGAATTTTAAATCAAAAAATGCTTAAGGCAAGAATAGTTTTGCGTAGTTATACCCTGTAATCCAAACTACTTCAGTTGAACAAATCGGTAAGCTCAACCCAACTAATTTAAAAATTTCCCCCTGCCTAAGACAGATACTGACTACTTCCCCCCAGTTTAATTCGCTATTTACAGGGTATCATTAGCCTGCCCCTCATTGCGCTGATCACTCAACACTAAATGCAGCAATTAAAGTTAATTTGCTTAACTAACACGGCAAGCAAAGACCGCAAATGGTCCCAAAAAAGCTCAAGAGAGCGCGCACAGCTAAGAGTGCAAATCGAGTGAGAGAGCGCGCGCGTGAGCGGGACGGCAACAACATGCGCAAAGCACGCTACAGAAAAAAAAGGTAAACAAAACACAAAAAACGATTGAAAGCACAGCGCGCGGCAGCCATTGAAATTGAAAGCAAAGACAATTGAAAGCGCTGAGCGCGGGAGAGAGCAAGGCAGAGCAGAGCAAAGACAGAAGCAGCAGCGTGAGAGCGCGAGAGCGCAATGGCCGAACGAGCGCAAGCTACTTTGTTGTTTGTTTTGTATTCGGCGCTCTCTCTCTCTCTTGACACGAGCACACTGTCGCTGGTTCGGCTCGTGCCGAAGTTGCGACGCTGCGGCCGCTGCGCGCGTTAACATTGTGTCTTGTTTGTTCGTGAACGCCGAAGTCGACGCACGCCTTCTCGTTTCGCGCGCGCTTTGTCATACACACACACACACACTTACATACATATATTTAACTCGTAGAGCAGCAGCGAATATATTTGAATTATATTAATAGAATTCACACACACACACACACACCAATACATATAAGCCTCTGTGAGATACACGTAAATTGAAATTGATAACGAATCTATCTGTGAAATGTGCGTGTAGAATGGCGTGCAAGATGCGCGCGTAGCGTGGAATTTTGTTGTCAAGTGTGAATTAGTTTTAATTGCGTATACGCAGCGTGTTGCCAATATACCGTAGCAACAACAAACACACGTCAGCTGCGACGGCTGCGCTTCTTTTTGCATTCTTTCTTTGTTGCTTTCGACATGCTTAACGCTTCGAGCATCTTCTGTCGCAGTCGCACGCGCGCGGCGCTTTAACGGTTAAACGCGGCCTACGACAACAAACAAACAAACACAACAGCAGCAACAGCAACAGCAACAACAATAACACAACGAGACAACACACGTGTTGGCCACGATTGAATCAACAAGAGCAAAAGGCATATCAGCGCAGAAAGAGAGCGAAAGCGACCACAAAAACAAAACAACAACAACAAAATAAACACAATTTATTTTTTTTTTCGGATTCTACTTTACTCGGTTTTTATACACTGCAACGAAGTGGCAGGGAAATGCTGAGGGGGCTGCAAAGGGCTGGCTAACACGTCATCGTCGGAGCGCACATTCAAATAGGACATGGCATGTCTATTTGTCTAGCTGCACACACACATACACACACACACGCGCGAGCGCGCGCTCGCCCTCTGCCAGCTACATTACACATACGCCGCGTAATCAGGCCACAAACGTGTAGAAGGACACAGCGCAACGTTGCTTTGTCAAGGATACCCCGTACTCCTTCGTCTCCCCCCGAGCGCGCTGCAGCCAAGCCAAGCAGGAGTAGCTGCTGCTGCTTCTGCTGCTAAATTATATATCAATCGCGCAAGGACGCACTGACCCCTCATCGGATACCGCTCCGCCTCTCCTCCACCCACCTCTGCACCACATGTAGTTGGCAGCATCAGTGGCAGCTTAACGGATAACGGCATAGAGACACGCCCACACGGCCACCACGCACAAACAGAGGCAGCATGGCGCGACGCAAGGGCAGCGGACGTGGCAGTAAGTAAAGACATTTTATCAAAACTTTTTTCTGGATATTTTTCTTTGGGAAAACACAAAATTTTCAGGAATTTTCTTTATTTAGGTTTTTAGTTTATGCATTAATATATGCAAATTGCTAGTAAGATTTTGAAAGCTGCCGATTTTTTGGGGTTTTATATATATATATGTATGTTGATTGTAGTTTTTAGATCTGAGCAAAGATTGGAGATCTGTAGGTATTTTATATTTATTTTATTTTTGAGTTGGCATTTTTGAGAATTGAGTGCAATTTGTAGCTATTTTTTTGGAGTTCTTGAAACAACTATTCTATATTTTGACTTCGATTTTGAAAACTGTGAACTTTTTTACTTGTGTATAATTTCAGTTTATTTTTTTATATATTTTTTTTTGTGTTTTTGGCGCAACATTTGCAAATTTCGACTGCGTTTTTAGCTGCTTTTGTGGCTGCGTAGCTTTTTGGCATGTTGCACGCTGCAAGCCAAGTGGCAGCAATTGAAAATTTACATAGAAACACACACACAATGCACACATACTCTCACACACACTCTCTCTCTCCCACACACACACACCGCTCGCCAACATCCTCTTTTCAAGCGTGTTGACTTCGAAAAACTTGATACGTCTGCTCAAGGCCACAGCCAGGCAGGGTGTGTGTGTGTTATGTTTTGGTGTGTGTGTGTGTTGTGCAAATGTGTGTGTGTGCTGTGTCCTGGTATTGTCTAAATAGCGCAACAGACAGGCTACTTGACTGTCAGATACTACACACACGCAAAGTTTGCTATAAATAGGCAGGCTGCTAGCCAAATTGTATACGAATAGCAGATACCACGTGCTAACAATACTAAAAAACACACGAAAAATACCTAGCTGAAGCTGCAAGCCAGCCTTGCCGCTCGACACAAATTACAGGATATTTAACAAGGACAAAGGCAGCAACAAAAGTGGAAAACAGGCAATATCAAATAGGAGAAAGTAGAAGGGCAAAGAGGCAGGCGGGGAGTAGGAGGTAGGCAGGGAGCGAAGTAGGGAGGCAGCGCGGGGCAAGCGGAGAGATTGAGGCAGTGCGGAAGAGAGATAGAGCGAGGCAGAGAGCAGAGAAGACGAACTACACGACGCCTTCTCGTGCGAATCGGGCATTTTCAATTACAGCTAAAAGATTACTTTTTTTCGGGGGGCCGGGAAAATCTGTAAGACAGCGCAGAGAACCGCAATATCAGGGCACACTCGAGCACACACCGCACCCCATCTTCAACCACCTCCTGCCTCGCCCCTTTCCACGCCCTCAAGTAGGCAGCAAAAGTTGTGCTACAAAGTGAAACATTGTGCAGATTGCAAACTGTGCACAAAAAAACTGCAAAAAACTGCAAAAAAAACTGCAGGGGGTCGCTTGACGAGCAGTGGGCGGGGCAGGAGAGGGGAGTGTGCGGTTTATACTTGAGAGTCAACCAAGCGCGCACTTGTTACACTGCACAGTGCACGCCCCTGACGACGACTACAAGCGGCCTCTTGCTGTGTGCACAAGTATCTATAAGATACATTTGCGTTGTTTGCAGCCAGAGGGTGCAGAGAGCGCGGAAAGAGGCAGAGAAAGGGGCAAGGCGTAGGGCAGAGGCAGAGGCAAAGAGTAGGGAAAGAGAGCAAAAGATGGAGGGGGGGGTAGGCAAAGAGAGCGAACTGAAAGCAGGCAAACACAGTTCATGCATAAAACATGCAACTGGCTCTGCTGCCTCTGCTGCTGTCGCTGCTTCTGCCTCTGCCACTGCCTCTGACGCAGTTCAGCTCGACTACGTTTTTATCATTTTATTTTTTTTCTGTTCAGCTGTAGCTGACTGCGCTGCTGCTGCTGTTGACTGCGCTGCAAATGTTGGGGATTCCCTTACGTAATCCCCAAGCGCACACAAAAGGCAAACAAACACACACACACCCTCTCTCGCTCTCCCGCTCTCCCTCTCTCTCACTCTCGCTAGCTGGCACACTGCAGCTGCGAAGCGCTTTCAAAAAGAGAAACGACAAACAAAAACAAAATGAGAAAATGTAAAAAAAAAATGCGAAACACGAGGCTGGGGCTGGGGCTGGGTCTGGTCGCATGTAATGGCCTGAAAATCAAGCTTGCCACACAGCGTCATGAACTTTTGGCGCTCACCCACACACTCAAACAGGCACACAAACTTGTTGTCAACAGACAGATACAAAGATACAAATACAAACGCTCCACTTTTATGTAGATACTCGAGCGAGCGCGCAGCCCACAACGCGCAGATACTTTGGGCGTCACTTGGCCCAGGCACAGGCTGAGGCCGAGGCTGAGGCTGCGGCTGAGGGCGAGGCATGGCAACTGTTGCCACTTGGCAGGGGTGGGGAGTGGGGGAGACGGGGGTGCGACTCTGTTAGACACTCGAGTTGCTGAATGTGTGTTGCCAGTTGTTGCTGCGCTTGTTAGCCACGGCTTGAACTTATTAACAAGCATCGTGGAAGAAGCCGAAGCAGAGGGCGACACTGTTGCCAGGGGTAGGCGAACTGTGAATGCTCTCCAAGGGGAGGGGGTGTGATGGGTTGAGATATTAAAAGATATGGCAAATCTAACTGCGTGTTAATAAAAGATGCTGGCAAGCAGCTAAAGGGTTAAGCAACTCGTTTATTTTATGTCTGCAAATCGTTTAAAATTTGTTTTCTATAAGTTCTAACTGTAACCGAAGGTAGTTAATATTGTAATTTATACCTACACAGAGTGCTGCCTATATAATTCATTAACTTAAGTTTGAATAGAGCTGAGTATAGCTCACAGATACTGCCAAGAATCCATAAAGTAACTTTTGCTTAAAACAGTTTTTAATTAGTATTCTAGATAGTTTGCACTGTATCTGGAATGTGATAATATATATCAATATATCAAATACAGATTTCTAGAGTTATGTTTAAATATTTTATAAATATAAGGTTTATTACAGCGGATTATGCATAAAAGATACTCCCAAGCACCTAAACTGCTGCAGAACTTGATTATCTTTGGTTTTAAGCAGTTTCAGCTTGATTATCTGTGAAGTTCTTTCTGCATGACAATAGTAATGCTTGTAGAAAGTAGATTTATAGAGTTCCGCTTAAATATTTTATTGAATTAAGGTTAAATAAAGGGAAATATGGCTAAAAGTTACTCATAAGAACCTATTTTATTAGCGCAAGAACGTCTTGGTTTTGAAGCTGGTCTTCTATGAAGTTTAAAGTATTTCTATAGCGAGTGACGATCCTAAATGTTAGCATAGGCACACACACTTCTCTTTATACCCTGTAAGCAAATTATGCACCTATAAAACAGTTTCCTTAACTCTGTTATACCCTGTAAACTAGTTAACTCAACTTTTCTTGCCGTTGTCAACTTCGTATACTCCTACTGCCTATTTAGCGCATCTACCCCACTGATACCCTGTAAACTGCATAGACCGTTGTGCTGTGCAACATTGTCAGTGACTTCTCGTACGCTGCGCAGCACTGTGTGGCATGTAGCAGCATTCTTATGCCTCGATGCCCACGCGCCACTTTGCCCCAAACGCAGCCAGCTGTGCGTGTGTGAGTGTGTGTGTGTGTGAGTGTCTCGAGTACATTCGCAAACGAGCTACAAAGTCTGTTTGACTGTCTTCTACCCCACCCTCTCTCAGTACACTCCCCTCTCCCCACTCTCCCATGTCTGTTTGTATCTAGATACTCACGCAGCAGGCGCAACATGTTCAAAGCGTTCGTTCTGCGGAGGCGCACTTAAGCTGGCTTTGGCTATGCTTATGACTCTGTTATAATCTTTGCCTTTGCTGCTTGCCTATCTCCCGCTCCTTCTTCTTCTTCGTCTTCTTTGTCGTTCTCTGTTGCCATATTTCGCCATTTGTTTTGGCCAACGTTCTGTGTCACCAACTACGTCAAAATTAAAATAGACTTTGGCCCGGGAATGCTTTTGCCGCGTCTCCGTCTCCGTGTTCGTCTCCTGTTGCCTTCTCCACTTGCTTGTTGTCATTTGACATTCCTCTGCCTCCTCTTCTTACGTCTCCTCCTCTCTCTGCCGCTCTCTCTCTCTTTCTTGCCTTGACTCTTGCCCATTGTGCTGATAATTTATGTTGCTGCTGCTAAAGGAGACCTTGCTCGACTCTCGCCTCGCCCTGCCCTCTCCATCCCCCACTCATTCTCTTTTTGCTTTTTTTGTTCTCCCTCTCGCTCTCGTTCTTGTTGTTGCTGTTACCTTTTTCTAGCGCATTTGCTGCCTCTTTGTTTTGCGTTTCCTTTGGCAACTTTTGGCTCACATTCCTTTCCCAGTAGAACGTGGGGGAGCCTTACGTTTTGTGTTGTGTGATTCATTTTATACATAGTTTACTTGCCCCTTTTCACCTCCCCGCTTTCCCGCTGCCAGCTGCTGGAGGGCGGTTTCTGGCTTCTTTAAAGTTTAAGTTTAAGCCTGCCACAGTACTGCCCCTCCACGATTTACGGCCGAGTTTAAGTGGTAACTGTTACTGTAACTGTAACTGGGTCTAGGTGTGGCTAAACTGTGTCCACTTGTAGGGTTGCCCTGCGATGATCTAATAGTAGCCACGGTCGGGCATGGGGCTGTATATGGATTCTCGGGGAAGGCGAACGAGCTGAAAGACGATAAATTTCCATAAATATTCGATAATTGTTTAATCTACTGTAAGTTATGCGATAAAGAACAAACTTTATTATGATTTGATGCAGTATTCGATCATAAACAACTATGTTTCTATTATCAACAATACAATTATTAATAATACGATAAAGATTGAGTTATCAGAGTAAGCAATTATTCGATAAATAATTCAAAAGCTTGGCAACTTTGGTATTCGCTTAATAGTTTGAAAATCATTCAATAATTACATTATGATGCCTTATTAAATTTATAATTATTCGATAACTAGTCGATAATGTGATTTAGTTATTCGATAACAACTGAATTAACGCTTAAGAGTGTTGATAACACATGACAACTTCAATTGTGCGATAAAATACATGTGTTAGCTCGATAAGTATTTGATAGTTAACGATTCGATAAATTTCTAGCACTTTATTAAGTATTTTAAGGCATTAGTTGAACCAATCGATACATATTCGATAGCACAATGCAAAATACAGCTCATTCTCATAGTATTTTCATTAATGCAAAATTCGATAACTATGGGACGCCCACTTCAGCCCATCCTTGTGCCTTCAGTATTCGATTTAATCAAACGATAAAAAGGTTACCCTCTCCCCCGCACCAGCTTACACGGCAATCGAAATAAAAAGGCTCACAGAAAGCATTAAAAAGCCACTCAGATCCGCACTGAGAACTCGTTCCGTTGCATGTCCTGGCCATAAACAAGACCCCAATTTACCCCCGCACCCCGTAATCTACTGTCCCCTTCCCTGCTCAGCCCTGCCCGAGTATCCGCAAATCCGTCGTGCTAATGCTCCCAAAATTCCAGTCTTTAAGCAACGCAGACCACGCCCAGAAAATTTTACAGGCAGGAAAAGCGCTGAAAAAGGTCAGGGCAGATGGGAATGGGTGAGGAAAGGGAAATAAAATGTAAACGTAAAACGTGAAACGTGAAACAAAATCAGCTCCGGCAATAAGCCAAAATAAAACCTCATACTACCTGTACAACCTGCAACAGCAACAACAACGACAACAACAACAAAGTAAACAAAATAAAATAAAATGGCGAAAAAGAAATTAAGGAAAAGTTGGCAGCAGGCAAAAGCGGAAAAACAAGCAGCAGCAGCAGCGGCAGCAGCAACAAAGAGTGTAAAATACATGCAAGTGAGTGTATTCACACACACTCACAAACACTCACACTCACCCACTCCCGCAACCTCTTCTGCTCACACACACGCCGAGTCTATGAAAGCGCAGGGCTTCCCCAAATGATAAAGTTTTATTTGCCTTTGCGGTGCGACGAGGCACGGCACGGCACGGCACGGCGGGGCTGCACATTGTGGTGTGGCAAGAACGACGTCAGCACGAAGCGCGCTGCCTCAGCGACGCCCTCGAATGAGCACGAACCCCATCAGCATGATGAACATCATCATCAAGTTCTTGCTGGGCTGGGGCACACGATGACGTTGTTCGACAGTCAGTCACCGCAGAAAGAGCCGAGCATGAAACCGAACTGAGCCACCCACAGGCAACAATGAAGGAAAATAGTTAAACGCAATGGTAGTCGGCCTCTGAATACTCTGTAATGGGAAGTAAGTTAGTTAGAGAAGGTTTGAAATAAGTCTAGGCTTAAAGAATTAGTAAAACTCGTCAAGAAAATAGATAAGAAAAAATACGAATAATGAATATAAAATATAAATATATAAAATATATAAAATATATAAAAAAAAATAAAAAACACTTTAATAATAAAAAATTGAGGAAAAATATTTAAACAAATTTGGAAATGAAACATAAGTGTGACTTGAAGAATTTAAATAAATATTATAAATGTGCTTAAGAAGAGATATAGACATTAATACCTGAATGCGTAAATCAATAATTTGCTGTAAAAATAATATGAAATATGAATCAGATATTATATATTTTATAAATAAGCTGCAAATATAAGAAATATTACTTAGATATTATACATTTTCGCTAATCTCTCGTTCTATTTGTTTCTCAACTTAAGACTTCGACTTTATCTAGTTTTACTATCATTTTATAATTTTTGTTCACATTTCTAATAATTTTATACACATAATTAGTAAATTTTTTGTAAGATATTAAACTTCCATCCAGGCAATATTTTCAATTACAGCTCGCAAGTTTGCGAAAGCTTCACAGTCATATATATTTATTTCATTACTTCCATATACCATAATAATCCCATCCAAAGTGATTATAATACATTTTCTTTCAATTGCCCGTTTGCTAGCTGAGCATATCCTGTTGTACCCTTTGCCTCGACGTCATGGGGTGTAGAAAGCTTAACCCAAATGATTGGGCAACTTTCAGCTGGAAATAGAGAGAGAGAGAGAGAAAGAGACAGAGAGAAAAACAGAGAGGGGCATAGAGCAGGCAGTCAGCTAGGAAGTCGCTGCCTGGGTGAACCCTCCTCGTTCGTGTTTTGTTGGGGCAAAAGTTGCTCAACGGCAACGACCGTGAAAGGCCATTTGCCTTCTCGCTGTGTGTGTGTGTGTGTGTGAGGGTGCTAGGCATGTGTATGTGTGCGTGGCAAGGATAACCTAATACAATTCTTTTTGTTGCCTTAGGACGTGCCGGAATTCATTCGTGTATCTGAATGCGTTGTGGCTCGTATCCGTATCCGAGTATCTGCGTAGCTGAGTAACTGCGTAGCTGAGTATCTGCGTATCAGAGTCCCCCAAGTATCTACGTATCTGAGCGCTGCTCTAACGGGACCAAGTGGCATTCAGGGCATTTGCTACGTGTGCGTGTCTCGACAAACGCTTTGGCGCGCACCCCCCGCCAGGGATGAGCTAACTGTTTGGCTGGGTTTTCCTTACCCTCTCGCGCCCTGCCCCTTTTGCACTTGTTGTTTCGACCAGCTGCTAGCAGAATATTTCCTACTCAATTGCTAGCAGGGCAGGCAGAGAGTGCGGGATGAATAATTTAAAAAATATTTCAACTTTTTTGCACCAAGTTTTTTACCCACCCATTTCATCCCATTTTCCTAGGCGACTAGAATTACTTTTTGTCTAAACTTTCACTTGATCCTTGACCACAGATTAAGTCAATAATAATCGCATTATTTTCGATCCACACACAAAAAGCACTTAAACTGACCGCAATCAGTCGCTTCATTTGTGCTCCAGTTCGTATTATTTATTTATTTTCCATATTCAATTTCAGGCCAAACACTTTCGGGGGTCGCTATTTTGGTTGATAACCTTTTGCCGCAAATAGTTCAATGCTGAATGCGGTCATCGCGCCGTTTTAAAATTCATTTTGTAATCAACAAACATCGACTACTTCAAATCGCATTAGGCATTATCATAGAACGGGGCAGTAGCAAATGCTCTCTGAGAGTGTGCAACTCGCAGTTTCCCAACTACATGATTTCGGTTTTATATATGCCATAGTTTCTATGTTCTATTTTCTTGAATTACTTGTGCAGTGTAGAAAGTGAAAAAAAACTGAATTAAATCAATCAATGCTGAATATTCCACAATTACCAGAAAAATAGGTTCATTTATGGTTGTATTTTGGTATTTTCTCCATATTTTCCATAATTCGCATCAGAAAATGTTTTAAACTGGATTTTTAAGCATATTACGAATTGCCCGATCGATTTAGAGTAAAAAATAAAATTTTTAATTTTCGAAAAAATTTCGAAATTTTTGCAAGGGGGTAGCATGGAAAAATTGCAAAATTTTTCAATGTTTCAAATTCATAAAATTTTGATAGAAACCTAAAATAGAAACCATAACATGAAAAAAATGATATTCCACGCGGAAATCGGTTGAGCTTTGGCAAAGTTATTAAGGTAGAAAGTCTATTTTAAGGTCGAAATTGAAAAATACCATGGCAAATGGAAAAAATACTAATCATTGTGCTTTGTTTACTGCTTTTCTTAATATATATCTCTTTATTTTATATACATTCTCTTTTTTTAAATCTGTTTTCTATGTTATTTATTCCATATTTCACTTGACATGTTGACATGTATAATCTACGAAATAGGTATACCCGCCTGACATAAGCTATGGGAACAGGGTAAAGTGACGTACGTTAACAAAAACTGATAATTGTACAGTAGATCTACGTCTATAGTTGTCATTGTGATACGATTGCAGTGGCTTATCAATTCGAATACTTCAGCTGATGTCTAGGAATATACATTATAAACAAATATATTCGTAGTACGTCTGTATTTCCCCCAATTGAATTCTAAATATTCCCAATGTTTGAAAATATTTCCATTTTCCAAACATGATTCAGCTGAAAAATTTCAATAAAAATATGCTTTATAAAAATCATGACTCAGTTGAAAAATTTAAAAAGAGATATATATAGAGTAAATCTATCAAATAAATAGATATAAAAATACTTCTTCTGATATTGCTAAAATTTCAATATAATAGTATCAGACATGACTTGAATTCAACAGAAAATCCATGACTACTTCAAGGCTTTTCGAATTGACACTTTGCTCATGAATTCACCACACACACTTACACACACTAACACACACAGTCACAGTCATATACCCACTCTATGTAGCTCTAATCAGCCCACTTACCCGGTCCCGTCTGTCTGTCTGCCAACTGTTTAAATTGAATTTCGTTTCGTTTCGCCTGAGACCGCAAAATCATCAACATATCGTGCCATTTGAACGTATCAATTTGCAAATAGAATGCCACCAAACTAACAGGACTGAACTAAACAAACATTAGAGACAACAAAGGCAACACGAGGGGGAAACAATAGAGGGAATGAGAGAGAGTGGGGGGCGCATTAGGGCGTCACTCGAGTCGGCTCGAGTGTAGAGTATTTTACTCTGTTTATGAAATGATATCGTATTCATTGCGGGTTTGATTTTTCTCAGCTTTTTTTTAGCCAAATTAGAAACGTGTTGAATGCCAGCAACAACTGCATCAGTATTCAATGATATGCTGGGCAAAAATAAACAACAACAACAACTGACAAACAAATACGAAAGATACAAAAATGAAATAAAAAACTAAAAAACAACAGAAAATACTTTGGAATAAAATAAACGAAGAAAACAAAGCAAAAACGAAACGAAACGCAGGCAGGCATCACGTCATACCGGTTTGGGCCATCGTTGTTGGGTTCTCTTGGCTTGGCCATCGGTTTTGGCCTGAAACCGAATTATGGGGGAAGCTCACGAAAGAATAAATAAAACGAAGCGAAGCAAAGCAAACTGCCAGCCAGACCAGAGACGGCCCAAAAGCAACAACCTAGAGCGGGAGAGAGGGAGGGGGAGAGAGAGAGACAAACACGCGCGCGTTTAGCTGCCCCCCTGCTATGAGGCAGTGGCGTAGTTCCAACGGTGGGGGGGTAGAGCAAATGTGATGCCTTCTTTAGTAAGTTGTGCCTGTAGGGGCCTTGGCAGCAGCTTCTTGGGCTGATTTCTAAGTAGTGCGCTATAGGACCTTCTCGGGCAGATTTCCCTATATTTGATCTATTGTGGTACCTTCTTTTCTAGGTAGTGCGTTATAGGTACTTGAAGACAACTTCTTAGGCGAGCAAGCTGCCTCTATTTAATTGAGTATGGTACCTTCTTTTCAAAGTAGTGCTCTGTAGGAACTTGCAGATACCTGCTTGGGCGGCTTCCTGCTGAATTTAATTGAGTATGGTAGTTTTTTCTCTGAGTAGTGCTCTGTAGTAGCCTCTAAAACACCTTTATCGATTTCATCAACTCTGCTACCTTCTCCAAGTAGTGCTCCGCGGCCTTGGAAGCACAATTACCCCCTTTATCCTTTTCATATTTCTCCAGTCAACTGCCTCGCCACTGCTACCCTCTGCATTAGGCACAGGCGCCGTCTCAAGAGGGCTGCCAAATTATGCTAACTTTCGCTCATTTAGGGAATACCCTTTATGCGTCACAACTTGTCGCGGCGACGCCACTGCCCACGCCCCCTCGCTTGCGGCAGCGGCGTAGTCTACTCAGGGAATACCTTGTGCTGTCATACCCCCGTCTGCCACGCCACTGCGTAGCACAGCTACAGCTACCTCTGCCCCATTCGATTGACCACTTTGCTTTATGGTCCACTCTGGGCCAAGTTTAAATAATACGTAGCGCGATTCTTGCGTCAAATGGCAGCTTAACCTGTTTTCAAATGTAGAGAGACCTTCTCGCTCACTCGCTCGATCTGCCTCTCTTTCGCGCACTGCGGGTCTTGCGTCACTTGCAGCTCGCTATAATGATTTCAGCACGGTCCGCCGCACCCACACCCGAGTCGAGAATGTGTTGCCATATCAAATATTAGCACAGAATCATTGTGAATGACAGCGAGTGACACGCCCCGCGCCCCTGCCTGACTGCCTGCCTGCCTGCCTGCCTTGTCTCATGCCTGCCCAACTGCCCCCTTTTGCGTCTCGCTGCGCTCTCATTGTTCTTGATGATTCACCTGACGTGTATTTCTAACGCGTTTCACTACGTCTCCGCCTGCTTCTTCGCGCTAAACAAGTTTTATATCATCTTTTCTTTTCTCTTTCCTATGCCTCCCCCTCGTTTCTACATCATATCGAGTGAGTAACAGTCCCCACTTGAAGTTATCGCACTGCGAATTTCTGGGAATTTTCAATTTGATTCGCTTACTGCGTGTGCGTGTGCGTGTGTGTGTGTGTGTCTGGTTTCGATTAGAAGAAATCAATAAATTATCAGCAGATATCAGCTTAATTTGTTGCCTTGTGCCAACACCAATGGGCGTTACTTCAAGTATTTTCAATTTCTAAGTGATTTTCGTTTTCAAGACCCCCAAAAAAAAAAGAAAAGAAACGAGTAAAATTGTCCAATTGGCTTTTAATTGAATTCCCACTGCAGTCGATCAATCAACGCAGTGTACTATAGGTGTGTGCGTGTGTGTGTGCCCTGCAGGTCAACTGCAACATTCGCATATCAAACTATTCGTTCTTCCAAAAATTCAACTAGACAGCATGCTAATTCGATTAGGCTTCGCAATCAGATTACGGAAAAACTCTGCAAAAATGGAAAATTCGCTGTGTGTGCAGGAAAACTGTCTTTGAAATCACTTTGTGGACCCGAAAACGAAGTTCAAGTTTCACTTTATTTTGCAGTCACCAAAATATAGGGTTTTTGTGGGTATTATTTTGGTATTTTTTGCATATTTTCCACAATCCTCAACTGAAAATGTTTTCCACTCGATTTTTATGCTTTTTTACGAATTTCCCAATCGATTTAGAGCTGAAAATAAAATTTTTAATTTTTGAAAAATTTTCGAAATTTTTGCAAGGGGGTAGCATGAAAAAAGTGCAAAATTTTTCAGTGTTTCAAATTTATGAAATTTCGATAGAAAACTAAAATAGAAGCCGTAAAATGAATAAAATGATGTTGCATGCTGAAATCGCTTGAGTTTTTATTAAGTTTGGCGTACTTTAAGTTCGAAATTGATTAAAATTTGTTATGGAAAAATAATCGAACTATACCAGCTAAAAGTCAATTGGTAAACTCCCTACCAACTCAGTCAGCTAAAGCCAAATTAAATGGCAAATTACTCAAAAACATGGTCAGAAATAGTTAAGCCGCAGCCGTCTTTACACCCTTCCGCGTTAGCCCTCTGACAATATTGTACCAGACACCTGTTGGGCTCCGTTAAGCCTAACCCCAAGATAAAAGACGACTATGGCTCGGAGTCTGCGTCTGTCTGCTTGAGTATACAAAATTAATTTGCTCAGCTTCGCGCTTTATTCACACTTAGCAGGCAGCTTCCTGTGCGCCAGATACACGAGTCTCTATACACACACTTACACATGTGCATATGCGTGTGTGTGTGTGTGAGTATACTGTACCCATCTATATATACTTATAACAATTTCGCAGAACGAGCAAAGTGATTTCTGATAAAAAGTTAAGTGGCCCAAAAGCCAAATACAAACAGAGAACCAAAATAAAAAAGGGCCACAAAACAGGTTCGAGCCGGTAAAAAAAAACAAAGAAGAAGAAGAAGAGCAAGGCTAACATCCCCCCCCCCTCCCCAGACTTACTGCTCTTCCCCCCTGCCGCTGTTTGCCTTTGTGTTGGAGGCATAAGTGTATCATAAATGTGAATGCGTTGCATGAGGCACTTGAAATACACACGAACACACAAAAGATACAGATACAAAGGCGAGGCAGAGCGACAGATACAGCTGCAGCTACAGCTACAGCTACAGTTCCTAATGCGTCAGGTAGTCGGATCTAGGCACAATGCACTGCGCTGCGTTGCGACGCCTAAAAGCGCAAAACAATAAACGAATGTGTACCCCCTTTCCATCCCCATCCCCCTCCCGAAACGCATTCGAGACAGGTTTGGGCAAAGGATTCTCGAACGCGCGAAGCTGCTGGGTTAAAGACCCAGCCAACTGAGACAGAGCTGAACTTGCTACAGTCGTCGTCGTCTCCATCGTCGTCGTCGTCGTCGTCGTCGTCGCGATGTCTGGCGTCGGCGGCCATTTCAAAGTGAAGCGTTTTTTTTTTCGTCGTTTTCCAACTTGGCAATTGGCAGGAGACGGGTCAACTTTATGGCCAGGTGAGCGCATCTACTGGCAGGATTATGCGGCCAGCGAGCCGCTACTTAACAGTTTTGATTTACTTAGAGCTCAAAGAGTTATAAAGCTGTTGGACAGTTTGTAGCAGCACGATTGGCTTTAGATACTTTTCGGATGTGACATGAGGTAACAGCGGTCTGCAGTTGCTTTGAGATCAGTTTAGCCGCTCGAAACTGAGAGTTGAAGACTTTTATGTAACATTAGTAGCCTAACATGGCTTGCTCTATATATTTGCAGTTATGTTAACTTATTAACAGTGCTATAAAAAGGCTAAGCAACTCTGTTGAGATCTTGAGATACTTTTCAGTTCAGATTTCATCATATCTCTTAGCTAAACTCTAAAAGCCTGACTGGATATGGTACCTGCTGGTTCGATACAATCAAACTTCCCATATCAAACCTCAAACTGTCTATAATAATTACTCTGTTAACTACTTAACAGCTGTTAAGTAGCTGTATAAAGTGTAAAAAGTTATTAAGATACTTTGTATTGAATCTGTGCTATATATTACACAGAAGTAACCCATATCTCTCTCTAATACGGCTACACAGCTCACACATTTCAACCCTGCACCCTTCCCGTCCCTCTGTTAATTAACAGCTGTTAGGCAACTGCTAAAGCCGCTTTCACAAACAGTAACAGACAAAAGATACTTTTAGGCAGCTATAACTCAAGGTACATTTGACAGCCTAACTCCCACGCTGCCCTCCTCTTATTTACTCTCCTCTCTTTCAACCCGCCCCTCTCCGTTCTGTTAACTTCCCAACAGCTGTTAAGCCGCTTAAAAAAAGCTGTTATCGAAGACAATGGCAAGCATCAGATACTTTTGCGCTTAGGCCCAGTTCGTTTGATATTAAATGGCAGCACAACAGCAATTCTCACTTAGGCACACACTCACCTCTCTCTCACTCTCTGTGAGTGTTCCCCTCCCTCCACTCTCTCTCTCTCTCTCTCTCTCTTTCTCTTAGCTTTGTGGGCCATCGAGTGAAGGAAGTCACGTTGCGAATGCGGCACGTAGCAATGTTGTAGCGCGCAGCACGTCTCAGTTGGCGAGGCGAGGCGAGGCGCCAACTTTGCTGTTTATAGACCGTTTGTCGTGAGCGACGCATCCACAAGATACGCGCAGAGGCCAGAGACAGCGAGACGGGTTGCCCGTGCAAATGAAATGCAAAAGCAAAAACAAAAATGAGGAAAAAAAACGAAGAAAACTCTGTAAGCAAAGACAGCGCACAAGTGGCATGCGTATCTGCGAGATACAAGATACAAGACGCTGCGCTGTAGCTAAGTTGATTGAGGATTGTTGTCGTCGGGACGGGCCTTCTGCTGAGAACACAGCAGCAGCAGCAGCAGCTGTTGCCACAGGATGGAGCAACAGATACGTTTTGCCATTTCGCAAAATGTATCTGCGAGTGCGTTTGTGTGTGTGTGTATGAATGTATCTTCCAAAGGAAGCGAACGCAGAAAGGCAACGCATAAAATATAAATGAAATGAAATTGTCTGTCCCCGCTACAGATACAGATACAGATACAGATACTCTGTAGCTGACGCAGATACAGATACATTGTGTTGTGCCTGGCTGGGAAAAGGCACAAACAGCGACTAAAGGAGTCTCGTATTTTTTTCTCCTTTCGCCTTTTCTCGCCAGTTTCGGTTACTTTTCTTTTTGGTTTCGACTGTGCCGTAATTTATGTTAACGCAGATCGAAAAATAAATCTCTTGGCCATAACGTAGCAAGCTATAAATATCTACGTTAAGTGGCCGCTGGGCAAGGTGGAAAGCAATAACAGAGTCACCTTTTTCTCTGGGGGAAGGGGGAGGCGAAGCCGATGAAGGCAGCCTGATAAGCCTTTAAGGAAGATACAATTGCTTAGAAAGTGTGTGGGGGCAGAGGAACAACAAAAACTTGTCGAGCTTTTGGATTAAGGTTGAGCGAGAGATTACAGTTTGATTAAAACAGGTTAAAGCTTGAGCTTTCTTATGATTAATATGCAATTCATGCGCTTAAAGCTTGTTAATGATTTTATTAAGGCCTTGACAGCAAGCTTTAATAAGCTTTGCTGGCATTAAATACGATTTGTTTTTCAAGCCTTAAACTAATTAACAAGCGAGCTTTAATGAGCTTTAAACCAATAAATAGCTTACAAAAAATTAAATATACTACAGTTTTAGCCCAAATACATGACTAATAAGCTCTATATGTGAGCTTTCAGCTTCTAGTAAGCTTAAATGAACTTGTAAGATCACATATCACTAAAATTATACAACTATTAAGCAGTTCTAGGCCTAATCTATGACTAATAACAATTACAATCAATTATCTAGCTCGGGATCTCTTAATTACGTGCAATTAATTGCACGCAGTTATTAAACAGTTAAACTATTAATTAAACAGCGCTGCACTGGTTTTGTTAATGCTAAAAGGCGCGACAAAATGCCAGTTTAATTCGTGGCGCTATTAAAACTACTAAATAGGCGTGAAATCTTATCGACGTCAAGTAAACAATCGAAATACAACGTAGTCGAAGCAAATGCACATACAGCACAATTAACTGTACAACAAAAACAACGGGAACGACAGCAGCAGCAAAAGCAGCAACAACAACAACAACAACAACAAAAACTACAACAACACGCCGCAGCCTAATGATAATCGTCAAACGAAACGCCAAGCAACAACAAAATGCGTGTAATAAAGCTCGAAAGCTGAAAAGCAAACACACTCTCTCACACGCACACACACACACGCGCGCGCGCTCTCGCTCGCCTACTAACACTCTCACTCACACAGCTTGAGCGAGAGTTAACCGCAAGCAAAGCAGTGAGCGAGACTGTGAGAGAGTGCGGGTCGGGTGAGAGAGCGTGCGCGTACACTCACACACACACGCACACTCAACAGGGAATTCCCTCGGTCGATTGAACGTCAGCCAAATTAAGAGCGGGCGTATGAGCAAGACCGCGAGAGAGCGAGAGTGCAAGTCTATTGGGAGAGCGGAAGGTAAACACTGAGAGAGCGCAATTTACGTACAACGTATAATTCAAAGGAAATTAAGCATAAAAGTGAATAACTTTTCATAATTGCGTTTTGCCTTGTCAGCTGCCTTTGCGTTTGCTTTGCACGGCTTTGCTTTGCTTTGCCTTTTGGTTTTTATTGTGAACAAACAGCAAATACGTATGTTAGCAGAGCGACATTTGGTCACCCACTTACACACACACACACACACAGCCTCCTCTGTTAACCTGCGTGTGTGTGTGTGTGCTCGCGGGCTTATCTCATATTCTCGCTAACTCTGTTTGCCCATCATTTGCATACAACTTAGTCACATGGGTTAATCATTTGAGGCATCCGTGCATTTGCATTTGAATGCGATACGAGTGCGAGTACGAGTAGGAGGTGCACCCATCCTCCGAGCAAGATAATCGTGAGCAGGGTGTGACTTATTACAGGCCGTGTTTTCCACGCCCCAATGCTAATTAATAAGCTATCTACGATTTTAACTACGATTTCACTTTCGGTTATCGATAGGGAAATCGATGAGCTTAGGAAATACAGCAATGTACCTATTTTTTAAAGTAATGTACCATTAGCTCGAAATTAAGTGTTTTAACCTGAAAATTTAAGAAGTATTATAAGATTCAAAGTAAGTTAAGGTATTGGGAAATGTTAATAATTATAAAATCAAAGATATTGTACTTTATGGATGGAAAACAATTTGTTAATGCTGTATGTTTAATGTAAAATGTAGTAGTTATTATTTTCTAAACTGTACTTCTTCTTAAAACCTCACTAAATGATCTTTTCGAACTGATATCATATAGATAGATGCATTAAATGTATTTCGATTGTTTTTGCAAACTTTAGAGAGAAACAAATAAATAATATAAATAATTTTTATTTTCTAAGTTGTATTTAACTTAATCTTGTTTTTTACCTAAACTTAATGATCTTATCTTATAAATCTGCAATAGATCACGCACATTAAGCGTATTTTATTTGTTTCTTAATATTTTCTTAAAGATCTTACATTTAAGCGTATTTTTATAGTTTTAAGGCAAATTAAATGTATAGTTGGTATCATCCGAAATTCCTTCTTTTTTTAATACCTTCTCCCTCCCTAATCTAAGTTCTTGACTTCCTTGTGACGTGTGCGTGTGCTCTTTCTTTGCAACGATCCCATTTTCCGTATGAAAACAATTTAATTGTTAACTTTAACGAGTCCCACGCACTGTGGCGCATTCCTCGCATAGTTCGTGCCGCGTCTCACGTGGGACTTGCCGCCGTTGCAGTTGCAATTGGCGAACGTGAATGCGAATACGAATACGAATGCGAATACGAAAAACGAATACACGAATCAAGCAATTCCGATTCTGTCTGGCTGCAGCTGTAAACGTAACTGGATTTGGGCCCACAGTCCCACAGTGCAGTTCCCGTACTCCTAGCCCGGCCAGTTCCGCCCGTGTGCATGCAAACTCGCGAATATGTGCATATCTTACATATCGGTTTATATATCTACATACGTGTGTGTGTGTGTGTGTGCCTGCCTGCTTGGGTATTATGTATTTAGATGCCTTTTTATTTCTTTTAATGAAATGTGCAAGCAGCTGCAGAAATTGGCAGTCGTTGTACAAAAAATATGTGCCACATGCATTTTTATTTTTATTTCAATACCCTGTAACCGCAGTAAATGCCATAATGGGGTATAACAAAACTAAGGAGAGACTACACCTACCTGAAATAACCAAAAAATGCAGTATATTTAGCTGAAATCTTAAGTCAATCGCAATATTGCTTGCAACTCAACTATTACTGCTAGATGCGCTATGAAATTTGGCAGATCGATTTATAATACAAAAATCTGCCTATATACCTAATTTCAGTAATCTAGTTCCCATAGCGCACGAGTTATTCGCATTATAAAATGCCTTAGCTCGTATCTAAAGCGGAAAAGCTTAGCGCAGCGCAGTAAATGTTCTATATAATTATGACTATTGCGCTCACTATCAACGGCAGCCCCCACACCCGCTGCCGATTACAGGGTATACCATTATCGCCCACTTTGGCGAGCGATTTGCTCGATTGTATTTGGCATTATTACAAATTCCAAGTAGTTCAAGCGAAGAATATTGCGTTTAATATTTACTAAATATTTCTTTATTTACACACACACACACACACACAGCCAGTGGCAGACGATTTTTGCCTGTGCGCTGCAAAAGAGAAAAATGCAAGAAAAGGAAAAGGAATACAAAATGAAAACAAAAACAAAAACAGAGTGGGGCTGCTTTTAATTACGCAATCAACAGGCACATGCAAACTTCGACGTGTTTCTTGTTGTTGTTGTTATTATTATTATATTCATTGTTGCTCTATTCCTTTTATTGCTGTCCCCCCTCCCCCTTCCCGTTATTATTGCTTTACGTTTCATTTCATTTGCGTTCAGCTTTTGCGCGCTGCTTTTGGCATATTTCATTCGGCTGCCTCGCGCTCGTCATACGTCATCGATTCAATTGAGAGCGGGAGAGCTGCAGTGCATGTGGGCGAGAGTAAGAGAGAGAGGGAGAGAGGGAGAGAGGCAGCGTAACGTGTGCTGGCAAATGAAATTGAAATCAACAATTGAAATGCTGCGGCGACAGCGACGTCAACTGCGATGCTGAAGCTGCGCTGCCCGTTGGCGATTTGTCTTGCGCATTTCGATAACGATTAATTTTGCAGGATTTTGGGATCCCTCTGACGTTTTTCAACACGCATAGCTTCGCTGAAAATCATTAGATTTTTGTGGTATAAGGCGTTTTCCTTCTGCTTTGATCTTTAGATTGATTCTGCATTAAAATATTATGCATCTCAAATTTTCAACAATTCTTACCCGCTATGCATCCTTCTTGCTCCATGCTGAATCCCTACCCGAACTTCCAAAACGCAGATCTTTGTTAAAATCCAGATTGATTCTGCATTAAAAATATGAATAATGCATTTTATATTTGGACCTTCCATTTTATTTTTACCGTGGTACCCTGCATTAAAAATATGAATTTTAAATTGTAATATTTGGACCTTCCATTTTTTTCCCATGATACCTCCTTGTTAGATCCCTACCAAAACTTCCAAAACTCATATCTTTGTTAAAAAACATCAGATTGTCGTGGGAGATGACTCTTTCTTCTTGATTTCATCTCTAGATTGCAGTAAAATATTATGCATCTAAAATGTCCATGCTACCTCGTTGCAATATATTTAGATCCCTTACAAGATGAAATTTTCTTTAAATTTCTCAACATTTCGATAACGATAACAATGTTGCAAGAAATTCCACACAAATTCCGGTTAAGAACAGCAAGTGTTTCATTTATGGCTTTTTAGCGGTTCCCCAGAATCGGGAACACCCCCCAAAAGGTATTTCGTAGCCCCACGAAATCACGCTGCAATCGCTGCGACCGCGTTCGAGTGCCTTCTGCAGTCGACTCCCGCACTCGGTCAGTTGGTTAATGGCGTTACGAGTGGGAAATCAACCGAGAAATGCGCATGAGTGTGTGTGCGTGTGTGTAGGTGTGACACAAGGTGAGTGAGTGTGTGTGTGTGTGTGTGTGTGTGAGTGAGTGGGGTCTCACGACGATGATTCACGACCAACCACAGCAGCCGCAGCTGACCAGACCGTGTGTCATTTCGCATTCATTTGCAACTGAATACGAATACTCGTTAAATACACTCAGACATACGATACAAAGATCGTATACTTTATACGCTTACGGCAAGATCGGGAAATCTCCTGCACCTAAAACTGTGAGTTTATGATTCATGAATCAGCCGAAACTTGGTAGATAATAAACACAAAAAAATAAACTCGAGATAATCGCGCCGAAAATAAATAAATTTATTTATACGTGCCGCAAAGATAAGACAACAGAAATCTATAGAGCTGCTCTATCAAAACTTTGAGTAGATAAGCTCACTCGAATAGTTTCTACAAGCATTTTATTTCTTTTTTACTTTATTTATATTCATTTTCTTGGTATATTTAAAAAGTAATTCAAATCTTTTCGTAGAAAAGTGGAGTAGAATCAATAGATATGGGATTGTAAATTCTATCAGACACGAGGCAGATAAGAGAGAGAGAGAGAGAGAGAGAGAGAGAGAGAGAGAGACAGAGAGAGAAAGAGAAAGAGAGAAAGAGAGAGCGCGAGAAAAAGGAAAAAAGCTGCATGCAAATTAAAGCGGCGACCAGGCGCACAGCAAGCGCAGCAGGCGAAAGAAACAAGCAAAGAGAGAGAGAGAGAGAGAGAGCTGGAGAGGACAAGCCAGAACAGGCAGAGAGAAAGAGCAGGGGGATAAAGAGAAGCAGCAGGCTGAAGAATCACAAGTTGTTAGCGCAGGTAATGCGAAAAGCAGAAGAGAAGGGAGAGAGCGGAGGAGCGAAACGAGAAGAACAGCAACGCGGTCGCAATTTGCACACGCATCATTCACAGGCTTCTCTCTCCCTCCCTCTCTGCCTCTCTTTCACACCGAACTCCTCTTTCTGCCTGCCTGTCTGCCTGCCCCGTCCCGCTCTGCGTAGGCACAACGCGGTTTTACCACCTGCCGCACTTGTTTATGGCCGGCGACTTGTTGGCGACAGAAGGCACCCAATGAAAGCGGAAACATGCGCATCAAGCGCAGCAGCAGCCGCAGAAGAAGAGCAGGAGCCAAGGAAGAAGCAAATAGAGGAAGAGGTGGAAGGCGGGCAAGGAAGCAGGGAAGGTTTAGGAAGAACAGGAAGAGCAAGAATGGACATAACATCATGGCTGAAATTGGCAATGCCGGCCGTGCATCGGTTTGTGTTGCTCTCACACACTTCTCCCGCCTCTCACCCTCCCTTCTACCTCTGCCCCTATCTCCTGCCTCTTCCCACTTCCACTCCCCCTGCCCGTGCTGTCCGGCCTCTTCGTCATCGTCTTGAGCGCTTTGAGGCTCATTTCTTGTGCTTCACTTTAAACTGGTTGCATGGAGCAGCCTGGCAACCAGTTTGAGTGTGCTGGGAGTGTACGAGAGAGAGAGAGGGAGAGAGGAGATAGACAGGCAGGGGAGGTAGGTAGTGTGTGTGTGCGCTGGGGAAGCCGCTTGCTGTGCTACGTGCTGCTGCTAAATGCGGTCGCAAATGTTAATAAAAACAATTAACACACGGCATGAATGCGAGTCTGAATGTGAGTACGAGTGTGAGTATTAATGGGTGTACGAATGTGGGTATGAGTATGAATACAAGTCTGTTTGTAAGCGTACAAATGCAGATAAATATGAGACTGAGAATTGGAGCAAGAGTATGAAAAGATGTGTGAGTATGTATGAGTGTGAGTGCGAAATGAGCACTCATTAAAGTATTCGTTGAAATATTCGAATGAGTAAACTGTCAAATATTCGTACGGGTGTGTGCGAATGGATGAATGTACAAACATGAGACTGATTACGATTCAACGTATACGTATTTGCGAGAATATTCATGTGAGTATTCATTAATATGATTATTCGAATGCGTGTTCAAAAGATTCATAACATTATTTGCAAGCTCTATCATTCAATTATTTGCTTAATTAGTCGTTTGAGTATTCGCAGGGTAGGTGTGACACTTTGCGTATGAGTACTCGTTTAATAAGTAGTATGAATATTCATTGAATTTCGTAAGCATAAATATTCGCGTAGATATGCGTGTAATTATTCGTAGCAGTATGAATGTGCGTTTAAATATGCATATGAATATGCGTTTGAGTTTGAGTATTTGTTAGGTATTCATACAACTCAGGTGACTATATGTACAAGTATTCATATATCTGCATAAGTAACCATAAAAATGTCTTAAAATTCGTTTAACTGCTTTGAATATGTGTATTCAATTGTGAATCTGTAAATCTGTTCACTCAACTCTGAAAGTATTCAAAAGCAGCGCGCAATCACTTATTATTCACACGTAATATTCACACTTGCCACACAGAGCATCCTAAAGTTCCACACACACACAATCACACGCACGCAATCAGCCTATACGCGCACTCACTCACATACACACTCAAACACTCTGCCCGCTTTGCGTTGCATACTTTGAGGCGCTGCCTTTGGGCACAATCCGCAGAGCGGCGGCGTCTTATCGTCAGCGCGTTCAAAGTGCAACTCACTTTGGAGTGAGAGAGATTAAAGTGCGAGTACTCGCTCGAGTACCCGTTTCCCACATACCACACCCCATTCATGCTCACACTAGACGTATTCAGAAGCGAATTTACAGCTGCTGCCTGCAGCCAAGACAACGCGCCAGTTTTGTGGTCTCCGATAAGCGCGTTAATCGCAGTGTATTTTGTAATTACGCTGAGTGTGTGCGAGTTAGTGTGCTCAAGTGTGTGGGCATGTGTGTGTGTGAGAGTGTGTGTCTCTTTGCTTGTGTGTGTATGCAATTGCTTATCAAAGTACAACAACAAGTCTCATAAATTGTGCAAAAGCAACTAACTGCGCACAGGCCACAAAAGCAATTAATAATGAATAGCAAAGGGTATGCCCGACTAGCAGTTACTCAGTGGACAAGGCGAAAGCTTGATGCTGAAAGCCTAGGCAATTCACTTCTTAAATATTTATTTAACTATTCCTAAAGTAACTCCATCTTCCCTTTAAATAAAATCTTGAATGTTGTTTGAGTAAGTCTGCATTTAATATGCTCAGCAATACCTTTATAACTCTTACATCCTGGAGATCTATTCTTATGAAATTTGTAGTATTTATAGATATCTTTAGCGATAACTATGCCAAAAATCAGCAGTTTATACTAAAAAGTGCACATGCCTAGAAAACCCTTATAAAATATATGAAATTACTAAAGATGATATTATAGCAAAGTCCCCAATCATTATCAAATACTGCGCAAATATTCATTCACAACTTACTCACAGCCGAATATATCAGAGCTATCGCCCTATCATTTGTACAGGGTACAATAAGCCTGGAACTCTCCGAACTCAGAGTGTGGAATGCGAGAAATAATGATGAATATTCGAAAGTGCGTCATTCCGAGTGTCATCTCCCATCCCCATACAGTCCAGCTCCCGTCTCTAAAATCCAAATAGAGAGATAACTGTATACATATCAGCTCCGAACTATATGGTATATATATAAATATATGGTATATAAAACATATATAGTTGTATAAAGTGTTTTTTTTTTTCGTTTCTGGGGAATTTCGCCACAAATTTCGTGCTACGATGTACGCAATTTATTTATAGAACATTTAACATTGTCTATGTTTTGGCTAGAAAAATGCTTGCGAAAATCTATTTCAGCCCCGGTGTACATATACTTATGCAGATGAGTGTGCCACAGGCGGGACGAACGATTAAAATTAGCAAAATCAGTGCTAAAAATTCGCTTGTAAACATTTTCAAATATCGAAGTAGTATGTAGTATATGTATAGCAATTATATAGATAGATATTCACCAGATATATACTAAATAGCACATGCTATATAGACAGACGTATAAATATATATATATATATATACATATATGTATATATGCTCCGATGGCCTCGGTCTGCCCATGGAAATTGGCAAAGAATTTTCTTGTTGTTGTTACTGTGCTAGGTGAGTGGTCTGTAGAGGGGATGGGGCAGAGTGGAAGCGGGGGAGGGGCAGAGGCGTGGCAGGGGTTGCTCGCCGTCTATCGAGCACACTTGACGTCACCAAGAGTGAAATGTCAGTGTCAATGCGTGGGGGCCTCGACATCGTAGTATAAATAAAAGATTAAATAGATTCGCATTTTCCTTTTTGTTTTGTTTTTATTTTTCTCTTCATGCCAGCTGAGAAATTTAAATCGATCAAAGACTTATATATAGTATATAGAAAGAAATTGGCATAAAATTCTTGGGAATTTTTACGGGGGAAATTAAACTAAAATTTATGACTAACGAAATATTTTTGCAATTAATTAAACATTTATTTTTCTTTCTCTATCTCTCTATCTTTCTGGCAGAATCCACAGTGAATTCACGCAAAAATGCTATGGAAACATCGCGCGAGAAACTGAAAGGTGAGTTGGAGAATTAATCGATAGATATCGATAGAAACTAACGAAACAACTATAGATAAGCAGGCATTATAATATCGATATTTCGATAAATGAGAAAAAACGTACATGCTGTGCTTTAATCTGCTTGAATTATCGATAACATAATGTAAATCGATAATTATTTAATACTTTGATTGCATTACAATCGAATAAACTTAGCATTTTTCGAAATTTCATCGTTATATGAAAGTCTACGCATCTTTTATCGATAGTTCACTTAGATTTAGGTTTATGCTTCATCTATCGATAGTTCCGCAGCATAAGCCAACTTGCATTATACCCTACACCTACTATCGATAGTTCTAGCACATTACACGTCGTTTAACACATGTATTTAATATCATTTATCACTTATCTTACTTTGGGAATTTGTGTAGTGATTGATTTATATCGTCGTGTGTATCGTCGCTTATCGCTCGCCCTGTTATCAGTCGACTGCCTCGGGTCTGCACCTGTACCCGCCGGACACACTGACTCATCACGGGGAAAGTGAATGCAATTAGACCTCCGCGCAACCTTAGCCCACTGTTGGGTATATCGAGATATCGTTGACCTTCGATGACTTGGAATCGATCTAATCGATTCGAATGTGTTATCATCGACTCGACCCTCTGTCTTCTCCTTCTCTTCTCTCCATGCCCCTTTTCGATGTGTAATTCCGTTTAATACAGTTATTATGGTGCCCATTTACGCTCTATATATACTATATATATGTCAATGCTCGACAACATTGATAAATGTGCGTGCGAGTGGGAGAGGGACAGGGAGAGGCAGGCATAGAGTCGTTTTAGCTGATAAAAAAGCGAATGGCGTGATTCACGATAGAAGCACAAACAATAATAAAAATAATAATAATAAGAATAATAACAAAATGTGCGTCCGACGGCAAATACGGTACAATACAAATACTTATAAACAATTTAATGCGTCTCTGCGCGTATCAACAAAAAGATTATGTGCTCTCCATGGTATATACACATGTATATACAGACGGACAGACTCATATAAGTGTATGTATATATATGGTATATATAGCGACTTATATGGGCTTATTCGAGTGCGGCTCATTTCAGTTTCGCCAGCTGCTTTTGCCATTTCACTTTCGTTATTATCAAACGCAGCGATAAGAAGTTACGTGACGTAGATACGATATGATATAGTCACGATTATTAAATGGCTGCCGAGTGTAGAGGGGGGCCCTCTATAGATTTCCACTTCGCCCCCCCCCCTTCTCCTTCTAGCTCTATAAAATTGAGATTGAGCGACAAAGCAGTTAACTTATTAATATATCTTTATCTTCGACCCTTTGAACTTTCGATAAGGTGTGCAGAGTATGAAGACAGAAAGAGTGGGGTATACCGGAGTTCATAGAGAAGGCAGAACAATTTAATAAATTTAGGAAAACTATTCTGTAAAAGAAAAGCAAAAAGATACTTCAAATTTCACAAGATACTTCAGGAATCACTTATTTCTTTAAAACTTAAAATTTATAATTGACATCCTACTTGTACCTTACAAGATGCTAACTTCAGGATTTTTATGCAGATCTTGAGATTTTGAACTTTTTTTGAATCTTAGAACCTTATGATCACATCTTTAAACTGTTTATCTTTCTTTCTGGAGATCTCTCTTGACTTTCAACTAACTTAAAGTTAGATATCTCAAGATACCTTAGCTATTTTGTGCTTTTATGATTTTATATATGTTATTTCCTCAAAAATCCTTTTAGAATAAATCTAAAACTTTAGACTAACAGTTACTTTTAGTTTAAGATTTAATGGACCGTAGAATATTACTTAAGATAGCTTATGTGGAATACCTGTACGTAATAGCATATATCATACAGAAACCATTTTAAATACCTTAAATTACCCATAACATTTTTTATATATATAGTATTTTACTCTTAGAAGTCTCTTCTTAACTTGTTTCTAAGCTTAACTATAAGAGATACTTCCAATTCACGAATCACATCAGATAAATAAACTCAATATATCCCATATTTAACTTCTTCACTTGATTTGGCAATTCATTTGATTTATATCCTGTTTTCCTTGTCCGCTTTTCCGAGAACACTTCAAATCTAATTAGGATCGATCGCAATCGCGATTGCTGCACAAGAAGGTGCCAAGGGTTGCTCGGGATGCTCGGGTAAAACGGGCCAATGACACCTTCTGGGTTTTTCCGCAGAAGCAATTGAGCACTACAGCTATCCAGTTCGCGGACCCGGTCTCGTACAGGCTCAGGTAGCCGCGTGGTGCCTTAAGCCTCGGCAGGGTCGCCCCTTTCGGGCCAAATGTCAAGTGCGTGCGGGATGCTCGATGCTGTCTATTGATGATTTTATGGGTTTTACCCACGAAAAATGTCATTTTAATGATGCCATTTTGTCTAGAGGATTTACCGTTACCCGCTGCGCAGGTAGAAAGCAGTAGAAAAGCTGCAGCAAATCCGTCGCACATTGACGCAAGTCATTAAGCTGTCTCGCTGCTGTCTGGGGCCGAGTCGAGGCGAGTCGAGCAGCAGCTGAACTGAGCAGCTGCCGCACAATGCAAATGCAAATATGCCTGGCAAGCTAAAAGACGCAAAGAGACACACAGATACAGATACGCATACCGAGCCACGCGATACAGATACAGATACAGATACAGATACGCGAGCAACAGATACGCGACGACAACAGCTGAAAAATTCACAGCATTTTTTCACTGGCGACGCAAGTCTGCGATCGCTTAATATAAAAACTGGCAGTGCCACTGTATGGGTGTGTGTGTGTGTGAGTGTATCTGTGTGTGGGGCACTGTCGCCCAACTGGCGATTCCCAATCAGCAGCAACGGCAACGGCAGCAGCAGCCGCCAAGGCGAGCTCCAACATCCACACACAGTTTAGTGCGCGTATTTACACAACAACAACAAAAACAACGAGAGCAACAACAACAATAACAAGCAGGCGAACAACTACAACAACGTGACACACAATGAACTCATGCTGGACCGCGTACCAAGCTGATACATCCACAAGAACAAACTCTACGCCGAGCAGAGACACCCGAAGCAGAACCGGGCAAAGCATTATAATCGAATGATAGACAGGCCGCACTCATATACACTAACATTCGCACTCACACACACACTCCCAGCTCCGTTTGAATTTTATTTTATTCAAAACTATTCGCATGTACTCAGTAATTGTGTATTCACAAGCAAAATGCGAGCAAGCAAATGTATATTCGAAAGTCATAAAAATACGACTAAAAACTAAACATCCGTTTGCACTGAGTAATTAGGCAATTTATTCATAGTATTCATGAATGAATCAATCATTGCATCATTTATACTGATCATTATATGCGCTAATGCTGTATTTTTCGGCATTTTTTATAGTTATAGAAGTTTAAACATCCGTTTTTTTTCTACGTATTCACGCATTATATTCATAGTATTCAACACAAAATGAATTATTTTCCTTTATTATTTATTACTGTATAATCATTTTTGGCATATGCTGCGTCTAATAATTAATTACACTTTGATTTATTACTTTGCAACTCTACACACTGAATATTTTGTATTTTATTCATAGTATTCACACGGAAGTGAATCAGTTGTTCTGGTTGTGACAGCAGAGCTGCCTAGCAGGCTGATATAGCACATAGTTTCATCTTGTGGTGGGAATTGCTTGCATCAATTACGAGTGAGCTTATGAATGAGCTTGCTATTCACTAATTATTCAAACTATTCATTGGCTTAATTTAGAAAAATGCGCACAAATTGATTAAAACTTTAGTCAACGCTCTATCGATTGTGAAAACCTACCTTAACCACAAGATATTCATAATGTATTCATAGACTATTCACAAATTGCTACTGCTGAACAGGCACCACTTTTGCTGCGCATTTTGCATGCTCTGCGGCTCCAACTGGGCTCGTTTTGCTTGTGCGCTGTTGTTGTCAGTCAGTTTGCCTCTCTGTCTGCTCGTCTGTCTGTCTGTCTCCCAGTCTGTCTGTCTGCTCGTCTATCTGTCTGCGTATGATCGAAAAATTGCTGTCGGCAGTCAACCGCAGCCCCAGGCCCGGCCCGGCCCGACTCGACTCGACTCGGCCCGGTTCCGTTCGGTTCGGTTCGGGCAGCTGCTGCCAATGCCCAATCGCCAATCGCCCTGGCTGCAGATACATTTCACGCGATAGTGTGTGTGTTTGTGTAGATACGAGATACAGATACAAATGCAAAATATGCAAATGCTCATGACGTGCGCGCACTTAGCTTAGATTGTTGTCAAGTTGTTGTTGTTGTTTCTGCTAGTTTTATGGTCTGGCAGCCATCGTCATTCATAGGCAACGCTATGCGATTGTATCTGTATCTGTATCTATATCTGTAGCTGTATCTCTCTACGTGTGTGTGTGTGTGCGCCCAATCATTGTTGTTATTGTTGCCCGCGTTGCGTTGTGCAAATATTAACCGAAATTGACACTGTTTATACCCTGCATTGTTGTTGATTTGGGGAGTTAACACTTGCAGTTGATGCATAAGCTCAACATATAATCGAATTTTGCTAGTTACAGGGTATTTATTTTTAGTTTTTGGAATATACAAACAATTGCCCGATTGCCTCTAGGCAAAAATTGAGTCAAAACTAACATAGTATATGTCAGTTGTGCAGACCCTTACAGTTACAGGGTATATTTGGCTTAAATCAACTCATTTCATGCATTAAATACACAAAAATTTTCTAAATCTAACCGCTACTAGCTTACAGGGTATCTCCGCGCAGCATACTCGCCACCTTTTCGAGCTCTACATGATTTTTCGTGCGATTTGTTGTTCGTTTTTGTGGCTGTCTCGAAATAGACCCCCACTCGGGACACGGCAAACGTTGCGTGTCAACAAATGAGCAATCAACGTGTTATAATGGCCAACATTTTGTGGCCTGTTCGTAACGAGCCACGACGTCACCTAGCCCGGGCTACAACCACAACCACATCCCCCACTCTCCTCCCGCTGCGTCCTTCAACCCGTCTCCCCTTCTGTTGTATGGTTTTTGAACACTTGACTGGACTGACACTTTGCGTCCACTTTTGGTTTTTCGATACGTACGAGACTAATGTTGACTAAGGTCTGCCTTGATATATTTGCTGACGCATCGCGAGACATTAGTCGCCCTGCAGAGTGAGCGAAGAGAGGGAGAGAAGCCTTACCAGACTTTCTATAACATTATATAGAGCAGCGACACTGACAGATAAAACGCCCACAAATTATTTTGCGCACTGATAACAGCTGCGCTGGCATTAATTATCGTCTATGGGGCTTTACACTCATTGTATGGGAAAGTAATAATATATATATTATTTATTTTTCTTTTTACTGCATTAATTTTATCGCTTGTGATAAAGTTTTTTTTATCAATTTCGTCACTAATTACTTCACTTTGCAAATTTAACTGCACTCGAGCTTCCTCTTCCTTTGCTTTGCCAGTATTTCCGAATTAGATGACGCTCGAAACTATGCAATGCTTAATTAGCCTGAACATGACTCGCATTTACGCGTGAGTGTGTGTGTGTGTGTTGCTTTTGTTGAGTTTATTAGGCGTAACGCAGACTTGACGAAACTTTTTTCGTTTTGCCGCTCTCAATTTTTTGCGCACTCATTGAACAAATGCCAGTGCCAGTGCCAACAACAGCTCAAAGCTCAACAGGTCATCATCAGCGCAGCAGTATGTGTGTGTGTGTGTGAGTGTGAGTGAGCTAGCATATCTGCACATACGTACACATCCGCAAATGCGCTTACACTTATAAGTGAATGCCTGCGCTCCCGCTCTCCCACTCAACTCGCACTCTCTGTGCACTCTCCCTGTGCGCTCTCCCACTCTGCGCTGCTCTAACTCCTCGTTTTCGCCATATGCACGTTCAATTAGTTTTGATTGTCGCTTCACTTTCGTGTGTTGTTGCTGTTATTTTTTTTTCGCTCTCTCGTTTTTATTTTGTGCTGCTCAATTAAAGAAGTTAACTCTATTGATTACGTTTAATATCGACGCAACGACGGCCTGCGGCCAGACGCTGAGAGTTCAAACCTGTTTGCTCGACAACATACGAGTGCAGCGACAACAACAAAAACAACAAGAGCAGCACTCAAATCGTGGGCAGTTGTTGCCGTTGTTGTAGTTGTTGTTGTTGTTGGAGGGGCATGTGCACGAGCGGTAATAATAACAAAGTTGGAGCCGACAACGTCGCCAGCATTGCTGAACTGTCCAGACATGATCACGTCGTCGTCTGCGTCTGCGTCTGCGTCGCTGTCGCCGTCGCCGTCGCCGCTGTTATTGTTGTCGCTGCTCATGTTGTTGCTGTTGTTGTTGTTTTGGCTCCACTGATTGTTTGTGCTTCGCTTGTCCGTCTGCATCGAAGTCGCCACTTTGGCGGCACTGCTCGATCGTAGCTTCTGGTTGCACTGCTCCTCTACCCCACCCTCTCTCTCTCACTCTCTCTCCCTGCATCTCTTTGTCTCGTCTCTCGTTGCGCTCTCGCGCAGTGCGACGGCTGTTTTATGTTGCGCTTAATGGTTTCATTTGGCGGCTGCCGTCGGCTGAGCGCGCGTGTGTGTGCACGAGAGTGTGAGTGAGTGAGTGAGTCTGTATATCGATTACCCAATGCGTGAATGAATAAGACGTCGTCAACGCTGCAGTTTTGGGGCCACTTGTGTCCATTGCAAAGGCTGCCTCTGCCGCTCCCGCTCCCGCTCTCGTCGCTTCCCGCCCCCCACAACTGTGTTAATTGCTGGCAGCGTCTCACTGTAAGTATGCATGTGTGTGTGTGTCTATGTTTATTTTTAAGTCAATCGGTTCGAAAGACGTTTTATTGCCTGTAATCAATCGTCGCGTGCAGGAAAGAGCAGGCATGGTGTGGGGCGAATGGGAGGGTAGGAGCTATGCGATTGCTCACATTACATACACACGCACACACACATCACACACTCCACACACATGTGCAGTTGTACAGTTACAACTACATATGCGTGGCCGTTCGTCATGCTATTATTGTGTTTATTGATTAGATTGTTTACCTTTTTTGTGATATCATCGCCGGAGTGTTGCCGTCCGGCCTTATCGTACGTCAACTGTCTAAATATGTGCATACACATGTATGCATGCATGTACATACATGCACACGCTGCGCACACAGACGCGCCGAAACTATTTCTGTTTATTTATGTTCGTGTGCTTGTGATGTGCATTGTCGATAGGCCGTTGTCGTCGTCGCACTCGTCGCCGTCGCCGTTGCCGTTGCCGTCTTATCGATTCGCTTCCGTTCGATTTGCGTTGATATTTGGGCCGCTTGCGCTAGACAAAGAGTCCACAACAAAAAAGAAATGTTGCTAATTTTGTGGTGACAATCGGAAAAGCTTGCAAAACTATCGATACCACTATCGGCACATAATGAATTGCCTATGTTCCTGTTAATTTGCATATGTCGAAGACTGTTATTTAAAGGTTTTGGCATATGTTAATTTAAAATGTATGTTATATTAAAGCTATGCTATGCTAACAGGCGATAGTTAGTTTAACCACAGAGATATTAATATGAATGCAATATGAATAAGCAACCTCAAATTGAAAAATATCGGAAGCTATATTTCGTAAACCAAGCAAGTTCTACAAAAACTTTATAACAGCTTTGCTACTTATTTATAAAAATATTACTTCGGATTGCAGATTAATGCATTATCCACACTTCACCGATTAATGTTACCGATTTGCTAATTTGCAAGCCTAGTCTAATCAGTCACGCTTGCCTTACGCCGTTAGTCTAACTGTATCTGCTACACATCTCACATGATCGATGATGGCATTAAATGGCGTCTCCTCCCTCTCAGCTAACGGCGGCAGTATCAACTGGTAAAACTAACCAACAACAAAAACACAAATCGAACAAAATGCCTCGCAAAGAAATACCCAATAAAAAAATCAATCAACACCAAATCGCAAAAGCAACAACAACAAATCACGAAAAATTTGCGAATGCCGTTGCTGAAAGGAAAAAAATGCCGAAAAAAAATCTGATAGAAATTAACGCAAAAACGGTTCGAGCGAAAAGAGCAACAAATATTTAGTCAGCCTCCTGCAGCACACCCCAAGCGCTGCGCTGCGTTGCGCCCCAGCAGAAAATGGCGCACTGAACGAAAAAAAAAATAAATAAAGACACATACACACATACAAAACAAAAACAAAGTCAATTGATCTAATAAGCCAAGAACGCGGCGGCTACGACGACAACGACGGTGACAGCAGCGCTGGTCGGTGGCGGCAGCGGCAGCGGCGCTCGCTCATTTAAGCAACAGCCGCAGCATGTTCTTTTATTCGCTTTTGCTCATGCTAGCAGCAACAACAACAATAGAAAATTTGCGCGCGGGGTGTTTTGGGGCTTCCCTGAGCAACAAGCAAAGCGAAGCATATGTATGAAACACACCACACACACACACACACAGCCAAACACTCGCATGCTCATACTCACGCACACACTCAGGCGAGCGAACGAGCAAGCAGAGATAGGCGTACGCATACAGAAACAGCGCAGCGGCGACGACGCGCAACAGCCGACAACGACGACGACTTGGCACTTGCTGACTAGCGCGTCGTGGTTGTTGTTCTTGGTTTCATCGTCGTCGACGACGACGTTGTCGTTGTTGTTGTTAGTGGCGGCGCTGCGGCGGGCAGTACACATGCTTGTACGTATCACAAACACAGGACCGGTTCAGCGCGGTTGCGGGTATAAAAATAAAATCACCAGCTGATGTCAAGTAATAAAAGCAACAAGCAGACAAGCAGAATTCTCGCAGCGCGCACACTCACACACACACACGCAGACAGACGCGCAGGCAGGCAGCTAAACGTGCTGCGAGCTGCGCCCCGTGGGCGCTAACCGCAGCCGCTCGCACACACGATGACGTCGCCCGGCAGCAACAACAACAGTAGCAACAGTTGATCGAACATTCGAAGATCGAACGTCGTGCTGTTAAGTTGGCCTGCCCGGAACGGAACGCAACGCAGCGCAGAGCAGAAAATAAAATACAAAAGAAAAAAGCGATAAGCACGGGCAATGCGAGTGTAGTGTCAAGTGAAGAACAGTGAACAACACAACAGAATATAAACAAATAGCAAATAATAAGAAGAAACCACATAACAACACAAAAAATATATAGAAAATACAACAAGAACGTCGACACAACGTGTAGGCGAGAATACGAGACAAGTACGACACGAGTGCGAATGCGAGTGCGAGCGGGAGTGCTATTGTGAGTGTGTGATTGTGCCAGTGCGTCCCCAACAAGTTTTGCATTAATCAAATTAGATCACAACGGCAGCAAAAGCAACAACAACGGCAACGACAGCAGCAGCTCAACAGTGGCACCAGCAGCAGCAGCAACAGCAGCAGCAGCAATGGCAAAGTGAGTTTTTAAATTGAGTTAAAGTTTGGAGCCGAGTCGAGTGTGTGTGTGCGCAACGAACGAAAATGAAAACGAATGTCATAATATGCTAATAAATCAAATATTCAAAATACAAAGTGCAAAAGTCGTTCGACTTCGACTGTTCCCCTCCTCTTCCGCGCTCTCTCCCCGGGCCCGTTCGTTGTGCGTTGATATTTAATTAGAAAATGAATAGCAACAAATTGTTGTAGAGTGTGTATGCTAGTGCAGGAATTCCAAGAAATTTTATGAAAATTCAAAATAAACAAAGTTAAAGCTAAAATCCAAAGCAACAGCGAGTAAGACGCAGGCAGAGACAGCGGCGCGGCGACAGCGACGTTTTGTAGCGCGCCACAAAAAGAACAGCGTACGATATACGGAAAACAGCAACAACTACTACAACGACGACGACGCGAGCACTACAACAACAACAACGACGATAAACAGGGCAACCCCCGCTGTAGTAGTTGTAGTTGGTTTTGTGGCGTCGTGATTTTGATTTTGAGGTCTGCTCATCTTCTTCGGCCGCGCTGCAGCTCTCTTGCTCTTCTCGTCTGCTTCTTCACATCTCAGTCGAGTTCAAAGCAACAAAAACAAATATGCTCGGGTGAGTTAGCAGCAGCAGCAGCAGCATGCATAGTGTGTGTGCGTGACAACGGCAGGCTGTGTGAGAGGACCAGAAAATTGAGTGTGAATGTGTGTGTGTGTGTGTACAAGAGCATGTGTCATGCTGTGCGCTCAATTTCACGTTGCAGCAATAAGGAACACATTGGACTTGAACTAAATACTTGGCGCGCGCTCTCTCGCTCTTGCTTGCACGCTCTGCCTCTTCTTCTTCTGGTTCGCTCTCTACCTGCACATACAACGTAAATTAAGCCGGCGCCAGGATACCTGCCGTCAACAACGGCGACAGCGTCAGCAGCGACGCTCTGCCTCGTCTGTCGTTTCTGTTGTTGGTGCGAGGGTGAGCGAGACAAAAGGCTTGCAACGTCATTGACACAGCGCAAAAGGGCAGGCAGGCAGGCAAACGGCATAGAACAAAGCTGCTAAACAATGAGACGAAAGGTGGAAATCCACTTAAGAGTACAACACACAAAAGGCAGCGCTGCTCGCTGCTGCGTTGCGCTGTGGGGAACACACTCATCCTTAGCCGTTTAGAGTGAGAGCAAGTGAGAGAGAGAGAGTGCGCGTGAGAGAAACTGCCCTAGCAGTTCTCAAGTGTTGTGTGTGCGTGTGAGAACAATTAAGCATGCAACAGTTATGCTCGTCTATCCCTGTACGCGTCTCATCTCACTCTCTCTGTGTGTGTGCTTACGTTTCTGCCTCAGTGTGCGTTTGAGGAATGCCCTGAAACAAGAATTACGACACATGTTTATGGGCCTGGGCTTAGGCAACCCCTGACCTTGACAACAGACATCAGACACCACTAGATACATGGGCAACAGATACAGCTAAAGATACACACGCTCGCACACACACACACTTAGAGAAAGAGACTGGCGCTGCGTGGGCGAAAATTCCATCTAGCTAGACTTTGAGTTAATTTAGCAGTGAAAACACTTTTAACCGTTCATTCAAGCGTGAATATCATCACCAAAATCAACATTGGCATCGACATCATCCGCACACACACACACACGCAAGTACATAATATCGGCATCTATAGCCATTAACTATAGATCTCTGTTTGTTTTGCGCTTTAGTCGTCGTGTCTATTCAGGCGCGGTGGGAGGAGACAGAGAGAGCGGAGAGAGAGAGAGCTGAAAAAATACCAGTTTGGCAAGCATTTTGTGCACGCTACGTAAGCGTTTTTAATTTAACAAATATGATTATACACTATACCGGATAATACGAATTATTAATGATTCAATTTATCAAAGAAGAAACAAAAACACAATATTCGAAACAGTTTACTGAGGAAATTCTAAAAAAAAAACGGCTGAATTTCTTAGAGATTTATTTACAATCCTATTATATCTAAACATTTTTGTTGAATAATTTGTTTATTCTTTAATATTTCTTGCTGAAATTTCACCTGCTGCAATACAGAGTATTTCTACGTTCATCAGCCCCAGACGCCCGCTATTCTCGCTTGTTTTGTTCTTTTTTAACTTTTTGCTAATATGCAAAAATCCACAGACACTCACACACACACATACACACACCTAATGAAGCCGAAAACACATGGCATTTCCGTCCTTCAAATGCCACCACCAAGAAAGAATGTTGAATATTATTTTATTATAATTATGTGTATATATTTTTTTGCGGGTCTTCGCTAGACATTTTCGCTTGAATTCGCACGATTTGAGAAATTCTTTAATTTGTGCTCTCTCCTCTAATTAATCTGTTTGTGGTTCAGCAGCACGCTGCCCGAAGAAACCCCGAATGACTTTGGGTTGTCAAAAAAAAAAAAAAAAAATTATAAACAATTTAATTGTGCCCCAACGACAAATCGTGACATTAACAATAGCAAAAATTCGTATAGTAACCGATATCAGCTCGGGAAATACCCTAACCCGTCGTCGATCATCTTTAAAATTATATAATACGCGATGTGCGTCGACTCGATTTGATGGTCTGTTGAAATATATCGCAAAACTTATCGACGCTGTCATAAGTCGCATACAAAAGGCCAAATAAAATGTGCTAACTGAAATCCAAATAGACAGGTCTATAATTATATAGACCCGGCGGGGCGGCGGGCACTACGAAACTGCGTACTGGCTAAATAAAAACACTTGAATGTCGTCTTACGTAGTTGGGCATTTAAAAATATACATACGTACTTACGTCTTCTTTTTGGCACTGCGAAATGTGGGAAATTGGAATAGAAATCGAACGAAAACAGAAACAGAGAAAGCAAAAGTCTCGACGGAAAACTAAAACATACATAAATAAATTGGGCTATACCTATACTATGTAGGTGGGGGCAGTACACAATTTCGTCTTGATATAAATTCGGAACAACGGATACATAATCGAATCTATTATTTTTTTTGTCTGGTTTCTGCCAGATCCCAAATGTTTTGTATGTAAACAACACAGTTTTGTTGCGGTTGTTGTTTTTTTTTGCTTGACTAGCAATTATTTAACACTCTTCTATTTTTAAATTGCAAAGCGAAAAATGTTCACTATTTATGTTTATTTTGAACGATTCTCCCGCTACGTAGAATCGACTCTTGTGGTCGCTTTGAACTTGTTTTAAAAATGTCTTACACATTTGTTATTAGAGCAATTTTGTTTTGCTTTCCACCAAAAATTATACGCAATTTTTCTCAAATATATGTTTGTATAATTTCTTAAACAGAATTTTCGGTTTCTATTTATGTGTTTTTCTAGCATTATTATTGACTAAACCGAAGAGTGTAAAAGAAAGCAAAATATTTTCCAATTTTCATTCTAGTTTATGGCCAAAGAATCCAAGAAAATTGCATTCCATAAGACCATATACAATATACATATATCTATACTATGATTTCATAGTGCAGTGCCAACAGAAATCGGCCAAAAAATACATATACTATATATACGCTAGACTATTCTGTGTGTGTGTGTGTGTAAATTGGAACCTTGGCACTGGTTGAACTTTCTTCTTCGGTGAATTTCGAATAGATTTTATTCAAATATTTTTTGCTTGACGTCAAACGCTTTTTGGGAATTTCCGCGCCAGAAAAACTAATTTTACGAAAAATCTGCTTGGGCGTCGCGTCAATGTGCTTAAATATGCGAAACAAACTCATCTTACTCAGAGATCACCGGATAGATCATCTCACAAGGAATTAGAGAGATCGAGATCGAGTACGTCGGCTTTATCTAGTATTATAATCTTTGCTGCTGTCCGGGGTCCATCTGCTGCTGGCTCAGTCATGTGATAAAGGAATGCTTCGCATTTTATCTTATCTCAATATTCAAAACGTACCTTGACCTTTTCCACCTTTACTCCAAAAAGAAACCAACTCGTCGATAAGCAACCTTTTTTTTAGGTTAGTGCAGACCCGCTTGGGGATCTATATCATTAACTGGAAAAAAGCAAAGACTCATGGTAATTCATACTTATTTCATCGCTTTTAATCAATAATTTATCAGCGCGATTTAACGCGAAATTCGTGTGTATTATTTCGAGATTTGTTTATTTCATATTGCAAAGTAAACAAAAAGTGTGTGTGGAGTGGAAACACTGGCTCTGGGCAAGTTATCAGCAACAGTTGCGCGCACGAACACACACACACACACAGTCAGCTCTTTGGCTTATGTGGTCAGCGCGCAGAAAGAGAAGAAGAAGCAAAGGCAGAGGCAAAGAAGAGCGACGATCGTTAGCGCTGCTTAATCGCATTAATTTGATTTCCGACAAACACTCAAGTATTGCTCGGTAACAGCAACAACAACAACAATGACAGTGGGCGAGCGAGTACGTCATAGGCCACTGCGAAATACCAGGAGACGGGACAGAGACAGAGAGACGGCTGCGAGCGCACACACACACGCGCATGTTAAATACACAAGCTAAAAGCGTTATCAAGCGCGCTCTAGAAAGCTCCAAGCTGCACTTGTATTAGTTCCGTGTCATATTATCGCCCGCGTCGATGAAAACAAGTAGCGTTGCGTCCAAGACACACGAGCAGAGCAGACCACAATCCCAATTGCCAGGCCCAGCTCGCTCACACACACACACACGCACACAAACATACACGTTTCCACTCAACAGGCTAAAACTCGTTTGCAGGCAACAACAACAAAAGCAGCAGCAGCAATACGAGCAAAATTATTAAAATTTTTAGCTTGATTCATGCTCACATACAAACACTCACACACACACACACTCACGCACACTTGACCACTCTCACATAAATATAAACAAATGCAAACAACAACAACAACGGCCTCAGCAGCGGCAGCAGCAGCAGCAGCGTCGACGATGATGGCGGGTTTCCTCGTTTCTTGTGAATTGACTCAATATAATACACAAAAGCAAAGCGCAGGCAACGTCAGCGCTCGGTCACAGCGACGCCAGCGGCAGAGCAGTGGCGGCGGCGAGGGCGGCGACAGTGTTGTCAAGTTGTTTGGATTAGTCATGTTGCTTATATGTACACACACACGCACCGTGAACATACACACACACACACACGTTTGCATGTACGTGCAGTAGTATGAGCAAGAGTCTCGTATTGAAAACAGGCTAAACACTCAAATCGTCGCGCCGCCACATGGCTGCTCGTGCTCCACTCGTGTGTGATGATGAGCCGAGCGACAGAGAGTGAGAGAGAGAGAGTGCGAAGAGGGAAGTCTCTTTATTCGTGTGTAGACAGCTGCGGCGGCAACTCTAGCAATTTGGCGCTCTCACACGATCGCTTCTCGTTCGCTCGCGTACAGTACGATTGCGAACGTGAGTGTATGTGTGTGCGTGCATGTGAGTGCTTTGCCTTTGCTGGTGTGTGTAGCAATTATTATTTTATTATCACTTTTTTTCCACTGCTACGTTTTGTGCTGTGTTTCTACGTTTTAAATGCTTTTGTTGTTATCGCTGCGCTGTCGTCGTTGCTGCTGGTGCTCCCCAGACCTTCCTTAGTCAGCAAAAATTCGCATTGTATTTATTGGTGGGGGCCTGTGTTTGTATGCGTGCGCGTGTTTATGGCGCGGCGAACACGTACGTACGGTATGCATGTACATGTACATGTACATGCTTGTATGTTTGTGCATGCGTGTGTGTGTGTGTGCGTACGTAATCAACAACAAGCACGGCTACGGGCTGGCGACAGACTTCGTGTTGTGTTCCCCCACTTCACGTCACCTGTTGTTGTTGTTGTTGCCGCTGCTGCTGTGTTATTATTGTTGTTGTGGTTGTTGGGGGCTACGTTTTTGCTTGATTTGATCATTTCTCAGCAGCAGCAACAGCGGCAGAGCAGCAGCGTCGGCAGCAGGCGACCCTGTGCTTACTTTTGATTGACAATTGCAACAGTGTGTGCGAGTGCGAGTGTACGAGTGTGCGAATACTGCGGTATGCGACGTTACTCTCTATCTCTCCCGCTCTCCCTGTTGGTTTCCCTGACGTGCTCAATTATTTGATTATTGTACGATTTTTGTTTTTTTTTTTTTTTTGCTCATTTCAGCTTGTATTGCTGCTGCCGTTGCTGCCTGTCTTTGAGGCTTTCGTGCTTGAGTATGTGTGTGAGTGTGTGCTTTTGTTTTCGCGCTGCTCTTTCGCCAGTTAGTCGCGTCGCTTCTTCGTTTTCTTTTGCACACTCTCGCGCACACACTGATTTGTCTGGTTTTTGTTGCTGTGCGGGGTGTGTGTTGTGTGCGTTGTGCTGTTGTTTTTCTTGTTGTTGTTGCTTTTGCCACTTGGGCACTCTGGTCTTTGAATGAATTTTTCAGCTTGCCTCGTCTAGTTGTCTTTAACTGTTTCATGCGCTCGCTCGTCGCTTCGCTCGTTCGTGTGTGTTCGCTCGAGCGCCTTACGTACGTCTCTGTCTCTGCCTCTGCCTCTGCCTCTGCCTCTGTCGATGGACATCGACTTAAGCTCTGTAGTTGCTCTTGTTGTCGTTTCGTCTTTTTCGGTTTTCATTCTCGAATCAATTCTCCAATGTGATATTGCGTTGCGGTATATCGATAACCGTTACTATCGATGCCCAGAGCAACTCTATTGCTATTCATAGCGCGCCACTGAGTCACATACAGGTACGATGAGTTTTTAGTGTTGTTTTTGTTTTTGCACATTGCACTCTCACAGCAATTATGCATGTGCCTGCGTGTGTGAGTGACTTAGTGAGTTATATTGTATGTGCGTGTGTGTGTCTTTGGTTGCGTGTGTTTTATTTATACTTCTTAGTTGTCATTTCCTTGCCCATTTTTATTTTTATTTCGTTATTTTTATCAGACATTTCGGCCTCATTGGAATTCCATATCATTTCCGCAAATTTTAACGTATTTTTACCGGAATATTCGCGCACAGTGTAAACATGTGTGTGTGTGTGTGCCGTGCTGCTAATAAATTATTAACAATTGCTAAATGGGCAGCTAGCCAAGCTTGAGTTTAGTTTGTTAACTTTTTGTTATGTTCAGCTGCAGCGACGAACTGACAAACTGTCTGACAAGCGGCGGCGCCTGCCTTACACACACACACGCAGACGAGAGCGTGTTGGCATGTGGGTGGCTGACTGACTTAATCTGTGTGAGTGGGGCACGCGTGAGCAAGAAAAACGAGAGAGTGGGACGAGGGAGATCATGATCGGGTGTGCTCGCGTGACGTAGCCTGTCATTGGAGAGTGTGACCAGTTGCGTTTTATATACTATAAACTTGATAATCGGGCATTATTTGCAAATTGCACTTTGCACAACGTAAGCGCGAGCGGAACGAAGCGCGAGAGAGAGAGAGAGAGCAGCAGCAAGACAATGGCAGGGAACATGCACATGCAAGTGCAATTCTCAAATACGTAAACACATTGTAATTATTTGTATAGCTAAATGCGTGCTATGACAGTGAGCTTATAAAATGAATTACAGCTATAAATGCACACACACACACACTCACACACTTACACTACGTACGTACGCTTTACTCAGCTCAGACTTTGAAACAAAATTCCTAATAATAAAGAGCCGACAGCAACAACGAATCGTTAAGCAAAGTCAAAGTCGTGATAATAAAGTCATTTAAATATTTGTTCAGTTTTTATTTTTCTACTGCGCTCGCGCGCTCGGTAAATATAGAAAACTTAGTTGCTTCTTAACATTGGGGTGGGGTAGCAAATTGTTATCGTTGTTATACTACATATTATATAGCATGATATATAATACAGATATAGTAGGTCCCTTGACATGGGTATTAAATATTCAATAGGGTATCAAATTTGTTGTCTTGTGTTGATTTCGTAGCAATTAAAATCGAGATAGCAATCGATGAAGCATATCATTAGCATGTATAAAGCATATGTGTGACAGTGTGTGCCAAAAGTTAAGCTACACTTGGTTATCTGGACCTCATAAAAAGTTGATAAATGTTTGCTGAGTTATCTATAAAATAAATGATATCGCTGTGACTGTGCCAAGAGTTTCCCTAGGAAATTCCAGTTTCTTTCTTGAGTTTCCCTATCTTAATGATGCAAGTTGCAACTTAATCTGTGTAATCTCTATGAGGATTGTTTAATTGCCCGACGAATTGTCGACAGTCTGACGTCAAACGGCTGCGAATGCAGTGAGTGAGCTGGAGAGGCGGCGAGGGCGGTGGGTGTGGCTGTTTCGTTTTACAATCGCTACTCGAATATGTTTCTGATTGTGTGAGTAATACACGGCACAGGTAGACCCAGCGATTTGCGAAAACGCCACGAAATCGCTGATAAGAAAGCAAAGAACTAGCTCGACATCATTATCAATGGAATTTTTGGTCGCAAAATTTATTTATTTATTTTTTTTGTATTCTTTTTTATTATTTTTGTATTTATTTAGCGATCGCACGTTATTTAAGGCTTTATAAATTTGTTGATAAAGACATAAGTAAACACACACACACACACACAAGTCGAAATGGGAATAGAAACGGCGCATGCTAAATACAAATAGTTCTTGCTCTCTCGCTCTAGATATATTTCCCTCTCTTTTGCTATATAGTCTCGAGGCAAAAGTCAATTAACGCGCGAATCGAGCGAGCTTTATTTTTCCTTTTTTTCGTTTTGTTGTTGTTCTCGCTCTGACTGCAAATCCTACTAATCATTCGCAGAGTCATGTAGCTGATGAATACATATAGCACTCAGTGTGTGTGACTGTGTGTGTATGTAATGACTGATAAGGCGATCCAACAACCATAAGAAACAGCTTGGCTTTTTTTTGACTGATTTTTCAAAGCATTTTGTTGCTTTTGCTTTACTTTTTTTTTACATTTTCGGCTTCTGTTTCGCTTTTGGTTTCTATTTCGGTTTCAGTTTCGCTGGTGCAACTGTTGAATCCAAATAGAAAGTTGATAAAGCCCGAACAAAAATGAAATACGACAAATGTTTGTTTATCATATTGTATCATTCACTAAATACGATATATGTTCCACCTTATGCGGGGATATTCCCAGCGAATTAGCATGGCATCGCTCTTGCTTATCAGATTCATATTCGCTGGTTCGCTCGTTTCTGCCCGACTGCCTGATAAGATTGAGAGCCCAATTAGCTGCGATAGCACGACGTAGGTTAACTGACATATATGTATGTGCTGTGTCTGAATGATGAAATGCCTCAGATTGCCTCAAGTGAAACTAAGAACACAGCTGAGGGCACTTGAATTATTAAGTGTATTTGTCGGTTCCGACTCCAAGTGACGTGGCATACCTGGTATACGCACTATACACCGGGGGCCATTCGGGGTTACACACTAGATGTGCATGCTAATAAATATTTAATCGATGCCAAACTTGTGCTAACAACAAATGCCGTTCCTCTTAAGTATATAATATCAAGTGCAGAATTTAAGCGATAGTCTAGAACAAGGACTTTAAGTTTGTGTATGATTATAATAATTTGCGTGGGAAAAGGCCATTATTATAAGGTGTATAGGGAATTTGCGAGTTGAGGAGAAATTTAGATAATTTAGCCCAGTTTTTGCTCATATAAAAGCAGAAAAACACTTTTAAAAGAGTTAAATTTAAAAGTTGCACTATAATCATTATAATATTTCCCTAGCTACTCGTCTAAACTCTGCAATATTCTACTCAAACTCCTCCTCCCAGTGTGAACCTATGCCCCCTGGGCCTAATCTCATTAAATTTGACTGTTTTTTGTAGCTGTTTTACAGCCAACTCTGGATTAGGAGTGTGCATTTGTTATTCTATAATCACATAGTTGATAATTAGTTGTTTAATTGTTGCAGGATTTAATAACAATTGTAAATTAATTATATCTTTTTTCTTGCCCCTCCCCAGATGAGCCCGTGGCCAACACGTCGCAAACGAGCAACATTGTTGATACTATGGAAAATGCAACAACAGCGAAACATTACAACAAGGGAGCAACAGCAACAGCAACAGCAACAACAGCAGCAACTGCAACAAGTAAACAATACAACAAGAGCAACAACAACAAAGTGCAGAGCAGCACGCGACGTGCAACAGCAGTAGCAGCAGCAGCAGCAGCCGCGGCAGCAGCAGCAGCAACTGTAAAATCAACAGCAACAGCAACAACGACAGCAGCAACTAAGAAGCAAACATATCGCAGCAGCAACGAAATTGCTGCAACAAACAAAAACAACAACAACAACAGCAACAACAAAGTCAACAACAACAAAGCGACAGCAGCAACAGTTGCAGCCACAATTGCTGCAACAGCAACCAGTACAAGCACACGAGATAAGCTGCTAAGCGAATTGCCCGCGAGCGACAGCAACAGCAGCAGCAGCATCAGCAACAACAAAAACAACAACAACAACAACCACAGTGATAATAGTATTAGTGAGAATAATTATGAATTTAAGGCTAGAGATAAAGCGAACCTAAGTGATAGCAAAATGACGCTACAACATGTTGCAGCTGGGGGCGTGGCCACAAGTAACAACAACGGCAGCGTAAGCAACATCAATCACAGCAACGGCAGCAGCAGCAGCAACAATGCGAACAGCAACGATGATGCTGGCGATTGGACAAGCTCGACGAATCTGCGATATTTGCACAAGAAATTTAAACGCTTGGCCAGCACCACCGAGGCGGATGGCGTCGTGGCGGCGGATGCAACGCTGCGCAGCACCTCGTTGTCGTCCACAAGCTCGTTGTCGCCGCCGCCGCCGCCGCCACCGCCGCAGCTGCTCAATGGGCATGTGACGACGACGACGACGCCGGCAGCAGCCGCAGCAGCAGCAGCAAGTGAATTCAGTGCCAACAACAACAACAACATTAGCCATGAAGAGAGCAACAATAAAATCGCACATGTTGCTGTTGCTGGCGTGCCCCGGACACGCACACCGCTCAGCAACAGCAACAGCAATACAAACGCTAGCAACAGCAGCAACTATGCCGCAACATTGTCGCCAGCAACATTCGCACAGCATCAGCAGCAAACGCAGCCAACGACACTGCTTGCGCCCACAGCGGTCACAACAGCAACAGCAACTGTTGCACCTGCCACAGCAGCAGCGGCAGCGACTGCAGTACCGCAGCAGCAGCCTGGCGAGAAGCCCGGACGCTATGTGTGTCCCTATTGCAGTTTGACGTGTGCCAAGCCATCGGTGCTGCAGAAGCACATACGTGCCCACACCAACGAACGTCCCTATCCCTGCGAGACATGCGACATTGCCTTCAAAACCAAATCCAATCTCTACAAGCATTGCCGTTCCCGTTCACATGCAGCGCGCGTGAGAGGATTCGATGTGCCCGCCAACGACGCGGACTGCATCTCCGATCAGGATGGCGATGGCGAGCTGAGCAACAGCAGCTCGGAGCTAATGAGTGTGGAGAATGTAAGTGCAGGTAGTCGAATGTGGCGTATATCAGTTTATTAATCCAGTTTTTCTTCCCTCTGCAGTTGAGTCGCGCCGACTCGCCCTTCGACGAGCCATGCCATGCATCGCCCACGCCGTCACCGTCCACGTTGTCGGCGGCGGCGAAGAGCGCGTATCTGCAACAGCCACCCGTCCTGCTGCAGCAGCAACAGCAACACATGCAACAGCTGCCATTGGGCTCGCCAGCAGCCGGCACATTGCCGCCAGCAACAGCGGATACGTTGCACTCGGCTACGGCGCAACATCGTTCGTCGATCGACTATAAACCGTATAAACCCAAGTTCCATAATGCAGCGCTCTATGCGCCCGGCAGCAGCAGCAAGGAGCAGCTACTCCATCAGCAGCAGCAGGCGCAGCAACAGCAGCAGCAACAGCAGGTGCTGCAACAGCATCAGGCACTGCAGCAGCAGCAGCAGCAGCAGCAGCAGCAGAAGCTCAGCACGCAGCAGGCAGCACTGGCAACGCATCCCACGCTCTCGCCGAGCACGCAGCTGAAGCTCAACAATCACATCAATTCGCATCAGTTGCAATTGCAGCTGCAACATCAGCATCAACAGCAGCAGCAGCAGCAACAACAACAACAGCAACTGCATGCGCAGCAATCGTTGCTGCTGGCAGCTGCTGCTAATCCTGCTGCGCTAACTGCACTGCAGCCGCCACCGCCATTGCCCACCGGCATCTACTATCTGGGACAGCCGCCGTATTATCCGCCGGCATTGCATCAACATGCCTTGGCGCTGCAGCAATTTCAATTGCAGCAACATTTCCAGCTGCAGCAGCAGCAACATCAACACCAACAGCAGCAGCAGCACCACCAGCAACAACAGCAGCAGCAGCAACATTCGCCGCTGTTAAAGGCGCCTGCGCATGTGCCGCCACCTGCACAGCAGCAACAGTTGCCGCCGCAGCCGCAACAGGTAAGAGAAATCGACAATCGAAGCTAAAGTCAACTAGAAAACATGTGTAGCCTGTGAAAGTAGCTAGATTTGGCTTGATAATATGCGCAATGAGCAATTTAGCTTGCGATAGTTGCCCAATACTATCGGTAAAAAACTATCGATTAACTAATACGTTTCCCCTTCTTTATTGCAGCTGCTGCGTTCCAACAGTCAACAGACCGCACTCACGGCAGCAACAGCAGCGCTGCCTGCACCTGCCACGCCCACACCAGCTGCCAATTTAAGCAGTTTTGCCAGCGCCAGCGGAGGCATGCAAGTGGTAAGTGAAAGAGAGAGAGATAGACACACATACATACACATACTAATGCAACGAATCCCTTGCAGAATGTGGAGAAGGTGCAGGAGCACATCTCAAAGTTGATCTCACAGAACGAGGCCATAGTCGAGAACAAGGAGATACTGCTGCAGAAGAAGTATCCCAAGCAGCTGAATCGTTCGCGCAGCTTTAACAATGCCGCCAACAACAACAACAGCAGCAGCAACAGCAACAACTTAAGCAGCAGCGGTAGCAACTCGACGCTGCACGCCAACAACATGGCGAATAACAGCAACAGCAGCACGCAACCGCTGGTGGAGACCAAAGTGAATCTGGCGCAGGCGATTGTGCAAAAGCAGCAGCAGCAACAGCAGTTGCAACAACAGCAGCAATACCAGCTGTACTTGCAACAGCAACAACAACAGCAGCAGCAGCAGCTGGTGGAGCCGCCTGTCAATGGACTGCGCAGCGGATATGTCAGCCTCAAGTCCACGCCCGCACCCAGTCCCGCTGCAGTCAGCGTCAAGCTGCAACAGTTGCCGCCACCCCCATCGCCGTTGCCGCTGCAACAGCTGCAATATCGACAGGATCCTGCAACACCAGTGCCCAAGTTGGATCAGCAGCAGCAGCAACAGCAGCAGGCGCAGTCACAAGCAACGTCCAACAATCACGTGCAGCCGCTTAATCTCTCTGCCAAGCCCAAGCCGCAAGCCAAGGCAGCAGCAGCAACAGCAACAGCAACAGGAGTAGCTACTGCCAGCACCAGCGCTGCAACAGTTGCTGTGGCCAAACCGTCGACGAGCGTCGCTCAACCGCCGTCCAACAACTCCATCATCAAGAATCTTTTGCTCAATGCACGCGGCCTGGCTGTGCCCATTGGCGAGGGCGACGATGCCGTCTACTCGTGCCCCATTTGCGCCAATGTGTTCCGCAGTGCGGATGAACTGAAGCATCACAACAGCACCTATTGCCAGGATGCAAGCAGCAGTGCACCCATGAGTCCCGCCTCCTCGCCCAGCAGCAAATACTTTCGTTCCAATTCGATCTCGATGAGTTTGCCCGAGCTCAAGTCGCACATGGCCAACTCGAAGAACCCATTGTCATTGGCCAAGCTTGCCTGGTCGCAGCTAAAGACCAAGGACAGTACCAATGTGCTGAGTCGTCTGCGTGCTGCACAGTCGCCGGCGCGTACGTCCACGGTGACGGCGAGCAGCAGCAGCAGCACCAGCAGCAGCGGAGCCAGCAGCAGCAGCAACGCAGCCAGCGCCAGTAGCAGCAGCAGCAGCAACAACAACAGCAGCAGCACCTCCAATCTGCCACTCCCTGCCAGCATTCCGCCCAGCATCGATGCCAGCAACGTTGCCTTGCGCTTTGTGGATGCACCGCTACCGTCGCCAGGTCCACTGCTGGGCAAGACGCCCCTGGTCGATTACGCTGCACCACGCAAGGCAGCCGATGCACAGGTTGTCATTACCAAGATGCACGATGAACATCATTTGGAGCATCTGCACATTGAGACGCCCAGCAAGCGTGCCAAGCTGAGCAGCAGCGATCAGCCCAGTTCCAGCTCCGCGTTTGGTGTGCAGCTTCTATTTGCAGCGGGAGCAGCAGCGGTCAACCTGGATCAACTGCCATCCACCGCTGGCGGCTTCAGTGCCAAGGAGGAACGACTGCGTCGTTTCACCTCCTCTGGCGGCACCATGATACCCATCTCGGAGTGTCCCGAACTGGATAATAGTCCCAAAATGATACGCACCCCGTTGCTGTCGGGTGGCAGCTTTCAGGAGATGTCACCACGTCTTAGCGGCGAAGCCAAGGAACGCAAATTGAATGCAGTCGCAGCCGGAGGATTTCTGCTTAGCGCAGCCGGCTCTGCCGTCGCGTCCTCGACCCCGCAGCATTTTCAGTTTCCGCCCATCAATTCCATCACTGCCTTCAATCCGCTCACGCTGCCGCCGATGAGCAGCAGCAGTCAGTTAACTGATCCTGCAGCCAGCAAGGCCATACCCTATGTGCCTGGCATACCCGGTCCACCGGGCACGGGTTTGTCGCTTCTGCCACCGCCGCCACAGCAGCTGCAGCTGCCGCGTGGACGCAGTCCCAATCGCAAGCAACCCAGTCCCAATCCACTATTTGCCGATGCGCCGCTCAAGGCGCTCTCGCCCTTCGGTGGCGTGCAGAATCTGCCCAGCGAGTTCAGTCGGCAACCGCCGACGCCGGCGCAACGTCATGCGCTGCAGTGGAACAAGACGCCAGCGGCGGCGGCAGGAAGAGTGGATGGAGCTGCAGCAGGACCAGGAGCGAAGCAGCCCTTCAACTTTCTGCGCATGGCCGACAACGTCAAGAGCAACGTAACGGGCCATGCCGAGGTGCAGGAGGTGCGTCACTTTATCTTTGACAAGCAGCCGCAGCAGCGGGAACAACAGCAGCCGCAGCAGGCGCAGGAGGCGCTGGCGCCGTTGCACATTGAGACACCAGATGAGGCGGCCGCGTCCAGTTCAGCCACCACGCCCACATCCGTGAGCAGCGCGAAATCCAAGTTTTTGCGTCCAACTAGTTTGCCACTTAAACCTGGCACGTTCACACCCAAGCGTCATCATGGCATTACACCGACTGCCAACACGTTGCCACTCATCTCGCCGGAGACGCCACGCCCGTCCAAGTCGTGCGTGCAACTGTATCTCAACGGCCACGCCTACACCTATCTGGGACTGAAGTGCAGCACCAAGATGTTCTACTGCACCGTGAACTGTCCGCAACCATCATATGTTGCCGGCATGCACAAGCTATCGATGTACAGTGTGTGGCAAGTGTGCGAGGAGAATCAACCGCATCCGTTGGGTTTCAAGCCAAGGCAAGTGATGGCTTTGTATGATTCCAGGCAGAAGCTGCTCGGCGGCTGCGGTTACTCGATGTCTATGGCGGGTGTGGATAAATTGAGTTATTCCCTTGTCGAATCGCAGCAAATGGTTACGACGTGCTCAACCACGCCAAATGGACAGAATCGTTGCTATCAGCATCAATTGAAACCGGCGCCAGCCATAGCCGCACTCAGCGAAGCCAATGTCGCGGCCAAGGCCAGCGAGGATGCTGCTGATGCTGCCAAGAAACTGGAATCGGGTCAGCTACTAGTCGGCGGCTATGAATCGCATGAGGATTACACTTATATACGTGGACGTGGTCGTGGGCGTTATGTGTGCTCCGAGTGCGGCATACGCTGCAAGAAACCGTCCATGCTGAAGAAGCACATCAGGACACACACAGATGTGCGTCCCTTCACCTGCAGTCACTGCAATTTCAGGTAAGTCTGGACGGGATTCGAAAGATTCTAGGCCCAATACTAACGAGTATCTTCTTCGTCTTCTTCCGCCCTCCCGGCAGCTTCAAGACCAAGGGCAATCTGACCAAGCACATGCAATCGAAGACGCACTTCAAGAAATGCATTGAACTGGGCATCAATCCGGGTCCCATGCCGGCGGACAGCGAGTTCCTTGATGTCGATGTGGAATTCGATCAGCAATCGTCGACATCAGCCGGTGGACGCACCTCTTCCATGGCCGGCGAATCCGATTCGGATGATTACAGCGATAATGAGTCGGAGAGCAGCGGTAAGTGCATCTTGAGTAACTCTGCAGTACCATGTAGCTAATCCACTCCTTACTCCTATAGATACAGATGAATCCAAGTCGCGCCTGAAGGAACACGAGGCAGCACGTGGCTTGCTTTCGCTCTCGATGACGCCACCGATACCGCAAAGTGTCTCGCCATATCCCGCACAGCTGCAGGACGCGCCTGTGCCCGCTGCCAGTCCCGCCAATAGCATTGGTTCCTCGGCGGGCAGCAGCAGTGCCGCACAACCCAAGCGTCTCATCTCCTCCTTTACATCGCCCAAACCGCCCTTCGATTATCAGAAGCAAGAACAGTATTATTCCAATCCGGAGGAATCGAAACCCAAGCGTAGCGTGCCCAACGATGAGGCAAGCAGTGCACCCATGGATCTGACCAAGCCACGTATGGCCGCACTCATGCTGGATCAGCAAATGCAGGTGCAGGTGCCGCTGCCCAAATCGCAGGCACAGCAAATGCGCGATGTCATTTTCGGTGCCGGAAACAATGAATGCGGTGGCTTCATGAAGACTCTCATATCGGTGTCGGATAAGGTGCGCATCTCCGCGGAAATGGAGGAGCAGGCCAAGCGTGAAAGTGCCGAGGGTGGCGACGATGTGCTGCTGCAGACCTACATCAAGGAGCAGGCGCTGCAGTATGCCAAAATGAAGCAGAGTCAGTTCAGTCGTAGTTATCCAGGCAGCAACAGCGGCGGAAACAACAACAGCAGCAGCAGCAGCAGCATCATCACCACCAACAGCATCATTAGCAGCAGCAGTGTGATCTCCTCCAGCAGCGTCATGCCTGCCAGCATCAGTGTCATCTCCTCCGGCAGCATCATCAGCTCCAGCGCCAGCACGCCCATCGTGAGCGTCAAGCCGCAGTTGTTGCTCACGGAGCTGCCCAGCATCGAAGTACATGAGGTGAAGACGCCCGAACCGTTGCCCCCAGCTGGCAAAGCCGACGAGAGTGAGGAGGCCGAAACGCATTCGGATCACGAGAAAGCCGCATCAGTTCCAGCGGCAGTAAAGATCGCCGTCAGCCTGTCTGCAGCCGTGGAGCAGTCGTCTGCGCCGCTGGCAACGCTGCCCGTGCCGCCGGCACACAATGCCAATTTGCCTGCTGCAGTGCAGCAACCCGATGCCAACGATTTCAGTGGCGTGCTCGGCAAGGCAGTTAGCACAGCAGCCGTTGCTTCTGCACCTGCTCCGGCACGCACTGTTATTGTGGGCGAGGAAGGTTTCAAGACGAAGCCAAAGAGCAGCAGCGCCACGGCAGTTACTGGCAGTTCTGCCTCCACCTCTGAGCTGCCTGCTGTCTCTGTGCCCGCGAGCAGCTCCACCACCTCCACCTCGAGCAGCAGCTATACCACGCCACGTGTGGGTCCACCGCCACCGCCGCCCATTGCCAACGATGCGCGTCCCACTTGCACCATCTGCCTGAAGACGTTCCAGCGGCAGCATCAGTTGACGCTGCACATGAACATACACTACATGGAGCGGAAATTCAAGTGTGAACCATGTGGCATCTCGTTCCGCACACACGGTCATCTGCAGAAGCACGAACGCAGCGAGGCGCACAAGAACAAAGTGATGATGACATCGACATTTGGTGTGCCGACCACGTCGAATCCGCGTCCCTATGAGTGCACCGATTGCAAGATCGCGTTTCGCATCCACGGACATCTGGCGAAACATTTGCGCAGCAAGACGCACGTCCAGAAGCTGGAGTGCCTGCAGAAGCTGCCCTTTGGCACATATGCAGAGATCGAGCGTGCCGGGATCAGTCTGACAGAGATCGATACAAGTGACTGTGAAAATTCGCTAAACTCTCTCAAGTTACTGGCACAGAAATTGCTCGAGAAGGATCCGAATAAGCTGAGTGGTTACACCACGCCGTCGGGCATGCTGCAACTGGCTACGGATACACCTGCTGCCGGGCAGGATAGCGCCTCCGAGGATGGCTTTAGTGCGGCGGCCAGTGCTGCTGCCTCGGCCATTGCATCGCTGGACAACGACAGCGCTGGCAATACACCGCAGCGTGCCAGTTCCATGTCTGAGGATGAGGGCATGGTCAATGGCTTGGGACACGGTCTGAAGCGTCGTCTGCCCGGCAGCAGTTTCAGCAGTAATGGTGACGAGAGCGACAATCCTCTTGAGGCTTTGGAAACGAAGCGTGCGCGCAGCAACACCAACGAGTTGGCGGCGGCAGCAGCAACAGCAGCAGCAGCAGCGGCGGCGGCGTCGGCATCGGCGGCATCAGCATCGGCAGCAACTGCAGCGGGCAACTGACAGTACATGTACATGCTGCAGCCCACCTGAGTGTGGCCTTCGTATCCATATCAGGGTTATCAGGCATGGCCGCAGCAGCAACAGCAGCAGCAGCAACACAACAAGAACCACAACAACAACAACAACGAGCGCATATCAAATGTCTAAGCATATCGCATTTGGGCACACAACAAACACACACCACACACAGACACACACACAACACACGCACAACAAGCCAGAACGAGAGAGAGCGAGAGGGGAGGCAGCTGTCTACCAAGCTGCCTCTGCCTCTGCCTCTGCTTCTGCAGCGTGTGTCTATGTGTGTGTGTGTGTGGGTGTAGGCAAGTCAAGCATATGTACTATATACATATATACACAAACACACACACACACACCTATACATTTATATAGTGTATAAAGCAAGCGACGCGTTTGCAACTTAAGTATTTAGTATAGTTCATTGTCAACTCTTCTATATAGTACGATATATATATATATATATATATATATATATATATATGTCTATACAGAGATCTGTACAGCAGGTACCATGTACGCTAGCCCTAGTTATAAGTCTAAAACACACACACACAAATTATATAGGCAAACTATATATATGTATAGTTATGAAATTGATTATGATTTCTTTTTCGAAATGCTAACAAAAAAAACTCCTGAAGTGCTGTGAGTAAAAAGTGAAAAACTCCTCTAAAAAAACAACACAAAAATTATTTAGTTGATATTGTTTAGGCCTAGCCCACCTCCAACACCAGCTCCACCTGTCCCCGCCCCGCTACGCCCCACCCCTACCCCATACGTTTTCCAAACCAATCACGTAGTTCTTCCTAATTTTTTTGAAAATTTGTTACCTACACCGGAGTTTTAGTACTACCTAACATATATATCTTTATCTTTAGTATATCTCTAACTTTATGTTTATGTTATAATAATTTGTAGATAATGGAAAACCAACGAGACTACGAGACTCTTTTCAATTGTTTGTTTTAATTAATCAATGATATATGAGTTCTACATATATCGATATATACAACAATTAGCGAACGCAGATTGAGAAAATCAAATAAAACTTAACAAAAAAAAATGAATTAAACTAAAAAGAGAAAATGTAGTTATAGTTAAACATGATGTTGTCATATAGACATTAAGATCGGTAGGCTAGCTAAAAACAACAACAAACACACATAAAGTTTATAGAAATTATGGAAAATTATTGTACAAACTGGCTACAAGTATAGCAAAAGTATATAATGAATATATTTATACGGTATATATCTACAATATATATGTATATTTGCGTGTAAATGTATGTTAACACACACACACACAAACAACAAAATGAAGTGATTTATTACATTATATCAAAACAAACTGAACATGATGAAAACTTTACAAACAAAAAACCCACAAAAACAAAACAAACAAACAAAAAATGACACAAAAAATAAAAAAAATCAATGTGAAAACTTTAAATCGATTCATTTTATTGCTCAAAAACGTTTCTGGAAGTACATATATTCCTGAAACGAGTGGAAAGAAGAGAGGGAATTTAATAATATATATCGTATAGCCCTGATAACTGAGTTATCTGCGCACTTACTAATAGGAAAGCCGAACCCAGTATCAGGGCACGTTCCTTGGCCGTCAGCTTGACGTCGCTAAAATAGATATTTGTGGTATACTGCGATTTGCTGGCCAACCATTTGTGGTCGATGGAAGCACGCAGATCTCCGCCAGAGTGGATCTGCAAGGGAAGGAGCGACATATACATAAAGCTGCTTTCAGTTTCCATCATCAGCTACGCACCTTAAAGTAGCATTCCTTGGGCAGGCAGAAACAACAGAAGCCCGAACTTCGGGGTCCCTCTACACAGAACACAGGCTGATTTGTATTGCCATCCTCGATGAAGAATTCCGGCTGCGTAAAGGTGGGCGATTGCACCACACGACCTAGCACATTGCCGGGCGGTATCCAAATTTCTAGAGTCTTCGGCTGACAACAGAGCACACCCATTGCCAGCTTCTGGCGAAACACCAGCGCTTCCTGATGCGTCTTGTCCAGTAAATGCATCTGAAAGGGCCGCGCCGCACCCCAGATCATGCGATGCTTCTCCGTCGAGCTTTCCGAGGCGGCGAAAATGGCATCGCCCAACGGCGAACGTATTACATAGCGATTCTCGGACGAGACAGCAGTGAGGGCTAGACAAGGATTATGATAATGAATAATCGTTATATACATCGAAAGACGTGCGACTTACAATCGTTGAGCTCAAAGGTTTGTTCGATATGCACGGAGGGCAAGTCCGCAAGGCAATCGTATCCGGCCAGGGGAATGAAGGTGCGACTGCCCGCGACCGTGGTGATGGGCAAGGGAATGCGAGGTGCCTCTGTGTAGGGAACAGGAGAAACACATTCATAGTAAGCGGAGAACTAGCGCACATCCTACTTACCCGAAACAGGACGCGGCTGTGAAGTTATGTTGATTTGCGAGTCGAAAACTGCAAGGAAAATAAAAAATAATGTGGAATTACTTATACGTATAGACACATATCGATCAGTTGGTCAAAACGGGCTACACACAAAGGCACTCGAGTGCTTTGGCGTCCATAAAAAACCCAAACAGAAATGAACGGCTGATAAGATATAGATAGGCGCAATTTGTAGTTGACTTGTTGTTGTTGTTTTTACTGTGGCAGACTACTGATTAATCCAACTGCAGCATTTACAAGTATCACCTATACCATTGGCGACACTTATCGTTATTTAGTCTGATTCACGCGAAAACAATTTGAATTTCATTTTATTAGCCCGATTATTTTTGTACCTCGTGGTTCTGTCGAGCTGCCTGTTTGGGCAACACGTATTTCGCTGTCATATTGCAACGTACGCACTGCATCATTTTGCAGCATTTTTTCAATTATTCAAAATTAATTACTGTTAAAACGCAATTTTTGAAACGCTCGCAAACACAAAACAGATCAACGGCCAAAATGAAACAGTGTGACCAGTTTTGGTTTGCAGCTTATGAAGCACAATGAACAAAAATACCAACACTGTGCGCTGTATTTTTCTGCGTGATGCTCGATTTTGCGCTCACGTCACGGTGGACGTTACTCATTTTTGCGTTAACGTTATAGTCGATCTGGCAACACTGTTTAGGGTGCATTTGTAAAGTGGCCACAACGCACAGCTGAAAGTGAAAAGATATTTAAAAACAAGCTTAAAAGGCAAATCGACTGCGTTAAAGCCAGACGGTGCCGTAAAACTTTATTTAAATTAGTAATTGTTTGTCGCTGGTAAGTTAATTGTGGTTTTGTTAAACAAATGTAATTAAACCGATGTGACTAAAACAGCAGTTGTAATATGAGACAGTTAGCAAAACAAAAACAACAAGCACGTCACACGGCTCTCAGAGAGTGAGAGTTCGTGAGCGGGAGAGAGTCTGCAAATAAAACAAAATAAGCTTTGTTTTCCTTAATGCACAATGACAAGTGCCGAAAGCTGTTTGAACGAATACGAACAAGAAAGTATTAGTGTTTTGGTGGCCAATAAGCTTTTCAGTTAATAACAATAAGCAGTGTTTGCGTTTTGATTATATTGCCATGGACATGTTAACGTTATTGAAGAAGAGTGCAACAAACAATGCGCAGACGCTGGAGCGGCATAAACAAATACCTTCACCTTTAGACTTCGCTTACGCTCTCGAGAGCATGGAGCACGGAGCGCGGAACGCATTGAGCGCCGCTAAATAACGTCAGTTTACTTCTGGCTATCGCAACAGCCTGGCTGCCAACGCGTGCGGTCCAACGTGTATTCCCTGCCAGAGCCGATAAGACGGCAAAATCAATAAACGTGTTATACGAAAAATAAACTTCCAATTAAGAGACGTTACAGTAGATTAGATCGAGTTGATACGGAATTTCATGCTAGCATAAAATTCAATTTTAAAGAGTATCGAGAAACAAACAAAATACGGCAGAGAATTGGTTTATATTTTTTAACTTGCACTATTTACGCACCCCCAAAACTATACAATATTTTGGGGGGTTGTTGCGCTCATACGAAGAGAAAGGCGTAGAAGGGGAGACAAGAAAACAGTGGAGCAGCGGAAAAGGGAAAAAAAGAAAATCCATGAATATAAAAGTCAAGTGCGCTCATCGCGACCGTTACGAAAAACAGTAAAATTTCATTTCGACGCAAGTAGTAGATACGTGACGGAGCGTGGGTCATGTCTCTGGAGGATCCATTTTTTGTAGTCAAGGAGTATGCATTTTTATTCCTCACATTCTGATGCAACTGTAATCCATACCCCATCCCGTGCCACCCCAATTCTATCGTTGCAGTGAGGTCTTCAAAGCGCTGAACAAAACACGAGGACTCTATCTGCGTTGGCGTGAGCTTGGCGAAGACGGAGGCGCTGAGGTTGAGTGGACCACGACTGAGCTGCGTAACTCGCTGCGTAGTATCGAATGGGACCTGGAGGATTTGGAGGACACTATCAATATCCTTTTTCAAAACGCACACACACACACACAAACCCTAATCCAATTTCCAGCAAATGTTTCTTGAACGGTTTCTCCTTAACTTACATTGCGTTTTTTTTGTAGCGCACGCATTGTAGAAAAGAATCCAACAAAATTTCGCATAGATAATCGTGAACTCTCGAGCCGGCGTCATTTCATCGACAACACACGCGATGAGGTCAAACAGATGAAGGATAAGATGAGCCTGAATCGGAACAGGGACAGAGATATCACAGCACATCAGCCCTTGCTCGAGAACGAACGAAATCACAGTCATACCCAGAACAACGAATATCATTCGCACAACGATCGTACCTATCTGGTAGATTGCCCCAATACACAGTCTGTTTCTGTTGCCAATACCATTGCTGGCACCATGTCTGCGGCAGCAGCTGCGGCGGCGGCAACGCGACACAGCGGAACCAAATACTCGAAGCTTGAGAACGCGCTGGATATCGATAGTCCCAGTCACTATGGCGGAGGCAACAGCTTGGATAGTCCCGGGCATCGATATGTGGGTGAAACGGTGTCCATACAGCAGCGCATGATACAAGGACAGGATGAGCAGTTGGACATGATTAGTGATTCCATTGGCACTCTTAAGACTGTTTCGCGTCAGATTGGCGTCGAGTTGGATGAGCAGGCGGTCATGCTGGATGATTTTGGGAATGAGTTTGATACAACCGAGTCCAAACTGGATACAACAATGAAGAAAGTTGCCAAAGTTTTACACATGAATAACGGTAAGTGGTCGATTAAAGGGAATTAACTGAACTATTTGTTTACAATATCTCTGTACGTACCAATATTTCTTTCAGATAAGCGTCAATGGGCCGCCATTCTCATACTTTCAGTGCTGTTATTGTTTGTGATAATTTTATTTATTATTTTGTAATTTATTTCCATTCGCTTTTTGCCGTATAATATTGTAATTGTAGTGTAAATTCAATAGATTATTTTTAAATAAGTACAGTATACTATAATTGAGAAAGTTTTAAAGCAACAAAAATTCAATATTTTATATATTTATTTTAATTAACTGACTACCAAAATTTTAGCTGTATATACATGAACACACACGTTTAAATATTTAACAATTTACCTATAAACAAATTTGAGTAAACGTATTTCCAAAGACAGAAGAATCACGAGGAGGTTCCCGTTGTAGGCTAACGAAACAATTGCTAAACGAAATGGTACAATTTATATGTATGAGTGGAGAAGAATATATCTGTATATCAAGAGAGTTATTTAAAACAAAAACAACCTGTATGCAGTTGAGTAAATATATAAATCATTAAAAAACATCGATTTGTTTTTCAACTAATTCACACTGGCGCGGTAGCTATCGATAGTTGCGACTACAGAATCGATAGCACAACTGCATTGCTCATTTTGGCTATGTTATTTCACTGTTGATTTAGTTTACACGAAGACTGTTAATTAACAGTCTTCGGTTTACAGCGTCCGCCATGTCCTATTTGAAATTATGTGCAAGGTTTGCTGATATGAAAGTTTATTTTGACATGTTTTGTGAATTGAATTAGGTAAAAAATAAGTCAGAGCATTGCTTAGGATATTCTGATGACCATGCGCAGGGCATCTCGATTAATTTTGGCCTGTTTGACAATGTGCCCCTCTACGAAGATGTCCGATTCGTATTGCAAGTAATTGACGCACTTATCCACATATAAAAGAGACTCCTCGAGCATTTCCTTCGGAGACAGTGTAGTCTGCAGTGCAATGCGTCGCGTGTTCTCTGCAATGGCCGAGTGCAGCTCGAAGCAGAGAGTGCCGAGCATACGAACTTCACCTGATAACGAAAGAAATATTTGAGTATTCCCTGCGTATGTGCGATATTTGACGCCTTTCAACTTACAGGGTGCTATGGTCTCATAGAGCTGTATCAAGTCTCTGGCGTACTTAAGTTTCAGCTGCAGCAGTTCATCCGAAAGCACTAACAATTCCTGTTGATCCTTAGTGATTAGCTGAACGAGCAGAATTTTCACCTCGCTCATGTGATAATGCTGTGGGGGCAACCATTTCTCGTAGTGCTTAAGGTATCTAAAATACACAGAAAGTTTTGATTACTGAATTCAGTTTTCTACAGTTGGAACACCTACTTGAAACCATTTTCCGCTGTTTTCTCCATGCTGTGAATATCTTGCCCGGCGCGTTCCAAGATGCCATCAATGTATTTTCGTTGCACTTGCTTCTCGCACTCGCGACAACTGTCAATCAAAAACAAATAAGTATATGTGTTATTTAAATGTTACGTTGCACTCACCGCCAGCTGCCATTCCAGTCGTCCGACTTGCTGGGCAGCATTAGCCCCGTGCAATTGCGATCCTCGCACTTGATGGCACTGTAATCGGTGCCCAGCTCGGTGATGTCCTGACAGCGTTCGCAGCTGCATTTGAAGAGTTTCGTCTGCATCAGATGACGCTGCCGATCGGCTGAGCCCCAGACGGCATCCGAATAGCAGATGCTTAAATGCGAATTCTTCTTAATCTCCTTGGGCGCCCAGAGCACACAGTGTCCATGCTTGTTGAAGCTCTTGGCCAGATTGGGCAGACAAGAGTTCTCCGTAAACGAGGCCATATAGAAGACAGCAACATGCGGTGGATCTGAAGTGGGTACCTCGTGTCCGTTAATCTGCAGTGCGCCAACGGTGCGCATGATCTCCTCCTCACTGAATTTGTGCGTGCGAAAGAATCTGGATGAACAGAGAAATACCATATTATTTTAAGCCATTGTCGAGGAAAAGTCGCAATTCTTACTTGGGTATAAACTGCCCGATGCTGGCAAGATCGGCTTTCCATTGATTGGAACCTCGTCGCGTTTGCTCCATCGATTCCAGCTGCTTGAACTTCTCCGCGTTGGCGGGACTTATCTGATCGATGAGCAGACAACGCACTGTGCTGACGCAGGTGTAGAGCGGATGCGGTCCATTGAACTCCTGTACATTCACTTTCTGGCCGCGATCCTGTGTCAGCTGGCATTCGGCCTTGTGCTCATCCAGTGACTTGCATTCGGGTCCGCACAGTGGCCAACCGCATTTCTCACAGTTGATGTGATCGTTAGCTTCGATGCTGTTCAGGCAACCCATGCAAACCGGCGCCGAGATCTGCGCAGGGCCACGCACCAGCGGTGCCTCCTTCAGCACAATCTCATATGGTTTAATATTACGTGTGGCAACCAAGTGGCGACCCAGCACTTCATTGTGCGCAATCTACAGAGGAACCGTATTTTTTTTGAGGTTAGTTTGGTCTTTAGCAACCGGCGGCCAATTAAGTAACAGAAAAAGCTACCTTAAATGGTTGACAGTGGGCCTTGTGCGCCTTCCAGTCCTGCTTCTGATGCTCAACCGAGCAGTACGAGACCTGGTTGCAATTGGAGCAATTGTTTTTCGTTGGCGCAGCACACACATTACACGGACTCATCTTGAATTCTGAATGGTTTTCAGTTCAGTTCAGTGGGGCAACCCTTCGACGGGGTGTAAAGGGTGTAAAAACGGGCACTTCAATTAACGATTTTCTATTAGAAATTGGAATCTACACCCGCTGCATGTGCACATACACACAACACGCGCGTTTCCACTTCAGCGAATCGACTAGATGTGGGGCAAGAGATGAGCACACTGAGAACATCACACAGAGTACAGAGCATATTTAGGTAGCAGCGCTATAAATAGACCAAGTCAGCCGGTTGGGTGGACCAATGCTGTGCATGGGAATACATTTCTCGTTGGGCTATCTGAACAGACAGCTGATGTTGCAGGTATCCACAGATCTTAATTAAATTTCTTAGAAATTAATTCCCTATATCAACATTTTACTTCTGTATAGTCATTGGATCGATTCCGAAATTTTTCCAACTTTATCTCTCTTGTTCTTACTTAAATTTTTATTTTGTGTTCGCGCCAATTCGCATTGGCTACTAAATTATATACAATTTACTTTGTTTTGTAGTTCTCCTGCTCGTCAACGCACATACAATGAACCATGTTGTATCAATAATTCATTCGCTCATCAATTTACTGCACTGAGTGCTAACTACGTTTGATTAAATTTATAAATACATTTGTTGCTTGCTTTTTTACACATGTAGTTGCACATATTCTTTTATACATATGAGACAGTATTATATGCATATTATATAGCCTCCACCCCATAAATCGTTGAGGTAATTAACTACAATCCTTATTTTTTATGCCTAAACTTTGATTTCGGCCTACATTTCAGCGGCGATTGACTCTCACAAAATGCTTTCCGTTTACGTTTCGAATGGGCTGTCGATCATATATCAGTCTCGTCGTTGGCTCCGTTTGCCTCGCGAAGCGTCACAAATTTCTGCAGCTTAACGTTCTCCTTGTTATTGTTGCGCAGCTTATTGCGATTCCGCTTCTTGTCGCGTGGCCCGTTGACCTGGAAATTGTCGCTTTGGAATGGTATGGTGTATTCATTATTTTGAAATGCAATTCCTCCTCCAGCAGAAGAAGATCCTGTAGATCTGTGTTCCTTATCGCGCTGATCGTTGGCATAGTCGGCATCAGCTTCGGTCTCCGTGCCAGCATTCGATTGCGGACTGGCGTTATATTGACCTGCACGAAAAAAATAGACGTGTTCATTAATTTTACTAGTTGGCTACAGCACAATCCGTACTCACCTTTGGCACCGAACATCTCGGCGTGCTGCTTGATCGCATTGCGATTTCTGCCCCGCTTACGCATATTCATACGCAGTGCCGCCACCTTGATGGCTTTGCGATTTGTTTTGCCACGCCTGCCGGCGGAAATGTTGGATATGACATCTAGGTGCTCAGGTTCAGGTTTTGGCTGAACTGGCAATGCTTCTGGTAGAACTTGTCGCTGCTGCTGTTCGGGAGCAGGCGAAATCGATGGTGACGGGGTCTCATTGTGTTGCCTACCTAAATTGCTTTCGGTATCCGATTGGTTAGATTGATAGACGGCAGCTGACATATCCACCAGATATTCATCCTCATCCTCCTCATCATCTTGATCGATAATTTCAATCTCATCAGCCTCGTCGTCGGATAATGCACTTCTCAACATGATTTCGGGACCGCCGCCGTAGATGCCGTGCAGGAATCGCCAGAGCACCGCATTGAGTTGCGCATAGTCGGAGCCCACCCGTACACAACTAATCGTTGATCCATTCTGTAAACTGTTGTCGGCAATGCCTTCATTGTTTATCGGTCCCGGCTCCTTGTGTGTTATGCCGCGCGAGAATTGTTGCCACGCACGCAGCCAGGGCATGGCGATTGCGTATATGGCCGTCGAGTCGAGTTCACTGTGCAGTCCATTGTATTTGGTAAATACGGCCAGTTCGTATAGCTGGCGGCGGGAGACGGCATCGGCAGCCCGCTTACATATCTCACACTCGAACATTATATTCACCGCTGGACCTCCGCCAAATCGATTGTAGAGAAAATCCCACAGTGGCTGCGGAATGGGCACTGCAATTTGACTAATTAACGCAGCCTTGGAATGTTGAATGCCACCGTGTGGGCACAGCATATCCTGATTATTTATCGGTCCCGGCTCCGAAAAGGTTGCCAGTCGTGAGAGCCATTCGCGTGTCACATAGAATTGTATGTCGCCCTCGTACAACGGATTAGAGGTAGACAAATTAATGGCCTCCTCTCGCAGCATTTTCATTTGGGGATTGTGTTTTTGGTAAAATAGCACATAGGCCTGGCAGTTCTGGACCACATCGGGCGTGACTTCTGTGACAAATTGATCATCGAACTCGTACCAACGTCCATTCAGTGTGTTGCGTGCATAGCACGTGTAGTGGCCGCCACCAACGGTGCCATGATGGCAGATGACCGAACACAAATTGTAGGTAGGCACTAGTGATTTGCAGTCCTTGTGTAGATACGGTCGCATATCGAATCCCTCCAGCGGAAAGTAAACATGCGACGAGATCTTCGAGCTGTACGACAAATCGTGACGGAACCGTTTTAGGTGAATGCAAAGCACTTCCGGCAAGTTGAGTACACGTGAATACTTTATGCCCGTGCGCAGCTTGTTGCAACGCTCGCAGCTGCAATAAAAAATATATATTAGCAAGGATTTTGCAACTCAATTACAGGTATAAAGTTTATTCACCTGTACATATTGTCGCCCTTGAGCTCGTCGGCACTGAAGAAGCTGGCCATGCAGTCGTATAGCGTCACAGATGGCCCGAAGATCCACGAGCGCACCATGTTCCACATCCAGGCTAACCAACCTTCATTACTACGCGCCGATGCTAGGTCGGCTGCATTAAGACTCTGCACACTGAGGCTGTGCGTTTGGTGCAGCACATTAAGAAAATCTCTGTTAGGTATGGGCAGCGATAGATCTTGGAATGTTTCCTCGCGCGTCGAGACACGATCACAAGTCAAACACTGCACCGAGGATAGAAGCTTGCCATCGAAGACGTCGCTGATGATCGAATGTGCCGCTTCCATTTGTTTCGACTCTTGCGTCGTCTTCGGACTTTGTTGTTGTTTTTGTTGATGCGGAGCGGATACATCCGAAGGTGGATTGCTGCTGCTGTTACGATGCGGCGATACGAAGTATTCCGAACGCATGAGTACTTCCGAAGAGTTCTCCGATATGCTGCTCTCGCATGTATCGTACTCGCTCTCTGACGCTGTCGGTGTGTTACATGCCTTCGGCATCGGCTCTTCGTCGTTGTTCTCATCGTCAGTCTCAGCCGGCTGTTGTTGAGTTTGCGGCGCCAGTTGCTGCTGTGGAATTGGCGCGTTTATTGGCTCGGTAAGCTCCTCATGCAGCTGATCCATGAAGCAACGCAAGAATTCCTGCGTGTCATGCTGCTGATAACCGCGAAACATTGGATGCACCGAGCGAATGCCATACAAAATACCACGTGGTGCCAGAAAATCTAGAATATTAGAATACCATTTAAGATATAGTCGAAAACAACTCCGAACAAGTTACCCTTTGGGTCTTCTATCTGCAACCAGATTTCCTGCATAAGGCGCTGATAGCTTTTTGCCAATCCTGCCGGTTTGGAGCGTGGCGTGCTAGCAATATGTTCTACAATTTCACTACAATTAATAAAGTAATGCGTCACGGGCGACAGATTACTAAGCGCTTGCAAGGCCGAGTTCATGTAACACGTATTCGCTAGGTTTTGCAGACCCACGAGGCCCGTACCAGAGCCCGTAGCATCATCCTCGATTTTGTCGTCGCGCTTGGATAGCGAGTTAAGTGAATAACTGAATAGCATTTCGTTTTCCTGGTACCTCATGTCGCGCGCGGAATTGCAGTTGCTCGCCTGTTAATGAAAAGTGCATGGTAATGATATGGAAAGTCATGTAATCGGGAACAATTTTGGATGGGACTCACCTTTTGACCCAGGTCCAATTCACTGCAGTGTTTACTTTCAATATGTGAACATTTTTGTGGATTGCTGAAACTCAAACTCATTATATGATTCGACTTTGAGCGGTTTATTTTAGATCTTTAATTGAGAATTTAGATTACAGTGATATTTTTTCTGGTGCTTTGAACACAGCACGAACTTTTATGACTTCTGCATTGAACAGGTATGATACTGGAAGAACAAAGCTTCCAGGGCATAGAACTTGATCGGTGGTTATATCCACTAATTTTATATGGACAAAACAAAACAACCTAGGCCTCTAAAAATCAAATAATCTGTTTTTATGCTTTCCGACAGTTTTCTGGACTATAGAGATGGCCGATATTTACCAAAGTGTTATTGGTCACGAGTAAACATTCGGTTTATCCATATAATATGAATTTATTGACCTAATGGAAACGATAAAATCATTGTTTACATTTCGTTTACATTAAAATCGGATTGATAACTACACTAAAATTGATTTTATTAATAATTAATTATTTCCCGAACAAACTATTATCGAAAAGTGTTCTTATCGGTCAAATATCATCTCTAACGTGACTTCCGTGTAGTTAGTTATGCACGTAATTTTGAGATGCGACTTGATGATCGATACAATTTTGAAAATAAAATTATTCGTAAAACATATTCAGTATATAATGATTTTTAAAAAAATATATTGATTAAAGAGTTTCTTGTTAATTATGTGTTAAATTGTCTTACATTTTTTCGCATCTACCTTTATAATTGCGTCAGCTGACTGCCAACATAAAATAAAGTGATATATTCATCGCGCTGTTAAATTTAATTCACTGATAAGTTTGGTTTAAAACGTGAAGGGGAAATAATAACATAACATAGGCGGCAAGCTAACAGAATTGTTGTACATGCACACTAACAGTGCACAGACTACTGTTGTCAAAAATACTTGTACTACAAAAGTATCGCTCATCGCTATTCGATACAACTCTAGTATACACAAAAGGTTTAAAATAAGTACTTTTCTTGTGTGATAAATAGTAAATTGTGTGAAAAGACACATTGAATTGGCAACTCAAACGCATAGTTTACTACTAAAAGCAGTAAAATGGATAACATATTATAGCTTTGCGCACGTCGGCTGCTGAAAAACGGTAACAACAGCCCTGCCCTATTACTTGCCCCTTGTGTAACAGCCCTGTTTTTAAAGTGTGCTCTAATGCTCCTGCTTGGCACACAGGACACAAAAGTGAAAACTTATGTTTGACTGATTGGACTGTATTTTCATAAGTAGATTGAATAATTATTGGAACTGACCAATCCCAGAAAACATTTCCAATACTCTTCATAAGTGCCGCCTTAAGTGTAATAAGTATTATTATCAATTATAATGCTGCCCCCTAGCGGTTTTTAGGTTGCTGTACCTGAGTGAACGACTGACGCACACATTGAAAAATGTATTTCTAGTGGTTTCAGCTCAACTCGGGAAATTGCACATATACACGCTCGCTTCGGTCAGTAGGTGGCAGAGATAAGCAGGATCATGACCTTGGAAACGCAACCAGTTGGCGGAGGCTTGTGCGATGGAAAGATTGCTGGTCTATACGATCTGGAGGAGACGCTGGGATCGGGTCACTTTGCGGTCGTTAAGTTGGCTCGGCATGTTTTCACCGGTGCCAAGGTGGCAGTGAAAGTCGTTGATAAGACAAAACTTGACGAGGTGTCCAAAGCGCACCTTTTCCAAGAAGTTCGGTGAGTATTTAAGCAATTAAATATATAAAGGTAAATTTATAACTGAACTTTTGCTTATGTAGTTGCATGAAACTGGTGCAACATCCGAACGTGGTGCGGCTGTATGAAGTCATTGACACACAGACAAAATTATATCTGGTGCTGGAACTGGGCGATGGAGGTGATCTTTACGATTATATAATGAAGCACGATACCGGACTCAGTGAGGAACTGGCGCGTAAGTATTTCCGGCAAATACTCCGTGCCATCACGTACTGTCATCAGCTGCACGTAGTGCACAGGTAAGCATTGATAATAAACATGTCGAATACAGCCGGCAATTTTACGTAATTCCCACAACTCTCGTGACACACGCACAGGGACTTGAAACCGGAGAATGTAGTGTTTTTCGAAAAATTGGGCCTCGTCAAGCTAACTGACTTTGGGTTTAGTAACAAATTCTCACCCGGCCAAAAACTGGAAACATTTTGCGGAAGCCTCGCATATTCAGCACCAGAAATTCTATTGGGTGATTCGTATGATGCGCCCGCCGTAGGTGAGTGTGCGCCTTTGCTTGTCTGTGTTTGTGTGTTTTGTTTGAATCACATGATAAGCTATATTTAATTATTGACATTATCTATTAGATATTTGGTCGCTTGGCGTAATACTGTATATGCTCGTTTGCGGCCAGGCGCCTTTCGAGAAGGCCAACGATTCCGAAACGCTTACCATGATTATGGACTGCAAGTACACGGTGCCCTCGCACGTGACACCGGAATGTCGGAGTTTAATTGCCACAATGCTAGTGCGTGATCCCAAGAAACGTGCAACTGTAGAGGAGATCGCAGCGTCCAGCTGGCTAAAGCAAATTGACGAGCCCGATATGGTAGAGCACTCACTGCCTCTAATTAGTCGGGAGCAGCTCAGTGAGGAGGATCATGCCTTTATTATTCAGAAAATGATAAACGGAAACATTGCGTCCAAGGAAGAGATACTACAGTGTGTTATTCCATATAATAGATATGTAGAAAGATACTAATGAATGTGTTTTTTCCAGAGCTCTGGATAAAAATAAGTACAATCATATAACGGCCACGTATTTTTTGCTGGCAGAAATGCGATTGCGCAGACGGCGGGATGAAGCGCAAAAATTAAAGCTTACTGAGGCTGGCTTGAAGTGAGAATTTTCCTTATCGTTGCAACTAACTTATATAAAAGTTATATGTTTATTTCCCTAGACTGGAAGATGTTAATCGCAAACCTGCAGCTGAGAAACCGAGCCCAACAGAGAACCCCAAAGTAGTTGTGCCCATCAGCATCAATGTGACTCCAGCAGCACAATATAGCAATGATAATGCTAAACCGGTAAGTCAGAGTGCTTAGGCAATTCCCCACATATTATTAATCCATTAAAAATTTTCTTTAGGACAAGCGTACACGTAAATGCAGTATTGTGCGTGAAGAGGACGAGGAGGAATCGGCTAATGAAAGTGTATGTGGCATAGGCAACGAGTTAAAAGTGGCGTCCACACGACGTGAGTCTATTTCCGATGGGCGATTGAATCGATCAGTGCAAGAGCGAAGTTGTTCATCAGCCCCAGCGCCAGCTGCCGAAGTGCCAAGTAATACACGTGGAAAGATCGTCGTCTCAGCGGACACGACGCTAGCTCAGAAGCTTAAGCAAATGGAGAAAGGCGGAAAGGTTGACGATGACACGCTTAGTGGTCTAAGAGAACTGGAGATTGGCAAATTAAAGCCTTTGCCAAGTAGCAGCAAGAATCCAGTGCTGACACACCGCCGTACCAAGTTAAACAAGATACGGACGCCATCTTGCAGTAGCTCTGAGGCATCTGACGATGATACAAAGACAAGGAACAAAAAGAAGATTAATAAATTCGTTGGCGATACACCGATTCGATTTCGTATGCATCGGCGGGACTCGCATGACGATTCGAGTGATTCGCAAGATCAGTTGTATCCGCCTCCTGGCTCGAATAGCAGTGGAGCCAATTTCATGTCGAATAGTAATTCTGGTGTAAGTGGAAAAAAAGAAGAACAGGGGCAATGCAAAGAGGTATAGTAAAAAATGTAGTTTCTGGTAACTCTTGCTTACATCAAATTCTTCTTGCAGCCAAATAAATCTGAAGAAACACGCAAATCTCACACTGGAAAAAGCAGGAAACAGCAAAAGGATCATGTTGACAAGCATTCCCATGCGGAAAAACAACACACGGAAAGTACAACAACACGTAGGAGACGCGTTCGCGAATCACAATCGCTGGATCGCATTACAGAGGCTCAGGAGTACGAGCTGCGTCAACGCAGTTGTATACAAGAAGCATCCGGTGGTGCATTGACTGCATCAGTACAACAACATATCGAGCAAAGAAATTCATTATGCAATTTAAACACATTCTCTGTTGCCGAAACTAAAGAGGAGTATGACGAGGAGTCGGAATTCGTGCAGGACACCGTTACAACGGACCAAATTATTAAACTGTATGCAGCCAAAGCAACGCTTCAGCAAAAGCAATATTTTAATGACACCAATTACAGTAAGAACAACAACAACAACACCAACTCCAACAGTAGAAACAACAACAGTAATAACAAAAAGAAATCCAACGAAACACCAAAAGATATTTATAATCTAAACTCAATTGATGATATCGATTTGATTTTAGAAGATAAAAGCCTTACCAAAGCAATACATGTTACCGGCTCTAAATGCTTTGTTACTATGAAGAAAATTCGAAGGCTCGGAAAGTATTTTCCAGTAGTGAACTTTTCTTAATAGTTACCGTTTAAAATAGCTGCAAAGTGCATTCTAAATCTTAAAGCGTAGAAAATATGTAGTAAATATGCATGTATAACAAAATTAAGCAAAAAGTTATAAAACAAAAACAAAAAAACACATATGCGACAATTTAATATTAGCTGTAGCGTAATTTAATTTATTATGCAATCTTTAATTAGCAATAAATACAAAGGCACATTTTTTGACATTAATGCTAAAGTAAACTCATTTACTGATATGAGAAACGTTGCCTAATCTCGAAACACCATTCGCACAATAGATTTCGTGCATTCCCCAATAAATGTTTGTATTCTATGGCGATATGTGTAAGTACCATGTACAATCCAAGTCAAATAAAATCAATAAATTATAAACCCAGAGAAATTGCATGTGTTCGCCTTTTTATATACTAATTTAAAGTTGCCGCTATACTTTGACTTAGTATCGATTTAAGTATACGGAGAGCAATCGATTTTGAGAGAGAGAAATCGATATAGAAAAACTAGAGATGCGATAAGTAAACGGCCGATGACAACTGTAACTGGTTTCTGTTCGATTGTTGTGTGAGGTAACAGGTACGTGATACTCACTCATCTCTATTATGAAATTTCTTATGGGGAAAAAATTAAAAATAATATAAAAACATAAATAGGCATAGCAAACTGTGTGGAAACCGTAGCCTCAACTAGCAATAATGTTGCGCATCTATCAGAACACAAACCGGTAAGTAGTGTACGCGACAAATCTCTAGCCGGTTGAAATTTTCATACACCGATTTCGTCATCGCCCGAGTCTCATGCCGTTTTTGCACATACAGGCGAACTGCAAGAAAAGCTGTTGTTTACTCCACAAAGGTCATCTGCTGCAATCATTCCACACTATGCAACATCACAAGCCAGGCACGCCGCACCGGAGGAGCAGGTGGACAGTGGGAGCAGTACAACAGTCGGAACAATCGCAGCCACGAAGAGTTTCTGCTTGGAGGAAATCAAGCGAGGGGCTGGACAATTCCGCCGCATTCGCGTGGTTATGGCATGTTAGTAGTTCGTGTTCTTAAAGGAGCACTAAAGCTGCGCTACCTTGTGCTGGGCGGTGCCATTGGCGGCGGTGTGTCCTTGAGCAAAGTGAGTAGATGAAGACCCACACATTGTTATGTTATATAATGCGAAAATTGCATTTGTGCACGTGCAGAAATATGAAGATTGGAAAGATGGGCTTCCCGATCTGAAATGGCTCGAAGATGCGATGCCTCAGGGTGAGAGATGGAGTCAGTTCTCACGGAATCTCATTGAAGTTGGCAGCGTTGTCAAGAACGCCATTGATATTGGTGAGTCTCAAATGCACCAGGATAACTGTCCGCAGACACAACCTCTGTCTCTTTTTCTCTCACTTTAAATTGCCATAACAATTAGTCTCTAAATTGGGTACGGATTAAGCGAGTCTCTAACAGATGCACTTTAATTCGCATATATTGTTTTTATTATCATTTCTTTTACTCGCCTGCTTGTGAGCCAATTGATTTTGAATTTTGTATACTTTGTATACCTCTGTTATGCTTAGTTTGGCCTGACGCAATGATATTGATGTTATTGGGGTTTGCTTGTAGATCCGAAGCTTAAGCAACTGGGCGAAGATAAATTGTCGGAATGGCGCTCTTGGTTCGATAATCGTCTGGACGATGCAATTGAAGCGGCCGATTATCAAGGAACTCAAATTGTTGAAAGTAGGTTACACGTTCCCATTCAAATTGATGAACATATGCATTTAAAGTGAGAGAATTTATGTTCGCTTTTCGCCTGCTTCTGGCACTTGACAATTAATGTTTAAATTCTTCTTTACAGCAAAGGAGGATATTAAGGCCAAGACAACTGTGACGGCACTGGGTATCACGGTAGACGAAAGTCGGAAGAAGTACGGTATGTCGACAATATGAGTTTTGGTTTGATTTGAAATCACTTATGTTGTTTGTTTACTTTTGCAGACAAGCTGCAGAGTCAAGTCGAAACGCTACAGACGGAAATAATGAACGTGCAGATTAAATATCAAAAGGAGCTTGAGAAAATGGAAAAAGAGAATCGGGAATTGCGTCAGCAATATCTCATTCTCAAGACAAATAAGAAGACCTCAGCAAAAAGAATCAAGAAATCGTTGATTGACATGTATTCTGAAGTGCTGGATGAACTTTCGGGCTATGATACGGGCTACACTATGGCTGATCATTTGCCACGTGTTGTTGTTGTTGGCGATCAGAGTAGTGGCAAGACATCTGTGCTGGAATCCATTGCAAAGGCACGCATCTTTCCACGTGGCAGTGGCGAAATGATGACCCGTGCACCGGTAAAAGTCACGCTAGCCGAAGGACCCTATCATGTTGCCCAGTTTCGTGATACGGATCGTGAATATGATCTCACCAAGGAGTCTGATTTGGCCGATCTGAGGCGTGAGGTTGAATTCCGCATGCGTGCTTCCGTGCGTGGTGGCAAAACCGTCAGTAATGAAGTCATTGCTATGACTGTTAAGGGTCCGGGACTACAGCGCATGGTTCTTGTGGATTTGCCCGGCATAATTTCGGTAATGAGCAGTATTACTTAGTCCAGATTATTTAATAATAACTATGCCGTTTGCTTCCAGACAATGACCGTTGATATGGCAGCGGATACCAAGGACTCAATTCACCAGATGACCAAGCATTATATGAGCAATCCAAATGCTATTATCTTGTGCATACAAGATGGTTCTGTAGACGCGGAACGTAGCAATGTCACCGATCTAGTCATGCAATGTGATCCTTTGGGTCGTCGTACCATTTTTGTACTTACCAAGGTTGATTTAGCCGAGGAGTTAGCGGATCCCGATAGAATAAGGAAAATATTATCGGGCAAACTGTTTCCCATGAAAGCGCTGGGATATTATGCCGTTGTGACAGGTCGTGGTCGCAAGGATGACAGCATAGAAGCTATTAGGCAATACGAGGAGGATTTCTTCAAGAATTCCAAACTATTTCAGTAAGTAATTTGGATTTTCCCACTATATCAACAGTTTGATTTAATAATCGTTGCAGTCGACGTGGGGTTATCATGCCACATCAAGTGACTAGCAGGAATCTGAGTTTGGCTGTCTCAGATCGCTTCTGGAAAATGGTACGCGAAACTATTGAGCAACAAGCGGATGCATTTAAGGCAACAAGATTTAATCTGGAAACCGAATGGAAAAACAATTTCCCCAGGTGAGTTAACCCAACTTATTACGAAAGTTGCTCGCTATCATTAACGAATACATATTATAGACTGCGCGAATCTGGACGCGATGAGCTGTTCGATAAGGCTAAGGGCGAAATACTAGACGAAGTGGTGACGCTGTCGCAGATCTCCGCTAAGAAATGGGACGATGCCCTCACTGCAAAGCTATGGGAGAAACTATCGAACTATGTGTTTGAAAATGTTTACCTACCCGCAGCACAGTCAGGTTCTCAAAGTAATATTTTATAGTTATAATATTTGAGTTATAAGCCACGCCCCGCTCCCGCCCAGGGGCAGGAACACAACGCATCATCTTGTAACATATACGTTTTTGTGTTTTGCGTATCGTGTGAGTGTGTATTAGCAGGAATTTCAAGTTGTTGAGCCAGGTTAACTGTTACAATTTTGCATTTAATTTAATTATATTTGGGAACCACATGCGTTATTAAGTCTAAACCAGTTTCGAATCAATACGATGCACGCATACGCATTAAATTGAATCATTCCGTGAAATTGAATATGTGAACTCCCCAATTCTCAACCCAACTCCATTAGCATCGATTTATTTTGTTGTTCCAAAAAAAAAGTACCAAAAAATGTGATTCAGCAAGTTTTATATTTATCACAGCCGCGAATAAGGCTTGCTGTACTTGCCGGAAAGTGTGATCTATAGATTTACGTTGCTTACTCAAAACACGTTTAACTCGAAATTTAATTTAAGTTAATACGCGTTAAGTTGATCAATGAACACTTGCAAAAGCAAAAAACTGACAAATTAAGTCAATTTTAAGAAACAATTCCATTTGTATTCGGCAAACATTTCATGAATGTATTTGTCTTTGTTGATCATCATTTTCGCTTCACATCTCACTCTAATCTCTATTAATCTAATAATAATAATAATTTTAATTTTGTTTCTAGACTCCTTCAACACAATGGTCGACATTAAGTTACGGCAATGGGCGGAGCAAGCATTACCGGCCAAATCAGTTGAAGCGGGCTGGGAGGCACTTCAACAAGAGTTCATATCATTGATGGAGCGTGCCAAGAAAGGCCACGATCACGATGGCTTGTTCGATTCACTGAAGGCTGCGGTGGTGGATGAAGCCATACGCCGACATAGCTGGGAGGACAAAGCCATCGATATGCTGCGTGTAATACAGCTGAATACACTGGAAGATCGTTTTGTGCACGACAAACAAGAATGGGATCAGGCCGTCAAATTCCTAGAGAATTCTGTTACTTCCAAGCTTGTGCAAACCGATGAGACTTTGTCGCAAATGTTTGGACCCGGTCCATGGACACGTTTCGCGCATTGGAAGTCGCTGACGCAAGATCAGCAAAAGCGACGCAGCGTCAAGGGAGAACTGGACAAGATTCTCAAGAACGATGTGGTGTGTAGTAAAATGAATATTAAATATATATTCCTCACTAATGACTCATTTTCTGTAGAAACATTTGCCCACCTTAAGTTATGATGAATTGACGACGGTGCGCAAGAATCTGCAGCGTGATAATGTGGACGTGGACACAGATTACATACGTCAGACATGGTTCCCAGTCTACAGAAAGTATGTGGTGCAGATCGTTACGTTGTTCTTAGTTAATCTCCCTATTGTTTGCCATTTTTAGACACTTCCTGCAGCTGGCGTTGCAGCGTGCAAAGGATTGTCGCAAGGCATACTATCTGTACACGCAACAAGGTGCCGAATGCGAGGTGAGTTTTACGGAGAAGCAACTTCAAACATATTTTAACTAACAAGCTGAATTTGTACCTATAGGTTTCCTGCAGTGACGTGGTGCTCTTCTGGCGCATACAACAGGTGATTAAGGTGACGGGCAATGCGCTACGGCAGCAGGTTATCAATCGAGAGGCGCGGCGTCTTGATAAAGAGATCAAGGCGGTGCTTGATGAGTTCAGTGACGATGAGGAGCGGAAGGCACATCTGCTGACGGGCAAGCGTGTGCAGTTGGCCGAAGAATTGAGTAAGAAACGAGCCGCCTCAACCGATTTAAATTGAATTCTAATTCGAATTGTCTCTTCTCTCGCAGTTAAAGTACGAGCAATTCAGGAGAAGCTGGAGGAGTTCATTAATTCATTGAATCAGGAGAAATAGATTATAGAAGAGTGTGCCATGACCAAAGACACATCAACAACAACAGCGTTATCTATTTAATGTTTTAATTTAAGCTCAAAAACGTTTCTATCGCGCAGTCATGTATAACAACGTTCATAACGATTTTCCTTACTATTTACCATACATACACTTAGTTATTACGCTTACTTTGTGCGGCAAAGAGTAATAAACGAAAAAGATTGTTAGTTTGTATCCCGATTGTATATGGAAACTCAAAAATTCAATTTTTTTTTGTTTTTGTAAATTACTTAAATCTTTATTGTAAATTGTATAACTCGTTTAAATATGCTACGTTGCAATACACTCGTGTTTAGTCAGTTGTGTTGTGATCCTTTTTAATGTATAATAATTATGGTAACTGATCAGCGCGAGATGCGCTTGAGTATGTAGTATGTATGTTTGTAGGGGTTAATCTTGAATTACAACAACAGCAACAATGTGTGTGTATGTGTGTGTGTCGGTCTGTCTTGTCTGTAGGTGTAGGTGTGATCTTAAGTCTAGCGCTTACTTATGTACAAAGTATGTAACAAGTCTGCAGCAGGAGCTGTCAGTTTAGTTAGTCGAACTTATCAATTAAACAAATGCAACGTGCTCCTCTACTTTTTCTCCTCTCTCTCTTTCTCTTCTTAACTTGGCAGTCGAATTGTGGCCCAGCCATGTGCTCAGCTGCTAAAATATGATTACAAATTTCTCTTCCCTCTTCATCATCTTTGTCTCTCTCTCTTAAGCAAACAAATGAAGTATGCTATATAGAGATATGTACTATATCAAAATCGTAGTTAATAAAATTGGTCCATCAATACTCTGGCTTGATCTGTCTGTCCGTCAGTGAGTGTAGGATGAGGCGAGGCACTCGATAAAGCAAAAGGCACAAACATTACACTTAAAGACTAAGACTACTTAATCTAGATCTAGACAAATAGACATATCAAGTACATGCTTCAACGCTGCTCCGCAGCAAGCACACTGAAACTGACTGTCGAGTTGGGGGCGCTCCACTTCGCCTACGCTTGCGATCTCTGTTCTTTAATCTTGAACAACACATCGTTTGTGTTGTGATTGGCAATTGGTTTGTGTTGGAGCACCACCAAATGGGACTGGTTTCGGATGGAGGGTGACGATATCATCGGACAACAATAACGACACAGCGCGCACAGGGCACAGGGATTAGGCCGCTGGCAGGGGCTGGTTCTTGGCGTCGCGTTTCTTTTCCCAGTTCGATATGTAGGTCAGGGGATAGCAGAGGAACGCCGACAGCAGGATCAGTCCACCGGCGAAATAGAAAGCTACATTATAGCTACCCGTGGCTTCATACAGAGCACCTAAACGAAAGGAAAAGATGCATGTGGTTCAGCAAATGATTTACTTTACTTTAGCCCAATCGCACTTACCCGCAATGGGACTGCCAATGGTGGCGGCCACACCCTGGAAGAGCATCAGGAAACCGAAAGCATTCGTCAGCTTCTCCAGTCCAATCAGTTCGACGGCGATGAGGGAACGCAGCGCCGAGAAGCTCGCAATGCATATGCCGAAGAGCACAGCGAATGCCCATTGAGTGGTGGCATCGATAACGACGCCGCTGAAGATGGTCGCGAGACCGCCGACCGTTAGGGCAACATTGTTCAGCCACAGCGGCTTGAGGGCGGGGAACGAGGACAACGAACCGCAAACGATCCTAGCAATGGTATTGACAACACCAATGCCCGAGAGTACAGCAACAATAGATTCTTCTTCCATGCCTGCCTTGACTGCGCGATCCTGGAGAAAAACAAAGGGCACAAAGAAACCCATCATGGTTAGGAAACCGCTGACGGAGAGGCACATAAAGGCCGGGGACTTGAGCAGGCTGGTGTCCAACATGGTCGAGAGTGTGCGGGTCACAGCTTCCGGGCAGATGCGGCAACCCTTTTGCCGATCCTCCAGCATGTCCTGCTTGGTGGGCAGGCGCGTGACGGACATGTGATAGGCCAGTGAGGTCTGCGATTGATACTGTGGTATGCGGGTCAGGGAGCCGGTAAAGAAGATATCATCACGATACATAGGGCGCGAGGACGAGGCTTGCGAATGACCATGACCATGATGAGCTCCATCGGCATGAGCAGCGCCATGACCGTGTCCGCGCTTGGCCAAATCCTGAGGGCGACGTCCGGAAACGGTGTGACGGCGTGCCTGTATGGTGATCGGCTTGGGCTCCGTCTCCAACAGATTATCGTTCTCGGCCTCCTCTTCGTTCTCGCCCACCGTCGTCAGTTCCTTGTGCAGATTGAAGGTCAACTGTTGCGGATCTCCATTGGGTGTGGTCGGTTGCGATTTGCGCAGTTGCTTCAGTTCGGTGCCCTTGCTAGCCTGACCCGACGGACGACGTTCCAGATTCATGCCCTTGAAGATCTCCGCTGCCGTAGGATAATGATTGCGCTGCGATGCGCCCATGTAGGTATTGTGTGCCGAGTTGGGCATGGAGTATGCAAAACGACCCTCGGGCAGGGGCTTGGTAAACGCGGCCTGATGCAGCTGTGGCGTGGGTGCCACCGTATTGCCATGTCCATTCAGCTTGATCTTCTCTTCATCCACCACATTGCCATCCTCGGTAACGCCCAGCGTAATGGGCTGAATGGGACGGAAGGCCAGGCCGAAGATGGCGCAGCACAGAATGATTAGACCCTGTATGGCCAGGGTCCAACGCCAGCCCAATGCGGTCAGCAGCATGTTCGTAACGGGATAGAAGACAAAGGTGCCCACACCGGAGCCGCAGAGTGCGATACCCGTGGCCAGGGCACGCCACTTCTCAAAGTAGAAACCAATGATGACCACAGCCGGTATGTAGACCATGCAGAATCCAATGCCACCGAATATGCCATAGATAATGAGCAGATATTCCACACTGGTGGCAAAGTAGCTCAGGCCAAAGCAGATCGCCGAAAAGATGGCACCGAAAATGGTTACGGGACGGAAACCGAAACGATTGGCCAACGCGCTGACAAAGGGTCCGGCCATCAGATAGCAACCGCTGAGCAGGGACGACACTAAGGCCACATAGGTTTTCTCGACTTTGAATTCAAGCATCAGCTGCTTCTGTATCATGGGTGAGCAGAAGACGATGCCATCGATGACGGTGCAGCAGAGGAACGAGGCAACCATTACCACCCAGGCCCAACCGCTGTCCGGTGGCACCACAACGGCTGCGGTATCGATAATTTCATCTTCCTCCTCCTCCTCATCGGCCTCCTTCAGCTCTGGCTTCTGTTCCGGATACTTGATGATCAACGCATTTCCGGCAGCAAGTTCATCCTGCGATTTCGTTTGTTGTGTGGGCATTGCGCAGCTGCAAGCGAGACGGGAGACGACACAAAGTTAGAGATATCAATGACATGACCAGCACATGTTGTTGTTGTTGTTGTTGTTATTGTCATTGTTGTTTATCAGCTGTGAAGTGCTGTGGCCTCGCGAATTGCGCATACGCCCCCATGTACGCAGCGGCACTTTCCCTTTTTTCGCAACTAATAATACGATTCTATACTAGACGCTCGCCCGCCCCGTCTATATTTATACTCGTCACGTGTGTGCTGCATAGGTGAGTGTGCCGCATACAGGTTGCATGTGTATCTGTAGGTTGTAGCTGTATCTGTATCTGTAGGTTGTAGTAGTTGTATCTGTGTATCTGTATTTGTATCTGTTCTTTAGCTTAACTTTTGTGTTTATCTCAACGACGTCAATCGGCTTGTACTGTGTGTGTAGGTGTCCCTCTGTGTGTGTGTGTGTGTGTTGGCGTGGGGGCGGGTGTCAAACGTCAACACGCTGCCCCGCCCCCACCAGGGCCAAGAACACCATAAAAAACAGCAACAATCATCATCAACGTCAAAAGCTGCTTAAATCCATCGCGAAAATAGCAACAACTAATTGTTTTTCTTTCGCTTTTTTTTTTGTTTTATTTTTGTTGCTCTTCTTTCTCCCTTTTCGCGATTTGTACCCAACTTGTCCGTCAATTTCGTGCACATCCCCATGGAGAAATTTCGTATGCTAGGCACAGCATACAGCATATATACCATGTATGTGTATATTTGGCATACCACACCAATTCATATATGCCCCGAGATCTTTGCCGAGTTTCTTGTTTTTCACTTTATTTGCACCCGTCGCCGGTCTGTGGCCAGCAAACTTGGAACTTGGCCTTGAATCGCTTCTTTATTTCCCGCACTTCTGCGCTGTTCTTGGCCTTATCTAATCTCTCTGATCTGCCTGCCTGCCCGTCTGCCTGCGTACAGCAACCGAATGCACAACGCGGCACTGCAATGTGGCGTCGTCGCATGGATTACGACATTGTATATCATAGTATACTATACATTCATGATATGATAGATCTTAAATCATATAATACAACCCTTTGTTGATCCCTCAAATTTACATGTGCAGTTGTTTCAGCTGTTTCGTTAATATTTCTGTAGACACAAGTCTTGGCACCCGTTGTAGCTTGCTTAAGTCTTTTAGGAGTGCCATAAAAAGTGTTGCTAAGGTTAGCCAGGTTGATAAGGCAGTCGTATATTAAAATTTCATAATTCCAACGTGGCAGTACTTCAAGAACTCTGGGTTTTTAGTTAAGGTCAAGTGCGGTACTCAAGTGAAGTTGGCTTAATTGAAATCAGGGCAGTTCAAGCCTGGCACGTAGCGCATGCTAACACTCTTTGAGCTCTCTCTACCCCTCACGCTCTCTCTCTCTCTCTCTCTCTCTCTCGCTCTCTCTCTCTCGCTTATTCAGTCTCTCCGCTTGCCTCTTGCTCGGGAATCAGTCTAGCCGCGCCAGTTCGTGGGTAGATTTACGATGCCCAGGGATTTGCTTAATATGCAAATTAGCCGGCACTTGATAAAACAGATTAACCGACTCGGGCTACGAGTGCCCCCGCACTCCACAGGGCGATGTACCGTTATGGGCCTAGCGGGCAACTCATGGCATTTACTGCCTGGCAACGGGTATGGTATGGTAGCTTTAAAGCTTCACCGATTACGTGCTGATTAGTACATTGTAAATATGGGTCTGAGTCGTAAACCCGGCTAGCCACACATTGGGCTACACTGGGCTACACGGTGCTACGAGATAGTAGTTTTTTTCCTTTGGCTATAAATCAATTAATTTGTGAAGAGATTTGCTTAGACCGACGTTCTGCGGCAGATAAGCTGCTGGATTTGTCAGTCAGTCGGTGGATGCAGATAAACCTAATACAATTTTGGGTTTTGGGTTTTTGGTTTAGTTAGGTTTTGTCGCACCTGACGACGCGCGCCACGGGGCATGTGACCGTCGAGGCGATAAGACGAGATTACCTTGACTATTGGAATTTTTGTTTGGACTGCTTCACGCTTTATTGAGGTCATAAATCGCCTTACGATATGACCAGAACCCGAACCCTGCAAATTATGCAACAGCTCGAAAATTTGTACAAATAAATTTGGTAGTATTTGGTATACGGTATATGGTACATGGTATATGGTATGTATTATTATTGTTTCAACCGAAAGTGGTCTCGTATTTCACGATTGTCGCCGTTCAATAGAAGGAAATGGCTCAGCAGATTGCACAAGAAGCCGATCAAGTGCCGCGACATCGACTTCTTTTGCCCTATAAATAGACCCGTTGTCAACTTGTTGAACGAAAACGAACCATCTCAGCGGCGCAGGAGAACGCGCCCATTCCCAGACACTGCTTGCCGCTGGCGTTCCCATTTCCACTTATATTTCGTAACTTGTTATAATACCATATATACCCTATATGTGTATATAGCGAGGGACCGGAAAGCGGGCTAGGCATAAATCTATTCCGAGGTACTATCATAAAGCCGCAGGTCTGCAGCGTGCCAGACTAATTGCAGCCTTGTTGTAAATTGCTTTACTTTCGATTTGAAACTTGGGCAAACGTCAAGTTCGCTCTTTGATCTCGAAACTGTTTTATGAATATAGTAGATATATTGTTCGGTTGACACCTTTGCAGGCACTTGAGCGTGTTATCTGTCAATGCGAAGTTATGGCAGCTATAATTGTGGCTAGCTTGGATGTGGAACTACTGCTGCTTGGCGTGTCTTAAAGAAACTATGTGTATAAGCTTATATTGTGTAGATAGAAAGTAATATTAGCCTCTGCCATTACAGGGCAGCTGCCAGTCGAGCAGTTGCAAGTGTTATATAAATTTTTTTCTTTTATTTGCTTTGCTTTGGCCCCGGGCACGTTTATGTCATATATACTTATACTTGTTGGGTATATTATGTTATCCTTAGCCTGGTTGTAAGCTAATCCCGCTGTGCGCAAACAGCAGTGCCCATCCATCACGCTACCCTGACCCCCCGCCCACCCCGCTGGCCGCTCTCACGCTTCTCCCGCGACAGTTGTCAGCGACAATTGCGGCGTCTGTTGACGGGGCGCTTAAATTGATGTTCGTCGATTGAATTAATAAATGTTATAGGTAAACACATATGGCAAGCGAAAGACAGAGAAGGGCATAACGAGAGAGAGAGAGCGAGTGAGAGCGAGAGACAGAGAGCGAGAGAGAGAGAGAGAAAGGAAGAGAGGTAGCGGGAGACAGTGTGTGTTTGCCGGGAAGCGCGACTCGTCTGTTCTCAAGTTGTTTTTCCTGTTGCCGGTTTTTCCTTTTAGCACCGCGTTGCATACACACGCATGCATGTGTATCTGTGTGCTGCATATCTATCTGTATCTCAAGCTGTGCTTGTTGTTGCTCTCTTCTATATTTGTGTGTACATGTGTTTGACAGTCTGTTCCACGTCCGTTTTCAGCGCCGCATTTTGTAGACGGTTTTATGCTCGAAATATTAATTAGCTTTTAATGCGGCAACCTGTTGGAGTCCCCCTAACCTTCCCCCCCCCCCACCGACCGACCATTTAGGGAGTTACTGCTGTCATTGTTGTTGTGGCCTAATCGAATTGCCGCTGCGTGTGCTGGCCCAAATTGTGCGAAACACTTTAAACAACTGCCTGTCCCCGCCCCCTTTCTCACTCGTTCTTTCCCTCCTTCTCTCAGCTACTGTCACCCTTTCGCTTTGCTACTTTCTGTTTATTTCTGCGTTCATTCGTTCGTTTTGTCGTTTCTCAAGTTCATTGAACGGCCTTTCACCCGTTCCCAGTCGCCAGTTTGAATCATATAATACTATGGCGCATGCGCAACGGCATTTCCCATAGAATATCAAGATCGAAAGAACATAAAGCTCATAAATATCAAGTCGATTTATCTGTTGGATCTGTAGCAACAAGTTTTCAACGCTGTCACTTCACATTTGAAGCACTACTATATCATTTAGAGCACTACTATATCATTTAAATGTCAACATACCGAATAAATATTGCCTATTTATTCAAGAAATTCATCTTAATCAATTCGAAGAAATCGCCTCATTATATTTTCCTTAACAATACCCAAAGAAATCGACATATTTATGTTGTTCGTCTAATTAGACAGCGCTTTGTCATCATAATCGACAGCTCGAGGAATGGGTGCCTAAAGAGGTCAGCAATAAGCAATGAGTGACTCTGTTGGGTCGACTCATATCTTTACGTCCCAGGCGTAAGCTACGATCTTTGGAACCTGCGAAGATAGTAACAAATTTTCATGCTTTCTGACATAGTTTGAGCGCTTTGTTCCCTTCCACGTATATGGCACATCTTTATAGGGTATACGACGCTTATGCGGGACGCACTTTATCAGCTCAGCTATTGTTGTTGTTGTTTGCTCTGATTGTTGTTGTTGTTGCGGCACGAACAAAGGCCCGCCAAGTCGGTGGTCGCATTGGTCACTGGCGGTGCCACTGCCCAGTGTCAATGAACAATTAGTGGAGCGATCAATGGTCGTACGGGTTCGGGTTGGGGTTGGGGTTCGGGTTCGTGTCTCTAGCATAGGCGACACACCGATCAAGTCTCGATTCTTTTGTCGGAAGTGGAGCATGCGATGCGAAATCAATTAACATGTTCGAAGTTATGAAAATTATGGAAAATAAAAGTAAATCGCAGTTGAATGAGGCTGGAGATGGAGGCAGGGGCAGGGGCAGGGGCAGGCAAACTAAAGTGATCGTAATGATCATGTGTGCTGTGTATTGTATTGTTGGGTTATCTGCACGTGTCTCTGATCAGGCGCTCGGCTACAGCAGCAGCAGCAGCACCAGCAGCAGCGTCAACTGCAGCCGAGCGACAGCTACAAAATCTACGTAGATCGTGCCCAGTGCTGGGAATGGAAACAGGGGAACAGGGGATCGGGATTAACGGGGCTGTTGCTGACCCCCAAAGCGTTGACATTGGCGCCAAAATGCTTTCGAATTAAGTATACACACAAATCTGATAAGATTTCACTTCCAACTCGTGCGTCGCACTGTGCAAAACAAGCAGCTTGAAATGCATTCAAGAAACCTCAGTCCAGGCAAGAAGAGGCTAGCTATCAGCTCAGCTGAGCTACCTGCGACACAAATCGGCTGAGTTTAGCGTTTTAATCAACTGCAAATATGTAAATATTTACTAACTGATTAACGTTTCGCTGGCTGTGGCCGTGGAAAGATTTTTCGTACTCAATTTGAAAAAAGTTCTACACGCAAGTGCAGCCAGGCGAAACTCGAAACTCGAAAAAATCGCTGAAAATCATTTGCAATTCTTGTGGCAACCTTAAAGAGAGCCTCGAAAAATCAAAAAACCACAAGAATTCTGAGCAGACAACAATGGGAAAACGCTGAAAAACCGCAGTTATTTGGCAATGACTGACAGTCGCTCTCTCTTTCTCTCTGTCTCTCTCTCTCTCTCTCTCTATCTGTCCGCCTAATGCGCAAAACATGTTTACTTGTCTTGGTAATAAGTGCAATAGACTCTCATATATAATTTATATATATGCTTTGCTATATTTCCAACTTAATTAATCGAAATATTTTACCAACATGCCACAGCGACTGCTTAAAATGTAATCAGGCCTGACCAATTGGGTCAACGGCATCTGCTGCCAATGGTTTCGACTGAGGCTTCAGTAGCTCCATAGCTTTCAGAAGTAGTTTCAGCGTCATCTTGAGCAGTTCTATAGCTTCTTTACGTCAAATTCAGCTGGACGAAGGCCAGAGATTGCCTTGAAGTTGCTTGAACTTAGGCTTCAGTTGGATTTCTCTATATCTAGAGTTATTCAGCTCGTCTGCAGCTTGAAACGTGTTAAGAGTTTGCAGTCGGCTTAAAGGGTATAATTAAATTTCCTAGAATTTCGTAGTATCTTTTAAGTAATAATTTGAATCTACCTATATATGTCTGTGAGTTCGTATAACCATCCTAATGTCCCTAGACTTTCAGCTTACTGTATGTACTTTTAATACGTCAAGTTTCAACAGGTTTCTAAGAAGAATTTTAAAGATCTGTGCAACTAATACAAGTGGGTTTTAAGAGATTTAAAGATCTGTAGAGATCTGCCTTTGAAACTCCTACTCAGCTGCCTCTGCCTCTTTTCGAAACCCGTTTAGCCGCTCTCTGAGTGCATCGAAATTTATGACTGATATAATTGAATCAATTGACATGTGCAAGAAATTCGATTAACCGGTTGGGGGCGTGTGGCATATGCAAACAATCAAATCGCGCACAGAGATCAAAGACAAAAGCGACAAATGTCCGAAGAGCCTTGAACAAATGTCAAAATGTTGTTAAGATACTTTAACTTCTGAAAATTGGTTTCGATACGTGAGTCACCCTGACGACGCGGTTGTTGATAGAAGACAGACAGTCGCGGCAGAGTCATATAGAATATTTAATGGGTGTGTCGTTTTTTGTCTATTTCTGCTTCGATTTCTTTCGTTACGTTTTGTTGTTTATTTTTGTCGAAAAATAAAAACAGAAGAAAACATTTTAGTAGTTTCCTTTTGCGTTCGGAATTTGCATGATAATTGCGGCTGCAATTAAGATAAAAGGTAAATGAAATGGGCACGGTTTGGTTACTCAGGATACATTTGCATAACCTGCAGATAGATGGTTAGACAGATAGAGACACATTTTACATTTGTATCTGCATTGTATTCCCACTAGCTTATTATCGATCTATGCTTAAGTCGATTTTCTTGTGCGGCTCAAGCTCAGGGCAAAACCCCAGGTGGAAACGGAAAACGAGCAAAAAAATTGAACAAAAAAGAAACAGCGACAACAACAACAACACGCCCATAAAAGGTGCTCGCAAGCCGTTTACGTGTTAACGTGTTTCTCGTTCCTGATTCCTGGTATTGCCTGCTATGATGCGCTGATGACTCTGCCCGGCCCCGAATGGCAGCCCAAAAACTCGGCGAGTCGCCAGGAAAATATTAAAAAGCGAGACAAGGTAAGGTACGGCGTGTCGCGGGCAACTCCAGACGTCGACGAAGATGACGACGACGACGACGACGACGCGACTTGAAAGTTAGAACATTAAGGAGTATTGTGACTAAGATTGAGTTGCCGGCGCGTTGCCGCTGCACGCGGACTCGCGGTCGCAATTGGAGTCAGTCTGTGTGTTAGCCGTCTGGCTGTGTGAGTGTGTTTTAGCCAAAAAACTTGTTTCGGGCCGGGTCAAGAGAGCGCGGCTGTGCGCGAGGGTAGTTGGCAGGCGGACAGAGGCAGCGGCAGCGGCAGACTGAGACGGGGCGCGGTCATGTGACAGCGGCAGCATAAGGCCAGCTCCAGCGCAGAGCGTGTGTTAGTGTCTCTTCGAGTATGTGTGAGTGTGTGTATGTGTTGGCCCTCTTGCGCTTACCTTTTTGTTGTCGCTGTCGCCGTGCTTGCTGTTGTCGTTGTTACTGTTGCTGTTGCGGCGTCTGTTGCAGCTTTTAGTTTTTTTTGTCGAGTATTTTGAATTCTTTGCTCAACTTGTAACCTGGCCGCGTTATACACTCACTTCGTCTATTGGAGGTCTATTTCTGGTCTAGAAAGAATTTCTGATGCGATGAGGAAAGCGAAAGCAGAGCGAACGCACACACGCACCAAAAAGCGAAAGTTACTGTAGAAAATAAGCGCAAATCTTTTAGAAACTGAACCGAACCGAAAACTGAAAACGCAAAGGCGAAGGCGATCAAAGAGGAGAGGAAGAGAGTCCGCCGTACGACGCTTATAAATACTTCTAGTATATGTATCTGTATCTGATTATCTGTAGCGGTTTAGCAGCTGTTCGTACGACTTGCGTGCGACTGTGTGTGTGTCTCTGTCTCTGTCTATGTATATATATATATATATTCTATATTCTATATGTTTATATGTATGTTCCTGTACTGGTGTTGCTGTCGGGTACATATGTGGAGCATATGAAATGTGCGACCTGCCTCCGTATGCCGACGGCACGCGTTTCAAAATTCGTTTGATTCTTAATATATGTACGTGTGAGTGTATTATACAGTATTTACTATTTGTTGTTGTTGTTGTTGTATAAAACTTTTTCGAGCTCTCAGCGGCGCTTGACTTTTGAATGATCGCGCGCTTACCGACCGATCCGATCCGAGCGACTGACTAAATATAACTAAAGGGAAATGGAAATGTGTTGGCAGTATAAACCACAAAGCGGACAGCAGCAACAGCAGCAGCAGCAGCGACGGCAGCGCTAGCAGCACCAACAACACCAGCGGCAGCAGCAGCAGCAGCAATCCACACGCAGCAGGCAGCTTTGCGATACGAAGGCCCGCACTCACACACACATGCATACACATGGCGCGCCTGTGTTTGTATTTGTCTGTATGCCAATGTGTGTGTGTTTGTATTTACTTGCGTATTGGTGTTGTTGTTCGTTCTTGTTCGCGCGTTCGTTTGTAAACGCACATTATCAGGCGCAATTCCCCAACTCACTCGCTCTCTTTCTCTCTCGCTCTCCTCTTGTGAGCCCCCACGTCGACCATTTGTTATCGTTCATGCGGCGTCGTGAATGAAAATGAAATAACAGCAACAAAACGACGCAAAAGACGCGCAGAGAGCGAGAGAGACAAGAGCCAACAGCTTTGGTAGCCAACAAGAAAATTACAACAACAACCGGCAAACGTACAAAAACATGGCGTGCAGCCAGCCAAAGAATCTGCGCATGTGTGAGCGTAACTGCAGCCATGTGCTGCTGTATGTGTGGTAGCACACAAATACACTCTCAATGGCAGCCAACTTGCTGAGAGTAAGCATATCGTACTTGCTCGCTCTCGCTACCACACACATACAACGCACACAACTGGTAATATATGTGTATATTTTGACATGTGCCACTCTTTCGCCTTCGCCGCCGTTCTCGTCATCTTCTTTGGTCAGTCAAAAAATGTTGGGCACACATTGAACGTATACGCAATGCGATTACGATTTTGTTGACCGTATCGATATCGTTATCGATACACTGCCAACCAGTTGTTGTTTGTGTGTTTGCTGTGTAAACTTTGACGCTCTTCTCTGACTTCTGACTTCTTCGCTTGTGGAGCTGCTCTTATTCTGTTTCTTGTATTTTGTTTCTTTCTTTTCTCGAATTTTATTTCTTCTTGTTGGATATCAGGCATGTTTGTGCGCTCGTGTTTGTATTTGTGTTAGTAATTATGCTCTTTAAATGTGTCCGCTGTGCATGTGCTATGTGTGCTCTGGCTTTTTCCACTCACTCAAGATAACCGAATTTTGAATGAGATCCATTCACGTTTCTTGGGGTAATGGCAGAACAAAGTAGAAAAGTAAATAACATCGCAGCTCAAGCTTATCTTTTTTTTCGTTTTTGTTATTTTGATTTAAACAGGTTACCGGCATGATGCACGCGTTTTTAGTGGGCTAAAATAATTCCGAACTATTGCTCGAAATTATGAAATAGCCCGATCGACAAGCTCTTTCGTGCAAATTACCTCACGGGTTACCAACATGATCAGACAAAAGGCAAAAGTCAGAAAAGCGCAAATCATTCGACTTGAATTGAACATGGAATCCATTAAGCGTCCCATGAACCTACAATTCATGATTCATGGTGTTCAAAATCCGACAAAAAACTGTGAATGCTAACTCTACCATGAGAAAGCTCTTATTTCAAACTATGCTTATCGCATGGCATACTTTTTATTTTTATATCGAGTTTCTGGAAATTTCTACCATATAACTTTATTGTGGAGTGTAGAAGTTAAATTTAGATATTTCTGTTCAAATTCCGTGATTAGAAATTATTTTATGGAATTGCGTCAGAATAAACCCGATCAATCAATACTTCCTCCAGTTCCAGTTCCGAATAGTTAAGACAATTTACTTTTAACGAATTATAAATAGCGAAGCATGTAAGCACTGAAACCAAAACTGATTGCCCACTTTATTGGGCCATCAAATGGCTCTATTAAATTAAATTAAATTATTCGTATGATTCCATATCGAATTTCGCATGTGATCCATGCAGCTTAACGGAAAAGCATATCAACTTGTTCAGGAATTTTTCGGTTGCTTTGAGTTGTGATTGATAAGCTACAGCAATAGTAACAACAACAATAAAACGACAATAAAAACCTTTTACCTGTATTGACGAATGCCACCAATTGTTTTAGATAAGAATATTAATTTATTCTCAGGGCTGTGCCACATAATTACCGTTAAATAACTTTTGGGAAATACAAGTTTTTAATATAATCACAGACAAATTTCCAGTGAGAAACCATTTTAGAATCAGCGGAGTTTCCGCAGTACAATCTTGAAATAACCCACGTCACAAGATATACGAATGAAATTTGAACTTTGGATTAATTTTTTTATGCTGATAATATCAAAGATGGTTTAACCAAATTGAAGTATTTATTTCATTGAAGATTTTATAAATATGTTAACCGTTGCAAGATTAAGTATGTGATATAGTATATCGAATGTACTTCGATCGTTTTCGGCCTCATCTAAAGCAATTGGCATCTTCTCTTCTTTTTCCTTTTGTTTACCTGTAGCGATGCTTTGGTAGCAGTTTCGAATACCTCTCGTACACCCTCCTGCATCTTGGCCGAGCACTCGAGATAGGCAAACGCATTAACGTCCTCGGCCATGATGAGTCCCGCCATGTGGCTGACGGGCTCCTGTTTCGTCATCTTCAGTTCCTAAAAATACGAACAACTTTTCGAGTGAATTCTCATGGAACTGCACCGAGGATCTTGCCTTAATGGTATCTGGATCATAGCGTAGATCGCGTTTATTTCCCACCAAAATGATCGGGACATTCGGACAGAAATGCTTCACTTCGGGTATCCATTTATCTTGAATATTTTCCAACGAGTCCGGCAAATCGATCGAGAAGCACATAACAATGACATCGGTATCGGGATAGCTCAGTAAACGTAAACGATCGTAGTCCTCCTGTCCGGCTGTATCCCATAGCGCCAGTTCCACCTTCGCAAGAAAAACAGCATTTCGCAATTGACTCAGTGTACAAATATTTTATGAAGTAAATACCATCAGCCCCCTATGAACCAATTATTTGGCAAACACTTAAGATACAAACTACATCTCCGGGTGAAACACAAAAAACAAAAAAAAACGTCAATGTGAATCATGCGTGCGCCTGTTCGTGGCCCGTTCCGACTCGAGTGAAATGGGCGGCCACCCTGGCGGCAGCAGCACGTAGTATGGGCACTAAAATAAGATGTGTACTAAATATCTTTGGGTACACACAGAGGCAGACTACATCTATTTCATTTCGGTGTGCAACTGTGTGTGTGTGGGTCTGCACTCGATTAAATACATAAATGCGTGTAATTGTTTTTAGTTATTTTTTTTGCATATTTACGGAATGGCTCATGCTGTAATATTGCAATATCAAGGAAAATATTGAAGAAGTGACACACCTGTGATCCTTCAACTTCTACATCTGCGACATAGGTTTCGAAAACTGTAGGCACATAATCCAAGGGGAAATTATCTTTGCAAAATACCGTAAGTAGACAGGTCTTGCCACAGGCTCCATCTCCGACCAGAACTAGTTTCTTGCGTATCGAAGTCATGACACAATAACAAATATTATTCTATATTATTTTATTTAGTTATTCACAAGTGATTTCGAAAAACACTGGCAAATGCAAATGCTATATTGTCGATGGGGCTGGGCGTTTGTTTAGTGAATGAGCCTTTGTGAAATAAATTTTGTTTGTTTATGAATTTTTACTGCGCTACAAGGCGATCTACAAGGCATATTCGCCACACAGTGTATCGCAATGTATGTTAGCTAAGATAAAATGATGTGTTTTTTGTTTATGTGATTTTTTAGTTTGCATATTTAAGCAAATTTTGTTTCATTCAATTTAAGTTAAATGTCGGTAGAGTAAATAATGTTCGAATAATTGTTACATTCTTTGTTCATGGGCAGCACTTTGTTTCGAAGTGTTTTAATGCAGTTGGCAGCCCACCAAATACCAAGAAGTAATCGATACTTTCAATCGATATGAGCACGATATATTCTCTGCCTGCATTTCAAACTTTTAGACTTTTAAAAGTAAGAGAAATATTTTTGCTGAAATTTAAGCTCTTGATGATATATCCTCAAGTTACTTTAAAAAACTGTTATATTAACATATCGAGTAATGGGCATCACTTTTTACCAGGGCTGGTTCCATAGGTGACAACTGACAGTTCACCTATCGTTGCTGGAAATTGAACGTATCGATTAATCGCTTTACGATATGCAGCCCTGCAATACAATGAAGAAGAAGAAATCGGCTCTTCCTCTTTCTTTTATTTCCGCCATTGCCTGAGATAGTTGGAAAATCATGGGTGAGTTGTTAAAAAGAGTGTTATTTTGTGTGAAATATACATATTTCGACGTAAAACAAAGTGCAAATCCAATTACAATAACTGTGCAAATGAAAATGTAAGTGAAACCGATTGCGGCGGCAAAAATTCGAGTAATAACACCTACCCCATAACTTGCGAATTCCGAGTGCAATTTGTCGGCTGTCCAAAATCTATGAATATTAAAAGAATCGTGTAAAAGACGAAGCCCAAGAATTGTTTCACATAAAATGGACTGAATGCCATTGTAGTTGCAAGTGTTATTGTGCTAGTTTACTAATCAAATGCATTTCGTATTGATACATTCAAACTAACCTCAAAGTGCCGCTGCCGCAGTCGTCATTTGTTTACATTCCATTTGTGTTTGTTGTTTTTGCATTAAGGAAATATTAGTTTGACCAACTAACTAATTATGTTATAATTTTCAGGCAAGCCTAGAGGTCTGCGTACTGCCAGAAAGCATGTGAACCACCGTCGTGACCAACGTTGGGCCGACAAGGACTACAAGAAGGCCCATTTGGGTACCAGATGGAAGGCCAATCCCTTCGGTGGTGCTTCCCACGCCAAGGGTATTGTGCTTGAGAAGGTGTAAGTACAACCAGCTATGATTAAGTTATTAATTTATCTCCTTTCCACCACTCTCGATGTTTCGCAGTATATTTTTGTGTTTTGTTTAGTATGAAACTCAAATCACAGGATTATACTGTGAGTTGTCGACAGTAACAACAACAGAAGGAGCTGCTAATACGCCTCGCCTATCTCTCTTTATCAACAACTAATTGGCATTTCCTTTTTGTTGCAGTGGTGTTGAAGCCAAACAGCCTAACTCTGCCATCCGCAAGTGCGTGAGGGTGCAGCTCATCAAGAACGGCAAGAAGATTACTGCCTTCGTACCCCGTGACGGTAGCTTGAACTACATTGAGGAGAACGATGAGGTTCTCGTTGCCGGTTTCGGTCGTAAGGGTCACGCCGTCGGTGATATTCCCGGTGTGCGTTTCAAGGTCGTCAAGGTAGCCAACGTTTCTCTGTTGGCCCTGTACAAGGAAAAGAAGGAGCGCCCAAGATCTTAGATGATGATACATCTTATCTTTTTCCAGAGTTAGGATTTTACAAAGCTAAATAAACAACAAAAAACTAAAACAAATCGAAAACGATTTCGTTAATGTTGAGCATTTAATAAGTGTGTAATGTATTTTCAGTTGGCGGCTTAATCATTATATAGTGTATTTAAATGCCTAGAGCCTTATAAACTACCAGTATGGATTATAGTCAGCCTGTGCCAGAAGACTCTTGCTCCTCTCACGGGTAACCACCACCGCCGCCGGCATTGAAGTTGTTTGGTCCTGGACGCCGCATGGGGCGACGACCGCGGGAACGGTTTGAAAATATACGATTGCTGTTCGGCGAACCGCTTGGCATATGTTGATCCTGATTACCGTGGTTACCGGGATGACCGCGCATGCCGCCTTGCGCAGAGTCACGCTGCCATACAATGCGTGCCGGTCGGTTTGCGTTGTTATTATTATTGCCGCGAATAACGGAACGTCCACCGCGACGCGTGGGAACGGCGCTGCGCAATGTGCGGAAGCGCGTGTTTTCGGACGGCGATGTGGCCTCAGCCTCACGACCCTCCTCCTGTGAAAAGTAATATAAGTTTATAGTGCTATGTTTTGTGCAAATATTTATGTGCTCGGGCTTACCTCAACCTCAACGGCTTGTTTCTCTCCCTCCGACGAAACGCCGTCTGCTCCCTCATTATCCTCTGAAGGACCATCAGTCTGGTTATCCTGATTATCTGTTTCGACGGACTGACTTGTACCCACATTGGGATCTTGTTGAAGACAGAAAGTATTAGTTGGGTGTGATCAACCATGAGTGTACTCTACTTACTTTCATTGCTTAGCTGCTGAGACTCTTCCGCCTGACTAGCAGCAGTCTCTTCGGCAAACGCTTCATCCGCTTCGCTGACGTTCTCTGTTCCCGTTGTCTCACTCTCGCTCGGCTTATCCTTCGCCTCGCTGGTTGCCTGCTGGCTGGTACTGCTGCTGCTCTGTTCGGCTGCCTCGCTTGGCTTCTGTGGCGAACTGGCGACGGCTGCCGTGCAGTCGACGCTAGTGCCGGCGCTCTCGTCGACTGTAGCAGCTGCCTCTGCCACAGTACCAGCGTCGACCTCAGTTTCCGCGCATGTTGGCTGCTCGCTAAAGTTAGAAACTTGTGGGGAGCTGACGATCTCAACAGAACTGGAAAAAAGTGAGATATGAGTAGATTTGTTTTTATGGAGAACGCTGTGCTGCGCTTTGTTCTCACCTCTCTGTGCGTCGTGCTGCTGCTGTTGATGTCGACGGTGCTTGCTGCCAGTTGGAGGCTTCGGCTTGTGGCAATTGGACGGCAGCCGATTCTCCGCTGCCGCTGGTAATGGCCTGACTTTGATTATTCTCTTGTGTGGAAACTGTGGCGGGTGAGTCCTCTAGCAATTGGCTTTCAGCCTGAGCCTGAACTTGCACCTGTTCGATGTCCACTTCGTTGTGCTGATCGGGGGCATCGGCGCCATCATTGTCTTCCATTTCGTTGTCCTGCTCGTATGAGTCCTCGTAGCCCTCCTCCTGCTCGGCATCACCACCATCAATGGGGCCCAACACATCCTCTTCCTCCTCTTCATCGGAGTCGACCACTTGTATATCATCCTCCTGATCGCGTTGCGATGACGTGGGCATTTGGTCGACGTCCATGCCAGAGTCACCAATATGACCGGCAGATAATTCACCGCCGTGCATGGGAGCACGCAGGCGCTTTGTTAGCTTAACAATTTTCTCTGGAACTCCCTCTTCTGCATTAGTCGATGAGTCACCTTCCACATCGCGTGGTCGCTTCGAGGAGCCTGCCTGCGTGGTGGTAACATTGCTGCTGGACGGGGTGTGTCGGCTGTGACTGCTTACCACAGTTGAGGAACTGCTGCTGCTGCCCGAGGTGCTGGGCTGCTGCTGATTGCTAGCCTCCTGAACGCTGGGAACAGTTTGATTCTGTGTGGAAGTCGAGGTTGTGGTACTTGTAGAGGATGAAGACGATGAGCCTTCAACACGCGGCGATACCAATGCTACCACCTGTTGCTGGGCACCGCCCACAAAGAGCTGGGAATCATTCTGCTGCGGATGCTGCACACTCTCTGCCTCTTGCGAGCTCTCTGCCGCTGCAGTAGCGCCCATGGGTGGTATTGCAGCAACAGCTACAGCTGCGGAACTAGTCGAAGGCATGTAATCGGTGTGTGAAGATGTGGGCGATGATGAGGCCATGGACTCCAGCGTGGCGCTGCCGGTGGTGTGCACCTGTTGCTGTGGCGGTACTAGTGCTGTGTTACCTACAGCGGAGCTACTGCTGCTGCTGCTACCAGAGGCTGTGGCAGCCGAAGACGTCGATGTCGATGTGGAAGTTGAGGTGGATGCTCCAGGCTGCTGACTAGTGGGCAGTATGGCTGCGGTGCGGCTATTTTGAACAGAAATGGGACGAATACTGGCCAGTGGAGTCTCTCCGCCACGCCATGGAGTCACCGTGGCTGACTGCTGGACTGTGGCTGAACCGGACATTGGTTTCACATTTGCAGTACGCGGTGATGACTCCGAAATATTACCCTTCTCGGCCATACCCACGGAGCTGGTCGATGGCTTGGTAGACTGCTGAGAGCCCAGCTGACGCTGCAACTGATTGATACGCATATGCAAAGATTCATTTTCACGCATGAGGCGTGCATTGATGTCCTTGTTGTTGGTGATATGATCCTGCAGTTCCTTCTCGAGACGCAGCACAGTTTCGTCATAACTGGTCTTAGTGCCAGCCAATGTGGTCTCCTGATTAGCCAATTCTGTCTTGGTGACTGTCAGTTCCTGCAGAAGCTGCTCGATCTTTTGTTTCGACTCGCTGCTTTCTTGCAATACATTGGAACGGGATTTAAGCTCATCGTGTTCCTTCTGCAGCTGCTCGTGTTGCTCCTTGGTACTGCGTAGAGTAGTGTTTAGTTCGTCCAGCTCGGAACGCACCTTCTCCAACTCTGCAACAGTATCGTTGCCGCCGGTTTGTGCTTGCAGTCCCATGTAGTAATCCTTGTAGCGTTTGGCCAGCTTACGCAGCATCAGCTCCTTGCTATCCTTATCTTGTATAACCTTATCCTTGGATTCAAGCTCCTCCTGCGCCTTTAGTAGTTCCTCTTCCTTTTGCAGTAGGCGATTCTTCAACTCCATAATATCCTGCGTCTGGCGTGTATTGGTTTGCTTCAGGGCTGTGCCCTCTTCCAACTGCTTCTTTCGTGCCTCCTCCTGCAACTGCAGCATTTTGACCATCGACGGCAATTCGTTGTCCAGGCGAGTCTTAACCGCTGTCAGCTCATCGAGCTGTTTCTTGTTTGTCTCCTTCTCGGTGGTCAATAGCTTGGCAAGATGCTCGCGTTCTGATTGCAAGCGCTTAAATTCCTCAGGATTTCTGTTGCTCTTCTCAACCAGAGCGTTGGCACGTTGACGCCATTTGATTGCCTCGGTGCGCAGTGACGTATTCTCCACGTTCAACTCCTCAATCTTGGATGTCAGCTCCTTGTTGCTGCATTGTAGTGGGAAGAGTTCCTTCTCCACGCTGCTAATGCGCTCGGTGAGCTCAGCAACGCGTTTGGTCAAATTGTTGCGTTCCTCGCGTAGAATGCGATTGCTATCAGTGATGGCATTGAGAGTTTCTATCTTACGCAGCACAGCCTCATGCTTGGATGCTGAGACAACATCAGTTTCGCTCTTGGAACGTTCCTGTTTGAGGTATCCATTCAACTCATCCACCTTCTTCTGCAGAATCGTATGCTCCGATACGAGACGTGCATTTTCAGCCTTCAAAATGTCCAATTTGGCTGCGAACAGATCCTTCTCCTTACGCAAGAATTTGATAATCTTCAAGAGCTGCTCACTATTCTTTATTTCATCGACGGCTGTTGTGTTGATCAGATCCGATGCGGATGCAGTTTCATTTAGAGACTCATTAAGCGCAGTAGAGACATTTGCATTGTTAGCCGATTGGGCAAGTGCAGCCAGCTTCGTAGTGAGTGCTTCGATCTGATCGTGCAGACTGGAGTTCAAAGCATTGAGGTCGGCGGCACGCTTTTCCGACTCCTCCTTCTCGGCTTGCAAAAGTTTCTGAGCCTCGACGTTTGCCTTCAACAGCTCATCGTGAGCAGCTTGCAGGGATTCACGACCACACTTGAGCTTATTGAGCTCGTCTTGAACCTAAAGCGTATAGAAATAAGCTATTATTAATGATTCTCAATGTATTTGAAGTTCAGTAATTACCTTCAAAAAGTCCGACTTAAACTTGGTCAATTCCTGAATGTCTGCGGAGTGCAGCACCATCTCATTGGCGTACTTAACCTCCACGGCATTGAGTGATTCAGCTAGAGTGGAGTTCTCTGCACGAAGTGTGCGAATTGTGCGTCCAGACTCGGTCAACTTCTCGAGGACATTCTTAAGCTCCTCTTGGGCAGCTTTAAGCTGATCCGAATTGTTGGTAGTCTTGCTCTGCTCGGTTACATTCGTGAGCATAACTTCGGCCTCCAGATCTGTGACACGAGTCTGAAGTTCGGCTTCGGAGCTCTTCAGTCTCTTGATCTCCTGTTCCGATTTGGCAAGTATCTCAGCATGCATGTCATGTAGACGCTTGATTTCGCTCTCGGCACTCTGCGACATTTTATAGAACTGATCACCGTGCTCACGTGTCTTAGCCAGCTCCTTGGTGAGTGATTCAATTTCAATTCGAGACTGCTCGTATCGCAGCTCGAATTCACGTGCCTTTTTGTTGGCTGCTGTGATTGGATTCTCATTCTTTGAGGGTGTTAGGCTCTCTTGCAGCTTCTTGCTCAGCTCGTTAACCTGTGTAACCTTTGCTGCAAGCTCCTCGCGCACACCAATCAATTCCTGATGCCACTTCTCGGCCTGCTGACGCTCCTCCTCTTTAAGCTTGTTGGCCGTTTCGGTTTGACGCTTGAACTCATTGACAGTCTCGCGGAACTTTTCTTCTTCCTCCTGGAAGTGACGACGTTGTGCTGACAACTCACGTACAGTATCGTCAAGACGTTGCTCCAATCGCAGACGACCTTCAGTTTCAGACCGCTCCAGATTGGCTTTGATGAACTCCAGATTATTCAGCAGTAGCGCCTGGCTCTGATGCTCACGATGGAAGCCTTCCTTTTCAGACTGCAGTCGGGATGCAGTGTCCTTAAGTACACGATTCTCGTGACGCAGACTGTGTGCTTCCGTCTCCGAAGCGACTTGCTTGCGATGTGCTGTCATTACCTCATCCTTTAGCATGTGCACAGTCTGCTCGTGTTTTATAATCGTCTTCTCGTAATTCTTGGTGCGTTCTTCGAGAGCTGCAATCTGTTGTTTATAGGTCGTAACACCCTTTTGTAGTAGCTCCATTTGTTCCTTTTGGAACTCGAAAGCATTCATTATCTTGCAGTTGATTGAGGTCAGCTCACGCACTTCCTTGCGCATTGAGTCGAACTGTTCCTGCACAAGAGCATCGTTCTTGCGTTTCTCGCTGGTATAATAGTCATAGTTCTCCTTGAGAGCTGCATACTTCTTGGTCTCATCCTCCAGCTGTTGCTCAAGGCTGCGTATGCGACGCTCAAGCTTAGCCTCTGCCTCAAGTTTGCTATTATTTTCAGTTACCTTTGTCTGTTCCATTTGTGATTCATCAATAAGAATGGTCGAATCGTCTAAATCAATTATCTGACTACCCAATTTCTTTTGGGCCTCGAAATAGAATTTCTTGTAGCGCTCACATTTGGCCATCAATGTGGAAATTGTATTGTTCTTCTGCGTAAGAGTCTCCTCCATTTCACTTAAACGTTTAGTAGCCTTCTCAAACTTCTCTTCGAAAGTCTTTAGCTGCAACTCGTTGTTCTTCAACTCGTTGGCCTCCATTTCAGAGCTCAATTCGCGTATCAGAGCCAACAGCTTTACATTCTTTTCCTGCAACTCTGTAATCGACTCAAACGTGACCAGATCGCGGCTGATGGCATCACTAGAGTTTTGTATGACGCTAGGCTGATTGCGTGGCCTGGTGACACCAGCTCGCAGACAATTAAGCTCATCCAGCAACAAGCAGACTTGGCGACTCAGATCGACCTGGGATTGCTTGAGTTTTTTGTTGTCCTTGACATGGCGTGTCACATCGAACTGCGCCTGTTCCAGCTCCTGCTCTATAGCTATCTTCTTCTCCACCAGCTCATCACGCTGTTGCAGGAGCAAATCGTGGGCTTCGCTTAGTTTACCGTAGTCTGCATCTTGTTTCTTGAAGAAGGGTGCTCGCTCATTTATCTCCTCCACTATGGATTTGATCTGCAGTTTAAGCTGAGCGTTCTCCCGGTTTTTAGCTTCCAACTCTTCCGAATTCTTGGCATACAGTGAATACAGTTCGGTGAGAGACATGTCAGAACGCATGAGGCGACTGGAAACAGCAGCTGTAGGCGCCAGCTTGCAAATTGCGCTCTCCAGACTCTGCTCTTGAGCCTCCTTTAATAGATCATTAGCGTGACCAATTTCTGTTTTCAGATCCTCAATAGATTTGTTCAAAGCAGCCACCTCGTCCACATGCGCCTGCTTAGCTGACTGGAACTCGACCTCCAGCTCACCATACTGTTCTGTAGTTTCGACAAGCATTCGCCTCAGATCTGAAATTCCCTTCAGCAGCTCATTACGCTCGGATACAGTTTCGGTTTCGGTGTTCTTGTATATCTCGACCAGTTTCTCTTTTGTATCCAGCTCCTTCTTTAGCGTATCCACATACTTTTCGGTTGCCACATTATGTTGGAACATTGTCTCATTGAGATCCTCAATCTTCTTGTTCAATTCCTCAATAGTCTTGGTGTATTGCGAATTCTGGCCTTGGAGTATCTGCAGCTCGTCGGACTTCTCCTTGAGGCGCACCTCCAGATGCATGGTGTTCATGGAATGGTCACGTCGCAGATTCTGCAACTCAGCGTTGTTGCGACTTAGATCGCTACTCAACAATTGTATCTCGTTCTGCAGCATTGCCCGCTCGCTCTCCAGTCGGCGTTCCTTGATGTCCAGGGCAACTTCTTTGCTCTGCACCTCATCGAGACGCGCAATTGCCTCACATTTGGCTGTAATTGCGCTTCTCAGTTGCTGCTGGTAGGTCTGCAGGTCTTGCTTAAGTCGCTCAAGCTCACCATTTTGCCGCTCGATAACCTTGAGAAGCGAATCACGCTCATCGACAAAGGCATTCTTCTCCTTACGCAGTGCGGATGAATTCTGATCGTAATTTTTGACAGATTCAAGCAGTTGGTCCCGCTCTGCCGACACTTGGTCTAGTTGTGTGCGCAGCTCGGTAACATTTTGCTCAAAATTAGTGAATTTTACTTGATTATCGAGTATTTGATTGTTTAACTCTTCGTTCTTTTGTTCAATTTCACCTTGAAGAAAGAAGAAGAGAGAGTTAAATAAAGTAATGTTTTCTTTGTGCATCCAGCTCTGCAAATTGTTAACTGACGAATTTCACAACAAACTTTACTCACTAATACGATGTGCAGCAGCTCTTTCTTTACAATATTCATCAAAGAAATTGTCTATGAAAGTCTTGAATTTCTGCTGCACGCCGGTTGGCAGCTGCTCCAGCTCATTCGGCGTGAAGATATCTCCCAACGACTTTGGACCACTAAGATCCATGGTTGGAATGGTTTATTTATTGTAATGCTATACTGTGTTCACTTCTATTTAGGATTTTATCACAAAAAACTATTTCTGCAAGCGTCGTGATAGACCGAGCGAAAATTGCAATATCTGGCAAGTGTGTACACGTCAAACAGTGTGTACACATCATTTGCAGCTCGAAAATTATTTTACTCTACATTTTCTTTCATGCCGGCTTAGAATTCCTCACAAAACATTTAACAACTTGAGTTTACAAATACGTTGATATCATATGCACTTACTTAAGCGATTTGCAGCCGCACGTTCCTTACAATATTCATCGGAAAATTTTCCAAGAAACGATGTTAATTTTTCTTGTATGTTGTCGGGCACCAGTTGCAATTCCTCCGGTTCCAAAATGTTGCTCAACGACTGCGTGCCGTCGAAACCCATATTGTTATCTATTATATGGCGCACTTAATTATTCACTTCACTACTGTTTTTATTTTTGTAAATGGTTATAACTTATTTTTTTAACTTTTTATAAAACAGCGCGCGACTGTCTGAGCGTTTAGCACTATGACAACTTAGAGATGTGAAATCTGAACGAATCGGATTAGCGATATGTATCGATGAATAAATATTAGTGTTGTAAAGTGGCGATCAATATTACAAGCTTCACCAACATTGTTTTGGCGCGCATATGTAAATAGAAAATAATAATAAATCAAGTTGCGGTTTTGTACCCAATGGTTGACGGCTTGGTAGATATTACAATGCGTATATAAATCATGTTATAAATATTGTACACATTTTATCTTACAGTTTCCGCATGTTAAATTATGCATGTGTATGCAATTATTACCTACCGCAGCGGTCGCCTACTGAACAAGCGGGTGGGTAATGCAAACAACGACCTCATCACATTGGGGCTTACATAACAACCATGGCAGAAAACAAAACCAAACAGACGGCAATCAACATCAATGTGTGTGCTTCAGCTTGGAGGTTATAGGCAGTGCCAGTGGCAGAGCCGACGCAGCGGCCGAGGACGCAGCAGCAGCGGCAGCAGAAACAGAGACAGCCACAGCGACAGCAGGGACCGAGTCTGGTGGACCAACGTGTGCCGCGCTTCATCTCTGATAAGCTGCAACTGCACCTACAGCGAAACTTGTGCGATCCGTATACACTGTACAAAATCCTCAGGCAGGCAAGTTGTGTGGCCATTCTGTCATTTCCTCTCGTTTTTCGCAGTGCATTCAGCTTGGCGATCTGCTTATCAATAATTTGTTTTTCTTTTTGCTGCATTTAGGTAGAGATTCGCTAGCGATATCAGCTCAAGTGTCACACGCCCACAATTTTGGAGCAGCGATGAGCCAGCCAGCCAACCAGCCAGCATTTGGTTGAACCCGGGACCCAGTTGCCTTGGCCTGCCCATCGAGCCATTTGCACATGCGCCACGCCAATAAACCAATACGTACCCATCGCCGACGAGGCACGCTTTGATCCTCACTGCGACGGCGAGTGAGTTGAGACTTCAACTTCGACTCAAAGGCGGTCGGCACACGCTTGTTGTGTTTTCGGCGTTTTGTTTTCGCTTTGGCTTCTTCGCTGGCTTTTGCCCAGTCGCGCTGGCCTGGCCTGGGCTGGCCCGAGCCCTGGCATAAATCGACGACGACGGACCCGAAACGCCGGCGGCAATTATCGCGATGTGATAAACAAATATTTTTTACTCTTCCATCATTGAAAATGGGCAAAAAGGGTATATCAACTTTGTACAAGTGTATGGAGAAATCAGAAGGCGGCAGTGGCTTGCAATCTGTGCTTTCCTGATGAATGTATGCAAATATCATGCCTGACTCTAGGCGGGAATTTCACTTCATCTGGTGCATTCAAATAGTAACAGGCAAGTATTAAATGAGATGGAGTCTACAAATTCTATGACAGTGCTTACCTCCATTTTCCTTCAAGTTAATAGGAAGCAGCAGCTGGTGACTGATCGGGATCAACACATTGCCCTTCCTTGCCTGTAACCTGATTGGTTAAACTAGAAAGAATATTAGGAGAAGAAAAATATACATTAGGTTGCTGTGGCTATGAGAAACGACGTGGTCTATATGTGAGTTTATTATATAATATCCACTATATCCGCAGATTTATTAACACTTGCAATTTAAAATTGTCCGAAGAGTATCTTGCTGTTGGGAGCGATCGACTGTATTTCTCATTACTTGTTGCATCTAACCCACGTTGCTACAGTGGATCGGAGAGCGGAGTTTCTGGCATTCTGGCGCTTAATTATGAACTCTATGCCTCCAGTTCGATTTATATATATATATGTATATAAATCTGTCTGTTTGTATGTTATAAGCTCGTATGCGTGTTTTACGCGTGGCAGCATGCACTTTCTGTCGGGATCGGGTAAAGTACCTGACGTTGGGCTGGGCTTGGCCTGGTCCCAGTTGCCGCAATATGCAATTTAGGAGCTTATCGCAGCTCGGATACCAATCAGTCGGCTTTTTGACTGCATGCAAAGTGGGTGGAGAGAATGAAATAAAAATTAAATATGGCTTTATTTGAATATTAAATACGAAGATCTGGGAAACGGAGAAGAGTCAAGTTAAGGTTTCCTAATTTTGGCAGAAAGTCGCCCAAGTATTTTTAATTTGATCTTAAGTATGGAAGGATTATAGCCAATATTAATTATATTTTAATCCTAAGCTAACTGCCTACTCTTCTGCGGTTTTTGCATTGATTTTTGATTGCTTCAGCTCAAGGTTGCAGAGATTTTCCATTCGCTTGCTATGACACATATTTTCCAAGTGATTCATTTTTGCCAGTTGCCTCGCAGCAAACAAGTTACAAAATGAAAACTGGAAAAGCAAATTAAGCACCAGTTTACATAAAAAGATTTTAGTTCGGAGACTCTATATAAAATATATTATGCATATTTTATGTTTATTATAAATTCGCATAATTAGCTAAAACACTTTTATCGAAATGTGCCACAGCGTTAGATCCTCTGATAACTTCATATACAAAGTGAAGCGAAGGTTCCGCATATTACAATATTTGCATACGCTCAGCGGGTGTGTGTGAGAGCCAGCGTGTGTGTGAGTATAAAAATGTGTGTGTGTTCAGCTGTGTGTATGAGTAAGTCATGTATTTGGAGCTGGCACACATACAAATGCAGCCACGTTGGGGCCTCCACCAATTGAAACAAACCAAATGCAAAGACGTCTCTCCCACAACGGAGAACAGGTTTTTGGCGATCGTGTATGTGCTGTGTGTGTGTGTGAGAAGCCGGAGCTCTCAGCAGATACACAGATACAGATACAACTATAGATACATGTACAAAGACAGCGACAACGACAGATACTACCGCTGCGAGAAGGAATATTAAATAAGTCTGTTTCATTTGATTCAAAAGAACTTGCCGCACGCCTGTTGCTCGCGAGCAAGATCGAAGAGGTGGGAAGGGAAGCGGTGGGTCATCTGGCGGGGTGGGGGGGTTCGGTTGGTTCGGTTGCTCTCGGCTACGCTCGGACTTGCCCCAGAATATGCGACTGCGTTCGCTCGTTCGTTCCGCTTTGCTGGGCAGCTGACACTGCCGGGGTCGCCAGCTCGAGATCGCGCCAGCTTGCTCGGGGATATCTCTCTGTGCTCGCCGTCAGGTTGGGCCAAGACTGCGCAAAAGGTTTTGCTCGTGCGCTGTGCGGCCTTATGCACTGAGAGAGAGCAAGAGAGAGGCTCACCCGCGCGCGTGTGTGTGTGTGTGTGTGTGGGAGAGTGAGGCGAGGTGAGGAGAAGCCGCTGCGCAGCGCACAGTTTAAGCCAAGTTGCCAGCCAAGTCGCCAGCACGAGCAGTTAGTTAGCTTGCGGTTCGTAATCGGCGTGGTTCAACTTGGCTCCGGCACCGACTCTGACTCTGTATCGGCAGCGGCATCGACATCGACATCTCGACATCGGCATCGAGATCGGCATCGTCTCAGTCTCAGTCACAATTCGACGCTCTGGCCACATCTCCGGCAACAGTTGCTGCGCGTCGCGGTTAAAATCATAAATAGTATCTACATACAGCGTGTAGCTGCAGCTGTATCTGTATCTATATCGCTGTATCCGACTAGTAGCCGTGTATCTGTATCTGTCGCTGGCTATATAGTGTATATAGGCCCGGTTATATGCCAATGCGTTGCCGAGCTGTGCTGTGCATTTTCCCAAGCGTATTGTAAATTAGTAACAACAACTACAAAAGCAGCGACAAAGCTTCTGTGTTTTATTGAAATTTGTGAAATGTGGCCTAACAACAACAACAACAACAACGGACGAAGTGCTTATTAATCCACCCGAAACCCTTCAGAACATACTTGCCCACACTGCAATCCGCACCTGCCACAAGCAAAGTGTCCAAAACAGTGCAAAAAGTGAGAAAAGTGTATGAAAAAATTCGGAAAATCGTCAAAAATCTGAAACAAAAGTAAAATCGTTGCAACACCTTGCGGCAGCAACAGGTGCCTAATGTGGGTTAGGGCCTAAACTAGCACAAATTAAAGCACACACCAAACACACACACACACACACTCGTACGCCCGCACAACAATTCAGCGACACAACAAATAGACACAAATTCACACATGCCAGTTTAAAGACAACAACAACAGCAACAACTCAAGCTGCAACAACAGCAGCAGCAACATCAACAACAACAACAACGCGAGCGAATGAGCAAATTTATTGCTGCTGCCGCTGCCGCTGCCGCTGCTGCGCTGGGCCAAATGCTGCCACGGCCAGGCTCGGTTAGGGAAAAAACTAACGGAATAATGCAACATTAAGCAAAATGCTGCTGGCCCTGCTAAAGCTAAAGCAAAGCCCAAACCGACAACAACAGCAACAACCACAACAACAACAACAACCTGCAACAATCGTCGCCGCCTTCGTCGTCGCCGTCGTCATCGCCGTCGTCGCCGTCGCAGTCACCGTTACCACGAACCGCATATAAAATGGAACCCTCATATGATCACGAACATCCACATCATCTGCTAACAAATTACAAGTAATATTTACATTTTTCCCATGCTAGAAAAAAAAAACAGCAGAAACAAAAACAAAAAGCGAAAGAAAAACTGTGTTTTTTTCTCTCGCTGTTTAATTATATCCAACCGTAGCGAAGATACATATCTTCCAAGATAATAACCATAATGAAAAATGGAAAAATTCGCTGGTATGGGTGCAGAAATTCTCTAGATGTCTCGTATACATGCATATATATATATATATGTCGCTAGGCTATATACATACACAGATGGAGAGACTTACATAGACAGAGAGCGACTTCGACTTCGACTTCCACAGTGACGGGGGTATTTCAAGACTTAGTCACACACACACTCACACACAGCCAGAGACAGCGACAAAGCTGGAGATACAGATAGAAAAAAGTCTGAAACACGACAGCTAAAGCGACGGGATGTTCAGCTGTTAATACATATACCTAGACATAATATATATACTATTTAGTATATACTAAGTTACGAAAGTTCGCTTAGATATTTTTGGTAGGAAGACGTAACCTTCTCGACGTCCCCCGCTGCAGGTGCCGCGTATGCGTATGCGTCCGCTTCTCGTTTCACTGTGTGCGTTCTGTGTGAATATGTAAATACATGTACAGAGAACAGAACCATGTCTCAAGACCGAAACAAACCTCTCTCAGACCGACTACGTCGCCGTCTCAGACTCGCACTCGAAATTGGTCAAGTGGAAAGTAAACCAAGAGAGCAACGTGGTCAGCAAGAAAGTTCAGACTATGAGAAAAACCATAAAACTAGCTAGATAGTATACCTTATACCGTATATACATATATATAAATATATATAGTGTGTGTGTATACCCAAGTCGGACAGAGAGGTCACCATGCGGTTTCGCTCATTAAAATGATTTAGTTTTTGATCTAAACACTTTGATAGTTATGCATGATATTTGCATAGCATTAGGTCCAACGTTTAACCTGGTCTTTGCGTTATTCTCTTTGAGAATTAAATGGAATATTACCTTAAATTTTTAACACAAGCTTCAAATAGTTTCGAACATTTTGTGGTATTTCCTTTTGGACTTTGTGTATCTTTGCCGCATCCCGTTGCAGAGACATGACAACAATGCAACGACTGCCTTGAAGTTCTTTTTTCGGCTTTGGTTTTATGTCCCTTCTGCTCTATAAATCAATCCGCCTTGTGGGTAGACACATCAATTTGGCCAAGAGTGGCCAACGAGCCCGACAACGCTTTCAATCTCGATTGATTTGCATTTTCTTTACGGCTTTGACGTCGATTTCATGTTCAAGTTCCGTTTTCAACAAAATAAAAAAGTCTTTATCGCAATCAAAATTAAGCTGAAAACAAACGTTTATTCCCTGTGTACTTGGAACTGAAGATTAAATAAGCTTTGCCTAGTTCTGCTTAAACGGAATATTTAAAACAACTATCGACAAGTTAATTGGTATCCCAAGTCGATAGTTGTAATAGATCCCCGCGCATATATCATTAATGCCATGATAATTGCTAAGGTATCACATTTAATGTTATTATCGCTATTACGACAAAGTGTTGAGATATGCAATGATTGGAAAGATTAATGCAATCTTTGGCTTATAGGTGTTTACTTTGTAATTGGGATATGGAAAGATTTTAATTGGATTAACATCAAAAATTATTTAAAGCTCGGAACTAGATAATTGGTCAGATTGTACTCTATAAGAGTTTAAATATGGTTGGGAGTTGGCTTATAAAATGGACATTTCTTAAATGGAATATTTTCTTGCTTAAATTTATTTAGATAGGATTGACTAAGATCTTGCATATGTTTGCAATATAAAATTCAGAATCTGATAAAAAGAAAACGAATTATGTGGGAAAAGTAATGTTAAGTTGGACAACTTCTTTAAGTTGATTTAATCAGCTTATCCTCAGCAATTCTCATTTGACATAGTCTTTCGAGTATCCTAAGTATACTTTGATCTGTAGCTTTTATATTTTATAGGTATTTTAACTATTATATTGTACTCTCTATACACTATATTATTGTTTTATGCATAATAACAAATCTATCAGTTGGATTATAAATAAATATCATAACTCTTCTTTCTTTTCTTAGATGTCCCAGTAGAAACTCTCTCCCAGTATCTGTGCTCTACTCCCGCTCTCTACCTCTCTCTCTCTCTCTCTATCTCTCTCTCTCTCTCTCTCGGTACACCAGTTACTATATAGTTAGCTACTCTCGTACCTTACCTCCTTGCGCTAATTGCATGCTGCACAGTTCAAGTGGTTGTGGGGGTGTGCGGTAAGGAGTGGCTCTATGTGCGTGATAAAACCCATTACGTTTCAGTACATTTTTCCTCGAGATATGTACATATTCTTCAGCTGCTCCGACTGAGGCTGCTACTGCTGCTGCGAAACGACTTTGTGTGTGAGAACTGGGTCGGGTCTTGGGGAGTTTGCGTTGTTTCGTTTCGTTTGTTGGCGACGCGACGCGGTCGTAAAGCTCATTAGCCGAAAGCCCCAACAGCAGCACAAGCAGCAGCAGTGGCAACAACATTTTGGATTCCGAATCGGAATCGGATTCAGCTTGGGATGTTCGTGAAGTGATCGTTCGTACCATGAACGGCCCCCAAAGCGTCCTAAAGCGTCCAATGCGGCTTGCTTCATTAGTTTAATTATATATATATAGTATGTGTGAGTGTGTGTGTGGGCAGGTAGAAATCGGCGTATATACAGCTGCGTGTGTGTGCGGCACGACCCATCTGCCGCATGCGTAGATCGCAACTCGCTTTGCCTCTGCGTGCCCAATGAGCGTGCCCCATGCAAGACGCCTCGTGCGACTCTTGCCTCACCCCACGCTGCTGCTTGCCTCATCGCGTTGCGGTTCATTAAAGCAGCGGCAAACGCGCTAAGATGGCGGTAACCTGAGCCGGATGCTGCGGCTGTTTATGCTTATTGGTCAACAGCAGCATCTACATATACACAAGCACACGCACACTCACTCACACACGCACACGCACGCACGCACACTCTCATGCATATGTATGCGTTGAGGCTGCGTCGTTAAGTTATTCCAGTACATCACACCTGGGCCGCAATCGCCTTGGCACCAGCAGCAGCAGCAGCCGCAGCAGCGGCAACAACAACAACCAACGCGACCAGCTCTTGGCCCGAGCTCGCGCTCAGTTCAGACTGGTTTTGGGCTCAAAATAAAAAAGGCCGAAATGAGTTGGAAACAAATGTATTCGGGTCTCGGGGCGCCTGTTGCCTGCTGCCTGCTGCCACCAGGCTTCGTGGCAGCCAATAGACTGCAAATGGAGCAGAGCAGATGCTGCAGATGCTGTGCCAGACCACGCCCACCACGCGGCGGGCCAGAAACCAAAATGGCTTTTATTACCACTCGCTTACAACGCGCTCAATATGGCCGGCTCTGGCAGGGCCTAAGCGGAGCATGGCTTGGTAAGGCATGGCTCGGGTCAGCTATTGGTTAATCGGAGCAGCCATTTGCATATCGGGGTATATATAGAGGCGCGAGTATATAGATAAATTGGGTTATTTGGGAAACTTAATTCGATCCTGAGGAGAATTGGAGCTATATCTGTCTGATACGAGTTCGGCTAATGTTGGTTTATCGGTCTTTATATTCGAGTATCGTGAGATATAGGGTTATGCATCTTTAGAACATTTTTTTGGCAAATTTACTCAACATTTAGGATTATAATTGTACTGAACATTTTGGAGTATACACCAGCTATCTGAAAAATATATATCTTGTAACATATCTGTCTGTTTCCGATTATTATAAGCATTTCGAAATTGTCTATAAAGCTTGTTTCAATCTCATATTTTCGCCAACTTATTTGATTTCTTGTAAATTCTTTTCTAAAATTATGATTTAGCTTTAAAATGGTATTCGTAACCATTATAATAAAACAAAACAGGCTTAACTAAACTGCAAGCTTTTGATTCAAAAGAACTTATCTTTCCATGTGGGTCAGATTTTTCAATATTCTTAGGTTCACTTGACATTTTGTTTGTAGAGAAACATTTAAACATTTAAGTGGAGAAAAAGCATCATCTTCGATCAAGTATATAATAAAATTCCAAGTATGTTATATAATATAAATTCCCAAGAAGTTAAAAATTTGTTAGGCAAATTAAAATATTTCCGAAAATTTATGAATGAGTTATTTTTCTTTTTTATAAAAATCCTAATTAAAGTTATGAAATCCCAAAATAAGCCATTCATATATGCATGAAAGTATAATTAATGCAAATTATAAAATATATATACTTTAGTTTTCAATTAGCCTAATCAGATTTTGTCAGTTAACATTGCCCAATTATGCAAATGCACAGGGGCATAGCTTGTGTACATAAATCCGACTTAAGTTCACACGTTCCAGTTAGTTGATAAAATATATAAATATATATAGTACTAGAGTTAATGCTGAAGAAATGAATGCAATGGAAATTAGTTAGAATTTTCTCAACTTTCGACGAACAAGAAGAAGAAGAAAGCTTAAATAGTTAGAAAGATAATTGGAACGTGTGAACTGCGCCACGAGACAGAGATCAAGCTCACTTTCGCTGGGTATCTCGGGATCTAAAACATTAGATCTCTCTTTCTTCCTCTCTCTCTGATGTTATACTTATATAGGAATAAGCTATATGCGCTTTATAATTCAGGTAGAATATGGATTATATTCGACTAAAAGCAACGATTGGAAAACGCCGCCGCCTTTTCGCAAAATTCGATTGTCTGCCGCACCGAAGCAGGCCGGCAGGCAGGCAGGCAGGGATGCCGCCTTGACAGAGAGAGGCAGGAGGTGGTGGTACTGTGGGGCGACTTAAAAGGCTGTCTCGCTGGCGCAGCGACACATGAATCACAATATGCTAAAGGGCTGACACTCTCTCCAGATCAATGCGGCTTCTGAATGAAGTTTCGGGGCTTGTTAAGGCCGAAGGGGGCCGCCAGTTGCCTACGACGACGACGACGCCGCCGTAGCCGTAGCCATTGCAAGTTGCGGCCTGTGCAGCAAGTTGTGCCGCAGCCACCGGCAGAGACGACGACGACGACGACGTTGCGCTTGTCGTAAACAAAACGTTGCCCACTGTGGACAGCCGGGGGACAGGCAGACAGGCCGGACGGACAGACGGAACAGGACGGGGCACAAGCAGGCAAGCGCAAGCAACTAGAAGGTAGCTGCAGCGAGGTGGTGCAGGGGGGGGGGGGCTGCTGGGGCACCGGCTGCAATGTGGAATATGTGGCATTTTGCAAAGATGTTGACATTTTGCGCGCATAAAAATGCCAACTTACCGGCCACTGTATGTGTCCTATTTTAAAATCAGGGCCATGGCTAAGAGACTCTCCAACTCGGACTCGCAGTCCAACTCGGGCCTGGGCTAAGCCGTCGTCGTGCAGCGTCGTGAGCGCGAGCGAGCGAGCGCACGCTTAGGATAAACCCAAAGCCAAAGCCGCAGCCGACCTAAAGCCCAACTCGGGCCAGTTGGACGGACGGGACCGACGCACGGAACAGTAGGGGACGGGAGGTGACTGAGGGACAAGCGTATAGTTTGGGACGGTATAATTTTGTGTGGAGCTTGCCGCAAGTATTTAGCGGCAGATCGAGCCACAGCCTGCGAGCGAGCGAGCGGCAGCCGCAACCGAATATCAAAAACGTAACGATGTCACCAGAAAACCTCAATAAATTATCCCAGCTGCGCCATGGAGCACCCGCTTTGAGCTCAGCGCAGACCTCTCTCTCTCTCTTTCGCTCCTCCGCTCTCTATCTCCCCCAATCTCTACGTTTTTGGCGGCTTTTCTGGCTTTTGGGCCAAAAACTAGAGCGCCTAGTTGAGCAGCCTAACAATTAGGCCGCGGCTTGTTTGCCAGGCAGCCTGGCCAAGTTGGTAGGCAAAAGAGCCAAGTTAAGCCCAGCCAGGACTGCATAGACGGACAGGCAGACCGCGCCTGGGTACACCACAGAAGACAATAGACCAAAAGTGTAGTGGGCAGCAATAAATTCAAACGGTAACAAATCGAACGTGGAGCGAGACACGCACACAGCGATGGGAAGAGGGAATGGATTGGAGGGATCAGTAGTCGCTGGCGCGGGAGACAAGAGACAAGGCAGTAGCTGTGTGGGGAGATGAAGTAGGGTACAAGTAGGAAAGGGATGAGTAGTCGGAAGAGCAGCATGTGCGGATGAGGAAAGGCAGCAGTAGTCGCTGTAGCGTTTGGACGGCGGAGCGGGCAGACAGCAGAGAGCGTAGACTAGGGAGCAGGATGGCTGGAAAGCAGGGAGGCAGAGGAACAAGCAGTCTGAAGAGCAGGGACGCGAGGTATCAAAGCGTTGCTGGAGCGGGCGTCAGACGCGCAGCATCCACGGTCAGAGCGTCGGTAGTCGAACTGGTCTCCCTCATGGCCCGCTCTCGCTCTCGTTCTCCCTCTGTCGCGCTCTCTCTCGCTCTCTGTCTCTCTGTTTCTCTCTCCCTCTCTCTCTGTCCCTTAGGGAGCCCGCGTCTGGTAATATTTAAACTTGTCTCGTTTGGCTGCCGCTTGGTCGTTCTGCTTGGATTCCTGGAAGCCGAATTACTTTGAAATGTGTCGATATGTCGCAACTTTTAAAAGTTATGCATAAAGGTCTGGGGCCCTCCGAGCCGCAACGACATCGAGAGCTGCTCCTGCTGCTGCCGCTGCAGCTACTACTGCTCCTCTTGTGCAGCTTCTTTGCTTACCCCGGCGGGTTGTCCTCTGTCCTCCTCCTCCGTCCACTCTGTGCTTCGGCTCCTTTGATAATACAATAGCTGCACGCGCCCAATTTACATTTATGTCCGCTGACATTAAGGAGCGCAAACATTGCAGGCAGCCAGTGTCCGCGTCGGGATCTGGTCCAGTTTTAGTCGCGATCCTCCACCTCCATCTCACCTCTCTCTCTCTCTCTCCATCGCTTGCTTTGCGTGTCGGCAACGTGAAAATTGTCAACGTATTTAGCTGCGATTGCGCGGACTGCGCTTTTAAATATCATTATAAGCCCCGATCAGCCTCGCAGCCCTTTTGCCCTTCTACGTAATTCTCAACAAGCTCGAACGATGCTTAATCCATGCTCAAGCTCTAATTAGGCGCAGCTTTAGGGAAGCTTTTGAAGTTGGCGATTCTTCGAGGCGAATTCTTCTTGGGCAACTGTGATTAATTAACACAATTTATTGCCTAATTTATTTTAAGTCGATTTCTACCCATTTAAAATATCTTCGTATATCCTGTAAGGTTTAGGCGCTGCCGTAGGGTATGCTGCACAGTTCGAATTCGTTTTTTCCGTTATTTCCCATATTTTAACTCGGAAAACTTTTTGATAACGATTTTTATGCAATTTTCGATTAGCTTAAACGTTTAAACACAAAAAATAATGGTTTTAATTTTTGAAAAAAATTTGAAATTTTTGTAAGGGGGTAGCATGGAAAAAGTTGCCAAAAATAAATTTTTTTAAAAACACAAAATTTCTATGGTAAATCAACAAGCAGTTGAAACCATGAACAAAATGGCATTTCGCATGAAAATCGGTTGATTTTTAATGAAATTATGAAGGTTGGAAGTCTAAATGTCGACATACTTGGGTCTCTCAAGTCATTTAGGTGAAAGCATGGAACACACCAAATTCTACGATTTGCAGACCCTTAGTTGCTGCTTAATTAATTGAGAGTACAAACCATATATCAAATAACATTCTAGACACAAAACGAATCAATTTTGAGAAAGTTATGACTCCTTGCAGTCGAGAGGGGTCTCTCTGTTTTTGTCGGAGAAGACCTGAAAGAGCATTAATGACCCATAATTTCCTAATTTTAGGAGACTTTTTTTTATGTTGAGTTAGTCTAGAAGCCAAACCATAAACAAAATGCTATTCCAAACAAATTTTATATAGGTTTCTACAAAGTTCAGACTGATTGCAGTCTAGGTAGATCTGTAAGGTCTTCGAAAATCTTTTGTTTCTTAATAATAATTTTAAACTTGAATTTTAAAGTGGATTTAGAGGTATTTTCTACATATAATATTTATAATGTTCTATTTGACTAGTTTCTTAGGTTTATAAAAGCCTCTGAAGATCAACCTTCCTCGTAAATTGATTCTTTATTAGCTCCTTACTTATTTCACCTTCCCTTACAGCGCCAAGAAGTATCCACATGTGTCGCGGACACCGGAGTACAGTCACTCCACGGTGGGCAGCGATTACCCGGAGCACGTCGGTTATTTGGCCAGCAGCGACGGACGGCTGCTGCACGAGAGTGCCGGCGATGGCATCTACCATGTGCGGCAGGGTAGCGAGCACAGCTCGCCCAGCCTGCACTCGCCAGCCATACAGAGCGCCGGCTACGACAACGAGCACTCGATGAACGAGGCAGCGCTGTCGGTGCACAGTCACAGCCATTCGCCGATGGTGTCCAGTGCGTATAGCATAGGCGGAGGCGGAGGCAGTGCGTCACTGATAAGCAGCAATATACCATTGCTGGGAGGAGGAGGAGTAGTGGGAGCAGGTGGCACCGTAGGCGGTGGCACATCGATGCTCAACAAGTTCTTGTCGCATTCACATGCCGCCGGCATGTTGACCAGCGCTGGCCCGGATGATTGTGGTAGCATTGCCGGTGCATCGCACTCACCCATCGAGGCAGCAGCAGCTGCGGCGGCGGCGGCGTCCATGTGGAGCTACGACTACAAGGGCGACATTTGTGCACCGAACTGTGGCTATCTCGATCGGCACAAGGCCATGCCCGGCGATCTGAAGTACAGACCAGGCGGAACTCAGTCAAAAAGTGCCAAAGAGTCGCGCATTCGTCGACCGATGAACGCGTTCATGGTGTGGGCCAAGATAGAGCGCAAGAAGCTGGCCGACGAGAATCCCGACCTGCACAATGCGGATCTCAGCAAGATGTTGGGTAAGTCGACAGTGCACCCAAATTAATCCGCTCCAGAACTAATCCAAATTCCCTACTCCTTGCAGGTAAAAAGTGGCGCTCCCTGACGCCGCAGGATCGTCGTCCGTATGTGGAGGAGGCGGAGCGACTGCGCGTCATACACATGACCGAGCATCCGAACTACAAGTATCGACCTCGACGACGAAAGCAGTCCAAGCTGCGCACCATGCAACCCAGTGGCGGTGCCAAGGAGCAGCAGCAGCAGCAGAGCGACGCTTCAGCACAGTCGAAAGCATCGTCGAAGCTATCGACGCCACCGCTTACAACCGCCACGAGCGGCAGCTACCTGGCCAACACGCCCACCGACGATAGCCGCAACTCGACGCCGCACAACGTGACGGCGCTATACGAGCAGCCCCTGAAGCCAAGCTACTCGCCCAGCTCCGTCGACTGCTACAGCAATGCGGACAGCACGGAGCAAATGGATGCCAATTCCCATACAGAATCCTCGCCAGCTGCCAATGCGGTTAGCTACGACAATTCGCTGCTGCTCAAGAAGCTAACGAAGCCATCGCCAGGACGTGCGAGCAAGCATCGTAGCGACAAGTTGTCCAAGGCCGAGGAGAAGGCCAAGGCGCAGCAGCAGCAGCAGCAACAACAGCAGCAGCAACAGACGAGCCTCTACGCATCGTATCCGCTGGCCAGCTCGGTTGCTGTGGTGGCAGCACGTGGCATGTATGTAACATGCAACAATCGCGGTCTGCTCGATCATGGACACTCTGTTAAGGGCACCTTTTATCCGCCAGTATCAAGTGCGGATGATGACGGCGGTAGTAGCAACATGCGCAGCAGCAGCAGCAACCACCTGCAACACCAGCAACAGCAACAGCAGCAGCAGCAGCAGCAGCAGCAACAACAGCAGCAGCAACAGCAGCAGCAACAGGCGCAGCAGCAGCAGCAACAGGCGCAGCACTGCAGCAGCTCCGCATCCAATATGCCACTCACTGCATCCGCCGGCGAGCTGAACGCCTACAGCATCGCCCTGGCCGAGAGCAACTGCAGCAGCAGCAGCGGCGCTGCCGGCGCCAGTCTGCGCCTCAGCTTAAACGAACTGGGCGCCGTATCCAATGATTACCTGCCCAGTGCATATGGCATGCAGTACGAGGATTTCCTGCGCTACCAGAGCAACGAGCTGGACTACGATCATCTCAAGGATACCGCTGCCGCAGCAACATCCACGCCTGCAACACCGCCGACGACAACAAGTAGCGATGCCGGCGGAGGTGGCAAGTGCATCAAGTATCCGGACACGAATCAGAACTACGACGATTACGAGGCGGAGGCCTATAACAATGCCATGTTGCTGACGGCACCGCCGCCGACCAGCGCGGCCAGTGGCGGCTATTACACGCAGCTGCCATATGGACAATTTCCATTGCAGCTGGCGGTGCCGTTTCAGCAGACGACGGCGCCAAGTGCGGTCGCCTACGGACAGGCGCCTATGCAGGGTGGATACCTGCACTACGGCAACTACTACGAGGCAAATGGCGGCAGCTCGCCGCAATTGCTGCCACAGGTGACAGGAGCAGCGGGAGCGCCGCTTCCAGGAGCAGCCATGCAGCAACATCCACATGGTCATCCGCACTCTCATACGCATCCACATCATGCGCTCCCGCATCATGCGCACTTTGCCAGCACAGCGGGCGGTGGTGCCGCCACAGGCATGGTGGGTGTGGGTGTGGGCGTGGGCGTGGGCGAGATGCTATTCGATCCGCATCAGCAACAGCATCCACATCAGCAGCGCAAGGATGACGAGATTAGCAACATTCTGGCCGGTGTGCGCAAAACCTGCTACAGCAATTGACCGCGATACTTTTTCTATCGCTTTGGTTTAGGTACAACTAAGATATGTTCTTCCCTCCCCTTCCCCGTACCCTGATCCACCCATAAGTGTGTACTATAAACAATTATAGCATGTAGGTTATATGTTCTTAGTTGTAAGTTAGCTTGCATTGAAATAAAAACACAAATTCGCGACAACTTCGTGCGTGAGGGATATTTAAGCAATATGAAATATTATAGGGATATTTCAACATGCTGCCAATCGATAACCTTAAGCTAGCTAAAGAAAATAAGTACTAATTCGATACACAACTCGAGTGGGAAATTTAAATTTAAATTAGGGAAATTTCATGGGACATTCCTCACGGCTGCTTATCGATTTAAGCTAGCTAAAGAAAATAAGTACTAATTCGATACGCAACTCGAGTGGGCAATTTAAATTTAAATTAGGGAAATTTCATGAAACATTCCTCACAGCTGCCTATCGATAACGGTCAGCTGTCACTGGTGGAGGCGCCCCAAGCAGCAGGACACTGTCCGACCAGAGCGCTGGATACACAGCACGGCGCGTGCGCAGTTTTTGCTGCTTCTGCTGCTGCTACTGATGCTGGGGGAATTTTCTTCTTTTCTTTGCTGTGTGCGCGCTGCTGAAACGAAAGGAAAAGCGTGAAGAAATATTGGCAGTAAAAAAAAACTGAACGAAAATTAGTTACATAAAATTTGCATTAGTTATTTCTTTTCCCTGTCGATGCAGTTGCAGTTTCCCGTTTTCCAGCTTAGCTAAGTGAGCGCAAAATGTGTAAAACTTTGAGAAACTCACGTAAAAATTCCAGCGCAAATTTGGCCAACCTTGTGTACAGTTTTTAGTTCAACGAGACGAAATTTTCACACGCTGTCAGATCGATAAGTTTCTTCATCAGCACCAACTACTACAGCATCAGCATCAGCTTCAGCTTCAGCTGCATCAGCATACGCTGCATCTGCATCGACTTCAGTTAACGTTTCAGCTTCACTTTCAGCATTTGCATCAGAATCAGCATCATCCGCTAGCAAGGTCTACGATTCGTGCCTAAGCGGGGAGAGGGGGCCGCCGCCACCGTCGTCATACACCACCAAACATCCACCCACCAATCGACCACCCCCAACCCACCGGGCAACAGCAGCATCTGCCACCGCATCCACCAACACCCCTCCACACACACGCACATACACGAGCAATCGAACAGTTTGTCTTGCTCTCTCGCTGTCTCGCTCGCTCTCTCGCCCAGCCATGTCATTCATCACGAAACTAAAGGCAACTCCGTTGCCCCCATTGAAGAACATACTGAACGTGGCCATGCAAACGGCCAGACAGCAAATTCCAGAGCGCAAGGATTACCAACAGCCACCGGGATCCAGCGGCAGCTATCCACACCAGGGTCAGGCCATGTTCCCACCGCCTGCGCAAGACGGATTAGATGGTGATCAGCAGACGACAGAGATGAGCTCGAATCCGTTTCGCAATGCCGGCGGTTGGTCGCAAGAGGAAGGGGATGGGGATGCCGCTGCCGGTGCAGGTGACTACAAGAACGAATACCAGAGCACATCGTTTAACGAGTATGATGGCCGTTATCAGCAAACCGATGGATTCAGGTGGGTAGAAACACAAACACACTCCCCAATGTACCAAGTTGCTCATGCAAGTTTTCTCGTTTGGTTTTCAGGCAAGGCAGCATCGCCTCGGAGGGCAGCTCATTCGTTTGCGAGGGTGAAGGTGGCGGCGGCTCCAAGATCGACGAGTTCCAAGCTGGCTGGAACGTGACGAATGCCATCCAGGGCATGTTCATTGTATCGCTGCCATTCGCGGTACTCCACGGCGGCTACTGGGCCATCATTGCCATGGTGGGCATTGCGCACATCTGTTGCTACACGGGCAAGGTGCTGGTGCAGTGCCTCTACGAGCCGGATCCGAGCACGGGACAAATGGTTCGCGTTCGCGACAGTTATGTGGCCATTGCCAAGGTATGCTTCGGTCCCAAGTTGGGTGCACGTGCCGTGAGCATTGCCCAGCTGATTGAATTGCTGATGACCTGCATCCTCTATGTGGTCGTCTGTGGAGATCTGCTTGCCGGCACCTATCCGCAGGGTTCGTTCGATTCACGCTCCTGGATGCTCTTCGTTGGCATCTTTCTGCTGCCCATGGGTTTTCTCAAATCTCTGAAAATGGTCTCCACCCTATCCTTCTGGTGCACCATGTCACACATTGTGATAAACGCTGTCATTCTTGGCTATTGCCTGCTTCAGATCGGCGATTGGGGCTGGTCCAAGGTCCGCTGGAGCATCGATATGGAGAACTTTCCCATCTCGCTGGGCGTCATTGTGTTCTCATATACCTCGCAGATTTTTCTGCCCACACTCGAGGGTAACATGATTGATCGTTCCAAGTTCAATTGGATGCTGGACTGGTCTCACATTGCTGCTGCCGTCTTCAAGGCGGGCTTCGGGTACATTTGTTTTCTGACCTTCCAGAACGATACCCAGCAGGTGATCACCAATAATCTACACTCGCAGGGCTTCAAGGGATTGGTAAACTTTTTCCTGGTCATCAAGGCCATTCTTAGCTATCCATTGCCATACTATGCTGCCTGTGAGCTACTCGAGCGCAACTTCTTCCGTGGTCCGCCAAAAACCAAATTTCCTACCATCTGGAATCTTGACGGGGAGCTGAAGGTATGGGGCCTGGGCTTCCGGGTGGGCGTAATTGTGTCCACTATTCTAATGGCCATTTTCATACCGCACTTCTCAATCCTGATGGGCTTTATTGGCAGCTTTACGGGTACAATGTTGAGCTTTATCTGGCCCTGTTATTTCCACATCAAAATCAAGGGACATTTGCTCGATCAGAAGGAAATAGCCAAAGACTACCTCATTATAGGGCTCGGTGTGCTGTTCGGTGTTATCGGCATCTATGATTCAGGCAATGCCCTAATCAATGCATTCGAAATCGGTCTTCCATTCTAAAGATGCTATATAATTGATGTATATTCCCATTGTTAACAAGAAACCTATATATATTCAAGTTCTAATCGGCGGGATATAGCGAATTTCCGCACATATATTTGTTGAGTTTTGTGCATCGCATTTCAGGCAATGCAACTAAAGTCTTCCAGAAAATAATATACATGTTAATCGATACGGTCGGAATACGATTTATTTCGATCCGAAGAATAACAAATTAAACTTAGTCTATAAGAAACGAAACGCAAGTCTTCCAAATCAAGCGAACAAATGTCTTCCAAACAAACAAATAAAAATCCTAAGCTAATCTAAGTGACGACAATACATGAATATATATACAAAAATATATATATACAAGTATTGAAAAGAGATTATTGATATTTACTGTATGCATATTATATATATGTAGCTACATATAAAGCGATAACTTCCGAAATGTAAACAACAACAATAAATCATTATACAAGTCGAGGTGTGTGTATGTAAGTCTATTAGCGAATAGATAGAACTCATTGATTATTTATATACCAGTATATGTGCACACAGTTATATATACATACATATACATAGTTGAATGCGTTTTTGTAAGCGATTAATTATACAGTTACTGTACTTATACATACAATAATAGCCTTTAAATAAACACGACACTAGCATCTTTTAAAATTCTCAATAAAAAAACATCATCTCACGTTGAAATATCTCCCGAACCATAGTGTTATATTATCTATTCCCATTGAGAAACAAGAGGTTCGTTTTTATTTTTTCAAAAATATTGCATATATTTGTTAATCGATTTCGGTTTTGTTTTATTTAGATAAGTAGTATAAGTAGTATATTGTATAAAAAATATTGTCATGGAAACTTAGGCACTATATATGATATGGTATGGTTGGTTGCAATGAAGACAAGACTCACATAAGTCGGCTGTTACTTGTTACTTAGTTAGAGGTTTTATAGAACTTATGATCATGCGTACTTCGAGTATGCTGGAATGCACCTTGTTTAATCTTATGCACGGCACATGTGGCGGGTGCCGGGGCAGTTATATATTCGCTCTTATAGAGACTGGAGCCGGTAAACTTCTCGTTGCCCAGACTGATCGACGATTGGTTACCACGTCGTGTGGTCATCGTGCGTTCGGTATACCCGTGTGCGTTGTACGAGGACGAGGGTGAGGAGTGAAAATCGATACCGCTTGACAAATGCTGATTACCGCGATGACGCGTCACATGTCGTTCGCCCTGAGATTGCGACTGCGAGGGGAAATCAATGCCGCCCGAGACAACGGTGCGTGTGACCGTTGTCCTCTCCAGATTCGATCTGTTGGCATTGCCGCTGTCGGCACCGCCCGAAATAATGCGTGACATAGACGATGTCGAAGAAGAAGTGTTTTTCACCTGATGTTCTTTGCTGCTCTCCTTGTGTACACTGCAGCTGCGGCGTTCATTGGAGAAACTCGAGTTCAGATCGGTCTCTCGATTTTGACGATGAATGCTGCTGTAGCTCTGGCGATCGTTCGTATAGTTGTTCCCGCTCGAAGGTTGTTCGTTCAGATTCAGTATACTTTTGCGCTGCATTTTTCCCGTCGAGGTTAGGCTACTGTTGACGGCATTCGAGTCGGACGAGACGTTCTTGCGATGGAATATCGAATTGGATACATCGGCCTCGGACGAAAACTCACTCTTACGATGATGGAAATGCTTGGAAGAGGACAACTGGGATGTTGAGCCGCCGGTCACGTTATTGGTGACCGAACGAATAGTTGAACTATCACCCGTAATGTTATTGTTTACCGTGCTACCTCCGACGACACGGGAAGTAGAGCTTCCTCCGACCACATGCGAGGTAGAGCTACCTCCAGTTATATTATTGTTGACTGAGGAGTTGCTAACCACATGTCGTGTAGTGCTTCCACCTGTAATGTTGTTGTTGGTTACCGAGTTACCTCCGACTACATGGGATGTAGTGCTACCTCCAGTTATGTTATTGGTTATTGAATTGTTTCCGACGACGCGTCGGGTAGTGCTACCAGTAATATTACTAGTTACCGAAGTGTTATCGATAACATGCGAAGTAGTGCTACTCGATACATTTTGACCCTTGATAACAGATGTAGTTCCAGTGATATGAGAGGTCGATCCACCGTTGACATTCTTAGTGTTCGAAACAATTTGAGAAGTCGAGCCTCCGGTTCCGGTTAAAGCACCTTGGTTATTAGTCCTCGTGGAGCTATGAATTGCGCTACTATCAACTGTTGAACCTTGTATCTTCTCAGTATTAACTGCGGACTTTTCGATTATGTTTAGGTTTCTTTGCATCGATGTCGTCTCCTTGTGAATGTTTTGAGTATTTTCAATGTTGGTTGTTGTCGTATTTTTCGAAACATTTTCAATAACATTTATCTTAGCCGGTCGCTTGACATATTCAGTTTCGGGTTCCTTTTTACCGCGACCTCCGACAACTGTCGTTACTTTCTTGGTGGAGACAATGATCAAACCATCGACTGGATTCTGGCTATTGGCATCGACTTGCTTAACTGCATCCTTGCCAGAGACAAAGTTCATCTGGTTGGTTGTTTTCAGAATTGTCGTATCATTACCCAAACTGATCGATGAAGTGTTATGCTTAAACTTCTGAGTACGTTGAACGCGATCCACTGTTGTCTTGTTGGTTGTTGTCTTGTAATCATCTTTCCTTGTCACAGTCATGGAGCCTTCTAGCTTCAAATTGTCGACAGGCCTCTTCGGAGTCTCCCGCCTTACATTCTCAATCAAAGTTGTGCTATCCGTTTCCGTTCTATCAGTCCTCTTGTAGAACTCACCCTCCTGCTTCAAGTTATCCTTGGGTTTCTTCTGAGTTGGGCGCTCAGCAGGCTTGAATGTTGTCTTCTCAGGTGCATAGAATGGTCCCTCGAGCTTGAGATTATCGCTAGGCTTAACCTGTTCGGGCCGAATGGCATAATGGTATTCATCCTTTTTAGTGAATGTCATTGAACCCTCGCTAGTTAAATTGTCTTTTCTTATTACAGTTTTAACCTTTTCTGCCGGCTTAAATGTTTCCTTCTCCGGAATGTACATTTTACCTTCTGGAGTCTTCAAATTATCTTGAGGTTTCTTTTGCTTGGGTCTCTCAGCAGGCTTGTACCCAGGTTTCTGAGGGGCATAGAAATCACCATCCAACTTAAGATTATCTGTAGGCTTCACCTGCTCAGGACGAATCACATACTGATATTCAGTCTTCTCCAAAAATGTCATTTCGCCTTCGTTCTTCAAATTATCCTTTCTAATGATTCGTTCATTTTTCTCTGCTGGCCTGAACTTCGGCTTCTCTGGAGTGTAAAATTCGCCTTCGTTTTTCAGATTATCTTCAGGCCTAACTTGAGATGGGCGTTCCCCTGGACGGTACTTAGGTTTTTCTGGTGCGTAGAATTCGCCTTCATTTTTCAAGTTATCTTCAGGTTTCTTCTGAGTAGGACGCTCAGCAGGCTTAAATCCAGGTTTCTCGGGTGCATAAAATTCGCCTTCGTTCTTCAAGTTATCTTCTGGTTTCTTTTGAACCGGACGTTCTGCGGGCCTATACTTGGGTTTCTCTGGAGCATAAAATTCACCCTCATTCTTCAAGTTATCCTTAGGTTTCTTTTGAACTGGTCGTTCTGCAGGCTTAAATTTGGGTTTCTCTGGAGTATAAAATTCACCTTCGTTTTTCAAATTGTCTTCAGGTTTAACCGGTGATGGACGCTCCCCAGGCTGGAATTTTGGCTTTTCTGGGGCGTAGAATTGACCCTCATTCTTCAGGTTATCTTCAGGTTTCTTCTGAACAGGGCGTTCTGCTGGCCTAAATGTGGGTTTTTCGGGTGCATAAAAGTCACCTTCGTTCTTCAGATTATCTTCAGGCTTTATTTGCGCCGGCCGAACTACAAACTGATATTCTTCCCTCTCTACAAACGTCATTTCACCTTCATTCTTCAAGTTATCCTTTCGGATAATTCTTTCGACCTTTTCTGCGGGTCGATATTGTGGCTTTTCTGGAGTGTAGAATTCACCCTCATTTTTCAAGTTATCTTCAGGTCTCACTTGAGTGGGACGTTCGGCTGGTCGGTACTTCGGTTTTTCTGGGGCGTAGAAGTCACCTTCATTCTTTAAGTTGTCCTCAGGTTTCTTTTGAACTGGACGTTCTGCGGGCTTGAACTTTTGCTTCTCTGGAGTGTAGAATTCACCCTCATTTTTCAGGTTGTCCTCTGGTCTTACTTGGCTTGGACGCTCTCCGGGTTGGTACTTGGGTTTCTCCGGAGCATAGAATTCGCCTTCGTTCTTCAGGTTGTCCTCTGGTTTCTTCTGAACAGGTCGTTCTGCTGGCCTGAACTGTGGTTTTTCTGGCGCGTAGAATTCACCCTCATTCTTCAGATTATCCTCAGGTCTTACTTGACTCGGACGCTCCCCTGGTTGATACTTCGGTTTCTCTGGGGCATAGAACTCTCCTTCGTTCTTCAGGTTGTCCTCTGGTTTCTTTTGAACAGGTCGTTCTGCTGGCCTAAACTGTGGCTTTTCTGGTGTGTAGAATTCACCCTCATTCTTCAGATTATCCTCAGGTCTTACTTGGCTCGGACGCTCGGCAGGACGGTATTTCGGTTTCTCTGGGGCGTAGAACTCTCCTTCGTTTTTGAGGTTGTCCTCAGGTCTTACCTGAGCAGGTCGAACAACAAATTGATATTCTTCCTTTTCTACAAACGTCATTTCACCTTCATTCTTCAAGTTATCCTTTCGGATAATGCTTTCGACCTTTTCTGCGGGTCGATATTGTGGCTTTTCTGGAGTGTAGAATTCACCCTCATTTTTCAAGTTATCCTCAGGTCTTACTTGGCTCGGACGCTCGGCAGGACGGTATTTCGGTTTCTCTGGGGCGTAGAACTCTCCTTCGTTTTTGAGATTGTCCTCAGGTCTTACCTGAGTAGGTCGAACAACAAATTGATATTCTTCCCTTTCTACAAACGTCATTTCACCTTCATTCTTCAAGTTATCCTTTCTGATAATTCTCTCGACTCTCTCTGCAGGTTGGTATTGAGGTTTCTCTGGGGCATAGAACTCTCCTTCGTTCTTCAGGTTGTCCTCTGGTTTCTTCTGAACAGGTCGTTCTGCTGGCCTAAACTGTGGTTTTTCTGGCGCGTAGAATTCACCCTCATTCTTCAGATTATCCTCAGGTCTTACTTGACTCGGACGCTCCCCTGGTTGATACTTCGGTTTCTCTGGGGCATAGAATTCGCCTTCGTTCTTCAGGTTGTCCTCTGGTTTCTTTTGAACAGGTCGTTCTGCTGGCCTGAACTGTGGTTTTTCTGGTGTGTAGAATTCACCCTCATTCTTCAGATTATCCGAAGGTCTTACTTGGCTTGGACGCTCTCCGGGTTGGTACTTGGGTTTCTCTGGAGCATAGAATTCGCCTTCGTTCTTCAGGTTGTCCTCTGGTTTCTTCTGAACCGGTCGTTCTGCTGGCCTGAACTGTGATTTTTCTGGTGTGTAGAATTCACCCTCATTCTTCAGATTGTCCTCAGGTCTTACTTGAGTTGGACGCTCGGCAGGACGGTATTTCGGTTTCTCTGGGGCGTAGAACTCTCCTTCGTTTTTGAGGTTGTCCTCAGGTCTTACCTGAGTAGGTCGAACAACAAACTTATATTCTTCCCTTTCTACAAACGTCATTTCACCTTCATTCTTCAAGTTATCCTTTCTGATAATTCTCTCGACTCTCTCTGCAGGTTGGTATTGAGGTTTCTCTGGGGCATAGAACTCTCCTTCGTTCTTCAGGTTGTCCTCTGGTTTCTTTTGAACTGGACGTTCTGCGGGCTTGAACTTTGGCTTCTCTGGAGTGTAGAATTCCCCTTCGTTCTTCAGATTATCCGAAGGTCTTACTTGAGTTGGACGCTCTCCGGGTTGGTAGTTGGGTTTCTCTGGAGCATAGAATTCGCCTTCGTTCTTCAGGTTGTCCTCTGGTTTCTTTTGAACAGGTCGTTCTGCTGGCCTGAACTGTGGCTTTTCTGGCGTGTAGAATTCACCCTCATTCTTCAGATTATCCTCAGGTCTTACTTGAGTTGGACGCTCTCCGGGTTGGTACTTGGGTTTCTCTGGAGCATAGAATTCGCCTTCGTTCTTCAGGTTGTCCTCTGGTTTCTTTTGAACAGGTCGTTCTGCTGGCCTGAACTGTGGTTTTTCTGGCGTATAGAATTCACCCTCATTCTTCAGATTATCCGAAGGTCTTACTTGGCTTGGACGCTCTCCGGGTTGGTACTTGGGTTTCTCCGGAGCATAGAATTCGCCTTCGTTCTTCAGGTTGTCCTCTGGTTTCTTCTGAACAGGTCGTTCTGCTGGCCTGAACTGTGGCTTTTCTGGCGTGTAGAATTCACCCTCATTCTTCAGATTATCCTCAGGTCTTACTTGGCTCGGACGCTCGGCAGGACGGTATTTCGGTTTCTCTGGGGCGTAGAACTCTCCTTCGTTTTTGAGGTTGTCCTCAGGTCTTACCTGAGTAGGTCGAACAACAAACTTACATTCTTCCCTTTCTACAAACGTCATTTCACCTTCATTCTTCAAGTTATCCTTTCTGATAATTCTCTCGACTCTCTCTGCAGGTTGGTATTGAGGTTTCTCTGGGGCATAGAACTCTCCTTCGTTCTTCAGGTTGTCCTCTGGTTTCTTTTGAACTGGACGTTCTGCGGGCTTGAACTTTGGCTTCTCTGGAGTGTAGAATTCCCCTTCGTTCTTCAGATTATCCGAAGGTCTTACTTGAGTTGGACGCTCCCCTGGTTGGTACTTCGGTTTCTCTGGGGCGTAGAACTCTCCTTCGTTCTTCAGGTTGTCCTCTGGTTTCTTTTGAACCGGTCGTTCTGCTGGCCTGAACTGTGGCTTTTCTGGTGTGTAGAATTCACCCTCATTCTTCAGATTATCCTCAGGTCTTACTTGAGTTGGACGCTCTCCGGGTTGGTACTTGGGTTTCTCTGGAGCATAGAATTCGCCTTCGTTCTTCAGGTTGTCCTCTGGTTTCTTCTGAACCGGTCGTTCTGCTGGCCTGAACTGTGGCTTTTCTGGTGTGTAGAATTCACCCTCATTCTTCAGATTGTCCTCAGGTCTTACTTGAGTTGGACGCTCGGCAGGACGGTATTTCGGTTTCTCTGGGGCGTAGAACTCTCCTTCGTTTTTGAGGTTGTCCTCAGGTCTTACCTGAGTAGGTCGAACAACAAACTTATATTCTTCCCTTTCTACAAACGTCATTTCACCTTCATTCTTCAAGTTATCCTTTCTGATAATTCTCTCGACTCTCTCTGCAGGTTGGTATTGAGGTTTCTCTGGGGCATAGAACTCTCCTTCGTTCTTCAGGTTGTCCTTTGGTTTCTTTTGAACTGGACGTTCTGCGGGCTTGAACTTTGGCTTCTCTGGAGTGTAGAATTCCCCTTCGTTCTTCAGATTATCCGAAGGTCTTACTTGAGTTGGACGCTCCCCTGGTTGGTACTTCGGTTTCTCTGGGGCGTAGAACTCTCCTTCGTTCTTCAGGTTGTCCTCTGGTTTCTTTTGAACCGGTCGTTCTGCTGGCCTGAACTGTGGCTTTTCTGGTGTGTAGAATTCACCCTCATTCTTCAGATTATCCTCAGGTCTTACTTGAGTTGGACGCTCTCCGGGTTGGTACTTGGGTTTGTCTGGAGCATAGAATTCGCCTTCGTTCTTCAGGTTGTCCTCTGGTTTCTTCTGAACAGGTCGTTCTGCTGGCCTGAACTGTGGTTTTTCTGGCGTGTAGAATTCACCTTCATTCTTCAGATTATCTTCAGGTCTTACTTGGCTCGGACGCTCCCCTGGTTGGTACTTCGGTTTCTCTGGGGCATAGAACTCTCCTTCGTTCTTCAGGTTGTCCTCTGGTTTCTTTTGAACCGGTCGTTCTGCTGGCCTGAACTGTGGTTTTTCTGGCGTGTAGAATTCACCCTCATTCTTCAGATTATCCTCAGGTCTTACTTGAGTTGGACGCTCTCCGGGTTGGTACTTGGGTTTCTCTGGAGCATAGAATTCGCCTTCGTTCTTCAGGTTGTCCTCTGGTTTCTTTTGAACCGGTCGTTCTGCTGTCCTGAACTGTGGCTTTTCTGGTGTGTAGAATTCACCCTCATTCTTCAGATTATCCTCAGGTCTTACTTGAGTTGGACGCTCTCCGGGTTGGTACTTGGGTTTGTCTGGAGCATAGAATTCGCCTTCGTTCTTCAGGTTGTCCACTGGTTTCTTCTGAACAGGTCGTTCTGCTGGCCTGAACTGTGGTTTTTCTGGCGTGTAGAATTCACCTTCATTCTTCAGATTATCTTCAGGTCTTACTTGGCTCGGACGCTCCCCTGGTTGGTACTTCGGTTTCTCTGGGGCATAGAACTCTCCTTCGTTCTTCAGGTTGTCCTCTGGTTTCTTTTGAACCGGTCGTTCTGCTGGCCTGAACTGTGGTTTTTCTGGCGTGTAGAATTCACCCTCATTCTTCAGATTATCCGAAGGTCTTACTTGAGTTGGACGCTCCCCTGGTTGGTACTTCGGTTTCTCTGGGGCGTAGAACTCTCCTTCGTTCTTCAGGTTGTCCTCTGGTTTCTTTTGAACAGGTCGTTCTGCTGGCCTGAACTGTGGTTTTTCTGGCGTGTAGAATTCACCCTCATTCTTCAGATTATCCGAAGGTCTTACTTGAGTTGGTCGCTCCCCTGGTTGGTACTTGGGTTTCTCTGGAGCATAGAATTCGCCTTCGTTCTTCAGGTTGTCCTCTGGTTTCTTTTGAACCGGTCGTTCTGCTGTCCTGAACTGTGGCTTTTCTGGTGTGTAGAATTCACCCTCATTCTTCAGATTATCTTCAGGTCTTACTTGGCTTGGACGCTCCCCTGGTTGGTACTTTGGTTTTTCAGGGGCATAGAAGTCTCCTTCGTTTTTCAAGTTGTCTTGAGGCTTTTTTTGAACGGGACGTTCTGCTGGCCGATAGCCAGGTTTTTCTGGGGCATAGAATTCACCCTCGTTCTTCAAATTGTCTTCCGGCCTTACTTGAGTTGGGCGATCCGCTGGCGTGTACTTAGGTTTCTCCGGGGTATAGAACTCTCCTTCGTTTTTTAGATTATCCGATGGCCTTACTTGTGATGGTCGTACCACGTACTGATACTCTTCCCTTTCTACGAACGTCATTTCCCCTTCGTTACGCAAATTATCCTGCCTGATGATTCTTTCCGTTTTTTCAGCCGGCTTATATCCAGGTTTCTCGGGGGTATAGAATTCGCCTTCGTTCTTCAAGTTATCGACTGGTTTCTTTTGCACAGGACGTTCGGCGGGTCGATACTCTGGTTTTTCTGGTACGTAGAATTCACCTTCGTTTTTCAGGTTGTCTCCTGGTCGGACTTGAGTTGGTCGTTCGGCAAATCTATATTCCTCTTTTTCGACGAACGTTATTTCCCCATCCAAACGTAGATTGTCTGTATGTACGATTTTCTCTCGCCTTTCGCCTGGACGATATGGTTCCTTTTGTGGTGCTGTAAATTCTCCTCCAGGTTGAAGATTATCTTCAGGCTTTTTAATGACTATATAATCAACGAGAATGTCTTCATTTGTCTTCGAAGTCTTCTCATCGTTCTTTGACCAAGTGTTTGTGCGTATCCTTGTGTAAGTTTCATCTACATTATCTACGAGAACATTTAGAACTAAGAAGTTGGAAAATCATCCTATTTCAGTATACTCACCATCTATAGTGACATTTGTTTTATCTGTAGATTTTGTGGTGCTGGTTGAGCAATGATGACGCCTAGAAGAAAGCGTTATAAAGTAAATAATGTAGAGTAATAATAATTGGACATATCGAAAATATTGCATACCCGCATGTGCATATCTCACAGATGCATCTCTCGCTGTGTGTCGTTGTCTTATTCTTGTCGACTCCACGCTGCAAATTGTTTGGATTAAATACTTTCCCTATAAACTATATTTTAGCTAAACTATGCTTACGGTTCTTGAATCGTCTAAGCGCTTCTTGTCCGTTCGCACATAATCGATTTCATCATAAATATTCTCGGTAATATTTTTGTGTTTCGATGTCTCATTCCGATTCAATGTGATGTTCTCATTGTTCTCCGAAATCGAAGTGTTCTTCTCAATTTCGACAAACTCATCCACATAGATTGTCTTCTTGGGTGCCTCGACGATTTTCTCAATGACATCGGTGTGCACCTTCTCGTCCAGTACTCGCCAATCGTTAATGCTCGCATCGAATATCTAAAAAGCGATACGATAACGAACTCATTAGTCATGAGTACTCCCCAAAACACACCCTCACCCCACACCCTACCTTTGTCACTTCTGTGGTGGTCGTTATGTTTGCCACATCGGTATTATCTTTTTCGATTTCACGAGCAATGTCATTGGGCACAAAAGCTTTCGTATCTGTATACGATTTCTCATCGACGACCGTCCACTTGCCGAGCTTCGTGTCGTACACCTTGGTCGTGTATGTTGTGGTTGTTGTATTGATGACATCATCGACTATTTCGGGATAGCCCACATCATTGCTACTGTCGACGGTGCGTTCATCCACCACGCGCCATCTATTGTTGCGTCTATCGTATATCTTCTTCTTATACGTGACCTTAGTACTACCATCCGATTCCTTGCTCACATAACGCTCGAACGTTGGCGCCTTCTTGTTTGTAACCTGCGTATTACCATCGCTATACTCGCTCCACGTCTTTGTCTTCACATCATACACTTCCTTCTTCGACGACGATGTCGATTGTTTGGTGCTGCTGCTACGGCTATTAACGGTACTCTCGCTGACCTGCTTGCTGCTAGTTTTGCTGGTCGAAACGGCACTGTCGAGAACAGCTGAGCCGCTGCTGACCACACTGTCGTCGCGTCGTGCCGATGACGTTACGGCGGCATAGTCGTTCGACACGACCGGTTCGCGTTCGCGTTCGCGTTCGGCAATGCGTTGCGACGTCACGGTTTGTGTCGTCGACGATGACGTCGCATCATCAGTCGTTGTTTTTTGTGTGACACCCGCCGCAGCAGCTGTTCCAGTTGTCGGCAGCTTTGACTTTGGCACGCTCTGAGATTCGCTGACGGTGTTGGTGTTGGTGTTGGTGTTGCTGCTGCTGCTGCTAATGTTAGTGTTGATGTTGCTGCTGCTGCTGTCAAAGGCAACCTGTTTACTGCTGCTGCTGCTGCTCGACAGCAACTTCGATGATGTCATACCGGTAGCCGCTCTCTCGCTTGCAATGAGCGTTTCGTTGGCGTTGAGCTGCTGCTGCTGCTGCTGGAGCTGCTGCTGCTGCTGGCTGCTGGAACTGGAACTGGTTGTCTGCTCATAGTACGTGCTGGAACTGCTCGCCTGCTGCTGATGGCTGCTGCTCGACATTTTCGACGACGAGTACATCTGATTGCCACCGGCCGACAGCAGCAGATTGCTGCTGCCACCGCCAGGAGCTGTGATTTCGACCACCTCGATGGGCACCGAGAAGACCGGTTCCTTTTTTTCACTTTCGAGCAGATCAATCGACGCAATGATCTTTTCGTTTGAGTAATCCCGCGAGACACCGCCAATGCTGCTGCTGCTAATGCTGCTATACAGCTGCGATTGTTGTGTCTGCGACTTGGACTGAGATTTTGCAGTGTACGAGCTGGACGAGTAGCTTTTGATTCCGGCTGCCGGTAGACTCTCGACCGTGCCCGGAGCAAAGCTGACAGCCGAAACATCGGGTGCTCCGGCTGCGCCACCATACGAGACGGACTCATGTTCCATCGAGGTTGAGCTGGTATTTGTCGTTAGCGTTGCCGTCGCATTTGGCCCCAGCTTTTTGGTTAATTTGGTCGCCGAGGCCGATGTTGATGTGGTTGTGCTTGATGTAGCTGGCGGCGGTTGCGCGACCGTCGACTGCGACGTTGACTGCGTCGCTGACTCCGACTGCGACTGCGACACTTGTTTCTTTTTATTGCTTTTTGATACCATTTTGCCAGGTATATTTTCACACGGATGAGGTAATCGACGAGCGTGTGCGATGAAAAATTCGCCTAATTAGTAATTCGCTGTGTTTTTTTTTTCTATTATTGTTTGGCCTTTTGTTAATCACGATTATCGCTTGCCGAGTGTATGCCAAGTGAAAGTGTATATATTTATGTGTTGTGCGGTGTCCAAGTGTCTCCTTATTTCCACCAGCGGAATGTCGAAATACTTATTTTTAAATATATGTATGTATTATTTATTGGTGTTAGACACAGCGCGCAGCATACACGTATGCGTCTAGCGCATAGTTCAAGTTGAAAATGACAAACGCGGCCGTTGATACACGCACGCTCACACACACACACACACGCACGCAGCGAAGAGAGCGGCGACGCAGACGTCGAAGGTGACGGAGACGCAGACGGCGACGGCGCCGGAGACAGCAACGGTGACACTTGAACGTGTGAGCGGGCAAGCTCTTGAGCGGGAGCGTAAAAAGCTGGCACACACACACACAGTCGCACACTCGCACACAGATAGGCAGGGAGAGAGCGCGCGCGCGAGAGATTTGAGAGACACACAGAGACGTTTTCGCTTAGATGCTCAATTGGGCAAACTCGTATTTCATACTTATATTTATTTATTTACTTGTTAATTTTCTATTTCGTTTTCTCGTTTTTTCTCTATTTTCGTATTCGTCGTGGTGATGTTCGATGGGGCCAGGCACTTGAGGATCAGATCAGAACAACAACCGTCGCGAAGCACAACTCAAAACGTACTGATCAACGCTGGCGCTGTCTGGAACCGCTTTCGGCCGTATCTGTTGCGCTCTGCCAGCCAAAAAGCCGCAGCAGCGCCGGCAGAGACGTCGCCGCCAGCAGCAAAGCGTGTTTGTCGTGGGCTGCAGCGCATACAGAGCGCGCGTGCGTGCGAGCGAGACGCACAATGCTGCGCCTTCGCAAAAGGCAAAAAAGCCAAGCCAAGCCAAGCCAAGCCAAGCCGAGCCAGGCCAGGCCAGACGAGACGAGACGAGACCGTCGCGTAGGTTGCCCCATTTGAGTTATGCATGCTGTACGCGAGAGTGTGTGTGTTGGTGTTTGTGTTGGTGTTGGTGTTGGTGTGAGTGCGTAGGCCAGCGCGAACGCCTTTTTCTGCCACGCAGCCGAGTTCAATACGCCAATTCGCTCGATTCGAAAGTAGCTATAAAAAAGCCAAACAAACAGATGCGCCCAGCGGCTTTCTGTCCCCTCTCGCTCGCCGGCTTGTGCTGCCAGCCAGAAACTAGCCCAAAATTGGCCATATGCACAATTAAAAGACAGTCTAATAAAATTGATCATATATTATATTATGACATTTAGTATATATGACACTGTGTGCGCGAGATTAGTCAGCGCGATGTTTTTGCATTTACTTTTTTGTCTGGCAGCGGCGCTACGTGGGCGCACATCCGAGCTTATAACGGCTCAAGATTTGCGGGTTTTGCATGATTTATATATATATATATAGTATATATATTCATGTAGCATGCGACGAACTGATGCTGTTCTAGCTTTTCTAGCTCAATTGATTTATAACGGCCTTAGGTGGGAGTCAATGAAAATTTGCCTTAGTTGTTCTCAGCGCGTTCAGGTTGAAGTTTAACTAATTCGACCTCGAGAATCCGAATCTTTCAAAGAACACACGCAAACACACTCAATTTCAATTGTTGCTGCCCATGACGTCACCTGTAGCTGAGCTGAGCGAGCAATCAAAACTTGTTTGCGCTGCCCCCCCAAAGAAAACACAAAAACAGAGATAATAAGACAACAAAGACGGAGAAAAACAAAAAAAAACACTCAGTCTACAAATGCAAAATAAACAAAAAAAAAAAAAATAGAAACTGAAAAAAAAAACTATAACAAATGAAAAAGAGTAACGCAAACTAAAGTGAAAAACAAAAGTCACATTAGCAATTCGACCCGAATTCATTCGAACTGGAGAGTTGAAAGACTAATGCAGCAGCGCCAGTTGGGAATTGCATGTGGAATTTAGTGCAAATGCCATTTCTGAATACGCATACCGCATACACTCTATATATGCGCAATTACGGATCGAGAGAGAGAGAGAGGGACTCGCTACTGTGACGATGATGACATCTTTTTGCGGCGTGTCAGAGATTTTTCCTTGGAATTGAAATTTGAAATTCAGCTACGACGAAGGCGCAACACGAACACGAGAACCCCAACCCGAACCGAAAATTTATGCGACACTCCAGTCTCAATTAATTTTAATTTATATCAAGTAGAAATCGTCGTCGTCGCGGCAATCGAAAGTATCCACTGCCGGCCCTTATACGGCTAAATGTCCCCGAAAATAAAGTATTTCGGATCTCACTTGTCCCTGCAATGCACTTTTAGGGCGAGATCAGCATGCATCATTTGCAATTGCTTTAAAAGGCGATCTCTCTCTCTCTCTCCCTCTCTCTACAGGGTGACGTCACTTTGTTGTGCAATATAGAAAATATAGATTTATTTACTGCACAACAATTATAAACTATTCGGTTGATGAATGAATTGAAATGTAACGACTATTGGCGGATGCAAACATATTATATTCATACGATATGACAGCTTTAGATGAGTGTTTCGCATACCAAAACACTTGCTACGTGTCTGGGACTGACAGCTCCGATCATTCGTGCGGTTTTTCGTCTGTTATACTCGCCATATGGTCGAAAAGGTTTTGGCATGATATCTCTTCGTGACTTCATGTAAAAACAGCACTAATTGTTTTTTTGAGTTTGGCCAGAAAGACTGTCGCAAAACCGGTAGCCAAGAGATACAAGTTGCAAGTGCGTATTCGGCTAGCACATACCTTGTAATAAGATGTCAACTTTTAATAAAGAGATAATTATATATTAGTAATAGTAGTAGCAAGTAGTAGTAGTAGTAGTAGTAGTAGTAGTAATAGTAGTAGTAATAGTAGTTGTAGTAGTAGTAGTAGTAGGAGTAGTAGTAGTAGTAGTAGTTGTAATAGTAGTAGTAGTAATAGTAGTTGAAGTAGTAGTAGTAGTAGTAGTAGTAGTAGTAGGAGTAGTAGTAGAAGTAGTAGGAGTAGTAGTAGTAGTAGTAGGAGTAGTAGTAGTAGTAGTAGTTGTAATAGTAGTAGTAGTAGGAGTAGTAGTAGTAGTAGTAGTTGTAATAGTAGTAGTAGTAGTGGTAGTAGTTGTAATAGTAGTAATAGTAGTAGTAGAAGTAGTAGTAGTTGTAATAGTAGTAATAGTAGTAGTAGAAGTAGTAGTAGTTGTAATAGTAGTAATAGTAGTAGTAGAAGTAGTAGTAGTTGTAATAGTAGTAATAGTAGTAGTAGAAGTAGTAGTAGTGGTAGTAACAAGTAGTAGTAGTTGTAGTAGTAGCAATTGGTAGTTGGAGTATTAGCAGATGAGGTTAGTAGTAGTAGTAGTAACACAAAGTAATTGTAGTAGCAGAAAGTATAAGAAGTATACGAAGTAGGACCAGAAAACAGTAGTAGCAGAAGGTAACTGAAGAGATTAGTAGTAGTTACGCAAGATAGTAGTAGTTGCAGAAGATATATATCAGAAGGTAGTACAAAAGAGGGTAGTGTAAAAAACCTTTTCAGAAGATATTAGTAGTAGTAGTAGAAGTCCCAGAAAGTGGAAGAAGTGTAGTAATAATATTAGCACACATGTAATAAATAGAAAGTAGGAATTAGTCTATTAGAAGTAGATAGTGCCAGTGAAATAGTGTATAATAAAAGCAGTAAGTAGTATCTCCTACAAGTACAATCACTAATACGACCTGTTGCACAACTCTTGGCACCACGATTATGCCCTATTTACTCGGCTAATGGGCAGAGTCTATAAAAATGCTAAACATTTCAGTTTTATCAAGCACGGCAAACTCGTTTAGGTACTTCCTTATGGATGTGTGTGTGCAGTGTGAGTGTGTATCTTATCTAACACTGGTAGTATTAGCAAACTGTCTAACATTCTTGGGAACATTAGCCGCGCTTCGTTAATTTGCGGCAAGCGAAGCACTTTGCCGGTCTAAACTTGTTCTCAAACAAAACAATAAGATATGAGCTGAGCACATACTCATTCTTCCTTGTAAGGCCTAAACTAAGTAGATACTTGTGGATTATTCATACAGAAAACAGAGACAAACGACTGATTCACTTCGTAGTATAATTGGTGTGCGGGGTCTGGTCGCATGTTTAATCAGCAAATCTATAAATAAATGATTAATACATTTGCAATGCGCTCGACTGTGCAAAAAAATAAATGGAATATTTGGGAAACAATTTTTTACGCTTGAGGAGTCTTATCTATCAGATAGAACAAAGCAGCATGTATAACTAACGATTATGTGCGAAAATTGTTGCCCAACGATAGCTAAATTCGGAATAGAGATACATAGTATAGAAACAGTTCAGTTTTTATGATAGAAGTTCGGTTTTATGAGTATAGCCGAGAGAGCTAATGAAGAACTCCTTAAATCTGAAATCGAACTCAAAATAATAAACAACATTTTTGTCTTTACAGTTACACATTCTTGTTTTTTATTATTCATAGTCGTATTTTCTTTAAGGCTTACATATTAAAATATATGCTTAACTTTAGGTTCATCTATTTATCGGATTATGTTATCGATTTACTGTTACTGTTACTTTCTTGCATTCCGTTAACTATATATAACGCACTCCTAAGTTTTTAGGTATAAGTTCCTCTTATAATTTTTACAATTTGATAATCAATTTGTTTCATGTTACTTTTCCCTTTTCTTTTCCACAAAAAGCGTGCATTGATTGATGGAACTGCAACTGTGTGTGTGTGTTTGTAGGCATACAAGTGGTTGTGGTGTAGAGGTGATGGGGGTGTGTGAGTGTCTACAAACTAATTGCTCTTTACTTTTGTGTGTTTGTTTGTCTGTTTTCTATTATTTGTTATACAACTAACGTGACTTACAGCTACGTATATATATATATATATATATATATATATATATATAATAATATATAATATAATAATATATATATATATATCATTAAACCTCCTCTGTTTTTCGTTTCATACTTTTCCATATTTTCATCATCTTATTTAGCTGTTGTTGTATTTCATGTCAGATATAGTATTCTTTAGTTATTGTGCCAGGCACCTACTCCAAGACTCCAAGCTGGCGACGTGGGCGCCCTCCTAACCGAACCGAACCGGCCAGACTTGATATAGTTACCCTCCCTCGCTTTCGCGCTCTCTCTCTCTTCATCTCTCTTTCTTGTTTAGACCTGTTTTTCTTTTACTTAGCTTACGCGTCTATCTCTAGTTATAGTTGCATGTTGCATGTTGTATATTTCGGTTCTGTTTTTTTTTCTTTTCTTATGTACAATCTTGAAATGTTGTTGTTATTGTTGGACAAAAACGCCCGATCGATCGAGACGCGGTGCTACATTTTATCAATAATTTACGTATTCTCCATTATTATTATTATTATTATTGTATTGTAATTCTAAACATAGTTGCAGTTGTTGTTTCTGTATGCTTATTTATTTGTTTATTCTTTACAGTTTACAATTGAGGCGTGGCACCACCCACATGCACACATATCTATCGTATCTCATATCGTATAACTATATATAACATATCTATATGTGCTTGTGTATGTGTGTCTCTTTCTACTTAAAAAGGGTGTTCTCGGTTATCAAAACGAAGGGTTTTTTTTTCTTTGTTGATGGAGGGGTAAAAACTTTTGTAACTTATCAAGAGGTTGTTGATTTTAGATGCGACCAACACATCACGAGAAAATTTCTAACAGAAGTTACAGTTACAATTGCAGTATTTATGTATTTTTCTTTTGTGTATTGTTTAAATGTATTTGATGTACATATGTATATGTATTTGTTTGTTTTAATGCTAGTCAACTATTTAGGTGTAGATTTTATTTATAGCTTAACGACGATATCTAAATCATTACAACTAAGGGAATCGCTTATTAGCTATATGCTCAAGGATCTCAACATCTTCTCTTTGACCTCGGTGTGTTTGTATGTGTGTGTGTGTGTGTGTAGGTGTGACTGTGTGTGTGGCCTGCAAAGCTGCCCTGTTCATATACTTGTAGTTTACTCTCCTTCTAAATATATATAAATCGATTTATATGTTTTTGTGTGCGTGGGTGGGTGTACATATGTGTGCGTGTGCGTCTGTGTGTGTGTGTGTGTGTGTGTGTGTATGTGCTGGGAGCAACCTTTCGCCTGGCAATCGCCATTGCACATTGGCTTTTTTCATTATATTTACAAAAAAGTTACAAACAAAATGCTTGAAAATCAATCAACGTTTATCAAAAAGTCAGCTCTATTTTCTATTACATTTTTCCAACTGTCTCAGTTTCTTCTTCTTTTGCAGACGCTCTTCTGCTCCGGCTCTCTCTCTCTCTCTCTCTCCCTCTATTCGGCATGCATCGAGTTCTGCTGCTGCGCCGCCTGCTCCTCCTGCAACACATTGCGACAAATCTCATACTTGATGACCTTGGCATGGCCACCAGGCAGGATCTGCACCTCGACCTGTGCGGACTGTTGTCCGGCTGCTGCCGCTGCAGCTGCTGCCTGTTGCTGTTGTTGTTGCTGCTGCTGTTGCTGCACCTCAGCCTCCTGTAAAAATATCGCAAAATCAAGACTTTAGCAAATCATCATGCTCGATAATCCACAAAGCAATCTAGAAGCGAAAAAACCTTTCGCTCTCTCTATATATGGGTGGGGCAAACTCATAAGAACTAATCTAAATTACGCTCAAGCAAAAAAAAATCAACAAACAAGAGGAAACTCATTAAGTAGTTGTAGATTTTGTTGTATTTTCTTTTCTGAGTGGGAAATATGAATAGGATGATAAGAAAGCCCGAATCTCGGGAAGACGATAAGAGAGAATGCAAGTAGAATTAAACATATACAACAAAATTACAGAGACACAGGCACAAAACAACAACATAAACAATTAAAATACATAATTATATCTCTCTAATTACACATAATACTAATAAGAATAATTAAATTAAATATAGTGGGGAATTTGATTATTAAACAATTAGCGATAATTTTGAAGATTTGTTTTTCATACACACCTAAAACGCGAACACAGTCAAGCCTTTTTTGCGAACGTATTACAAATTTCGTAACGTTTTTACTGTAGTATGGTATTTATGATCTCTATATTTGTTTTGATATAGTTTCATTTATATGGGTTTTATTGATTGATCTCTGGGGAGGACAGACAAACTGACACAAATAGAAACACACCTACACACACACACATACACGTATGGAAAGTTTACTTCTAATTTTTTTTGGTAACTCTAATTTTGTCATCGTGCGTGTGTGGGTGTGTGTAAGTGTGAGTTTTGAGTAGTTTTCTTTAGCGTTTTCATTTAATTTGTGTTTTTTACATGGTTCAGTTGATCTCGATTGGATCTGATCTTTATATTATTTTGCTTTGTTTATATCATTTAGTAAGAAGTAGTTGGTACAACAAGCTGCAAGTATTCGAAGTTAAAAAAGGTAATGCAATTATCAATTCTGGGTGTGGTTTTTTGTTCATGTTTGTTTGTTTTTATGTGATTTGTTTCGATTTACATAGATTATAAAAACATTGATTAACGCCATACAAGATATGTGTGGAAATCGACATGTACGTATGCAATTATCTGTAACTATGTTAACTAGCCATATGTCAATCTAATGTCAGACTTCAGGTGATTAGCGATAGAGGTAGAGAAAGAACGTAAGTCCCAAAAGCGAGCTCACTTCACAGACAGACACAAAAGCCTTTCCAACTTTAAGAAGCATATATTTGTTTTCTTTTTTTATTATTGTTGTTGTTGTGGTTGATACTCGGTAACATTTGCTTAGTTAGTTATAATAGCTAATTAGATTGCATAACTTAGTCGCTAAAGCTAACCGGAAATTATTAACGTCGTCTGCACCCAATATGGTATTATTTAATTTTTATAAATTTAATTTCTTAACACACATTACGATCTAAGCAAGTTTATAAATTGTTTCCTCTCATCTTCTTTCTTCCTTTTCAAAGCAACCGAATAATGTAGGCATATATATTTAGATATATATTTAAATTGTATATATTTAAGATTGGTATGGGGGCTGGGCACACTTAGCATACCTGTTGTTGCGATATGGCTGGCTTCGTTTCCAAATGCTGTCGCTGATGCAGCATTAGATGATTCTTTTGGAAGAACGCCTTTCCACACTCGCAAACATGGGTGCGCACCGTGCAGCCGCCATTGGGGTGTCGTCGATTGTGCTGCATTAGGCCATGCTTGGCGGCGAATCCTTTGCCGCAGCTGGCACAGAAATGCGATTTCGGTTTATTGGCCGGCGATACGGTGACCACATGCTGTTGCTGTTGTTGTTGCTGCTGTTGCACATGCTGCAAATGCTGCTGTCCATGCACAGGCATTGTGGGCACGGCGGTGACAACGGCTTGCGGATGGGTCGAATTGGCGGCCTGCACCAGCGTGGTCTGCGACATCACCTGACCGGTGGACGATATGATTTGCACCGGCACTGGACTCTGTGCCACTAGATTTGGATTTGCCGTTACCACAGTGCCGGGATTAAGGCTAGCCGTACTCAAAAAGTGACCAGGCAATGCGGCGGTCAGGGCACACAGATCGGTCATAAGGCTCTTGTCGCCGGTGTGCAATCGCAAGTGCAAAGCGAGTGCCTCGCGGCTGTTGAATGCGCTGCCACATTCGCTGCAAGGCAAAAAAAGGTACAACAATTATTAACATATATAAGAAAAACAATAAGAGAAAGGGTAAATCCTCCTCCCCCCTCCCCCCCCATTATAGGGAACTGCAACCAACCGGCAGACAAACTGTGGACGCGCTACTCCATTAGCATCGGTTGTGGACACGGTGAGCAGCGTTGAGTTAGCCGGATTACTGACAACGGTAATCGTCTGCGGATGTCCAGGATGATGATGCGGCTGCTGTATCTGCTTTGAAATTTAAATTAATTAAACTTGTTTCTGTGCGTCGCGTATGTTTAGTGCTATGCACACTCACCTGTTGATTTGCTATAATCGTAGCGCTGCTCGTATTGGGATTGACTCCATTGTGCGCTGCACGAACATGTTGATGCAGTTCCGCCTTGGTGAGGAATCCCTCGCCGCAGCTGACGCAGGGATGCGCCTGCTCGCCGGTGTGTACGCGCCTACGTATGCGATGGAAGAAGAATTAGGCTCGATCTTGTTCATCATTTCCATTACTTCACTTACCTCATGTGGGAAACTAATGTGCGCTTCTGTAGAAATTCTTTACCGCAAACTGTGCAGGAGTGTGGGATCTTGCCGTGAATACGGCCGTGATTTACCAGTTGAAACTTGCGTGGAAACGAGGCACCGCAATCAGCACAGACAAATGGATTCAATGAACCATGAAAGCTGCAAGAAAACAAAAATTATACAAATTAAATAAGATCCTTGCTCTTTAGTGTAGTGTATTCTCACTTACCGCGAGTGCATAATAAGATGATTCTCCTGTGCGAAACTTTCACCGCATTCCTCGCAGACGTAGGGACGTTCGCCGGCGTGAAATTTACTGTGCGTCACCAGATGACGCTTGAGGGGGAACGATCGTCCGCACTCCTGGCACACAAAAGGCCGTTCCCGGCTATGGACGCGCGAATGCGTCAACAGATGATGCTTAAGGGTAAAGCTCTTCTTGCACTCCTGACACTGATATGGCCGATCCGTTGAGTGAAGCAGTAGATGCGTATTTAGACAATGTTTGTGCGCAAAGCTCTTGCCGCAATGGGTGCAAATGTGTGGACGTTCGCCTGCATTGTTGGATACCAATGGCGGATGGGCAGAGAGACATAGAAGCAAACAAAAAGGTGCGGGTTAGACCTGCTCGGCGGTTCAATGGGTATGTGCTAGGAACAAGAACAACCACCTGTGTGCACGCGTGCGTGTGTTGTCAAATGATGTTTGAGCAGAAAGGATTTACCGCACTCGTCACAACTGTACGGGCGCTCCTTCTTGATGGTGGCGTCGGTCTAAAAAAAAAGAAGAGAATAGAGAAAGAGAGAGGGAGAGAGAGAGAAAGAGAGAGAAAAGACCGCAGGGAAGAGAAAAAGAGATTACTAAAACGAACTTCTCAAAGCTATCACTAATTATAGATTAGGTGTGTAAATGTGTATGTGAGAGTGTGTGTGTGTGTGGGTGTGTAATGTATTGTAATTTGTGTTGTTGTTGAGCTTACTTCGCTGAAATGCATTGATTCCTGTAGTTCGGTCTTTGGGGACAATTCTAATGTGCCTGGCTCCAACTTTAAGTTGGGTGCGTCGCCCTGCGAGTCCTCGTTCTCTTCGAGTCCTTGTATTACTTTCTGTACTTGAACTGAAATACCAGGAAGTATGTCACCTAAGAACGTTGTTGCACCGCCAACGGAACAATAACCAAATGGAATTCAAAGGGAAGATATCAAAAATAAAAGAGAAGAAAAACAAAGAAAGAAAATCAAAAGTGCGAACACAAAAATCTCAACGGCATAACAAAGCAACAAACGAAAACGAAAACCAAACCAAAATAAAAACGTAAACAAAAACAAAAAAAAAAAATAACAGGAAAAATTTCTACGAAGAGAGCAAACAAAATCCAATAGGAAACAGCAGACTAGACGCAACGTAACGTCACTTATACGCAGCGTATCGTATGTGTTTTTTTTTTTTTCTTTTTTTGACATTTGGCGTAACGTATACGTTATGCAACGTTAATGGGGGAAAGCAACGAGAACCGAAGAAGATTGTACCCAGTGTAACCCAGTGCCGACAGAGAGTGTAGCAACAGGAGACAGGAGGATCGGTGAATGGAAGACAGACAGTGAGACAGAGTGACAGACGGAGAGAGAGTCGGAGCGTGTGTAGGAGATAACAGGAGGAGACAGATTGAGAGAGAGAGAGAGCAGAGGAGGAGCATATCGAGCACAACACAGATTTGAGATGCTTACTTGGTGTCGTGCCTGGCGCCGTCGTATGATGGTGATGCGCTCCGTCGTGCGTGAGTGTGTGGTGCGTCTGGTGGCCGTGGCCGGCTGCAATGGCGCGCTTGATTAAGATCTCATTGCACTCCTCTTGTGTAAGATGCAGTGCACCGATTGAGTTAAAATGCGATTTGGCCGCAGCGGCACTCGATGTCAGTACAGTTTGTCCAGTTTTTGCATCAACTATGCTGCCACCATTTGTCAGCGTATGATGATGTGCCGCAGCCGCTGCCGCTGCCGCGGGATCACCTCCACCTGCTGCTGCTGCAGCTGCAGCCGCTGCCGCTGTAGCCTGATCGACTAATAGATCTATGCGCCCGCACAGCCCGCCGCCCGCCGCCGCCGTTTCAATGAAATGTGAGTGAGATCAAGTGTAGTTGATAGTGTTTGTGGGATGAGGGGTGGGGTTGTGTTTTTTGCGTGATAAGAGAGGAAGTGATCATGATGGTAGTGGTGTTTTTGGAAGTTGGTGAATGTAATGCATGGGAGCAATACGAGACGAGAGCAAAGACAGCGAAACACACAGAGAGAAATAGAGAGAGAGAGAAAGCGGAGAAGAAATTTCGAAAATTACAGTTATTCGTGGGGAGTGGTTTGGATTACAGCGAGCGAGCGGAAAGTAGTGAGTGCGAGTGAGAGAGAAAGAGTAAACAAATAGAAAACAATCAATTAGCGAAAAAAAATAAACCCCCCTAACAATCGATAATCGATTACAACATCAACAACGCGTGCAACACTGATATTTGATAATTTTTTAAATTTCTCAAAAAGAAAAATTCCTCTTTGTTTTTTCGACCACTTACAGTTCTTATCGAGCGAATTTATGCTCAACACCTGCTGACCAGAATCCTGTTTTTTGACCACCGTCGATGCGGCGCCTGTGGTATACACTCTGTGGATGGATAGAGATAGATAGATAGAAAGAGAGAGAGAGAGAGAGAGAGAGAGAGTAGAGAAAGAGCATCGAAGCAGACGGGAAGAAACGAGGCTTAGTAAAAGCGTTTTTCTTGTTGTATGTGGATTTTTTTTTTAAATTGTTTTTAAATTTTCTTTATTTTTGTTTGTTCTTTGGAAACGCACCTTTGTGTCCCGGGCGCAGATGAATCGTTCACCACGAACATGCGACGAACGACATTGCCCTTATTGCCGACGAGTGCACCTTTAACATCCTTTTGTACGGTCAATGATCCATCCGTGGATAACAGATAGGGCATCTAAAATGGGTGTGTACACATTGTTTTCAGTATAACTCGGATAGTGATGGCGCGCGCTCTATGCACAAATTCCGTTCAAACACAAGTGATGATATTAATGATGACTTTTTCACGTTACTGTATTATTATTATCATGTGTTCTTTCGGATGTCTTTTTGTTAGTTTTACTATTTGATCGATTGATTTGGCTGATTGATTGATTGTTTGTTTATTTGTCCCCAAAAACCGAACAGTTTACAGGAAATGCAAGTGCAATGTATTTTCAGCGTTATTCAACACTGTAGACACTGGTCATTGCATAATGCATAGTGATGAAATATTAATCCAATATAAAATACACATTTATTGTTGTAGTTCATGGGTTTGAGTTGAGTTAGATTATATATTCTAAAGTATCTATGCTATGCTAATTTATTAGTAGTAAAAAGTACAGTCGCCACTGCAATTGGTTCATAGTAGAATCGTTTTTTATTTTTTTTATGTTGCGGTTTGTTGTTCATTTTGTCGTGTTGTTAACACGCTACACGCTACACCTGCGCAGCGGTGCGGCAACAGTTGATAATAACACAATGCCAAATGATAGAGAGAAGCAAGAAGCTAGCGGCAGCAGAGGCAGAGGTAGCAGCAGCAACGGCAGCGCGATGTTGTTGGCAGCACAGCAGAGGCAGCGACAGCAGCAGCAACGGCAGAAGAACAAGAAGAAGAGGCATACAAAAACGGCGGCAGTAAAGCGCGCGCTTTTTTTTCATTCTGTGCAATTGGACTTTTGTCAGTTTGTGTTGAGCGCCAAAACGTAAGCAAGTGTAATCAAAACACACGCACGCACCTCGCACGCACACATCTGTGCCAAATGGGCGTGTGTGCGTGCGTACAAAAGACAGAAAGAGAGAGAGAGTGTGATAAAAAGAGAGGTCGACTTTGGTGTGCGTGCGTTGGGAATGTGTTAGTGTTGAATTCAATTCAACGAACAGCGGCGAATTGACGACTGTCTCGCACACATGCACACAAAATGGTCGTCGGCAGCGCATGCGGCGAATTCAAACACAACGAAACCACTTCTGCTTGTGTTCGCGTTCGTGTCTCGTCTGTGCCTGTGTGTGTTCATGTGTGCGTGCGCGTGTATTCACAATCGTGCGCAAAGAGGCAGGCACAAAAACGCAGCGAAACAGGGTTGCACTCTCATGCCAAAGCAAAATTTGTACTGCCAATTGTATAACAAAGTGGTTGTTGATACAAAACACAAAATGAACAGAAACGCAACATAAAAATCAAAATATAATTCATAACTAAACTAATATGCAAGAAATGTACTTAAAATTACTATTACTACAAAATTATGGTTATATTTATCGATTAAAATCGATTGCTTTTGCCAACGCCAGACTGTTAATTTCACTCTAACCGCACATTTATTAATTAATATTGATGTATGCAATTAAAATGCTGTTATCATCATGGAATGGGGAATGGGAGTGGGAGTGGGAATAGGTTGGTTGGGTTGCAATCAGCTGCCACAGCCGCCGCGTGTGTGCATAGCACAACGTGCGTATTTTGTTGTTTGTTTGCATCCACACACACTCCACATGCATGCACGTAGGTAAATGTATACATTCATACATATGTATTCGCATGTATGTATGGTACATACGTACGCATACTTTTTACAAATACCAAATTATGAATGTTTACGAATGAAATGGAAACGAAAAAATTTCGTATAAATGTATGGTAAAAGAATTCTAACACACTCGCTCGCATTCGCATGACCAACGCAGTTACATAAAAGTATATGTAGCTGGTTTTTTCTTGTATTTGCGCCACCACTTATGTATGTATATCGTACGTGTATACATACACACGCACAACACTGCGTACGTATACGCACACAGATACACACACATATATATATGGACGATGCACTTATACATAAACGGGGCTGAAAACCAACGAGTGAGCGCGAGCGAACCTACGACGTAGCTGTATCTGTATTAGAGATGGCAACGTGACAAGAATGTTATCGGCTCAAATTCGCTGTCGCATTCTGATAACTAAAGGAATATTTATAGTTGAGGTGTGTGATACGAATATTTGATGACATTTTCGAAAGTATTTATAGCTATTCGTGTGCAATTCTATTTATTAAAATCGTGGGTTTCTACTTTTCGTGTTATAGTTTTGCTCACGACTAGGTCATGTGACCATCTCTAATTGGCTCGCTTGTGTGTATGTGGCGCTGTTGGTAGGGCAACGACAACGAATGGGGGAAGGGCGGACAACGACACAACACGATTCGCTGTGGGAAAGCAACAGCAACATTATTACGTGGGTGGCGGGGGGTTGGGCCGACTAGTGGCTTGTCGTTGGGTCGATTGGTTATTTAGTAAAGCAGCTTGCACTTGCAAAAGCATTCGATATAAAAGAAATATATTGAAAAGGAAAACAAAAAAAAACGTAGTTGGTAATATGCAATGAAGGAAATTCTATGTATACATACAAACTGAGAGACTTCTTGCACTTACCGATTCCCCACTGACGGTGTAGTTAATATTTGGCGATATCTCCAAAACTGATTCTGCGGCACGGTTGCCGTTGTCTGCAAAACCCCAAGCGTAGCCGAAGGGCGGCGGATTGCTCTGTGCAGCGCACATTATAATGAAGCAAAGCAGAAAAAGGGGGAGGCGAAAGAGAAAAAAGCGCAAAATTTCCAAACGCAAATGTAATTGCACTTTTCTGTTGCTTGTATTTGTATTATATGTATATGTATGTATTTATACAAAAGCACGTACAAAATACTAGCCTCCTGCTGTACGTAGACGTCGCGTTTTGATGCAATTTTTAATATTTCTTTCTTTTTCACTTTTTCTTTTCGTTTTATTTTTTGATCGCGACAAATATGCGACGAAAACGAGCGACGAGTACGGCGACGAACTACACACACCGAAAAGAAAGTCAACTTGCTTCTGTGGCTGTGGCTGAGGCTGAGGCGGGCGCCATTTTTTTCCGCCCTCGAAAATTCACTTCGTTGGCGTTGGCGTGCTTCTAGCTGCTGGTGCTGCCGCTGCCTCGATTTCAATTCATTGATAAGCGCACTTTTGAATTGGTGTGTGTAGGTGTGTGTACGCGCTGTGTATTAATGTGCCGTATTTGCAATTAAATTTATAAACAAAATAACGCACACAGTTTTTTTTACCCCCAATATTAATTCACAGACACAGACACCACTGAAAAATTCCTTAGTGTTCGTGTTCGACTGCTGACGCCATTTTGTGTGAGCCAGTGTATACACATACTATTAATACGCAGAGTTGCATTTTGACAATGTTTAAAAAATAAAACGCCATCGCATAATTAACATTATTATTATAGCTTCAACTTATTCTACAAATTATTTTCTGTGTTTCCTTAATGTTTCTTACCGTATTTTCTAGATAATATATATTACCCAACTTCAGTTTCGCTTTAAAGACGATAACCGATTATCGCCATATCGATTACATGTGCTATCGATGGTACTGCACTCTGTTTTCATAACACATTTTCTATAAAGTAAATTTACTGAATAAACAGCGAGGATGTCCCTGACACCGGCCAGCGGTATTGGCCGCTTTTACAAGCACTCAGCCAAAATTATACGCTTCGTGCGCCTTGGCTGCACTAATCGCCCGTTCTATCACATAGTTGTCATGGAGGTACGTCTGACAGTCTAATTAGAATTGTTATAATTAAAATGTGAATTTACAGCGCCGTAAGAATCAACATCAGCCCGTCATCGAGCAGGTGGGATCATATGATCCTTTGCCGAATGAAAACCAGGAACGGTTGGTCGCCCTGAACACAGAACGCATTCGTTATTGGCTGGGCAAAGGCGCCCACATGTCAGATCCTGCGGCCGAGCTGCTTGGAATCGCCGGCCTACTGCCCGTCCACCCTCGCACGTATATGACAGCCTGGCGCAGTCGTCGAACGGCAGCGGCAGAAGCAGCAGCCGCTGCAGCTGCTGCCGCACCCAGCGAGCAAGCTGCCGAAGCGACATAGTCTACAGTTATTTATCAGTTAACTAATCAATAAATAGTCATTGTTTTTACAATTTATGCGAATCAAGCGAGTTAGTTCACTGAAAACACATATTTAACGTACATATATATAATTCATCAAATTTTGGGTTTTCAAAACCACACATGTGCCCTAATAACAATCTAGTAAAATATTTAAAGTGATAGACAGAGTGTGATTAAAAAGATTGTTTTGCATGACAATTTTCCTGATTTCTTGCAGAAGCTTCGAAATGTCCAAGGAAGTGTGTATGTGCTGCATGAGTGTACATATCTATATATTAGTCAAATTAGTCCTTCTTCAGCACATTACCAGCCTTCTTAATGCCATCATCGATGATTTTGTCAACGGCTGGAAAGACAGTTCTATCAATATTAAAAGGAATATAATTATTACTCGAAATACTTACAAGCATGATGCTTTAGGAAGTATGGTCGCAACAGCTTTTGATAGATAATAACTGATCCATTGTTTTCGAAGGGAAGCATGCACCAAATAAGGAAGGCACACTAAAAAGGCAAAGAACTTTAGTATTTCAACTTCATCCACTGATAACCAACACAAAACTTACCTTAAGAAGCCAGTAGAATGGTATAATGTTCGTAAGGAACCCGGAGAAGAACTCGATTACTGTGAAGATGCCAAAGGCAACCCAATAGGTCAGCCATTTTGTGTCATCCTGCTTGGTACTCGACTCAATGGCATGAATCGAAATATAGGCTGGATAGAGGACGCCGATAATGTTGCACAAGAGCTGTGCTCCATAGCCGAATATCAAGTAGAGCGCACAAAATCCTGCAGCACCTGCAAGAATGAAAAATAAGTTAATTAAAGCGAAGCTGGGTATATTTTATTTTCCAATCCGATCTACTATAACGAAATAATGAATTTTCTAGGAAAAGCTCAATCAGTTTCGCTTCCAATGCCTCGAACGCCATGGCTATTTTGTCTATTTTAGATGTTGCATGTAGGATAAATCAAATACGATTGCCCTTTTCGTGGCACCACACAACGGGGCTGGCAATATGGCATGCATATGCATCTGCCCCTTGCGAATCTTTGATGCTATTATTAACCTTTCAGCTCTTGTCATAAACCGTTTTTGTTGTTGGTGCAAGAAGCACTCAGATATCGCCTATAAATTACATGCATGTTGCACGTCTGATCAGTTCCCACAACAAAGTGACCAGTGTTGCATTACCTGTCCGACTGAGCGAACACACAAGATAATCGGTTCTCCTACTGCTTGTTTATCGAATTCGATTGGATTTCTGACGTCACAGACTTAATTAATATCGCGCTTTCTCTATGATACTGTACCAGCGTTGTTGTTGTTGAAATGTGTTAAAAGACAAAAGGCGAATATTGCTGTCAGCTAGATAACTCACACCAACACACACGTGCGTGTGTACATACATATTCATGCGGACTCACCTGTGCCTATGTAGACCACAGGCACTCTGACGTTACGACGCACCGCTTGCCGCTGCCTTACTTCCATAATATAATCCCAAAGCCACATTAAGGGCTTTTTATCACAGTTACTTTGTAACCTTTAAAACATAACACTCTTACGCACACACAGACACTGATGTTTTTATATGTGTAAGTGTACACCTGACCAGACGTGTACACACGTGTACAAAAACGCCACGACTGCACTCGAAGCCGGGCCAAAGTCGAAGATGTGCTTGGCCTTTGATGATTTTTTTAATGAAAACTTAATTTTTCCGTTAACGTTTAGGCGGATAACGAGCAAGTGGCGAGCGAGTTAAAATTACTCTGTAGCTTGAAACGTACATACGTGAAGTAAACAAAAGAATGATAGAATGTACATATATGAAAAAAAACATACATGCATATTCTGACATCTATCTATATCTGCGAGAGCGCCAGTGTGCGTCTGTTTGTGACGAGAACCTGTGTAATGTGTGCAATTCTCTCTCAAACAGTAATCCCAGCCTGCTGTTCTCCGGCAACAATTGTACAAATTATCAAGCCATTTGTGGATTATAATCACCTAATTTCGCGCCCGCATGACATGTTTGCCTCAGTAAGTTTATAATAGATTGCGGTTGCTATTAATAAACGTCATATATAAAATAAAAATTTCTGTTAGTCATTCTGCGTGCCTAGCCACGTATTATTCAGAATATTGAGGAATGGGAATTTCGTAGGTGCGGTAAAACTCAAACCCTTATTCCAACAGGATTTCGCTAATTTGTTAACTTACCGAAGAAGATTTTGACTCTATCGACTCCTGTACGCTCTTCCACAAAATCAAATGCTTTCGTCCATGGCTTGGCCGAATCTCTCAGAGATTGGTCGACTGTTCCTTTGTAGCTTTCAAAAAACTGCGTAAACACAGATAATTGGGCGGTCATTGTAACCTTGCAGATAATTTCAGAAACCAAAATTGATTAAATGTGCGTCGCCGACAAGTCTCGTCAGCGTTGTTTCAGCCTTTCGATTAAAAACCTCTTGCCGATAGAATGGGCATGTGCAATCGATCTGCCACCACACAGCGACTCGAATTTGCGTATGCAACCAACTTCACGGCGCACATTTTAGAGTATTTAAAATTAAATCATTCGCAAAATTAAACGTTTTTTTTTTTTATGTGGTATTTAAAGTACAATTTGTTAAAAGAAAAACTAAAATAAATAAAGGAAATATGAGTTTTTAACAAAACTAACGCATTTTATTTGATAAATTATTGCACAGTTAAATTTAATTACTATGGATAAACTATTAGCTTACTAAAGGCACTTTTCACTTAGCTGACACTATATAAACGAAAAGCTTTTACTAAGCTTAGGAGATTGGAAGAGGAACAAAGGTATTAAACAATTAGACAACAATTTGTACTTGACATTGTACAAAGACTAGTACGGTTTACACTGGCAACAGTTATAATTATACATACTATTCAACTCATTGTTTCTTGTACTTCTCGCGAATAGAAATAAGTTCGTCAAAGAACAATAAAACTAATGTTGAGTGTGGTGCGATTCTCAGATAGTTTGCCCAGAAGCCTTTATACATACCATAGACTCCCTCAGTGCGGAATATCTTGAAAAAGCAGTCAAGCCAACCGCTATAGTAAAGCCCGCGGCCCTGGGCATCGACTCCTTGATTATAGAGTCGCGTGCTAATCACATCTGGCGGTGTAATGGCCACCGACATAAGTGATCCGGCAATCAGGCCAGAGCAGAAGGAGTTGTATGTAGGCTGCGTAACCAGATCATACTCGATAAGCAAAGACTTCGTTTTGCCAAAGGTAGCAATCTGTGCGCCAGAGCCTACAGCCGCACGCGGCAGGGAAGCCAATGATCCACGCCATAGGCCGGTGATGCCGTTTTTAGTGTAGATCTCCTTTAAGGCTCCGCCCATCGATCTGTGAGCATGCTGATAACCGACAGCTATCTCGCTGGCGGCTTGTGATTGCAATTGTGTCTTAATCTAAATTGAAGTAGGTGGAGGAATAAAGATTTAACAATGTTATCAGAAACAGTCTGTGCTCTTATCTATGGCGGAATCATCGCGCTGTGTTTGTCCAGACATATGTAAATTAGAAGCACCTGACGCGACGTATCAAGTAAAGTTTGACATTCGACAGAACACAGATAATTTCTTTATATGGCATGCTTTATGTAACAATTCGCCTGGTGCGTTGTCTGTTACTTACCATGAAAAATGGACTTGAAAAGTAGGAGCCAACCACACCTCCAATGGCGCCCCACATCAGGCCAAGCCCAAAGGAAATTTCACCATTATTTTTATGCATCCATTGTCGGTCCACAGCATTTGTGTAAATGCTTAACCTGTTGATTAGTAATCGGATTAGAAGATTTTATTCGCATTATTTTTGGCGCTTACCTGAAGGAGTTAATAATAAATTGAAAGTACAACGCCGGCGCCAAACCCTTCTGTAGACCCAATATGCCGTCGTTCTTTGCTACAGCAACGAACGCCTGTAAGATACCTTTATATGGCTCTACATAGGTTCCTCTTGCAGCTAGTTCGCCTTGGAGCTGTATGCGAGTCTTAACTACCTCGATGGGATTTGTAAAGAAGGTGGCGCCCACTGAGGCCAGGCCGCCAAGTACAAAGTCCGATGTTGCCATTAATGTAAATTGACGTCTACACTAGAAATAGCTCAGCAGGATTGAGGAGAGACGCAACAACGCAACTGGCAGTTGCTGCATATTACGAACAGGTACACGTCTTTCGGCCACTGGAGGACTCTTAACAGCTTCGCTGCTGTGGTATCCAATTGGGGTATAAAAAGTTCTTCACGCCTCGGTTATCATCGGACGTTGAATGAAAGCAACGAAATTTTGAAGTAAAAGATTTCGACCGGTGTGCGAGAATTGCGAATATAGTTTTAGGTACTAAAGTGCTATTTAATCGATATATCGATATATTATAATCGAAACTGCTTAAACTAGTCGGCACTGCTGGTATTTCAAAATAATAAATTATATTAGAAATAATAAATTGTAAATTAATTATGTTGCTGTGTAGCACTTGCATAAGATACATTTTCTCTTACTTTCTCAATCTTGTGGAACACCAATAAAATAAAATTGAAGCATACTTTTAAGCGACAACATTACTTTGTTTGGGGTTATTTTTAAATTTATTAATCTTTCTCATACGTTAGTAAATAAATGCACAACTTTAAAATAAAAAAAAATAAATAAACTAGTATAAAGTAATCGGTCTAGTTATTTGTTTAGTGTTTTACAAATGCAATAAATCGATTCTTACGAAACCGATACTTCAATTCCATCGCTAGTTGAACGCGATAAGCTTCCCTGGCTAGCCTTGGTAGTTGTTAGCCCTGGCACAGATGCAAAACAACAAAAGTTCTTAGTTACCTATTTTGTAGATTTAAAACCAAACGAAAAAACGAAAGTGCATGTCTGCATTTACATTTGAACACATATAGCACGCACGAAAGACGTTGCGAATATTAAGCAACACACGCACGCGCGCACGCACGCACGCACGCAGGACGTGCTCACAAACAAAATGAGGAAATGCTGCATTTGGTCCCTAGTGAAATTGACGCTTGCAATTGCGTTTTCTGCGCCAAGTGCAACACTTGCCTACAAAACTGTGCGCTTGCAGGATAATTTGTGCTCGGACAAATTCATCTACACATTGGCAAAGCCCTTTCGTGGGGATCCAACGCTGCGTCTTACCGAGGACAATGACTCAGGTGCAATTATAACGCAAATTTGGAACGTGACTATGCCCCATGTTGGTCATGAAACCAACAAAATCAAATACGACTGCCAGTTCCGGGTGCAGACCAACGATCGTCCGCCTCGGGGTATTTATACAATCATTACGCGACTGAAGTTTCGCAGCGATCCCGTGACCAAAAAGTGCATCGACTATATTCAGTTCACTAGCGGAAATCGTTCGCCCAGCGAACGCATCTGCAGTGACATCTCGATCGATGGTCCAGCGGGCAGGCTGATTTTTGATCAGCGCGATAGGGATGTTCATGTGCATATCTTTATCGACAAGGATCGGCATATATTCGGAGATCCCCTCGAGCTGCATATGGTGCTAACTGCGCACTCAGAGTGCCAGCTAGCTGGCGACTTTCTATGCAATCCCAATGATCAATACTCGTGCATATCGCGTCATTTTGTGCGTGACAATATCACCAATTGTATGTATCCGTGCCGCGATGAGGGCACCTGTTTCCACGATGCCATTGCCACCGATGAAATGGATACCACCAATGTGGCCATATCGGCGATAACCTCGCTAATATTCACAATGCTGGGTGTGGGTTTCTGTGTCTGGATCTGTTGGAAGTATTGGAACTGCATAACGGTGCAACAGCACGCCCACGAAGCGTCCGCTGCTCGCTTTAATCAGCGACGTGCTCGGGTATGTAGAAATCCGCTTTACACACACTTTGCTTGCAATTATAAATAAAAAACAAATAATCAAACGTTTTTTTGTTAGTCCGACGTGCCAACCATTGAGCTACCTACTGCCCCGTACGATAGCGTGTTGACACACGATCTGTCACCGATGTCGCAGGAACACCAACAGCAACAGCCGGCAACGCCAAAAGATTTGCCGCCCAGCTACGAGTCCCTATTTCCGGACAGATAAGGGCTGGCAATTCACCACGTTCACGAATAGTTAACTCCATTGTGTGCCAGAAGGAGTTGCGCCCCCGAAAAAAAGAGTTTATTGCATCACCATTGTTGTAATTGTACTAATTGCATTACGCATGGGGTAATTACAACTAATTACACACACTCTGGGTAATTGCATAGTTACCTGTGCACACTAATTATGTAGTTTCCCAATTAACCAATGATTACAATGAATACGCGAAATTAGCAACAGCAGCAAAAATGTCATGTAAATAATGCACATTCGTTATAGAGTTAGGACTGATTTTATGTTTTCTCGATTCCGATTAGCTTTAGGCCGAAATTTAGTATATTTAGTGTTATTTTAAGTGTAAGAATCTCTATCTAAAATGTGTTCAAATGCGAACAAAATCAAGTACAACAAAAGCAAAGGCAGGAAAGACAACTATTGTAACTTTAAAACTTAATTTCCACTTTCATCATTCCGTTCTACATGTAAATATATATACACGTCGTTTAAGTCCTTCCCAGAGAATAGTCTCGAATAATGTCCCCTCTTATCTGTGTAATTTGTTAATGAATAATAGATCATATTTGATAATGTAAAGTAAATCGCAATCTCAATTAGCATGCAGCAACACTAATGAAATCTCACGCAATTACAAAAAGAAATCGTATATCAATTATAAAGCTGGAGAGTAGCAGCAACAGCTTCAATCTATGTAAAACTAGTTAGCGCAAATTGTGGAAGACATTCCGTTTAACTAATTGTAAAATTAATGTATTATAATCATTAATTGTATTATGTATGGTGAGACCACAACTAGTGGCGGCGTTCCGTCTAGTTGTACCTGTATTATATTATATGTATTTTACCAACTGTATACAAATATTGAAAGAAAAACAAACGCGCTTTTGTGAAACGAAAAAAAAGACAACAATGTTATGTTAGACAGCTGGCCTTGTTCGTCAATTGGTCAATTGTTTAAATGGTTACTTTTGTAAGCACACCAACTACAATATGTACTAGAGATTCAAGAAAAACCAGAAAATGGTCAATTTGCCTCACAACAATATACTCACACCAACCTATACGTATATTAACTATAAATAAACCAACTAAATGTTACAGTCGAACGGGTCTTATGCCTGATGGTGGTTTGGAGCGGGTGTATTCAATTAAAAGTTACTTTCTTCGCATGGTGACACACAGAGTAAGGTGAAGACCATCGCCGGATGATTCAGCAATTGGCTGAATCAAAGAAAACCAGTTGGCAAAGAAGATGATTGCCGCCGTCGATTGGATTGTGTATATCGGGCAAGTTTTGTTTGGATCGGTATTGTATCAACAAACACTGAGTCGAGACTACTCCGAGGGAGGCACTTGAACTCGAACGAACCAGGCTATACATAAAATTCGATTTGAAAGTATCCCATGCCAATGCCAAACGGTAGCGAAACCAATTCGAGATTGTTTGACCACCTTGCCAAAGTTCAAAGTCAGGTGTTGGAAGAAAAAATAAAAGTAAATCGATTATTATTAAGCACATATCAAGGAGTGTTAATTTCCACACACACACACACACACACACACACACACACACACACACACACACACACACACACAGACAGACATTGTAAAGTCTGTTGGTGGATAAGAGTCAACGAACGATCGCGTTCTACGGCACTCCAGGTAACGACCAAGTTCAGGGTTAGTCCGCGTAGACGAATATATGTATATTATTTATGGCCATTTCGGCGCTCGATCATAATTACCACTTGTCTTAATTAGTAATAAGGCCATTAATTTAACTCGAGTGCGAATTGATTTTTGATTCGGACTCGGATTCTTATTAATGCCGTTTCATGCTATCTAAAACAAGCCGTTCGCCTAGATAAGGCTCGTAACGCGTATCATATATTATATATGGAGAGGGAATAAAATCTCGGTTAGAACGCAATTGCTTTTGCTTACGCTAATTAAGTCGCCTTCAGATTTTGACGACGAAATTATATGCCACAAGCGAGAGAAGAGCAAGCACACTGCACCAACCTGTTTCCAAGCCATAAATATTAGAACAAAAATGTGACAAGCCCGCAATTGACACTATCAGTATGTCGGTGTGTCTCTATTAACCTGGCTGTCTCTTTGTCTGTCTGTGTGATGCCAATGGTGTGAAACTTGATGAAATTCATGTGGCTTACAGTGGTAAAATCGCGTGGTGCCAATAGTACTGATGGAAAATGGAAGGGTCTAGATTGAAGCGATTTTTTATGATATTTCGTTCAATCATAAACCTCTCCAAGTGCAATCAACCACAGTTATTCAAACTTTTGATTACATCATTTTTCTTATTATGTGTTTGGATTTATTTTACCAAATTTACAAAATACAAATCTCTATGAGATCATCTCTGAGACAATGTTTGTAACAATAATTTTCTAATAATATCGTCGAAAATGTAGATTTCAGTTGTTCTCAAGAAAACTATTTATTTAGATAGACTATAAAAACAGATAAAGAGTTTGGGTCGACATTTGCTTAACATAACCGCAGTGGAAAAGGTCCCTATAGAGCACACACGTAGCTTGTCCTTCAAATCAAACCGCACCCACTTCCCGCACACACCAAAAACAAACGGGATTGCTCAATTAAATGATTTCAGTGTATAACGGTACACGTCGAAATTGAAATATATTTTCATCGCATTAAGTATTAAGGCAGATTAAAGCGCTTTAATTTTATTATCACAATTTTTGACAGCACATCTGCGCTGCGACCCACTGTGCGCAACTGTTTTTATGATTGTTAAATATTGCAATTAGCGTGTCTGTGGGCGTGTTTAGGGGGGGCACTTTCGGCTCAGACTAGTGCCACGCCTCTGACGGTGCCCGTGCCCTTGTTAGTGGGGCGACATATTGGCTGCATTTTATTTTTATAACACAGAACAAAATCGCAAAACAAACAAATTAAGCGCGACAAGAGAGAACCGTAAATATTGGTATATAAGGTGTACACACTGTTGCTTGGGTATATAATTATAAATGCGTCTTACATACATACATACATACATAAGCAAGTAGGCTGTGCGGGTGTGTGTGTGTCTGTGCAGAGAAGCGTCGAGCAATTCGCTGCTCGCTGCAGTTGTCTTTGGTTCGCCGGCAGGGAGATAATTGCTGCAGTTGCTTTGTGACGTTGTACGCGCTGTTCTTATTGCCATAAGAGTTTCTACAATTAGCCGCGTAGCGCTAAATAAGAGCAGCATCGATAAACGCAAATTGTTGAAATTACCTTTTCTGCGTAGATAATAGAGAAGACCAACAACAATACACGCGCAAAAAACGAGTAGAAGACCGCGATTGATTTAGCTCCCCAACCGGTTGCGCACGCGTGCATCTGTGTGTGTGTGTCTGCGTACGTGACTCATAGCAGCGAGAGAGTGAGAGAGCGCAAGTCAGAGAGCTGCTGCAGCAGCGACGCTGGCAGAGACAAGCTCGAAGCAACAGCCTCGCGAAGAACATTGGTCGCGCGAGCTGCGCTCAGTCGACGATATCAACTTGAACCTGTAAGTTCAATTCGCGGGTGACGGCGCCACTACGATCAGCAGCAGGCAGCGCATGCTGCCCGTATTTTATTGAATTGCAATAAGAAAAAAACCAAATCAAAAACAATCGGTTTTACAATAAATAAATTCCCATCCATACAACATTCAATTTTAATTTTTATTGATTGTGCAGTCAATTGTGGCATTTTGTTTGAAAGCAAACGCGGAAGCAACGTTACGATCGGGTTTATTTTTGCTCAAAAGTCAATTGCAGTTTGTGTAAAATCATAAATCGTAAACAAATACAATAAAATATACTATAATTTTCAACAAGATAAATTTGAACAAAATGACGGCTACCAGAGGAGCAAGCGGAGGAGGCGGAAAGACAATGCTGATAATTTTTACAGGTGAGTAATTGCCAATAATGCTAGGTGTTTATGATTAACTGACGATAGCAGAGATACTCCCTTAGTACACTAAACAGTTTATACAGCCCATGTCGATTCTCCCAAGATTAAGAGATAAACAGTTTCCAGACCAGATTAAAATCAGCTGAGTCTAAGGTTGAATGTGCAACTTTGCCATTGTTTTATTGGGATAATATGGTTGTATTATTATAATATATGTTTATTGTTATTGGCGATTCGTACTTGAGTTGAAAATTATTCATATATCATAGTGTTTTTCTCGGATAGGCTTGGGAAGGAGATGCCGTAATACAGAAAGGTTGAGAGGCCACGGCTGTATACACATGCATATTAAACGAGAAAATTACAAAAATGTATTTAATTTACTCATACCCAAAGGGTAGATCTACAGAAGTCATTAGGCGCCGTCGGATATCGTTTGAAACCATTAAGAACTCGTTAAGTGATAATTTACGGGGCTAACAAAGTTCGCGCCTATTTTGGTGCCTACGTACCGATAAGAACCGTTAGATTCTGCCAAAAAAGATACTAATTATAGAGAGTTGCGGTCAATTTGAACGACTTTTGATATGGTAGGGAAACGGGTGCGTCAGTTTTACGAGCATCCCCATCAAATTTACTATCTATGTTCAATGTTGAAACAGCTTATCGGGAATAAAGCGATCATAAACAAGGTAATGATTATTATTAAGATTGTCTATAGATAAGTGAAGGCATCACAGTCGGACAGCTTCTCTGCCAGGCGTGGCAGCCATGTGATCCATCACATGAAAGTGACGACGTCGGTTTGTGGCATTTCTGCTTTGGGGCTAATTGAATCAAAACAAAATCAAGTTGACAAATCTTCTCCATTCGCGCAAGTTCAATTCAATTAAGATCGCATCGGTTAACCGATTGTGCTAATTATCCCGGTGTTATCAAGAGCAAAAAGGCATTGGACTCGCTCGACGCAATGCGATGCGATGCGACGCGCAATCAGCATAAATACGTAGCGAATTATGGCATATCAAGTATACGTCACGTGACTGGCCGAAAGATTGCGAGAAATTGCTCAATTGAGAGCGATGTGGGGGAAAGCGAGAGAGCGTGCACTGACCTCTGACTTATAACTGTTATTTGGCACGTGCACAGCTGTTGTAGAGCGTAGTAAGCCACTGCGATAAGGCAACGCTGCCTGCTCCTCTAACTTAAACTCCTCCGCCTGCCTGCCGCAACAATTTGCACAGTTGCAACACGAATTCGAATCGAGGGAGTATTAGAGGGGAAACGACGTTGCACGTTCGTGCATACACATATGTATATATATATATGTATTTGCCGTTAGTCGCTAATAACAATTTAATTGTTCAGCTTTTTTTTTCGTTACTTCTTTTTTCTTTTGCTAGGAATTTGCTGAGTAGCGCTGCGACTTTACTTTTCTTATCAACAACGCAGACAATTTGCATTCTATAATTAGCGCGATGGGGCTGGGTTTTATTAGTTTATGATATGACGGATTACTTTGCTACGTAACGTTCATCGATCTCGTGCCTTTTGCCGCACTTTCTATATACCACATACACTTAATATATACTATATATCTATATAAACTAATTTATATTTCAACGGAAGTGGGGAACCGAAGAAGGAAATCCCATGCTGCGTATTCGAGTGTCTCTCGATGATTCACTCGGAATTTGGTTTTTTTTTTGGAATCGAAGATGCTGTGATTTTGTTGCTGGTTTGGTGATTTTATCAACCGCAAAAAAGTAGCCAAACTGCTTGTTGTACTAGCAAATACCCTGTATAATACTGTAACTGTTTGTTTACCTTGTGAATTATAATGAAATTTGCTCAGAATTATAGAGACAACCTAAGCAAAACGCTGCACAAAATTTTCCATTGCTAACTTTTAATTTGACTGCCTTAATCTTTTAACTGCTTCGAGAATAATTTCAAAAGAACCTGTCTATGTGTGGAGACAAACGCAAAAATTGTCACCTCTTAATTTGACCACTGTTTTTTTTTTTTTACTTAGTACACCCTGTTTTGTAGTCGCGTTTTTCCCCACTGTGACAATGCCATATGCGAACTGAGTCAAGATTTTCCAACGTGTTGTCGGATGCGTTGTTACATCAAGTTTGCATGACACAATTCCACAATTATTACGACTGCACGATAATGATAATCGCCTATGATATATGATGATATTACAACTAGAGAACCGAACCACCTGCTGCGGCAGTTCGCTAACCTAGGACAACATATATTAAATGTGTCGAATTTGTGGTGGCCTTTTGCGTTGTGAAATTGATAAGGGGAGTGTGTATAGTTGGCGGAATCGAACGGGAAATTATCAGATAGAACGAGTTATCCACTGTCTGGAGTGGTGTGCCGGCATCGTAAAAGAAACCACGCTAAATGGCGGTCATAAAGATATCAGAAAACTACTACAAGCTGGCGACAAGTGACAAACACTAAATCGATCGATAAGTTGCGAAATTATTGTTGCTGAACATCGAATATTCGAGCTAACAAACTCAGAAAATGCTAACGTAAATGCTTTTATTAAAGATTAATTTATTTATTATTTAAACGACTTACGAATATTTTTCCTTGCACTCTGAAGAGTTCAATTATTTTCTGTGCTAAGATCCTAAGTTCGCCATCGATCGATCAGGTGCTTAGCAGGTGCTATATTTATACAGGAACAGACAAGCCGACGCCAGTTTCTTATCAACAACTTGAGCAATGGATACACTCTCAATAATTTTATTTGTTTATTATGTTTTGCACAAAAAAAAAATTGCTTAATTATTTATGATTTAATGGTAAATTGCAACACATCATAAAACAGACACGCCTTTTGTGTATATTTAGACACCTACGACACCTTTTTTTTTATCGGTCGTCAAGTTGTGATTTGTTTTTTTATTTTTATTTGCACTCGGTCAGGTGTATGAAGTACTCTTTTACTTTATTCTATATTAACTATTTCATGTATGTTATATAATATGTAGTAGTGCGTCTGCTTGTAGGCGTGGGACAACAATCTGATAAGTTATCGGCCCGATCGCGCTTATTAAAAATCTACATTCAGTTTAGTGATTTCTTTATTGTTGTACTTTTTTTTTGCTTTTTATCAGCAGTTTTATTATTTATTGTTGTCGGGTTTTGGTTGATTTTATAACGATTTCTGTTTCCGTACCATTTCAGTATTCAATGTGCTCGCGACCGCTGCACACGGTCAGTCGTACCTATTCACGTTGGAGAACGTTCTTACGCGACAACAATTGCCCTACAATCTGACAGGCTCCGTCAACGGGTCTACGGAACCGGATTTATTTGACGTAGAACAAGTGGATAATAATACCCGAATTATATTGTATAAGAATCGTAAGTATTAAAAGATTGTTGGGGTATAACATCATGGTGCATTTATAAGTTCCCTTCGAGGAACACACATTTCCCGTATTTCTCGCCAATATATGACTAAGGATTTCGGGTTAAAATCAAACCCGTTGATCGAGGGTAGCATTTCGCGCAAGTTTAAGCCAGAATTTCTATTAGCCATTCCCGGGGGGCTGGATCAAGTCACAAGTTACAAATGCTTAATAACAAGTTTAGTTTGCCGCAAACAGGTTATAATCAAAGCGATTAGCGTTTCCATTCCCAGTTGCAAGTCCCGTCCCCGGACCTACATATGAATATCGAGTGAGTGTTTCGATGACGCGAGCACAAAAAAAATTGAACTTTTGCGTCATCGTCACCGGCAATGACACACACAACGCGGCACAGTTTGCAACAGATTTTGCTAGGCCAACCGCGGTAGTTTCTCAGCGCACTGCGAGACGTGCCAACTTTGGTTGAATTTCTCACTTAGTAACGCTTCCATAGCGCCCGCCAACTGTGTAATTCGGTTATTATATAAGCCGTGCTATACGACTTAATGATAGCACCGGTTGGTACAGTTTGAGGAAAAGGTAGCTGCAGCCGGGCGAACTACTTATTATACCATATCCATAGCGTATCGGATTAAGTGGGTTGTAACCTTATGGCTAATAGATCTGGTCGGCACTTACAATATCTTTATATAATATATGTTTCAGTAATTTCGGGCTGGAAGTTTTTGAATTTCATTATCATGTGATTTTCCCCTAGTAGATAATTAGGGTGAGATTGAGTGTCCTAGTTTTCACACACATCCACGAACTAACAACACTAGGAGTAGGGTATGGTTACTCTAGCACAAGTTAGTTTTTTATTGTTTCAAACTTTACGCAGTAGATCATTGTGTTAAATTGATTTTCCTAGTTCTTACACACTTTGCACAACCTTTCGCCATGAGGAACATACATCAACGAGTTGGGAGTAATCGGATACTAGAGTATGATTACTGCACCCAAGCTATTTCTTTAGTTTATCGAACTTTTCCAACCTTCTGCCTCATCCATTTAGTCCAGTACCCTACCTTAGCACCCTACTTACTCACTTCTCCATGCGTATTACGTATTCACTTCCCAAACCATTTACTAAAGAGACAATTCCTTTGTTTCTACTTTCAGCAGTTGTCGAGTCCAACGAGTTGTCACAGACGGCAATGGATGTGATTACCATAGTGTGGTATGTGGCAACCTTTCTGGCGCTGGCCGCTTTCTTTATGCTGATGGCGTGTTCGGATCGCAGGTGTCGCGATATGCGCGGTCGTCAGGCGGGCAGCGGCAGTTCCAGCGAGGTACAGCGGGCACCGCCAACGCCTTCACCATCGTACAGTGAATTTGCACCGCCCAGCTATGATACCGTTATCAAGATGCAGCATGCCGCCAAGACGAGCATCTTTGTGATACCCTTCGAAGGGGAGGCGAACAAGGCCAATAACAACAACAACAACAACACGGATGAATCCATTACGAGTGCCGTATCTGTTCTACCCGCCAGTGTGTACACAATTGATGAACGACCTAAATTGGATAAGTGATTGAATGATGATCAGATCGTACATACATACATATATATATTTGGTCTCATGCAACACCTACAACACTAACAACAACAACAACAACAACTCTGTGATATTTGCTGTGCATGCACTCGTTTTTTTAGTAGTGCCAAGTTCAAGATGTCGTCGTTTTGTTCAACCTTAGCAAAACGCACTACGGCCATTTTGTAGTGCAGTGTAAAAATGTATTTTTATTGTATTATACTTAGTGTATTGTTTAGTTCATATTGTAGTTAAGCCATATTATACCTGTATACATTTTAATTGATATGTCGAGGGGCATTCGAAATGCTTGAGAAGTGAAAGACTGAAAATGAGAAAATATGTTTACATATTTTGCGATAGTCAATCGAAACATTTTCTCTGCCTTTTCAATTTGTTAATAAAAGAAAAAAACATTAAGGAAATATGTATTGTAAATTTATAACGAAAATAATTTATCAATTGGGGTCAAGTGGGGAGAACAATAAAAATAAAGGGTTTGATCTCCTTTATTACTGAGATTTCATCAGAACATGATTCACATATGGGTGTGAGGGCCCCCAGCTAATTTACAAATATTGTTTTATCTACATTTTACCGAAAAATATGTGATTTTCCAAATTAACTTTTCCGTTTATAAGAAAAATGACGAAATTTAGCACTGCTTGTTTGTTGGTTAACATAGCGTTAACAGGCGCAGTAGATAATGGATTTTTGTTAACAGAGCGTTAACAGAAGCTGATAGCGCAGTATTCGATTCCATTGCATACTTTCGCGGGGAAACTCATATGCCGATAACGCAGGCGTGCAACTCCTGCTTTACATTGCTTCTAAAATGCATATTTACTTTTAACAGAATACTGTACGCATCTGGCAACCTTGCTAGCGACAGCGTTGCCAGTCAAAATCAGTTATGACGCAAACCCTCAAACGAAACAAAACTAAGTGCAGACACAAACCCAACAGTGAATCTTTAGTTTTTTGGGGCAAATTCGTTGTTTTTTGTTTTTAAACGAATTTCGATGTTTCAATTCAATAAATTCAATACCGAACTTTGTTATTGAACTCATTTTAGTGCTGACCCAAAAATTTTTAGAATTTTTGAGGAACAGATGTTGATCACAGGTGTTCGACTAACGTTGGGCAACTTGTAATATGCCTATATACTCATTACTTTCGACGATGATTGATGTCAATAAATTGTAAAACCTCACAAAACGTGTTTAACACTAAAAGAATACGTTATCAGCGACGATGAGTGAAGTAGGTGAGGGATAGCCGGGGGTATGGGAGATTTACCATGGCATTCCACGTAGTTTTATAGCGACTAGTTCGATTATGTATTGTCTATTATCTATTGGGTAAGTGTTAGATCTGATCTGATCTGTCGTAAGTTCATTCATATTTGCGCTGAATAAAGTCCAAGTAACAGTCTTTGCTAGGCATATATTAGAATTCGAATTTTGTTTGTTATTTTTCGTTCTTGTATTCTGAGAAGTCCGGTTTTTTAAGTGATATTGGCCTTGATAATAACGTTGTTCTAGGAACTTTCTGGTTAATTGACAAGCAGATTCCTATTTATTTTCTCTGTGTTTTGGTTTATTTTGCACCATTTGCTAAAATTAAAATTGTTTTCCGAAAACAAAAAGTGCCCACAACAAAGCTCGAACACCGAATCCCATTGGGAAGCTGATAACGCACACAGTCTTCCAGAATTACACACACACACGCACTCACACACACTCTGTCGCACACACACAGGCAGTTGGGGAGAGCAAACCAGATCATTTGCTTTTAAATGCAGTTAAATCACGTTACGCCTCGATAAATGCGGTTAATCATAAACTGTCTTACTTCTTGATTACGATCATGGCACCGCTCCATGGGCCCAACGCATACCCTATAGACTTGCGCGGGCAGTGTGCTTCTTGGCTTACAAAGTATTTGAATATTGATATTGTTTAGTACAGTGTCTCTAATTATAGAGTAACTGCTTGTCGTGCCTGCCGCTGCCACTGCCGCTGCTGCTGCTGCTGTTGCTCTTGTTGAATAAACAAAAGAAACACATAAATACTACTTGAATCTAAGAATTTGATGGCCTATTCATTAAGTTATTGGCGTGCTTTTCAGAGCGCGTGAGTACATCACATGAATTATGTTTTGGCTGCTACAACAAGTGGGAGGAGCAGGCAGCAGGCAACAGGCAGGCAGGCAGTCGGTCGGGCAGGGATTGGGGATTGCCTCAATTGGTGTTGCTGCTACTGCCGGGTGAATCTTTTTTATGCGCCGCTTGTCGCTGCGCCCGTCCGTGCCGACGCTGTCCCACGTCGTCGTTTGGTTTTTCCTCTGGGTGTGCAAATGCGCCAATATTATTAATGACTCTCACGCTCTTCAATTGAACTGAGCGCGCACGCACTCGATGACGCCAGCTGCCGCCCGTGCTCTCTCTCTCTCTCTCTCTCTCTCTGAATCTCTCGCTCGCCGTTGCGCTCTCTGCACAGTCGTTTGGGGACTGACTCGCTGTGTGCCTGTGCCTGGCTGCCGCCTCATTTGCCGATCGTGCGTCGAGTTGTGCAAATCATAAACTGTCAGTTTCGAGTAAGATTTTCGTTGAAAAGCATCTGGAACGTAATTCGTCTGGCTCAGTTGAACGTAAACCGTGGTATCGTGTGGATTACTATTTATAGCAGCTGTATAGCAAAGTATCAAATCAATATCAAATAAAAAGCAAGAGATAACACAATATCAAAAAACAAGAAATCGTTATGTCGAATTTGAGCATCCCTCTTGGCCTGTGCCTGGTGTCAGCCATAATGCTGCTACAGTTATCGAGTGCCGATATTGAGACAAACGAAGTGAACGATAATACCGATATCTATAGTAAGTGTGTTCTGAGCTGAGAGTGACGCTACGACGTCCGACGATTAACGACCTAACGACTCCTCTCCACTTGTAGTGATGCAGGGCGTGCGTGTCTATCCGAATGATCGTCAGTGTGTCCTGGTGGGCGGACTGTGCGTGCAGAGCAGCGACTGCACCGAGCCGACAAGCAACAAGGGACTGTGCCCGACCAGCAGTCATCTGGGTGTCGAGTGCTGCTACGAGTGTAAGTAGCAGTTGGGTGCAGTTGCACCAGAGTTCGCTTTTAATTTGCTAACCACACAAAAACTTTCTGCAGTAAAACCCAAACTCTTAGCGCAATCGCAAACATAAGAGTGAGAGAGATCTCTCTGTCTCTCTCTGCGTCTCTTCCTCCCTCCCGCTCTATTCCAAGCTCGCTAATTTTCAAATTGATATTTCTGTATTAATCGAACAATTGGTATTACTTGTTGTACTCATCATTTGTTCTCGTTTCTCTCTTGTTATCTTTCCTTTTCATTCAAAATACTAACAACGATCGTTCGACCGACCAACAATCAACCCCACTATCCTTCGTCAAACTCTCTCGCGCACTCACTTCGCTTCGACCATCAACAATCCCTTGACGTAATGTGGCTACCAACCGTCCCTACCCCGCGTGTGGATTTACGACTGCAGTGCCGGTTAGACCAGCACCGTGTGCGCAACACATGGGGGCCTGCATGGACAGGTGCCACCAGAGGCTGCATAGACCCGGCACCGACTGCGAGAACGGACAAGTCTGCTGTGTTTTGATCTAGACTAGATACCTACTACCTTTGTTTGTGAAAATCAAGAATAGATGTTGCTACGCAAAAAAAGAAATAAGAAAAACAAAACATCAAATATGTATGTCAACTATAGACAAGGTACACACATGTATTTATTAAACCATACTTTATTTATATATTGTACGAGTTAAATATTTCAACTGCTGCTGTAATAAAATGCACTGTAAATATTTTCCAACTATTCACATGATTTACACTCTCTAACACTTCTGCGGTACGAAAGAGATCGACTTAGGTATGTATATATTACTAGGTTCATGCGAGTATTTCGTTTCGTATTGTCTAGGTTTTTTTTATAGGAATCGAGTGCTGCAAGGCATATGGAATGTAATTAGTTTTGCCTAAATCGTATTTATAGCAGCAGTACGAAAACTTCCATTCAATATTAATATATAAACTAAATGAATCGGTATGTCGAATTTGAGAGTATTTCTTTGCCTTTTCCATGTATTTGTATTTGCATTTATTAAACCATACTTTATTTTTATATACTTTCCAATTGAATTATTCGACTGCTGCTGTAATACCATCAAAAGGCTTATGTAAGTATTTCGAATCGGAATCAGATTCGTATTCACTTTGGCGCTTTCTAAAAGGCTTTTGTAATTGAATTAGTCTAGCTTAGTTTACTATTTATACCAGCAGTAGCCAAAGTACCATATCAATAGCTTATCGTGACTCAATATAAGAACTAGTTCGGTAAGCATGTCGAATTTCAGAGTCGTGCTGTGCCTGGCTTTAGGACTTATGCTGCTGCAGTTATCGAGTGCTGGCATTGTTAAGAGAGATGTTATCGGTAATCACGATAATTATTAATTGTTGCACACATTAATCGTTCCCTTTTTCTTCGGCGATCATCAACAAATATTAATAATGTTTGTCTGAATCGAACTCGTACTTCACGCACTCACCCTTCCCTTGCCTGGCCGACATGCGACTACTCCGCCGGGTGCAGAACTTGTTCCGGCACCGTGTAGCGATTTTTATGGAGAATGCATAGAGGACTGCAACCCGGAAGTTTGGCAACCTGCTAACGACTGTCCAGTCGATACGGGCTGCTGTGTTGTGTTTTGAGATACCTACGCTACTGTATTAAAATGCACTGTGAATATTTTACAACTTTATCGATTGATTGCGCAACACACTTGTGTATTTCGAATCCGAATCCGAAACTGATTTGTATTTGTTTAGTTGAAAAGGCATATGGAATGTAATTAGTTTTGCTTTGCTGTATAGAAATCGAGAGATTGGATGGATTATTTGCACACCAGCAGTTGCCAAAGTAACATATCAATATCCTAACGTAACTCAATACAAAACGATATAAATCAATCGGTATGTCGAATCTGAGAGTCTTTTGTTGCCTGCTGCTAGGACTGATGCTGCTGCAGTTATCGAGTGCAAGGGTTGTAAAAAAATCAAGTCCAAAATACTAGAAATGATCGCAACTGGAGGTACCGTATACGGACAGCGCCTTGACGTATTGGATAGTGGATATGCGATGAGAACCTTCTTGTCGCCGACTGTCCGGCCGGAAAGAGCTTCTGTACACCCTTCCAGTGAAATTCATATTAAATATGCTGCATTAACTTAAGACAATGGACTCTTATGTATTGTACGACATAAATATATTGACTGCGCTTTCATCAAATGCAATGTAAATATTTTCCAACTATTCCCAGTAATTTACACTTCACTCACATGACCGGCACGAAATAGATCGAATTGGGTGTGTGTATGACTCTGATTATGTAAGTATTTCAAATCGGAATCGGATCCGAATCTGTGCTTATGTGCTTGCACTGCGTGTGCTGCTGAATCATAGGCAACAACAACAATAGACAAAGCAACAACAACATCGGTTCCACAAAGGTTGCTCACCAGGTCAGTCAGACTGTCAGGCTTATCAACATTGCTCGCTCTCTTGCTCTCTCGCTCTCTCACTCTCTCTCTCTTTCTCTCTTTCTCTCTTTCTCTCTTTCTCTCTCTCTCTCTTTATCGGTCTTTGAGACACTCAGTTGAGCCCATGATGCGCTGTTTGTCTTGTCGCTTGTCACGTGTCGTGCTCTTGGCGTACAGTTGTGTGGCCAGATCTTCAATTATCGCGTCTTCTTGTCGGTCTATATAAGGAACTCTATAGTACGCTACGTAGCTCTACGTATCGCTCTTAGCTTTGGGGTTTCAATGTCAAGTTCAGCTTGGTTTCAAGCTGACAAGCAGCTAAAGCTTTCGCTCAGTGTTTCCATTGCCGCAGACACAGACACTCTCGCACACACACTCTCGCACACTCATACCACACACACACACATACTCACACTATATAATTTGTACTGTTTCACTATTCTGTTAAAAATAAACGTCCTTGCTGAGCATTCGCTCGTTCTTTTGTAAGATTTATCAGACATCAGCGCCACGTACCGTCGCATCGAAGATCTCTCGATCTGTTTTTATTTATGTTTTATTTTCATTTGTTTCATGCTGTTTCTTTCACACTATAATTTCTTGCTATTCACTATTCACTGCGAATGTTTGAATGTTTACTCCATGATGTTATTTATAGTTTTATTTCTATGTGTGTTGCCACGATGTGGGTGGATCGCAGAATGTCATCGTGCTCGGGCGGGCGGGTTTAACGATTTGAGCCAAGGCAATTTTGTTTGAGAATTTAATAATTTTTCACATTTTCATGGGGGATCTGCGAAGAGCTAACGAGCTGCTATGATAACGCTGAGTATTATTGAGAGATTGTGTAATGCATGAGTTTGATTTTTAAAGGAACTTTGAGAATGGATCTTCAAAAGGAAATATAGAAAATTGAATGATTATAAAATATGTTAATAATACAATATTATTATTTACTAAAAATTTAGTTTTTATAAAATATGTTTATAAAACAATATTGCTTACTGTATTTTTTAGTGCAGTCTTTCAGCTTATAATCTAAGCAGGTTTCTTAGTTCTATAAATGTATTTGGTTTGTGTTTTTATGGCATACAACAAAGCCGTAAAAAATTAATGGGCAAAATCGGATGATAAGCTTTCGTTAGTATTATTTTAATATTTTCAATGGTTTGTATATGTGTATGTGGGTATTTTCAAGAAGAGCTTGCGACCTATAAACAACTCTGACTTCATTATTTTCGCAAAACGAACCTTCAAGATCTACAATATTTGCTTTGGGCTTGCGTTGAACGTGTGTGTATTGGGAGGGCTTAATCTACTTGAGTGCATTACCCACTCGTGTGTGATTTACTGTCACTATCTATAAGGCTAAGCAATGCCTACCCCCCGCTACCGTATCCCATGCCTCTTCCCCTTTGCACACTCTCTCTTTCAGCATGCAATTTCTTAATTAACGTCAGCCTTCGGCAATGGCAGTGAAAACGGCAGATGACTTTGACACACGAATCGCGTCGGCCTTGTCTGGACATTGAAACACTTTATGCTTAGACCGCACTACGAGGTATGTATGCGTATATACACACACATGAATACGTATAGCTCGAATGCATATTCTGCTTTATATAGAGCGCGGCATGAAAACAGACTTGGATTGAATCAAATCGTTTAACTGCGTCTTAGATTGCATAACTTTTGCAGTCCGTCGGGTATTCCAAAGTTGAAGCGTAGCAAAACGATGGGAATACAGAGAGAGAGAGGGAGAGAGAGAGAGAGAGCGAGATAGAGCGGCAGATAGGGTACACTATGAACTTTTCAATTGCGATTTGCACTGTTTGAAATTGTTTTTCTAGAACTTGGTAAGAAATTAAGTAAGTAAAACAAAACCCCAATTGTCAGACGAGCACACACATAGACACCTATGCATGTATTTGTATTTGTAAGTTGTATATATATATATTTTCATACTCTCTATATGGGCGCTTATCAAGCTTGTGTCACATAATGAATTATTTAAATGTTTTTGTTTACGTTTTCGGTTTCGAATTGAATTGAGCTTTATTTTTTATTTTTTTTTGCGCCCGCAGTATGAGCTAATCGCTGTCTAGGAATATGCAATGTTTCAGCTCTGCTGCTTTACCCATTGAATTTTGGTAGGGCATGGGTCTTGCAAAAGTTGAAAGATACAATGAGAGTGTGAAACTTTTTGAGATTGTAAGTAAAAACTAATTTTAAACTGTTTTCGATTTTTGTACTTAAGATCAGTTGATATTTAAATAAAGAAAATCGTTTTTAGCTTTAGTGATGGAAAAGTTTCGATATTCAATCAGTTTTTGTTCTAGAAATAGAATCGTTTTTATTTCAAACTAATTAATTCGATTCTTTTTAGAAAAAAAAATCGATAGTATTGATGCAGGAATAAATCTAATCGCTTTTAGCTTAAAGGCACGGCAACTACTTTAGTTACTTTACAGGGTATTCGCTGGTCTAGCAGTAACCATCAAGCCTCACTTATGTCTTCTATTCTATTTACAAGTTTTAGTCAAAGTACACTAATAAACGGAGCTGCTTAAAATGAGTGTGTGCGTCGGCCTGGGCCTGTGCAGAACGGGGGCGTGGGCTTGGGCGTGGGCGTGGTGTCTTGCTGCATTTGGGTATGTGTTCTCATATTTCATGTCATAGTTCGCACTCATTTTTCACTTGACATAAACTGCGTCTTATCGCTGCGGGCGCTGCAACGCAATTTGCATGTACGGGGCAAGGCGTGGCGTGGGACAAGGTGCGGGAAGGCGTGGGCATGATGCGACTCGCTCGTGCAGTTGCCTTTTATTATTATTTTTTTTTTTTTTTTTCGTTTTGCCTTTTTCACATTTCAGTTTTAATTTTTATTTTGCATGTGGTTGCGCGCATAAAAGAAAATGATTTTGTGGCATAAATTAACGCCAAGAGGCACACGAAACACTATTAAAAAATACTCCACACATGCGAGTCGCGCATCCTTCCAGGCCCAGGCCACGCGCGTGTGTGTGTGTGTGTGTGTGGTGCTGGCAAAGGATGCGGATGTGGATGCAGATGTGCAAGTCAATGGCTTATAGAAAAGCCAGGATATTCACTGCTCATCTCTGCTTCATACGCCGTGTTGCCTTTACCGTTGCCATTCTGCTCACATGTCATGCATCTCTCTCTCTCTCTCTCTCTCTTTTGCCTGCTTCCTCTCTCGCTCTCTCATGCAATTAATCCTTTTTTCTCATTCTCGCTGTAGCTCAGCCTCGTCCTGTCCTCTTACAGCCTCTTTAGCTCGCTGTCTGTCTGATGAAATGACTTTTTAAGTTAATTTCTTATATGTGTCGAGCATGTTGTCCCACAACATGGCCAACACACACACACGCACACACACTGCTGCTGCACACCTGCTCGCTTGCACCTTTTACTATGTATGGCTGATTGGCTCGGCGCACGTCGCGGAATGGCTTTAACTCAGCGTGCTGTATGTGTGATTAATGCTAGAAAAGTAAATTGGAAGAATTGCTCCCATAAAATATTCTAGCAGGCTCTGTAGGCATGCAAGAGAGTAACTTGCTTAGTCCAAAAATTTTGAGTCATAATATGTATATGTAGAATCAGTCTAGAAGGCAAACCAGTAAGAAAATGCTAACTCCCACGATAGTCTGATGATTTCTGGCGAAGTTATGGGTGCGGAAGTCTCTGTAGGCATCCTATCCCATCCCAGCCTCTTATTTCTTTACATTGTTTGTTACAAATTCGAGTTATTCTTGATATAGTTCAATGCTAATGCTCTTTAATTAGCTTGGCCAGGTTTTCTAGGTGAATTCATTGTTCGGCTTCATTATAAAGCAATGTCGTAGGTGTTGAAAGTGAATTTCCGGGCCACAAGAGGCTTTAATTCTTATGCAAATTGAAGTTCAAATGCCATGAAATGCAATTACTTAAATTTCTTTGACAAATATGCGGGAGTATGCGTACCTTAACCGCACTTAGCCATGGCAATAAATCGTATTAACAACATGCAAATGAGAGTATTGATACCCCACGGGTAAGGAAGGTGTTGAAATTTTGTAGGCTTTTGATGCGTAGACAAAGGTGCGAACACACACGAGGAGATATACCAGTCTAGGGGTTTCTGTGAAGGGGTTGGTTGGGGCTATGTTGAAATTTAACAATTAGCAAAAAATGTTGTGTCGTTGCCAGCAAACAGAAATTTTCATTGAGTGCCTTGCGGCGATCTCTGCCAACTTCAGCTCCATCTTCGCTAGAGAAATATACATAATTTTCATCTTCTTTTTTTTTTTTTTTTTTTTTGAATTCCACTTGCGCTCTGCTAACGGGATTAACCGCAATTTCTTTAATTAAAATTTCACCCCCAGCCCGACCACATCTGAAGGTCTGAGGGAGTACGGAAAAAGGATTGTAAATTACGCTGTCAGTCAGTCGTCTGTCAACAACAATTAAAACGGGAAGCAACATCACAAATTAAAAATTCATCATCTTCCGCTTTTCCACCTACACACACACACACACACACAGACATCGAGACGATTCATGTTTTATGAACAGCTACAATTTTCCTCATTTTTTCCTACTTTCTTCTTGTTTTTTCTTTTGGTACTTTTGTTGTTTTTATCTATGCTAAGCGTGTCTTCTTGATGTGCCAGTGGGCCCCTTTTTAATTTGATTGGTGCCGTTGCTGATGCTGTTGCTGCTTCCGGTCTTTCTTTGACTTTCTTCCACTTACCTTTCCAGCTTGATTAGCCGTTGGGGTGGGGGGTCGAAAGTGCGCTCAAAAAGGGGTTAATTATTATGTTTTCTGGCATATTTATTTTTTTGGCATGCACTGTATGGGGTGCGCGAGCAGAGGCATAGTCAAGGGGGCAGGCAGGCACTGATCAAAATGGTTATCTTTGGCAACCCTTACGCAGGCTACCGCACTGTTTCCACCAAAGTTAAACTTAGTTTTCAATTTTCAGCCCAATTTCTTTTCTCGCTGCTCGAACTAACCTTTTTCTTTTGCGGGTCGGAAGTGCCTCGAGGCGCTTTTCATCTTGCAAGTGTAATTGCAATTTGTTAATTGTCTGCTTAGTCAGATAGATCATATATTTATTTAATTATTTTCTATGTGCGTCGTGTATTTTTCAAGTCACAACTTTTTGCTGCCAAACTTTTCGGTGACTTTTGTGTTGTGTGCAAATAATTTGCAGCTCGTTTTCCTGCATCATTAACAATGTACGAGAGAGAGAGAGAGCGAGAGGGACTGTGGGGGAGTGAGAGAACTTTTATCTAATTAATGAAACTTCAGCACAATGTCAAGCAGTTTGCGGAGAAGAGATCTTTTGCTTTTGATGCTCCTCCGCCGGAGCAGTGCGGACGCGCATTGTTGACAGTGAAGCGACGAGCGACGTGCTTGGCGTACAACGTGGCGTATGATTGCTTTTGTGTAAACAACGACAGCATTTCGCTGCGCCTGACTGACGGCTGGTGGAGGCGGTGTGGCGTGGAGAAAAGATTTCCATGTCTTTGGCAGTTTTTTGCCACTTTTCTTTTTGCCCAAGAGGTGAGTGGGGGGGGGTGGCGCACAAAAGTTTTTTAATTAGCTACAAAAGTAAAGGGGTTAATAACGCTGCGCGTCGACTCGACTCGACTTGACTCGGCTTCAGTTGAGTTTTGTTGGCTGTTGCCAAAAGTTTGGCGAAGCTAACAATTAAGTTTCGGCAATGCGGCTGACGTGCAGCCAAGTGGGGGGCGCGGGGCGTGGCAACAGATAATGAGTATTAAGCAACACTTACTGACAATTAAGTTGAGTATCCTTGCCTGCTCTCACTGCCATTGTTGACTTTTTTCGGGCTGTAATTAAGCTTAATCGCGAATTTACTGCACTCTACACGTTGCAGCAAGGCGGCGGCGTCTGCTTAAGCTGTGGCAACAGCCTGCAGCCTCGCATGCTGCACTGCAACACGTAAGGCAGGAAGCAGCCCATGATGCGTCCGCAGTCGTTTCTCCGGCTTGACCATCCTGCATTACGAATCCACGCAAATCAAACACAAATCGCCCCCGACTCGGATAAGCTCATAATATTCATGAGCTTAGTTTTATGAAGTGCTAACAATGCGTAAAGCTACAATAACAACAACAATGTTAGCAGGGGTAGAGAGAGAGTGGGAGAGGGAAAGAAGGGGAGGGGGGGGGGCAGAGAGAAGCGAAGCTGTTGCGGTAGCTGGCGCCACTTAACAGCAGAAAACGCAGTCGAACACCTTTTACAGAGCCAAGGCCAGCTGGACGGTCTCGCTGGCTGCTGCTGCTGCTCGCTGATTGCCCCGCAGAAGTTTTTCCAGTTTCCTTTTGCGCATTCATTCCTAGGTAGAGCAGCATTTTTTATGCATGCCCTTTGCAGAGGGTATATTTGTTATGCCAGTGGATATGTAACGTCAAGAAGACTAGCGTAAGAAAGAAAGAGAGAAACCGATTTTACAGCTGAGTATATATCCATGAACAGTTCAAGATGAAGCGTGCCCTGACAGTAACATTACATAGGTATACAATACATCATTATATATTCATGCACAGACCTTGAGACAGAGCAAGGGAGGCTTAATAAGTCCTTAAAGGTACTTTGTGTATATGTACATATAACTTTCGATATTTATTCTGAAACATTATTACATAATTTAACCTTAGAAATCCATAATTACATGTATGCCAAATATTATATATTCGTGAGCATCTTAAGCAACTAAGCTTATCTGCAACTATTTATATATTTTTTGAAGAATTTTCTTTTTAAAGACTCTGAGCAATCTCTTTCCCATGCGACAGCGTATTCCGTAGTCGACTAGCGTAAACTATACTCTAACCTTGTTTTTTTTCTGGTTCTCCGTCTTGTTTTCGTTTGCTTTCGTTGCGTGCTTTGCTCCCTGGGCTGGGTAATTTTTCACTTTCGCAAGATGGCAGCGCATTTTAATGAGCCACCACGCCAGGACACGCCAGGACACGCCGGGACACGGCTGGACATGCGGTCAGTCGCTGAAGTAGCTGCCACTGACAATGGCCAAATAGAAACTACGGCGGCTGCGAGGGGAGGAAGAGTGGGCAGAAGACGGCACACATAGCCGCGACAGGCTGCCAGGACACTCATTCTCTCTGCCGTCTCCTGCTTCTGCTCCTGCTTCCGCAGACAATTTGTGTTGCATTTGCATTTTCATTGGTGCGATATGTTAATGACTTTGCTTACTTTTCCAACTGCTCCGCATCTTGATGTTGATGTTTCCCTGCTTTTTATCCAAGCATCTTCTTCATGCTAGTTTTTTTTCTGTTTCGCAGTAGATTTCACTGGCTTTGTTGTCCGATTAGCATAGGCAGACACGACCAGACTGAAAGTTTCACGCCATAATTAGCTGCATCATTTATCATTCAATTGAGCAGGAAGAAAGTCGAGGAGCCATTTGTCATTTCACCTGACAGTTGCAGATCTGAAGAGGTACAGTTACATAGAAACAGGGACATCTTCTAGATAAATTCAGCATCAAATCTGATCAAGATTTGTTGATATTTTCCTTGTTTTCCCCTCAAAACTCATAAGTCTTTGTATATCCAAATCTGAACTTCCATTTGTTCTAACTTTATCAAAAATCAACCAATTTTCATTTGGTTAAGGATTTTCTAAACGATTTTGCCACTGGATTAATTTGGCATTTGTATTTTATGAATTTAAAAAAATAAAAAAATTTCAATTTTTTCCATGCTACCCCCTTACAAAATTTTAAAAATTTTCATAAAATTTAAAATTTTTATTTTTTACTCTAAATCGATCAGGCTGTTCATAATAACTATAAAAAGTGTTGCCGCAAGACTTTTTGGCCGAAATTGTGGAAGTTATGGTAAAAATACCTAAATTTGAAGTAATTTTTTCACCTAAACCAAGTTTCCTATAAGTAAATTCGCAGGTTTTGATATAATATAAACACAGCAGTTTTTTCTTTAGTACAATTATATTATTCTAAATAAGTGTTGTAAATAGAAATCTTAAAACAGTTTCCAACTTAATTTGTGGATAAATATGACTTTTTGTATACCCCGTTAGTACAGCTTTATGCACATTTTCTATAGCTCTGTCTGCTCAGCTGCCTTGTAACTTGTGTGAAAATGATTTCAATTCGCCAATAATTGTCTAATCGCAATGATTTATCGACTACGATTGCTTTAAATCAAATTTGCATTGGCAGAAATAACAATTTATTGTTCGAATTGCATTTAACGCTCCACAGACGACAGAAGAAAATAAAATTTATCAACATATTTATTTGCAAAAAGTACTGTGGGGGAAAAAGGTGAGTCGTGTGCTTACCGTTAACTGTTTACGGGTTTCCTCCTTTATCATTTACCGTTTACAGTTTTACAGTTTACAGTTTTGCGTGCTAATTTTCGGAAAAAACAAAAACACACTCTCGGTCTGTCGGTTTGCCTGTCTGTTTATTTGTTTATTTACATTTTACGATGCATTTTATTAAATAGAATTCTGTTTCCTGTTTGGCCGATATCATTTCCGAATGTGAAATGAAGAGAAAAATTACATTTGAAAGTCAAAAATGCAAAAGTCATTTAAAACATGCAAAACTCAATTTCAAATAATACATGTGCGTGTGAGTGTCTCTCTGTGTGTGTGTGGAAAACATTAAAATAATTGTTTTAAAATCCTTTTGTCAGAAAGTAAAGTAAATTATAAACACACACACACACACACACGGAGCGAGAGCGTGAGAGAGCCTGGCAGGATAACGATAACACGTCACAAGTCACAGGATTTCACTGAGCCATTAAAAGCGACAGACACACATATGTATGCACATACATACATACATGTATATGCTATATGCCAGCATATATCAGTGTGTGTGTCTCTGTGGATTTCTTTGTCTGTGTGTGTCTGCGTGTGTGTTCAACTGCAAAAACATTGCGAAAAATTAATTTTATACAAAACGTTATGCAAATTTTTATGTCGGAAAATATATAAGAAAATCTATTAGTGCGCATACGAAAATAGTTTGAGCGTAAAAGCAAAATGTGTCAGGACTTCCAGATACCCAAGCTTGTAGAAATTACAGATAAGTTGCAGTAGTAGCTGAATTTCAGTTACATTTATAATTGTTTTATGGTTCAAATTGAGTTATCTTCATAAACTCTCTGGCGATTACTTAGCTCAATTGTAGATGAATCATTCGATTAAATTTCAGCATATTTAATAGTCGCTTTATGGTTTTTGTTTTCGGTAAATTGTAGTTTGAGGCCATTGACGCTACCGCTCGCCTATTACAGGGTGTCACAAGAGACAATTGTGATTGTGGAAAATATTTTGATAGTTGCAAATTTCAATATAAGAATGCATTGCATATTGTTTGTACATTTGCATGCAACATGTGCGGCAAATGCAAGGAAGGAACCGCCGCCACGGTCGTTTGCAACATGCATTTTCCATAAAGCTTGTTGCCACCACACCAGCACCACGTCGCCTGCCACAAAATGTTGGCAATTTTATTCATTGTGCTGCAATTTTTCAAGCAATTTCATTTTCAATTCGGTTTTCAATTTGCTTCTTTTTTTTTCTGTGCTGCTCTTCTGTTTTTTGGAATTGCATATTTACTCAGGGCAGGAGGCGCAGGCGAAGCCGAAGTCGTCTCCGTCAAAGCAGAGTGCGAGGACTTTTTGGTGCAGCTGCCTGACGGGGTTAAGGAAACGAAGGCGAGGAGCAGGAGCTGGAGCTCATTTGGATGGCTTCACCTTTGGCAGCAGCAGCGGCAACGGGCCAATCGAGAAGCCTGCTTCGACACCGGAGAACTCAATACAATTGTACAATATTTATTTAATGTAAATGAGAAACGGCAAACAAGGAAGCAGCGCAGGGTGGTCAAGGGGGGGTGAATGGGGTGGGGAACGGACCTGTTCGATACAGTTTTCCGTTCATATATTGAGGCGGTAGTTCTCGCAAATGATATTGAACATTGTGTCGATGCGAGTCTCTTTCTTTATTCGTGAGTGTGTGTGCGAGTGTGTGTGTGCCGTGTGCCCAATGTGCCAATGCATTCGAGCAAATTAAAATTGGAAATTAAATGTTTACGAAGTACGAAAATTTTAAACGAAAAAGTAATTGCTTTTCCTTCTGACTTGAGAGGCTGCAGCGGGCTCTATAACAGTGTAAGCCGGGTTTGTAGGGGGGAGGAAGGGGAGGAGTTGTTAAGGCAATTCCTGCTCTAGTAACATATCAGGCACGTGTGTGGGCTGCATCTAAGTCAACAATGCGATAACTGAGATTATAGCTTTAGTCTTACGTTTACAAAGTTCGTTTGTTTCTTTGCTTTTGCAACTTTTTCAGGGAAAACTCATATGAACTGGCTCGAAAAACCTGTAAAAATGGAACAAGCTTATCAAACATGCAAAAAGTATTCAAAATGTATGATAAATTAAATAGAATTTATATAAAATATAAAGATAATATTTCAAGATTAATTTCCGTCTTTAGAATTTGTTCTCCAAGGAACACTCAAGATTTCAAGAGCTGCAAAACTCTTGGCAAATTGATTTAACATACTTCGCTTATCTGAGTTGATTCCACATGCATATTCACTATATATATGTATAAGCCGCAGTTAGTTTTCGCTGCAACAAGTCAGTCTGGTTGGTGCTTTTGTCTGGCAACTCCCCTGGCTCACCCACTTTTGCCTGTGCTGTCCTGGTTGAATGCACCGCCCTGAGACACATGCGACATTTGTGATTGGAAAGGGTTGGGTATGGCAACGGGGTAGAGGAGAGCGGGAACGGGGTAGTGGGCATGGCGGATCTTTCGTCACTGTGTGAGGAAACTAACATTGTTGGCAGCGACTTTTGCGATTTGCAGAGGGCATCATTATCCTGGCATTTAAGTCGTTGCGATGACTCCGGCTGTGGCAACGGCAACGGAGGCGGAGGCAACGGCTTGGGCGCCAGCTACGACTGCGTCTCAGCAACAACAACAACAACAAGTGCAACAACAAGCGGCAGCAGAAGGGTAAATGAGAGAGGCAAAGATTTCACAGCACTGTCAGCGTGAGATGACGATGATGCAGTCAGCCGTGGTGCACGAATGATATCGTGTTTTCATATGCGTCCCTCTGTCTGAGTGTGTGTGTGTGCGTCTGTGCAACAACTGCAAGTTTTGTTTGAGTTGTAGCCGCAGGATTCATTGTAATGTGCAGGTATCTTGTTGCAAGCACAGCTAGTCAATCCGCCAGTCTGTCTGCCACTTCCCCCTGCTCAAGCCACAAGTTCCCGCTTCGTCTCATTCGTTCGCCTCGTCCATCCGTCATTCAGTCCGTCAAGTAGACCTGGTTAGGTTTATGGCCACGGCGGAAACGTGCTGTGGTTTAGAGGTTCCACTCCTGCTCTACTGCTGCTACTGCTGCTGTTGCTGCTGTTTTCTTTTTCCACTTTTTAATTTCCGTTTTCGTTGCCTTCGGCTCGGCCAGTGCCGGCTCAAAAGTTGGCAGCGCAGGTAAGCAGAGAAAGGGGGAGAGAGCGAGTGCGAGAGCGAGAGTGGAAGAGAGTCCTTACCACGAGTCTAGTATTCTTGCAGTTGCCACATTCTCAACCAGAACCACAGCCACATCGACATCCTTAACCAGGCACGCATTCATGTTTCGAGGTTCGCCCGCATCGTTGCCAAGAACAACATGAGCCGAACGAATTTTCGTAGGAAACGCCATTGGCCAATTTGCTTCACTCACTCACTCAGGTCCTGCCTGAGCTGCTGGTGCCTTGCAAGAATGTTGAAACCTTCTCGGCAGCAGCAGCAGCAGCTGCAAACAAGAAAACGTCAGGCAGCGAAAATTGAAAGGCGAGCGTTAAATTCCCCGTTGGCCAAATGCGCTCTCGCATAGTAGCCACATCCGGCGGCGGGACAAAATCCTTGCCAAGCCACCCGCCGCCGCCCTCTATGGACCGCCGCCCGCCGCCGCCCTCTATGGACCGCCGCCCGCGGCCGGCTAAGGCAAATTCCTAAGTCTCAGCGACATGTATTGGTCCAATCCGTCCATCGACTCTCGTCCGGCTTCGATGATTTAATCCTAGCGTCAGCGTGTGTGTGTGTTCGATGCGTAAATCATTTAAATTCCTGCACAAAAAAAAAGTATATGATTAATTCTTCTTGTTGTTTACATTGTTTGTCGCTGCAGACAAAACTAATTAATATTAAAATATCACGGGCATAAACACAAAAAATAAAAAACTCGAATGAAATAAAAATAAAGTCAACCTAAAATTATGCAACAGTTTTTTTTGCATTGCAATACTTTGCTCGCGGCAAACTATTAATTAACATGTTAATTACAACTTTACAATCCTTTTTTCCAGTCGCTGCCTCTCTGCTCGTGACATAAATGAAATGTAATTTTGTAAAATGTCGCCATTTTAATTTTATGCATGATACTCGACACACACACACCTATGAGTGGGGGTGACTCATTCTAATCGAAAACGCGCTCAGGTGTAGGCAACATGGGAAAATATTGCGCAATGGCTGGAAAAAACCATTAATATTCTTATTTGCTTAGCCGTTGATGGCAAATTGGTAGGTGCTGCGCGTCACTCACTTCCGCTCGCCCCCCTGCAGAACCCACGTCGATTATCCGCCCGCAACCACAGATAGTTGGCCGTATTTGTATACCCTGTAAAGTGAGTTGGATTAGCATATAAGGATTGAATGGTCTGTTTTTAGCAGTGAGATGTGTATGAGGTTTTGTACTAGATTACAGGGTATGCATATATTAAATATAGGTCATAAACTTATTATTTACATTATTGTTTTAGATTGGGAAACGGTTTACTTGACTTGAAACGATTTTTAGAGCAGTTTGCTTGGATGAAGAGAAAGTTATACGATTAGAGGGTATCTATGTAGACAATTCGTTACTTTTGAGCTTTATTGCACTTTATTACAGGGCCTACAGCTATTCATACTAAAAATCTATAGTCTATAAGCTTGTGTTACATTTTGAAAGAGGATTACTTTGGATTACAGGGTATCTATGTAAATATCGAGTTTAAATTTGAAGCTTAATAGCAACTAATTACAGAATATATCAGTGTGCAGCAGCGAAAATTCAATTTCTATTGCAGAGTATACAGAAATTTAGGTTGGCAAGCTAATAACAAAATAAAGTGAAGTTTGCGCTGCTGCTACTTTTATTTATATTCAATTTTTTAATCTCTAATCTATCTGTTTGTAACATCACCTTATTAAAAATTATATTATTATATATTACAAGTGTTATTTATATTAAAGGGTATATATCATTATAGTCAGTGGAAGGCTTATAGAAAACTAGAGTCAAGTTTGCGCTGTTGCAACTTCCGCTGGTTTCCTACTTTACGGCGTATCTGCTAGTCGCACCCGCTCTCCTAACTCGGCTCTGCTCCACATTTTGATTGGCAATTTAAAATGCGCTAACGCTGAGTGAGGCGACTGCAGTAGCGGGGCGTGGCATGGCGGGGCCGGGCCGGGCAGCGGCGTTTTCGAAGCTTTATATAAATAATCGAACTGCATTTTATTGGCAAAGCGGAAAGCGTCCACTATATTCACTTTGTAGTGCCGCAGCAGAGCTTTGGCAACGCCCCAAGCTAGTGACGCGCACCCAGGACATACCCCGTGCCACACCGAGCCGCGTCGCACTGATTGTCAAAGGATTCTTGCTGCGGAGAGGAAAATAATTAAAAATTCCATTTAAATGCAGATTAGTTGGCACAAAATGTGAGACTACTAAATTATATGGTCGCAGCTAAACTATGCGCGCTTTAATCCAATCAAAATCAACATGCTAAGGAAGGGGGGGGGGGGCAAGGGGAGCAGCTCGCTTGGTTATGCCTAAAAATATGCAAATCGCAGCAGTGGCAGCGGCAGCGTGGCCACACGGCGTGGCAACATTAGAAATGCATGCAGCGAGCTGTGAAAAACGCGCACTGTACCCCCCTCTCCCTTCCCGCTGTCTGCCCTATTGCTGCGGCGCGTTACAAATTATTTATTTATCAATATTGTTGTAATAAAATCAAAAATAAAATTTGTATAGAGCTAATCAAAATTGTATGAGGCACATGTGGCATGTGCAAAAATTGACGGTGGTGCAATATTTTGCAGCGAGTTCTAAGCTTTGTTTGCACTCAGTGTGTCTGTGTGCAGGGGCTGGCAAGAGGCCGGGGTGGAGGAGCAGCGTTATGTGTGCAAAACTTATGAATATCAAATTCACAGAGAGTTGACAGGACTTTAAGTGAATTTAAAGTGTGTTTCACGACAGGAAAGTAAATTAATAAGCTTATGGCTTAAAAAGTTCTTTAATATTATTATTTAAATTTTTCATAAATTTTCCAGGATATTCATCAGTCTCGCACAACTCTACAGCTGCATAATTCATAATGCACCTGTTCATTACACTAATGCACATTCTTTACAATGCCGAATGCATTATGGCTATGCTATAAAATAAATAAATTATTGTGCAATATATAGAATATACCATATAGTCTCTTCACATTCTTTTTTTTATATATTTTTTGCTATTCAGTTCAATTTTGATGCAGTTTTTAATGGGGGATACGAAATCCATTGTGAATCAGTATCATGTACGCGCGTATCCGCACTTTGTTTTTATATGAGGTCGTTACATTACTCATACGACATGTGCGCCCGTCTGTATTGCCTGCCTGCCTGCCACGCCTGATAGCGCGCTGCACTGTCAATCAGTGTAACGGCATTTAAATATATGTGTGCAGCGCGCAACGCAATTTGTATTGGCATTGCAATTTCATGTATTTTTATAAATATCGTTGTCCGGCATATTGCCAGGAAGAACAACAAAAAAATGACACCATGGGGACAAGGCTCAGGCAGCTGACCGGCCGCGGATCAGCAGACATCGGAACAAGTCATCAGTTTTTATGCTCCTGCAGTGACATTTGGAAACCCGCTTCTCATTCGATTTTCCTCGCCGAATCTGCATGGATATTGGCAATTGCAAATATACACGAATACACGATTGCAGTCAATAATAATGCAACTGCAATCGGTATATAAAAAATAAAATAAATATTTATTTTTTCTTGCATATTCAATAAACTGTGAGTGCTTTTCACGTGCGGCTATGCGAAAGCGAGTTTTTCGCCTGGGTCAGTAAGCTGAACATTTGTACCCAATATATTTGTTTATATTTCAGGTGTCTCTGCATTGTAAATAATTATATATTAAATTGAATTGTTAATATTTGCACACCGTACTGAGTGAGCAATGCCAAGTTGAAAAGACTTGCATACTTTCAGGCGGCCAAAGAAATTCGCCGTGTCTTATGCGTGTGTGTGTGTGTAATTTATGAGTTTAATCTCTGTTCACAATTTAAAGCGCTTTGGAGAGGCTATAACTCTCGATAAAGACACAAGATGCCGCATATCATTTTTCTTATAGCACCCAAGTGCTTTAACGCACACAAACGCACATTTAAAATAAACATTTTTGCCTGCATTTCTATGGCAATTTTCAGTTTATGAGCTCTGCAGCAGCTGTGCTATTTGCCTGGCCGTGTGAGTTGGTGTATGTGCGTGTGTGTTGTTGCTTAGCCCCATTTTTAATGCCATCCGTTTTCCGTTTTCCGTTTTTCATGTAATATTTTATTGTCGCAAAATGTGTCCTGTCCAGTAATATGTACAAAAGCTTTGATGAAATCAAAATACGGCCGAAGTATTTTCCCAACCAGACGCAGAGCATACAGTGCACATTCGCACACAAACACACACACTCACACACCCACACCCACAGGGAGAGGGCTCACACAGGGTCGCACACACACAGATACATCGCCCCGGAAAACTTTACAGCTCGTTTTTAAGGTACGCAGCGTGTGGCCTGGGGCTGCCTTTTGGTTCCACCGTTGAAATACATTTTTATTTTTTGTTGTATAAATTTCATTTTTGGTATGTTTAGAGGTTTCCCCGCTGATGGCCACAGGCATATTTTATGTACAACTTCAACACTGTAAGTATTCATATGTGTCTGTGTGCGTGTGTGTGTGTTATCGCACTGCATTTATGTATGCGTGTGTGTGTGTGTGGGGGAGAGTCCGCCGCGTGGTTACTTAATATACAAAGGCCTTTAATTTCGACTAAAGCTAAATAAACTTTGTACCCTTTGGTATCTCTCTGTCTCCCACACCCAGCTCTCTCTCTCTCTCTCTCACTCTCGCATACACCTGCGGTCATGCCGCCACCAGAGGACAACGCGTGTGTGAGCCCGCGTGTGTGTATGTGTGTGTGTTTGATGTTCGGCCTGCGTTCTTCGGCGCGTTGTGTTTTCACGGTGTCTGTTGCTGTTTTTGTTGTTTCTGCTGTTGTTGTTGCTGTTGCAATGTCCTTGGGCGCATATTTGCATGTTTTATTGTATCTGCTCTCAGTTTAGGCCCCTGCCGACCTCCCACGCGTCCGCCATACCCCTCTCCCCCCATGCCTTTTGCTATGCGTGTACCTATGTTTTTAATTCTTTACATCGATATTTGGCCGCCAGCATGCCAAAAACGCGAGCCGCTGCCAAAGGTTGATTGCGGTTCGCTAAGCGAGGCACGTAGTGTAGAAGGGGTCGGGGGGAGGGCGGGAGGTAGGACTGGCCGGGCGAGGGCGCGGGGTCATGCCCATTGCCATTGACTGGGCCTGGGTCGTCGGCGTTGTCGTTGGCGGCAATTTTGCTCTTGAAATATGCATGATATGTGCTACACCTTTTGTTATGCATTTGTTTTGATGTTGAAATGTTGCCCGCTGGCAGCCATTTTGCCAGTTGCTTCAAGTGATGTGGCCACCATTAGAATGTGCTGTGTGAGGAGTGAGTGATGAGTGCCGAGGGAAGCTGGAGTTGTGGCAGAAACTCATTGATTGCGCAATATAATGATATTTAGAGAAATATATTTAGCTATATAATGCTAAGTGGCTATTTTTGAAGTGCTTATTAATTATTTTTTATTTACGATTAATATATAAAGTTAGAAATGAATTACAAATAATTTTTTGAACATTATTTATAATTATTTATTTAATTTAAATTTTTATAGACGTTTGAAATGTGTTTTAGCTACAAAAAGCCAAGCAGCTGTTGTTTAGTATCTAACTAATACTTCTATAATTATTTTAAATTCTCAAGTACTATACAAAGCAATAAATGCATTTTCAAGATTTTTATATGCATTTTATATAAATATTTTATTTACTTTAATTTTCGCATCTATAAAAATTTGTGCACACATTGCTTAACAAATTGCTCTCTTTTACAGAGCATCTGCTAGTCCTGCCCGACTACATATTCTGTTAACTTATATTTTTTGCAATAACCTAAAGAGTTCTTAGTGAATTGTGATGATTTCTACGCTCTACTGATTTCCAGTTAAAGCCAAAAGACATACTGTACGCATCGTTGGGGCTAATTAAAATTGGCAGCTTGCGCAGAAAAAGTGTAGCATACTTTTAGACGCACACATATTGTGAGTGGGTGGGTATGATATAGAGGGTGGGGAAGGGGTGGGGGACTGGTATTTATGCACTCACATATTTACCCGTTAGTTTCCCATTACTTGACATTTTCTTTGGCTCCTCCGCATCGCACTCGGCACTGGCAGTTGGATTTTTTAATTTGCGTTATACGAGGAGTTTCCTTTTGCGTAGCCTGCGGCACATGTGCGCACACACACACATGTGGCATGTGTGTGTGCGAGAAAAGGATACACACACACACACATATAAAGGGCAAGGAGCGGTGCCAGCGCAGCGTAGCGTGACAACCGCCAGCGTCGAGCAAATGTCACGCTTGACTCATTTCCGTCCCATGACGTTGCCGGTGCCGCAGTTGCCTCAGTCGTTGATGAAGCCTCCTCAATGGTTAGTGGCAGCAGCAACAGCAGCAGCGGCAGCAGCAGCAGTGGCAGTGGCAGACGCAACGGTGGCAGCAGTGCAAAGAAAACCACATGACAATATTGGTTGCTTGGCGGCCGAACTGCGGCCCCGCGCTCCCATCCTCTCTGCCGCCTCCGCCTTCTTGCCGTGCTGTGTCTCGGTAGGCAACCTCTCAGCCGGAAGCACTTGAGAACTTGCAATGGCCGTCGGCCATTTTGCGGTCTCGTGCGTCACATCGCATCGCATCGCATCGCAGCGATGGCAGCGACGGCAACTGAAAATTCCCTTCGTTTTCATTATGTTGCGGCTATGTCCTTGCCTCGTGCTCTCTCTCTCTCGCTCCCTCTCCACTCCTCTCCTCTTCCTGCTTGCCCATCGTTATGCTTCTTTTCAGTGAGAGGAGCCACGTCGTCATTATTATGAACACCGTTATGGCCAGCAGCTATATATTCCAATTTGTTGTTGTTGCTGTTGCTGTAGTCGGTCGCTTCTTATTCCCTTTTTTGCCAGAGGTAGTTGCTTTGCTTTTGTCTGCTTGTGTGTTGAGGGTGCAGTTAGCGGGGGTACCCGGAGGGGTAGCACAGCGGGGTAGGGGTAGGGGTAGGGGTGGCGGTGTGGGGAGTGGGGCAGCCAGTGCTCTTGGGTGTTCTTATATGACCGCTGTCAAGTTATTGTAGCGTCAGTTCTTGTTATACCCTGTAGAGGTGGTTGTGGGAGCAGTGGGGTATGATGTGCGTGGGAGCGGGTACGAAGAGGGAAAAGTAGGAGCCATGAAAAGAGAGACAGTCAGAATTGAAGAGAGATAGAGATAAAGAAGAGAGAGATAGTGCCTGGGCTTCAGGGCATATATTGTCTTATTAGGTTTTATCGAGAAATTCTTCTTAATATGATTTTACGATTTAAAAAACTTGTCTTTAAATTGGCTCAATGCACATTTCTACAGGGCATCTATCAGTCCATTCACTCATGCTGCTTACCTACCTTTCTTTTTATTTATTTTCAGCGCATTTCAGCGACGCGTTGACAAAAGTCTTGGCCGCTATTTATAAGCCTAAACAAAATGGAAAAGACGCAGATGAGGAAGAAGAAAAGTAGAAGAAGAAGAAGAAGAAGAAGAAGAAGAAGAAGAAAGAGGACATAGCTGGGAGAAGGCCGCGAAAAAGCGGCACAGCGAACAGTGCCGCATCTTTAGACTGTGGCACCTGCGGCACACGCTGCTGCAGCATTAGCTGAGCTAATCCTCCTCCTCACTGCACTCGCCCATTGCGTTTTCATATGCAAATAATGCTGCGGCCTGCAACAATAATAACAATAATCGTGCCACATTTAGATAGCGCACAAAGTAACAGAAAAAACAAAGAAGAGGTGGAGGGCGGCAATGCAGGCAAAGAGCAGGCGAAAAACAAAAAACGCTTTTAGCCAATTGAAGAGTTTAAACATTGGCCAAGTATGAAATTTGTTTGCATACCAAAAATGTTAAGTTGCCACCAGACAGAGTCGCCGTTGCTGGCTCAGCCTCTGCTCCTTCTACAGCTTGAACCTCAGTCGCTGGCTGGGCCGCTTATCTGGCGCTGCTTGCAACATGCGCTGCGGGCCTTTTTACTTTTGGTTTTTCGATACGAGAGCCGACTGGATAAGGTGCAGGGAGTGTTGGTGGAGGGGGGAGGGGGGGCTGGTTGGCTGGCTGGAGGAGGAGGATGCTGTGGCAAGGGGCGGCTGTGCTGCACTCGCTGTGAGCATGTGTGTGTGTGTTAAGTTGGTCGCAAATACTTTTGGCCTCGCTGGGTGTCGGTGCCTTACCGTTGCCTCCAAGCCTTGCCGACTTGTTGTTGTTGTTGCTGTTGTTGCTGTTGTTGCTGCTGCTGCTGCTTTTTGGCATCTGCTCCTTGGCCCTAAGCTGATTGTTACTTTATGAAATATTTGCAAGCAACTTTATTTACAATTTTTCGGTTATTTATTGTTTGCAATTTATGCTCGCAATACACACTCGCACGAGCCATGGCTGGTCAAGTCGGAGTAACTGATTTATCGTATAGGTGGGAGGGAGAAGGTTGAATGGGATAAGGCGGGCAGGGAAGGGAGTTAGAATGTTAGGGGGAGGGGGGTTCGCAAGTGTAGCTGCTTGTGGGTGTTGCCACATGTAAATGAGCGCCCAAATCTCTGGCAAATGTTTCCTGGCAGAGTTAAGATCATATTTAGTGGGCATGCCACGCCCCTTATCAACTGCCACAAGCCATAACAGGCTGCTTGACGAATAAAGCGCAATTAAAAACACATGGAACAAAGACAACAAGCTTAGGGCACCCAACAGTAAAATACCCTTCGTAAATTTGATATTTATATTTGTTTTATTTGCTCGATTGGTTTGAAATCTTGAGAATAGGTTCATATTATATACATATATTTGTATGCCGAGTCTTAAATTTGTAACTTACATCTGTCGCGACTCCTACTACCTGCTGCATACACACAAATCTAGTATATTTGTACTTAGGCATTTCAATGATCATAGGGTATAAACAAAATACAAAACAACAAAATGAAATATGCTGTCCGAAATTGAACATGACATTTTAAAGGGCCTGTTCGAGTTGCTAATGAAGCGAGAAAGAGACAGAAAGCAGTAGAGATAGAGGCAGTACGAAATACAATATACCATTTCTTTTGTTCAGTAGCAGCCGTTTATAGTTTATAATGAAGTCGGAGTAGTTCCTGTCATTGGCAAAATGCAAGTTGAAGCTGCAGCTCATTGGGACAGTCAGAGAGGGAGAGAGAGATATTGAGAGTGTGTGAGAGAGGAAGAGGCAGGTAGTGCACAATGTTCGTTCTGATTTTCTTTGTCTGCCATGTAATTAAGGTTTACGAAATAACTGCATGATTTCGACAATGTTCGTGCCTCATCTATCTGCAGAGATTTTGCATTTATTTGGCAGCCTGTCAAAAAGAGATATTAAGAGAGAAAGAGAGAGGGAAGACATATGTATATATTTGCCTGCTCCCTCTGCCTGCTTAAGCCTTGCACAATTTACCACTCAATTTCGAGTCGAATTTGAGTAGAGTTGCACATAAAAATCAAATTCGCCCGACGGCAAATTCAGCTGACATTTATGCAAGTACAAATAACCGATTACCTCTCTCTCCCCACCTGTCTCTCTTTCCCTCTCTCCCTCTCTCCCTCCCTCTCTCTCTCTCTCTCTCTCTCTCTCCCTCTCTCTCTCTCTCTCTCTATTTACTTAATGCCAAATATTTTTTAGAGATTTTTGCTGCATCAACTGAAAAGTATTGCCGCCCCCGCACACGCTGTCAATCAGTTCGATATGCAGCTAGAACGGAGTGAGCGTGTGTGTGCGGGCGTGTGTTTATGTATTCGAGCGGCTATCGATATTTTTGCATATGGCAACGCAATCGGATTGGATTGAAAGGGGAATCGCGTCGTCTATGGTCAAAAGGCAACTGCAATCAAAATTGCAAATACAATAATATGAAAAGCACAATGAAATAAATTGAAATACCTCAAGCTATGTAAATGGGCAGTCGCACACACACACACACACCCGTTCACATACACCAATTTACATACGCCTACACGCATGCAACTTGTGTGTGTGTGAGACAATAACAACAACAATATGAAGCAGCAGCAAAAAAGGTTGCTCGCCAGGGCAGCACCCTGTGCTGCTTTCCCTGCTGCTGCTGCTGCTCCTACTCTCTCTCTCTCTCTCTCTCTGTTGCTCCTCTACAATCTCCAGCTCTCCCAGTTACTTCTATAGCTGCTCCTCTCTCTGTGCCAACCTCTGCGCACTCGTCCATTTTGCAGCGCCGTCGTCGTCGTCGTCCATGCAGTACCCAGAGGGTGCATATCAGAGAGGACTCTTGTTTGCAGCACAGTCGCAGTCAGAGGTAGCTCTCCAGCTGCCTGTGCTACCTTTGCCAAAAGCCACCATAAATCAGCACAAGACCCGAGCCATGTGAGGCAAACGAGATGGAAAACTGCAAAGACTTCATCGATAGATCGCTGCTTAGAACTGAGTGATCTCTCCGCAGCATAAACTGATTTATACACATACTATCAGCTCTATATATAGTTTGTTTTTTGTGTGCCCCCATTTTTTCGCGCAGTGTATACATTCGTCGCTCTCGTCTCGTTTGTTGCGCGCTCGTTTCGCCTGTTCTTGAGGAAATGGAGAAGGGAGGCGGCTACGTAATCAGCATTTGTGGCGCTCGAGGTCATCCGCAATGTCTTGCGGCGACATCGTGTTGCATGCGGCACACAGCACAGCGTTCTATATCGGCGGCAGCAACAACAAAAGTTCCGTGTGGCTGCGACGACGACGACGACGCAGCCGCTGTTGCCGCTTCCATCTTCCTGCCTTGGCCTGCCGCGGGCAACATTTTGGGTTGGCTGGAATATTATAATTACAAGCGAAACAGGGCCCAGAGGTGCCAGAGCAACGTGCTCCCCAGCTCCCTGTTCCCTCGTGTGTTGCCCCTGACAACGTTGCCAACGAGCCCAACTGAGGCTGCCGCGCAGCGTAGTAGTAGCAGCTGGAAATGGAGCCGGAGCCAGAGAAGGTGCCTGCCCCAAAGGTGGCAGCGACGGCGACTGACGACGTTGTGACAGTTCCGCTTTTTCCCTTGCGCAGCCACGACCTGTCAACTCTGTATGTGCGTGTGTACGAGTGTGTGTGTGTGTGTGTTTATGGGGTGTGCGTGTGTAAGCCAGTTGCACCATGTGCTGCCAGCTACTGCAACTGGAGCTAGTTGAGCTCTGACTGATGGCCAGGCAGGAACAAATAAGGCAAGGCTCGATTACTATGGAGAAAGAGAGGGTTAAAAGAGTAGGCAGCAGGGAAACTGGCAGCGGGAGAGAGAGCCAGAGAAGGCGTAGTCTGTAACCCAACACAAATTAAGACTTAAAAGATACATAAATGACTTTATAGTCCAGACCCAAAGAAAACGCTGGAAAACAAAAACAGACAAAGCAAAAGCGATATAAATGAGAAAGAGATAGCAACGTCAACGACTTCATTCAACTGATTTTCGTGTGAAAATTATTGAAATACATTTCCTAAAGCCACATAAAATGAGTCAAGAGAAACACAGTCTGAATCGTAGTCAGAGACAGAGACAGAGACGTATCCACATACAGCTTGAAGTTGCCCTATACGAACGGGCCTGGCTAACTCGGACTAGGCGATTTGGCTCTTCCCTCGCTCTCACATGCCCCTCGCTCCCTCTCTCCATCTCTCTCTCTCTCTCTCTCTCTCTCTCTCTCTCTCTCTCTCTCTGTATGTCTCTGGGCTCTGGTGGGTCTACCTCTAAGCGGACATTGGCGATTATCTTGTCCACGACTGTGAAATAAATGAGCGTCGTAGTCGTACTAAGAGGATCGCCTCGGGGCCATTGTTGGCGCATTGTTGCGCCAAAGAAAAACAAAATACCAAAGATAGGTTTCAATTTGTCAGTGTGTGCTGTGTCTGTGACTGTGTGTGTGTTTGTGTGTGGGTCGCTTGTTGTGTGCACTGTGGTTTCGTCTGCAAGCCAAACTGATTAAGAGCCAAAAAGTTCCCACATTTCATATTGGTATATGGCTCTCTCTGGGTGTGTGTGTGTGTGTGTATTTAGCTGCATGTGGGTGTGTGTGTGTGTGTACGTGAGTGTGTGTGGGAATGCCCCATGGATACGATGAGACCCTTCGAGCACTCACAGCATGCTGCGTGCGCGCACAGACAGACGAGACAAGAAGGCAGCGCGTGCAGTTGACCTCAGTTTGTCTTGAAGATGAGTTCAAAATGCGCTGATTTGTGTCCTTATCAATCAAGTGTAATGATGGAGATAACGAAGAACAAGGTGTGGGGGTTTGCATCATACTCAATCTAATCTTTTACTTACCAAATCTATAATTTCTGATCTATCCAACAAATGATTACGCTCTCAAGACGTTTACTACGATATGCATAAGTATACATACATTTTTTCGCAAAATCAAATTTACAAATGTTGCTGAAAATAAATTATCACTTGCAGTAGTTTAGATCTGTACAAACCTGTCCTATCAAAATGCAATGTACTCTATAAATGCATCGCTTATCAGTATGTAATGAATACTTTTTTTTATCATTAGCAACAATCAGCTGTAGGTGAATGTTCAAGTTTGATTCTGGACGTAAAACTTGGGAATACGTAAATTGAAATACCCCTTGCCATGCCTCTAATAGCTTTATTATTATATGATGTTTTGGTGATCAATACATATTGCAGAGTTTTCATTAACAAATATACCCCTTATCGACATGATTGCGAGGTAGGCGTTATAGACTGATCTCTACTGATTTAGTTCAGTGCACAGGAAGCAATCGCCGCGTTAAGACTTAAGGTGTCCGACTAAAATGTTAATTGTAGAGACCACATATAATGCAGAAGAATGCGTCGAATCCCTACGAGAGTCAAGTTCTATTCGCGTGCCTTTTCAATGCCACGCCCTTTCATAACGTCACAGCCCACTTGGAACCGGATGCTATTATTGCAATATATGCGATATCGAAACCTAATATCGTATTTTGCGATGGTTGCGATTATGCGCTGATCAAGAGGGCAACTCGAGATTGGCAACCGACTATCGTAACGCTCGATAATCATGTGACAAATGTGCTCAAAATTGAAGATATTTTAACGCGTTCGAGTGGGAACGAAATGGATTACAGGTAGATGCATCACTCTACGGAGCGGGTAAACAAACACCGCATCAGTTTTGGCTGCATCGCATTTCTACCCGGTGTGAAAGTAAAGAAGGATCTTATGATTTTTTTTTTGACTTGCAGACCAGTGCGACTTGTGCGTGGTGCGGAACAGATAATGGGCATACTCTGCACCTCGGGCACTACGGGATTACCCAAGGCGACGACACTGAGCAATGCACAGCTCGTGCTGCTCATGACGTGAGTAGCCTGAGATGCTGCAGCAGTTCCACTTACTCATTCACGCTCTCTATTTCAGCTCTGGCAACCCTTCGGATATCCTCTATATACCCTCAGGTCTGCATTGGCTTAGCGGTGTAAAGGCCCTGCTTATTAGTTTAGTAAGTGCAGCACCACGTGTCGTATCACGCCATGCCTTCAATCCGCAACTATTTGTCGATATAATTCAGAGGCACAAGATCACGTTTTGCTTCATCTCCAGTTGGGAATTCCATACGCTCTTCTCCAGCCCTGTGGCCACACCGCAGGCACTTTCGAGCATTCAGGTGTTTGTTGTTGGCGGCGGTTGGGTATCGTCGGTGATTATGCAATCGGCACTGGCGATCCTTGGTTCGGCTCTCATTTGCGTGGCATATGGTACCACCGAAACGGATGTGGTAACGGTGGCTGTAAATCCCGACAAGGAAAATGCGGTTGGTGCCATAGTACCAGGTAGACAGGTGCGAATTGTCAACGAACAGGGTATGTCACTGGGTCCCAATCAGTTGGGTGAGATTTTGATTAAGACAAATCAATACTGGAATGGATACTACAACGATCTCGAACAGACAGCGCGTACTATCGATCCGCAAGGTTGGTTTCATATGGGTGATCTTGGCTATTTCGATGATGATGGACAACTCTATGTGGTAGATCGCAAGAAGGACCTACTCAAGTACAAATCCATGCACTACACGCCCAATGAAATCGAAAGCGTTATCGTCGAGTTGCCTGATGTGCAGGAAGTTTGTGTAGTTGGCATCCGCGATAAGTTTCAAGGTGATGCAGCGGGAGCGTTAATCAGACTAAAGCCGAATAGTATACTTAGCGAAAAGGATGTGATCGATCATGTAGCTCGACGAATTCCAGTGGATTACAAGCAGCTGCATGCGGGTGTGCGCTTTGTGGATCGCATTCCATTTAATTCTAGCGGTAAATTGTTACGCAATAAGGCCAAGGAAATGTTTCAGTTGTCGCACATACCTAAAGCATCGCTATAAGACTGTGGGGAGGGGGAGGTCGATCTAATCATCTATATAATTAATTGTTTAACTTATTTAATTTTACTCAATAAGACTAAATGAATGGTTAGTCTCAATTTGATCGGACTTTTTATAGTTAAAATTTTGTTTTGTAGCTTTATTTTTGCTTTTCGTCTTTTTCGGTTTTAGCCTTTATCTAGCCATCGGCTGTGCTGTTCATGTGAAATATGTATTATAAAGAGGAACACGGCAATGGGAAAATCCCTGAGGCGGATTTATTAGTAAAAAATGTTTCGTGTTTTGGCGTCTGCGCGTCGCATTTCTTCTTCTGTGTTCGTGCTGTTGTCGGTATTGTTGTTGCGCTATGTTTGCGTTGTAAGCTGTTGCTGTGCGTTTCGCTGTTGGCCATGATAATTTAGATGCTGTTGTTGTGATAACAATACAGACACACACACACACACACACACAAAGAACTCCGCTCTAGCCAAAAAAAAAAAAAACTGCACGAACAAGTTCGATGTGGAAGTCTGTGCGCCGCTCTGCACTCTCCCGCTCTCTCGCTTCTTCCTCCCTTCCTTTCTCTGCTAAAGTAACCTTGATTTATTGCGATTCTCGACTCGCGCAAATAAGTTCAAATTATACAAATTGTGGCATACATAAACACAGTCGAGTGCGCCGAGGGCGCAAGGATTAGCTTGCCGCGAGGCCTGCTAGGCCAATTTGTTGTCAAGCTCTTGTCCCGTGGAAGGGTTTTGCTCGGAGTAAGTGGAGATGGGTGTGAAGGGCTTAGGTGTGCGTGTATTTAGCATAATGACAATGTAACTTAAGCACTGCGACGACATCAAAGAAGCATTTTAATTAACCAAATTAAATTATCAAAAAAATCTGAAAAGATTTTATAAGCTGAAAGACTGGGAATACAAGTAAGTTGACAATTTAACTTCAAGAATAGCTTAGATTAAACAGGTGGAACTAGTTGAGCACTTAATGCATGGCATGGGATGTACAAGCTATGTCTAAGCCGACTCTCTCATTTCTTTCTCAGTATGCTCTTTAATTGCACTCGTGCAACTATTTAAGAATCTTCTTCTCTCATATGGTCATTTGTTTACCATCACTTTTCAGTTAGTTTTATTTCCAGAGCTTCTGAAAATTTCTGCAGTTCTTTGTAATAATATTTGTTCGCTATTTCGTTTTGTTCTACTTTTTTGGCGGCATTTGAAATTCGCGTTTTTGGCCAGAAATATTTGTCTAACACTACGGCGAGCGTGCTGGCACACGTCTAAATTTATGCATGAACGCTCTCTAATACCATTTAGAATAACAGAAATAATTTATTATTTTTAACACTTACAATTTCGGTTTATTTTCGGTTTCGTTTTTATTATCGCGGCCGTTGCTGTTGTTGCTGCCGTTGCCGGCGTTGTTATTCCTGCTGTAGGTTTTCGTGTTATTTGGGATAACAACAAAAGCGAATTGTTTGTTTTTCATTTGGTCAAGCGACGTAGAGCTGGCTATGGAACGGGGCATGCGGCCCCATGCAGAGGCGTTCGAGTGCGTGTAGATTTCAACACTTATCGCGAAATAAAATATATATTTATATTTTATAAATATGTATCACAGTAAAAACGTGTCTGCAAATTTGAATAGTAGCGACTTCAATTAGTATTTATTTTTTTTTTGTTGAGAACTTTAAATTAATTTAAAATATCGGCACCTTTAGCAGGCGCATTACATAGTAAAAACATTTCAAAAACATTCCGGACTCATTCATTTTCTGCATATAACGACGTTCCTCGTTCACGTATTCGTTGATATCATAGCACAGTATATAGATCAGGTAGATGAAGGTGCCCAGGAATAGTAGCAGAGTGAAGGCGTGCCAGTCGTCTGTGAGCGAATGAAAATGAGCAATACGTTGCGTATACGCCGCATATGCAACTTACCAATGGTTTTAGCTGCCTGTTTGGCAATTCGCAGTGCTTGTTGAAGTTGTTCACACAATAATCTGAATATTTCCGTATCAATTTCCAATTTGGGCACTACTTGCTGCGGCGATAGATCCGACAAATTCGATATCGCCTGGCGATTCTCAAGCATATACATCGATTTCAGCTTGGTGGGACTCACCTCAGCTCGACATTCGTTGCCCGCTTTGCGTACTGCTGGCTCGTTATCCATTGTGTCCCTGGCCGACAGAAAGCTGCCATCATCGCTTGAGTCTGGCGGGAACTTTTTACGTTCCAGTTTCATCTTCTTTTTTTTATGCTTCTGCTTCATGATGGTCAAGGAGCTATTCGCCATCAGTTGACCCTCGCCAGATGGTTCGAGCACCTTGCGCAACACCTTATCCTTTTGTTTTATTGTCTGCTTAGTCATATGATATTCACTTTCGTTGTCGGTGAGTTCATTTCGACGCCACGGCATCTTGTGCAGCTTGCGATGCAATCTCGATTCGGGCAGCTCCTCCGGTGTTGGTGGCACAGGTATTTCGAATGCATTGGCAGTTTCAGTCGTCAGTTCCTGCTCTGCCAACATCTGAGAGAGCTTGTAAAGATTCTTGTTCGGTGCGATCGCACAACGCTCTTGCAGCTCGGGCAGCTTCAATTCCGCAAGCAGATGACGATCGGCAACCATGCCGAGCACATGAGTCGTCTTCTGCCCGTCGGCCGAGAATTTGACAGAGCTGACAGATGTCGTTGATATGCTAGGGGAGTAGGCGGTTAACGGAGGTCCTCGTGCTTAGTTTATCTCACTCACGAATCGGAAATGAACTCTTTGTTCTTGTATAACTCGATTATTTCAGGCTGAACTTCTCGCATATTTTTGTACTTTCTGCAAGACAAAAACAATTTTTAATAGAGTTGCCTCAGAAATTCTTATAAATTGCACTCACATTGTTGGCTTCAACATATCGATCTTTAGCGTATGAAATATATTTGAAATTAATATGTAATAAAGTGTATTTTAGTGCGAGGCGAATGAATACTAAAATATTTTAATCATAATGAAATTTGTACATAGTTTTGAACACGACAAATACAGGACTGCTTAAAAACATTTTTTTTCGGATTTGACAGTTTGCTGAAGGTATAAGAGATAGATAGGAGACATATGTATATATGTATATAATATACCTATTTACTATAAATTATTGATCAGCTTTTTACTTTAAATAATAGTAATTTGGCAATATTTCTAACTTTAAGAGAAGCATTACAAAGATTAGCTTAGATTAGATGAAAAAAGGATGAAATTTTATCCAAGTCGAGTGTAAATCTCAATATGTTAACTAACTCTTAAGGATTACAGTGCTGTTAAAGCTGATTAACAGCAGCACAGTCAGCTCAAAGCCTTTCGGCTTGACTGGTCTGCCCACAACGACCTCGGTGACCCCTTTTGAGCTGTTGACCCTAACCAACCTGATCACAAGGTTCTATTTATCATGATGCGCTACACAAATTATGTACTGTGTATATACTTTAACCCTTGGGCGCCGCGGATGCCAAATAACAGAGCTGAGATTGAAATATTGCCAGTTGGCCAAGAAGGGGTTTAGTTACTGCTGTTGTTGTTGTTGTTGTTGCTGCTGTTGTTTGTTACCTTGCTGAGGTGCGCAGGCGCAAAACCGCAGGCCATTTGCGTAGAGAGGGGGAGCGAAAGGGCACGAGAGACTGTGCCTGTCCCTTTGCGTCCTGTGTTCCTTTTTGCGATCTAGCATTGTCCTTGCCGCCACTGCCGCCGCTGCTGCTGCTGCTGCTGCTCTGTCCTCGCTCATCAAAGCGGTAAGGTCCTGCGGCAACATTAGCAAACCGAAGCGAAGCGGACGGCGTCGCTGCTGCTGCTGCTGCGCTGCTGCTGCCGCCGCAGGCTGGTTGAGTTTTTCACGCAGCGACGCTTTTTCGCCGAACAGTCAACGCTCGTTGCCAACATCCGCAGCTCCTTCGAGCCTGCAAGCAAACAGGGGGCGGGTGTGGTAGGGCGAGAGGGGGGGTAAAAGGGTGTTGCTGCTGCTGTACATACGCCTTTGTATATAGTCTCTCCCTCTCCGCCTTTTCGTGCGGCGCAACTAAATGCAACTTGTTGTTGTTGCTGCTGTTGCTGTTGTTGTCGTTGCTTTTTTGTTGCTGCTTAGCCAATGCTTTGCCAATGCCTATGGCTATTTGAGCCAGAAATGTGCGGGCCACAGGCTATGACAACGTGCAGCAGCAGCGGGCGCAGCAGTAGCAGTTGCTGGCGTCGCGTCGCGTCGCCTCGCTTCAGCTCAGTGACTTCTGCTTTGACTTTGAGCTGCGGCTTTTCTCTGGCTTTAATTGACTTAAAACTTGTGCCAAAAAAAATATAAAATAAATGCAACGCACGCACACACACAGTCATACTCAATCAGCGTGCGGCAATTATTTAGCTTCTACACATACCCACACACACCCACACGCACATAACTGCTGTGGCACAAACAATTTGATTTTGTTGTGTGCAACTGACAGTTGCATAATTTCTGCATGAGTGCCACTTTCGAATTCACTGCACGCACACATACACACACATACTAAATTCGTTTGTTGTGTCGCTCACTGACAGTGAGAGGGAATGTGGCAAAGAGGTAGGCGGAGAGAAGGGTAGGAGGAGGGGCTGCCTGTTAATTAAATTGTGTCTAAACGGTTGGACGTCATTCGCGCTCACTGCGCTCGCTGCGATTGCTCAATGAACCGCATAATTGCATAGAAAATTGAAATGGAAATGGAAAATTGATTATGCGTTTACTTGGCAGTCGAAAAAAGACAGGGCGAGGGGAGGGAGCTAAGCGGGATTTGCCTAAGCTGCCTGATGCAATGTTAAGAAAAGTTTGCTTGATCTGCTAGAGATAAGGAAATCGTAGAATAAATCATAATTGAAAAGGAATAGAAGAAGTTGCCAGCAGGGTATGACTTTGTCGATCATAGCTGTTAAAGTTAAGATATTTTACAAATCTAAAAAATATACGATTTATATGACTCTTAATCTTTTTTTAACAATTACAGGGCAGTTTAAGTAGCTGTAGCGTCCAATATTTATATTATATTATTATATACATAATATTTTTTTGTATAAAACACAAAAAATATAAGGTTTTTCTCATTAATAATATGCATGTTGTATAAGCTAATAATTAGTTTAGTTAAATAATTGATTTGTTATATAATTGTATTTACAGGGTGTGCCGCAGTTGGTCTTTGGGCGGAACAATCACGCCTGTCGCGCTGCTGCAAGATGCTGGCAAAGAATGTTGCACGGAAATGCCGGCATAGCTTCCGTCCCTGTCGTTGGTTTTAGTTGCGCCAATTGGCGGGGCGTGGGCGTGGGCGTGGGCCTGGCAGGGGGCTCTGGGGACGCAGGAAAACTACTTGAATGCGACGCTCGACGCTGAACAAAAGCTGTCCCTGTTGTGGCAACGGGAAATTAAACGTTGCGGCGCAACGGCAAAGTGCCGCCTGCCTGCCTGACATTGTCGTTGCCAATGCGGCGTATGTGTAATATTATTGGCACAATGCAAGCGGCAGTTGTTGCTGTGGCTGCTGATGCTGCTGCAGTTGCAATTGTTGCTGCTGCTGTCTGCAATTATGAGCAGCCCGGCACTGATAACAGGCACAAATAACAATGGCAGTTGCACAGGCAGGGGCAGAGGCAGTGGCAGAGTAAAGGGGGTCAGTCCGTCCGTTAGTGCGGGTCATTAAGCCTCGTTTTATGGCCTGAGTGGGCACACAGCATTAAGTGCACTGCGAGTTATCTTCGAGCCACTAAATTGTTGCAGCGATAAATGTGGCCAAAAGCAGCCGAGAGAGAAAAGTTGGCCATAAACGAGAACTAGATACGCTGCCAGTTTTGGCCTAAAAGAAAATTTTAATTAAATGTCGCCGCAAACGATGCGGTAATACGAGTCGCAGTCACAGACAGACAGACAGGCGGCAGGCAGCAAAAGCAGGCAGTAGCAGTAGCAGCAGTTGCAGTTGCATTTGCAGTTGTAGTTGCAAGTGTTGTTGTTGCAGCAGCAATTGTTGTTGCTGTTGCAGTAAGCATTATTTTAGCATTCAATATGAAAATGATTTTTGCTGGCGGCGCAGCGACTCAATTTATCACACAACAAGCACACACACACACACACCTTGCCACGCCGCATGCTGCACACTCTGTTGCCTGACTGTGTGCCCCAGCCTGTGGCAGGTTGCACATGTCAAGCGTTGCGATTGCACACTTAATACAGTTTTGTGCGATGCGAGGCGCAATTGCATTTCATGTGTCAAGCGGGGAGAGCTGCGCGCTGCCTAATTTACTATAGATGCATGTGGCATGCTCGCAATTCATGTTGCACCGTTGTTGTATTTAATTTTTAGCAACATATTTCTGTGTGTAAATAGGCAAGAAGAATGAGGCAGCCTGGCGGGCAACAAGGCGTGCTCTCTCTCTCTCTCTCTGCCTCTCTTCATCTCCCCGCTCTTTATTTCGCTCTCTGGGCTTGGCGTTTATGTGGCAGACATCACTGTAACCCACACGGCAAGTTCAAAAATTCATCATTGTTGGCTCTGGCTGCATTGTTGCCCAGTTGCTCCTTCCCCCTTCCCTCCCCCACTCAGCTGCTTCCTTCAGCTTCGCTCAGCTCACCCTGCAACAAGCCGCAAACGAAACTGACTGATGCCCGGCAGCCACTTTTGGGATGAAATATTATAATTACAAGCGAATAGCCTGCGGCCAAGCAGGAGCAGGAGAGAGCGCAAGAGAGCGAGAGCGAGAGACAGAGGCAGAGGCAGCGACAGAGCGCGCCAGTCGTCAGGCAACAACAACACACACACAAGGAGAGCAGCAAATCATACTCACCCCAACTCGAACACACTGCAGCCAGTTGAGTCTGCCCTGCGGCCTGTTCGTTCGCTCGCAACATGTTCGTGCGTTGAGAGCAAGCAAAGAGAGCGAGTTGTGTGTGTGTGTGTGCTGCTGCCGGCATTCGTGATAATTTAGATGCGTTTGCAGTGATAAGCCTTAAAACTGGTTTGATGTTTGAGCGCAGCTTGTTCGATGCAGTTCGACAGTTGAAGAGAGCGTGTTGCGTAGAGTGTGAGGTGAGTTTGAGGGGGAGTTTAAGTGTGAGTGTAGTTTGGGAGAGTGGGAGTCGAAGATGGCTGCCTGCTGCTGTTATTGTTGTTGCTGCTGCTGCTGTGCTTGCTTTGTCTGGCTTGCTGCGGTTTGCTCTCTCTCGTCTCTGGTAACTGGCCTGTCCTGCCGCCCGGCAAAGAGACAAAATGCCGTTATTAATTGCAACCTAATTGCTTGTAGCTATTTATTAAGTTTTTGTTTAATTTATAAAGTGTGCGTGTGTGTGCGTGCGCGTTATTATTATTATTATTATGTTATTTGTACGTTGTGTTTGTTTTTGTTTTTGCATTTCACCCGTTTCTCCATTTCAATTTGCAGCACGTCAAGCACAAAGGAACACACACACACAGCGGCAGGTTGTGCGCGTGTGTGTGTGTGCGAATGCTTTCCTCATTTTACATAGCTGTCAGTTTTATTGAAAATTAGCCTCCAGTTAATTTTGTATACCATTAAATTTATACATGTTGCCAGCCTCACACACCTCACACGCCCCCCAACCCCTCACGCACCCCTTTTGCCGCGCGAGGTGTGTGTGTGTGTGTGTTTGTGTTGGCCGGTTGACTGGCTGGTTGCCTGCCCCGGCGATCCCAAAAGTAATGCATGCAGATTATAACTTAAATATGAAATGTCACGCATTGACAGGCAGTTTTGAAAAGTGTGCAACAACAGCAACAACAGCAACAACAACAACACAATAATACACCAACAAGTTTTACACCTTGGGGGCAGTTGCGCCGCTGCCACTCCGTTTATAAGGCACAACCAGAGCCGGAGCCGAAGTGAGTATCGGAATCGTAGCTGCATCTGGAGCTGGGGCTGAAGTCGAACGAAAGAGGGCCACAAGCCATAAGAAACAGTAATAAATGCGACCGCAACATACCCAGCAAGGCTTACAATGCATTCTATATAAAGTAAGGCTATGTTTGGCTTAAAAATATATATATTCTCTTTTTTACTATATTTTTATTCACCAAAATATAAATATATGTTTACAGGGTATTGCACAGTCCTTGTCTTCGCTTTACACTGCCCACTCGCTTATGGTATTTGCTTTGAGGCGAAAGTGTGCGCTCTGGGGATGTGGTTAGTCGGGCTAAGGCTGATAAGGGTCATGTGATTATGAGCGGGCTGGCTATCCAGCGAGGACCGCACTTTCAGTTTACTGTTTCCATTCCGAGAAAGCATGTTTAATCTCGAGCCTTGATTTGCACATACCCCCAGCAAATTTGTCCTCTCAGATCACTCAGTTTTGTATTATGTAGTGTGCATATCTGCAAAGGTATTGAAAAATGGGATCCGGCAAGGGAAAGTTGAAGGGACATTGATAGTTCTCGGGGCGCTTGAGTAGGTAAACTGTTGAACTGAAGTGATTATAGGGATAGTAGTAGCAAATCAAGCTTAAGCCATCGTTGAAGCTAGAAATAAGTAAAATAAAGTTTTATTTAGATATGAAAGTGACAATTCGTATAGCTTACTAGGCAAACGAGCAGCCCATGCGATAAGTCCTGGGATTTATGATGTGCGTAAAGCTATTTTCGCCGATAAGCATAAGGTGATCTAATCCGTTATATGTACGCTCCTTAGGAAACTTCAATCGCTGGTGTCGACTGTACCAAGTGCCCACGGCTATCTCAAAGAACTTGTTCACATAGATATCCGGCCAGAAGAAACTATTGCGAGACAATTTCGGTTTGCTGGAATAGGTTGTTCGATTTTGAATTTCCTCATCCGCAATGATCGACTCTGTCTCCGAATCATTTAGCTGGCGTTGACAGTGCCTGTGATGACGATTGGATAACTCCGCGAGCCTATCGTCCCATGTCACGTGCAGCATATCGACCGTATTTAGCTTCTTGGCCAATCGATTGCGCAACCCATTGTGTCCGTACAGCAGAAAATAGCGATCTCCCGCAGCCTCTTTCTTGCGAAGATCATGATGTTGCTTCATCGATCGACAAGGTGGTGGCGGCGGAATGCATTCAAACCATCCAGTTTGATCCGATAGACAGTTCTCATCATTGGGAATAACCAAATTGTATCTTAACTCCTGCGCCAGGGCACTGAGCAGAAACAGTGACAACAGCGTCAGCAAAACCATCTGCATTTGTGTTTCGCCCTTTTCTTCCCTTCCGATCTGGCTCCAATGTGGCTTACAACCTGACAGTGGAAACAAATGTGAGTAAGTTAAAATGGTTTCGAATAGTTTTAGTGTTCTATGATGTTTCGAGATCTCTGAGACTTAGAGAACTAAAGGTAACAAATTTGAATAACTTTTTTATTTTTTTGACTCGTTTCATAATCATGTGTTCATTCATTATGTTATATATACATACCATCTTCAAAATTGTTATCTTAAAGAAATTAAGTATTTAAGAAAGTCTTCTGAGCTTTAAACAAGCTTTTCGAAGGTTTTCCTTTCAAGCCGTTAAATCCTTTAAGATTAATTTTTATTCTCATTTTCTGCTTACTTTTTATTTATACCTTAAATCTTCTTTAGTAAATTAAAATACTGAGAAAATCATTGACTTAACAATGAGTTGAGTCGCTTGAGTCGTAAAATTGAAATTTTCCTATGCCATTGCCTTCTCCCCCTTTAATCTGACCGAATTTCGGTACTTCCATCTGTCAGAACTTATTCAAAATTCGTACGATTTTCATGGGGCTTATCGTGTTTTTCACGGTTTATCATGCAGCTTAATCTTGCATTTAAATTTTATTCATTTGGTGATATCAAAATTTTTGCACTTTTTCCATGCTACCCCCCTTGCAAAATTTTCAAAATTTTTTAAAAAATTAAAAATTGTATTTTTCGACCTAAATCGATTAGTCAAGTTAAAATATTCATAAAATTCCAGTTAAAAGCAATTTCCGGAGAAAATTGTGAAAAATAATGAGATTTGATGCCAAATGGAGGGGTCTATCTGCTTATATAGATACACATGCTTGCCTGATTTCTGCTTGCCATATCTTGTTTGGATATTACCACGCTTTTCGCTGCCATTCAACCACATTTCACACGCTGCCAACCACGTTTTGGCCCTATTTCTCTGCCTTGGTTAGTTTTGGCTACTGTTTAATTGTAAAACTCGCAACTCGTTTTTCACACACTTTTCTCGCTTTCCTCCTCATTCTGCTTCTTCTACACCTCTCCCGTTTTTGTTGCCTCTATTTGTTTTGTTTTTGTTGTTTGGTTTTTTTCAACTGCTCCCTGCTGCTGCTGTTGCTGCTGCCACGGCTGCTGCTACTGCTAGCGGCCGTTGACAGGTGCCTAAAATGCATTTGCACCATTTTTCAGCGTGCGAATTTTTAGTGAGTGAGTGAGTGTGCTTGTGTGTGTGTGTGCGTGTGTGTATGTGCAACACATGTTTGCAAATTGCTTTACTAACTGACTGACTGACTGCGAGTGCTGACTGCATCGACAGTTTTGGCTGCTGTCGCTACTGTTGTTGTAGTTGTTGCTGTTGTTGTTGCTGCTGCTGCTGCTGTTTGGTTTGTGTCTGCCTAAGTGTCGAGCAGGCAAAGGTGTTTCTGTGTGTGCCTGCGCGCGCGTGTGTGTGTGTATAACTGCATTAATGTGAGCTTATGTTTCGCCGAGTCGGCCTCAGTCTACAATAGTGTTGACTGTGTTGCGGTTGTTGTTGTTGTTGTTGTCACAACATTACAGACAACTGCCAGGCCGCAGCATGTGTGTGAGTTTCTGTGTCCGTGCGTGTGTGTGTGTGCCACTCGTCAGTTACCGTTTAACGCAACAATTAAACAAACAGCCGCGTGCAACATAAACACACAGATACGCTCACACACACACACACAACCACGCACACACAGCAACTCGCACACAGCTGCATGCTCGAACGAGCAACTTTATCGCCATATGCCGCCAAAAAGGGGCGTAACACGGGGCGCGACGCGCCGCGGCGCAGCTGACTGGCCATGACATCCTGGGCGGCCTATTAAGTGATTTTAACACTTTGCGCATGAAAATTGCAAAAAGGCAACGTGGTTGATAATTATCCCTTAATTGTTTAATGAGCAGCACTTGAGCAGCAACACGGCAGCAACAGCAGCAGCAAAAGCAACAGCAGCAGCAACAGCAGTGGCAAAAACTGCAGCCAGAGCAACCGCAGCAACAGGATGCGTTGGCTTAATTAATGTCAAGAAGATTACACCAATACCAGTGTCATCTTCATGCCACAAGTTTTACACGCAACGAGTAGAGACATGTGAGTGTGTGTGTGTGTGCGGATTACTGGATACTTGATGCAGCGCAATGGCAACACTTGAAGAGGCAGTTGCAAGTGAATTGCGGTCAAAATAAGTGACTGCACGTCAGCTGTGTGCTCTTTAATCATATAAAGTACTTGCAAAGAAGAGGAATATATATGCATATTATTACATATGTATTAATATATATATATATGTATATTAACTACTTTTCAGCCTATGGCTGCTGTAAAGGTTTTCCCCCTACTTTATAAATGTATCTCAGACTTTGCGGCTCTGTTTACTCTGCAATTGTACAAACTGTTGAGTTAGAATCTTAATTGTAGATAATATAGTATATAATAATTTAAGATATGGCATTTAGTCAAGTTTCCTGCTTGTCTAGATATATAATTTTATAAATTAGGAACACAATATAATACAGCATGTTCCTGCTGAAAGAGTTTTTTATATTAGTTTATATTTTATAAGTAAAGATAAAGCCTGTAGACTTATTTTTGGCTTGTTCTAAAAGATAAGATTTTCACATGATATGCAGTACTGCGGCATCATCCACAGCCACCCAAGCTTTCTTGAGCATAGCTTAGCTTATTCTAAAAGTGAAAACCGATAAGCATATGTAGATTTCCCATGACTTATTAAATACTTTCTCTGGCTCAATCTCAATCTCTATATCGGGCCTCAAACAGCCCGACCGACTGTCTCTCAATCTTGCCCCTGCTCCACGGTCCGCAGTCACTCACTCACTCATTCATTCGTCTGTCATTCGTCATATCATTTACACGAGTCGTCTAGCAGGTCGTGGGCTGCTACGTCTCTATTAGCCCGACTTATAAGTTATTTGGTTGTTTGTCTGATTAATGTTTCGACGGCAAACGAGGGGCCAAAACTGGACACACAGTGTGGAAACTTCATGAGATTAGCCATAGACTGGGAAGCTTGTCAGCGGCAGAGGCAGAGGCAGCGGATAGAGACAGAAACAGTGGTAAAGGCAGCGTCTTTTCTACCCTTTTCTACGCGGTTAAGCGCCAAAGGCAACACGCAGCTGATGTTAAGTTTGTTGTTCAGGTTGAGGTTGTTGTAGACGTATTGTTGTTGTTGTTGCGGTGCTTGTATGAGCTCTATGATCTAATCTTCTAATTTTGTTGGACGCCGGCGAGCGATTCAATTATTTCATCCATAAAAGCGCGTTATGTTTATGTTGTATCTCTCTGTCGCTTGGCCGAGAAAGAGACAGCGGGAAATAGAGAGACAAAGTGTTGTATATGAAAGAGACGAGTGCCCCACGGCCATACACATACACACACACACAAACACATACTTATACATACATATATACTTATATATAGCGTATAAAATAGTGAATGTAATTTTATTCACATGTATCGCCTCGGGCCAATCCGTTTTGCCCGCCGGCCACAAATTGCACAGCGAGAGCAACCCCGGAACGACGACGACGACGACGACGAGGCGCACCTCGTTGCCAGATCCAGCTGGGAATGTCTGTACACACACACACACACAGGCAGACTAATGTGTATGTGTGGCATATTATGTGGCAGAGCAGGAGAATGAAGAGGGGAGGGCAGAGAGTTGAAATCCATCATTGGCGCATGGCCGGCGGCAACATTTGGGTTGAAATATTATAATTACAAGCGAATGCCCGCAGGGCAAGGAGAGGTGAGGCCGAGCAGCGGCAGCGGCAGCGGCAACGGCAACGGCAACGGGCAACGGCAACAAAACGTTGCGAGCGTTGCCATCGCGTGTCTGTCTCTTTCTCCCTGCCTCTCCTTCTGTCCGCCAGTCAGTCTGTCTGTCCCTCCCTCTGTCGAGGTGTATCTCTATCTAACTGCGCTGAGGCACAGTCGAGCTGCGGATATGGATACTTAGTTGCTGCCACAGTTGCCTCTGCCGCTGCCTCTGCCTCGGCTCGCTCGATTGTTAGTTGCGCGCTTGTTGCCTGGTTGTGTTTACGTTGTGGCTGATAAAACATTCGACGCACTGCCTCCTGTTGCCGTCGGGCAGTTCGATAGCAACATGTTGCATGTGCGAGCGCAACATGCTGCAGCCCAACTCAAGCGCAGCATCCAAAACAATTCGGTTTTAGACTCAACTGTCCTTGCTTGTTGTCTGCGTGCGTGTGTGTATGTGTCTGTGTGTGTGAAGTTGTTGCTGTCGTTGGCGTTGTTTTTGCTGTGTTTGTGTTTTGTTTGCTCGCCTGATGACGGCGCACGGCAAGCAGGTGAATAACATGCTCTGCAATCTTTTTTGTCGTAGATTTTTCTGTGTTTGCGCGCTCTGGTATTATATGCGACTAGTGGGTAGTTAAAATACCCTGTAAGTTATGAAAAGAAGGGGTCTATAGTGGAGATATCGTTGGGTATTTAGAATACACTGGAAATAACTAACTGAAATGGCGATATATTTGCTGAATTGGAGCTGAATCGGCAATATTTTAGAATGATGTTTAGATTGGAATCAATTAAATTTATAAGTACATTGAATAAACTGCTAAAAATGAGTTTAAGTAATGCTTAAATAATATTCATATTGGCTTCTTAGAGTTATACAAATTTCGAGTGAGCTCAAAGATTTTTCCATAATGTTCAAACTTGATCAGATCAAATCAGTATATATTTATTTATGCTTGTCTTATGTTCTTTGTGAATTTGTTTAAAAACTTTATTGCAGTATTTTCTATTCTTTCGTTCTTCTTTCTTACTTTTTCCATATGTTTTTTTTTTAATTTCTAATCGAAATACCATATAGTAAGTCTAAGCATCTTCTTTCGAGGGTATCTGCCTGCCTTGTCCCGTTGTCATCTTTTGTTTTTGCTTCTAACTTGTTGCACTTATCCGCATGTGGGCGTGGCAATAAAAGCAACCACACTTGTTGTTGTGGCTGTTGTTGTTGTCCCTGCTGTTTGCACAAGTGTGGCAGACACCGAGCTGGACGCCAGCACATAAAAAAGACACTTGCCACAGATGTGAAATTAGACAGCAGCAGCAGCAACAACAACAACAACAACAAAGTGCAAGCTTAACGGTAACAAACACTTTCAGCAGGTAGCACATGTTGCACAGTGGCAATGGCAGAGGAAGTAGGAGTAGCAGAGGCAGTGGCAGCTGCAGCAGCTTCCAAAATTACAGTGGACTCGCACACACACACACGCTCACATAAAACATACGAGTAATTTAAAAATAACAAAAACTTGCTGCGTCGACATGCGGGCCTATAATTATGCGCCGGACTGTGCCACAATCACAGTCACATAATTGTCCCCAAAATGCAGGCCGTGCTCAGTTGTTGTTGTTGTTGGGCAGCTGTCGCTGCTGTCAGGTGACAAGTCCTTCGAGTCGGACTCACCGCGTCGCGCCGTCGCCTCCTCGTCGTACCCTCATTATATGCAAAAATGCCAAACGCGGCCCGAAGCTACTTAAGTTTAACTTATTTTTAACTTCCACATATAAATTTTTCACTCGGTTTTTTTTTTTTTGCTTTTTTCTCGCTTGCCACTCCTTGGGGGCATTCTTAGTTGCATGTTCGACGCTGCAATCCTTTGCTGAACGCGCTCAGGCAGCGGCAGCGGCAAATAAAGAAACTGGTCTCATTCATAACTCCCGGCGATTTTGCATTTTGCATTATATTTCCCCTCTCCACTGTCCCTGCCTTCCTCCTCAGTTTGCAGTTCTCAGTTTCGCATTCTCATTCCCATTCGCTGTCTCAGCATCTGTCCCGCTTGCACACTCTTCCGCTCTCTTTCCCGCATATCAACTGTCAGTTTTCGAGCTCAAAATGCCGGCGGACAAGTTTGTAAATCATTAAAAATTATGCACACACACTGAGTGTGTACACACTGACACACGCACACACATTCCGAGTCACATCTCTATATTCTCTCAACATATTCTCACTGCGTGTGTGTGTGTGCGGAATCGAACAGTTTTGCGAGAAGTTTTAGTCACCGAATGACAATGAAAACTGGTTAGGAATTATGCAGCTTAATGGCAACTGTCACGCACCAGCACCAGCTTCATCCTTAACCTCAACATCAAATGATCTCTCACACTCTCCCAGATGCCGCATGGCTGCACTTCTGTGTCCCTGTTGGCACCAACTCATCTCTGGCTGATGATAATAATGATGCTGTTGCTGCCAATTCAGCGTGCTGCCAACTTTGTATGAGGCAAATGCTGCTTCTGAATTCAGCTTGTCGGCATCTTTATCGGTTAATAATTAGAAGCATAGCGAGAATATGTGAGATTGCACTGTGAGAAAAATTGATTAGAACTAATAATAGGAACTCTAAAGCATTTTCAGTGTATACTCTAAGTAAATTCTCTTCCAATTGGGAATATACTCTATATTGGCAAATGTAATTCTCCTGCTTTAAAATCATATATCATATATCATATATCATATATTACTATTTCATAGTATCTCTTATCCATCAAAGCGCTGAAACAACCTGGAAAAGTTTGTCTTCTCGTTCTATGAATGAAATCACAGAAATCACAAACTGCGAAAACCTTAGAGTAGTTTTTTGGGAATATAATTTATATTTCTGCAAATAACTGAAAGTAGAGCAATAATAATATGTAGCAAATAATTAATAAAACATGAATAAAAAAGCAGTGTAAAAAGAGAAGCTGCAATATTCTGAGAATTCAATTTAATAGAGTGCAATTTTCTGGGGAATATATTCCATAAAATACCCTATCTGTCAAAGTAGTGCCGCCTGTCTGTCATTTCAGCTGCCATTATAATAATATATATGCTAATATTTTCGACAAAGAATATTGCTCACATGAAATGTGAAGTAAATATGTGTATTGCTTTCTGCTGTTTCGATTTGTTGTTGCTGCTCTTGTTGTTGTTGCTGGTGTTGATGTTTTATTTGTTGCTGCATTCAGTCGTGCGTTAAAAATTAAACGCGAATTTTTGCGGCCGTGTTGGCAGCGTAAAAATGGCATCATTAAGTAAAACGCTGCGGGGCAAGCATTGTAAATTTTATGAGCCTTTTTTTGTGTCGTTAATAATACAAAAAAAAAAAGAGAAAAAAATGGCAAAAAAAAACAGTTGATGCATATGCGAAAATATACGAGTGTTGTGCGTGCGAGTGTGCGTATGCGTGTGCGTGTGGATATATAAATAATAATAATAATGATGCGTAAAAAAGTGCGGAAATTCTGGGTAAAAACATATGTGGCGGCAGGGCGCAGCAGCGAGGCAGTGCTGCAACGTTGCCTGCCCCACTGTTTGTTATTATATATTGATTAACACGCAAAATGCACAAACTGTGGAAAAAACTACATACTTGAATAAACATGCAGTTGCTGGGGCGTGGTCTGCGAGGTGGGGGCGAGGGAGTGAGGATAGTGGGTTGTTGGTGGATTGTGTGTGGATTGCGGCTACTTTAAAAACCCATCAACAATTATTACAGAGAGAGAAATAAAGCTCCGCCTGTCGACGCTGATTTTGTAGACACACACACACACACGCACACACACACACCCACAGACACATACAAGCACACATGCTCCCAATTGCCCAGTGCTGCCCCTGCCCCCTGTCCCCTATCCAGCTCACTGCTCTCCGCCTGCAGCGTTCCAAACAATAAAGCATAAAGCGCGCCGCGCACATTTTGTCGAATTATTTTGTTGCCAGTTGCTTCCGGCTAACTGCAGCAAATTGGCTTGAAATATTGGTATTGCCATATGTATGAGCTCTCTTCAGTTTCCCCCAGACCCCTCTTCACGCCCCCCCCCCCTCCTTTCTGTGTACGACTGTGTGCGTGAGCTTGTGATTAAAAAAATATTTAAAATGGCAAAACCCAAAGCGACGTCATCGCACGAGCACGAGCTGCAAAAAACGAAAACGCTGCTGCTGCTGCTGCTGTGAGTGTGTGTGAGTGTGTGTAAGCTTTGCCCCAAACTGAAACTGAAACCATAACTGAAAGAAGTAATAAATGCCATGCTGTTTGCAGCTGCACAACGCAGCCATACCCTGTAGAAGCAGTCCTGCTAAGATAATCGAAAATATCGATGTTTCAATTAATTGTACGATGCATCGATACGTTTTTTTCAATATTATCGATGGCTTAAATATTTTCTGGTTTTATCGATTATTTTTTCATGATAGTTTAATAACTTTTACGATGGATCGAGTGTTTTTTTCGGTATTATTGTTTTATTAATAATTTATTCGATAAGTCGATGGTGAAATCATTGTGTTGCCCTTTCTAAGCTCAACTGTTGCGCACATCTACCCCACCTACACACGCACACACACATGTCGCTAGCGTACAGGGTATTAAAATAAATGGGCGCTTCCTTTGGCCGCCTACGCTGCCGACGCGATGCCACAATGAGTGAAATGAGCGATAAAATTGCAACAATTTTCAACTGGCTGCAGTTGCTGCTGCCGCTGCTGGCGTCGCTGACGACGTTGCTAGTGTTGGGTGTGACGGGTTGGGAGGGGGAGTGGGAGGAGAGGGGCTGCTGCTCTGATAAAATATGAAAAATTGAAATGTCACTGGGCAGCGAGAGCAATCATTGGCAACATTCACATGCCACATGCCACACACACAAACACACACAGAGACACACATGCATTCACTTGGTGTGTGTATGTGTGTATGTGTAGTAGTTGCCGATTGCAACAATGGCCACTTGTATGCAAATAGCGCAATAATATGAAGTATGTACAAAATTAATTTCGCCCCCGGCCACGTGGCAGCTCACTCTCTCCCCCTCTCTCTCTCTCGGTCTCTCGCTTCCACTCTCGCTAACAATTGCCAATGAAAAATGATGTGACATAAATGCGTGTTGGCTGTGTGAGTGTGTGTGTGTGTTGCATTTTGTATGGGGCAGGGGGAGTGCAAAAAGTTGGCACTCATTTTAATTACAGCTGCCTAACTGCAGTCCCAATTGACGCACGTTTTCTGCCTCCCACACAATCTTGCACTGTCGCGCTCTGCGCCCCCACTCTTTTCCCCTATATTTCCCTCTCTCTCTCTTTCTCCCCCTTGCTGTTTTTGAAACACGCCTGGCGGCGTATTTATCACAAGTTTTTCTTTGCTTCGCCGCGAGGCAACTACGAAATATTTCAGCTGCCCGACATCGTCTCCGTCTCCGTCTGGAACTGGAACTGGTTCGCCGGCGGCGGCATTGCTGCCCGCCTGCCCGACTGCCTGCTTCTTTTGCCAGCCCCGCGTCAAAGTCTCTGGCAACGCTGGCGCTGCGAGCGGCTGCGTCGCTGCTGCTGCTGCCGCCGCTGTTGCCTCTGCGCACAAAGTTTCATTTCGTTTGAGCCTCCCGGCGGCAACAGCAGCAGCGTTCTATGCTTTGTCATTAACACAAACACACACACAAAACACACACACACGCACACATAGAGAAAGAGATAGAGATAGAGAGATAGAGAGAGAGAGAGAGAGAGAGAGAGAGAGAGAGAGTGTGTCTCATTTGTCTCCTCTCTCGCTCTCACAACGCGCAAAAAGGCAGCTCAAGCTGACTTTGGCACTTACAACTTGCTTGCACTCACACACACACACGCTCATTAGCAACATGTGTCTGTGTTTGTGTATGTGTGTATGCATATGCATTGATTACCCATCAGAACTGTCGCCATTTCACACGCAACACGCAGGTCCAGTTACAAAGTTAATTGCAGCAGCTTAGCTTGTTGCAACTGCAACACAGCAGCAGCAGCAGCAGCAGCAACAATGGCGGCAACAACAGCACTTAAACCGGAAATAGACTATTAAACGTTCACACGCAAACAAACACACACAGACACACACACGCAGATATAGCGACAGTCACATGGTGGGAAAGTCAGCAGCAACTAAACAAGCAACGTCGGCGTCGCTGCTGCCGCCATTTATGCTCTCTCTCTCCTACTGCCGCTGCTCTGCTCTCTCCAAGGTCGCGTCGCCATTTGCCGAAGACGTCAGCCGTCAAACGTCGCTCGCAACGAACCGCAACACGCAACACGCAGCTTTGCTTAGCAACATGTTGCCAGTGCGCGTTTTGTTTACCTTTGCAAGCGGCGCTTTCTAAGCGTAAATAAGCATTAAATAGTTAAGTGAAAAATTTAGATAAATATGCAAAAATTAGTTTAACAAATTACCAAAATAATTAACATTCAAATCTTATAATAGCTTAAACTCTTGCCCTGCAAAGCACACGATCGCGCTCCGCTCGCAACGCAGCCATGTTCGCAGCGTATCGAACATGTTCGACGTGTAGTAAAAGCGGAGTTGCTTGCCTTGGCTTGCCGCAGTTCACAGCGAACACTCGACGCGAATGCAAGTCAGGTAAACGAGCCAGCGAGCGAGCGAGAGAGAGAGATAGCGAGAACGCAATAGCAGCATTCGTAAGGCGCATCATATCGTGTGTAGTGTAGTAGGCAACAAACGGCGGGCGCGACAACAACCGGAAACGGAAGTAAACATTTGAAGTGATTACGCGGTGTCTCGTCTCTACTCTCAGTGTATTTCTGTTCTCGCGTGTTGCAATTAAACAAACTAATCACAGTTCACATTTTGCGGAAACGGATATTGAACAAAACAAAACAAATACGATACAAATAATCAAAATAACACGCAATCACACACATTTGCGAATTTGTTGTCTACGCGCGCTTGTTTACAAAAAATAGTTAAAGTGCATTTCCTAAATATACCGACTTTTTTGTGAGTTCCACCAACCCCACACACTCCCTCATTGTATGTGTCTGTGTGTCTGTTGTGCCTGTTATTCTCTCTCTGCCACACTTTACCGCACACTCTCTGTCTGTGTCTCCGTGTGTGTGTCTGTGAGTTGCGTTCTCAAGACGCAACAGTTTATTTTGATTTTGGCACTTATCAAGCTGCTTTTGGCATTTTTATTGAACTCAATTTCCAAGCTACAAATATTATAAGTTTTTTCGCTTATAAAATAATTATTATAAAGTAAATAATTTCTACAAAATGCGTTGAATAACATTTAAATTGTATATTTTTAAATCAAATTTTTATAAATAAATATGCTCTAATACTTCTTTTATTATTATTGTATGCAATTGTTATTCAAATAAATAATACAATGCTTTATTTATAATTATTGCATTCATATGTTATGGAAAATAATTTAAAATATTAGATTTTAAATTACTTACATTTATTACTTACTTGAGAAAGTTAATAAACTTGTGCTTTCTTTGAAAATATTTGATTATAAAAAATATTCCAAACTTTATGCGGGCGCTAAGGGGTTTCCCGTTGTTTTATACAATTTCTTAATGATCTTTGAGCTGCTTAGAAAATTAACTGCAGGCTAAATATAACTATAAATATATATATTTTATTTTATGTTATATGCACATATTTATCTTATAATGCATATATTTAATTTATTTTTTTAATCCCTTATTCTATATCTATCATAACTCAATTAATTCCCTAAATCTAACCGATTCACCCTCTCTACCTTTACAGAACTCCATTTGTTGCATTGGATCAACGATCACCATTGACGGTGGAGTCCTCCTGCCCCAAACGGTGAGTGTAGCAAACCTCATGGCACATGCCTGAACCAAATCTCATGTTGCCACTCTCTCTCTATCTCTCTCTCTCTCTCCCTCTCTCTGAACTCTCTAAGCCAATAAATTAGTTGGCAAAAGATTCTGTAATAAACGAATTTTTCAGCACATAACCGAGCCCAGTTGCAACCTCTTTCCCTGCTTTGTTTTCGGTGTGTTCGCTTGGGCCAAATACGCCGCAGGCTCAACTGATTTTCGTCTCTCTCCACTCTCTCTCCCCCTCTCCATCACATCATGCACATGCCAAGTCCAAGTCCAAGTCGCTGTCCGTGTCCGAGTGCGAGTCGAGTCCGAAAATTGTGTGCCATAAACGCAGACTGTTTAAAATTTGATGCGCCTCAAGTGTTGCTTTCCTCCTGCCGCCCTGTTGCCCCCCTGTTGCCCTGCACAGTCGGCCCGCACCAAAGGAGAAATAAACAAAAGTACGAAGAACAAAACAGAAAGAGTGCGAGTGCGAAAGAGAGGCTGAGAGAGAAAGAGGGATAAAGAGAGGGAGAGAAAAATAAAAATTGTAGCAGGCCGCGGGCATTTTTGGACAAACTTCGCCTGCAGCTGAGTTATGTGTGCGCTCACTGTATGTGTAATGGGTGTGTGTGTGTGTGTGTGTTTGTATGTCGGGTGTGTGTGTGCAGCGGCGTACGGAGGCGGCAAAAGACGAGCGACGACAAAACGAGAACAGTTCAGCTGCAGGGGGCAAGCCAAGGCAGGCACGGTGGGGCTCAACGAGAGGGGCACAGGCGCAGGGTGAGGGTGAGGCAGAGGGGTGCCGAAAGAGTGAAGTGAGGGGCGACAGCGGGGTCGTATTATTTTTTCTTACCTTAAAGGCTATAAAATACGTTGGCCAAGAGGGAGGGAGGCAGGCGATTGACCGCTTGTTGTGATTGTTGTCGCTCGCCCGCTGCCGCTGCCTTCTCCCACCACAGTCCCGCTCTGACCCGTCTCTGCCTCTTTTTGGTTTGCCAGCCAAAAACTAAGCCAAAATGCCCAGCGGCACAGGCAGCCCACATACAAGGCAGCAACAACAAATACAACAAGAGAAACAACAACAAGCTCAGCGCAAGATTCAACAACAAATTTGGCAACAAATACAGCAAAAACTACAACAAAAAAACCACCACAGACACAACAACAACAACAGCAACATCTTTTTTTTTGCCAAGTCGCCGTGGCAAAGTTCAAAGCGTGTTGCAAGCGTTTTTGGCCCCAAAAAAAAACCTCAAATCGCATTCAAAAACCGCAAGGGGTGAACGAGCAGGTTCCGGTGCAGGGAAGCAGAATTGTGCGACCTTCGCCACACGACAACGACAACTGCTACCTCTCTCTATCAACCTCTCTCCCCCTCAGTCTTTTTCCCCTCTCACTCTCCTTCTCTTTCTCTCTCTCTCTCTCTGTGCAACTGGTTTTACTGCAGCATCAGGCGAAGGAGGCGGAGTCCGCACCCAAAGTCAAAGTCGTTTGCCGCAGCTGCTGCTTCGCCTTGCCACGCTTTGCTTATTTGTGCCACACAAAAAGCGCAACGCGTGCTTGCCACACGTGCCGGGGCTGCCAGCAGAGGCGCCTCTAATTTGCCCCGCAATTGGCAATTTGTGCGCGAATTTAAAATACATTTCCATTCGCCACAATCCAAGTGATTTCCCGCAATGAATGCCCCATTCAGCGTTGCTCTGCACACACACACAAAAGCGCTTAACGCACTGTGTTAATTAAGCTGCAATTCGGCATCATTACCAGCATCAACATGCCCAACATTGGCAGCACAGGCAGCTCAGGCAGCACACGCAACACGGGGGCAAATGGTGGCAGCAACTGGCAACAGGCGCAACTGGCAGCGCGGAAATTGTGCGGAATCGCGGCTTATGCGAGGCGCAGGCAGAATAAGCGATGCTCTGCTTGGGCTATAGATGAATTGATGGGTTGATAGAGAGAGCGATAGCATAGATTAAGCGATAAAGATATATATGGATAGATAGATAGATAGATGTATAAATAGATAGATCTATAGATAGACAGATAGACCGATCGATAGATGGATAGATAGGTAGAGGGTTAGACACTTAGAAGATGGATAGATGAATGGAAGAATAGATGAATTGCTGGAGAAATTAATGAATGGAATATATAAATAAATAGATTCACACGGGCATGTAAAGACCAATAGTTACTTCCATGGGTAGATAGAGAAATAAACAGATTACTAGATAAGTAGATAAATAGATAGATAGATACTCAGACGAATAGATTGATCGGTAGAAATATAGATAGATAAATAAAGAGGTTAGTAGATAGATATATGAAATAGTATTTGAAAGGTACTCCCAGTGATAGATGATACCAGATACTTGTAGATATATTTCTAAAATTATATAAAAGCTCGCTGCCTTTTTCTACAAACCAATATACCCGCTGGCATAATCAATGCCCAGGGTATAATCAAAGAAGCAATTGCTACTGTTATGGCTGCTGCCGTTGCTGCCGTTGCAGCAGCTGCTGGTGTTGCCGTTGCCGTTGCCGTTGCCTTTGCAGCACCTCCACCTGCGTGTGCATTTGTTGCACTTGCTGCAGCTTCGCTTTGTTGCCAGTTGCAGTTGCAGTTACAGTTACAATTGCTGCCAGTTGCTGTTGTTGCAATTGCAATATGCACACCCAAATTGCGCCAATTAGGCAATGCGCATTGCCTGCCAGTTGCCAGTTGCCAGCTGGGGCCACTCGCGTTGCAAGCAACATTTGCCACTTGAATGATTGCACAGGCAGCGGCAGCAACTGCTGCTGCAATCGACGCGAATCCCGTTTGTGCTGCACTCAAGCGAAAGTGGAGGCTTTAATTATTATTTGCGCTTGATTAGCCACAGTAAATGCGTTGTTGCCCACCCCCCTCCCTCCTTCAAGTGCCTATACTCTTTCTTTCAACTCCCTTTTAATAGTTCTCTGCAAGCAATTATCAAATTTGTCTGCTTGTCCTGGTAACATGCGGCGTATGCGCAATTTTTGTGTTTTTTGCGCTCTTCTTGACTTGCGAATTCAATTTTTGAGGGATTTAGCAATAAAAACAGTTAGCTAGAGCAGTCTTTCTACATGTGTGTGCAATCTTTATATATGTGTGTGTGTGTGTGAGTTTTGTGTAATGTTTACTCTGCAACGTCAGCCCAAGGAATCGCATGTTGCCAGCAATTCCCACAGAACTCGAGTGCGTCCCACTTCTCTCTCTCTCTCTTTCCCTCTTCTCACGCTCTCTCTCCTTCTCTTGCTTGCCTGCTCGCTCGTCATTCAACCATTGCTCTCTGCAGCAGCAGCTTTTGGCATATGCAGCGCAATCGTCGTTTTTATTTAATATTTTCTAATAAATTTTTCAAAGTTTATTTTTGAAAGCCTCGCAGCGTTTTAATATCTGCTACACTCGACTCACGACTCCCGATGCTCCTCTGCTTTTCCCCAGCTTCCTCTAACTGCGACTCCAGACTCCTGACTCGACTCTACTCGCCTCGTCTTGCCTTGCCTTCATTCCTACTCAACTTTTGCCTGGCACACACACACACACACATTTCCCTGCATATGTGTCTGTGTATATAGCGCATATATTTGTACAATTTGGCACACACACACGCACACACACTCGCACGCTGTGCTGTGCAACTTTTGCTAGCCAATTTTCATAGGACTTGCGTCTGATTTCCCATATGCGCCGGCGACTGACTCCTTGCAACGTCGACGGCAGCGGCGGCGGCGGCGGCTTCAGTTTTTCGTGGCCTTTTGTAACTTGCTGCTGGCTAACAGCGCAGCGCAAACTTTTCTCATATGTAAGCGTGTGTGTGTGTATTGTTTGTGTGTGTGTGCAACAAACTGCGTCCTGCTGCCTGTTGCCGCCGCCTTTGCTTTTGGCTTTTTGTGCCTGAGCAGCAGCAGCAGAAAAAACAACTTTTTCATTTGCCTGCTCATCAGCGTTTTGATTTTGGCCGCCATCTACAGTCACCAGCTGCCAAGCCGCCCCCAACCCCCTTACCTTACCCCCTGTACGTTGTTGCCTGGGCGCCTCCCACGCTACTTGTCCGTCTGCGTCACTGGAGGCATTGGATTCCTCTTTAAGCACGCCGCGAGCGCTTTGCGTGATTTCTATGAGTGTGTGTAAGAGTAATGTGTGAGTGTGTGTGTGTGTGTGAGGGTCTCTCTGTCCCCTCTGTGCGTGTGTTGGGCTGCTCTCACTGTCTTTGTGTGTGTGTTTGCAGTGAAGCATATAGCAGCACTTTGTGTTTGTCTTGGCAACATACACAAACCCTGGCAACCCTGGCTAGCGTGGCAACCCTGGGCAGCGCCAGCAACTTTCACGCTATGCTTAACTAACTTGCCAACCTTTTAACCCCGCTGCCACTTCGCCTGCCCCCCTCCCAAGCCAACTGCTGTCCAACGCGGCCTCTCTTCTCTTCTATTGCAACTTGGTTAATTGCGGCAAAGCCGCCGTTGCAAGCGCCAAAAATCTGGCTTAAAGGCGCCGCATTCGCACAAAACTTGGCGGCACACGAGACAAGCCTCGAACCTGGCTAGAATTTCTGGCACAGCGGCCCGAGGTTGTGCCTGGCGCAGCCGGCGGCGTTTTGAAATTGCGATAAGGTTTTTGCCATGGCGCGCAAAACTTTGCTTGCCGGGCAAGGCAACTGGCTAAGGCTGCGGGTGGAGCAAGGGCAGAGCTGAGGGCGACGAGAGGGTCGAGTGGGTCGAGAGGGGAGGGGAGCGGAGCATGCTGCAGCCGGCTTGTGGTTAGCGGGCTTTGGTTTTTCTTCTGCTTCTTCTTCTGTTTGGTTTTTGTGTTCGTCTCTCCTTCCCACTCTCTCTCTGTTTTATGCGTTGTTTTATGCCGCCTCGGGGCGCAGCAACTTAGGTATGATATCTTTAAATGCAGACACACACATAGCACAAACACACACACACACACAGAGGCAGAGGGCCATATGTGGTGTGTGTGTGCGTGTAAGCCAAAACGGACGAGCAACTCAGCTCAGCGCGCAGCCGAACTCAAAGTTTGCTGTAGGTGTGCAAGGGGTTTGGGAGGAGGGGCGAGGAGTGCGGGGGTGTGTATATTGTTTTGGGGCAATATACTGAGAGAGGCTAGGGCTGCTTGCCCCCCGCTGGAGTCGCCTCTTGTCGTGACTGCTGCCAATGCTTCATGCTCTTTTGTTGTTGCTGCTGTTGCTGCTGTTGCTGCCTTCAGCGCAGCAAGGATAAATGAATGAGGAGGCACACACACACACACACACACACACGCATACGCGGAGAGACGAGACAGATAGCGCGACGTGCAGCAGCGACGTGGGGCAGCCCTAGGAGCAATCGCAATATCCAAACTCAAAACCCAAACCCAAACCCAATCTCCGAGCACCTTTCAGCGTGCACTAGAGCAGCTTCTGCTCCTGCTCCTGCTCCTGATCCCTGCACCTGCTTTTGCTCCTGATCCCTGCACCTGCTGCCTGTCCCCTACACTTGCTCCCTGCATCATCCTGTTGCTGCTGCTGCCCGCCCGCTGCTCCTGCCTTGACTTGGCCCCCTGCTTGTGAGTCGCTTCGGTTTTGGTTTCGTTTCGTATCCATCCATGATTTCCGCACTAATTCCAAACGATCGCCGCTGGCTAAGTGGAGCGTTTTGCCCTTTTTCGTGCCGTGTACCAGCACGGAGATGGCGATGGCGATGGCGATGGAGCAGCACGGCACGGCAAGGCACACTGGGCTGAGACCTGGTCCCGTGCCCGGGCCTGTGCCTGGTCCCGGGCCTGGGCCTGGGCTGACTGTCTGGCTGGCCTTTGTGTGCGGAAGGTTGCCTGGCCGCAGGACATTTTGTAGGGGTTACATAGTCAGCGTCAACGTCAGCGTCAACGTCAGCGTCGTCAGCGTCAGCGTGCTCAGCGACGTCCTCAGCGTCGTCAACGTCGTCAAGCCGAGGCTGAGGTGTGTATCAACTAACTGTGTGTTGATCTATGCGAGTGTGTGAGTGTCCCCTTATGTGTGTGTGTGTGCGTGTCTCCCTGTGTCGTCTCTACCCTCTGTGTGTGTGTGTGTGTGTGTTGTGCTGTGCACTTTAGCTCATTTCTTGGCTTTTGTTATCGCTTTTGTGTGGGTTTCTGTTTTAGCAGGGCAGGGGGCGGAGACAGAGGACAGGGCAGGAGAGCAGCACGGGGACTGCAGGGTACTGCAAGGGGCTGCAGGGCTATGTCGCATTGAGATTGAGCTGCATGCAAGCAGTTTATCCGTCCAGGTTTGTCCTGCCTTTGTGGCCAGCGGCTGCACTTGTCTCTCGCTCTCTCTCTCTCTCTCTCTCTGGCTCTCCCTCTCGCTTTCCCACTCTCTCGTATTTCCTATCTTTCTCTCTTTCTCCCAGAGCGAAGGACTCAGCAAAATTATTTTGCCCACGGGCCAGGCAGCAGCTGCAGCAGCAGCAGCAACAACTGCAACTGCAACTCGATAGTTTTGACCCGAAAATCTGAACAATGCTAACTAATAAGCTGCAGCTGTGTGTGTGTGTGTGCCTGTGTTTATTGTGTGTGTGTGTGAAATGAAACTCAATAATGGGCAAAATGCTAAGCAATCTGCAATTGCGGCACAAAGAGTCAAGTGGAGCGGGCTGTGGCTCTGCCTTCGATGCGGCCTCGGCCGCTGCCTCTGCCTCTGCCTCTGTCTCTGCCTCGACTCGAGTTAATGGCAATGCCATTTAAAAGCAAAGATGTCAGTAGAGTTCCGGCAGGGTAGGGGGCAGGCAAGCAAAAGGGGGTGTAGGCGTAATATGGTAGCCAGCAATGGCAACAAGAACAATAAAAGCGACGCCCACACGAAATGCAAATGCAGAGAGCAGGCTGGCCAAGACACTGGGCTAGGCCCGACAGCAGCGGCAGCAGCAGCCTACTACAACAACTGCAACAACAACAACAGCAACTACAATAACAGCAGCGCCTACAACAACAGCAGCAGCAACTTTGGCAACGGCAACTCTTCAAAATTTCATGCTAAACTGAAGTGTAACCAAAGGCGCTGCGAACAACTCCCCCTGCTACCACAACCCCCCCCCCCTCCCCTGCCGCTAACCCTGTCTCACCCACACTGTCGTTCCCTCTCGCTCACTCTTGGCTCTCCCACACGCCTCCTCTCTTTCTGGGCGCATAGAAAAGATAACGCCTTGGGGTCTATTGGACTAGAATAGGTTGCAAAACTGCAGTCTGTCTCTTTCTCCGAGTGTCTCTCTGTGTGTGTGCGTGTGTGTGAGCTTGCAGCAGGCCTGCCGCTTATATACAATACCGTTAGCAGCTGCATTGGCTGTGTGTGTGAGTGTGTGTGTATTTGTGACTGTTTGTGGCTGTTGCTGCACCTGCTGCGAGTTGCTGCTGCCTTCGAGTCGGTGCTGCTGCTGCTGCCTCAAGTGGACCGCAAAGCAATTGAAATTGAATTGTTTTGTGTGGCACAAACCTCGAGCTGTGCCCCCACTATAACCCCCTCCCCCCTCCATTCCCTCCTGACAGCATTTAAGCCACAAACCACATACCAACCGCCACCTGCCTGGCATCATGTTTTATTGAGCGCATTGCTTACGCTTTTATAATTGCTGTAAATTAATAAAATTGTGATAGCCCAAACGCGTCACAGCTGCACAAACACATGTACATATATAGCACACACACACTCATATAGCACACACACACAGCTATCACTGGTCGCCATGAGAATCGCCCTGCGGCCATTTCTTTTTTTAACCCTATTTGCTGCAACGTATTTAGTCTCGTCTCTTTGGCATTTTTTCGTCTCTCTGTCTCGCTATATTCCACTCGCCTCCCTCTCTCTCTTTCTTGCCCAGCCTGTGTGAATGAGTCTGTGAATACGTTGGCGAATACGAATACGAATGCGAATGCGACTGCGACTGCGAATGCTCATGTAGTTAAAGTTAATCAAATCGTAATTACCCGAGCCATATCGCTCGCGGGCTTAAAACATTTTAAAAAGCAAACTTGTTTAGTAAATATGCAGAACGAAGGTGGGCGCTGGCCCGCAGGGGGAAGAGTGAAGAGTGAAGCGGGAAGGGGGACGGGGAGAGGCAGCTACAGAGGTGGGCCAGCTGCGATTGCACTGGGAGAAATCAAAGACTGGAAAAAACGCCGAAGCTCGAAGTTTTTGTACCACTGTAGCTGCATTCTTTATCCACAACTGTTGTCCAGTTTCTCTCACTGCAAGCGTCAACTGCCAACTGACGCGGTGGCCTAATGCGCATACGGCACGGAGGGAGAGAGGGCGAGCGAGAGAAAAAACAAATGCAAAACAAAACCAAAACTATAAAGAAAACGAAACATTTGTCAGTCTGAGGTTGTGTCGCAGCGGGGTAGGGTTAGCAGCAGGCAGCAAAAGGGGTAGGGCAAGTGGTAAATAACTGCACACACACACACACCGACTTTGCCGCCCAACCCGCACACACACACACACACACTCAGCTTGGCTGATTGAGTTTTATTAATTTGTTGTCCATGACGACGCTGCTAATGATGCGCAGAGCAGACCAAGATGAGATGATGATGATGAGCTGGAGGGACATTGGAGCGCGCGTGGAGCGGGGCCAGGCATGGGATGATGCGCCATAATCGAGCGAGCGCAAATGGCGTTGGCCGCTTAGCGTATTGGCTTGGTTTACATTGCGTATACGCCATGCTGGACACACAGCTTGACATGTCATAATTAGCGTGCGTGATGCGATGCTGCAAGCCGCAGTCACAGTTGCTGTTGTTGTTGTGGTTGTAACCGGGGCTGCTGTTGTTGTTGCTGTTGCTGTTGCATGCACCACACGCTCCACGCCGGCGCTGGCGATGGCGACGCAGTTTGTTGCCATAACGATGCTCAAATCAACGTGATTTTCGTGTGAAAATCGAGGCGCATGCCCTGTGGTCAATTGGCTGTAAAGTCTGTGTCTGCCCGACGACCTGGGCAGTCCCAGTTGTTACCTCGCGCTCCCCATGCTTGTCCAGCTAGCACGCTCCCTGCGCCCCCGCTCCGACAGTCTCCTCTTCGCCATCTACCTCTGCGTTGTATGTTGGCGATTTTGTCTTGTCGTGGCTGCACAACTGCAGCTGCAGGCGCTGCTCGTGTGTGTGCCCCTGCCTTGCCCCTCTCTCTCCCTCTTCCTCTCCCTCTCCCTCTCGCTCTCTCTCCTTCTCTGTCTCTGTGTGTGTGTAAGTGAGTTAAACGCAATGAAAAGCCAAATATTCCCACACAATCATATGAAATACTTTACGATTACGTTTATATACAAAAACTCTTAGCAGGCACTGTGCTCTGTTGCCCCGCGGGCGCCCTTTTCGGCTTTTGCTTTGTCACGTTTGTCCTGCGTCTGCTTGGCTTGGCTTGGCCCCCCTTCCCTGTATCCCCCTCGGTCTGTCGCTGTGCGCGGCTGCTCAAATTGGTTCTCATGCCGCAACTTACATAACTTGCCTCATCAACTTGTCAGGCCGCCACTAATCCCGCCCTCCCCTCCTCTCTCACTGTCTTTGCAGAAAAAAATGCGATATGGATCGAGAGCGCGAAAGAGATGCAAAGGGCCTCGAGCCGCGCGACTTGTCCTCCACGGGCCGAATTTACGCTCGCAGCGATATTAAAATCAGGTAAGTTTGCCGCAACCCCGGCCCCGTCTTTGACGCCCTCGAGCGTCAGTCAAATCATTTGCATTTCAAACTTTACCCCTCTCTCCCGCACTTTCTCTCTCTCTCTCCCTTTCCTGCAGCGCTTCGCCCACCGTTTCGCCAACGATCTCAAACTCCTCATCGCCCACACCGACACCGCCCGCCAGCTCCTCCGTAACGCCGCTGGGCCTGCCCGGCGCAGCGGCAGCAGCAGCTGTGGCCGCTGCAGCAGCAGCCGCCGCTGCCGGCGCCGGACCCGGCGGCACAGCTGGAACTGGGGCCAGTTCCTATTTGCACAACCACAAGCCCATTTCGGGGATACCCTGTGTGGCAGCGGCATCGCGCTATACCGCGCCCGTGCACATCGACGTTGGTGGCACCATCTATACCAGCTCACTGGAGACGCTCACCAAATATCCCGAGTCCAAGTTGGCCAAACTGTTCAACGGACAGATACCCATTGTTTTGGACTCACTGAAGCAGCACTATTTCATCGATCGCGATGGCGGCATGTTTCGTCACATTCTGAACTTTATGAGAAACTCAAGACTTCTGATTGCCGATGATTTTCCCGACCTGGAGCTGCTGCTCGAGGAGGCGCGCTACTACGAAGTGGAGCGTAAGTAGAGACCCTGTTTTCCCGTTCGCTTGCTTCGCCTGCTAACTTCGTTTCGTTCCCCTACGGCAGCAATGGTCAAGCAACTGGAGAGCATGCGTAAGGAGCGTGTACGCAATGGCAACTACCTGGTGGCGCCACCCACACCACCGGCCAGGCACATTAAGAGCAGCCCAAGAACGAGCCAGGCGCCCGATTGCAACTATGAGGTGGTTGCCCTGCACATCTCACCGGATCTGGGCGAGCGCATAATGCTCTCGGCCGAACGAGCGCTGCTCGACGAGCTCTTCCCGGAGGCAAATCAGGCCACAACACAATCGAGTCGTAGCGGCGGCGGCGGCGTCTCCTGGAACCAGGGCGACTGGCGGCAAATCATCAGGTTTCCCCTGAACGGTTATTGCAAGCTCAATTCGGTGCAGGTGCTGACGCGGCTACTCAATGCCGGCTTCACCATCGAGGCCAGCACCGGAGGCGGTGTCGAGGGGCAACAGTTCTCTGAATATTTGCTAGTGCGTCGCGTTCCAATGTGATAGGTTCCATGTGCATCGCTCCACAACGTTGCACGTTGGTCAGGTCGGCGTGCTCCTCCAGCTTCTTCTGCTCCTGCTCCTCGTCTTCCTCCTCCTCCTTATCCTCCACCTCCTCCTGCTCAGCATGGGCAATGTGTAATCGTAGTCTATCTGCGGGTGGCGCACTAATTGCTCAGCCCCCGCGCTCTCGCCCCAGCTGAGCTGAGGAGACATGTCTGTGCGTGTCGCACACATTCAAAATGTTATTTAATGTTTATATCAATTTGCGGCACCAGAGACACGAAGCGGCACGAGGCAAGAGGCGGCACGAACGTGGATTCTACCGTATTCTTTAGCATATTTCGATTAGTAGTACCATATACCATAATAATGTACTAGGTTGAGCCCAGGGCCCCCAGCACTGATTTGTTTAATGGCCTCAGTTAGCTTGTGTATTTGTTTATTTACGATAATTAATATACATATACTGATACAGATACAGATACAGATACATAAACGTATAAATAGGTGTACTTTCGGTTATTTAATTGCATAAAACTAGCCAGACGGACAATGCGACATTGCGGATTGTCTTGCGGGGCACATAACTTATACTATAATATACATGTAGCTATCGAAAAGGGAAACATAAAGTGGAAAATGCTAAACAAAAGCAGCGGCAGCAGCAGCAGCAGCAACTAAATGCAAACTACGATAATTAAATCACAGCAATAGTTTTTTAGTACATAAATCGATGTAATTGAACTTTTATGAATGTAAACTATGGATTAACTTTTCAATATACCTATACAGACATACGTATAGGAACACACACACACACACCCACACATGCATATCCCAAACATGCCCAAACACACACGCACACACTACGTGCAAGAAAGGTATCTAAATACTCAACCGTAAAACAAAACAAGAAAACAAAAACTAACGGGAAATTTTAGCAAAATCCATTAAATTGTCTAATTGCGTATTTCACAATAAAAAATATAAAAAAAAACCAAATAGAAAAATATCGAATTGTGTTTGAATTTTAACGGCGGCGCGATAACACACTTGCCATCTAGCGGCGACTAGCTGAAGCAGTGGCTTAAGCTGTCTGACCAAAGGTGGCTTGCACTTACTTGCAGGCTGGCTTGAAAACTCTGTTAACAATAACAGAACATGTTAATGCGCTGTTCAACAAAAATCCAGCTCTAGTTGTATTCGAGTAACGCCAATAGAGGGCGTAAGCTTGGAGTTTTTGTAGCATACTTTCAAGCTGATTTGAACAGATTTGCTTAGAAATTTATAAAACATGGATGATGGAAACATCTGACAAGGCCAACTCCCAATAAAATCCATATGATACTTTATTTTAAAATCGTTTTATTTACTCGTATATGCATATCTTTGCGTAGGTACACGTAAACTAATTGCAATTAAATTATATAGAATTAAATTAAAATACACGTATTTTATGCAAATGTATAATTGTGTGCAAGCTATAGGTCTACAAAAGATTTGTTGTATAAGATTTGTTAATAGTTAAGATTGTCATTAGATGTATATAAGTATTACAATCGTTTATAGTATGGTATAGTATATTATTTACATATATCTTTGATCAATATATATTAGACTAAGTCTTAAGTTTAAGTTTCAGTTTCAACCTTATTGTGCCAACAAATATTCGAAATCTTTAGGAGAATTGCATAATCGATGCATGGCACGCTCGGGATTATATTTTCTTTTCTTGAATTGAATTGAATTGATTTTGAAACTAGGCCTAAAAGTGCATAAGATCTGTGGCTACAATCATGATGGATTCTCGATCCGTTTGTTTGTTTGTTTGTCGTTCGATTTGTTCACAAGCAAGTTAAAAAATAAAATCAATTATCGCTATATCACAGTTGGAAACTAGTCGCTATGAAGCCTATAACTCTATTTAGATTGTATAAGTAGATATATAAGAAATTGTTGGATACAACGGCGACATGAACTAGAAATAACTTTAGCTTAGTGTGCGCCCCAACAACACAATGTGCCACGACTCGGCAGGGTATTTGTCGGTCGTTAATCTGGCCGCGTTGCAGGCGTCTAAGAAATGCACTATCGGTGTGTTTTTGTTCTCGTAATTACAAGCGCGCTCAATTGCGACATGATCTCTAGAATATCTAGTTCTACAAAGGTATACATATATACGTTATAGATAGATATAGTAAAATAGTCATAAGAGATATATATATAGAAGATGATTGGATGCTGGCTAAGTACGCTACAGAGAGTACATAATATCGATAGTAATTTACACGACTATGCTAGTTAGTAGTAGGGATAGTTTGTAGGGTTTTCAATGGGGGTTTATCTATGATAACAGCATTCAAAGGCAGGCACAATCAGCCGGGAGAGGGTTGATCGCTGGCGCGATGGCGCTTCAAAGGCACTTGGGTACTACGTGGCAAGATCATTATCAGGTTGATATACACATCTAACAACTATTTGGGGTTGGTAGTTGGAGTAGGCTACACTCGCGTCTCGGTGTTGCGTCCGTTGCGCAGCAGCTGCAGCGGTTGCAGTTCGCGCTGTGTGTCGTTGTAGTACTCGTGATCGGAGCCCGTCGATTCGCCACCGACACCGACAATGCCGCCATTGATCTTTGCCTCCATGGTGCCGGGCACACCGGCAACGGGTATGCCAATGGTTTGTGTGGGTATGGGCGCTTCGCCGGCACTGAGCGCATTCAGCAGATACTCGGGATTGTCCACGCTAACGGGCACCTGTAGAAAGAAAGATGGAAATCTCATTAGTTACAGCTCCAGTCACCTCTCTCTCTCCCTATTCTTTTACTTACCCCAATAACATCGATGTAGCCTGTGGCTGCTGCGGCCATGTTGTTGTTGGGATTGTTGCTGTTGTTGTTGTTGTTGCTGCCGTTGCCAGAGCCATTGCTTTGGCCAGTAGGCATCAGATAGTCATCCTCATCCACAGGCAAATCCAATCGCAAATTACCCACACCCACTTCACGAGCATTCGAATCGGTCTCATCATCCCCTCCACTGCCGGAGTTCTTGTTGCTGGGATCTTTGCAGTAACGATTCAGCTTGGGTATCTCATCGGTGCCATCGGTACGGTGACTGGGACCCGGCGCCGCTTTAGGTTGCAGATAATCATCGGCTTCGACCATGGGTTCAGAGCCATCGGTTGTGGGTGCCAGCTTCCTAATAAGATCCTTCTCATCCTGACTTGTATAGGCCGGCAGACGCGTAAACTTGTCACCGGGTATGGCCAGATAACGTCCAGGATCACGTGCAAACTCGGCAAAAACTTGAGTCAACTGCTTGAAAGGCGGACGCAGATCCGCATCCAGTTGCCAGCACGAGAGCAGGGTGCAGTAGATGTCCAGTGAGCAGATCTCTGGTTGTTCCAGTTTCAGACCCATTTCAATGAGATCGGGTATATCCTTGGCCAATATATTCTCGTGTGGTCGCTGGCCGAAGGTCAACAGTTCCCAAATGGTTACACCGAAGGCCCAGACATCTGACTTGCTGGAGAAGACACGATGACGTATGCACTCCAGAGCCAACCACTTGATGGGCATTTTACCACCCGCTGCCTTATACTCATTCGAGTCCAAGCTAAGCAGTTTGGCCAGACCGAAATCGGTGATCTTCACAAGCGATGGTGTCTGCACGAGCACATTTCGTGCGGCCAAATCACGATGGACGAGACGACGTTCCTCCAGATACGACATACCCCTGGCAATCTGAGTCGACCAATTGAGCAGCGCCTTAGAGCCGATCTTGTCCCGATTGTTGCGCACATAGTCGAGCAGGCAACCCAGTGGCATTAGTTGTGTGATCAGCATCATTTGTGAGGACATGCAGACGGCCAGCAGCTTCAGAAGATTGCCATGCTCCACGGTAGCCATGGCGTAGGCTTCATTTAGGAATTCCTGACTCGATTCGGCACCCGATGTCTTCAGCAGCTCCTTAATGGCAACGGGAATCTTAACATTCTCTCCCTCCGGCACCCAGACACCTTTGTACACACGTCCAAAAGCACCCATGCCCAGCACGCCACCCTTCCTCAGCTCCGCATCCTTGACAATGCGCAGCTTGCTCAGATTCGCGCCGATATTCGAAGGACGCAATGGCTCCGAGTCCTCACAGCCAAAGAATACCTTGGCCAGATCATCGGTTTCCTTCTTCTCCTGCTGCTTTTGCCGACAGATGTAGATGATCACGGAGAGCACGCAAATGACGGGAATGATAATGAGAGCCGCAATGAGAATGATCATGTTGATATTCAGATTGGCCAACTGTTTGGGTCCCTTGGGTGGCGTGGAGGCACAGTGTGGTCCAATGAGAGCCGACTGATAGTTAGCATGTGGCATCTCGGGGGGACAACGTGAGGTGCAGTTAAAGATTGTGGAATTGCTAAAGATCTCGTTCTCGCCAAACACTTTGAAATTGCGGCAAGCCAAGCAATCATCCGATCCCGGTCCCGTACAGCCCTTGCACTCGGGATGACACGCGAAGCATTCACGTTTCTCCTCATTTGCATAATAATCGGCAGGGCACTCATCCTCGCACTGCTCGCGTCGCTTGTAGCCGGCACACTTGGAGCACACCTGCTCGTGGAAGCCATAGTTCGAACAGAGTTCGCAGCGTGGATGACACTTGCGACAAATCGCTTTGCCGGCCAGTGGCTTGAGGGATCCCTGTTCCTGTGGATTCACATATTCCCAGTAGTAACCATCGGGGCACTTGTCGTTCTTGCGCAGGCAACGCTCGACGGTGGCATCGGCATTGATGATTGCCAAGCTGCACGTGTTGCACGCGCCTGGACCGATGGTGTTCTTGGGCCCGGTGCAGCCCTCGCAGGTCTCGTGACATTTGCGGCAAGTGCCAAAGTCAGCATACTTATCGTCCGGGCAAACGGTGACGCAATGTTGCTCATCACGCACATGCACACAGATGTCACAGTGCTCGGCGCCAGGTCCAGAGCAGGTGAGGCACTCCGGGTGGCATTTCTTGCAGGTTTTCGAGTCAAACTGATAAGTGCTAAACGTGAGAAAGGAGAGGGGAGAAAGCATTAGTAGAGATCCGAGTGAGATAGTAGTTTTAGTTATAGAAGGGTTTATCTATTTTTTTTACTTACTTGGACACATTGCGACAATCGGCAATGCAGGTGCCGTTATAATTGAAGTTCTTGCAGTTCAAACACTGATCCGGTCCAGCGCCCCAGCAGCCTTCCTCGTTGCACTGATCCGAGCAGACTTGCCCAGTCTTACCTAGAAAGAGAGAGAGAGAGAGAGGGAAAAATAAGATAAGCAACAGATATATCACTCTAGAATTCTTTTAATACTTACGACACTCGGATGTATTCAAATTATCGTTGATCAGCTGCTTCTGATCGTTGGACTTCTGCACGGAGTTCCATCGTATGTTGGCCACATAGCAGAGATGGCTATTCTGCTGAATGACTATGCTGCCCGAGTTGATGCGCTTCAGATTCCTCATCTGCAGACTGGAAAGCGATGACTTGACTATGGACAGTGCGGCGAAGAAGTTCTCCATCAATTGACGTCCGTGTATGACTTCAAGATTGCGGAAATACGATAGATTCTTGAACTGTGGATGCACTCCCTCGATATTCAGATACCCAGTGATCTCACGCACGGTGGAGAACACTTCCAAACGATCCGGATGCATGGGTATATAACGATCACCCATTGTGTAGTTCGTATAGATATCCTGATAGCCCGAGAATGTTTGATCCAACACGCGTATATTACCCTCAATCACGGTGCAATTCTTGAAGGAATCAATATTGCCGGAATGCAGTACTGACACGCCAGGGCACGTCTTGGGGCAGGGTCCATTGCAGGCCACACATTCGCCATCCTTGGCCATCTTATCAGACGGGCAACTGCGCACGCAAGCGCCATTGTCCTTCAACAAATGACCGGGACACTCGCGGACACAGGTCGCGCCATACGCGTATTTGCCCTCTGGATTGGCTTCCAGCTCGTAGCTGGTTGGATTGTACTTGCGCATGGGTGGACACTCCTCCTTGCAGACGCCATCATCGAAGAAATTCTTGCACGCAATGCAATCCTTCTGCGTGGGTCCCGTACAGCCGCCGGCACAGAACAAATGGCAACAGTCTCGCGGTCCCGGGCCAAAGCAACGTCCCTGGGCGCACTGTGGGGCGCAGGTGATCTTGCTGAACTTCTGGCAATTGTGTGGACCTTCGCCCCAGCAGGCGTTGCGCTCACACGACGGATCACATTTGGGGCACGTGCGTTCCAACGCTGTGAAGTTGTACGTGTAGTTGTAGTTATCGTGCAGTCCCGAAAGAATCTCGCGCCAGACAATCGATCGCGTGTGACACAGGTTGTAGTTGTTAAAGAAGCCCACCCAACCCTGCAATATGTCACGCAGTTCGGGCATCTCCAGCGTGTTCATCTTCGAGTATGTGGCAAACAGGGCATACTTTTCCTCCTCCACGGTCAGGCTGAACAGCGTGCGGCCGCGTATGATTTGAAGTCTGTAAAAGAAAACGAGAAGAATTGTAACGATCGATCTTCGATCCTTTATCATTGTAACTTACTTGGGAAATATCACTTTGGTGACATCCACATGACTGATCAGTATGTAGCCCGTCACTTCGCGTATGTTGGCTAAGAAACTCAGATCCAGATTGGGATCCTGTAGCCAGGTTAGCTCCAGATTGCCATCGACATAGGTGCAATTGGTGTAGCGATCGCGCAGATTGCGATAATGATGTTCCCGATTCGAGGGCACAGACAGACGGCTCTTGGTACCAATGCAAACTGTAAGCGAGAGAGAGAGAGAAGAATAACAAGTTAGTAGGGTAAAATGAAATGATCAAGTTCGACTTTTTAACTCTGGCGAAAGTATACGTCATGTGGGCCGCCACCAGTGAAGCGATGAACCAATAAAGCGTCTAATTAAACGCACAGGTAGGTGTTGAATTATGTGATACAGGTGAATGCAAATGTAAAGAAATTTAACTCACAATCTCGAAAATTATCAACGGAAATAGCAAAGTTCGTTGCCTAAGTCTTTTGTATATTTAACGCTCGGAAGCAATGAAAACGACTTAAACAACAAACTTGAAGCAGAAGAAGAGAGAAAAAATACATAAACGAAGCAAGAAGTGGGCGCGTTGAAGTCTCAGTCGCAGTCTGAGTCTCAGTTGGCGTTTTCAATAATTAGCAGCCCACGCAGCAGCCGAGAGCGAGACGGCGACAGCGAGAGGCCTCTCTGTATGCTTGCGTCTGTGTGTGTGTGTGTGTGTATTTGTTATCATTAGTCAGCGACCTGTTTTAGCCAGCCAAGCCAAGCTATGAGTACATCTTCCATTGATTTGCATGGCCTACTAGATGATTGCATATGCGTGTCTCTCTGTATGTGTACGTGTGTAGATTCTCTGGAAAAGGGCTACGTGGGTCGTGGGTCGCCGCTGTGTGGGCTGCAAAAGTGTGCCATGTCTCAATGATATTGGGAATCGGAGTTGGAGACATAGACACCCACTTATTGGGGCAGCCCACGACGGGCAGCGAGGCGGGCTACACCCACCACTTACCGCAGCTAATTATCAAAAATAAAAGAATACAAAAAACAGACACAACTCGATTAATAACTGCGGCCATAAATATTGCGCATTTCTTATTGAATTCGTTTCGTGGAAACGCACAAAACACAAATAATTATGAGACGAGTGAGTAGAGGTAGGGAGATTGCAAGAATTATGGGATACAAAAATGTTTCGTTTGTCGCCAGAAATTCTCGCAAAAATTCTTAAGTTGCTTGGGAAACGTAAAAACAACGCTGGAGCTGAAAATTCCTGCAGTTATGCGATGCAATGCATACCGAAGTTTGCGCGGAAGGTATGGCAAACAGAACAAGCGATTATTGGCAATATTGGAAATATCGAAGTGGGAATACACTGTATAAATAACGTGTTGCAGGGTATATAGGTGTGAGAATGGGGTAGAAAGTGTTTCTCTTAGCTATACGGTTTTCTAGCCATATTTTATATTATAATCTTATGTATTTATTGATATCTTAACTGCTGCTTCTTATTCATACCCATATATGCCCATACAATATAATATATTTTTGTTTTTATTAACCAACTTAGTTACCCAGCGAGCACACCCTGTCGTGAAGCGTATGAGGAAAAGGTGAGGCTGCAGTTGACATTGGACTTGCTCTTGGGCGCTGGCTCCGCTTGGCTTGGCCTCTGTGTCCCACTACTCAGCGGCCTCTGCCTACAATCACCCCTCCCCCTACCCAGCTAAGCTGCCCGCCTCGGTCGGACATTGATCAAAAGCGGCTGCGGCTGCTGCTGCTGGCAATCGAAGCGCAAAAATTTTCGTACAAATTCTTTGGCTTTGTTTTTGTCGTGGAGAGTCTGATGATGATGCTGGCACGAAGCAGAGCCACAGCCGCTGGCCAGTTGCAGCAACCACGGCAGACATGGCAAGCAGGCAGGCAGAGCTCTCTACCATTTCTCATGCCACGCTGCGCATCGCATCGCATCGCACGAAACCCTTTTCAAGCCAATGGGCTGCGGCTTTATCGCGCACAATTTATCAGCAGCGTTTTTCATGTTGAAACTCGAGACACGAACAGCGAGAAGAGGGCAAGAGATGTAGAAGTTGAAGAAGAAGAAGCTAAGGCCATAAGGAGCAACTGACAGGAATGAGAGAGATTCTTGTGAAATGCCTGCGATGTTGCATATGCGATTTTTCTTACTTGGCCACAGACACGCCCGCATTCGACTGAGAGGCTGTGGCAAAAAGGCTAATTTGTAATCCTTAGGCTAAGTGTCTCGACGCTAATGAGCGACTGTCCACTCACTGTCTCTGCGTCTCTGTCACCAACTCTATCTGAGTTGCTGTCTCTGTCTCCGTCACCGTCGCTGTCGCCGTCGCCGTCGCACAACAAATCAAAGTCATAACTCAAGCGATGTGCTCATTAAAACAAAAGACTTAGGCAACGAACTGCGCACTAGCATAGTTTGTTCTGCGGGAGGGGTGAGGGGGGATTTGACAGCTGCTCTCACACATATTTGTTTATCGATTGTATTTGTTCAGCCATCATCAGCAGCAACACGAGTCTCGAGACTCATCTTCAGCCGCAGCCGCAGCCTCAACTTCGCCCTCTGTGAAGGCCCTAGCAACATGGTCGCCTCCCTCCCGCCTTGCTTGAGCGCTGACGCGCTGATTAATAGACCCAACCGCATTCCAAGCTCCATGCTGACTTTCTAAATGTTGTCTATGTCTTGTGCTATGCTGTGCTGTGCCTGTTCGATCTCTGCCTGGTGAAAAGGCCAAAGAGTGAAGAAGGCAGATGAAAGCACGAGGCGAAGGGGAAGAGAGGTTGGCGGGTTGCCTATAATCGATTTGAATGCTGTATACAACTGCAAGCTGCAGCTAGAACGTAGGCAAGGCTAGAGAGAGAGAAAGAGGAACTCACTCTATCTCACACTCTCGCAGCCTCCAGTCTTCGCTCTCAGTTCTCCGTGTCGATCTTGAGACTCGCTTAGCCGGTTCTGTGCTGTCTTTGCAATTGTTGTTGTTGTTGCTCGCTCACGTTTATGTGCGCTGTCTTTGTCCCCCTCCCCTTGCCCAATGCCCCTTGCCCCTTGCCCATGCTCCTTGTCTGTGTGTCGCGCTCTCTTCATCACCATCATTCTTCCCTCTGGCTATGCCGTCTGTGTCTACCTTTACCTTTTTGTAGTTTGTGTGTGTTTTCATTTCGTGGAAAAGATTTTTAACTCTGTTGCCGAAGCATCTACCTCTCTCTCTCTTTCTCTCTCTTTTACACACACACACACTCTTTCTGGCTCTTTCTGCGTACCTTTTGCCTGCGGCTGAGACAACAGCAACAACAACAAGATGAAAAGCATAGATTTTGTTGTAAAATAACAAAAGATTTAAAAGGGCATTAAGCATGCTTTGTTTTTCTGGAGTTCTATGTGCGCCCCCCTTCCCCTTCCCCTCCTCCACCGACGAATCGAAGTGGGCAGTTCCGAGATCGAAATTATAAGGCGTCGACCGTTACTCAAGGCACAGAGTTGCCACAATTTGAGAAGAGTACATTGATCTCTCGGTGAAAGTTCGATTGTGGCGCTAGATCGTGCGTATATATGGCCTCTATATCGCATGGATGTGGCATATGCAGATACAACCAGGCTGCGTAATTGTGGACTCTACTTGTGTGTCTGTCTGTGTGCAACAAGTGTGCTGCATGCATGCATGTGACCACTAGTTGCCGCTGTTGTTGTTGTTGCCACACGACTATGCCACATAAATAATTCATAACTGTTTTGCGACAATTCAAGTCGCGGCACGCGTCAGTCAATTTACAATGAAATTGTGTAAAACGCGCTTAATAAATTCATTTGCGGCTGCTTCATTAAGTGCACGCAGCTCATTACAACCCTCCTGCCCCCCTGGATTAGTCGCCCCCTCATTCCGAGTGGAGTGGACTGTGTCTTGCGCTTCGTTACGTGCGCGGATTTTGCAAAAATTCTGCGGCAAACTTTCTTTCATAAGTGAAGCTTGTTGTTGCCTCTGTTGTTGCTGCCTCTGGTGTTTCTGTTGTTATTGTTGTTCTTGTTGTTGCTGCTGCTTCTCTCTGCTTGCTGCCTGCTTATTCTTTGTCGTGGCGTCACGAAGACAAAGGCAAATAAGCGCAACGAGCTGAGGCAGCACCGAGCGCGCGAGCTCAAATCTTTCGCAGAAAACGCTGCAAGCGAACCCGGGCGGCGCGCTCGGATCTTCTTCTTCAGTCTCATCGCTTGGCATAACAAATTTGCGCAGTCGCACAGGGGCGGGCAGGGAGGGGCAGCAACAGCAACAGCAAGGCACCGCGAGCGGCAACAATGTTGGCCCTGGTTTTGCGCTTGGCTTCGCCGCCATTTGCTCATTTCGTGTGTTCGATGCGCGAGTCCATTTACTTAGCTTGGGTGTACAACAATTGGGCGCAGGTCGTGCCTCACGACAAGCACAACAACAACAGCAGCAGCAGCAACAACAACTGAAGATGAAGCAAGAGCAGCAGCAGCAACAACAAGTAAACAATACCAGCCATTAGATAAGTCTGTGATTGCGCCTGGTGCAAAGTCCAAGCTGCAGCAGGCAGAGCAAGGGAGGAAGAGCCGGGAACAGAGAGGGAAGATAAGGCAGAGACAAGGGTAGAGCAAGAGGGAGAGCGAGGCCGGGAGCTCGAGTTCGAGAGAGAGCCTCCACAGCCAGGCTTAGCCCCATGGTTTAATGAGCACGCCCTGGCGCCATTTTTGGTTGCTGTCCATAATCATTTTTAGCTATTTTTAGGCATAGAACTCTCTCAGTCTCTGCCCAGGCAGCACAACAACAACTGCACAACGTGGGCCGCCAAGCCAAAGCTGCGGAAGCTGCTGCTGCAAGTTTTGAAACTGAAAAACGCCCACGCTGCGCCGCGACGAGAAGACGCACACCGAGCAAGCACAGTGGAACGAGGTGATGCTTTTAGGCAGGCAGCTGACACTATGCGCAGTTCAAGAAACAAGAAAAAAACAAAAGGAAAACAACAACGACAAAATAAAATTAAAAGCAAAAGGAAAACAAAAAATAAAACGCAGCAGAAAACCGAAAAAGTGCAGGCTCGAAAAGGTTGTTAAGAAAAAGTGTCGTAAAATGTGTAAATACAAGTTTATTTGTGTGTACAAGAGGGAGGGAGACAGAGAGACTTAAAGAGAGAGTGAGAGGCCTAGAGAGAGAGAGAGAGAGAGAAGGAGCGAGAGAGTGAGCCAGCGCGAGACCTAGAGCGAGAGCCTGAGCGAGTGCAGGCTGAGAGCAAAACGGAGCTGTCTGCGCAGACTCAGCTGCAATTGCCACTGCAACTGCGCATTGCTGCAGTCTCTCTCTCTCTATGCCTCTGTACTTGTCTATGTGTGTGTGGGTTTAGAAAACCAGTATTTTATAAATACGGTGTAGAGCTGCTGCTGTTGCTGCTGTGCTAAAACTAAGTACAACAAACAGCAACAACAGCGGCCCCAAACAGGCCTTAAAGTTCAACAGAACTGGCAACTTGCACAGTTGTCGCTGACTTCGCTTCTTGTTTCTCCCATATGCATATGATGTCTTAATCAGGAATTATAGAAATACTATGCAAACTAAGCTTGAAAGACGCACACTTACACTCTCTCGCACACTTACATTCTCTCGCACACTCACACCTAGCGAGAGACTACTGCAGTGAGCGCGTGCCTGTCGCTGTAATTAGCCTGAGCTTACAGCATTTTCTGTCTGTGTCTGTGTGTTTGCATGTGTGTGTGTGCGGGTAACTCTCAGTGGATGCTGTCGCCAGCGAGTTGTTGTTGTGGCCAGGCACACTATGGAATGTGGTTTTTCAAGCGCTAACACACACACACACACAGGCGCAGAAACACTTATATAGATACACGCTCAACAGTTAGAGGCAAAGCAGGCCTTTTCGGTTCGTGCCAGAATAGGCGCATGGGCTAACAAATCTTTGTCTAGGTCTGGCTCTACCTCTTTTTCTCTCCCCTTCTCATTCTCCTCACACTCTTCCCCCGGCTCCCTCTCGCTGTTGGCCTGCCCAAAAGGCGGAAAATATGCTGACCAAAAAACAAATGGAGGCCTTTACAATGTAGCCCAAGCTAGCGTGTTTGAAAATAGCATAATTATAATCTTACTAGCAATAAAAACGGCTTGAAAAACATGCTGAAAATGTAACTATAAACAGCCCTAAATGAAGCTACAGCTATATGCAAATTTTGGTTAATATTTTGCTGGTTAGTTTAAGTACACTTCGGAAATACAAGAAGGCTTTAATAGTATTAAAATAATATACATAATTATGATTCCATAAGCCATAAAATAGCTATAAAAATGTATTACAAATTAAGCTTTAGCTAAATGTAAGTTTTAGCTAAGTATTGTAGCCCCATGATTTGGCCAAGTTTAACAGCTGACTCAGACTATATTACAATTATAGCATTCTTTCTACATATATTATCAGAATAATTAACTATGACTCAAACTTCTTTACTTTTTTACACAAAAATAAGAATTTGCGTACTTAGCTATGAAGTTTGAGCAAATTTCAAAACCTTATCTAAAATTCAATAGTTTGAAGAATTTTAACAATTATACCAATTGTGTTGCCACTGCTGCCGCCATCCCCCTTTAGTCTATTCGGGTTCTTTCCTGCCTCATACTGCACGTGTGACATTTATTTGCATATTTGTTGCAGCTGCGCTTGTTTACAGCCAACGACATGTCATAAAATCCTAAACAACACTCAGAGCTGAAACTGAATGAATGCGAAATACACGATAATTATATATGGTATGTTTGTATGTATATCGTCCGTATCGGACCCCTGGGATAAATTTGTATTGGCATCTGTTTAGCTTTACCTTCGGGAAAAATTTTATTGAATGGAGTTTATCAGCAATTTTGTATGTATTTCTGGCCGATTTCTTATCTCACCATATCCGGCAAAGAGACGACGTACGGTACCGTACCGTGCCGTATATAACAGCATTATAGATATTACGCTGGTTTCCATTAGCATAGACCAAGCAAGCTTGCTAGACAAACATTTGCACAACTGCGACTGCTGCCGATTGGGGGTACAGATTGGGTAGACTGGGACAGAGAGAGACACTGAGAGAACGGGCAGCATTTATTAATTTGCAGCTACAAGATCACTGAATATCGACAACAACAGCAACGCTACGTGCCTCGTGGTCCGCCTTATTTGCACGGCTTAAGGTAAATATTTGCCACAAAGTTCTGTGCAAACAAATGTTTTGCCCAAAGATATTCACAGAAAACGCAAACGCGTAATAATAAAGCTTCTTTTCATGAATTTTCAAGCCACAGCAAACATGGGGAGTTCATAAAGGTACGAGGTATCGATTAGGGTTAACAATACTCTAAAACTGTATAAAACAATTTTTGGATGTTATTTTTGAATTAATTCTCATAGTTTTTCAAAATTATGAAGAGTATTACAGTGTAGAATAGAATTCAGAATCTGTTCTTTCCAGTATTTCTAGAAATAAAAGTATTTACTCTATTGTAGATTTTTCAATTATTTCTCATAGTTTTTCAAAAGCATATGCACTACCAACTGCTAAATGCAACTTTGCTTTGCAACGTTACTATTGAACTACCCTCGAGTGTTGGCTTTATGAATTCTCATTAATTTTCGAGCCGAGCGCAAAAAGCAAATGCGATACTCGCTTGCGATACTTGCGATGTCAACAAATTAAGTCGCCATATTAGCTGGAAATTGTGTCGACCCGTTGCTGCTGTTGTTGTTGCTGCTGCTGTTGTTGCCGTTGCTGTCGTTGTCGCTGTTGCTGACAAAGAGAAATGGAAAATTTGCTTGAAAGTGCAGCGGCAACAGCAACGAGTTGAGGCAGTTAGCCGAGTCGTTTTCGAATTGAAATTACGAAATGGGCGCACAAATAGACAGTGGGCAAGAGGTAGGGGGAATTCTTACAGATAATAACAGAAACAATAACAACAAACAACAATAACAAGTTAACGCCAGCAACACCTGAAAACAGGTGGGAGTAAGGGCAGCAGCGGGGGCAGGGCCGAGCAGGGCGAGTGCCCAAGTCAAGAGGGCAGGTACAAATACAAAAAAAAACAAAAAAAAAGCTAAAGCTAAATGCCAACAATGCAACCCGAAATCAACGAGAGACCCCAAAACCATAACCGAAACGAAACGAAATGAAAAACCAAAACCAAACACGCTGCACTGCAGCACGTACGATAAGATAAGCGGCTGCATATCAAATACAGATACAGATTCAGATACGGGGGCAGCCCATACCCAAGCGAACACCTTTTGGTACCTTATGCTGCCGCTCTTTCTATCTGTCTCTCTCTCTCTTTCTCTGGCTGTGTATTGCACTTAATTCGGGACAAATGTCTTCAAAATGATTATGATATATGGGCAGGCAAATCTACATAAACATCATGATGGATGCTCGTTGTTTGAGCAGATGACTGATGTGGGAGAGAAGCAGACTCTAAGAAGTGCCCAAAGAAAGAACAATTATCAAAAAATATATAAAAACAATTGTAAATTTAAAGTAAGTCTATCTGAAATAATTAAAAGCACCATAAATCATTTTCTTGAGGCTTTCGAATTGTGTTTTTCAGTTGAGCAATCACTTGAAACTGTATCGAATACGTTAATAGGCGATAAAAAAAACTGTTTTTTCGGTAGTACAATTTAAATATCAAAGCGTAATCAACTGTCTAATTTTGTATTTGTTCTTTAAGTTTTATATTAATCGATTCCAGTGAAATATGATTTTTTCGTATAAGCTTATCGCGTTAAGGTTCAGAATTTTATTCGGAGTTTCGTTGATAGTATTGTTTACGCGTTAGGTGGTTTTTTGGAAATAGATTGACCAAAATTGAGATATATATATATATATATATTGAAGGTTTTTAGGTAATACATGTTTACAACATTTCAATAACTTGAAGTTTTGATGCTATTTTATATGGTTTTCGATCATACTCTCACGAATACCAATACATCATATCAGATTTCATTTCACATATTCTACGTTTTTATGCAATCTCTCTTAAGATCTCCGCCTTTTCTCTATATTTTCTTAGGCTTCTTAAACACCTGCTCTTTGCATATATCCAGGTATTGCTGTTTGTTAACCTATATGTATCCTCAACTTACTCTTGCCCTTGGGAAATGTTTCCTTGTTGTTGTCCGTGTAGCTGGCCGTACCGCCTCCGCCGGCATTGACGGCGTACAGTGCCTTGGGAGACACTATGGACGCCGCGGCATGGTTGCCACCACGATTATGACCACGTCCCTGACCACTGCGAGATCCATCCGATTGTTGACGTCGTGCTTTCGGACGAAAACGATCCTGTGCCGCCGAAGCGGGCCAAACGCAGATGCAGTGCGCGAGCAGGAGCAGCAGTAGGGGCAGGCAGAGATCGTTGCCGCGTAGCCTGAACGTGAGCAGCGTGAACAGGCGCATGGCGTGTGTGTGTGTGTGTGTAAAGACTGGGTGTATGTGTGACGCTTTTTGCGTGTTTCTTCTGTTGCTCCTTAGCTCAACTGTTGCCAATCAGGAGTTGCGTGACGTCATGAGTGCGTTTTTTATATTTCTTTTTAACTTAGCAAATTTTGTTTTGAATTTGGCGTTTTTGGGAGCCAAAGTTATAGCGGTTTTTTACACAACACTTTTGTTCTTCTACTTCTGCTTCTCGCGCGTGTTGTTTTTCGCTTTGTCAGCAACAACAACAAGAAATACAACAACTATAACAAATTTTGAGCTACGTTTTGCGTGCCAAAATATAACGAGCTCTTTCACTGCGTTTCTGCGTTTTGTTGCTGCTGTGGTCGCTGCAATTGCCGTATGCGTGTGCGTGTGTGTGTTTTCGTGTTCGTGTGAGTGTGTGTGCGTGTATAGGAACCAGTTTCACATTACGAAGGCTTTTGTTGTTGTTGTTGTTTTGTGTTGTTTTTCGCTTTGCTTTGGCTTTGGCTTTTTCTCAGTTCTCTTTTTATGTTATTTTCGAGTTCGAGTTCGCGCAACTTTTTCGTTTGTGTGTGTGTTGTGTTTTTGAGGTTAGGACGAGCGCGCGGCGCAGGCGCAGCTTTTCAATGGCTGAAGCTGCCTGCAGTGCACACTCCTGCTGATGCTGCCGTTGTTGTTATTGTTGTAGTTGTCGTTGTTTTCGCTTTAGCTGTTGTTATTGTTATTTTGCACAAACACTTGGCCATCTTGTGGCAAACGCGGAGTAAAAAGCGCGACACATACACATGCACTTTGTCCCTGTCTCGCCAATTAGCAATGAAATCACAAATCTAATATTAAATTGATTTTTTCTTAAACTCTTCTTCTTTTTGCTGTTGCTGCTTGTGCTGCTTCTTCCACTCAGCAGGCACTTGCTAAACAGCAGCGCGAAGAGCGCAGACTCTTTTCTATTACTTCGATTAGCACTAAATTAGCGGCAAGTCGAGCGAGCGAGCGAACGGGAGAGTGCGCGACGGCGACGTAAAGTGGGAGTTGAAAGCGATACGATCTGCAAGCTTATCGAGTGCCGCCACGATCTCAATCCTGTGTTTGTTTTTCTTTTCTTCTTTACTTGACTCGACTCGTACAATTCGCGTCTGCGCAGCGTCACGTTGAATTCGAAACTGAAGCTGACTTTGACGTCGCGCAATGCACGAGCAGAGCGAGCGAGTGAGCTCACACACACACACACACACATACACACGCACGCTCTCTCGCTCACGGCGAGTTTTCGAGGTAGGTAAAGAGAGCGCAGCAAAGAATACAGGTAAACGCTGGTAAAAGGTGAACGGCGAAGATCGCGCTGCGAAGATCTCGGCAGCGAAAAAACAGTAAAGAAAATAAAACTAAAGCAAGGCAGCGGCAGCGACGGGCTGCCTGTTGCTTGTGCAGCTGCACAATAGATTCAACAGGCAGTAGCTACAGATACACACACAGACACAGGGACACACACACAGTGAGACGCAGTGGTAACTGCGACAGACAGTTAGACTGGCAGGAGGCACAGGTAAAACCTAAAATGCTACGTAAGGCACATTTTCGACGATAAGGGGGAAGTTGGGGTAAAGAAAAAAGTCGGCGTAATATGAAACCACGAAGCATTTAGTAGCCGCTGCAATTGCATGTGTATACCCTACAGCCAGCATTTAAAGGGTATAAATAGCAGTAGCTAAGTACAATATCTAAGAAGTCTATAGCACATACACATCGTATAGTAAGTTTGCCTATTATAATAATTCCAAGAAACACAAATCAACTAATAGTACTTACTGCAGTATTGGATACATCGAACTAATCTGCTGTGTGTACTAATACGAAGAAGTATGAATAACTAATAGTTCTTTAGAAAATTGCAAACTAGTTTGATATGACGTACTATTTCTGGGAAATGCCATATGCTATATAAAAAGGAACCCCCAAACACATATTATGCTTGCATTGCAAACTCATTTAAGATAATAGAGCTGCCTTTACACTCGTACAGCATATTATTCGCATGATTTCAGGCTTAAATCCAGTAAAATAAATGCACAGTCATCGATAATATTGCAAATTAAATATTAAATTTCGCTCTTTTACTGGTTCAGTATACCATAATCAATAGATAGTATAATAACCATCTATGAGCCATAAAAAAACGCATAAAGTAGTTGCACGCACTGCAAATCTTTATAGCTACGCTCTAATCACCTGGCAGCTGTTGCATAGCCCGATATGTTTCCCTCTTGTTCCTTATCAACAACTGTTTAATCCTAATACCCTCTTGACTTTATTTCCCATTACCCGGCCTGCAGCGGCTTTGTCAGTTCGTTGCGAATGCGCATTGTTGCGCTACACAGGTAAGTGCCGCGCAGTTCGGCTCAGCTCGGCTTGGTTCGGTTCGGCATTGCTTCGGCTTGTTATGCCTCTGTGTATGTATGTGTGTGTGTGTGTGAACCGAAAATCGTAGCTGCTGCCTCTGCTTCTTCTTTTGCGGCGAATTCGCAGCTCAGGCATTTAAAAGAGTTGTTGCGGCAGCACAGGTAAGCGCAGAGCCAAGCGCTCTCTCGAGCTCGCACTCTCTCAGCTCTGGCTCTCTCCCGAGTTGCTGCTTGTGTGTGTGCCTGGGCAAATGCTGCCTTATAAGCACTCAAGTTCGCCGCTTGTCTAGCGTAACTATGCGAGTGTGCGTGTGTGTGTGTAAGTGAGATTGATCTGCGTGGGCAACAAAAATCTACGGCGCTTTGGCTCTAGTCTTATGGCCAAAAAACCAAAAGAAATATCTGTGATTTGTGCGGAGCCAAAGAAACGTTTCTCACCTGTTGCAGGTCACAGCCTGAGTACACTGGGTATTTACGCCACAGGCACAGGCAGCAGTTGGCAGGACATCAGGTCCTGCTGCAGGTAAAACCCCCGGGCACAGGCGCATACTTTAGAGCGCACATACAATGCCATAAAACATAAACATATTTTACAGAAGGTGGTGGCACAGAGACAAAAGAGATGTGGCACGAAAAGCGCAGCTGCAACAAATCCCACGCTGCGATCTCGAGAGGCGTTGCATTGTCTTACAAGATGCCAGAGAAAAGTCGCTGAGCATGAAAATACGTTTTAGATACGAAAAGCATTTTCAATTTGTAGTCAAAGTTTTTCAAGCGTCGCGCTCTCTCTGTGTTTCTGTATTTCCTTCTCTGTCTATCGCTGCCTGAGGTTGCTTGAAATTGATGTCCGTAATCAAACATATTAATAGCCACGCGAGTAGTATCAGACCTCAATCAGAGGCCACAGGCCTCAACCAAACACACACACGCAGACAGACAGCCAGAAAGTCATCTGTCAAAAATCGAAGAACATGCACGAAGAAGAGTCGAAGAACTGACATCGAACTCCACAAAAACCACTTCAAGCCACACTCCACATAGTGCTCAGTCCATCATACTCCAACAGCATCTTCTACCCTCCCTCCCCCCACCAACCTCTCGCTGCCCTACCCACTTAACTGCACTCGAAAAAGAAACAGGTAAGCGAAGGTGTAAGAAATCAGTTACAAAACATTTTCCATGAAGCGTACAAAATGCAAGGGAAAATCTCTTCTTCTATGCACCCTCGTTCAAATAAAAGAAAGCCTGACACGACCCTCGAGACGAGACGAAACGAAACGATCGTCTCCTGCTGTTGCACCTCCGTCCTGATCATCATCATGATGATCATCGTCATCGACATGGAGGATGACTTTGCGCCTGACTGCGGCTAAAACTCAGCTGGTGGATTAATGGTAACAAAAGACGACGACTCAAAACTGAAAACTGAAAAACTCAAGATTCAAGTGCCTCGCTATGCCGATCCTCTACTAAGCCTGAAGCGCGTTCTCAGCGCCATTTCTCAAGTGTCCGTAACGAAAATGTAACAAAAACCGAATCGAAAACAAAGTGTGAGGCGTTTTGCACATTTTGACAGCTGAATAGGGCTAACAGCATGGGCCCAGACCCAGTTCGTACAGTCTGGCGCCGGTGTAGTTGCAGTTTTCGACCGAACAGCATTATATAACTATACTAAACCTATAGTAGGGTAAAGACTTGAAGGTCTTTCCAATTGTATACTGCCAATTGCTACAACAACCAAAGCTGCTCTCAATTCTGCCTTTATACTTTGCCAAATTTGACTATAAAATATCTAATATTGTCATATTCTATTTATAGACTGCACGAATTCGCTTCAGATACTATGCCCTGCCCTTACTACACTCAGTTTTAGTAACTACTTAGCACGTGCTAATGCCAAACCTCACACTTGATTGGATTGAACGAGCCCTTTGATACCTCAGATCGTGGACCGCACTGGACTGTGCACTAAGTAGTTAGGATAGATCGATCAACAAATTGCTTCATCAGCATCAGCATCGGCTGCCTGTCACAGGTTTTCGTATTCGTTTTGTAGCGTATTGTGTTTTGTTGTGTCTCGAGTCTGAGAGCAAGAAAATCGGCTTAGAATTAAAGCTAATTGCCAGGGCTTTCAATCATGATGCAGCAGATTTTTTTTGCAGTAGACAACGTAGCTGGCAACACGCTTCGTAGGCAGACTAGCCGACAGGGCAATACTTGGCCCGTTTGTAATCACGCGGTTTACCTCTAACCCCCAACAAAACATGCAAATATCACGCTTGATTTGAAGACGCGCTGACGAAGCTTCAGTTTCGAGCTGCGATCTTCAAGCTTCGACAAATCGATGTCAGACTGCGTCTGCGTCTGCGTCAGAGAGAGGCTTCCACTCAAATTCACATTTAACTGCCAAGTCGCATAAGTTTTGTGTTTTACTTTTCTTTTTGTGAATTTTATTGGTTGTCGCCGTCTGCCAGCGCAGTGGGATACCCTGTAGGGAGGCGGGTAGATTGAAGGGGCAAGGCTATGCCATGAAAACTGAGCAGTAAACTTGATAAGTTCCTGACAGAGGGTTATTGATGAATTTTCAAATCTAAAATCTTTCTCAATTGGTTTCAGTGTTTAGCCTATATTTAATAACCTGAAACTATGAATATTTCTGTTTGTTGCATCGTAAAGTTATTTCTGTATGCTTCTTTCAGGTTTAATCTTATTTTAATTATTAATTACAGCTCTGAAATATTTTTAAAGTTCTCTGCCAGCTCTCCCTTTCCCGCCCATCGAGTCCTAAAGTAATTAAGAACTTAAGCCGCATCTAAGCGTAAAAATCGGGTTTCGCGCTGTCTCTCACTCGCATCAGGTTCTTAATCCAGTCTTAATTTAATTATGAAGCAAAGCAGTTATTAACGCAGCTACAGGGCATATCCGAGTCGTATCCCTGGACGGCATATGGCATTAGCATTTCTACTTGCTTTTGTTGTTGTAGCTGTTGTTCTTGTTGTTGCTTGTGTATGTCGCGGCACGACTCACGTTTCAGTTCAAGACTCAAAAACGGCTGCGTCTGTTTGGGTTGTTCGATTCGAGTTGAAGCTTTGTTCGAAGTGAGTGTGTTCCTGTGTGTGTGTGTGTGCGCGCTTTTTCGTGTTGCTGCTTGGGCTTTTTTTAATGTCTTTGTAAACATAATTGCAACAACTCCAATAACAGATTGTTTGCGCGACTTTAATCGTTTTGTCGTGAAGTGTGAAATATGAACAGAGCCGATGCCCGTTGCCGATGTTGGGGCGAGGCGAGTCTCAGGGGAGATTTGGCGGCGAAGGCGAAGACGAAGGCGCGCTGCTGCTGCTGCTGCCCATGGCTATTCTTTTTTACAAAGTGTACAAGGCAGCGCGAGAGAGAGAGCGAGTGAGAGGACAGCGGGGCAGGGGCAACAATTATCAGAAATTCATTTTTTGCGAGGTTTAAAAATACACCAAAAATTTCACGCGGCAAATAAATATTTGCGATGCGACACAGAAATATGCCAAGGCAGCCATTTTGTCAACACAGATGTGAGAGGCAGCAGCAACAGCAAGAAGTGCAACAGCAACGGCAACAACAAAAACAACTGCAACTGCAACTACAACAACCTGAAGTTCAATTAGCGCATAGGTTGTCTGCGCGCTTCGATTTGCTAAATTTAATCCAAGCATAAAGCACAGCGCAGAGTATAAATAAAAAGCGAAGTAAAGCAAAAGAATCGAAAAAGGAATTATAAGGCAGCACAGCAGATAAGCTCGATGCTGAGAAGGGTATGGAGAGGGTGGGGGAAGCCGGCAGAACGGACGTTTTAGCAACGCACACGTGTCCAGGGCGCCCAGCGACATCGTGTTGCAACAACACTCGACAACAACCTGTGTGGAGCCGCTGTCGAGAGCTGAGTAGCGTCGCGTCGAGTCGAGGCTGGGTCTGAGGCTGTGCCTGCCATTAGCCCATGAAGCATGAAACAAAAGACGATCGAGCTGGCCGGGCCTGCCACAATGCATTTGTGCGATAAGTGTGGAGCAGCAGCAGCAGCAGCAGAAGAGGAGCCACAGTCGAAGCGGGCCCTTAAAAGCCCCGGCGAGCAGGCTGTGACGCGACTGGCGACTGCAGATTTGCACAGTGAGATAGCTCATTTTGGACTTAAGCCTGTTCTTCGCTGGGCTCAAAGTCGAAGTCGAAGTCGAAGTCGATGTTGGAGTCGAGTCTGGACGTTGCCTTGGCTAATCGGCGGCTATGTAAGTTGGTTGTTAAAGCCGCGTACGTGCGGCGACAGGCAGAGACAGAGAGTCAGGCAGACCGAGGAAAGGGAGGAGAAGATCCAACGAGATCCACTCAGATCGACGCCAGTTCGTTGTTGTTGTTGCTGCTGTTGACAAGGCAGGCAACATGAGGGGGAGGAAGGGAGGGCAGGCAGCATCAGTCGAACCACAGCCGCATTCCAATATGTAAGGATTCTCTGCTTCAACCAATCGATGCTGCTGACGACGTTAACGTCGACGTCGCTGCTGCAGCAAGGTCAACACTTTGCCAGCTAAGGTCACAGATAGATGCTGCAGATGATGCCAGTTGTTGGTTTGCAACTTGGTCTAACCATACTTGGTCAACACACACACACACAGGCACGAGCTATCGTTAACCGATTCGCTGTCTGTCGTGTATGGAACGTGTGCATACTTATTAGTTTCAAACAAAAGACATCTGTATAATCGCATTATAATTAATTTAAGCATTCCACCTATTCCATCTAACTCGACACATCATTTATTTTTGTTGTGTGTGTTTCTCTCTTCGGGTTTCAAAGGAAAATTATCAAAATGCCAATAGCTGTATTAATTTGGGTTTTCTGTTTTGTTTTTTTCGTGTTTTTGTCTTACGGATCTCATTTGTTGTTTTGCTCCCCCTGCTCCTCCTTCAGAGGCTTCTCTCTCTCTCTCTCTCCCCATGGAGCCGCACGACACAAACTTAAACCAGTTTGCCACTCAAAACGGCAACAACAACAACAAGCGTAACGATGGCCGTTACTAAAGCTCGCAGCTAAATAGAGAGTGAGAGCAAGAGAGCGAGAGCGAGCGCGAGAGAGGCTGCTCATTTGTGCAGTTGTGTGTGTAAATTTCCTAAGAAAACAGAACACACAGCATCCACAGGGGAACGAGGCGATGGAGAAAAATGTGTGAGCTGAATAACTAAAATCGGGCAAAGGCACGTAGGGCTAGTTAGAGCTGAATACACATTGCTAATATAAAATAATCTATAAAAAATAATTAAAACTAACTTAGCTTCCACAATACATGCGCTATTCTGCTACTGCGCATGGTGGCAATTAGCCAGCTGTGTGGATTGCATTACTGTCAGCAGCTGCCTGCAGTTGCGATCGCATAGCATCCACAAGGCGTGTGTACTGACTAAGTTGTCTACTCAGATGTGTCATGGCTAAGTTGACAACTTAGATATGTCGTGGCAAAGTTGGCAACTCAAATATGTCATGGCTATGTTGGCAACTCAAATGTGTCATGGCTAAGTTGCACACTCAGCTGTGTCACGACTAAGTTATCTAACCAGTTTTGTGTCTATGCTAAGCACACTCACTGGTTAATAACCTTGCTAATGCAGCCAAGTTTCAATGTATAACAGCAATATTAGCAAGGACATGCACCTGACTCACAATGTAGTCAAGTTGCACCACACAACTGGGAAATTAGTAATGACACGCACTTTAGCGTGTGCGAGCACCAAGCAGTGAATTACTTAGTCAAGACACACAGGCAATTGAAACCGGCTTTAACCAATATTTCATATAAGGGTTAAAGGCAGCCCTTATGAGGAACCGAAAACTTAACAAACCTCAACAGATTAATTAATACCTCAAAATACACTTTGGCAATGACAAATAAATCTGATCGCAAATTGAGCTGAACTCATTATAACGGTCACAGCACAACGCACCTCAATTGTTTGCCGTCTCTGCGGAATTTCTATTGTCCGAAAATCAACAAAATAAATAATGATAAAGTAAGCGAGCAGTTAAAACAAGTACGGAGCATTGTTACCCCACACGCACTCGAAATAATGGCACAAATGTAAAGGCATTAATACCTTAACCCCTATGTGCCGCTAGCACAGGTCATAAGTTGTCTGTGTAGCTGTGTGTGTGTGTGTGTGTGCGAGGCGGCGCGTTGGCGCAAGCGCAGTCGATTGTATCGCAGGCAGCGACAGGGTGTGGGGTGGAACTAGGGCCTGGGGCAGGGGCAGGGGCGGCCGTGCCGAGTGCTTGTAGAACACCCGATGCGAGCCGCGTAGCCGCTGAAGTCGCGTGCAGCGGGCCGTGAAGTTTTCCAACTTCATTTTTCGACTGTGCTTTGTTTTGCTTTTCTTTTTGTTGTTGTTGCCAGAGAGGGAGAGAGGGAGAGAGCGATACTCAATGCAGAGACACACAAAAACACAACGGGCAGTTTAACTGAAAATGAAACGCATGCGTGTCGGTGTCGCCACCAGCGCACGGCGGGGGTGCGCGAGTCTGCGAGTGTGTGTGTGTGCAACAATTGGTTGCAAGCCAGCGTAGTGTATCTGTTGCATGGAAGTTCTTGCATTCGCTTGTCCATAAAACACTTGAAGCAGAACCCTGGCTCAGACTGCAGCAGCAGCGGCTGCGTTACGCTTGTTGCAGCTCAGCAGCTGCAGCGGTTGAAAGTTGACTGCAGCCTGCAGCAGCCTCGGGGCAGCACTTAATAAATTTCCCATTGTGTTTCATCGCTAAAACATTGTGATTTACTTTTGTTTCTCTCTATCTCTCTTCACGTTGCGCTGTGTTTGTCGCAGTTAATTCAATTGGCGCGTGTTATACACCTGCAACATGCCACAAAGTGGGGCACAGCTGCCTAATTGCGTACCTCCCCGCATTTACCTTTAATTATCGAATTTATAGAATTACAAGCCGGACTCACCTGCAAAAGAGAGAAAAACAGAGAAACATATTAATGATGATTGTCTAAATCGTGGGGCCTTGAGTCAGTCTTAAATTACGTTTACACATGCAGATATCGTCGTTGCACACTGGGCTGCGGGGAGGGGTAGGGAGGGGAGGGGCATCTATTGCGAAATGCCGGTCAATGTGCCGCAATTTCACAGTTATTTGCCTCGTTATCGTCAGAGCTTGCAACACTTTCGCTTCATTTAATCCGCCGGCGGGGCAAACACCCCCCATCCCAAGCCCGAAGGGGCTCATCTCTCTCTCTCTCTCTCTCTCTCTCTCTTCCTCTCACTCTCCCGTTGGGAGTGGCGCTGCGACTTTTCAATTCACACGCTGTGCGACCAAACGCGAAAAATTCTCACGACACTGAGGCAACAAAAACACCAGCGACAACAACAACAACCACAACAACAGCAGCAGCAGCAGCAACATCAAGACAGCCGCTTCAAAATGATGCCAGAGTCTGCGCTGCTGCCACATGCGGCAAAAATTGATGCTTTTTTTCAGCACTCTCTCGCTTCCTCCTTGCCTCCCGCTCTCACTCTCTCTCCCTCGCTCTCCCATTCTCTGGCTCCCTCCCTCTCTATGTGCCGTGCCCCACTCACTCACTTTTTTTTGTTTTTTGTGTGTGTTTTCCCCAATCTGCCACAAGCTGCAGTCTGCAACTGCAATTTGTGACACATGTAAAAGAACAACGACAACTTGCAACATGTGGCAGCCTTTTGGCTAATTGTGGGTTAACATTGCGCCTCTCATCCGCACTGTGCCACATTGTGCACGTCGCTGCCCACTGTGCCACTTAGCCAGGGGTCAATGCGAGACCATTAGCCACGCCGCTAATAGGCGAAGCCGCTCTGCTCTGCGTATGACTCAGTGACAGTTGAAGATGTTGATATCTCGTTCGGTCAGCATGAGTTCTCAGAAATCTCGAGATATATCTATGATATATATGTATAGTAAGTTTGGTATGCGCTACTTTCAAGTAACTGTGAAATCTGTGAATAATTAAACATTGCTCGTTCTTGCAAGCTGTCTTCAGGTTGATTAATCCTGGAATGTTTTTAGATTGTGAAATTCAATTTTAGCTGCTTTTGAGCTGAGGCTTATAATCAATCTAGCACTTATATTTTTATTGTTGAAATTCAAGAAGAAAACCCCCAATGCGTAACAAATCTTTGTTACCAAATCTTGAGTCTCAGCCATATCTATATTACATTCACTTCTTCAAATCTTTCACTCTTTCGATCACATCATCTATTTGGGTCACGCTTTTGGGTTTAGCCAAGAAATATTTCCTATATATATTGTGCTAATTTTAAACTATAAAACCACCAAACCACCAAGCCAAGCCCAAGATGATCCCCAGTCATGGCACATCCGACTCGGCAGCTCAGCATAATAATAAATCAAAGCAACCGCTAATGATAATAAAGTTTTAGCTGGTGATCTTTCTCGCCGAAAATCGTGGCTTAAGTGTTTTGATGGGCTATAAACAATAGTGGGTTCAGAGGGGGAGGGCTTGTTGAGGGGTTCCTACTTTTGTTGTGTATACAAAATAATAATAATATTCGCATCTACGAATTATAGAAATAACGATCAACGTGGGCGGATGTGTGCTGCATGAAATTTGATTTGTTGTGCCATTCAAAATATTTGCTCTTCATGCCATATTATTACTATAGTCGTTGTTGTTGCGGTTTTTGTTGCTTTTGTTGTAGCTACTGCAGCTTTGGCATATTGTATCCATCACCATTATGATGTTTGTTCTGCTCTATATATACAAATGATACAAAGATACATTCCGATTTCTGCGAATATGCAAAAATTTGTGTTGTCTGGCATTTTCCAACGATAACTGACAATGCACAGCCCGGGGATGAGGCTACTTGATCCCCATGGAATTGTATGGTGCATGTGCGAGGCGTCGATGGATATATTGTAATATATTCCATGTATTTCCGACAATTCATGGCATCCGTAGAGCAGATTTTGCAATGAAAGTGTTGAAATATATAAACAAAATGAATGCTTTGTAATATTTTCAAAATCTGCAAACAATTTGTGCTTTTTTATAGGCACATAGTTTAAACTTTTTATAGAAGATAATTGCATTGTACTATTTGAAATATATTTAGACAATTTATGAAAGCGTACAGAAGATTACATCAGAGAATTTTGGGGTATACCTAAAAGTATTTGAAATGCTGAATTGTGAAATAGGGGCGCAATCTTGAAAAAATAACTAACAATAAAAAATGGTAAAATATCGGTTTGACTGTGAAACAAACGCATTATCGATTTCTACATAAACTTGATAACACCTTGAGCTTATAATACATTACGAATTTAGCGAAATTTCCCAGAAAGTCATTGACAAATTGTTAATATTAGCAAGTGAGCTGAGTTCCAACTAAGCAACAGACATTTCGACGCTGATTTCGCAGAACTATATACATTTGTTTTTTTACTGCTTTACATACTGAGAATATATATAGTACGTATTACGTATTTTAAACACGCAGCACGCTGTATAAATCGAAGATTAGTTGCTGCTGCTGCTGCTGCTAATTACGAAAGCGAGGAGGGCACTGAGACAAAGTCCGTGATGCATTTGATAAGCACGCAGTCAGTGGCTGCTGTTATCAAGTGAAACGACGAATGATTCTCCGGTTCGACTCAACAAAATAAAAACACATCGCCGTGTCAGAAGTTATCGCAGCAAAGACAAAAAATACACACCAAAAACTGCTGATTGAGGGTAACTTGACTTGGCTCGAGGCTCCGAACGAGCACCGTTCAGCCGCTAAGACAGTGCCCCGCCGTACCCGGCGACAGTGCACTCTCGGTACTCTCGTAATTCAGCTAAAAAACATGGCGACAACAAGCGTGCCCGATTCCAATGAAAAAACCAGCCACAAAAATAATTGAAAAACAAATTAAAAACACACAAACAATACCAGAAAAAAACACACACAGAAAAAAACGAAGAAATAATACAGAGCAGAGCAGAGAAAATAATGCTGAAATAAAATATGAAACGTTGGCAATTAATGAAAAAAAAAAAACACTGAAAGAGACAGAGAGAGAAAAAAAGCTAAAAATTATTATTATTATTATCTGTAAAAGCGAACAGCGCCGCACCGCGTCGCCCCAATATGCGAGCTATGCTCTATGGAGGATGGCATGGCATAGGAGTATGGTGTGCTATACTGACCACCGGACATGGGGCATGGCTCACTGAGCTAGCCGAGATGTACAGACAGACGGACAGACAGACAGGGAACGGAGTAGCTCGACGCAACTGAAGACTGATGGAGCGCACATTGACCTAACCAAACCGGGCAGCTACAGAAATTAATCAAAACTTTCCAGGGCGTATCGTTGCCTCTCGACTTCCAGTTGGGAGTTCAGTTCAGACGAGGCGAGGCGAAGCGAACGAAGTAGCTCGTGGCTGCAATTGCTGCCCTATATGGAGGGACTGGCACTGGTACTGGGAATCGCTACAGTTTGTTTTAATTAAAGTCAGGGAAATTTCCCTGGCGCTGACGCTGGAGTAGCCAAACAGTTACCCAAACACAGTTCACAATGTGAAGCGAAAAAGTTGCCTTTTGATTTGTCGCTTATCGCACTCGCTAATGAACCTACTCAATTGCAATTCGTTTCTCGTTTGACTCGCTTAATGGTTATTTAACCCAACAAGGCAATCAAATAGATCGGGTAGAGCCATAAGCTGTGCCTACTTTTCGTTCAGCTATCACACGCTGTGTGATCTACTCGTTACTTTTCGGTTTACAGTCTCTCGGTGTAGCTCAAGGGCTACTCGATACGATTTGAGACTATTCTCATTAGTTTTGTGTATATTGGCACTCTCTATCTTGTTGAGGAACTCTCTCTCTCTCGTCATTTCATATCACTCGTTGAAGTACTTCCATACTTTACTTGCTACTCGTTACTATTTGTCTACTTTGCTACCCTTTATAGCATTATTCGCTCTCTCCCCTTGTTGCTTATTCCCTACTCGTTACTCGTCACTTGCGTCAACTCGTTACGCATCTCTCCCTAACCTATCACAAACCGCAGACAACATTCAACTCCATGTCAAGTCTGCAACTAACAGGACTACCCCAGCTGGTGGCACACATAAACACCCAATATGGCCATGGAGCAGGCTCCGCTTAAGGTAGCCAAGCCAAGCCAGGCCAAGCCAAGCAACTTTGGCTTAATTAAAACGAAGGGAAGAACGTCAGGTAGGCAATGCACTACACAACTCGTTACACTCTTCACTCGTCACTCGCCATGTGACCATAATGCAGAGACCTGACCGGGCAGATGACCAACTACGGTTGAGCAAAACAGGCTGACATAGGATGCGCTGCAGGCTGATGCTGCTACTGCTGCCAATTGATCAATTATGTCGCATTGACCATTTTAGGCTGCCCCCTGCCAGTTGCAGTCGCAAGTTGACCATATAAGCAACATGGTTGGCTGAGAGGTTTATGGCCAAACCTCCCGCATTCGGAAAATCCACATCATTTTCTGAGGCTGCCATCGACTGACAAACGTTTTGCAGCAATTCGGTCAAATCGAATGTGGCAAAGATGGGAATGACGTTGCCGTTGAGGCAACTGTTGTTGCCACTACTCGATTGCTGTTGCTGTTGCTGCCGCCAACTGTTGCTGCCAACTATTGCTGTTGTTGCCAAAGCTTGGTGAAAGTTTGCCGCCCCGAAAAGTCAACTTTAACTCGCGTCTAATGCATAGATTCTGTTTTCCTCGTCGCCCTACGCTGCCTAAGCTCCTTCTTTTACCAAAAAAAGGTATTAGGGGGCAGGTAGAGGCGCTGGGGCTGGGGAGCAGTGAAAAAGGGCATTAATTACTTCCGGAGCAAACAGAAAACGTCTGAGCTGTGGCTGGGGCTGGCTCTGAGGCTGGGAGTGAGGCTGGCAGTGAGACGGAGGCTGAGACTGTGGCTGAGGTTGAGTCTGGGGCTGGGACAGAGACTGAAGCTGAAGCTGATCTCCAGCTTCACATACCGGTTTTGCAGTGAAGGTGGCGGAGTAACCCAGCGGTTAGGGTACTGATCGAAAAGGTTTTTCACAGCGGGTGTTAATCAGAATTCAATGAGCTCCCGACCATCAAAACACTTCCCGCAATCAGTTTCGCATTCGCATTAAAAATATCATATATTGGTTCGACGACTTTGCTGATCTGCTGATATAGTATATATGCATATATATTTTTTTTATCTGTGTTTTTTTTTTTTGGTTATTTCTCAATTTTTAATTTCGTATGCTCTCCCGTCGTAGCAAACGTGCTGAGCCTAACAAAATTTTGGCTTGTAAGTTCTTCTTAGGTAGGTTGTTTTTTTCTGTTTTCGATCGAGGGTTTCTTCATTTTTTTTGTCTTTTCTTGGGTGCTCTGTGTATGTGTGTGCTTGTCTTTTGGCTACATGTGTACACGTTGTCGTCGCTGTTGTGTCGTCGGCATTTTGAGGTGATTTTAACGCTGCAATCAGCACAAGTCAACACAAAGGTCGCATAGGGGGCACAAGGCACGGGGGAGACGAGGGGCGGCTAGAGATGGAGGCGATTGGTTTAGCTCTGCCTGTGCTTAGTTTTACATGTAAGCAGAGATTGTAACAAGCTCCAATGACAACTGCAACAGCAGCAAGAATTGCAGCAACAACTAAAGGCGACCCCGTTGGAAATGCGCTGAGTCTTTTCCACATGCCACATTGCTGCGCTTCTCAAGAAACTGTTGAATGCAACCAATGCCCATTGGGCGCCCTGCTTGTACTTGTTGTTGTTGTTGCCGCTACGTGATCACCATGGCAATTTCTCAATTGTATTTTTATTGAGTAAAATATTGGTTGGCATTCAAGCGTCTCTGATCGTGTAGTGTTGTCTCCCTTCCTCCCGCTCAGTATCTATGCTTGTGTGCGTGTGTGTGTGTGTAGAATTTTCATTGGAGCAGCGTCGCTGTCACTGTGGGACACTCCCTGATATTTTGTTATTTGGTTCATGTAGAATGTAAAATAATTGTGACATTACGACAATTGTTGTTGCTATTTTTGTGTTTGTTTGTTTCTCTGTGATTCCGATAGTGTCGACTTCGATTTATTTGGGCATTTCGTAGCTTGGGGGAAGAGCAAAACCGATAGTGAGAGAGGGGAGGATAATTATAGAGATATAACGATACAGATTTATGCTAATGAACTGGTCCGCAATCAAATGACAATTTCCGATTAAACGTACTATTATTATTTATATCTTTTTTCTCCTTCTCTCTTTGTCTCCCTCTTGCTCTTTCAGTGTGGGAAACCTTTGCAGAAAACTATAAAACTGGTTAACTTATGCATACAGATCTGTCAGTCAGGTCTGTAAAATTCATATGAAAATATCGTAAACTGAAAAGCTTCAGATCTGTCAGACCTTATGAAGAGCTGCTGATCTGTTGGACAAGTCTGTAAAAAACGTATATTAATGTCAACAACTTCTGAAGAACTTAGCTTAAACAGTAATCTCTATAATAACCAAAGACTTGCATAATTATTGATAGATTATTATTATAAGTCGTATAGTTTTATTACACTTATTTCTTCGCTTTTTAAGTCAATTTATTATAACGAATTCATGTATTAATAATTATATATTATACTTTTAAACGATTTCTAATGCTGTGTATTCCAGTTTTATTGGACATAATTCTTCACTTCTCAAAGCCATTAATTACAAAGAATTCCTGTTTAACAGCTGAGATCGATAAGCTGCGAATTTTGCGTACAAAGAATTGCTCAACTCAGATCAAGTATTTATTATAATAAATTCAAGCTTTATTAGACTCATTTCTTAAGTTCTTCGGGGTTGTTTATCATAATGAATTAGTTTTTTATTGCATTTATTTGTTTCTTTTTCGAAAAATCCATTTCGTTCGTTCGAAATCGTGTCTATTATTTATTCTAAACCTGTTTAAAGTACAAATCGTGTCTACGTTGAATATTTTATGAATGAATGAATGAATTACAATAGAAATCTCTCTCATTCATGAGTAGAAGTAGCGAAGTTTAATCGTTTTACTCTCAAGAGTCTGAATGAAATTTCCCACTAGATCGATTAAAAAGAGTTAGATTAATGTGTTAGATAAGAGTGTGAAAAAAAACCACAAGGCCCGAAATGGATCTAGTCGAAAACGTTAAAGCCACAGAACGCAATGAATACCTGTGTGAATAAGCATGAATATGTGTGTTTATGCTCGACTATTTATCGCAGTGTGACGATCTCGACGAGTTTGGCTTTTACGTTTTGTCTCTGTCTCACTTTTTTTCTTCTCTTTTTTTTTTTTGAAATTGAAAACACATTTGTATACAATTTGAATTGTGGCTGTCAACCTTTTGTTGTTTCTGTTGCTGCGGCTGCTGCTGTTGTTGTAGTTGTTGCCATGGAGCTAATGCGCATGGTTTGTTGTTGCTGCTGTTGTTGTTGTTACGTATGCACAAGTCGTACGCTTTGAGGTTGTTTCAACATGGGCTTTATGGGTGCAGTTCCAAAACTCGGTCTACACTACGGTCTACGAGAGTGGAAAATGCACTCGAGAAAGTCAGACGCGGCTCAAAGACAGCGCATGTGTGTGTGTGTGTCAGTTAACTAATGACTTCTAGGAACAAAAAAGAAGTGCCGGCTCAACTTTTAACACTTTGGCGCTGACCCAAACGAGCACTATTAACCCTTGTGCAAGCGAGCGCACTTATTAACCCCTGCAACAGCAGCAGCAGCATCACAGATCATCAGATCTAACCTCAAATTACTTCCGCTGCACGCACACGGACAGAACAATTACACATACACTGAGAGAGATAGAGAGAGATGCGTGCGTGTGTAATCTATGCAGCCAATCTGTGGCAGGTATCCACGCCTGTTCTGTCGCCATATTCCATCATCGGGTGTAATTAACGACGTAACGCGCGCGCGCAACTGCACTTGCAGCAGCAGCAGCAGCCGCAGCGCAGCGGAAATTCCAGGCAGGAAAATTGTAATGTCAGCGGAGTACCCTCCTCTTCACCACCCCCCTCCCCATGCTCTACACGGCATAACGATTTGATTTTCAGCTTAATTACCGCTTGGCTGGCCATCCTGGCTGCAGCAAGCCATAACCAGTTAGCAACACCGGATGATGGCCAGCAGCAACACCGGATGGGGCCGGCCTCTGCAGCAGCTTTGGCTATTTCACTAGCTATTTCTTTGGCTATTTTGTCGCCAAGGCGGCAATTCTAAAAGTTCTTCTTATCACTTTGGCAGCAGGCACGACGCCAGCCGCCGCAGCCAGCGTATAGAAAGAGCAGCGGACAGGAAATCGAACCGGCTGCGCAAGCGCTGAGTGAAAGAAAGCGTAGGGAGCGAAGAAACGAACGACAACAAACAGGCGAACCTGTCGGCCAGCAGAAGCAACAGCAGCAGCCGCAATAACAACAACAACAGCAAGAGCAAAACTATATACAGAAACAACAATGACCAAAAAGAAGCAGCAGCAGCCGCCATAACTACAACAACAATAGCAAGAGCAGCCGCCACTGAGCGCACATCAATTGCACTAGCATGCATTCGCGTAGCGCCATATTGAAATTGGCTCTCTCAGCTGTCGCTTGGTCCCTTTTGCACTGCCTTGCAGCGTAGCAGCAGCCTGTGCACTGCTTGCATTTGTTACGCACGTTGCCCTGCTTGCTCCCTCGCTGCCGACGCCTGCAGCCTGCAGGTGACTGCGCATGCAGCGTTGCTCTCTCACTGCACATGGCAGAAAGCTGCGCTGCTGGCGCTAATCGACATGCCTGGCTCTGCTCAGCAACTGCAACTGCAACTGTGCTACAAAAAAGCTCTCTTCGACTCTCTTGTTTTCCCCCTCATCAATTTGCAGTTGAGCGCGTCGGCATTTTGGCGCAGCTGTTAATCCCAATTAACCGCAATTAATATATTATACAATTTCAGTATAAGCCCTGCTGCTACTACTACTAATGCATTGCTCACACATGTGTGGCTGCTGTGTGGATCTGCCAAACTCGCTCACTCTCTGCTCGTGCGTGCGCTCTTCACACGACCCACATTTGCCTCAGTCTAAAGTCGAAACCTTTCGGCTGTGCGTGAGAGAAGAGAAAGACACTCGACTCCGTTTTGAGTGCCGCCCTGACTGCGCCTGCTGTTACTGCTGCTGCCGACAGCGACTGCGGCTGCGACTGATATTGCTTCTGCTCCCTCTCTCCTTTGCTGCCTTAATTGTTTTTAATTAACGCAAACGCTTTGCCTTTGACTCGCCACATTCCAATTTTCAATGTGCACCCCACTCTCTCTATCTCTCTCTCTCTCTCTCCCCCCTATTGATCTTACGTCTTGCACAACTTTCGTCATCGTTTGACTTTTCGTATTGAATTTGAAATGATTTTGAAAGGCAAAGTGGGGTGCGGCCAGACACACACATACACACATACACACATGCACACATACACACTTGCGCACATCTGTATGTGTTTATGAGAGCGGCAAAACTTCTTGAGCCGCGTTGAGTGATGCATGCGGCGCTTCATAAAAACTGTCAATGATTCACATTGTTGCTGTTGTTGCTGCTATTCATTGCTCGCATTGACCCGCAGTCAGCATAGGGTTAAACAAGCGCGCCTCCCCTCCTCCCTCCCATACCCATAGTATCGGGGCTGAATGCGCGCGTTTGTCCATTGGGGACAAACCTTTCTTTGCGTTTGTCTCTCTCTCTCTCTCTCTCTCTCTGCGACCCCCTCGCTCCACGCCCTTTCAGCTTTTCTCTGCCAGTGTCGTACGCGTTGTCTTTTATAATTATGCAAGATCATTGCCAGACGCCGTTGACCTTTGCTACGTATGTGCCTCTATCTATAAGGCCTGTCGTCGCCTGCCTGCCTGCCTTATTATGTGCCCAAACGTTTTCCGGCCCAAAGAAGAAGAATCTGCCGCTGCCTCGTCCGGCTTTGCCCAGCGAGAACAACAAGAGGAAGAAGAAGAAAGAGCAAACAGAACCATTTTAAATGCTAATTTCCAAGTGGCAAAGTTTTCAGAAACAAAGCCACCAGATCTAGATAAGGTTAGAGACTACAGGATGCGACGAAAGAGAGAAAGATAGATTGTTAAACCAATAAATCATATGGTAATCAGACAGTTGCAGCATAGTAGAGAGTACAAGTAGCGAAAGCTCGTCAAGCAGTAAGATACCCCTTGTTGAAATAACTCTTTATTATAGGGCAAGCAGACAGTTGTTTTAATTTATAGACATAACTGTTGCTCGAAGTTCTCTCACAGATGAATCAAGGTTCGGAAACTTCTTTATATGGCAAACAAATTCCGATGACATAAAAACAGAAGAAAAAGTTGACATCAATTTTTTTTAAATTGATAAAAAGCAGTTAAAGAAATTTAGTGATTATGTACAAGCAACTTCCGATCGGTTAAGAGTTTGAGAGTTCTCCCAGGTTTTTGCTACTGTTTCCCACATTAATTTCTGCAGCAGAAAGTTGTCAAACTTTTTTGAAATATGGCTTAAAATTTACGGTACATTACGCCGGGTAATCCGATGCGTCTGGGCTAAGGCTCAGTTACACTTTGAGTAGCTGCTGCAATGACATATGGCAAACTGTAGAGTCGCCCCCGCCAGCAGACAGTGATGATCGTGATCATGATGGTGATAATGATAATGCTGCTGCTGCTGCCCGGACCCTTCACTAATTACAATGTGTTTATCTGCGCCTGATCTGCGTTGCCTCGCAATGTGGCGACAGACGTTTTAATGTAGCAGGGGAAAGGCAGGGGAGAGGCTGAAGAGGGGCAACTCGTTGAGATTGCAAGGCGACAGCTGCACGCTGCTGTGGCTGCTGCTCCTCCTGCTCAGGGTCTTCTTCTCATTATTATTATTATTATTATTTGGCCAACTCATAAACCAAACAAAATCCCCTACAAGAACTCGTGCGAGATGAGAGAGAACGCATGCGTCATGGGGCAACAACAATAAACCTAGTGGGGGCACGTTGATTGGGCCGACGTTTAACCTCACTCGGCTGCAAGGCAATCGTATTGAGAGAGCAAGAGCGCACGCCATTGGTGCGCTACGCTCTCACTCTACTACACACTCTCTCCCACACACGCTCTGTACAATGCCCGTCAAACTGTGCACAGTATAAATAAAATGCAAATGAGCGCGAACAAATGTGCGCAAATGTTTTCTTCGAGAACTTCGAGCAAAGGAAACAAACAGAAAACAAATTGGGGGGAATTGTATACTCTCTTTCTTTTTCTATCTCTCCGTTCTCCCCTTGCTCCCTGTCAATTTCATTTTCATTTTCTACACAAAATTTCCTTAATTCTTGCGTCTCTTTGTGCTGTCAGTTTTCATGGCGCTTTTCTCACCCAAGTGCGGAACGATGGGAAACACTCTCGCATCCCCCCCCCCACCCCTCTCACTACATACACACACAGGAAATTGATTATTATTTATGATTACAACAAAAAGAACGCTTTGCATACGTGAGAAACGTTCTTCATTTTTGAAACAATTGAAGCGTATTTGACAGAGAACAAAGGCAGCTTATAGATAGCATATGCAACCATATGCAGCGTGGAAACTCTCGAAAGGAACGTAATGCATATGCCATGCGATACTCTCTCGCTCTCTTCTCGTAAGCGTACTCTAAGAACGGGTCTCAAGTGGGCGCTCTTCAATAATTGAAGACATGCAGCATGCAGCAGCGTCTCAAGTGTTTTTCCTGCACGCATTTTCAATAAAATCATATTTTTTCCATGTGAAAAAAGCAAAAGATGAAGAAAATACCCTAAGATGTCCTTATGAAATTCGATACTTTCCGGCGCTGCGCACTTCTGCACGCCCGGCGTACCTCAGCTACCTGCCACAAGGAGTGTCGCGTGATTTTTTTTTTCATTTTGTATTTTTTTTTTGATCCTGCTTGTCCACTTAGTCTGAGTCTCTTCGCTGGAAGCACTTAACGGCACTTGATCTAATGTTTTTGTAGCCGTTGTTCTTTTCCGCTTCCCTCTCCTCTCTCTCTCTCTCACCCTCTCGGTCTGTCTCACGCTCTTCCCTCTCTTTCTGCATGCGCCAGCTGTGTCGCTGTTTAGAATTTCATTTTTTTCTAGCTAATCGGCATATCAAATTCGTTTTCGCTGTATTGCAAACCTTAATTATCATGAGTAACCTGTTTTGCCTCGATTTCTACTTCTACCTATGCCTCTTCAGCTTCTTCTTCATATTGCCGCCATGTACTTTTTCTGCTCTTATCAAATGTGATAAGACCGCAGCAAATATTGTAGTTGCTTGCATGCATAACCGTTTATTAGAGAGGGTTGACTCATGCTCACCTGAATGAACAATGATCGTGTTTGACTTGGGATCAGGGTTCCACTTGGATCATTTAATTGGCTTTTGTTGTGGCACGTTTGAGTTGCAAATCATTGCAACGATAACGATAACAATTGCATGATAATGCAGCTAGAAAACTAGGTCGATAACTATGGGCAAAGTATAGTGGGACACGCAATAGAAAATCCACGATCAATTTCAAAATATTTTGCAAGTGATGTATTCCTCTCTCTCTCTCTCAGCTCATTGAGCCATAAAACCCTTACAAAGTAAGCTCTAAACGAGCTACTTGTACTTGATGATACCCTTTAGTTGGACAGTTAATTTATGTAAAAACGCTAAGCGATTTTTGGCTTGTTTTGCAAAAAATAAAATGAACCGAAACTGAGCGAAACTTATAATTTACAAGCCTGGCCTGGCCTGGCCTCTCCTTGTTGCCAATTCGCATAAGTTGTGAGTGTGTGTGTGAAAACACCTGCAAGTAAGCAGCAGAGACAGAGAGAGAGGAAGAGACAGAAAGAGCGAGAGGTAGACAACAAGAAGCGACCAAGTACTTCTACTTTTTTGCATGAAATAAAATCTCACGGTTCAGATGCGTATAAAGCTGGCAAAGACAAAGCGACGGGATGGAACGAAGACGGGACGGGGCACAGCTGAGGGGCAGGTGAGAGACGTGGCAAGCAGCCGTTCAACCGGGGGGCAGGTGGTAGGAAGTCCACAACAAAACAGCAAAAAGCAAAAGCAAAAAAAAATGATACGATACCCGAAGCGAAGCGAACGTTGGCGCAGGCGCAAAGGCAGAAAAACAGACAGAGAGAAGGCAAGAGAGAGAGTGAGAGAGATATAGCAAAGAGGGAGATAGCGCTAGGCAATGCATGTGGGTTTGTTTTTGCAAGAAAGACATTAAAAAAACAGCATAAGCTGAACCAAAACTGGTTTTGGCGAGGTTTTTTGCACACTACCAGAGGGGAAGTAGGAGCAGGAGGAGTAGGGACGGGGGCAGGTTAGTATGGGGCCTAAATAGGGGCCAAGTGTAGCCCCTAGCATAGCCCAAATACGCATGCAAATTGACATAGAAATAAACGAAATAGTTCCAAAAACAAACAAGAAAATGCAGTGCTGCAACGAAAGGAAAGAGACGTAGGAAAGGACAGAGAGAGAGAGAGAGGCAGAAAGAGCACACAATCTCGGCAAGGCGAGGGCGAGGTCAATCTGTATCCGTATCTGTACTTCATTCATATTTACCCGACCCAGACACGGCACTGACAAAGATGCTTAATGGGCCAGCTACCTGCACAGGTAAACCCAAAGGTAAAAGTAAAGCCAAACAACAACAGGTAGACACTACGCTCTCGCACTCTCTCTCTTCCTCTGTCTCTCTGTGTGTGCGCTCCTTGTTTGCGAACCATGGGAAATCGCTGGAATCGCCGAAACCTGTTCACAAAGGGCAAAACTCTACGAACTGAACCGAAAGAGCATCAACAGAACAGATGTACACTACTTCCTCCTCCAAATCCAATGAATTGAATCTCTTTTATCAGAATGAAGAATTCTTTTTCGCCTCCATCTTTATCTCATTGTCTCGCCGTCTGTCTCAGCGTCTGTGTGTTGTTGTCCCACTGTGTTGTGTCTTTGGGTGCTCCCTCACCCTGTTCTCTCCCTACGCTCTGTAATCTCAGTTTGGCATTTTACCATTATCTAGTTTATGGCTCTTTATGGCTGATACGAGTGATACCCTATAACTCGAAGATTACATAGCCAAATGTTACCAAATTACAACAAACCCCTGATTATATATCAGTTCTTAGAATGTAGCTAATAAGAGAAAGAACCAGACAAGGCTAGGAACACAGGATAAGGTACAGTTAAGCCTCACACTATTACTGAAAAATCGCAAAAATATATACAACTTAACAGTAATACTTGTAATAAAGATTCTAATGAGTTATATTTTATGAGTAAGTAAACAAACTAAAGAACAACTATTAAGCAAGGAGTAGTTAAAAAATGAAGTAATACTCATAAATAGCTTATGAAAATATTTAAAAACAACTGTTAAACAAAGCGTAGTTTAAAAATGAAGTAATATTGTTAAATTGTGTATGAAAAATACAATATATACAAATATACAAATAAATAAAAAAGGTATATTACAGGGTATCTGTTCGTGTGGCCAACATAATAATTTAAGAATACTTTGTTTTTTTTTACGTGCTGATGAATGTTTAATTATTTCATGGTATCGCAGCATTGGCACAGCACAGCGTTACCATGGGCACAATTTGCTGGATCGTATTGTGAAATTTTATGCTTACCTTTCGTATCGCCATGATCAACATAGCCGGCATTGGCTGTTGCTGAGGCATTGGCCCAATGGCAGTTGAGGATCAGCACAACGGCAACTACCAAGGAGATCCACATAGATATAGACATGATGCAGCTGCAACTCCTCCCGATCGAGTAACGTATCCAACACGCGTTTCGTTTGATTATTTTGATTAGAACTTGAATTATTTGTATGTATCGTTTCGTTTATTTAGACAAGATCGCACATGCAGACATGCATGCAAGTCCTACGGGTCTCTCGCTCTCTCTCTCGCTGTCTCTAGTCAAGCGCAACGGTTTTTTTTTTCAGCGCCCCATCTCGTCTCGTTGTCGCCGTAAGCCGAGCTTTGACCGCAGTGAGGAGCAGGGAGCTCTGTTTCAAGCGTTATCCGAGTAATTTAATTTGATTTCGTATTTTTGCGAATTTCTTTTTGTTTTAGCTGAAAAAGCTGTTTTGCTATTTGTTGTTATTGTTGTGCTTTTTGCGCAACAAAAATAAATAAGCGGCGTCGCGATTCACGGAATCATATACAATAAGTAATACAATATACGAATTACAATAAAAGCGCCGATCGCGTTAACGGGGCTAACAGACCGACGATAGCGAAACAAACACGGGTGGGAACGCGAGAAGGTAGATAATTTTTTTTTGTTTTTTTATTGCCGTTGCGATGATAGTTAGCTACGCACACGAAAGGCCACTGAATTATTGTATTACTTCTTTAGTTTTGCACCGCAAAAACCTTTTTTTTCACTATGAATTGCTTTATTTATTTCGTACGATCGTCGAAGCGCGCTGCGAACTGCGTAACCGACGTGTAACGACCGCGCGAAGCAACCGTCAATAACAAAATTCAGCTCAGAACTGTGTGACCGTAAGCGTGCAACGATGCAAATACCACACCTACCATATCGCTAATCTGCCTAGCGATATATCGATAACGCATGCGATACTCACATCACAATTGCTACTCGTGACTTACTGAAACACGCTATCAAAGTCACAGCTATGCTATAGCTCTCATCTCTGTGGATTCGTGATAAAAATATAAACAAATAGCTTATTTTGCAAAATGAGCACATTTGAAAGTGACGGCTGGCAAGCGGAGGAAACAATTGCGTTTCTTGCGATAATTAAAGCACAAAAGGAAGCGAATGCAGGCAGCTCACAGAAAATAAATTGGCAACATGTGGCAAGAAAATTTGCGCGCAGTAAAGTTGCAAAAATCTGCAAACGGCGCAGCATTTCCGATTTGCGCGAAAGATATAGGAAATTGAAACATAATTATTATACTGCACACTATCGCAATCGGTCGTGTGAGTATTACAATTATCTGAAAGACATGTTGCAGAATCAGGCGTTGCACGAGGATGAATCGGAGGAGGGAGAACAAGACTTTCTGGAAGAACCCGAACAGGAGGAGGAATACGTCGGGGAACTAGAGGATAAATATGCACATACGCTGCAAATAGAATGTATGTCATTGATTGAATCCATGATTTGATTCCTGCTTATGCTAATTTCCTATTTAGATGACGGAGACCAAGCGAGGCGTTCGCTCAGCAGCTCAGAGGACATTGTGCCCAACAGTTGCAAGTGGGCGGACGGTGAACTGGAGGCTTTTCTAGACATTATCAACACAGACAAGCTGCAGGAGCAGCTAATGCACAAGCAAAATGGCAAAATTTTCTATCTCATATCCAGGAAAATGGCGAAGCGTAACTTCTCCCAGCTTCCGGATCGGCTGCGTCTCAAATTTCATCAGCTGAAACGAGAATATATCAAGGCACGTAAAACCGGCGAGTCTCTTGAGCATTTTAACGAACTGCACGCTCTGTTCGGGAATTCGTATCAGAACCGCGACAGCAGCAGAGGCGGCGAATTGGACACAGCGGATTCGATTGACAGTGATGAGGAGGAAATGGAGCCACCCATGACCTCAGAGACCGATTCGGAGGGTAAGAGTCTGTCTGGCCAGGCAATTATCAACTCTTAGCCCTGTCTTTGTTCCCTTCCAGGTGCACTGGTCGCTTCGATACCATGCATTGCGCGCTGCAAATGGGCCGAGGGTGAGGTGGATGTTTTTCTGGAGATTATCACCAGCATGGGATTGCAATCGGCATTGTTGCGCAAGCGGAATGCCAAAATCTTCAAGCTACTCTCCAAGGAGATGGCCAAGAGATTTTTCGATAAGCCAGCGGAGAAGTTGCGCATTAAATTCCAACAGCTGCGACGACAATACAACAAGGCCAGGAGAGACGGCGAATCCTTTGAGCACTACGAGGTCATGCATCGGTTGTTGAACCCGATAAATAAGCAGGTGGATGAAAATGGCGAAGCGAATCAGAGCAGCGGTTCCGAAAGCGACTACAGCTGCAGCGAAGGCGATGAAAAGGATAAGAAGAGTAGGACACCAATGGAATATTGAGAAATATATATCTAAATGGATTTTCCCTTCCTTTGCAGCCCATCCCGTCATCTACTACTGGACCGATACTGAGGTCGATGCTTTTCTGGAAATCATCAAGCAACAGAATCTTTTTCGCGCCCTTGACGGCTCCAGGAAGCGTAACTTCAAGACGCTTGTCTACATCTCAAACATTTTGGCGAAGCAAAATTACAAGAGAACGCCTCATCAGTTGCGCAACAAGTTGCGTCTTCTGACTCTACGCTATCGTGAAGTCAAGGAGGGAATCAAGAATGTGCGCATCCATCCGCGACATTTCGAAATGCTCGACGATCTTATGCAGAAGAAACGCACCGCAAAACCACTGAAAGTCAATACTGCCATGCCAGAGGAAACCATCGAGCCATCGAATATCGTTAAGATGTCCCCGAAGGCTACGTTGAATCCCGTAGAAAGCGATAGCGATGAGTCGAGTAGTGCGTCCAGTTGCGATCTGTTACGCGCGGCAGCTACTGAGGAGGCTGAGGACACATTTAAAATGCCCCCGGAGCCAACACCTTTGGAGGTACTCACCAGCATCAGTAAGGGACAGAACCAACTAATCACGCTGCTGAGCAAATCGCATGAGACATTCCTGCGGCAGCAACGCGAGATGCAGAAACAATTCCTGCAGGAAATGTCGAACATCATGAGGCAGGAGCGCGAGGCAACATTCAACATGCTGACGGAGCTATTGCAGCCGAAGTGACTGAATAGTTAGATATACCCAAAAGTAAATAATTTAATATATATGACATTTAAAGTTAGCGATTACTTTGTTGCACACTTTCTTATCAACTTACCAAGCTTAGCATTTTTAGATTTTAATGAAATTCATTTAAAAATAAAAAACAAAGAGCAAAACACTTTCAGCGACTTGTTTCAAGCTTCTAAAACTTTTATTAAATTGAATTTGAAGTTGTTTGCAAAAAGTTGTCATTATTTATCTGTGTGTGATCCGTTTTTTGGTTTGTTTGTATGTATTTTTGTGTGTGTTTTTGAGTGTATTCTATTTTGTTTAATTTTTTTTTACCTAAGTTGCCTTTATGCGCTTTTGTTTTTCAATGCAATTCATTATGAATTTCATTATTATATATTTAAATTATTAACTATTTAAATATTTATATTGTATATGTAATTTTGAGAGCTTTGGTTTTGATATGCTACATTTGGGTTTTTTGTTTTAGTTTCTTTTTTGTTTTCGAGATTAAGTTAATGTTGGTATTTAGATTTTTTTCCATTAACATTAAGCTTGCAATTTATTTTAAAGTTGATTTTCATATGTTTTCACTTTTTTTTGCGCTTTTCGGTTCGGTTTTTTCTTCGGTATTCTCACAACAACTAAGCAAGCTCATCATAAAATATTTTGCGTCCAAAATATACACGTATTTTTATTGCATAATGTCTAGAAAAAACCCATAAACTTTCGTATAATATGTAATTCATGTAGTTTTGTATATTTTAAAAAACAAATTGTTTAACTAAAATCCACTGATATATGTTTGTGTGTATCTATGTGTATTCGCATGTTACGCTCAGGCACAAAGTGTAAATTACAAATATCTCAATATTATTCTGCAGTATTTTTTTTTTTCTTTTTTTTTTATTAATTTTTTCATAAAACAGAGAAACTAGAAAAAATCGAACGGCATTGGTTGTTTTCACTCAATTTAGCTAAGTGTTTTTGTATATTGTTTAAGAAACATAGGTTCGTATCTCGTATAGGTAGCGGTGTCTTCGTTTTACTCAATATTCGATTAGGCTTTTTTTTTTAGTTTTTGTCTTAGCATGTTTTGTTTTGTTTTACAATTTGTCTCTTGGAGCACGGCTCGGCTAAAGTCTACTTTCAGGCGGCGCTTTTGGCTGCTCTGGTCACACTGTCGCTGCTGTCGCTGTCTTCGCTAAAGCTTTGCTTGAGTTGGCGGCTGAGGCTGCTGCTGCTGCTGCGCTGCTGCTGCTTCTGTGATTGCAGTGTGTGTCTGTCTGTCTATCTTTGTGTGTGTGTGTGGGTGTAGTATAGTTTTTGGTTTTCTTTTCTTTTGCTGGTATTTTATACGTAGTTTATAACAACAATAACAGTGTGTCCATATGTAAATAGTGTCTGTTTTTTTGTGTGTGTGTCGTCTCTTTCTCTCATTTTGTTTGATGTCTATGCATGTGTGTGTGTGTGTTTGTGTCTTTTCTAGGATATAACAATCTAAGAGCTAATCGGCTCGGGCAGTGGATTCTCAGTGATGCGTATCTTGTTGCTTTGTGTGCCATAGTAGAGGGTGCCGGATGTGTCAGTGGTCACATATGCCCGATTGCCATTCCCATTGCCATTCTCCATATCCAGCTCCTCCTCGCATGCCAATTCGTTTGCATTGTTGTTGTCACCGCCACCGCTGCTGCTGCTGCCGCCGCCGCCGCTGCAATTGATGGCCGTCTCGCGCAGCCGATTGCCGACGCGCAAGCTTAGCTGACGTTGTCGCTCTCGCTCGCGCTCCTGTGCCGCCTGCAGTTGCTCCTCACGAAAGTTGGCAAAGAATATCGATGAATAGGTGTGGTATTTGGTGCCACAGGGTGAGCTGGCGGGCGTTGACAGTGGCGTTGCTGTTGTTGTAGTTGCAGTGTTGTTGTTGTTGTTGTTGTAGTAGTAGTTGTAGTATATATTTTTGTGGAGGGGGGGAAGGTAGTAGTAGTTTGGCTTTTGTTATTTACGTTACGTTACTTTTGAGCATGTTAGTTCTTGTTGTTATTATTGTTATTGTTGTTCTTGTACTTGTTCATTATTCATGATGGGTGTTCTTTATACACTTTCTAAGGATTAGCTGCTGTTTTCAAGTGTTTCAGTTTTGTAGCGTGTCATCTAGGTGTATGTGTGTGTGTGTGAGAGAGTGTAGGTATGCATGTTTATGTGTGTGAGTGGGTGCATTGATGAGATTTGCGCTTGGCCATTTCTGTCGCTGGATGTTGCTGCTGTTGTTGTTCTTGTTGTTGGTATTACTGTTGTTGCTCTAGCTGCTGATGAGCTTGATGACGATGTCGATAACGATAACGACAACGATGATTGTGATGATGATGAGGCGATGGCGATGGCGAGAGGCGTTCATGAGAGATGATGCGACTGAGCGAGCGTTCAAAGAGAGCGCGCTGCATGCACTTGTTTGAGTTTGGTGAGCAGTGAAAAGAGTGACAGAGAGAGAGAGGGCGCCCCCACATGTTGTTTGCCTGCTGTGAAAAGAGAGAGACTCGAAACCAGAGAGAGGCATTTAAACGAAGAGCGAATATGTTCTGCATTGGCCCCGTATTTGAAATGAGTTTTGGAATATTTGAAATCGTTCGTTGACTTTCGATCTTTTTTTTATTTAGAATTCAAATACACAACAAAAGCTTACAATTTGTGAGATTTTCGTTTGCTTTGCATAGCTTCATAAAAAGATTATATATATTTCGAGTATATATATCTTTATATATTGGTATTCTCGTCGTCTATTCTGTTTTTTTTATTATTATTATTCTCATATAGCATTGTCATGTATGTATGTATATTTGTATATGTTAAGTATAAATATTAACTTATTGCTTTAATACATTTACGCTTTGTGTGTGTTTGTCTGTTTTTGTGTGTGTGTGTGTGAGTCAAAGCAACAAGCGCCCAAGTACAGCGACAAAAGAGAAACAAATAAAGAGTGTAAGCAATACGCTCGCTTTTATTTTATTTAATTATAACAACTGCAATTGCTGTCAAACTAATACAATAATATTTACTTAGAACTGAAACTAAGAGTATACAATACAATACGATAACTAAGCATAATAAAAAATTTCATAACATAATACACAATGAAGAGAAGCAAACGATAACGGGAAATCACAGTGAACCAAAAGCGCCAAGCGAAAGCTCCAACTTGTTGCAGATTCTATGCGTGTGTACGTGTGTGTGTGTGTGTGTCTGTATTTTTATTGGGTTGCTCTCAGCGTGCTGTGCTTGCATCTTTGTCTCTGCATGTCGTGTGTGTGTGTGTCTGTGTGTGTCTCTTCCAATTGCTCTCACTCACGTTACGCTCTCACGCCAAAAAATTCCAACTCCGCCGGCGGGCGGCCGCGCACAGTGTGCTGCTGCTCATATTATTGCACGCAAAGCTCAATTTGCGTGGAACTGCTCCGACTGGCCATTGAGATTTTGCGTGCCAACTTTTGCAGTGTGCCAACAGCTTTTTTTTTTTGCATATTTCGATTGTTTCAAATAGTTTTACATTTTTTTATGCGTGTAAATAAATAAAACAAAAACGAATATCAAATAAATTATATATTTATCTCTTTGTATGGGTAAAACATAAGTGCATTACGTATTTGTGTGTGTGTGTGTGAGAGAGAGTAAGATAGCGTAAGAAAGCGTTAAAGGTGCAGTTACCATAAAAAGAGAGGAATCGTGGGTCGGGATAAAGAGAGAGTGGGCGGCTACTGCTGTACTATGGGCGGAATACAAGAATTCTATGGAACTCATATGCAAACTCTACGCGTAAATTTGCTGGTATGTGTGTGTGTGTGAGCTAAGCATTTACTACTGTTGTTATAATGTTAATTTCAATTATTTTATTAATTAATTAGCTAAATGCATTTTAACTATGTATGTATTTTGTTGTTGTCTTGTTTCATTTTAGCTGCTGCGATTTTCTACTGAGGTTTCTCGGAGACTATTTGCCGGGTGTGGTTGAAGTTCGCATGTGTGTGTGTGTGTGTTTGTATTCGTGTGTACAAATATACATACCATATATTATAATAGTTTTGTTTTTTTTTTTTTTTTTTTATTGTTGCGCACAAGTTTGTAAACGAAAAAGAAAAGTTCAGAAATCGAATTTTATGATGCAGCAATAATTTAACATTCGAAGTTAAGATTGAGGTTAAGTAGTAGTAAAAATAGTAGTTTGGAGGTTAGTTTCGGCGCCCAGAGTTGTTTTTGTGCATATATGGTTTGTTGTAGTTTTTTTTTGTTTTTAAGATGGATGCATGGAGGATGGTCGGCCAGGCGTTTTACAATATTTTCGATTTGATATTTGTATATTTGTTTTTTGTGTCATGTGTTTTTGAGAGAAGGAATACGATTTTTTTGGTTGTTTTGGTATTGTTTTTGTAGTTGTATGTTGTTTAGCAAAAAACAAGCATTTTGGAGAAAGGAAAAAGAAATGAAAAACAAAGTAATGAACATATTGAAATATTTTGTTGTTTCTGTTTTTTTTTGGGGTTTGTCGATACGAAAATGCATTTGCTTTTGAATTTTGATTTCGTTTTGAAGGGGCAGTGGGGGATGAGGGCCTCTCGACTATCTGAAGAAACATCCTGGCTAAATTCTGAACTAAAGTTTCCTGGGATTAGGTTAGGGTTCTGTGAGTGTTTTTTGTTTTCAAGAAAAGTAAACGCTTGATTTTCAACAACTTTTTCGAATTTTTCATTTTTTTATTTTTATTTTAATAATGCGTACAAATTTATTTCTTTGGCTAACAACATAAATTAGAAATTTTCTTTGGATTTTGATTTCATTTTTTGCCAATTATATAATACTAGAATATATATAAAATTTTTGCACAATTGCGTATGAGTTATAATTTGTAAACCTCATTGGTTTTTTGTTTTTTTAGTTTTTTGTGTCAATGGCTTTGGTTAAAAGCGGTTGAAAAGCTTTTGTCGTAACTAATTCGATCGTTCAATATATGCAAACATTATTAGGCTAAATAGTATTACGAGTATTCGGGTGAGAAAAGGCGACTCTGTGTAACTCTACATGGGCGGGGGAGTGGTTGTGGTAGAAACAACTTGTGTTTGAACTCTCTATTGGGGGCTTCAGCTGCATTTTGATTATGATAAATGGGTTGGTTAGATCGGTGTGTTTTCTGAATGGAGGAAGGAAGGCGGGCGGGCGGACAGGCAGTCTTGTTAGATATAGTACTTTCAATTTAACTTGACATTGAACAGAACTGAACTGAACTGAGGTCTCTGACACGAGACAGACAAATCGACAACAGATCATTGTACATATTTCGATTCAATTTGTGGGCCAATTGAGGGGTGGTATATGCAATTTGATAAAGGCTTTTTTTGTTGTTAGCAGGTAGATTGAAATAGGTGGTAAGTAGAGTTTTGTAGATATATATATAATTTTTCAGATTTTTTTGTAGAGTTGTAGCAGAGAAGTTGGAGAATGTTCAGTTGTTCAGTGTGTGCTGTGTTCTAACACTTACCATAGCCCTCGCCCTGCAAGAACAGCCGAAAGGCCTCGGCGAGCTTGGCCGGTTGCTCCTCCAGCACCATGGCGCAATCCGAGATCTATAAAACAAAAAAGGAATCCAAATTAATATGCGGAAAAATGGAAAACCTTATTAAATTTGAAGAACCTTCATCCATGATGAATTTGTCGGATCCAAGCGCCCGTTAAAGGTCACCGTATCATCGACATGCGGCGACAGCGATCCAGTTATATTGATAACGGGCATTTTCAATGTGGTTGCCGCTGTCTCGGTGCCAGGTGTGCCTGGCGGTGTGCGCGCCAAATGCAAATCATTACGATGTATATACGCATTGATCAACATCGCCAGATTAGTGGGATTGACGCCACGCTCAAAGTGCTGCTTGTACATCTGCACCAGATCATGATTACGCTCCTCGGGATTGCGACCGAAATGATGCCACATCAGATAATCGATGACGCCCTGTGTCATGCCCTTGGTACGCAAAAAGCGTGCATTGAAACTCTGATAGCCCCATTCGATCCAGCCCGATTGTGTGGAGACACAATTGATCAGGCACAAAGCGCCCACCTTATCCGGATGTCCGTGGGCGAAACGAGCCAATATATTGGCTCCAGCACCAACGCCAAATCCAATTACCGATTTCAAGCCAAAATGCGACAGCACAAAGAGCAGCTGTGCGGCCAGTTCGTCCATGGTTGGATAAACGTAGCTGCCGGAAAGGAAAGGTACCAGAGATTATGAAGTATATGAAAAAGTTGACATATCTCATTACTCACTCCTCTGGCAATGTAGGCGCACCCTCCTCCTGACCTGGTGCAGTTACATGATACACACAAAAGTTCTCCAGCAATCCACGCATAACGGGATAATTGAAAAAGCCAGCAAAACTAGTGGCATCTATCCAGGCAGCAAAAAAAAAAAAATTTAAGAAAACAAACATAGTTAAAACTTTTCCCCGTCAATATCAATTAAAACTTTCCGATTGCACTTACAGTTCAGGCCCAGATCGTGATAGGTCACTATGGCCGGCTTTGAGGTATCGCCCTGTATGGCCACATGTATGTCACCCTTGTCTGTGGGCACACGTCGTTGTTCACATGCCTCCAGTATGGAGCCGCGTGCATTGGGAAATTGCAGCTGCACCGAGCGCAGTTCGATGTCGTCCATGGGATCAACGGGCATGGTGCTATATATATAGAGATAGATAATGTATAAAAAACAAGTTTAGTTTGACAGGCCGACAGCAGCACGACTAAGATTGATGATATTTAGTAGTATAAAGAGTATGGTTCGGCTTAGTTGGGGTGTTCGCATCGGGCGGGCTGCAGTTCAGTGCGGGGTATCCTTTAACAGGCTACGATATGGTTTTTTTTTTTTTTTTTTGAGTCTACGGAGAAATGAGTTGTTGTTTTTTTGTTACGCGCAACGCGGCTAAAGGCTAAGTAAATTTACGATATAGTTATATATATATAATAGTATATATAGGCTAAATTACAAGTTGCAAAACTCAGATCGTAAATCATACAGTATATACCATAATTATAATAATAATAACGTAATTGTCTTATAAGTATGTATGCAGTTATTGTTCAACATTCAATTTATGGTACGAGATGCGTTTGTTGAGAGACGGGCGGATGCGTTTTTCATATAATTTTGAAATAATTTTAGATTAGGTTCGTACAAAACTCAAACTTGACGCTATGCAAATTACTTACTATCGAAAAACAAGATATATATATATATATAGATATTGGCAGCAAGACTATGGTGATTTATAAACCTAAAAACTAAACTAAAACTTAAGAATATTATCGAGAGAAAACTAAAAAATAAAGAAACTTGTGTTATTTATTTTTTTTTTAGTTTCGTGTGGAGGAGCAGAGTGGTTCGTCAGCTTTCGTGTGATGTGGGCGGGGCACGTTACGCGATAGTATATATAGTATTTATAGAATGTACATATATATCTTACATGAGAGACGGAGATAGCTACAAATCGAATCAGTTCGATTACGATAACGATTACAAGCTGCTGCTTGAGCTTAGGTTTTTATCTTTTCTTGTTTGATTTGTTTGTTTTTTGTTGTTGTTTTTTTTTGTTTCTTACCCCAGCAGGTGTGCCTCCTCGGCAGTGTGTGTTGGTGCTGATGGCATCTTGGTGTTCAGTGTCTTACCAGTTTTGTCGCGGTCTCTGAAATAAATACTATGAGCATGCAAGCAAAAAACCGAAAACACAAAAGTCGAGAGGCAATTTTCGCTTAGAAGTTGGATACGGAAAATTTAAAAATGTAACAACCCAAAACTCTCTCACATTGTTCCCGATTGGGCAGAATCGAGAAAAAGGCGAGATTATACTCGAGTGTATGTGTGTAGTATTTTATAAAGAGTGAGAAACAGACAGAGAAAGATAGTAAGAAAGAAAGCGATACAGTTTGAAATTCGAGTAGAGTTTTAGGCTGTTGCTGCTGGTTTGATAGATGGATTGATTGTTTGATTGATTGATTCGAGCCCCCCCGTAAATGGCATGAAATGAGCTTGAAGCATGTAGCATGAGAAATGTAGGAAAATGGCGGAGTGGACTAGTGCTACTCGATTCTCGAGTCTATGTACAACAGTAAACAGTTTCCACGTTACGTAAACTTTAATAAATGAGTCACGCAATGTCATTCGGGGTAAATGTCGCCGTTCGACGACGACGAGAACGACCACGACGTAGAACAACAAACAACAACTCTGGCGCCACAAATATTATTGCTGCCACAAACCCTTCATTCAACACACACACACATACATACATCTGCACACACACTAACACACCAACAACTTGCCACTAATTTGTGCGACTAACGCAAAAAAGGGACCAGACCATGTGTCTAGGTAATTTAGCTAACACAGCTTTTGGCCATGTTGAATAATTATGTGGCACAAGCACACACACACACACACACACACACATACACACTCATTCACACCCTCGCATAAAAGCAAACTTAATTTGCGACTCTGTCAATGCTCTCAAAACTCAATTAGTTGATGTCTCCTACGAGTCTTCCAATCCCCACGCCCCACCATTCATTGGGGTCTTATTAGATGTGCATATAGAAATATGAATAATATATGAATCATTTATGATTATCACCTCGGAGCGAGCTATATGTACGTGTTAATTGGCCTGAGACAAGGGAATCATTACAAAGCGGCAACCTTAATAAACTTCGCATTTTATTAGCAAAATCTTGACTTGCTGCTTGTGTAACCTTATTTAACGTCACACTTCTAATTAACAGATGATAGTATGGCACTCTGTAAGCTCATTAAAGCTCCCAGCGGGTTACTGATGTCTTTACAAAGTTTTTATATTTAATTTAGACTAAGTTTTGGTATGATAAAAGTCGCAATTTACCATGTTACCATTTATTTAGGGTAAAAGCACATTAAAGCTGCAATTAGCAGAAAGTTAAACAGATAAGCAACTTTTTCTACAGGATGTAAATAGATTAACATCTTGATATGAAGTTTGTGCACCATATTTATTTTCATAAAAAGCACTCTGAAAGCTCATTTAAGCTTTTAGCGCATACCAACAGCTTTTTATATGCTCTATATTCACTTTAATCAATGTTTTCTGCTATTTGAAGCTATATTTAAAGTTCAATAGCCGAAAAATCACATTAAAGCTACAAATAGAGTTAAACTAACTGATAAGCAGCGTTATTTACTAGCAGACTATAAATAGAACAAGAAATATGTTAGCTTTCGCTTAAATGCATTTCAAGAATTCTAATCAGATGTTTGCTGAATTATTTCCCACAAGGCCATCATCATCAACCACAATGATGAATCACCCCCGAACGATTTCATAGCTCCCACATGACTTCCTTACTGCCTCTTATCCATGATATATAGCACTAAGTATACATGGTATTAAGGTATATATGGTATGTAAGCTATATATAAATAGCAAACCTCAATTACACCCACTCCCATACAATTTAAAGCAATTAAAATCTAGCCTACGGTATCCGTTTTCAGCACGCACACAGATGGTTAGATAGTATGCCTCTACAGGAGGCAGGTCTACATAGTAGGAACATAACGTTAATCGCCAGTTGAGCCCATATAACGGACAGACAGAGACAGTGACAGACAGACATACATACATAAAGTATGTAAGTATAATTTCCACTTGTTTGTTGTTCTGCTTCGTATTTATTCTCGGGTATTTTATTTCCTTCTGCTATTGACTTAAGCGCACGGCGCCTACAAAGCGAGTTGAAACGGTACGGTCAGCAGCAATTAACCGGTTAGGACCGGTGTTACCCGAACAGAACTCGAGAAAAAGAGACCGCGGCGCGAAAGTGCAATGACTGAAACTGAAGTGTAAACAGAGCTTAAACTTGTGACGCGAGCTTTAAGACACGCACACAAATATATATACTATATGTCTGTATGCATTAATTAAGCCAATGCAAAAATCTGTGTCTGTGTCAGCGTAACGGAAATATTAATTAAAGCACTTGAGAGAACTGAGCCGAGCTGAGCAATAACAATAATAAAAAATGCTGCAGTATACACAAAATATGTCTGATATCTGCGTGAATCGCGGGGGAGCAGTACAAAAATGGATCGCAGTTGGGGCTCGACTGAAATTGCTTGACGTCGTAATGTCTACTCAGAGTTCTCTTTGCTTTGCATTGACAGTGCATATTTGTATATCGTATACGGTATATATATCGTATTTGGTATATTGACAAAACTGCAGGCGGTTTCGACTGCTGACCTTGAGAATACGGGCAGGGCTAACTCAACAATAAATCTAAAGAAAGTTGCCCCTGTTATTGGATGTTTTCGGCGGGGTGCACTGATGTAACTGATGTGCGAGAGCGTCGAAAACCGAGTGAGAATGTATATAACATATATGTAATATAGAGAACTAGAGTTCTACTTATTGTTTGTAGATTTTTACTGTGTATTGGTGCACTCTGGTTCACACTCTGGCCAAATTTGTTTAATGCAAAATGCTTTTAATAAACATAAAAAGCTCTCACGCACGCATGCAAACGGTAATTAAAAGTTTTGTGCTATGTTAACGATATTCAGTTTTTGGGTATTTAATTGGTGATGGACAAAGACAACACTAATAACAGAACAAGACGCAGCACGGCAGAGTTGTTAGAGGTACGCGCTCTCACTGATTAGTTTCGCTGTGCGCTCTCTCGCCGTCTGTTCTTCATCTACTTACCTTGCACCACCGATGGCAATAACAGCTTGTCGCTGTTCCATGCGCACCAGCTCCTCACTATCGCCCGGTGATGATTTGATCGCCTGACCAATGGCACGCTTTACGCTCTCAAATACCGAGCTACCGGGCGATTGGGCCGACTGTGGTTCTGTTGTTGACTGATAGATGGCGCTGCCTGTGCCATTGCCGTTGGTTGCCGGCAACGATACATAGCCGCCCCCTGACTGCGGCATATTCTATGTATGTATTAATTTGTTTCCTTTTCTTTTTTTTCGTACTTTTTTTTTGCCCTTTCTCAATCGTTTAATTTTGTTTTTCTTACTCCCACAATACTTAGCCTGCTTTGGTTTTGTATCAACGATTTGAGTGCGTACGTGTGTGTGTGAGTGAGTGCATGCAAGAGATGCGCGCGCGTGTACGGTTTGTAGGTGTGTTTGTATATGTGTGTGTGGGTGCTTGCAGTTGATTTTTTTTTAAATTATAATAACAATGCGTCGCGTTGCGTTTCGTTGAGTTTGTCACGTGATTCATCGACACAGGCAGCAGTCGCAGGCACAGTTACATACATGGGTGTGCGAGTGTGTGTGTATTATACAAAATGTTATCCATTCGTCAGGCGCGGCGGCAGCGGCAGCAGCAGCGGGCACACACATTAACATAAATCAAATAAATTGAAAAATAAATAAATATAAATTATATTTTCACAATGACATTACAAAAAAATATGTTAAAGGCAAAAGGATACGTAGCGAACGAAAAAAGAAAAACCCATATCCTGCAGCTGTTAATTATTAACAGCACGCTGTAAGAGGCGTTTTGAAATGTTATGTTCTAACAGAATATCGAGTAGATTATAGAATTGAAAGCAAATTAAAGAAATGTGAAAAAGAAGCGAAGGAAACAGTAGTAAAAGCAGGATCCATTTGCTGTTAACTATTCACAGCACGCTGTTAGGGGCATGTTGAGTTACAGAGCACATACTCTTATCGAATTGGGAGCAGTATGAAAACGTTATGAGTGTGTGTGTGACAGTGGCAAACATCTCGATTTGGTTAATAAGCATGGGCCAAGCCGAGTGCATGAGCAACAATAGCAAGGAGGTGGTAAAAGAAAACAGAAAAAACTACTACGAGAGCAAGCCGAGATTGTTGTTTTTGGCGTCAAAGTTCATACTTGAAACAAGATATGCAGGCCACACACACACTCTCTAACACACACACACACAGAGTCACGCTCGAACCGCAGCACTCGACAGCCGCAGCCACAGCCCTCGCGTCCCTGGTTTCGCCTTCGCCGTCGCCTTCGCTTACATGTGCATTACATTAACCCAGTTCCAGTTCCAGTTCAGTTTTTTTACCCCCCCCCCCCTCCCCACACTAGTTTTTTTTTAAGGGTCTCTCATGTTGGTTCTGGCCGTAAGGCATTAAGTTAAGGCAGGCAACCTACCAACGGAAGCTGATTAAATTTCGAATTTCACTTTCGAAAAACCTCGGCGACAATGACGTAAACTTGCAGATATAATGAAATGAAATGAAATAATAAATTCTGGGTCGGCCTACGGGGCGTATGGGGAATATTTGTATATACCCCGCCCAGTGTCAGTGTCGTAAAACCTATCAAATAAAACAGCACTGGGCAAATGTCCAAGAAACTCAAATACATATCCCACTGGACATCATATAGAACATCATGTCGTGATTTTACAGTTTGTTATCTATTTATTATGCAAAACTAACGACGTCGTTTCTCATTTGCCCGCTGCGCACTGCATAAATTTATAATATAATATAATAGCTATAAAGTGTAAACTTTTGCCATAAACTGAGAGCGGACGGCCAGATTAAAGTCGAGCAAAAAATGAAAATGAAAAGAAAAGAATTTCAAAGTAAATGTTGATTATATCGCAAGTTCGCGCAACGAATCGTGCTACTGTCTTGATGGATAAATATGATAGATATAAGTTTGCTTGCATGACTTGCAAATACCCTATAAACGAGCTCTTCAACGTAACTTAACATATCAGTATACAAAAGTTTGTACAATTTATTTGTTTATACAGGGTATATTAAGGTTTTTTCGCTCTTGCTCAACTTTTTTTTATACTTCATTTGCATCTTTTCTGTCTTCAGCTAATCTCTTGCATTCTACTTCTTTGTTTCGCACAAATTTCTCTTTATAAGTCAAAGAGAAAAAATTGTTCTCTTATCTCTTTCAACTTTGACCTCCAAGCTGGCCTGAATTATGGTCTGCTCTTGCAATGGTCTTAAATGCTTTCGGCGAACAATAAAGCGATGATATAATGCTCGACAAAAGGTGTTTTCCCGTGCCCATAAAGTGCTACAGTCATTTGCATATAATTGAGGGAAATACATCTATATATCGCACTCACACACACACACACTGAACTGGGCCAAGCCTGGTGGCTACGTCTGTGCTTCCATTTCAATTCCGATAATTGCCCCCCGGCAGAGTGGGTACAAGTGCCATTTATGGCGAATTATTCATAATTACAATTGCATGTGCGCTGTAAGAGATTTGTAAGAGTGAAGCTAGAAGAACCTTTTCAAGAAGGTGGGCGAAGTGCACTCAGAGAAACGGGGTAAATAAACTTATATATTATATTGTTCTCTTATTGTACCATGCTATAGTTAAGCTGTATTTAGTTTTATTTATTTTTTACAGTAAACTCTAAAAGCTCAATAAACTCGCAACTTGCTGAGTTTCCCTTGCAGTTTCTGTGTGTTAAACTTTAAAAGAATAATAAATACTGTAGTACTTTCAAGTAATTTTTATAGCAAAAACTTTTTGCTCTCTCTCTCCCTTTTTAGTGATTCAGAGACAAACATGCTCAAACTTTGGCGAAAAGCTCTTGAGATTCCTCGGACTTGGTCAGCGCAATTGCTTGATTGCTTTCATCGCCTTGAGCTCGTTTCGCAGCACTTATTTCTCGCTGTGTACGAGATGGCGGCGCAAATATCGACAATTTGGCAGGTTGCCTTGGCAACCGTTGGCAGGTCAACAGCAGCAGCAACAACAGTAACAACAGCAACTGCGTGTGCAGTACCATAGAAAGTTGAGAGATTCCGATACGGGGTCTGGTCGAAATGTACGGGAAATTGCTGTCCTGGCGGCACTTGGCCCATTCAATTGGGCCCAAAAGGGCAAACAGATATTTTAACATAATTTATCAATAAATTCAAGGATCTCTAGCTGATGTTTGTTTCCTCAAATTGCCGCACACTGTGAATAAAAAACAAGTGCAGGTAGGGAAGGGGAGGCAGGTGGCGACAAATTCCGTAAAGGAAATGTCACGCTATATGTGTGCCACATGCCGCGAGGCTCTTAGTGGAACATGGCGAACGTCACACTCGCAAACACACACACACACCCACATAGACGTGGCGAACGAGAACGAGAACGTCAACAACAGCGCAGTAGTTCCTGCCCTGGCTTTGGTAGACTCCTGTGCAGGGGAATGTAGGCACAGGGGCTAGGGTGGTGTAGTTGGGGGTGTCGTGCAGGTTGCTTTACTGTTACGTGTTTGCAATCGATTTGAGAGTTACATAAAAACAGAAAGCGGAGCGAAAATAGGGAAGCAGCGAGAGAGAGAGGGAGATAGAGCAAACTATAGGTGGCCAGGGCGAAAAGCAATTTGGCAATTTGTAATGGACTCGAGAGAAGAAAGAAAGTTAGGTTAACTGACCTACGCGCACATAAAATATGCAGGCAAGTTAAACAGCGAATGTCAAATAAAAGCAACGGTTATTTGATGACAGCGCTGGCGCCGACGTCGACAGCGACGACGACTTCAACTGTTAACCAGTCGGCTGCGGAGCCGCAGGAGCAATAAAATTTCAAACAAACAAAAGAAAGAGAGGCCCTTCACAAAGAGAGTGTGGTACGGCCCGCCTGCCTGACTGTCTGCGTTACGTCAGAGTCATTTGGGGCTTGTCAAAATTAACAACATCAAGCAAATCAAACAAAAACGCAAAAAATGAAAATGTCTAAGTAGAACAAACTAAAAAAAAAATTACGATGCATTAGTAGATAAATATATAAACAACAACTGACTATTAAACATGCATTGCAAATCGACTAACAGACAACTGTTAACTACTCTGCTAAAATTCAGCTGTGAGAGAGCTGAGTGCGCTAATTAAAGATGGATGCAAATGATAAATATGATGCAGCACGTGTGTGTGTTGAGTTTGAGATGAGCGGAAAAAGAGAAACACGCTGAAGAGCGGGGGGACAGTAGTAATAGTAATAGAGAAGAGTAGTAGTAGTTGTGGAAGTAGTTGTTAGTGATGGGCGGGGTGAAGTTTGAGGGCAGCGCAAATGCAGCAACAGCAACAACAACAACAAAGCAGAGTGACCGATTGAGGCGAAGGCAAAATCATACACACACACGTATACGCACACAGCTACAGTTTGGGGTCATCACGCGCCGCCTGACCACCGTATTGTTTCGCATGTAATTTGCACCCCCGCCTCAGTCCACACTGTTTGTCCACTCGTGTGCCTTTTGTTGTTGTTCTTGATATTATCATTTGGTCTGCTTTTCTTCATTTATTGCATGTGTCGGTATGTGCGTACATTTGTGCGTAATTTTGTTGTTTTTTATTTGTATATGTGTGTGCTTGCTGGACACCAAGACTCACCTGACGACACTTGACGTTGTGCTTGAGTTTTTATTTGAGAGAACAACAACAACAATAGCAGCAGCAATAACAGCAACCAGTAACGCAAATCAAGAGTGGCTCGGCGGGGTTCTTGGGGTGTGTCGGGGTAGCTGGCAGCAGTAGGCTAAATTACGAATATCTGGAAATTTTTACTGCTGTTGCGCGGCGCTGTTTTCGTCGTCGATGTTATTGTTGTTGTTAGAAATTTTCTTGGCAGTTTCTTTGCTTTTGGGTATTTTTGTGTTTTTGTTCTTCTGAAACAGTGGCTTGCCTTTATGTATACATAAGTAGTTTACTAGCGCGCACACACACAACACAACCGAAGCAGCAGCGACAACAACAACAATAAAAACGTTCTCGCGCGAGGCCTTTCTATGAAAAAATCAATATTTGTTTGGGTTCTTCGAAAATTTTTCGCGTATCAATCTTGTGTAATTTGATTCTCTTAAGTCGCACACGCCCACACACGAACACACGAATAACTATGCTGCATTGGTTGACTTAAGCACACTGCTGAACACTAATTCTTCGTTGTTTGTCACAATAAGAATAAATTGTGCATTTAAATTCAGGTTCAACTAACGAAACTGCTCGGCAGCAAGCAACTCTCAACTCGATGGTACACGCGACAGTGTGACCAAAGTCAGGCAACCAATGAATGCAGACTTCTTGGGGTATCGATTTCTTGAGCATTTAGCATCGATTGTGGCGGCTGGACAATAGCTGAGGCCACTGTTAAGTATGTTCTTAAGGGGTATTCCATAATTCGTTTTAATAGCTACATAACTTATTAAGTAAAATGTCAGAAATAACTTGAAATTATTTAATTATTTAATAAAGTGCAACCTTCATATTAGCTCAGCAATTTTCATGGCTTCACAGTCATTTAAGACAACATATGTTATCGGTTAATGTTATTTAAGTGCGCTGTTAAACCTGCCTTAAACATATGATAACGATACTCGTTACTTGTATTGTAACTAATAGTGATTTGCAGACTGCAAATGTGATTTCTAGTAAAATTTGTATTGCAAGTTTATATTAATAAATAAAATAACTAGTTTTCAAAGTTGACTTGAGCATATACCGCTGTATTATTGTAAACAATTTCTCACCAATTGTCGCATATTTTCATGAAATGCAAGTACTCAAATAGTGACAGCTTCACAGTCACAGCCACTATTGCCGGCTTTTGCGCAGCACTAATGTTATTAATAGTGTGCTTTGAGCACGACGTTCAGTATTCCTGAGTTTATTTTGTCAGTTAAATACTTTGTTTTATATGAAAGTCAGTCTGAAAAAGGCCAGTTAACTAGCAGTAAAGCTACGGAAAGGATTAGGGAGTAAAAATTTTATAAAAAACGTATCGGAACGTCTAATAAAAGGAAAGTTTTTTTTTCAGCTTACAACAGCTACAACTCCACAACACAACACAACACAACACAAAAAACAACTTTAATTTGTAGGGCGAAATTGTAATTGTTAGAGCAAAATGCCTTATAAATATGCAAAAAAATTACGATTAGACAAGCTGCGAGCCGACTTGGCAGCACGCAAAAAGAATAAAATTAAACAACAACAGAAGGAGAAACAAGAAGATAGTAATGCGGAAAGTGCAGGCAGCGAAGAGGAGGACGAAAAGGATGTGGAACTGGATAACAGTTTGGATGCACCTTTGTTTGAAGTGCTTCGAGGAAGCAGTCACGAAACACATCCTGCATTAAATCAAGGTCTTGGTCAGAGCTGCAATTCGGAACGCCCACTGAATCTCTATCCCAATGCTGTGCTCACAATTCCGCTGCCCCTGTACGTTTCCAATCGCTGTACACCCATAGTGGACATATGCTTGAATCGTCCCATGGAGCATTACGAGTGGATTCGGCAATTGGGTGTGTACAATACACGGTATCACACGAACAACAAGAGAATTAAACATCGCGAACGGAAACACAATGAGCAGATCTATAATTTGTATCTATACGAAGTGGCCGAGAATATTGCCATGCAGGATAATTTGTATTTTAAGGATAGCTATGATTACTACTACACTGGAGGTGGCCTTAATCTGATGCAATACGCAGCTGCTGGAGAAGAGTCGAAGACATTGGCGCTGCACTTGTCCGGCGAGAAGCTGCAGCAGTTGCTCATTTCGCAGGTGGGGAAGGATGCGGAGCTATGGCGTCCACTGCACACAGAATCACTGGAGGGCATGTCCAGCGAAATCTTTGAGCTGTTGCCCATCTCCAGTTTTCGTGTGAATCATGGCAACATGTTTTTGGCACGCATGCTTAAGGATATAGCCATCTATGAGCTTAAGCGAGTGGATGACGCGTCTGATAATGAAGAGGACGAGGAAAAGGAGGGGAAGGATCAAGTGCAATCAAAATACGAGCTGAACTCTATGTGCAAGTACAGCAATGATTCAGAACCCTTCATTAGCGTAGCACAGGCCATCAATCGGGCCACTACGTTGGCTGTGGCTTGCGAAGATCGCAGTTTACGCTTTATGGATCTGGTTACCCATAAGGATATCTCCAAGCATGATGTCAAGGGTGTGGAGAAGGGCAGCAGCTGGGCACAGGTGCGTGCCTGGCAGGAGAATTGTTTCAACTATGCCTGCCAGTCGGTTCTGCTGACCATCGATATGCGCTGTCCCAACGACGTGATTAATCCCTGCTTTGCCAGCAGCATGTATTCCAAAAATTGTGAGAGTTTCTCATGTCTGGGACGCAGCGCAAATCCGAATCTACTCTATGTGGCGAGCAATCATAAACTACATTGCCTGGACATGCGTTGTCTGGGCAAGAAGCTAACGGATCGATCCGTGGTGACATGGACGCATCAGATGTCTGTTCCGCCTACCTACATTGATGCATTGGTGCAAGAGGGCAGCGAGTATATCGCCGTGGGCAGTTTGGTACCCAATGATCAGGTGATTTGCGAACTGAACGGAGCGTTGGCACAGAACTTCAGCGAAATGAGTTCCCCCTCGCTGCCCTATGCTTCGGTTCAGTTGAGTGAGGCACTAATGGAGGCACGTCTCAATGGTTGCGTAGATATCTATGCTGATCTGGGCCAGCGCATAAAATGTTCGACAACGGGATTGAAGTTCCACAGACTGGAGAATGCCAGCGATGGTGCCTTTGCACAGCTACTGACTTCCAATAGCATTGGCGATGTCTATTGCCAACGGGTTACGCTGCGAGAGGAGCAGGAAATGAAACGGGAAGAACGCACAGGAGAGCATACACACGAAGCTATAAAATACTATGGCGAATTGGTGCGAAGCCGGGTGAAACGGCAGCTGAAGTGCACCGAAGTGCAGCCCATGCAACTGATGCGAGAAATAATTGGTTTCGAGCCAGTTGAAGAGCCGGAAAAACCGTTGGATATCAAAGATGTGAGCATCAATTATGGATTCGAAGATTCTGCATCAGAGATGGATGACGGGCCGTTGTCCCAGGAGCCGACAACAAGCAGCCAGAAGAGGAATAAAATTGCAACCGAAACACCAAAGGAAACCAAAGTAGACGAGCCCAAAAAGAAGGCTGTTAGCCGTGGACCTTGGCAGAAGTCTGCCTACTATCTGAGTCGCTTCACCGATGTGATTAGCACTCGTATGCTTAGCATTTGGGATATAGATGAGTTCGAATTGACACGCGATGTTGAGATCGATATGATTGATGAGAAGCTTAAAAAAAATATGAATAAGGAGCAAGAGGAAGATCGTACCGCCAGCTGGCTGCAACAGCTGCCCACGCAGATCGAGCCCAACCAGGAGAAGGTGGAATTCGACATTGTGCCAGGCACAGATCTACCCACATGCTATGAGGCACCCTATGCCGACTATTTAGAGGAGACCGAAGGCAGAGGAATAAAGAACGAAACATTCGACGAGAGCATCAGCTTCTCCCGCCAGGCATGCTCCACTCTGAAGCCCCACGAATTCACAGTTATCGAGAATCCCATCATAAATCCTCCAGCGAAAAAACGCAAAACCAAGCATATCATGGGATTTTAGACTTTATGAACTATATTATATATACTATACTAGACTAGACACCGCACCCACATAATAAACATCAATCACATTCGCAACTATGTTGTTATTCTCAACCAATCCTAATTTCCTACAGATATGAACACACGGCGTCAACGACAGAGAATGCCGAATTTTTCAAGTAGGGAAGAGAATGTGCTGAGAATTTTGGCTACGAAATATCAGAAAGAAATCGAGGAGAAGTCATCGAATGCCCGAGTATGGCGTATGAAAAATATGACATGGGAGAAAATTGCCGGAGAGTTCTTCAAGTGAGATATAGATTTGCGAGTGTAGATATAGTAATTTGTAGAACTTCTTCATTTTTTTTCTTTAGCATTACGAGCATGGAACGTGCGGCACTAAAATTGAAATCGAAATATGAAACAATGAAGAAGCGTAAACAGCTTGATATAAAGGTAGAAGATGATATAACTGAGGAGAATAAAAAGTCTAGGGAGCAGTTTATGCAGAAACTCGAAGATGAGCTGGAGAAATCTAAAAAGGATTTCGAGCTGAGGCCTGCGACAATTGCGTATGTCGATCAAAAGAAGAAGAGTAACGAATCACAAGGGGCAGAGAAGACCGAAGATAAGTTGTTAAAGAAAGAGATTGTTGTTAGGTCTCTATCGACATTACTAGATCCAAATCCGAAAGTTATTGAGATACCTAAAGCTATTGTCGAGCGAGAAAAGAGTCTGGATGTGAAACCACAACCTACTCTTATAGAGAACTCCAGAAAAAGACGCAAATTAAATACTCCGTCAGAATTGAAATTTCCCCAAGAGGAACTTCTAGAAGTTCATCTGGACCTGATAGAGGACCCAGTGAATGCGAAACTCAAAGTAGTTCCCTTGACTACCTTGCAAGAATATTCAACCTCGCTAGAAACAGATACTCAGGCTACTGATGCTGATGCCAATGAAACAAATTTCGTATCGAATGAACCCATAGTTAAGACTGAAATTTGCAATCTTTTAACAGTATCAAAAACCGAGGTTGAAAGTTCGAATGAGGAAACTGTGCAAAGTAAATGTGAATCTTCACAAGCAGATATGCTGGAGGTATGTAGGCTTAAGATGGGTTTATTGCAACAACAAATTATAATACTATAGTCCTTAGGAAAATGCTGCGGAAAATCTTGAGCAGACCGTGGCTGCAGAGAGATTAGTTTGCTCTTGCAGTTCCTTGGTAAATATTAAAATATGCTCAATATTATAATATGGAAAGATATATTAAAATAATTTCTCATGCCTAAAGGATCTCAGTACGAGCTCGGATCCTTTGATGGCCCAATTAGGTTATTATCGCAATACAGAATTACGCGCTGAACAGAAACATGCGGCGGAACTAAGAAATCTCGAGGTACAGCATAAGATTCTGGAACTCGAGCTTAAAACCAAGCAAAAACAGTATGATAAATTGATTCGATCGTAATGTTTGTTAATTAATGGATTATATAGTTTTTGAAATGGAAATATAGTTTTATATACCAAAAGTAAACTAAATCTATGCGATTTTAATAATTATATTACCACTATATCATTACTTACTAAATACTACTTAATTTAAACTCATTATTTATTTTAATATTTCTATTGTTATTTATTAATTTTTTTCCGATTTATACTCGCCATTTCGATTGGCCCAGGCGCTGATTGGCCAGCGCCCGTTCCGACTTGGCATCCCCATCCAAATCGGGCTCGTAGGCAGGATTTACAATTCCCTCGATGGGTTCGACCACAAATTTGTGATTTTTGCGCTTGAGCGCATATCCCTGTGGGCGAATCGGTAATTCCTGCAACATGATTGAAGTTTGAAGCCGTCGATCTACCGTGTTGCATCCGTAACGAACACGACGCAATTTCATTTGCAACTAAAATCTAATTAAATAGATTTCGAATTTCTAATTGACTTGCATTAGCTATCGCATTCATTGGGGCGTAACGTGACCCCCAGGGTAATACGTTTTATTTTCAGTGTATTTTGTTGTTGTATTTCATTTTCGGGTCTCGCGGTTTTTGTGGGTGCGGCAAATAAACAAATAGTTGCTTAGTATATGTTGTTAACTTAACAAACAGCATGCTATATAAGTAAAATTTATCTGAAATCTCAAAATTGCTTAAATTAATGAATGAAAACAGATATATATATTTGATTTTGGCTCCTCCCTTTTTGAGTAAAACGCATGCGTCAGCTAAGGGGCGGTGCTTTGGCAACATCTCATTGTAAATTGGCAACATCTCATTGCAACATGCTGCGCGCAGCATCCTGAAGCAACATGGACATGTTGCTAACCGAAAACAAGCTGTATGTCGTTGGGAATAAACATTCAAAAATATATATAATATATAACTATTATATGCGTAAAAGCTAAACTTGTATTGTATATTAAATTTTATTTACTCGTCCGACGCAATTTTCGATATTTAATCTTAATTGCCAGCAACATGTTGCATTCAGCATCCATGAGGTCTGTTCTCCGCAGGGCTTTCGTCCTGGCGTCAGTCAACATCCTAACAGTGCGCGAGCAGGTCGTGTGTTTTATCTCTCTTCTAATTTTAAATATTTCCCATTTTTGTTTACGGTTAGACTTGCTTTGAAAAAAAAAACATATATTTTACACTAGGATATAGCAGCCTTTTATATGTAAGTTTTTAAATAAATACATTGTCATATAAGCCTCGAAACCCTATTTAGTATTACATCAACAGTTAAACATTAAATATTTACATACATTTATAAAGCACAACGAAGGCGCCCAAATTGAATGAATCGACTGAACCGCTCGTGTGTGCTGCGCGAGTTACTTTGATTACGTGGACAAGTGTTTGCTGCGCTGCGCTGCGCTGCTACTCTACGCTCTCTCACGCTCGCTGGCTCTCTCTTGATCTGACACTCTGGTACGTCCATGTTTATATTACATGTGTTTGTGCGCTCAGCTCAGCGCGCTGTTAAGTTAACTACGTCGACGCCGCCGTCGATGCCATCAGTTGCCTTTTGCACGTCGATCGTAGCAGTTGACGTCGTTCGCTCTCGCTCTCAGTTGTGTCGCTCGTCTCTCGCTGCTCGCGGTGTTTATATCCCCGTGATCTTGATACAAAGAAAGAAAAAAGCAAAACGTACACAAGGTAGATAAACAACAACATAACATAAATAAATAAGAGACAAGAGTGTGTGTGCATGCACAGCAACAAATATGCAGCTCATTAAGGAAGGCTGCAGCTGCTGCTGCTGTTGTTATCGTTGCTGTAAGCTGGGTGCGGGAGGAAATGAAATGGAGAAACAATACGAAATGAAAGCGTGTACTTTGACTCTGTCACTGACGTGTTTTGGCTTCTCGTCCATTCATATTCACATCGTGTTTTACACATCAACGAATGCGGCGCATAACAGAAAGCAAGCAAAGAGAGCGCGCTATAGTGGTCGTTCCAGCAGAAGACCAGAAACCGAACTTAACTTAACGAAACGAAAATGTTAAATGAAATCAACGTACACGCTTATCTCTCCCGGCCGGCCAGCAGCAGCAACAACAACAACAACAAAGTGTTGCCGGGCGAACGAGCGAGCGACTCTTATTGTCGTGTCAAGCTAATCACAATCTTGCTCTCTCTCGCTCTCTCCCTCCCTCTCTATTTTTCTAATTGTGTATTGTGCCGTTTAGTTTCAAAGGGAAAACTCATGACGTGTACCTACGTTTTCTTTAGCTTCTCCTCCGCCTCTTTCTGCTCTTCTTCATTTGATTAACGTTTAGCTGCAAATTGTAAAACCTTCGTGTAATTGCATTGGGCTCGCAGAGTCGTGGTATATAACGGTTCCAACGACAGTTCATTGAACCAGGCTTCAAATGAGCTCTCCAATCAAACAGTCAACAACAAAACCCACTGACAATGTGGCCAGAAAGACGCGCAACTGGTTTGGCAGCAGACGTTCCAAAAAAGAAAGAAGAAACAAGAAAAAAAAATGCCGCAGATCGGCCTGCGTTGCGTCCGTCTGTACACACTTGATCTTCTTTATTTCAGACTGTTTCAGCATATCAGCTTAACTTTTATCTTATCTATCCCTCTGTACCATAACTAAGGAATACCGTAACTAGAGAGGGGTGTATATGAGATCGACAATGGGCAGCCATGCTTAAATTTCTGTGTAGATAAGCGTAGGGATGATATTCAGAATAGTTTTATATTTTTATGTATATACAAAATTCTTTATCTGAATTTGTTTTTTCTTCACTCTAAAACTAAGGTATACAGTTAGTATTATACTAAAGAGAAGTATAGTTGCCGTACAATGCGCAGTCATGCTTGAATTTGTGTGTAGATAAGCGTAAAGATGATATTCTTAATAAATTATACCAAATTTCTTATCTGTCTACATATTTGTGAATAGTGAGAGACTTTTTTCTTCTTATAACTTACACTATTAAAGAAAACTCTTGGAATAATACAAAATTCTTTCTTTTTTCGAGTTTCAAATGAGTTTTCCCCTCTTTATACTCTAAAACTAAGGAATACGTGTTCGATTTTACTAAAGAGAAATATAGCAGCTGCACATTGGGCTAACATGCCTAAATTAGCTTGTAGATAAACATAAAATTGGAATTCAGAAAATCTTTTAATAGTTTTATATACACATTTAATATATGACCTAATATTTATGTATTTCGAATGTGATTTCTCTTAATATTACTAAAAATTTCGATTTCCTTTATAACTTTTTCTCTAGAAATTATTGCAAATCACAAAAAAACCGTATATAGCATAGCGTGGGGTACCTCGAAAATGATTAATTTCCTAGCAGCTCAGTGAAGATCACTCTGCTGATGATGTTAATGTCGTTTTCACGTAATTGTGCCGCAGGTGTCGTCCCATTACTTTGTCTGTCATTCATTAGTGAAAGTTACCTTTCTTATGGCTATTGTTGATGTTGCTGTAGTACGCCTGTTGCGGTTGTCATCTCATTCATATTTCAGTTTATTTATTGCAAATCATTTTCATTTTCAAACGCTTTCTTCTTCCAAAACGCATAAATCTTTTCGAATTGCCCATTGAAAATGACCGAGTTTCAAATAAAGAAAAAACCCTAAACAGAAACTTTCATTGGCAAAACGCCCACACAGACTACAAAATCCCCCTAGTTAAATCATAATTAAGTTTTTTTTTTTTGCTTTTTTTGGAATTGGAAACAGCGCGCTGCCTTCGCCATTGATGGTCATCGTCACCTTTTGCGTTTACGGACATTGCGCATACGCACCGTAACCTACACACTCATCCGCAACACGTACATAGCTGCAATAATTTGCAATTTTGGCATTACATAATCCTCTTGCAGATGGCTAAAACCTGCTCGTCTCTCTTCCTCTCTCTCCCTCTCTCCTGACTGAAATGAAATGTAGATTTGCATAATGACCAATTTTTTTACCAGTTGGCTTTACCTGGTTTTCATTTTCATGTTTCAACTTTGCACCTCTTCTTTAATTGGACAACTTGTGTAATATTTAATTAGGTTTATAATGAAGAGGCTACACGCGGTACTTTCAATCGTATTGTAGTTAAACTTTCTTTTTTTCTTGCATTCTTTCAGCCATGTTGAAGTCAATTCTTGGTTTCGCCTGCCTGCTGTTGGCCTTCAGCAGCAGCGTCTACTGCGATGATCTGAAAGTGGACGTAATCAGTGTCCCTGAGATTTGCGATCAGAAAACAAAGAATGGAGATTCACTGACTATGCACTATACGGGCACACTGCAGGCCAATGGCAAAAAGTTCGATTCGAGGTAAGTTGAAAATGTTATTAAAGCTGGTTATATTTGCATACATTCTCGCACACGCACACACACACGCATGTACAGTGGGGATTAAGCATATACACACATATTGGTGTATGTGTCGCATAGGCCTGCGACGTGTCGGGCTCATTGTCGTAAATTAGACGCCAACTGATAAGCGATCTCAATTGTTGTTGGCCCAGCATTTTCCATGGGCTTTTTGGTTGCAGTGTCGCGACGAACGGCCACGTCAATTGTTGTGGCCGTTGCAGTTGCCACAGCTGCCACAGCTGCTTCAATTTTGTGTTTTCCTACGAGACAAGAATCAATATGGTGTATGACGTGTTATATTGATGGATATGTTGGTTAGATGTGGGGTGTATATGTTGGCAGAGGTTGCAGGGGTTTTCTCTACTCTCTCTTTGGGTTCCTCTTGGTGCTGTTAACAGCGTAATTTGCTTTTCTCTTCCCTAATCTTTATAATATCTTGTTATTTAATCTGTTGATTGCATATGTTTCTTTACTGTGTTCTACTTTAAATTATCTAATAATCATCAAGTTTTGAAATAGCAATCAAATAAATCAATTTCAGGGAAATAATAAATAAATACTTCAATTCTGCACCCAATTAAAAAACTTCGTCAATCTTAAGAATTCCAGAAAAACTCAATAAAATGACTCAATGATCATTTTCAATTATTATATACCGTTTTCTTAAAGCTGTCTCTGCCATCTGCAATACTTTTAAGCAGTAGCTTTTGTGTCGCCTCAGGGCAAAGTCAATTAAAGCTCAACTCGTTGTAAAGTATTAAATTACACGCATGTGGAGCGTCAACAGTTACCGTACCCACTTCTGTATAATATGTCTACCCTCCTGCAACCTTTTTGCGCTATATATAGAATGTAGGCAACGTGGTTGGTATAGCAATCGCTTCATTATCAAGTTTGTTCTTATCTTCTGTGGTAATAGAATATAAATTATACATATTTATTATAAATACACTAATAAAACCTGCATGAATATATAGTATAGTGTGTAGCAATGGTTTTGACAGTACATAGAATTTCTGTGTGTCTATAGCTCATAATATACTGCACAATATTGGAATTGAACTTTTTATAACCTGATAGAATCATAGGGATTTTTGGATACTTTTTAAGCATTTCCAATGCGAAAATGTTTAGTTAAAGTATAGCTAAAACTTAATTATCATATCTATCTTTATTCAGGCTAAAAATTTTATTTGATTTGCACTTAATAATATTTATTTTTGATTGCCTAACAAGGGCAAAAGCAAATTGTGTGTCTTCTGTGCAGGAAATCGTTTTTCTAATATAATTTTCGAGCATATGCTAAACAAAATCTGCACACACAAAGCACTGTCTAGATCTGGATACATCTGGCCAACACACACACACACACACACAGCTCGTACCTGAAGAGAGTCACAAATTATCTGAAAGTTTGTGCTGAAAGTTTGCAATTGCTGTTAAATTTAGCGTGCTGCCAACATTGGGGACATGCCCAAACCTCCTGCAGTTCCAACTACTGCTCGTAACTCAATCACAGACCCAAAAGATGTGACCCTGCCCCGGCCTTCTGCCTGCGCTCCAGCTTCTGCCATCTTTCCAGCCACTTGTTGCTCTTGCCAACCTTGCTTAATGCCTTCATTCTCTGGGCTTAAATGCCTGGTCGCACTTAAACACGACGAGAATGACGACGGGCACTTTGTGTGCAGCCAAGGATGCTTTGTCGGCACGTCAGGAGACTTTGGCTTTGGCTTTCCACGCTGCCTTGAGCAATGAGCACGCCGTACACGTTTTTCTTCTTTTTTTTTTTGCATACACCGGAAATTAGCTACGTACCCGCCTGTAGCTTGCAACAGTTTAGTGTTTTTTCTCTGGTAATTAAGCTGCAGCTAACCCAAAATGAAAGGCTTAAATGCTGGTGGAGGTGCCGCAGCAGAAGCCGGAGTAGGAGCCACATCTCTCGCTCTCTTTGTGCATTTGACAGTCTCTCTAAGTGGCAGCTCAATTGCCTATTGAAATGCCATCGGCAGGCGGCATTTGATGGGTTCTTTCTTTCTTGTTTCTTTTGAATATGATAACATTTTGTAAAGCATAAAGAGAGCAGAGATTTTCAGGTGCTGTGCGACGGATAGATACTCTATCTTGCTTTCTACAAAATTTTAGCTTTATAGCACTATTAACAAAGGAGTTTTGCTCTTGAATCACTTGTGAACCGGTTCAAACTTGACATTTTTTTAAATTTAACTGATTAAATATGTGTGAGAGTAAGATGTAAATGAACAGAGAAATTGGCAGGTTTACATAGCTAAACCAACTGTGAACCGGTTCAAAACGAGATTAAAACTAACCGAGTGGATTCTGGGCTTAGTAGAGCTAAAAAGGAGCGGTTTATTTAGTCTACACACAATATGATGCCTTCACTAAGCCAATTTCGCGATTGAACCGCTTGTGAACCGGTTCAAACCTGACAATTTGTGACTAGGACAATGAATATGAATTGAAAGAAGCTCTAAAAGAACTGTCGATTCTACAACAATTAAATTTGCAGTTTCATGTATTTGAACCAGCTCTAAACCGGTTCAAAGATAACTTCTGAACAAATGAAGACAAATTCAGGTATGCAAAGCAGAAACAAATTCAATACATGGTCAAGGAACATGATTATTTATTTATTCCGCTGCTGAACCCATTGCGAACCGGTTCACTTGCCCGCAACTACATTTTAATTAATTCTCGTTTGTTTAATTCGAATGGAGAACTATAAAAATAACTGAAACTGTCCACAGCAGTAAATGATTGAGTGAGGATATTCAATTAGAATGAGAAAATAATTGTAGCATGCAGTCTGTGTTTGCCTCATTGCATACGTGCCACATCGAGCGGAAAAAGGATTACAAAGGAGGCGTCCTTCTCGGGCTCCAACTAATTTCGTTTCGCGAGCTACAAGTGCAACTTTCTTCTGCGACTCGGCAATTAAAAGGGGCAGCGTAGTGGAGTGGGTCTACTACTCCGGAGTCTACTCAATAACTTATTCAATAATGAACGCGAAGCGAGTCCCGTCACGTGCCTTGCTCCTTTTATGTTCATTGTTCTGTGGCCTCTGACAATTCCGGCCTGGACGGGCAACAGTTCGAGTACAGCCTTCTCAACGTACTCGTCCACCTGTCATTGCCAGCGCCTCGTCACGTGCGCTCACAGTTTGTCAACAGCAGCAGCTCCAGCTTCGACTCCATCCTCAGCTACCTGCTGCTGCTTCTACTCCTATATCTGCCGCTGCTCCTCGTTTCGTTTTTCTGGCAACAAGTAGACAAAGTCTTTGACCCGCAGACCTTCATTTGGCTGGCATAAATAATGCAGCCGTGCCGCTATATTCTAATCAGTCTGACGCGTAACATGAGCCTGGCCCACGGCTCCAGCTCCACAGCCTACTCCCGCTTGCTACTCCTATTTCTATGTTCTATGATATATGCGCTTATATGAGTACAGTTAGAGCTACTGCCACGTCTACCCCAAGTCCCGGGAGACTGTGTGTTGTCATTTTGTACGAAAAATTAATTTGTTAGCGAGTGTATGCAAAAATTTGATACTTTCTTAAAGTTTAAGGCGACTAAGTGGACATGGAAAGTAGGAAAAGCTGTGTGGAAAACTTGCAGAGAGTGGAAAATGATTTTATTTTGGTAAATAATATGCAATCTTATCAGTAGATTGAACTTAATTGCGCTTTAATGAGCTTTTGACTGATTTAATAAGCTTGAATGAGTTTCAATGAGTTTGGAAACGCTTTTTGATCTCGAATGAACTTTATAATGAGCTTGCTGCTTTGAAAATATAAAATTATAGCAATAAATCAAGCTGTAATGAGCTTTACAATGAGTGAAAGCTCAATAAGAAACCTGCGAAAATATGGCGTGAAATTTGAAAGACAAATATAGTGTGCGTTGCTCAAATGACCATAGGACTGCTCCAACTTTTTTTTATTACTCATACGCCAGGTGAACAGGGCGAAAACGAAGTTTAGAGAGAGACAGAGACAGACAGAGCGAAAGAAGAGGGCAGTAATTCGCTATAACTTCAACTTCAACTTCTTGTAGACCATTAAAATTGCAATTTGCAAGCGGCAGCGGAAGCTTGCACCGCCGCCAACTTGCAGCATGTTGCATGAACAAATTTTTGACAACACGCAGACAGTCCGCCAGGCATACCAACAGTTAACATTCACCTCTCCCCCCTACTGCCTCTTGCCCCCATCTACCTGCTGCTGCCCCTTGCCCACTCCCTTTGCCAATCTTTCATAGTCATATCTTACGCGCTGTGCTTCGCATGATTTGTATGTGGCAGCAGCCACGAAGCTGCGTCAAGTGCAATTTAATGCCCAAAAGCGCGTAGCGCGTACTACAGCGAAAAACGAAAAGAAAAACATAATAAAAAGGAGTAAAAAAAAGCGAAAAAGAAACAAAATGAAACGCAGCAAAGTGAAAGTTTTAGGCGGAGCCATTAGCCAAGTCAGACAACCTTGACTGTCACCAGTTTGAGCTTGTTTTTCTACTCTTTTACTGCTCTGCACTCTGCCGGAAAGGGAAGAGGCAGCACAGATGCAATAGCCATGATAATTTGTAGCAGCGTCTTTTTATACCCTTGTTTCTTTTTTTTTTTGCATCAGGTAGGCAGGCAGGCGTCAGGCTTGAGTGGCGACTCGATTTTGAGATGCCTTGGCACAATTTTTGCAGAGGAAACATTTATGAGTGCTTAATGAACAGATCACTTGGCCGCCAGGTGGGGTGTGCGAGTGTGGGCTGGGTGCATGTGTCTGAGAGAGTCTGTGTCGACTTGAGTTGGGGGGGGGGGGTGGCTGTAAATCAAAAGCTCATTACCATATGAGGCAATCAGTTACAAGTAGAAGCGTAGCAAAGCAATTGTACAGTCACAGTGGGGCGAGAGTAGTTGTAAATTGAGCAAAAAAGGGGTGTAAGTTTGGGCTTACCTTTTATAAGAGCTGCAAAGCATAGACGGATCTTCAATGTGCCTAAAAATATAACAAAATCTAAAAAACCGTTTACTTAGTCGAAGAAGTTGTAAATTGACAAAAAAAAAGTTGCAAAACTTTAAGAAAACCGGAAAAATGGGTTGACCTAAGCTCAAATCCTTTTTAGATTACATATAGTTGAAAAACTTTTTTTAAGTTTAAGAAAATCAGCTTAAATTACTAAAGACGCTGTGTAGCCTTAATGTGCTTTACGAAACCTAAACAGAATGCCCTTATGGAGCTCTTCAATCAGTTAATCGTTGTAGTTAGCAAACCTGATACGCTTTCAGCTTGATGAGAGCGTACAAGCTTTTCAGGTGCTTTGCACGCTTAGCAGAGTGTCATAAATAAACTAGAATACATCCCACAGTGCAGCCGTTTAGTTTCCTCGAAAATGTTCGTCTGGCCGTGCTAAAAAATTGCCAAAAAAAATGGGTAAAAAATAGAAAAGCAAAGAAGGAAAAGCTTCTCTACTTGCTGCGCACATTCGTAGATAGTTTAAATAATTAATGTGCTTGCTGCAAAATATTGCTTAAAATTTACACAGCCTGCAACAATTCTGTGAGGCACGTGCGGCTGCTGCCCCGCACAGCAGGCGTTGCATAAATTGTGGCAACAAAAAAAAAAAACAAAAAAAAGAAACGAACGAATCTTATTGCCAGCTGCGAATTGTTCGCAAGTTGACCAAGGCGGCAGGGTGAGAAGTAGGCGTGGCAACTGACAACTGCGCCTTGGTGCACGTTAATCGTCGTCGCCGTTGGTTTCTCTCGCTCGTCTCGTCGGCAACTTGTCGCTTTTCCGTTGAGGTTTCTGCCGCCTTTTGCCACTTTTTTTTTGTGGTTTTTGAAGCGGACGCATATTTGATTTTATAACTTCGGACAACGACGCACCATAAAACCAGGTCATCAAGCTGGGCAGGGCACAGACAGACAGAGAGACCAGACAGAGCAGTTGAACTCAGGATTCAATTTGATTGGATTGAAGCAAGTGGAATGTGTGTGTATGATTTACCATGGGCGAAGAAGGGTGGTAGCAAAAATCGGATTGGGAATCACGTAATGGGCAACGGGTGTGTAACGGATGTTTATCCGCACTGCCCCCGCCCCCGCCCTCGCCCCCGCCCCCGCTTCTCCTTCATCCCAGCACCCACTCCAACCTCACACCCATTGAGCTGCATTTTAAATGCGCCTGCTGCATAAAAATTCGCTTGGTTAAGGCGCGCAGAGTCCAATGAAATCGAAACTTATCAAATATTTAGCAATGACTGTGTGTGTTTGTGCAAAAAAAAAATGAGTTTACATTTCTTGTTTGACTTTATGATAATGCGCTGAGTGGGCAGGGATGGGTAGAGGAGTTCGGAGAAGACTGTAGGAGTGTGGGAGGTGGAGGCGCAACTGTGGTCGTGCACATGCGTTAGTTGCGCAAGCTTCGGCGTTGAGGAGAGCTGCCTGTTTGTCCAGCTTATAAAACACCTGTACGTACTGCAAATTGTACAAGTTGTTGTACCTGCTGCTGCTGCTGTTGTTGTTGTACATTCCATAGCCTGTCCAAATGGTTGGTCGTTTTTGTCGAAAACCAACTGACCTTTTGTTTGGCTCCATTGCATTGCATCATCCCGTCGAGTTTCATAAATTATTTAATGGGCTCGGGGACAAAAGGGATGCGGAACTGAAAACCGTCTCGATATACGTATACTACCTGGATACACATACACCTGTTTACACGTATGCGCAGTTTTGACTGAAACAATCAACACATTTTTAAACGATTTTGTTAATTTATTCAACGCTTTTTTAAAGCGCTTTAATTGTCGTTTAATTGTTTGCACGTGAAGGAGCTTTAACTGCGCTCATTATGGGAATATTACTACTTGTATAGGGCTGAGTTGTATTTTTGAAGGTTTATGAAGCTCTTCGAAGTTAAGCAAGGTAATTTAGAGGCGAAAATTTGGTTGGGAAGAGATAGGACGAGTGTGAGATAAACAAAACGTGAGCTTAGGGAAATCTTAAGAAGCAAAAGAGATGGAAAAGACTGTACTAGTTAGTTAAAAGGGTTTTTAGACTGTGAAAGAAATATAAAAAACAACTAGAAAAAGAAAACTTTTTCTTGATTTTCTGATTCTTTAAAATATCCAAGACAAAAGAAAAGAATTTCTTCTCTAACCACTTTTCTTACCTCCCTGCATATTCATAACAATTAACATTGATCAGGGATATAAATAAGCACAAGTCGGGGCTTTGCACGCGTTACAGTTATAGCTGTAAATCACATAAATTAGCTAAAAATACAGCAGAGCTTTAGCAAGGAAGAGCGGGTGGGAGGTGTAGAAAAGCAAAGAAAACCCTCCAATCACCTGTGCGTGCTGGGAAATAGACTCGCCGAGCCAAACAGCTACAAACCCCGAAACGCACAGCAAACCGAGTCCGGGAGACAGACACATGTGAAAAGCTATAAAATTTTCACATATTACTAGAAATTCATGGAAAATAATGCAATAAAAATTCAAAGCGAGCACACAGCGCGCTACTCGGGAGCTACAACTGTGTCTTAAAGGCCGCGTAATCCCTAGGAAAAGAAAAAAGAAACAGACACACGACGACTCGACATGTTGCTGCATGCTGTGTTTAGAGATGACATTTGTTTTTCCTTTTGTACTCTAACCGAGTAGGTATCCATATGGTTTGTTTAAACAAGTGTGCCAGTCAATGGGGAAACTTTTGAAGATGTTATTAGAGAGAAACATGATATGAGGAATTAGTGAACATTTTCAAAAATAATAATACCTAAAATTTTGTAGACTTTGCCTTGCCTTAATAATATATCTTCTATATAAACATATGTTTATATCAGAAATTTTTATCGGGGGTTTCTTAAACAAAAGGTATTTTAAGGGTTTTAATAAGTAAACCTTATCTAACTATTCTTCATTCTCATGCCATATAAGGACATTTTTCTTAGGCTTTCCCCAATGTTAGTTCATCAAAGCGTCGACCTTATCGTTTTGACCGAGCTTGTTGTTTTAGCCAGACAAATTTTGTAGGGTTTTTTTTATTTCATCAAGAGATTTGCACCACTTGAGCAGCGAAAGCCACAACGACGACGATGAGGACGACGACACTTTGGTTACGCTCCAACTCCTTGTGGCGCTTGCCATCGCACTTGAGAGGTAGCACTTTTTCGGTTGGCTGGATTATTTCGCGTATTTCGCGGAGAGGAAGGCGGGCGAGCAGGCTGGCGGCCGGGCAGGCAATCGTACATCGTACACAATCCACAATCCGCATGCCATCGTCGTCATCATCATCATCATCGTGAGCCGGCAAAACAACTTGGCAAACAAGTTAGCATGTAAAAAATGTAAAAATGTTTGCAAAATGCCCCAGAGAGGTGCATAAAATATTTAACAGGCGTGCAGCTTACGTGTGGCAAGCAGGCCGCGCTTGCTGAACTTTCGACCCAGGCTCAAAAAATGTCGTCGTCGTTGCTGCCTCATGTGGGTGCCACGCCCCCCCTGTCCCATGCTTGTTAATCATTTCTTAGCCGTATTGTTGTTGCAATCATCTGTCGGGCGTGTCGTGGCGCTTGCACTCATTAAAAAATGATCGTCAACGTGGGAGTCAGCGCGAACTTTCGAAAACTTTTGCCAAATTTGTATATCGAGTAGAAAAACAAACTTGTTGGATATTTCTTAGGCATGCCCAAGTGACACATTTCCAATGGCGTCGGGGAATTCCCCGTGGGCGGGGATAAGCGGAGTTTGTAATGTCAGGAAAATCTTAAATCTTCACAAGAAAATGCTCTTTATATCGTTTATTTTCATTGCTTTGACTTGGAAACTGTTTTAAAATGCATTTTCATGCTTTTTGTGGCTTGTCTAATCAATTTCAATTAAAAAAGGGAAAAAAAATTTTTTAAAAAATTTTTGAAATTTTTGTAAGGGGGTAGCATGGAAAATGTTGAAAAAATTCGATTGTTTCAAATCAACAAAATTTAAATGTCAATTCAATCTAGGCAAGAAATCATGATTAAAATGAGTTTCCAAATGAAAATCGGTTGGTTTTTAAGAAAATTATGACTATTGGAAGTCTAGATAGGTGTCTCTGGACTTTGAAGAGAAAGACGTTGGGGCCCTAAAATTCAAAATTTTAAGAGCACTTGTTTTTGTTGCTAAACCAATCTAGAAGTCAAAACATAATGAAATTGATATCCTAAACGAAAATCGAAGGATTCTTAACAAGGTTATGACAATTGGAGGTCTAGATGGGTCTATGAAAGGAAAAACCCCAACTGTTCGACACCTTCTCAAAATTAACTCTCTTTATTTAAGTTCACTCTGCATATATGTTCTTAAAGCTACATTTAAGAGCTCATTCATATTGCAACGCACATCGTAAAGCGTATAATAATCATCAAATTATACGCCTATACTTCATTGCAACTGTGCCACATCATACATCATGCTCAAGTGTGTAACTCGACGGGGTTTCATGCATATCTGAACAGCGGTTTATTGTACAGAAGGGTGCCAGAGCAGAGCTGCCATCTTCGAGGGCCTCCTTCCCACTGGGATGACATTCTAGATATATTCGCGTATTACAAATTAAAGTAATTCGCTTAAACAAGGCCATCAAACAAATAATTTCAAGAGGTTTTTTACAGCCCCAGACACCCGGTACCCTCAGCTACCTTACAGACTCCTCTCATCCCTTAGCTCGGCGTAAAGCAGACATAAAAAATGATGTATTGTTTTAAAATGTTGTTGTTCTTTTCTTTTTTTTTTGTGGGCTGTCTCTTGATTATGTGCGAACTGCAGTCGGTGATAAATGTGTGTGGAGTGTCTAGCACCCTCTCACTCTCTGCCCCCCTTGCGCGCTGCACTTGAAACTTTGCGACTAACAAGCGTCTAACAATTTGCCCAACTCGCTTCTCATGTCTCTCTCTCTCTCCCTTTTTGCAGCTTGGACCGCGACCAGCCCTTCACATTCCAATTGGGAGCCGGCCAGGTGAGTTAAACGTTGTCAAATTGAAGGGACGAATGTGTGAATTGTTGGGTTAGATTTGGTTTAAATTCGTGCATATCTAAAAAGGTTAAAGCGTGATTTTAAAAAGTAACTAGATACTTAAAGATCAATAAATAATACAGAGTTTCCTTCTGAGAAATATCTATAACTCTTTTACCAATTGATTTCTTCCACAGGTCATCAAGGGTTGGGATCAGGGTCTGCTTAACATGTGCGTGGGTAAGTTTCAGCTTTATAAGCAAATTGACAAAGAAACTATATCAATATATATCGCCTCTCAGGTGAGAAACGTAAGCTGACAATTCCACCCCAGCTGGGCTATGGCGATCAGGGTGCCGGCAATGTGATTCCTCCCAAGGCTACGCTCCTCTTCGACGTGGAACTGATCAACATTGGCAATTCGCCACCAACCACAAATGTGTTCAAGGAGATCGATGAGAATGCCGATAAGCAGCTGAGCCGCGAAGAGGTAATCGTCTATGTATGGATCGCACTTTTATCATTTTATTATTTCTCTATTACACTATCTATATGTGATATATCCGTGGGTATCGGTTCGTTACTAACCTCACAAGTTTCATCTGCGTCTGTGTGACTTTTCCAAGTGATCTCTCTAATATCATGTCTCCATCTCGTTCCCCTCCCTTAGGTCAGCGAATATCTGAAGAAACAGATGACCGCCGTCGAGGGTCAGGACTCTGATGAGCTGAAGAACATGCTGCAGGAGAACGATAAGCTTGTTGAGGAAATCTTCCAGCATGAGGACAAAGACAAGAACGGTTTCATCTCACACGATGAGTTCTCCGGTCCTAAACACGATGAGCTGTAGAGCTCGAGAGTAGAACAAGTGCTTAAGTTATAAATAACTATAACTATCTATGTATATTATAAAATAAAACAAAAAAGAGAAGCAGAAACATAAACAAATCAGACAAACAGCACATCAACATCAACACATATTCCCAGGCGAACCCGGAGAAAGAGAGAGGAAAGAGCGAGTGGACTGACGCATTTACTCCTTATATCATTCATATATCTGTATATTGTACATGGATCATGTATTTAGCATATACTTGTATAGGAAGTTAAGCAACTATGTGTATCATCATCTCGTCACTATTCCATATCGATTTTGTATCTGGATGCGCTCAAACATTTCCCCTTTCTAGGCCTAGTATAAACATATATATAGAAAGAAGGGTAGAATATATGCGTTATATCTTTTTTATATACATTTATAGGTTGTTATAATAAAGTTTGTAACTAATTTGTGTTGTGTCTGCCCGAAACAGAAAGCAAAACTCTTTTTTAAATTGTAAACAAGCGAGGAACAGTAAATTGAATAAACAATTATAACAATAATATAATAATGGAAGGTTTTTTGGATTTTTGATCTTTCCATGATTTCTGACAGTTGCTGAAACTAAATTACAGTTTTTATTCCCAATTCAAATGTGGTTTTAACAGTTATATAGTCGTTATTTATATTCAAATTGAAAATATACAGGGGTATATATGGTAAAGAACATCACATACAATCATTTCAAGCTGTTCTTGAGGCAAATCGTAAACAATAGTAAAAATGTTGACAATTTGACATGACAAAGTCGAATAAATTTTTTAAAATTCCATAGAATATTCAAGATTAAAGATATCCAACGCGTCATATTGAAATAAAATGGAAAAACATTTAGAATTATAATTGTGTTCGTTGGTCGAGATGATTGGGAAAGAAGAAGAAGGAAAACAAACAAAACACCGATAATATATGTATATCATCATCATCATCATCATCATGTACTAATTATATACAGTAACTTCGCCAGTATTTGCTCCCAGCCTCGGGTTGTGTTGTTGGAGTGGATCGGGATTATATAAAGATAACGAGGCTACGGATAGCGGCTTCATCACTTTGTAAGCTTATATAGCTACGCGTGGGTTAGAATATTCTTCCTTTGGCTAGGACAGCAGTTGGGAGGGAGGCAGCGAACAGGCAAATTGCACTAAGCCATTCAGGCGTTTAGTATATAGAAAACGAGCTCCAATATTATAGGATCCTGTATGCCAGAGGATTCGCTATGCAGCGTGACAATAAGATGATTATCGAGCGCGTTCATATAAAGCGGCGGCAGCTTGGAACCCTTGGCGCCCGCCTCATAGCAGACCTAAACGAAAGAGCCCATTAATGAATAGTCTATGGAATGGGTTATCTTCTCTTACGTTCTCCTGGTCAAGTGTTGCACGCAGTGCCAGCTTATTTATGCCAGCGGCTGCCAGCAGATCTAGGAATGGTAACAAAGCCATCGATGCACTGCGGGCCAGTTGCTCGGCAATGCGTGTGATGTCTGCGTAGTTAGCGCCATTGGTGGCATACCAATCGTCGCACTGTGAAGAAGAAGAAGGGGATTAAAATATGTCTCATTTCTAGCACACTCCTGGCCTACCTTGACAATGTATATATCCGTCAGACGTAAGGCGTAATTGGTATTGGAATAGTTCAAGTTGGCATGCACACGCATATTGGCCAGACCATCCATGGGCTTGTCGTCAATGGGCGACTTAACGCTGCCGAACAGTGTAAGGATTAGTATCAATGAGTATAAAATGTATCCACTACTCACCCCACATTGATATCCCGATCGTTGTCCACCCACTTGATGCTCACAATTTCACTCTGCTCATCACTGACGGCAACGGGACCACAGACAATATCCACGTCGGTTTGATTACGCAACGCTTGACGCACTTCTTCCATTTTTGCAGGCATAATTTGCACCATCAGGCCATCCTCAACAATGCTACACTTGCCGGACAGGCCACTGCTGCTCTTCAGCGCCTCGTTGAGCACAAAGAAACTGGCGCCGGTTATCTTACGCGGCTGTCCTTGTATATTGATCGCTTGCGTCGAATACGCATACATCTCCGATCGATCATCGTTGATGTTCTGCATGCAAACCAAGTGGCCATCGGCGACTTTTGAGAAATTACCAGCAAATGCCAGTATATGATCGGTGGCATTATTAATTGCCTTGATGACATCCGATTGACGATAACGTGGTATTATCACCGTTGTCTGACGATCCTCCATGTGTATGTACAGGCCACGTATGGCGGGCAGAGAGTACGTATAATTGCGAAAATCAACCAGAAAATTGATAATCGTTTGGGCAATTTCACCATAGACTGATTCACGATTACGCACAGAGATTAGAGGACATGGATAGTAGCGATATTGTGCACCCAAGCGCAGAATAAGACGCAGAGGCAACACCTTGGCCCACGGTACCTCATGGCGATGTATGAGCACACCTACCAGATACGGACTCTCCGGCACAATTACACCTTGCAGACACTGATACGTTGGCCTTATGTAAATGAATCCTCCATGTTCGCGTGAACCCAAAAAGTTGACATTACGTGGACTACTAAATGCCAATTCCTGCGTGCTCGAACGGGCATGCTCTGCCTCCACATAGACCTCATACAAATGCTGGAATATATCACGTGGCACCGCGGGCCCTTTGCTTGCTGCTGCTCCCGCCACAGGTGGCTTAATCTCCAGCAAGATAATTAACTCATCGTTGCCCACATGATGCAGGCCGGAGGTGGTAAAGTTTAGCACCCAACGATTCATGCAGCAGCTCACTGGGGATTAGAGAATGAACCATAGATTAGTTGGCGTAAACCTGTAGAGGATTAGCTCTACTCTACTCACTGTTGACCACCTTGACGAGCACATAGAAATTATTCTTGAGAATAAATTTCAGTGTTTCACGCTGCAGACGGTCCAGCAGCTCCGCGTCGTTGCGCACCTCCTTGTACTCCACATCACAGCTGTTGGTGCTGCCCTCGCGACTGGCTACACAGATGGGCGGCAGCGCCGTCTCCTCGTATGGTATGAAACAACCTTGTGCATCGCTTGGCGGCAGCTTGCGTATGCGCTGCGGTTCAGCTTTGCGACGCGGTGAGGTCTGCGCGGTGTTGCGACCAGCTGGCGAAAGAATGCAAAGAAATCAATTAGATAGGGTATATGCCGAGCGAATCAACTACTTCACTCACCACTTGACTCCTCTCTGCTGCCGTGACCGACTGCCGCAAGTGTAGCCGCTGCTGCACTGGGCGGTATGGAGCCACGGAATAGCTGCGCCACCAGACCCATGGTGGTGCTATTGTCAATACTGCTGCCACTGCTGCTGCTGCTACTGCCACCGTTACTAGCGCCAGTGCCGCTGGCACCTGGTGTGGGCGGCTTTTGACCCGCGCCACTGTTGCTACGCTGCACACCACGACGCGCGTGCTTAGCCTCACCCCATTGCTGCTCCATGGCCACGGCCAGCTCACTGCCAGGTGCAATGCCATCGCTGAACATGACACTCTTGCGTTTGCGTCCCTTTTTGCCATCCGAACTGGATGAATTGGAGGAGCTGCCATCGGTTTTCTTTAGCACACCGACAGGCACAATCACACTGGGTGGCTGTGGTGTAACTGCGACCTGGCGATGCGGCGGTATGGTTGAGCAATACTCCATGGGATTATTGGGATTGGGGGAACGCATCGGCGTGGGAGGCAATGCAGCTGGTACCGTGCCTGCATACACGTCAGAGACGCCACCATTTGCCTGCCGCTCGGTCAGTATCATGAAGCATTGCACACACACGCGCGATTCCGGCTCATTGACAAACTGCAGATGAAAACGCTGCGAGCAGCAGACGGAGCAGAGCACCTTGCCGCAAGCACGACAATGATGACGCCGCTTGATCATGGTGAACTTTTGCTGGCATTGCATGCACTGTCCGGCCATATTGTCGGGCACCCAAATCGGTGGCACTTTGCCCAGATTTGCGTGTGGATCGCTATAGCCAACGGCCTCGTAAATGGGACTATCGTCGTCTTCTGTTTCCCCCTCGCCGGCTGCCGGCGGCGGCGCTGAGGCCCCTTCCGGGAGTTCCTCTCGCTCCACTTGAATCTCGTTCTCTGTCTGCGCTTCTGGCGGCGGCGGTGTTTGCCCCGCCAGCGTTGGGCAGCTTCCGTTCAAGTTCAATGTCTGTGGACGTTGGGGACGCTGATCCTGTGTCTCTAGTGCATCCGCTGCAATGCTATCGTCGCCTTCAGCTTCGTTCTCCTGTTCCTGTTCCTCATCTTCGTCTAGCTTACGCCCGGATAGTGAGTCCGTATCGCTGGCGCTGCTGCTGAACGAGTTGGGAGTCTCCTCGGCTACAGGCGCGACTTCATGTAGCCGCAACTCGGCAAACTCCACAGTGGATGCCTGTGAGAAGTTATCCACATTCATTTGATCCGCCGAAGTGGTCTCCTGCTCCGATAGAATGCGAACAGATTCCTCCTCTGTGGCTGGCGATGCTGTAGCAGCATCCTCATCATCGTCAATCATCTCATGTTGCGGTTGTTGAATCACCATGGTTTCTGTGCCGCCCACAGGTTGTTGTAGCTCGCGCTCGTGCTGCTGCTGCTGCTCCTCAATATCCACCTCTACCTCCTGCAGCATGCTGTCCAGTTCGGTGTCTGAAATTTCATCCATGGTGGAGCAGAAGGTAAGCGGCTGACTACGCTTGGGTACCGCGACCTGCTCCTCTGTCCTCGCCTGCGGCAGCTGCTCCGGCTTGGGCTGCTGCTGAGCTGCTGCGACCAACGTGGGAGCAGGCTCCTGATGGAATTGAATGTTAGGATTAATAAAATTCAATTTTCCCCCCATTACTTTGCTACTCACCACCGCCGTTGCTGCCGCCGGCTGGGGCTGACTTTGCATCTCTAGCTCCGTGCTTGTCTCCTCGGACAGCTCGTTGAGCACACGATCCAAAGCCGAGGAGGCGGTTACCTCACAGGGTAAAATTGACTGCGATTCTGTGGTTATAGAAATGGAGGAAAGACCCACAGCTAAATCCTCTAGCTGCTGTTGCTTTTGCTCCAGCTTGGGTTGTGATGGCGCCGGCTCCGTCACCGATGCGGACTCCTCCGTATCATTGTCCGCTTTGTCGCCTGCTTGCTGCTCCGGCACCAGTTGCTGCTGCTGCTCAGCCTCATCCTCCTCATCCGAGTTGCTCACATTGCCAGGTGAGGGACCCGATGAGAAGGTTGAACACGACGAAGTTGTTAGTGACTCCGACGAGGAGACTGTAATGTCATCTGCCGTAGCTTTTGATTGTTTCGCTTGCGCCTCACTGAACTTCTTAATATCCTCGTGCTCATCATCATCCAATTCAATCGCATGAATGCTAGCCATCTCACGTTGAGCTGCCTGCTCCGCCGCCTGCGCATCGGCCTCGGCTTCTGCCGTCCAGTCGTAACTGTCATGTGATTCGATCTCCGTGGCCAACGATTTCACATTGTTGCTATAATCGTTGAGGCTGTTGAACACCTGCGAGACGCCCACAAAGTTTTTGGCAGCGGCGCCTGCACTGCTACCATCGCCCAGTGGGCGTGTCTCGACAACACCAACGCCTACGCTGCTGATAGCGCTGGCTGCATTTCGGCTAAGCTGCTCGTCCGCTGTGGAGAGGAAGGAAAACAGTTGCTTGTTATACGAAACTGTTATACACAACAAACAGACAAACACACACATAGCCACACACACGTACTCGCTCTATACATCTTCCCCTCGCACACACATACCTTTAAGCTCAGCTTCCAGATTGTCCAGGACCTGATCGATGTCCACCAGATCCATAGCTACTAATGGACTTGCATTAAGCCTGAAACGAAAGACGTAATAGGGCGCCTGAGAACAGCTTGTTGTTTGGCTGAAAAATTTTCACACTGTGGAGCAGGCGAGGAGGTAGAGCGATTGGAAGCGGAGCGGGGGGTCAACGGCGACGAACGTCTCTTCGAAAGAGACGCAAAAACGCAAGACAACAAAGCAAATTATGATTCATAGCGTTAATTAGATGCTACCCACGGTAGCTGTCAATCTGTTGTCTTATCAGCGTTTGCACTGCACATCTATTTTCGTTCGTAAATTATCGAAATTACCTTATTTTCCCACTTCTTTTTTGTTTAATTTCTTGCAAAATATGTTCGAAGTGGAAATGCAGTGTGACCGTAGCGTGCACAGATGAAAATCACAATTAGTCAAAGGCTCGATAAGTCATGCGAACAGCTGCAGCAGTTATCGAAGAGAAGGTATGTCGATTTTCTTTTACTCCAGCGTCGTTAATTTTTAGTGCATTTCTTGCCGACCAAATGTTAAATCATACGGTCACCCTGGCTGATTGCGGGCGCTGTTAGTTAACATAGACGTTTAACATTAGTTGTACTATAACCGTCGAGTGATTCGGACGCGGTGTTAGTGCTCGTTGGCATTTTAAAGTGTAAAGAAATTTAACAATTTATTACAACTTGTGTTGTTGTAATTGCAATAAAAATGCACAACGCAGCGTGCATTTAATTCAATAAAGGTGCAACAAGTTCAATTTAGATAAATACAAATACAAATTCGCGTAGTGAAGTAAAACGCAAACAACAAGCAGCGAAAAGCAAAAAGAAGAAAAACAGAAAGAAGCCGCCACCGTTACGAACTAAATGCGTCTGTTTGCCTGTGTGTGTGTGTTTTTGTGTCTGTGCTAGCGAGTTTGTGAGACAGTGCATGTGTGTGTGTGTGTAGGTAGTGGTGGGCGTAAAATCAAGTTGAAATTTATTTAAAATTCTTTTAGTTAAATGCCAAATGTTTAATAAATTGAAAATTAACTACAGTGCATTTTGCATAATGCATTTAATTTGATTTTGTTCTTAGCTCAGGCCACACACAAATAATTACAGCAGCAGCACAGGGAAACACATGCAAACGCACACACACACAGTCATACACTAACACAAGTCCGTGTAGTCACTGGCACCTTTTGGTTTGGTTGCGCTCTTGTCGCTTCTCTGTCTCATTTTATCATTTTTGTTTTGTTGCGTCTCTCGTTCGTTCCGTTTGCTGCTGCTTTGTTTTGCTTGCTTCTTGCTTCGTCGTCGACGTCGACGTCGTCATCTTCGTGCAGTAATCGCTTTGTTTATTCTCTTTTACGCTCGCGCGCGCCGCCCACCGCCGCATGCTCACCGTGTTATATGGTGTATCTCTGCCTCTCGCTCTCTCACTTTGATAGTTACTTTGATTTTAGCCGCGCGCGCAAACCTACAAATTGTTGTTAATTATCAAAATTAAATGAATAAATGTTCAATTTACGATAGCGCCTCCTCTCTCTGTCTCTCTTTCTCTTTGCAACAATTTATCTCTATACACACACACATGGCAAGGCTACGCGCAATTGAATTGTTGTTGTACGCGTTTTATTTGAAATTCAATTGATAAATTTATGTGAAAATCATCGCGAATGTTGTTTTGTTTGTGCCATTCCCGAAATGTCTCTCGCACTCGTTACGTGTGGGTGTCCAATCCAGAAATAAAATCACGTGTTTATTTAATTTATTTCGATTCTTTAGCGATTTTAGTGTGTACCAGTTTTTTGCTATTGCATTTACAAAAAAATCTAAATACAAAAAATTAAAGCAAATCAAATATATATAATAGATATATATATATATGTATATATATATAGTAACACCCTGAAAGTGCTTTTTATGCTGCCAATCGACGAATACGATCTATAAACAAAACCGGGAAATAAAAACAGAGAATCTGGATAATACTTTTCTCAACAACAACTTCTTCAACAACTACAACAACAGCATCTTCGTCGTCCACGCCACCCACGGAACGAAAATGAAATCAAAGCTGAAAATTGCGACGTCGTCGACGGCTGCTGATAACGGTAAATGGATGTTGGTGTCGACGGTGCTGTTAGTTCTGCTGGTGGCCGCCACACAAGCAGCTGATGAGGTAAGTGAGCGGGAAGGGAAAACAATTCTTTTAAAAATGCTGTAAATGATCAAAGATCGTGAAGAGCTTAAAACTCTTCGATCAGCTCGAAGAAATGAGTTGAAAATGAAACACTTGGAAAGAGGAATTTCAGGGCATTAAATGGGAAATGATATTTGGAAATTTTCTTGCTTACGGAACACACAATTGGCACTTTTGTTTCTTTCAGACGATTCTTTAAATTTGAAATGGTGGTGGCAATTAGAAACAGTTGCACTTGAATTAGGTTAACGGTTTACAGTTTAATTGAATTTATTGATTTCGTATAGCCTAAAAGGAACAATAAACTGCAGTCAGATAGTATTTGTAATACACATAAAGCACAACAAATTAAATTAAACTAATACACAGGGTATTTGCTATGCAACGCGTTCCATTGTCCCTCTGCTTAGTTGCTTGCTATGTAACTCGCTCAATATCAATAGATTCAAATCAATTGCTCGTGTGTGTGTAACCTCAGGCCATCATCCATTATGCTGTCGACTTTTTTCTCACCTCATGCATTCGCTCTCTCTCCCGCTTTACTCACTCTCTTTTAATCTAGAAATGCAAACTAATCAATGCAATTACTTACACATTTATGTGCTCTGCCAATGCTGCTGCTGCTGCTCTTCGGACTTTGTTACAATGAAAACTTTGTTCGACTGGCAACGCTGCATTCCGATTTTCTGCAATGCAATTGATATTGTTTCTGGTTGTTGTTGTTGTTTTTGTTGCTGCTGCTGCTGTTGCTGTGGCCATAATGAAGTGTAGAGTTGCTGTAGAAAGACATTAAAAACGTCTGCATTGCCCGAGAACGCATAAATATGGCAAGAAGAATACATAAACACGCAGAGACAGACAGACAAGGCGCATTCACACAGACTCTCTCTCACACTCACACAGCATATATACGCTCACGCATATGTGATGAATGTTGCACTCGCAACGAGAGGGCAACTTCAACTTGTGCTGCTTCAACTCTGCTGACGCCTCTGCAACTGCTGCTGCTGCTCTTCTCGCTCTCTCGCGTTGATCGCTTGCCAAAGTGATGGAAAAAGGCATCCGGCTGTTGCCAATTTCAGTAGCCCGTTTGTTTGTTTGTTTGCCTGTTTGTGACTTATTGGCCCAAAATGTGCACACACACACATGCATAGTACATTGGCCTGTTTTGACTCTTAAGCTCCATCACAAGTCGCTCTTGTTGTTGTTGTTGTTGCTTGTTTATCGTTCCGGTCCAGTCCGGTCCATTCCGTTCCGTCCGCTTTGTCTGTTGTCACTTGTTTTTGCCAAAATTGGCTTTACTCTCTGCTCACTTGTGGTTATGGCTTTTCATGTTGTTTCTACTCCTTCTGCTTTTGCACCATCTCCAACAGCTGCCCCTACTCCTTCTCCAACAGCTGCCTCCCCTACTCCTCCTTCTCCTTCACAAACATTTTAAGAACGTGCACAGCAAACTGATGAAACGCTGGAAGTGAGAAGCAGGGAGAGCGGCAAATGGACGACGACGACGACGCTCAGTTTTGAGTGTGCAGGATAATGTAATGATTGCTATGAGCTGACACACACACACACGCACACATGGACATGAGCTGCTGTCACCCGCCCTCACTCACTCTCTTGACTTTTGTTTTGCGGCTCGTTTACGCATTTGCGCTCATTAGCATTATTGGCATGTGTCGTGTTCGTGACATTGAGAGAGTGAGCGAGAGAGAGAGAGAGCAAGCGGTAGCGTAGGCAAGAGAACATCACAGTAGAGTGCGAGAGCGTAGCGCTGCTTTAAGGTGACCAGGCGAGTCGCATAATGCGAATTGAGCTCATCTTTGTCCCATCTTCACGTGCTGTGGCTGTGCTGCAATGGGACTGTTTATATTTATTGTCGGATTTCCGGGAAAGAAGGCAAACTCTATGCTTTCGGCTAGACACAATATTGTGGGTTTTTTTATGTGCACACAAACTCACACAGCTGGCGAGGCGAAAAGGTGAAACGATAAGGCGAGGCGAGGCAAGGCAGGTAAACAGCATCAGCTGTTGAATATTTTATTTGTATTTCATATTAGATTGATACTGCATCACAAGTTTACGAATCTAGAATTTTCAAATATTTATACTTGTAAGATTTTTGGATGCATTTAGAACCTTCCCACACCCATAACTTCGTCAAAAATCATCAGGTTTACGTGGGGATGACATTTTTTCGAGCTCTAGATTGAAATTGCATCAAAATAATAGAAGTCTAAAATATTCAAAAATTTTGACCATCCAAGCTACCCCTTGCTATATTTTTGTTACTCATAGAACCGTCTCACACCCACAAATCAAAAATCGAATTCTATCTAATCTAATTCTATTTCATTCCCTTCTCTGTGTGTGACGTCATAGCTAAATAGCTGCTGCACTTGTCATATTTCTATGTTATTTACTTTATTGCGGTTTTATCTAGCCCGATCGTGTGTGCACTCGCTCATTCTTTTACATTTTACACACGTTTCCAGTCAGTTGTCTGCGCTGTCTCGCTCGCACACTCGTTTCAATTACTCACGCGTGCGTGTGCCTGTCTATCTGCGTGTGTGTGTGTGTGTTGCTAGGGTCATTTGTCTTTTTGATTTAGCTTGCATTTAATGAGTTGTTGTTGCTGCTCTTGCACTCTGCTCTCTACTCTCACCTTCGCTCAGACAGACGTCTCGCTTACTTGACGCCGAAAGCGTAAACGCAGCCAGGCGTCGCTGTCGCCATTGCCGTCGACTTCGTCGTTACTGTTAATGCCAAGATGTTATCAACAGAGGGAATTTTTTTCTTTGCAAATGTCAACGTCTCTGCACACGCGCACACACACGCACACGTTTAGCGTGCATGGCGCAATGTAATCTGAATTCAATTGAAATCCGCGCAAGTAATCAGCACAAATTACAGTGATGGAATTGTTTATACACACGAGCTAATTACTAAAAGCGTAGTAAGCACTAGCACACATGCACACATACACACACGCAAACGCCTAGTATACGTGTGCTTAGTAACTGGAAAAGAAGATCACGCTGCAAATGTCAGTGAGCAAGAGAGCCCAAAGAGAGAATGACATCTGGAGAGAGTGAGAGCGGATGAGAGAGCGTGCCTGCGCGCATCAATTACACATGTTGTCAGACATGTGTATAAAAAAAAAAAAACAAAATCCAATTAGTAAATTTTTACATGTCAAGACAACATAAAAGCAAAGGCAATTGCAACAAAACCCAAAGGGTTGCCACAAATAAACCAAAAGTAAAAACATTTGCGGCGCCCGTGGCAGCAGCAGCAGAGAGCGACAGAGCAAGAGTTAAAGCGCGTTGTAAAGCAGGCGGGAGAGCAAGTGAGCGAGAGAACACAGCATAAAATGTGTGTGCAGGCGGCGTAATAATAACAACAACAACAACAGCGCAGTAACAGCAAACGAGCATAAAATGTTAACGTATGTAAGTGTGAGCGAGCAAGTCTGTATAAGTGTGTGTTGTGTGTTGGGTAGGCAGCAAGCAGACAAAGTTGAAGAAAAGAAGACAGCGACAAGCGATGTCGACGTCGACGTCGACGTCGCGACGTGGAGTTCATGGAGAAGCTCCAGCAACAAAAAGACACACACACACAGAGTCAGCAGGCAGCGAGCAGCAAGCAGCGACGCCAGCAGCGAAGTTGGCTATCATTGAGGGCTGTTGTTTGTTGTTGCTGTTGTTGTAGCTGTTGGTTGCCCCGTTTGCTTTGCTTGAATTTCAGTTTCTGCTGAGGTAAACAACATGCACACAGCCCTGGCCGGCAGTGCCGAGAGAGTAGACAGCAGACCAAACAAGCAGATTGAACGGCGACGACGACGGCGCGTCGCTGCTGCTGCCTGCAAGAAGGGTAACGCAATGTCAATAATCAGGCGTTGTTGCCGCTTTTCATTGTCGTGTTGGGGCTGTTGTTGCTGTTACTTGTTTCATATGTTAGTTCGACTCTTGGGCTTGTTTCATTTTGCGGTTTACTTACGACAAGTTGTATCTCTCTTCCTTGCTTCGCAGGCCCGCTTTTCCTCTCCCGCTCTCCCACTTTCTTCATGTTTTTTGTGGTGCGTGCCTGTATATCTTATATTTTTTTATTGGAATTTTTACATATTGTTGTTGTATTTAGTATCTGCTGCCGCTCTCTCGCTCTGCCGTTTTGTGCGTGTGTTGGTTTCTTTTTTTTTTTTTGGAATGTTTTTTAACTGCAATTTGCTTTGTTATTGTGCTCGCATGCGTGTGGGCGTGAGAGTGTGTGTGTGTTTGCGTGCGTACACTTATTGTCTGCCCGTTTCCACTTCTTGATAATTTACACTTGATTTGTTTACGGTGTGCGCGCTGGTTTTATTTTCGTCTTCTTTTAATTGCAAAAAAATAGCAGCACACGCATAAACAGGCGCACACACACGTAAACACACGCACGCACAGCAGATACAGCTTGCCCGCAGCACAATTGCGCTTGCCTCCCCCCACTCTCTTTCGCTCGCCCTCTTCCTTTTTTTCATTGACGTAAATCGCGCGCAAAATTTTGTTGATTTCTGTTCTGTTGCTTCCTATTGCTGCTGTGTTGTCCCGCTTCGTATTTACGTGAGTGTATGTTTCTCTGCCCCACGCTCTTTCGTTGTCTGTTGTATATGGCGCGTATTTCCTGTGTGTGCTCCTTCTCTCGCACACTCTCTCTCTCTCCCTCTCTCTCTCTCTTGCATTTTGACTTTTTGGCTTTATGCTTGTGTTTGCATATCATTAACATGGAAAACGTAAGCCGCAAACACAAACAACAACAACAAAGGCGACAATGGCAACACAAAAAAAGAGTTAGCAGCCCACGCCGCAGCTGAGGCAGCTAACTCGACTCTACACACACACAAACACACATACGCACACGCACAGCCCACGCACTTGCATACTTTCATAATTATGCGGCATATATTTTTCTCTCTCAGTGTGTTGGTGTGCTCGATGCATTCTCAATAAACTTTACACTTGATTTCTGTGAATTTCTTTGTTTTTTTCTTTCCCAATTCCATTCCCTCTCGCTTGCTTACTGCACTTTTTATGGTATTTTTCATGTCAAACTATTGTTTCCCACGCGCATGCCCACGCAAATTTCATCTTTCCCTCTTGCATTTTTGTTTATAGATTTCACAAATTTTCTACAATTTTATTTTCAAATTTTCCAGTCTTGTGCAGATGCCCGTGGTTTATCATAATTTAAACAATATTTCACCTAGAATATGCTGATTTTAATGTACTTGTTATAACATAAACGAATATTTTTCTGGTATTTCTCGCCCCATTTCACAAGATTTTCAAAAAGTAATGAAAATATTAAATCTGTACAAAATATATTAAACAATTTGTTACCCTGAATATGTTGATTGGTAAAGTTTTCCTTTGTCTATTTAATAAAAAATAATAATTTATTGTTATTTTGTGAAATGTCAAGCATTTAAAAAAAAAAAATAAGTATTTTACTTATTATATGAACAATAAATGCTAATTGGTAATTTTTTTCTATATTCTATAAAATTCTGATTAATATTGGGGACATTTTTTGCTTATCTCCAGATTGCAAAACAATTTCAAATGAATTAACTTATGTGTAAAGTAACTTGACGAAACTGGAAATTCCGTTTGTTTGGTGTCATATTACACAAAAAAAACAGGAATTATAAAAAATACAGCAAATTATTCATCAGAATAATAAATAAAATAAAGACAAAACGAAGCACATTTAAATAGGCAGATTAAAATTACGACGTGATTAATCTATAAAAAAAAAACCCATAGAGTGATAAGAATGAGTATAGCACGCAGTGTAATCACATATATTAGGGTCAGAGATGCCTGTACTTGCGATTTAAGAAATCGCCAAGAAATAAATTGATGCGCGCTTAATTAAAAATAACGAAATTGCGAATGAGAATATTAAAATAATCACTTTGTATATGTACTACATTTATGTATGATTTATTTACTGTTGATTTCAAGTAAATGAGATCATCTCCGGCCGCCATTATTATGTTAATGAAAAAACAAAATTGAATGATAGATTGTGTGCACTGCAAAAAATACTGAGTGAATCACTTTTGAGTCTGTGTTTATCTGCGCTTAAAATAGCCGAAAAGCCACGTAAAACGATTCTCTAAAGAACTGTGAGATGAGCTGCAAACGGTTTGTTTACCATTTCCGATTCGTAGCCAACTTCCGATTACAAACACACACGCGCACTCGCTCTCTTACTCGCTTACAGAGAGAGAGAGAGAAAGAGACAGAGGAAGACATTTCAATTGGAATTGCAATTTTCGCTGTTTCAATATCGCGTACTGTGGAAAACGCCCACAAAACTCGTGTGTAGGCTACGTTTTCTTTCTCTCTCTCGCTGTCTCTCGCTCTCTGGGGAGGGGTCTACCCTGCAAGGGGGCGAGTGGCGATAGGGGCAAACTGGCCCAGCATGTTTGCATATAGAGTGGAATGTTCCTGTCATTCCTTCAGTTCGGCGACTGATGATGACGATGTTGACGAGAAACGGGAACGTGGCCGGACCGGGGGGTGGTACGTAACAGAATGTAGATGAGGTCGAGTCGAGTCTCAGGCACGTGTGCCCTGTCCATGTGATTGCAATATGGGTCTCCACCAATAAAATCTTCGACCTCATCGAACTGCGCTTTTAACAAACCAAATACTCATTACGTGTATAAAGCAGAAGCAGTGGCAGAAAGGCAGGAGGGTATTAGGATGCAAAAATACCCTGCTCACCAATGCATGAGTAGAGATAGTAAGATCAATTAAAATGCCTACTTTTTGCAAGTCATGATTACAGGTTATATAAAAAGAGGTTGTGCGTTAGTGAATACCCTGTAAAATTTGGCAATCAGTAGCTAGAGGGCTTACTAAACCATTAAAAATCAGTTAACACTTTTCCCACTTTTACAGAGTATTTCATGAAACAAAGACAATTATCGCTACATGGGCGCTGGCATGTTTGCTGCAAGAGTAGGCTGAGGAAGTGGGGTGGGAGGGGCATGGATGCAAGGGGTAAATGCAAACAAAGTCTGCAACAGATTGCAGCACAAAAGTTTGGCTTCTGCCTCTGCTGCTGCTCTGTCCCGTTACGCCCTCGTGTGGCCTATGATGCTGCATGCGTGACAGATGCTGTTGTTCCCTCCTCCTCATCTCCTGCATTCGTCGGTTCGTGTTCTTATTGCTTCTGCTGCTTTGCCTTGCCTTCATTTTTGTGGCGCGGTCATTGATCTGCAATCTGGCATCGAATTTCATCAATATTATTCGCCCTATTGCGATAAAGTGATCTCTCTCTCTCTCTCTCTCTATTTCGTCGAAGCAGCTTATCAAAAGAATCAACAAAATAAAGAAAAAGCAATAAAATGAAATATGTACGCTTTTTTCTTTTAAACCAAAATAAAAACAAATGAATCACAATTCTCAATTCTTTGAAATTTGTGTGGCAAAACAAACGCGAACAAAAATGCAACTATATCAATTTCGCATAAATTTCGCTGACTTTATTAGTCATTTCTCTATGCCACTGGTATTCAGGAACTTATTGACAAAGAAAATGCAAATGAAAACAAAGAATATGAAAATAAGAAAAACGGAAAACTGAAAACTGAAATCTCTAGCAATAAATGTGGCCATCAAATGCAGAATGAATAAAAACCGATCGTAAATAACATTCAAATACTTGATTTTCTGGGAAAAGAAATAAGATTTAATATATAACATGTATTTAAAGAGAGAAATATATGATTTTTATACAATATTGTATACATTTTAGGCGATTTAATCTTTTATCTATCTCTTAGTCGCTTTTGTGTTGCGATGGACGCACGTGCTAAATATTTAAAATGTCGCATATTTCAACATTTTGTGACAGTGTGTGTGTGTGACACATCTTTGTGTTTGCTTTACGCCCGTAGTTGTTGTTGTTTTTGCTTTTGCCACGCCTCGCTCTGTGTTCTATCAGCAGTGCTGCCAACTTTTTTGAGAAGAAAAAAAGCTGTCTCTGAAAAAAAAAAACTTTAAAAAATATTTAATAAATTTCTAAAATTGCAAAATGTAAAAATATAAGTCTATATAATTAATTGGTAATTATTGTTGAAAAATTTAATACTATTTTAAAAACGCTAAAATAATTTTGTAAAAACCCGCTATTGGCCTTCGATAAAAGCCAGATTTGGCGGGTGAAAAAATCGGAATTGGCTGCACTGTCACTGTGTGCCATCATCTCATAAATTTTGTGCAAATCCGTTTGAAAATTTATGCATAATTCGTTTCCCACTTTGTAGCGGCTGCTTCTGTTGTTTCTCGACTCTTTCTCGCTTGCTTTTGCTGTCTCTGTCAGTGTCGCTGTCTATCGCCCTCGACATTGAGGCTTTAATTGTCGGAAATGCGATGAAAAAACGCAACTTTTTTTATAGCCATTTATGTAAATACTTGCATTAAATTATGCTTATATATCACATTAAATAATTCCCTTCCCTGCTCTCGCCTTCTTTCTTGCTCATTCTATCTCTTTTGCCCCATACAATCTGAGCGACTGCCTTGAGCTTTAAATATGTCACGTACACATCTTTTGTGGCTCTTGTCTAAAACGGTTTATATTTCCGATTGTGTGAATCAGAGAGCGAGAAGGAGAGACTCTCCAGAGTCGTAGATTAATATTATATCGAATATGTGCATGTTTTGTGTGTACATATATATGCGCTCTTGACTTTATTACGCATGCAGATATACGATTTCTCCGACCCGTCGCTCCCCTCATTCGATTCTATATGCAATAAAAATGACTCAAGACGCGCTTGACGCGTCTTGGAGCGGGGAAAAGAACTACGAATTCGGAAACGACTTGATAATATAAATTGCGTTTTATGCATAAATTTTATACTCGTAAAAGTATCGGAAGCGGCATCGTCAACGTAAACAATGTGCAGGCTCCAAAAAAATCCAAAAAATTTATCGTATATCGTATATCGTTAATTGGCAATCTTGGAAAAGTCGTTAAAGAAATGGACGAATTTTCGGTTGCTTAAGAAATTTAAAGTTTCCAAAAGCGCAGCTTAATAGAGTCTTTGGGGGATTATAAAAATACTCCGTATTTCTTTCAACGCAATGAAAAGCTTCCTTGATATTTTGGTTAAAGTGAGGTTTAGATAAGGGAAGGTTTATTTAAAGTTAGTAGGTTTAGACATTTACTGTGGTAATTTATTTTTGTATGTATTAAACATATTTTAAAATATATATACTGCTATATATCGCTAAGCCATAATCTTGAAAGTTTATTTTATTCTACCAAAGTGCGTAATATAACCGCAACTGCTATCGCATTTCAGGTTCTTGATGAAATATATATTTGAAAACCACAAACATTATCCATATCGCAACTTTGTTGGGCGTTACATGGTTGCACAATAAAGGTGCAAAGGTTTCGTCAGGTTTTTGCTTAAATTGAGATTAATTTTGCTTTTTATGGCTCTGCTTGGTTATCTATTTGTGCTTTCAAATTGTATACATATATTTCATATAGGAAATCGGTATCAGAAGTATTCATATATTTTTTTAGAGTTAACGTACTCTTAGGGAACTGCTTGGACACTTCTAAAATAATTGCATGTTTAATAATGTATGACTCTGTCTCAAATGAGTAACAGCTATGACTTGCTCGAAGTTCATTACTGATCTCATTCGGATGATTCATAACCTCAAACGGTTCGGTATTTATAGTTAGTTGAGTATAGCTAAATTTAGAACATTTTTCAAAACGTTTTTGCGCAGTTTTCTTTGTGTTTTACGTTTAGTAAGACACTTTCTATTCCATTTTGGTTTCTTTTTAGGGTTTGGTTTCTTCATATTGTTTTATTTTCCAATTGACCTTGCCACACTGTGCACTGTTGTCCATTTGATTTTCGCCATTGACTTTTGTTTAACGCCGCTTGCATTTCAAATTTACTTCCGTTGCTTGTGTGGGTGGCGAAGAGGGTGGCATAAAGGGAATGCTATGAAAATGGGGAATGAGAGGAATGAGGGGGAAGAGGCAAGGCATGAAGCAAATAGCAAAACAAGTGTGTGCATAAGAAATATTGAAACGAGAATAGTTTTTACTGCTGCTCGCCTTCTCTCTCTACCTCTATTCTATCACTCACCCGTACTCCCCTTGCTCGCTCTCCTTCTTCTGCTATTTCTATCTCTTTAGCCGCACACACGCCTTTAAGCGAATTTACATTTTCATTTACGCCTGAAATGAGCACGAGATTCGCCTTCAATTTTTCCACGCCTCTGCCGCCTTCTCTCCTTCTGTGTGTGTGTATGTGTGTGCTATGCTCTCTCAGTGTGCGTGTAGAGCAGTCTGCAGCGCATTGGCATTTGCTGTTGTTGTATTATTTACACAGAAACTACATGGAATCGCATCGCAGAGCACCCAAGCAAACGCCGTTAGCGCCACGACTCCATGGGGTATCGCTCCCCCATTCTACTACTCCTCCCGTTCTCTTCATCTCTCTCTTTGTATCATATGCAAATACTCGTAATATTTTTCAAATGTTGTTTGCTTTTGCCCTGAATACAATTTTGTGCCAGCACTCGCCCTGCGTGCGCCTGCCTGCCTATGCCTTTTCACATTTTTCAATTTTCCACGTTCGCTTTGTTGTCGTCGCTGATGATACCACACACACGCTGGCACACACGCACATGCCACACACTACACTTGTATACGCCGCTTTGTTGCTTACATTTTCATTATTTTTTTTATGTGTTTTTTTCTTTTTTTTCTTCTCGTTTTTGTCCAACAATTCTCACTTGGCTCTCTCTCTTTCTCTCTAGCTGCGCGAGAACCGCTTGCCAAAAGGAAGTTGTCCTCTATAACGGAGCGGCTGCTCCCCTCTCCCTACTCCCCTGGCAACAAATCCCAGCGCCTTTGCTTGCCTCCAAGTGTTTGCATTCTAAATTACCCATGGGCCAATGGACTGTGTGTTGCCCCTGCAGTTCCTGCTCCTGCTCCGGCTGCTGTTCCCACTTCCTGCCGCTGCCCCTCCTCAACTTCTTGGCTTCTTGGTTTCTGCGTTTCCGCTGAACATACATAGTTGTTGCCTATTCTCCCATTCTCTCTCTCTCTCTCTCTCTCTCTCTCTCTCTCTCTCTCTCTCTCTCTCTTTCTGTTATTCGCTACTTTCTGCATATGCCAATTGGCAACGCAGACGTTGACAGTTTTATGCCGCAACTAATTAGATTTGATAAAGATTCAAGTCCAGAAACAGCAACATCAGCAAGAGCAGCCACATGTTGATTCGCAATGGTCCAATAAACAAAAGCAGAACAACACAATCAATTCAATTCTCAACGGTTTTAGTTGTGTACTGCGCATTTGCGACGATGATGCACTGCAAGAAATGAAGGGGGTATATTCATTTTAGATTACAAATAGATGAGTGCGTTAGATCCAGTCAAAAACTTGCAGATAATTTCACTGTGTGCTATAAATATCTATAGTAACTCAAAGTTTTTTGAACACTTACAATCAATCAATTTTTATAAAACTTCTTTAAAGTCAAACATCTTTTATGTTTCTTCTAAATTTCAAGAATACAATCTGATATCATTTGTGTGCTTATATTATAGTATATAATAAGCACGACAATAACGACTTGGCGAGTGATGCTGCTCAAGAATATATAAATATTTTGTGGGGTCTGTCACGTCTACTTCTGTCTGTATACACGGTTTTTCTGTATATTATGCCATATATAACATACATTTCCTCTGCCCATTTATAGTTATAAGTCAGCAATACTGTCTAAAGATGTATTATTATATTTTCCATAAATTCTACTAAATTTGCTTATATATATTTAAGCGAATTTATACAAAGCTTGCTACATTGTTACGTACTTAACTGTTTGGCTAAAGTTGCTATAAATATCCCTACAAATTAAATGTCTACTATACTAACCATATATCTTTCTGAAATATATCACACAATAACTGCGCGATATTCCAAACCAAATGCATTTTCCGCATTTTCTTTGTGCTGCTTTAATTATTTCAAGCCCAAAGTGTGTGCTTGATACATTTTCGTATTGCTACTCATTCCCTCACACATGTCTGCGTATTTGGGTCAAGCTGTTGTATATATTTTGGATGCTGTTGTCGATGACGATTGATATATGCAAACTGTAACTGTAACAGAATTGAGAAAGTGCCTACAATTTAATCGATGCCAGATGTGTTGCATCTGCCCTCTCCCGCTTTTGTCTGACTTGCACTTACTGACTGATTGCAGGGTCATGTTTAAGCTACACGCCATAACAACAAAGTCAATTGCAGCGATTCGCTTTTGTAGAGAGATAAATGTATTACGTATACGCAGTGTGGTGCGGTGTGGTGTCTGTTCTAAGCAAAATAAACCCCTTAAATCCGCCTGCGATCTTGCCCCAAACTAATTACGTATTTAAATACATGTTAGCGCAGACGGCAAAGGCGTGTTAGCGAGAGGGGAGAGTAGAGGAATACTATGGTGGGGGTCAGCGCGAGTCAAAGTGCATAACAAATGTGAACTCTCTCTGTGTGCGCGCGCTCTCTCTCTCTCTCTCTCTCTCTCTCTCTCTCTCTCTCTCTCTCTCTGTCTGCATACTTTGCGGCCTGTACAGGCAGTAAACTAAACTCCCCTGATCCCTACATTCTCGACCGACCCTCTCCTTTCACCCATGCGCTACACTCCTGGCTAGCCACAGAGGCTGATGAAAAATTTACATAAATTACTGCAGACTGGACCCGGGACAAACACAGGGCCAAAATAACATGCGAGAGTGGCCAGCAAAAAAAAAAGAAAAGGGAGACAAGCAAAGAGTGAGAGAAAGAGAGAGATGGAGAAGGGGAGAGAGCGAGAGGGGCAGTGCCTGTGTAACTGGTGACGACGTTGACGATGACGACAACGACAAGGAAATTAGCATAAATGTGTTGGAGTTTCATTTTGGCACAGTATATATAATAAGCATTATGCATTTGCGTGTTTGTTGATGTTCTGCCTTGTTCTCCCTCTCCCTCTCTCTCGTTCTCTCTCTTTACATCCCCTCCTTTCTCTTTCTCTCTCTCTCGCTCTATTATTATTATTATTTTGCGCTGTGTTGTTGGGGGAATAGTTTTAAGCAGGCGGTCCCCAAGAGCGTGCAACATGAAATGTTTGTGCAAAACTGAAGGCCAAAAAAACAAAAAAAATATATATATATATATGAGAAAAAAATATTGTTGTGCTTAGCCGTTATTTTGATACGCTTGAGAAGAGAATCCTTGGAGAGAGAGTGTGAAAGAGAGAGAGAGCGTACAAAGTATTATGTAATGCGAACTCTGCGGTTGCTGCGGGCGAGTCTGATATGGCGCCATTTGAGTAATTTGAATTCATGTGAGAATTATGTCTTTCGGGGACGAAACAAGAAAAATAAATAAAAAAGATATTTGTATATGTGTACGTATTTCAATTTTCAGCTGAACCCAACCCAAGTGGTAGATATTCTAAGTGTTGTAGCCTCTTATGCTTTATCAGCCTCGTATACGACACTTGATAAGCTGCATTTTCGTTTATTGAAATGGGTTCAGTTTGCCAGGGGATTTGGATTACAGTACATCGAGAGGGGTGTAGAGAGGTGGCTTTATATAATGTGGGTATTAAAAGGTGTGTATAGAATGGGATATTAAGAGGGAGGGGGGCACGCCAATCCGTGGCACCTTTTGCAGCATTCTCTCTCAGCATTCCAGCGGCTTCCATTTGCGCTGTCACGGCATTTAGTTATGTTTCGAGTTTAATGACCAGCTATCTGACGATACCCTACACCCCTACCAATACCGTACACCCATCGTCGACACCTCTGCCTAATCCCCTCACAACAATCTCACTCGCACGCTCTCTCTCGCTGTCTGTGCAAATTACAGAGCCCAATGAAGGCGTACAGTTTATTGCAACAATGTGAGTAAGAGAGAAGATGTCGCCCCCTTTTCTCTCTGTCCCTATCTGTCCAGCTGTCGGTCAGTCTTCTGTGTGTGTCTCTCTCTCTCTCTCTCTCCCTCTCTGTGTGTGCGTGTGCATTTTTAATCATGTGCTTGCCTACTTACGGCAATCGTCCAACGTTGTTATAGGCCAGCCCAGTCCCATTTGGGGAATAACAGCAGCAGCGGCAGCGCAACGTGGCCCACGTACTTAGTTGCTAATTCTTTATGTGCACACGAGCATTTTTATGTTTGTGCTACACCCTGCACACCAGTCTGTTGGTGAAGAGGAAGAGCATATCTTGTGTAATTCGTACATAACTTGTAGTTACTTAATGCTGGGATATCATTAAATAATTGTAGAAATAAAATAGGGTTACATGAATAGGCGTGTACATTTTGGCAGCCACTGAAACGTTAAAGAAGCAGTTCAGTAAATAAATAAAATAACCAATGCGATATAAAAGGTTTTTTTTGGATATAAACATGATGCAGTTAAGATAAACCATAATAAAGTAGGCTATTTAGTTAGGTAAAAGACAAGAATAGTGTGAAAAGGAAAAATGTTTAAGAAAATGCTTTAAAATTGAAGAAATCAGTGACTACTCTTATAAGAAAAGCTCATGAGTTATATTTGCATTTATTAAAAGTAGAAATATTATAATAACCATCATAAAATAAGATTATTAAACGATTTCGTATAGAAAAAAAGTTTAAAACGTTGAAAAAGTAGCTTAAAAATTAAATAATATTGTCAAATAAAAAAAAATCGATTTTTGCAGTTAATAATATAAAAAACTTCAGATCTACAAAAAAAATGACTTATTTATTCCGCAAAACTTAAACTTCAGCAAATGTTATCAAAGTAAACATAAATATAACATTATATTTTTAAAACCACAAGCAGCTTAGGGTATTCAACAGTCGTTATCTCTACTGATGTCGGTTTCTTTGCCTCTTTTAATGTGCTAAATGCACCCCCGAAGCGTAGCTGGGAAGTACACATTGCCATGCGAGGCACACATAAACCTAGCCATATACGACGACTATACACGCGTGTGTGTGTAGGAGTGTGTGTGTTTGTCGGCACGAAACGGAAGTGCAGGTACAGTAAAGGCTCGTAAAAATGTGCAAATTTGACACTTGGAATTCAATGTCAACGACTTGCCCATTGTACATGCGAGTGTGTGTGAGTGTGTGAATCGATTGTGTGTTCAATTAGAAGCCAGGACTGTCACTTGACGGTAGACGGGGAGAAGGGTGTTAGCCACTTGTGCAATTGCATAGTTTTAGGTACTTGCCACTTGCAAGTTGTGGCACTGTTCCTTTCCACGCATACAATGGGCATATTCATACATTTTTAGCACGTTTTGTGCCAGTTTGCTCGACTTATTTACTTTTATTGTACTCCCCTCGGATTGTTGTTGTTGTTGTTACTATTGCTGCATGCAGCAATTTCTAATTTCAGAAATGTCAGTACATAGTTTTAGGCGGTAGCGCCGTCGGTGGGTGTGTGGGTGGGGGGTAGGTTTGGCTTTACAGCTCTGGGTATTTATACGGTCACATCACGCCCAACGAACGCTGGAACGTTGGGTAAACAGAATAGGAAGTAAAATTCAAATGCGAATACGTATACGTATACGTATGTGCCATGTGTGTTTGCCCGTGTGTACGTACGTGTTTGAATATCATTGCATTGCTCACAGTTTGTTTGTTTGTTCGTTTGTTTACGTATTTTTCTGCACTCTATTTTCATAAATTGCGTCGTATGTTTAACCTGATGGCAATATATTGTGCATGGTGTGCCATGGTATGTCCTATGTACGAGAGATGTGTCACAGTTATGCACAGTATTATATACGAAGAGTTATTTGCACATGTCATGTATATTTTGATATTTATGAGGAAAATTGAAAATTCTGCATTTACAGGTATTTTCTAATGGAAATCTGCTGAGTCGCGTTTGTAAAGCATTGATATGTGAGCCTAATACTAAAATTCCAGTCTGGAAATGCAAAATAAAAGTATTATATTATTAGTATTATGATATTTGGATTTAAATTCTGATGGTTTGGCTTTATAATACGCTCTCCAAACGTTGTATATTATGGGGTTTAATCTTAACTTTAATTTACTTAACATAAGGAAAATAGCATTCATATTTAATATACATCATTTTCTATTCAGAAAACTGTTATTAGTCTTCAAACCTTAAGTTTTTCGTCACTAGAGAGTACAGCAGTAGTATAATATTAGTAGAAGTGTATCTTTAATCCCAAAGTTTCAGCTTTATCACTCCCTTTTTCAGCAAAGAAAAATGTATTTCATATTTTATAAGTATTGAGAGTATAATATCAATAAATTACGTTTCTTCAAGAAACAAATACTGATTTTCCCATTAAATTCTTTCTCTCTTCAAAAAATTTCGCTTTTATCAAACGCTCTATTCAGAAGAGACAAATCATCATTCTCGCTTTCATATCAGTCTTTAATCCTCGTAATCCTGTTATGTCTTTATTAACTTCTGTTGCTCCTTCCACACCTTATCGCACATTTTCTCCTCGAGCATTTAGGCCGTAAAAATTGACATTCCACTACGTTTAAACCCCTTGTGCCTTAACTTTTTCCTTTTTTTGACTTGTTGGTTATGAGAAAATTTTCTTTTACGCTGCCATCAAAGCTTAGAACCACGCACACGCGTGGTTCTACTCATGTGTGTGCCTTTGAGACTGGACTTTGTGCTTTAGAGCGGAACTTCAAAGCTGCGTTAAAAGTCGTCGTTTGAGAGGTAAAAAAAAAACAGAAGAAAATACTGTGTGAACTTTGACTGTTCATAAAGCTCGCAGGCTTAACATTTTTACAGTAGAAGAGAAAGGAAAGCAGTTAGATAGGGAGAGAGGAGAGGAGAGGAGAGGAAGATCCGCTACTGCAGTTAATTCCCTTTGCTTATCAGCAGTTGGCAAACTTTGCATTGACTGGCACACTTGCAAAGAAAAAAACCATGCACATCCTCCTTCTAACACACACTCGCTCAATTCATTCACATGACAATCATGCGATATGTGCATATAATGAATATATCCACAAACATCTGGACAACTGTTGGGACTTCGCCATGGATCATGGCGTATCTGGCGGATGCTTTGGCTGATGATGCCGGCAACGGCCCCGGCCTGGTCTGCCGCTGCTGCTGCTGCTGACATCATTGTCTTGCAATGCGCTGCTCATTTGAGTCAGCTGCATAACTGTGAAAAGGGTCGATAGGGGAAGTAGGAGGCAGCAGTCAGTGGCCAGCAGGCAGCAGGCGATATGTGTGTGTGGCTGCAGTCGTCGTCGTTGCTTCTTCCTGCCTTGCCTTGCCTATCGGAATGCTCCCATTTTCTTCATTTTACACATTTTTTCACCCCGTTATGGCCTTTTTTCGTTCTGCATTTTTTGCCGTTGCTACTGCTGCTGCTGCTGTTGCCTCTGCTCTTGCTGTTGCTGCTGCGACAGCTTTTGTGCTTGTGCCTTTAATTGAAGATTTTTGACAGCCAACGTCGTCGACTTGTCGTCGTTGTTGCTGCTGCTGCTGCTGTGGTCTATAGAAAGTCAAGAGAGATGTAGAACAGTCGCGTAGAGTTCGTAGAACTTTTGCTGCAGCTGCCACCGTGCCAGACCGTGCGATAGCGGCGGCAACACTGTGGCAGGCAGGCGGGCAGGCGGCGACTCTGGCTGCGGTGGTCTACTTTATGCACAGGACCTTTCACTATCGACATCAGAGGCTTTGTTTCCACAACTTATGTGGCCTGCACATTGCACTAAACACACACAAACAAACATACACTTTCGCAGTCGCACTCACTCTCTACCCCTCTCTCTCTCTCTCTCTCTCTCTCTCTCTCTCTCTCTCTCTGACTGGCCCACAAAGCATATTTAAGTATTTATTTGTGCTTGGAAAATGTCTTTAAGTCTGCAAGTTTACAGCACAACGGGGCGTGCTCGTGCACAGTGGGCCACAGCGCAGCGTGTAGTTGTCACTTTCTTTTCGAAGCTCACTCGAGTGTAGGCCAAGCTTTTGCTAACTTTTGGCCACAACTTTTGCTCAGGCAATAAATTGATGTGGCAGCAAAAGTTGCAACAAAAGTTTGCTTAACAAGTTTCTGCAACACTTGTAAAACAATTGATAAACAGCAGCTTAAAAGCTGCCTTCAAAAAAGCTCAAAGCTTGCTTAAGATATACTGCTTAAAGTTGCTTACTAGCCTGGGAAAACTTTTCATGATTTGCTGCGACTTGCAAAACAAATCAATTTGCAACTTTGCAACGTATTGCAACTGCAACAGCTGCCTCAAGAGTCTTAAATTTTACAAACTTCATAGCTGCTTTTATTCACTATTGTTTTTATTACAAAATCAGTTTGCAACATTATAATTTGTCTAAATATTTGTGTGTTTTCATTTTGGGCAACAATTTTCTCTCTCTCTGCTCATCCTACACGAAATTAGCCGCATATTTGACTTGGTCAAGTGCATTTGATTCAACTGCAAATCGCATTGGCTCACCTTTATTGCATATTCATGAACTTTGTGGCAACTGCGTCAGCAGCGTGGGCAGCGAGTGACGGAGCGAGGCAGTGTGGATAGAACAGGACAGGACAGCAAACAACGACAACTGCGATGGCAAATCATGAATATTGATAAAGCAAATTGTTTGCATTTGGGGTTTATTATTTCGTTGTCGGTGCTGACAGAAAACGCTGTGAAATTGCAAAAGTTGTGCGAAAAAATTGCTCAGAACGACAACGAAATAATTAAAATATAAAGTCGATTGATGTGCATTTGTTAAATACCCTGTAGGAGGTCGGAAAGTTGCTGCAAAAGCGCCTTAAAGTTTTTAAAAACTTTGAAAATAGATGGAAGCTGGTAGAAAGCAAATAAATGACTTCAAATGATTAAGAAGCCCATTGAAATATGCATTTTATGTTGAATATTTTAACTTGTAAATTAAATTTAATTAAATTGCTTGGAAGTTGTCCTTAAGTAGCTTCGAAAATAAGCTTTGAAAGCTCATTTAAATGTATTTGCTTATTGAAAACTTTAAAACAAAAGTAGTTAAGGCTTGCAAGGCACTCAATATAATACTAACTGCATACAAAACAAGTAAAGCTCTCTGTATATCCTACTTTCGTGCAGCTAGTTTTCATTTTCCACGCTTTTCGCGAGCACTAAACACACTGTTCAATATTTAATAGGTATGCCCGGAAAAACGTTTTCCCGTTCGGTTTTAATTACTGTCCCAAAATGACCATTTATTCACAGTATATACATATCCTATACATGCGTTAATATTTTGTATATATGTGTGGACAATTTGCACAGCGCATTTTCCTGTAAATTGTACAATGCACGCCCGAATTATTCATTTTGTAGCCAACGCCGAAGAAGAAACATTTAACAAGCTACTTGACTGCTTTCGCTGCCATATTACCATGTAAATTTTCCAATGATTCAATTTCGATTACCCTGCCACATGCCTCATGGGAGGGAAAAGCCAATGAGCCAGTAAAGAAAAGGACGAAGAGAAAGGCAGGAAAGCAAAAGAAAAACCCCAATGCGTGTTCAAAAAGGTGCAGAAAATCGATGTTGTTGGATTGGATTTTCCCATGGTTTTCATATCGTGCACAACGCACATTAAGGGTTGTTAAGGGGTGCACTCCTCGAGGCCGTCGGATATTCCCAATTGACTCGTGTACGTGTTTGTGTGTGTGTGCCCCTCGATGTATCCAATTATACAATGTGGTAAATAATAAAAATTAACGAGTTGCGGCCAGACCAGTCATCAATAGCTGACCCAATTCTTTTTTGGCAGTTTTTCTTTCTTTTGACGTGATTTGATTTGCCAAAATTTACATTTAAAAATGAAAAATCCAAACGCATGCTTTGATATAGCGAATATTTTGTAGTTTTGAATAGTTGATTGAGTGTGCTCATTGGAGAAAGATGAACATGTATGATATCTGTGATATATCATAGCTGTATGAACTCATTTGTGTTTTCAAAATATATGTTTGCTAACTGTATTTTGCAGTTTAATCATACTTATATGGCTCAAATTTAATTTCCAACTATAATTTTTCATACTTATATGGCTCAAATTTAATTTCCAACTATAATTTTTCAATGTTTTTTAAATGCATTATATTTGATAAGCTAAAATTTAATTTTCATATCGAGCTTTAATTTGCTTAAAAATAGCTTTAGCAACTTTAACAAACTTTAAAAGCAGAAACCAAAGAAATCGTATAGAATATCTGTTTGTATATAAGCCCGCTAAATTTTGCACTTTAATCTAGTTTGACTTGCTGAAATATTATTTAAAACTGAATTATTCCATAAATTTGTATATGCTGCACTTTTGATTAGCAAAAATTAATATTTCACTGTGATTTACTTAAATTAGCATAATATTTATGGCTAATTTCAAACAAAAATGCTAATAAACTGCTGTGAAGCATGTGCCCTCATACAAAATTAGCATTGGATTTTGGTATCTAAAACCGCAATTATAACTGTATATGCCTATTAAATTGTTGTTGTAGCTATTTGTTTATCATCGTAGCTGTTGTTGTACTGGTCTATAGACAATTGCATTTAATGAGCGTCGCATGTGTTGGACCACGGCAAATGTTGCATACTTTTCAGCGCAAAACTTAAATAAATATTTGCAGAATATTTTAGTATTTGATTTTGATTTTGATTTTATTTATTTGATTTAAAATAGGCTGGTATCTTTTCTCTGTCTCACCCAGACAAACTCTATCTCTTTTTTGGATTTGTTAACATTTATTTTTCAACGCGTTCATCCAATTAATTGTCGATAATTTAAAGCATCTGCTGCTGCTGCTGCTGCTGTGCGTGAATTCGCACTTTCCCTCACTTTATTTTGTTCACGTTCACGCGGACAATTGTTAGTGCCGAGTGCCGGAGTGCAATTTAAATTTCAGGTAAACAAATTAAACACGTCGAATAATGAGCAAAACATTTTAATTGTGCGTGGGGGTTGGCTAAATTAAACACGAAATGGCAGCAAAAAAAAGGCAAGCGAAAATGAAATAGAAGAGAGAAAAGCATGCTGAGCAGGTAGAAAAAAATGGTGAAAAGCAGAGCTCTAGGGCTGTACTGAAATGTACAAATGTTGCATTGCCCACGCGACTCTCCCCTCTGTTGCTCTGCCCTACTCTTCGTCTCTTGCTTTTGCCACCCTCTCGGCATTGCTTTGCTGCGACCGTCCCGGAGCTTTAGTCAGAGCGGCAGCAGCAGACTGACTTGTGGCATATGCTAATGAGCCCAGTGCGGCGCACTCTCTGTCTGACTGTCTCTTCCACTGTCTATCTGTCTCCCTCTCTCTTTCTCCGCTCTATCCGCTGCTCCTGCTGCAACTTGTCTGGAAGATAATTCCCACAGGGTCTGACGGGGGAGTAAACCAACAGCTCGTGCATTTTAAGCTGCTTGTTAGCAGAGCTTTGCTTTAACTATGCGCCGCACCACACTATCGCGTGTGTCATAATTTTTGCATTTGATACCCTGTAAAAATATGTTGCTCGGTAGTACAGTCGTTCATAGGGCAGTGAACAGGCAGATAGTTGAAGCTGTAGCTGATAATTTCTTCATAGAATTTAATGTAATTAATCTGAGTTTTCCTTATAAATACACTAGAATATATTCCTAGCTTTTATTTTGCAAAAAATGAGTTTAATCAAAGTTTTTAATTGCCCAGGGTATGCTTGTGCTCTAGAAATACCTAGTAAAATGTATTTTAAGTTTGTATCTTGTGTCTTAGTATGTTAAAATATGTTTCCAAGTACCAAACTTTAATGTTCAACTACTTTGTTAATTGTTACAGGGTATACTTGAGACCACCCCTGTTTTAGTTTCTACTTTTTTTTTCGCTTTCCTCGTCTTCTGCGAGTGCACTGACCATGAAAAATGCAGTCAAACTGAGACGCACGAGACAAGAAAACTGCGAAGAAGATTACAAAAGCCCAAAGACTTCTCTGGTGGGTTACGCCAGCCTCACCACACTTCTCCCCTCTCCAGTCCCTCTTCAGTTAATGAGGAAATAAGCTTAGATAATACGTACGATATAATGTTGCATAGGAGAGCACAAGCCACAGAGTCATTGAGGGAGTTGACCTGAGGGAGGAAGGCAGGGGCATGGTGTAAAAGTAAAATGAAGTAAGAGGGCCCGGAGGTGGAGTGAGTGAGAGAGAGATACGACTCTAGCGTCTCATATTCTCATGTTTGCGGTTGTGTCACTTAAGCATTTTGTAAATGGTTTGTTTTGTCTTGCAATTAGTTTGAAAGGATTGGGGAGAAAGGGCGAAAGAGTACTCAAAATGGAGGGAGTTGCCCAGACAAGGAGTGAGTGAAGTTTTTGGACAATGAAAAGCTTTGTTTATCTGCTGTTTTTGTTGTTTACTGTGCGGAGGGTTGCAAAATAATTGTATATCTTTTGCATACCAGGAATGGAAGCTGTAATTACCGCAACGCATCAATATGTTGTAATAACAAGCTTATGTACATGATATGTGGGTATAAAGCATTCAGAGGATATAAAAAGAAAGCAGATATAATTAAAAGATATGCCGCTTTTGAAAAGTGACTGTGATTAAGAGGCAGCAAGTCGATAAATGATTCTCAAACTCTGGATTTTTATGGATATTAAATTTAAATCCCTCTAACTCTAAAAATATGTTAAAATAAGGGCTTAAACTCTAGAAATGTAAAGATTACAACTAGATCTTTCTATAAGTGGGTGTATATTATTAAATATCGTGATCTTAGAGCTTTATTCAAGTTTCGTTATTCCTACTGGCCATTAAAAATAGACAAGACATTTAAAAACTCAAAAGAAAAAAATTACTATAACGTGATTATTCGACAAAAAGTTGAAAATTAAATAGTATATATTTTTTGCCTTTAATAATGTTTATAATGCAGCTAATTAATCAACCACACGGATATTTAAATGACATATACAAAATAATACTCTAATCATTAATCTCATCGTTATTAGTAGTAAATTGACACTTTGAAAGTTATCGCTGTACGCCATGAGAATCCAAAATAAACTAATTAATTTTAAGCACTTTCCATGGGTGTGTCTGTGTCAATTTGGAACAATAACAAAACGAAAAGTCAAAAAATAGCAAAGACATTAATTATACAACAAATTACGTGTAGTTGCGAATATAATAATAAATGTTTACGATGGCCCCAAACGGTGTAGAATTTAATTAAAATACCAAATGCCATCATAAATATTACATTTACCCATGTATTTCATGTGCTGCCCTAGGGTGAACTTTTACACATGCATATGTTTGTATGAAAGTGTTTTAGGGCAATAAAATCAAATAAAGTTGAACTTTAAAGCGTTTTATATTAGCCTGAGGGGGGTTAGTACTTTTATTGTAACTCATAATATCTTTTGTCTAGCTCGTTTGTTGTTTTTCTTTTATTCCGTCGACAATTACATATAATAAACTTGGAAAAACACTTTGAAATGGACAAATTCATAGGCTTCATTTGAATAATACGCAAGGACAATGACAAATGAGCAGCTTTTGTTCGGTTCTGTGCGGTTCAGCAAAGGATCAAGTTCGGTAAATGTGATAACAATGGACATAAAGTGTGTGTGTGTGTGTGTGTGTCAGCCATGTGTATGAGTGCGAGTGCGCCTTTGTTTGTTGCCCTTTTGCCACATCAATTTGTCTAAAACAATGCTGTCTGTCTCTCAGTTTGTTCTGCCCTACCTTTATTTGCGTATTGAAAAAAAGGGAAAAGAAAAAAAAAAAAAACCGGCAAAAGCTGCGCCCACAACATTAGCAAGATGAATCGAGGTTGCCTGCAATTGTTTTTTATTAGCTCATCAATATACGTTTTATTTTGATGCCTTCTAAATAGCCGAAGGCCACTGTAACCTTGTCTAATCAGTGAACTTTTTGAAGATAAACGAAAACTTGTAAATTGCTGTTAGGTAAATATATAAAATATGTCAACTTCCTTTTACAATCTGTTAAGTTTTCTCTGAGGTAGTATCTCTACTGCTTGCCCATCCATATTTTCTCTCTCCTTCCTCTCTTTCGCTTCTGTACTTGCCTTTCGAATTGTTAATTGTTTTACTGACTTATAAGGGCCTTTTGATATTGCCACATTTTCATTTACTTTATAGAATCCTTTGAACAAGTTTCTGTGCAACAAATTTCTAACTTTCTCTCTTTCTCTTCTATTTGCAGGTATGTAAAGCCATATATTTTTGGAATAAATTTCGTGCATACCCTTGACCTGCAAGTATATAAACAATCTAATTTCAAACGTAAGTAAGTTGCTTTATATATTATCAAATATGTCGAGGTTTGTTGGCTCAATAATTGTTTGGGGGAATGTAGAATGCGCCAATGTACATTATTTTGTTTTTATTCGTGGAATTTTACACTCTCAAGGCCAATTATTTTGGACTCTGATTGTTGGAAATAATCTCACGGATGATATATGAATGTATGAATCTCTCTTTTACATACTGTACTCACGTCAAAAGTTTTCAACGAGCTATAATTTTATGGCATCCATATGAATGTGAAAAATTTCGGGCTGGAAAATACATAAAATACGGTCACTTTATTGTGGTTGCCTAAATAAATATACACAGGCTTGATTACAGTGGGTATAGGGGGGATGCAAAACTCTCGAAAGTTGCAAAAAAATAAATTGCTGTAATAGGTGAATTTAAATTGAGAAGTTTGATGGCTTTCTAAGATTTGAGAGTATACGCCTTATAAAAAAACATAAACTAATAAATTTTAATGAACAGAAAAGTTAATAAATTAAATGAATTATATAATTAATAATTTTATAAAAGTGTATTTCATTGAAATAAGCTTCATATAAAGCTGCTCAAAACTTAAGCTTGGTCAAACAAATAGACTATGCACCAATGTGCAGTGGCTACAATGTAAATGCAAATATAAGAGACGGCGGCGTTGTCGGTTTGATGAATGCGAGCCGGATACACGCGGTGGTTACTCATGACATATGCGATAGAGAGAGAGAGAGAGAAGGAGAGCGAGATACAGATACAGATGTCTGTTTGTGATATATGTGAGTGTATGTGTGCGTATGTGCTACATATGTTTAGATGAATGTTTTTATGACCACAAAAATAATTTCGTTTTTACTGGGCAAACATTAGATAATCATTTTGCGGCTAACTCTTGCTCGCACCTCTCTCTCTCTCTTTCTCCCACTATCTCTTACTCACTCACTCTCTGTGGTTGCCTGCATAGCTGAGTGTGTGTGCGTGTGGGTGTGTGTGACTGGTTACGTACTTGTGCAAGGCCTTAATGTCATTTGCAAAACGAGCCCTTTCCTGCTCTCTCTCTCTCTCTCGTTTTTTGTAGCATAACCTGCGGCGTCGCAAGTTAATAAATGCGTCTGTGTGTGTGCAATGACATTGTGCATATGTTTTAGTCATTTATTATGCAAAATTAAATTTCATTTGACTTGGCATACACACACTCACACTCTCGCACACCCGTAAAGCTGATGATGCGCCTTTGTTAAGCCAGGGTTGCCATAGTAATTCGCCCCACTGTTCTCCCCTGTTGCCTACATGGCATTGGCAGCACTCGACGCGCCTTTTTTATTATTTCCTCGCCGGATATGTGAACCCAGTCAAGAAGAAGAGAAGGTGCAGCTCTGGCACCAGTCTTGGCACCAACAATTGAAGCGGCTTGCACTTGTCGTTGTCGTCGTCGTCGTCCTTAACGTGTGTCTTCATACGCTTTTTACCGTCATAAACTTCCGCTTGGTTGCCCGCCCAACCTTTATCCCTTGGCGTGCTCCAACTTCAGCTCCTTTAGCGTCTTCCCCCCCTTCCTCCTCTCTCTTTCTTTAGCTCTCCAGCTCGATTTCCATCTTCATATCGTATTTTTTGTCGTCGCTTTGTACGAGCTTCATTCATTTCATTTCAATGCTCTTTGCGCACTTTTCCATTTTTTACTTTGTTAATGAATCCTTTTGTTCGCAATTCCTTCACATGCTGTGCCCTCTACACACCCTTCTACCTCTATTTTCTCTGTCTCTCTCTCTCGCTCTTTCTCATTGTTTTGTGCTTCTTTTTTGCTGCGCTCTTAGTGTGGCTGCAACGTTTCGTTGGCTTCGTTTTTTTGAGGTCTTTAGTTATTTATGCACAGGGTGTATTACGTTTAACGAATTTTTCTATTGCTTTGTAAATAGCGCAGAAGCTGTTGGAACTGGCGAAAGTTTACTGTGAAGAGAGAGTGTGAGAGAGGGAGAGCTGTGTACAGAATCCTTTAAATTTGATTGTGGCTTAATTTAGTTTTATTATTGTATTTTATTACTTTATTATTCTTTATTATATTATTTTATTTTACCTTCCAAATTGCTGATCTTATTTTATTGCTCTATCTTAACTAGGATTAATGCTGTATCTTTTATTATCTCTTTTGTTGCCATTTCAAAGCTTTGCAAATGAATTCCAAACACTACTGACTATTCTTAAATCTATGTCATAAAATACCATTTCCTTTGCCCTGCCCCATAGCCTCTCTTCCTCACTCGTGGCCCTTTTTGTCGATTTTCAAACCGCGCTCATCAAGGACACTTTGGCGCTACTCAATTTTTTATTTCCTTCGCATTTTTCATTTTCTTTCTTTTTTGCGCGAACTTTTTGCCTTGTTCTGTTGTTGCCTTTTCGCCCCGTTTTTGTGTGTCTCGCGCTTAAATTTGTTACTGATTGCGTTTCGCATCAAATGCATTGCGCATACGCACTGTATTCCACGAAAAATGGCTTGTTTTCTTAGCAAATATTTAGTTAGCGTTCGCGTTGGCGGTTTAAATTGCGAATCTAATCCTTTTAGCTGCGAGTTGCCACTGCGGCTGCCACTGCTACTGCCTCTGCAGTTGCTGCCACTGCTGCTTCTGCTTCTGGTCAAATGCAAATTTGTCTTGAGCTGAGCTTATCTTGGTTTTGGCTGCGAGCAAGGGTTTTATGTGCGCATTTGATGAATGGTTTTGGTCAGCTGATAGTGCCAGAGTGCAGTGTGCAGAGAGAGAGAGAGAGTCGAGTCTGTAGCGCAGGTCGAGCGGGTGCAATCCCTATAAATCCGCAAGCTGGCAACACCCAATTATTTGCAGAGCACTCACACATAAATCTCGTATCCCGGCGATTCTTTGCTTGACATTTATCGCAAATGTCTGCGGTGTAGGAGGAAGGAGCAAGAGTGCGGGGAAGTTGTGTTAGTTGTGGGTGTGTGTGAGCCTGCTTCCCCTATATATATATAGCTATTTATATCTGCTTTATATAGCAGCAACAAGCTGAGGCCGCAGCCATAGCTCAATGTGGAGCGCTACGCAAGTTTGCTACAAATTTGTTGCTGCTGCTGTCGCTGCCACGGGGCAACACATGTTGCTAATGTGCCCGCTGAGACTTGTATCGAAATTACAGAGGTCGCAACTGTCGCTCGGTCAGTTTGTGCAGCGTCTACGTTGCCTTGACTCGTCTCCAGCTCAGTCGCAGTCTCAGCTGTCTCGTCTCTCCTTCTCTCCGTGTTTCGTTTGTATTTTGCCTTGTGCTGTGCTAAAGTTTTGGCCTTTTTATTGATTTTGTGACAGTTGTAGCAAGCATGCTGGCTTAGAGCAGCATGTTTCATGGCCCAGCTTCTCCCTGCCCCTTGTCCTTGCCACCGCCCTGCCATGCCCTGTTTAGGCCTTGTACAATTCAATTCAATCAAGCAAAACTGTTTTCTCGAGCGTCTCCAGTGGCGTGTACTTGATTGTTGCCACTGCTCATGTTGCTCTGGCTCTTGTTGTTGTTGCTATCGTTGTTGTTGCTATTGTTGTTGTTGTTGTTGTTGTTGTTGCTTATTGCCACAAAACTTTGAGCGTGCCCCACTCAATGACAACTGTCAAACTGATATGCTGCCTACACACACGGACTAAGAGAGAGAGAGAGAGAGAGAGGTAGAGCTACAATTTCATTGTCAACTGCTCCTTATACGTTGTCTCGCATATTTATCTTTTTCTCTCTCCCTCTCTGTCTCCTGCTTCTCCTCTTCCTTCTTTTCCCTGTCATATTTGCATGTTTCATGTCACGTGCTGCTGTTATGAACCCAAAAGCAGTTTCCTCACTTTGCCTCAAATTAAAGTGACAACAGCAGCTGTCGTGACTGGCCTGACTGACTGCCAGACTGGCGAGTGATGAAAAGTCACGGTACTCAGTGTTAGTCACTGTTTTGCGCCATGAAATGACTGCTTGGTGATTTGAAAAGCTTAGACAAATTTAATAAACGAATGAAGTGCTTGATTAGTGAATAAATTTTGAAAATTGATATATAATTAAAAATAAATTAAAACATATTTCAAATAAAGAGTATTGGCTAGCAGAAAAAGTAAATATTTGTTTTCCAACTTTAATGTGCAGCTTATAGATTTCTCTTTATTTGTGTACTCCCTGTTCCTGCTCCTGCTGTCCCACATGTATTTAACTTCTCGCATTATTTCTGCTCACTTGCTGTTTCAATAAACTTTTCTTCTAAATATTCCACTTAGTATTCCTTAGTATCTCACGCAGACTGTAACTATAACTGTAACTGTAAGCAAGTCGCATATAAATTATTATCACACTGAATTATTGAAAATGAAATCCCATTTGAGTTGGCCAACCAATCATGCTACACACACACACATACACACACAGACACACAGGGCAACGAATCACTTGAAGTGATACATGCACGGCGCAGTACTGTGCCACAAACTTGTGCGTGCTGGAGTGGGGAAGGGCGAAAGGGAGTCAGAGTGAGTCGCCATTGGTGCCAGGCGCCTGTCATAAATTGCCTAAGCTTCTGTTGCACCCACTCATTCACTCAGTTACCGGCTGTCTTCCACTTCTGCTTTGGCTTCTCTCTAACTGTCTCACTGTCTGTTTGTCTCTCTGTCTGTCTGTCTCCCCGTCTGCCTGTCTGTCTGCCTGCCTGTCTGCCTCTCTGTCTCTTTGTTTGTCCTCTAGTCTGCCTGTCCCTCAGTCTGTTCGGTTTCCTGTCGCCTTAGCTTGCCCTCGTTTTCATCGTGGGGAAAACGTGCGCCTGTCATGTCGCCATTTTTTATTTCATTTTTTTCCTCTTTCTCTGCGTTTTTCCTGATGATTTCCGTGGCCAGTGAGTGTGTGTGGGAGTGTGGCGCACGTGCAGCTGACATCAAAATAAATAAGAGACTCTAAATGACAGTTTTGCATTAGATTTTTGTTACAAAACTTGCCGAAAAGTTGCAAAGAATATCAGCTTCCCCATTCCCCTTCCTCCTCTCTCAATTCACTTTCATGCAGTCGTAGTTGTTGCTGCATTGCGAGCTGAGACTTTTTGCCCGGCGTATTTTTCTTTATTGATATCAAAAGTTTAAGTGCAGCTTTGGCAGCGCTTACATTATGCTCTGACTTTGCTCTCTCAGCTTGCTTATCCCCTGCTTACAAACTTGCCGACTTACTTTCGCACAAACTAACAGACAAACATACATATACAGACTTACACACATGCGTATGCGAGAGAGAAACGCGCATAACACAAAAAGAAAGAGATAAAACTTAAAAAGCTTGAGCCAAGTGCGCGTAATGTCAGTCGAAACTTTTGTGACTCAGTGCAGGGATTCGTAAATAGCTTATGTAGCAGGCTAAACAATAAGAGTGGGAATGGGAACGGGTGGTATGTCAGGGAGATGTAAAGGAAAAGGCAAAAGATAGGAAGTGAGAGGCACGAGCGTATTTATGATATGTCTATCTGAGTGCGTTAAACAAAGTGCCAGACTCCCAATTACGGGTGTGGTATATGTTGTGGATATTTCGATTGGGGTATTATGATTTTTGGATGGAATAAAAATATATAAAATATAATTATTCTATTCTATTTGATACTTTTTTTTATAGATTCTTTCTTGAAAATTCTGTTTTATAAAATAATGATAAATATTAGCTTTTACTGCGAAGTTTTTCAGGATTGTTGTGCAATTTTTAATATATATTGATATTAATATATGGTTTCCTATAGGAAAATATGGTAATGTTTTTATAATAATTATAGATAAATACAAATAATGATTTCGAAATTTGAATTTTATTAGGTAAGTCAGAAATAAGGCATCTAAAAGATTTTTATATTCTATTTTGCATGTGCTACCTAGATAAAAAAAACCCATCCTATTTTGATAATGAGTGATACAAAGAGTATTCTATGATAAAATCAAAAATGCATACATCAAAACGATCCTAAACTTTCTGCCAGGGTATTGATTGTGTGATACCTTTTAAGTGATACCGTCGCGTCTTGTCTTAATTCAAATTGCCTGACAGGAAGGGGGAACACACAAATAAATTTCATTTTATTCGAGTGTTTTGCATTCGACATGTCGAAGATTTGATTGTATTGCTTGCCTGCCTGTTCCGCCTGGCGAAGAAGAAGTTTTCCGCTTTGCCGCGTTATTTATATTCTGTGCCTACACACACACACACACACACAACCACATTTACATGCAGCACACAATACCCACAAATGCCAAGCACGTTTACGTGTGTCCCTCTATGTGTGGGGTGTAGATTTTCGCCTATTGCTGGCAGACTACCAGCATTTATGCCATTTCAAGTTTTTGTCTAAATTGATTTTCTGTTACAATTTCAATACTACGTGAGCGTGTGTGTGCGAGTGTATGAATGTTTGTGAGAGTGTGATTCACCATTTGATTGTTTTACTTGGCCATTTTGCTTGGCCTTGTTCTTGCCAGCTTTTGTAAATACTTGTATAAACATATAAGGGGGCTCTTTCTGCCTTCCTTCCATACTTGCTTGTATTACATCGTTTCGTTTCTTGTATTTGGCCCAAAAACGCGTCTGGCATAAAATCTTTTTTAATTTTGCGAATGTGTACCCTGTAAGCAGACTAAGGGGCTGCCCTCTTAGAAATAGTCATTTTACGAGAGTCGTTACGAAAGTAATGAGTTCATTTATGTGCTCTCTAGCATTCGTGTGGCTTAAATAAATTATGCTAAATAAATGTTTTTGTTTTGCCTGAATGGAGAAAACTTGGGAAAATTAATTTTATGCTTTGAACTGCCTTAGTAAGTTTGCTATTGTAATTAAACATGTGCTAAAACGATATTTCAGAAACTGTTCATGAAATTCTTGAGTTTTAAAATAAGAAAAGATCTTGTGATTCGTGTGTTTTAAATTGAGAATTCGTTGAAATGTACTAGTTTTTTTTTTTGCTAAGAACTGAAAGTATTGCAAGTGTATAGTTAAGTTCGTTAAAGTACTATAGTATATTCCCTAAAAGTTTATTGCTTGAAAATATATTCCCTGAAAGTACTTCAGTACTATATATGATCTCGGGACTTAACGCTTTCATTGACCCTCGCACTGTGCACTTAAGCTGCGTGTTGCTTTGGATTGCGGCCCATATAAGTATGCTAGCTTCTTCTTCTTTACTTTACCAGCAACTTGCTGCGTTTGCTGATATTTTTTGGGGCCAAAAACTTTTTTCAAGTTGCAGCGTGGCGGCCAAAAGGCAAAAATCCAACAAAGTAGGAGGGATGGAGCGAAAAGAGAGAAAAGGAAAGAAACTAAAATCTGTTTTAGTTTGCCTTGTGGACTGTGTGCCGCATTTATTTGCTGCCGTCTCTATTGCTTACTCCCTCTTTACCCAACCGTTCTCTTCTGCTCTCCCAGCTTTCTCTTCGGCTCTCACTCTCTCTCCCAGCTCTCTCTTCTGCTCTTCTCCCTGCTTCCCCTCTCCCCCATCTCACCCTGTCTATCTGTTTCTCTTGGCGCTTGACTGCCGGTTCTTGCCCGCATATAAATATTTGATTTGATTGTTTGTCGGTACTACGTGTTGTTGTAGCTCTCTCTTTATGTGTGTGTTTGTCTATGTGTGTGTGTTTTTTGTGTGTGTTCCGAGTGTGTTTCCAGTTGTTGCTCTGTCATTGTTTCGAATCAGTTTCGTGTTTAGGGCATGGATTTGCAAAGTGCGGGCTAGATTAACGCAACTGCTGTGTGGATTAGAAATATACAATTTTAAAAAAATGTAATGTTAAATATAAAGTAATAAATAAAATAAAACAAATAGCTTGTTTTATGTGTTAAAAAAAAATAAAAAATATGTTTAAGCAAAGATAAATAAGGATAAACTTGATTTTAGATTTCACATAAGGTTCAAATTTAATTCGCAACAAAAAGTATGCTATAAAAATTGATATTTATTGTATGCGCCTTTTTCAATAAACTAAACATGCTTTTCATATTTTTTCATATGCCACAACAAAGGTCAGAGTTCAAACAAATAATGCTACGATAATCATAATACATTTTTAATGTGTTGCAAATCAGATTACAATCTGAGGGGAGATTTTATAGTGCTCAATTTAATTGGATTTGTGCGCGCTTTGCTGGCAGTAAACACATGTACGATATGCTAGGACATAAATATACATATATACTACAATATATCCACTCGTATATACTCGTAGCTATTGTGTATTTGTTGTGCTTGTTGTTGTGCACTAGAAAATCGTTAGGCGTTAACGTGCGCATTGTTATAGTTGTTGTTTGTTGCTGTTGCTGTTGTTCCTCTCGTGTCGTGTCGCGTCATTGTGTACGACGTTGAGTGACCTGTAGCCTGAGCCCAGCTGAGCTGGCCAAAACATGCAACGCTCCACGCACACACACACAGGCACACAACATGCACTAGTTCAAGTATTGTGTGTGTGCGACGGGCCAAGCCATTGTTACCCCTGCAAAACTGTGCCACAAATCTGTTGCAAGCCATATAGAAATGAACATGCAGAAGGCATTATATAGAGTACGATATGGCGTATCATAAAGAGCGTAATCTACAGTATATATATAATATATAATTGATATAAAAGAAAAACTAAATCAACCTAATGACAGCGAGAAATGAATGGCACGCACAACGCTGCATATTAGTAATTAAAATTTATATTATCCACAGCTAATCTCTAATTTGTCGCAGTGCCAGCAACAACAATAACAACAACAACAGCACATCTGTTAATGAAATTTATGTGCCGAGTTCATGAACCCGCACAAAACGATTTTGCCACAGCAAATGGCCTGACCTGGCTCGAATGTGCCGCTTCTACTGCCATGTTGTCTGCCTGTCTGACAATCTGGAAAATTTTGCCACCTGAACACGGTGCGAACAGCAGACGACAGCAGAAAACGGCAGCAGCAGCAGCAGCAACGGCAACAGCAGCAACAACTACGCTAGCAACAACTACAATGACAACATAGCCTGCTACAATGACAATGCCAGGCCGAATAAATTCTCATTTATGACACTTAAAAGCCGACACCAGACACTCGCAGTGCGATACACACAAACACACACGCACGCACACACACATAGCAAACACACACAGGCACAGCAAAGAAACACGCACACAGCTACTTGAAACGTTGTGTTTCCCCTGCGGATGGCTGCTGCTGTTGTTGTCGTTGCTGCTGCGGCTCGTTAGCTGCTGCTGCTGCTGGATCTGCATGTGTTGTGCAACTACTACAATAACAAGTCGGAAAGGCTACAGTCGAGCTGACTCGACTGTGATATACCCGCTACAATTCTTCGGAAAAACACGTGCCAAATGTGAACAATGCGTTCTTGCTTTTTATTTCTTTCTGTCTCTAATTTGTTTTGCCTATGCAAGTTCCACTCGATTCTTATTGGATGTTGCCCATTGCTTTTATTACTTTGCAGTTATAAATTATATATGTTGCTGCTCAATGTCTCTTTCGATTCTAAGTGGCTTTAAATATACTAAAAATGTATTTTGAATTTTGTAACACACCATAAAATAAAAAAAAATATAAGATACAAAAAAAATAAATATAATTCGCCGCGGCACCCAGGAGTTGAACTCCGGACCTCTCGCTTAACAGTCAACTACCATCACCACTCGACCACTGCATTTCTAACGCAATGGCCAATAAAATTGCACTATGAATATTTTCGGTGCACATCATTAAAAAAAAAGTTGCCACATAATTTAAAAAAAAGTTGCCACATAATTAAAAAAAGTTGTCTGCTGCTGGTGTTGAACTCGGGTACTAACATTAGGAAAAACCGACACAGGCACATGGCCACAAGGCAATACTATTTCTTGAATATCTTCCTTATTTATCGGCCGATCTTATTGAAACTTTCGCAACACGCCCGGATGGTGGTTTTTATCACATGGATAAAAAATGAATGCTGTAGAGCTATATTTGCAGCTATTATCGATTTATTATCGATTTTTGGGGGCGGATGGAGGCGTGGCAAAAATCCAAAATAAACTTGATCTGCGGGCATAATTAACACATATTGTCTCCAAATTTGGTAGCTCTAGCTCTTATAATAGCTGAGATCTAGGTTTTCATACGGACAGACAGACGGACAGACGGACAGACGGACAGACGGACAGACGGACAGACGGACAGACGGACAGACGGACATGGCTATATCGACTCGGCTGTTCATGCTGATTCAGAATATATATACTTTATGGGGTCGGAGATGTCTCCTTCTGCCTGTTACAAACATTTTCGGTTGGCACAAAGTTATAATACCCTTATACTCTTCGAGTAGCGGGTATAAAAACAGCAACATGCAGATGCGGTAACTCTGCCACGCCTGCGGGCTAAAGTGTCAAGCTGAGCATTTTGCACTCAGCTGTATCGACTACAGTCAGAAATCGTATGCACTGCGACAATTGATAAGAAAATGCGTTACAAATTAGCAACAACTTCAACAGCAGCAGAAGCAGTAAAAGCAACAACATAGACAGTAACAACGACAAGCAACAAGACAGCAAACCCAACAGCAACAAGACAGCAAACCCAACAGCAACATCAACTTCAGGTGATATCACTAGCATCGACAGCAGCAATGGCTGCAATGGCAGCAGCAGCATTGGCAGCCATTTTGCGCACACATAAGTCTGCAATGGCATTGGAATCGTGTAGTTTTTGCAAACCCAATGCTGTGTAGGGTATATTAGCTAATGAGGCATGGAATTAAGTACTTATTTATGATCTTAGGGATTTTAGAACTTGACATACAGAATCCAAATTTGTTAAAAATGTTAGAAACAATATTTTAATGCGGAGTTAATTAATACCCAATTTTTTGAACATTTTAGATTTATTATATTTAATGCGGAATTGACGGCTATATGGTTTTTGGAATGCGCGACCAGCGTCGTATATAACCTTTAGCCCTTGCAGTACAGGGCATCACTTACTGCAGTTCAATCAATTATGGTTTTTTTCCGCTAGTATTTTTTTCCAAGCCATGCACTCATTAATGAGATCGCCCATCTGTGTGTGTGTGTGTTTTTGTATGTTGCTCAGTGCGAGTATCTTTTTCATGCAGTCTGCGCTGCTCTCTCGCTCTTGGCATTCTCTGTCTGTTTCACTGGCTGCATGTGTCACGACTGGTTACGGATTACAGGTGCTTAAAAGCGCGAGAGTTGGCAAAAGTTTAATTGACTTTTTGCCAATTTAAATGCAACACTGTACTGTCTCTCCCTCTCTGGTTTCTCTGTTTCTCTCTCGCTTTATTATATTTCGACAATTCTTTCATTTAATATTAATTTTATTTTATTTCATGCGTTTGAGTACATTGTTTCCTTGATTATTATTCGTTTCGACTGTGCGTATTCATTGGGTTTCGTTTCATTTGACACGAAATCGTTGTGACGTTTTGCATTTGACATATGATATATGTATTCGTATTTTTATTTAATTGGTTTTTCATGCAGCTTCTTCTTGGTTTTGTTCTCTTTCGTTTTCTTCTTGTGGCAATTGAAAATCGGCGAATCAATTAACCATTTTGGGTACATCATGTGTTGTGACCCACTTTTATGTGCAGTTAGATACATATTGAGATTGATGTGTTTTTATTAACTTTTCAATCGAATTCGAATAAACTTCGTAAAGAAAAAGCAATCGAAATAAGCCCGAAGTTAGCCTCAATCGACGACCAAAAGCCGAAAACCCAGAACTGTTATCGGGCTTAAGTAATTGTAAAATGCTAAAGCGATTTGCGTATGTTTTAGTTGCAAGAAAGCCAAGTGGTTTAGCAGGGGGTGGGGGGGGGGAATTTGATGGTTTCTCTTTCGCCTAGTAGTCTTTTTCCCAACCCCAAACTAAACAGAATTCATTTGCATGTGCTGTGGAGTGCTCTTTTTTTCCCCCCCGTGCGTTTACATGAGAGTTACCCTAACACCAAGACTACCACGCCCGGCACATTGACTGACTGGGTGAGTGAGTGAGTGAATAAGCTTGTGGGGGAGTTTGTGTGAGTGTGGGAGAGTATATAGCGATTAGGTATTTGTGTTTTTTCATCTTCGTTGCTTTTATATCAAGAAAGGCGGCACATAGTTCGTTCAGCATGTGTGTGTCGATTTAGAGGGTGTATATGGCTGGCTGTGTGGGTGTGTGTGTAGCTTTGTGTGTGTGTGTCTGTGTGTGTGAACAGCTCAGAATTTCAAAATGGGCGAAAGCCAATTTTCACACTCAACTAAATTGGGTTAGTTGGGCTTGCCAGCGGGTGTGAGGCCACTCCATACAAGCGGCAGTGTGTGTGTGCACGCGAGTTGCAGGTGCAGCTACACGTTGCACGTTGCAAATACGCTGAAAATAGTTTTTCTTCTTTAGTTTTCTTTCTTTTGTGTTGATTCCATTCGCATTTCAATATGATTTATGACGTGCAAATTGTATGCAGCAATATTTGGGATTCCTCGTTTATTTCTTTTTCTCTTTCGCAACTTTCTTTTACTACAGCATCTCAATTTTTTTTCGCAAAATCTGCTATGACTTCTTGACAGCTTCAGAAGGGGTTGGATGGGGCTGATAGGCGGCATGAGTTATGAGATATATCGAACGTGAGAATATGAGAAATCAATGATTGTTTATGGGCATTTCCATGTGTCTTCGACTTTTGAATTGCTTTGGAAAAAGGATTTATGCATTACTCTCTGCCATGCAGATGGAGCCATGTGATGAGTTGCTGATAATATATTGCCAATATGTATGAAAAATCATATTGCAGCAGTTCAACACGTAGAATGATGAAGAAATTAAGCTAAAATTTAGTATCAAAGCTGCTGTATGGATTTTATAAAGATGTAGATGCTTTCATCATTTTTGCAGTGGTTTTATATGTGAAAAGATTTTTTTAACACATTTACAACCTGTACGAACCCAGCTTAAATTTGATATTTAGTGGCTTAAACTCATTTTGCAGCTAATCAATTGAATAACCACTTAAATTCTGCTATCCAAACGATTTGATAGCCTCTCAATCAATGTCACCTAATCATTGAACCTTATAAAATTGTAAATTGAACGCTTACTCATATAATTTCTTTTTTTCTTTTACTTGCAGGTAAATACACGAGACCATTGATGAATTCTATGGAAGTTTCTCTCGCTCTCTCGATCGAAGAAGATATCATTTTTTTTGGCAAATAGCCTTGTGGTTCAATTAACTCTTCAAAAGCAGAAATGGCTTTTTATTTTTATGACAGCCGTCAGTTAGGCTCTGCTATTGGACCTTTTGTGGGTTAGATTTACTTAAAGAGAATGGTCCATTATGGGCGAGCAAAAGGCAACAACAATGAGAAGAAGATGGCGAAGGAAACAGCAACACTTTTCAACGGGCAATGACGGAAAATGAGGGCTAGCTAGCCTAAAAGCCATAAAGGCAAAAGGGTCTTATGTAGCAATTTGCTTTGGCACATCCTCGCGTTCAGCTCAGCCATGGTCAACAAACCGAATCGTTACGGCGACGCGTAATGAAAATTAATGCTGACGATTCGTAAACGGGAAAGTATAGAAACAAAAGTAAAAGTCGACAGAGGCCACGAAGTAGGCAACAGTAGTAGCAGCGATATACGATATACGCGTATATTACTGTATACGCTCTGTGTGTCTGTGTGTGTGTGTGTGTGTGTAGAAAAACGGGCAAAAATTTAACGAACCGTAAAGTGATTCAACCTTGACGCGCTTGTCGCACACACTCCACGGCCGCATTAATACACACACGCGCAGCGAAGGAGAGCACTCTACGTATATGTGTGCGTGTGTGTTTATGTTTGCGCTTGATGAATAAATTATATGCTGGCAATAAATTAAAATTTAACAAAGTTTAGCAAATGCCGCCGCTGCTGCTCCTCCCCAGGCTGTTGCATTTTTAATGCCTGCCCTTAAAAGTATGCTATACATTTACCAAGGCATAATCAAATTTCAAGCACCTCGTAGAGCAGGGGGTTGCTTTTATCAATTAGCAAACTGCATAAACATTTCTGGCATCTACAGTCTGAAAAAAAAGCCAAAAGTGCTTATAGTGCGATATTTTTGTTTAGTATGCTGCGACTTTTCGAGCATACCTCGCACACTTTTATTAATTTGCTGGCATTTAGAATTTTTCTAGCCAACTTGCAGTTTTGAAAAATGCTAAAAGTGGTTATTGCACAATTAATTGGACTGCGTAACTTGTGTAGCACACCTCGCACACAGCACGCACACTACATAAAATAAAAATCAAGTCGAAGAAATGCCTATCTCTTCTAAATTGCTTGGAAAAGTTTTTTGGAATTTTTTTATGTATTTATTTTGTTTTACTTTTTTTCTTGAACCGCTTGCCGCTTGATTTAACTTGAAACTTGGCTCATTTGTATTAAGTTCCAGCACTCGCTGCGGTTTAGGCCAGACCGTTTGGGCTAAAAGCAAATGAGTGCGTTGTTTGGCCAAAACTTTCGCGTTGCTATTGCGGCTGCTGTGGCAGCAGGAGGGTGAAGAATGGGAAAACGGAAGCAACTGGAGCTGGCTGGGGAGTTGTTGGCTTTCTTGACTGCTGCAGGCAGTTCTGATCAAATAATCTTGTTTGATGATGAGTTTACCCACATACACAAACAAATACTCACACACACACACATACGCGCAGCTGGCGTTGCAGATAAAACTCGAAAGTTTTCATTCTATTTTCTACTTTGGAGGATTTGTGTTACATTTTGTTAGCAACAAGAGAGAAAAAAATCTAAAGAAACTTCTGTTTGAACTTGCCATGTGTCTGTCTCTATCTCGCGCTCCCTCTCTCTCTTTCTCTCTCCCACTCTCTCTGCGTGTGCGTTTTGATTTTTGGTACTTGAAATTGGTTTGCCATAAACCATTTTTCTTTACTTGTTGTTGGATATTATCAGCGTCGCATTTGAAACTTTTTAACTGAACTTTGTCTTGAGTTGTAAACAAATTAAAATTGTATTAAAATGTCAGTGCATGCGATTGCAAGGCAGGCAGCCAGGCAGGCAGAGGCAGAGTTGAATGAAATTTGTGCTGTTGATGCCACGTGCCACCACACACACACACACTCACTCACACAGTGCCATGGCTAGACATGCTCAACACACACAACCGACACAGTCGCGCCGTTTGCAAATAAAAGAGAGATTCTGTGTTGCAAGCACAACTAACAGATATCCTAGAAAATTGGCAATTGCTATACAATTTATATTGATTTGAAGTTTTAGTTTTTTTTAACTCTTTAGTTAAAATAATTACATGGCTCATTCGTGTCCAGCTCCACTTGCAATTTGCTGAGCTGAGGTTAATTGCAGCGCATGTCTGCGGTGACAAACCCTCAGGTTCAAAAGTGCAGGTACTGTCTATATTTGCCACCAGCCTCTAGCCTCTCGACATGCCCCTCTTTGCGCTCTCCTCACTTTCTGCTGTGCGCTCTGCCGTATGCAAACTTTATTATGAAAATTTCATTTTAATTGAGCGAGTTGGTGTCGTCGTAGCTACTCTAGTTGTTGTTGCTGTTGCAGTAATTGCAGTTGTTGTTGCTCTTGTTATTTGCAGTTGCTCTCGGTGTTATTATTGTTGTTGATTTCGCGTTGTCGTGCTGAGCTCGCTCTCAGTTGAATTTCATATTCATTGCACTCATTTTGACTGCGTCGCCCTTTGGCAAATGGTTTTTAATTTTAATTTCCATATTCTGCATCCTCTCCCCCCTTTTCACTCACACTTTCCCTTACTCTCATTCTGCTTTACTGTTGTTTCCCCTCTTCCTCTTAGTTGATCTCTTTGCCTTATGCATTTTATTTGCATTGCAGTTGACAAAATGACAGTACAATTAATTACAACTCCCTCTTTCACACTATTCCTTTCTCTCTCTTCTTACTTTTTCAAAAATTTTTTTTTGTTTCATTCCAACTGATTCGTTGTCAGGGTATTGCAAGAGATAAAAGTAGAGCAGCAGCAGGCCTAGTCGCGATTACCTTGCAGACACGATATGCCCAAAAGTATGCAATGAAATATTTTAAATTTATTATGCTGCTGCCATTAAAAGAAGAAGAACCAGCAGCAAGCTAAGCCCAGCAGAGAAATGAAAGTTCGTTGAAGCTTTTTAAGCTTGATTTATGAAATGCATGGGGCATGCTTAGGTTTTCTATGGTTATAAATATTTTTTATTTGATTCTTAAAGTTGTGTAAAATATGTTTTCTTGCAAGCTTTGAAGTGTTTTAAGATATTTTACAATTTTCCAATTTTTCAGGCGTTATATATAAGCTGTATTTTTCTTAATTTTGTACTTTGATATATTTTATGCAAATTTGATAGGTTTTCATGGTGATCTAAAGTATTTTTCCTGAGTATTTTGTACAATTACTTGTTAATTTAAAGAGCTTTTCAAAGCTGCCTGATCGGCTTATTTTATTTCAACACTGCAACTAACTGACTTAAATCAATTGAGCATTATATTGTTCACTTAGCTACACTCACACACACATAAACCATATATACGGAGGGCCATTAAAAACTGAAGATCATGTGCGAAAATATGCAAATGCAATAAAAAGTTCGTCGAGCTTTACAACTTGTCGTCGGAGGCGACGATGCTGTGTGGCATATCATAAATAAACAAAATGAAAATAAGAGCATTTTCAAATGCCACTTGACACCATATGGCGACTCGACTCGGCTAGGGACTTGGAAGCTGTCACCGAGCAAAGTTCTGCCAGCAACTCCCAGTCTTCTCTCCCACTCTGTCACTCTCTCTCTTTTTATGCTTCCTCAGGCGTTCATGACGTTGGCTCTTGTCATTGTCAGTTGCATGCATTAAAATGCAATGATAACATGAGGCATCAGCAGCAGTAGCAACAACAACTTAAGCTCAATAGTTTTGCCAGTAAAAGTTCTTTGTTGTTTTGATTTAACTGAGGCAGAAGCTGAAGAAGAAGCAGAACAGAATATTAGGCGAAAGTGGCTTGGAAAATCTAAAAGCCGCAACAACAGGCGCACGCTCAAGTGCAGCAGCAGTAGCAGCAGCAGTCTCTTCTAGTGGTAGCAGCAGCAACAACAACAACAATAACACGTAGCACAGAAGAACAACGTCAGTTGCAACAGGCACTTGTGATGTCAACGCCATCAGCAGTTGCGGCATCGTGTCGAAGTTCGCTTGTCGCCAAGGCAGCAACAACAACAATAGAAAGTAGCAAGCAACAGCAGCAGCAGCACTAAGGCCAACAACAACAACAACAACAGCGGTGGCAACAGCAACAACAACAACGAAGAGAGCTACTTGCATATTTCATTAATTTTGCATAAAATCTGCAAAAAATTTTTGTTTTCTTTTTGTTTCGTAGCTGCATTTTCGGTTTACTGCGTGCTCAAGTGGCAGATTGTTCAATTGTGCGAGAGTCGAATTTACCTCCCACCTCCCTCCGCCCCTGTAAAATACAAATATATTTTTTTTGGGGGGTGTATGAGTAAATAAATTGAATTGAAACTGGAAAATTGCTGAAGTGGCACTAAACAAGCTCGTCGCAGCTCGAACAAGCTCGGCTCAACTCAACTCAACTCGTTGCTCGGTGCTCAGTTCTTTGAATTTCAATTTCAATTGTTTGTCGGCAACAACAACAACAACACGGCAAAGCAGAGTCGAGCAGAGCAGGGCAACTAATCAATTGAATTAGTGACTAGTCTAGTTCTCGCATATAGCTCTCGGTCTCTCACACACTTCAGCCATCTCTTTTGCACTTTATGCTGCTCATCTCATTTGGAATTTGTGTATTCTGGTGTGCAAAAATTCGAAACTTAATTATTGATTTCTAAATGAAACAATCGAAGGCAGAGACATGAGTGTTTCCTTTAGTTGAATTGAGGGAATGTGTGAGCAAATGTTTATGAAAACTTCTTGAGATTGTGTGCTACGCTCAACACCAGCCAAACTTGAGAGACATGACAGACAGTTTTTTAGGCATATAATATTACATTTTTGTGAAAACACTTGAAGATATTTTGCTGTTGAAAGACTATGTCCTCAACTCATCAAAATCGTTTGTAATAAATGTGTTTTTAAGCCTTCAAAATCTGTTCCCAAGTACTCAAGATATTTTACTCTAAATGGTTTTTTTTTTTTTATTTATCAAGTACTGGTTCTATAATTGTTCTATAAATTTCTTAATAAAGATCTGTAGCCTCATAACTCAAGATCTTTTGCTAAATATTGAAAATATTTAACTTTTAATAGCCCTTTCAAATCCACATTTTTCCTCTCAGTAAACGCTTTTTTAACTGAACAAGATTTCTCGCCATACAATTTCTTTTCAAATACCTGTCAGTTTTCTTAAAGTTTCAGAGTTTATATACTTATAAATTCACTGCGAAATTTACATACATACATATCAATTAATGCCACTTTTGGAGTCTCTTGCTTGAAGTCTGTGCCACGCCCATGGGGGAATACGTTGTACGTGAATAAGAATGTACTTATCACTCTAAAGCTTTATGTTTTCTTTCGGCTTTTTTCGGGGGCTGAACAAATGAAAATGCTGTGAGCTTAATGCGCCCAAACAACCGTCAGTGAGAGATGGTGGGGGGGGGTGGCAAGAGAGAGAGAGAAAGAAATGTAGAGAAAAGAAAATTCGGGCTGGTTGTCAAGTGCCGCCAGCCACCAGGCATAAAAAAGGCGACACGGCAATTGCCTGGCAGAGCTGAGCCTCAAGTTTGTAGAAAGGGGCAAGTAGTGGGTGAGGGGAGGACCGGCAGGGGAAGTGCGGGTGAGCACTGAGAAGTGGCAACGGGCGTCAAATCGATAACAAGCGGAAATGGGGTCAGTGCACCCAAATGCCCAGGCAAAAGCAATCAAAACTCATTGCCAAAACGAGTAAAAACGCTGCACAAAATGAACGAAAAAAAATACTAGAAAAAAGCAAGCTAAAAAGGCTAAAAAAAAGCTACGGCTGCTGCAGCAGCTGCTACTGCTGTTGTTGGGCAGTTAAGTGTGTGTGTGTGTGTTTGTTAGAGTTCTTTCGATGCAACAAGCCGTCGGGACACTGCCCCGGTAGACCTCACTTACCACGCTCCCAACTGTCACTCTCCGCTCTGCTCTCTACACAAGTGAAATTCAAGCAAATGCTTCAATTTTCCGCACTGCCAACTTACCGCATTGAGCGAGAGAGGAAGAGAGAGGAAATCTTGTGCATTATCAACGTTTAACTGCAATATCAGTGAAGCGTTTGCTCCGTCTCTGTGTGTGAGTGTATGTATGTGTGTACTTAATCAATATTCGATTACAAGCAGTCGCTGCAGCACTCATTCGCATTCACATTCACTCGCAAACACTCACACACACTCACATTTTATAGTTACAAACATACATATTGGCAATTGAATCATGTTTGGTTGCACGATAGCAGTATGCTTCCTCTCTTTCACTCTCTTTTCCTCTACTCTCTCCTTGCCCCTCTCGCTCTCTTCCCCCTCACTCTCTGCCAATCTATGCGCCTTTTGTGCGATTTCAAATGCACTTTTTACCCCAGCAGTTAGTAACCTTAGTGGGCAGCCCCCTGTGACGCTCTCGTCCACTTCTCCTCCCTCTACCCACTCAGTTACTAGCTGCTGCCTGTGCGGTTCGCTTGATCTGCATTGGCTGCCAATTACAGTTTTGGTCCTGGCCAAAAGTCAAATGCCAAGCAGACCATTACGAAAGGGGTTTGTGGAAGAGAGAGAGTGGGGAGCGGGGTTGGGAGGTGGTTAGGTTTGTGTGCTAAGAGTATGCTAGCCCAACACTTTATTGGTCAATGGCCGACGCATGCCAAACAACTCAACCTATAACGCTCGCCCGCTGCTCTCCCGGGTACATGGGGGCGTATGTGTGTTGTGTAATTTATTTATACCTGCAAAGCAATGCACATTGATTTCCTGTTTTTTTCCTGCTGCTGCTGCTGCTATTGCCCCATAACGTACTGCATTTCATTTGAATGCTTAACAAGTTGTAAAAAACCAGACAAGGAAGGCGGGAGATATGGGGAGATAGAGAGAGACAGATACGTATACGTAATATTGTAGTTGTGTCCATTAGGAATATTCCACTGCAGCTTAGACGCAAAGTGAGCTGACAAATGTGTGGGGATTTCTTTGATTTGGTACCTTATAAATAAATATTAATAATAATAATAATAATAATAATAATAATAATAATAATAATAATAAATAAATAAAATGATTAAAGTCGTTGCAGCTGCTTATTTATTGTAGTAGCACAAAAGTATGCTATATAAAATATATTGAATTATTGTGGACCAATAAAGTGCAATGTGTCTGCACTTACTTTCCCTCTGTCTTTCTCTGTCTCCCTCCCTCTCTCTTGCTCATGTTACCCTCCCTCAGTCTATCTACGTACTTCTGTATATATATATATATATATATATATATATATATATATATATATAGATATATATACATATATCTCTAACATATATCTCAACGTATCTTCTCTATCCGTTTCCTCTCGACTGCATTTCAATCGCAAAGTTTTCCATCATTTCATTTCCTTGATTAGCATTTTGGGTGCGCATTTTCATTGACTCATGCTGCCAGTTGTTTTTGCTTCTGCTGTCGTTGTTATTGTGGTTTGCTTGCCTCATCTTCATTGTATTTTCAAAATTTGGTTTAACTGACAATTGACAATTTTGTGGCCAAGCATCGAAAGTTGTTGAAAGTTGACCTCAGGCATTAACAATTGCATGTTGCAATCGTTGTTGTTGTTGCAGTTGCTGTTGTTGTTGTTGATTTGTTGCAGCTGACAGTCTCGTGCTGCCATTAATTTAAACTGAATTATCAAGCATATTTGTTGTTCATTAAATTGCATTTCAATTATATAAACGGGTTGTGTTGCAAGTAGCCCTAATCACTGGACCAACGCTCTGTGCGGTCAGCCCAAGTATTTGTCAGCACGTGTATGGTATGTGCAAGTGTGCGCATGTGTGTAAATGGTATGTGTGTGTTGCATACTGTGTGTGTACATTTTACATAATAAATCACGTAATGTTTCAAAATGCTGTCATGTTTAGATGGTTAGCCAGGCAAATGCCTGGTCAGGGAGGCATTAAAGACAACTGTTCGACTTGGTCTAGAGCAGCAGCTCTAGGGTTACGCGGTGGAAGAGTGAGTAAAATATATATGGGCAAGGCCTGAGATAGTTTTCAATAAGGATATAAGCGAAGAATATATAAGTAAATAAATTAATATTACTTTGAGGAGTTCAGGGTATGCTTGCGTCTTATATCTTAGAAGCCAGACAGCTCCAGCTATATAAATTGTTATTAATTCGTAATTTTACTTGTTAGACAAGCCTATGCTCTAAGAATTAGTTTGAATTGGAAGGCCACATGTTATGTGTTTGTCTTATGGCTTAGATGTTAGCCAGATTCATCTATATATTATTTAGAATATTACAGGGTATTGTGCAGTCTCTCAATACAGTCATTTCTTACGTATTTGTTCGCTTGTCTTGTCTGCAATTTAAATGAAATTGTCAGCTTGCAATGTGTAACATGCGGCTGTGCCACAAATTACGTTGCATACAATGGCTGACATATGCATACACACACATACTCAAGCCGCACACACATGCTATATTGCATATGTACATGATACGAATATTTTGCCCGCCATCTTCTTCTGCTGCTTCTCTTCTCGCTTTGCTGCTCGAATTGCTTTGCAATTTAATTTTATGACTTGTTTATTTTGTCTGCAAGATAAAACGCACATTACGCACGATATGTATATAAAGTATATACCATAAATGCAGCTGATATTTTGTAAATTTGCAATTAATATGCCAAGGCAATACATAACTGATACGCAGACACATACACTCGCTCTCACTCCCTTTTTTTATCTCCCTCTCTCGCACACTGTATCTCTTTGGGGCCTAATTAAGCAGTTGAACGCTGTGCAAGGACTTTTTGAACCCATAATTACTCAAAAGCGCGCACAGATAAAGCACGAACTTCAAGGCAATTGCTGTTAGAGTGCGACAGCAGCAGCCGCCTCTGACACTTCTTTTCACGCCTGTCTTCAGTGTTGCCTCCTCTGTCTTTGCCCCAAATGCCCCAACGCCTCAATGGCCGTGTAATTAAACTTTGATTACGGTACTTAGCCAGCGCACTAAGCAGCATTTTTTCTCCCGCTCTCTCTCTCTCTCTCTCACTTTCTCCCTCTTCCTTTCGCTTCTTTTGCTTCTGCTGCTTCTTCAGCATCTTTTTTTCCAGTGCAACTTCAGTCTGCACCTCAGTGGCTGCTGTTGTAACGGATGCAGTGTGTCCCTGCTTTCGTTTTGAAGTGTTTCAACTTGGCGGTTCTTGAAAATTCAAAATGCCGCATGAATGCCAAACTTGAAGATATCCTAGAGTTGCAAAATAATTGTAAATTTCAAGTGTATGCATAAGGGAAAGCTCTAAGTTAAGATGAAAGTAAGCAATTGATTTGAAAATCTTGTTGAAGCAGATTTGCTTGGAATAGAGTGAAAAAGTAAAGTGTATAATAAAAATATAAGGTTTGTGTTTGGATAAATGGAAAATCTGAGCTTTGAGGTGCTTTTAAAGATTTTCAAGAACTGTTAGCCTAAGTTAATAAGCTTTCGAAACGTTTACTATATATATTGATATTTACTATATTATTTAAGAGTGAGGAACTTAATGATTTCGATAAATGAATAGTTATGGGTTAGATTAAGTACAGCTTTCAGCTTGTAGGTGCTTTGTAAGCTTTTCTGGTTTGTTCGAAACCAAACAAAAGCTCATGTGCTTTCAAAGCTACTTAATATATTTTCAATTTGTTTTGTAATCATCTCTGAGCTCATTGCATGCTTTGCTTTTGCATACTCCGATACCCTTTGCAGGGTATCGGAAAATTTTCAACATTTTTGCGATGTGTGGCAACTTCTTTTGCACACTCATTTTTACGAGTTGCTTGCCGCATCCTTCGAGGCTTCAGCTAATGACACTGCAACCAACCAACGGAAGACGTATCGTAAAAACGCAAGCAACGAATAACATTGTCTACAAGTAGCTGCTATCTATCTGTGGCAGCAACTTATGGGGGAGGGAGGTAAGATGGGGCAGTAAGATGGGGTTTTCTGTTTTTTATGCGTTACTCAACACTTGGCAGGGTGCTTGCAGAAAGAGTATGAGCGTGTGTTTGGGGAGGGGGGGTTCTTTATTTTAAAGCTTTATTTTGTTTTTATTTCCAGAAATGTTTTTCGCTCTCTCTCTCTCTCTCTCTTTCACTCTCCATTTCGCTTTTATTGCCTGCAATATGCAATTATATTTATGACGTACTTATTTGATTTGCCAAAGATTTCAACTGTTTTGCATACAGTAAGTATATGCAATATAATATACATATATATATATATATTGCTGTCCTTGTCTAAGTACATTTATCATGCGCTCAGGCACAGTCAAATTGCCTCCACATATTTATGCATCGAAATATAGTCGGCTATATATACGATGTGCCTGCCTGAATAACATCATTTGTTGCTGGCGCCGAACTGGCAGCGATACTGGTAGAGCAAAAAGAGAGCGAGGAAGAGAGTGTTGTGGTGGGGTCTTGAAATAAGCCCACAAGCCATATAATGTGCCATAAATATTAAAACGTTTTGACTTTACGCGTTGTGCCTTTGCCTCGAGGTTAGCTGGTGAGCTGGTGACAGAGCAGCAGGGTAGGGTAGGGTAGCGGGCAGAGACGGAGCGATGGGGTAGCCAGGCCGCGACCGGTAGCGTGGCCGGATCAGGCTTGGGCTCGGGCTTGGGCGTACTCTCTCTCTCGGGCTGATGCCGTAAAGCGCAAGCAAATAATTTGCATTTTTTATATGACTGAGCTGAGACGTCAACAAAAAGTAGAAAAAAAGCTGGAGAAGATGGAACGGGAGAAGCGGGAGGAACCTGCAAAATAAAAGAAAAAACAGCAGCAGCAGCTAAAGTCGCTTTGAGCATAAAATGTAAAAGTGTAAAGGAAATTTACCCCGCTCGGCGACGTCGACAGCCACAGACTTACGCACACTCACACACAAACACACAGCCAGGCACACTCACACACACCCACAAACTTGCAACAGTCGCGTCTCGACAGCAGCAGATCGGAAATTTTTTTTATAAAAAAATATTTTAAGCGCGTCTCTGCTTGATTGAAGCTAGGAAACGGTGGCGCGTTAGGGGCCAGTTCAGAGGCGTGAGTAGAGAGTGTCAGTGGTAGTGGGGGGCAGAATGAGGTAGAGAGAGGCTCAGGGAGGGACAGAAAGCTGCAGAGTTCGAGCAAGTTGAGCGTCTGCTATCAGCAGCGGCTTCTGTGGTACTTTGCGGCTGCTTAGCGTTGTCACACCGCCAGGCAAAAATCTGCGGACGCCCACAGCTCCCGCCGCCTTCCCTCTCTACCCCTTCATTCCCTTTTGCTCCTTCCCGGCAACTGGCTGACAAGAAATGAGCATGTTGTAAAAAGACTAAGCTTCAATTGAATCAAATGCAGTAATAAATCGCATTTATATATTCCTATAATTTGCATGCAAAACAGGAAGGTAAAGAGAAAAAAAAACGCAGAGAGGGAGAGCGAAAATGAAGAAGGCGACAGTGACGGTGAAGTGCACTTCCAGCTGCTACATAAAAAAATATCCCATACAAATATCTCACATTTCTAAATAAGTTTGCTAATAATATTAGCAACAACCAATTTCAGCAAGAGCAACGAAAATAAATCAGTTAAATATCTCTGGATTTATTAAAGTCAAATCTAATTCGATGGAATTATGTATTTATTAGAAATATGTTAGTTAAACAATACATCATGTGCTTGATTGATTTTTGATATTAAATTGTCTTTATATCTAAACATCCTTTAGGCAATTGAAATATCTCAGATACTATTCAGTTTCACTATAAGAAAGCGAAATACATTTTATTGCAATTGGCTTATCCACTCGTTGTATACTTATGATACATATAAATTACTCCACAAAATATTGATTAATTCTAATGCAATTTTGTTGAGAGAAAATGATATGCAAACTGTTTGGCTAATAAGTATGCTACAATATGTTGCAAAATGTACACAATGACATATACACAGCCATATAAAGCACACGCACAGTACACACACACACACAGCATATACACACATGACTGCACATGTATGCATACATTTATATAACTTTTAATTAACACTGAGCAGCAACTAAATTTATGAAATTTGTTTGCATGCTGCTATTGCCTGTGTTGTTGTTGCTGTTGCAGTTGCTGTTACTGTTGTTATTGCTTTTGTTGCAGTTGTTGCTTACGCAGTGCTTACTAATTTATGCCTTAAACTTTTTAATTAAATATCAAGTTTGAGCTTAGTACGAGAAGTTTTGTTTTTATTTTGGAAGATAATGAAAAATATTTCACAATTAGTTGTAGCCAAATCGGAGCCTGCATTGCAACCGCAAATGTGGCAAGTTGTGGAAATTAGTGAAGCGAGAGAAGGAGATATATATATATATATATAGGAAAAGAGATAGAGAGAGAGGGTAGGAGGGGAATTCAACTGGCAACAATTTTGCCATTTGCGGTTCCAATCAGCATGCGAAAATATAACATCGTGCATAGCTGCATGTGAGTGGGTCTGCGTGTCTGCCCGCAACATAAGAACACTCTGGACATTTTGGTCAATCGCTTTTGATTTGAAGCACTTAGCTAGCAGCCTTGGATGAAGCTGCCGCCATAATTGAGAATCAATAGTTGATCAACCGGAAGCGGATGCTGTTGTTGATGAGAATTGCCATTGGGCAGCGCTGTTGCTGTTGCTGCGGGCAAGTGTTAAATGCTGCTCGCTCTCTAAACCTCTCGCTGTCTCTCTCTCTTTTTCCTGCTGCTCTGACTGCCGTCTGACCGCATGTCAAAAATGCAAATCCAACATGGTTTAATACCTTGAGCATTGTCATCCTGAGCTGCGGCGTCTGCCTTTGCCTCAATTGGCAAGTTGTCTACATTGCGGCTACACTTGGCCCCTCTCTCTCTCTTTCTCATTCTCTCAAATGGGGCGTGCTGCATGGGGCATGAGGCATAAGGCATGTCTGTTGCCTGTTGGGCATATAATGAATGTTTAAATGCTTTGGCACGTGAATTATTGTGGATTTAATTGTGCGCTATTAATGACTGAGCTTGGAGCATGATGCCAGGCAGGCAGGCATGTACAGGCTGTTGTTGTACCGTTGCCAATGAGCTGCTCATTAAAATTAAATTTGTTGTGCGTGTGTGTGTTGTTGTTGTTACTGACTGGTTGTAAAAAGCGAGTGGCACTTGGCTTAAATAGCAAACGCACGAAATGCACTCGAAATGCAGCAGAGGCAGCTACTGCTGCTGCTGTCGGTGTCACATAATTTCACACTTTGGACAGGCCACAAGCACTCGAGGCTTTTGGTTTACATGTCAAACACACACGCACACACACACATTCGCACACGCACTCGTTCTTTCGCTCTCTGTCGCTTTACACAACCGTGCTGTATTTTTTGTAGCATACATTTATGCGCTGCCAAAGAAATGCAGCCTTGCTGTGATTTAAAAACAACAACATATTATGCAACATATTTAAACTGCCGCATTTTATTATTACTACGTGCCTTTTAAATATATATTTCTCTATATAGACTGCAGCCTGCAATTTGCTGGGCTGTAACAAGTGCAATCAAAATAAATAAAATGTAATTGTAATTGAATTTATGTGCAATTTTGCAATTTCTGCAAACATTGTACATATACTATATACACTTACAATATATATACTATAGCTGTCTGTCTATAGCGGTGTAGTGCATTTCAGTTTTTTTTTGCTGCGCATCACAGAAAATGAGCAAATTATGTAAAGTTTATTGCTGCAGCAAAATAAACATGAAATTGATAACTTTGTTAAGCAGACGAGAGTCAAGTGATTTAAAAATACTGCAAATTTAAAAAGAGGTAGCTTAAACTGTGCAATAAAAGTTTGCCTATCTATATAATGCCTAAGATATGTAGCTACAATCTCGAAAAATAAAAAGTTTCAATGTTACTTTATCGACTCGCCTCGATTCACACTCACACACACATTCATATATCATTTTCATATGCTTGACTCGCTCAATCGAAATCTTTTACAAAAGTTGGCTAAAAAAGAAAGCCTAAGTAAGGTATGGAGTATGGTTTATAAGGGGAGGTGGGGTATGAGGGATTTGCAATTGCTGAAAAGTGAACGGCGTTTGTTGAAAACTTTTCGCTGTCGAATTTTCAGCTTAACTAAGGCTGTGCAGGGGATAGAGCAAGTGTGGCTAAGAGGGCGAGAGAGGGGTGATGGCTGCCGGGGGTAGCGGGTAGCAGATTGATAAATGTTCGATGTGCCATTGTCGGGAAATCACGCAACACGCAAGTCGAAGGCGAACTAAATATTTGACATAAAACCGCAGCACGTAAGTTTCAATATTGGTACTGAGTGTGTGTCTGTCCCTCATCCAGTTTTTTGCCTCCCTCTCTCTGTGTGTGTGTTGGTGAGTGTGTGAAATTTCCTCATGTTGTAAAGTGAAACTTAAAGGCAAAAGACGACGACGCGTACTACGTGTCAGCTGCCGCAAATGTCTTGCAAAATGGCGGCATTGGCGCCATTTTATGTCTTCCATACTGGTTGCTGTGGGGGAGTGTTTATGTGTTTGTGAGTGAGAAAGGGAGAGGGTTGTGTGTGAGCTCATGTGAAACTATTTGGAGTGTTTAGCAGCTGCGTTCGTCTAAAAGTCAAAACCAAAATCCTGAAATGCGTCTGTAACTGTAAAAATGGCTGCCGGAGAGAGCGAGAAGGCGAGGGGGGTGGTTGACAACGTGTCAGGCACATGCAAAATGCAACAGCCGCCATTTTTAATTTGCTTGTCGAAGCCAGGCTCGGTGCTGCCGTTGTTGCTGTTGTTTGTGTGCGTTGGGCTGGGCTGTTTCCGTTTCCGCTTTTGAGCTGCTGCTGCTACTGTTGTTGCCTTTGTTGATATTTTTTCATTCTCTCACTCAATGTAAATAACAAAATGTATCACTTCCGTTGGTTTGCACACACTGCGCAGGGGTGTGTGTGTGCGTGTCAAACTGCAGATGCAACGCATTTGGCAGCATTTGGCTGCATTTGCCACATCGCCATCGTCATTGCATTTTGCAGCCATTGCAAATGGCGTGCGATAACAAAAATGGCCGCTCGTTCAGTTTCCGCTTTGTTTGGTTAGTTGCAGTTTGCAACAATTTGCAGATAGAGAGAAAGAGAGTGGGAGAAAGAATGGAGCAGGGGAACGAAGCGTGCCTCTTTTGTTTTCATATTTTTCCCTCTCTCACGCCTGCAATTGTTAACTTTGTTAACATGTGTAGCAGTTTATCGGCCAGCATTGTTCAAGAGTTCCGTAACCCTCTTTTATCAGTGCCGTGCCTGTAACCCAGTTGCGCCGCTCTCCCTCTACCTACCACTCCCCCACACGCTGCTTCATAGCATTCCATCAGCCTTTGCCACGCGTAAATATTTTGCAATGTGCGCACTCAAATATGCAAATATTTATGCATATACACATACACACATACATATACATATACGTATTCTACATCCCAGGGATAGAAAGGGAGAGCAGCCTGCTAATTAAAATCGGACTGCCAAATATGCCGTTCATGGGGAATATTTCCATGCTTGATTTACTTAGCTATTGCATATATATGGGTGTGTGTACCGTGAGTTGTGAATGCCCATTTCAAAACTTTAGCTTAAAATCAAATAAAGTTCACTAAAAAAAATAAGAATAGAAAGAAAGGAAACACGAAAATATTTCCATATTTCTTTTAACGAGCACTCTAAAAAGCGAGGGAAATGGACGAGTGGAAGAGGAGGAGTTGGTACAAACGAATTGCAAGTGCTTTGTGCTTTGTTGTTATGGCAGCATGCGGGCAAAATGCTTAAAGCGAAAGTAAATTTTCAGTGAAAAATGTTGCATATTCTCTATCCAAAAAATGTTCATCTAGAAAATGTAATGTGGGTGAAAAACGCAGGCGATTAGCGCAAAAGCAGGTTTGAAGTAGAAAAAGGGAAATGTAATTAGAAAGAATACACATGGGCGAAATAAGTCAAAATTACTATGGAGATATTGAGTAGAGATTTCATGGGATTTAAAAAACACTAAGAAGATGAAAGAGGTGCAGAATGAGTTAGAAATCAGACCTAAAAAGTAAAGAAAAAAGCAAAGGAAATACATATTTAAAAGAATCGTAAGATCTGCACAACAAAATAATGAGGGAAATGCAAGAAATATAAAGGTCATACAAAAAGATTTGAGAAATGGAATAAGAGTTCGGTTTTGGATGGTAAGGCTAAATGAAGACGTTAATAAGGAAGTTATAAGCAGGAGTGGGGTAAAAGAGCTGAACAGGGTTGAAAAGTCTAAGAGTAAAAATTGGAAAAGGAGGATTATGAGGGAAAGACTGAACAGTCTGATATGAAATCAAAAGTGATTATGATTTTATCTATATTATAATACTGAAGAAATCTAAAAGTGTTTTTTAGCCCTTTTCCTTTCCCGCAGTGACTGTCAGAAAGATGTTTCAACTTATATTAAAATGAAAATAGCAACAGAACCAAACTATGTGCTGCCTCAATTAATTTCATTTAAATATGTATCTAAAACCATAAAAGTCAACTTGCATTAACTTTTGTTCGAAGAACTTTGAAGAGATTAGTGAGATACGTGTATTCAGTAATTTCTCAAAATGTTTTTGAAGGCCATGCGCGTGCCAGAGACAGTGGCAAATTGTTTGCAATTTACCAAAGTCCTGACACGTACTTTATGTCCCACCTTCCCCAACTCACTGTCCCTACTATACAGTCTCCAAGTAGTTATTGTTGTTGCTGGTTTTGGGCCAAGGCTTTTGTCTTTTCTATCTTGGCTTTGCTTGCAGTGCGCAGTGTGTACAACTTAATTGACCATTAGTACAAGTAAAATTGCTAATTGCATTCTCACAGCTGACAATTATAAATTGCTTTTGGCACTTTTCAACAGAAAGTCAAAGTGGGCAAGAGAGATAGAGATAGAGAGAGCGACAGCTGCAAATTTGAATGCATTGCGAGAGAAGGTGCAACAATCAAGTCAGGCAACAAATTGGGTCGCTACCGGGTCGAGTTTGGGCCAAGTTGATGGGGAAAAGCGATTGAAAATCGATTTGAAATGTTAATTGCATACGCTGCTGTTAAATGCGTTGACTCTCTCTCTCTCTCTCTCTCTCTCTCTCTCTCTCTCTCTCTCTTTCTCTCTGTCGTTGATTAGTTATGGTTTTAGTACAAGTTGTTGCTGTTGTTGTTGGCACCAAACTGATTATGCAGGCTACGTAGTGTATGTGTGTAAATATTTTCATGGGAAATTTCTAAAATGCATTGAGGTTAGTTTTAATTACAGTGTGGCTAAAAAATACTCGAAAACACGTATGCATTTTTAATGTGCACGCGGCGAATGAGTGATGTGCGTGTATGCATATCAATTGAATGTTAATTGCATAAATTGCTATATAGAGCGATATGACAGGTGAATGTGTGTGTGTGGGCGTGTGTGAATCATGCAAATTAGCAAAAGCTTGCGGCATTTGACGCGCCACCGCAGGGCTGCTTTTTCAAGCTGACTGAGTCGCTCATGCTGCCCCCTGACCGGCACGCAATTAACAGCCTTAACTTTATGATTGCACTTTAAATAGTTGTTCAACACTGTCAAAAAGTTTTCTAGCTTTAACATGCGCTCCCTCGCTCTTTGTCTATCTCTCTCTCTCTCTTTAGAGTGTATTATGTTTTACTTGACCCGCAGTAAATGAGCTTTGCCTGGCGAAAGGGATTTACAAGGATTGTGCATGAACATGAACCCAAAAGCCATTAGAACATGGCCCAATGATTAGATAGACATGGAGAGTGGAAGAGAGAGAGAGAGAGATATACTGATATAGCATGGAAAAGGGAGCGTCACTCGCACACTAGCGCATGCATGAACCTCAATTATGGCTTATTCTGGTCATTATCCTGCATGGCACATGCCAAAGGTTCTCAGGCTCACTCTCTCTCTCTGATTAATTTTGCTTTTAATGAGAACACATACCCACACACATAATGCGCCCCCTCATGAGTTATTCATTCATCTGCTGCTGACCAAAAGCAGCTTAAATGCCATATTCAGTTAACTTGAATTTTGTTGCTGTTTAATAGAGAAATTATGGTTACATATGAACAACTTTTTGCAGAACTAGTCTTTTAACTGCTTGTCCTCTTAACCCATTCATTTATCATGAGACTTATGTTTGGAATATGTTATTTTGCTTTAAATTGTTTTTATAGCAATTCATTCTGCGAACCTATGTTCTTGGCATAGATGGAATCCAACCTTGACTTAAAACATTCATAACTTTCCTAAAAATAAACCAATTTTGGCTTGAAATAGCATTTTGTTCGTGGCTTCTTTCCTTAATTGATATGGCATCAAAATTAAGGTGTTTTAAAAATTTCAAAAATTTCACACTTTTTCCATGCTACCCCCTTACAAAATTTAAAAAATTTTGATAAAATTTTTTTTTTTAATTTTTGACTCAAGATGACTAGACAAGTCATTTAAGGCATAAAAATCGACTTTTTAATAGTTTCCCGATAAAATTCTGAAAAATATAAAAAATATAGCATATCTACGGGCTCTTGTCATGCCATTTGCAAGAAAAGCTAAATTGGACTGTTCACACTCAACTGGCTGTAAGTGCGACATCCAGGAAATTTGCTATGCAGCAAGAAAGCAGAAAAAAGACAATGTGACAAGTTTGAAATACTACAAATATGTGCCCTAAAAAACAATGAGAAAGAGGGGCACAAAGTGAAAACAAGAATAGCAACAGATTGTTAAGCTTGGGCCTGCTGTTTCGATTAGGCGAAAGATGCTAAAAAAAAGAAGGCGAGTTAGGAAAGGCATTTCATTAGGGAAACACGCAAAGAAAAAACCTGAAGTAACAGCAGCAACTGTAGCAGCTTGGGCAAAAGAAAAGCGGCCTGACACAATTCACAATCTGTAGCCAAGTTGAATTTTCTCCCGTTCTACTATTCTGTTCTGCATGGGACACCTGCATGGATTTTTATTTCGTTTCCGTTGCGAACAGCACAGCAAGAGATCTTTGCCATTTCCATTTCCGCTTAAAGTTGCAACATGCAGCTGCCTTTTTCCACCTTGCCACACAACAACAAAACAATCAGTGGGCCGGGTGGGGCAGAGCCCGAGCAAGCTACAAGACTTGTAGCAAATAGAATTTCTCTATTTTCTCAATTCATTTCATTTCCTTCTCATTTTTGTTGTTCTTGTTGTACTTTTGTGCTTTATTTTTGTGCGTACGCCCTTTTGTTTTCACAAATTGAATTGTTCGCAAAGAAGTTTGTGATTTCCTTTTAAGCACACACACACAGGGAGAGACAGACATACTAACACACTCAAATGAAGAACAATTGTGGGTGGGTCGTAAGGGCAGCGCCCATGTAAATCAGCCTAAAAGCTTTTTTATAATTGAAGCATTTACGAGCTGAAATGAAACAATTTCGTTGGACAGACAAGCAATCTGCAAAATAATGAAGTTACTCCTCCACAAGCGACAACAATAGAGTATCAAGCTGCAAGCTAATCACATTCTTCACATAATTGGATGCTCCTAAGAGAAATCGATATCATCACATCGAATGTATCGAATCATAGAATGACTCAGTTGAATATTCAATGTATTATTTATTTATGAGATAATTCTCGACGTATATAATTTTTTTTGCGTCCCATGCGAGTTACTTATACGAAATGTGCTAAGGAGCTATGACATGCAATATTACGCATACGCCATGTTGGCAACTGTGTCATTTGACATATTTGTCATGGGGAATGAAAACATCCGCGACAGTTTGACAGCTCGGCAGTTGCGCGGCAGCAGCCACAGCCACGCAGCCAGCGGCTTTTTATTTTATTGATAAAAAACAATGTGTCGTGCGGGCAGATGAGCTGTAGTCAGCAAATGAAGCTATACAACACCATCGCTATCTCCATGTGCCATTTTTTTGGAGTTTGCGCAGTTCCCATCCAACATCGCATGTGATGCTAATCGAAATGTGAAGACAATGAACCATTGCCAATACCCACCTGATATCTGACCCCTTGATGGAGCACGTGCATTGAACTCGGACTGATTTCAAGTGCAGGACACGTACGTAGAATCAAAAGGGCCAAAGAAAAAATATTGGTAAATATTTAAATTATAAAACAATTACCAGCGAAATGTGCTGCAAAAGAAAAAGGTCACTGCAAAGCTGTCAGGCTTCACGTTTGGCATTGTCAATTATACGACAAGTTTAACCCCATGCCCGCTGAAGCCAGCATAAAATACTAATACAACAACAAAAGAGGTAGAAAAATGTACTGGAGCGAGCAGTTAAAAAAGGACGAACAATTTGTAGCGCAAAGCAAAGTTTTGTGAACAAAATGCGACATGAAAGAGAAAAAGAAAGGAGTTTCTGCTTGGGTCTGCGAAAAGCGGCTTAGAAGGCTTTTCGGTTCACCTGCCCATGCTGCTGCTGCTGATTTTGCTGCAGTTGGGAGAAGTCACACTGAAAAAGGGTTTATAAAATTGTGCGCACGACGTGGCTAATAAACTGACGGTATACTAAAAATAAGCCAAAATGAAATGAAAGAAAAGAAAGTAGAATTTTTAATAGCCGAATAAGTTATACGCTTACGGAAATTGAAAGGAAATGAGAACTTCAATGAGAAGTAAAGCGAAAAAAAAGGAAGTATGCATTATATAAGGCTAAGTTCGGTTAACAAGATATTAGAATAAAGTCATAGATTAAATATAAAAATTATGGTGTAAAAATAAATACTGCCTACTTATAGGTTGACATATAAAGCCACATAAGAGCAGCACCTGCTCGAAGAAAGGTTAGCTCAAGTTAAGGTACGCTAAAAAGCAATTTACCTTTAAAAAATGCTTACTGTGCAACAAGAAACCCGACAAAGCGACAACGACTCAACCAACGTACCCAGCGAAACTCGGTACAAAGCGACAGACAGACAGACAGAAAAAGGCAGTTGGCTAAGAACGAAGAAATACGTAGGAAAAGTAAAGGGAAAACACTGCAAGGCATTTATAATTAAAAACGCAAAACCTTAAACAACATTTTACTTAAGGCAACCGGAGACAACGACAACGAATCGCAACTGTCGCTGGCAAAGGGATAGCTGCGAGTGCGAGGGGGTTTGGGTATGGGAGGCATGTGGCAGGCGGTGGCAGGTGGCAGACAGAAGTCAAACAATAAAGCAGACAACAATAATTCCAACAATAACATGACAAATTGTTTCAGGGCACACTAGCAAAGTGCTCAGCTTGCTTGTCCGGGCAAAGAGTCGTGCTGAGTCGAGTTAAGTTGAGTTCAGCTGAGTCGTGCGGCAACCTTAGAAAATCCTTAACTTATTTATGTAGGTGTTGCAAAGTCTTTGCCGCATACCACTAACCAAGTAGCCACGTAGTAGCCCAAGGGGGTCAGACAGTGTTGTGAGGGTTGCGAAAACTCTTGACTATTGATAACTTGCAAAGTTGGTACTAATTAAATGTTAAATTTTAAATATAAATTCTGATGCTTAATTAGAAGTCAAATTGGGCAACCTGTATGAACATCAATACTCTGTTTCTTAACCTCCTAAAAGCTGTTTTAATCCCGCAAAATTTGGCTTTAACTTGCAGTCAAATAAACATCCTTTTGCTCCGAATTTCTCGATTTCATTCTATTAATTGGCACACAGTATATCCTTGTTTATTGTAACCCTATTAAATAAATTGCACCTAAAGCAACACCCTGTATAAAAATGCTCACTCTTGCCTCTTTCCTCTCTTTTTCTACTCATTAACACATAATTCCAGCTCTGCTGTTGCAACCTTAAGCCAACTTTGTGTGCTGCATGAAAAGTTACAACGCGTGTGGAGATGATAAATTTGATTGCAACATGCGCGCGTCGCATGTGTTGCATGCTGCAGCATTAGCTTCTGCGCTTGCTGATATAACTTGCCAGAAATAGCACATGATTTTCTAGCTATATTTCTTATTGTGCTGCACCCCGCGAGCATAAATCAATTTCAATACTCAGCAAACAAATGAATTGTGAAATGCACAAGCTGAATGAATGTCTATATGTATCTGTGTGTGTGTGTCATTTTATTATTTATGGCAAAAATTCAAGTAGAATCTACTAACCAAATACTAAGCGCACTAATATCAGTTTAAAGTTGCGCTCTTAGATTTTTAAAGTCAAATTTGCAACTGTCGAACACGCTAAAGTTTTGTAAAATGTCACTTTCATTTGAAATGCTTTTCGGGGCTTTGATTTTTACAACACTTTGGGGGCCAGAAACAAAGCGAAAGCTGACGACAATAAAAAACACGCAGAAGTAGGGGAAAAGTATAGGGAAATGGGTTGGAGTGTGCAGTGAAGTGTGTGTGTGTGTTGCCTGTTTGCGTGTCACTCTCGCCTTGGCCGCATGTCGCACATGTTCGGCTTGAAGGACATTCAATGGCTCTGCGCATTATGCTAAGCCTTTTCAAATGACCAGCAGCAGGAGGAGAAGAGTAGGAGCAGGAGCGGCTCCTGCAGCGAATGACAGCAGAAGCAGAGCTGTCGTGCTGCAGCGACAGTTCTATGGCAGCCACAGGCAACGCAGCTTAGCTGTGTACACATACCACATACGGTCTTAGTGTGTTTGTGAGTTTTTCTTGTAATATCCTGTAACTGGAGTATTAAGTTGTATGCTGGGCTAATGGAATTGTGGCAGATTTCTTGAATGTAAAAGTGAGGCTAAAAACCAGTGGGAATTTTAGCTCGAAAGCAGCTAGAAAATGGCTATATTCGAGCGTGTAGTCCGGCTTGCTGGGGGTGAAATGTTTTGCATATTTGCATAGCATTTTGTGCTGAAAGCGACTGCATTCGGCCATATTGCCAAACTGGTTGGGGATGAATTGTTTTGCAAATTTTCATAGTATACTTTTGTGCTGAAAATGAAATAAATGCCGTAAATACTCGCCTCTTCCAAACTTACTGGGTATGCCAGCAGTTGTTCCTATGTTTTCTTCTATTACTCCTGTTTTAACTGCTCATGTTTTCGCCAAATGCTGCTACTACACACCACTGTAAGTGGCTTTCATGCAGCCATTTTGTGCAGCGCTTAAGCAAACAATAAAACATAATGAAAGTGTAAAGCTGTTGAGCCAGAACCGAAACGAAAGCAAAGTCTGGCTGCCTGCCCCCGCTACTCGTCAGCCACCTTCCCCCCTTTTCCCAAAAAGGGGTCAATTGCCACAGTGCCTCGAGTGCCACAAAAATGCGCACATAAATGTGATAGATGTGTGTGGCAGCAGCAGCAGCAGTAGAAGAATATGCCTTGGCAAGAAATACGATTTCGTAACTTGCGCAATCAGAGACGAGACTGGCAGCATATATATAATTTAATGCCTGCTTTTGTCCAGTAGTACTTGCTACATCTATTTACTTGTGTCAGCTGCAAGTAGCAAGTTGCAAGTTTCTAGCTGAAAGCAGGGAGCTGGAGCTGGCGAAGGCAGTTCACTCGTTGCCCCACAAAAGCATAAGAAATGGCTGCATTTTGCGGCAAAACTTTGTCATTCTGTGTTGCACTCTTCAAGTCTGCTGCACTTGACGCTTCCATCTAGCTGAATGTTGAGTGAATTTCAACATTTAATTATGAACATGTCATTCGCGGTAAGAGGTTTACGAAATGAAGAACATAAAGAGCACAAGAGCAGAGCAGCAAAAAAAAATGAAAAATGTTAAAATATGAAAAGGTTTATAGAGTTGCAGCCCGACGACTGCATGCACAGATCATATAGGTAGTATATGGAATAAATTTCAATCAAAAATGCCATTACAGGGTATGCCAACATCGATATATTTGCGGTCTAGCATTTTTTTCTGCTGAGTTCATCGTTATTTTACAATTCAAATTGTACAAATAAAATGTCAAGCTTTATGACATTAACGTAAAGTAAAAGCAAAGTCAAGCGGGGTCAGCGAGGAGAGTTGGGTTGCTTGTGGGTAATTTTAATGGATCTGCATATATCAAATTAAGTGCTCGCCGCAGAGGGCAGGCAACTCGACTCGACAGTACACAACATTGCTCATACGCCGCATTGTGTGCAAAGGTATAAGACATCCATGAAAGCAGAGCCAGGCAGGCAGGAAACAGACAACGAAACAAGCCATGCTACCTATCTACCTCACCCACTCGACCCCAACCGATGCCATTTTTCATGCCCTGCCAATCGATAATTCTTTTGTTCATTAAGAAGTTGATAAATCACAAAAAGCGAGAGGGGGGAAGAGAGGAGCGCACGCGAAGCGCTTGCACGCTCGTTGAGAGTTCGTGGCTATCGAGAGAAAATGAAAGGAATTTCATAGTTTAACTTGGGCCAAATTGCAAACTCAATAAGTTGCTGGACAGTGTTGTAGTTGCCCAGGTGTGTATGTACGTACGAGTGTGTGTGTGTGTGGAACCGTGACTAATGTACTTCAAATAGACTTTGACACTCGCACAGGAAATTGTGTGGCACAGAAAGAAGCGAAGAGTTGAAGAGGGACACAGAGAGCAGGGTGGGGGCTCACCTCATGCCTCACCTGTTGTTACTTTGTCCAATTGAGCTGGAAATTAACGCATCGCTAAAGCTGCAGTAGAAGCAGCAGCTAAGCTGATTTGCTGGTTACCCCAGACCACATGAAAGAGAAAAGAGTTGTCAGGCAAAAGCAAAGAACGTTTTGTGCAAATGAAGAGAGAGAGAGAGAGAGAAATAGAACGAGACGAGAGAAAATAAGCTGGAGTTGAAGATGAAATGTGCATAACAGGATAAAGTAAAATGGATATAAGGATAGGGATAGGGATATTTAAAGTGTGTGATTTGCGGTTTCTATTTAGCAGCGACTTAACTGTTGTTTCAGATTTCATGAATTTTCGATTAGCTTTGTATCGTTTGATTATAATGAAAGAATTCCATGTATTCTCTAAGCTCACAATGTTAGGAATCTTAATCGCTCTACCTCTCCCCATTTTCCACAATCACTGCTGTCCTACCTTCTATGCTCTCCACATATCATGTGACCTTCTTTAATTGTTCTTTTTTCCTACATACCCTTGTTCTAACTCTTGATTTTTCTATTTCCCTTTTTGACTTGTTTCTTAAACGTTTAATCAACACTCAAACACAAACTTCGCCAGATTAAACTGCTTCCCCTGGGTCACTCTAACCACAAGAACATTTTCCAAAAACTTCAGCTAGTTCCGGAATTGGCTTGGTCTCCTACTCGATGGCTACGACACAGGCTACTCTTGCCTGCTGCGGATTATTTACATTAAGCCGTTTTAACTGATTAGATTTTGCGCAGCTTTCGCAAACTTTGCTGTCAAAGTTTGTCCATAAATTATTGCCCGAATCGCTGCTGCACCTGCTGTGCGGGTATTTAAACAATTTAATTGTGTTTTAATAAAATGCCACACACAGAGTGACAGTCAGCACAGAGTAGAAACTGCTGCTTACCCGTTTAAACCCGTTACTGCCCGTTATAGTCCGTTTCAGTTGCCCCATGGTGCAATAAAATTATGTTTAGCATACATTAAGGCGACATTTGCGGCACTTACTGCTTGCGTGTGTGTGTGTGCGCGCGCAGACGCTGCACAAATTAATGAGACTTTATATACGCCCACGTACGCGTACTCAGACAGGGCGTGGCAACGCCGTGCTCAACAGTTGGCAATGGGTGCAAGGAGGGAGGTGCCAAGTGAGAAGAAAGTCTAACGAAGGAGTGGGTGCTCAGATAGAGGTTAGCAAGGGAAGAAGTGCGAAGAGTTAGAAGGGAGGACTAACAAGAGGGCAAGTGAGAAGACCGGGTATCGCGAGAAGCCTCAGTTAATGAAGAAAAACTTGAGCAAAATGCGCAATCGACGTACAAATTGTGATTGCAGTTGGTAAAGTGTGTAGCCCTGTGTTATTTCCCAAGAGGAGTTGGCTTACTATACTATATAATAGTATGCTCTGATAGCTTTTGTTGTGCTGCAGCTGCTGTTGTTGTTGTTGCGGTATTGGCTTAAGTTAGTTACAAAACAGTTTTTTGAGCAGTTTTGCACTGTTCATTTCATCGGGGCGAGCGCGAGGGACGAGGGCGTTTGTAACCGAAGTTTTGTATTAAAAAACTTTTATCTTCTCTTCTACTTTCAGGTAAATGACGTAAATTTTTAATTACTAACTGCAAAACTTGTCCACCAACATGATGGTGGCAACCCTACCCAAACGTAGCACATCTTCTGGTTGGTCTACGTCGTCGTCGTCATCGTCATCATCATCGTTGAGAAAGTTTTCATCATTCAGTTTGCTGTCAAGTGTCAAGTGTCTGTGGGCCAGACCGAGATGCATACAGAGAAGGAGAAGTAGTTGGAAATGAAGATGGCGTTGTTGCCTTGCCAAAAAGTTGCAGCTGGGTACAGCGAGACAGAGAGAGAGCGCGCAGAGAAAGAGACGACAAGAAAAATTGGGGTTAACATGTTGTTGGCTGGACATGCGGGTGAGGACGAGAGCAGAAGAAGGACAGTGCCGCCTGCAGTTGGCAGCAAATAATCAAAACTTGCTACCCATATCATTATGCCTAGATTGAACTGAATATATACATATATGTGTGTGTGTGTGGGTAGTTGGATTTGCGCCTTGTCTTGCATTATGAAAGACCGCAAAAGTTTCACAATCAGAGGCGGCTGCTGCTGCTGCTTCAAATTAGCATTCATCGCATTCATTCCGCACTCATTCAGGATTTTGCTTTGGCGCTTTGCGTTTTGCGCTTTACGCTTTGCATTCCAAAAATCCGCAAATTTTCAACCCTCCCTCCCATGGCGTTTCAAAAAGATGTAGCCGGAAACGGAAATGTGCTTGGCAGACGAAATTATCATGGGAGCCAACGCAAAGGCGCAAAGAGAATGGTTTGGGCAGCCAACGTGGGCCCATGGCGAACTCAGAGAAGGCAGAGTGTTTCTGCTGTTACTGGGCGGAAGATGTAATTAGGGTAAAAGCAAAATGGGAAAATGGGAAAATAATTAACACTTGAGCATAATTAATTGCACGACAAATGACAAGTGTCTCGCGGGGCAGCAGAGAGAGAAAGAGAGAGCGCGAAAAACCGCCAAGTAATTCTCTATAACACCAAAACACTCGCTCTCTCGCTTCCGCCCTCTGTCCCCTACACTCATCCACTCATGGCCAGCAAAATATTGTCGGCATCCCAAAAAAGTTGTGTTTGCATTAAAGCGCATTAAGTGCGCTCCATTTGCCAATGGGTAAAATTGTGTAGAAAGTGGATTGCGCACAACCAGCACACATGAATCATGCAGCAGCACATGCAACACTTAATAACATTTTCTAATCAGATTATACGCAGAATTGATTTCAATTCAAATTCCATTTACGAATTTCGACAAGACGAAAAATCAAAATCAAACTTATTCAATTTACTATGGCAAATGCGGCAAACATAATTTGCATGGACAAAGGTAAATTGCCCTGTAGTCGTGTCACATATGTGAGGCAAGCCTTGTAGAACAGTTGAAAGTTTCAACTTTTTATAGTATACTTTCTAGAGAAGCTGTGCGAAGGTACAAGAGAAAGCTGCTTCTTTTGTAGCATACTTTCTAGGATAACTGTGCAGTCTATGCAAATGAGCCGCCAGAGACTTTTATTGCCCGTGCCGTGTGTACGTGTGAACTTTGATTGTGACATTGATTGTGTTAATTAAAATTAAATTTACGGCTAGATTGAAATGTTCTACAACACACACAGACATTCACATACACACACACAGGGGCAGACATATTCGCACAGAGTGAAGTACTATTTCATTTCCCAACTCTGGCAATAAATTACAATAAACTTTTCGCAATTCCATTTGGATATTTCGTTATTTTGCACTTCAGCGCCTCACAAAGCCAGCGCATTTTTGTCAAGTGGGAGGCGGAGGTTAAGCTATTGTTTAATCTGCTCTGTGGCTGTGTATGGGCGTGAGAGGAGACAGCGAGGGAGACATTTTCAATATGGAAATCCCACAATTGGCAGCCATGACAACCATTTACTAAAAATCTTTAGCAGCTCGTTGCCAAGAACTCAAATAGGGAAGCAGCAGATAAGGCAGTAAAGGTAGTGAGTGAGAGAGAGAGAGAGAGAGAGAGAGAGAGAGAGAGAGAGTTCTAAAGAATGAAGGTCTGAGAGAGACGCAGTTGGGGAAGCTTGTGAGTATGATTCTATGTATGGTTTGCACATTTTCAAACCGAATCCTCGATTTGATGTGTTTGATGAAGTGGAAAAACGGCCAGAAGCCAAACCAACTTTTCCATTGTTTTCCCAGCTTGTCCAGTTGTTGCCCCATTTGACCTTTAAGAAAACTTTTAATTGCATCATTTGCATAAACGATTTATAAATAGTAGAGCAAATATGAAAAAGTTTTTTAATTAAAAATTCGTATTCGTGCTGCTGAAGTGTGAGTTTTCTTTTGAGCCAAAAATATAACTCGAAATACCAAAATATAATAATCAGAATAATAATCAGAATTATTAAAATAATCAGAGCAATTGCAAATATTTATGTTGGCGCCCCCCGGTTTGGTTTATGTTTGGGTTTTTGTGCTGTTGCTGCTTCTTTCGCTCTTTTTAATTAAAAACATACACACAACATTTTTGATGATTTTTCGCATTGTCATCGTTGTGAGAGAAGTACGAGCGTGCGGGCGCCCAACGTGGGGTGCGCACTGTTTGCTTTTCGTGGGGGATTTCAATCAGTGCCAATGCAAGAACAACAACAACAGCTAAAGCTTCTCATTTAATTTAACTGAAACTGCTTCTTTTGCACTCGGCCAGCCTGGACAAAGGACACAGTGGGAGCGATAGGGCGAGCGGCAGAAAGACAACATGTGAGCGCGACAGACATAACAATAGCCCGGCAACGTGGCAGCATTTAAGTGATTTTGCTTTTCATACATACATTGCGATGGCTATCTCAATCTACTGTACAGTCAGAGTCGTCAACGGCAACGTAGCTGACGAGCACGTTGAAGGTGATGATGATTATGATGACGATGAGGAGGAGGAGGAGGATGATGTCGATCGGTATAATGACTGCTGTCCGTTTCCTTTTGTTGTGACCACTGCGATGACCAATGAATACGTTGCCTTGAACAACGTGTACGTGCCTGTGGTTGCATAAGGAAATGCAGTAACTACAGTTACATACAGAGCTACAGAGCTATATAGACTCACTGTATGCTCTGCCTGCTCTGCTCTGCCCTGGTCTGGTCTCTGCTTCCTGTGTTGGAGCGATTGCAAGCGGCAGCTTTAAATTGCATGCGAAATTGATTTTAAATGAAAGGAATAAATACTCTCTCTCTTTCTCTGTCTGTCGATTCGAATGCGCCCATTAAGAAATCCAAATGAAATGTGCAAAAAAATGTGAACACTGTGCGGATGGTTATTATAGCTTCGTCTATAAATCAACCGGATGTCAGTAATTAGCAGATTTCCCTACATTTTTGCTGACTTTCATTAATTCTTGAGCTGATAAATAATATTGCTGTTGCTTGATCCATGTCTAATTTGCATTTGTAGCCTTTGAGGAGAGCAGATACATGCACACACACTATGAAACACTCGAAAGCATAAGCCAGAGCAATTATTTTGCAAATGACACGGGCAAAGCCTTTTCAAAATTTGTTGACCTACTCACAAAATTCTACGGAAAAAGGTGCTGGGTTTATTTTGCACAAATTGTCAAAACTGTTTGCAGAGGATACACAAGACATCACACCAGCACACATCAACACACACACACCTTACACATACACACATACACCCCTACATAATACACACACATATAGAGCAGCAACTACGACAGTGTTGAGCGGCAAAAAATTTAAATAAATAAATAAAATAAAATAAAATAACAATTTTGCTAAAAACAAGCGACAACAAAGACGACTCACTTGCTAACCCAGAAGCTTACTGTTCCTAAATATACCCTAGAAAGAAAGGAATGAAAACAGACTCTAATTGGGGAAACTAGAAGAAAATTCCGTATATTACAAACTCACAAGTGAATTGACGAGAGAACACCCTGTAAATAGCAATGACGTGAATATAGAAATTTTAGCAAATAAAAAGTACGAAAATTAAACTACCTTTTTGCATGCATTCAAAGGGTATACGAGACACAAGCAACTTGCGCAAATTTCTTTACTTTGCCTGCCACAAAAAGCCAAAAAATTTGTTGTAGGGAAAGTCCCCTTAGTCCGACACAAGGTATACAGTTTGTTGAGGGGTGTGTGTGTGCTGGCATTTTATTACAAAAGTTTACATGACTATGCAGCCCTTTCGGCCATTGTTGTCAGTTACTGTGTGTGTGTACCTTCGCTGTTTTTGTCATTTTTATAAGCTTTAAAAACTGGTTTCAAAACGGTTTTGCATAAAACTCCATACGAACTGAGTCATTGCATTTGAAATTTATAAGGTGCAGGCGACAGCAGCAACAACAACAACAATAGCAATGTGCCACTAAAACAACAACAAAATGGCATAGTAAAGTTTGTGCAGCCTTGCTACAAAGTTCAGCAATTTGTGTGTACACACTTTACTTTTAATGACATTTTTGTTGCACCATTTCAACGCTGGCTGTGGGCTAAGTCAAGGATTTGCCATAAATAATTTGTGTGAGTGTGTGTTTGCTGGAATTGCAACTGCGGCTGCCAATTGTCAGCGTAAGTTGCGGTCAATGGGACAAGTAACAAACATTGACAAAGTGCACTAAGAGAAAGGGACATAACATGGCAAAACAATGTGAAGCAAGTCGCCTATGCGAATGCACTACAAAAGCAAAGGAAACAGTAGGGCAACCGTAGCTGAATACAGCGCAAACTAACACACTTGCCCTGCCAGATAATATACCCTGCTAGTTAGTTTACTCTACTCCAAGAAAACCTCACGCACTACAAGCAAAGTGCATTAGAAAGAGACGGAGAGAGAGAGAGTGAGAGAGGGAGAGGGTGAGAGATGGAGGAAGAGTAGTGCGAGGGGGCGCTTTCACTGAGTGTGCATCCAAAACTATTGCAACTAAAATTGAATTAAAGCGCAAACTTTTCAGATGCTCTCACGCTGGCTTGTGCGGGCGATTGCGGGGGGCAGTAGACCGCACTCTATATATATTTATTACGTATACGTATTTTTTTCTGCGACTTTCTGTTGCGGCTTTTGCTTTGACCACGAGTAATGCATTACAACAGCGCGTACTACAAGCTGCGTAACATGACCGATGCCCAATGTAATTAAGCAAGTTACAAGCAGCTGACACACACACACACGCAGTGTATATGACATACAAACAGGCACACACACACATACACATACTGCCCATGCTCGTATTTATTATTAGTCAGGCAGGCAAGCGAACATATAGTGCCATATTTAATATGCGATTTCCGACACCACTTTTATGGTACTTCCCCTCTCTCGCTCTCCTCTCTTTCTCTCTCTACCTCGCACACAATCATAAAATGTTGCGTTGTCCATTCGATGGTCGAAAAAGATGAAGGACGATGCTCATTTATTTGACTTACGCAAATGGACGTACGTACGTGTGTGTGTGTGTGCGCGTAGGCATGCTCAAATAAATGGCCACCCATAAGACTCGTCTGGCACACGCACACCCTTACACACATGTCATATTTTTAATGAAATGCTGTGCGTATATATGTTTTGGCCAAGCCGAAAGCAGCGTGTGCAACGCTTTTTAATACTACAGCCTAAAAGTAGACAACGCAAATACACGCCACAATGAATTACGTACAAAACTTATTAAAGTTAAGCAACTGGAAGGCGTGCATGTATGAGTTGTGTGTATATATTAGCTTCGTCTGATGTAGGTCATGTGGCAATAAGTATGTGTTCGTGTGTGTGTGTGCGTCTTACGATGTGCGTGATTTAAGTAAGCTGAGCGTATTTGAGTGAGGGAGCAAGATGCTTGTGAGATGAATAAGTGCAGTTTTAGCAAGATTTATGCGTGTCGCTTGTAAATGAATATTAGCTAGAGGTATACGGCATGTGTGATGCTGCGGATAACGAGGTGTGTCATGTGTGTGTGTGTCTAGATTATTAAGTCAAAAAATGTTGACCACGAAAGGCACGAGGTAACATATGAGACAAGATAGGAATACGCTGTCTTTGTATTTGTCTTTCCTTTGATATGACTTCTTCTATTTCTCTGCCTTGGTCTATATCCATCCCTTGATCACTCTTTCTCTCTTTCTTTCGCCTTTTGTCCTCTCTGCCTAGCTCAATCAGTCTCGCAAATACTCTATCAATTTTTCTTGATCTTAGAGTGTTTCAGGCCATGGATCTTAATTTATTATTTTTCTTTCACCCCTTATCTTCCATTCTCTGTTTCCTTAGCTCTCATTCATTTCCAGGCTTGATCTCTATTTGTCTACTTTTCTGTGGTTTCATCGCTCTCTTTTCCTCTGTACAAGCAGTCTTTTACAGATTTCTCTGCTTACTCTTTCTCTTCATCTTTATATTTCCTCTTTTTATCTACCTCCAGAATTATATGCTTCTCTGTTCCCACTCTCTACCACTACATTTACTCTATCATTCCATTTAAAAATCCCCAACAACTACAAATAATCGTTAAAAAGGCCAACACTATTGCCCAATTTCTTGCAGTGCATTGCGCTGAGTCTGCAATTAATGCGTTTTAAAGCCAATTTGAGCGCATACGAACGTAAACATAATTATAAGCCGCACACGCACGCTCTCTCTCTCTCTCTTTCGCTCTCGCTCTGTTTGTCTGCTGCTGCAGCGTGCAACGCGGTCGCCTGTCGTAAATAAGAATCGACATTTCATGTTAAAATTTTTGGCATTTGCGGTTGTTGCAACGGTACAGCATTAATGAGGGCCTTTTCGCTCTGTTAATTTGCACTTTGCTGTGGGCCATATGCGACCACGATAACTCTGACGAGCGGACAATCAATAGTAGCATACACACACACAGTTGCATAAGGTTTTTGTGCATTTAATAATTGGGCATCGCTGTTGGTGGCCCGCATGGTACAGGACTATCGGTAATCAGGCCTGCGGTTCAACTATTCGATTTTCAAACGTGTTACAGAGAGAGAGAGGCAGTCAGAGAGTTGGGGCTGATGCGATTGATTTCGGTTAGCAGCCAAAAGTCGTATCTAAATCTACTCGCAGCACTACTAGTTACCGATGGCTTCCGGCCGCAAGCAACAGCCGCAGCCACAGCTGGAGCCGGTGTTGCGGAGCGCGACGCAACAACAGCAACAGCAAAATGGCGTCGATGTTGGTGACAGGAAATGCCCGAGAAACGACGCCATTTTGTGCGACATTTTGTTACGCTCACGTGCAGAAGCGAAACGCGTGTGTCTCCCGTTCTCTCTCCGTGTGTGTATGTGAAAACATTTTGCGGTGATTTTTAGCTCGTTTATTTATCGAGAAACCTGGCGAAAATACTTGAAACTAGTCTGACGCGACGCCGCGGCGTATATAATGGCCCGGAACTATGTGAAATTTACGTGATGCTGCTAAATGTCAAATATTTTGTCATTGCGATACAACGCACAAACTTGAAGTGAGTAAGAGAGGGAGATAAAAGAGAGCAAGAGATAGATAGAGAGAGAGAGAGCGAAAGAGAGGCCTGCGCTTGCCTCGAGTCGATTGCAATCGCATTTCTGTGACAGTTTGACAGACGATTTTTCGACAAGTTCGACTATGAAAAATAACTATGGTTATTGAGTGTCGCTGTTTGCAGAATGAATATATGTGTGTGGGTGAGTGTAAAACAGAGAGAGAAAGAAATGCTTGCAGTGTGCTTGGGTGAAGCGAGCGAGCGCTGGTAAAGCAAATAAATAAGCTAGAAATATTTTTGCCATCAGCCTGAGTGGAATTTTTAATGAGAGTTAAAAGAGGGAGGCAGCTAAAAATATATAAATAGCAGCTTACAGCTTATATGTTATAGGGTATATTATATTTAAAGTTTCTAAAAACCCACACACATTTAAGTTGCAGAAGCTAGTTAAATTGTGCAAATTACCATAGCTAAATAAATACAAAAACAACAGAATTATAATCTAAAATACAGTGCTTAAGCTGCACAAATATACAACACATTTGCCAGACAGGCAGGCAGGAAGTGAGAGAGAGAGCGACAGATAAATGTCAACAGCGACATGCGGGCCAATTTGGGCATATGCGGGACTCTGAAAACAATATGCAAGCCAAACAAATTGTTGGCTGTAAATTCTGTTGTGTCAAGGTTGGAATTGAATGCAGAGACAAGTGTCATTTGTTTGGCAGCTTGGTTGCAGGCCAAGTTTAGATAACACGGCCAGTAATAGCAGCGAGACAGTGAGAGCCAACATTGTCGAGGAGTCGACGTCGTTGCTGCTGACAAACACGTGGAGTCAATTACAGGTGTCGCACGGACATAAATTACAATTTGAGTGGGAAGCAGATGTGAAAGGCGGATGCAGAGAGTGAAAGGAGGGAGGAGCAGAGAGAAGCAGTGGGTCTCGCGGAAACCAATGCACAACAGCTGTGGCATTATAAACCGCACTTGGCTCACATTTTATGTGCGTAAAACTATTTAAATTGCCACACGACATCGTGCTTTATGAGTTGCTCATTTGCATAAAAAGTGGGGTAGCCCCTTGCCATTTCCCTCTCCGGCCACGTCAGTTCGTTAGGCTTCAATCATAATGTGTGTGCTGAGCTACTGCTACCTGGCTAGACTAGCAGTCGCCCAGCTATTGCGCCCGCCCTACCTCTCCCCCCGTTCAGTCAGCACGCAATTAACAACTTTTTGATTAGTTGGTCAGCCGCGCGCAAAACTTTTGACATCGTTTTTGCAGCGGTGCGCGCTTTTGAGTTTTTCCCTGCCTGCCTTCTTCTACCCCCAAAACAGCACTAAGCGTCGAAATTTATTTAAGCCAAAAACTATGCTATACTTGCTGCAGTTACATTGCCCACACGCCTCAGACACACACAGGTATCTGTGGGTGTGGCTCTGCGAGTATGTTGCACAGTTATTTGTGAAAGCTTAAAACTTTGTTATCAACAAATGCGTAAATCCAGCCAACTGAAAAATGCGCAAAAACTTTGCACGCCTGTCTGCGTGTTAGTGTGTGTGTGTGTGCGTGTGTCTGTCTAACTTTTAGGCAAAATATTTATGATAGCCAAGAAATCGTTTAACAACCTGTAAACTGTAAAAGCGTCGTTTGCAAAAGGTTTTTAAAAACGATAGCAACTTTCTTTGCTTCGTATAGGATATATCAAAGCTGATAAGCTTGACTTTTGTAACTCAATTATGAACTCTAATTGCCTAAGGCTTTAGCCAGAAAGGTGTAGCGATTCTTGGGAAAAATGTCAAAGCCTACTTAAATCAAACAGTAATTACTAGAGGTTTATCGAGAAACATTTAAGTATTTGTTTTGGAAAAATAATATAGCTTTTGTGCGGTAAAGGGTTTTCAATTTATCATTGCCTTCTTTTACGCTGTATGTGTTTATACAAATGTACACAAACTTTTACTTTCTGTCGTTTTCCATTCCATTTCCTTAATAAAACATGCGTGATGATTCAAAATTGAAATCAGCTTAAATCTTGTACACAAAATTCCCAATTCACACTCTTGCATTGTTTCAACAGCTCAACGATTTCTCACTCTCCCTCCTCCTTTTCTTTTACGAATTTCCTACCTTTTGCGTCGCATTAAAGTTTAACAAATGGCACAGAAGTTCAGTAAAGTCCGTTCGAGCAGAGCTAAGTGGCTAGACATTACGGCAGACAAGTAAGTACTCGTTGCTACTGTGAGTACACGCTTTCGGGTACTCATACACGCTACTGTGAGCTGCCATTTAACCATTAAGTGTCATCTTTAGTCGAAAGTTCCGCCTACTTAAGAGTATTTCAGCTGGCCACCGAAAATGGAGACCGTCTCATTTGAGCATGGAGAGCGAGAGAGTGAGAAAATGGAGGAAAAACCAAAAAGAAAAGGAAAAATTTTCATTTATTATTTGAAGAACGAAAACTTTTTGCAGCCTCAACGTGCGCCTGGGGCATAAGTTGAGAGACGCGCTGCGGCTTCGACTGCCATAATGTGAGTGGGCATGTGTGTGTGGCCAGAGCACTACCCCAATAGCTCGGTAACCTCAGGTAGAGGATACTTATTATCGATTGCCCCCCCATCAGGTGAAAATGTGATGCTTTTCCCGGCTGTTTTCAATATGCTGCGCACACGCTAAGCTTTTCTCGTAACAAAAGTTTGTCAATCGAAGCCGGCAAAGGATAACGGCTCAGTTGATGTGACAGTTAAGTAGCGCACCCATACACACACACCCTCAACCTCGCCCCAACCCCCTCTTTCAATGCCACAGAACCACACCTAAACCTCTAGCTCGCACACCCTTGAAACTGTTGCCGTTGGTGTGCCATAAAACTTTATCTAAATGGTTAAACCAAGCGCACGCTCATTCAATGAGAATGATGAGGAGGAGGAGAAAGAGGAGGAGCTGCGATGGTTGCCAGAGGGGTTGCATTAGAGCTGTGTGCTGTGGGTTGTGGCAAGAGACTTTCATTACTTTCATTATTTAGCGCGTTGCACACGCAACACATACACCCACACACACACACACCCAGCCACACAACGTGCGCAAACTGTGCGATTTAGTTTAATTGAAAGGCATTTTGATGAGATTTTAGTTGAACGAACGCATTTGCGCCACGTTCAACTGAACGCCAAACAAAAGGCGAAACGAAATCATCTTAAACATCTAATAGGCTTATGTGCAATTGACAGTTGCAAATTAAAGATGCTTTCTATAGAACGCTATACTCAATTTATTTTATTAAGTCGAAGTAACTAAAACAAAGCTTGTCTATTAGTATCCCCAAACTTTCGAAGGGTGTTCTATAAGTAGGAAAACGTAATTATAAAATTCCAAAATTAATCAATTAAACTAAGAAAAGCTTTGAAAATGCAAGTAGAATTTCTAAAAATGTTTGGTAAATTAAAATAGACAACCATTTTTTTTTTTTTATGTGCCATTTATATTAATTAAAATAACCTAATCCCCTGTAAACTCGAGCTACTCCTTACCCCCAACACAAAACGCTTTTAATTTGCTTGGCCGAACTGCCCGGAAAATTATGCAACACTTTTGCGCTTAATTAGGCAGGGCCAGCACAAAATGGAAAATTCAAGAATTCATCAGCATCAATTTGTCAAGCAACTAAGTATTGCCGTTGCTCTTTCTATTCTCTTCGTTTTTGTTTCCCCATACTTTCTCTCTTTCTTGCTTGCGCGTGTTACATTTTGGCATGGTTTGTCTTCGTTTGGAGTTGGGTTTCTTGTTGATACTTTTTTTGGGGTAGTCCGAGTTTCTTTTCGCTTCGCCTGTCTATTTTGACACGTTTCTTTGCCTCGTTTGGCAGCAGCAGTATCTCCCCACGGGCATCGCACGCGCTGCTTGTCTTGTTAAGACAGCGACGGCTTTTTGCGCATTTTAATTATCAACTCCACGACTGGTCACAGCATAGACAAAACAGAGCAACAAAAACGAAAAAATAAAAACGGCAACGCCAAGCGTTAATGTTTTCTTTGGGAAATTTTCTTTGAGCAAATTGCTTATTGAAGGGCAAACTGCCGGTATATAATTTCATACAGTTCTGGGTATCTGTCAGTTGTCTCTCGCAACGCAGAGAATTATGTTTTAAGCCTATGCAAAGTGTGAGAGAGAGAGCTATTGATGATTTTTAAATCTAGTTTGAGAGCTTTGTTTGCTTAGTTCTAAGAGGGTGCTGTTATTGTTTGTGTGACATATAATTAGACAATATTTGTATATGAAAAATGTCGACTTTATAGCAAGTGTTATTATGCATATTTACCATAAATGCCGAAAGGCTGGGAATTGCTCAATTAAAAGACTCTGCAAAGTTTGTTGCCTACTTTTAAGCGCAAGCTATAAAATAGTTTGTTAAAAATCATTGCCTAGATTTCAGCGCCTTCAAAAGTGGCGCATGTGCTTTGTAAGCCTTTTATTAAGTTACTCCTTTTTAGAGGGTATCTCAGCTGTCACTACTTAACCCTTTTCTCTCTGTCTCTCTCTCTTTCTACTAAGTCCATCTCTCTTGTTTATTGACAGCCCACGCTCCGTGGCTGCTTTGCTTCTCATTTTAATGAGCTCCGTGCGCTACGTACGGCTACTTAGACGCCTTCGTTTTTCGCAGCTTCTTGACAGCTGCGTGGCTGCCTGGGAAAAACTTTTGTGCCAAAATTGCCATTAGCATTTTGCCTTGACCAAGTTAAAGTTTCAAATAAATACACGCACACACACCGCCGCAAATAACATAAACATGACAAACTAAGCAACTTGCTGGCAAGAAATAATGTTGTTCTTTGCGCGCAAAGTTTTGAGCACAGCAAGCTTTAATTAAGAAAATGTTGCACTGTGTAAATTTTATGTAGGAATGTATATGCCTGTGTGTGTGTGTGTGTGTGTGTCGCTCAGCTTTGTAATTATATTGCAACATTCGATTGAAGTTCTGCAATGCCTGCGACGTCTGCGTCCCGCAATCAGTCAGCTCGAATTGCGAGGGGAAAAAATAAACGTAATCGAAGTTGGCGAAGGGAGACTGCCAACTGGCAAATAAAATTGTTAAGCAAATGGAATTTTAATTCAATTTGAATGCGTCTCTCTGTCTCGCACTCTCGCGCCTCTCTCTCTCTCTCTCTCTCTCTCTCTATCTGTCTTTCGCTCTATTAACAAAGACATGCCGCTGGCACAGACGGCGAGTTGAAGTCGAAGTTGTCATGTCTTCGCACCCTCTTGCTCTCCCTCTTTCCTGCCACCAGCTGCCTGCTTTCTCTCTGTGTATTTTTATGTCATTTTGCTGATTTCTTTTGTTTTTCGCTGCGCTCTTCGTCGCGCCATTTTGTGTAATGTAATTTCATTAAGGCGAGGCGACAACGCACACACCAGACAAGCGCACAGACAGACGCACGGGCGAACATGCTGTACGCATATATCTTTAATTACGGCAAATTGCTGGCAAAAACAACGCGCAATCGAAGTCCGTTTCTTGTTGCTGCGACAACCACCTGCTGCATTTTGCAACTGCAGTTGGCAACGTGGTGGCATGCGACGTGCAAGTGCAACTGGAACTTTCAACTTGCAACGTTCCCCCAGGCACAATTCTGCGACGTCTCCCGCTGGCCGCTTTCAAGGTGTAAATGCTGTGCATGGGTTGTGGCACTTGTGATTGTCTAGCTGCCTGGCACAGCACAGCAGCAGCAGCAGGAGTGGAGTGCAGTGCAGTGCAGGGGCGTGTGGCAACTGTCAATTGTGTGGCAGCGAGTCGAGAACTTAAACTCATTAGCTGTCGCCATGGGGCTTAGTTATGCAGCAGGAGGCAACGGCAGCAGCATAGGAGGTGGAGGCCATGCCAGGTTGCATGGTTGAGGCTCAGGCTCAGACTGAATCCCAGGCTTGCCTTATGAATTTTTCAGCTGTTGCAATGCCAAGTAGCTTGCCACAAATTTGGGTCAACTACAGCGCTTGGCTAGAGCAGCATTTTCTGAATTTTCTCGACCTGCCTCACTACCCGCTTGCCCTCTCTCTCTCTCTCTCTCTATTTCTCTGTCTCTTTCGGTGCAGTGCAGCGCAAAATTGCCTTGTTTCTTGTGTGTTGTGTGTGTGTTGTGCGTTGTGACCGGTTCAAAAAACAAGCAAAGTCGCTTAATTCTCTCCCTCTTTCTCACTCTTCCTGCATATGTGTATGGCATGTGTGCGTGCTTAGCTGCTCCTCCGCCTCCCCCTCCCCCATGCTTTGTTGCAAATTTAATGTAGCATACTTTTCAGGTGCTGCAGCAAAAGGCGACGCGTTAACTCTGATTTAGACTTGCAAGAATCGTTTAAGCTTTGCTTCGCGTCTGTGCGAGACAAGGATTTGTGTTGCAGATATTATACACGCTATATATACATATATATAACGGTGCAGGATGGGATAGATTTGAGTGCTATTTTATGATGACAAGGCAAAGATTGCTTTGAGCAGTTGGAAAGCTTTTATTGCAACTTTTACAGTGTTTAACCTTGTGACCTATTAAGCCTTTTAATTATTATTTATTATACTGCCTTGTTATGTCTTTCTATATAGCTTGCTTTAAAGCAACACATGAGATTTAAAGTCCATTTAAAATCGTTTTTTTAATCTCTTGTTAAACTCTTTTCAAGCATTATTCTGCCTTTTTTGTTAAGCAGTCTTTACTGTAGCTGCGGCTTAGTTGTTTGCCAGTTAACCTGGAATTTCTTTGCATGTGCTCTACCTCCTTTATTCTCTTTCTCTCTCTGCCTTTGCCTGCCACATGCAACGCTGCATTGCTGCAGCTTATCGTGTTTTGCAACGTACAGCGGAAAGCCCGATTTAAATAAATGTTAAACATTTGTATGTATATACTAAGCCAGCACAAATTAATGAGAAATTATGCTGCAGCACCCGCTGGTCTTCAGCCCCCTCCCCCCTCCCTAAAAATTACTCACGCAGCTTGTGCAAATTTGCAAGACTAACAACAAGTAAAATTTGCCTTTTGTGGACTGAGCGTGACATTTAATTGGCTAAGGCATTTGCTTTGACAACTAATTGAAAATGTGTGGAGGTGGATGGAATATGAGTTCTCTACGGAATTCTGCAGGGGGAGAGAGAGAAATAGAGATAGCTGTGGGAGTACTATAAGTAATCGCCTAAATATGATAACCAGCTTCGCTTGCTATTTCAATAAACAAACATCAGCAAAATCGCAGACAAATAGCGCGGAGACAGTGAAACAAGTAGAGAGAGAAGTGGGGAGAGCGGAAATAAAATGGCAAAAGAGTCAACAACCCATGGCCCAGACTCGCACACACACCCACACACACATGCTTGGTGAACGGATGCGCGCATGGGGAATCGAGCAAATCAAATGTAAACACAGTCTAGCACGCACACAAATACACACAAGAAATGTGTTGACAGCAAGTAAAAAAAATTAAGGCAGTGTAAGTGTGCACAAGTGATGAGCTAGCACATACCCCGTAAGTGAGAAAAATATGTAAATTAAAGATAATAGAGTTTCAAAGAGACTTGTTTGTAGACTGTGCAAGTATTTCAAATATAGGACACACTTTCACATTTATATGTTCATATGTATACATAATAATCATAAATAGTACTAGGTTATTACAGCTTAATAACTAGGAGAACCTCTACACTTGCCACATACTATTTCAAGAAGCTTAGCTTCTTCTCTCACATGACAATTCTCCATGCCGGTTGATATGCAGTTCCATTGTTCCATTGTATGTATATGCAGTAGACAGCTGGCTATGGCAGGCCCATTCTCTTTCTGCCCCCTCTTGCCATTTGGTATTGTGCAACATGCAACAACATGTGGCACTCAGGCGGCGTTGAGGGCCTGACAAATAGCAGGAGAAGAAATGCTTATTTTATTTGCATATTTCGCAACATTTGCGCCATGACAAATACAAATGTGCGCTGCGTCTCAACGAGTTTGTGTGTGTGTGTGCCACGTATGTGTACGTGAGTGAGTGCGTGTGGCAAGCACATTAGGGCAAAGAGCTGCATGTTGCAGGAAATGTAAGTCGCACATTGGAAATATGCCCGAGCATATTTTGCCAGCTATGGAAGCGCATTTGTTTAGCATACTTACGGGCGCACCTACACACACGCCCACACTCACACACTCTGGAGAGAAGACTGAGCTGACAGTTTCATGTCAATTAGTTGAAAATTTTCCAAAATGCTGCTTGACATCAAATGATAAGAAACATAAGAAATGCCATTGACAGCAGCTGAGGGAGCTGGAGGCAGGCAGGCAGGGAAAGAGAGAGAGGCAGGCTGGTTGGGTGAGAGAGCGGAAGAGAGGGGAAGACCCTGTTAGCAGCTGCTGATAGCTACAGGGTGTGCGGCGTTAATGCGGCTGACTTTACATTGAATGCGGCTGCCAGTTCCAATGCAAACAACTCGATGAGGCAGCTGCCTGCCACACGGCTCGACATGGTGGCAACACACAGGTGATGATGATGCTACTTCTGCTTCCATGCCCGCTTTACCAGGCACTGCTGCACGTCCCCTGTTCCTGCTCTTCCCCCAGTGTCTCCTGTTGCCGCTGCACCTGCTCCTTCTCTTGCTGCTACTCTGCATCTGATCTGCCTCTTGCTGCTTTTCACTCACCTGCGCCTCCTGCAGTGCCTTCTGCAGTGCCTCCTGCAGTTCCTCCTGCTCTTCTACAGTACCTGCTGCTTCCTCTATAGCTCCTTCTGCTGCTGCAGCATATCATCCTTCTACTGCAGCACCTCCTCCGGCTTTTCGTCTTCCCACTTCGGCTTCTTATTCACTTGCGCTTGCCCTCATGTCTTCTGCGCCTCTCCCAGTGCCTCCTGCAACCCACCAGTGCCTTCTACTTCTTCCTCCAGTGTGTATTGCAGCTGCTGCATCTCCTCTGCATCCTACTTCTCTTGCTACTCCTGCATTTCTCGCGCTGCTCATCTGGTCTTGTGTGTGCCACTTTTCGCATTGTCTTGCGCTGACAAATATTATCCGCGTTGTGTATGACAACACATGCTCATCAGCTCGTTGTCGATCTCCTTAACACACACACACACACACACACAGACATGCGTGTGCACCTTTTAAGCGGCGTTACTGGTTCATCTCGAGTGCGTGTCCAATTGCCTAACAGGCTCTGCTGCTGCAACACCTGCAGTTGCGTCCAGTTCTCCTCACTCTCTGGTTTCGCCTGCCCTCACACCTCGCTGCTTCTCCCACTGTGTGTGCTGCGTGCTGCATGCCCCCCGGTGGCAGCCACATTGCCTGTTGGCGTGGCGGCGCCATCTTTTGTTACGCATCGTCAAAATATTTATCAGCTCGAGCAGAAAATTGCAAAAAAGTGCATTTTCATATGTAAATTTCACATACACACAACATACCAGACTTAAATTGCTCCAGAGAGGAGGAGAAGGGAAAGTGTGTGATAGAGAGGGGGAGCCAGGAAGTGTAAGGGTGTGAGGAGCGTGTAGTGTGTGCTTTAAGTGCTTGGCAGCCAGATAAAATGTGGCGAAGGGGTCGCAAATGAAATTTGCAAGTAGCAAACAGCGAGAGAGAGACAGGGAGAGAAAGAGAGAGAGAGGGAGGCTGGGAGAGAGCGTGAGCGCGAGTGATCATCAGTCATGGCTCAGTGTCAGCTACAGCAGCAGCAGCGTATTTCCCTCGTCGTCGTCTCCATCGTCCTCGTTGGTAATCGATCAATATTCAATTACAATTACAATTACCATTACACACCGCCCCTCTTCCTCGCCACAGCACAGTGCGGTAAACTGCTCTGGCAAAGTGCATGAATGTGTGGCCTCCCCACCTACCCTTCGCCCGCTTAGCCTGTAGTTCAACAATTGACAAACCTGTTCGCGACCTGCCTCAACCAGCTACCGCTGCTGCCAATTCAATTGCAATTTTGTGCTCTCTTTGGGCTCACATGGCGTATGAGGAATGGCGCTCCCAAACGTTTCTAAAACTCAGTTTATTTATGCTGCTGCTACAGCTGCTGCTGCCCCCCAACAACAAAATGTGCAATTCAATGCACTTTCTCTGGGTCACTCCCCTTCTCTCCTACCTTTCCTCTCTCGCCCTTTCCCCGCTCTCTCTGCTGCACTGACTTGAAGGCATTTTGAAATTTCCCAAAATGAAATTGAATTTTTAGCAATGTGTGTTGTTCTGTCGTGCCACACACATCGTTGCAAGTTTATGGCCCCTGTCATGTTTGTCTGTGTGTGTGTGTGGCCTGGCTAAATCATCAGCATCAGCATCAACAACATAGCCGACGCGCACGCCTCTGCCAAAGCCGTTTTTAATGAAATTTTCAGCTTTGCTGCACGCCAAGCACAGCGCAGAGAGCAGCAGAGCCGGAGCAGAAGCAGAGGTAGAGCTAGAGCAGAGGCAGAGGCAGGGCAGAAGCGACCCGACGCAGACAAGCGAGAAACATTGTCGAAGGCTTATAGAAAGCGACAGGCGGCGAACTTTGCCATAATTACAAGTGAGAGTGCAACTTGGCCAACACATTAAAGCGAGAGCACAGCAACAGAGAGCGAGTGAGTGGAAGCTGCTGTTGCAGGGCAACGTGGGTCAAGTTTAGTGCGAGACACGGCACGACACGGCACGTTGCGCCTGTCTGTCAGCTTATTGTCTGCTGTCGTCGGCGCACAGAGCTTTAAATGTGGCAAAACGAAACAAGTTCGTGGTCAATCAAGAGCAGACAGAATACGTTATTAAAGCTTAAGTTGGCTTAGACTTGTCAGACGAGCAAAGGGGCTGGGGGCAAAGAGAGTATGAAAGGCAGAGCGAATAAAAAAAGGAATTGATTTACATTTTGAAGTTGATTATGACTTGTGAGACATATATGGAGATATATCTCTATATTTTATACATATTTCTCTCTTTCCTTTTCTGTCTCTGTCTTTGTTCTCTTTAACTCCTGGTATCCCTCTGCTTTTGTACTTATTTTCTTATCTCTTCTATTCTGCCTTTCTACTTTTCTTTGACACTCTTACTTCTATTCTGTCTCTGGCGCTTCTTTTGTACAGTGCTCTTTTTTTTTTTGATCTTTTATTCTTCTTTCATGTACCCTGCTTCTCTGATGTCTTTTCTTTATATTATGTTTCTCTATCTTTTATTATATCTTGCTCTTTCCCTTTCAACCTTTTTGTCTTTCTTTTAGTCCCTCTTTTAATACTTCTCTCGCTGCGACATTTAGCTTTAGCCGCAGCCTTAACCGCATTATCTGACCAATTCTATCTTAACCCTCTCTCTCTCTCTCTATCTGTCCCTAGCCTCATCTCTACCTCGTCTCTCCTTGCATTTTCTAACCCGCATAACTTAACTAACTTGGCTTATTCGCTGCAGGTCGTAAGCATTAGGAATAAAGCCAATCATAGCCAGTTTTCATAACATGTTCCCTCTCTCAGATGGCAACTCTGGCAGCCACTTCAGTTGCTGCTAATAACAATTTTTCTAAGCTCTACGCTGCCGTTGCAGGCATAACTTCATTATGCTCGAATTGCCACATGCAGCAAGCCGCATGAGAGAGAGAGAGAGAGAGAGAGTGGGGGGAGAAAGAAAGAGAGAGACGTAGCGTAGCAAGTTGTGTGTGAAGTGCGCACAGCTCTCGCGTTTTCCGCATCCGCGTTGCTCAATGATCCGTGTAAGCACAGAAAACTGCACGGGAAACCAGAGATAAACAGATATAGAAATACGAAACGTACTCTCGTTCACTGTCTACAGCGATGACTCTTCCCCCCTCCTTCCTCCCAATCCCGCTCACTGTCTGTGATTGTGGCCACGGGGCAGGATGAAGCTGCAGTCGTGTATTGATTGTGATAAATGTCCTTCGGCACGCTGCGTTTTGCTTGCTCAGCCAGTAACCGCAAAGAAGCTGCAGAGACAGACAGAGATTGCTAGAGAGGAAGTCAGTGTAAGAGAGTAAGAAAGAGGTACAGCATAAATACAGTTAATTTTGTGGCAGCGAAATATAATTTCTAGACACAACTCATTAAATATTGAGTACTTGTTTTGCAGTCAGCCGTAAATTCATATTTGAATTTAATTATGTGTGCAATTTATTGGCACATACGCACACACACACACACTGAAATAAACGCCCACTGGCACACACGCCCACACACATACACGCCTTGACGCGTTAACAATCCAAACAGAAAGCGAGCCCAATTTTAATTAATGAAATCCAATAAGCCCTAAAACACTCACACACTGGCGCACCCTCTCCTGGGTAAACACGCACACACACACTCGACTGGCTTGTGTGGGATCTAAAATGACAGGTGTGTGTGAGTGAGTGTGTGTGGCTTAGACAGGGTGTTATCGATTGCGGTTGAGGCTATCGGCGGTTCGTGTAGCAAGTGGAATATAAAGCTTTCATTGTAGTATCGGATATCGTTTATTGATTAGTTTGTACCTTCTTTTTTTAGCAGTATCTGCTATAAATTGTGTTGTTATCGCAAGGATAATAGGAAAAGAACTATGCAAATGTATGCAAAAAACATGTATTTTCACTGTGTTACTGCTATTTTGCAGTTAAAGTTGTAACTATCGATAATAATCGGTAAATCAAGGAAAGCTTAAACCTCATCTTCTGTTCGCTCATTTACAGGGTATACCAAATTAACATCTCACACACACGAAAGTGAAAATCTGCGGCCAAAAGTTTTCGCATAATTAATGCAAAAATGTGCATGATATTCTCAACGCTTATTTCCCTCTGCTTTCCCCTGTCTCCCCTGTCTGCCACTTCGCATTTCGCACCATCAATTTACCTGCTCTACATATTAATTAGTTTTTCATATGAGAAACTTCATATTGTCCCCCGTCTCGCTCTCGCTCTCTTCCTCTCTCTCTTCGAATTCATATTTGTACGCCATTTCAGTTGTTTTGCTTTCCGCCATCTTTTTTTTTTGTGTTCGCTTAATGAGCAAAAAAGTTGCAGCAAAAGTTTTTTCAGTCAGCATTGACAGTCGATGCTGCTGCTGGACGAGGGGCAAATTGTGCTGCCAGTTTGGATTCGACTTCTGATTCTCAGATTCCGATTTCCTTGCGAGCTTATCCGGGCTGAGCAGCTTCATTTGCCATTCGAATTCGCCTGGCCTGTCAACATGTCAAATAAAAATCAAATTTCAAATGAATAAATAACCAAACAAAAAAAACGTAGAACGAAAAAAGGAAAAGAAATGCGAACGCAATGAAAATAAATTATAGAAAACTTTTGTAATATAAACTACGCAGTTTTGCAGCATAATGAACTAAATGCTGATGATGATGCTGACGATGAGATGAAGAAAGCCAGTCATCTCCTCGCTGAGGCCACTGGAGCGTTTGCAAATCACTCGCACAATTCCCGAAACACTCCCAAAACGAAGTGAAAACGAAAATGAAAAATAAAATACGTAAAATAATCGAGAGAATTTCCCCACACTGCGAATGTATAGTTCAATCGCCAAGAGAGACACAGAAAGAGAGATAGGCGATAGGGAAGATTGAACAATTCACTTGTGTTTATTTGGGATTTCTGTTTGCCCTCGGTGTTAGCTCATTTCATGGCTTTGCAGCAGACACTTTTGCTAGTTGTTGTTGCTACTGTTGTTTCCATGAAATATATTTACCATAAATCAACATCAAAATGTTTGATGATGCGATAAATAGCAAAAGAAAGTAAAAGCAATGACATAGAGCTAGAGAAGAGAAAAAAGCAAAGTAAACTTTAAAATTCATCAAATTTTTTGTTTGCTATTTTATATATAATTTATCTGGGCAGCTTTAACTCGTGTCATATCTCACGTCTCGCATTAACCAGCTAACGTAACTTTTAATTAGTGAATGTGTCATAATTTACATAAAGTTATTATGCTTGAGAAGTGCGAGAAAAAAATGAGTTTGCTTTAAAAGTTTTTAATTAAATTCCACGAATTTCCCCCACAGGCATTGTTTAACTGCTTTACCGAAGGTTTATGGGTGGAGAGTTTGCATAAAGCGGAAATCTTCAATTTAAATAGTCTACATATTTCACGTAATTGCGAGAACTCACGTAATTGTCAACGTGTAAACGTTGTCGCTTCGTTGTGCCAAACTTTCGACTGTTGCTCATCCCGTACGCCTCGTTCTCTAATTAAATTGTTAACTCAACCCCTCGAAAAACCAATTGCCAGACGTGTGAGCATGTACCTGCGAATATCTCAACACTCTCGCACACACACACACACACACTCACAGAGAGAGAGAGACACACACACACGCACGCACACACGCATTCCTGAGCAAACTGGCTGACTATTAATTAGCTAAACGCAAATTCATGACCTTTAGACAAATTGACACTCGCGATAATCAAAGGTGAATTGTGTTTGGTTAGAATTAGAATTGGCTAAATTACGATGTTAACTACCACAAGCGATGTGCGTGTATGCGGCAAGAGGTTTGTCTGCGGCTCTAGGTGTCTCTCTACCTCTGTGTGTGTCGTGCTGTGCATGCGTATTAGTTTTGGGTGTGGATTTTATTTTGATTTTGGCAATTCCATTTGACTTTTTGCAATTGAATTGTTTCCTTTGAAATGTCTAAATGTGAAATGTGTAAATAATTCATAACTTTTGGTTTTTATTCACAAATTAAAAAAACGAGTAAACAAAGTAGTATTTTTATGTATGTGTATGTGTGTGTGTGTTCATACACATATGCAAAATTTGCGTTCTAACAGAATGGAATTTAATTTAATACCTACCTGTCAACCCTTTGGCGACGCACAGAAAACCCAAACTTTTCTAATAAAAGGCTAAATACATCCGTTTTTGAAATAAATAGGGGTGTGATTGGACCCTCTAAACAAAAACAATGAGGTTAAGGGGCGTTTTTCGTATTGAATATTTAGTGTGTATTAAATTTGTAACATACTTTTTGGGATGGGCACAAAAAATATTGAAAGCAGTTCATTAATAAAGGTTTATCTACTGTTTTAGTATAAAGATAGACAGTTGAAATTGATAACAATTCTCTCTCTCACACACACTATTTAAAACTATTTCTAGCTCAAGCAAATTTTAAATAACTTCCTTGTATGTTATACAATTGCAATCGAATTAGCAGTATAGTTAAATTCAATTCTTATTGATGCATATGCCAGCTTAGATAACTTTATCTTCTATATTTCCACAAATAATTAAAAGCAAATATCAAATAAATTGTATGCAAAAAGGAAAACCTTTAACAATATAGTTAGCGCCATCACAATGTTTTCTCAGCTACTCTGCAAAAAGCATGTTAAATACTCATGTTTTTATTGTTCCTACACAAGTGTGCGCGTGTTTGTGTGGATTTGCCTTTGTCTGCGTGTGCGTATGTGAACAATCACAAATTTAGCATAAAATGGCGCTGAAAGTTGTACGCATCGCACATGCATTTACAAGTGCAAAACTTTTGAGGTTAAGACGCTTGAAAAATAAAGCTGTAGATACATACGCATGCATAGAATACTCTGGCGCTTACACATACGCACATACACACACTCACTCACACCTACACTCGTGCAGCAGTTGCCGCTTGAGTGCGGTGAATTTTAACTTTTTGTGGCGCACATTTGTGCGCCCAAAAGGGAGAGCAAAAAAAAAAACAATGTTACGCCTAAAGTTTGTTTATTGCGTCTGATTTGTTGTTGTTGTTACTGAAAAACTTTTCTACATGTACTATAACTTTAAAACGTATGCCATAAATACAGGACAAACAAACGGCGCAAAAATAATAATAATAATAACAATATTCAAAATAAAGGCGGACCCAAAAGATGTACAAATGTTTGCCTGCTGATTGTGTGCAGCAGTGTGAGTGTGTGGTGGAGTGAATGTTGCTCTGTGATGTGTGTGTGGGTGTAAGTGTGTGCGGGTGTGCTGTCATATGCTAATTGCCAACTCATTAAAACAGCTTCGTCTTCATGCTGCCTGAGAGCTCTCGCACTATGAACACATACAAATGCGTGTATATCTATATACATATATATATCATAGTGTGAGTGCGCTCTACTCCATCTATTGCTGTCTCGCTCGTCGTGTCTCTAGCTTGGCGTGTATGCACTGCATTTACATGCAAATAAAGCCTCTGCCGGTCTAGGTCTGTGCCTGTGTTGGCGTCGGTGTTGGTGCTGCTGTTGCTGTTGCTGTTGGTGGCTGTGTGTGGCTGAGTGTGTTGCTGTGTGCGAGCGCATTCTAATTTAATCAGGCTGCTAAATAATGAGCCAACAGAACAACAGCAGCAACAACAACAACATCCAAAGCAATATCAACGTCAAGCGAAACAGGAAGAAGAATCTTCCTCCTTGCCAGCTGTCAGTGCATTGTCTTATTTACAACGTATACCCTGTGAAAGAGCACTGTACAGAGTTGCTATGGCTGGTAAATGTAAATAATTGAATGACAGATTTATTTCCCATTTTTCCTAACAATTTTAAACTGGTTAATCCGCTTAAAGCTTGTCTTACCACACTTTTTCTTTCTGCTACACTCACAGGGTATATGCCGTGTTGCTGCTTCATTCACTTGTCCCGACTATTTTGCTTTTTACTGCCTTCTTCTCTCGCACTCGTCGTCGTTGTTTTCTGCATTTCATTCTTGCTTAATTAAATGCACTTTGTTGTGGCCAAATATTATTTTAGCCAAGCAAAAGTTTCCAGTGCGAAGTGCAATGACAGCAAAACTGTTTAAAAAACTTGTTACCAAATGACAACACCAACTAATTTATACTTGCTTTTCCCCTCCTTCTCTCACTCCGCTACAATTTGTACTAATGCCTTCTCTCTCTCTCTCTTTTTCTTTCTCTTTCCAGGTAAGCTGGCATAGAACTTTGTTAACAGCAGCAGCGTAAATGCCCAAAAGGCTTAACAGTTACATTATTTATGCCTAAGCCTTATCAAAACAAAAACAAACACTCAACCGGGCGTGCGTATACCTACATACCTATACATACATATGTATACAGAGGGCGGGCCATAGACCATCTTCAGTCCCTGCACTCCAGTTGGAAAATCTTCTATAATCGTTTTATAAATTTATGCGAACGAGTGCGGCCCGCATGTTTTGCGGCTTCGGAAGTTGAACCAAACCTTATGGGCCTTAAAGTTATCTATCTCTCACACCCTCTCTCTTTCTCTCTCTCTGGGAGGGTGCATGTGTGTGTTTTTGTTAGCCACTTTGTTGTGTGTCATTAACACGGAACAAGAAGAAGCAAGCAAGCAAAATGTCGCAGCAAAAGGACAACGCACGAGCTAAGCAGTTATTTACGATTAAAAGTGAAAGCTCTTAACCTCAACAAATGCGCATAGACATATTTTTTCTACTCGAAACTCGAATGAATGGCCAAAAATATAAGCTTAGACGTGGGTTTAATCATGTATATGAAGAGCAAGGAGCTATTACTCTTGATGTTAAAGCTGCTGCAAGTAGGTTGTGATTATGAAGCAAAGAGAGTGAAATTTTATGGCAGAGAGATTGAGAGATACATAAATAACGAGATAAACAAATGGAAAGCAAGGTATATGCAGAGAAAGCAGACCAATAGACAGACAGACAAAGGTATAAACTTACAGCAATAAAGCTTTATAGATAAGCTTTAAATAATTGACTAAAGCTTTATCTACATATACTTTGAAGTTAAAAATATAATGAACTGATTAAAGCTTAAGCTGCAGCTCATTCAAGTTTAGATCTGTCCCTTCTAACTTAAGCTATCTTTTAGTATTCCAAATTAGCGCTTTCTGCATTTATTTTATTTATTTAAAGTCAACTAGAAGCTTGCTTAAACAAATCACATTCGCAACGAGTGTTGTAAACGTTTATGCAGCGCATTTTATGACAAACTTGCAAGTTCATTAACTGAACAAGCGATAAAATTAGCCACTTTCCCCCCGCCAAAAAATCTCACTTAAAGCAGAAGTTGAAAGCTAATTAAAAAGCTAAAAGGGGTGGCTGCAACTAACTAACCGAAATAGGGAAACTGCCTGTGTTTACAAGCGACCACTATCATCATCGAGGCAAATGACATTTGGCTACGCTCCAAACGGGACTAACAAAGTTTAAAATGCTGTTAAACAAATACCGTTACAGGCGGCTCTCTAACATTTTTGCACGCTTGCATTAATTGCTGATCTCTCTCCCTCTCTCTCTCTCTGGCTTTTCTCCGCAATGCGTCGACAACGTGTCGGGGTTTTGGGCTCTATAAATTCGCATTAGACGCTGACGTTGCACACGCACACTCACGCAGTGTACACCTAATAAAGGCGTGGGCGTTGATTGTTGTGCGTAGCGGAAGGAGGGGCGTGGCAGCAGCAGCAGTATAATGAACTCAAACCAGCGAACTGAACAAGCGCGCTTAACTTAATTAAAAATGACATTCTATGCGAACGCGGCACGGCGCAGCGCGTTTATATCGCATTTGTAGCGCAGGCACAACTAGAGCAAATAGAAGAGTCGCCGCACGGCGTGGGCGTGGCAAACAGCCCAAACTCACAAATAGCAGGAACAAAGGGCGTTGGAGGAGTAGGAGCAGCAGCTGCGGTACCGTGTGGCATGCGTGTATGTTTTCGGTCGGGCGGGGGCAAAGAAATGCTTCACATATTTTGCCATGAAAATATTTGCAATTCGTTGCAAGTTGTAAAATTTCGTTGGTTGTTTATGCGGCGCCAGTTGGTTGGACCGGGCAGCGCCGTCGTTGCGCGTCTAACGCTCGTATTTTGGGCAAGTTCATTGGGTACATTGCCGCAGTGCGCATACGCCGCGTTGCCCGCCTGACGCATCAATTGCTGCGCGGGCAAATAGTTCAATTTTAAAGTAAATGACGAACACACACAAAAAATATAAAAACACAAGCTGTTAAATGAATGAGACATGGAATGGAAGCGGAGAGCTAGGGATAGTGAGAAAAAGAGGATTGAACAAATACAGATGGAAAATTAATTACTTGTGTGATTATTATTATTATTGCCGCTCAATGGAGACGACAAAAGGGCATAGAGCACGATTTATGCATATCAATTTAATTAAATAACTTATTATACATTTTAATTGGATTTTTGTTTATGCAAAACTTACAGTTTAATCATTATTAATACCCTGCAAATGCTGTGAAGTGCAGCCAGGGGTGTGATGATGAGTGAATGCAAATTAAGGTAGAAAATTTAATATATTTGTATATATATATATTTCTGATGAATTGTCGAATTTATCATATCCGTTCTATAAAATAGGAAGAGTGCTATTTATTTGAGAGCTCCCTTCTACTAGGCTTTTCCGGGTATTTTTTAAGTAATTTGTTTAAATCATAAAAGCTTTAATATTGAGGTTAATTTACCCAACCCCATCCAGGATATTAGTTTGGTCAAGCGCTCCCTTTAGTCGTTTTTTATTTGCATTATCCCGCAAGCTGCTACCACGCACAACTGCACAAAAAAGTGCAACAAATACGGCAACTAATTAAATGCTGAACTTGCCAGGGTTTTATGACATTAATTTGTGTAATGCGACACGCGAGCAATACAATTGTTATGTTTAATTTTTTTGTTCGTCATTTGTTTGTTTGTTTTTTAGATTTACACAAATCAGTTTGACAACAGCAACCAACAACAATTATTTTAAATACGCAATTGAAACATGGCTAAATACAAATTCGAATTATTGAGGGAGAGAAAGAGAGTGGGCAGAAATTCCATTGAAATTACTCGGAAAATTATATGAATTGTCTGCAAATTCTTTCTTCAGCACAATTCCAGATATGCTACACAACTAATCACTCACAAGACACTGACTTAATTAATACAGCCAGCTGTAAGAATATTTCCTCTCTTTCTGCATCCCTTTGCTTATCTTGTGCACTTTCTCTGCGCCTATTAGGCAAATATGCGCCATGGAAATATGCAGCTGCATTTAAATTGGGCAAATTCTATGGCGTACAGCTGTAGCAGGTGGTAGAGCACAGGGAGTCTCTTTCTCTCCCTCTCTCTCTCTCTCTCTCTATCTCTGTTGTCAGCAGCTGGATATGAATAACATTTAGTTGCGATGGCAAAAGCCAATTTAATCTTTGCCTCAGCGAGCAGTTTTGGCATTGAAAGGGGTGTGCTTGGTTGCAGCTTAGAAATAACAATAAATGGGAGTGGGAATGTATGATGTATGGAACTATAGACAGACAGGCAGGCATAGTGAATTTAATTTTAGGAGTGAGCTGCATTTGATTTGAAAATTGTTGAGTTAATAAAACAAATATTTAGCCTTTTATCTAAATATTTGTTTTATTAACGTATGCTTTATAAAAAGATTATTATTGCACTCCATGGTTACTCTACAGCATATCTGCTAGTCTGGCAGTCTACTCCAGCTGAAAACGAATAATGCAAGCGAAACATTTATCATGCTGTATAGCTTATTCATTCTGAAATGCACACACAGACAGAAACACGCACACACCGGCATATACTCACATATACAACCACACACACACATTTACACACACGCTCTCTCTCTCTCTCTCAGACAGTCAGCTTAATATCGATGTAAAGAGTTGGTTAACTATTTATGCGCCTCAGTCTGTGTTTGCCCAATTTGCATTTTGTAACATTTATTGCAAATTAGTTTTGCCAGCCAATACAGTAATTGTAGTTACTCTCCCCCGCTTTCCAACTCCCCCACAGTTCATAGAGTATTTATGAAAATTTGCGTGTTGATTGAATCGGTGTGCAAAAAACAATTTTTGGTCCAAATGCAATTGTGGCTCATTAGTTTTGCTTTGTTCACGTCGAGCATGCGAAATCGAATTGTACAAATGCACATTGCGCTCTCAGCTTTTGCCTTGCTCTCTCTCTTTCTTTATCTTGCTCTCTCTCTCTCTCTCTCTCTCTCTCAAGCCTTTGCCGTACTTGTTAGCATTTTATTTTTGTCCATTTCTGCACATTGCACAGCAATTAAAATTGATTTATGCCGTCGAGACTGAGCGCCAGCGCCAGCGCCAGGAACAGTTAAATGCACTTCGCCCAGCGGTCATATATCTCTTGGTCGAGAGTCCAGCAGACACTTGACTTTCGCTTTCTCCCTCTCACACGGTCGCACGCGTCACACACACACACACACAAACACACACACACGCACTTGAGAATTGGGCATATTATTTATCAGCAACTTTCTCGCTCTGAGCCGTCGCTGTCAACGGTTTCTCTCTAGTCGCTAATTATATGGCATTATTTATTTTTATTACACGGCCTAAGGCAAATGTGTTTCGCTTTTTGTGTGTCTTCCTTTGGCAGTTTACTTTTTAATTACAATTAACTGTACTTAAAGTTCCCCCACTCGCTTGTGCTTAAAGCTTTCTTCAAGCACATTGAAGCTGCTTAACCTTAAGCTGTTTCTTATTATTCTTTCGTGCACCTGTCAGCTGCCACGCCCCTTCCACTCCTAGATTATATATGCTCAGTGACAAAGTTAAAAAAAACAACACGTGGGGGGAGAGAGAGGGGGAGAGAGAGAGGGAGAGAGGCAAAAAGAAAATCATTAAAAGTATTAAGTAGATGAAAAATGTAATTTATGGCCCAAATTAAACGAAACTAATAGGAAAAGCCAGGCAGATTCGCGCCTCCTCCATGGCGTTGCCTTCCCAAAAGTTCGTCCATCTCGCTGTTCTTTTGACAGGCACCTTCCGACGTCGCCGTCGTCGTCGTCGCCTTGTTTTATGAAGATGGACACTTGTAATTCATTCTACGTTGTTCGTCGCCGAAGCTGAATAAACGGAAATGAGCTGGCAACGAGGCAACTTTTTCACATCCTCCTCCATCATATTCACAATTCCGCAACCAATTGCGGTTGTTAAATTGTTGCTTATTGCTCTTGATGTTACAGATTTGTCTTTATACAGCTACATTCTGTGAATAATTGGAAATTTTCGCCGTAAATCAAAAATATCTATATATACAAAAATATGGGAGCATGAATAGACAAATTTCGAATGATTTTTAAAGAATTTATGGTTTAAAAGACGCTTTTGGGACCTTAAAACTCTACTTTGAACTCATCGATCGCGACATAAGCTGTCACCCGTGACAAATTATTATTTTATTGCCTACTTTTAGAGTGCAATGGTATGTTAAGTTCAGAAATTAACTTGAACATCCTGCTGTTGGTTTACACTGCTGCGAAATGTTATTAACAGTATGTAAAGCGCCAGCTAGCGCGACAAATGAGCAACTCATCAGCTAGCAACGCCATCTTGTGACAGCGCCATCTTTCGGTAGCGTTTTTGGAGAACTTGGTAACGTGCTGACCTGACAAAAGCTGCCTGGCGTGTGCTGCAGGAAAGCTGACTGCCATGATACTGCATGGTTGGTGTATTTGCTACAAAGCTTCTATAGCGTGGCATGGCATGCGCAGAGAGAGCGCGCAGCTTTTGCAGCATCTCAACCGACCCAATTCACTGGACCAAAAGCGTTTTTAGGCAACCCCAGCGTTTGTCTATACCGCAGCGGGTGTGTGTGTGTGTTTTAATCACAACACAGTTGGCTCGCAAGCGGCTTTAAGATAGCGGCGTCAGTTCAGTTCGAAACAATCTGGTGAAGTGTGCGGTTGCTGGACAAGCGTAGCGCATTGAGCGCGTCAGTTGCTACAGTTTTACAGTGACAGTTACGTGTGTTTGTATGTGTGTGCGTGTCGTTATTGTTGTGATAAACTCAGCGAACTGCAGACATTAAGTACGCATGTAAAAGGCGCAAAAAAACGCAAAACGACGAGCATTGCCTGCTTTTAGGCGCGCATTTAGAACGCAGCATACACAACCCCTCCCCTCACCTACACCGGGCATGTAAGTTAACAAAAAAAAACCGAGAGAGGGAGAAAACAATTTGAATTGTAAGCAAAACTGGTCACCTGGCAACTCTGTAGGTCAGTGTTACACAGCATCCCGCAATGGCGTTTGCATACGATGAGCGTGCGTGTATGTGTGTGTTTGTCTGTGTGGGGGTGCGTATGTGTGCGCTTCATATTTGTGGCATACTTTCGAGGCGTTGCTGTCTCTGTCGTTTAGCCCGCCTGCCAACTGTCAATTCGGCTTTTATTGTGGCAGCTTTGCTACCCTCACTCGTCTCTGTGTGTGCGAGTGTGTGGGTAAACAATTTCCGCCTTCAGCTTTATGTCAAGTCTTGGCAGTCAAACACTCAGGGCCACACACACACTCACGCCAACTACCTTTTAGCCTTATTTGCATGCATAGTATGAGTGCGTTCCTCTAGCAGCCTCGCAACGAAATTCTCCTTCTAATTGCATTGTTTGGATTGTATTTTAAATATTTGACGCTCATTAGCAATGTGTGAATTGTTATTGCTCTCGTTACACACATGCACACACACATTCGTTGCATGTGGGGCATGTTTATTCGCCCCGCGGGCGTATGCACAATAATTTTGCTGTTCAATTAGTTTTATGCACAAATTCGAGCGGAAAATGGCTATCAAGAGGTATTTTCCTTTCTCTTTTTTTATTTTTTTCTGCGTTGTTGGTCTGTTGTTTTGTTGCTTTTCTCTTTGCACTCTGCTTGTTGTTTTTATGGCTACTATAAACATAAAAGTTTTCCCCTGTGCGCACACGCACGCATACACACGCATAGGCGATAAAGTAGGGGACTCAGATTTGGCTGGGTGCTTGTGTGTGTGCTTTGTGTGCCTAGCATAATAAGTTTTGATTTGGTTTTATTCGTTGTCGAAGCCCAAAGGCCAAAACTGTTGCCCCAACACACGCACACACACAGATACACACGCCACTGCTTGACACCTTAATGGCCAAGACGCACGCATGGCTAAGCATGGCTAGAGAAATAACGCAAGAGAAATTTGAGTAGAAGAAAAAGGCAAGGCAGATAGATAGATAGGCAGACAGACAGAGAGACCATCCAGACAAATTCCTAATGAAAATGTATAACGAGTTCGTGAAGTGTCAACGCATTTATATATTATTTATGTTTATTTCCCTGGCATATGGCACATGCTTGACTGACTGCCTGCCAAACACGGCAGAGACAGCCTGACAGACAGTCATTCAACTTGAATAGGTATTTAATAAATACACACACTCGCAAACTCTCATCGATCAATCGCTGTCGAGGGACCTGTTCGAATTTCATTGGCTTTTCCAGTGTGTATGTTTGGCGCACATTTCGTATACTCGTTGCGAGCTGCAAATTGCATTGGCATCGTTTCAATTGCATTGCCTACTTTGCGGCGCGTTTCCGTTGCGCTCGTTGACTGTCAGTTATCCAGTCTGTTTGTCTGTCTATCTGTTTGCCGGCCTGCCTGCCTGCCTGTCTGCCTATCAATCTGTTCAGTTTGTCCATCTGTCGCTCTTTGCCTTGAAACAGCTTCAATGGCGCTTTTAGTTTTCAACAGACAGCTGACACGCCTCTTAAGCGGTACACTCAGCCTCTTTTGTTGCCCGTTGCGCCGTGTTGCGCTTTTCAACAGCAGCAACGTGGACAGCACTATTATTCAGTTTAATTTATTATTTATGCAATTAATTATATGCCAGCACATTGAGCTTTGTCTATTAAAGCGTAAATAAATATTTAAAATGTTAATTTAAATGCAAATCGAAATGGGTTAATTCATTTAAAATGTAAATATTATGCTACTAATTGAATAAATATGAGTAGAACAAATACTTTATGATTGCGACATGAAACATGATTAAGTCTGTGCAAATGTATTTAACAAGTATACGCACCATAAGGTGTAATTCCAAACTTACAACCTTTATAACATCGCTAAAAATCAACCGATTTTCCTGCGGAATATCTTTTTGTTTATGGTTTCTGTCCTTAATTGACATGGCATTAAAATATTTGAGTTTTTGATACTTCATATTTTTTGTCATTTTTTGCATGCTACCCCCTTACAAAAATTTCGAAATTTTAAAAAAATTTCAAGTCTTCAGTTTTTGATTCAAATCGATTAGGCGAGTCAAAATTAGTATGAAAATCGGTTTAAAGCGTTTTTCCAGCACACTTGTGAAAGATTTTCAAAATATAGCATACTTTCCCGAGCTCAATATGCCCTTCGCTCGTGCTACAAGCTTATAGGATATTTAAATGCACAGCATAAGCTGAAATCCCCAGGTGCCAGTTGAGAGCACTTGCCCACAGCTCTTTTTACTTATTTTGTGTTCTTATATTCTGGTTTATAGCAAAAGTATTTCTATAGGTTGAAAAAAGGAATTCCAATTTGAACGCGACGAATATAATCGGATTGTTGGCTCTTAAATCGCTGGAATAAAGTGCGAATTAACTAAATTCCTTCGCCCCCAGAGCCACGTTTCCTTACACAAATATCAAGCACAATAAGTCAAAGTCTGAAAATGTTTTCAAATAAAGGGAGCAGAAGAGAAAACAGAGAGCGAAAACATTTTTGCTGTTGTTATTAAATTTATTTGTTGGTTTTGGCTGTGTGCCGATAAAAAAAAGAAGAAAAAAACGTGTACTATATAAATTTATATATTTACAAATATGCATATAGATTCACGCCCCCCTAGCCACGCCCCAGCGCGTATAAACTGTCAATATTTATATTGATTTATTGAGTGCAGTGCTGGCACATTATAGTGTGAGCAGGAGAGGGAGGGGGAGGGTCACTTGAGTTGGTTTTATCAGCTGCAAAAATGGTACAAAAACCGTTTTCATTTTTACCGTTTGTCGCAAAGTGCCACACGAAATTTGTTGCTGCTGCACAATTGCATTCAAATTTCCCCCATCTTCCCACACCTGACAATCTTTTTCACCTGCTTCCGGCCCTATCCACTTTGTCAAATTGTTGCCAGTTAAAATTCATGAAAATACAAAAATAAACGCAACGAGCGATGAGAGAAAAATATACGTGAAATATGTTTGCCAGCACTTTCAAAAGAAGTACCCTCTCTCTCTCTCTCCCTTTCTCTCTGTCTCTCTCTTTTTATGGTAAATAAAAATGTGTCGTGTCACTGCATAAACGTTGCAAATTTTCAAATTGTTTGACAAATTTTACTGCTAAACAATTTTCCAAAAGTTGCTTTTACTCATATTTCTTTGCAAGTGCGTTCTTTCTTGCGTGAAATTAAGAATAATTTTCGGAAAAAAGCCAAAGTAAAGTGCGTGCAATTGCTGTGTGTAAGCGCAGAGAGAGATATAGAGATAAAGAGCAAAAGCGATTAGTTGAGGGTAAAATAAAAATGTGGCAGATAGATATTACAAAATATGTTTTTGAAGTCAACGAAATACTTCTGTTGCAGTTTTCAATAGGAAAATAAAATCAAAAATACTTGTTAAAGCCAAATTTATTATATATTCTTTATGTATTTCGGTTTGCTTCAATAAAACGAAAAGAAACTACAAGCATATCTCACTTCACTTCTTCAAACTCTTGCTAACTTGCAAACCTTCGCCTTTGCACAGTTTAGTAGCTGCCTGCTACGGGACTCACTCTACTGAACTGCAGGCTAAGCTGTAGGTTTTGCTTAGCTGCCTTGACAAAACTCTCGCAGCACACCACGTAAACTTCTTTAATCGCATTTGGTCTGTCTTCTTTCAGCTGTTTAGACTGTTACTGTATGTACATAGACATATAATACTCTATGCTGCTGTCTTGCTCGCTTCATCAAAGCCTTTGCCAGCACAATAATCATAAACATAATCATAATAATAATAATAATAATAATAGTATAAGTGCAGAGTGCAGTTCGTTATGCGGTCAAAGACGCAGCAAATGCATTTTGCAAGGCATTCAACCTTTGCTCACACACACACGACACACACTTATTAATGCATAAAGATGGCGTGTCCTGGGCCAGGCCTCTGACTGAGCCCTGGCTGAGCTGTCCCGCAGCTGCCGCAAATGCAAAACTTGGCAACTCAACTGAGGCTCAGCCAACCACAAAGCGGAGGCAGCAGTCGTGGCAGCAGCAGAAGATGAAGTGTTTATCTGAGGTTTTGCTTCTTCCTCTCCTTTTTTTTGCACTGCTGCGCGGTTATTCACACCTATGAGCAAAAAAACAAAAACGCAGAATAAATGACAATGTCAGCGGGCAGGCAGCAGGCAGTAGTAGCTAAGGTCAGAGGGCAGGTTAGAGAGGGCGTAGGAAGGCGGGTACTGCGCCTTGTTGCGGTTAAAAGCTTGCACAAACTTTGACTTTTGCTAATCTGCAGAAAGAAAGAGAGAGAGAGAGAGGGCGTGCTGCGAATGTTTGAGCTGTGCCAGAAAAGGGGATTATAAAAATTGGTTTATGGCGGGTTAAAAATCTGCGCTGCCGTCTTCTGCTTTGGCTCCTTCCTGCAGCTGCTCTTCTGGGCTCGTAAACCACGCTGCAGTCGTGACCCTAATGAGGTTACACAGTGCTTTGCCCGGGCTGGCATTAATTATGCAAGCAGCAGCTGTTAATGCGCGCCAATACCCTGTAAACATAAAAAAGAAGAAACAAAAGAAAGCCATAAGCTGTAAAATGTAACTGTAAACCAACTTTTAGCTTAAATTGTAATTAAAAACAAGCTCAGCCTTCAAGCAGATATTAAACTGCCCAGGGTAGCTGCCCGTCGAGTAGCAGTCTCTACTTCCACTGCACTTTTGAATATTTCATTGATTTTTACAGTTGCATCATTAAAATTGCATTTGTTATACAATTGTTGTCGTTGCTGCTGTTGTTGCTGTAGTTGTTGTCACTGCTGTTGCATTTGGCGAAATTCTTAATTAATTGTTTTACGAGCCAATGGTATGCAAATTGTTTGCGGTCGGCCGCATTGGGTGACGCCGCTATATATGGTTCTAGAGGAGGAGGGGAGGGAGGAAAAACCATATTCTCTTTTATTTCGCCACAAAATTTTCTACTGCGTATTCCATTTCGTTTTGCTTCTCTCTAATTAATGAAATGAAAATATTTGCATATTTGCGAGGAGTCAAACAAAGTTTGCATTTGCTGCATATTAAAGAAGTTTTCATCAATCGCAGATATATACTATATAGTACATATATACTAACTGAATTCTCTCTCTCTATCTCTATTTTTCTCAGAAATCTGTGAAACCTTCAGCGTCAGCGCCTTTGGGGAAAACAGATGAAATTTATATCGATGACGAGAATTCCGAAGGATCCGGCGGACATGGCGGGGTAAGTGCAAGTCGAGCAATCTTCAATTCCTTTTTTCTTTGAATTCAAATGCAAATTCAAATTAATTGAATATGAAAAACTCATGAGTCATGACCAACAGAAAAGAAAGAAAGAGAGACAAAGTGAATGAGAGGCGAATCGGCAGGAGCAACAGCAGCAGCATCAGAACTTTCTGCTGATTCAGCCAAATATGCAAAAGATTCGGCCTGCAGCACGCACACACATACATATATACAGATATAGATACACTCTCTATGTATGTATCTGTGTGTTGTGATAAGCTAATGATTAAAAGTTAAAAGCAGTTTACGTGATTGGAACTCGTGTTTTAAGCTTGTTTTCCTTGTTGATTTTTCCCCCACACGCTTTTTGCCTCTGGTTTTGCCATTTGCATATTTCATGGAGTTTTGTGTGCATATTAAAATCGCATTTGTAGACGGCTATGAAAAACTTATAGCTAGGGGTCAGTTTTAGCAGTTTTTTCGGGCGGCAAACGTAGAGAAAGCTGCGCAGAATGATGAGGCAAAAAGTAGAGTTTGGTATGTGTTCGTAGCCAACAATAGACAAATATTTGCAGGGATTTTTTTTTGGCTATAAAACCAATTGTAATTTTAATTATGCGCACGCTGCAAACAAATTTGAGTGAGTGCAAGTTTTTAAGCTTCTTTTTTTTTAGTAAATGCAACGTGTATTTGTAATAGAAATAACCAGGACTACAGGACCCTAAATCTCCCTATATGCTTTTGAAAATATTTAGAGATATAAAACGTTCTTTAATTTGCCTTTATAAGCCCCTTTTTCTCTCTCTGCTATCTTCTGTCTATTTGCACTTCTCTCTCGCTCACTCTCTCTCTCTCTCTCTCTCTCTGTTTTTGCCTAACCATCTAGAATTGTTGAAAGATTTTTAACCTTAAGCCTCCGTTTCTATACGTTCTCCTCTCCTCTCTTATTCTCTCTAAATACCACCCACACAATCTCTTCTACAGAGCTGCTGGAAAATCTATTTTCAATTTCGACTTGCAACTTTTTAAAACATTGTCAATGTGCCACAAAAGCGTCACATGGCATAGTCAAGTAGACAGAGAGCGAAGTTGAAATAGAGGGAGAGAGAAAGAGAGGAAGCACGAGGGGAAGTGAGTGAAAGGCAGTAGATAAACGAGAGTCATAACTGACTATATCTCGCTTCCTTATGTTCCTTGACTTATTTCCCTTTACACTTAACAAAGTTAGGCAACACAACTCGTGATGCCCTGTGCCAACTTGTGAATAAAGATGGCGGAAAGAGGAACTGATGAGAAGGGGATGGTGGGGAGGGGGACAAGGGCGAAAAAAATCTGCACGTTTTGGCCTGAAATGGCAGCTTATATAATCAAAAGTTGGCGTTGAAAACTCATTTGTTTATGCGCATGAAATGTTAATGCTGCACACACATACACATACACACACACAGACACCTTTTTTTGTTGTTGCCGTACAGGCTGTTGTGCGTGTAGGTACGCACGTGTGTGTGTGTGTCTTTGGCATGTAAGCGACATTTGTTTGAAAGTTTTTTGACAGGCGCTGCTCGACATACATTGAAAACACAGACCACACACACACAGTGTGACACACTCACACATATCACACGCGCACCCCACATATCACACACATCACTCACACACACATCGCCACACACAGCCGTGCAGAGAAGCTACCGCTGCATCAATTGTTGGCGCAGTCTTTTTGATTTGTTTTTAGCGCGCACACACACATACACACACTCACTGAGCATGTCGACACACACCCGCTTCACACACACTTGAAAAAACTAATTAAAATGCGTTGCGCTGACATTGTTGTGCGCTCTTCCCGACCTCCCCCCTCGATTCACTAGCTGCCTGCTATTACAGCAAAAATAAAGTTTAATTAAATTCTGCGAGTTTTTCTCTATTTTTTTTCTGGTTGGTTTTCGATTTGCTTTTCTATTGCTTGCGAGCGATTTAATTAAACATTTCGCCAATGTCGCCGCTGCTGCTGCTGCCATTTTTATTTACACACTCAACTCAACTCGCTGAAACTCAAAGAAAACGCCGACGAATACAAATAAAGTGAGGAAAAAAGGCAAAGAGTAGTCGCAGGAAGAGCAAATAGAGTGCAAATAGAAATAGCAGAGGCGCAAAATGGAGACAGGCTGCAGGGGGGATATAGGAAAACGTGGCACGCGTAATTCAATCTGTCGGCAATGCGGGGCACGTTGCATACTTTTGTGCGCCGCTCGAGTTACTAAATCAACAACGAATGCGAATGTCCTTTCTTTTCAATTTGCATAAGCCAAAAGAGACACACACACACAAAAAAAGGAGTTGCAAAACATTTGTCTCTCTGTGTATGTTGCATATTTAGCTGAGATTGTGTGGGCAGCAAGGGGGCGGGGAGGAAGGTGGGGTAGGAAGGCCAGAAAGCAGACCAAAAGCTTTAGCTCAAATTGTTGCCAACTTTGCTGTTGTTTTCTTGCCGTCAAAGCTGCCGCATCTCTCTTTCTCTGTCCGCGCCGCCTCTCTTTCTCTGTCGCTGTGTGCAGTGCGCTGTGGCATTTTCTAATTTCCCCTTTCCCCGCCGCACTGCCACTGACGTCTTCTTTCTGCGTCATTTCCGTTGCGACGCTGCATGTCCTGACTGAGTTGGCATGTCCTGCTACGTATGAGTTGGCATTTTTATGCAACTGACAAACGCCAACGTCGCTGCTACTCATGTCTGTATATGAGCTATTTCCCTGCCACCATCTCTCTCACTTCCTTCCTCTCCGCTCTCCCTCTCTCTCTCTCTCTCTCTCTGTGCAACTTCTAAATTACATTCAAGCAAATGCAATTTATTATACGCTCCGTTGCGTTCCGGTCTCGACAGCGAGAGAACTTGAGCAGCCGCAGCCTCTCGCTTTAAACTGATTAAACTACCTTCCACAATGGCCTCATAGTCTTCGTCTCGGCATAAATAGACCTCAACGTGACATTATGCTTGAAAATATGAGAACGAGTATGTCTTGAATGTCAAACGAAAAGCTCTTGCACTCAATTTATGCCAAATGAAACGTGTTGAAATTAATAAGAACTTATACTTTGTGTTGCTTTAAGCGATTGCCAGAACTTACAGCAGCTTAGAGCCCACTTTCCTATAGTAAAAGTTTCTTTAAGCTCGGCTTGTGCTGAGTTCAAGTTTGTTACCAGCTGACAACAGCTTATAAGTAGTTTTTGTAGAAATAAGTTGAAAATATTCACTGAAACTATAATAAACTAAAAATGCTGGAAAAGCTTCTAGAAGCAAGCACATTTTCAGCTGTTTGAAAGCTTCTAGTAGTACAATCTTTAACCCTACCAGCTCTTCTCTATTGCCAAAGTTTTAAATAGCATTTCAAAACTCTTAGATGCGCAAACAAGCTCATTTAAGCTTGCCATATACTCAAAGTAAAGTTTCACCTCGGCATTTAACAGCTTACCCTTTAGACAGTATGGAATATTCATTATAGATTCTTAACTTTTAATACATTCAAAATTTTGTTGGGTTTGCTTCAAGCCGCTTTCTTGCCTCATAAATAGGTCGCCCACTTCACGTTTCTCTCTCTCTCTTTCTCTCGTGCAGTGTCATTGCGAGCTCAAAGTGAATTATTAATGACTCACAATGAAATGTGCTCTTGCCTGTGCCCCTTTGTGTCCTTTGTCCTTTGGCATTTGTCGTCCCACTCGACACATTCCTTAGTAAATTATGATGAATTCGGCGTATGCCTAAATGCGTCATGCTGCTGCTTGTTCTAAATTAATCACATACGAAGCTGAGTTAATCAACGCATATGTCTCGCATATGATTTATGGTGTGTGTACACACCGCTGCTTCGCGATGTTGCTGCATGCCACAATCCACATGGCACATGCCACTTGCCACATTTAACACATGTTCCGCCTTTGACATTGAGGCAAACCTGCAACATGGCAACGTTTTCAGGCTGCTGGCCATTTTTGGTGGGCGTGTCAACAAGATAATGAGATTTGGTTGTTGCAGCAGCAGCAGCGGCATCCTCTTCTTGTTGCTGCAGCTTAGCAAATATGCAAATATGAGGCAGCAGCGGCGGCTGCATTGACTGCGCACAACCCAAAGCCAAGCTGCAACATATACATAACCAGGCCGTGGGCAACCTGCAGAGCTGCGGGTAACTGGGATCAACTCTATTGTTCACGTTGCTGTAGCTGTGATTGTAGTTGTTGCTCTTGCTGTTGGTGCTGTTGTTGCCGTACTTGTTGTCGTAATAAGCCACATTGCATTGCATTTATAGCCACAGCAGCAGCAGCAACAACATTGCTAGCACGTTGCACGCTGCACGTTGCACGAACTGGCAGCTGGTGGTGGTGGTGGTGGGCCATGCAGCATGCTGTATATGTCGTTGCGTTGTTGATTAATAACGTGCACATGTCGCACGTGTTTCGGCAAAGCCGGCGACTGTTTGCATAACACACAATTATACTCAAATACACGCACACACAGGATCTCTCTCACGCTCTCTCTCTCTCTCCTCTCGCACACTTGTATACGCACTTCGCAAGCGATTGGTATTTGTGTCACACATTTCGCACACATTTGGTAAATGCGCATTGACAATAAATTAACATCGATTGACACGGCGAATACTGGCAAAGCATTAGCATCGAATAGAGCCAGACCGAGCTGAGTGAGTGCACTGAGAGAAACAGTTGCGGTTGTACCAGTCGTAGAAGTCTGCGCAGCAATTCCAAGTTGCATGAGCAGCTTGTCCACTTCCTAAATTTGTAGCATACTTATAAGGTCAAGCGTTAGCGAAGACTTGAACCATCAGCAAAAATGCACTACAAGGCAGAATAATTAAATAAAATGAAATAATCTATATTTTGCTACAATCCACACTACACTGAATAATTAAATAAAATGAAATAATCTATATTTTGCTACAATCCACACTACACTGCAATACAAGCAAGGCATCTTCTACTGCTATTTTCTTAAGGATATTACTGCCAAATTTCGCTCAGTGCACAACTACTCTGTATGTATAAACATACGGTATGTGCCTCCACCCACTATACCTACAGTAACGTGTGTCTGTGTTGGTGTGTGTGTGTTGACCCCACGTGTTTATGTAAACAGCGGGCATCTGTTTTGTATTGACGGTGTGAATGGTTCTCCCTGTCTGTCTGTGTATGTTTGTGTGTATGTTTTCGCTGTCTGCGCTACTTTTGCAAACTGAATTCGCCAAATCCAGCGAATCCCTTGAATGCTTGGCATGCTGAATCCCTTACACTGAGTTCTGAGTCCTGGCTACGGCTGCTTTTAAGTACGTGCATATAATTTTCAACGCTGTGTCGCTGCTGCTGTCGCTGTCGCTGGCTCTTCTACTCAGGCTGTCAATATCACTTGCTTACATGGGAATTTATTGGTGACAGCGCACATAATACATAATGCATGGCTTACGAACACTCTCCCACACTTACGCACACAGAGCCAGAGACTTACACACACACGCACACACACACAGTGTGTTGGGTATGTGTTTTAGAAGCTCTACATTCGATAGACATTGAAATTTATTGTGATTGTAATGTTAACCAAAGCAGCTCAGCAAAAACGAAATGAGTTTATGGCAGGCGCACAAGCATATGTTGGTTTTCCATTCAGTTCGGTTCGGTTCGGTTGTGTGGCCAGCAGATTGTCACTGTGTGCGTGTGAGTGCGGGTGGGATGTATTTATACCCTCTACAAAACCGGCACAAAAAGTTGCAGAAGCTGTTTAGAAATTTAAATTTTTGTAGCCCAAAAGTTAGGAAGAATATGCACGGTGTGCTGTTTCAGTTGTTTGTTTGCCGTGACACTCACTTATTGCAGGGTATCTGCTGCTTTTATCAGTGCGCTGTCTATTGTGCTAGTGTATGTGCCTTTTTTTTTGCAACGCCACAACGAGTTATAAGTTGATCTAGACTTGACACAAAGCTGACTGCCGTCTGCTGCCTGCCGCCTGCATTCATTACTCAATGTCTTGCTGGTCTGTCCCTCAAGCCCTCCTCCCCTCCCCCTACTCACTGCTTGCGCCTCGACTGTAAACAAATGGTTCACTGCATTATATCACAATCCTAATTCCTAAGCACACACTCATACACACACACAAAGGGCTGGGGCTACACTAATCCGAATGAGACTGCACATATAGATAACATTAGCAAAACGGGATTTTTTGGCCTCTTCCTCTTTATGAGTGCTTGTGTGTGTGTGTGTGTGCCTGTCGTCTGTGTCTGTGTCATGTGGCCTATTGCGCAAGTAGAGATGTTGCGACAAGCATGTAGATTGAATTAAAGACACAACAAGAAGAACAACAACTAAAACAACGACAACAGCAGCAAGGACAAACGCGCGAAAGGCCATATCATTTTTGAAGTCAAGCGAAAAGTCATTGTCAAAGTATTGTTGTTGTTGTTGTTGCCGTAGCCTGTGCTGTGCTTTGTGTCGACGCCATTTTGTTTGTGTGTGCGCTCGCTCTCTGTCTTTCGCTCCGTTGTTTCTGTTTTTTATGCACAACGTTCGGGCCCCTTTTGACAGTGTGTTTCGTGTTGTGGGTTCCTTTCCCGGACTTCTTCTGCTGCATAATTTATGGCAATAAATTCGCTTAACTTTACGACAATTTGTTGCTGCAAAGTGTGCCATAAAGTTGCCACACTCACAAACACGCACACACACACACACATACAGATTCAGCGTAGACAGCAACCATAAGCAGCCATAATTTGATTTTGGTATCGCACGAAAAATTGATTTGCCTTGAAAGAGAGAGAGACAGAGCGACAAGCAGAGTCGTATCTCTCGCTCTCTATCTTATTTGTTGCTGCGGCTTGGTAATTTGTCGATTAGCATCAAATTAGATTAGTTACAGAGTATTTGCGTGGGCCGTTTAATTAAAAGCAAACGTGTTTACGCTTGTTGGATGGCCGCATTGATGCTGCGGCTGCCACTTCAATTAGTGCAACGTTTTGTGGCAGCAGCAACTCGTACACGCGAAGCAGCCAAAACTCGTATTGCAGCTACACTTCAAAGAACCGACAACATTTTGAATTGCAAATGCCAGAGGCAGGCAGGCAGGCAGACAGAGCGAGACAGGTAAAGCAGCAGCAGCCAGGTATGGATACAGGATCCATGCGGAACTTCAATTATGCCACAGCGCGCAAGGCACGCCGCACGAGCAGCCATCGTTGCCAAGTTGACAGGCAACTTCGACTTGCAGTTTGCCATTGACTTCGGCTTCGACTTGGACTTGGACTCGAGTGCAATTCGAGGCAAAGTTGGCCAGTCGACTGCGGTTGGCGCTACAAGCGGCTGCGGTTGTGTGCGGCTTGAACAATTTAAAAGTTCAAAATGCCAAGCACGCCCTCTCTGTCTCTGCCCGGTAGGCGGCAGTGGATGAAGAGGAAGTGAACCAGCTAAGCAGCTTAGAGAGTACTTTGATTGATGCATGAAATTCAAATGTGTTTTATGATTGAAATATAAATAGAGCGAAAAAGCTTGACCGAGTTTGAAGAGAAACTTTTAAAAAGCGCAGCAAAGTATGCTACAAAAAGCGTGCAAGTCTCAGGTACATTTAACTCACTATATGCAGGGTATCTAGCAGTCTTGCGGCTTACACACAGCTGCTGCTGCTGCAACGTCTACTTAGGCATTTGCTTTGCTTACACATTGGGACAGCCGCTCGTTAGTCAATGCTTGGCCTGATGTTGATGCACGCTCCATGCCATGGAGACTCTTTAGCACAGTCCCACGAGACGATGACTATTTCTCAGGGCCTGTAAAATAGTCTCCGTTTCTTTGCTCTCTCCCTCCCCTCCCCTTACTTCACTTATGCCATGTCTTGGGCTTTATTTCATGCCGTCTTTCTGTGCTCCTTTCCGACTGCCAACTGGCAACTGGCATTTGTCAGCGTCGTCGTCGTCGTTCACGACTGCCACGTTGCAATTTGACTTGTAACCGCACACTTGAGAGTACGCTGCATGCTTTTAGGCGTGCAACGTGACGCAGTTTGTTGAACCTGCTTTTAGCCAGCTCGTCTTAAAGTCGCTGGCTGCAGCAGAAGCAGCAGCCTGGCAGCTGGGTCAAGCAACTTGTCTTAATGCCATGAATAATTCAGCACAGTTTGCTCAGCTGCAACATGCCACAAAGTGTTGCAGTTCTCTCGCTCTTTCTGTCTATCTGGGTATGTCTCGCTCTGGCTTGCTAGTTAATTACATTTGTTGCAAACGTGCAACGAGCGTTGATTGCGTTGGGGCATGCACCTTCTGCGGCCCAGGCTGCAGCTGCTGCTCTGCTGCTTTGTGGCATTCTATTTGAATGCAACCGCAATGCAGAGCAGTTGCGGGGAAGAGCAGAGAGATGAGAGAGTACACAGGACCATTTATTTTGGTTTTCACACACACACACACACACACTCGCACACTATTGCAGGCTGCCACAACAATGCGGTTCGCATTCATCAGTCAAACAATGCGCTGTCAAAATATTTACTCGTATAAATGATATGCAGTTGATTCTGTATGTGTGTGTGTGGCACATATTGAAAGCATCAATGGCAATTTCAATTTTAATTATGAATATTTCAGTAGTTCGCCAAATGCGGGGGAGGGGGGGGGGTTGCTGTCGTGATTCGCATTCATTTAAGATTCCTCGCAGCTAACGAGTGTCCTTGTACTGCCTGCTGCCCCGAAGGCAACACATGGCAAATGGCAGCAGCAGCAAATGAATTGAGGTAAGACCAAATATGTTTCTCTTTTTTATCTCTCTCTCTCTCTCTCACTCTCTCTGTTTGCAAACTGGTTGAAAGTTAAGCTTTATCTGCAGCGTGGTTTCTGAGAGCTATTTTCGGGCTATGCCAGCAGCAAGTTTAGCTGGAATTTTTTGGTAGGAATTTCAAGGGTGTTAACTACGCAAATATAAATTAATTAAAGTGATGTGCTACAATAGCAATTATTCTAATTGAATCGCAATTGGAGTTGTGCATTTGGCAGCCCACGCGTTGCCATTGTTTAATTATCTGCGGGCTGACATAGCAATCAGCTTTAATATGTCGTAGACACACACTTTCATAGCAATCAGCTACTTTGCGTAATTATTTACAGCTCATCGCACAGTCGGATCGGCAAAGAAGAAAAACAGATAGACTGCAAGAAAGCTTGCAAGGTGCCACGCCCATTGCATTGTCACCAAGACGAGGTGGCCATTAAAATTTTAATGATGTGTCATGGCAGGCAAGTCTCTCTCCCACACACACACACATGTATGATGTCTTCCTAGTTCACTTGAAACTGCTCGCGTCTCTGGTGTCGCAATTAAAATGCAGCAGTGGCAGCTGTGTAAGGTGCAGCAGCAGCAACTTTAACAAGTACCATGCCAAGTCCCTGCCACGCCCATAAGCTGACAGAGTTTATTGCTTGGCTGAGCTCATCAGGGAGCAGCAGCAGCAGCAAGGTGCAAAGTGTAATAAAAATGCTGTCTTATTAGCTGCAAAGTGTGCTAAGCTGCAACAGCGCATGCAAATTGCCTCAAGAGATGCCGTTAAGAGAGTGAGAGAGAAAGAGAGAGAGAGAGAGAGAGAGAGAGAGAGAGAGAGAGAGAGGGGAGAGCGAGGGACCTGGGTAAGGTGTCTAAGTTGCTGCTAAGCTGCACTTAACCTCCCTTCGAGTACGTTTATCGATTAACTTAAGCCGCAAACTTTGACGCCATTGATTATTTTTGATTAACAGCAGCAGCCAGGCCTTTAAAAAGCGGATTAATTATGCCACAAGTTGCACGCTGTCGTCGACCGTCTGTCTGCTGCCGCAATTAGTTAACGCAGGCTAAGAAGTTGAAAGCTTTTTTGAGTGCAGGCAGGCAGACAGGCTGTCAGCAGACGGGGCGAAGCAAGGCGAAATAGGCTATCTGTGACAGCTTAAATTGCATTGCCTGCTTTTAGGCGCTGTCATAAAAATTAGCTGCGACGCAAAATGGATGCGGTATGGATTCTGCGGTTTCTGTGAGTACGCGTGTGTGTGTGCAAGTTGGAGTTGGAGTTGAAGTTGAAGTTGGAATTTAGGTTGAGGTTTTTGTTTGTCTGTGGGGAGCTTTGGCCCGCAATTTGCGCACATAATTTTGCTGCCTGCCTGATGCGACGCATAAAAATGAAAAAGGAAAATAACCGACAGTCAGCGGGAGGTTGAGAGGTGGTAGAGAGGTGCGAGGGCACTAGGCGAAATGGGCAATGGGCAATAGAAGCAAAAAACAAAAAAAGTACGAAAGAAAATGCCGACTGCCGCCTGCTGCCTGGGTGCGGTTATTGATTTTCTCTGCGCCAGCAAGCAGCTCATCATGATGAGCATGATGACGATGATGCTACTACTGATGATGACGATGCTGCGTTGGCGATTTTTTGCGGTACGAAAAGGAGACGGGTGGTGGGTGGGTAAAGGCGTGAGAGGGCGTTAGGTGGATGGCAACAAATTTGTGTCAAAAACTCGCTCGTCGGACAAAATTGCGTGGGGCAACACGAAAAGCGCATTAAAAGCTTAAAGCAAGCGATTAATGCCGCAGCTCAAGTTTCTGCAATGCTGCCATAGAGAGAGAGAGACAGGCAGATAAATCAAGTCCGCAGCTCATCAGCAATAAGCCAAGCGGGCTGACTGCACGTGATAAAAGTACAACAAAGAGAAAAAGAGACAGCAAGGGAGAGCGTGTAAGGGGGAGGGAGCGAGAGAGGAAGAGGGCATGGCAGAGGGAGACAGCAAGTAAAAAGAAAGACGCATCGAATGCGCAAATTTGCGTATTTCCGTTTTCCGGTTGACGTGCACGCCAAAATATAATGCAATGGTGTGTGCTGAAATTTACCAACGCACAGCAGCAGAAGTAGCAGCAATAACAACAGCAACAACAACAACAATGAGACAAACAACAACTGAAAACAGAACAAAGCGTTACACAGAACGGAAACAGCGCCAACAGACCAAACAAGTGAAGAAGCAGCAGCAGTAGGGACCGGAGGAAAACGGAAGAAAGGAAGAAGGGAGACAACAACGTTGATGACAGCAGAAGACATGCTGAGCTTGATAAATGTTCATGCCTGAGCTGCATGGACTGCGCTGCGCAATGCAAATGCAAAGGCAACAACAGCAGCAGAAATCCAAAAACCAAAGGCAGAGGCAGCAAACTGCCAATTAAGTGCCAAATTATGCCAACAACACAATGCGAAAAGAAGCAGCAGCAGCATCAGTAGCAACAGCAGCAACAACAAGCAGGAAGACAACACCAACAACAATAAGCTAAGCAGAGAAGGCAGAAACCCACAGCAGGCCACAATTGCCACTTGACTACAAGGATACCCAGTAGAGCATGGCAAAATAAATAGTACAGTTCAATTTCTAACAATATTTGTATTTGAATTGATTTCAAATGGAACATTAAAGAGTTCTGTAAAGAAAACTGAACTTGTAAGCACTTCAAAGCTTATGAAACTGTTGCAATTGAAGTTTGTAAACAATTAAAAGTTTTCCCATGCATATATGGTCTCTCTAAATTACAATGTGGCTACATTAATCTATACAAAAGAATATTCGAGTGCTTCGTTGACTCTGAAAAGAAAATTGAGCAGTTTCCTAAAGAAACTAAACTTCTTAGCTGCTCAAAGCTTATGCATTTGTTTCAATTTGAGTTGGCGAACAGCAAGCAGCATTCTCATGAATAAATGGTCACTCTAAACAGCAATCTGGCAACTCTAAACGGAAACCTCTCTTAATAATATTCGACTGCTGCGTTTACTTAGCGAAAACTCGCGTAGAACGATATAAATTAACAAGTTTTCTGCTAGCTTAGATAAACGATTGTTCTGCTATTTTGTTTTACTCCCCCCCTTCCTCCCTTACGCAACCCTTTATGCCGCAAAAGTCCATTTAGTCTCATTATGCAGCGCTTTATCCCTTGAGTACAGGGTGTAAAAACTTGCAAACTGTTTGTGTGGATTGAGGCGGGGAAGGGACTTAGAAGTATGTCAGACAACTACTGTAGCAGTTGCAAGGCCGCGACAACAGGCACTTGCCACACACACACACACATACACACAGCTTGTATTGTTATCGCCAGCGAGGCAGGAAAAGTAAAAGTTTTCCCTTCAGTCTGTCCGAATGAAAAGCCAAGGCAGAGTGTAACATGCAACTGATATTTAGGTGTATTTTCTTGGCCCCAAAACTTTTTCAATTTACTGCGTACATTTAAGCAGGCAATTATTAGCATAGTGTGCAGAAAGAGAGGGGTAAAGAGGAGAGAGAGGGAGAGAGAGAGAGAGAGGTCAGCATAATGCAAATTTAATGTAAGCCAAATGAGGCGTACAAAAAAAAACTCATGGAAAATGGGTTATCTCTGGATGAGCTTGCACAAATACACACACTTTATACACCCATACTATACACACACTATATACACACACACTATATACACACATACTATACACACACACACTATATACACACACTATTCACACACATATAATATTCCTTCTGGTCATTTGATTGCATTACGGCTCAATCTAAATGTAAATGGGCAATTCAAGCTGAATATGAGCATCAGCAGCAGCTGGAAAAAGGCTAAAAAGGAAGTCTGCCAAACTGGGACAACAAGCGAAACGAAACGAAACGAAACAAATCGAATCAAACCAAACCAAGAACGCAATTTCGAATAAATAAGAGAGCAAGAGCGAGAGCGGAGTTTCGAGTTATCCTCGCCACAAATGTGTTGCAGCTGCTGCTGCACGTTGTTGCTCGAGAGTTGCTGCATGTAAATAAATTAGAATTTGATGGCTGAGAACTTGGCTATAATTGAACTGCCCAATGCAGTTGGAGAATGTCGAATGCGAGATAGAAGACTTTGGCATGCAGCTGGCCTGTGGTTGCACTTGGCAAGGCGACAAGGGGCGTGGCAATGACCACATTTGCTAAACTACACAAAATGCACAAAACTTTCTGCAAAAAGCATTTCCTGCAGCAGCAGCAGCAACGAAAACAACAACGAGCGCTGCAAAAAAACTGACCAGCAGCAAAACAAACAAAGAGGGCAACGGGAGAGGCCGAGGAGGGGCAAGAGGAAGGTAGAAGAAAAACTGAAAACTGAAATAACTACAAAAAATGTTGTGTTGTTCTTCTGTTTTTTGTTGTTTGCAGTTTGCGAATATGTGAACGCACACAGAGAGAGATGTAGAGGCAGAGGCAGAGAGAAATGTTGCAACACGAGGGAGCTTGTCAAAGCGACAATTTACTCGTTATAGAAAGAGTTAGAGCGGGACAGAGGGGCAGTGGCAGGGTCAGGATGGGCAGCAACTCAAAACTTGGCAACAAAAGTTTTCTTAGCCAGCTAAAAAAATACAGATTCCTATATTCCACTACATTTTTTTGCTCACCCTATGCTAAATTTGGAAATATCTGTAGTTATATATATATATATATATATTTATATATATATATCACGATCTGGGGGGCACAGAGCAAATTGAAGCAGCATTGCGCTGTTTGTCTATTTATGAGATAAAAACAGAGGGTAAAGGAGAGAAATGTGCAGAGGAACGTAATAAAAAAAACACTCAAAATTGAATTTCGCATGCATTAATTATGCAGCAGAACAACTTGCCCCACGGGAGGTAGAGTTGTGGGGGTGGCAAGCGCTGGCGAAGGGGGCGTACGGAAGAAGAAACGCGGCATGGCGTGGGGCTCATATTCCGTGCACCACAAGAGCTTCGGTGATGTTTGCGCTTGGCAAAGAAACGCCAAAGTAATTTTGCAAGCGCACACAGGGTATGCGTGACTTGCAGATGCGCTGTTGACTGTCAAGATAAAGGCAGTATTATGCATTTTCTTACAGTGTAGACTTTATAATTTCCGGCAGCAGCGCAGCTCATTTACGAACTCAAGCTGCAACAACGCTGCTGCTGCTGTTGCTGCAGTGCAACTTGTTGTTTATGCATAAGACGTGTGCCGCATGCCCTCGCCTTTTGCTACTACGTCTTCTGCCTGCCGCACCTACTCTTTCCAACTGCTACTCCCGGTCTGCTCCCTGCTTCCCCTCAGGCAACCCATCACCAAGCTGACACAATTTCGCGCTCATTATGCTCGCAGCTCTGTATGTGTGTTTTTTTTTCGCCAATTTCCTTTTGTACTCGCTCAGTTTTCCAGCTTTTCTTTTCACAATTTTCATTAAAGAAAAGAATTTGGTAAAAAACTTGGAATGCAATTTGAAAGTTTTTATGACGTCTTTTGGCCTGTGCGATGTTATTAACTGCAGATAGCAAACTTGTATGCCGACTTTGCATACATTTGCGGTGATGTTGAGCATACGCCACGTTGGCCAGCAGCAGCAGCACTGTGTGCGCTGGCACGGGAACTGGCGCTGGCTGCAAATGCAAATTTAATGCGCAAAATATTAAAGTCAACGCCATTAAGCGAGCTAAAAGGGGCAAACGTTGCTGCTGCTGCAGCTGCTGCTGCCGTGTTGCAGTTGGTGGCAGCAGGTGGCAGCAAGTGGCAACGTTCAAATGACATCATTTAAATTCATGCATGACCCACATAGCAGCAGCGATGGCAGCAGCAGCATCAGTTGCCAGCGTCGTCGTTGAGCTCATGTTTTATTAACAAAGCAATTTATTGCATAAAATTCACAGTTGCAGCCCGCAAAAGCTGCCTCGGTTTATCGATCGTAAAACTTTTCGGGGCACGTTTAATGAGGCCAGGCAAAGCAGACGCAGGCAGGCAAGCAGGCAAGGCAGTCAAGAGCCAAGAGCCATGGCCAAAATGAGAGAAAAAGTGCACACTCCCCCATCCCCGCTGCACCACTGACAACCCTGGCACCCATTGCCGGTGCCGTCTAAGTAAGCGTAACCGCAACTATGAAAGTGCAATTCGGGTAACTTGGCCAACACGAGAGAGTTCATTTTTAAGGCCAAGCGCCCCGCAAAGTAGGCAGCAACAAATGTGCCTGCTCCTGCTGCAACGCCAGGCAACAAGGCAATTAAAGTTGCGCCAAAGTATTGGCACGCCTGACTGCCCGCCGCCCCCTGTTGCTGCGGCTAATTGCTGCATAAATCAAGCGGGCAAGCGGCAACAAAAGTGTTTGAAAAAAACATTTTAAATAAACTGCGCGAATTGCGGCCAAAACATTTTGTTATGCTTTATGATGCAGCAATTGAACAAATTTCTTGTTACACACACACGCAACACACACACACACACCCATACGCACTCACAGTCGATTTATGAACGCCATAAAATGCCAGCCCGCTGTGTTGGACGCACGCGTTGCGTATACGCAGCGTAATACACGCAATCATATAAATTTCGAAACGGAAAATATTTAATTAAATTTCGCCAGCGAAACGAAAACACAAACTGAAGTTAAGTGAAAATCGTTACAAATTTTCGCCATAAGCGTGTTAAACGAGCAATTTTCCCGTTTTCTTTTTTTCCGTTTTTCTGTGTTTGGGTGTTTTTTTTTTCTGTTATTGTTTTCGTTTTAGATTGCCAGAGAGTTTTAGAGCCGGAGGCTTGTGTGCTTTCAATTTGACGTAAGTGTGTGCATTGTTGAGTGTGTGCTTGACATGTGCCTGTATGTAAGTGAGTGACTCTCTCTCTGTGTGTGTGTGGGCTTGTACGTGTATGTCCAAAACAAATTACAATACATGTACATGTGCTTTGGCGCTTGACTGGTCTCCAAAAATAAATTGCGTTTAATTAAATGTGCTCTGCCCGTTCCTCTGCCCCTCTTTCTCTCGTTTCCCGCTTCTGTGTTCCTCTCTCGTTCTTCTCTGTTAATTTTCTTGTTCTTCTCTATACCTCTCCAAGAGCAGCTCGTAAATTGGCTCGAAGACAATGTTTTATTAATGAGCTACATTGTGTGGCTTGAGTTTATGACAGGTAACACACACACACACACACAGACATACTGCCACAAACACGCACTCCCACACACATACAGCACTTAATTTACCCTCTGAAATTGACAGCAATCCCTTCAGTTGAACTGACTTTTGAATAACATTTCGAAAGCTTAGCTAAAGGATTGTTCCTTAATTTGTCATATATATAGACAGTTTCAATCATATTTTGAACATATATCAAAGCTCAAAGTGATACCTGAAGCTAGTCAAGCAGCCATTCAGGCTCTCGACCTTCACAAGTCTCCCTTTTCCTTAATATCTGCAATTCAAAAGATATAATAAATATTAAACGTTTTTTATTTTTATTATTTCTTCGGGCTAAGACTCAATTGAAATGCTGCAAATCTGAAGCACACTTTCGGGCTTAAGTTATTTTTTGTTTTTCCAATAAAAGCCGCATTCCCCGAAAAAAAGCTTCACTTGACTTACCTGAGATTTGCGAGGCACATGGCTGTAGTACCAGCATCATCTTGGATTATACTCAGAAATTGGGAACAGCAGCGGAGGAAAGAGAGTCAGAGCATCCAGACAGCGAGAGTGGTTGGTAGAGAATTTGAGTTATCCCATCTACTTCAACTTTTCCTCCTCCTGCTCCCTAAAAAGGCTACGACACGTGGGTCATACAATTCCTGGTAAAGTGGTCATTAACAGAGAGCAAATGCTTTCAATTTGTTTGCTGTTCGACTCCATCAGGCCATGATAATGTTGATGACGTTGATGATAATAACGTTGGTGATGAGGCATGTTTTGATGCCACTGAACCTGTTCAGGTAAAGGAACATTGCGCAAGTTTATCATATGAGGAGGAATGGGGGGAGGGGGTTGCTTGTCTCGCAGCTTGTTGTTAAGCAGCTGCGACTAACGCGTTCTTATTACCACTTTGTTAATGGTCAATAACAGCTAAAGTTGGAGGCGTAGCCAGACGAAAATGTCAGCCATAGACGAGACGACAGACATAAACATGTTGGCATTTCATAACGCGTGAGCAAATTCAATTAAGTCGCTGCTCTCTCTCACGCTCTTACACTCTCTCGCTCTTTTCTTGTCCATGCTGCCTTGTCCTTTGTGTGCCACAAACTGGCGACAAAATTAAAGTAAATAAACAAGCGTTGACTTCGTTGCCCGCCGCCGCCTTTCCCCATGACAATTATCATTGGTCACAGTTTGTTGTGCCTTTGTGTGTCTATCCAGCTGTCTTCTGTGTGTCGCTAGGTCCCGCTCCCACTATCCCCACTCTCTTTCACTTTCCCTGTGTGTGTGCCCAAATAAACCGCAAAAACCGCAGTGAAGGCATGAAAGCCACACTCGCAACAGTCAACCGCTGGGGCCGCTGTCAGACAATGGCCATATAAATGTGTCCCCAGTGAGTGTGAGGGGGAGTGAGTGGGAACTGCCACTGCTGCACGCCCGCTCCCCCAAGCATGGCAGAGACTCCTCCAGCCGCTCGCTGGTGCGGCCATTGTACGCGCTGCTGCTGTCAAGGACATGGCAGTCGCATAATTTTCAATGCAAATCGTTGCCATTTGTTGCGCACAAAAGCAGGCAACACTCTTAGCCGCCCAAGCGGTTGCTTACAGGGTGAAAGTGGTGGGAAGAGAGAGAGAGGGGGAGCTCTAAAATTTTCTATGCGTATAAAAGCAACTTGTTTATCTTAAATGTAATGCTAGAAGCTAGCGAGAATTTTATATGCATACAAAATGTATATGAACTGCGAGAATGTACTAGAAATTTTCAAAGAACTTTTTACTCTATATACTTTTTATACAGTCTTTCTAATCGTTGTCAACTCGCTTCTCTCTCATTGCAGATACACGACGATCTAGAAAAGGATCCTGATTATTCTGGCTCTGGTTTTGGACCCGATGACGAGGACGCCATAACCGAACATAGTTCGCATAACTCGCAGGGCAATCGAAATAGTAAGCATAATACGAACGACAACAACAACAACAACAACGACCTCATCTCGAGTAGATTCAACAATCATCATAATCAAATCGACATCAACAGCAACAGCAATAGCAACCAGAACAGCAACAATATCAATAGCAACAACAATATCAATCTCAATAATAACAATAATAATAATAATAATAATAATCATCAAGCGAATAGTGGCACAATCATTGGTAGTAGCACCAACGTCAACAACAATAATCATAACCTCAACAACATCAACAACAACAACCAGAACAACAACAACGGAATCATCAGCAGTGGTAGTGACATCAGCACAATCGGTAAAGATCAAGCTAGTCTAGCTTCTTCCCAAGTAACTTCAACAAAAGCAACAGCCACAACAACAACAACAGTAGCAACACCCACAACAACAAGTTCTTTCACAAACATTTCCACTCTCACTACCACTAAAACATCCACAATAGCACCCACAATAGGTTCCATTCCCAATCAATCCATTTCAGACCAAACGCGAAGCAAACCTTTTATTAATTTAAGCCCGATTAACAGCAACAGCAACGACGACAACATTGACAGCGACAACAACAGCAACAACAATATATTTGATATTATTTTTAGTTATAATTTACATTCAAAAACACCACCAACAACAACAACATCATCTTTATATCCAACAGCAGATCATTTACCACCAACACCACCAAATCAAACCAATGCAACAACATTATTAGAACCAACAACAACACGAACAACAATCACCACATCATCGACAACAAGCACAACAACAACAACACCAGCAGCCCCAATACCAACTTCGACCTCCTCCTCCTCCACTTCATCATCCAGCACAACAACGAGCTCAACGCCACGTACTGATTTCGGGCAGGATACCGACTACGATGATGATGATAATGATGAGGAAGAGTCCATTCAAGGCAGCGGCGATGACGCTGATCACGATCATATTGGCAGCAACGATAACGATAACGATAGCGAAGACGATGACGATTCCGATTTTGATAGCGGCTTTGACGATAGAACTAACGGCCAGCTTCAGCCCGAGATCACATATAATAACACAAGCACCACAACAACCGATCGAACTCAGGAGCATATCGATGTTGATGGCGATAACGATAACGACGATTTCGTTGTGGATGGCGAAGATGAGAATGTGGATGAGGAAGAAAGGAAAAAGGAGGAATCGAACTACAGATGTCAGTGTTTTCTTTTCGTTAATTCCTATTTCGGTTTATGCGTTTGTCCTTTTTGTACTATTTACTTTGTATTTTGTATTATTGTATCGTTTTGTTTTGCTTTGCTTTTGTTTTCCTTTTTACCGTTTTGTGTCTCGATTGTTATGTTCTATTTCTTTATTATTATGTTATTTTCTGTTTACTTGTTCTCTTTGTATTTGTATTTTATGTTTACGCTTTTGCACATTTCTATTTAATGCTTTTCCAAGTTTTGTGCGCGCTTTGGCATGTTTTTATTTTTCTTCTTTTACTCCGAAACACACTGCAAGAAACAATGTATTTTAAACATTTTGCTAAAATTGTAGCTGGCTTCGCTTTTGTGTTTACCAATTATTTTTCCTCTATTCTCACGCTTTGGCAACAAATCACGCACTCGAAATTGCCAATTTAATTGCAGAGTGCGAGCGCTGTTGTTGCCAGGTTAGCGGTAGCTTAAATAGTTTTTAAAAGTAATATGAGTATTTTATTTTTGTTGGTATTTATTATTGGTAATTTGTTCTTGCAGTATTAAATTAACTCATTTATTATTAGTCTACTTAATTAAGTGCTTTAATTAATTTATTTCCCTTTATTTTTGGTACAAACTGAGTTACGTTTTTTTCCACACTCGCGCGGGCTTACCAACTCTCTCTCTCTCTCTCTCTTTCTCTCGGTCTACGTGGGTCTGAACCATTGAAAAAACACCTCTAACTGAATACCCCACTCAATATCTCTTTAGCAAATGTTAAACAAATGTTCTCATCACTCCAATCATGCATCATTCCAACTCATTCCGACATCGCTCTTACCTCTCACCTTGCATCAACTTTTGGCAGCACGTTCTTTGGGAATTGTATTTTCTTTAAAGTAAAACTTGGAATTAATTAATGACTGTGAGCTGTCGGCTAAAGCTGATAAGTCGACAGAACTGGCAAACAAACAGAGAAACAAACAAACAATCGATTTAGTTTCGAGGCAAAGCACACTCAATCAACGATTGCCATTTTGTTTGGCTTTTGAGCCGCACACCAAAAGCAGCAGCAGCAGCAGGTTCGAGTGTATTTGTGTTAATGGAACTCACACATGCACACATCTTCTCTGCGCCCGTCGCCGCCCTTGGCATTAGATTTACTGTCTGAAGCTGAAGCTGCTGCTGCTGCTGCTGCTGGGGAAAACTCGCTAAGCTGTGCAGTGATTTGACGCTGGCATCGAGAGAGTGGAAAACACTTCACAGCGCGCACTTCACATGAAAAATCACTGAACATTGGTGGCAGCGGCACTTGGTTGGCAAAGCAACCGTATGAAACGATCCAGCAAAGCCACCCAAGCGTACCTAGCCCCACTCTGACCCTTCTTCATTCCGTCCTCTGTTACTTCTGCGCATTGGAAGCTGCCACATTGTTTGTTGCTCATACGACGCGTTGGCGTTTAGTGCCTCCTGCAAGTTGGCTTTGACAATCAGTGATTTTAAAGAGCGTGCGCCTTTGGCCACACCCACATCAGTATTTATTCTGGCATCTAATTTCGTACATTTTGCCGTTTCGTATTTGCCATACGCCGATTGCCTTTGCCTTTGCCTTTGCCCTTGCCTTTCGCCACTCACGCCGCTCGCCGCCTTTGGCTGTGTGTGCTAAGTGCATTTTTCAATCAGCCAGCAAAATGTGCAGCACACACACACATACACGGCGAAAGAGTTGCGCCCTGCCCCATGGCAAATATATTTACAGTCAGCTGTCGCAATGCCACACCCAGTACAAGGAGCTGCTGCTGCTGCACTTGAGCGCTTTGTAAACTTGTATCTATAGACATAGCACGCAGCTATAGACAATGGACTTTTTGAAAGACTATTTGTGTCTTGGCTTACACAAATGACGCTGCCGTTGCCGCCGCCTTTGGCTTTGTTTATCCTAATTAATATGCCAAATTTGACTTCAATGAGTTCTTCATTTAGCCAGCACAAGAAGCCAAAAGGAAATGAATCAAAGCGGCAGCGGCAGTAGCAGCAGCAGCAGTCAAGGCAGTTAGAGTCGAGTTTATGCCGAGACTTGTGTACACACACATGTGTGCAAACAGGCGAGGGTAGTACGAGTAGTATGTAATAGGAAGTAGCTATATGAGTTTGCTGCGCCTTTTGGGTATTTTCAAGCTATTCGTTCACATAGTATAGAATAAAAAGGGAAATATTTAATATATATTTTAAGGCGGGAATTAGCGAAATCATTCCTCTTTAAACTCTTTCTCAGATGAAACTGCTTTCAATCAATCAGTAAACCCTCTACGAAATAAGTTTCATGCTTAAGCTTGACTTGTGAAACTCGAGTACAGCTAAAACTTAAGTTCCTCCTCTCGCACGCACTCGTACACACTCACACTTATGCATATTACACGCTTGCTTGCCATATATTTGCGTTTGCCTGTGTTGACGCTCAACAACAGCAGGGAAAATACAAGGGCTAAATAAGCAATATGTTTGCGTTAAGCTCATTTCAACAGAGAGGGAGAGGATAAAACAAACAGCGAGTACAATGCCTAAATTGCCTCTCCCGCCCCTTTTGCCATGCGCAATGGGTGGCAAATGCCAATTAAATTAATTAAAAATCATTTGTTTGAGCGCTAATTGGCATTAAATTTCTTTAGACATGTGTTGACGAGCGAAAAAGCAGTCCGGAGGGGATTGGGTGAAACTAGTGAAACTTTAAGCTATGCAAAACTGGGTCAACAAAAGTCACACGCAAAAGTTTACAGCGAGAGTTGCCAAAAAAAATGAGCTGCAAATTTGACAAGGGGGGGGGTCTTAGTAAAAAACTTTACTCTAGCTGCGCGAAAATAAGTTTGGCAAATTTCGTGACAAATTTCTGGTAGAATTAATTGCATTAGAAGTTGAAACTAACCCAAACAACGTACTTAGCTGCAAAAGCATTGTAAATATCACACACACGGCTCATTAACACGCATACACTCAATATACACCAAAACACACTCAATCACACAAAATACTGTGCAAACTGGTTTATCTACGTATACGTAATATCAATTTGTGTTGTTTTACTGCACGTCAATTTCTACATTTGCACCATGTGGTATCATTAAAATGAAAACTTGCAACTTCATCTTAATATTACAGCGGGTGGCAGCGGCGGTGTGCACCACTTGGATCCCAACACCAACATCAATAGCCAGCCCACAGATACGAAGAACGTAGAGCGGCCCGGCATCAATAACGAGGTGGTCATCATGAGCGAGGACGATCGCACGACCAGTTTCTTTGCGCAGCCCGGCATTTTGGCCGGTAAGTGATGAGATATATCTCTATTATTTGATATATCTAATGGATTTCGTTTCATTCTTTTTTCAGCTGTCATTGGCGGCGCTGTGGTGGGCCTCTTGTGCGCCATACTCGTGGTCATGTTCATTGTCTACCGCATGCGGAAAAAGGACGAGGGTTCCTATGCGCTGGACGAGCCAAAGCGTTCGCCTGCCAATAATTCCTATGCGAAAAATGCGAATAATCGTGAGTTCTACGCCTGAGATAATGGCACAGCGCGCAGGTATTAAGCTGGCAGGCTGAGATGAGGGGGCGTGGCAGCAAGTAACAAACTACAACGGGAGCGGAGTCATGACAACAACAATTGACAACAATTATTTGGATGGATATTCTCGATAAGCTCAGCTCGCATACACTGCGCGACTAACAACAACACAATCCACACAAGCAACAACAACAACAACAAAAACAACAGAAACTAAAAACACAGCAGACAACAACAACAACACTTGAGATCACACAATTTTCGCTAGGGGTCAATAACAAAAAAACTAAAAGAAAACAGAATAAAAACCACAAAGAAAAACAAAAAAAAATGAAAACAAAAGAACATTTTCAAACTTACCTGTAAGTTAAATGCGGCGCACACACACACACACAAACATATGCGAACGCACGCACAACAAGCGCACAGTGTGTGTGTGCGTGTGGGTGTAAACGGTGTCTGTCTGTGCCTGTGCGCGCGCGTGTGTGTGTGTGGGTGTGCAAACTTTTCTAATTAAGTAAGTTTTAAGTAAATTGTGTAATACAACAAACAACAAAAACGGAAATCGAAAAAAAAAAAAAACAAAATATCAATAAAAAATTAAATCATGCGAAATTTAATATAAAAAATAATATTATATATATAAATAGTGAAAAAAAAAAAACAAAAAACAAGCAAAAATAAAAACCAATATAAGGGCGGGCAAATTAAGCGAATTAATTATGAATATAATGCGTAGAGAAAACAACATAATAATAATAATAATACAAATACACTCCCACACCCAAACATACACACACACACACAACAACTACATAGATGTAAACGCAAAGTTATAAAAAAGAGGAAATTAAAAAAAGTAAATTGACAACTTTTCGTGCATATTGAATATTATTATAATATATGTTAGCTGAATACACGAAACACACACACACTCACAGAGACACGGACACAAAAAAACACACATTTATGTAATTGGATGTCACTTGAAAGTAAATAAAGCGAATATATTATGAATACATTTACATAGATAACAAGCGCCAATCTGTAAACCACATGAATGTTAATTTCAACTAAATCGAATCGAATAACCACAACAGCAGCAAAAACAAAAACATCAAGTAGAACCACAACAACAACACTTTAACTGAGAGCTCTGTGTGGCACATTGCAAAACAAGAAAAATAATAACTTGAAATCGATGCATAAATGTTTTTAAGTTTATATATTATACATAAGCTAACTATGTAATTATTAGTGTAATTCCTAAAAAACAAAACGAAACAAACAAAAAAACAAGAATAAAAATTTACAAAAAAGAAAGTACTATGAGAATGAAAACCAAACGAAAAGCAAACGTAAAAACATTTTCCTGGCAACAATAAAAAATAAATTTCTACTATTTTCTAAAAACAAAAAGAAAAACAACTGAAAAACCAAAACAAGGAAAATAACGAGAAAGATATTTATTAAAAGAAAGAAAGAAACAAAGCAATTTTCAAATGATTTACTTAAGTTTTTTCTGCTTAACGAAATTCATTTACGAGAATTATTATAAATTTTTTTACGGCTTCCACTTCCTTGGCTAAAAATCAAAATCAAATCAAACACAAACAAAAGAAAACGCATGAACAATTGTGCATTTATTTAGCTTTACGTTCGTCTTTCGCTCTTTTACAATATTTTCAATTCAACAACAAGAAGAAGAAAACCAATCAAATATATTAAAATGCAATAGTAAAAATTTATTATTGTTAAGTTTACAATTTCCCCTACGCTCCCGCATACTGTTAAAAGAGAATACACCTACACACAAACACACACACATTGGGAATACATTAATTAGCCGCAATATTTGTTGTTAAACAAAGAGCCCAAACCCAACCAGCTGATTTCTATTTGAACGCTCATATGCCATATTTTCACTATGAAAACGCAAGTTATAATAATAATTATAATACTAGCATAAAGTTAAGCGAACTAAATCAATTGTGTGTGTAATGATCATGTATAATGCATATATAATTAATAATAACTAATGAGATACATATATACATACATACATAAAACATACTACTACAAAGAAAACAGCATTGCAATGTTTAAAGAAAAACTGTCAAGTCTTTCGATCGATCTTCAAGAAATCCACACAAAACGAAGAACAACAACTGAATGCATTCTGAATACAAATACAACTTTTTCTACACTGTAAAAAACGCAACTGCAACTTTTTATAATGTACATGTACTACTTTTTTGTTTCTCTATCACTCACACGGATACACACACACACATGAGTACATTCTACTTTTATTATGATTATTATTATGATTTTGAATTTTCTCTCTCTCAAAAGTTTACATAATGCGTTTTTTATTGCTATTATGTAAGCGGTTAGTTTTTTAAATGCGCTGAATGTACTGAGAAATTGGTTTTGATTTGCTAAATAAAAACGGTATAAAACTAATTTAAACAATGCGGTACGTGTGTATATATATATTTCTTTTCTTCTAGTACATATTTCCCCATCTATAAGCTAGATTTCATCAGGGGTTTCAGATATGTTTCAAATGATCTCTGCACGGGTTTCTGGTTCATGGTGCTACGCTTGGCAGCATCGAATATGCGTGGATACACGTTGCCATCGTAGCTGCCCAGCACGGAGTTGAGCACACTATCATGGAAATCAAAGCCATCACAAATGGCCACCGCATTCGGACGGAATTTCTCCAGTGACACCTCCAGACGCTTCTGCAGCGAACGCAAATCGGCATCACTCAGGGGAATGAACTGTGAATGGGAAATTAATAGAATTAGTCGGGAGGCCCAGGCAGAGATTACGTCTTCAACTTACTCGCAGAATTTCATTCAGGCTGTTAAGCACTGTCTGCACCAGGAACAGTTCCAATACATTCTCCAGCACCGCGTTGAGTGCCTGCGAACGTTGCTGTGCCTTGGGCCCGGTAAGCTGTTCGACAACCGTTTGGCAGAGAAACTGGCGACCATGCAGCTAGAGAGAAAGCGCTCAAATCGATTAATTAGATGTATTGAGAGACTTGTGCCCGCTGGGCAAACTCACCTCGGCAGCACGGGTCAGCTCAATGCCAGTGTTGTTGGCAGCCACAGCCTGCGATTGGCCGGCAGCAATCCGTTCCGACAGGTTCTCAAAGGCGATACGGGTCTTGCTGCAAGACAAAGAGAAGATGAATGAGATTAGTGCACAGCAATGGCATCCAATTTGGGGAATGGAATACTCACTGTGTTGCCGTGTACTGCAACGCCTTGATAATGCACTGCCAGGAGTTATCCCACCTGGGAAACTCTTTCAGCTGCATGGAAGACTCAAAATAAACATAGGACGAGGACAGGGGTTGACCCTGAGTGTAGCCACCCCAGGCCTTAACCAGAGCACGTCCGATTTGCAGCAGCAGCACCGTATTCTCACCCTCATAGGTATACGAAGCCACCGCATTACCATAGATATTGCTCAGATTGGCTGCAATGTGATAGCCATGTCCGCCTGTCGATAGACGCAAGCGTTCAATGCCAGCGCAACCATCGGTGGTGCCGAGCACCTTCAGAGCGCACGACAGGATGTGCATATCGGGCAGTCTATCGAACTTGCCGTTGTTGGCATCCTGCACAGTCTGGTCATACAGTTCCCACATATACTCAGCGGCCAGGTGATACGCTATGCCCGTGGCAATTTCCGGAAACAGTTTCAGACGCTGCGTAACATGATCAATGATCTGTGGCTCCGGTTGACTATGAGGAAGAAGTAAGCTATTGATTATAGCAGAAATCAGGACATATACTACCCACAACTTACTCAGGCTCAATGGGACTCTGGCGACGCACAGCCGAGTAGCGTGTGGCAATGGTTGCCGCCTCCAGCAGCAGCGTGGAATTCAGGTTGACAATCAGGCAGCGTGTGTAGACCATGGTCAGATAATTTACCCTGGAAGCGGGGCTGGCTGTAAAGGTGCCATCACGATCAACTTTTGCGTACTTCATCAGCATGTTGGTGCGTGGAATGCGTACGTTGTTCAATCCCAGGAAGCCCTGATTCACTGCAGCCATGCCCAATTTCTTGCCAATCTCACCGATGTCCACTCCCTTGAGCGGCATGTGAGTTTCGGGATCTCGCAGCGGCACAATGAACATTTGCACGCCCTTGTGCTTGCCCGAGATGTACAGCTGGGCAACGACCATGGCATGGTTGGCCGTGTGACCCACTAAACAGAAAAAGTAGTAGAACATTAGTAATAGTCCAATGGGAGAGGGATCGGATACATACAGCCACCGGGCCACCACTTGTAGGCCTCCAGGTTGGGCGTATTGAGCACAAACTCGCCCCTTCTGATATCGTAATCCGCTCGAGTTTCGATGCCTCGCACATTGGTGCCATGCGCCAGCTCCGTCTGTGCATAGGTGCCTATAATGTTGCAGTTCTCTGCGGCGGTGGCCCACTTCTCCACCTGCTCCGGGGTGCCTTGTCCCTTGATGACATCCACAAACATTGTGATGTGCGTAGCCAGCGGATGATTAGCGGGAAAGAGTCCATGCGCTTGCTGCCAATACAGGCAACCACTGTTGATGAAGTAAAGATGAGTCAGAATTCCAGGGTATACTCGATTTGTACTTACGGCCATATGTCTTTGCCACCAGGATTCAACTTGTTCTGCAAAGCTTTCAGCTTGGGCGCCGCTTCGGCAACCTTCTTCACGGTGGAGTTGTAGACCTCCTCGTGGGACATGTACTCATGGTTGATGCCATAGCCATCCTCCAGGTCACTAAAGATGGCACGTTCTGTGGCAATAAAATATTTTATTAGTCATGGATGCACTGTGGTAATCGCGCCCTTTTAAACTTTGGATTGACTTTGGCAGACAGTCTGCAGGCTGATTGATAAGCGGAATCAGTAACGAAAATAATCAGCACAAATAAATAAAAGGCCGAACGAGATTGTTTTTATCACAATTTACACTTGCAATCAGATATAGAATATTATCTACTGGACTTTGCCGGCATTTGGAGTACTTTGATACCCACAAAATCAAAAAATAAAACTCCTGCAGCATATAACACACAAATTCAGCTTGCACCTTCTTATCAACACGCGCCAGAGAAAGTGAGAGTGAGAGAGAGACGGCGTCGCACTGCACCGCACTTACCTATTTCACGCTTGGTCTTCAGTTTCTTCTCTCCGCCCTGCCACCAGGCTGCAAATTCCTCCACATCGAAACTGGCCGCGAGGCGTTCCTTCTGCAGATCGGGATTAACTGTTTTGGGAATAAGATTCTTAATTTTAGACACTTTTTTAGACATTTTCTTAAGCAGGTAAAAGCAGAGTTACAAGTTGTCGCCCGAAGCTGCAGAAACTAACTGAGCGTTCGAAACAAAAAGCACTCAATACGAAAAAGCTGTGGGGGGCAAAGTGCGATCAAAAAAGCTTTCGATAGCATTGCGACTGTGAGCATAAAGTTTTACTCTCTCACTCTTATTGTCTCTTAATCTGAGAGAGTCAGAGCGGCTATAAACATTATGGCTTACAATAACAATACATAAACCAACAACAAAATTCAATAGATAATCTCAAAATTTCAAAACATCATAAAAAAGCTCACAAAAAGCTATTCAACAAGATGCGCACAAATAAAGCTTATAATGATAACAATATTTACAATTATATATGATTTACAAAATATTGCCCCATAGGTTTTATTTAATCTTTACATGTTCGACTTCAAGAAGGGACCCAAGTACTCGTGGAAGCTCCTCGGCACAGACTTCTGGTTCATTGGTGCCTTCAGTGCGGCATCAAACATGCGCTCATATGCATTGCCATCGAATGATCCCAGAGTGGAATTGAGTTCATAATCCCAGAAATCGAAACCATCCACAATGGCAACTGCATCGGGACGCAGCTTGGTCAATGCGGTCTCCAGGCGAACTTGTAGTTTGCTCAGATCAGAGTCCGTAAGGTTGATAAACTGCAGCGAAACGACATGGTACCAGAGAGAATGGGAATAAAACAAAATAGAAAACAATGATCGATGCCCAGTGAACTCACGCGTAGAATGTCGCCCATGTTTTTAAGGGTCACATTGACTAGGTAAAGTTCCAACAGTTGTTCCAGCACACGATTCAATGCCGACGAACGCTTCTTGGACTTTGGTCCAGTAATCTCAGTGTGGAAAGAGTGGAAAACGAAAGCCCGACCGTGCAGCTGTTGGTAACAGATTCAAGCTATAACTAAGAAATGATTTAAATCTCAACAAGCAAACCTCAGCTGCCTGGGTGAGTTCGATTCCCGTGTGATTAGCAGCCTCCTCCTCGGTTTCGCCATTGACTAATCGCTTCGAGAGGCTCTTGAAGGCCAGTTCCGTCTTCCTACAAACACATTCAATCATTAATTCTAATTAAAAGAAAGAGATTCCTTCACACTCACTTGGCAGAAACAAACTGCATGGCATTTACCAAGTTCTCCCAGCTACCAGTCCAGGCTCCGAACTCGGGATTCTGCTGTACATCAGCAAAGTAGCTCACAGTAGGTGCCAAGGAGCTGCCACTCAAGGCAGCACGCCACGACTTCATCAAGAAGCGACCAATCTGCAGCAGCAGCACAGTATTTTCACCTTCGTAGGTGCAGGCAGCGGTTGCATTCACATAAATGCTTCCCATATTGGATGAACTCAGATAGCCATGACCACCGCACGCCAGGCGCAATCGTTCTGATCCATTTGCCGCATCAACCGAGCAAAGCACCTTCAGGGCACACGAGAGTGAATGCAGCTCAGGTAGGCGATCATATTTGCCCTGATCAATGTCCTTGGTGGTGGCGTTGAACAAGTCCCACAGGTAATCACAGGCCAAACGATACGCTACGGTGGTGGCGATCTCTGGAAACACTTTTAGTTGCTGCGTGACATGATCAATGATTTGTGGTTCCGGCAATCTGCAAACGAACACAGCTGATTAGATAGGTTATGTACTTTGTATATTAAGCAATTAAGGTACTTAGGATTGATGGGACTTTGTCGGCGAACAGCTGAGTATCGAGTTGCAATGGTTGCTGCTACAGCCAGCACCAGAGCCATGTTGAGGGCAATGAAGCAGCGTGTGCTGACCATGGCAAAGTAGGTGAGAGCGTCTGCGGGACTCTTCACGTAGCTGCCATCCTTGTGCACCTGTGCGTGACGCATTAGCATGCGGGTGCGGGGAATACGCACATTCTTCAGGCCCAGAAAACCATTATTGATACCAATGAAACCCATTTTCTTGCCAATCTCACCGATGTGCACGCCGGGCATCGGCTCATGAGTGCCCTCCTCACGCACCTGCACGTAGAACAAGTGCGGTCCCTTGGGTTGGCCATCAATGTACAGCTGGGCCATGAGCAGGCAGTAGTTGGAAGAGTGACCCACTGCAAATTAATCAATAAGAGATTAACCAATGCATACTCCTGCTGTGAGTACTACTCACAGCCTCCTGGCCACCATTTGTACGAGGATATCTTGGGTGTATTCAGAACAAACTCATCTGTTGCACGATCGAAATCGGCGCGAGTCTCGAGACCACGCAAATAGGTGCCATGTCCAAGCTCCGTCTGTGCATAGGTTGCAGACACTTCAAAGCGCTCTACACGCTTGCCGAACTCCGCGTACTGCTCGGGAGTGCATTGTGTTTTCAAGGCTCCCACGACCATGATGCACATGACACCAAAGGGATTACCGCCCGGTTGCAAGCCCCACAATTCCGGAGCATCGAAGAGCTTGCTGCAAAAGCATAGGGACTCTAAAAAAGGAACAGCCCGAAAAGACTTAAATGATTACTCACGGCCAGTAGTCGTTGCCGCCAGGATTACGCTCCGCCTGCAGCTGGCGCAGCTTCTTTGCCACTTCAATGCTGCGCTTGGTTGCAAACTCACAGATATCTTCGTGTGATTTGTACAGCAACAGAGCACTCTCATCCGGATCGAAACCTTTGTACATAAACTCCTCTGCAAGAAGAGAAAATTGCAGAGTCACCGTGAATAACAAAACATTAAGAACTTTCTTATTATGTTGTTAAAGCTTAAGCGTACGCTATTTACAAGTTGTGCAGGTTATCAGATTCAAAATAAAGATTGTCAACCGTGAGCACACTCGATAAGCTGAAGGTAACGGTTAAATTATTATTCTCACTCACTTAGGTTTCTCTTAAATTTGATTTCCTGTTCCCCACCAGCCCACCAAGCAGCGAACTCTTCGCTATTGAAACTGGCTGCATCGCGTTCCTTTTGCAGATCTGGATTAACCGTACTGGGTATAATGCTTTTCGACGACATATTACCAGGTAAATGCAATTCCCTGCGTGCAACTGGTCATCAAGTGTTGTCCGTTGCAACTGAAGTCGTTGGCGCAACACAAGCGTATTAAAAACCCGATTTTGAGGAACTTTGCACTCGCTCTCCCTCTCACTCTCTCTCTCTGTGGTGATAAGAGCAAACACGAATGGAGCTTATTTCCAGCTGAGTGCAATATTGTTGCTCTGTAGAGCTTTAGCATGATTTATGCATGTGTGTATATATTTATGTTTATTTAGTTTAGTTGGGATAGGTTATGGTTAATTATTTACATGACACAGTTATTCTAGCTATTGCTACTGATCTCGTTTATCGTAGTGTTGTGTTGTATTATTCCAAATTGGTATTTTATTTTAATAACAGAGCTTAATTTATATTTCTTTATCTTTGTTTACGGCAGTCTACACTAGACACATTCTTTATGAAGCTCACACACGACATTTCGTGAATGATCGCACACGATTAATCATCGATTAACTCACATGTTTATTTCAAACATCGAAAATAGTTTTGCTACAACATAAGCACCAGCTGAGAGAATTTACTTATCGATAACTGATCGTTGTCCACAGTCGCTTTTAAACAGATGCAGCCTGCGGATGGAGCAACTTTAAATTTGTGAACAAATTATTTTGCGACGCGCTTAAAACACGTGCTTACAACTTAATCACGATGCCAACCAATTTCAATGTTGGCCTCTTAGGGCACGTAGATAGCGGAAAAACAACACTGGCTCGTGCGTTGAGTTCCATAGCCAGCACGGCCGCCTTTGATAAAAACCCGCAGTCGGTTGAACGTGGAATAACTCTGGATCTGGGCTTTAGTGCAGTTCTATTGGAGTCGGAAAAGAAGCAGCTGCAGTTCACATTCGTTGACTGTCCGGGCCATGCAAGTCTCATTCGCACCATCATTGGAGGTGCGCACAAGTTGGAGCAAAGAATCACAATCAACTAATTTTATTAAATTTCAACAGGCGCTCAGATCATTGACCTAATGATACTTGTGGTGGACGCCCAGAAAGGAATACAGACGCAGACAGCGGAATGTTTGCTAATTGGAGATTTGTTGCAGAAGAAACTGTTGGTGGTGATCAATAAAATTGATGCATTGGCTTTGGAGGAGCGCGAAACCAAGCTGAAGAAGCTTCGCAGTAGATTGACGAAGACTCTAGCGAGCATGTCTTTTGGCGACCAGGTTCCCATTTACTGTGTCTCGGCTCTGGAGGGCACAAACATTGACGAACTACGAGCAGGCCTTTGCGATGCCTACTTTGTTCCACAGCGTGAATTGGAGGCACCGCTACTTATGTATGTGGATCATTGCTTTGCCATAAAAGGACAAGGCACTATTTGCACGGGAACGCTTCTGCAGGGATGCGTCGCTGTTAACGATACTGTGGAGCTGCCACAGCTGGGTGAACAACGCAAAGTCAAGTCCATACAAATGTTCAAAAAGCAAGTCGGGCAGGCGGCTGCAGGGGATCGAATTGGTCTCAGTGTGACCCAGTTTAATGCAAAGCTAATGGAGCGTGGAATCATTGCGCAGCCAGACTATCTGAAACCAGTATACGCGGTCTGCGTAAAGCTTCATCCGATTCCTTACTACAAACCAGTAATCAGATCCAGGAGCAAACTACACATAACCGTAGGACACGTGACAGTCATGGCCAACGTCATATTATTTCGTGAGGTACCTGAATCTAAACCATTTACTATCGACAAGCTGTGCGAGTATGTGGATGAACTGCTGCCAGCAGAATGCGCAGAGTCCGGCATCTTGGCGCTGCTGCAATTTGAAACTCCCGTTCTAACTACGTTGGACACAAAAGTGATTGCCTCCAAACTAGACATGGACACGCATAGCAATAGTTGTCGTTTGGCCTTCTGGGGTCATATTGCTTGGCAGACGCAGAACGTCAATTTTGAAAAGGATTTGTTGCCCCAGATGGGCATTTTCAAGCTAAAGGTGAAACAGGGTAATGTTCATCGTGTGGTCAACGCCAACGAAATCATTGTGCAGAATCTCTTCAAGAAGGAGGCAAATCGAGATCTCTATGTGGGCATGCAGGTGCAGCTCTCCACGGGCGAAACTGGTTATATCGAGCGCACGTTCGGACAGACGACAAAGGTGTGCATCGTTTTTCGCATTGGATTAACTAAAGAGACATTGGAGAAGCTCAAGTCAGAACGTGCTAGGGAGATTCTGGTGTTTTTGCGCTACAAAAAATTTGTATTTAACAAAAAAGCAGGCCTGCTTCAATAAAATGTGCTTTTTTAATATTTGAAATTCACTCTTGATGGCGGTAGTGAACGCTAGCGCCCTCTGTTGGTTTTTGTACGCAACTGGGGCTGTACATAAAATTTATCGCTTCCCAACACTTTTGCTATCGACTATCGACCAGCCACCACAAAACATAAGAAGCAGAACAATCAAACAAAACAAAAGTTATTACTAATGACAAAGCTAATGCAGAATCGCATAAAATCATAACATAATATTAAAAAACCTAAAGCTATAGAATATCCAATGCTTAGGCTAATCGTATCACTGCTACTGCTGATTTATGCGGCGCCAACCGAGCCTGTAACTGTGGACTGCAACGAACTGTTGATGGGACAGTTCATGTGCCCGGATCCCTCCAAGAATCATATAGATCCTAAGACACAACAGCTGCGGGGTTGCACCAAGGAGAATCGAGCGCGTGTATGGTGCATTGCCGCCAATGAAATCAATTGCACTGAAACAGGCAACGCGACCTTCACGCGGGAAATGCCCTGCAAATGGACGTGAGTAGCAAAGTCTGAAAAAAACTATCTCTTGAAAGGCTAACAAGGATTCCATATTTATTGCAGCAATGGCTACCATTTGGATACCACGTTGCTGCTCTCCGTGTTCCTGGGCATGTTTGGCGTGGATCGATTCTACTTGGGTTATCCGGGAATTGGTCTGCTTAAGTTCTGCACATTGGGCGGCATGTTCCTGGGCCAGCTAATTGATATTATACTCATAGCGCTACAGGTTGTGGGACCAGCGGATGGTTCCGCCTATGTAATACGTATGTAGAAAGCATAAATAGATTTGGCCCCTCATAATCATTGTTAATGTCATACTTTCAACTTGCACAGCGTACTATGGAGCCGGCATACACATTGTGCGCAGCGACAATACCACGTTCCGCTACTGCAATCAGCTCTATTGCATGCAACAATGAACAAGCAAACATCCAACGATGCCAACATAGCCAACGGTTGGTTAGAACCTCAGCACTGCGAGTCGAATTAGTGATGATGCTCAAGGAATGATGATGTGTTAGCTCATTGCGTTACACATATGTATGATATAATTAATAGCTGACTGCACCAAGGCAACGACTGTTAGAGATAGTTAAGAACTACAACTTAGTATGATTAGCTTTAGCAATAGCTCTGTAGCCTGTAAGTTCAAAGAAATGTTTGTTAATCTAGTGTAGGGATGCCCATGTACATACGCACATAATCAAATTGTTGCCAATAGAACGAGGAATTTTAACCCATGCCCTGTTGCCTTGTGTCTCTCAATTGTAGATGCCAAAAATAATTGGGCAAACTTGTGTGTGTACGCCGAACATTGTCAGCGTGCTCTGTGGAGCCGTGTCGGTTGACTCACCGCTGCAGACTCACTGCAGACTGTAATCAACGCAGATGACGACAAACGGAGTGTGAGGTAGGCGAGCGGGGGATGGGAACGACGAACTGTACGATTGTGCCTGCCATTCGTTCTGTGGGCCTATCATCTGATTGGCATTTCCGAAATAATCAGCAACATTGCATCGACAAGGGAGCCAGAGAGAGAACATGGCACGAACTGAGGCTGAGGCTGCAGAGGCCGGCCGAATGCGTCGCCGTCGATGTTCGATTTAATTGCCATGGCCAATGTTGGGGTCGCGTGTAATTCGATGCGTTTTAATTAGGCACTCAATTAAGGGGCAGATTCGTATTTAAAACGAAAAAATAAAAACGCAGGCACACGCTGAGTACAGTTTGCAAGCGACTGGATAACAAACTGTAGCGCATACGCAGTGTGGTACGTCAATTGTTATTTGCGCTGACTATTGTTAGCTGTTGTTGTTTACACATACAGCCAGTGGTGCCACGCCCACGCACACGAGCCCTTTTCCATACCCCCTCCTCCAACCTCCCCTCTCCTCTTGCCTGCTGGCGCTCAGCATGTGTCCAGTTTCAATTAGCCGAGTTGACAGCCAACTGGCCAGACTTATGTTGTTACATTGTTGTTGTAGTTGTTTGTATACCCTGTGACCATTGAAAATGTTCAAAGAGGGTATATTAGCGTAGTGTAGGTATATGTAACAGATAGAAGGAGTTAGGAGAGAAGGTAGCAGAAATGCAATTGTTTTAGTGGATGAAATGTTTTGATGTGAACAAAGGGTATTTTAAAGTCGAGCTTTTTTATATCCAATGATGCTGCTGCTGTTGTTGTCTGGCAGCACACACATCTATGTAATTACAGCATGAGAGCTTCGCCGCCTGTGTAAACAAGCAGCGCTTTGATCTATCCCAACATGACAGGCAGACGTAGTACTTAGCCTTACTTAGACCTGACGCCGACTGTGTCCGCCACGAGAGGAGTTACTACTGCTGCTGCTGCTGCTCCCTCTTTGGCACTCCCTGACGATGCTATCGCTTACTGTTTTGCAGGCAAATGAACTCTCTTTGCCGAGTGCCATTAGAAATTTGATCGGCTTGTTTGTCGCTCTTGCCACACTGTCTGCGCGTGGAAAGCTTATGGAAAATGCCCAGAATCGGCTGTTGTTGACACAAGACACGACACAAGATTCGACGACTATTGTGCTGTTCTTTTTTTGGAAGGTTAGGGTGCTTTATGCCTATTTGGCTTGGGATTAGCTCCAGACCGATCTGCGGCTACTACACGACACAAGCAGCGCCCCCGAACAGCAGCACAAATTGTCAAGGTACACAGCCAGGCACAGGCTCAGTTAAGTATGGCAAATAGAGGCAAATATTGCAAATATTTACAGATATCAAAATAGCATCGATGCGTTGCGCAAACTGTTTTATATATAGATTCACTAAAGATTCGCAGACTGTTAAGCTCCTCCCACCGTAATTGTTTGGTGTGCGGACAGAGCGAAAAGGGGGGTGTGGCTGGCTGCCGGGTGCTTCTATGCTATTTGCACTGCGCTTAGAGGCTCAACGGCTAATTACGCTCAAGTGGCGTGGAAAATTGTGGCCCCAACGGGCCTCCATATGGGGTGGCATGACGTTTATGCCAAATTGCTAGAGAGAACTATGCAAATACCTGGCCCTTCTTGCCTGCCTGCTAGTTGTCCCCCTATGCAGGGCAATTATTGAGTCCGCTCGAGTAGATCAGTTGCTGCTCTGCGTCACGGTTCCCCACATGACTACGCGACGACAACGACGACGACGACGCGACGGCGGCATTTGCAAATGTTTTCCAGCTCTACCATAAATAATGCCAACGTCTTGTGACAAAATGTGCGCCTGGGAAAACCGAAAAAGTTTGCAAAATACTTGCAACAAGCGGCAGGCAGCAGGCAACAGGCAACTTGCAACAGGCTGCCGCGCATTCGTGATAACTGCAAGTTTTCCACTCGCTGCGATACACAATGAGTGCATAAATCATCTCTCTCACTCTCCATCCATGGCATTTCGATTGCGGCGCAGCTTTTCCAGCTCTCAGCATAAATGTCAAATGGCTGCCAATTTGATTTGGCGTTTGCTTAAGTATAAATTATGCCAGGCAAACACCTGCCTAGCTGTCTGACCCTCTTGCCCCCGCCTGCACCCCCTCCCGAAAAGTTGTCTTTAATTTGCGTTTAAGCCAACAATTTAGAAACTTAAGTGTTATTATCGCATTCGAAACAAATGCCATAAAAGATTTGTGGCTTTTGAACAAGTGCAACTAAGTGCAGCTTGCTGTTTTCATTTTCCAGCTGCCTCCCCCTTTGGCGCCCACTCACTGTTTCCACTCATTTAACTGTAAATGCAGCTGTTATTCTTGTTGTTGCCGCTGCCGCTGCTGCTGCTGCATTTAGTTAATGCATGATTTCAAATGTTATGAGGCTTGTAAACGGCCAAGCAATTTGTTTGGGCCAAGTCTGTGGGAAACTGCACCGGGCCGCAGCGGAATGTTATTAAATATTTAACTCAAGTGTTGGTTAACTGCTTTTCTAGAGCGATTCGTGGGCAGAACCGCGATTGATGGCAGATATTGATGGAAGATTATGGAGTGAGAGCGTGCTTCTAATTGAAAACACTTTGCTTGGAATTGTTTAGAATTAGATCTATCAAGGTACATAAGCATAGTTTAGTTTTTCTGTAATAAATGAGTATGTAAATGCAGCTGTGTTTTTATCTTGTTCTTGCTTTCAATCTTTGTCTCATTTGCCTATACAATTTGCTCCATTCCAGCGTAATCTAACTTCAAAAAGGTTTCGTAATTTCCCCAACTTAAATTCAACTCACACACGTTCCCATTCCTATTCATGGAGCTGCTATCTGCCACAAAGAGACCGAAGTGGCGTAGTAAGTTTCGCTTTTTGGCAGGGTGTTTCCTGCCGCGACACATTCCATTGTAATGTCGGAACAAGCACGCTGACAAATTCTAATTTGCAGCGCAGAATTTCAAAGAATTGAGAGTATGGAGAGAGAGATAACGTTATTGGCCCGTGTCTACCGTGTACCTGTTGATCAAGCTGTTCGATGCTCGATTGAAAGCGAGATTGAAATTGAACATAACTCATTGAAAGACTGAGCAGCGGCGCTGTCGATGATGCTGCCACTCGCTGTGGCATTAAGTGGTCACAGCGTTGGCTCAACTTGACCCCAAACCATTTGCTGGCTGTGCCTAACGGGCCCCCCAAAACTGCGCCGAGGAAAAGCCAATCGGCAGCGATGCCAGCAGCAGCGCTAACAGCGCCGGCAGCACGCGAAGTGCTTCGTATCACTTCGGCTGCGTGCTCGGGTTCGGCTCGTCTCATGCACTCGTGCGTTCGGCTCGCGTTTTACAGCTCACGCTGCGCTGCTGCGCCTCGTTTCGTTTCAGTTCTCGTTCAACAGCGCCGGCGAGCGGACGGTCACAACGGAAATAGACTGAGAGAGAGAGAGCGAGAGTGTGTCTGAAAGAGCAAAAGAAAACGAAGCGCTGCCGAAGCGTCAACGCGATTGCGAGCTAAGAAAACTGCCTGCGCAGCCGGGAAAAGCGTTAAGTCGAGGCAAAAACGCGCGCGCGACAAAGTCGCAAAGGGAAACAGATCGGAAAAGCAAAAAAAGTATAAATAAAAAAGCTTAACTAACTAACTAGAGGCAGGCAGAGCGCACTTCCCCCACACAGCTTGGCGAGCCGAGGCTGAGCCGCGAATTGTTATCGCGCCCGTCGAGTTTCTCCCTCTCTCTGTGAGTGCGTGTGTGTGTGCATTAATTAATGTTTCAAAATAAAATAAAAAAAACATAAATAAATTTCGAAATAATCGAAATAAATTTATTATTAAATACTTATTGCGTTTGTTGTGATCCGAGGGGAAAACCTGGCGAAACAGCAAAACAAAAGCAGCAACAGCAAAACAAACAAACAAATTATAAATTGGCGCGCAATTGGCAATTGCCAATGGGCTGCACCTTTACGTTGCACTTTACATAAATTGCACTCGATAAGAACAGCAACAAATAGAGGAGAGACGACAGAAAGAGAGAGAGAGAGTGTGCCGGGACAATCCAAGCCCAAGGCAAGCCGAGCCGCGCTTGAGCACATCCGTCGGCAACGTGGCGTATGCGTAATCTGCATTCCTGCGGTCTGTAGCGTGCTGCTGTGGCTCGTGGCACGCTCAAGAGCAGCGTGTGCGGCGTGCGCTCGCAAACGTAAATAAATAATAAACGGGGGCGATTAATTAATTGCCGAAAAGTGGTGGAAAAGCGCCAAATGGAGGCGAACTGAAAAGGCTGAGAAAAGCGTGAGCAGCGCGTGGCCAAAAACAGCTGCAATTGAAATTGGAAATCTCGAAAAGAGACGCAGACAGACGCAAATCGAAAATGCGATTTATATTGACAACAACAACAAAAGAAGCAGCAGCAACAACAATAGCAAAAGTAATAGCAAAACAAGCCCAGGCCCAGGCACAATTCCAGAGCAGAGCCACGAGCTGCCACATGTGTTCCTCCTCCTCTTCCTCTTACGCCACCTCCTCCTCCTCCTCTATTGCCGGAGTCGAGGCAACATGTCAAGCATAATTAATTTTCGATTTTGCCAACGCCAGCGCCAATTTCAGCCCAACTTCGACGTCTTCAGCGCCATCAGAAGCAACAGCAGCAGCAGCGGCACCAGCTACACCTTCTTCATTTTCTACTGCGCCTCTGCCTTCCTCTCCTTGTGCTGAAAGAGTGCGTCGACTGGAGGTCTACATACTACGGTACGGATAAACTTTGCCTCTTTCTTCCTACCCCCACTCCCCCTCTTCACCTCTTTACTTTTCTTTTGTAATTAATCTTTTGCTTTGTTTTTGCCTTCATTGTTGTTGTTATTGTCTGACAATAAGTACGTGTAGAGCGCGATTTTGTTTTATTATAATGAGAACATATAAACGTTTTGCTATCTGCCTACCGCGTACACGCTGCCGCTCCCTCTCCATGTCTCTCACTCTCACTCTCCCTCTCGCTCTCTCACTCTGTAGAGTTGTTTCAACATTTTGCGAAAATTGTTTGTTTGCATACTATTATCACATTTTATGGCAACGAGAGTGGAAGCGCGCGAATAGTTCTCACTGTCAGCGTTGCTTCTCCCGCTCTCTGCCTCTGTCAATCCCGCACAGCCCCCTCTATGTCGCCGCCTGCTTGAAGTATTTATGAATGTACGTCGTGTATGAGTTGAATGAGTTGAGAGAAATCAAATTAGGCTCGTATAATTCAAACATATGTTTGAATACTTTGAGTTCAATTAGGGAACGCACTGCGTGGCTCACAGCTTATTGGGCGGAAATTTACAGTTGAAGCAGTTCTTGACCAACTTTTTTGGGATACTTGAGCTCATAAGCTCCATAAGGCAAGTACGCTTTAAATAGACATTCATTTCAGCGGGAATATAAAGAAATTAATTAATTAATGAGTGGAAAGTATTATTTAATTATTCGTCAATCTAATAAACCTATATGAAAGTGAAATATGAGTTAACAAATTCAGACTGCTTTCCCTTTTTATGATTATCTAATTGTTCAATTATCTTACAGACCGAATTCAATGCTTAAGCTCACAGTCAGCCTCAATAAAGTATAATCTATTTATTAGTAAATCTAATTAAATACCTAAACTCAGTTTAAACCTTGGCAAAATTAAAATATTAGCTAAAAATCGTCAAGTCATTTTCCCATTTGATGATTCAGTTATTTTATAGACCGACTTGAACTCACATTAAATCCAAATATTTATTTGTAAGTTTTAAACTCAAATTCAACCTATATAAGACTGCAATAAATCATATTTCACATTCGCTTTCAATAGCGCGTCATAAAAACAACTTATACATGGCAGAGGGTCATAAAACTGCCTAAGTCCGAATGAGTTAGCCAAAAAATCGAAATCACGTTGGCTTCCCTTGTCTTATCAACATAAATAAGCCGTTACAGCTGACACGGGGCACGAGGAGGAATAGTTTTTCATATTTTTCCAAATTACTTGCATATTATATGGCAAAACTTTGCCTGGGCAAAGTTCACGCGTGACGCGTCCAAATGGCTTGATAGTGAATTCTGATACCCCTTCGCCATACTGGGGGCTTATCTAGATCGGTCGTACGACTGTCTGTAGTACGTTCGTATTTCGCATGTACCTGACACTCTATACCTATGTGTATGTGTTCAAGTATTTCGCAATTAGACTTAAGAGCTCGGGGTGTCAGATAGACTAAGCAAATACAAGGCAAAGCTATAGCTCAATCAGAGACTATCAGAGTTGAATACTGGCGTATTGTGTGCATTTCTGAGAAGCGCCGAGAGGGGCCTATGAATCATCCCACTATATTGTTTATCTCATTAGTAACGATGTGTCAAATTTAGCATGCCCCGACGCCACTGCACTCCCCTCCGAGTAAATGACTAAATATCACGTTCGAAAATGCAATTACTGCGCTACGAATCGAGCCAAGTCGAGCACATTTAGATAGATCATATAGTGCTATAAAGATTTCCTGTCCCTCTGCTCGATGCGGAATCACACAATGCATTCATTACGCACAGGGCACAAGGCACAAGACACTACAAAGTAGGAGTTGAAATATTTCCACAACGCAAGAAAAGAATTACAAACAATTGTAATAAAAAAACTGCAAGATATGTTGGTAATAACTGCGCACAGGTAGAGAAGCCGGGGAGAGGACACGGCGGGTAAATATGAATGTTGGCTGAGACAGAGAGACACCGAGTCGGGCTGTCAGACGGACGGCAGACATATAAAGGCCGCATAGCTGGCCGGACAGTAGGCAGAGTTGGATGACAGTCGGTCGGGCTTAGACGACAATCGACGGCGGCGTCGTGTCTCTCCCTCTCTCTCTCGAGGTGTTGCTTTTTGCTCTTGTTGTTGTTCGGTTTATGGTAAAAATGCAACCATACCTGTTTTGCCAACACACACAGGCGAGAGAGAGAAAGAGAGAGAGAGGGGGACAGGCAACAACAACTCAACTCGTTTGCTCAGTTGTTGCAGGCTCGGGCGGTGCAACTGCAACTGCAACTGCATTTTAGTCGCTCTTTTTATGCCAAGAGTATCAACGTTTTGTCAGGCGATTTGTAACGCTTAGCTGTTGCTATAAAATGAAGAATAAATATGCTTGATTGATGAGAAATATGGTAAACTTAGAGATATACATTTGAACTGCAATTCTTGTTTTCTATATAGAGTAAGTAGCTATAAACTATAAATGTGCATACACCATATGCCATAAATGATTATAGCAGGTATAGCTAGGGATTTGTTCTTTAAAGTTTACAATTTATCCATTATAAACTCGCAGAAATCCCACAATTTACTTCTTAAACTCTCCTTAGTTTATTTTTGGCTTTAAGCCAAACAAAAATTGACCAAATACAACAATATAAAAATATAGCAAATTTATTATATTTATAAATGCCATAAACTTGCTTTAAAGTCAATAACAGCTGTAATAAAACGCTGCCACATATTAAAATAACGCAGGTTTTGAAAATAGCTACACATCGATCGAAATACCCCTCATTTTGTATAGGAAAGTGTATGCCTAAGTCGTCTTACTGCCCTACCGAACTGCCTACCATTTGTTGTTGTCGCTGGCTGCATATAGACTTTTTTTTTGGTGCACGCACCTGTCCAAGCGCAGACATGTCCAGAGACAGGCGGTCTGCAGGTGTTTTGTTTGGTTTGCCTCGTGTATTCGGATACGGGTTCGGACTTGGACTCGGTCTCGGTGTCCGACTCCGACTGCGTCTCGCCTTGCAGACCTGGAGTCTCACGACTCGACAGAGTCCTCAGCATAATAATAATCCGGCAATTAAAATATGATCGCATAATAACTCGACACTCGTGTGTCTTCCTATGATTTATGGCGCAGCTTTTGGCTTTTCGCTTATTTATAGACTCGCTCTCTGGGGTAATTGTGTTGTTTGTGTTGCTGCTGTTGCTGTTCTAGCTATTGTTGTTGTTGTTGTTGCTGTTGCTGGCTCTTCTCCTCCTGCTGGTGACTACTTTTTTTACGCATACTTTTGCATTCGCTTAAAGGTAAATTGCTGTCGCCAAGCGCCGTCTCCGCGAGCGAGTCGAGCGTCGCGTCGCGCTTCAAAAACGCGTTCGCCTGGGCCTGCTTGGCTCGTTTGACTGGCAAAACCCAACGATGGTTGCTGGAGCTCCTCCGCTTTAAACCAAGCGACAACAACAACAGCAACAACAGTAACTAGACAAAAAGCAAAATAAGTAGGAGAAAGAAACAGCAACAGCAACAGCGATGATAAAAAAGAAAGACAGAAAGAAACAGTGCAAAGCGAACCAAAACATTTGATACGCCCCAACTCAAGTTCGCTCTGCAATTCTACAGCCCACTGTGCCAACTGTTACGCTCGGCGTCTGTCCCCGTGCCCGCTACAGCCCGTCCCACTGTTTACCACTGTCCACGCGTGTCCAGCTGTCCCACTGTTGCTTCTCATAAATAATTTTAAATGCTGACCAAAAAAAAAGACACAAACAAATTGTGGAAGCCTGCGCGGCGTGCCGACTGCATGGATAGGCCAGACCGTGGCAGGCCAGGCCAGCCGCGAGTCCAAGTGTAACCCAATAGCCAAGGCGCGCTCTTAATTGACTGCGTGGGATGTGACTGTTAAGCTGTGACTGCGACAGCGACTGTGACTGTGGAGGGGGATGCAACTGCTGGGGGAGCCCACTGTAGACGTGAAGGGGCAGAGTGAGTGTGACAGTTGCACTGCGAGAAAGAAGTTAGCAGTTTTTGCAGGTTTTTCATGGCATATAAACTATTTGATTTGATCTTTATATTACATTAGATTTCATATCTTATCTTAATCTTAAATTCAAATTACTATTTGACTACTTTTTTTAGCTTAGTAAATATTTTGAAAGTATAGTCAGCTTCAAGACGCTTGAAGAGATTTATTATCATTTCAGTCAATTCCTATCCTAAATTTCAAATTTAACCCATTTATTTACTTACCAATTTGTATCTTAAATTTTTCGCTCAGTGCAGCAGTTGTGGCTGCTGTAATTGCCAGCTTGATAGCCAGCTTGGTTATTTGGCAGTTGACGTTCGCTTTGGCGTTTATTAGTTGTGGCACAGTGTTGCAGCAGCAACTGGGCCAGAAACAGAGACTGGTCCAGCTGTCCGCTAGACGGGGGTAGTTTTCTGCCAGTCATCCTTAGTGCGGCCAACCGCCTAATGACGTCAGCTTTGTCGCCATATGTCTATGCCGGCACTACGCACACGCACACACACACACACACACACACACACACACGCTGAGCCTGCCTGTAGCCATGCGTCATCACGCAGGTTGTCGACGTCGCGCGCTGCAATTTCACCAGGCTGCTTCCATTCACCCGACAACGTCGTCTGCGTCAGCTTACACACACTTGCACACGCACACTCGCCCGCACTGTGTGTTAATTTCGCCATGACACGCAAAAGTGAACCAATTTGCCTGGCTTTGCTTTGCTTTGCTTTGTATTTCACTGCAATCAAAGGCAAACTAATTAATATTTACAAAACAATATAAAAAAAAAATCTATAAAAATGCCCGACGCGGTGCCAGATAAGCCTAAAAATAGCAGCAACACTGGCTGTGGCAGACTGTGCGGCGTGTTGCAGCGTAAGCGAGCGCGTAGACTGCGTGGGTGTGTGTGGGCGCCGCTGCCTCCCTGCTTCCCTGCCTCTTTCCCCTTTGCTGCCATCTGCTTGTAGTTGATAATATAGTCCCTCTAGTCTCTTCCTTCTAAGCGTTACCGTTGTAAACATACTGTTATCTCGGGCCGTTACTTTTACAGCTTGCGCTGTTGGCCAAGCTTGATTAGGATTACGCATACGCCGCGTGTGTTGCATGAATGCACATTGCATTTTTTATTTACGGTCACTCATTGCGGCAGCGCGCGCGCCCCAGACAAAATGGCGGCAACAGATGAGCGCACACAGCGTGCTCTCGCTGTATGTGTGTGTGTGTGTGCCATTTTAAGTTGACATCGCATTCGTTACAGCAATAACAACAACAGCAGCAGCAGCAATTCATGTGCAATGCAAACAAGTACATTTGCTTACAATATTTATGCATTTATTAATATGCGTACGCATTCAATAAAATTAAGTAAACAAGTTTGAATTCATTGCAAGCAGCTATGATACCCTGTAAGCTATAAAATACAAAATACAACTACATGGTCTAAGTATGCAAACGAAAAGTAGACGAGATTGTATCTCTCTTTCACTCAAAACCCTGCATTATAATACTCTGCATAACAAGAGATTCACTCATGTAGTTATGGCCTTAAAAAAAGAGACAAGTTTGCTTTCCTTTTTTTCACTGAATACCCTGCTCAAGTAAACTCTGAACCCATGTAATTCTACAAGTTACACCGACTAGTTATGCAATTAAAGAAAGCACACAAGCAACTTATGTTAAAGACTGCGGGACTACGTCTTTCTACGGCATTCCAAAGTTTGAAAAGTTTGGGGAAAACTCTGTAAAAAAGAAAAAACAATTTCAAACGAAATTGTTAAGCCTGCCAGTAGCTAATGTTGATGCCCTAATCAGATTATTAGACAGAAAGAGAGAGAGAGACGCATAGTACTCCCCTCGCCAGAGCCCTCTCTGTCCGAGCTGGCAACTGTTGTGCTATTTGTATGTAAATGTATTAATGGCCATTTATGTATTTCTTATGCTAAATGTGTGTGCATGAAACTGAAACATCAAAATGGAAGCAAAATCTTGTGATAATCATATGTTAATTTCAAATCAACGCTCTGCACGCCACCAGCTGCCATAAACAAACTAAATTATGTATCATATGTGCGCCCTATAAGAAAAAACAGCACACACACACACACACACATCTGTCATATATATTCATATTTCAGTCGGGCAGAAAATGAGGCATTTTTATTTCCACGTATTGCCCCATTAAGTGCCAAGGCAGCCAGTGCGGAGATGTTCATAAAATCTTCAAGATACAAACGAAAGAAAAAGTATCTCGATGTGTGTGTGTTTTTTTACTTAAATATATATTTGACTTAAGTAATTGGCTGGCTTGATTGGAACTAATTGATTAATTAATTTAAGTAATTTTATGATAATTTGACGATCCGCAAGCTCGTCGATTATTTGTATAAATGTTGAATCAAGAAATCCATTCGAAATAGAAGGAATTTAAGTATGAATCAGCAGAAGAACAAATAGATGCATTGAACTCTGAGTAAATAGTGCTTTAAAAATAGCACAGATACTGATACAGATACAGATACAACTTCTAAAATAATCACTGCTGTCACACACTGCGTATGCGTATTATATCTGTTTATTTGTCAACTATTTAGAGCGCACACACAATACTTACGTGACAATTGCCGCGCTTAGCTGTAATTGAATTAACACATTCATCGGGAAGACGACCATGATCGCAATGATCATGATGATCATGGCATATTGAGTCTGTGGCAGGTTCAACATCATGCTTAGCCCTCAGTCCACTTTAGCAGTTAGATGCAGCAGCAGCAACAGTTGTTATAACAACTGCAGCACGTTTTCACATGGCCACTCGAAGTGGTCACCAGTTCGGTTGTCTAGCGCTCTGTCTCGGGCTCTGGCTCTGTCTCTGTCTGTGGGTCTGGGTCCGACTTGTGCTGACTCCGCACCTCGTCGCTGCTCGCATGTCGAAGTCGAACGAGGAACATGAAATCGCAGCAGCGCCAAGATATATGAGCACATCAACGTGAATTAACAGACACATTAAGCGATACCGATCTCGTCGAGCTGGAGTCGTCTACCTCACTAAACACGAGACCACGACAAGACCACGAGACGACGCAACGAGCGACGTCGCGGCGACAACTCGAGAACGAAACGAAAGACTCTGGCAACGAACCGAGCACATGCAACAGGTGGGACGGGCAGGCAGAGAAGACACCCCCTCTCCCACCTGCACACCTGCTCTTTGAACCCGACTGCGAAACGGAAGTGCGCAAACCGAACTGAACTGAATCATTTCATTGGAATTTCATCGTATAGACCGCGTTAAGCATACTTATAAGCAACATTTTATGGCATATCCGATTTCAGCTGAAAACCAAAACAAAACAAAACATAGAACACACCCGTTCCTCCTCGATCCATTATCCAGTATCTATAGCTGTAGTACACGTATCTTCAGCTGTATCTGTATCTGTTAATGTCGCTGTATCTGTATCTGGCTGTGATGTTGTTTGTCTTGTGGAACACAAAACGAAAATATGCAAACAATTCACATTTGCGTGTTAATCAATAAATTTGACTGTGAAAACCATTTTGATTGTTGAATAATATATAGATATAGATACATCTACGTCACACGCACGTTCAGAACAGTTTAAAAGAGAACGATCCGATAAGGCGTAATCGATTAGAAGATACCCTCGACAGCGAGGGCAGCGCAGAGCAATGTACTTTGTACCATAAACATTATGGTGTATATCTTTTGGATATTATTAGAGAGTGTATCTCAAGGATTTCAAGGGCAGTTTCATCCAGTATCCAATTGAACTTTGGCACAGAGCACGCCTGCCTCCCCAGGGCATCTAATAAATTAGAAAAACAATCTTCATATTTTTCTTGCTCTTACCATCTTCGGCGAAATGCCAAATAAATATCGGTAGTAGGAATTGTTGCTAGACAATTTCGCGCTATTCTATTCGATCAGTTCAGGCATTTTTGTGCATATTTTAAAGAGCTGCCGCTTTTGTGCATTGTCATTAAACAAATGTGCCAGAAGCGGCTTGCGAATAATAAAAACAAGAGAAGCAACAAAAAAAAAAAAAAAGAAAAAAAAAATCGGGTTTGTCGCGTCACACGCTGGAATTCCCATATATCGTCTAATTTGTTGTTGCTGTTTTTTTTTCTGTGCCTGTGTTTCTAAAATTGTTTACAGCTACAATCTCCGCGTCTGCTGCTGCTGCGGCGGCTGCTGCGGCTGCCTTGGGACTGTGCTCATCTTCCAATCAATAAATCCGGTTTCGAAAACATTTTTATACGTTACTTGATTAACTTTCGCCCAACAAAATAATTGCACAATAAACAAAAATTGTTTGGGAAACGCTTTGTTTTGTTTTTTTCTGTATATTTCTATGTCAACTCGATGTGATTTTGTGTGGAATGTTGGCCCAGCTGGGTGTGCCTGCCTCCCAACCCCTCCGATCTTCAACCATAAATCATCGAGTTTCCGAATAAATTGGTTTTGTTGTTGCTGTTGTTGCTCTATAAATATGATAAATTCAAGCAAATATGCGACTTTTTTCTGCAACTGTCTGTGTATCAATTAATTGTTGTGCGCTATTTATAGATTTTGCGGTAAAATTGCTAATAATACTCAAATTTCAACAATGTGCCTCTTCATATGCCAAGCATTTCGAATTAACCACATGAGTAGCTCAACTACACACACACACATACCCGTGTATCTGTGTGTCGCCTGTGTGTGTGGGCAATTCGCAATTAGAATGCAAACATGGCAAAGTTGGTCCAGATTGCGACAATTGTTGTGCTGCGATGACTAAGTAAAAGTTTATGTCCAACCAAAACGGGAAATAGCAAGCGCAACTCCCTCCCCCGCTCTCTCTCGCTCTCACTCTCATTCTTGCAAGAACGAACAGCTGCCAATAAAAAGAGTTTATTAAAAGCAAAGGTTACTTCATTCACAATTCGCTTGTGTGCAGAGTTGCCCACCTGGCTGCAATTATACCATGCACAAAGACTGCGTGACCTGCACAAACGACTGCCGATAACGATAACTATCGCTTGCTTATCGTGGTATTTACAAAGGGTACGCTGCACACGCACACCTTTGCATGCATAAATACGCTGCAGTTAAGCCATTGTGAATGTATCGTTTTTTTTTCTTTGATTGAGTATTCGATAATTGCATAATGTGCACAGCAAAGTGCTCAATAACTCAAAATGGCATATCGCGGCCAACATTCACAATATATGGTATATTTGTTGATCGACTTGAGTACGTGCGTGTGTGTGGCACAGATAGCTGCAAAACGAAGAGGGGGGAGGGTGATCCAAGGGGGAGGAGAGGACTGCATGCAGCAGTCAATTGGCTGGCTGAGGGGAAAACAGACATAAAGACGGGTTCTCAGGTTCTTGGGGCTGGCTAATAGCTTTGTTAGTTTTACGATTCCTTTGTGTGTCCCGTGTTTCTTTCAGCTTGTGTCTTTATTATGTCGTTTGTCCGCATTCGTTTTCAATTTTTAATGCACTCTTACCAGTGTGTGAGCGTGTGTATGTGTGGGGCAGGCTGGCAACCCTTTTTATAGGGCCTGCGGGCATAAATTTTGTTAACTGTTGCTGTCCATTGTTGTTGCTGTTGTGGTTGCTGTTGTTGACGATTGCCCAACAACAACAACATAGGCAACTTGGCTGTCTTCATTTGTGGTAGTTGTAATCGCCGCTTGTCGCATTAAATTGTACCAACAACTTAGCCGGGTCTCCATCTCCGTCTCAGCCGTGCCCTCAGCTCGAGCCCAGTCCCGAACGCGAATGCGAACTCCAGTCGAGGCTTTGACAAATGTGCGTTTTAGCCGTCTCATTGTTGTGGCAAACTGACTTCAATATGCAAATATATTGAAATCAGTTGCCAGCTTCGTAGAGTTGCCAAGCGGCGGTGGCTGCGGCGCTGGCGACGTCGATCGGCCGCGTTGTTAGCCAGATTCGAATCGTGTCTTGTAGTTTTGCTGTTGATGTTGTTGTCGTTTTGTTATTGTTGTGCAATTTGCATGATTTACAAATGTTGTTGTTGTTGCTGGCGCCACAACTGATCTCGGCCTTAACTCTGAGGGCGCCCCAAAAAATAAAATATAAAATTCCACAGTTAATTGAATTAAGCTCGGGCAGGGGCGACAACCCAGGCTTAAGCCAGGGCTGCAGCAAATACACGCACATACACACACAGTAATTGACAGCGTCAAGGGTTTTTTTCAGCGGAATTTCGCCGCGGCGTCTGGCAAAGTGTGATAAGCCCAAGCACGCACCTACATACTTGCTCCTCATCCTAGTCCAGGTCCCATGTCCATGTCCATGTCGGGCTACCTTCGTTCCGCTTCGGCTACCTACCGCAAGTCATTAGAGCCGGTCTAGACGCAACACGCCTGCGAACCCTTTGTTCCAGTCCCTTTTAGCGCGAGCCGCAAGTCGCTTACCTTAATTGCCCGTCTGTCCGTGTGTGTATGTGTGAGTGAGTGAGTGTGCCCGCCTGACGCCAGCCAGACGCCAGCTAGCGTCGTCCAGCGTTGGCGTCGGCATTAGAATGACCCGCCATCGTCGCCACCACCGCCGCCTAGCTCGTCGCCCTTTGGTTGCATGCCCAACTGTAAGCGATACCCTATAATCAGTGACCCGCTCGCAAGTACATTTAATTGGCACGATTCGCGCGACGCGTCGTCATGCAATTGGCCGCTGGGCGGGCGGCTCTCGGGCCAATTAAATCGAAGCGTTTATAGCAACTTGTCTTAAATTAAACGCGTTGCTAATTTTCGTTACGTTTCGTCTCGTCGCGTCTCGACTCGGCTTTGTTTGAGTTTGCTTTGCCAGCTTCGGATCTCGCAGCTCTCCGAAACCGCTGTCGGGCTCTAATGCTATTTATAAATCCGGCCCAATAGATGACAAGTGCTCTCGAGCGCACATTAACCCCCCGCCAGATGCTGATTTCAGCTTTATTTTTAATGTTTCTCCTATTCTTCTAGTTGATTTCGTTCTATTTTGTTTTTGTTTCGTTTCTATGATAAGCAGGCAAGTACAAGGTTCTCTCGCGTGCGTCGAGGAATTCATCTGGTCAAGATACTTAACAAAACTATCGTCAATGACAATTGTGCTCGTGTGTGCGTGGGTTCTTAAGTTCACAGCAAGTACAAAGATCAGAAAAATCCCAAAAAATCAACAATTGCGCAGTTTCGAGTGTTTTGCAGTTTTTCGAACTCTTGGAGTTTGCCGTCAAGTGGAAACTATCAAAAATAACGATGATTTGATGGCGTTCCATTTCGGTAGCTGCGCAGTACGCAAAATCATATACCTTTCCAGAAACAGAAAAATAATAAAGAATTTTTTGCATAGTTATTATTTCTTAGGTTTAACAATATTTCAGCAGTTTAACCTTTAGAAAACATCATATCTCCTCGCTTAACGCTCAGATACAAACCTTATCAGTCACAGAATAAAATTCGACTTGCTACGCAAAAAGATTCACACCCCATACGCAGTGTCAATAATCTATGAGTGTGCTATTTATACGCATCTAGTGCTATATATACCCTATAGTATCTATATAACTGATGTGTGCGATCCGTGTCCTTGCTCTGACAAATTGCAGCTAATCAGCAGCAACAAACGCGTCTCTCGGTTTGCGGTTCTCGGTTCTATGCGAGGTACGTTGTCGTTGTGCATCTTATCAATTGCAGAGTTTTACATACGAGCATATAGTACATATAGTATAGATAATTGTATGTACAGCTAATGTACACGTTATCAGTGTTGTGTGACAATTTTTTAATTGGCTGTCTGTTATAACACTGTTAGGTCAAGCACCGCTTTTTTCAGGCCACTTTTGGCATGACAATCTCCGCGGCTCGATGCATGACAATGCACTCAGCATTAGGGTGTGTCACGTTGCGAGCGGAGAAAAATAGATGGAGACTCTTGTCAACCTACATGGCATACTATACTTGGCCAACTTGTGGTGCGTGATTCATTTGGTTTGAACATCTTAGATCGCAGAGTTCCGCTTCGGGGCGGCAAATGCCTGGCGCCACTTTGAAGCGAAATAATCAATAAAGTTTGGCAAAATGTGATTTGTTGTTTTTTTTCGGTTTTTTCTGGCTTTTTTCGGCTTGGCTTGGTTTCTTTTCAAGACAAAAATAATAAAAATTATGCGCCCGAGCAAGAAAACATGAAATTAATTATAAGTCAAACAAGCATTACAAATATTGCCTGGCGCCAGACAGAAATCATTAACATTTTTATGACCCGACGCAGAACAAAGAACACAACTCACGACAGATCTGTCAGCTGGCGTTACCTGTACGCACACACACACACACGCAGAGAGAGTGAAAGAGAGAGAAAGACACGCACATAAATCGCAACTAATAATGTCCAAGTTGTCTAACACCTAAGACCGCCGCCATAAAGACAAATGGCCAATGGCCAACGGAGTTTTGGGCCGTTCCGGGTGTACGTGCAAAATCGACAGGTTCAGCTAGAGAGAGAGAGAGAGAGATGATTCGCAGAATTCATCTGTTTGTGTGGCCTGTCCCGCCCTGGGCCGATCATAAAGTCGAAAACTAAAAACCGAACCGAAAAACCAACAAATCAAATCGCTTACCCCGTGGCAAATGGTTTCTGTTTAGACGAGACGAGACGACCCTAGGCGGCAAGTGCAAATCTTGCGGCGCGATCAGAAACAGATCGCAACGACTGGACGACAAGCGGGCGGGCAGCAGGGCACATTGCACATTGAATTATCCGAAAATCGTATATATAATCGCTCTGTATCTCGTTCTCTCCCTCTTTCATCCATAAATCGGATCGACGCCCAACAAAGTCGTGTGTATGAGAAACACCTGCAGCGCGCAACATTTCTAAACAGAAAAGCAACAATTTCGCTGTCTATTTTTGAGTTTTTCGAATTATTTTGGCGCCTCTTTCACTGTGTGTATTTTTAAACTGACCGGCTTGATCTTTTTTTAACACTTTATTTTCAGCAGCAGCAACAACAACACCTAAAACAACAACAACAACAACAACAAAAGGAAGAAAGACAGCACAACTACTGGAAAAATAATAAATTCAATTTTTGAGTAATTAAATTTTCCGTGAACTTGCGCCAACAAATTGCGAAAATGTGTTGCAAATCCGGCAGCATGTGGAAATCATCTACGACTTCAGGTGGCCAAAAGCAGCAGCAACAGCAACAACAAACAGCAGCAACTGGGATTCAAAGTCACGGCTACAACAACAATTGCACATATAAGAACAGCCGAAATTGTACTCTGGGCACAATTTGCAAGATCGTATTATTTCTCACGATAATCATGCTACAAACACAATCGATCACAGCGCATTTACGTGAAGGTCTTTCAGGTGAGTCGAAGCATGGATTAAAGACACAGAACTAAGATACGACTTTGTAATCTTTTAGTACTTTGATTACAAATATTTTTCATCAAATTTGCACTCATTGCTTGAGCACCCCTAACAAGGCATTGTTGCAATTTTGGCAATAATCGGGCAATTATCTTGCGCTCTTTCCCAATCTATGATACATCACGTTCTGATATCATTGCCTGAGTACCCCTACTGTTTATGCGCAATATCGCAAATATTTACAGAAATGAACCAAGTATAATTGGAACGTAGATTAATATTTGTCATGCCGCATTAATTGTGAATGATGAATGATGTCGTTCAACCTCGGAGATACAACAGATATTGTACCGTAAAGAGTAAAGAGTTTAAAGACCGAATTGAGAAAGAAATCAAAACTGTGTTTTCTTCTCTAGCTGAGTTCTCTTTTTGGTATACAGTTGACTTTTTCAGAACTGAGTTCTCTTTTATTCAGTTCTAGGTTCTCTTATAGTCTGACAATCTATATCAGGCTTTGCTTAATCTAGTTCACGGTTTCAAGTTCATTTCGAACGAGTCAGCCGACAACAAGTATTTCCCAAAGCGTGTCGACTGCGTTTCACCCTGTAACTGGGCTGACCTTCACCTTTCCAATCGCCCCCGTTCCCGACTCGCCAACCCTATCTTCGCTGTAGACAACACTTACATCCATATTGTTGCTGAGTCTCTCTACCCCCTTGCCGTGCACACGTGCCGCGCTTAGAGACTCTCCCTATACGATGCTCGAGCCCGTCCGTATGGTATATGGTATATGGTATATGTGGTGTATGGCGTCTGGGGACTGCGGACTGGCGCTTAATCTGTGATTGTGATTAATCAGCCGACGCCAGCGTCGCCAGCTGTCCGTCCGGCTGGCTACTGAGAGAGCATAGTAGTATTTGATCGCTGCCAGCTTTTAGTTGTATTTTCTATTTTTTTTGTCTATTTTTTTTATTTTTTTCTCAATTTTTTATTCGCTTTTCGTGTTCTCTTAACATATTGAGTGGGTTTTTAATGGCATCTGAGTGTGTGTTAAATGAAATAAAAAATCGCATAAATTAGATATACATATTGCAATTCCGATATCGGGTTACTTGAACAAGGTTCATTAACTGTCGCGCCGCAACCGGGACTAGTAGAAGGGCGCCCCCCCCCCAAAAAAAAAAGAGAAGGGAATAAACGAATGTGTCTTCGTTCGCTGTAGAAAGTCACGAACGATTTTTTGAGAGGGGGGGAATAAAAAGTTTCCACTTCATAAGGATTTGTTTATGAATGAAGGTGGTCCAGTTGGCTACGCAGCAGGATGCTCTGGCATCAAAGGAATGAAGAGAAGAACACACTGAGTTGATAGTATCGTATAGGGTTCGCAACGGGATCTGGAGCACGCCCACAGAAGTTGTGCGGCAACTGCAGGCAGCAAATGTATCTGTATCTTTATATTTGTATCTGTTGCTATATGTGTAGCGCCGGCGTCTTCATTTATCAGCGCATACACATTCTCCGTGTGTGTATGTGTGAGTGTGTTTATCAGCACATTGCAGGTGGTCCAACAAAGCCAGCCCCGGCAAGACACGACTCGGCACGGGATGAGATGGGCAGGGCCCTGCAAGTCAGCCTGGGGTCGCTGCGCCGTCGTTTCCGTTCGCCTTGTTGCCTTCTCATTTTCGTGTCGCTTCGAATCGCTTCTTAGTAATACCCTGTATGATACAAGTGGGTCAACTGGGTATACCAAGGTGCAGGAGACCTTATAAGGCCTTACTTAGTATGAAATATCCTACCCTATATGAAAGAAAAATTAATCAAAGTCATTAAGATACTTTTTAATTACAATATGGTAGTTTAAAGTTCCATTATAATACAAAATAATAGAAAAGAAGAATACAAATGGATTTTCTCAAATGTCTTTATCGATGCAATAAAACCACAGGGTATTCGCAAGTCGCATAGCTCTGTCGCACGCTTGATCGCTTTGCTGTGCCGTGTTCTGGAACATGTTTAACATGCGGCGCTTGCTACTTTGACTTAGCGCCGTTGCCCAAGAAGAAAGAGGTAAACCAAACAAAGAACATATCCCAAACTGCAGGAGTAGCCAGCCCAGTGAAAGAGTGAGAGCTGGATAGAGTGGGCGAAAGAGAGAGAGAGAGAGAGAGACTGAAAGACAGAGTACTGCTGATAAAGTGGCCTAATCTCTTCGACCTGCGGGTCACGTGCTGGATAGCATCAGCTCAGCTCAGTGGGCAATTTCCGGCTACACTGCTTGTAAATTAAATATTTGATATTCTCTCTTTATTCCTCATGATTCTTTTACGTTTTGTGTTTCATTTTATTATTTTGTTATTTGTTTAATTCGAAACGTCAGAGAAGAAACAGGAAATCGTCTCTTAAGAGATTTCCAAGAATTTACGACTGTCATGGGGGGAGAGGGAGGGAATCTAGACCAGTATCTAGACCAGATCTAAACGAGTTTCTAATAGTATCATCTATATGGTTGACGACTACATGGCATAGCATATAAACTAACCAGATCTTCACATTATTTTCACAGGTGCCATGGAATCCTGCGCCAACGAGGGCGAAGAAGTGCAGATTAGCGTCTCCAAGTGCTTCAAGTGTACATGCCAGGTGAGTTGGGATGGGTTGGGGCCGCTTTTGCCGTTATTATATGCGTACTACATTTATAAGTCTGCGGCTCAGCGTGCAGTCGGCTCCAGTGCGTGTGGCAATGCCAAAAACGACCCGATTGGAGCGACATAACTCGACCAATATCAGCGAAATAAAGCGAAACATTTTCCATGTAGTTCAAATAAATCTTGCCGTGCACTTCCTCCCCTTCGTCCTGTCTGGCGCGCTGCATGCGGCGACGCCAGTGTCCAGCCAGGACATGCACAGAGGATGTGCGGCATGGAACGAAACGGATATGTTGTGGATGTGGCCATGTGTCGTACATTTCGTACATTTCGTACACTTCACAATGCCTGCCAGACGCGGCCAGGAAATGTCTATATATGTCTAGCTGTCTTTGTAATCCCGCGCAGCCTTCCAATCCTCTTCTTCCTTCCTTCCTACAGATATTTCAAATATTCGCATTAGACAGCCACTAAATTTTAGCCGGGCTCGACCGAGTGCAGTGCCAAAAGCGCAGACAGACAGGATAATAGACACACACACACACACACACACACATGCGCATATTATTTATGAACGTGTGTGTGTGTGACACATTCTCGCACACTTATTACTACAACGAATTGCGTCGTACATGGTTTTTTAGCATTGCCAAGAAAATATGAATATCTTAGACGCGCCAGAACCGACAACATGTCCCCCCTTAGATTCATTAAATATCAAGTACACAGTGCTAAGATTCAAATGAAATTCTCCTAGGCCCTGTAAAACATATGCAAGTATATAACTGATGAGTTTCAGACAGTTTGCTGTTTAAAGAAATATAAGAACTGAACTCCCGTCCATGAAATACTTAAATATTGTGGAAAATGTTCTCTTTGTTCAACAAATTCCCTTAGAAATGCCCTAAGAATCTATTTCTACAGTAAATTTATCATGCTTAGTCCATTAACAACAAAAACAAAAATTTTTAATTTTTTTAAAAATTTCAAATTTTTGCAAGGGGATAGCATGAAAAAAGTGACAAAAATTTTAGCTTCTTAAAACTTTAAAATTAGATTGTCAGATTAATACAAAGACGAAACCATCAACAAAATGCTATGCCAAAGTATGATCAGATGATTATAGACAAAGTTATACTGTTTTAAGCTTAAGATTTATGTGATTCTGCCCTACATGATTATATATATTAAAATCCTCGCAGAGAATAAGCATTATATCCGATTCGCACTTTCGAAATCGCAGTCACTTGAGGGAGGCCTGCACTTTGTCAGCCAAAGCGCCGACATGTCCACGCGCTCTGTCAGTTCGCGCTGACAAGGGTTGCCGGACTGTCAGCAGGCTAACGGTACTAAGTACACACTTACAGCGAGAGAGAGAGAGAGAGCGAGACAGATAAAATGTTTGCCGCTTCGCGTCGTGTGTTTGCATTTGTTATACCCTTGCAGAGGGTATATTAATTTTAGCCAGAAGTTTGCAACGCACCTTAGGAGACATCTCCGACCCTATAAAGTATATATATTCTGAATCAGCATCACCAGAGGAGTCGAAAAATGGATGTCCGTCTGTCCGTCCGTCCGTCCGTCCGTCCGTCCGTCCGTCCGTCCGTCCGTCCGTCCGTCCGTCCGTCTGTTGCAACGCAAACTAGTCTCTCAGTTTTTGAGCTATCTTCATGAAACTTGGCGTACAAGCTTCTTATTGCTGTAGGCTGTAAATAAGTCGGAACGAGCCAGATCGGACCGATATATCGTATAGCTGTCATAGAAGCTATCGGCCGATTTTTGTTGTTTTTCAAGATATTGCAACAAGAATTGGCAAATCCTATTCCTATTACGTTCTTAATGTGCTGTCAAAATTGTATCAAAATCGGACCACTATAACATATAGCTGCCATAGGAACAATCGGCTGAAATCAGGGTTTTCGTATGCAAACCTGTTTTGTTTTTGGAAATACCGCACATTATCAATACTTTTTAATGTTATACAGTAACCCGCCCTTAGTTTTTCCATTTAAATATCTCAGACGTTTATATTCTATAGCTGTTATAGGAACAATCAGTCAGTCCGTCTGTCTGTTGCAACGCAAATTAGTCCCCCCAGTTATTGAGCTATCTTCATGAAACTTGGCACCCAAGCTTATTATTGATGTAGGCTGTAAATAAGTCGGAACGAGCCAGATCGGACCGATATATCGTATAGCTGTCATAGAAGCTATCGGCCGATTTTTGTTGTTTTTCAAGATATTGCAACAAGATTTGGCAAATCCTATTCTTATTACGTTCCTAATGTGCTGTCAAAATTGTATCAAAATCGGACCACTATAACATGTAGCTGCCATAGGAACAATCGGCTGAAATCAGGGTTTTTGTATGCAAACCTGTTTTGTTTTTGGAAATACCGCACATTATCAATACTTTTTAATGTTATACAGTAACCCGCCCTTAGTTTTTCCATTTAAATATCTCAGACGTTTATATTCTATAGCTGTTATAGGAACACTCAGTCAGTCCGCGTGTCTGTTGCAACTCAAATTAGTCCCCTAGTTATTGAGCTATCTTCATGAAACTTTGCTCATAAGCTTCTTATTTCTGCCCTCTTTAAATAGTCGGAATGGGCCAGATGGGACTGATATATCGTATAGCTGTCATGGAGCCTACGGCCGATTTTCGTTATATTTCAAGATATAGCTATCAGGCTTACCACATCCAAATCTAAGTGTGTCCCTAATAATAAAGTTCGAAATCGAACTTTTATAACTTATAACGATCAACGATCGGTCTAATGAAGGTTCATGTTGCAATTTTATGGAAACCTGAGTACTATTACATGTAGCTGTTAAACAAAAAATCATATAGCTGTCAAACGTATTTTTGAATAAGAACTTTCCAAATTTAGATTTTATGACCAACACATCCTTTACAACACAAAGACATTTCCTCATAACATTTTGTGTTAAGTATATAAGAAATCCAGGTATATACAGCTGTGTTCATAAAAATAGCAGTGCTTACCACCTTCACGTTCAAGATGGTAAAATACTATTACAAACACTGATTTGAAATCAATTCTTTTCATAAAGGCTTAGTGTATTTAGTTATAAACCATATAACAACTATTCCATTTGGTTAACTTTAACATTTTAGATGATATAGCCAATAACTGAACAAAAGGTCTATATTATGCTATTCATTGAAATAGCAGTGTTTGATTTTTTGTCTCGAAAAGTGCCGAAATCTTTTGTAATTTTGCGAAAAGTGAGTTTAATTAAGTTTCTTATTATAGTTTATACGACAATACACCTTTACCACGTAAAAAAATTCATTTTAGTGGGTAAAGGACCTCACTGCTCCGAGCAAAAAGGGAAGAAATTATTCGGCTAAGAAAGGAAGGCAAAACATATAAAGAAATTCAAATTCTTTTAAAATGTTCTGCCAAGATGGTTTCCAATGCCGTAAAATATGAACCGAAGCCCGAAAAACGAGGGGGGGATTCGCAAAACCACAATTGCAGAGGACCGACGCATAGTTCGCTTCAGCAAAGCTAATCCTTTTGCATCCTCTGAGGATATAAAAGCGGAGATTGGCTTGGGGATCAGTGATGGGACCATTCGCCGAGGACTTCTTGAGAAGAATTTGAAAGCGCGAAGCCCACAGAAGGTGCCATTACTTGGAAAAAGACATATCAAGGCCAGGTTGCAGTTCGCCAAAAGTCACTTGAACTGGCCACTGTCCAAATGGCGTAATGTCTTTTGGACAGATGAGTCCAAACTAGTCCTATTTGGTGGAAAAGGATCAAGACAATATGTCCGTCGACCTCCAAATACTGAGTACCACCAAAACCATACGCTGAAACAGTAAAGCACGGTGGCCTTAAAATCATGGTATGGGCATGTTTTTCGTTCAACGGCGTAGGTCCTATACATATGATCGATGGGATCATGGACCAACATGCATACGTGAACACATTAAAAACTGTCATGCAGCTGTATTCTGAGGAAGAAATGCCATTAATTTGGACTTTTCAGCAGGACAATGATCCTAGGGACACCAGCAAAGTGTCCAAGGAGTGGTTGCGCAAAGAAAAATTTGATGTAAAGCCTTGGCCAGCACAGTCCCCGGATTTAAATCCCATCGAAAACTTAAGGGGGGACATCAAGCGATACGTGTCAAAGAAGTCCCCGACTTCTAAGCCGCAGCTTTGGCAATTTGTGTAGGAGGCATGGGGCCAGATTCCCCTCAAGCGATGTCAAGATTTGGTGAACTCCATGCCACGTCGGTGTGAGGCTGTGATAGCTAAAAAGGCTATTTAACAAAATATTAGGTCATAGCCTAATTACATATTAGTAATATTTGGTTATTTATAAAATATTTTGAGTTTTATTAAGTTTTTTTCCTAATTGATTACTTTTACTGCTATTTCAATGAACAGCATAATATAGACCTTTTGTTCAGTTATTGGCTATATCATCTAAAACGTTAATGTTAACCAAATGGAATAATTGTTATATGGTTTATAACTAAATACACTAAGCCTTTATGAAAAGAATTGATTTCAAATCAGTGTTTGTAATAGTATTTTACCATCTTGAACGTGAAGGTGGTAAGCACTGCTATTTTTATGAACACAGCTGTACAAAAGCATTAAAAGGTAGAATTATTTTTTTTTAAGCAGGTGTTTGATTCATAGCCTTAATCAGGTAAAGATCTCGACTTCCTGTACTGTTATAATTGTTCAATAAATACCACAGAAACCAGCAGCAATCCAAATATATTTTATATTTTGTATAACTGCAAGGGTATGAAACCTTCGGCAAGCCGAAGGTAGCCTTGCTTTCTTGTTTAACTTTGTATTTGCGCTGTTCTTGCTGCTGTTGCTGTTGTTGTTGTCATTTTTGCTCCAGCAGCAAAGAGAGAAGTCCGTCCATCCGTTCGTCCGTCCGCCCGTCCGCTGTGGAATTGTTATGATACAAGGTCGTCAAACGGGTTTGCGACACGACAATCGTTAACCACAGGGTAGCGCGATCGTTTGACAAACACTTGGCGCCGTGTTTTTTGTCGCCGTCAACGGCTACCGGCGGCGGCGGCGTCGGCGTCGATCGCAGTGCTGTGTCGTCATAAAAAGCGACGGCAAAGGCAACGCGTCGCTGTCAGCGCGTGCTCATACGCAGCGCGCAGCGTTGCCAGATTGACGCTGCGCCCGGGCCGAGCCGAGCCGAGCCTGTTGCTAATTTGCGCTAAGCGCTGCTAAATGCCGCTGCTCCAATTTAGGCGCCACAGCGCAGCGGAAGAAGAAGCGTAGAGCAGCGGCAGCGTGCGCGATTGATGCTGCGCCTGCTGCCTGCTGCCCGCTGCTGCTGTTGCTGTTGTTGTTAATGTTAAGTGGGCGTAACCGAAAAAAAAATAAAGAAAAAAAGAAGCAATAAACGAAGAAGAGGAAACAAAAAACAATGCTGGCGCCACCTCACTTTAAGCTGATGGCGCCATGCGCTGCGCCTGCTCTAACCGCCTGCTCGCTAGCGAGCTACCTGTTTCGCTCGCACTTGCTGCTCGAGCTGCTGCTGCCGTGCGCGCTGCGCGCTGCTGCTCGTGTGCGCTCCCTTTCTCTCTTGCTCAGCTGCTGCGCTGCTGCTGCCTCTGCTGCTGCGGCTGCGCGCGTCATTGAAAGTTTAAGCCAGAAATCAATTGAACTCATTTCGTGTCCCTCTCGCTCACTCTCTTAAAGCTCTCAAAGCTCTCTCTCTCTCTCTCTCTCTTCGCTTAGGCCATAAAGCACACAGTTTACGATTACTTCTATGTCACATTCAACCACGCACTCGTATTCATATTCGCACTCACGAGTAATATTCGCAAACGCTTTACGGCTGACGTTTATTATCCTAAATATCATAATATATTGCCCCCGAACCCTGCCTGGGTGGGGTATGCCGACTGTTTCAACCCTCCGCTCAAGGACAATCAAACAAATTGTCTACCCTCTGTCTGGATTTGAGAATATTTTCGCGTTTCCGCGACCGAATTTGTTAACAAATTTGCTTTTTATGCGAAAATTATGCTGAATGCGCAACGCTTCGGCTAATAGCCCATGATTTAGACGCTCTCTGCTGTCTCCACTTGATTGAGCCGGCTCGTTTTATGGCCCTTTTCCCAGAACACAGAATACCCCTGCATAATATACCGGGATAGAGACACCGGGTTAATCCTCTTCTGTTGAGAAGCTACTCTGATTAAATGCTTCCAAATACAAATATGAATTCTAATAATCATGTGACTCACTTTATTTACTAAGTCATGTTTTTTATTGGGCCGTAAAAAAATTCCAAATATTTCATGGGAATTGACTCAATCTCTCACCTGTTTCATATGCCCGATACCTTTTTTAGAAAACCACATAAAATTTCGCAGATTGCTCTTTCAGTTTTTTTATGACTTATTTAAGATGAAACTGTTTGTCTGTCATCGTAGCTATTTATCTATTACTCGAAAACTATAACTATATAACTTAATTACCCAGGGAATTACCTATATAGGGTATTGCTTATGTAGAACTGTCCTGCGTTAGTTTCAAGTATGAAAATGCTTTAATTACTGTCAGCATCTTGAGATCTTGCTATCTACAACTATTCGGAGATATTTTATTATTCCTAAGTTCTTTTTGTTTTCCTCCTAAACTAAGTTCGATTTTTATACCCGCTACTCGAAGAGTATAAGGGTATTATAACTTTGTGCCAACCGAAAATGTTTGTAACAGGCAGAAGGAGACATCTCCGACCCCATAAAGTATATATATTCTGAATCAGCATGAACAGCCGAGTCGATATAGCCATGTCCGTCTGTCCGTCTGTCCGTCTGTCCGTCTGTCCGTCTGTCCGTCTGTCCGTCTGTCCGTCTGTCTGTCCGTATGAAAACCTAGATCTCAGCTATTATAAGAGCTAGAGCTACCAAATTTGGAGACAATATGTGTTAATTATGCCCGCAGATCAAGTTTATTTTGGATTTTTGCCACGCCTCCATCCGCCCCCAAAAATCGATAATAAATCGATAATAGCTGCAAATATAGCTCTACAGCATTCATTTTTTATCCATGTGATAAAAACCACCATCCGGGCGTGTTGCGAAAGTTTCAATAAGATCGGCCGATAAATAAGGAAGATATTCAAGAAATAGTATTGCCTTGTGGCCATGTGCCTGTGTCGGTTTTTCCTAATGTTAGTACCCGAGTTCAACACCAGCAGCAGACAACTTTTTTTTAATTATGTGGCAACTTTTTTTTAAATTATGTGGCAACTTTTTTTTTATAATTATGTGCACCGAAAATATAAATAGTGCAATTTTATCGGTCATTGTGTAAGAAATGCAGTGGTCGAGTGGTGATGGTAGTTGACTGTTAAGCGAGAGGTCCGGAGTTCAACTCCTGGGTGTGCCGCGGCGACTTAAATTTATTTTTTTTGTATCTTATATTTTTTTTTATTTTATAGTGTGTTGCAAAATTCAAAATAAATTTTTAGTATATTTAAAGCCACTTAGAATCGAAAGAGACATTGAGCAGCAACACAAAATACAAACGACAAATCTAATTAGATATGTTGAGATGTATTGTGAGGCAGCATATATGTATGTATGTATAGGCGTCTCTATCACACATGCATAATTTATAACTGCAGAGTAATAAAAGCAAAGGGCAACATCCAATAAGAATCGAGTGGAACTTGCATAGGCAAAACAAATTAGAGACGGAAAGAAATAAAAAGCAAGAACGCATTGTTCACATTTGGCACGTGTTTTTCCGAAGAATTGTAGCGGGTATATCACAGTCGAGTCAGCTCGACTGTAGCCTTTCCGACTTGTTAAGTATATTCAAGAACCCTCCCTTTTCTAAATACCTCTTCTATCTCTCCACCATGCTATACTACTCGTTTCTTAATCTACCCCGTCTTATCTCGCTGCAAATTCCTCAGGCTTAATGCAAATCATTAAGCATTAATCGCTTTCTGAACTGCGCTAAGCACACACACGCACCTGCCTATCTGTTTGTGTGATTGTCTGGCAATATCCGAAAACTTAAGGAATTCCTAAGCTACTACGGCTACCCGGCAAATTCTATCGACGACGAAGCCGAAACAAGTGACAAAGTCGTAAAAAACAAAAGCGGAGTTTGTCTTGTCCATATTACCATATTCCATGAGCGGCAGCGGCAGTCGCGTCTAGAGAGAGACCTGGCCAAGTTTGCCCAGCAAACGTTTAGTCGATTGGCGACTCGACAAGTGGAGACTGTAGAGTGGAGACTAGTGTGGGGAGGGGTGGGATGGGGAGGCTCAGAGAGCGAGAGAGAAGTTCGAGTCGAGCCGCTGTGGACGGTGTTAAAACTGATCATGTTTTGTCAAACGCAAGGTCGTTGGAGGCCGTTTGCAAATGTGGTTCTGCCACTGTGGCACACATAGACACGCACACACACACACACGCAGAGCCGCTCGCTTAGCATTCGTGATTGCCGCTGGCGCACAACAGCAGCAACAACAACAGAAGCAGCAGCAGCAGCAGAATTTCTGCCTCCACTTAGCAGCTTGTCCGGGACGCGCTTCGTTGCCTTCGTGGCGCCTTTTCTTTTTTTTTCTTTTTTTTTTTTAATAGCAACCTTTGAAAGCAGCTACTAGACAACTTCAACGACGTCGTCGTCGTCTCTGGCTCTGCTTAACTTTCATGCTGGCTGAAAATATTTCTATACCGGTTCCAGATTAGAAAGAAAGAATCTCGAGGCAGCTGGGAAGTGCGTGAAGACTCCGCTGCTCGCTAGCGCAGTTGAACTTTGTCTCTCTGTCTATGCGGCCCATTTCCATATGCATTTCCCATACCCATTCCCATGTCAGAGATCTCCTTCTCTCTCTCGCTTCGCAACGCTCTCAGCCTTGTCCAACGACGCGGAAAGTGCTTTTCAATCTGTCCGTGTTTATTGCATTATGGCACACTGAGAGTTACGATGCCCCGCACTAGAGGTGCCATTAAAATTCCAACTAACAACTGCCATTAAACTAATACGATGATAAAAATCTCCGGGCAAGGCAATGGCAACGACAACGGCAACAACGATAGAAAAAAAAACCGCAAAAACCTCTCGACGCGCTCTCGACACATTTTCATAACAATTGCAAATTTTGCACGTTGCGACTGTGACGACGGTGCCCCATCCAAATTGAGATCCAATCTGGTTTGCTTGCACTAAATTATACACACACACTCCGGTACACACCTGTACACACACACACAGAATCTAACACTCGCTTCGCGACATTGTTCAGCCGCAATTGCATACAAATTAGTGAAATATTTTGCCTGTTTTTGGTCGACATCTATCTAGATTTATAGATACATTTACAATTAGCCCCGGCACTAGACTCGCTCTTCGCCGCAGTCTCCATCTCGGTCTCCATCTCAGTCTGTCTTTCTCGCTCCCTCGTCACGCTGCATTTTTAACCTGTCACAGGCGCAAAATGCATACCACAGCTGCGCGCAAGGGTTAAAGTCGCCCATAGATTCGTTTCGATTCGTTGCGAGCGTTGGGAGCGTTGTGTGTTGCATAAGCTGCTTGCCACAAGCTTTGACTTATGATCGACATCAATTCTAATGCGCCGCTTGCCGCTGTCAACATGTCGTTAACACAGAAACCAGCAAAAAAATCAACCAAAAACAACAACAACAGCAACAACGAGAAACTCTCGATCAACTTCGAGCTAAATTGTGCAAAATGTGTGTGGAAAATGTGTAAGCACGAGGCGATAAGTCGAACAAAAACCTGCACCACACTCGCACACACACACGTACACACACACACTCTCGCCAGCTGTGTGCTGCCACGGTTGGTGTCTAGGCCAGGCCAAGTGGCCCGACAAATCCGCTTGCGGCCAATTTGGCCAAGGAGTGCAATCATTTGCAATTGTTTTGCTGAGATTTGCAATTGGCCTTAAGCCTCATTAATCCTGCTGATATGGTCACTCTAATTGCTTTATTGAATATGGTTACCTTCCTCGGTGGAAGCTTAAGCTCATAAATTATAGTCACGGTCAGCTTTGTGCTTATTATCTCCTCTTGTGCTTAATTAAACTAAAACTCTTTTATCCTGCTGACATGGTCACTTTAATTGCATTCTGATAATATGGTCCGCTTTTGCGACAGAAGCTTAAGCACACAGCTTATTAGCTTACTTAGCCTTGGGCCTGCTTTTGGTAATCTAAGGCTCTTTTAAGTTGTTGATATGGTCACTCTAATTGGCACATTGTTATATTGCCACTAGACTCATAAATTCACGCTGTGGACACATTGAGGTAGAGTTTATTAACTCTCATGTTCTTATGTGATCTTAACATTTTTCTTCTGATAATATGGTCACTCTAATGAGAACTTAATAAAGCTCTGACACATTAATCTTGCTTTCATCTCCTCTGAGCTGGCCTTACTTATGTTATCTACTTAATGGAATTACCTTATTTTTTTGCACGGCTTCACTTTCTCATTTGTCGCGCACTTCATCAAGTTTTCCAGCTCTGCAGTTCGCAACAATTGTAGCGCATCGAACAAGTCGTTATGCGCACAGTGCGAGCACCTTGCCACGCCCTAAAAATGTGCACTCAATTCCATATAATTTCGACTCGTTTGCATCCATAAATTATACCGACAACTGAAGGTCAGAGTGCAAGCCTGCTCGAGCGAATGCGCACGAATTGTGGCAGGTGCAGCCAGCAAACAGTGTGGCGTGGCAAGTGTGGCAAGCAGCGGGAAGGGAAGCTGCACACACAAATCTCATGCTCAACGCTGCGTGGCGCTGGGTTGACAGCAATCTTTCACATGGCTAAGCGCGCATTTGCACAAATTGCGCATACGCCATGTGGCGCGATGGGGGGCGTGGGAGTATTTGGCTTAAAGCCATAAGCCAAATTTATGAGGCATGCTAACGAGATTCTTCCTCTTTTCGACTTCTCTTTCTGCAGAATGGCTTTGTGAAGTGCGACCAGAGCTGTCCATCTACCGAGGGTTGCTACCTACTCGACTCCATGTCGAACGATACCTGTTGTCGCAAGTGCAAAGGTAAGTGGGGCAGGGCAACCTAAATACGAAACTGAACTAATCCTGGACTTATTCCCGCACAGGCTGCATGTATGGCGGCATGTCGTATGCGAGCGGCGCCGAATGGACCGATCCCCTGGACCCGTGTAAAACGTTCAAGTGCATCGCCAGCGTTGTCACCGAGACAACGCAGAAATGCTACTCGCAGTGCGACGACAATCAGCTGACGGCGCCACGCCCCGGCGAGTGCTGTCCCACATGTCGCGGTAAGTAGACGATCTATCGAACTATCACACGATCGCTTGTCCCAACTGTCCAGCTGTCTGTCCAGGTGCCCCACTGGCTGTCTCGCTGCCTCTGTCGAGCTATTAACTAGTTCAACCAGTCGAGTCAAGGGGGGCGCATCAGTCACTAAAATTAGCCACGGCCCGAAAACTAATGCCAGATCGGACAATAGTCTAAACGATCTGCGTGCACAGATGGTCAAGTTTGTTTTTTTTTGTATTTCTCTTTATGTTTTTGTGTGACTCTGCACGATTTGCTTATTTATGGGCTTTAAATTGTCTATTAAGTCGACAATGTCGCATTGCGTTCGAGGTGGCAGCCAAGACAAGAAGACAAAAGGGGCAGAGCAACTGGCAGCAACAACAAGCACGAGTAGGGAATGCAAAGAGTGCGATCTGGACAGGAACGACTAGCAGTTACTCACTGAAATATCTTGCTGGAAATGTCATAAGACTAGAAATAAGCAGATTCGCCTAGAAATTCTGCAGTACACGGTTTACTTTATAAAGTCTTCACTTACCTCCTCAGGAGACCTTATTTAACTCATAAACCAAGAGTAGGAAAGGCTCGACGTATGGCGTCTAGTAGTTGCCACCTGAAATTAGTTGATAATAAAGAAGTAATTAGAAATAGCAGTTAATTTTGTTAATTCTCTACTGGGCAGCTTAATTCCTAAGGCTACTCTATAAAGATTTTGCATAGCTACATGTTGTGGACCTTGCTCAAACCACATGCCAAGTTACTCAACTGCTACTCTCTTATTCGCTGAGTTCCTTGAGTCAGCTCAAGACCTACACTAGCTTAAGCTATACTCCTGCTGCCTCCCTCAGCTGCTGGGTATATTCAGTACGCAACGCAGTCTGTCTATGCAAATAGATCGCTTGGAAACTCGTTTCGACATGTGGAAATTTTCTTGGCAGACACCCAAAAAAAATGAAAAATAAAAGAAAAATAAAAATAAGAAAGATATAATACGCTTTATAAACCGTTGCCTGATCGAAATTGTCTTATAATGTTTCTCGCTGTCGTTGTTGTTATTGTTGTTGTACAGGTTGCAAGATCAACGGCCAGACTGTCCCCGAAGGCCAGGAGGTTGTCGCCTCGATCGACGATCGCTGCCTGGTCTGCCAGTGTAGTGAGGACAAGCTGAGCTGCGCCAAAAAGACCTGCCCCATCCTGCAGTGCCCCAAGACGAAGCAGCGTCAGCTGCCCAACGAGTGTTGTCCACGCTGCACGGAGCAGCGTCAGTTTGTGCCAGTCCCAGGTGAGTTGAGCAGCAGGCCAAGAGGAAGAGCTTCATCTCTCTAACCACAGTCTGTCGTCGTCCCTCTTCTGCATCTACAGGTGGCAAGTGCATATTCAACAAGCAGTTGTTCTACGATAAGACAGAATTCACGCCGGATCGCTGCACAAACTGCACCTGCCTGAATGGCACCTCGGTTTGCCAGCGCGCCACTTGTCCCATCCTCGAGTGTGCGCCCGAGTTTCAGGAGGAGGACGGCTGCTGTCCGCGCTGCATTGTGGCCGAGGTGCGCAGCGAGTGCTCGCACCAGGGACACGTCTATCAGAACAACGAGACCTGGAACATGGGACCCTGTCGCAGTTGTCGCTGCAATGGCGGCAACATACGCTGCTCCGAGATGCGTTGCCCGGCGCTCAAGTGTCGCGCCAACGAGGAGCTAAAGGTGCCCGCCGGCGAGTGTTGTCCCAAGTGCCTGGAGATCGCTGGCACTTGCACCGTCTACGGTGATCCGCACTTCAAGACCTTCGATGGCAAGTTCTTCAGCTTTCAGGTGAGTTGCTCGACTTCCCCGTCTCTGTGGGAACGTGATGCGCGATTCTAATTGGCATAAAACACTCGCAATGGGCAACTAATCGCAGTTCTAAGCTCGGCAAATAAATTAAGCGTATAAAATGGAACTTACATTTGCATAGCACGCCAGCTTTATGGCCCATTTGCATTAAGTGCGGGGGTTAGTTGCACCTCCGCTCGCTTCCCTCGGCAGACGATGCACTTGGCCACCCGCCAGGCCAGGTGATTTGATTCCGACTTTAATGACGGACACAGCTTTACGGGCTAATCACAACACACCGAATTTATGGCGAATTGAACAAGGCTGCAATTGCCTTCTGATTAAATAATCTTTTATGTATAGAAAAATGTGCTTAGCTTGGCAGAAGCTATTAAATAGATGCTTGTAAAACTTTAAGATACATTCAGACAGAGCTTGTTTATCTTCTTTTATTATTCACTGGATCTAATAATTGTTTTTATTATAGAAAAATGGGCTTAAGCTGATATTAAACTCGTCAGAAAAAGAAATATATTAGACTTGTGCTTGCAAAGCTCTTAGATACATTTAGACTGAGCTTAAGTCTTCTCTAGATCTGTAGACCTCAGATAAGCTGCGGAAGAAAAGAAATATCAATTTCAAGCCAGATAAATGTGCTTTGTTAGCTTCTTCAACTTCAATAAAAAGGAAAATCTTGTAAGGCTTAATGCAAACACATCTTAAATATATCTTTTAAGCAGCTAAACAACAGTTTTCAAAGCTGCTATCTTCTAAGCTTTCCTACTTTTTTTCGGAATTAACCCATGTACTTTATCCATTTATTCTTCACCCACAGGGAAGCTGCAAGTATCAGCTGGCCGAAGACTGCTCGGGGCAAAGCTTTTCCATACGCCTGACAAACGATGCACGCGGCACATGCCGCTCATCGTGGCCCAAAACGGTCACCCTAAAGCTGCGTGGATTGCGCATTACGCTGGGCCAAAAGCTGCGCGTCAAAGTCAATGGATCGCGTGTCGCTTTACCCTACATATACCACAGCAACAGCAGCAGCAGCGGCACCAACGGCCATGGGCACAACGTCAGCATCGAACGACTCACCGAGGGCGGCATCATGCTGCACACTGAGCTGGGACTGACCATCGAATGGGATGGCCATAATTTCCTGCAGGTCTCTGTGCCGGCACATTACAAGAAAAAGCTGTGCGGACTGTGTGGCAATTTCAATGGGCGAGGACGCGATGATCTGACGGGACGCGATGGTCGCACGCACAACGACACCGAGGTGGGTCATTTTGCCAACTCGTGGAAGGTGGGCGGACCCAAGTCATGCTCACGCGCCAAGGAGAACCTGGTGGCACAGCCGATGTGCAACAAGCGCATGCAGAACTTCTATTGCCGCCCGCTGCGCAATTCGGAAGTATTTGGTAACTGTAATAGTAGACTTAATCCCCAAAACTACATCGCGTCGTGCAACATGGATGTGTGCGAGTGTCCCAACGGGTATTGCCACTGCGATAGCTTCACAGCGTACGCGCACGAGTGTCGTCGTCTGGGCGTGCAGCTGCCCGATTGGCGCGACGCGCTAAGATGTCCAGTCGGACATGGGCGACGCAATGCAACGATGGCCCACTTCGAGGGTAATCCGTTGTATGGCCAGCCCATTACGAGGCGTTTCGGCAAGGGATGTGGTGTGCTGACCAAGGCGCGACGAAGGAAACAGCATCAGTTCCATCTGCAGCAGCAGCAGCGACGACAGCAGAATGAGCTGGAGGAGAACGAATACATTAAGAAGCATGTGCCCAACAAGTTCTTGAGGCCGCGTGCGCCGGATCGCACGCCGCCGCCGATTCATTAAGTTAATTAAGTTATTCGATTAGTTACTACACACACCCACACACACACACACACGTACACGCATGCAGGCTAATGCAGAAATCATTGCATACTTTCCAGTGCCTATGACACGAGCCTAATGGCGGAATATGGATTATTCTGCTGTGGAAACCTAGAGCCTAGAACCAGTCCCTAGAGGATTAATCCCATTTCAGCCTGTTCGTTGTAGTTCAATTGTGCTTGCGCACCCATGACAGCACCAGTATTAAGCTAAGCATTATCTGCCCACTCCCTCGCTCCTCCTAGATCGAACATCCTCTGGTGTTATATACTCTATATCTCATGCTTGCCCACTCCATGCGCGCATTGTAGCCATCGTTATCATTTATCGCTAATCGATTATCGTCATTTGTTTAGCTTAAGTTTTATTTATTTTAGCCCATAAGTTATAGACCCCTAGCGCCGGCCTATGTACTACTACCACTCGAAAGTATGTTGTGTGTCTGTTTTAAATGTATTTGTATTCGTATTTTGTATGTGTGTATTATCGCTTAAACATTAAAAAAGAAAACTCATACTACTCGATAAACCATAACTCTTAACTCGATAACAATAACCTAAGTGCGCATAAATACTTACTATATACTTAAACTTATATCTACATATAATGTTAGTTAAATAAATTGTAGCTCTGCTTAAAATTTAAGCTTTATACATATATGAAAATTGCACAAACAGTATTTTTGCTTAGTTTAAATCCCAAAATAATAATACTGCAAAACGGAAAACCACTGATGGAACAAATTTTACTCTATACTCTATCTCTCTACTCTCAACTGTTTATTCCGTTCCTTCTCTCTATCTCTTTTTCTCTATCTTACTAAAGCGAAAATAAAATCATTGCAAATTCCTCTAATCTCAGTAGTAAAGTTAGAATTAAATATATACGCAAAGATGTCTACTATAACTACTCATATGAAATTCAAAAAAAATAAACTGTGTTAATATTTATAATGTTCTATCCAAGTAATGCCTACGCAAAAGAAAAAAACAAACAAATAAACTACAACAAAAAGAATTATTTGCCATTTTTCAATAACTTACTTATAAATTAATCGAGTTTAATTATTAAAAAAAAATATATATATGTATATGGCTGGATCTGTAAATGTATGACATAAATATGCTTAAACAAAAACCAACTCCTTAAAAAGAACAATGCAAACTATTTCAAATGCAAGAAATGAAATAAAATATATATGAAAATTTTAAATTGACTTTGTTTTGATTGTCGCATAGAAAAGGATTAAATTGAAATGGGAATTTAATTGTAAATTAATCAAAACCAAAATCGATAATTTACCAACAATTCAAGGATCAAACTGTCAGCGTACTTGGCTTAACTGCAACCAAATCGATGGCTGCAGTCACTCTTAAACTCGATACGCTGTTGTCAAGTGGCGTGTTCGATTGAAATGCGTTGGTATCGTTTGGTTTGTTGGTTTTTTCGGATTGCACGATATTTATGATTATGTTGTTGGGTTTTATTGTTGCCGCCGCTGCTGCTGTATAGTGTTGCAGTTGTTGTTGCTGTTGCTGTTGCTTTAATGTTCCAACTGGCATCGGATTCGCAGGCACGAACCCGAAAACAAATGCGACAAGCAGCGCGGAGAAACGGGCGACGACACAACGTCTAGGGTGGCAGCGTCTCTTGTGGACCACTACGGCCGCGGCGGACGGAAGAAGGAAGTGGCGCAGCACTTGGACTCCACTGGGCGTCAGATTACGCATACACACACACACACACACATTCATATCAATTTATGCATGTTTGCTTAGCAATACTTGTCAAAGTTGTCTAGGCCCGCGCTCGCCCAGCGCGCACTCTGCACAACTTTGTGTGTAATTTGAACAGGGCAATCATTTGCCTCCCTGCTCCCCACGCCCTGCAGCCAGAGGCCTGCCTGTCGCCGCCGGAGACTGCTGCCTCGGGTAGCCGGCTACATTTCTTGGAAGGCAGACACTACTTATACACAATAAGCTCGTAAATCGCCGTCGAATTCGACAGAAATACAATCGAGTCGAGAAATTGCAGGCGTTCTCCATTGAGGAAAGCCACCAACACGCTGAGAGCCGTCGTCGACGTCGCGTCACCGACGTCTCAGCTCGATGCGAGCGACGGCACGTGCAGCGCATGCGCAACCAGCCCATAGAGAGAGAGAAAGAAAGAGAGAGAGAGAGCGAGAGGTGCAAGCAGGCAGAAAACGCTGATTGATGCATGTCCTCTTCAACAGAATCGAATTAATGTTTGACATCTGCTTTGGCCACCGACTGCGATCTGACTGGGGCGTTTGTTGCTTCCGCGTCCGCGTCCGCGTCGTGTTGTCGCTGGATGACGCCAGCGACGCGTGCGCGTGCCTTATCAGGCGCTAACCTGTCCATATTGGCGCAAATGCCGCTGGCCAATATGGTGCGTGTATAATTGGAGCGTGTGTGTGTCTCTCAGGCATTGTCTGGTGAGGAATCGCGTCGCGGCTCTTGTGCGTCTTGTGGTGTGGCGCCAGAACGTGCGCCAAATTTGGCATTGTGAAATGTTGCCGCTGTCCACAGCGTGTACCCCGCATCTCGTCCAGTCTCGCGTTCTTCTTGGTCCCCATAGGCTGTAGCTGGAGCGGGAGCTGGAGCGGCATTAGAACGTCGCCAAGCACTTAAAATTGGCGATTTATCACGCACAATGTTTGCCCTGCACAAATGAGCGACGACAAGTCCAAGCCGATGCCGATGCCATGTCCAGAGTTATAACCACAACCGCAGCCGATGCCAACTGCTGCTGCAGAAGTGGACTCATAAAGATGCGCGCTGCGATAAGCCGCCGTCGTTGTCGGCAGCAGCATGTATGGAGCTCATGGGCCATGCATCATCCTTGTGGCGGCACAAGGCCTGAACGGAACCCTTGAATCTCGATGCCCTCTCTTACTCACCCGCTCCAGCTCCCGCTCCGTGAATGTTTGAGCGTGCATAAGCGACTGGCAAAGCGCATGAATCACTTTTACCCGAGGACAATTGCGTGGGAGGCGGCCGCCATTAGCGGCATATGTCAGCAGGCGCCCACGTAAGTCCAAGCCGAAGGGCTGCACTTGCGGGTGGCTTGACTCCCACGCAATGTGTCCCCGGAACAGCTAACTGAAATCTATGCGTTCTCGATGACAGGCAACCCCTGCTGCTGCAGCCCCTATCACAGCCCCTGCTTCTCCTCCTCTTCAGCTCGCAGCCCTTCTTCGTCCAAGGGCCAATGAAGCGTTATTTATGTCAACGACTTGGCTTTTGCGTCACATTCACATTCACATGTGTGTGAGAGAGAGAGAGGGAGTGCGAGTGTTTGAGAGAGCGGCAGCGAGCTGTGAGCAGATGCGGCAATCAATTGTAAAAATAAATTAAAGCATACTTCTTGGCGCTGACCTAAATGCCCCGCATCGACACAGGGTGGCAATTTCTGCTATTTCACTTGACCCATTTACACCAAAGTGCAGCCAAGCGTAAGTCGCTGATTAATTGCACAGTTAAGAAGTAATCGAAAAATATGACATGGGAATTAAGTAAGAAAAGTGAACAATTTTGAGATGAGTAAAAATACTTTAAATTTACAACTTATTTTTGGGGCAATTTTTGATATCGAAACGTTTAAAAGTAGACAACGCTTTGTTTAAATTGTTAAAAATATGTTTAGTTCGATAGATTATCGAATGAAAAATGTCAAGAAGTATGCAAGGTATAAGCTAATCACTTATCAGAAATAACTATTAACTTAAATTTCTGTATACCAAAAATATATACAAGTAAACACAAATAAATTACTTCCACTCCGAATTCTTGTTAATATCGTTAACAATAGAGATAAACTTATAGCAGAGCACATTCAAGGCAATTACTACAAGCCATAAAGTTGTATTAATTTTTTATAGTTGTCTACGCTATGCTAACGAATTTACGAGCTGTTCAAATTCATGTTCACTGTCAATGTAAGACATAAAAAAGGAATACCCAAATAAATAATAATTACACACACGAGCAGGAATATAATTCTGTTTATAGCACAGGCAAATAAAAACGAGCGTGTGAAATCGAATAGTACTGGGTGTATGAGTGTGTGTGTGAATAGAGTGAATGAATATGAATTGTAGGAAATTAATGGATGTCTTTTTGTGTTCTGCTCATTGTTGTTGTGGCTGTAGCATTCTCTCATTCTAATTTAATTTGCAATCAAGAATTCAGCATCGCTAGTAATGGCCCTGGCGTGTGTGTGTCCATCAAAAGTTTCTGGGCTTTTGGGACGGGTCTCGCGTTTCTAGTTAAATTAATTGCTCCCTCTTAACTATTGGGGATAGGCAATATTGGGACATTTGCATAATTAGCAGCAAGTAGAAGAGAAAAAAAGAGAGAGACGGGAATGTACCCAGCTTGTCCGCAGGATGTGGTTTGTTAATGAATGTCGGAGAAGTTAGCTCATTGACAGCTTGAGACACGCTTCTACTCTACGCTCGAATCGATTCAACAGACACACAGGCGACAGCTTGAGAAGCTTCTTCTTTTTGTTTTTTTCTCTTAATTTGTTTTTTGATTCTTGTTTTTGCAGCACAACGCAAACAAGTTGCCATACAAAGAGACATTTCGGCAGATGTCGATTCTTTTCAATATGTGTTATTATTAATTATATGAATTAACTTGTTTTCTTTTTTACAAACTGAATTAAAATGCGACGTAAGATACAGAGTCGGAAAGAGGAGAGACATCGCAAAAATGCAATTATATGCAATTATGCAAAAGGCAAGATCGAGTACTCACATATATCTGTATATGGGTAGCTGTCGCCCGATGTTGACTTATGACGGAAGTCGAATTACAATCAATATCGCCACATTAACTGCGCTTATCTAATCGAATGTTCAATTAGTGGACAATGCATGTGTAAAGTGATCACTGGATTAAGTAATATCACCAGCATATCATTTATAATATTGTTGCAGCGACACGCGGCAAGGGAATAATTAAAATTATGCACAATTATGTTAATACTTGGAGGCAAGAAATTAGATAATCAAAATGGATGCTGTACAGTATTAACTTTATTTTGATGAATCTGAAGTGTTATTTATTTTATTTCAAGACTTCCAGAACTCATAACTTTGTCAAAAATCATTCAATTTCCCTTTGGGATGGCTTTTTGTTCATGGTTTCTATTCCACATTAAACTCTCATCACATTTTTAAAATTTTAAAATATTAAACATTTTTGACAATTTTTCCATGCTACCCCCCTTACAAAAATTTCAAAATTTTCATGAAAATTTATGTTCTCAATTTTTGATTAAAATCATTTATACTTATCTAAAATAGCATGAAATTCGATTCTAAAATATTTTCTGGGTCATATTGCCAGAAATTGCGAAAATATTCCCCTAGAAGTGCGCACCACACACCGATCTTATAGTTAGTTTTTTTCAAGTTACCTCTTTATATGGCTATTCAATCATTTCACGATAACTGCGAGCGTTGCCGCGTGCCGACTTATCGCGCCTGCAATTAGCATATGCGATCTACTAAATTTAGACTAATGAGTTGTCACTAATATGTCGAATACTGTAGCCATAAAACTCAAATTCAAAACTTATTGCTGCCCAAGTGGATTAATCATTCACTGCAGGCCCAACAACAAAAGATATGGCTAAGAAGTTGTCCGACACCCACAAATTAGGCAATGACAGGGGAAAAAAGTTCCCATGTATGCATACTATATGGTTAATTTGGCTATAGATCTCGGCATTGATCTTTAACGATCACATAAATCGAAACGTGGTCGTTTTATGATCCCCTGAAACAAGCTAAAAGAGCTTCGGATTATTTAAGGGGCTTATCCTCTAATAAACGATCATATAGCATGCTCAATTTGCCTAAGCCGAATTTCAATGCTCTGCCGCACGATGACTGTGAATGAGCCAGATGAAATGAAGACCGGGACCGGGCGACTGTAAGCTTGGTTAACTTCTCCTTGCTCCCGGTCATTCCCGCAAATTAATATTTATGTTTATTTATTAACATTTGTATTGTATAAACTTGTTCTTGACCGTTTTGTTTTAAACGTGTTAGAAAGGCTTGGTTGGCGAAACGAAATGGCAAGAGAAATAGAATTAGAATTGATATGTGTGTGAGATGTGTGTATATTCCGGCACATGCACATGCTGAGTTAACTTGGCTCAGAGTCGGGGTTCTCGACTCGGAGTCTGTCTGTCTGGGGCTGGGCTGCTCATTCGGACAGAAACGTTCAATAAAGACGGCCACGCGAATTGGCCAGGTTCGCATTCAAAACCACTAGACCCGAGTTGTGAGCTGTGAATTAGTTGTTTGTGCCACAAATCAATGTGATTTAGCTGCGAATATCCAATATCGACTATTCAATATCTCGATTTTGCGATTTTGCGATTTCGCGGTATCGAGTTTCCAATTGAGTTCCTTTGAATCGCTTAACGTGTGCGAAATGCCAGTATTTTCGGTTAGCACAGCTGCCTGTGTGGCGCTGCTACAGCTATTCCTGCTCCAAGTGGCCATGGCCAAGGAGTATAGTTGGTGTGATCCAGACCTGTGTGGCCCTGGCATCAAGCACGTCGCTTGCCGCAATAATGGCGTAAGGAAATATTCATATGGATTACCCCCAGTAATAATTGCTTAATCCTCCTCCGCTTACAGCACTTTCATAAACGCTGTCAGCCGGATTCGTATGAGGTGGACATATCGAAACACAAATCTTTCTTTGTGCATGAACACAATAAGCGTCGCAATTTTGTAGCTTTAGGAAAATTACCTGGATATTATCCGGCTGCCCGCATGACCACCATGGTGAGTTCACTAGTTGGGAATCTGCCTTGTATATCTCATGGTAACTAATTCTCGCTCATACCTCCAGGTCTGGGACGATGAACTGCAGTATTTGTCCTCACTGAATGTACGCACTTGCATTCTGGACCACGATGATTGTCACAATACGTATAACTTTGCCAATTCCGGACAAAATCTTTGCGCAATTTGGCGCGATCGTAATCCACACACAAATGTAACGAGTCTCATTGAAGAGTCGATGGGACTGTGGTTCAACGAGTACGACTTAATCGATAGCAGTTACATCGACAGATTCAAGGTCACAAAGTATTTGTAAGTAGTAAAATGCTTAGCGAAGTGTTATCGATAAATGTAATGAGTCCTCTTTTCTGTCTTTTAGCGAGGACTATGGACATTTTGCGGAAATGATGGTTGATCGTAATTCGCGCATTGGATGTTCGATAATGCGTTTCACAAGGCCCGATTATCCCTATGTATACATCTATAACGTAGTCTGTAATTACGCCTCGATCTACGCCTTGGATGCGCCCGTCTATGTGGTCGGCAGACCCACATCCCGCTGCCATACCGGTAAAAATCCCTTTTATCCGGGTCTTTGTTCGACGCGCGAGCAATACAGTCCAAATTACTAATCAATCGGTGTCAATCGATAACTAAATATTACGCTCAGGTAGAAAATAACAAAAGCTGTCACTGTTGTATTTGTATTTTACATAAGATTATAGTTAATTTTAGCTTTATTTCTGGTATCTGTTTACCAATAAAAAAAACACTCACACACATCATAATATTTATTCATAAATTTATTCGCATAATACTCAACTTTTGACCCAACTTCGGGCGGCGACAGTCATTGTATAATAATAATTATTATTATAATTAGCCAGTGATTTGTTGTAAAACAACCTCCCCGCGTCACACAAACTGCCGGTGAATATATTATTTTTTCTAACGAGCTTAACCAAATAATGCCAAAATTAATGAGCCTAAGCTCATAATGGTTTGACTGGAATACACCGCAACCGAAGATAGAAGTAGAAATGTAAAAAATTTTGCAAGACTTTGTTTTAACTTGATATACCTCAACTCTTTCTTGCGTCCGGGTATTAAAAAGTTTGAATCCAGGTTAGACAGGTTAGCATTTGTGAGCACAGCACTTTCGTTTGTTATCCCCAAGACAACAATGTGCCGAAACATCATAAACATCTTGTTCAAATATGCAAATTTTATTTTATTTGATTTGTGTGTGTCGCTTTTATGCTTTTATACAGGCTGCTAAACAGCTGCTGATCTGAAGTGATTATAATAAAAATGCAAAGAAAGCATCAAACCAGTATTAAGGGCGATTACGAAAGAGTTCTAAAATGTCAGTGAACTAAGCTATTCTGAATAGGATCACCCACATTGTCTCGCTTTCTGTGAGTTTATTCTATATGAACCCGAATTAACTTTCTTAATTGGTTGAATTTCTCAGAAGACAGACGCCTAACTTTTATTTTTAGTATGTAAGTGTGCCGTGTTGAACTTAAACTTGAACTTTCCAGGGTACTTTTTATTCATATGGGACTGGCACTACTGAGTTTTTTAACCCAGACTTAAAGCATTTGTCGCCAGTTTCTGTTTGGATAACGCGTTATACAGACGCTGCGTCATGCAAGTACAGCGATTACTCGAGAAAAAATAAAAGGACATCGTTATTTACATTGCGCAAACTTTGCTTACATATCAATTAATTTTCGGTGTGGAATAACTCGTCTTATCGATTTGCGCCAATTATAGTCAACACAGTACTATCCTTGCTTGAATGTATCGAATTCGATAGCAACATCGCGCTGAATTGACGCCATATTTGTTTAGCATGTTGTCAATTTAAAAAGCAATCAATTAGAGTAATTTTGTGTAAATGGAAAACAACTAAGCATGAAATTGAAAACAATCAATTTGCAAACATGTGAAATTTTCAATCACAATCGAATTAGCGACCTAAAAGGATTGCAGGTGTCATGACTGAAGCAATGTGGGAAGTTTTGTGCTCGTGACGTCATTCGCACTTTTGCCCGTTAAAGTGCTTGAAATCAATTAATTCATTTGTGGTCGCCGCGTGACCTGCCTTAACCGTCGCCTGCACTCGACTTTCATCTGATTTTACATATGAGAGAGAGAACAAAATTTCCAAAAATAAAATATCGCTTATGTGCGGTTTACACATCGATATTCGCTCAGCTCAGTTTGTATATAAATATTGCCCCGATCGTGGGCAGGATTTGCATTTCCAAAATACAAACTGCAGCATCAAGAACATGATAATGGCAAATCTTTCAGTATGCGCTTTTCTGCTGTGCTTCGTCGTGCTGAACGCAATAAGTGGAGCTTTGGCAGAGAACAAATCGTCCTGGTGTGATCCCCAGCTATGTAACGCAGGCGCCGTTCATGTGGCATGCAACAATAATGGCGTAAGTTAAAATCATGCATCAAACGATGAGCCCAGCTAATATTCAAATTCTTAGGAATTCCATGAGAGCTGCCCCGAGGATGCTGTCATGATTAATTTGCGACCACATCGCGACTTCATTGTGGATGAGCATAATAAACGGCGCAATTTCGTTGCGGCAGGGAAGCTGCCCGGTTATTATCCGGCAGCACGCATGGCTACAATGGTGTGGGACGAGGAACTGGAATATCTGGCCACCTTGAACTTGAAGACGTGCAATCTGGAGCACGATGACTGCAATAATTCGTATCGCTTTCGCAATGTCGGTCAGAACTTGTGTGGCGTGGACAGACATAGGCAAATGCCGCTGAATGTGCGCGGTATTGTGGAGAACTCGATGGGACTCTGGTTTGGCGAGTACCCACTGATCGATAGTTCTTATATAGCCCAGTTCCGTGTGGCCAGGCATCTGTAAGTTAAGAACATCGCGTGATACATTTAATTTACTAAAGAAATAATCTTGTTTATAGGGATAAATATGGACACTTTGCGGAAACGGTCGTAGATCGCAATACACACGTAGGCTGTGCTATGATGCGCTTTACCAATCCCCAATATCCGTTCCTCTATATCTACAACATGGCCTGTAACTATGCAAGCACCTATGCTATCGGTGTACATGTCTATAAGGTGGGAGAACCTGCCTCCGAATGCGTAACAGGAGCGAATCCCAAATATCCGGCACTGTGCTCACTGCAAGAACAATACAACCCCAATTACAATGAGTACTAAATAAATCAATAACCAAAGATATATACTATATTTACACGCATTTAAACAACTCACGTTGTTAAACTTTCTTCCGGTTGATCTGGAATAGTCTTTTGGCACTTACTCATCTCCTCCACGCCTCATGATTGATGCGACAGTTATTATTTCCGTTCATATAATGACGTTGTTAATTCAAGTGTTTTTTATTAATTAACAATTCAATATATGTGAAGGTTGTAAATAACTTTCGAGCCTTAACGCGCGCGCACAGTGGAGCAGACTGCTGCAAGCGAGCGTTGAATTTGTCGGGTTTAACCCCAGGAGGCTCGTTCGAAAGTGGACTTTAATTTTTAACATCAAATTGAACTGCACCGATTTTAACGATCACAGTTAAGCACATACTTTATTGATTTACATCCGAGTCGAATCAGAGCGTAATCGTAATTAAAACCTTAATTGGAAGAAGTTTTAAAGATTATATTCGACAATATTTTAACTGCTCAAAGCGTGGACATTAAGTATGTATGTTACATTTAAATGCCCATATTAAATATATAAATTACAATTTCTTAAATTCTTTATAACTGATTCGATTCTCTGCACTGCAGTTTCCCCCGTGCTAATCGTGGAATTAAATCAAATTTTGGTTGTTTGACTTCAAGTGATTGACCCGATGTGAAACCGCAATGAAAAACATTCATTTAATCACCTGGAGAATTCACTCCAAATGCCTGATTTTCAGACAGACATGGGGCCACCCAGGCCGGGCGACAGACTTCGGAATGTGAGTAACCCGCTGACGTAGACATTTCTCACTCAATTGTCGCCAATTTACGAGGCATTGTTGCGCAGCCAGCTAGGCCTGCAGTAGGGATAAACTGGAGCTGAAGCTGGATGCATATAACTTACCTGCCTGTGTGGGATTTGGCTTTAGAGGCACACAGTCGGCGATCTGACAGCGGATCATGTCGGCCCACACGGCAGGCTCGGCATGCCAGCACAGACACAACGTCTAGCCAGACTGCAGCTGGGCTGGTCTGAGACAGAGACTGGGATCTCTGGGATCTGGAACAATGCGTGTGTAAGTGTGTAGCTTTATCTGTGACTTTTATCATGTTTTATCTTCGACTATGCATCATAAACGAGTTCACACGCACACGCATACACACATCTGCGCCCACATGGCGCATGCTCCCAGAGCGAAATCAAGTTCTATGCAAATCGCCATCAAAATCAGTAAACTCCACACTGCTTGCTGACAGTTTTCACATGTATTTCACAATGTAGGTATATGCAATAGTTACTTCAAATAGTTATCTACCACCAAATGCCCAAATCGCTGAATAGCTCCTCGGTTGTGGGTAGCTCAAAATCCTCGTTAACCCACTCGGAACGTTTACCCTGCTGCTTCTGCTGTCGCTGTTCATCGTCGTCTTCACCGGCTGGTGCTGCAGTCGGTCCGTAATCCTTGCGATAACCGGTGTCACGTAAATCCTCCTCATCATATTCCTCCTCATCGTCTTCGACTGCCTCCAGTGAGCTGCTTAAATTGGGCTTGCCCGCTCGTGCCACTGGTCCTAGCTTCTCCTTGCACAACATGCGTTCCAAGTTGCCAATTTCATCCACCGGCTGTGTGCCCTCTGGCGCCTCAGCTGTTGGTGCTGTTTCCTTCGCCATTGCCGCTGCAGTTGCCTCCTGATTCACCTGTTCATCTGCCGAAGATGATGCCAGGCGCACTATGCGATCGAAGAGCGTAACAAAGTGCCGCCTGAAGCGTCCATAGTCAAAGCTATCCTTGCTGCCGTCGCCATCGAGTAGACCGTGCGTCGATTGCGACTTGGACCGCATTAGCGGACCAAAATGATGCAGCATATCAATGCCGGGTGCCATTGATTCTTCCCAGCTCTGTGAACGTTCCGTCATCGAAATTGCGTTTTAATTTTCTGAATTTTTCCTGCTTGCGTCATGCACTACTACCCACCAATTCTGACCAATCCTCGACGGGTACGCTTAGCACTGAGCTGACAACGTTCACCACACGCTCCTCCAGGTTCAGTGCATGAACTATCCATTTGGCTAATGATATGGCGCAGTTGAGGTCGCTGCGCTGCCTAAACACAACCAGAAAGAAAGAGAGCACGTGTGTGTGAGAGAAAAAAAGCAAGAGAGAGAGAGAGACAGCCAAATTTGTCAATACATTGAGTACACATCAATTTAAGCACAGTGCCTTAGAGATAAGTGTGGTCAGGTGAGTAAAATTAATTCAATTTTTTAGCTTATTTGAGAGCATTAACTTTTAGTTGGTGAATCATCGCTTCTTTAGTGATGCTACGATTATAATACACTTCTGAAGTTATCATATATAGGTCAAGTATAATGAAGTGTTAATGAGGATGGAAACTAAACAGGTTTAGAAAATTAGCATTTATATAGCAAGAACTTCTGTATACATAATGATAATAAATTTAATAATATTCTGGAATATTGATAATAATTATGAACATAAAGTGATAATAATAGCGATTTTCTTGCCACACGTGTGAGCACCCTTGGTAGGCACTGTATGCGTGGTGTGAGCGGGTAATTGCTGGTCACTTACCTCACTTACCTACTTCCCCACGGCCCCCTTTCGTTACCCACCTCTGCTCGTCGCGTCGTATTTCGACCAGTTTGTCTCCCTCTAATATCAGATGGTCATAGTTCGCCTCGATTTGCATGGTCAGAGTCTCCTTCGGCTCGCTCTCCGACTGCTCCTGCAGCTGGCGCTGTAGACTTTTGAACTGTTGCCATAGTACTTCCAATTGTTCCTGTAATGTCACAACAATGAGCTACAGCAAAAGCTTCGCCGCCTCAACTCCACCCACCGTCTGTTTGCGTATGTTCTGCTGCGTCTCGTAGTGCACATCGGCGCGATGAAGTATGGGCTGACTGGGTATGAAAGGCGCCGCTATGATGCGCTCCACACAACGATTGAGCACACCGCGCTTGGCCTTCTTCTTGTGCATCTTAAGCAGTCCCGCCCCGTTATCCAGCTGCAGTGTGGTCTCCACAATGCGTTCCAGTACCATGGCAAATGTTTCCACGCAATCCGATTGTACTCTGCATATATATAGAGAGTATCATGATGAGTCCGGGCTGGGTCAACTTTTGTGTGGCATTGTTAATACATACCTAATGCGATTTGAGTTCTTGGCTGCCACAACCGTTATGAGTTCGTTCAGCTTCTCCAGACCGGGGCAGAGCAGCTGCAGGCCCAGTGCATGTGTCTCACTTTCCGTGCCAACGAATTCGCCAAAGAATGTCGACAGCTTGGGCGGCACATGGCGACTTGTAATGGTGTAGGTAAGCTTTATGCCTGCCGCCTTTTGGGGCGGGCAACTGCGATAGAACATGGACAGCGGCAGGTAGGCGCTTTGCTGTATGACACGTGGAATTCCCTGAAAAACAGGAGGACATGGAATCAACGGGAGCAGTAGCTATGCAATTAACCTACCCTGGGACTGATAAATGAGACGAACACTTCGACACGTGTGCTGTGTACATGCAGCAGTTCGGCCATATAGAAATCCAATGGAAATTCTCTGCTATAGCCTGGTTGCACGTCCACCAGGCTGAGCGTCTCCTGGTTGCAACGCACGCCACATGGTGTCTGTATAACCAGCTGTAGCTCGGCCAACTCTGCCTTTACCTTGAGCTTGAGCAAACCCTTGGCGGAGGGCAACTCCTTGACGGCCACATCAGCTGGCACATCCAGCAGCAGTGTGTCCAAATCATCATGCACCTCCTGATCAATGCTAAAGCTGAGGCGAACCTGATCCGCCGCCTGTTGATTCAGTGCATCCATGTCACGTATATCGACCGACTCCTTGATCTCATCCTCCAACTGCTGTAGCTGCTTGTGCGCCTGGGCAAAGCTCAGCTCCTCCACATTGAGTGGCTGCACTTGGAACTGATATGGCTGTGCGCCCAGATAACCCACCGTAACCTGACCCGTTGCCGACAATGTGACAATGCTCCCCGCCAGTTTTTGGACATTGGAACGCTGAATGGCTACCGGCGGCGGCTGCTGCCATTGCGCTGCCCAAATGATGTTGGCCTCCTCGTAAATGTGCAGCCTACCCGAGTCCGAAACAATGGCCGTAATTAGACGTGCTCCGGGCTCTGGAAGTAGATGCACAGCACACATGAATCACCCATGTACAACACCTATTCCTGCACCCTCATCTCACCCCAGTAGTAGCCCACAACGAAGCTATAGAAACACTTGGGCGAATAGTCCAGCTTGAGGATGAAGTTGAATTTGCCATTGTCGTCCAAGCAAATGAAGTTGCGCTCGCCCAGAATCATGATGTAGGAGCAGCTTCTGCAATACACAGACGCATGTCTCAACTGAAGCATAAACCCATCTAACTTACTCTTTAATCTGCACCACACGCATATCTAGGATGCCCTCGCCGATGCACTGCGACCAGATTGGTTGATAGCTGCTCTTGGTCACGAGTGAATGCGATAGATCCTGATAGCTATAGCACTGCAGATGCCAGGTGGCACTGAAGCGAAAGAAACTATCGGTGCGGGCACAGTAGACAACCGGAGCCGGCAGACTGCGCTGGCCAGGAAAACGACACTCATACGAGATGCCATCCTGCTCGTAGAAAGTCAACGTCCCGTCCAGATGCACCACACAGAAGAACTCTCGACCCTTGACCTGACCAAAGTGTCCCTGACACATAGAGAAGGCAACGCGCTGGAACTTGTGCTCCACTTGCACTTGAAGCTTTAGCTGAGCTCCATATTCGGCCAATCCACTGAGAGCTTGTACATTGTAAATGACAATCGCATTGGGCAACAGCACGCCCAGCTGATTGATGTTTTCGTTGCGCACATTGCTGCAATTGGCCAGAGAGTTAATCCTCGCAAGCTCTTAGTTGACTTTAAAAGACGCAAGTACCCGCTAAACTTGCCAGCATAGAGTCCCAAAATGGGCGCAGCCAACTGCGTCTCCAGCAACAAATCAGTGGCATCGAAGGCACTATCGTGCGGATAGAAAATGCTCAGCTGTCCACCCTGAGAACCCACTATTATGTAGTCCTTCTCCTGTGTTTCCAGTCCGAAACGTGCACACAGCAGGCTGGCCACATCGTAGTCATCAGTAGTATTGCCACATTGTGCTGTCCACCAGCTGCACACGTTGAATAGGGACATGCTACGGGACTAACTGCAGGTAATTTCTCAATATGATTCCGCTTAGTTGTTGTGCCGTTACTGTTGTCATGGAAACGGTGGACATTCACAGCGAACTTCAAGGGTTGCAACCCAATTACAAACTCAGTTCGATTTCAATTTCACATCAATTCACAGATTTCACCGTTTTACAATTATAATACTTGATTTTTTATTTCATTTTGCTGTTTTATCCACTATGGTATATCATAAGTTATATATGTATTTATATTAAGATTATACATAAAAGATCTATTTTCATTTTAATAAAAATTCTAAAATTTTACCAATTTACAATCTGCGGCTAGGAAAAGCTTAAGGAATACGATTTCCAACTATTTGGCTATATGATTAAGTGGTAAAACTTATAACTAGATATCATATTACGATTATATATTTTTATACATTGCGTTAGCGGGTGTTATTATTGTGTGTGTGTGTGAGTGTATCTTATGTGTGTGCGTGTGCGAGTGTGTGTGCCACGCCCTTCACACACGAACATCATCATTAAGATCCTGCACGATCTGTTCGTTGGCAGCAGACAAGGAGCGCCGCCGCGTTCATGGCTGTAAAACCAATCGAAACAAAAGTTGTTAAGTACAATTTAAGCAATGATTGATTGACTGACAACAACTGACTGATTGGTTGATCAAATTTTTCGGACATAAAGTACAATGCATGAGGTTGATATTGAAATGAGGAGCTGAGAAACAGCAGCAGCTGTTGCAAGTTTTCTTGTGTCACCCGGCACTATTCTCAAGATCACAAGCTTCGCAACCCGTTGATATTGTGGTGACAATACATTGGGTTGCTGTTGTGCTGGTTGTGATGGTGGTGGTGGCGGTGCTTGGGATTGAGGTACTGTTCGACGTTGCTGTTGTTGTTGTTGTTGTGAAATTGGTTGTGGTACTTGTGTTGATGGTGGTGGCGATGGTTGTGGAGATGGTGGCAGTGGTAGTGGTGTTGGTGGTGCTAATGGTGCTACGCCGATTGCGAGGTCGTGGCCCCGCTCGTGTACGGTTCACTAAATGTTATTCTTTCTCGCTTCTGATCATGATTTTTTTCTTCACCAGCGTGCGTACCTGTTGCGTTGTCGGTTGCTGTTGCTGCTGCTGTTGTTGTTGTTGATGTTGCTGTTGCTGCAGACTGCCAACTGTTGGCAGGGGCGCTGTTGTCTGCGTGATGGTCATCACTTCAGCTGGACCAGATGTGGGTCCAGCTAAGCTGGTGTGTTGTTGCTGCTGTTGTTGCTGCTGCTGTTGCTGCTGTTGCACCACAGCCAGCAAATTGCCACCAGCTTGCAGTCGCACCGGACTTGCATTCTGTCGCTGATTATGTTGCAGTGCCGCAATCAATGTCTGCTGTGTAGTTTGGCCACCACCAGAGGCTGCAACCTTGAGTGCGCTTGCAAGATTCTGGCCCGTGCGTAGATTACTCGCAGCAATAGCCTGTGCCGAGGCTGCAGAAACCACCTGCCCAACAAAGAAAAATTATTATTAATATGTACACATCAAATAAAACTGCAAGCTGCCTTCCTTACCTGTATTGTTTGCCTTTGCGTTGCCTGCGATGCGACAGAAACGGGTATGACACGACCCACGCTGGTCTTGCCCAGCACCAGACCAGCCGACTGGCCACTGCGCATCACCTGCTGTATTTGCTGCACTGTCACCGAATTGGGCAACGATTTGGTGTTCTGTATGTGCAACAGTTGTGCCTGCACACTGCCACCGCCTGCTGTTAACTTTTGTTGTTGTTGTTGCTGCTGCTGTTGTTGCTGGCCAGCAGGCGAGACGGTGACTCCGCCAGGTGTCTGCTGTTGCTGCGGCTGGCCCGTTGTTGTGGCCACAATATTAGTAGCCGTGGTTTGACCCGATGCACTGACCACCTGGGTCATGCGACTAATCTTACGTGGCATGCCCAATTGTTGTTGCATCTGCAAATGCCGCATTTGATTCGGCACTGTTACCTTGATTTGGCTACCTGGCTTGAGCTGTGGCAAGGTCATATTCACGCTACCCGCTTGCACTGTCGGCGGACCTGTCGCTGAGACAGTGACTCCCCCGGCGCTGACACTGCTGCCACTTGCAGCCGCCGCTGTGGACGCCTTGACCAGCGAGGCAATCTGTTGGTGGGTGACCTGTTGCGTTTGCTGCTGCTGAGCAATGCTCGCCACTGGCAGCTGCTGCTGTTGTTGTTGCTGTGTAGCGTTGCCACTGCTAGTGGTGGTGAAGAGCGGCCCAGTTGCCTGTTGAGCCTTCTGTGCAGCCAAAATGTTGTGCCGCTTGACGAGTAACATATCGCCAGTGCCGGTAGTGGCGTTTCCACTGCCATCCGTTGTCAACACTTGACGCTGCAGGCCCTGCTTGCCAGCTGTCATTTGCTTGATGAATTGCGTGCGCGCCTGTCCATGCACCTGCATCGAACTGACCACATTGGCTGTGGTGCCAGGCATACCTGAAACTGCCACCTTTTGGGTCGTCACGTGGGTTGGAGTTTGCATGAGATTACTCGTCTGGATGATAGTGCCAGTAGCCAAGGCGCCACTAGCCGTCTGTACCACAGTCGGATTAAGATTGCCCGTGCCACCAGCACCACCAGGGGCCTGTGTGGTTTGTAACACCTTAAGGTTGCGCTGTCGATAGAGCTGTATTTGAGCCGGATGCTGTGTACCAGAAAGCACAGCTTTGCCACTCTGCTGCAGAGCACTCACAGGAATACCCTTTGTTGTGACCAGCTGTGTAGTCTGTGTGGCGGGGGACCCCGAAACAGCCGCCAGACGCAACTGCGTTTGAAACTGCGCGGAGGTAACATTCTGACCCAAGCTTGGCATCGATACAATCGACTGGCCACCAGCCGTGGTGCGCTGTTGCAGCACCACATCCTGCAACGTACTGCCTGCTGCAGCAGCGGCGGCAGCTGCTGCCGAAACAATGCGCTGACCGCGCAACATGGCATTGTTCAGTGTGGTAACCGTTCCGGTGGCTGTTTGCTGTTGTTGTTGATGCTGCTGCTGGGTGGCCGCTGTTGTGGTTAGGGGACCAACAGAAACCACCTGTGGCAAGGTCTGCGTCTGCACGATACTGCCTAACTGTGGTGCAGTGTTCACTGGCAACGTCTGAGAAGATATCGAGACAATCTGCGCCGTGGAAGTGGAATTCACATTGCTGTGCGTAGCAATGGGCAACGATTGAACGGGTGTGGTGAGCACCACACTTACACTGGATTGACCACCTGGTGGTGCTGTTTGTAATTGCACACTGCCGCTAGCATTGCCCGACGTCTGTTGTGCCAGTTGCTGCAATTGACCCGCAGTAAGATTGGCTGTTGTACCCACAATGGTCTTCACGAGCTGCTGTGTAGTTGTCTGTCCACGCAATTGTTGCTGCTGTTGTGGCTGATGCAGTAGAATAGCTGTTTGTTGAGTGCTTCCCACATTTCCACCAGTGAGATGTTGTATTTGTAATTGTTGCAGCTGTCCCGTGTTGCCAGTCGGCACAGCAACTGTTGTTGCTGTTGCACTGGGAACCAACTCTACGGATTGCTGCACAGCTGTTACTGTAGGCAATTGCTGCTGTTGTAGTTGTTGCTGTTGTACTTGCTGTTGTTGCTGAACAGGTACAGGTTGTTGCTGCTGCTGCTGTTGTTGCACAGGTTGCTGTTGCTGATGTTGTTGCGCTTGCTGCTGCTGCTGCTGTTGTTGCTGCATTGGTAGCATTTGCCCACGCTGTTTATCACGCATCTTGTTGGCCTTCATCACCGCTATGCTGTTCGGCGACACTGGACGATCATAGTTAGTGATGCCGAACTCTTGCAGCACCTCCATGTGCTTGGGATTCATCAAGCTGGGCGCATTAAACTGTCGCTTAGGAGGCGGTGCCTTCTTCAGATATGCCGTCTTTATAGTGTCAAAGCGTTGACGCATCACTTTATAGAACGAAGCGTTATTATCGCTGGCATAGAGCTGAGTAGTCCGCAGATATCGCAGTGGACTTTTCATGTACTCCGTTCGAAGTGTGGGCTTCAGTTTCTTTTGTTTCTTCGGACTCTCGACCACCTTACCCTCCTCGCGGGGTTGAATGTGCGTCTCGTAGCGCCAGCGACATTGCCGAGCTGAACGATAAGTTTTCGAGCAGAAGTTCACCAGCTCCGACACCAAATCCCAATTAGGCGTCTGTCCCGGCGACAACAGCATCAGGCTGCACGGCAGCCCTTGCAGATTGATGAGCACATGCAGTATGGCCATATCCTCAAACACGCACCACTCACTCATCGCCTCTGGTTCGGCCAAAGGCTTCGCTAGAACCTGCGGCTTCAGTCCTGGAATCATGGAGTTTGGCTTGAAACTGCCGCGGAAACGTTGATTCTTCAGGTCACGACGCAAACGAGCCAGCAGTGCCGTCGGCCTATCAAATAGCGAACGTGGTGGTACATAATTATCCTCCCGACGCATTTTATTCGGACGTCGACTGCCATCGAAGCCTGCATCCGTGCGGGATCGTTTAAGTTCCCTACGCACATAGACTGGCGGCAGTTCGGTTTCCGGTATAGGATCCAGATCATACATAAACGACAACGAGTGATCAATGTAGATATCATTGTTATCCTGTGGCGGCGTTGGCGGGCACCACATCTAAGGGAAAGCAAGAGAAGAATTTTAGTATCTTTGCGAATAGAGAAACCAAAAGCTATGATTCACTTACCGGCATCTCTTCCATACTGTTGCGCGATATCCAGACCTGCGAGCGTGCGAGCCGAGCAAAGTTAAAGAAAAGAATAAACGTTCCATTATATCATTTTCGTATCGTATGAAGTAACTCTGTTTTGGTGGTGGTGTTTTTGATTGGCTTAGTGACTATCTAACTATCAATATCAATATTAATAATGCATGATTTGGCGTTGTAGCATGTTTTATCTCAATATATCAAAAATATATGTTAATTGTTTTTTTATTCCCGGAATCATTTCGTACGGCGCTGAAGAACAATTGGCAAAGTCTATAGAACTTCTATGCACGGAAATCGTTTAAGGATGTTGAGGGGATTTTGGGATCAGGTTATTAGTATAGTACAGGCCAATAAATAAACCAACTGAGCATACGAGTTGGATTTTACATAAACTATATATACTATCATCACATAATGTAAATTAAACTCGTCGTCATTAACATTGCTTTTTTTGTTGTTTAGTTTGTTTTTCTTGAGCGACACCAAAACAGAATTCTACATTCGTTTATACAGAAAATAATATGATTGAATCTTTCGATTTCCGCTTATTCTTTTCCAACTTTGTGCAATTGTCTTCTATATAAAAGTTAACTTTATAATACACACGCACGAAATTTGTCCGTAAATAAAAACCACAACGTCTTTTAGTTTTAATTTTCGTTTGTTTTTTGAAAGCATATCATCGAATTGGATCTTGTTTTATTTGTTAGTCAATCTATATGCTTATAGTCTTTAGATTGTTGTTTGTTAATGCTAAACTAGTTTTTTCGTTCTTTAGAATACATAATAAATTATCGAATGCAAAAATATTAACATTTACCATAGAGTTAACCTAAAGAGAGACTTAAGAACTAAGGCGCAGTTGAGAGAAGTTTAAGGTTTTTTTGAAGACTTAGATCAAGAACAGAATTTTAACAACAAAATTAATGATAGTACAAATGGAGTTTTACTGTTTTGTTTTTAAATTGTCTGCACACTGCTTACACATATTAGAAAAACCTAAAAACTATAATCTTCTGATATATGTTTTTGTGTATATATATACAATCAATCTGGGTTCGTGTTATTTTATTATAAATCTCATACTATTTAATGCTTTTCTGAGGGGGCAGCAGCAATCACATATCTCTTTTCTTATATCTCTCACTCTCGCTCCCCGTTTCATTTTCATTTAGCTCAAAGCGTCGGTTGAATTAAATAATCTTTATGAAAATATCAGTATTTGCTGTTGCTGCCCACGTTCTTCAGCTTCTAGCCTAAACACAATTTGATATCCTAATCTTCTACTCTTTTTCTTATACTCTTCGATTGTACCACCTAACTAGCTTAGAAGGAAACTTGTTACAGTCTATAAAATACTCGTACATTTTCTCTACAGCAGCTGCACAATAGCAATTTCGGCGAGGTCATTCGGACACCCAGTAAAAAAACACAACACGCACAACTCATCATTGGCAGGATATTTAGATGTACATATATGGTGCTAATACTGCTAATACTCTCTCCCAGCACTCATCTCTGACATCACCTGCTGCCGCCTGCACCATTCGAGCTGTTATCTGTGGATGTTACAGCTGACGCATTGTTACCGGTGCTTCTTTGACGACCACGTGGTGTTTTCGTTATCCATCGTGTAAGCTTTGTTGATTGATTACCGTCTTCAGTGGCTTTCTTCAGGAGAGACTTTCTACCAACTGGTCGCTTCGTCTCTGTCTGGGACATCTCGCTGCGTGGCGTTGACCGCCTCGCAACTTTAATTGCGCAACCAGGTTTCGGTGTACTCAATACTGGACTCACATCCAATTTCCATAAATTTATTTTTACAGACCCACGTGAACGTGTTCGTGGCGTATGGCCAAGAATTACATCGTCGCTACCGCCACCGCCCCCTCCACGACTACGACTACTGCTGGTGCGTTTACGTTGCTGCGCTGGTGTTGATTCCTTGATTTCGCTTTTAGTTTCTGTCTTGGCCAGCGACAACGGATCATTAGGATCGTCCGAGTCGGACTCTTCAGATACATTATAGTATGTTGAGGTAGTCATTGTGGTATCTTGCACCTGATCATGGGCACTCCAGCCATCCAAACTTTTTGCACCATCACCGGCTGTGGCATAACTAGAGCTAGACTGTGTCTCTACATTTACATCACCATCCGAGTCAGACTGAGCATCTTCATTTTCGTCCCCTTGGTTGTCTACCTCATCGTCGTCACCATTATCAGTACTCTCATCGTCTTCAACTACTTCATCCTTTAACCTTTCAATATGCATCTCTTCTTCATCTTCGGTTTGTGATGTGTCCCCTTGAGCTGATGTTGATGCCCCGGCAGAGACAATAGTTTCATCATCAGCTTCAGCGTCATCTACCTCAACAGATAAGCTCTCTGCCTCATCCTCATCATCATCATCGTCTTCCCTTTTGTCATCGTCCTCATCCCTACTAGCACTGCTTTTATTTCGTTTCATCTGCTTTAATGCCATTGGAGCTGATATTGTTGCGCGTCGCTCAAACAACTTCTTTTGACCGGCTGACGTCGATGTCAATGAAACGCTACCTCGGCGACGAACCTTGGCCGCCGAAGTGTTCTTGGCAGCAATTGATGCAGTTCCTTTTACCGGCGTCTTCATAAGCTTACTCATAGCTATATTGGCTGACTGTCGCTTGGGACGCTCTTCGGCAAGAGATGTATCTGCGGCGGCTGCTATAGATGATACTGCTGCTGCTGCTGCTGCTGTGCGTGTTGTCTTTCTAGTGGGCGGCGTCGCTGTGGCCTCGCCTAGTGAATGTAAACGTGTCTGCCGCCTAGCAGGCACGTCTATTGACTTTTTACGGTTCGCGCTTATGTTACTATTGTTTCCGCCACTTCTCGCCGGCGCACTGATATTGAGAAGACTGTTACGTCTTGTGCGCACCGAACTAACCTGTTGGACTGTGGTTGACACCTGTTTGTTGCTGAGGCTTCTATTTATCCCTGCACCCCTGATGACCCCATGATGCTTAAATCGTTTATCGCGCTTATTATGCTTGGTTAGTCTTATGCCTAGTTCAAACCCTGTGCCTACACCTGCACCAGCACCTGGTGCTCGTTTACTTAGATTTGAATCTTGTTTGGTATTAACCTGATTGCTGGAATCCTTGCGGCTGTAAGTTAGCAGCTCCTCGGCTTCAGTTTCCTGCTTGAGTAACTGCTCCTCTTTTTGCATTGCAGCCAAACGATTTGCCTCCCATTCACGTTTCTGTGCTTCAAGTTCAGCCTCTGCGGCGCGCAGCTGTTCAGCCGTCCAGGCTGCTCCTGTGGCCTCCACAAAGCGCATTGCATAGCGTTCAATGGGCGATAGCTAATAGTAAAATTGTACATTAGAACTAGCTAACTAGGATGTGTACTTAAGAGAAAAATTGTCCGACGTTGAGTGATATAATCGAGCGTGGATAAGATCGCTTCAACTATGTCTGAACGTCTGCTTCATCAAGAAGTTTATCTAGGCAGCGCCCACTCGTTCAAAAGAGCACTAGATACTGATTTAAAATGAGCAAGCCCTGCCCACACATTAAAAGGATTTCTCACTTACCTGTTTTACAAGGTTCTGCATTTCCAGATCGGCTTTACTCAGTTCAACTGGCGCACCATCCGCATTTGTTTCATCCGCAATTGGTATGTTCTCATCGAACTCGGCCAGATCGGCAGCTGCTTCAGCCTTTGCTGTCTTAGTAGCTTGAACATCCTGCTCATCCTCAGCAGCCGCAAGTGCATGTTCATAGGCGCGCAACGAGTTCTTTTCCGCTTCGAAGACTGGTTCCACTTCAGCAGCGATAATCTTATCCTTCTCATCGGGCTTCTCCTGACTTTCTTCTTGCTCTTGTGTCGCATCCATAGCAAAGAGATCTTTAATGGTAGAACTCTTGAAGAATGTAGTCGTGAAATTTCCACCCTCAATGGCCATGTCGCTAAGCATACGCTTTTGATTCGCCTTTTTCAGTATGTTAACCTCAATGGTCTTCTCAGAGACTAACCGATAAATGTGCACATCTCGCGTTTGCCCAATACGGTGACAACGATCTTGCGCCTGCGCATCCATAGTGGGATTCCAATCAGAATCATAGAAGATTACAGTGTCTGCACCGGTTAAATTGATGCCCACGCCTCCTGAACGAGTAGACAAAATAAAGCAGAAGATTCGTTTATCGGCATTGAAACGTTCCATGTGCATTTGACGCTGCTCCACACGAGTCGATCCGTCTAGCCTCAAATAGATGTGACCATGGTAGTTGAGAAAAGCCTCCAACACATCCAACATTTTGGTCATCTGTGTAAAGATCAGTACACGATGACCATCGATCTTAAGCTGCCGCAACAGACGATCCAATGTCTGCAGCTTGCCACAATCGTATTGAATGAGACGTGGATCGGGAAACTGTGTTGTCATGGATGAAATTATCGGATGCAACAGCGCAAGTTTAGGCGACAGCGCTTCCGCAACTCTGGATTCAATTGCTCGCTCGGATTGCCAGTGAGTTGAGCATAAATTCTGCACGTAACGACGAATCCGTGGCGCACAAACCGACGGCACATAAATCACAAAATTAGCGAAAATTGCCTTCAGTTCATCACAACGTTGTTCATAGCTTTTCAGCAACAGATTCAATGACCAGTTGTCACTACGTTCACGCATGGCTATATTGCAATTGGCGTAGCCTCGCGTTTGCCATGTTGAATGTTTTAGCGTGCGTGTTCCTTGCATACAACGCTCTATGGCTTGACGACAATCGGCACCGTAAATAGGCGTGGCATCGGTGCGTCTCCGGTTTATAATAGCCATGCGTTTAAGATTAGCCAGGCGTTGCTCCTTGCGCATCTGTACGAGCTGCTGAACACGATAGGGGTCTTCTGCTTCTTCTTGAGTCATCTCCTCGTCTTGCTGGGACTTTCCATTTGTTTGTTTTTGTGCCGTCAACTTGACATGAGTGGCCAGATCCTTAACAATGGGCTCTTTGCTTAGTTGCTGCATTTGAGCTGTTGAATTGCTACTCGCTGCTAATGTTCCTGTTAGGGCCGTTGTTGTTGTAGTTACTGCTGTAGCAGTTTGTGTTGTTTTGCTAGTAAGCGTTAGACGAGCACCGGCGCCGCTGGAATTTGTTGCAGGCGTCAGATAGAAAAAAGGCTTCCCATCCTGCATCGTTTTGGCTACCTTAGCAGGCGTTGGAGCGCTTATGGGCGACGAACGTGATCCTAACAGCTTAGAGCCATTACCCAGCACATTAAGTGCCGGGCTGCTGCTGCTGCTACTACCGCTGCCTGTTGTGGTCGCACTTGTTGATGCTGTTGTGGTTATCAAGCTATTGATAATCACCGGCTTTAATGCCATATTTATGGGATTGATGGTTCCACTGACACGTTTCAATACACGTCCGGTGGGCAACAGACTACGCATGGGCACGATCTTTGTTCCTTCGAGACGCATTGCTGGACTGGCGCCTACTCGAACCGCCTGTAGCTTGATGCGTTGTGCCAACTCCGCACTTCGCACACGAATGTGAAACCGATATTTACCATTCGGGCAACGTGGTGGCGGCTGTGGTGCACTGTCAATCTCTTCAATCAGTTTGCGGGGCGGAGCCAACAGACGCGACTTATGTGACACGTAGGCTGTCATTGTTTGCTCAAGATGCAAGAGCAGAAGATTGACAGTCTCCAAATTGATTTGCTGCAAAGAGATGAGATAATTATTTACTTATTCAATAAAATTGATGTGTCCAAGACTTGATTGATTAAAATCAGGCAAATGCCTCGCAAACGCGAACATCCTAGTTAATCGCAACTCGCTCCAAAATAGATTGAGTCGCAATGTTCAGTGACAATTTATCATCATCTTAAATGGAATAATCTCACTTTTTATTTATCTGTGTTACCACAAACTCACCGTGAACGGATCATACTCCAAAATGTCGCTGATAAGACGCGGCGTATGGAATGAAATACCCTCCATTTGAAACGGTGATATCGTTGGACGCACCTCAAACATATTCGGATGGTTGCAAACTTTTCGCAGCTGCATCAGCACATTTATCACACTCAGCAAGTTGCCAGTTTGTAGTGTTTCGCGGGTTCTAAAATAAGCATATCGTTTAGACTATATCTATGATATGTTTATGATTATGTCAACTTACTTAGAACGACTCATGAAATCTTCGTAAAGATAGCGCTGACGGTTTGACAAACGACACATGACAACATGTTCGTATTTCTTTGGCATTTGCTTCTCCACTTCCTTCTTTAGCCGACGCAACAGGAAAGGACGAATGACCTAAGCAATAAAACAATTATATGGTGTAAATACTTCATCAATGGAAATCAATGTAAGTTAGTATAAGAATAAAGATGTAAAGCGCGAATTCAATGTGATCATTATGATTTCAGGACACGATCACATGGATAAATCGCAGCTTCAATTTACTTTAGCAAGTTAACAAATTGTCATCACATGTGGATACCGAAGTTCAACGTGACACAGAGTGCGCTTGCAAATAGGATATTTCCAAGTCAGTTAAATTATTAAGAGAAACCTGAGCACAGTTGAAATTGATTAGATCTAGTAACAGAAATCAAAACATAAGCAACCGCGGCAGTTACTCTGGCACACAGCTACGATTTTCAAGCGCGTTTAAAAAGCGATCAAGAAAACGCTTTTAGGTGCTATATAAAATACATACTATAATAATGTACTCAGCGTTTGGACTTTTAATAGATTTATACTCAAAAGTCACTTGCAACTTAGGTTTGCTCTAGCACACAGCTACGATTTTCAAGCGCATTGAACTGGCGTACAAGAAAACGCTTTTAGGTGCTACTGTCCTCAATGATTAAAGATAAATGTGAATAAACTTTAAATATATTTACCTTATGCAGACGTGTTATCAATGTTTCGTTGTACTCCATGTTGCCCTCAATCATGCCAGTCATAGGATTTGAGAACCATTCTTTAAATTCTCGATGCGAGGAAAACACATACGGCATTAGAAAGTGCATCAGCGACCAGAGCTCCATAAGATCATTCTGCAACGGCGTACCCGTCAGTAGCAGACGTCTGCAAAGCGGAGGAAAATATGTTAAAGATTTGTTTACACAAACATTTCCTTGTTATACAAAATCCACGTCTTGTAAAAGATTTAAATTGTTAATTGAACTTGTATAAAAACGCAATTAAACAAGATATTAAAAAATCGTTTGTCTCGAAACAAGGCCACAAGCATGTTAGCGTATAATTAGTATGCTCTAATAAAGTATGCGGCATTATAGCGTATTTCAATTTTAGCACCCAAGCGTAGTCGCCAAGCTAGTTTTGCAGTCGCTTGGTTACTGATTTTGGTGCTTGTGCAGTAGCAAATTAATTACAGCTGTTTGCAGTAAATAACAAAATTAAATACTAACCGTTCGGTTGAGAAATTGAGTAGCAGTTGCCAACGCTGTGACTTAAAGTTCTTAATATTCTGAGCCTCGTCCAATATGAGATATTTCCATTTTTTACGCCGAAAACTTTGCTGATCCTGTACGACCAACTTATAGGAGGTGATGCACACATGAAACGCATTAGGCTTTGTCCACCCGACTCGCTTAAGCTTACGTTCCTTTTGAGCTCCATAATAGGTGAGTATTTTAAAGCCGGGACACCATTTCTTAAACTCCATTTCCCAATTAAGCATCACAGACGAGGGCACAACAATCAAATGGGGACCCCAATTGCCTTTGGCACAAGCTAAATGAGCCAGTAGGGCAATCGTTTGAATTGTCTTTCCCAAACCCATTTCATCCGCTAGAATGCCATTGAGTTTGCGCTCGTTCATCGTAACCAGCCAGTCGAGACCTATGTGCTGGTATTCACGTAACGTATGCTTTAGCAGGAATGGTACAGGTGTCACCACATTCGTCGAGGATAGCGTATTTCCCTTGGGCTGCAGACTTTCGGCCAAAGCAGCGGCGTCGTTAAGCATGTCATCCTTGTTATCTTTGCTGCTTACCACTGCAGTAGTATTGCCACCACTGCCGCTATCGGCATCTGCTAAAAGACTTTTCAAGCCTTCCCCCTGTTCCACTTCCATATCGGTATCGGATTTAGCAGTTGAGAGATCTTCATCCTCATCGTTATCACTAGCTTCGATATCGCTGCCATCTGTTGAGTCTTCGACTGCCGTCGAGTCATCGTCCGAGTCCAGCTCTGAGGTCTCCACAGCCATCTTACGACGTTTTGCGCTGGGTTGTTCGTCAATTTTACCCGACTTATATTTCTCAAGCAGTTGCTCAACTGACAAATCATTATCGGCCTCGAGCTCATCGATTTCTTTCTGATGATCAATTTCCTTTTCTGCTTCCTCTTGCTTACTTATGGTATTCTCATCATCATCGCTGGCCTCCTTTGCCTGAAACTCGCTATCATCGCTTTCATCACCAACTGAAGTAGCGCCCTTTGTAGAGCTCTGCTCCTCAAGCAGCAGCTTATCACGATTCTCCAAATAACCAGGTGGCAAATCATTGAGAAAATCATCAAAGCCCATTTGAGATTCTTTGGCCAGCGCCTTGACCTCTTCATTGACATCGGCAGACTCCTCCTCAGCCTTTGCAATTGTTTCTTCATCGTCTTCTGAACCAGACTCGGGCCTAAATTCATCTGTGGAAAGACCAAAACAAAACACAAATTAGATTTTTTATATTTAAAGTCTAAATAGCTAATAACTTTTTTCTATGAATGCATCAGACAAATGCCTCGCTAAGCGACCATCCCTTAATAACATCGTAGAGCTCAAAAATAGAGCAAGACAACGTTTCAGTTAAATTTTTATCCTCAGCTGCTTTATTAATCTGTTAATATTTTTGGCAATGAAACTCACCATCTGAATCCCGCTTGGGTGAAGTGAGACGACTGGAGGTCAAACTCGGTGTTTCCGGCACATTTTTGTTCATACCCTCAGCCAATTGCTGTGAGAACTTTTCCGTCTGATCGACAATAAAGCTGAGATGTTGATCGAGAGCTTGTTTGCGTTTCTCCTCGATCTTTGTTTGATGCTTATACTCGACCAGTTTCTCGACATTCGACCAGAAGCTTTTAACCTCGCGTGCAATAAAGGATGCGACACGCTTCAAGTGCAGTTCTTGAGCTTTCTCTGCACGTTGAGCCGCATTGGCCTTGTCTTGGAAATACTTCTGCACCATTTTAGCGCATTTCTTGGCAGCATTCTTTTTCCATTTACGCTCCTGCGCAAAATCAGCTGCTAACCAAACCATCTCCTCCAGCAAATAGTCCCAATGCGCTTTGGGGCGGCTGGGTTCCTGCAACTTAGGCAAACGCCGCTCAGTCCATAATCCCTCTCGCTGTAATTCAGATATACGTTGCATTACGTACACCTCTTGTTTGGCCTTGAACGAAAACTCCTGCGCACTGTTCGGTGTGCCGGCGCTCGCCAGCGGGCTCAGCAGACTGCCACTACCACCTCCAGGTGTGCATGGAGTCAGAGCACCAGCGCTACCTGAACCACTAGCAGCAGCCCCATTGGCCCCACCTGCGCCAGTAAACAGTGGCGTTGGTGCCGTTCCGCTTCCACTACCACCTGCAGTGGTTGTTCCTCCTGATCCACTTGCATTTTGTTGTGAATTCGGGCGACGAATCGCCGTTGAGCTTGAGGTGCTACTGCAGGGCACCAACGGTGTGCCACCTTTGAAAGAATTGAATGAGAAAGTCAAGCATTAGTCAACAATTGGTCAAAAGCTCTTAGCCAACTCGCATGCTGAAAATGTGCATCATCGATCAAAAGCTACCATAATGTAAAGCAACAATAGTAATGAAAAACGTTCGAATTAATCAATAAATCTGAACCACATTTGTTACGAATTAGGCTGTGTATTTTTATTTTTTGCTTCAAAGACATGAAAAGAAAAAACTAAAAACACAACATAGGCAATACTATGGCAACTTCATGCAAAACGTCGGATTCTTAGAAGCTAAACTTGTCTTAAAAAAAGTGAGACTGTAAAGAGCGTATTCAATGTGATCATTATGATTTGAGGACACGATCACATGGATAAGTCGCAGCTTCAATTTACTTTAGCAAGTTAACAAATTGTCATCACATGTGGGTACCGAAGTTCAACGTGACACAGAGTGCGCTTGCAGAAAGGATATTTTAAAGATAGTTTAACTAACAAGATAAAACTGAGCACAGTTGAAATTGATTAGATCTAGCAACATAGATCAAAACTTAAGCAACCGCGGCAGTTACTCTGGCACACAGCTACGATTTTCAAGCGCGTTTAAAAAGCGATCAAGAAAACGCTTTTAGGTGCTATATAAAATACGTACTATATTAATGTACTCAGCGTTTGGACTTCTAATAGATTTATACTCAAAAGTCACTTGCAACTTAGGTTTGCTCTCGCACACAGCTACGATTTTCAAGCGCGTTTATAAAGCGATCAAGAAAACGCTTTTAGGTGCTATAAAAAATATCTGTTATGTCAATGTACTCAGCGTTTGGACTTTTAATAGATTTATACTCAAAAGTCACTTGCAACTTAGGTTTGCTCTAGCACACAGCTACGATTTTCAAGCGCATTGAACTGGCGTACAAGAAAACGCTTTTAGGTGCAGAAGGAAATAGATTGGGAAAAGCAATATAGGCATCGGAAAGCCGAAGACGGAGAGTGATAAAAGCAATACTCAAAATACATAACGGGATCGATGAAATGAAATTTACCCATTCCATTCATTTGACTTTCAATTATACATACATACAATTTTAGATAAATAATAAATTTCAGACTGTATCTAATCTATGATTAATTCCGTAAATACTAACTAAACTCTGTATTTGTGCATTCTAATTCAAATTATAAGGTTGGAAAACAAAGTATTTGAAAGCGTAAATTATAAACAAATTGAAAACACCAATTCTAGAATTATGAAAATTAAAAGTCTTGAATACAGTATAATATTTTAGACACATTGAATGAATAGATATGAATAAGTCAAATGCACTACACTTTCAATTGGCGGCAACAATAAACCAAATTATGAAATGCTTAATTATTCAAAAACCACACAAAGAATAAAATTTGAACTATAATTAAATGAAAATTAGGATGTTTTGTTTGTTGCGAACGATAAGCACCTGGCACCAAAGGTACAGAAGAATTTCCTACGGCAGGAGGCGCGGGTATTTGACCGAAGACCATACCGTGCCGACCTCCTAGAGGTCTACCGGGTATGTGACCTATATTATAACGATACAATTTGATGGTGAGTTGAGAGAGTTGTGTTGTGCGATAGGCGGCAGTAACAAATGTGATAGAATGTTTTATAGAAAGTATAGTAAGATAATTATAATTGTGAAAAACAGAAAAAGTACAAATTATAAATTAAATTATACACAGCAGTAAAATAAATTAATGTTGTGTTTAGGTTTCGATTTAGTATGTTATTTGTTATTATAAAGTTATGCATACATATAAATACAATTTTAGTATTCAGTGAGTGTGCGTTTATTTGTGTGTATATCAACGAAATGAGCTCCTATGTGTGATTGTGTTATGTATATGTATATATTACTGGAGCAATTTGAAGTTTGCTTGCTGGGCGAGACGACAATTTCATGGTATTGTGCAGGACGTGCGTTGTACTCTTATACGTAGTTTACTAGACAGTTGTTCTGGGCGTATTTATCTTAGTTGTATGCAAGGTTTTAAGTATTATTTATAAGAATATATAAATTTTTGGATGTTTCTCGCAATTTTCGAGTAATGTACAATAAAAATTTAGAAAAGGAAACAACACAAAACAGAAATACAACAAAACACAAAATAATAACAATGAGAGATAAATATTAAAGAGATAAAGACATAATCCATATAAATTGATAGTTCCGAACATGTTTCGCTTACCTTGCTGCGTCAACTGTACTACGGCGGCGGGTAGCTTCGTAGAGACGGCCACAGGCGTGGCACCAACTGATGGGATTTTTATCTCAGCCTCTGGTGGTGATCCATTGCCGCTCGTTTCCAATAAACTGCTGCTTGCTGACAATGCTCCAGTAGCTGTTGTTGTTCCTGCAGACGCAGTTGCTGCTCCTGTTGTTGTTGTCGCCCCAGTTCTGCTAGGACTTGATGCTGCTGATGTAGATGCAGCTGTTGTAATGCTGCTAAGCTTTGTTGACAATTGAGATTGTGTGCTCTGTATTGAATAAAATATAAGTGTGTTTAAATATTTAAAAGTAAATGCAATTGTTTTTGCTTGCTGCTAACCGTTTTCAGTGTACTGATGTCCGTCTCCAACGGTACGCCTGTTGTCCCTGTAGATGTAGTCGCGTTACTGCTGCTACTGACGACCGAATCAGTTGTCTGCTGCTGCTGTTGTTGTTGCGGGGTTTTATGAGATTGAGCCACTGCGGCTGCTGCTGCGGCCGCGGATGTGCTTGGTTTATCCTCGAGTATCAGCTGCTCGATACGATTCGCATTGCTGTAGCTGATGAACTGCGGTGTTGGTGTCTTCTTACGCCACGCGGGGTAGTCCATCATACTGCCACCGTTTTGTAAATAAAAGTATTCGGACACATTTTCAAGATGTCTGCAAATTGTAAAAAGATATGTGAATTATTCCAAATGAACTGCAAACGATTGTCTGGTGTACGTACCTTTCTTTAAGATTACGCAAATTTTGATATTTCTGTTGGAGTATGCGCTTCCTGAGCGCATTTAAGTCTTGCAAGCCTGATGAATTAGCTCCGCCAACTTCGCTGCTGGCCACAACAGACGCTGGCAGCAACGACCCAACAATGTTGCTACTGACAGCACCAACAATGTTGCTGTTGTTATTGCTACTGGTGCTGCTGCTGGACTGGTCACCTACAGTTTCCGTGTTTTCTAAACGTTGACGTTTGGCCTGAGGTGGAACTACTGTGGAATCAGTGTGGGTGACTTCTACTGTTGTAACTGAAGTGGAGTATATGGATGCTGCTGCTGGCGTTGCTGCTGCCGTTGCCTCTGTCGACAAGTTCGACAGCGGCACAGGCAGCTGCGCACTGAGCAGCTGCTGCTGTTCTTGTTTGCTGGTTTTCAGGTGCTGAATTGTTGCTGCTGTTGATTTGTTGTTGTGAGATGTAGTTGAGGCTGTTGATTTTGGCGTTGTTACTGATTTTTCCGTTGATTGTAACGTTACACGGTCTGACACAGCAGGAGGGGCCGGGCTTAGCCCTTCATGCCCCCCTCCTGCTGAATTACCTTCATTCATGTTTGAGACATCTGAAAAATGGCGGGAAAAAAATTTGTAGTTGCCGCAACATGAATCGCGTATTTCGTTTGACAGCAGACATGCACCCCTGGATATTGTACACATATATACATATATACACACATACACAAGTTTAGAATCCAATAAATCACTTAAATTTACATGCATAAATTATCTTAAAACTTTTTCTGCTGCGTAATCATTACATTTCAAATAATTTCAGAAATTATACTGCGACTTGCTGCACACTCAATTGCCGACTACAGGCCTGTAAAATGCGAATCGACATGCAACTCTGCATTGCAAATGGCTGCGATTCTTTCATTTCATTATACACACGCGAAATTGCGAAAAAATATTAATCCACTCAGCCATCTTGATTTTTGTTAATTTTATTTTTCTTCATTTTTAAATTTATCACGCTCAAATTTGACAAGATGTGCCACTTTTCAAACATACTAATCGAATGACCGACGGAAGAGCGGGACGGCTATATTTATGCATGCTGCTTGTTCTACGTCGGCGTCGGTTCTTTGTTGGGCGGAAATTTTTTCAACCATTTTTATTTTTTCGTACCTCAGATGGGGAAAATTTTAATCACAAAATATCCACATCACAAATGTACATCCGGGCGTAAAAACAGTAAGGGCGAATGGCGAAAGTTGTGCTGTACTCGCGAATATAAAGTTTTTCCAGTATTTCCGCCTATTTCTACACTTAAAATTATTATTTTGCAGAAAAGTGTGCGCGAACACACCATTCGGCGTCGAGGTACATAGAAGAACTAGTGGTGTACCGAAAACATCGCCAAACTAAGGGCCAATCGATAGCGATAAAAATACCAGCTGATAGAAAAGTTACACAGCACTGGTTGCACTGTTGTGGACAGTACGCTGTTAATGAACAAAAGTGCCCAAGTTATCGAACGATAATATCGATTGGTATCCGCGCCAAAATATATATTTAATTTCACTCCTTCGACATTTTAAGATTATTCATGCAAGATAATTTTCTATTTTTTTTTAAATAAAAATTAGTTTAACAGTCTATTATCAGCTGTTAAATTTAAAGCACTATGTACTACAAAACACAATTTCGGTTTGCTGGGAATACATTTATAATTTGTTGCTTTAAGATAAGAAAACCAGACTTGAGCGACGCTTGAATGAAACTTTTTCAGATCTCAATTTTAATGCCCAATATCAGTCCAGTTCGGGTAGAACGCACTTTAAGGTGATCAACGCGAATCTCTCCGTATCTCATTTGCCTGTGAACAAAAAAATGTGCGCAATTTACAAAACGTTGTGTTTTTTGTTGCTGTTGTCAACCGGCGTCGTACTGAGCGAGTTCTGTGACAGGGGAACAGGCGAGTGCAAAGAGCTGACTCCGATGGACTGTCCCGCGATCTTCTACAACCAACATTTGATCGGGCCGAACAGAGTCAAATACTGCGACGAATTTAACGATATTGTCTGCTGTCCACTGCCGCTAAATGCACAACAAGAACAACAAAAACAACAGCTTGAGGAGCCCACAAGATTATTTGAGAAGGGTAAATAAAATGTTTTTGTTTTGTTTTTTTTTTTTTCTTTTGCAATTGCCTTGAATGATAACTGGTTTGTTTATCCATAGAATGTCGTCGCTTCAATGACGTCAGATTTTCTTGCCGTGCAGTGCCTTTTATTATAGGCGGCACCAAGGCAGAGGGGCGTGAGTTCCCCTTCATGGCGTTGCTGGGCACACGACAGCCCGGCAAGTCGGAGATAAGCTGGGACTGCGGCGGCACACTTATTCATCCGAAGTTTGTGCTCACAGCTGCGCATTGCCTGGAAACCGAAGAGACCAAGGATGAACGCCTTGATCCACGCTTCAATTCACCCAAATTTGTTATTCGTCTAGGGGAATTGGATTATAGCAGCTCGCTCGACGATGCGCGTCCACAAGATTTTCAATTAGTCAACTATGTTATACATCCAGAGTATTCTGAGGACGAGGACGGCAGTCGATACAATGATATAGCTGTGCTGGAGCTGAACACACCGGCCGCACTCAACGAATATGTTGCTCCCGCCTGTCTACCGCCGAGCAGTGGCAACGAACACTTTGATCTGACTGCCACCGGCTGGGGTTTCACGAAGAACTCCGGCAACAAATCGTCGCATCTGCTCAAAGCTTCGCTGCAGCGCTACAACGACGATGTGTGCGCCGAGCGACTCGAGAGTCGCATTGTACCTCGCACACAATTCTGCGCCGGCGCTGGCCTAAGCAACAGCACTGCGGACACTTGCAACGGCGACTCTGGCGGACCCATCTTTGTGCAGCATCCCGTCTATAGCTGTCTCAAGCAGATCATTGGCGTTACCTCATACGGACTTATTTGCGGCAACTACCGCTTTCCCAGTGTCTACACTAAAGTCCACTTGTACACGGATTGGATCGAGAACATTGTCTGGGGCAATTGAGCTGTATCAAGTGAGCATCCGTTTCATGAGATCTATTGATCTATTTGTATCTAATCTGTACTTTCGTAGGTAGATCAAGTTTCAAATGTGTGAACATACATATTTTGTTCAGTTCTTTATACAATATTTGCAAGTATTCAGTAAATGTCCAATAACTTTCAAATAACTCTCGACTGATGGTTTCAAATAACTCTTGTTAGCTTTTTAATAAACATTATCGTAACAATTCGGTTAAACATCAGTTAACAACTATAACATAGATATATATAGATTGTAAATATATTTTAATTTAGGCGCTAAACTAGTCGAGGGATGTGCGTATGCGTGTGTGTATGTGATTACAATAGGTATATATGGTATATAGTATATTGTGTTATATAAACTGTTGTGTTGTTGCTGTTGCTGTCGCAGTGCATTGTGCCGTATAAGGGGACTTAAAGCTAAAAACACAATAGAAAGCTAAGTGCTAGAGAGGACCCTGTAGATAGACCGGTAACAGCCAAAGCCATTGAATATATTCGCCTGCCTGCCTGGCCCAGACTGAACTACACACGATGGTAAAGCTGATTGTAGGTATTGCCTTGGGAATTCACCTTATCGCTGCGCCGGCGAATCTCGTCGCTGCGTCGACGTGCTGCGATCTCCTTCTTGCGCACCTCACGTTGTTGGTACACGAACAGCGGACGGAAGACGAGGGCGCGTCGCTTGCGGTCACGACGACGACTCTTTGCCTCGCCGACTGCAGGAATTAACTCTGATTCTGTCTGTGACTGCAGATCGCGTTGTGGCCGATTGCGGAACAGATTCGTCTTTGCTGAGTCGTGAGCGTACAGGGTGCTCAGGAAGTCGAAGTAGGGCTTGGAGCGCAGGCTGTCCGGCTGTGCAAGCGGCGAGTTGTAGCTGAATTGGTTGGGGGTCTCTATGTCCAGCAGCGTGTGCGGTCCATCGGGCTGCTGTTGCGGATGCGCCCTCACCTGTGTCGTCGTCAAGCCAACAATGCCCACGGCCATGGCCAGGGTGTAAAACTGCGGAAGAGAACCAGATATGCGAGAGTTAGCCAGGTGGGTAAAGTGGCGAGGTGTGAATAGCCAACGGAGGCCAGACAAGTGCCGATGCCGACGTCGGCGTTCTGCAAACTTTTTAGAAACAGTCGAAAAAACACACACACACAGAGACAGACGAGCAGAGCAAAGCTTATGCTTCGAATTAGCATACAATAATTAATTTAAATGAAATAACAAATCGGAGAAGCGAGAGATCGATAGATCTCTCCTCTCGGGCCCAGTCGCATGATATAATCGCAAAATTAAATCTAATTTATAGTCGCACGTAAATTATTCATGATCACGGCGAATTCGTTGCGATTCTTCCCACTGGACGCGGACGCTAATTACATGGCTATGCCCGAAGCAGACACCCATCTAGCCGCGGTACACCCATCTTGCTGTCTACATGTTATTTATCTCCCTATCTCTCTCTGTCTAAGTATATGCTGCGCCCTTGGGACTGCCCAAGCCGGATGCACAACTCGATTGATGGCGGGCGCTGTGCGCTTTTAATTTATGTATCACATTTCGATGTTGTGTTAATAAAATTAGTATTATTCTTAGAGGACAAATTAAAGTCTATCCGAAAGCGATAGACTTGAAACCGGATGACGTTGGAAACCAGATTTAAAGATTTCAATACTCTTCTTCTTCAGGTTAACGCGCCCGACAGACGTGCGTTCAATGACAGCCCACAAAAATCGAAAAATCGTAGATCATAGCGCGCAGATCGCATATCGTTCGTGCCCCCTCCCCTCTTCCGTATATGCGTCATTCGCACTCGAAAATAGTTTAAAAATAGCCCATAATAATCGAAAATTAAGTTATGATTCACGTTTCAGACCGCAAAAATTATCAACATTTTCGCATAAATTGCTTCATTGATAACCGCAAAAAAACAAGAGATGAAAAGATGCCTGAACTTCTGCTGCTTTTGCTCTGCGGCTAATTATGTAAATTTACAGACTGAACCGATCAATTTCATTAGCTGACAGCACTCCACGCATCGTTCCGAGGGGGGAGGAAGAGTCGTACGAAATGTACAAGAAAAACAAATGAAGTTTTCGAATATGAAGTTGAATCTGCAGCTCGCCGTCTCTGTAACCGGTTGCGCTTTAGTGGCTCAGGGCTAACCCATGAGATGTATAACAGTTTTGAAGTTGTTTTATACCAACTCTGCTGTCTCATATACCCTGTATTTGATTCAGATCTATAAGGTGTATAGCAGTGCGGGTTATGTAACAGTTTTCCCAAGGGCTATGCCAACCCTTGAAAGTAGACTATGGAAATTGCACTTGGAGCAGAACTCTAAAGCAAACGCGACTCACAACTCAGTAGTAGCCTACGGAAAATGAATACTGCATTACATATGATCCCTCTAAGATCAATGAAAAAGTTAAATGAAATTCATTACTGAAGTTATACCTTTCCTTATTCAGGATCATAGACTAGCACGGGGTATCCATCGAGTTGTCTCGGTTTTTCTTGAGCTGCCTCAATCAGGATTTGCAGCCGACTCGAACGAATCGCTGGATCAGCACACATGCTAACAAGTTTGGCGAGCTATGCGCAGACTTCCTTATGAACACAGCCAATTCGCTAAAGATGACACACGATACGGGTCGCATGACCATTTTACAGTTTGACAGACTGCGAAAACATATGACTTGAAACACAGCTCAGAATTTGAATAATTAAAACGCTTATAATCATTTTAACCTTGTTTAAAAAAACAAAATCAGAGTATGTTTTCAAAATTTGTGTGTTTGCTTCTCGTGTGTGTGTGTGTGTGCGAATGGTTTTATAGATTAAATATAAATGTGTATATAAAAATACACATATATCTCTTTTGATTCGTGTGCTGATTGCGGTTTTCAAAATGTTAATAAAATAAACACGTTTTCTGGGCACCGAAATGGGTGTTTTTGATACCGATTTTCAAATCCAAAAATTATGGGATCGTAAATTCTAAGTGACATATACATACACATACATAATTCGTACTCACTTGCTTTATTGGTGCATGCATTATACCGTTATAGTACGGGTTTATTTTATATTCCGGCGGGATATTTCTCGCACTCGATTAATCCTCGATTCGGTTTGGTTTGTCACAATATTAACTGGCTTGTGATTGTCGGGCTTATCACAACGAGACAACGCGACGATCGACTTGAGTATTAACTGATTGTAGATTTCGGGATCGATTGCTTTTGGGGGATGTTGTCGCTGCTGAGCGTGCGCACTGACTGTTCAGAATATTTGTCACAAATTCACTTTTATATGGCCAAATGGCGCCGATCCCCCTCCATACCGCCCGCCATCGTATTGCCTATGCCTCTGCACCGCCTACAGTCGAACGGGTTTTGCACCATCGGCGCTGGCGTCTCAGTTCACGTTGCGGCTGCGGCGGTGGCGGCGCCTTCGTTCGTGTTGTCTCGGTTTATGTTGTTCTGTCTACGATCAGTGCGGACCATGTCGCTTATAGACCAGGTCAGTGCAAGCTGAAAGCAGGGGAAGAGAGAAAGAGAGTGTGTGAGAAAGGAGGAGAAGAGCGAAGAGCCAGGCGCGATAAGCTGACGCATGATTGGAATAGTTCAAAAATATTGAATCATATTGGGATACAGTTAGAGAAGAGAGTGCCAAGGGGAGTAGGGACATAAGGTTGTTATGAGCGATTTCCGGATCTTCCAACTCTGATTTCCACTTACATTTCTGCGAATTTAACGCCCCAGGGTTGTCTCACTTTCCTAGCCCGACGTTACAGTTGACTTTGTTTCGATTTGAAAGATGGTGGGGAAAGTAAAAGAGACGAGCATCACAAATTTCGGGGCAATCGACTGTTAAATACACTAATATTCTTATATAGCAAATTTTCAGTAATTTTCAACGGTGAAAATACCGTATATTTTCATTATCTTGCAAAACTTGACCTGGAAATTGTTTTAAAATCGATTTTTATGCTTATTTTAATCAACTAAATAAATCAAAACACTAAAAATTGAAGAAAAAATTTTCATCAAAATTTTGAAATTTTTGTAAGGGGGTAGCATGGAAAAAGTTGCAAAATTTTTATTGTTTTAAATCGATAAAATGCAGATGCCAAATAAATCTATAGTCGAAACCATTAATAAAATGACATTCCATAGTATAATCGGATGATTATCGACTAAGTTATGAGGATTGGAAGCTAAAATGTAGAGTATAAAATGCGAGAAAGAGATTGCAAGACTGAGAGCAGTGTGCCAAATAAATTTCAAAAAGCTTACGGAACTACCATTTTTCATCTTCAAACACCTGAGTTCAATTTGTTGTGACGGTGTGAAACATTTGGATTTGTTTTGATTTCAAAAGAAGATGGAAAGATAAAAAGAGAGTAGGAGAATAGCGTAAAAATAATTAGGTATACAAGTTCGAGAGGGAGTTGCCACAGCACAGAGACCTACAAGTAGGTCCCCCTTCCCATCTATGCCGTTTCGTGGGCCGTTTTTCTTATTTTGCAATGTTTTGACTTTGCACATCGTCAACTTTTCCAGAGGAAACGCAATTGGCATCGATTGTTTTGTTATTCGCTACGATTCAATGTTTGCACTTCGCATTTCGCTTAAAAAAATCTTTCCATGACGCGGACACTAATCAAATCAAATTGAATTAAATCGAATTAAGACAAACGAATCGCGAATCGTTGTCGCATTACACTGTGCTGGATGGGATTAGGCCTCAAAGCTGGCCAATCCAAGAGCTGGCGATAGCAATACGGAAGCCGGTAGTCCGGCCCGAAAGCAGGTAATAGCCTGATAATCGGCTCTTAAATCGGAACCGATTTCCATAACAATAGTTAGGTGTCTTCGGAGTAGCTCGTTATGCTAATGAGAAGCGCAGCGAGGCATGTCACCGGACAGTGACGCATATGTAAAAGTCTCCCGACCGATCAAGGTCGCTTAGGCATCTAAAGTTAAGACCCAAATTCGGTTGAACTTCGCATCCAAATTTGGTTGAGCTTACAAGCTACCCCGAGTCCATTTAATAATTTGATCCGCGCTAAACAAAAAAATCGCGTTGATTAACATAAATTGCAAATCTAATAATCGTTGATTACAGGATTTTGATTCGCTTTAATTTTGATTTGATTGCATAAAATTAAGCTTCACGTGACGTACCAGAAATTCTTGTTTTCAATAAGATACCTGATTTGCTGGGGTTCGTTAGGCGTGCGGGCTCTCTAATTCCAAAACAAAACAAACCACAACGAATCACATCGAATCGAATCGAATCGAATCGAATCAAATTGAAAAGCATGATAACCAGATTGACAGTTCGGTGGACCATTTGAAAGAATTGATTTATTTTGGGAGTACACACAATTGTCAACACGTAGAAGAGACTCGGGTTGTTTCATGTATATTTAGAGATATCTCTGCTTTTAATTGAATGCGACTGGAAGCCGGTTTCAAAGTACGTAGCGATAAGCAGAGACCGCCAGACAAATGTCAAAGAGTAGAAAACCGATAGAGAACAAGTCCGAGCGATACCCTGTAACGTAACACTGAGGTCGATTCATCGATCTTATGATTTATTTAATTTGAATTTTCAGAATTTCTGGAATGATTAAACAAGTTCTTAGGAACTTAATTAGCACCCACTGTACCGCACTTCGATGACAAATGGCATTTTATAATTGATAGAAATATGGGGGATGCATACGTTGAGTCTTTGCTCTGCGAGCTTGGGCTTGGCGCTTGGTCTGTTGCTTCCGTAAAAATCGCTTGAGGTGCTAAACAGCGCTTGATTTGAATGTGAAAATGAGTGCGATTGCGGGCTGCGGCTGTGGCTGGCACCACATTTTCACTGGGCCTGGCTGCCAGTGTGCCTGACTCTGATTCACATCAATCACAAATGATTCACAAGATAACGCGTACAGTATTCAAACGGTTTTACAGTTCGAGAATTGAGATGTGGAATGACTTATGTTTTAATTTTCACGTTTTGTTTGCCAAATCGTAATCCTTTTCAAATCACACACGTATTTGCTTTTTCACTTTTCACCTTTCGGCTAGATTGTTTGTATTCGCATTGAACGTCATCACAACTGTCAATTAGCACTTATCACGGCACGTCACAATCGCATTCGGCAGATAATGGAAGATTTAAGACAGGTGTGCTGATTTTGCATTAATTAAAAACATGCTGACATTTTATGGGAGTATATTATATAGCAATTATTAACAAATGATTTCAAATATTTACCTAATTCCTTATATATATTAGCCAATAACTTCGCAAAAGCAGTAAGCTTTCAGCATACATGTTTTTGAATTTGAATTGGGCTGTGCGCGCCAAACAAACACCTATCCGGCAACGCTTTAACTGCAATAGGTTGGCAGCACGTACGCTGGAAGTTGGCTGTACAAAAAGTGTAGACAACGTGAAGTGAGCGGCGCACAGATCATGACGCAGTGCTGCCCATTTTCAGACTTAACAGAGCTAACAGGCACTTTCAAGCCCTGCGTTATCAGCACTGTTAATGTTTCTGTTAACCAGAAAAACGCACTGCTTCAATTTGATTAACGGCATTATTTTGAAATTTTCAATTTTAAATTTCGGAAAAACGAGCGCAGCTAGAGCGATTTGGTTTTTTTAAACTGGTTTATTTTTCATTTGTCTTCTCAGTAGCAAGTTCACATGGTCGTACAGTGTGTGGGTGGCGACCAGGAAGAAGCTCAGCGTTATCTCCGGTTTCTCAAAAACGGAAATTGGAAAATTGGAAAATTATATTTTCCCTGATAGAAAAAACCCTGAATATGTCTGGGCAAGAGGACTTCCCCAAAAGTTTAAAACTAAAAGCGCTATACTCCCCCAAAGAATAACAAATTTTGCGAAAATTTCCCAAAAAAACGGCTGTCGCAATAATTAATTAGCTTTTTCGCCAAGTGTATATTGTTTTTTCCATTAAATTCAGTAATAAAGATTTGGTGGAAAAGGTGCGGGTGGCGCTTGTTCTCCCCGCCAACAGAAATCAATTCAAATTTCAAATTCACCTCTGGCCTCTGTTCATTAACAGGGATTAAGAGAGCGTTAACAGAGGTCCGGCCGGTTCACGATCTCTTACCATATGAATATCGTAAATGCGATTTGAGTGCCGTTTTTGAGTGGTGTTATTCCATTTGCTTACTCGCTTGGTTTGTTACAAAAATTGTTAAGTGTCAAAATCTTATTTTATTTTAAAAATACATCGTTTAATACAGGTGCAGGTGTCGGTATGTCGTTTCACTAGTCGTCTTGAATCGTGATCGTCGGTGTTTACTGCGGTTTTACGCCGTTTTTAAGTGGTAGCGGCATTTTTCGTAGGAAAAAATTGATCGCTGATTGTATGTGTGCGCGTCTGTGTGTGTGTGTACATAAATATGATTGTATGTACACTTGTAGCTCTCTATGCAAGTTTCGTGCGTTTTGTCTGTGTTTATTCGTTCTTGGCAAATACAAAACACATTTTAATATTTAACTAATATTAATAATTCACACACACGCTCTGGCCAACGCACACACTCACACACACACGCAGTCTCGCGCAGTAATCGCAGTGTCAACGCAAAAAGGGTACATCAGCTGGAACAGCGTCTGCGGCAGGAGTGCAGCGCGTCGCGTGGTTCGAAACCCAAATACCAACAACCAGTAAATAATTAGTATTTACACTGTTATCATTTTGAATTCCGTTTTGTCGCACGATTCGCATGTGCGCTTCACCGCGCGTTCGTCTTGCCAAAAAGGGTATTCGTGCGTCGTGTGTACTCGGCAACCATGATGAAAGCACCGAAATTTAGCTGCTATTTTTTTCTTTGCCTCTTTTGTGTCGTTTTTTAGCTCTGCGAGAGCACAATAACAATACTGCTGTTGTTGTTATTATTGTTGCTGCTGTGCTATTGTTGTTGTTGTTATTATTATTATGTATTGTTACTGTTGCTTTTCGTTGCGATTAGAATTAATTGACAAATGGCAAAAAAATGTTGCTATTCGCTTTGTGCCGACGCTGAAGCAGTCAGTGAAGCACCGGCAAAAGCAAAAGCAAAAAAAAAAAGCAAGAGCAAAAGCAGAAGCAAAAGCACAGGCAATGACAGCGCAAGCCAAGTAACAGACATTGCAAGAGAGTTGAATATATCAATAAATTATAAAAGTATGAATATACGGAGAAAACAGAACTAACAGACGAATAGCGCGGCAGCAGGTGGGTTCATTGACCGACCGACCACTAGCAACAACAACAACGACAATTAGAGAAACAACAACAACAGTAACCCCACGTACTGTCAAGCAAGCTTACCGGCAGCTATAAAAATAGGCATAGCCGAAGCCATAACATAGGTTAGCTCCGAATTAACACCTGTTACACACGCGCTGGTTTGGTTGGTTATGTTATCCAACGGGTAAACCCTGCACTGACTATGCGGGCAAATTATGCAGCGTGCGTTAAGCGTTAGCCCTGACCTTGACAATTCTGTGCAAGTTTAAAAATTAACCCATTGTGTACCAAAGTGTTCTATTATTTAAATTGAAATTGAAATGCTCTTCTTGCAGCTAAAATTGCTATAATCAAATACAATCAAATATTAAATTACATAAGAAACCAAACAGAAACAAGTGCTGCCATGGCATCTACTAGTAGCATCCCACAGAATAAGCGACAGAAAATGTCCGAGACAAAACCTGCGAACGAGATTATACAGTTCAACTACAAGGAACTCGATATAATCGGCACAGGTATGTATAAATTATGTTCTGTACTGTGTGAATGATTTGGGATAGATGAAAGAGGCTTAACTAAAGAAGTCTCAATGCGTAGGGCATTTTTTTGCAATTGTAACCTAACCTTTTAACGATATGTGTGTTTTAATGACCGCAACGAATGCAGAAGTGACGGGGAAATACTGGGCATTAAATGTAATTCAGGTTCCACATCCCCTACCAGCCCTGTAAATAGGGTTTTCAAATTTCATTGCATACTTTCAGGTTTGGTTTTCAAAACCACGTGTATTTTCAAGATTTTAAAAACGAACGAAGGGCAAAAAAAAAACAAACAAAAGCACAAAGTCAAGTGCAACGATCACTCGAGAGGCCAAAAAACATTTAAAGTTTATTTTTCTCAGTTTCTCAAAGATTTTGTCAAACGAAATTCGGAACATTAATCAATTACGTCACTGAGCCGAGATCGCGTGGAGAGTGGAGAGGTAAACGGCTTGCTTGGTGAATGTTAATGGTTATTACTGGTTTTTTTTTTTTTTTTTTTTATAATATATTTGTTGTTGCATGGGCGTAGCCTCGCTGTGAAGGGATACTGCCACAAATTGGGCAGCAGAGGGTTAACATCAGTGCCAGGCCACGCAATGTGTAGCACAGCAACGAAGGTTAAGGCACCAAGAGGCTGCCCCACCACTCCCCCTCCATGTGAAGGCAACAACTACAACAAAAGGAGAGACAAAACAAGTTCGGCGTTTATGTAAGAGACATTGAAAAAATTTATCTGCTTCTACTTCTGTCTGTTTGTTCGTTCGTTTGTTGTCTGCCTTTTGCTTTTTCGCATTCATTCAATTATTGCCTCTCGCTTTTCTGTTTGTTTTTGTTGCCTTTGATTTTTGCAAAATTTTGACAATTGAAAGAGCAAGCGAAAAAACAAGTCGCCAAAATAGTCGAGCCAATCGGAGAGAGAGTAGACTCGGTTGAAGTATAATATAGAGTGCAAAACGGTGCTTTGTTTTCTTTGTAGTTTTTTTTTCTATACTCTCTTTTGCTCACTGTTTTCGTAGTCAAAAAACCTGGCCTTGTACTTGACTTTTAAAGCCGCAGCAAGCGGCGTTGCACAGCGCCGACGGAAAATGACGACGACGAGCGCGATCGTGATCGAGGGAATTTGAATGTGAATGTCACCCAAAATAGAACACCCACGCAGCGTGCCAATGTCTTCTTCCATCTGCCTCAATATCGTGTATAACTTGTCAGTATCTCGCCCTGCCCGGGTCTGTTTGTCCCTGCTAGTGATAAATTTCCGGTGACAGAATTTTGTCTTTCTAATTTGAATCGATCGTTGACGCGCCGGCTCTGCTTTCTACTCTCGCCCTCGCTCACGCCCATTCTTTCGCTCTCTGCCTGCGCAGGTTTGCTTTGCAGCAGCAGCGACGCAGATATTGTCGAAAATCGGACCGACTTATCAACACAGCTGACTGACGACACACATGGTTTGAGGAGTTTTCGGGTTTCGCATTTGCTTTTGCTTTGGGTTTATGTTACTGTTTTTGTTGCGATTTCGATTTGAGTTTGCCGTTTGCCGTTTGCCGTTTGCTATTTCGGTTTGTCATTCGTGTGCGAAACCACACACACACACATGTAGGTGTACATATGCGAATATGGCACTGCCCGAAATAAAATGTACTTGTTCTTATCTGTATGTGCTTGTCTTTCGCTGGGAACTTTTGTTGATTAACATTTCATTCGTTTTCGCAATTTGCCTTTTACTTTACTTTCTTAGTCCAAGGTTAGATTTAAGCAGTGGAATGGTGTGTGAGTGTATATGTGTGTGTGTGTGGGTGACCCATTTATGTTTGACAACCATGACTAAAATTGACCTTTGCAGGCGCCTATGGCACCGTTCATCGGGCCCTCGACAATGAAACCGGCCGCTACGTGGCCGTGAAAAAGGTGCGCATACCCCTCACCGACAACGGAGTTAGTGCGTCCACGTTGCGAGAGATCGCGCTGCTGAAGCAACTGAACAAGTACGAGCATGCCAACATCGTTAGGTGAGTACGGCCGAGTAGAGTGCACAGTGTGAGCGAGTGTGTGGGTGCACGTGTGCAAGAGGCGTGGGAGTGTGTGCGGGTGTGTGAGCTTATCTTGGTGGCGCCTCCCTCAACCGAACTATTTGTTAACTAATTTAAAAAGTACACTAAAATTATTACGTTATGGGCGAGCAGAGATTACGGACAAGTGCGCGCGCGCGTCTCTGTGTGTGTGCAGTTTATTTTCGCACAGTCTATATGACTATTAGCAGGCCGCGTGTTTATCTTTCGCTTTACCTCCGACGCTGACCTCGAGCGTCATTCAAAGAGGCGTAACTGTAACGATCGCTGCACTGCACCAACACACGCACATGCAGTGGCACATGCATATAAAATGTTAAACCAAAACGTCAAACACGGCGCCGGCTTTCTGCCCTGCTTCTGCCACCGCGCTGCCTCTCTGCTACTGCTGCTGATAACAACGTCGCAAATTTATTTGCCACAGCATAGCGCAATTATTTGCATTGCATGTGAAATAGACAGTTCTGCCAGCTCAGCTTATTTAACAACTTAGTTTACTAATTAATTATTTATTAACTAATTCCTTCTAATGATATTCATACCAACGTATAATTTACACTTATACTCTGCAACGCACCTTATAAATTATACATACGGCACACTGGCGGCCGCTGCGGCGGCATTGCGTACTAAAAACCGAAAAACACTCATGCGCTCTCTCAGTACTAAAAATAAGTTGCTCAGTCGCTCAGCAACTTAGCTGACAGTCGGTTTGCGCGCCGCATGCTCGCCGCTCAGCTACGATATTGCGATCAAGAGCGTAAATAGTGCGCTAAGAGCGAGCGATAATGTTATTTACAGTGCCTCTGTTTAAATTATGGGAGAGCCTAACGTAGTTTTTCATATCGTATCGTATGTCACAAATGCAAAGCCAGTAAACATGAAATAAAATAAGACATACAATTCATTTAGGTTTATGTTGTAGACGATAAGTTGAATGACTTAATTTGAAAACAAAAAAATATAAATTCTGAAATTTATAAAATTTGTAGGCTGTCGGCTACTCAGTTGTTAACAGAGCGAAAAAGTGTTAGTTAACAGACTACACTCCATGTCAGACTGGGGAAATCGCTCGCTCACTCACACTAACAAACTGCGCTCACACTCTTGATCGAAAATGTATGTAGACATTTCTCGGTAATTGTGAGTGGAGTAATTAACTTAGTACACATTTCTGCCGCTGTTCTCCCACTGGCGTCACTTGGCGTCGGCAACCTTTTTACTGCCAGCCACAAAGTTCGGCAGCAAGTTTACACTCAAACTACACACACAAGTGCAAGCATATACACGATCCACTCTCCACACAAGCACGCACACTTATGCATTTCTATTACCCCACCATCACAGACTGTTCGAAGTATGCCAGTTTTTGGAACATGACGGAAAACTGCTGATTTTACTCGTATTCGAGCATTTGGAGCAAGATCTGTCTGATCTGATTGAAAATCTTCCAGCGAGCGGCATGTCGCACACAAACATAAAGGTAGAGTAGCATAATATCCCGATGATCTTAAATATCTAATAATTTCTCACTTTTTCTGTTCAGAGACTAACACAGGAGCTGTTGACGGGCATCGACTTCTTGCATGCCAACCGGATTATTCACCGGGATCTTAAGCCACAAAATCTGCTCCTTTCGGCGCAGGGGCATTTAAAAATAGCCGATTTCGGTTTGGCCAAGACTTTCGCCTCTGAAATGAGGCTCACCTCACTAGTGGTGACTCTGTGGTACCGAGCGCCCGAGGTGCTCCTCGGCCAGGGCTACAACAGTAGCGTAGACATCTGGAGTGCAGCCTGCATTATTTTCGAGATGTACAATCGCAAGCCCCTGTTTCCGGGCACGTCGGAGAAGAATCAACTGGATCGCATCTTCGAGTAGGTGAAAATTTGGGAGAGAAAACAAGAATATAAACTAATTTGATTTTCCATACTTTTGCTGTAGGCTTACAGGTCGACCTACGGAGGAACAGTGGCCCAAAAGCATCTCTGTGACACGGGATCATTTTCCGCCCCGACAACCAAAACGACCGCGAGAATTTTGTCCAGGTTTATGCGATTTTGTCGATGATATGCTTCACGTAAGTGTTATGGTTTTGCTGATTGCGTGCTGTAACTAATTTATATATTTTTTCTCCCCAGCAAATGCTTTCTCTTGAACTGCAAGAGCGACCCTCGGCAATGGCCTGTCTAGAGCATGAATATTTCCAGCAGGAGGAGCCTTTAGAATAATAAATGCTTTTATACATTGGGTTTTCCCGGCACAAGGCTGTTGCACCTATTTGCATCATCCTTTTGTGCCTGTCACTATGTTCCTTTAATCCATATTCATTTGTAAATGTATATTTTTTTCTGTTTATTTTTTTTTTGTCCAACCCTATATTGTTAGTAATGTAATTTTCCTGTTAATTGTTAATCAGTTAATCAACTGCCGCCGTCAAACGAAACACGCGGATTTCGATCCGGTTGAAATGTGATAATACACCCAGATCAGGACTAGAGACATCCTCAGGCAATATACTACATATATACATATATGTATATTCATGTATATATACTAAAAACTACTTACAAATAATAATTATATTCAAAATTGCGCGGTTCCTAATGCGCATACAAGACAAACAACTACTCTAATTATAGAGATAACTGCATTTTTGTATACATTTATATATAAATATACACCACTTTGTATTTGTTGTAAGTGCATAATAAAGGGAAATGCATTTAACTAGTGCATCAAAAAATTAATGTATTATGTTCCCCTTAGAATTAGATACCTGAATAATTCAAATTTAATTGGAGCTTCAACGGAAATATCTATCGATTGTTTCCGCCTATAGCGAGCTGCCAGATCGCCTGATTGATATCGATAAGAACCTAACATTTATAAGTTTGACTGTTAAATGATTATGTTAAGTTAACCCATTCTGTATAAGTGTGGACTGTTATGGATAGTGTTGCATAACGTCAAAGTAGCACTGTCTACTGTAACTTACGATATGTTAACTAACATCGATCAAAATCTTTTAAATTATATTTTTGCATCGATCGTGTTAAGTAAAGAGGTGTTGGATAATGCAAAAATGTATTTTTAAAAAATAATTTGACTTCTTTGGCTTCACAGGAATGTTCACAATATATATGTATGTACAAATAAATAGCATGGCACTCGGCCTCAAGCAAGGCCAACAAGAATGTAGAATACCAACGGCAACACCAGGTTGTCCACCTGATCGGTAAAAGCCTCAACCAGAGCTGTATTTAGTGCCGCAAAAATTGTGGCAAACCATTTAGCTTGCGTCATGGGCAGAACACCGACCAATTGCAGCAGCAAAACAGACAGCAAAACGGATACAACAAAGGCTGCGGTGCCCTCCAAGGAACGGCTGGAACCTGCAATTGTTAAAAAATTACAATTAGAGGGCATATTAAATGAAAACAACACATCCTTTACGCACTGCCCCACTTGTTGCGTCCTATTGTGGAGCCTATGACACTGGCAGCTGTATCACCAACTCCCACGGCCAAAATTCCCGACAGCAGTGCCAAATGGTTTGGATTAGCTGCACTGTTGCATGGGCAAACCGTTAGCCAAATGGGCAATGCGCAGCCGATGAGCAGACAGAAGGGCGTCAGTGCCAGCTGACCCGCATCCTTAACATCTTTAAAGGAATCGAAAGCTTGACGCAGCGTTTCAGCAAATGGCGGCATCTGCAACAGACGCAGCAGCTCTACCACCACGAACACAGCCAGGGCGATGCCCGTGCCAATGTACAGCAAGGCACATTGGTAAATCACGCCAGGCACAAAGACCAATACAATCAACAGGTGGAATATTTTGCGGACGCGTGTGTTCGCCTTGCTAGTGTTTCTTAGCTGCCAGCTGACTGTGGCGCAGGTTAAACCGACCAACAGAAGATAGAAGACGACTATATAGAGCTGTAAGAAAGGAAATTGGTAAGGGATCATTTGGATCTGCTACCTTTGAAGCTACTCACCCGCTTCTGATCCTTAAACAGATAACCGAGCAGGGCAACCAATGGTAACGGTTTAGTGACGGGTGCGCAAGTCACGGCCACAAGCAGCAGCACCATCAGCAGGTAGAAAGGCGCAGGCTTCCGCAATGAATGTGCCAAAGCCAGCAGCACGCAGACAACGAGTAGAGACATTAGTGCACTCAGCATAATGCCATTCAATTGAGCAAAGTCTGTAGGTGGCTTTGATGGCGAAAGAGACAACTCGCACAGGCGAATTATGGCATTTATCACGAACAACACGAGTCCCTGCACCAGTATTGCTGCCTCTCCAAAAGTGAAAGTTTTTGGCAGCCCACGCATTAATCTGATGTAAGCTTGCTGATAAAATGCGGTGATAAGGAAGGCGGAAATGGCTGAGGTAGTCCACATTATGTTATACACCAATGCGAAGCATAGAGTCGTAATAGTACCGGGCAACAGGTTGACTATGCGCTTGCCCAGTACTCCTGCATCCACGCTGGAATTGAAAAGAAAGCAAAGCGTTTCCAAACACATCCCAATTGAGGCCACAATGAGTAGGTTACGTACTCCTTCCGATGTATCGCATGCCGGCAACTCATTGTGGGCATGCAGATCACTGGTTAGAAGTGCCAGTGGCAGCAGGAAACATAGCCATCCGCCATGCGAAGCGTATGGCCTTAGTAAATACAGTTTCGTTAATGAATATCAATTAAAATTAATTTGTTTACATTTACCTGGGCGAAAGTCGTTCTTTCATCTTGGAAATGTATAGTAGTGTTGTGTAACATACAAAATTATTATTGTGGTGAGTATGTTTAACAGTGAGGAGCAACTATGTTAGTCGTATGGATTGTGGTCGAAGACTGTTAACTAGTTAACAGTCTTCGTTGTGGTGGTCTGCCGATATGCACCAAACATCGATAATATTGTATTGCTCCTCCGGTTAACAGAAAGCGCTCCACATAGCGATGGCTGCTATGGTGGCTGGCCGATAGTTCCCAAACTATCGATACAGACCACATATCGACGTTGCTTGAGTGTAAACATTATAAATTATAAATAAATAAATGAGTCCCGTTCCGTCTGCAGCAGCGTCAAGTTCGAAGACACACCTGAAGTCGCAGTCGCGCGTCTACGTGCCATTATTTCGTGACTTTCGAGTGCTACTAGCGCGGCCAAATCGCATAAAAATAGCAACGTTATACAAATACAAATTATTGTGGCCCGCTGTCGTGTGTTAAATGTGCATTTAAAATTTCCCCGAAAACGGCAAGAGTACTCTTCCGTTAGCGTTCCCTCTGTTTTGCAGTGTATTTAAGTGTGCCAAATCGCATCGAAAATATATACATATATATTGTATATATATTTCTGAACGTCAGCAGTGCATACAATAGGAAACATCACGCATTGCTGCTTCATTTGATCCCCTCTTGTTATTCTGTTTCTGTTTGCAACTTTTAATTTTTTGAATGTCCGAAAATAAAGGCATCATGCTTGCAAAATCCATGCAAAAACACGCTGGACGTGCCAAGGAGAAGGTAAGCGTCATTCAACTATGCCATTTCTACATGCACTAAGTAAATTGGGGCAACTCGCACAACTCTCTGAGATTTTCTAGGGCGTGTGACGTATAGAGTACAAGCAGTCCGCCCGCTGCAACACGCTCAGCAACTGTCCTACACGCTGGGGTCATGTCCCTGTCCTATTTCCAGTGCTGCCCTACTCTGTGCCCAATTAGAAGCTCTACAAATTCATTCAAGCAGACACGCTCGCATACACACACACACACACACAGATGTGTATAGCTAAAAGAAAGTACAAACTCATACATAAATTGTTTGTGAAGCTGAACTCCACGAGCAGCAGCAGCAGCTGCTCCGCCTACCGCCACCTGTCGCCTCGTTAGGGCGCGCCTGCAATTCGAAGCGAGTGCGCCGCGATCATGTTTCTTGCGATGATTTTTTCATCATTGAAAGCTTCGACTCTTGGCTTCGTCGCCGATTATGTAGATGTATCTATGTGTCTATGTTTTTGTTGCTTCGCTGCTCTTGTTTCATCTTTACCGCCACCGCTGTCGCTGCGTGCACAAGTGAAAGTTTGGCGCTCAAGCGTTGGGTCCAGGAGCGGCTGCTCAACTTTAATGTGAATGTCAATATACACTCACAGCCGCACTCACACACTCACTCTCAGCCACACACACGCAGCCACTTGTAGAAAAAGAGTGTAAAAGAGCTGCGGCTGCAGTTGACCCACTCGACGGCACGTCGCGGCGTCTTGTAAACAAGTTTCCGAGCCACAGCCACCGCCACAGCCGAAGCCACATTCCATGGCAGCCAGAAAATGCTGTAATCTAAGCTCTGAATGATGCCTTTTCTTTACTAGTTCGCTGTGTGTATTGATTTGCCGCTGTTGTTGTTGTTGTTGTTATTTCTATCTACAACATTTCGTGTTCCGTGTGAGAGTGTGTGTGTGCCTTGGCATTTACTGTTGGATTTCTAAAGTTCGTTGATATTTTCTATGCTCTTTTGGGATGCGCACAGTTTCGTTCGTGCTCGTGTTGGTCATTAAACTTGGAACGAATTCCTCAGGCTTTTGTAAATGTCGTCGCTCGAGAATGTATTTATAAACCCAACTAGCGGCAACTACCAGAGGAAAGTCCAAACACTTCCTGTAGGCACAATTAGAATATATTTTAGAAAAGAGCATTACGTTTAAAACGTTGTTTCGAATAAGAAACTAATAAAAAAGTTTTGCAACTCCAGAAAACTCTGAAATATACTGCAAAATATCCAGCACATACAGAGATATTTTGCACAGTCCTCTAGTCTATATAGATATCTTCAAGAAATAAACCCAATTGCAAAATTTTAATGCTCTGGAACCCAATTGAAATCATGTAGTTGTGTATTACAAATCTTGTATACGTATTTACAGATTAGCCCAAATTTCTATTTCTTTTCTAAACTATTTTGCTGGGCAGAGCTTGTGCCGGAAGGGTGTTTGGGGGTGCAGGGGAAGATTTCATAATTTGCGTAGAGTTTATTTTTAAATATATAGACTAGTCTGTGGACTACGACAGAACACGTTTTGGGCTGCCCGGCGCTTTTTATTTGCGCATTGTGTGTGCTCATTTCGATGGATGTATAATATGTAATTCACACATAGAGAGAGGAAGAGAAAGACAGGCAAAGTGTGTAGTAGAGAGCGAGTAATAGAGAGAGAGAGAGAGAGAAATAAAGAGAGTGAGTGATTGAGCGAGCGAGTGATCGCGCGGGGGAAGACGAGCCAAACACAGACTGAGGCGGCACAGACATAGCTTTTCTTCAGAGAAAACTTGTCAAATCGCAACACACATTCATGGCATATCTACAAGATACACACACTTAAACACCTCGCCTAGATACATTTTCATTTCGGGTGCGTGACTGTCCGAGCTACGCGCGGCATGAAAATGTCGCCTGGCAGTCAATCTTTAAATAGACCCCTGCCTCGTAGTTTACGCTTTAGATGCTCTATAGATACTTTTGTTGGCTTTTGTTTTATAACTCTGTGCATGTGTGTGTTTGTGTGTACCTCAAGTTTTCGCAAAAGCGACACAAAACTTTTCTATCGCATAAGTAATTTTTCGAAACTGCTTTTAGTTTGTTGTTTCTGTTTTTTGGGGTCTTTGCGAAATTTCGCCCGCGCTGTGTTGCTTCGCATTTTTGTTTGCTATTTTTATGCGCGTCCCGCGGCAACAGCTGCCAAAATTTGCTTTTCACTTTGTTGCTCACTGTAGTATACTCCGTCTATCATCAATCTCCTGCCCCCGTTCGCCGCCAGTTTGCTTTGTCGTTGAACTGCAGCGGCATCGATTGACATTTTATTGGCAGCTCAATTTTAGAAACTCACAAACTTGCCACTTGCCGCTTGCCTGTTGCATGTTGAACTTCGTGTACGTCGCCAGTGCATGCCGCTAACTCCTCCCCTCTATCTCCATCTACTGCCAGTCTCTTTTAATGTCAATCGCACTCGCTGAAAGGTGGCGATAAGCTAGTATCTAATTGATTAGCTCTTTTTTATAATTTCTATGAGCTCATTCAACTATTGCTCTACTTCATCTAATGCCGATTTGCAAACTCTGTCATTCTGCAGCTTAAAACTCTTGTATATACCGAAATCGAAGTCGAATTCGAATCAGTTTCTAAGTGAGCTGGGGGCACTTCTTATATATCATATTCACTGGATTGTTTTCCCAGGCGATAACATGCCGCGCTGTTGTCACAGTAATCCAAGACGCGCATGGCATGACACGAAATCGAATCCCGTTTAGTGTTAGAGCAACAAACAATTCAATTACTTGGAAAAGCTTGCAAGACGAGCGTGAAGGCAGGCAGCAGTTACTTAAGTATCTAAAGAACAGAAGCAGAGTAGCGGCTACTTGGCTTGCAGATACATGCAATAACAATAAACATGGCGACACAAATCGTTGTTTGGCAGTTGCAGGTACGCCCCCTTTACGAGGCAAATAGGGGGCGTAAACGCAGCTGAGATTGTGTTAATTAAGCGAATCGATCGAGCACATACGACTTCAAAATGGAGTTTCAGATACAGATACAATTGTTGCTCACCAGATGCGGATACAATTCATGCTGACGTGCGCTGATAATGGCCAGTTGAGTTGAGTTGAGTCGACTGCGTGTGTAAGCCATTTGATTATGGCACACACACACACAAGCGCACATTGTAGCTGTGTATCCATGTGTGTAGAGGGGAGCTTATTAAAAAATTCAATTATAGAAATTGCCAACAATAATCGACTGAAAGTGACGACGGCGGACTGCGCAATGTGGGAAACGTTTTATACTCTCAGTCTGCCGTTTCCCCTTGTATTCCCCCCCGCTCAACTTCCCTTCCCGTCTTTCATTCGCATTTTCTTTTTGTTATGAATATGTCTCGTCACTTTGTTGATTGCATAACAATTGAATTACGTTTAGTTATTTATTTATTGGCACTTCACTTGATTAACTTTTTATGCAATTTGCTGCAAAGAGCTTTCTGCAAATTTCTGGTGAGCCAGGCCACAAAGAATTCAACAATTCTCTCGCCCAGTTGATCTTGAAACTAGACTGGAGTTCAAGTGTGTGTCTGATAAGTATAATAGTGTCTCTGCCTCGCACTATCGACACCATAAACAACAAAAGAGTTTAAATTACAATGAAAACAAAAGTCCGAAAAAAAAACTCAAAAAATAAAAACGTCGCCGAATCAGCCGCATTTGAAGTGGCTCGACAAGGTCAATTACGGCTCGTACAGTGCGCACAGGTCGCATACGTAATGTGCGGTTAAGGTTTTATTAGCTCGGACACACACACACACTCACACACTCCATAGAACACTTCGCTTTCGTTTATGTGCTGCAATTAATGCGATCGTGTGATTGAATCGATGTCCAGCTCGAATTTGAAACATTGTATCTACTGTACGTATACGTGATATATGCGAACATATGTTTGGCATGAAAATCTGGCAATTTCATTGATTGTTTATTGAGCGGAATTTATAGGAAATATACGTACACGATGAACGGCTTCATAAAGTGACTAAAAAATACTGCGTCTATTCTTAGATCTATTCTAATAATCTTATGGCGCGCAATCTCTAGCGAAATTCAGTCAGAATTATCAATGTACTTAGTCATCGGGTATGTAGAACGTGAAGCAGATACAGTAAACCTTGGTAAAGACAGAACTGATAAGAGACAAGATTAAGCAGAGCTCACACTACGCTCTCCTTTTTTGGGGCCCTGCCAGCTGGCGTCACGAGTCTCACTAATAATAATAGAATAAAAGACACTCGCTCGTTGACTGTGAAACTAGAGATATGTCAGGTACCGCTTGTTGTTGTTCTCGTTGAATTTGAATTCTATGCGGAAATGTGAAAAGCAGAGAAAACTTTGCCCTAGAACAAAAGCGTCAGTCAACCCAAATGGGTTTGTAATTCTCTGTGCGGAGGCTGTGAAAACTGTGAAAACTCTGAGCCGACTGAGCACGCGATTCGCTTGGGGTGTTTGTGCCAGTTTCAGTGAATGTCATAGAGAATGCTAAATCGTATCTCGATGGGCATGGGAAGCCGGCGGGCATTGTCTGGAACTACTGAGGCACCCTGTATGTACAGACATGATTATAAGTGTATATACTAGATATATTTACGAAAGTGTTGCCAGCTACCAAATAATACGAGAAGTAAACAATAGCGATATAGCTGTAGCTATTGCCGGGAGCTTTATGGCAGCAAAACCGGTTGGGAGACAACTGCGTTTCAGCTTAGGCAATCAACGTTAAAAATATAAATGCAAATTTCATAAAGCCACGCTTAATTGGCTCGTTAACAGTGTCTCTAATCGAGGCAGATCACCCCTTGGCCTAGGACTCCTTGCATTCTTGCTTGACGTATGCAATATTTGCCTAATTTTTCGCTTAATTGGTACGTGCTTAATTTCAGTTTGGCTATTTTGTAGCCCTCTCTCCTCCACTTTCTCCCCTCTCTGTATTCTGTTGCTACGCTCGAATGCATCGCAAGTTGTTTTCAGTACACAAATTAGCATGGTTCACAAATCGCAAGCGAGAGAGCAACAGAGAGAGAGAGAGAGAGAGACAGAGAGAGGGAGAAGGAGAAGGAGAAGGGGAGAGCAGAGTGCGGGCGTGGGAGGATGAGGCTGCTTTGAGGCTTAACGAATCCGCACCTGGCACTTTTTCGAGTGCTGAGAATTGAACAATAGTAAAGGCAGCAGAACAACACTTGAGCGTGCAGCGGCAGGCGGCAACCTTCGTGTTGCATTTGCGCTTTGAATACCCTGTAAATGTTTGCAAAGAGGTATAACAACTTGAAGCAGTCGATAATTTACAAGCTGTGCTGTATTATCAACTGCTATGGCATATTATGTTCGTATTAAACTGTATACTTAATAGATATGTTATAAATTCGTATTTATGCCCCTCAATTTCATTGCAATATTTATATTGTAGATAGATAAACTAAGCGTTAAATTTGCCTGTTACAAGGTATCTATAGCCTGCTAAACCGCTCACGCTCGTTTGACATGCTTGTTAGATTTGACGTTGCACAACCCACCGGGCAACAGCGGCAATCAGGGACAATTGTTAAAGTGCAATCATAATGCACAAATTCGAACCACGAACCACGCTGCCGTTGCAGCGTCATTTGCCTTTGGCTTTGCCATTGGCTGCTGAGCCGCGCTCTGAAGGTTGTCGTATTCAATTTGCCATTTGCCGCAGCGTTTGCTGAATTGCTTTATGTAATCAGACATTGAGTGTTTGCGGGTGCGGTGGGGAGAAGGCGGGTGTAACGGATATGGTGACACGGGCGGAGGCATCGTTAATTCCAATGAGATTTAATTTGACGTTTTTAAAACACTTGCGGTTAGTACAATAGGTACGGTAATAGGCGGGTATGACAGGAGAGCTGTAAATTTGTCTATACTAAATTCAGCTGTCTATGAGTGTATCTATCTGTCTTTAAAAGACTATATTAGATGATGTCTAACTATCTTTTCATCTATATAAACTATCTATCTGGCTGTCTATTCTATATGTTATTTTACTATAAAACTATCCTTTCATCTATTAATCAATGTATTTATAAATCATCTAATTAAGTATCTATTTAACCATGAATCTATCTAACGCTACAGTTGACTTTTTAAATTTATACATGAATCTATACATCTTTAAATTTGTATTAAACACCTATAAATCGAACTGAAAGTCTATCTATCTGTGAATATATATACACCTGCAACTACATATCTACTTGTGCATTCAATCGAAATGTAATTTTATTTCGAGTACTCAAAGCGACATTTTGCAGCATTTTCTTTTCCCCCAGTACATTTTTGTAGCCTGGGTAACGCAGGCAGCTGATTTTATTTGCAGTAAATAAGAAATGAGAATGCCATAAACTATATACCTGCAGCAAATGCAACATTTACGTTGCAATTCGCAAATGCTTTTCAATTTCAATTACCAATTACAATTGCGATTTTCAAATGAGAATGTAAAAGTAAATTGCCCACTGGCACAGGGGCTGAGTTCATGACTGTGTGTGTGTATGTGTGTGTTTGTTCGAGTGTATGCGTTGTTTGGCATCAGGTGTTGCCTGAAATTGGCTTTAAGCCCGTTTGGTCGCATCGATCGAGCGGAAAATATGTTTGCGCAAATCGTCGATTGCCTCAAAAATAAATGTGGAGTCTCAGCTGTGCCGGCGAGGTAATTAAAAGCTCAGTTCACTGACACTTAGCAAAGAATGCCGCTACCTAGAGTATGGGATGGGTAAGGGAAGGGGGGAGGTGGATGGTGAGTGGGAGCTTGGTAATGGGGATAATGGAATTGTCAATCGTCAGCGATGCATGGCCAAGCGTTGACTTCACTCTTGACTTGCTCTGACAGCGAAATTTGCAACACGACATGAAAGATTGCACACATTACGCCAGACAGGCACAACTGTATATTTACCTTACACACAGTCTATAATCTTTTTGGCACACTTTCTGGTCTCATCTCAACGCAATCATTTGTCAGTTCTCTCTCGAGAAAATGCAGTCGAAAAACGCAAGAAAACCGCGTCGAAATCAGCTAAAGCAACTCGTTGCTGCCGCTTATCTTTCAGATTTGCTTATTTTGGCTATTTTTCTTGACTTTTTATGGTCTTTTTTTGTTTCGTCGTCGTACTGATAAGTTGTCATAAATGCGGGAATACTTTTGGTTTTTTGTGTAATGGAATTTCTTGTTATCAGCACGTGAAGTCGCCGTTGCCGTTGAGAGCCGCAATTCCCCTGTTGCGTAATCTGATTACTGTTAGTATTATTATTATAAGTAATAATGTATTTACTTTTATTTGATATGCGCAATTATTTATGATCATGCGGAATTCATTGCCCAAGTGATTAGCTGAGTAAAACCCGCAGAGCTCGAGCTCTTAACATTTTTTTTCTGAAGAAATTTTACTAAGTGATTTGTGATTCAATGTTCTGTGAAGCAATTAAATTAACAGGTCTCTTTGTGGAGACTGTTACTCAGAGTTCTCTTAGCAATAGTCGGCCATTGTTTTGCTGCTGCTGCTGCTGCTCTTGACCCGTTTTCCACAGTTCAGCGAGTTTGTAAACCATCCAAGTAGTTTATCCCCGCCGAAAAAGACTGAAAACCAAAACAAAACAAAACATTCAGTTGGTTGCTTTGTTTACACGTTTTCGTGGAGCGTTTTTAATGGAGCGTACTACTCACAGTTCGATTGGGCAACGTCATGCAACGTCACGTGCCATTATGAGCTACGATTTGACGGTAGATTTCAATTTCGGTTTCGGTTTTGCTGTCGGTTTTCCAGCTTATGCAAATCACGTGCCTTCGATCTCAATGAATGATCTAGTGACGTGGGCAACAACAGTGCAAACACTTTACTCGATTCTCTACTTCGATTTGCAGCGCATTGTTAAACGACACAGATACGGAAACATTAACAGATACAGATAAAAACAACGAATGGCCTGAAAATGTATCTTAAGTCGCACTAACTATAAACGACACTCGGTTCATAATGAGGCATGTGCTAACTGTGAGCTCATGATTTGACCGCAATTTGGCGGCAGACGGCAAAAGTATCCGATAGATACACATGTATCCATGTATGTGTGTACGTGTGTGCAGCCATAGATATTCTCAATAGCCTGTGATTGATTAGCATGACTCTATTAGATATCTTTCTCTACAAGTGTGTGTGTGATATGCCTGGGCACGATCGCCATTTATATAATATCTATCGGATATTGTCCGGTGTAGCCGAAAGTCTTGAGTTCATTTCTATATAAAAGCCAAGTAAAGCAAAATAAACAAATAGTTACGAGCACTGGCAGAAAAGAGTGGGTAGCTTAGATGCAGTTTATATAGGTAAAAAAAATAGACAGATAGACTTGTAGATACACTGAAAACTTAGCTACACTTTTTAAGATACCCACTTGCACAAAAGAGTTACAGGAATACTATTCCTTTTATACGACACGTATTCATTACTTACTTATAATATCTTCCAATATAATAAATAATTAACTCAGTTTAGTACACACACATTTTCGCTCAGTGTAGCCACTTGTGCAGCTCGCTCAACACGAGAATAGGACGCTCTCTCTCTCTCTCGCGTACAAATCAAAAGCTTTACACAAACATACATACACACGCGCGCAGCGACAACACACGCACTTGTGCGCTTATCTCAGTGTGCGTGTGCCCCACTGTTTCTGTATCTCTCTGTGTGTGTGTATCTTGGCCCAGTAAATTCTTTGCAGTTGGCAAAAAAATATTTGCATTTTTTATTAGCCAACTGTGCGAACGTATACTCGATGCAAGTTCTCATGTACAGCATATGTATCTGATAGATACTAATACATACACTAATTGGAATATTTAAATTTCTGCTCTAAGCCGTAAATTGATTTACTGCCGCGACGCACTCTAAACTATGCTAATTGCACTTGACAGTCTTACGATGAAGCCAAACAAAATCACATCAAGCCCAACCCAAACCCGAACCGGAACCCGAATCCCATTGCAATCCAAACCCATCGGAATCGCTTCGCATACGATGGTGAAAAGCGAACTAAATGTTTTTCGAATAAATAGAAAACTTGTAAAGCTAATTGCCAAAGTGGAATGTCGAGAGAGCAGGTTAAATAAACACTGAGCGTGACGAGCTGTAAAAGAAAAACCACTGAAATAGGAGAAAAGCCCAACAACTGCAAAAAAAAAAAGAAAAACTGGAAAAAATTCAAAAACTTCAATAATTATTGAATGAAATGCTGAAAAACAAAACGAAACAACGTAAATAATCACAGTGGGGGACATTAACGATCTATAAGCATGTTTTTTTTTTTTCATAATTTCGATGTCATTACATTACCGCTGTGCTGCTAACTAATAGATATATAGACACATATAGATACTCCAATCGTTTTCATTTGCTGAATACGTTTTGGGAGTGCAAAATGCAAGTTCTGCCTGGATTTATGGCCAAAAAACAGCTATTTCTTGTGTTTTGTTTTTCTAATTACAACGAATGCTAATAGATAAATCATAGTAGATAAGGTAGAAACTTGGAGACAGACAGGGGAGCAGTGAGGGAGACAACAACGTTAGGCAAATATTAGTTATTTTCTTTGGGAATTTCTGTCGAACTTTCTACAGAGTTTCACTTTCCACATTGGCTTAAGCTTAAAGCGATAACGTCGTCGCATCGAATGCGAAAGAAAGCCCATATAGAAACGGCAAGAAAGAAAGGAAGCAGAGAGAGAGAGAGAGAGAGAGAGAGAGGGAGCAACTCGCTATCGAAAAGAAATTATGCAAATAGCAGGCAAAGTTGAATACGTCGCATTAATTCAATTCGAAATCGAAATCGAAAACGTATACACCGATTGCGCAATAAAATGCCTTCGATTTACATAGATGTTTACAGTCGTAATGGAAATGGGAAATTGGGCATGACATGTGTTTTTGTTATTGTTCCTACTACGGGTAAATGTGGCGGTTTCGGTTTGTTTGATTTATTCCAACAAAGTAGTGAAAAAAGCAAATAAACTTTTTCTGTTTTCCAGAAATTCGTACAAGTCTTAGCAAATTGTTAATAGTCTTACACACTTCAATATAATAAGTTTAAGTGTATGGTTTTTTTCTCTAAAGTTCCCTAAAACATATTTGTGAATCTGTATTTAACTACAAGCTTAACTCATCATTTCTTTCCCTCTCCCAACTCATTCTTACTACAGTTTTTTTGCGATAACGTTTTTTTCAATTAGTTTGTCATAGCGGAAAAGTTATTGACTAAAGCTTTATGTAAACCCATTGCTGTTTTTAGCAAAGCGTTATTAATGACAATTACTAACACGATATATGATCCGAGCTCGGTCTCGGTCTCGGCTCGCCCTGTCTCGTCTATCGCGTCTGTAGTTCATTATTTTAGCACGTTTTGTGCGCTAACTCGATCTCTGAGATAAGTGTAAGTCATATGACTAAGCGTGGAGAGGGGCTGGAGGGGGAAGATAGTGGAAGGGGGAGGGGGCGTGGGTTAGCACAAGTGCAAACCGGTTAGCTGCCCACACGCTGGCACACTGTGTCAGGCTGCTGTCAACGGCATCTATTAGATGGAGTGTGTCTTGGTTTTACCGCTAAGCGCGGGCAACTGGCAGCTGGAAATGTACTTTTGTGGTAATAGGTTAGGTCTTTAGCTCACACATATACATAGACATAGATGGAGTCAACTGGGGGCCTAGCCAGAGGCGTGCGGAAAAGGGCGTGGCCGTAAACCGGCAGCAGCAGCAGCTCTGACACCGATCTACTCGTGGCACATTTTCCATAACCATTTCTCTTCATTCATTCTCTCTTTCTCTCTTTGCACTCCAAGTTTTTTACACAATTCTTTTTTGTTGTTGTCTGCTGCCTGTTTATGTTTAATATTCCCATTTTTTCACAATGCTCAGACACTTGTGTATGAATTCTAGTTGAGCCGACGTTGCCATTTCGCATACCCTGGCAAAAGGGAGTGCAATGCAAGCGGGTATCTGCAGCTGAGAGGCGTTTTACGTAGTACTACTCTCATTATTGCCTAATATTGTCAAGTATCACAGTGTAATCTGCTTGTTTATTGTCTTTAATCTATAAACCTATCAATACTTTATTATCTCTCACACTTTTCAAATGGTATCTGTCAGTCTTAGTCGCTCTCTGCCTCTCTCTGCTTTTTGTTTGCCTGCTACGAGCTGTCTGTAGATTGCTTATAAACTGGGCCAACGTTTGCCCCCCTTTTTGAACCCGCCCCTGGGCAAAACGCTTTTACAATATCTTGGCTGCTGCACATTACTTTTGTTTGTTTGCCCATCTCGATTTATATACACGTTGTTGCACTTTTGAAAGTTGAATTAATTTGCTGCAGTTACAATATACAAGCAACCAGCTACAGCTAGTACTCATACTCATCTGGCATCTGTTGCTGCTGCTGATGTTGTCATCGTTTTGTAGCCAATATAATGTATACGGTCTCACAATATATATGACAACTCCTCCATACGCCCCCTCAGATAGCTGCTGCGACTGCGACTGGCTTCAGGCCAAAAGCTTAGCCCACGTTTCTGTGTTTTGAACGCACATGTTGCATGCGTGGAATTGGCCCCAGACAGAGAGACAAATTTTCTGGTCCACATAGCAGATAGCAGATATATAGCAGAGTGTAGAGTCTATATTGAGAGAGTATGTATTATATAGTGTACTCAAAAGTATAGACAGACGAGCATTCGCTCGCAAAAGTTTAAAATAAATGACACACACGCTAGATATACTAATATATATATCTTTAGGGAGAATTTATATATACCTTTGTGTATGACATATAGTGACGCAAACACACAACGCGCACAAGGACGCCCGTTCGAGGCTGAGGCTTACCCCAAACGCAACGGAAGTGGGTAGCCTGTGGCTACTCGACGCGTCTCTTCGATAACTACACACAAAGTCCAATAGCGCAATCATATCTCATATATATCTAGCTAGATATATATGCATAGGAATGGGCAGGGGGAGAGCGGAAACTAATTGCCAGAGAAATTGATAATAAATCATTCGTCGTGTGTGTTAATTAATAAATAAAAAAGTTTTTGCGGCCTGGCAACCACTGTGGCAGGCACAGTGGAATGAAACTGCATTTGCTAACAGATTTACACACGTGGGCACACATATGTATGTAAATATATATCACATATAGAGTCGTTCCATATCGAACTGCAGTGCGTCCAATTAAGGTTAACAATAATCATAACAAAAGCAGCAAGAAAAGCTAAGAGACTTTTGCCGGTTTCGTTGAGTTACCAAAGACAGCATGGCCAACATGGTCAGTAGAGTGAATGCGTCAACAAGTCGTGGCTGGGAAACTACCCACAACAAAGTCGCTTCGTGTGTCCATAAAAGGTTTTTTCTTACTTTACTTTATGTATGCCAACAACACCACTTGCCTGCTTGACCATAGTCGGTTTTTATTATGCCAAAGCGAAAGGTGGGAAGAGCAGAGGCGAGAGAGAGATGAGACAGGCGTAGAACGCATAAAAACAAGTTGTTAGGGATTGGGAGACACTGTAAATGCTATGGCTAGAAGCATATAAAGATATGAACATGGAAACAAGTTTGAATTGACATCAAATGTTGTGTAACTTTCAAAACGCTGTCGAAACTGATGAGACAAAGCTGATACAATACGATATACAGAATACCTGCTCTTCGCTTCTAAAACTGCCGAATACAACTCGTCTCTCATATAATACTACTTATTTGTTATGCATATGGCGTTTTCTTTTTAACATAATTCATAACGGGGACTTCCTTCCGAGGAGGAACCGCAAGCTCACTCGTTTCTCACTCCACACGTGGCATGGATGATTGTACAAATTATCTTAACTGTTTTATATATACTATATATGCTAAAATGTAAGTCTTGTTGCGGGAATGTTATACACTCCTTATCGTTGTTTATCTGTGCTCAAATATTTGCCAGCATGATATAATCATTAGAGTAACAGACTGGAGGTTTAGTTAAGCGGATAGAAAGATACTTATAGAAATTGAGAGAGCGAGCGCGAGAGCGAGTGTAATGTACGGCATTGCGTATACGCAGCGTGCACTGCAGCATGCAGTCGTCGCTCTCATTTCAGTTCAGTCTCTATCCAAAGAGAATAGACTTCATCGTGTGTGTGTGTTTGTGCGTGTGGGGGTCACTTGTGTTTCGTGTAGGCGTTGCCGAAAACTATTACAAGGTTGTGTCAGCAATTGACAACTTATCATTAGAGGGGAGGTAGCTGGGCCCCTCTCTGCGCTCCAGCAGCTGCTCCACTTGCCCACATTCCAGTTGGCGTGTTTTCTTGATGTTTTGGCAAGGCATTTAGCATTTTTCTCAAGTGTTCGAGACCGACAGTTCTTAACCCAAATGCGCCGTTGACGACAGGCGAGGCGAGGCAAGGCAAGACAAGACATGTGTGGCAACAATTTTAGCGCTCTGCTAAGTATCTTTTGTCTGCTCTTTTCGTCGCTTTTTTGCGAGAACGTGGCACATGTAAAGAATCGAGTCACAATCTGCCAAGTGGTTTATTTCTTCACTCTTTTTTGCGCCTCTGCCATTAGCTGAACGATATGTTGTCATTATACGATAATTGTGGCACAGAGATTACGTGGTCGAGCTTCAAAAACAACCCACATTTGGCCACGACCTTGGGCTACGCCCACCCGAACACGCGGCTAGACAGATAAATTGTTGAAACTGGTTACTTACATATTTCTCCACTCTTGTCTCTTCAGATTCTACAAAACTTGGGCAAAGTTGATCGCACCGCAGACGAAATCTTCGATGATCATTTGAACAACTTCAATCGCCAACAAACAAACGCCAATAAACTACAGAAGGAGTTCAATAACTACATAAGATGCATACGCGGTAAGTGACAACAAAAAAAAAAAAAAAAAGAAACGTGCCCACATAATCTCTGCGATAATCACTTAAACTTGAATTTCGTTTTTCCCATTTGCAGCCGCACAAACCGCCTCAAAGTCCCTGATGGATGCCGTTTGCGAAGTCTACGAGCCACAGTGGAGCGGATACGATGCTCTGCTAGCACAAAGTGCCGCCTCGGAGAGCTTGTGGTTGGATTTCGCACACAAGCTGGGCGATCAGGTGCTGATACCGCTTAATACATATACCGGACAGTTTCCCGAGATGAAGAAGAAGGTGGAGAAACGTAATCGCAAGCTGATCGACTACGATGGTCAACGTCACTCGTTCCAGAATCTGCAGGCCAATGCCAACAAGCGTAAGGATGATGTTAAGGTGAGTAGAGAGGGGATTGATATGAAAAGAACTATTTATACTAATTGATGTTTTCCTGCCAGGTTACCAAAGGCCGCGAACAGCTGGAGGAGGCACGTCGCACATATGAAATTTTGAATACGGAACTGCATGACGAGCTGCCCGCCCTCTACGATTCGAGAATATTGTTCTTGGTTACCAACTTGCAGACACTGTTCGCCACCGAGCAGGTGTTCCACAATGAAACGGCCAAGGTGGGTGTTATGGAATGTCGTGCCAGTTTGCACTTAAATCATTTATATATCTATTCAAACAGATCTATTCGGAACTTGAGGCAATTGTTGACAAGCTGGCCACAGAATCGCAACGCGGCTCCAATACGCTGCGCAAACAGACAAGTAGGTCGTCATTTGACTAACGAAAGGAATTACTAATCATATATTTCCCTTTCTGTGTTTAGTAAATGCCATCAAAACTTCGAGTCCAGTGCAATCGCCAGTGAACAAACTGAACAACGCCAATGCGAACAACAGCAACTATCAGAATCAGATCACCACAAACGGTGGCTCCAGTCTGGCCAACAGTCGTAAGTAACGATTCCCCGCGTGGCAGTCAAGGAAGGATCGAAGCCTTCTATTCTACATATACTACCTTTATCTATCTTGATTCTAATTCCTTCCTTTCTCAATGAATTTATCGATAATCTATTTGTTTCTTAAGCCATTTTGCGCATTTACGTTTTTTATTTCGTTTATTTCTTTTGCTTTTTATTCCCTTTTTGTTTTTTGTTTGAAATAAATAAACGATAAATTATAAATTGCTTAAAACTGTACAAAACAAATGCACTACATATCGCCAAAGTGTAAAATAAATTTCCCAACTTGTATCCCTAAAGAACTCAATATTATACACAATATATAAGATATTTGTATATTTACATATCAATTCTATATATATATTTATGCACACTATGATTATGTTTATGATATTTTATTATGATTTTGCAAAATTTAATGGCATATGTTGTTACTTTTGTTTTAGTTTTTGGCAATTTATAAAGAAATCAAGCAATCATTCCCTTTGTTGGCGGGCACCCTCAAAAAATCCATGTAAAGTGTAAAAAAAACCACAATCAAACATTGTAATTATGCAATAATTTTTTAGAAAGCATAAATAAGTTCTAGAGATCATTTACAGAACAGTACGCTTTATGAGTGCGGGTGGCCCCTAAAAAATCAAAGGAAATGTTGCATGTTCTTTTTTTCTAAACTGACCCGATCCTACATTTTATCTAAAATTCTTAACATGCATGTCTTGAGTTATATATTTTACCTTTTTCTCTTTCTTTATGAATTAAAAAATTTAATATTTTTGTTGGAATGATGCTAACCCCCTCAAAAATAAAACCAACTACTCGTATAAAATAACCACCAAATACCACACACATATTAAATAAAAAAACACAAAAAAAAATCAACATCAACGTATAAAACAAATAAAAAATATAAATACACAAAAAATACAACAAAAACATATTAGCAACATCCACAAGCTCGTCGATGGTTGAGCCACGATTTGATTCAGTTTCTTCAACGCCAGAACCAAGGCCAGAGTCGGCACAACCTCCAGAGCTGCCGCACAGCCCCTCGCCGACATTGGCTGGAGGAGATGCGGCAACCAATGGCGCAAAATTGTCGGAAGACGATGAGCTGGGCAGTCCCAATGCGAATACGGCGAAGGGGGCTGATAAAGAGAATACAACAATATCTACGACGACAACAACATCAACAGCAGCAACTATACTGAATGGCAACAACAATGAGCAGGGCGCATCAGCAGCAGCAGCAGCAACTGCAACGGGAGCAACTACACCCAGCAGCCCAGCAGCAACACCCGCCGGCAACGAGAGCAACACCAGCAGCAGTACCACCAGCAGCAGCAGCATCGCAACAACAACAACAGCCACAACAACAATCACAGCAACAACGGCAATCGCACCCCAAAAAGAGCCAGGAAAGCAGCCTAAAGAGCTGCCGGATGGCGGCCAATCGAATGCCAATGGCAATTCGAATTCGCTCGAGGAGCACAAGCAGAAGAAATTAGGTAAAGCAACAACAACAACAACAAACACAATTCACACCACGCACTCAGTTACAGAGACAGAAACAGTTAGCAACAATAGCCAATTAGTTAATACTGTTATTAAGCATAATAAAAATCCCTTCGACGACGAAGACGAACGCATCTACGAGGTGCCCAAGGGTGAGTCCATCTACGATATTCGGAAAACTATTAAAAAACAAAAGCAACCAATATCTGGGTCTGTCTGCATTTCTACACACACCACACACACACACACGCGCGTCTACACTGTGTCTGTCTGTCGTTTGTCGTGTGTCTGTATCTCTCTCTCTCTCTCTTTTACTCTGGGTTGAACTTCACGCGCAATTTCACGTATCTCTCACTCTGTATCTTATTCTTTTGAAATATGTTGTAAATGATTTGCGGTTACCCGACGAAGAGAACCCGCGCTTGTCTATTGTACTTATTTTTTTTATAAAGCTTCAGTTTCTGTAATGATGTCTGTATCTGTATTATTTACGTATTCGTATCGTCAAACTACAATGGTGCAAAAGCATGTGCGATTTCGGGTGAACAAAATACACATTTAAACATTATATATATATATAAACATATATTGTAACAAAATACATTTAGGTTTAGTCTATAAATCGAATCATGGAATCGGTTGCATATCGAAGTAAACAAAGGAAAATGTTTTCATGGAATGTCTAAGAACTTAAGCCGAATAACTCTTTTGTTTCCTTCGCCGTGCACTTTGTGCGAGCTCACACACACATACGTATTTTTAAGTATTTAAACACCTCATATATTATTATATCATATTCCCATGCTTGTATATACAACAAAAATACATTGGCTCATACATATATTTCAATTAGCGTATAATAAAAAGCAAAACAGAACTCAAACTGGTTGCAGGTGTCTACTGAAAGTATGTTTGTAGGTTCTTAGCTCTAAGTTGTTTTCATTCCTCATCTGATCACCGACAAAAATAAAACCCACACTTGCTTGCACGTTTGTTGCCTAAGTCTTTTGTATTCACGGTTAAGCCGGTTGCCGTCGTAAATACAAAATAAACGTAAAAAACCAACCCCGACTAACCATGCAGGCTGCGTTTTGATTATGAATTAACAGCAAGTTTTGTTCTTGCTTTTGCGTTCTATTCACTAAAAAACGATTTATGCAAAGTTTTTATATGTAGTACATGTCTACACTAATCAATAATATAATATATACATATTTCATACATAATATGTATACACAACTCTGCTTAATCGAATCCAAACTATACAAATCGCTTTGACATTTTAATTCACAGATGCCAACACAGCCGATTTGCCACCTGGTGTGCTATATCGCGTGAAGGCGACCTACGGTTACGTCAAGGAGGATGTCGATGAGCTGAGTTTCGAAATTGGCGATATTATACGTGTCATTGAGTACGATGATCCCGAGGATCAGGTATGATTCAAAGTGCCAACTAGTTTCTCTGCACAAAAACGATTTTGCTTTGTAGTTGTTTCCCACACCGAAAAATTATGCATGTGCTAGTCACCTCCCCGGGCGCGAAAGGGTACAGGGTATTACTTCCTGTCTTTATTGATTGTAGTTTTTCACTTCTAATTTACAGGAAGAGGGCTGGCTTATGGGTCAAAGGGAAGGTACTACCGAGAAGGGTCTATTCCCTGCCAATTTTACTCGACCAATTTGAAAAGCTGACGCGGCGACGATGACGGAATGAATGCAACTATTAACAAAAGTGAACAAACAACAGCAAGAACAACATGAAGAAGATCTGCCCAAATTTTGTTATATACAGAGAAAAATACATTTTACATAAATTATACAAATAGTTATGAACGAACCCAACTTTCGGCCAAACTTTTACACAGCGCTGCGCTACTATTTACATATGCAGATCAAACATACATTAAATATTTCTGTTCATTTTGTCCGTAGGAAACTGTGTTTCTTGTAAAAATCTATTGTTTTTATTAATTTCGTTCAAATTTTTGATTGGTATGCAATAAAAAGTCGCGTATTTGTTAAAGCAGTGCTTCCAAAACATTATTATTATTATTATTATTAATATTATTGTTGAAAAATGATTGCACAGAGAATATTTTGAGAAAAAGTTTCATAACTATTATTATTTTCATAGTCTTAAGGTTTATCCAACAATTAAACATAAACAACAAAAAGTAAAACGAAACAAAGCAAAATAATACGAATGAATAATCTAAAAACATAAACATATACACCTGCGCATACATAAACATACATATATTATTTGTTAAACCTATTATTGTGCTCATATTTAATACGAACAAAATGTATCTAATTTGTAATTTGTTAAAACACAAAAGGGAAACACGAGCAATTTAACGCATATCACTCTCGATAAGATGCGTGTTATAAACACGATAACAGATCGGGATCGAGATGGAGGGATGCAGACCAGACGCAATAACCTTTTGTATATGTATTTGCAAATCAAGTAGTACGAGTTTTATATAGTCAATTGTGTGTTTTGAAGCGATGAAAAAATGGTCAAGAAGAAATTTACCGTTTTTGGTTTTATCGGAATACGACATTAAATTGTTAAAATTAATATATACATATACATATTATTTGTAGCTGTTATTTAGTTGAAGAACTCGGGCCGCAAAACTCTTGAAATACATACATACATACATACATACATTCATACATAACCTAGCGTCAGCTTTATAACATTGAAAACAAGCGAATAGTCACTAACATATCCATTCTCCTACATAGTATATCTTTGTTTAACATAGATTGATATACAGCTTCATGCTTGTTTGCCAATTGAGACAAGATACGCAGATATCCGAAAAACATATAATGTTCACATATATGCATACAATACGTATTTGTTTTCTTCACATCTGTAGTGTAAAGCTATTATTTAATTAATTTAAACTTTTATTTATCGCATGAACACATTGAACAAATGATAATAATTTACAGAAAATTAAATAAAACATAGATTAAACAAAATCCAGTTGTTTTTTTTCATATTTCAAAGTTATCTGGGGCGACAGGAAACAATGGTGAAAAACAATTATTCGTTACAATTTCACCATTGAATTTTCAACCATTTTCGTATTTTTAGTATTTATTTGGTATATTTAAGGATGGTCACACTTTTGTATTTTTGTACGTTTTGATATAATAGCTCTGAGTCAGTTTTTGTGTGCACCCTGGTAATTTATTTATTATTTAAAAATCTTACCCGCATAAAGTTTAATACTCATAAATACTTATACTATACATAAATATAAACAGTTATACGATAATCACGGTACGCGTCTACTCAAAACCCAGCAAATAACTTTAGAAATAGTTGAATATTATACGACAGAGCATAAGGACTGGCGCTCGAATAAGATACAAATATAAAATCTTGGAAAACTTAACATTTTTATAATAATAATGGAGTGTTGTATGTCGGAAGAAGAAAAAGAGCAAAAAAAAATTAGCCAACTAATTGAAAAAGAGCTCAAGGCGCACAAGAAAATGATCAATAAGGAGTTTAAAATTCTTTTACTAGGTGAGTTTACTCTTCGTTAAAAGTTTGGAGATTTCTTTATTGTGCATGCATACATAAAATATGCGTCAGCTATAAGGGAATAATATTACTAATATCACGACCACAAATAAATAACATTCATGTCCATGTATGCATGTACATATATTATTTATATAAATAGGCACTGGCGAGTCCGGCAAATCAACGTTTTTAAAACAGATGCGTATTTTGCATGGAAAAGGATTCCCACCTGAAGAAAGAAAAGGATATATTGTGACTGTGGTTCGGAATTTGTTTATGTCTATACAAAAGTTGATCGTTTCCATGGATCAGCTTCAAATACAATATGATAGTGATGATAACAAGGTTAGTATACTTTAGAAAATAGGAATTGTTACAAATTTTCTTTATATATTTGGATTAGGAGCTTGGGGATAAGTTGATGATGATTGATCAAGGAACAGTTGCAAAACTTGAAGAGACCCATATGAAAGCCATACAAACATTATGGTCTGATAGCGGCATTCAGGAATGCTACAATCGACGTAGAGAATTTCAGTTAATTGATTCGGCGTGGCAGTAAGTCAATGTTTTATAATGGAATATTCAGTTAAAAATTATATTGTATAATATGTATGTTCTTGTGATTAATTTAATTTGATAATGTTTGTAAATTAACAATTAGCTACTTGAGCAACATTAATCGCATAGGGCAAGAAGATTATGTGCCTACAGTAGAGGATATACTGAGGAGCCGAGTTCAGACAACTGGAATAAATACGTATGATTTCGATTTGGGTGATATACCAATAAGGTAAATACAAAAAATAACTAAAGCATTCTAGTTAAATTTTATCCAATAAAATACAATGAACTGAAAAATCATGATTTTTATTATTACAGAATGATTGATGTTGGCGGTCAGCGGTCAGAGCGCAAAAAGTGGATTCATTGTTTGGATAACGTTAAGATGGTTATATTTTTGGTTGCGATATCTGAGTATGATCAAACCCTTATAGAATCTAAAGGAGTTGTGAGTTATACATTAAGTGCAATTCGGTTTATCCAGAAGAATTACCGTTAATATCTTGCAGCCTCGTATGAGAGAATCGCAAGAAATATTTAAACAAATTGTCAGCTGCACCTGGTTTTCGAATTCAGCATTTGTACTATTCCTAAACAAGAAGGATCTTTTGGAGGAAAAAATTATGTATTCTCATCTAAAAGATTATTATCCGGAATTCGATGGTGAGTCGCTCCTTATGTATACTATATATATTCGCTTTTAATAAATTTTATAATTTTCAAAAATGAAATACATACAGGTCCAAAGCAAAATGCCGATGCCGCCAAAATCTTTATTACGGGGTTATTTGTAAATAAAAACTTGGACAAGCCTATCTATTCTCACTGCACATGTGCTACAGGTAAACATATTTACCACTACAGATAAAATTTAAATGATAAGTTTCTCATTCAATTAGATACCAACAACATTGAAATGGTTTTTTCTGCTGTAAGGGAACACATTTTTCGTTCCATTCTTCTCGATTTTAATGTTAATTAACTATTAAAATAACGTGTGCTTACGTTTTTTAAATTTATATGATATTCCTTTGTCAACACTCTAGAAATAAATTACAAAAATAAAATACGTGCTGAATGTTTTAAACGTTTTTTGTTATCTTTAAAATAGTCCTTTATGCTGTTGCTTTAGGCGCGTAAAGTAAAGGCGTCTATTCAGTAGTCTGGGCACACTACTTTTTCCCCGATTGATGGTGCTACAACACAATTTTATCAAAATAATCGATAGTCATACATAATTTGCAGCCCTTGTGAGAACTTTGAAGAAGCCCTGGAAAATAAAATAGTATGACGTCAAAAATTTTGCGCAGTCCAAATTGCGCATATCGAAGCGCCACCTTGTAAGTTTCATGCAATCATGCTCCTATGTCGGTGACTCTCGTGTGTGTTGGTGTTGCGTTAATAAAAAAGTGTAAATACTTAAGAAAATTAACTAGTTGACAAAACGAAAAAGTCACTACGGGTCGTGCGTTAACGTTAACCAAATAATGCAAAATCAAATATGTTGTGAGTTTCGCTTGGAAATCGACACACCGACAAACCCAGCTGCAGCCAATCCAAAAATATCAGATCCAACTTGTCGAGAATTGTTAATAAATTGTTGGCGTGTAATTATAAATAGTGAAACTGCATAATTCTAATGACATATCTCAAAAAAAAGGAACGCATAAATACTTTATAAATTGCATTTCAAGAATTGATAATTTTCTGGCCAACAATTTTTTTCATATTCGTTTTTGCCTCGCCCTCGCTCTGTGTGTATAGCAGTGCGCGTGTGTGTATAGAGGTGCGAGCGAAACAGCTATACAGTTACAGGGCACTATCTATCTATCCTATCAGTGATATCTGTATGTCTTATTTGCAATTTGCATTTATGCTGATGTTGTAATTTGTTTTATTCTTGAATTTTGCCATTTATTTATTCGCAATCGCAATCGATGACATTTTGCAGATGCATTTGAATACACTTACATTGTCAATTGTAGCGGTGACAACACTGCAGTGCACTGCTTGCTTGAGCAAACAGCATGTTTTGGCATTATTTAGCACATTTTGCGAACAGGGAATAAATTCCTTCTTTTTTGTGCCAATACAGTGGGTGGGAGGTAGAGTACTTACAACGACATAAAAAGTTAATGTTATTTTACCCGCACATTGATACATTAAATATCCACTAGTCTGCGTTCAACTCAAGATGAGCATATCTTCTTAAAATTCGGGAAATAATCGTACATCGTTGTCGGAATAGTCAGTGCAGAAAATATCCGCCTGTTGTTGGGTGGGGTGTGTGGGTGAGCTGCTGTTGCTTTTCCTATGGCTGTGACTGTGAATGTGAATGTGGCTGTGTCTCTGGCTGTTGCTCTATTAAATAAAGTGCTTATATACGCATGAATATAGCTAAATATGCCTCTACCTGTTCTCTTTTACTTGCAGTTCCACTGCATACCGGAAAATAAACAAATACAAGAAGCATAAAGTATGCAGAAAATTAAATACAAAAGGAGCATTTAATTGTGTTTGCGCGTGAAGATAGCAAATAACAAAAAGTAATCACATGTAATAAAGAATAAATACGGAAAACGAAGGAATTACCATTGTGCTCGTCGTCAAATAAAGTTTTCGTTTAAAATACTAATTCAAATCTTCGTTGCATTTATAAACTGGTAATAGAAACAAAGCTGAATTAAATACAAACCGCAGACAGTGGAACAAAACGGTTATATTGCACACAAACAAGACTTGACAAGATTAAATAAAAATAATAACAGAAACAATTCATTAAACCACTATACACGTTCCTTAAATTAATGTTTTCCAAACGCAACTAAATCTAACGATAACACGATTAAACCACAGGTCGTGCAGGAAAGAAAACATCACCTCATAAAGCATAACCACATAGGAATAAATACATACTACTTAAATACATATACACACATATACATATATTAACTTAAATATATGTATATAAATATATATATCCAAAACGACACCGATTTAACTTAACTTCAGGGAAAAAATACGAAAAACCATAAAGAACAGCAGACAGCAAAATTAATTTCAACGACCACAGATTTACTTGATTAACTAACAAGAAGCAGAAATAAAGTTATGAAAAGCAACAAAACCTTTGGATAATCTCGTCATAAAACTGCATCGTCGTCTACTAGATACAATAAGTGTATTCATGTCTCTCACCGAGCAACTGCTAGTTTAATGCGTAAGTATAAAACAACTGTATATACAGTTAATTGAATTGAAATCTTTAAATTTGACCTGGGAGATTCGCTACAGTCTCGAGTTGCTTAATACTATTCGAATATTATGACACTTGTTGCTAAAGTTTTAAATACAAAAAAATACTATATATATTTTAAAAGCCTGATAAGAGTTATGAATAATAATGCGGATCTAAACTCATATAAATGTGTGTATATTACTTGTGAGTAATGGCTGGGACAATTAAGCGATTTTCTTGATGCCCTCATACTCGACTCCAGTGTTTGGCCAGGGAACCTGCGACAAACCTGTTGAGAATGTTTGTTTGTCTGCACTTATTCGCTCTGTATTAGTTTATGGAATGGAATCTGGTGGCGATCTACTGCATATATATCCTCTTATATCTGTATACTGCCGTACAAAAGTGTTTTTACGGCCTGCAGAAGAAGCACATAAGTGTGCCTGCCTACCTTATCAAGGTACAAGATGATACAAGCCTGCCTCATTTGTGTGTATGAATATGTATCTTTTTATCTGACTTGGGCTAGCTGACTGTTGTCTAGCGTGCCAGATAATCGCCTCAGGTTCACCTGAGTTCTCCGAGCTGACTTTGATTCGTAAACTGTGTAATTATTATTATCTTCCGATTCGATTATTCTGGCTTTACTTGACCAACTTTGCTTAAGCTTTCATGGTATTTTGTTTTCCTTGTATGTCTAGTATACATCTATATATAGAATGAAAATTATTTCGGTTATTTTATGTTCCAGTTTCCTAGAATCACTTAAGTTGTTTACATCTTTATTACGTTCAGTGGGCGTCTTGGAATGCCATTTAAATACTTCGTGTACAAACTATTGTTATCATAATAATGTTTATTTTCTTCTTACAAAGTAAACTCAACTATATACGCAGAAATATGTATATAAAAAGATCTTTATACATACATGCTTGCATGTGCACTCAAACCGCAAATAAATTATTTATTATTATAAAAATTAATAACGAATTGATTTGTTTAACTTGTTGGTAATTAACATTGTTACACTGATCACTCTTTGATCTGATGATTTCTTTGGGGAAGTGAATTCATAATCATGCAGACTGGCCAAGGCCCTTATATGAGAACGAAACTTCACATGATCTTGTTAAAATTTGTTTTGCGCCAGTTTTACACGGATTGATAATGTGACCTCTTCAAAAATCGCTAAGGTACCGCTAATTGAAGTCTTTCTTGTTAATAGTGTTTTTGAAAAGCTAAAGTTTTTCAATAGATCGATCAGCGGTATTATCTATAGGTTGAAATGAAATATAGAACTACATTTTAAATTTACAATTATTTATTGTTTTTCAGGTGCTTATGAACAGCCGGAAAACTACGTGCATCTGTTGAATTTCCCGTACCCGATGTGGTCATCGCATTTGTATTCATCATTGTCACAGAGATGCACCACAGTCTATTTACGAAGATAGTCAACTGTGCAGCGACAAACGAGAGCAGAATAAACTAAGCCTATCTCCAAAACACACTCCAACATACACAAATATACACTAAAGAGAAGCCTTTGAAGGAAAGTAAGCAATAGCCAAAGAGAGCCTGAGTGTGGTAGGAAACAGCGAGCAACGCCAAAGTACAAATGCTCACGAGCAACTAAATCGAAATTAAAAAACAAACTAATCACACAACAATTATATAAAACAACTGTAGAGAGCAGAGCTGAATTGGAAGCAATTCTGTAACACTTTCATTTGTAGCTTAGTGTGTGAATAAGGCTAGAGAGCAGGAGAGTCATTAGCAAGGCACAAGGAGGACAAACTCGCTTTTGAAAATCGACATTTCTGCAAGTCACGGAGCGTAGACCAGGGTCTGTAGAACGCGTAAGCGTCCTTAAAACCAGTTAGCATGGAGTGCTGTTTATCAGAAGAGGCCAAGGAACAAAAACGAATTAATCAGGAAATCGAGAAACAGCTGCGGCGCGACAAGAGAGATGCGCGCCGTGAACTTAAACTACTTTTACTGGGTGAGTAATATCAAACGATGACGATATCGGTAGTTATATCGTAAAATGGAGACATAATAACCTCGAAAAGTTAATAGTTTTCGAAACTATATACCCTTGACCCATATTCAACTATGGTAGACTTAGATTCGCAAGCTCCTGTAGGCCAGCTAGCCAGGAAGCGTCCCTTTTGTACTGGGTGTGCCAATTAGTAGGTACACTGCGCACATACATATGAAAAATTTACACGTGTGTGTTTGCATATGTATTTACGTGGGTGTGATTGAATTTCAGCTGCGAGCGAGCTTAATGCAATTGTTGCGTCGACCTGCAGTTGCAATTGTAGTTCATTGCGGCTGGTTGGCACCGCCACATTTTTGCTAATTAGTAAAGTGCTCCACCACGTCTACCAGATGACTGGCTGCATATAGGGGGTGCGTGGTAGCTGCAGTCTGTTACGGGTGGCAACCCTTATGGCCCCATTTGTTGGAAAAACTTACCATATTTGACTTTTTTATATTCACAGGCACGGGCGAGTCCGGCAAATCTACGTTCATCAAACAGATGCGTATTATACACGGTAGCGGGTATTCGGACGACGATAAACGTGGCTATATAAAACTGGTGTTCCAAAACATATTCATGGCCATGCAGTCAATGATTAAGGCCATGGATATGCTCAAAATATCATATGGTGTTGGTGAACATAATGTAAGTAGCAACTGATATAAACTGTTTAAATATAACTCACAAAATTATATTCTCTTGATTGCAGGAACTTGCTGATCTCGTGATGAGCATTGACTATGAAACAGTTACAACCTTTGAGGATCCATATTTGAATGCCATCAAAACGCTATGGTCTGATGCTGGCATACAGGAATGCTATGATCGTCGAAGAGAATACCAATTGACGGATTCTGCTAAATAGTGAGTCGGTTGTATTCACAAAGATATTCATTGCTAATTGAGTTTATTTCTACGTAGCTATCTAATGGATCTCGATCGTGTTGCTCAACCTGACTATTTACCGACTGAGCAAGACATTTTACGAGTTCGTGTGCCGACAACGGGGATAATTGAGTATCCCTTTGACTTGGAAGAAATCAGATTTAGGTAGCTAATAAAAAAAGTCAGCTGCTGCGCTGCTGCCATTGCATGCCTTTTTATTTTAATTGTTTAATTAATTTACAATTTCTAATCAGCAACATTGGGGAATTTTATTTAAATTATTAAGTTTAGTTTGGAACGACAAATAACAACGGAATGTTCTTAAAATTGTCAATGATAATCTTGTAATAAGGTGCCCAATATAACTGAGATAAATTGTTTGGATTGCATAAGAAAATTTGTTGACTGTCTCAGTCTAGGTATATCTTTTAAATATTACATAAACCAATAAATGTATATAAGGCGCTATATATAGCATTGATGACGCTAAAGTATTTCTTGAAGTAGTAATACAACACAAACGTAATAATAATTAATAAGCATTTGCTTATTTTGTTTTAGTATTTGTGTGTAGTTCACATTTTATTAGATATAACTTTTGTTAATAATTCACTGCTTAAACTAATTATATTTTATACACAGAATGGTAGATGTCGGCGGTCAGCGTTCGGAGAGAAGAAAGTGGATTCATTGCTTCGAGAACGTCACCTCAATCATATTTTTGGTAGCGCTTTCTGAATATGATCAAATCCTGTTTGAATCTGATAATGAGGTTAGTTAAATTGCTTTCATGCCCAGATTAAATTACTATATCTTGTTAACCTTTTTCAGAATCGTATGGAGGAATCAAAAGCTTTATTTAGAACTATTATTACATACCCGTGGTTCCAGAATTCATCAGTTATTCTCTTTCTTAACAAGAAAGATTTGTTAGAGGAGAAAATTATGTATTCGCATTTGGTGGACTACTTTCCTGAATATGACGGTAAGTTCTTACTGAATATCTATTGTGAAATTTATATTATAACTATTATTTCTTTTGGAAACAGGTCCACAGCGCGATGCAATAGCAGCCCGTGAATTCATACTGCGCATGTTTGTAGACTTAAATCCAGATTCCGAAAAGATTATCTATTCTCATTTCACCTGTGCTACAGGTAGGTACAACCAATACTCTGCAATTGCATATTGTGCTTAAGCCCATTTGTATAAATTTATGTGACATATTTCCTGAATCATTGCTTTCGCAATCTCAACTGCTGTACTTTATTCAGAGCTTCAATGTTAGGACTTAAAGAACAATTACTTACCAAATCCTTTAAAACTAGATACTAAAAACATCAAGATCGTCTTTGCCGCAGTGCATGATACGATTATGCGCCAATTAATCGAGAACTTCAACCTTTAATTGAAAAATCAAGTCCCTCTCCCAACTCAACCTCCTCTCGCCATAAATGGAATATCGTGGTGGGAAGCTAACTTATATACTTTCGTAATTTGTATGTTTTTATTTTATTTAAGACGCGTTGAGAACAGAGAAAAATAAAAATTATTATTTATTTACATATTTTGATTTAATGAATTGATTTCGACTTAACGATAGATTCTCAATATTACATTTTATTGGTAGAGAATCTATTGTGAAAGAAAAAAATAATGTTGACATAAACTATTATGAATTAAATACTAATTGATATTTTCTTTTTCCTTTAGATACTGAAAATATAAGGTTTGTGTTTGCAGCTGTGAAGGACACGATTCTGCAATCCAATCTTAAGGAATACAATTTGGTCTAAACTGGATTTGGATCAGAAAACTATTTTTGTGATTTTTATTATACATATATATACAAATGTATAAGTGTATGCATATATATAAATATGTATATATATATGAAGCTATGTGCATATGCATATTTATATATACATATATATATATATATATATATATAAAACAAATTATATATATATATATGTATATATATATACATTCATAATTCCTTTTTTGCATATTAATTAAAAAACTAAAAAAAAGAAAAATTAATGATGTTTGCCGAAGATTAAGCATTAGACCCAAACACAAATTTCTTTAATTGTAACATCAGGAACACATGAGAGAAAATTGTAGCATAAATTGAGAAAAACGAGCGATGATGCGATTGATGTATACATTATAATTTGTGTGGAATAAATAAGAGAAATGAAAAAACAAAAACAAAATAAAATAATTTCTGATACCAAGTACGAGTAAAGTAATACTAATATTTAAAAATTCATTATTATAGAACTTTTGTATAAAAGATGATAGAAAAACTAACAAAAAAAAAAAACTACAAGCAAAAACAAAACAAATACATTTAATTTAATCAAAAGCTTAAAAGGAACAAGAAACGGAAACAATTTTTGTCGTACTGAAGCGTAAATTTTACTGAAACCAACCAACAAAATGTAACTTATAAACAAATAGTAATTTTGCATAAACAATGTACGTAGAAGTTTCTCATAATAATTTAAAAATCACACACGTACTCGCGACACACAAACATACACGACAACACAAACGAAAGAACACCAGAATCCTGTAAACTAACAAGTGGGAAAACTACAGATATAATACTGTATTATATACTGTACTTTTAATTAAGATATAACACCTAATATATCACAATTGTTTACTGAAATATTTATATACATATACGAGCCCATAATATGTGTATATGTATATATACAAGCATTATAAACATAACATTACAAACATTGCATTACATACTTGCATACGCACCATACATAACTGCATGTAAAGATTAATGAGAATAAATTAATTTGTATTGCGAAAAAGAATCATTCAATGTAAATTACAAGTCGTACTAAAACACAAAACAAATGGAAACGATAATGAACGTGATGATTAAGTACTATATAATGTAATAATAAAAGAGAATAATATTGTACGCATTTGTATTTAACAAATTGCGGTCAAATTACATCTAACTAAGTATATTAACAACACATATGTTTGTCGAAAGTTTTCATAGCTGCAGCATAACTATAATTATATGACGGAAGGAACAGCGTAAAGCAAAAAACAACACGACAAAAAGAAACACAAACAGTCATAATCATCAGAATTCAAACTAATTACGTTACGTGCAACTATCTAAGAAGTAATATCAAATGCAGCTGATCTTGATGCCATCAAAAACAATTTCCATAAATTATATAAAAGAAATCGATGAGAAATGAATGAAAATCAAACAAACAAAAATGATGTCATAATGAAAATTGTTATTAATTGTAACATTGAAATGAAATGAAAATTTTAAGAAATGTAGCTTGATTTGTCATATATTTTTAATACATATATACTATATATATTAATTATTATTTTGTTAGTCTGTTTTGCTTATGTTATAGACAATGTTTTGTTTTTGTTTTTAAATTTTAGTTTAATTTAATCTACAGCTATAGAACGATAGTAAAGTAACAAAGTAAATGCGCACACTTACAGAGAAAAGAACATAAGCCACACGGAAACACAATAACAACAAGTAAACAAAACTATTTATGTATAAACCTAAATAAACAAAATTTTACTCTATGTATATGTGGTAAAAAAGTGAAAAAACACAAACATATATGTACATGTAAAATAAATATAAATCAAACATTGTTTTTCATAATTTATATAAATATGAATATAGTTTTAAATATGCTTTATGAGGGGTATTAGAATAAACAGTTTGAGGTTTCCTTTCGTTCTCCTTGTTGATTATACAATATTTTGCGACACCAACTTAAGCTTCTGAGATCACTGAAAACTTGATATACTTTTCGAGCCTTATTTGTACACATATACATTGGAATCAATGTGCATTTCCCTTTTCCATAACTCTGCTACTTAATCGTAATTCGAATACCAACACGCATCTAGATATAAGAAAGATTCAACAGTGTGTTGTATAAAGCTTTAATTCACGTAAACCGAAGATATAGTAAATGAAAAAGAAAAACAACATTTTTACATTGAATAAATTGATTAATTGATTAGCTTTTAAAAAGCTTAATTAAGTCAATAAATGTGTATTTAAGGCACACATATGCGTTCATGATTTTTCGTTGTTTATCAATAATGAAAAAGGAAAACCAAAGAAAAGTTCGGCATGCCGACGCTTATAAGCCTGAGCAGATCGAAAAGCAAGGAGTGAAGATTGTAAAAGACCTGTAGTGAACGTTTCTAGGTCCGATTAGAAAGAAACTGGAGTTTGGTCTAAGCTCTGCAAGGGTTTTCAAAGACTTCCTATAACAGAACCAAAAGAAAAACCGAACTATAAGATATGTAAACAGTTGTTTTGTTCTTGCGTAAAGACTACGCCCCTTCCTGTTGCAGACGGTCTCAAATTTTTTACAAGGGTTCCAGCCAAGGCGCTGTACATGTTGCATATGCATATACACACGAGTACATACACACATATATAGTTTTCCGTCCAATGAATTGCATCGGTGAGCGGCAGCAAAAAAGGTCTCCAGTATTTTGGTTGACATTGACCATATTCATTTCGCAGGAAAGACGGTGATCCTAATATTGGGATTACTTCCGAACACTATGCACATACATATACAACAAACAAAAATACGATAGCTCCACAGCGCAAATGCATTAGTTAAAAGTCCTTATTTGATCATACCTTATGTTCCGGTTGAAAAATCAATTTGGCGGTTTCAGCAACAAATTTTAAGTTTCGGTTTAAAAAACATAAAATTGTATGTAGTCTATATGTACTTACATAACGGTACTTATAATGGGAAAGAACACAAAAAAAAAAAAAAAAAAAAAAAAAAAACAAATTACAAATATAAAAACAAAAACCAAAATATTTAGAAAAAAATTGAAAATGAACACACATAAAAGAAAAATTTGGTTTAGTTAGCGTTTTGTGCCTTCTAGTGCTCATTAAATCCACGAAGAAAACCCTGGCAAAAAAAATGATTGATAAAACATAAAGTAAATGTACGTCACATATAAAAAGAATTATTAAAGTCTATACTTAAGATGGAATTATGTTGGAGTTTGTGTTCCCATTTCCCATTGATTCACAGTTCACAATCTGTGCTTAATATATTCACATGACAAATTGTGAAATTTTTGCATCACATCACGTTCCTTTAATCAATTGCGTATCTTTTCGGGTTTTTGTTTTCAATTTCACGTTTTTGCAGTTTGTATGTAAATATTTAGCTTAACTCAAGCTTAAAATGATGCTATAATAAATGAGCAAGAATTTGATATGAAATGATAAAAGCAAAGATTAAATGATCTAATATACTCTAGTATATTATACATACTTACATATATGATAACTATACTACATTTACAACAGCGGTTATGTACGCGTATGTGTACAAGTATTTTGTATTTTTATATACAAAATCTAGAACTGCAGGCGAAAAGAACATTCAGACGCGATTACACCGGAATTGTACGCGTACTTGCTTGTGTACTCGTTTTGTATAACAGCTCACTAAGAACTCATATTGAATGAAACTCAAATGAAATACGATATATAGAAATATTCGAAATTCGAAATCAATTCGATATGATTCCAATTCGTGAAAATGAATTCAGCTTAAGATCCATTTTGATGTACAAGTATATGAGTATAATAATGAACACCTCGAGTAATATCGGCTATTTTGCTGGGTAGTCTTACTTACATACATATGTTATATGCAAATGGAATAGAGACCATATTTCATACAATGCTTGAAAAGCTGAACTAAACTTATTGAATAACAACTACAACAAGAAAGAACAACCATACCAAAAACAGAAATAACTACAAAACCGAGTCTCTCCCTTGACGTTGAAATTATGTAAAACTAGGCTAAAAGAAAATAAGAAAACAAACAGTAACAAAAACTGAAGAAAAAACGAAAATAATATGAATATGATTATGAAATATTCCACATCTTTAGGTTACTTTATGAACTTTATATTGTAAATGCGGTTGAATGGGATGAGATGATGGTAATGGTCATGAAACGATGATTCGATGACGATCGAAGATGATGATATTGAATGGGAAATATTTTTAACGTACATATTTCTACATACATATAAACCTAAGTACATACATGCATACATATAAATCAAGAAATAACAGAAGAGAATCCCACATAAAAATCTGCAATGCTTAGCTTAAGTCTTAAGGCAAACGCACGTCCCTCTACATAAGTACTTACACATCAGCGTACGCACACCCACACACACATACACGGACACAACCACACACACACTCTTGGGCACTTGCACACACACATATACACAGGCGTAGATTGAAGCTTCCATTGAGTGTAAGATTTTCAACTTGTACTAGCATTTGAATTGATTGACTTTTTTATGGAAATTTACACACAACAATTTGTGGGATTTACACTCAATTGAAGTTGACGTTTGTGCGGGTGTGCATCATTGTGTGCGTGTGTGTGTGGGGCTGTGCTAATGTCTTTGTGGGTGCATGCATGTGTATCGGTGTCTGTGTGTTAGTATACACATTTGTCATAGAAATCATATTCAAAAGATACAAGTACTAGAAGATGAATTGATTATATTGAGGTGGCAATGGTAACTAAGAATTTTTTAGATAACTTAAATAAAAAACTAAAAAAAAAAACAAAAGAAAATACAGAAAAATTATCTATGTACACCTAAATATATATATACATATATATATTAAAAAAAAATCCAAAAAAATGAAACAAAACAAAACAATATAATATAAATAAAAATATATTAAAAATAAAAGTAGTCTTTTCTTGCCGGGTTTTCAAACAAATATTGCTGGAATACATACGCACCTGTATGTATATATATACAGTGTGTGCTATATATGGTTACAATTGGATTAACAGGCACTCACAACAATATTCGACGCCAGCGTAGAGAAATCAGTATTAGGGCTAGCTTCAAAACGGACGCGACGCCTTTATGACACATTAAGTATAGTGAGCCAAGGACAGACGCAGTCAATTTGGGGGTCATAGTTGGGAGCTACAAATCGAAGATTATAGCCTACAATTTTTGGCTAATACAATTTATAGACCTTCCATAACAACACTAGTCAGGGAAATCGATACTGCAAGCTAAGATTTTGACCCAGACTATTCAAACATCCACATTTTCCTATATCTGTAAATAGTATATACTTTCCCTATATGTATGTAAGCTAGGTAGGTGGGTGGTCGGAAGCGCTTCGGGTCTTCCGCTAGACCAAGTTGAGAAGCCGTATAGTTACCAAAATCAGCTTTCTTGCAATGAACTTGGGCACACGGGCAGCGTTTCCTGAATCTGTTTTCACCTGCTGCACGAACCACGAACAGATCGGCCCCAATGCCGAGCCTATATACACATGAAACGGTACATGCGCCTTCGCCTGTTGCCAGTGCCAAAGCCACGGCCAAAGTCGTATCGCAGTCCGTCGAGAGTCGAGCAAATATGAATGGTCACTGCCGATACAGAACACAACGTAACGGGAGCTCGTCGAGACAACAACCTAATTTGAATATCGTATATATTGGAAGTAAAGGAATAATTACCGTGTAAAACCATTACAATCATTTAAAGGATCAGCACATTGGATAAACAAGTGGTTTTACCAATTTTGGAAAGCTGATAAAGAGCTGGATCTGTAATATCATTTACCATGGAGTGCTGTTTATCGGAAGAGGCTAAGGAACAAAAACGTATCAATCAGGAAATCGAGAAACAGCTGAGGCGCGATAAGAGAGATGCGCGTCGAGAACTTAAACTTCTTTTATTGGGTGAGTAGGTTAAACTGCAGAACTCACGACTTGTAAGAATTACATATATTCTTCCGGAGTACCTATTTCACCTATCTTTCACCTATTCCGTTCTCTCTTCTACTAAGTGCCCAAACACCAGCAAACCATTATATAGAATCTATTTACAGTATACATGCATAAGCCCAGGTCTCACCCACACATCATCTGACCAACCCTTCCAACGGTCAATGTGTTTTGCAATCTTAACTAAACGATTTTTTTAGGCACTGGTGAATCGGGAAAATCGACTTTTATTAAACAGATGCGTATTATTCACGGCAGCGGCTACTCGGACGATGACAAGAAGGGTTACATCAAGCTGGTGTTCCAGAACATATTTATGGCTATGCAGTCCATGATCAAAGCCATGGATATGCTCAAAATAGAATACGGCTCCAGCGAGACGAAGGTAAGTATCGATTATACATGTGTAATACCAAAACACTTATAATTTTGTTTTAATTCGGATTCAGGAACACGCTGAGCTGGTTATGAGCATCGACTATGAATCGGTTACAACATTTGAGGATCCATATCTGAATGCCATCAAATGCTTGTGGGCTGATGCAGGCATACAGGAATGCTACGATCGCCGAAGAGAATATCAGCTGACAGATTCGGCTAAATAGTAATTAATTAATCATAATCGTAATTTACTTGATAATTTTATTGATTTATTATATCAATTTAAAAGCTATTTGAGTGACCTTGCACGTATTGAGCAGGCCGATTATCTGCCCACTGAACAGGATATTCTACGTGCTCGTGTGCCCACAACTGGAATACTCGAGTATCCCTTCGACTTGGACGGCATTGTGTTCAGGTAAACTCCTTGAAGTTTTATTGCAGTCAATTAATGTTAATTTCGTTTATACATTTATTGTATAGAATGGTGGATGTTGGCGGTCAGCGATCAGAGAGAAGAAAGTGGATTCATTGCTTTGAGAATGTGACCTCTATTATATTTTTAGTTGCCCTATCGGAATACGATCAAATTTTATTTGAATCCGATAATGAGGTACACCTAATTCTATTTCTAGTTTCTAATATATTAATGATTGAATCATTTCAGAACCGCATGGAGGAATCAAAAGCTTTGTTCAGAACTATAATTACATACCCGTGGTTCCAGAATTCATCAATTATTCTTTTCCTTAACAAGAAGGATTTGTTAGAGGAGAAAATTATGTATTCGCATGTGATTGACTATTTCCCAGAATTCGATGGTGAGCCTCTCTAACTGATTTTTAACACATATAATATTTTATAACTGTTTATACAGGCCCAAAACAGGATCACGCTGCGGCCAAACAATTCGTACTTAAGAAATACTTGGCATGCAATCCCGACCCTGAGCGTCAATGTTATTCTCATTTCACCACAGCCACAGGTTGATTATGACTTTTTATAGACATTTGCTTATTTGTAATAACTTCTTTCGTATTAATAGATACTGAAAACATCAAACTTGTGTTCTGCGCAGTCAAAGATACAATTATGCAAAATGCACTAAAGGAATTCAATTTGGGTTAAGTATGTTAACAATATTATAAACGAATTATGAACTTTATTTAGTCTTTGATTTGTTAACACTAAATAAATTGCAAAATAAAATTCACTTGTCAATTACGAAAAGTAAAATTCTTTATTCAACTTACTTGTAAGATCTAAGCTTAAGTTTTATTAATTTAACACACACTTTACATATTTCTGAAGATCTACCTCAACGCCATTTGCATCTTTTACAAATAATCTATCACAATAAAATTAGTTTTGTGTTACACTTCAATTCAATATTTTGGCAATGCTTTGCAGTGGCCATAAAACTTAACATTGTACAAACAAAACAAAATTAACCACGAATTGAGTATCACATTCACATTCAGCGTTCAAGAGAGTCTTTTAACATTTCAAAGGAATTAACATAAATATCGAATAACCTATAAATAATGTCGCTACGTTTGTATAAATATATCTTATTTGGCACGTTCTTCACATGACTACAAAATCGCTCAAATTACGTTCGGGTTGCACCATGTTGACAGGCATCAGTTGAACCAGTTTATTAAAAAGAAAAGCTCGACGATTCTGTTGTTCGGAACAGTATTCTGTTCGAGCACGCTTGGTACACGAAGAGCTGCTGGGACTCGATTCAGGTTCCGATATTCCAGATGTAGCCAGACTTTCATTTGACTCCAGCGAAATATTTTCATCTTTAACCAGACCCATTTCCTCAGGCATGTCAACTAAATGTGTTTAAGAGTTTGTTAGCGATTATTTGGTTATTTTTAAATAATCTTACCCTTAGACATATGAGCATCGCTTGATTCAAACACTTCAGTCCCACACATAACCGATGTAGCCGTGTCCTGGCTATAATCGTGAGACTTGAAAAGCAGCGAAGCAAGTTTATGAAACTGCATTAAGTTGAAGAAAAAATATATTCATAATGTACGTTTCATCTTTGGTATTTATAAAAGTTCCACACTTACATTCTTCAGTTGCTCTGCATCACTGTGATCTATAACATCGGATATATGCTCTCGAAGATACTGCATCGCTTTCAATGGATCACTGGTGGTCATTTCCTCATAGCGCAATTTCCGAACCAAAAATCGACAATGCTTCAATATTTCTTCCCGTTTCGGCCTGCATTCAGCATAAGTTTATTAATAAACATGACGATGTAGTTTTAAATCAAGTATACTTACTTTTCAAGGTAGAGCAGCCAAAAGTCATCTAAGCGCAACTGCTGATACTGGAATATGCCTGGGTTACCGCCGAAAAGGTAATGAGTTTTGGCAACTTCATCGTAGACCAACTGATGTGCATATCGCGGACATGGCTCCAGAGAGGTTTCACTCTTGCTGGCACCCAAAATGTTGGCCTTGTTAATTGAATTAACATCCTGAGCATTATGTCGACAGTAATAGATGCGAGACCATTTATGCGTACGCAATGAATAAACCCAAAAAGAGTTTGATGCGTCCACATGATGTACATCTCGTCGATCTTTTACCTTATTTAGGCTCTGTAAAGTCAACATTATATATTAAAATATACACATATATTGTAGACCTTGACAACTTACTGAAAATATATATATTTCGTCGCGATCGCAGTCAATCGTTGCGCGTAGTGTATAACCTGACGATGGCTCAAACTTTGCCTCCGTGCTAGCCGTACTTCCATGAAGGGAATTTTCTTTATTGAACACTGAAATTGACTGTGTATCCACATCATATGTGAGCAGTTCATCTAGATCCTCCTTGCCCCGTTGACCGCCGTAAATGTAAAGCTTTCGATGTTTCTGAAGGAAAAAATCAATTAACTGAACAACAAATATATTCCAGATTGTAAAATCAGACATGTTTACCGTGTGGAACACCATGCAATGCGTTATACGCGATTTAATTGACATGACATCTGCCTGAGCGGCGCTGGCATGATGGCAATCCACGAGTATCTGAGTCCAAGTGTTTGTAGCAATGTGATAAGAGAATAGACCCGAATATTCGGGCTCAACGGAAGATGTGGCATTTCGTGGGGTCAGTATTTTGCCACCAAAAACATAAATTGTTCGCTTATCCGCATCGATGCACATCTGATGATCGTACACGAGCTGCGGACCACCCACTTGACTGGTATCATCACAGATTTGCATCCAGTTGCGTGCACGGGAGTCGTATAAATAAAAGTCACTCTTAATGTATTCACTGGTACGTATCGAATTGTCGAGGTAACGACCCAGCATAAAGATATTCTCGCTTACGGGATCGAAGATCATTTTGTGACAGGAACGCGGTGTGGGTCCGTTAAGCAACTCGGACCGATCACATAGCAGCGACCATTCGTCGGACTCAATCTTATAAACCCACAAATCGCTGAGATCTTGATAGCCATCCCATCCACCATACAAGTAGATAAGACGTTTTTTGGCATCCACAACCAATTGATGACCTCCTCGATTACCAGGCTTCACTTCGCTTTCAGTGTACTTCATCTGCCAGTCGTGCTTGTAGTCTTGTTTGTTTAAATACTCGTCCATTAAGCCTTCGTCGATGCAGTCGGCAATAAAGCGTTCCGTTTGCTCAAAGTCGCCCTGTAGAACCTATAATATTTATATAGTTAATGGTTAACGACTTAAAGCCCTTGACAATCGTTCATATTACTAACCAAATACTTATGCAATTCACTTATCAAAGGATGTTCGAGGCGCACATTTGTCTGCTCCTGTAAGGCGTTGAAAGCTTTCGTATATCCTTGCTGACGAAAGTGTTTCAGGCAGAGTTTAATAATCTCAGTTTCACGTAACGTATTATAGCTCTTCATGCGTGCACACGTGTACATGGGATCATCCTGGCCGTGCAATTCAATGTACCAGATACTAAAATTGAATGACGGACCCCACGACAATAATGGCACAATTTTCAAATACAGTATAGGTAGATTTTCTGACCCATCCTCAGTCATGCAGCGCAGATTGAATACTTCGGGTATATTATCGTTTTTAAGACCACTGCAAATGATCGTTTGGTTATTGATACGGACGTCGTGTTCATTGTAATTATACTTACGCTTCGAGCAACAGCACCATATGCTCATCTTCCAATCCGCCGAATACGCGAAATTTCTTAATATTGCATACGTGCGATTTCTCAAATTTGCCAAATTTGATTTTCTTTACAATGGCGGGTCGTTTGAGCTTTAATGTCAGGAACTGTGGTGGGCTATTGGTATAGGCGGACCACCGAGAGGTCTGATCGTTGGGACAGTCGACGAGAACATTTCTGAAATTCGAATTGTGAAATCGAACTGTAAAAATATCCATAGTATTTGGCAGCGACAGCTGCGCAGTTGACAACAATTACGAAATGCAACTTTGCAGACGCTATGGGCGGAACGCGCGTCGCCTCTACATATGAACATACGATACGTTATTAAATACTTATGCATTTCAGAACACATATACATAATAACAATGCAAAGCAGGTGCGAGTGTGTGAACCGCAGTAAATATCTCTGCATGTGTACAAGATTATACAGTTAAGCTAAGGGAAGAACACAAACTTACTCAGGCAAATAGTTTGGCGAATAGCTAGAGTAACGGTGAATCTCGAAACCTAAACGCTCTGACAGCGTAAAGGGTTTCTGCGTATTGGGACCAGGGACAACGGGCACAGCACCGTACGAAATGGCAAGTGAACCGTTGGAGCTGTCCGTTGGGCTGGAAGCGGTTGTTGTGGACGTAGACATCCTAGAACACTTTTAGTGCAATAATTAGGGATTATGGCTTCGTGAATAAATTGTCTTGCCGGTAATCGAAAATAACAAAACAACAAATGTCGTACACTTCCAAAGTTAAGGTGTGACATTCAATGGAAACGCGGACATATTAGTCAAGCTTGCACTTAACGAAACAACGCTCCACACTTCCACGCCATGAAAATTGCTCCACACTTAACGAAGAGTATTGCAAAGAACTTTAAACATTACATATTTGCGGTATTTGAATTTTACCATCTATGTAAAATTATACATATTTGTTAGTTGATAGACCTTAAACTAAACTAAAAACTACAATTATTTTTATTATGTTATCTATATTGGCTATACAACTTCAGCTATATACTGCAGCCAATTTACTTGTCAATAAGTATAATGTCATCAGTGTATACAAATGTTGGTATATTTTTGTTATATGGTTATATTTGTTTTACTTTATTATGCACAACATGTCAAGTAGAACAAGTCTCTGTGTCAGTAATTGGCATTGACATTGTTTTGTATCGTACGTACGTTTGTAATTTGAAAATCTATAACTGATATATTCGATATTTTCGCCATTAAGTGATTTTTAATGATTTTATATTGGAGTGCCTATCGATATATGTACACGATAAGCACGATAGTTGTTCAAGCGAAAAATGTTGATTATCGATAGTTGAAGCGTTGCACTGCATTTCGTTATCGTTTCATATTTATAGTTTGGCTGAAATTTAGGCACATATGCATAGAATTTATTGTGCACCGGCGAGTTCTGCATATTTTAAACATAAAGATGTCTTTTGATGCTATACCAAAAGATCTTAGAGGCCTACGTGCCTGCTTGGTGTGCTCTCTGGTTAAAGTAAATAAATATTCAATATTCTTGACACGAACACAATTAATTTCTACCTCATTTTCTATAGACCTTCGATCAATTTGAGACAGATGGCTGTGAGAATTGTGAGGAGTTCCTGCGCATGAAAAATAACAAGGACAATGTATATGATCATACTAGTAATAATTTTGATGGCATAATTGCACTGACTACACCCACTGACTCTTGGGTGGCCAAATGGCAGCGACTTGGTAGGAAATTATACATTTTCTTCGCTAATGTATTTAAACGAAATTTCTTTCAGCTCGGTTTACACGAGGCATCTATGCCATATCCGTATCAGGCACACTGCCACAGTCTACATTGCGCGACATGAAGAACCGAGGAATTGTTTACAAATCTAGGGACAGAAGTCAGCGATAGCAACCTTCAACGCATAAAAAAATATAATGTTTATTTTAAGTAATAACGAAACCTCGAGTACATTCATACGTTTAGAATAAAATACAGTTTAAGTAATGTATATATGGTTAATATCAATCTTCCAATGAAGTAACACGCAATCCATCGCCACCAGCCGTCGTGACATGCACTCCAAAGCCAGCTGCCTCCAGTTCCTCCTTCATTTTCCAGTACACCTCATTGGCCTCGTAGTTTTCGGGCAGAAGAATAATCGCATATCCGCCAGCACCGGCGCCCGTCAGTTTAGAAAAAAATCCACGCTTAAAGGCAATCGTAAAGATTTGCTCCAGCTTGGGATGTGTTACGCCAATTGCCTTCAGAAGATCGTTATTTATTTGAAAGAGACGCTCTAGTTTCTCAAACTTTTGGCTATCATCCTGTGCATTACCGAAGCTCTCGTAGAGCGGCACTGCCGAATTCACTAGCTGTTCGCAGGCTTGCCAAATGGCTTCAATTAGCTGCGGGAATTCTTCGGCTAAGTGACGAACCTTTGCTACTATGTCAGCTGTGCTTCTAGTCACCCGGCTGTCCACAAGCAGAATGTTAAGTGGCTTTTGAATGCGCAACGATTGGAAGCCCTGGCCTTTGACAAAGCGTAATATGCCGCCGTAGGTGCATACTGTATTATCCACGCCTGATGGTGTACCGTGATTAACACGCTCCGACTCATATGCCCAGTGGGAAATTAGGGCTAAGTTCTCATCCTCCAAATAGGTTGTTTGATCGAAATGGCCCGTCAAGATGAGGAAGGAGGCAGCCAATGCAGCACCATACGATGCGGAACTACCCAGGCCAGCGCCCAAATTTAGCTCGCTGTCAATTTGCACTTGGAAACCAGACGCCAACTCAGTTTGCTTCGGTGCAGTTAGTACAGCTCCGGCTAGCAGGTAGTATATCGATATGAAGGCACGTTGTGTTTGCTGCTTTGGTGTGCTGCCAACGCTGCGTTCCAGTTGCTTTCCCATCTCCGCGCGGACTTCCTCCATTAACTTGGCGGTACTTTCCAACTTCTCATTGGGATATTTGCTTCGAAAGTTGGCTAGAAAGGCATTGAACTCGTTGAGATCTATTTCCAGTGTACAGTTGAGGGCCTCCAATTGAAAACTGGCCACCTGACTGCTAGTCTGCGTACGCAGTTGCAGCTTGGTGCCCAGGCCAACGACACCGGCCAGAGCTGGCTTCTGATAGACTACCGCATGCTCGCCGTGTAGAATAACCTTGCCAGGAGAATTCACCTGGAACTTCAACATTATTAATGAATGCTGATGCGACACGCACTGTGGCTGCTGCTACTCTGTCGCCAAATGCGTTGTTTGTTTGTATCTTGGCTGAATCTTAGCGGTAATTTAAATTACTAATTAAGGGCACAGCAGTTCAAGCGTCAAAATGGCGTCACGAGGTTGCAAGTTCTCGTTTTAATTTTATTATTATTATTGCTGTTAGATATTTTGTTTTATGTAATGTTGCGTGTGTTTATTGTAGCTCCGTTCGTTGGCTGTTCCCCTTTCACTTTCTTTGTTCGACTGTTTTCAGTTTCGAATGGTTAGCGTTTTTCTGACGTTGGCTGGTTTTTGTTTTCGGTTATACAAATCTACATACACATACACATACGTACATGCATACAGATGTACAGGTTTTGGACACCGCGACGGCAACAGGTTACAGTTAACGCTGCCGCTGCTGCTGAGGCTGGCTGCAAAGACTATTGTTGTTGTTGTTGTTGCGCTTTCTCCCACTCTTCGGGGGTGTATGACTTTTGTGAGAAAGCGTGAATCTCCTTTAGCTCTTCGGCCAGTGTTGAGTTCACCCTTAAATTAAAGTTATAACCCAGTTATTTGCATTCCGAAAATCGAAGAAAATATTATTACAGTCTGTGCTTTTGAAGCAGCGATTTGCCTTCAAATGCTTTTGACACGATGATTACGCTGAACTTGCCACCACATCCATCCGAGTCGTCAGATACCTCAATGTGTGTTGCTTCGAGCTTTTCTTTCAGCTTGTCTTCCAAATACTTTGCGCTGTATTTACTCATTTTAACTAGTTAATATTAAATGCGGCTAATTAAGGGAATAAACATGCAGTCACTAGCGGCAAATTATCGATTAAGAAGATTGCTTGAAATATGATTACTAAAACATTTGACGTCACACACTTATATGATGGAAAGAATACTACTATTCAAAATTAAAAAAAGAGTTGGGCATATGTCTTGCTTAAATATAAGAAGTTTTCGATAGTATTTCCAAAAATGTTATAAAATGTTTATCAATGTTCTTTTAAATATACAAAATTCAGTGCTCTACCTCAATAGTTTAAGAACCATGCAATAGAAACATCGTATATATATCGCACACAAGAACTATCGATTCGTAAACAAATTACAAACTTATCGAAATAGTTGCACTTCTAGAATTTATCTAATGTGGCTAGACAAACCGCCAAATTTTACGTATTTATTTATTTATTCATCTATTAACTAACTAACAAATAAACTACAGTTTTGCACAACTGTGAGGAGGTACAAGTGGTATCGTGAGTCGAGGAGTGAATAAATCATGTCGTTCTTCGGTGGCAACACATCGCTCGGTGCGACAAGCACGCCGGCTAAACGTGAGTCAAAATTCACAATTCCTGAGGCAATTGGTTGAAATTGTTTTAAAATTGAAATAGTTTTGTTCAAGCTGTTTTTGCTAAATAACGCTGGGGTGCAGTAGCTCCAGGCAGTTTCAACAATTTCATTGCATCTTCTATACTATATACGCGTATCTCCTTTGGATTTATGCTGAAATATGAGATGAGAGACGAGTTAGCAATATACATAGTTAACATTATTTGTTATGATTCTAAGAATATGTACACTAATCAAAGAACTCACGCTTTTTTATGTATAACGTAGCCAACATACACTAGAATAGCCAGAATCAAAATCAGAAAACAAACCACGAACAGCGACATAATTATAGAAACAGAACCATCTGTTGACGTTCAGCTTCCAAATTGTACTAACACTATTCATTTGCTTTTTTGCTGATAAGATCTGGTAAAGCGGATGTTGAGCCAGCAATAAAGCTTACAAAATACTGACCTGCTTTTCCTTATCTTTTCGTCGACAGCGGGAGGCATGTTTGGTTCATCATTTGGTGCAACCACTGGTGCTGCGGCGCCGGCTTTCGGTAGCACAATGTCTGCGCCTGCGTTTGGTTCGGCGCCAGCAGCGTTTGGCGCAACTGCAACAACTGCAGCTCCAACATTGGGTGGCGGATTCGGTGGATTTGGTGCAGCGGTACCAGCAAGTCAGCCGAGTTTATTTGGCACACCGGCTATTAGCGCAGCACCACCGGCATTTAGTGGCTTCGGGCAAAGCACCAGCACTGCGCCAGCAAGTGGCTTTGGTGGATTTGGAGCAACGACAACGACTGCACCGGGATTTGGTGGCTTTGGTACCACCCAGGCAACGCCTTTCGGCGGCGGCACATTTGCGTCAGGTAATTGTCTCAGACAAGCAGACAACTTGACAAAAATGTAACATATCTTTAAAGCTTTTGGAAAACCGGCAACGGCGACAGTAACGCCTGGATTTGGTGGTTTCGGTGGTACAAATTTCATGCTCGGACAACCTCAGCAGCAACCGGTGCCAATTTCATCGGATGAGGCATTTGCTCAATCTATTCTAAATGTATCAATCTTCGGCGATGAACGCGACAATATTGTGGCGAAATGGAATTATCTGCAGGCTATGTGGGGCACCGGCAAACTATTTTATTCCCAAAGTGCAGCACCGGTGAACATAACGCAAGAGAATTACCTTTGTCGTTTTAAGGCCATCGGGTACAGTCGTATGCCTGGAAAGGATAACAAACTGGGATTAGTTGCGCTCAATTTTGATCGCGAACTGGCGGTTATTAAGTATGTTTTTATTGATGTAAGGGCTATAACTATTGGTAAACGAGACTTCTCTTTATATCATAGGCAGCAGCAACAACAGATCATACAAACCCTGCATAGTTTAATGGGCAGCAAACCGAATATATTGGTGCACATCGATGTGATCAAAGAACTGGAGAATAAAAAAAGTCAAATGGTTATCTATGTGGAGGAAAAGTTGCAAATGCCACACGGACCAAATGATAGCAAGCGTATACTTGCCACCGAGTTGGCTAGCTATTTGGGACAGGCGACAGTAAAGCCTCAGTTGAACAATCTGGGAATTACTGAAGCACTAGCTCTTACGTTACCCGATGAAGATCAATTGAAGGAGTATCTAGAGAATCCACCGAGAAGCGTTGATCCGCGCATGTGGCGTCAAGCCAACCTGGATAATCCCGATGCCCGTCAATTCATACCGGTGCCAATGATTGGCTTTGGGGATTTGAAATGGCGTGTTAAATGTCAGGAACAGGAGACAGATACGCATGCGCTATACATGAAAAAAGTGGAAGGCGAATTGCAGGAACTGCGGCGACGACATGCATCCTCCACAGCCAGAATACTGGAGCACAAGCGAAAATTAGCTGAAATGAGCCATCGCATACTACGAGTAAGAAACCCATTGGTCTAACTCCTTTTGCGTTATTGTTTCACGATATTCTTTTTCCAGATTGTTGTCAAACAGGAATGCACTCGCAAAGTGGGCAGTATACTGACACCCGAAGAGGAGGCGTTACGCACCAAGCTGCAGAATATGCAGGCTGTTGTATCGGCACCTACGCAGTTCAAGGGTCGCCTTAGTGAACTACTTTCTCAGATACGCATGCAGCGCAATCAATTTTCCAATAATAGCATCGCTGAATATGCTATTGATAAGAATGCCGAGGATGAGATGAAAACCATATTGACCATGCAGCAACGGGCCATGGAGGTGCTAAGAGAAACCGTTAATAAGGACCTGGAAGCACTCGATATTATTATAAAAGGTTTGCCCGAATTGCAGCAAACCTGATCGCCACTATTACGACTTGTACCGAAATTATATAGTTATTTGTCCAATATAAGAGTCAATGAAATAAGAAGTAATCGTTACAATTTATATTTGTTACTCGTTTAGTGGTCCGGCAAACACTTCCTGTAACTTTGAACTTGCACTTTTACGGCATGGTTCGATAAAACAACATATATTCATGTAAGAAATATGTGCATGCTCTCGTCGAGCGGGTAACAATCGAAACGAGTTCACAAGACTCGCTGCGGAAATTGTGTGAGCGATGATTTAAGGCGCCAGCTAAAGAAAGTCTTAAACGATTTTTAAGTGAAAATAGTTTTGAATGCAGAAAGTGAAGTTGTTACAATTTGCGGCTAGAAACACCTGGAAATCCAGCAAGTTTTTATTTTAAATTTTACTTTTCTTAATTTCAAAGATGCAAATTTGTATTAAAATTTATAACTGATTGTTCGTTTTGATAGTATTAAGTCCGGTGTGAATTGACCTTTGTTTGGCAGGGTATTTGCATTTCAACTGCATGCTGAATTGTTGTTGTTGCCATTGTTGTAGTTGTCTCCGGCGATGTCAATGCACTTGGGCAAGCGGCCGACTTTTCTCTGGGTATTGCTCCAAAATTGGACAATTTTGCAGTGATTACTTGACCATTTGACGCAATTTAGTCTCGTCTGTCCGTTGTCTGCGACGGCGGCTGCAGCGAACTCATTATAGATGACAAACTCACATCATCTACTTGCATCCAGTTTGTTCAACTCCAGGCGGTGCGGGTTCGGATTCGGGCTGTTACATTAACATCATTATGTAGCCCGGCGTGCACTCACATATGCTTTTGCCTGTGTATGTGTGTCTGTCTAGTTGTTGCCTCGTTATATATTTATTTCTTGGCGCTGTGCAAACTCGTTTGAAACTCGGTTTCCCAGATAACTGTGCCTGGAGTGCAGTTTGGCGCAGCTCGCATTGTTGTTGTTCGCGTTGATTGTGGAGACTTCCGAAAGCTTCCGTTTTATGTCTGGGAAAATGATTGCAGTGTGTGGGGTATAAATGAATTGGTTGTGCCCCAAGACGCCTTACTCATTGTGCGAGCCTTGTGACAACAACTGACGGCTGCAGCTCGGCCAAACTACTACTAAGAGCTGAACAAGGAATTGAGTACACAAAATCTTGTCATGTCGACTGGGTCTCTAATTGTAAGTTTTGATATGATTGTGGCCAGTGTAACAATTTGTAATAACTTGTTAATTTATCCATAGCTGTTGCTGCTGTGCGTCTTGTGCGCAACAGTTGCTGCCACGCCTACACAATTATCACAGGATATGCAACTGCTGCATCCGCAATTTATAACAATCGAGCGCTTGGAACATTTGCTGCGGCGTGCCGGCGAAATCTTTGGCGCTGTTGCACAGGAAGAGGACGCATTGACCGCGGGCAGTGAGCCTGTGGCACAAGTAGTGTTGCCGTCGCAACAGCCTCAGAACTATATGCTGCCACCCACAGCGCAGCCCTACAATTTCTATTTGCCGCTCTTTGACTATGTCGATCCCAAGCTAGATGCCAAGAGCAAGCGCATGGAGAAGATAGTGCCGCCGCCACAACGATTGCAGCAGGAGCATAATTACTATACCGACAAGCCAAAGAAAACGCCGAAGAAGTTTAACGCCGGCTCCAAGCACATCAATCTCAAGTGGCTGAATACCTACGAGAAGGCAATGGGAGGCAACGTCGTGCCCAAAACCGTCTACATGGAGCAGGATGAACGTAATCGCATAAACTTCGATGATTCCTTTTTCTCCGTCGACATGCACGTCAAGGCGCCCGACAATCAGCCACACAATGGCGCGCCTGTCGAACTGCTGCAGCACGGCGAACAGCTGCCCGAGGACGATCTGATGGCCGCTCCCGCGCAACTTACCTACAGCTTCAAGCCAACTGGACTCTAGCCTTAAGTCCAGGTGAAGTGTTATTTAATTGTAGTCATTTACAAAAATGCAAAAATATATTTATACATGTATGTGGAGTTAGTCTCCCTGTAGACACAAAGACATAAGCTTGGTTTATAATCATGTATGGAGTTCTCACCTTGAACTCCTTAAATGCACTCAAGCGTTTGACATTTGGCTTAGTAATAGTTGCAGCATAGTGCCTTTATCCTATTTGCTATTTGGCATATAATTGTACACTCCTGAGTTGCTGTGTATGCTTTGAAAACGTTAGATCTGGGCCTCCTGCAGTTTGGCGACTCCTGTGCGCACGACCTTTTCAATATCATCAAGTAGTCCCGATGCACCGAAACGGAATAGTTTGGGCTGCAGCCACTTCATGCCGAGAGTCTTGCGCACCAGCGTCATCCAGGCAATTGCATCTCGCACAGTCCTCACACCTCCGGCTGGCTTCAAGCCCACAATCTGTCCAGTGCGCTGTTGAAACTCCTGTATGGCAAATATCATGACTAGGCCAACGGGTAGCGTGGCATTAACTGCCTCCTTGCCGGTGGAGGTCTTAATGAAGTCCGCGCCAGCCAGCATGCAGACCATAGAAGCCTTGTAAACCTGCAAAGATACTTGGTATAAGTAGCAGTTTATCATTACTAAAGTGTACGTACATTCTCCATCGAACCAAGCTCGCCAATGGCCAAGATTGTTTTTAGATGTGCTCGCTCACCGCAGGCCTTTCGCATGAGTACGACCTCGTTGTAGACGCCCTCCCAGTCGCCAATCAATGCCAGCTGGCGATTGATCACGATATCGATCTCAGTGGCACCAGCCTGAATGGCATCGCTGATCTCCTGCAATCGTGACTTCAGACCATATTGACCCGTTGGAAAGCCAGTGGCCACAGCGGCTATGTTAATGTCATTCAGTTTGCCGTATTGCTTAAGAGTTTTGTATGCATCGGCGACACGTGCCGGATACACGCACACAGCGGCACAATGTATGTCCGGCAGTAGCGATGGCTCTAAAGATTTCTCAAGGAATTGCGGCTCGAAGGGAAGAACGGCACGCACGCAAAGACGGCGCACATTTGCCGCCGTGTCATCGCCTGCCAAGGTGGTTAAGTCCGTTAGCATTAGGGCTTTTAATGCCCACGCGACTTCGTGGACACCCGTAACCTCTAAACTCTGAGAGATGCTTGTTGCGATCTCAGTGAGTTGACTCAATGAAAAGTCGATACCCAATAAAGATTCATCTAAGAGCAGAAGGAATACTTTTAGTGGTAAATATTTATGTTGGAAAGTATGTATGTGTGCAAAAGTCATAAGTCATGCATAGCTGAGAGTAGGATAGAGAGAAGATGCATTGCTTATTGTAGCTTATCTTAATTCTGTCTTTTGTAGCTTTGTGGTATGTGGCTTTATGAATCAGTCGATTTATGAAAACGAGCTTGTGCAGATCTTACAATAAAGTGACACAGAAAATAAAACATCAAAGTGCCTATTTATTTCATGCTGGTCTGACAATATTTAAATGTATAATTGAATTCCACAATAATATTAGCAAATTACCATAATTTAACTAAAGTAAGCTGTATTTACCATAGGGCAGGATTTTATTCACCTCGAAGACATTGACTTCCATTTTTCTCGATAAGAATTCAACTTGATCTGTGCTAGCCGCAACAAATGTGTTTGCAAACTTGTTATCACTAAGTGGGCAAACAGCTGCTCAAAGCGTTGCCAGACGTATTTTACAAGATCGACGCAGCAAAGACAGGGTCGTTACATATGTGTTTACAGTTTCTATTACCATTCAAACGGCTAACTTTCAAGCATTTAAATAAATGAGTTTAATAATTACAGCATAAAAATGACTTATTACGATTTAAATTTATATTTAAGGCTCTAGTTTAATAAGCAAATTTATTTTGATTTAGAATCGATTTAAATGTATAAATCTGTATGTTGAACATAAAAGTAAGTCTAAGATAAGTTAGGTGAATGGAAAGTAACCTCTCGACCTTTTCACTTTCCCAAGAATCTCCGTATAAGTGCAAAGTAACGATATGTTATGTTCATCAACTGATCGAAAAAAACATTTAAAAAACAATTCGGCCTATTCCCAAGTTAACTTACATTTTGAAAGGTAAGCAGCGATATTATAATTATATTTTTTGCTGAGAGAACGGCTGGTTTACATGTATTCATCATAATGAAGAGCAAATGCTTTTGATAAACTCGAGATCCATCATACCAATTTTGTGTGTAAGCTGACTGCGAGATATTTTGACTCTAGAAAAATAAAAATTATTAATAGATGTGTTCAATGTGCATAAATATATTTATTACTAAGTCCATCATCCATTGTCCGTAATAGCAGACCATGTAGAACTGTGCGGCACAACTTATAAAATACAGAAAAAACGAGAAGGCGTTCAAATTCAGGCCTTGTACGATGGTGTAGAAGGCCGCACAGCATAGTGTGCCGGCCGTGGTAAAAAGATTATAGGCCAGGAGCATGCCAAAGATATCGTTGAGTTCCTTGTGTAAGCTAAGAGGATCATAAGATGAATGTACTTAAAATACACCTGAGATACGTACGTACCTAAGTACATAGAGATGTTTACGAACTACACTGATCAAAAATTCGCAATCTGTTGTTGTTTGATTGCGATTTGGACTATAATGGGCCAATTGTCGTACCAAATTCGAGAAGTGTAGACAGATTTGACTAGATAGGCAAACCATCCACAAATCGGTTCCGATATTGAAGTTATTAAAAAAATTACTACCGGCGAATTCCACAATTTCCGCGATCACATAGTTAATGGGGTTATTCGTATCAAAACTTAAGCGCATAGGATAGGCACGCAAATATGGAAACCGGGCCGTAAAAAATCCCAAAGTATAGCATTGATATATGAAAATGCAAGTAGATTGAACAATAGGTGTAAAAACAATAAGTATAAAAACAGAGAAGTAATAAAACACTCCATAGCGTATAATGCGAGGCAAGTAAAATTCGTTTACGCGATAGTTTCGACGCTCAGGCTCTGTTTGAGGAAATATTGCGTTTAATTTACGGTTCAGATCGCGTATCCGATGACGATAGTAAATAAACGTAAACAGTTTAGTTTCAGTATTGATTATGAGAAACAATAATTCTCCATATCGCACTATATTTTCCGCATCTCCTGCCAGTGTGTCCCACTGAAAGATGCGCAGCAACATAATGAACACAAGATAAGAGTGACATAACAGTGCGAAAATAAAATATGCACGCTGTAGGTATTCCTGCCAGAGTGGCTTGGGACTGCCGATAAAATCGTATCCAATCGACTTAAGTATTATGTTTGGTAGGTAAACGAAATCTTCGTAATTCCGTTGTATTTCCTCTATGTCTTTTGGCATTTTTGCAATGTATACGTGAACTGATGGCATGTTCCTGTCACATTTTCATTTTATACCTGAGAAAAGTGTAAAAAATTAAATATTTAAATTGCCCAAGACCGCGACATTACATGATAAGTGCATTATTGAATAGTCGACGTTGCCTCAAGGCCAAAGCCATCGAAACAAAACTAAATGAAAATTTAATCTCTCTAAATCACGAACCCTTAAAACCTAATTTGTCTATAATTAAATATTACATTCAATATTTAACTCGTGCAACTATGTACACTATACGTGGTTAGAGGAAAATTAATAATAATTAATCAATTTATTATTTTAATATTTTAGTGATTAGCATAATACAAAACTGACACAATGCAGATATGCTTGCCTAGTGGCTTGGGACAGTCGAGAAAGACGAATCGAAAAGACTTGAATACACGATTTATTAATTATTTAAATTGGCCTAGACCGCGACATTATACAATAATTATTACTTATTACTATACGAATACTTAGTTGGTAATAATAGTGTTCGTGGACTGCAAAGAGTTGGTAAACGGGGATACGTTACCATTATTAATTCATTCATCTAGTCATCCAATCATCAATCCTCCAGCATATTGTGTAGCATCAGATAGTATATGGTATAATGGTGGGTTGTTAGACCAAAAAAGAAATATCGACACATACAAATATTTTGCCAAATGGCTTGGCTTTATCATATCCAATCAATCGGAACATCGTTAGTGGTATAAAAATAAAGTCCAGTTACATAAGTTCTCCTTTCTCTACAGCTTTGTTCATTTTAAGGATCGAAACTAAACTAATACAGTATTCAGTGGCAAAGGTGTTTTATATCCCAACAAAATTGCGACACATTCTGTATTTAAATTGAAGCAAACCGCAAAAGTGTCGTGTGAAGAAAATTGTAGTAGTCCATAATTGTTTTGTTTTACTTTAACTACTAACATTGAAAACAATTTACTAATTCATTAAATTTACTATTTCCATTTAACTCTGGCTTATCTTGTTAGTTCAAAGTCCAATAATATTAATGGGGAAACCAGCGACAATTCATGGTTTTACCAGCATTCTCAACCTTATAAATCAGCGGAAGCTTCTCAACTCATAGAACACCTGACTATTTTTGTACCCTTTAACCATCGGAAATAATCAAAAAAGGGTATACTTACTGCAAAGTATATATATTCTTACACAGGATCACTAGCCGGGCCCATTAAGCCATCTCCCATCATATACAGATGAAGTTTATTTTAAAGTGCAACTGCCACGCCCACCGCCCCTGCAAATCGATTGTTTTCGATTATTTAGCAAAGTATGTAGTGCATAACGTTCTGCTTCGGTATACACGAAAATTAACGAAATGGGTATCTTACTGTTCGGCTTGCTCTTCATTATTTGTTAACAGCTAAGCCATGGCCCATATCTGGAGAATTATAAATGATTTAATGATAATAAAAATGACCAGGAGTAACAACTATAAAATGACCAATAGAAATGTTTATTGTACTCATTTGATATAAAAGAAAACAACTGAACTATTAAGTTTTGGTTGTTACATTTTAAAAAGTACATAGATAATCATAGGTCTATTCAAAGTATTATTAAAATTAATTATCAGACGTGCATTGATAACATTTTTTTTTTACAAAGTTGAGATTAAAGTATTTTTCAATTACATCTTCCATTATATAATTTTTAAAGGAACGAATATCTGGTTGCAGATGTTCTATAGGGCAGTATAGTTTGCTATCAACTGTCCAGACAATTGGCTCTGATAAGAAGTTTTATAATCTAGTCGCTAATAGAAACCACTTGAGGCGTAAATGGCCGGATTTATACTTAGACAACAACTCAAACATGTGCAAGTCGTTCAACATTATAAATAGAGCAGGAAAACACTTGCTTAGCGCACAGCATAGTTGAAATAAGGCAGGCTAGCACAATGGCAGCGTTTCTTACCACGTACAGCGAAAAGGATAACACCTGGAGCGGAGCAAGCCGTTGCTCCATCTATAACTATGACATGTCGGCGGGTAGAGTCATATTTTCAAATATGAAAAATTGGCCAAACAATGTTTGCCAGGTGAGTGAAAGGATCAGCAAAATTTGGAATATCAGCAAGGATTCAAGGATATATATTATATTGTTAGATAAATGATACGGATGGCGTGTCGGTAACCAGCGGTCAGGGTATTACATGGGCCATACGTATCGCACAGTATCTTAAGAAGCGAGGACTTAACCACAAGGATGTGATCGGCATTGCTGCCAAAAATACTACGTACGTGATGCCATTAGGTATTGCCTGCTTGATGAATACTACGCCTTTTCACGCAGTCAACCCCTTGCTTGACGAAGGTTTGGATAAAACATCAATACGAACGGGACGCAATTAATAATTATAACTCAAATTTCTAGCCACAATCAAGCATGTCTTTGAGATTACCAAGCCAATGCTTATATTCTGCGATGGTCTCGATTACCAAAAGATACGCTCGAGCACCCTAGGTTGGCATCCGGAAATCTTTACGCTAAGCGATCCCGTTGAGGGTGTATCAAAGATTGAAAATCTACTGGATCCTACGACTACTGAAATGTTCTATCAGTGAGTGTTCTTATATGATATTGACCTAAGCAAGTCAAATACTAATTGGTTACTCTAAATAGACCTGAACCACTGAAGTCTGGCGGAGATCAAACTGTAGCTATTTTGAATTCCTCTGGTACAACTGGTCTACCCAAGGCTGTCTGCATTTCAAATAGCATTCTCATACAGGAAGCCATGTAAGATGTTAAGTTTTCAGTGTAAAAAAATAGATTTGAATACCAATCTCTTTCATAATTCTTTTAGGCTTGTCACCAGCGAAACAGTTATTGCCGTGTCGAGTTCTCTAGACTGGATCACTGGTCTATGGGCCTTTATGTTCAGCACAGTTTTCGGCTGCACTCGCATCATAACCAACAAGCCTTTTACGCCTGAACACTTTGTACAGATGGTGAAGAAATATAAGATCAACTATGCCGTGGTACCGCCCAGACATCTTAATGCTTTGGTAACCTGTCCGGATGCCACGACCGAGGCCCTTGCGTCTATACGTATGTTGAACTATGGCGGTGGTGTAGTGTCCCAGGCGACGCTGGAGCGTGCTCAGTCCATCTGTAAGACAGCCATGTTCAACTCCGGCTACGGCATGACCGAGGTAGGTGCCATAACCGCAAACGTTGGCATTAGCAATACGGCTTCGGCTGGACGACTTTTACAAGGAATCAGGATACGGATTGTCGATGAGGAAGGAAGGAAGCTAACCTACAACCAGGTCGGTGAGATATATGTGCACACATCACAAGCCTGGAATGGCTACTACGGCAATCCTGTGGAAACTCGACGCATGCAGGACTTTGAAGGATGGTTTCACACTGGTGATCTTGGTTATTTCGACGATCAGAACTTCTTGTACATTGTGGATCGAAAAAAGGAGATACTCAAGTATCAGGGTCTTCACTATTGGCCCACCGAGATTGAGTCCGTGATAGCGGAGCTGCCGCAGGTGTCGGAGGTATGCGTTGTGGGCATCTACGATGAACGTCAGGGTGATGCAGCAGGCGCCTTAATCGTAAAGCGTCAAGGATGTGTGATAAGCGCTAAGGAGATCATTGATCATGTTGCCAAGCGTCTGACGGGGTTGCAGAAGCAGCTGCATGCCGGTGTTCGCTTTGTCGATAAGCTACCGTCTAATGTGAATGGAAAGACCGTCCGAAAGGCGGCGCGTGATTTGTTTGTCTCCCAAAATTAAAACAGTAAATAGTAGTAGGGAAGCGTTTTCTGTGACCTTGTATTTTTAATCAATTCGATTAGGCCTGTTAATAAATGTATATTTTTTGTCCACACAACACTCTCACCATTACCTAACATATACTAAATACTCACTTGTCGAGATAGGATTGAGCGTACTTAATTTGTTGTGTTTTTTTTTTGTTTGGTGCACGAGTCATAGAGGAAGCATTATGGGGATACTTCAGAGTCACTATCTTAAGCACTCATTGACAAGCTCTCAAATTAATTTAACAAGCTATTTCCACGCCTAGTTTGTACAGTGTACACATATTGAAAAAGTATTTTATTCTATAAGTACTATATTTACTATATCTACTTGATGACTGATGATATTTACGATAGGTAATTTGACCGACATTCAAATCATCCTATGCTTACCTTTCGGATTCAAACGAAAACAAGTTAGCACTTTGTCTTTTAATTTTTCCACTTATAATTTTAATCAAAAAATTCTGCACAAACTATTCTTACACCTATTTCTTACACTCCCTCACACAAACATACACACGCATATGTACATACATTTGCACAAAGTTAGAATACCCTTTATTGACCATTTTCAATGGTCGAAGGGGTATAAAAATTATTGCTAACTATTTATTTGTTTAGTTCTTTATATTAATTGTATATACTAAATATAATAATAAATAAAAATAAAATAAATAGTTAACCTTTGATTTACTTTCCATTTCATTACTATATTCTCTCAATAACTGTGCTGATCGCATGTCTCTTGATAGCTAATTCCAGCTTTGTGTAATATCATGATTACGTAGCTTTCTATGGAATTATTATTATGCTATTTGATATACTATCGACCGTTTTTTTAATGTTCCCTGATAAGACGCTTCACGAGATAGTCTTTAGGCGAGTCATTCACATGAGGCAGCACTGATTAAAAATGTCAAACCTGTAAAACATTATAAATAGGTCAGAAAAAACATTTGTTTGGCACACACTCAATTTGGAATTAGTCCAGCTAGCATGATGAAACTATTTCCTACTACGTTCAGCGATAAGGATAAAACCTGGAGCGATGCAAAGCGTAGCTTCATCTAGTGGACAAAATTAAATTAAATTAAATTATTAAATGGGCCATTCGCATTGCACAGCATGTAAAGAAGCGTGGACTTAAACACCCTGACGTAATAGGCATTGCTGCCAGTAATACCTCGTACGTGATGCCACTAGGTGTTGCCTACTTAATGAATACTACACCTTTTCGCGCCGTCAACCCCATGCTTGACGAAGGTATGGAATATTCACTTGAAAGGTTTTCCGTTAATCGAGTGATATCTCAAATCTGTAGCTACGGTCAAGCATGTCCTCAATATAACCAAACCATCGCTTATATTCTGTGATGGTCTGGATTATCAAAAGATACGCTCCGCTACCCTATGATGGCACCCGGAATTCATCACGCTAATCGATCACATTGAAGGTGTCTCCAAAATAGACGATTTGCTGGCTCCCACGACTACAGAAATGTTCTATCAGTGAGTATTGTTATATGATATTCACCTAAAAGAAATCAAATACTAATTGATTAAATAGACCTGAACCACTCAAGTCTGGCGGAGATCAAACTGTGGCCATTCTAAACTCTTCTGGTACAACGGGACTACCCAAGGCTGTCTGTATTTCAAATAACAATCTCCTATTAGAATCCACGTTAGAAGAGAAGAAGTTTTCTTACTGATTTCCTCTGTTCATTCGTCATTCTTTTAGACTTATTAGCAGCGAATTAGTAGTGGCTGTGTTGAGTTGTCTGGACTGGCTCTCCGGTCTGGGGGCCTTTATCTTAAGCGCAGCTTTCGGCTGCACTCGCATCATAACCGATAAACCCTTTTCACCAGAGCACTTTGTGGAATTGGTGAAGAAATATATTTATCATATCGCCCGGACAACTTTCTGCATGAGTGTCCTGTCCGAATGCCACAAGCGAGGACCTTGCGTCCGTAAATATGTTGAGCTATGCCGGTGGTGTAGTGCCTCAGGCGACGCTAGAACGTGCTCAAGCGATCTTCAAGAATGGCATGCTTAACGCTGTCTACGGCATGACCATAACAGCAAACGTTGGCATCAGCAAAACGACTGCGGCTGGACGACTTTTACAAGGAATCAAGATACGGATTGTCGATGAGGAAGGAAGGAAGCTAACCTACAACCAGGTCGGTGAGATATATGTGCACACATCACAAGCCTGGAATGGCTACTACGGCAATCCTGTGGAAACTCGACGCATGCAGGACTTTGAAGGATGGTTTCACACTGGTGATCTTGGTTATTTTGACGATCAGAACTTCTTGTACATTGTGGATCGAAAAAAGGAGATACTCAAGTATCAGGGTCTTCACTATTGGCCCACCGAGATTGAGACCGTGATAGCGGAGCTATTAGGAGCTCCAAGTGCTAAGGAGATCATTGATCATGTTGCCAAGCGTCTGACGGGGTTGCAGAAGCAGCTGCATGCCGGTGTTCGCTTTGTCGATAAACTGCCGTCTAATGTGAATGGAAAGACCGTCCGAAAGGCGTCGCGTGATTTGTTTGTCTCCCAAAATGAAACCAGGAAATAATCCCAAGTCTTGTACTTTTGTACCTAGTATTCAGGCTAGTTATTGTAAATATATTTATACCATATATGACTTTATACAATACGTGCTATAAAAGGAAACACTCAATTAAATCCGTATTTTACAAGTATGTTGAATTTTATCAGTTGTACTGATTAGATTCAACGTGTTTGATGAATAGTATCTTAGCGTACAACAGCACTTTAAACTGTTAAATTATTGCAGATAATATTCAATTAAAAATCGCATGATATACTGGACTTCGTGCAAATGACCTTAATAACGTCATTGGCCCTAAATCAATTAATTTTGTTCGATCAATGAGAGATGAGTAATTCCCGGTACTATACCCACTTCATTTGAATTCGATTATTTCTATAATCTTATTAAGCTTTTAAATGCTGTGATAAACTATTTTTCTAGGTAATAAAATAAAAATAACAATGGTGGAAATCATAATTATTTTTTAAAATTCTATTTCTAGATAACGTGTTTACTGCAGGTGTTTAAGCTGTGAAAATAAATTTGGATATATGGCAATGTATAGATATTATTCACTATCCATATAGCCAAATAATCATATCAGCCAGTCGACCGTTCCAATTGGACAAACACGAAGTGGATCATTGTTTTTGATCAAACTATTGAGTGGGAAAGAAGCCGAAAAACTTCACGTGGTATCCGCGTAAGGCATATCTCATATCATCATGACTTTGCCCCTTCAATTCAGCGTCACTAGATAAGATTCTGGCAAGTATTTAAGCAGACAGTTCTCACGCGACTACTTCAAAGCCTTAGTGACTTCGTCGCGAAAAGAATCTTAGCTAAAATATAAATAAGCGAGCTTCAAAAATCAAAATGTTTGGTATCAAAAATTCAAGTTACGATCATTTACAACGCGTTTGGACTGGTGTGGACCGTAAGGCACTCTACGATTTTAATGCCTCCATAGGGGCTATCATTCATAGAAATCTTCGTAACTATCCCAAAAATCTATGCCAGGTAAATCATATGTTAATTGCATTACCAAGAGATGAGGCTATAATCAATTTATATACCTTTGTGTTTCATTAGATTCGCGCAGAGGATGGTAAGCCCACAACGAATCAAGAGCTGCTTGGTTGGGCGGTTCGTCTTGCACAGCTCTTTAAGCAGCGGGGATACAGCCCCGAAACCGTCATTGGCATTGTGGCCAGGAACAGTACCTATGTTTCGGCTGCCGCCGTGGGTTGTTTGTTCAATGCAACACCCTTCCATGCTGTCAACTCTACTCTAGACGAAGAGACCCTGAAATACGTGCTCGGAATCACGAAACCGACAGTTATCTTCTGCGATGCATCAGATTACGAGAAGCTAAAGGCGGCGTGTGCCGAGTGGACTCCTGAGCTGATAACGCTAACGGGCAAAGTTCCGGGAGTTACCAACGTGGAGGAGTTATTGACACCAACTAAGACCGAATTGTTTTATCAGTAAGTCCAAGTTAATGTATTAGCCTAAAAGTTTTCTGATAAAATTAATTGACAGACCTCGGTATCTAGGGCGTATATTATTGAATGATCATTAGCTCAATCTGTTCTTCAAATAATCGTATTAAGTTAATTACGTATTAACCTAAGATATACACTTTTTTTATAGACCAGAACGCTTGGAGAAAGGTGGCAACCAAACAGTTTGCATTTTGTGCAGCTCAGGTTCAACTGGAAAACCCAAAGCGGTATGCATGACCAACTACATGTTGGTCAATAATGCATCGTAAGTCCCGAAGTCTTAACACTTATGACCTGTGGCTAACATAGTATTCGTCTAGGTTCTTCACCTCCGATTTTGTGCTTTACTGTGGCTCCAGTCTGGACTGGTATTCGGGTCTTGTCGCCTTCTTGTACAGCGTTGCAGATGGTCTCACACGTGTCATATCCGAAAAGCCATTCAGCCCCGAGCTTTTTGTGGAGCTGGTGCAGAAGTATAAGATCACTGTAGCTACCTTCTCGCCTCGCCATGTCTCTGCCCTGGTAGCCTATCCAAAAGCTACAACAGAAAGATTGGCCAGTATATTCGTTGTGGCTATCGGTGGCGGATGGATTCCCACCGAGACGTTACATCAGTTCAAGCAGATTTTGAAGAATGGACATGTTGGTTATGGATACGGCGCTACTGAAGTCGGAGGCATGAGTGCAGGCTTGTATAACGAGAAGTTCGGAAATACCGTTGGTCCTCTGGTGGCTGGACTGCGGGCACGAATTGTCGATGACAATGGTAAAAATTTGGGGCCTGGAGAGGTTGGAGAATTGCACGTCAACAACGGTCTCAAATGGGGTGGCTTCTACGGCAACACGGAGGAATGGAAACTTCAAGTTGATTCGGAGGGATGGTTCCAAACTGGCGACTTGTGTTATTTCGATGAACACAATAATCTTTATATTGTCGATCGCAAGAAGGAGATCTACAAATGTCTGGGAATGCAGTACTGGCCAAACGATATCGAGGTGGCCATTGCCGAGCTACCTGACGTTCAGGAGGTCTGCGTAGTTGGAATTTACGACGAAAAGTATGGAGATGCACCGGCCGCAATGGTTGTCAAGATCCCAGGAAGTTCTCTGACCGCTGAGCAGGTCATAGAACATGTGGCCAAGCGTATGATGGTGGAGTTCAAGCGTCTCTACGGTGGCGTCCATTTCGTGGATGATTTACCGCAGACAGCTAGTGGAAAGGTCCTTCGGCGGGAGGTTAAGGCGATATTGACGAAGGAAACCCTTTAAGGTTAGGACGCTTAGGTGTTATTAGTGAAAAGAAGCTTTGCTTCTGTAGCTATTTTGGTTGTTGACTAGTTATAATTGTTTTAATAAGTTTACTCAACTGACTCATGATTTGGTTCATCCAATAATTATTAATCGTGTGCTATATATTTATTTCCTTATTTGTATTTTATTAAAGTGTTACCTTGAATTGAAATTGTTTTTATTTTTGCTTATCGTATGAGATTGTATATTTCTCAGACTGCCGCACTATTTTGAGGCGGCCGTTAAACTCAAATAAAGTACTCCCCTCTCTATGGTTGGTATATGTTAGTAAGTTGGTAAATCCTTTTTTGACCATTTTCAATGGTCGTAGAAAATAAAAATTAAATTAAGTGCAATTATAATATATGAGTTCTACATATAAAATACCTGATGGGTTAAATTGAGTTTAATGTTTAAAAAATTATATTATGACATTGTTTATTTGACCAAAGACTCATTAAATTCATTCTACTGAACAATTTATCTTACCAGCAACCTGTTAGATCTAGCGGGGAAATAGCTAAATAGGCAGCACTGACTTTCATGCAAGTAATTCACCACGACTGAGACGTTCGTAGCACCCAGCTTGATATCTTGCTAAAGCTGATTGTTATGCTATTTTATTTTTGTTATGAATTCAAAGTCAACTGTGTTTATATGGACCTTGATGCATTTAGCAAATGTTAGTTACCAATTTTGTAATAATTTAAATATGAAGTAGAATCCCAAGAATTTGGATAAAATACACACATGTTTGTATGAATGTATATATTTATTTATATTAATAAAATAAATTTAATAAACGAGAAATTGCTCTTTGTCCTTTTATACCCATTGAGCATTGAATCATTTATGTCACGTAGTAATCTACACCGTAGCTATTCGTTACTTCATTGAAATTTGATAATGTTTAATTAAATATATTTTATTTCACAAGCAGCTGTGCGCTCTCGAATTCGCCGAAAAGAAGACCCCCGATATAAATTGCGTTATCAGCAAATTCAGTTAGATATTATTCATAGAGTAGTCGGAACCGTTACCTATTTATATCTCATTCAAGTTTCGCATTGCTAAGAATCGTACTAGTGGGTCATTGACGAGTTGTCAAAGTTAAATTGAGTGCATTCATTTGCATGGTCCTATATAAGCGACTTTTGAAATTTTTTTAATTTATTTCAAACTGAGAGGTTGTCTTAAAAAGGAATTTTGTTTAAAGTTGGTAAAAAATTTAAAAAATGTTTAGTCTACGTAAAACAAATTACGATAAGGATACGCGCATCTAGAGTGGGATGAAGCGTGATCAATTTTACGATTTTGATTGTTCCATTGGTAGTATAATTCACAAGGCTCTGCAGAATAATCCTCGAAGATTTGTCAGGTAAGTTATGCATTGCAATTTCGAATCTACCCATAGATATGCGTATCGGAAGGTAAAGTAACAAACAACCATCGGGATAATATCAAAAAACAGCACCTATGAAACACCGGCAGCATCGAACTTTGAGAAGTTGAAAGCGGCGTCTGCCGAATAGACACCTGAACTGATAACATTAAATACCAAAGTGCAAGGTGTTACGTATATGAAGGAGTTGTTGTTGTTGCCCACAGAACGATTTTACCAGTAAGTTGAAAGATGGAGAAAGAGTCTTAACAAATCGATATGTCTGATTACATTTTCTTCTACTATATAGGCCAGAACCATTGGCCAAAATCAGTCGTACGTTTAAAAGTGGCTCCTCATAAATTCCCAAATCTATAGCTCACTATCGTTACAGCCTTTTCACCATCGATTCAGTTGTGTACTCCGGTTCTAGCCTGGACTGGTATTCGGCGACATATGCTACTTCGGTAAGCATGGTAATCTTTATATCGTGGATCGTAAGAAGGATACTTATAAGTGCCTAGGAATGCAATACAGTCCCAACGATATCGAAGTAGCCATATCCGAGCTGCCCGAAGTGCAGGAGGTCTGCGTAGTTGGAATTTACGACGAGAAGTACGGCGATGCACCCGCCGATATGGTGGTCAAGTCACCAGGAAGTTCTCTAACCGCTGAACAGATTAAGGAGCATGTGGACAAGCGAATGATGGCGGAGTTCAAGCGTCTCTATGGAGGGGTCTACTTCGTCGATGCACTGCCTCAAGCCGACAACGGCAGGCTGTCAAGGAAAAAATGAATCGATTATGTCAGCTTCCTTAGGTCCCGAGTCCAGGGTCTTAGGGGTTTTCGATTTGTGTTTGGTGTAGCTTTAATTGAATAAATAAACTTAAGTGATTTTCTTATAATATGTAGCCCTGAGTTGAACTTAAACGATATTTCATCGTTCTAAATAAGCCTATAAACTCCTCAAGAGACTGCTCCAGATGCCTAGCAGAAGCACCGTAGTCCACGCAGTCTTGAGGCGACTTCCACTCGATGCCGACACCAGTTGTGGCGGTTCCGTTGTCGTTGCGAATGTGGTGCTGGAGATGCTGTTGGTGCTAGCCCTGTTCTCCATGTCAATTATCGGCTCGTTCTGCTGTTGTCTGATTTTGCCCGTTCTGATCTCTACTTTGGGCAGCGGAAAGCAATAGACACGTTCCACCTCAACCATAAGGGATGCGGCGCTCTCCGAAGCCGTCTCCGTCACTGTGAGAGGCACACAAATGGTGGGCTCCTCGTTTGAATTTCGATCCTCGTAGGGTATACCAACGCGCGTTATGTTAAGCGGTAGCTGAGGGATTAGGGTCTCCGGTATGCTCAGCTCGTTATGCGTTTGTGCCGAGTTTACGCCCTCCTCAAAGAACTTGTAATCATCGCTCTGGTCCACAAGGTCCTCGTCGATGCGATCTATGCTATCGATATTATCGATGCGATCAATACTTTGCCCAGAATCCGTATAGGATTGCTGCGTGCTGGCCACCTGCGTGTCCAGAAAGTCGGTAGGCCAATTGAGCGCAATTGTGGTCGATTCGGGCACAAAATGTGGCCGCAGTGTGGGTATCTCCGAGCTCTTTTGTAGTGTCGGAACTGACGGCTGAGTGATCTCGTAGCTGTGCGTGGGATACGGATACGGCAAAGGCATCCAGCTGTCCTCCGTGGTCTGCGTTCGCTGTCGATGTACTGTGGTTGTCTCAATGGACTCGTTGATTTGCTTGGCCATGGCACGCAGTAAGGGATCTGTGGCATTCATGCGCACTATCTCGATGCTTGACTGTGGCAGCACAGGTGTCTGTGGGCTGGCATAGGGTGTGGGTGGGCGCCAGCGACCGCGTGATTCCTGTGAACGCTCAAAGCTATCGCGACGTGCATACGGATTGTAGTTAACCGATGCAGTACGCTCCTCCGGCTGCGGCTGCAGCATCTCCTCACTGGAGGCATCACCGCGATCCATGGCTGTGGATTTAATGGTAATATAGTTTCTGTGGTGTGGGTCTATAACATATTTCCACTTACCCTCCGCAGGCAGACCCATCAGCATAGCCTCCAGTCGCCCGTAGACGCGTTGTTTGGGCTGTGCTTCGTTTTCGTCGGGCTTAAGCGGTTGCTGTGGCTTCCAGTTGCCATAGACGACACCATCGCTTGGGGGCGCGGGCGCGCTGGTCTCACGCAACAGGGGAATATGTGTGTGTACGGTGGATGTGGCTGGCATGGGCGCTAGACCAGGAGCAGCTGCAACATAACTGGGCCAACCCAAGCCAGGCACAACAGCGGAGACGGGACCGGCGGGTGGAGGCAGTGGCCCTCCAATGCGTATCCGCCCCCTTGGTCGAGGTACCTGCAGTTGCTGTGCTTCGGGTTCCGGCCGTAATTGCGGTTGTGCATGATCTGATTGTATCTCTTCCGGTTGCGCTGCAGGCTCCTGACTCAGTACCAGTTGTTGCTGGCAGAGCAGCAGGATCAGTAGGCTGACAAGCAGTGGTAATCTCCGCATGCTGTGCATCATCATCGTCGTCGCCAGATTGAAATCTAAGATGCGCCTACCTTGCGATTTCTTTGAGCTCGCCTAACTTGGTTTCAGTTTCGATTTCTATTTACTGAAATGATGTGCCACTTCTGCTCGTTGTTGTTGGGATTGTTATTATTATTGTCGTCGGTTCACAGTTATAGCTGACGGATTTTATTGTTTCATTTCGGTTTTGTTGGGGCAGCTGGAGCAACAACCATAGCGCATTGTTCTCAATTCGCATCCACTTTGCCCATCGATATTCGCGTCTATCTTCACTCGGGTTGAATGCTCGCAAAAGACTTTTTTTCTTTTGATTTCGGTTTTCAATATCGCGTCTTCTTTCTCTATATTTCTCTATCTCGCAACGGGGTCTCAACGCGTCGGCTTCTCAACGGCAACTGATGTTGGCCAAATCAATTTAGCGTACGCGGACGCTAACGCTGCCGCCTCTGCCGCTGCTCGCCAGAAGAAACATTCTTAATCATGGCTATAGAAATGGGTTTTCTTTTGTTCAGTTGAGTTCAGTTCAGTTTTCGCTTAATTATGCGCAAGAGCGTTGAAATTTAATGGCGAATAAACATTCTGCTGCTCCGCGTCTGTTCAGCCAAGTGAAAACGCACATACCAATTCGAATCTACTCGTATTTTTCATCATCTTCTTCTCTGCTTCTAGCCCGATCAATGAACGAGTAGTATGAGGGTATATGGTATATAGTTATACCCCTCCCCCTGCTGATAGTTACGTTTGTCTGTCTGATTTATGCAAATCGCATGAGCGAATCGACGTTTGCTCAAATTCGCCTGTTTATTTTGACACCGTTTAATGAGAAGCGTTTCGCGCTACACGCTCCATTCGTGGAATCTATTGTAGTACCGTCGACCCATCGCTGGCGGCAGCTTTTCACCGCTTTACCGATTGGTTCAACGCGGGCAACGGTAAAACAGTTATAGGCCGACGCTATAGAGACGCCAACTCGGACCGAGCTCAGAGCGCGTCGATTAAATAGAAATGTAATTAAAAGATTTATGTTACTTTATTACGACTTTTAGGGGTTCTTAAGATGCGGCTAAATGATTTTATGCCATTTCTATAACTTGGATATGATTATTAATAGTCGAAATCTATTTTAAGTTTATTTTACACTTTCGCATTTTAACCTAAATCTACCTGCCACACTTTCATTTTAATACTTTTGGCTCAGTGATCAGTGTGTCACTTTTCGTAAGCTTCGAAGCTTTGACTTTCCCGGAAAGGAGCTTTCTCAGTAAGGAGACCGAACAGCTGCTAACCCAAGTGACTTCGATTTCGTCGACGTCGAGCTCATAAAAATGAAAACCGAGTCAAAGACGTCAAGAGAAAGAAAAGCCGTCATAATGTGACGCAAGACCCGGTTCGACGGGGTTGTCAAAAGGCTTCGATATGCAAATGTATTGGCTATGCGAGGCGTATGGAATATGGCGAAGCGATGAAAATGTGATAGACTGAAAACTGTAAGCTGAAAATGCAAATGCTAATTTATTTGTAAAATTGCAGCGTGGCATGAATTCGAAAACAAACAAGCTGCAAAACACACATAGAGCGACGGTACATGAGGTAATTGCAGCTGTGAACTGAAATTAAACAAAAACAAAACAACAAAATAAAAGAAAACATAAATAAAACGCCATTGCGCATTGTCACGTTTTGTGAACATTACCCGGGCTACTTGGGGGCAGTCAGGAAAGAGTTAGGGAAATGGGGGAAATATGGAAAAATGGAAAAGCGTTGTCGACGTTGAGTAACGTCTGCCTTAGGGTCGCGTGTGTGTCTGCCATGACGGAAACAATGATTTTCCGCTTTTATTGTGATTATTTCATTTTATTTTTTACACTCATTTTTTACACCTCGTACAAAACTTTCTCGATCGTTAAAATATATAAATATTTCAGTTTGTTTAGCTTTTCTGGGCTACCTTATTGTAATCCAAAACATCGGTTAATAGGGGTATTAGCTTTTTGTTTTTTTTTTAGAGAATTTCCATAGCGGAGGCACAGTCGAAGAAGTGTTTGAAAATGCAGCACAACTTCTGGTTAGGTTTCAGTTTGAGGTTAGAATTCTGCTGAGGTTAGGATTCTTTCGCTCTCCCACTGTCTTTCGTTTGTTCTACTGGTTCTCCAGCAGCCCGATGTACTGGCCATTCTGATTGGCCACACGTCGCTCCTCCAGTTTCTTGGCAAAGGCGGGATCACTTTTAGCGCGCTGCTCGAGACGCTCCTGCTGCAACTTGATGCCCGCATAGATCTGATCCAGACCCTTCTGTATCTCCTCGGGTATGGCCGGTGGCGTGGGAATATGATCGCCGGTGGCACGGAATCCATTCTCATCGGCAGTGTACTGTACATTGACTACCGTACCCTCGGGCGATTGGTACGAGTACTGACCGTGCTGGACGAGTACACCGTTGGGATTCGTTTCGAAATCCTTAAGGAAACCCGTCTCCTCGTGCACAATATTGTTGCCCGTCTCGTATTCGGTCTTGTAGCTGCCGTCCTCGCTCTGCTCCTTGTTGTACTTCAGTATGGGTATCCAGGTGCTGGTCTCGCGCGGATCCTCATGACGATGATCGAGTTTCTCGTCACGTGGTATATTATTCGCATTGGGATGTGCGTGATGCTGGTGCTGGTGCTGATGCTGGGCGTGGCACGACAGGGCGAGCAGCAGCGAGAGTAGTATCTGCAAAGGAAGAGACAGAAAGTTAGAAAGACTTAAGAGGGTCTCACTCTGAGATTGATCTACATAATAAATGGAATATAAAGTTATCCATGCTTCGAGTTTCGACAATATCTTTATACGAAAAACAGATTTGTACTTCTGTGAAGCTACATTGAAAGTCTCAGAAGTTTTCTGTTAATTTCCATCTCGACCCCAAGACCTTTCCGATGCACACGCACACACACACTAACAAGAGAACCGAGAGTTTCGAAATATCGCCAGTTGACAGACAAACCCGCGACCTTATTGCGCACTTAAATGGACTCGACGACACTCAACACCCACACAGATCTCTGGGAACCATTTGGAGATCAACTTACGAGCACTTTCATTTTCTAAAGCGTTGATTGATTGATTGAATGTGGTTTGAATTGATCGTTAGTTGATTCACTTGCGAATTTGTGTGGCAGTTGTCGTTGGTTGCAAGTTGCAGGTTGCAGGTTGCGCGCCCGTCTCTGTAGCTGTGCGGTTGGCAAGTGAAAGCTGCCACGGTTCGAACTGTGCAGCGGCGGCCCTATTTAAGAGCTTTATATAGTCGCGACTTGGACTGCATCGTAGCGGCGACTGCGACTGCAACTACGACTGCGAATCCGAATCCGAATCAAAATCCGACTTCGAGTTTGTCTCCTGCGCTCGCGGCACGGTACCCACACAGTAACAGTTACACAGATACAACTACAACTACAACTACAACTATAGCTGCAGATAAAGATAGAGATACAGATGCAGCTGCATTAGTTGCATTCGCCATAGTTGCAGATGCTGCTTGCTGTGTCTCTTATTTTTTTTTGCTACTTTGTGCGCCAAAATCATTAATCAATTTGGCTGTAGTTATTCGATAGTTACAAAATTGAAGAGTTTAGCAGAAAATACTCTAGAAATTCAAATTTAACAACTATCGGCCAGCTGAACTATCGCTAGGCCATACTATCGCCTGGGTATTTGCTTAAGAAATACACAAGTTTCTCGCCTTTGGTTCATCGCGCCGTTATACATATACTAGGCCTGGTAATAGGCACAGCCTGAGTCTGCGCATTGTCTGCCGTCTCTACGGTCGTTCATCTTCGTAATGCCGTTATTTAGAAATAAGCCAGAACGAGTTTTGCGACGTTGTCTTCGCCAAAATGCAGCCGAACATGCAAAAAGCTCGCCCAAGGTAGCTCGGCTTTGGCCAAGTCGCGCGCTCCCTCTCTCTCTCTCTCTCTGTCTCTTCCGCTCTTGTTATCTCTTCCTCCCCCCCTCTCTGTCTCTTCTACTCGCTCTTGCTCTCTCTCCTCAACTTCTCCTGGTCTCTCTCTCGCTATCTGTGTCGCAGAGAAGATGTTGGCTCGTTTCTTGAATTCTTGCAATTGCCAACAGCTTCGGGGAAGATCGAGAGACTGTGACATATAGCATGTGTGTGTATGTGTCTGTGTGTGTATGTGAGTGTGTGTGTGTGCGAAAATTGTTGTAATACTCTCGTGCATGGGTTTTTGTTTGGCGATGAGGCAAGACGATAATTGAGTTCAAAACGGCAATGGCTCTTGGCAAATGTTAATTAGTTGTGGAAAATGGGTCGATCTGATGCACCACGATGCGATGCGATACGATTCGATACGATGCGATGCAGCGGCTATTACGACGATTACTTGTCGATTTCTGGCCAAAAAGATTCGAGAATCACTTGCAACATACATGCAACAAGTTGAACAACCCACGACAGCGAAGGAGAGCGAGAGAGAGAGAGAGAGCACAGCTTGTGTGAGCGCAAAAACCGGTCAGATGTTGCCGCAGCAACAATAACAACTGCTGCATTTATGGGCCAGGCCGCCTTTGCAGCCACACCCCCAACATCTTCTTCCTCCGCCCGCTCGGCTCGGCCAAGCCCAGCACACTCGCCAAGCCAACATTTTGTTGCTGTTGCCGTTGCTGTTGCTGCTCGCGATGTTGCTGGCGTGTCGCGTGACTCATCTCGTACAGCGCAGCGACCACAATTGTGCAATTTTCCCAATGAAAACGAAAGCTGGCAAGGTTAGACAGAAGAGCCGCTTTAGAAGATCCTCGCTGACCCACTTTGACAAATGGAAAATGTCAACCAATTGTCGAAGTTGCTGCCGTAGCTACTGCTGTTGCTGTTGCTGCTGCTGTTGCTGCTGCATTCTCGTTGCGGCATTTGGCAGGGAGATGTGAGGCCGCTTCTTGGAATTGTGTTCTTAGCTCGTGCGGCATTTGACATTTAAATGACTGCAAACTGAAGACTGCAGACAGAGAAGAGCGAAACGGAACCCGCTGTGTAGACTGGTTTACAAAAGTGCGCGATGGCGGCGGCTGCGGCGCGGCAATAAATTTAGCGGCAATTTCAAGTGTCATGATGTTGTGAAATTTGTTGTCAGCTGTTGGCATCTTGAGCTTGAATTGTCGTAAATAATGCTCTAGTAATGGAGATGGAGATGTCTGCGCTGCCATCGTCACTTGATAGACAGAACACGTATTTGCGTATTATCATATCGTATATAGTACTCTTCTCTTTTCCCCCATCCGATACGTAATTGGCAATTCTAACTGGCATTTCAGTTTCTTCTGCACTAATTTTGAATGCAGAATTAATGCGCAATCTAATCGCCATCTGTAGTATGTATATCTACGGTTTATTGACCGAACATTTGGCTCTAATCTGTTGAGAACACATTTATTTATCTCATTCTCTTGATTGTTCTTCTCTCGGTATTATTTGCCCTTCTGCTGCGTCTCTGACACACCACCGATTAGTGTAAGGTTGAAGAATGCACTACTCGGGGGAGAAAAGAATTTCACTTGCGCCTTAAAATCCTTTTTGGGTATATACAATGGAAGGTAATCGCCAACGTTCATGTTCCGGAAGTAATATGATCCCTTAAAGAGATAGAAAGAAATACATAATCTTTGGTAGTAATATTCCTTATAATAGACTTTTACAAACCTTTGGCTGAGGACACTTTGGCGTTATATGCGTGCTAACCATAATGCTTTTGAATACTGCCAAAATAATCTGATTTCGAATTGGATTCTTAAACATCTCACAAATGTCTATATTCATTTCGATGATTTTATGATATCTATTCGATGTCTTACGTAACATGTGTAGAGAAAAGGTCGCATTAAGCTGCGCCAAGTCCCGTAAAATACTCGACTCGACAGATATATATGATCTCTCCGGTTCAACAATGAAGCACTTGAAATAGACCACGAGACTGGGATCAACCGTACAATCGAAGGTTTTCCAATATATTTTCATACACTATGGAAGAAATGAGTATACTATAAAGATCTGCGAAGAAATGTATTTCCATATACCTTATTTCCCTGCAGTTGAGCAATAGAAAATAACAGAATTAAAATATATACTCGTGCCATGCTCGACTGGTACTGTTTGTTTGACTTTCATTTCACGACTAATCCGGATGACATAACTCGACTAAGAGATGAGTTTTATTGAATACAGATAACAGTTAATCACATGGTTATCATGATTATACAAATAATCATAGAAATAGTAGAAACATTAGAGGAATATGGTTTATTTTCAATTATTTTAAGGTCTACTGGTATCTAACAGACGACCGCTTAATGATACATTCAAAATCGAAGAACCTGGGTAAAAAAAATTGAAGTTTACTTTGAAATCGGATTTCGGTAAAAAAGATGGCAAGTTATCTCCGATATCCAAGTTGCGGTAGTAGTACAAACCCTGGAATAAATAATAGCTACTATAAATGGGTACCCTACGATCCGATACGATCATACCTTAGGTGCAGGACATTTCTTGGGCAAATTGCTGTTCTTGGCCATGCTCTTGTAAGCGATGGATAGAAAACGATTCTGCTTTGAATCTTTGTAGAAACGACAGATATCCACATCGACTGATACAATCCCATGATATTCCATTTTTGGGGGTCGTGGCAATTGTAGCTCAAATGTACCATGTAATTTTTCGAATGTTACATTATACAGGAACTCGGCGGTAATCAGTGATCTCTCGGGCTCCACAATCAGGCATTTGTAGGACATAACAATGTTTGGATTCACAGTGCAATTAAAGGAGTTCCATTGTACGGAAAAACGAGCTTTTTGCTGTCAAAGAGCTACGTTTTAGTCTCAGATTATTTATTTCCAATCAAAATATTTACCTTACTGCTACAGCTGATGATCGGAAGCAGCACTGCCCAAACATATAATATATTCATTTTTCAAACTGTATAATTGGTAATGGATCGATTGAGAAATAGAGAACGACTAATCACAGCTAGGGGTGCCGAGGTTTACATATGGCGATCCAATAATTGTTTTATAAATACTCAATACTAGATCGAATAGTACGGTTGTTGTTGTTGTTTACGCGAAAGAGACTAATGACTAATAATAGAATTCAGGGTAAATGGGATGGGCATTAAAAGGGCATTAACATGAGTCTAATCGGATTTCTATTTCGGCTGGGATATAAATAGTTATAATAAACTAATTAACTTTCGTAAGTATCTTATGAAGGTCTGTCAATCTTGCCTTCAATCTCCATAACTTTGTGAAAAATCAATCAATTTTCATTGGGAAAAGCATTTTATTAATGGTTTTATCTTGGAATAGATACGATGTCAAGATTTTATATATTTAGAAAAATAACAAAAAAATGGGAAAAAATTTAAAAAATTGCAAATATTTTTTATTGCTTACATTCCTAATATTTTGTTGTAGAATCAATCAAGGTACTAAGCCATGCAGAAAATGCAATTTTCCACGACAATCTTATGCTTTTTAACGAAACTATGTGTGTTGAAAGATGTTATAGGGATCTATACATCTGGGATAAGTTATGGATCACAATTTTTAAACAATCTTATGTAGTAAATCGGCCGCACAGCATAACTATGTATGTATGCTACCATAAAAATTTATTGCTGCTATAAAAATGCAATATAGTAGTTTTAATCTTAGCATACTTTCAGGCTGTGTGTTTTGTTACAGGTTATCAAAATATTATTCATCACAAATACTTCTTTTTTCGTGCACGCTCCTTGGCCACTTCGTACAAACGACCGAATACCGTTATGTTGAAAACATTCGCAACACGTGGCACAAACCAGTTAAAGTTCACCAGAAAATCAGATTCAGAGAGAACGGGCGGCAGCGTTTGAGCAACTGTGATATTATCCGCATGATATTTGCCCTGTGCACGTGGGAAATATAATGATTGTATTGATCAAAAAATATCGTTACTTACCTCATGGAATGGACAGTGCACCGCGGAATTAATCTGCATGCCCGACAAACAGTTCAGTACATCGATGAGGGTCTGCCTTTTGCGTTCCCTAAGTACTTTACACAGTTCGAAAGTAACTTCGAATATTTTCTGCATTTTCTTCTTGGCATTTGGTATGGACACTTTCAGGTTACCTACGATGTGACGAATCTTCTGGATGAGCTGCAGTTCGGCTTTCACGGTTCGGTTACGCGGTGTCATTACGTCGCAACTTGATTTGACAAAGTAGTCCGCATTGAAGACGCATTCCATATGTCGCACTACAATAAAGTAGCCCATGTGCTGCAACAGAGACAACAATTTACAGTCTTAGGCTTCTCTCTTCCCCTTAGGCTTCTCTCTTTGTCTATCTTACCGGCAACATCTGGACGGCACCGCACAAGCGCCAAGCGCTGAATACCAGAAAGATGCTGCAACTGAATTTCAACATATTTCTGCTTGTTTGTGTTTGTCTACACCTTCGATTCCAAACTGACTAAACGCCCATCGGATCAGGCTTTGGCATTGGCCTTTTCCGATAATGAAGTGGCGTTTTGGCGTTTAATTGTCGGAACGGTGGGGGCAATTAAATGATAATTCGTTATTTGTAAATGGAACTGGGAGAAGTACGTGTGTTCAACTCTTCGCTGGAGCGAGGGTTGATCGTAGATTCTCGCTAAGCTGCCAAAACTAAGCACAGTAGATATTAGCTTGACAGAAAAGACAGATAAAAAAAAGTTACTTAAAACTCTTAATAAATTTAAATTATGAAAAATATTTGAACGAGAGCAAGTAGAACTAGAACTGTTTCCGAATTGAAGATATAACATGCCATGGTTTATGGTTTCAACTTCCCATTTCTTGGCCTACCCCGTATCATCTTCAGCAATTTACAGCATTAACCTCGCCACGCGATCTGTTCGGAAATATTTGCATTGATGGTGCGTTGTGGACATAACCGAGTGAAACCAAGATGCGTAAACAAATCAGATGGATCGTATCATGGTCAGGCCAGGCGCTTGCTGTTGCGGTTGCGCAGATCGATTAGAGCATTTAGTTTTCGAAATGGTTTTCATATCGATTCGGGGATCAGCCTCAGACTCAGCTCGCGCCGTGTGTGTGTGTAAATAATCTTGTGGCTTAGCATGATCATTGAGAGAGTGAGAGAGAGGTAAGGGGAATAACTGAGGGAACTGAGGGTAACCGCAAGCCGGCGTGAAGGGCAGTTGGTAATTTTGTAAGCGCCACGAGGCTGAGAAAAAAAACACTCAAAGCAATCATCAAGTGAGATGAGTACTCGTACGGGTACCTCGAGTGGCAATGAGACACAAACTTAATTGTTCAATATTTATTCAATTATTTATTACTTCTTCGCTTGGTCGAAAATACAGGTAGGTGTACAGGTAGGTGTGGGTACGAGTACGAGTGTGTGAGGTGCCAAAATGACGGCAGAACAGAGAGTATTCGTTTTTGTTTTTGTTTTCGACACCCATCGTACTTCGGGCTTCCTTCCGTATGGCATAGGGCAGTGCGGGCAGTGCTAACTCCAGTAGGTAATACTTGATACGATATAACTTAAGGTCTAAGCTGACTTAAAACTGACTGCAGCCTATTGTGGCGCCACAGGTAGGTGCTCGCCCTCCGGCTGGAATCCGTTCTCATCGGCCACATAGCGCAGTGTGATGATGTTACCCTCGGGATCGCTGTATCTGTACGAGCCGGTCTGCACCAGCACCAACTCCTCGTGTTCATCGATGACCTGTCCATCACCGGTCTCGGTCTTCGGCACAATGATCTTCTTCAGGTAGCCCACATTCTCCACACGAATGCCGTTGGATGTCTCGTAACTGTCGAGGGAGAAAGGAGGATACTTAGTGGGGTTGCTACCTTAGCCTGGTACTGCCGGGTCTCACCTGCTGTTGAAGCTGCCGTCGGCATTGTTCACATTGTCCTGCTGGATAATGCTTGCCGGTGTTGTTGTTGTGGTCACTGCATCAGCAGCGCGAGCATCCTGTGGACGTGCCAAGACGTAGGACAGCATCAGGGCCGAGCACAAAACACACACGAACTTGTACATTTTCTGTTATTTTTGGGTTTACGTTGGGTTATCCTGTGTTGCGATAGAGGCGGCGTGGGAGGGCGTGGCAAGTGAATTGCAGCGAGTTAGAGCACAACTGTTGTCTACCCAGTGGACGCTCGCTCTTTATATACGATCTCGGTCTCTCGTCTCTCAGCCGGCGGCGAGGGCGAGCACCTGATTCGCACTCGCACGCACCGCACCCCGCTTGCCCTAGCCAACGACGCTGGCGATGGGCGCGCAAGATAAGAAACTGCGAGCAGAGAGCGTCAAGTACAAGTATGAGTACTCATACTCGCACTCGCATTCACACTCGCACTCGTACTTCACCGTCAGCACACAAGCAAAAAACAAAACCCGAACGGGCGCTTCTTCGTCTCATTTCAGATTTAAATGAGCTCGAGTTGATGAAAGCTTAACAGGGTATATAGATTGGCAGTGGGATAATTTGGGGTATTTATTACTAAATATGTTGGGGATCAGTCTTGGTGGAATGGGTATATTTATAGGAGGTCGAAAGAGTAGGGAAACCCATTAGCTATATTCTATGGGCCAGAGAAGATGAAGAAGAAATGTTTCTAAGGCGGCATTTATTTTGAAGTAGTTGCGATCAGTTGCTGAAGATTAGAGCTCTTTTTGGAAGATCGTAGTCAGTTATACAACTTTTTTTAAAATATCGTCGTCATTTTGTCGCTCTACTAACGTACTTATCACAATTTTTCTTCAATAGGATCTTCAGTTTGATAACAATTTAAAGTTCACAGTTGTTTCTTATTCACAGGGTATGCTATAGTCGCTACCAACCCGCACGCGGTTTTTGACTCATTTTTTGTTGGGTTTTTGTTTTGGTGTGGCCATCGCCTGAGGTTTTTTTTATTGTCCATTTCGCGCGTCTAGCCGATGAGTAAACAGCGCCGCCAAAGAGCAGATGAAGATGAAACGACGATGTCAGCAGGTGATGGGCTCTGATACCGAACTCGATGCCCGATAACCGAGGCTGCAAACGAAGTGAAGCGAAGCTCATTTTGAGACATGTCTCCGTCTCCGAGTTGGGGGAAGTTGATGACATTGTCGTTCGCAGTTGGCAGTTTTACGTGATTCGCCTGCGCAGAACATAATTCTCGGCAAGTTTTGTATGTACGTAAGTTCCGTTTAATTAAAGGTGCTCCGGGGGAGTTAGGGAGAACGGCTAGAACGGATCTCAAAATGCTAACAGTCTAGCCAGCCGTTAAGGATTTGAATCTAGAAAGTTAGTATGGTTCTAAAGCTATCAGGTCTATCAGCTCGTAATCCATTGATCATTTCTATGGGAGTGTCAATAGACGATAGTCTGCAGTGCATTGATAGGCCAGTCACGTTTTAGATTATGTAGACAATTTGCCGAAAAATAACATTTGGAAAGAGTCGTCGCTACGCAACTGAAAAGCTAACGGTGACCACGCACAATGGGGGTAATAAAGAATGTAGAGTACGCATATTGTCAAATAAATGATAACGACGCGTCTCCAAAACAGTTCAATGAACCTCAGTTATGATCAAATTTTGCAAGATTTGCCGACTACTTCTTCTTCTTCCGCCTTCTCCTTTTCCTCTCTCTCTCTCTCTCTCTCTCTCTCTCTCTCTATTTGCAATATAAAATAAGAAAGTTTCTACACACAAATCTTTCACTTTTCTAATCTTTAAACTATTGGTTAAGAAACTGCTCTTATGTAACAGAAACCTGCTAATATTATGAATTCATACGGAATTCTCACTTTCAATTTCAGCCCAAGATTACCTAACTCAACCAAAAGTTTTAAATCTTTCGACAAACAATGATCTTTGAAACAGAAACACACGAAAAACACGATTATGTATTTGCCAATTAGAACCCCATTACGGGTAACTTAACAAGTCGATTCTCCGGCCTTTGCCAATGCAGAATTGCAGTCGAGCAAAGCTGCTAAGTAAGGTAAATTTAACACAAATTTCGCATAGTCCATCTTTGGGTCTGGCTCGGCTCGGACACGTTTGTATTTAGGCGCTGAATCTCGCTTCGACGCTCTGAGAAGAAGCGATGAGAAAGCGGGGGAGAAGAACGTGCTGCCTAATCTTACGCAATGTGTAGAATTTAATTATGCAATCCGCGTTTCGATCGAGAAAGTTATCAGACGCTTATGGTAATTCTTTGTCTTTCTCTTTTCAATAGAAATCCCATAAAAACAAAAGGTTTTTTTCCGCGCTGATGATGATGTGCTGATACAGAGATATAGACATGTATTTATGTATAACGTTGCTATTTAATCCAAACTCGTAATTGGTTTTCTTTCAGTTCTATTAGTACATATCACATTTATAATCAGTTCGCTCTAAGCAGTCTCCTTGTTGGGATGTTTGTCCAGATATTCCAGGGTCTTTATCACAGATTCCGGCACCGGGGGCGGGGTGGGTAAATGATCGCCGATTGGCTGGAATCCGTTTTCATCGGCTATATAGGTTACGGTAAATTTTTGGCCGTCTACTTCCCAAGAGTATTGACCCTTCACAGCTTCACCCTGTTGATCTTTGTTCACACTTTTCTGTTGTCCTTGCTCGACGACCGTAACGCCGTCGCTCAGTTCGTAACTAGGTGAGATCGAAAGCATTATTACCAATGATCCGATAAGAGCAATTCGGTTATCTTACTTAAAGTAGAATTTCCCGTCGTGCTCGACATTTGCATTATAACTCAAAAGTTCTGCTTGGTCTTTGGCCGTGGTAAGCGCCAGGGCGGCCACAAAAATAATGGCGAAAAGAACCGGCTTCATTTTCCCCGTTAATCCAGTTTCCACACGGTGCAAATGGCGCGAGACGACTGTCGATTCTAGTGTTAAGAAAACAGACTTTTATAGAGAAACGATACAGGGCAAAAACAAACAAAAAACTAATAAAATACCTGGTATTAAAATATTCAACGTGAAATTAAAATTAAAGCGATAAATAATATTGAACTCGTTTTTGAGCGGCCTCCGATAATGATGGGTGTGAAATTTGCCAGAAAACAAAGGTACTATCTATGTGACTTTCAGATTTAGAAAGGTTACTCTCAAAAGGATACCATTCTTCTGCCAGTAGTTTTCATTAAATGCCTGGTTAAGAGTATGTCATCTTCGTCGATGTTTCCTTAATAAACATAATATGCTATATGCTATAAGCAAATATATAGTATACTACTATATTCGTGTATATCTGTCATCAACGTCAGCATCCGATTCTGGTTCTTTATGCGAACCGACTTGACCACATTTTTAGCCCGTCAGCAGCCTAGGTAAATCTATTCAAATAATTTGCATAAATCGAAAAAATCGTCAACATTACCTTGAGATGCAAAATAATAATCTATTTATAGTCAGACAATCCTGGTCCCAAGCGTCTATGCTCCATTTAACCAAATTATCCCATACATATCCTGTGTGGAAATAAAACATTGAAATTGTCAAAGAATCTTTAATTCTTTATTTGCAGCTAAGGCTAAAAGATATTTCAAGTTCTTCTCATGTGTTCGCGTCACAAAACCAACAATTCGTGTATGTATATATGTATGTCGTGTTTATATATATAAATGTATATATATGTATAAGTATAAGTAGGTACATTGTCGTCCAGCATTGGCTTATACTCGTATTACGTGCAAAAGATTATTAGTTATATAGACTATTTACACAAGAATCGCTGTGCACAATTGAAATTCGATTTCGATTATTATGCTACTATTGAATTCCTCCTTATTCTTCTTCTTCTTCCTCATCAACGTCTTTTTCGTGTCTGTATTTATTTTTTTTTTACATTTTCTTCTTGATTTCATTAACAAATCGATGATATCACATGAGTCCGAAAATGGCAAAGTTCCGGCGACTAAAAGATCTTAAGCACAGTAAGAAGAATAGAATGGAAAGAGACAAACATAGAGTGATTTGAGATTAAGGTTAAGCTGAAGAAAGTTTGGGCTGGAAAACACTATGTTTTTTTAGAGGGTGCATGTGTGTATGTGAGAGTGTGCGTGCGTGCGTGCGTGCGTGGCATGTTGTCTCTGTGTGCAGGTTGTGTCTGTGTTCTTCAGTCAGCTGCTCTTGCTTGTTCTTGTTGTTGGTGTTCGCTTTCGATGATCCATCGGGGATTAAGCAGCGAAGTTGCTTCATTGAGTTAGAGTAGAGTTTTTAGTAGAGAGTATCAGAGTATCGTTCGTTAGCCTGGTCACCACCTGTTCCCACCTCAACCTCATCCAGAGCCGGTCACCTTAACGGCGACGCTGCGATGGCGGCAGGCTGAGCAGATAGTCGAGAGCCTTCTGGATCGCTGGTGGAATTGGAGGAGGTGTGGGCAGATGGGCGCCCTGCGGCTGGAAACCATTCTCATCATCGGCGGCATAGTTCAGGGTGATTAATTCGCCCTCGGGCGATGTGTACGAAACGGAACCCTTGACAATGATCACGTCCGTGGAGTCGGGACTGCTTGCCTTCTTCACGGTGCCAGTTTCCTCGGCCTTGATGCCGTTGGCGGTCTCATAGCTGCAATGAAGGTGAAGAAATTAAATTTCAAATTGAAAATTGATACGGTTAATTTTTTGGCATTTAATATCAATTGACGTCAGTTAAATAAATTCACCTTGAAAGCTGTGAAAACAGTTGATTATCTGAGATAATACCCTATACCTATATGAGGAATACCCTATCTAATTGCGGGTATATTGACTGTGTTATGAATTTGGCGAGAGGTATAGTTTAAATTTTTTAATTGTTGTACTTCCTTTCATATACTAATCAAGCTAAATTTATTATAACAGTATTTGTGTGTTTGTAGGGTATTTGAACGTCAACCTGTGTCAAATTTGACTTTGTTCTGTTGTTTTTATCTTCGTTATTGTAGACCGGCGCCAGTCGCTTTATTTATTTATTTATGTATTTATTAACATTTAGCATTTATGCGCGGACTTGATATCCAATGAAAATATTTATAACATGTAGATGCTTCGTAAATTCATATTTAGTTTGTCTAATTTGCATATAAAGCTTGTCATTTATATTGTTTATGATTGGATTAGTTGGGCAGACAATGACGAAACAAAGACAAATAAATTACGCCAAAGGTAGGTGTTAAGCGAGTGATCACTGTCAGATCGGTTTCTATATATAGAAATTGCGGAATTTTTAATTTAGTTTATGAATTTCCACTTTGACAAAAGGTTCAACTTTACAATTTTCATTACATACTTTGGGGTTGATTTATGGCTAATACACCCTTTCGAAGGCGTTCTAGGAATTTTTTACTGCAGTTTCTGTTGTCGGGGCAGAGATCGTGGATTTTCGCTCGTTTCCCCGAAATTCTAAATTACAAATATATAGAACAAAAATGCACCAACAGAGTCTTACAGCGTTGATATAATTAACAGAATTGTTTGAAAGACAGTCTGCAAATTAACATTCACTGTTAAGTTTAGGAAATAATCTGCCTGCTTGAAAGTATGCAACACAAAATTGTGAAGCAACAGCTAAGCGCTGTTTTCTCTCTCCCTCTCTCGCTCTCTTTGTTCTGTTTAGTGAACTGGTTCCGCTTTGTACTTACTTATAATTGTACGCTCCATCCGGTTCGATATTCGACTCTTGACTAATGATCGCAATCTGCTCGCCACCCTGTGGTTTCGGTGCTGCCTCAACCAGGCAAAGCAGTGCGGTGGCGACGAGGCAAAGTGCAAACTGCAAACGGAAAAAAGGAAAAAACGGAAATTAATTCAATTAATACGCAAATTGGCAATTGTTTTTGTACCAGCGTATCGTAATTATATTTGACTCGACTAGCTGCTAAAATCGTGATTTGTGCTTTTAACTGAAAGCAACCTCCTCACACCTCTCCCAGTTTTCATCACTTTTGTTTTGTAGTTTGTTTGTTTTTCATGTAAATTTAGTTTGGTGTGTTGAAACTCGGCGCATCGTTTCGCATAGTTGTTTGATTTATGACTCTTGTTTACTCTATTCTCAGAAATAAATTATGTGTGGACAGACGGCGACACTCACACACACACACACACACACACACACACACACATAAGTATTCGTGCGTGTCTGTATGTGTGCCAATTTGCCACAGATTTCTTAAGGTCGTCAAATAACTAGACGCCAATTAAGCATTTTGCACATCACATTTGTAGTTAGTTGCAGTTGTTGTTGTTGTTGTCAATTACCTAAGCGTTGTTCAAGTGCATGGAAAATTGTTGGGTATGAGGCCTAGAGATGAGCGCAAGGCGTGCTAAGCTGCGTAGCTTGCACGAGTTGGAGAGAAGTAAGTATTGAATTATTATCAATATTGCTTTCCTTCTTCACTCTCAAAACTTTTGAAAACCTATCGCTCCAGTCCCATCTGGAGATATCGCCTTTTGCCAACTGCATCGCTCGCACAGTCTCATCCCATGTTGGGCCTTGTACTACTATTAGGCAATTGCCAATGGGTGCGAACATATGTTACGTGTCTCTCGGCTTGTTTTGGTCTGGTATCTTGCGCTTTGGGCCAGACAGACAGCTGCCAACCGAGCGTAACATTTACGGCCAGCACTTTATTTTGAATTTGCTTTACTCTTCGGCAACCAAATGTCTCTGACTCTGTCGCCTCGGTCCACCTCTCTCTCTCTTTCCCTCGATTTGACCGGCTCGTTGCCTGACCTTTGCTTGCTGCAAGTTGTTGTGGTTGTTGTTATTGCCTTTTTAGTGTCTGGCTGACTGCAGCTCGAGCCCAGCATCGTCTTTAATTGCCATTGCCATTTTGGCCGGCGCAAGCATTGAGTCGGGCTTGGCAACGCGACTTTTGACCATTTTCAAGCAAAATGTCTAAGCAAAATTGGTAAATAACACGATGCGGAAGCAACGTTAACAGCTTAAAACGTCTCGCCCTCTCGCTCGAGTAGGCCCTTAAAGCATCTTGGTTTATTGCTCCTCATTTGCGTTGACTAATTTACGACTTGTTTTTTTTGAGGAATTTGCGCAAATTTTAAGACTGTTCTTCTGATTGGGAATTCTTTTTTAAAGGTTTCTTTGATTTTTAGCAAGAATCCAAGACGATTATGTTTTGCGAGAAGTTATGGCCGGTTGGAATCTGAGTATGCTTGCTGGTAATTAGTTTACTTCCCTCAATATATGAAAGAAGCTTTGGAATATCGTTTCTTAAGATCTGAAGTGTTACTTCTATACCTTATTATGACTTTAAATTTATAGGAAGGATTTATAGGATCTCGAACGTATTTTTTTTTTTTTATTCTGTAGCTACTAATTTTCTGCGACATTTTTTGAGCATCTAATGAAACCTTTTGAAATTGCTGACTTAAGGATTGTCGGCTGGAACTGCACTTTCTGCATCATTCAAGAGTTTCCTCTCTCTATACACACACTCATCCACTTACGTTCTTCATGATGAATAGCAAGCAAATTTGTTGATTGGGTGTAATGTAATCCAAAGATCGGGCTTATCCTTTGCTTGATCGTCGTAGGCGCAACACTCACTTCACACTTGTTGTTAATTGAACAAAAGATCTTTTAATGATGCCCAAGTGCCGGCAAGTGTCTCTATTTATACGAAAATGCAAAGACGTCGACGATAACGCCGGCAGCGACTGCGACTTCGACTGCGACGAAGCTGTAAATTCAGCGGGCAAAGCGTCGCAGAGACGAGATGCAAAAAAACAAGCAGAAACTACAACTATATGGTGTGTGTGCTGCATGTAGAAACTAAACTAAAGATTCGCCGCAGTCGGTGTGTCGTTGCAGTCGCTGTCGCAGTCGACGTTAGCGGCGGCGCTTGCGTTGTTTGAAAAGAGCAGCAGCAGCAGCAGCCAGGTGAGCACGCCATGGGGGCACGAGATGTCGCTCGCCCCCCGCCGGTGCATACGCCTATGGCCGACTCCAACCCCTACCCTACCCTTTGCTACAGATCCCCCGCCAGCTGCTCAGCTGTTCTGTGCAATTGAGAATCCGATGCAAATCATTTTTATGCAATTGTTTTGCATTTCTGTATTGATTTCCACTCGAGCAGCCTGTTTACAGTTGCATCAGCAGCCGGAGCAGCGCGCCCTTTAGCCAATAAATCTGCCTGGCATTTGTTGACCGACATCGCGGTACATATCTATATACAATGTGCATAGTACAGTCGCATGTATAATGAACTCTTCGCTGCCCTTATTTGTCGCACAGTGGCGGAAGCAATCAAACAAGCACGCTAAATGCGACTTGGGCAAATGCGATTGGCATCGCCCTCGCGACGCGACAGTGTTGCCACCTTGCTGAATTTATGCTCGACGAGATGTGCGAGAAGAAACATTGCATTTAAATACGTGGCCAATAATCGGCGAATGCAATCAAAGTCAGGCAACACAGCACAGCACTGTGGAACCAGAAGGGCATACAGTGTGCTAAATAAGTGAAAATGTAGATAAATGGAAATTATATTTATTCTTCATATAGTTTATATTTTATTGCACTATCGCAACCTCTTTAGGTTTACAATTTAGTTTTATTTTTTATTCCCTTTAGTATGTACATTTATTGCTAGTTATAAAAAATGGTGTACTGAGTTCGTGTAAGTATGTGTAACACACAATGACTGGAAGGTACCCTTTAGTTATTTTTTAAAAAGGCTATTTCACTAATAACTGCATGTCTATAAAAATTTGTTTTTTAAAATTGGTCGAAGCAGTCATTACAATTTTATAGTATTCTTTCCCTGACAATTACTCTAACTGACACCCACTGTGCGCCCAAAATTGGGCACAGGGCATGCCTACGTCTTTGTTTGTGTTTGTGCATTGTGCTGGGGTCAAAATGCCAAAAATTGCTAAACGCGAAGCGGCCGCTGCTGCTGCTGCCTGTGCTGCTCCTCGGCTGAATTCGCTGCTGCTGCTGCCGCTGCTGCCAAAGTGTAGGCGCGTCTAATGAATAGCTTGGGTCGACTCGGGTCTGTGGCAGGCAGATGGAGACACAGACTCCGCCGCCGAATCCAGCTTCAGCTTGAACATAGCCAGAGACGGCGACAGAATTTCGTGACAAGATTGTCCCAAAGATTGCTGCCATATTGTATGCAAGCAGTTGTTGTCGCCGATGTAGTTGTTGTTGTTGCTGCTGCTGCGACTGTGGCAATCAAGAAAACAATTGCCAGTTAGTGGAAGCTCTGAAAAAGTCGCGCTAGCTGCCACGCGGGCCTTCTAGTTTTGGGCCTGGTCTCGTCCATTGTTTTTGCCTGGTCGTTTGATAATTATGAAGACATTCAACTGCATTAATTTTAATATTTATTATACTATTTTTTTAATGGGTTTTATTTTAAATTACGCAAGCAGCAGCAGCACCGGCACCAGCAGCAACAACAGCAACAAGTACTGCGCAAAAATATTCTCGCAGTGCCGACAAGTTTGTTGCCTAAGTCATTCGTTTCGAATTGAATATGAAAAATTATACATGTTTCTAAGGTTTTTCGTTTTGTATTTTTAGGATGTTCGGACATACGTAAACCTTGAAACATTACGCATGAGTTCTCTAATTAGCCAGGCAGCACTTGCTGCAAAATGTCAGTTGTCCGGGTCGCTCATAAAGCAGCAGCAGAACGTAGACTTGTCGCGTCGCGCCGCCTCGCATCGCTTCTTTGGTTTCTTCTTCAGCTGCGGCTGACTTTGACACGCGCTGTGCGGCGCGCGCTTTATGGTTATGTCGACCCGGTTGGCCTTGAAGGTCGTGCCATCTTCTTCTTAATCTTTATGGCGTCTAACGCAATTTGTTGTATCATCTGCCCACACCCTCCCCGAATATCACAAGTATATTGATTTGTCATTGCGTAAGAGACACCCAAACTGGCGTGGTATGGCGTCGCCAGGCAGCGTGGCCGGCATAGTTTTCGGCACCCAGCTACAAGTCACTGGGTAGGTAACTTGCTAATACCTAATGCTAATGTCAATGCAGGCATAAATAAATAATTGCAAATAGCAGAAGTCGTTGCCGATGCAGCAGCAGTAGCAGCAGCCGGAGCCACAGCAGCAGCAACCCCATCAGCCGTCGAACCAGTTGGAGCGGTTAAATGTCAGTGGTTTTGGTCATGTGTGGAATCTTGGCTACCGTCTGCAACGTCTCAACCCCTCTCCCAACTCGCTGACCAATTCCAGAGCCACTGCCGCTGCAGCTGAGCCTGCACGATTGAATTCATCATAACCATTAATGGCATCCGTTTCATGGTCAAGGAGCAGTTCCAATTGCCACGCATTACAAAACTAGATCAAAGCCCGATCGCACAGATATTGAACTTGCTTCGCATCGTATAACGCGCATTATAATGATCTCTGCACCTTGAGCAGACTCTGTGTGTGTTTTTTTTTCGCCTTCTTCGTCTACTTTGATATTGATGCTAATCCGTCGGAGCATCTTGGCATCTCCGCTTGACACATCGAAGGCGAAGGTGAGTCGCGTCTGCGCTATGCAAATTTATAGAAATGCTAGAAGTCAGTGGAACTCACAGCATGATGTTTCGATTTGACGTGTGGGCGTAATACTTAAGGCCAATTAGTAATAAACTCTTATACATACGAGTCAACTGCGGCCTGAGCTGAGATCATTAGGAATGTCTGAAAAGGGCAAGCTCCCGACTATATATAATTAATGTTCCACTCCGTCTCACACGCCTAAGTGCCTTGATTATTTAATGCATAATTAAGCTCGCACGACAAGCTAAGGTACTAGACTAGTTGGGGGAAAACTGTTCACAGTTCCCGCCCGAACTGGGGGGTGGGTTAATTGGCTTAGACGAGTCGGGGCACTATTGATTTTCCGTTACCCAACTAATTATGAACAACTGTTTCCCTCACAGTTCCCACTTGACTTTTAATGTAATGGAATGAATTGAGTCGACTCGATTGTTGGTTTACTTTAGTCGGCCACTGTTGTGGCAATCTCGCCTATTGTTGCACACAATTCGACGCGGTTGCAACTCTGTCAAGCCGCACGCGAAATGTGAAGGCCAACAGCGTGCAGCGGAGCCTCCTCCCCTACCCTACCCGTTCTCTTCAGCAGTAATTGATTGCTTAAAATTTACGACACAAATTAAATATATTTTATAATGTTTTATTAAAATTTTACTATTACTTTGATGACTTTATTGAGGCGGCGTCTATTTCTTAAATTAATTCAAAACCAATCGCAGCCAATCATGAATTAAACATGAATATATAATCAGGTGGGCGAATAATTTACGTATGAATAAATTCAGATTTCTCAACCAACCGAATTTTGTTTCCTCATTCGGAATTGGCCAATTGAATTCGACCGAAATACAAACAACGTATACTATATATAGAAAAATCTGATTTACTCATATACTTCAATTAAAGGGTAGGAAACTGTAAGCGAAAGCTATAATATTACACTAAACACTTAGAAATCTTAAAATAATAAATGAATAAATGGATCTTATGTGTACTATATCTCTTTACAAAAACTCGAACTCTTTTTAAGGTACTTTATCTGAGCTTAAACACAACAATTGCAGCAGTTGAGGTTGGTTAAATGTCAACTCTGCCTTAGGAACCCGTCCTAGGTATGCGATACGAGTGTAGGGTCCGACAATGGTTGAAGCCTCTGCTAAGATATGTATATATATGCCGATTCATCATTGTATTGGCCTTGAGATTGGCACTTTGAGCTCGCACTAAGATGCCGTTGATTAATTTTAATATTATTGTTAATCTGTTTGCAAGGTGAGTCTTGCATTTTAATTAAAGCGCTTTGTGCAACCTCTGAGAACGCAACTGGCACACAGCTTAATTAATCATTACAAATGATTTCGATGATGATGTCATTTATTTTCCCAAAAATCTACGTACAACCGCAAAGAAGCGATACGTTATGTAGATCATCTATGGAATATAGATGGAATAGTTTTATACTTTATAATTTTATAGAACTATACTACTTACAGTCTTGAAATTATCCAGGGAAATTATGACAACCTCTTTTGCTGAAAGCTCTGCTGGTTTTTGAGCACGTTGCATAATCAAGAGCAATTGCTTTTGATAACTTATCGAACCATTATACCATTTTTGCTTATAGGCAGATAGTGAAACTCGTTCGCTCTATGAAATTTATTGATATTTTTTAAAGATAAACTTTGTTCGATTTGAGTTCACTTACCTCATCACTTAAGAGTTGTCCATAGTAACTGACCATATAGAACTGCGCTGCTGTACTAATGAAAAACAGCAGAAACCCGATACCCTCTCGATTGAGACCCTGTAGAATTGTATACAAAACAACGCAACAGAGTATGGTGGCTGTCGAGATTAGGTTGTATGCCAACATGATGCCGAATATGTCATTGAGTTCCTTTTGAAGACTGAAAAGTATAAAGTAAACTAATATTTTTCATTAATATAATTCTGTAGAGGCACACTCACCTGTATAAATACTGTTGTTTCCTTACCAGCTTGCGCAGAAATGCACAATCCTCCCACTGATTTTTCCACTCGGGAGAGTATTCCTTTAGCTTTCGCCTCAAATGAGCAAAGTGCATGCAGAGCTGACTGGAATGACACATCATCCATATATCGGTGCCCAGATTAACATTCATTATGAAATGACTGAATGCGAAGTCAACGACTATACTGAAGACATAACCCAGTGGAGTCATATCACGTATACGCTCCATGGGGAATGTGCTGAGATAGAGAAACTTTGTCGATTCGCCCAGTGTTATTTTCTGATATATATAAAAGCCAATGGACTGTAGAATTGGTCCGAAGACAACAAAAAATACCACAAAGTAATAGTAATAAAATCCATAACGTGCCAAGCGTTGCCAATAGAAATCATTGACCCGATACTCGCGACGTGCAAACTCCTCGCGCGGATAAAGATCACGCAACTTATTGTTGAGTCTACGTAAATCTTGCCAATGGTAAAGAAATATAAAGAACTTTACATCGGAATTAAGTATGAAGAAATACACAATGCCGTATCGCATTATGGCCAGTGGATTCCCCGCCAGGCTGTCCCATTCGACAGTGCGTAGTACCAGAAAATATGCCAAGTAGGCGTGACTCGCACAGCAGATTGTGAAATAGAGTATCCAGAGCAGCTCCTGCCAACGAGGCTTCGGTGTGTTCAGGAAGTCAATGCCCAATGATTTGAATTGAAGGTTTGGTATATAGGTAAAGTCATCGTAGGTTTTTAGTTCTACTTCGTTCGTCATTTAGGAGTTAACTCGGTCAACTGGTTTGACAGCAAATGGGGTGGTCCTCCTTTTATATTAAGAGTGACGAAAAGGATGTGTGATTTAATTACCCATTTGCCAGGTGTCAATTCGATTAACTATTCAAATTGACTCGTACATATTATATGGTCTTCATATAATTTCTCCAAATATGTAAATTAGGCCAGCCACTTTTAATTTATCCAATTGATTTTATAGACCATTTCTAATCGAAATCTACTATGCTCATTCAGACATCAAAATAAACGTGCCCGAAACGGATTTATAGATCCCATAATTATTCACCGAATAATCAGAAGAGTAGTGAACCAAAAAAACAGCAACAAAATCTTAAATAAATTCAAACCAATTAATTAAAAAAAATATCTCAACGACTTACTTATGCAAATGCCTTATAAAAGTCTTTGTCTGTGTTGTCTTGGGATGCGGCTAATCTGTTTAACACATTCCGCGTTGCGTCGAATCGAGTTTCGTGTTTGGACCATAAAATTGCCCTGTGCTTTGTGGCTTGAAAAATAGAGTTCACATTTCGCTTTTCGGTTTGTCACGAGCACGTTTTTTCGGGACTTGAATAAAGATCTCGTATTTTAGTTTATCTAAATGTGAATCGTTGCGCGATTTCGATTGCTTACTGAGTTCAATTTGTTGTTTTATCTATGCAAATTTGCCGCATAAACTATGATAAGTCGCTAAAAGGTTGCTAATTCTATCATAGAGACATACATATGTATTATTATTTCAATATAGTCAATTGACCCATTGGCTTCGATGTGACGAGTCGTATGCGAGACGTTCTGCCTGCTTCTGGGTCGAGTTGATGCAACAGTGTTGCTGTCATTGTTGCAGCAGCAGCCACACGCGAAATGTGAAGGCCAGCGATGGCAACACTAGCTCGAGTAACACCCCGGATCCCCTGCACCATTTGCCCTTCCCCATCTGAGTGCTTGCTACACTCCCCGTTTGTTCATTCATGCCAAGTCAAGTCATTCATTGAGTGTGAGTGCGCTATGTTCATGGCAAGTCGAAGGCGCATTCATTAGTTATTTATCAATGTAATGCGGCTTATCTGCTTGTGATATCAGTTTACAGTAGTTAAATTGAGATTTTATGCAGATTCGCAATATTTACGCTGGCCCAAAGAGTATGGGGTGGAGTTTTCATCTCAAAGCTTCAAGAAGTCGTTTCAGCTACTTAAACGGTTTATGCATGCCTATTCAATTTATTATATATTTTATACATAAATACCGAAAAATTTATGCATATCTTTGATATAATAAAAATTAGGAACTTAATTTATGCTTTCATGCCACTGCTACTCAAATTTCGATTTCAAGCATTTGCAATTTAATAAGAATGCTTCTTAATCAGCGAAAACTTCTCATTTATATGCTAAAATCTCATTCATAATTTTAAGTCGGAATAATTTACGCAGCCGCCCTCTGTTTGTTTTTGCGGATCGCAATTTGAATACCGCGCATGGTGCAGACTTCCTGTGGCTCCACCTCCAAATGCTCTTAATTTGTAATTATTAATGCAAAGTGTGGAAAACTATTTGAATCAACTTAAGGTATACCCTGTAGTCAGGTCTTTGGAATTTATACTAGTATTATATAATTGTACTACAACCTGTTTACTATACACAGAAAATCCGGTATATTATCTTTAATTTTAAAAATTAAGCCTAGAAAAAGTATTTTTTATCGTTTTTACAATGAATACTTTTAGCTTAAGCGTTTTATATAAAAAATAAAAGACATAAATTGAAAAATATTTTTTTAAATTTTTGTAAGGGGGTAGCATGGAAAATATGACAAAATAAAAATTTAAAAAAAAAAATTAAAATTTGGTGAACAATTAAACTAGGTGTAAAATCATGAATATAATTATATTCCACGCGAAAATCGGTTGATTTCCGACAAAGTTATGAGAGTTGGAAGTGTGCATAGAGACTACAAATTAACCGTAAACTCCCCGTTTTTGCGTACATTGCTAGGGTATACAAACCTTGTATAACATATGTGAACGGCAATTTGGTGCGCTGTACCAATTTAAATAACAATCACATCAAAATTCTAAACGGAAATTAGCAAAACCGACAGAGAAACATGCGGCGGCATCTGCTGCCAAGATTGGATTTCAGTTGTCAATGCTATGTTTGGACAGAGGGGACAGTGCGTTGACTGACTATAATGGTTTTATAGCCCGAATCTTAATCATATGAAAAGCGGTGCCACAAGCCGTTATAAATGCTGCTGACAAGCTTCGCTCTGTTACAGTTTCATTTAATAGATCAACCAAAGTTGAAGTGGTCAAATCGTTCCGCGATGTCTTTAAAAGTGGTAAATCGAAATCGAGAAATCTATATGGAAGTGTGTGTGTTCGAGGATAACTAACATAATGTGCATTTGTTTACTGTTTCTTTGTGTAGTCCTCCTGCCTGTTTGTTTTGGCCCTCGTCCTGATCGCGTGCAGTGCTCAACGTCAGGTCAATCCCTACCTGAACAATCCGTACTATCGTGATTTGTACTACAAGAATCGGGATTTATACAATCAGCGACGGTACTACGATAACTTCTACACAAAGTACAATCCCTACATTGCCAATGCGGTAGCCCGTGTCATCGAACAAAGAAATGAACCCAATACCGGATCTGGAGCCTATGAGTACAGCTACGAGACAGAGAATGGTCTGCATGGCGAGGAGCGTGGCACGCCCTACTCCATTGGCAATGGTGAGCAGGAGGAACAGGTCGAAGGGGCCTATTCGTACATATCGCCTGAAGGTCTGCGCGTCGGTGTGAAGTATGTGGCCGATGCCAACGGTTTCCGTCCCGTCATTACCTGTAAGTATTGAGAGTAGATATTTCTAGGACTTGAAATTTAATCTTAAATTGTTTTCCAGACGATGGTCCCAACTCCGCCTTCTATGCTAACCAGCCTCCTCCGGCAAATGTGGTCTACACTAGGCACTAAAGCAAGTTAGGTTAGGCATGTGTTTTTCTTGTATTATAATACAATAAAACTAAACAACAAAAATGAAACCATAGTGAAATCGATCTTATCTTATTATAGAACTTACTATTTGGTATGTATTAACGATCGATTAATTCCGAGCATGATCTCATTCTTTATTATTTTATTAATTTTTTCTCTATCAATACACGTACTCGATCATGGTTTTGAAAAGCTTATAAACAAGAAAGCAAGGCTACCTTCGGTTTGCCGAAGGTTTCATACCCTTGCAGTTATACAAAATATAAAATATATTTGGATTGCTGCTGGTTTCTGTGGTATTTATTGAACAATTATAACAGTACAGGAAGTCAAGATTTTTACCTGATTAAGGCTATGAATCAAAAACCTGCTTCGAAAAAAAAATAATTCTACCTTTTTAATGCTTTTGTATATACCTGAATTTCTTATATACTTAACACAAAATGTTATGAGGAAATGTCTTTGAAAAGGATCTGTTGGTCATGAAATCTAAATTTGGAAAGTTCTCATTAAAAAATGCGTTTGAATAACAGCTTCATGATTTTTTGTTTAACAGCTACATGTAATAGTACTCAGATTTCCATAAAATTGCAACATGAACCTTCATTAGGCCGATCGTTGATCGTTATAAGTTATAAAAGTTCGATTTCGAACTTTATTATTAGGGACACACTTAGATTTGGATGTGGTAAGCCTGATAGCTATATCTTGAAATATAACGAAAATCGGCCGATAGGCTTCATGACAGCTATACGATATATCAGTCCGATCTGGCCCGTTCCGACTTATTAAAAGCGGGCAGAAATAAGAAGCTTGGAAGAAAAGTTTCATGTAGATAGCTCAATAACTGGGGGACTAATTTGAGTTCCAACATACAGACGGACTGACTGATTGTTCCTATAACAGCTATGTATATAATATAAACGTCAGAGATATTTAAATGGAAAAACTAAGGGCGGGTTACTGTATAACATTAAAAAGTATTGATAATGTGCGGTATTTCCAAAAACAAAACAGGTTTGCATACAAAAACCCTGATTTCAGCCGATTGTTCCTATGGCAGCTATATGTTATAGTGCTCCGATACAATTTTGACAGCACATTAAGAACGTAATAAGAATAGGATTTGCCAAATCTTGTTGCAATATCTTGAAAAACAACAAAAATCGGCCGATAGCTTCTATGACAGCTATACGATATATCGGTCCGATCTGGCTCGTTCCGACTTATTTACAGCCTACAGCAATAATAAGCTTGTGTGCCAAGTTTCATGAAGATAGCTCAAAAACTGAGAGACTAGTTTGCGTTGCAACAGACGGACGGACGGACGGACGGACGGACGGACGGACGGACGGACGGACAGACGGACATCCATTTTTCGACTCCTCTGGTGATGCTGATTCAGAATATATATACTTTATAGGGTCGGAGATGTCTCCTAAGGTGCGTTGCAAACTTCTGGCTAAAATTAATATACCCTCTGCAAGGGTATAAAAACAACAGCTACAAAATGGCGGCCCACGCGCAGTTTTTATTGGCTAGTTTAAATTTACACAAATAAATAAAAAAACCGTGTTGCGTTTTATAGACTACCCAATCAATTTCTGTAAAGCTCTGCGAGAACTTATCGCAAAGCTGTGAACTATCGTAATTTAAAGTCAAGCGCAAAAGTCTGCTTTAAATATAAGCGAAAAGCTATTTGCAATTTGTATTTGAATTAATACGACTTCACAAATCATATGCTAACTTTTTAATTAGGGGACTGATTGCCGAAATTCGTATATATTCGAATTATTTATTACATGTTAACCTTAAAAACGAATCAAGAGCAGAAACAAAATTTGTCTGGCCATTGACACTGAGTTAAAATATACAATTAATGCAAAATTAATTCAAATATGCGCTTATTTAATTTATTTACAAAAGCTCTGTACATGTTTATAAGAAGTACATAAGTTGTACAGAAGGTTAAATGCCTAATAATTAGTTCAGGTATTTAAGAAAAGAAAGCGAAACACGTTCATATTCTGCGATAAATTTCTCAATCCAAACTAGAAACAAATTTGTACTTACTCTTATATAGTATTTCCAATACCAATTCTCAATTTATCGAATGAATTAAGAAGTAATTAGGCATCTCAAATGTTTTGTTGCCTTTGCTTTTCAGTTTGCTCAAAATATAAAGAAGCTACATGTTTGCACAACCTATCATAAATTCACTTGGGTTATTTCAAGTTGGGGTTCAATAAACCCATTACTTAAACGGTCCCGCATTTGTTTTGTATACACATTTTGTCATGTGTCTAATATTCTCATTATCAATCGAACCTTAGCCTTTGTTCCAAATTCAAAAGCCCTGAATTATGAGTAGTCCATTCAAATTGGAAATGTGTTCTATATAGCTTCATATAGTATGGATGACATTGTTGCAGATAATGTTGAATAGACGCTTTGGTTTCGGGGTTTTTTGTAACAAATAATGAATAAGGTTTATTTAATGATTAAAATTGTTTGTAAATTCATACCACAAATTAAATAAGCTTAGTTTCCGATTCAAATTGATAAATAAATAGAGTATTAACATAAGTGGGCGTGGCAGAACGATTGCCCTTGAGTGTTATCAATTGGTTTTTTTTTGAGTATTTTTTTTTCGTTTTTTTCAATGACTTGTTATATTTTGCCAACTCAACTAGGCAAATGCATGGGAATGGAGGGGTATTTTCATAGGGTTTAGGAACGGGGGTTAGGAATGAGGAATATTTGGGATGTGGGAATTTTGCGGACTACTCGATCCTTATGGCTTTTGATGAGATTAACAAACTCGCTTCATCGTTGTCGTTGCGGACTTAAACTAGCAAAGCGTTTCGCCTCTGCTGCTCCTCGAACAGCTCACGTTCCTCTTCTTCTTCGGCAAGCTCGACCTCATGCTGCAGCATAAGAATCTGATCACTCAGTTCCTTGGGCATCTCGTCCAGATGCATCGATTTGATTTGCTCCTTGATGTCCTTGGTCATGTGATTGATGCGGAAACCGCGATGATCGTAGAGAGGCTTATTCCCGTTGGCCTTGTGCTGCTCCTCCACGTACTTCAGGGCACGGGCAATGGCTTCGGGAATGGGTGGTGGTGTGGGAATGTGCTCGCCCTCGGGCATGAAGCCATTATCGTTGGAGGCATAATTAACGCGATACAACTTGCCGTCGTCGCCGGTGTATTCGTACACGCCCTTAGCATGGGTGCCACCAGTATGATGCAGCTTCGCCTGCTCCTCGCCATAGATGCCGTTTTCGGTAAGGAAACTGTGTCGGAAAAAGAGGAAACGCTCAGTATCGCTTCGCTTGCTTTCGGAATCTTCGTAACTTACGCATGATCGTATTTATCCTGTTTGCGCACCTCTTCCTGGTGCAGAATCTTATGACGGCCCTCGTCGTCGTAGTTGAAGAGAATGGAGCGTGGCGTTGTTGTCGTCGTGGTCGTTGTTGTTGTAGTGCGCTCTGTGGTCGTGGTTGGCTTCTTTGTTGTGGTTGTTGTCGTCGACTGTTGTTGTTGTTGGATCGTATTTAGTTGCATTCTCAACAAATTGGCAGGCAGGCATTGGATGGGGGTGTGTGGCGTGGGTTGTGTGTGTGAGCTGGTGTGAGCGGGTGTGTGTGGGGAGAGGGTGTCGCGTAATCATGCAGGGAGCAGGTTTGTTTTGAAGTACATGCAACACAGGATTCGGGAAGTCGGGAACGGGAGCGGGTTTCGTTTACGAGTGTTTTGTTTGATCGATTTATTAAATGAGAGCGAGTTATAGAGTGTTTTTTTGAATAAACTTTGTGAATACTGTTGTAGTTTTTGTTTTGTACTCGGAATCGGGTGTAGCGTTTTAGTATTCACTTGGCACGTAATGGGTTTGTGTATCGATTTGTGGTTCATGATCAGGAAAGCCGTACTCCAAGCGTATTTCGGGTACTTTAAACTCGGCTTTACTTACTGTGTACAGATCGTGACTATAAGAAAGTGATGGATATTAGAATTACGAAAAAAGGCAACTCTCCCGCTGGCGTCACTTACTTGTAGGGTCTGCCGTCATGCACATAGGGCAGGTTCAGGCCCGAGTAGGGTCCATAGCCACCGTCATACGGATTCGGGATGTGGTGGTAGACGCCGAGCTCGCGATTATCGCTCACATGGTGATAAGGCTGTGGCATATGATGATACCGACCTAATGGAGCATAGAAATAGCTTTAGTTATGAGTTACTAGGTATGAGTGTGAGTATTGTGAGTGCGTGCAGTGAGTCAGTGAGTATTTCTAACTTCGTCAAAAAGCTCATAGTATACTACGAAATTTTTACGATACAATATATGATACAATTTCGAGTTAAATACTTAAACTAGCATTATAATTTACAAAAATAAATACATAAGTATTTTAAATTTTAAAGTTTCAAGTTTCAGAAATTTGAAAATTCATTTCGAATCGAATAATGTTTGTGATAAAGTTAATGTTTGTGTTGTTTTTATTTTCTTTAGAAAATTGAATTGATTTTTCAAGTTTCTTTTTCAATGTTTACCTACTGAATCCTGGTAGCCCCCTTGGCCTATAAGGAATAGAATGTTAATATTCAAAATACAGTAGAGAGAGATTCATATGTTAGTGTACATTATACGATATGTACATACAGCACAACTCGACCAAAGTTTTCAGTGTACCCAAAATGAGAGATTAAAAAACAATTTCGAAGCCGAAAACTTAAGTCGGGGCTGAGCTTGAACTTTGGTGTTATCAGAGCAATACAAAAATATTGTATATACAATACAACTGGGTTATCGTAATCGTTGTCAGTACAAGCACAAATACAAATACATTTAGCAAATGCAAATGTGTTAGTGAGTGTGTGTAAGTGTGTTTTGGTGTGGGACACAACAGTGGTTAGTGTGTTTTTGAGTGTGTGTTGCGGCGGCTTCAACATGCATTAGGTACAGTGGGGTAGACACACAATTGCAATGCCTTCAATACCTTCTTGCTGCGAACTGGGATGATACCGTCCATCGTCTTGGGCATGATATTTGCCGTCGTTCGAATTTTGCCCTGACACTTGCGTATACTTGCCATTGTTGTCGTCGACGGGTTTGCTGCGGCACACTGCAACAAGGCCCTGCGAATAGTAAACAAAAAAGACGATTTTATTAGATCGAAATATTTCGACATGTTGCGAGTCGTGTTCACAGTTCAATTATCTGGGCGGAAGTGTAAAGCCATAAGTTAAAATGAACACGCGCAGAGATATATGAACAAAACGTTGTTTTTATCAAATATTTTCGAGAAAAAATTTGGAATTTTACGATATTTGAATCGTTATAAATAACTCAGACATACAAAATGCCTTAAAGCGTTTACTTTGTTGCTGAACTCGAAATTTCCATGAATTAATCCAGTTTCAACTGGCTACACACGATATGCACTGTATTCTGATTTAGTACTGTATATATAGTCTATTCAACTATATCACTTTTTATCACAGGACTCACCACTATCACAAAAACGCTTAACACAGTTTTGGCAAACATTTTGTAAATTTGCTTAAATTTATATAGTAACTTTTTGTATAGGATTGTGGTTTTGGAAAGATCCTTGAAGAGATTATCCTCTGGCGTATTTAAATCCTGGTCTCGTCGTCGATGCGACTGCTGCTGCAACAGGAATGTTTGCTTACTGTCGATCTACACCGGATTTATATAGAAATATGCCAAGTACGCAGCGAGCGCATTCTCACGTCAGCCGCGCCTAAATTCTCGTATCTCTGGCAGAGACAGAGAGAGAGAGAGAGGTAGTTAGCCCCATTTACTCCACAATTTGAGAGACGATACGATTGTTTCGGTTTCGTTTCGGCTACGCGCCTCAACTCACCTCAGCTCTGCTCGCATCATCCGCTCATCTCTCATCTCAACTCAGTTCAATAAACGAAAACGAAAACGATGCGAAAAAAACCTCTTGAGCTGCGCTCCCTTTAATTTAGACACATGACGACTGATGCGGCGGCAGCTTCTTCTTCTTATTGTTGTTAATTTGGTTATTGTTTTTATCATCTTCTCGTATGTAGATTTCTTTATTTATGTATCAACTCTCTCTGTCAGTCTCTCCCACTCTCTCTCTCTTTCGCTCTCTGGAGTTAGCTGTGCGCTTTATTATAAACGACTGCAACCATTTGCCAATAATTGTAATTACAAATTAATTCAATTAAATAACTCGCATTATTTATAATGCCTCAAAGGCAATGCACCTTTGACATTGATCATAGGACTAGAGAGAGAGACAGAGCTAACTAGAGAATAACCACTCGAGATTCCAAGGATCATGACGCACAGTATTGACGTTGAACACTGTATACTACTGCCAAAATTTCCCCATTTAATTCATCTGAATTAATGTGAGTCAGTCACTGTTTTCGAACCAATTTTAATTCTCAATAATCAAGCTAAAGTTCAGTCTATAAAAATTCTATAGACATATTTTTAAAAGAGGCAGAGAGCGCGAACATACCACGCTCTGAATGCAAGTATATTCGAAATATAATAATTTCACCATGATAAGCTTAAGGTCAGACTTGAGTTCTTCATGGTCTCATGACTTTATTGTGTTTACTTGGTGGATTTCTATATATTATATTCTATATATGGTTAAGTGTTAAGTCAGAGTCTTTAATTAATTATTTATTATTATATTTTTTATTTTGTTTGTTTTTATTTCTTTCCTTTAATCAAAACTCTTACTTCGCTCTATCAATTCCTTTATTTACTATAAATACAATACAATTTTTCTTTCTAATCTCTTCAGCTTTGTAGTGAATCTTAAATAAAAATTCTGCCAGATTGTCACAATTGATGCCGCTGCTGACTGAGATTGGGCACATCCAGTGATGACAACATCGTCTTGGTCGTAGATCGTATCCAAGACAACTACCTGGGGCACTCGGAAGCGCCATAAAAATGCCGTAATGAAATCATAAATTAACAACATTAACGGAAACAACAACAAAAGGGATACAACAACAAAAAAAAGCATACATACATATTGCGCGCGCCTGCCGCAACGAGAAATGCATTAATATTGTCGAGACACGTCGTTTCTCGGGCCCGAGACCTGTGATCTGCGGATTGGGGCTTGGTACCCCAGCATATGAGTATGGAGATTTGTGCATGTATATGTAAAACCGGAATTGAAAGAAAAATGTTGACAAAATTGATTTTAATTGTGTGCTGCAAACGTTGACATCGACATCGATCTGGTTGGGGCTTGGTTGGTGTCCTTAACGTGGCTTAACGGTATTCCTGTCGCGACCTAAGCCGAAAGGGATAATAAAAGAAATACAGCTACAGTTGCTAAGCATATCGTACGTTAATGTCGTCGGATTATGCGGATTAATTGCGACTATAAACATAAAAAGTGATTAAAAACAAAGAACTTCCAAGTCCTGTGGAGTAGTGGAAGTGGGAGTAGCAGGGATGGATGGTCTGATAGAGGGGGGCATGGTGCACTCTGGCATAGCAGTCACTGAACTGCAAAGGTCGTCCACTGAACCGAACCGATGTCGAACGAAGCTCAGTTCCGATTTCGATATCGAATCGGTAAGTCGATTTCGAAAACTCGCTCACAGTGAATCACGTAGCGTGGCCGGTGTTGTTGTTATTGTTGCTCAGATTGCTCTCCGATTCCTTTTCAAGTTTTGAATCATACAAATACTAAATTTAGTACACTTGTGGCATTCATAAAACTCACAAATACTTGATAAATATTTTAATATGTTGCGTCTTAATCAATTACAAGTTCTCGTTTTGATGAAGCTGCTGACTGTATGAGGCTTCCCGCTGATTCAGCGTGAATTGACATTGACATTGCTTGCTTGGAGGACCAAAAGAATTTCACACTTTCTTCGTAAATCAGCTGACAAAAACAGAAAAAAAAAAACGGAAACAGAGCAAGAGGCAGCTTATTAATAAAGGGGAAATACTTTATTCACATGCTTAATCTATAATCCTGACTAAATTAAATAAAAATACACTTGTCATATTGCCTTATACTTGACTGATCCGACTTACGCCATAATAAGTCCCATTACGAGAATTATGTAGATTATTTTCACTAAAGTGATGAGGTCGCCAGCAGCAGTAGCTGGTGCCGCATTGCACAGGTTCCCCCGGCAGTAACATTCCACAATTGAAGCTGTACGCTGTATATCGTATTTCCAGGAGGTACAGCCGGTCTCATAGATTTCTTTTACGTCGGTGACATCGGCAATTTTAAACTTGCCGTTTGGCATCTTCTGCCTCACGGGCATCTTGGAAAACTGCATGGCGCATCCTCGTATCTCTGTCGTCCATTTGCTGCCGTTTGTCAGATCTATCGAGATAACCCTTTTAAGGCACATGCTCGATTTTGGGCATTTCATCCTATAATTGCTTGTATTCTGCAGCTGTGAGCACACCGGCAGTGGATCTGTTATGTTAGGTCCGGATCCTTCGATGCAATAGTAGCACTCTAGTGGATCGGCCTGCTCAGCTGCAGCGAAGTAGCCGCAGCAAACTGCAGCAAGCACCGTGATACCATAGATTAGCCCAAAGCTACTATCACATATCATAATGTTCCCAGAGTGCTATCAGCCGGCGCTTTTTGTTTCTAGTTCCACAAGCTTGCGCCAAGAAGTCAGATTAAGTACTAATTGTTCCCGATGCATGGCTGGGCATATCTTATGGTTCACTTCATGAGTTTATGACTAAACGTCCGCTTTTGTATTTATTTATACATGCCGGAACTCAGTGAAGTCACATTCGTTTTACTCGGTTTTTATGAAAAACCAATGTGTTTGCTAGGTTAAGTGTTTTTTCAGAAATTCAAAAACAAAAATAACTCTAAGATTAGTATAGAACTTAGAGCTAAATTATTTAGCTGACGCAAGGTAATAATAATTTTATTTATTGTGAAATGAAAAGAATTGTGAATTGTGATGTGAATTCGAATCTTAGTCACGGCGAATTAATTAAATCAAACTTGTGTGAATACTAAAAGTCTTTGCCTTTTCCAGATTCTTTGACGACCTCGTCATATCGACCTGTATATCTCACTCTCTCTCTTTCTGCCTACCCGTTTGCCGGCTTTTGCATTTGTATCTCTCGTAAAAAAAAAATACTTATGATTAACGGGTATTTTCACCTCTATTGCGACGGCAATTGAGAAGCAATTGAAATCTTTATAGGGTGAGTATTGGAGTTTTTTCCCATAAATTTCGATAACTCTCTGAGCGTGGGCAGCGAAACTCAAAACCGTATCGGAATCACATTCTTATCGACTTTGTCTCGGTCTCTCGATTGAGGCAGCCGGTTTGGAATTACCCTTTTCGGGAGACGAGTTCAACTTAGTTTGTTTAATTATCACTCGGTCTAAATTCGAATTTAATTTGTAGAGTTTCGCATGGCGACCTATAAATTCTACCGTCGGGCTTGAGCCGCTTGAGCGGGTTTTGCACCCGAATTTCGGTTACCAAATAGATGAATGACTTTGGGTAGCACTTGTGGTGTATGCACATTTAATGGATTTAATTCAATTAAACGAAATGATTTGTGGCATTAATTGTTCTCATTTGTTGTTCGGCAAATTCATTTACCAAATACAAAATACGAAATCTCAAAAAAAACAAAACACGCTGTAAACGATGATCCTAAATTTTGCCAAAGGCGTCAGTCGAACAGCACATGAAACAATATAAACAAATTGCCGGGCGAACGCTTTTGAATACTTGCCCAGCAGATACTATATATTAAATATATAGTATTCCTATATATTTTATCATTTATTAGTAGCTCTTTAGCTTAGACAAAGCCCGATCAGAATTCAAAGCGCCGCACACACTGGCAATCGGAAACAGTTATAAATTAGAAGATCCCTCTCTCCCTCTCTCTCTCTCCCTCTCTCTTCTGACTCTGCAGCCAAGTGCTTAATAAATCGCATATTAATGTTTTATCTTGTAGTATACGGGTGTTATCTGATATCTGATTTGAAAAAGGAAAGGAAAAAGGTCCCCATCTAAATAAATTCACACCACGAAACGTGTGAAGTGCTTATTATAAATCGGAGTGAGCTCAGCCCAAAGGAATTTTGTGTTTCGTGTAAAGCTCAGTTCAAGGTCGAGCTACTGCTCCGATTTTTATGATCAAGGGATAATTCCGATCGTCTAGGCGCCAACGCAAAAAAAAATGCAATTAAATGTGGTCTTTGCGCCAAGACATGCTCGTAACTCGTCTAGAGATACATATGTGTATATGATATTTATACCTTATATATATGAATACTTTTTATTTTATTTTGTCGACTGTTTCGCTCGTTTTGCTTGCGCTTTTTGCGGTCATTTTCGCCATTTGTCACTTGCAGGTGATGATAATTTGAGCCCAGGTAGAACGGAGGCGGACGGCTGAGCAATTTGAAATTAATTAATTGCAAAACACCAAATTACGCACGATTCTACTTGGTGGCGGAGCTCAACTGCTTTACATATGCTAACAGATCGTATATGGGATTGTATCTTGTGTGTGCACAAGTCATTGTTTTCTATAAGATTCCAGGCGAACATTTACATAAGCAACAAATGAACTCGTATAACTCGTATCGCAGTGCCGTATTGTGTTACGTCTATAACAATACAATATCATATTTGTATTAGGACACTGCCTAAAATCAAAATCGATAAAAAAAACTGTCGCAGTTATAGTTTCACGACCTAATGAAAACATGGCAGCTGCGAGTTAAAAGTCTTCTGGGCGTGGTTTTAGACCTTTTACTAAAAGCTTTTCAAGGCATCCACAAACGGTTTTCTATTGATATCAATAGATATTCGTTTCGATTGAGGAACTCTGATAAAGCTAACTAGCAATGTGAAAGGTTAATGCTACTCAAGATGCCATCTGAGTTCAAAGATTCAACTTCAGCTCTGAATCTGGTATGCAGGGAGGGCGTTTTCGCTTTCGATTTCGATTTCGAACTCCCATCTTCGTACCCAAACTGGGCGATGATTGATGGAGTGTTGAATGGTAGATGGATTGATTGATTGACGCTTATTATTAATGCCCATTAAGACAAACGATCGTTTTATTGTTTATTATGAGCGTTAAATTTGATTTAAACGGCACTAATTAACTTTAATCCTATCAAATCCGTTGAAATGTTTACAAATTGCCCCCCAGCGGAAACTGAACTCAGGTTCGCGAACTGTTTGAACTGTTCTCGACTGCTTTCTAGAACTTCCGACAGTTGTACACATGAAGAAGTGGAGATATTTTTTAAGGCGATTATAGGTTTGTGTTAGGTGTGGCTAGTCGATCGAAGAAGATCGACTTGATGACTTATGCGATTCGTTTATGAATAACTAAAAGATCTTTGCGATCTGCTGGGTTGATAAACTTATAATTAATATACGATAGAAAGAGGTTGACTTGATGAGTAATGCGATATGTTTTCAATTATTCATTCGAGCTCTTACAAGTTAAAGTTTGTGTAGACTGTAGGTCGAAGAGCGTATTGGCCCCTACCAAAGTAGGGGAAGTTTTAGGATATAAAGAAGGAATACTTAAATAAAGTTAATGTAGATTGAAGGTCTTATGAGTTTTGCTTACCGAAAAGTACTTTAAGAATTTCAGATGTTAGTTTAAGCCGTAGAAATTTGTGACATCGTGCTCGGATCATTTCAACGTGCAACTGTGAGCATTTCCGACGAGCCTAGGGTGTTAACTGGTATTTCAGATTGTCGATCAAAAGCAATTGGGGTTTACGTGTAGGTGAAAACTAGTTGCGTTAGACTCGGACTCTGCCTCGAAGCCGCTTTAAAGCTTGTTAGTATGCAAAGAATGTCTGATTCCGATGCAGGCGCCTTCGATTTAAATTATTACGCGTTGACATCTTCATCATAAAACTGGAGACTTAATTATCTGACCGGGGGGCAATTACCGACAGCTGTTGAAGCTCACTAACTAACCTGGCTACTCGATTGAGTTGGCATCATTTAAACGCATTCAGCTAGTCGAAATGTTCAGAAGTTTTGCCACGCCATTGCTGCTGTTGCTGCTCGGTCTGAGCCTGGCCGTGTCAGAGGATCAGGAGCAGGAACAGACGCCACTGCCAACCAGAAGACCGGGACACTATGCTCATCAGCTGCACGGCACTGGAGGTTGGTATGTGCCCGATGATAGTGGAAAATATCGTCACGATCCACGACCATATGACGGTGGCTACGGCGATCGCGGCCAGCCATATGCTAGTGATCTGCGAGGCATTTTCCGGCAGGCTGAGGAGCAGTTGGCTGCCAGTGTACAGGAGGCTAACGAGGAGTTTGCACTTGGGCCACGCGATCACCTGCGCTTTATGATCGACTTCAATTACAATGGCACCGGTTGGCAGATTATTCAGTTCGAATGGGTGCGTGATGGTGACGGTTCTAGCAAGGATCAACGTCAATTTAGCTACGTTAATGAGAACAAGCTCTGGGAGTCGCAAGAGGCAGCGCAACAGGGACACGCCTACGACTATAGTCAGCCACAGCAGGAGCAGGCTAATTGCGATCCTGGTCAGCATGCGCAGCAGGCAGAGAGATCGCGCATCAATTCCGAGCAGGATGTAAGTAAACCTTATGTTAGTAGAAAACATTAAGCTAAAACATACTCATTGCAGCCTGCCAAAGTGCAGTCCACCATCAACGAGGTGCTGGAGTACATACAACGCCGCATTCTGCCCACCATAAACTAAAGAATGGGAAAACAATTTTGAAATAAATAAAACTGTTATGCAATTTTTTCTAATAAAATTTTCTGAACATTTTTGAGTTAAAAAAAAAATGTATTTATTTAAAATCTCTGCAGATTTATCAAATATATTATATTAACCATAAAAAATTTTATTTAAAAGTTCTTTTAAAATATTGAACACATTACATACACTTCAAATAACTCTTTTATTTCTTGAAAATGAAAACAACAAACACGATATGAAATCTTAAGTTTACAAAGCACCCTTCTCCTTAAGGTATGCGAGCAGCTTGGGAATATGCTCGGGCACCTTGGGAATGTGCTCACCCTGAGGCACGAAACCGTTCTCGTCGGCCGTGTAGTCCACGCGGTAGAGCAGACCATCATCGCCAGTGTAGTGATAGAAGCCCGTGGAACGAAGCGCATCACCTTCGGTTTGCTTCTCGATGCGTCCCTGTTCCTCGCCCAGAATGCCATTCTCAGTCTCGTAGCTGCGGATGAAGCCCAAGATCGACGCATAAGCTCATTGAGCACACACTCGAATCCTCACTCTACTTACAGATAGTTGTAGCCATCGGGCTGCACTTTTCCCTCCTGGCGCAGAATCAGGAATCCACCCTTGCCAACGCCAGTACCGCTACCCTGGGGTAGATTTGGACGCTGATCGACAACAACGGGCACCTTGCGTGGTACTGCGATAGTGGGACGTGGCTTGACAGCAGCTCCAGCTCCAGCACTAGCACCACCTGCTCCGAGTCTACCATTGCCATTGGCACCGTTGGCACCGCCAGCAACCTGAGCATTAGAGCCACCGCTCCCACGTCCTGCTCCACCACCGGCGCCGAACTTATCCTTGCTGCCCTTGTAGGGATCGTTGATTCCAGTGTAGTCACCGCCAGGACGATTATCGTGTAGATACTTGTTGTCCACGTGCACATAACGTCCGTCGTTGTTGCCGCCATAGCGTCCGTCGTTGCCACCGCGATATCTGCCATCGTTGCTGGGTACATAACGTCCATCGTTGCTTCCCACATAACGACCGGTTCCGGCAGCTGCCACAGCTGGACGAGCTCTCACAACCGATGCAACTTTCGGCTCAGGACGATAGCGTCCATCGTTCTGGGCGAACGCAACAGCAGCGCAAATTAGTAGGCAAATCTGGAGAGGGAAGTACAATTGTGTATGTCGACACTGCTGAGGATGAGCTACGTCTGCAGCTGCGACTTACCGTTAGACGCAGCATCATGTTTAATCAGCAATGATTAGTCTAAGCCCAGCTCGGAGCCTTATATATGAAACGGACAACGCCCACTGCCAGCGGCGGCGGCGGCGGCGGCAGAAGATTCGCTTGTTCTATGTGTGCTATGGCCAACTGGCTGGACAGGCCAGTTGGATTGACTGAGTGGCTGGCTGACAAACATGGCTCGGCTGGCTTGAAGCAACTAGTATGCGCTCGGAAACTAGATCTATAAAACTGTGATTTACGAGGCGTTTACTTCATATTTTCTGGATAGCAGCTTCAAACGGATGAGCAATTCTGCCTATGGAGATCAATTAAATTAATTTTACGATCATCGTCATCGTAGCGACACGGAAACAAAAACAAGCTTTGCTCATTAAATGATTTTGGACCGCATTGGGTGGGTAATTTAGTCGAAAGAACAAAGCATAGAAGATGACGTGTAATTTAACAGTGCCGCCGAAAACCAGTTGCTCTAAGACTGTAATCAGCTGCCTGAAAGTATGCAACACTTTTGAGAAAACTTTTTATGGGGCTGTGTGGGATTATAGAAACTGACCTGTTGCTTTGTAAGGGCTGCTTTGCATATACAGGGTATTAGATAGTCGGTAGAGAGTGTTGAGTAGCAACAATGTTGGTGAACGGAGCTGACGGCAGTTGAGCAACTAGTGATATACAGTTTTAGAGCGTTTTTAGAATGCTACGAAAGAGCAAAGGTATAAGAGCAGCATTATACAGCTACGAGAGAATAGAAGACCAATAAAAACAACAGATAAGATAATTGATAATGCTATTGAAAGCGTTGAAGAATATTAGAACTTGTAGAAGTAAATATAAGACGAACTGTGAAAAACATGTTGACAGTTAATACACAACATCTGCCAGTCGATCAGACTCTTCTCATCGAGGAAACTAAAAGAAACTCAAAATATATTCGTTAGACGGTTTTTTAATTTTGCATGGGATATGGTTGTATTTAAGTGTGTATGTACATGTGACTGTGTGTGGAACAGGTTAAAAACAATCTTGCAATTGGCAGGGCTTGCGCCTCCCACTCGTGCTCAGCCGCGGCGTGCGGCAAAGTTGCCTTGCGGCTCGGCCGGCTGCGGCGGTGCTGTGGCTATGTACTCCAAGGCCCGCTGTATGGCTGGCGGTATAGGCGGGGCTGTGGGCAAATGATCGCCCTGCGGCTGGAAGCCATTCTCGTCGGCCACATAGGTAATCCGTATGGGTGTGCCGTCGGGCGCGGTGTACGAGAAGAAGCCCTGTGCGACCTGCAACGAGCCAAGAGACGAGGCAAGAGACGAGACAAGAGACACGACAAATCATAGTAGTAGACAGAAAAGACGCCAGAGCAGTTGCAGCTAATTACGAGTTGCCCCAGCAATTTGTCAGCCACGACGGCAGTGTGGAGATGAAGAGGCAGCGGGGCAACTTCGTGAGACTGCAAATGTCAAACGGTAAGGTCGACTCGTCGTGGAGCAACTCACCTGTCCTGCATTGTCGGTGCCGGCATTCTTGAGATAGCCCTCCTCTTCGACATTGATGCCGTTCTCTGTCTCATAGTTGTATTTGTAGGAGCCATCGAAATTGACCTCCTGCTCCTGCCGCACGATCTTGATGGGTTCCGTGGCGGGTCCCTGCGGTCGCGCCTCTGTTGTGCCCAGCAGCAGCCACAGCAGCGGCAGAGCTGCAACCGTCAGCAGCTGAGAGTGAGAATGGAACATCAGATAGGATTATCCACGGTGCCGCGCGGCTCTACTCACTATATATTGCATAGGAATTTGTCCTGGAAATATGTGGATGGAACCTGTCGGCGTCGCGACTCGTTACTTGTAACTGTGGCCAGCTCAGCCAAAGGTTTGCATATTTATAGCAAAACCAGAGCCGGCACAGCTTGGCTGCTTGAACTTTACTGTTGCCTCTTGCCATGCTTGCAACAGGCAGCGGCAACGGCAACGGCAGCGGCAGTGGCAGAAGATCAGCAGAGCTGCCCAACTGCAGCCCGGCCCGATGATGAGCTAGCATTTCGCACACAGATCAGAAGCCAAGCTCCCAGCCCGGTCGAGTGATTAGATCTCTTCTTCAAGTGCATTGTTCGCGTGAGTGCGCCAGCGTGCGAGTATGAATGAGTATGAATCAAGTCGGCAATTTGTCGAGTGAATCGTTTGCTAATTTAAACATGCTCGGGCCAGTTGACACCATCATTTTTTGTAACTTTTGGCGAAGCATGCTAATATTTTGAGTAATGTACCAATTAAAAATTATGAAATTAATCAAATAAATTGTGAGTTGTTTAAAGATTGATGGAAACTATTCGTTTCTTTAGAGTTTTGTAGGCAATGCTGTGCAATTTGTTAATTATTAGATATTATTTCCTAAATATTTTCTGATTCATTTTTTTTTAATATTTGAACTTAATAGTATGCACATAAACTGTAGATGATTAACTAACTTATCTCTTCAATGATATTTAGAAATACATTGCAATATTCCAACAATTTTTGTCTAGTTGCAAACATATTTCAAATGTACGATTAATTATGAATATTTCATGTTTGCCATAATCGCAAATTGTAGGTGGAATATTTATTCACACGACATGCAGCATAACTATGTATACGACTATAGACTTTGGTCAATTTTGATGGAGAACTTAACGTGTATCTTGGCATTCAAAGAACACGTATTGCTTTTCAAATCAATTTGTCAGCTACATTTTTAGACATTTAACATTAGCTTTGACTGCGTTCTGAAGAGCCACAGCCGCAGACGAAGATGTGGATGGGGATAGAGACTTAGTCGCCGCAAGACTCGATCAAATTGCGCAATCCTCCGCTCAAGTCGCGCGCCGGCGTCACCGTCAAGTGAAGGCGGTAACGGCATCATCATTACACGATCACCATTATACGATTACCATAGCTGCCACGCCACCTGACCATGATCATGTCTAGCTGGTTTGCTTCTCTAGTTCGGTCCGTTTGGCTGCTGACCTTTGTTGGAGGTGGTGGCAAGCATATATATACGAAAATCGATCCAACCGATCCAGCGAATCGTGCACCCAGGTAGGCGCATAATTTGACCAAAGGCGTTAATGAGCCAGGTCGATGGACCAGGTCACCAGCTAACCGAAATGTCAGGCCAAAAACAAAAACACACAATAATATTTTGTATTTTTAATATTTATTTAACTATATAATATGGTATATATTTTCACATTTTAACGAAACAAAGTTGTCTAACAGTTGTTGGCAGTCGGGTTGTGCAAGGGGATTGTGCGGTATTATTTGAACAACTTCTTATCCGGCCTTCTTGTTGAAGAACAGAGAGAGCAACTGCTGCTTGAAGGGTTTGACGGTTGTCGTGTCGTCGTAGTCATAAGAGTACGAAGAAGGATACGAGTAAGATGAGTAACTTGAGTAAGATGGTGAACTACTGGATAGCGAAGTACTGTAGTCGTCCAGATCATCTTCAATCTCATTGATTAGATAATCTATGGTCGTTGCGTTTTGAGACCACACTGTAGCCGTCATTGTAGCAGCAAAGAAGAATATGACGAGGAACTTCATTTTGATTGCTTCTGTGCTTCTGCGCTTGTGTTGCTCGAATTGTTACTCGGATCGAAGTGCGTCTTTCAGTACCCCACCACAGTAGTTTTTATACCCCAATTGCAACTGCAGCATCAGCATTATTACAGCAGTACCAACTGCTACAGGGTGTTTACACAAATGTTGTCAGTTTGATCTACGTTTTGTTTGCACCGTGTTCGTTATGAAATGTGCCCAATTTTTTTAAACCTTTTGTTTGTCCGCTTCTTGTGAGGGGCTCACGCATCACAATGCACAGGCAAAGCACACACTCATATAGGAACGGGTTTGTTTGCCGTTTTTATTTTTTTTTATTTTAATAGTTCTCGATTCTAACGTTAAAGTTGATTAATATATGTAACGGTCATAGGAGGCGGGCCATTCCATGGCATGCACGAATTCCGGCATTTGCTCTATGAACTTTTGGCTCAACGCATCCCGGTGATGCACATGACTTATGTAATGTCCAGATATGCCCAATTCCACAACGGGCTCATCGAATTTGCCGTTTGTTTTCTGTAAAATGGAGTACTATTAATGTTTACTCTATAGTAGCGATTTTAGGCTGTTTATATACGCACCGCTAGAAGCAAATAGAAGATAATGGGTGCATCATCGGCTGCCCAGGCAAAGAAAATATGATACGGTGGCTTAAAGGTAGCCGGTTTATCCAGCATGGCGTGCAGGAAGGACCAGTCGAGCATCTTGCAACCATCGAAGGGTTGCACAAAAATACTCATGCGCGCTGGACCAGTTAGTCTGAAGTAGTATTTCACCCTATACTCATCTTCGAGTACCGTCTTGTTAAGTAACTCAAGCTTCGTTTCACCAGGCACCTGAACGGGTTCCGTGCGTGGCAACCATTGAGCTACCTTGCGCGTCTCGCACCAACGGTGATTGAAGCAGGGTATGCCACACATCATGCGCTCATTGCACTCATTCGTCACGGTGTACAATCCTGTCAAGTTCAGGGTTTCACGCAGTGGCTCATCCAATCGACGATCTTGTGGATCGAAATAATAGCCCGAGTCCTCGAGGGTTAAGCTGCCGTTATATTCGAAGAACCTTCTATGCACTTGCTGTACAAATATCAAGAGATCTCAGTCAATCTCAAGGGTTAGTTCAAAATCCCAGCTTACCAGAAAGTTTACTCGCATCACATTCGTCTTAGCACGATACGGAAAACCCACCGACGATACAGATATCATGCAGAAGATGAAGGTTACCAGTGTCAGGCCTCCGAGCATCCAATTAACGCGACGATAGATGTTCAAAATGGGAGCCTAAAGGGTAAACCATTTACAGATTACATAAACGATTTATAATGAAAGTATGAGCTTCTGCTGAATTTACCACAAATCCCATGGACAGTATGGTGCCTAAAGCACACAGCAGCGATATCAATATATCAGGATTAACCTCTATGCCCTTGCGTGCCGTCATGGGAATCGTAATGACCAGAAAACTGTAGAATAGGTAACTGAAGTAGAGGAAGGGCAGAACCTGACCAGCGCAAATGGTAATTGCCCACCAGTAATCTATAATAAACAAGCATACATTGCGATTAGCTAATACCCTACATGCATGAAGGGGTAGTACACACGGGTATCATGCAGCTTGGTAACCAAATTTAATATCAGGCTGCCGACATAGAAGAGCAGGACGATCAAGAAGAGATACGCGCTACGGATACCGACGGCTGTAAGAATAATACACAAAATAGCCACGAAAACGCAATGGGCATGGCCGGTCATCTGTAGCTGATAAGTATGGGGTATCTTGGGCTGCAAGTTAAAGGAATTTAATTAAACCCCGAAACAACCAAATCAAACAGAACTTACTCTAGGAAACAGCGTAAAGTAAAGCGCAAAGGGAAGAACCAACCCGATGATTGAGGGACAAATGTACAAGCCAATCACCAGCCAACTGCTAGTTAAATAGGTCAACGTTCGATTGCCGGCATCGTAGATAACTGCCATTAGAATTGGTAGACCCAAGGCCAAGAGGAATGCTACAACTTCCAGTAAAAACAGTATGCCAAATGCTTGAGCTACGTCGCCCACGGAGAGAACTGTCGTTCTACTCATGCGCCACAGCGACACACACACCATAACCAATGCGCCAATGGAAAAGGATATGTTCAGTGCAATCCCTGTAGATTCCACATAGTAAATGAAGAACAGACCAAGGAAATCAAAGAACACCGAGTGGCCCTCGGCGTGTGCCTATTGAAAGTAATAAATAGTATAGGTATGTTATCTAGATATACTCGTTTGTTAGCTCCGATAAGTTACTTACCTCAGTGTCGTGCATTTCCTCTGCATTTGCGATACTTCGAACAAGCGACAGTAAATTCTCGCCCGTATTCTGTAGCGAATTTCGGGAAATGACGGCAAACCGATCATATTTTGTATGGTATACATAACCATTATAGACGCCAGCCATGTCAAGACCTGTAGAAGTTAAAAGAGCATAACAATATAAGTGAAAGAGGGTTATCAACTGGTTTGCTCACCTGGTACGGGACCAAAATCGCGGAAAATTCTGAAGTCCGTATCGGAGGGTATTAAGCCAGCTTGAAATACCTCTTCGGCCATGGTTGTAGCAAATGGATGCTTAGCGGCCTCTCTATAGTGCTGTAATCAAGTGAAAGTCAATAGATTTACAACTGATATGAACGATAAGATAAATGAGACCCCAACAAGCAATAAATTAGTTTTTATGGGGTGTGAACATAATAAACTCTTTAGGAGCGTTGTATTTGTTCTATCAAGCTTACTCGCATTAGCCATGGATGATTGGGGCCGCCTTGAAAGAGAATCTCACGTCCTCCTGCTCCACATGAATCCAAATTAATGAGAGCTCTAGACAGATGGATTTTTAGCCATGTACCAATATCTATCTATAATATCGAGAACCGACTTACTTGCAATTGGGCGACCATTTGTGCTGCGAGATGAAGGCATGCGATCCCTGAAGCGGCTGCTCCTCGGCCCCATTGAATAGAAAGACAATCGGATGCTCGAAAGGCGTCTCGGATGTGGCCAACTGACGCATTACCTCCAGCATAGTGACAACCATGAAACCAGCATCACCAGTACCTTTCATAGATTTACAAGTTAGCTAGGTGATGCGTACAATGCGAACTCAACGCTAAACTTACCCACACTGCCCGGTTTGGTGTCGTAGTGACTGTTGATCAGCAAGTATGATGTGCTGTTAGAGTTCTTCGAACTCAGCTTGACAACCACATTCTGCACCGCCTGATACATATTAATCATTTCCCAGTGTAAATACGCACCCGATGCCTTTTGTACGTCCACCTCCAGATCGTATAGTTCACTCAGCATTAAATCATGAATTATTGCAATTTCGTCCAGCAGAAAATTCACCATTATATTCTCGTTCATATCGTCACCTACAATCTTGGGTCCCATTTGATCGAGCTTGCTGAGAATGCGTTGAGCACGTTCTGCCACAAACTGGCCCGGTTTTGTCTCTTCCTCATTCACCTTGATACCCGTGGGTAAATAGTGAAAAAGCGGATATACGACAGCGCTGAAAAGTCCAACCCATATCACTAGATAGGTGGGTGCATAGTACCATGGAATCCGCTTGATTCGTGTATCCTTTTCCACCAAATCAATAACTGTGTTGTAATGCATTTTCGACTCCTAAATTTGTGAAAAACCAAAAGTTTTATGATTGATTTAACATATTGTGAGGCTTACTACGTTTTGACTGTCAGTTCCCGTGTTGGCAGTCTCCTCAGGCTCCATTGTGATTGACAGTACGTCCAATAACCGCTTACCGACTGAGAATACTTCCAAAGTTTTTCTCAATTTTAAGCAATTTTTTATAATGTCGGTGGGTTTATCAGTGTTCATATCTTAAGCTATATCTTTATATTCATGTAGCAACAATTTTAACAACACATGTTGTTAAATATATCAAGATATATTTATATCATATGCCATATAGCCATATATATACATATTTATGAGGCCAACGGGGGAGCTTATCGTAAATTTAATGGCGTTTTGATCAAAGTTCAATCATATATTCTGGATAAATCCATTTTCTGGAGAGTTAAACATCGGGTCAGTATCTGATTCATTCGCCTCTTCAGGCGTTAGGCAGAGATTCAATAAATTGAAACTACTATAAGATATAACTTTTAATTAGGGCGCTTTATTGATTGAGATAAAACTCTTAATATGGTTAAATTATTGATCCAACTACTTCGCATCTGTAAAATAATTTCCTTATCCTTAACGAGCTTGTCGCAACCGAGAACATATCAACTTAATAATTCGGGTTTATCATGTTATTATTACTATAATAGAACTCTGAGAATCTAAGAACAAATCATATCGTAAAATCTAATTGCTCTACTTAAATTATACTAGAATATATAACTCTTATACAACGTAGGCCACTCCATAACATGCACAAAGTCAGGGAAGTCGGCTATGAACTTCAGTCCAGCCGCGTCTCGATCGTAATCATAGCTAACGTAATGCCACCCAACGCCCATTTGGAAGATTGGCACATCAAAGATTCCATCGGATTTCTAAGGCACAAATATATTAAAATCTATAAGAAAATTTAATTTATAATATAAACATTTCTTTACTCACTTTGAAATCTATGTGGAATTTTAGGGGAGTGTTATTCTTTCCGTATGAGAAAAATATCTGATACGGCAACGTATAGTCCTCCGGTTGGTCAAGCATATTTCTTATAAATGACCAATCTTCGACACTGACCCCGTCCAGCGGTTGTATATAGATGCCTATATGTGGTGGTCCGCTCACCTCAAACTCAAATCGTATGTAGGTACTATTCAAAACAGTTTTTGACAAAAGCTCCAACGAAGATTTGCCCGGAATGACCACCTCCTGCTCACGGGGCAACCAATGCGCTGTGGTGCGCGCTTTACACCAACGATGATTAAAGCAGGGGACTCCACACATCAAATATTTATTGCAATCATCGCCTATGGCCTGCAGACCGGTCAAGTTAACTGGCGTGTTCTCCAGCGGAAGGTTGAGGCGCCTGTCCTGAAAGTCAAAGTAGTATCCCGAGTCGCTAAGGCTAACGCTTCCATCGTACTCGTAGAATGTGCGTTTAACGTGCTGTAGATTGGACATTCATTATCAATTATACGAATTTTTTATCAGACACGTTTAACTTACCAAGAAATTAACACGCATTACGCTGGTCTTGGCACGATAAGGAAAGCCCACGTCCGAAATAGCAATCATGCTGAACATGAAAGTAATAATGCCTAACGAAAGCATCAGTAGTTTGGACCAGCTGAACATGTTGATAAGTGGAGTCTATTCCGAAAAAATTTATGTTTCATTATTTTGATTAACTCTATGGAAGTCTAGAAATAGTATGCATAATGTGTCTCTGACTTACCACAAAACCCAAAGCGAAGAAAGTGCCAACTGCGCAAATTATAGCAACAAGTAGATCCGGGTTCAGGGAACTGCCATTGCGTCCCATCATTGGTATAAAAACATTTAGGAACATATAAAACAACGAGCAGAAGTAAAAGAAGGGCATCAATTGAAATATTTGTGTGGTCAGCACCCAATAGTAGCCTGAAAAATGTTTAATAATTAGTCACATTTTTATCTATGGTTTATTTGATATTTACCTCGTTCGTGCAACGTGCTCAGCAGGTTTATAAGCAACGAAGCGGAATAGAATATTGTGGATACCATGCATAGATAGGGTGTACGCAAACTAATTGCAGTCAGTACGAGAGCTATCAGCGACATTACCACACTGTGGGCGTGTAGACTCATATGCACATGGTAGGCGTGGCTTATCTCTTGCTAAAAGATCTCATGTTAGTTATAGTTTTAAGCAAATACAGACAGCGCGCAATATTTACGTTTTTTCGAAGACTATAGTAGAGAGTTGTGGGAAAACTAAGTCCAATAATTGCCGGGCAAATGAATAGACCAAACATTAGCCACGTATTTGTGAAGTAGCTAAGCGATTGATTGCCGGCATCAAAGAGAATTGCCATTAGCAATGGCAAACCGAGACAAAATACCATTCCAAGCACATGCAGCGCAAAGATGATACCAAACCATGCGGAAATCTTGCATAAAGAAACCTGAGAAACTCGTGCAATGCGCCACAGAGAGACAGCAACTAAGGTTAGACTAACGACAGCAATGCAACTGTTTAGAATGATGCCGGTTGTCTCCGTATAGAAGACAAAGAACAGACCCAGAAAGTCAAAAAAAACAGCATGTCCTTCGCTGTGTGCCTGCAATGAAAATGAAAGCTTAACTTCCTGTATTGATAGAAGGCTATAACAGACAACGCACCTCCGTATCGTACATTTCGCTGGCATTGGCAAAGGCCCGCACCATGGGAAGCACATTTTCACCAGTGTTTTGCAATGAATTTCGAGGCACTGCCTGATAATTGTCGAATTCTGTATGGTAGACATACCCATTACTTATCTGAGCAATATCTAAACCTGAAAAATCAAACAATTATTATTACTTTGCGATAAAGCTGTGGCAAACTGGGAACGCACCTGGAACTTGACCATAATCACGAAATATGCGAAAGTCCGTATCGGAGGGTAGTATGCCAGACTGAAAGATTTCCTCGGCCATAGTTGTTGCAAACGGATGTTTCGCGTGGTTTCGGTAATACTGCAAGGGATCGAACAGTTCGTTTATCGTGTGACAATAAATACGCAAATTGTTTTTTATGTCAGCGATAAACATCTAACAATCGCCGCACTCACAAGCAACAAAGAAATCTGATCTTTGGTATATTTCTGTTTACCTTCATTAGCCATGGATGATTTGGTCCACCCTGGAACAACAGATCACGTCCACCGCTTCCCGCGACTTCCAAATTGATAAGTGCTCTTTCGAAGAAATTGATTAGTTTAAATTAAAGAGTAAATAGACAATTACTTACTTGCAGTTCTTGGCCCATTTGTGCTCAGTAATAAATCCGTGCGAAGCCTGCAAGGGATTCTCCTCGGCGCCGTTGAAAAGAAACACAATCGGGTGCTCGAAGACCTCATCTGATATAGCCATTTGCCGCAGCACCTCCAGCATCACAATAACCATAGTGCCATCGTCGCCTGTGCCGGGACTGCTGGGTTTCGAATCGAAGTGACTGTTTAGCAGCAAATAATTTTCACTGGCCGAACCTCGAGTGCTCAACTTGACAACCACATTTTGCACACCCTGATACATGTTTACCATATTCCAATGCATATAAGCACCGGAAGCCTGTTGCACATCCACCTCCATGTCGTAGAGATCGGCTCGCATCACTGCACGTATACTCTCAAACTCGTCGAGTAGAAAGGCAACTGTTACCTCCTCGTTTGCCACGCTGCCCACAACTTTGGGACCGATTTGATCGTATTTCAGCAGAACACTCTGTGCTCGCTCTGCCACAAACTGACCAGGTTTTTGCGGCTCCTCAGCGATTGTCACTCCCTCCGGCAGTCGATGGAAGACGGGTAGAACCACCGCGAAGAAGAGCGCCAGCCAGAAGATCAAAAATGTGGGAGCATAATACCAAGGAATTCTTACTCTCGTATCCTTAGACGATTTAAGTACATTGACGAGCGCAACATCCAGCTCCACATCTGAATAGCCCTAAAATAATAGAAGAAAACCTCTTTTGTTGGATATCTTTAAGTGCGGACCTTCAGTTTCACTCACCATATTCTGGTTTTTATGTGGGGTCATCTTCTCTCTTGTTTGAAAGTCGTGTGTCCCCAAAGCTGATCGCCGTGCAACTGAAGTGTCTGTGTATAAAGAGTTTCAGTTTTATGCTATGAGGCTTTTATCGACACTGATTCGTACTTTGAAGTCTATAAAGATAAACATATGTATAGTAAAACAACAAGAATTCAATAGAAAAGATACATACAAATAATTTTCAAAAGCGCAGTCAAAACTGGCTCGTGGTCAGGAGGCCGGGCCATTAGTATCGAAGCACTTTTTAATGGTATCTTAATTATTGGTAATACTCATATCGAACAATATGGCATGTTCGTTATCTTACTATCTGGTGTTTCCGATTTCTTTTCCCCCAAGGGTTCTTTATATACGGTACATAAAATATATACATATATTTGATGAATTTTACGCCTGTGTGCGGACTCGCACGCAATGGCACGCTTAAAAATGGTAAAATCAAAACCAACTATGAGTACGCGAAAACCTCAAGCACTTGTTTGTTTTATCAAAGCAACCCATAAACTTGTATTATAGGTTTATTAGTCTTATTTTACGATGGAAGAACTAATCAATGATAAGCGATCATAAAACCAGAACCGATTATTGTTAAGTAAATTCAGATAGAAATGATATTTATTTGATGATATGATATTGGATATTGAAAATAAAAGTGAATGTTAAAAGCAAATGTACTTTATCATATAAAATAAAAAGTAAAACATTACAACCCTGTCGACAAGTTTTAAGAGTGTTGACATTGGCGCGCATAAAGAAGCCGTAAATTTATTTTATTGACGCCGTTCTAACATATGCTTTATGAATAATGTTAAGCCAATTTATGCTTAACATTGCGCATTTTGCGTTAACATAGAACATAACATAATGTAAAATCAAAAACCAGAAGTGTGAGCAAAGCTTGGAATAAATATATAGTTTGAATTGCAGAAATCATAAATTGTAAAGCTTTATTTGATTATTGCATAACATACAATTATATCATCATATATTCATTTACATTTTAACAATTAGTAAATGTATCTTTGATATAAAGCTGGCCATTGGGCAAGTATCGTGAATGAGGGGAAAGATGCAGCGAACGCTTGACTTTGTAAGTCTCCTTTTTCGAGGACGTAGTGAGAACCCTTACCAAGCTGGAACACGGGTACATTAAAATCGCCGTCGGATTTCTAGTTTTTACAGGGATACAAAAAATAGAGTTCAGTTTGACATCACGCAGTTTCCATTAAAGTTACTTACCGTAAATTCCAAAATTAAGTTGAATGGAACGCTTTGATTAGCGTTCACCAAATATATGTGATATGGTAATCCTGCTGGTGGATCATTGAGATAACTCAGTGATAAGCTCCAGTTGGTCAATTTCACATCCTCGTAAGGTTGAATAAAAATACTTATGTGTGAGGGACCCGTCATATTGAACTCGTACCTCGCGGTGGTCTCATTTACGATAGTTTTGTGAAGAAGTTCTAGGGTGGTTGGTCCTGGGGCCACAACAGGCTCTGATCGAGGCAACCACTTACTTTGTAGGCGATTGCTTACAAAACGGTAATCATACAACGGCATGCCGCACATCATGTGCTCCTCACAATTCGATTCGATGCTGACGAGTCCAGTAAGATTGACATATGGAGAGTATGGGGTTTCCTTACGACGGTCCTGGTAGCTAAACAAATAACCAGATTCATCTTTGCTGAGTGTTCCATCATACTCATAAAACATGTTTCGCACTTGCTGAAATCCAACAGTTTAGTATTGATTATATTTTGTTATATGTATTTAACAAGTACGCCAGTAACGCACTTACCAGATAAGCAACTCTTTGGCCATTGGTCTTGGGACGATATGGGAATCCCAGCTGTGTACTCCCAGCCAGGTATACAGAAAGAGCCGTAATTGCGAACAGAGAGAGCACCACAAGGCTGGGTCGGCGGAAAGTGTTGATAAGTGGAATCTATAAATATTTTAAGAACATAAGTTTAATTTCTGCGTTGATAATTTAAAAATGTTTTTTTATTTTTTACCAGGAACCCAAACGAGAGAACTGTTCCTAATGCAGCGAGGACTGCAATGTAGAGATCCCGATTGCTGCCACTTCCGGAACGACCACCCATTGGAGTCAGAACTACGATCATTATGTAGAAAAGGTAGCTGCTATAAAGAAAAGGAATAACTTGGCTCAACTTGAGGAGGCCTGTCCAGGCATAACCTCGATCGTGCAGTGTAGTCAATAGGTTGACGCCCAAAGATAGAATGTAAAATAGAAGCGGAATGACGGGAATGTATGCGGACCGAATACCAAATATTGTGAGAGCAATGGTCAGGATGGCTAAAATTATGGCTTGCCCATGCAATGCTAACTGGGTATGGTAACCAGCTGCGATTTTATCCTGCAATGTTAAAAAGCTAATTAGTTTATGATATATCTCATTTTGCATAATCTTACTAACATTGTGCTGGAGGCTGTAGTATATGGTAATGGGCAAACTTAACCCAATGAGAGATGGTACGACGTACAAGCCAACTACGAGCAGAGGAGTGCTGAAATAGGTCAAAGAGAGGCCAAAACTGTCCATGGCATATGCAACTACTATGGGAAACACAAATCCAAGTGCAAAGGAGACAAACTGGACCACTTGAACCAAAGTGAACCAACCGGTCACGTGGCAAATTGAAACTTGGGAAACAGCCGCAATACGCCAAATCGAAACGAAGACCAGGATGATAGCAGCTCCAGCCACACCAAAATTTAATGATTTTCCAGTTGTCTCCGTATATTGGATTAAGTAGATTCCCAGAAAGTCATAGAAAACCATATGGCCAGACCCGTATGCCTACAAATGGTGTTAAAATAACTCATAGAAGTACCAGAAATGAATGGTAATGGGTTAGGTTATATACCGTTGTATCTTGCAATTCGGTTGCGTTGGCGAATCCTCGAAGAAGGCTGAGCACATTATCACCAGTATTCTGCAAGGCTCCGCGAGGGATCACATCAATCAGATCGTACTTAGTATGGTAGATGTAGCCATTAATAAACTGGGCCATGTCCAGACCTTAATACATTCATAAACTGTGCTTACGTCATATATTAAAAGTAAACTCATTTCAACTTACCTGGAATATTACCATAATCACGGAAATTGCGGAAGTCGGTATCAGATGGAATGATTCCTGATTGAAAGATTTCCTCACCCAAGGTTGTGGCGAATGGATGTTTGATATATTTGCTATAATACTGTTAAATTGTGTTTAAGTTTGAACATCTCACAAACGGCAATTACTCGCAAACTTACATTCATAAGCCATGGATTGTTAGGGCCACTCTGAAAAAGAATATCACGTCCTCCGCTTCCAGCTGCATCAAGATTTAAAACGGCTCTGTAAGTGTGAAATTTGTACCTCTAACATTTTTCTGAAGACAAGTTGAACTTACTTGCAGAACGGTGCCCACTTGTGTTGCGTAACAAAACCATGAGATGCTTGCAAGGCATTTTCTTCAGCTCCATTAAATAAAAAGACAATGGGATTTTCAATGGGTTGCTTCTTCGTTGCAATGACTCTCAAAGATTCCAGCATTGTGACAATCATAAAACCAGCATCGCCAGCCGAGTTGGTATATGGCTTCGAATCGAAGTGGCTGTTAATAAGAAGGTACGTCTTGCTCGTGCTGTTCTTCGGGGATAGTTTTGCAGCAATATTGTGAACTCCCTGATAGGAGTTTAGCATTGTTGAGTATGGAAATGAGCCAGAAGCTTCAGAAACATCGATTTCTAGTTCAAAGTAATCAGCTTGTAGATTTGCTTCGATATCTTCCAACTCTTTTACGATAAAACTAACTGCGTCGATTTCATTTGCTTTGCTTCCAGTTAGTTTGTTTCCAACATTTGCAAGAGCATACAGATTTTTGTAAGCACGTTCCGTAATAAATACATTTTTCGTGGCATCTTCCATGGTAAGAGGCGTCGGCAAACGATAGAAATACGGTATGACTATGGCAAAGAAGAGAAGTCCCCAAAAAACCAGGAAACCACTGGCAAAGTACCAGGGTAATTTTGAGCTGGTGTCCTTTTTGCCAACATTTTGCGGAGATTCAACTGACTCGTCCGAAATCTACAAAATAAATGTGTTCCTCGATAAAATGTTTATGATTTATGTTTAAATCCACTTGTCCTTACAAGTTTTTCCTTGTCTCCCATACTGTTCTCCTAGCAACCCTTTCAGCTGAAGTAAAACTGAGTACTACTTAGCTTCAGCGAATGTGGACTGCTTTTATTCTAAAAAGGCTGTCTAGCAGAACATAATAAATCTATATGGAAACTCAAACATCTATATCGAATATTGTCGATCTTACTTTATATCGAATATTATGATGGTGATATTTGAGTACAAAGATAAGGTACATATTGCTTATTCAAATTACGACAATAAAGACCATAATAAAACTGAAAGATTCGGGTTTTTTTGTAGATAAGCACTTTTGGTGTGGTCTCAACGCAACCACAAAGAGATTGTTTCCAACTTTCATATCATTAATTTTATTTACCGCGTTTGTCTAAAATAAAATTTAAGAAAGTAATTTCTTTAACTTTCCCGCCTCCTGTTTTTTTTGTATTTAGTTGCAATCGGATAAGCATTACAGTTAGTTTTGTATCGAATATCCATAACCTTATACACTTGAAATTTAACTGTACACGTTCTAATATGTTTTTATTTTCCATTTGTAGTCACTTTTAATAACGATATAATGTGAACTGGGTAAAACAAAAATATAAGTTCGAATTTCTTAATTATAAGGTCAAAATAAAAATACTTTTAATAATTCGGGCTTTGTTCCAATGTGCAATAAAATTAATTATTGAGTTGCTGTGCAGGTATGCATTGGCATATGAAAGCACTTTTTGAGATATGGTAATCTTGATAAGTTGGTTGTCTGGTTAACATTGATTGATTGATTGATTGATGTCCCAGCCCAAATCATTTTTTTTCCAATTTTTATTTCAATGAGCCAATTAATAATTAATTAATTTATGATAAACGTGTGCCAATGTTTTTCAAATTATATTAGCTCATATTATACCTTATTCTGACAATATTTAAAGCTGGTTCGGAGTACGCGGAATATGTTGTCAAGACAGGAACAGTCCAACTTATCTCGCAATTTTGAAAACACAGCCTCGGCTCTCATTTTATCTGAAAGTTATGCACATGTGTAATTTTTACATTTGTTTCACATTTTGACTTTTTTTTCTCAATTTTTATGTTACTTTCCGGCACAACGTACTATCTACAACTGCTTCGACTGTACTGAAAGTAATTCTGACCATTGGTAGTGTTCCCTACATGATGGATGATTGCATGACTATAATCGTTTATGTATTTAATTATTGTAACATCTCCTTAACTATAATACATATGAAACTTAATGTTAAATGGACTCTCGCATGACATGTTTAGCTCGATAATGCTAATTATGTTTGCTAAACGATTTGTTCAGAACAAATTGTATTATTTGTACTTGTCATTGTGTTGTGAAGGTAAAAGCCAATTATCGTTGTTTTCAAGGTCAAACTTCTTTCATTATATTTATATGATACGGATTAAGTTCTTGTCAAACTAAATTTGGACTTCCATTTAACAAGGTTAAAATATGAATCTTTGATATAATGCAGGCCATTGGGTTAGAATAGTAAACCTTGGAAAAGAAGCTGCGAGTTGCTGACTTAGTTCATCGCCTTCATCTAGAACGTAGTGTCCCGATACCCCCATTTCATACATCGGTACATCGAAGTCGCCATCCCATTTCTGTAGATTATACCATAGAAAGACAATAAATTTCAATGAAAAGAATCAGCGTGACCGATGTCTTACCCAAAACTCTAAAAAGAAATTCAATGGCGAGCTGTCAGATCCGTATGTGAAGTAAATAAAAAATGGAAGTGGAGCAGCTGGTGGGTTTTCAAGGTAACTGCGCGCAAAACTCCAATTGGTTAGCTTCACATCCTCGAAAGGTTTAATGAACAGTCTCATATGCGAGGGACCTGTCAAATTAAACTCAAAGCGCACAGTGGTTTTATCTACAATGGTTTTGTTAAGAAGTTGCAATGTGGTTGGTCCTGGTGGTTCAATGGGCTCTGAGCGGGGCAACCATTTGCTTCGTAGGCGATTATTAACGAAACTAGGGCTATACAAAGGCATTCCGCACATCATGTGCTCCTCACAATTCGTTTGGATGCTCACCAGACCAGTCAGATTTACCCATGAAGAATATGGGGCCTCTTCACGACGATCCTGATAACTGAACAGGTAACCAGACTCATCTTTACTGAGGGTTCCATCATACTCGTAGAACTTGTTTCGAACTTGCTGGAATTTCGCTGTTAAAAGTATCCAATATATGTAAATACCTAACAAAACACTCACTAGATAAGCAACACGTTGGCCATTGGTCTTGGAGCGATATGGGAATCCCAGCTGCGTGCTACTAGCCAAATATACAGAGAGGGCAGTGATTGCGAACAGAAAGATCACCACAAGGCTGGGTCGGCGGAAAGTGTTGATAAGCGGAATCTTTAAAATAAGACGTAAGTACACAAACAAATTGTGTATAGTCAATTGTTCAGCATTTTCTTACCAGAAAACCAAAAGAGAAAACTGTTCCCAATGCAGCCAGGACAGCAATGTAGAGATCCATGTTTGAACTACTTCCTGAACGACCGTTAATTGGAGTCATAACTACGATTAAAAAGTAGAAGAGATAGCTGTTGTACAGGAAAGGAATAACTTGGCTCAGCTTAAGCAGGCCTGTCCAGGCGTAACCACGATCGTGCAGTGTAGTCAAAAGGTTGACGCTCAACGACAGGATGTAGAATATAAGTGGAATAACAGGAAAGTAAGCGGAGCGGATACCATATGCTGTTAGAGCAATCGCTAAAATGGCTAAAATTATGGCTTGGCCATGCAATGCTAACTGGAGATGGTACCCAGCGGTAATTTTATCCTGCAAAATGGAGCGTTAGTTTAAAGTCTAGCTTCTGATTATTCAACTTACATTGCGGTGGAGGTTGTAGTATATGGTTATAGGCAAACTCATCCCAAAAAGAGATGGGACAACGTACAAGCCGAATACTAGCTGAGGAGTACTGTAGTAAGTCAAAGACAGGCTGTAACTGTCCATCACATTTGCGACCAATATGGGCAACACAAGACCAAGAGCAAAGGAGATTAGTTGGATGATTTGTACAAGAGTAAACCAACGGGACACTTGGCTAATAGACAGTTGGGAAAGAGCACCAATACGCCAAATGGAAACGAAGACCAGGATGATGGCAGCTCCAGCAACACCATAGTTCAATGATTTACCAACTGTCTCTGAATACTGGAAAAAGTAGATTCCCAGGAAATCAAAGAAGACAACATGGCCTTCTTCGTGTGCCTGTTTGTGGTTATTAAAATAAAATATCAATGCTTACGCAAACAATATTTGATAGCCTTAACAACATACTGCAGTATTACTCAATTCCGTAGAATTGGCCAGTCCTCGAACAAGGCTGAGAATATTATCACCAGTATTTTGCAAGGCCCCGGGTGGGATCACATCTATCAGATCGTACTTAGTGTGGTAAATGTAGCCATTAATAAACTGGGCCATATCCAAACCTTCAAATATTGAGAGACGGTACTTTAATACGTTATAATGGATTTTTTAATTACTGTTCAACTAACCTGGAATACCTGACCCGTAATCTCTGAAATTCCGGAAGTCTGTATCGGATGGTATAATGCCTGCTTGGAAAAGCTCTTCAGCCAAAGTTGTGGCAAATGGATGTTTGGCATAATTTTTGTAGTACTGTAAAGTTTAATAAAAATGAAATACCGGGTTTTCTGTTCTTGAAAAACTAACGTTTACAAGCCATGGATGGTTGGGTCCACTTTGAAAAAGGATATCGCGTCCTCCACTGCCGGATGCATCTAGATTTATGACAGCTCTGTAAGTATTAAATTTAGGAATTTTATCATTATTCTAAAGTCCATTTTAACTTACTTGCAGAACGGTGCCCATCTGTGTTGCGTTACAAAACCATGAGATGCTGCCATACCACTTTCTTCAGCGCCATTGAACAAGAATACAATGGGATTTTGAAAAGGTTGCTTTGTCGTAGAAATTACCCTCAAAACTTCTAACATTGTAGCAATCATAAAGCCAGCATCACCAGCTGAATTTGTATATGGCTTGGAATCGAAGTGACTGTTAACAAGAAGGTAAGTTTGGCTCGTGCTGTTCTTCGGGGATAGTTTTGCAGCAATATTTTGGACCCCCTGATAGGTGTTAACTAATATTGAGTATGGCAGTGAGCCCGAAGCTTGAGAAACATCTACTTCCAGTTCGAAGTATTCAGATAGTAGATTTTCTTTGATATCTTTTAGCTCGTTGACGATAAAGTTTACAGCATCAACCTCGTTTTCCTTACTGCCAGTCAATTTGTTTCCAATATTGGAAAGAACATATAAGTTTTTGTATGCACGTTCTGCAATAAATACATTTTTGTTAACGTCCTCCATTGTGAGAGGAGTCGGCAAGCGATAGAAAAATGGTATGACTATGGCAAAAAAAAGAAGTACCCAGAAGACTAAGAAACCGCCTGCAAAGTACCAGGGTATTTTTGCGTCTGTCTCCTTTGGGGTCACATTTTGCGGGTCTACAACAAACTCTTCCGAGATCTATAAAATAGAAATTTTTATTGTGATGAAAAATATGTTTTCTTGAAAGTTCCTTACAAGTTTGTCCTTGTCTCCCATCTTGTTCCCCTAACAACTCTTCCAGTTGAAGTGAAATTGAAAACTACCTTGTTGCGGTAAATGTGAAGCGCTTTAATTCAAAAACCTGAAAAGGAAGTTTATCGCAGAATTTTTTTTTCAAGTGGTCTAATAAAATTTAAACGAAAATATAAACTTTACTCTTAGTATGCCGATGGCTCAATACTCTTACAGTTCATGGTTACACTAATTATTCCTCCAAACATAATAATACCTAATTTGTAATCTCAAATGTTATAATGTGAATTGTGTTAAATTGTCTCCGCTATTGATGAATTTTAATAATACGTGTGATTGTCTTTATATTTTTAATATTCTTACAATCCTTCAAACATAGTAAATATACTCTTTCAATGCGCAATGATGTTGATACGCGAGTTTGAAGATAGTGTGTATTATTTATTATACCAGAGACAATGTGTAGAAGTAATTTCTACACGACATATGTATGTAACTCCCCGTTATATTGAAAACCATATGCGATATAATTTTTGATCTACAAAATAAATTAAATACATAAAAATGAAGTTATAGGCAAAAAATAAGTATACTGTTTATATTAAGTAAAATAGACTACTACATGTCATTTCTTTGAATATATCTACAATTTTCCAAACATTTGATAGCAAAACAACTTTGTTGAAAATCAAAATCGCAACGAAAACAAACATTTGTTTATTTTTTTTTTACTAACAAGTGGCTTGCTGATGGGCACTTTCATAACAAAACGTGTGATATACCACAATTGGAATGTATAAATAAAAATGGCATTTGCGTAAAAAGTGTGTATAAACAATTAGTTTTTCCCTGTACACAGAAAAAACTTGGAAGGCAACATTTTTTTGTTTGTACATGCTTAGGAAAACGATAGATATAAACAACAAATATTTAAATTTGCGTAAAATCTTATTTTCTTTTCGTTTTATTTTTTTTTTTTAATCAATTTACTATTAAACTAATTTACTTTACTGTGCAACACCATTCTTAGTCAAATAAGATACCTTACTTTGACACGCGGAGATACTGATAACACTTTAAAATACGTTGATTGATTTATTATTTTATAGAAAAACCTTTACCACTCATATCAGTTTTTGTCTTTTGTGATTGGAATTTGATGTGAGTAAATTATGAGCTTTGAGTACGAATAAATACAGGGCGACATTATAAAAGAGATCATGACCCATACTGAAAAGATTCGAATCCAAATTAATTTGGTCTGGTAATTCAAATATATTTTTTATTCAATTAACTGAACACTAAAATATGTATCTTTGGTATAAAGCAGGCCATTGGGCCAGAATGGTGAACTCGGGAAATGAAGCTGCTAGTTGCTGACTTTGTTCATCTCCGTCGTCTAGTATGTAGTGCCCCGATACGCCAATTTCATACATGGGAACATTAAAATTTCCATCCGGTTTCTGTAATATATTAAATTATAACAGAATAAATTAAAAATATGTACATTATATCTTACCGAAAATTCAAAGAAGAAGTCAAACGGCGATTTGTCAATTCCTGACGTGAAGTAAATATGGAGTGGAAGTGGCGCAGCCGGAGCATTTTCAAGGTAACTACGCGAAAAACTCCAGTTGGTCAGCTTAACACCCGCTAAAGGTTGAATGAATAGACTCATATGCGAAGGACCCGTCAAATTAAATTCACAGCGCATGATGCTGTTATTTACAATGGTTTTGTTGAGTAGTTGTAGTGTGGTTTCGCTTGGAGGCACAATTGGTTCAGAACGTGGCAACCACTTGCTTTGTAGGCGATTGCTTACAAAACGGTAATCATACAACGGCATGCCGCACATCATGTGCTCCTTACAATTCGATTCGATGCTAACGAGGCCAGTAAGATTGACTACTGAAGAGTATGGAGCTTCCTTAAGACGATCCTGATAACTGAACAGGTACCCAGACTCATCTTTACTGAGGGTTCCATCATACTCATAGAATTTGTTTCGAACTTGCTGAAATTTGACTTATAAGTAATAGAAATCATGTAGTAAACTCACTCACCAGATAAGCAACTCTTTGACCACTGGTTTTGGGCCGATATGGGAATCCCAGCGACGTGCAGCCAGCCAGGAATATAGAGAAAACGGCAATTGAGAGCAACAAGTACACGATTAACCTTGGACGGCGGAAAGTGCTGATCATTGGAATCTATAAATAAAGTGAGTACTCAATTTAATCTAAGGTCAATTTTTTTTGCTTAGTATTTTCTTACCAGAAAACCAAAGGAAAGAACTGTTCCCAATGTTGCAATGACAGCAATGTAAATATCCCGGTTGGAACCACTGCCTGCACGACCACCCATTGGACTAAGAACCACTACGAATAGATAGAAGAGGGAGCTACCATATAGAAAGGGAATAACCTGAAACAGACTTGTGATGCCTGTCCAAGCGAATCCTTTGTCGTGCAGTGTGGTTAAGAGGTTGACACTCAGTGAAAGCATGTAGAAAAGTAATGGAATGACGGGAATGTACGCTGAACGAAGTCCACATCCGGTAAGTGCAATAGTTATAAGAGCCAATATAATGGCCTGACCATGCAAAGGCAACTGGCGATGGAACGCTGATGTTATTTTATCCTATTTGATGGCATTTTTAATTAATATGAGATTAATTTTTTAGATAAATGGACTTACGTTTCGCTGGAACTTGAAATAGATAGTAATAGGCATGCTTAGGCCAATGAGAGCTGGTACCACATATAATCCGATTACTAGCAGATGGTTGCTATAATATGTCAAAGATAGACCGACCCTATCCATGCCATATGCGACCAATATGGGAAACACAAATCCGAGTATAAAACAAACAAGCTGTACTAATTGAACCAGAGCAAAACAACCGATCACTTGGCTAATAGAAGTATGACATATAAGCGATATACGGCAAATAGATACGAAGACCAAAATGACAGCAGCTCCAGAAATACTGAAGTTCAATATTTTCCCAGTTGCCTCAGTATAGTATAAGAAGTAGATTCCCAGAAAGTCATAGAAGACAACATGACCAGACTCGTGTGCCTACAAATTGGTATGAAAGAATTCATAGAAGTACCCTAAAATAGTTATATGAGAAAAGTAATTTACCGCTGTATCATCCAATTCCGTTGCATTCGCCAACCCTCGAATAAGGCTTAGAATATTATCACCACTATTTTGAAAAGCCCCGCGAGGGATAACGTCGATCAAATCATACTTGGTGTGGTAGATGTAACCATTGAAGCACTGGGCCAGGTCCAATCCTTTATGAATTCACAAGCTATACTTAAACTCTTGTTATTATAGATATAAGGTAGATCAGATTACCTGGAATATGGCCAAAATCTCTGAAATTTCGAAAGTCTGTATCCGATGGAATGATTCCTGATTGAAAGATTTCCTCAGCCAAGGTTGTAGCAAATGGGTGTTTGACGTAGTCTTTGTAATACTGTTGTGTAACAACATTCTAAAACGTGTTCTTTAAAAATATAAACAAAGAACTTACATTCACAAGCCATGGATGCTTTGGTCCACTTTGAAAGAGAATATCGCGTCCTCCACTTCCGGCTGCATCAAGGTTTAAAACAGCTCTACAAGTGTCAAATTATTAACATCGCGTATTCTTAATAAGTCAGATAAGCTACAGTCGAGCTTGCCCGACATAAAAAAGGCAGGTATGGTCAAAATATTTGAAAATTTTTGATATAACATTTTTTGTGGAGAATTAATCTAGAGGTCAAATAATCCCGCGACAATCTGATGGTTTTTAATGCAGTTATGGGTTTTTGAAGCTTTATAGGAGTCTGAGTTCTGTGCATTCATACAGACACCAAATGGAGAGACGGTCAGACGGACAGTCGGATGGATATGGCTCAAGTGACTTGGCTAGTGATCCTGAGCAAGAATATATATACTTTGTGGAGTTTGCCATGCCTCCTTATGCCTGCTTTTGCACAACGTAAGTATTCTCTTTTTTGACCAATTTCAATGGGTAGAAAAATATATAAAATGTGACTTACTTGCAGAGTGGCGCCCATTTGTGTTGTGTAACAAAACCATGAGATGCTTGCAACATTCCTTCCTCTGCTCCGTTGAACAGAAATACTATTGGATTTCGAATGGGTTGCTTCGTTGTTGAAATCACTCTTAAAGATTCCAGCATTGCGACAATCATAAAACCAGCATCGCCAGCCGAATTGGTAAATGGCTTGGAATCGAAGTGACTATTCACAAGAAGGTAAGTCTCACTCGTGCTATTCTTCGGGGATAGTTTTGCAGCAATGTTTTGAACTCCTTTATAGGCGCTAAGCATTGTTGAGTATTGAAATGAGCCAGAAGCTTGAGATATTTCGACTTCTAGTTCGAAGTAATCAGACAAGAGATTATCCTTGATGTCTTTTAGTTCGTCTGTAATAAAATTCACTGCATCCACCTCGTTTGCCTTGCTGCCAGTTAGTTTGTTGCCGATATTGGAAAGAATATCCAAATTTTTATAAGCACGTTCCGCAATAAACACATTTTTGTTAGCATCGTCTAAGGTAAGGGGAGTCGGCAAGCGATAGAATAATGGTATAACTATTGAGAAGAAAAGAACTACCCAGAAGATGAGAAAACCACACCCAAAGTACCAAGGCAATTTTACGTTGGTCTGCTTTTGGGAGACATGGCCCGGAGCTTCGATAGACTCGTCCGAATTCTGCAAAATTAATATTATTTTTGTTATTGTTAACTTAACGACACCTTGTAATATTTAAAATTGAAAACATGTTCATGCAAACGAACTCAAATTAATATTATACTAGAAATCATACCTTATTCTGGAAAGATTCGAAGCGAGTTCTAATTATGCGTAACATTTCGGCGAGACGATCCAAATCCAACTGATCTCGCAATTTTCAGTTTAAAATCACGGCAAGATAGTCGCGATCCAACAGATCTCTAATAATGAAATACAACCTCCGCTCTCTTATCTGAAAATACACTCTCCACAATATTCTAATCATCTCATCTCTCTAGTCTCATCGCGTCTATTTTTGATTATATATACACACACTTTGTTGCTACTTTCTCAAATTCAATGTTACTGAGAGCGTAACTAACAATCTACAACAGCGGCTGAAGTGCCGCTATTATATTTAATTGACGACACACCTCGTTAACAATAGTGCAAAGAGAAACCGAAATTGATCAGCTCTCTTAAAAATTAATGTATTGAAACTTGAGACGATCCTAAAAGTATACCTCAATTTTGCGAAAATTCATAAATTTCCACCCACCACTAAGCAGACAATGCCTAAGCGCTGGGAAAATTTCCCAGCGTTGCGTTTTTAAACAAACTGCATATCAGTAGATAACTTTGAATGATTGCTTGAAATTTATTACCATACTTTGATTTAAAGTTTTTATGTAGATTTAATGTGTTAATAGTTAATATATGTATCGCTTGTACAAGGCTGGCCAATCAGCAAGAATGGTAAACGAAGGGAATGTAGATGCAAACTGCCTGCTTTGCTCATCACCCTTTTCGACAGTAAAGTGTCCAGATATACCCAATTGTATAAGAGGAACTTTAAAATTACCATTCGTTTTCTATGGAATAAAGCGTTTTAACAAATATTATATTACAGAAAAATTTCAATAACTTACCGAAATTTCAATATAGAAAATTAGAGGAGAACTATTGATACCATAGTTGAAGAATATATGATAGGAAAGTGGATATGCGGGGGGATTCTCCAGATATTCAGGAAGGAACGACCAATCGGTTATTTTAGCATCTTCATATGCTTGAATAAATATGCTCATCTGGGCGGGACCAGTCAAATTGAACACGCAACGCAAAGTGGTTGAATTTACAATGGTTTTGTTTAACATTTCCAAAGTGATATCTCCTGGTGGTACAATAGGCTCAGAGCGAGGAAGCCATTTGCTTTCCAGACGCTGTTGTACATATCGGAAGTCATATAGGGGCAAGCCACACATCATGTGCTTCTCACATCTGGGAACTATGCTCACCAGTCCAGTCAGGTTGACATTGGAGCCTGTTAAAGTGGTTTCTTTGCGTCGATCTTGATACAAAAACAAGTAACCAGACTCATCGTTACTCAAAGTTCCATCGTACTCATAGAACATATTCCTTGCATGCTGGAATGTTAAAGATGTTATTCCAGAAGAGGGGAATCACATTAAATAATACTCACCAAAAATGCAACCCGTTGTCCACTGGTCTTTGCACGGAATGGGAATCCTAGATGAGTGCAAGTGGCCAAGAATATGGATAGGGCCGTGATTGAAATCAAACCATATAAAAGAAAGCTAGGGCGTCTAAAAGTATTGATCAGCGGTATCTGTAGGTTGAAACTAGAATTAAATAATCAAGCCAAAATGTTTAATAGATTAACTCACTAGGAAACCAAAGCATAAAATTGTACCGATCGCTGCAAAGAGAGCAATAAATAAGTCCCTGTTCGACGCACTACCTGCGCGTGCGTTCATTGGAATAAGGATCGTCTCGAATATATATATAACGTAGCTGCAATACAGGAACGGAAAAACCTGGCCCAGCTTGAGTAACCACGTCCAGCCATAGCCACGATCATGAAGGGAGGTCATCAGATTTAGAGCCAAAGACGCGACGTAAAAAATAAGAGGAATGACCAAAACATAGGTAGAACGTATTCCCGCAACTGTTAAAATCGCAGTCAGAATGGCTAAAATAATGGCCTGACCATGCAATGATAACTGGATAAGGTACGCAAGGCTTATTTTATCCTGCTGAGAAATAATTGTTATTTAAAAAGCATACATGTTTATGAGAGTGTATTTACATTGCTCTTAATACTGCAGTAGATAGTTGCGGGCAAGCCGAGGCCAATCAGAGATGGGCACACATACAAACCGATCACCAGCATTGGGGTGCTATAATAGGTCAACGAATGACCCAGACTATCCATTACATATTCCACCGCTATAGGAAATACCAAGGCAAGTATGAAGGAGATAAGCTGGACTATTTGTACTAGGCAAAAGCAGCAGATCACGCTACACAAGGAAGTTTCAGAAACAACCGAAATGCGAGACATTGAGAGCAGCACCATAACAGCGGCTATACCCGCAATACTGAAGTTTAAGATTATGCCCGTTTCTTCCGAGTAATGAACTAAATATAGTCCCAGAATGTCAAAGAAAAGAGCAGTTCCCGCTTCGTTTGCCTAGGATGAGAAGTTGTTAGTTGATTTAAGTGACAATTAGGCTAGCGCTTACTGCTGTGTTGTATAACTCCGATGCATTGGCCAAACCCCTCACAAGACTCAAAGCGTTGTCTCCACTATTTTGGAAGCTTTCATGGGAGATATGATCGATTACATCATACTTGGTATGATAAATGTAACCATTAATAATTTGAGCAATGTCCAAACCTGATTAAGTTTACTAAAATGAATAATATTAAATCAAACAATTCTATACGCACCTGGCATATATTCTTTGAAAACAGTAAAGTCACTATCGGATGGCACCAATCCAGACTCAAATATTTCATCCCCCAATGTATTGGCAAAAGGATGTTTGGCGTACTTCTTGTAATACTATAAATATGTACATTAAAATAATTACTACAATATAATAAAGTAGAGTATGGCACGGCATGGATATGTGATGTAATATAACTTACGTTTGCAAGCCAAAAATGTTTTGGTCCACTTCGGAAGAAGAAATCTCTTCCTCCGCTACCCGCACCTTCGAGATTAACGAAAGCTCTAAAAGCATTGTGAATCGGTTAATAGAAGCCCCAATTTAAACTGATAAGACTTACTTAAGGTATGGAGCCCATTTGTGGTATTTCATAAATCCATGGGATGCTAGCAAATTGCTTTCCTCCGCTCCATTGAATAGAAAGACAATGGGATGGTCAAAGATTTGTTTCGTAGTTGACATCACTCGAAGAACTTCCAGCATGGTGGCAACCATGAATCCATCATCTCCTGCCGATGGAGTAGCTGGCTTTGAATCGAAATGGCTGTTCACTAGGAGATATGATGTGCTGGTGGAGTTTTTGCAACTGAATTTCACAGCGATATTTTGAACTCCTTGGTACATAAAATTCTGAGTGTCATATATAAATTGACCAGTTACTTGAGAGACATCGATTTCAATGTTAAAATAATCTTCCAGTGAATCGTTTTTTATTTGGTTGAGAACCTTAAGAATGAACTGTACAGCCTCGATCTCATTTTCCTTGCTTCCAACCATTTTAGTTCCAATATTCGAGAGAGTATAAAGATCTTTGTATGCACGTTCCGCAATAAACTCATTTTTATCAGCATCGTCTAGTGGCCGTGCTGTTGGCAGTCGATAAAATAATGGTATTACGACGGCGAAAAATAGTATAATCCAAAACAGAATAAATCCAGTCGCGCAGTGACATGATACCTTTCTAGGCTCTTTACAAAATATGTCAGATTTTCCCGAAATCTATACAAGATAAATATTAATAATTTTGTTGAGCTTTTTAATTGCCTTCCCCTTACAAGTTGCTGTCTGTCCTCCATGTTGTTTTCCAATTCCAATTACGCTTCCGTCGAAGTAAACTCAGAAATTTTCGAATGGAAACTAAATAAAAATCGCTAGTTAGTCAACTTTTATAGGTTTCTGCAACCGGAAAACAATAAAATGGTCTGCCTAATGCAAAGTTATAAAGCCAATTCAATGACTGTTTTAGGTTTATCGTAATATTAATTTGGTATGCAAGATAAGATTGCTCCTTATCTAAATAAATCATATAATGGCTAAAGTTGAAAATATTGTATCCAGGGTAGTTAAAAATGTACCAAAAACTATTAAATTTGGATCATTCAGTTCGAAAGAAGACTTTAATAATATGGAAATGAATGGAAATACAATAATTAGTATTTCTTCGATAGTTAGAATATGTATCGCTTATACAATGCTGGCCAATCGGCTAGTATCGCAAAAGAAGGAAAGGTAGATACGAATTGCCGGCTTTGCTCATCGTCCTGTTTGCCAATAAAGTGTCCGGATATGCCCAATTGCATGAGAGGTACTTGGAAGTTCCCGTTCGTTTTCTATGGGAAGCAGATATATTAATATATTTATCGGTATTGGAATAGTGCTTTTACTTACCAAAATGTCTATGAAGAAAACTAGAGGAGAACTATCGATACCATAGTTGAAGAATATATGATAGGAAAGTGGATATGCGGGGGGATTCTCCAGATATTCAGGAAGGAACGACCAATCGGTTATTTTAGCATCTTCATATGCTTGAATAAATATGCTCATCTGGGCGGGACCAGTCAAATTGAACACGCAACGCAAAGTGGTTGAATTTACAATGGTTTTGTTTAACATTTCCAAAGTGATATCTCCTGGTGGTACAATAGGCTCAGAGCGAGGAAGCCATTTGCTTTCCAGACGCTGTTGTACATATCGGAAGTCATATAGGGGCAAGCCACACATCATGTGCTTCTCACATCTGGGAACTATGCTCACCAGTCCAGTCAGGTTGACATTGGAGCCTGTTAAAGTGGTTTCTTTGCGTCGATCTTGATACAAAAACAAGTAACCAGACTCATCGTTACTCAAAGTTCCATCGTACTCATAGAACATATTCCTTGCATGCTGGAATGTTAAAGATGTTATTCCAGAAGAGGGGAATCACATTAAATAATACTCACCAAAAATGCAACCCGTTGTCCACTGGTCTTTGCACGGAATGGGAATCCTAGATGAGTGCAAGTGGCTAAGAATATGGAGAGGGCCGTGATTGCAATTAAGCCATAGAATATAAAGCTAGGACGTCGGAAAGTATTGATAAGCGGAATCTGTAAATCGAAACTTGGGTAACTTAGGTATAATCCAAAGCAATAATCATTTATCTTACCAGAAAACCAAAACATAAAATAGTCGCGACAGCTGCTAGCACAGCGATAAATAAATCTCTGTTCGACGCACTTCCCGCACGCGCACCCATTGGTGTGAGGATCACCACGAATAGGTAAATAATGTAGCTACAATACAGGAATGGAATAACCTGGCCCAGCTTGAGTAACCACGTCCAGCCATAGCCACGATCATGAAGGGAAGTCATCAGATTTAGAGCCAAAGACGTGACGTAAAAAACAAGAGGAATGACCAAAACATAGGTAGAACGTATTCCCGCAACTGTGAAAATCGCAGTCAGAATGGCTAAAATAATGGCCTGACCATGCAATGATAACTGGATGTGGTACGCAAGGCTTATTTTATCCTGCAGATAAATAATTGTTATTTAAAAACCATACATGTTTATGAGAGTGTACTTACATTGCTCTTAATACTGCAGTAGATAGTTGCGGGCAAGCCGAGACCAATCAGAGATGGGCACACATACAAACCGATCACCAGCATTGGGGTGCTATAATAGGTCAATGAATGACCCAGACTATCCATTACATATTCCACCGCTATAGGAAATACCAAGGCAAGTATGATGGAGATTAGCTGGACTATTTGGGCCAAACAAAAGCAACTTATTATTCTATACAAGGGAATTCTGGAAACAGCCGACATGCGGCACGTGGAGATAACAACTAGAACAACGGCGACACCTGCAATAGTAAAGTTTAACAGTGTGCCTGTATCTTCCGAGTAATGTATGAAATAGAGGCCGAGAAAGTCAAAGAACACAACGTTTCCTGCCTGATGTGCCTGTGTTTATAAAGAGTTAGTTCATTTCAATTACTGTTGGGTAAAGGCTTACTTCTGTGTTGTATAACTGCGATGCATTGGCCAAACCTCTGACAAGACTCAACACATTGTCCCCACTATTCTGAATGGATTCGTGGGAGATATGATCAATTACATCATACTTTGTATGGTATACAAAACCGTTAGTAACCTGGGCAATATCCAATCCTTTTGTATGAAAATTATTTTTTAAAAGAAAATCATGTATCATATCATTGCTCACCTGGCATGTATTGCTTAAAAATAGTAAAGTCAGTATCAGAGGGAATCACTCCGGACTGATAAATTTCTTCAGCCAAAGTGGTACCGAAAGGATGTTTAGCATATTTTTTATAATACTAAAATATATATGGAGATATTATTATTGGTTCAACGATCAACAAGAAGTTGTCTCACATCCACAAGCCATGAATGTTTGGGTCCACTCTGAAAGAGAACTTCTCTACCGCCGCTCCCTGCACCTTCGAGATTGATAACGGCTCTAAACGTATATTAGATTGAATAATATATTTGGCTCAAAGCTATATGGCAAGACTCACTTGAAGTTGGGGGTCCATTTGTGGCTCTTCATAAAGCCTTGTGCTCCCAACAACCCATTTTCCTCAGCTCCATTAAAGAGAAACACAACGGGGTGGTCAAATGTTTGTTTAGTAGTTGACATTACACGAAGAACTTCCAGCATGATGGCAACCATGAATCCGTCATCTCCAGCGGAAGGAGTAGCTGGCTTTGAATCGAAGTGGCTGTTCACCAGGAGATACGATTCTCTGGTGCAGTTCTTAGGACTGATTTTCGCTGCAATGTTTTGAATACCTTGATATACGTAATTCATGGCACTGGTGGCATATTGACCAGACACTTGTGAAACATCGATTTCAATTTCAAAATATTTTTCCAGTGAATTCTCCTTTATTTGATTGAGGACCTTGAGTAGGAACTGTACAGCCTCAATCTCATTTTCTTGGCTTCCGACCATTTTGGTTCCAATATTAGAAAGCGTATATAGATCTTTATATGCGCGATCTGGAATAAATTCGTTTTTGCCAGCATCCTCTATTGTTCGTGCCGAAGGCAATCGATAGAAAAAGGGAATAACGACTGCGAAAAAGAGTAGTGCCCAGAAAAGAAGAAATCCGCTTGCAAAGAGCCATGATTTCTGTTTTGGTTTTTTATTAATCTCGAGCGTAATATCCGATATCTATTGGAGAAAGTCCATTCATTACTTTTTTATTCGTTTAAAGTTCCTCGATAGTCCTTACAAGTTTCTCTTTGTCTTCCATTTTATTCCCGGTTCTAGGTATTACCGTCGATGTGAATACAAAGATTTTCGATTGGGAACTGCCAAAGCAAAGCAAATCTGGCCACTTTTATAGGTTACTCTTATAAGTAAATGAAGAACAAGCAACAATTGTAAAATTCTCTTCATTGAAGGTTATGGAGGTAATTGAAGAATCGTCTGAAACATATCGTGACTTGATATCGGTATTAATGATAAGACCCCTTTTCCGATATAGTTAGATCATATTAGACTGAATGCTGATAAAATCGAGGTTGGCCCAAACCCTAACAGTTTTAAAAGAGTTTTTTCATATCTACGAATAAAAAAATCAAATTATTTAAATAATCTAAATGGAATCTAATATTAAAGCTAATTTAATTAATAAGATTCATATACTGCGGTATATTAGGGAAACATTGAATTCTTTAATATTCATTAGTCTACTGTGCAAGGTTAAAAACATGGCTATCTTAATTCTAAACCAAATACCATAAAATATAGGGAAGCGAAAAATAAATGAAGACTAAATTAATATATCGAAAGATCGTTCTCGAAAAATTAAAAAAAAAACACAATTATTGTGCTCGCACGATAAAGAATTGTAATACGATAAAATTCTTATCAAACATGTTGTTATCAATGAGTTTTTTTATTACGCCAGGAATAAAACAATAAGACATATTTAATTATAACCTAGATTACGATATGTAAAACTATACTAGTTGAGTCTTGGCTGTATATCAACAACGAACTTAAGTTATGTACATAATATTGCAATCTTTGTGTTGAAGCTAAAAAATATATCTTTGATATACGGCAGGCCACTGAGATAGCACAGCAAAGGACGGAAATGATGCTGCGAACTGTTTACTTAGTGCATCACCATCTTTTCCCACATAGTGACCAGATATACCCATTTTGAAAAGAGGAACCTTAAAATCTCCATTCCGTTTCTATAAAAATAAAAATTGAAATAGATAAAAATTAAGATAAGATAGATATGAATTTCCTTAATATCTTACCGATACTTCAATGAAAAAGTGTAACGGTGAGCTATCGATTCCATAGTGAAAACATATGTGAAATGCTAATGGATATTTTGGAGGATTCGCAAGATATTCTCGCAGAAAAGACCAGTCAGAAATTTGTACATCCTCGTAGGGTTGAATAAAAATATTCATTTGAGGAGGACCCGTCAGATTGAACTCGAAGCGAACTGTGGTTGAGTTAAGCACAGTTTTGCTGAGCAGCTCCAATTTGGTTGATCCTGGCAGTGCTACGGGTTCGGAGCGTGGCAACCATTTGCTTTGCAGTCTATTGTCCACGAAACGGAAGTCATACAGAGGCAAGCCACACATCATATACTTCTCACAGTTTGGCTTTATGCTAGCTAAACCAGTAAGATTGACCATTGTGTCTTTTAGTGGTGCTTCCTCCCGTCGATCTTGATAGTTAAACAAGTATCCGGACTCATCTCGGCTCAGGTTGCCATCGTAGTCATAAAACATGTTTCGCGCGTGCTGCCATATCAAATAGTTTAAATTGGAACTATAATAATAAATGTAATATAGAGATTACTCACGATATATAGTGCTCTGTAGGCATTGGTCTTTTGTCGATAGGGGAATCCCACGTGGGTGCTACTTGCAAGGTACATAGTGAGACTCGCAATTGCAAGAAGGCTAAAGACGATAAAGCTGGGACGGCGGAAAGTGTTGATAAGCGGTATCTACAAGTGCAATATTCATTAATTTTCTTGTTATATCGTTATTAATTCAACTTACTAGGAAACCAAATGAAAGTACCGTCCCTATTGCTGTTAAAAGAGCGATCAAAAGATCCCAATTATAACCACTTCCTGCTCGGCCACCCATTGGTGTTAGAACCACGATAAATAGATAACAAAGATAGCTGCTATATAGAAAAGGAATAACCTGACTTAGTTTGAGAAAGCCTGTCCAGGCGTACCCCCAATCATGGAGAGTTGTCATTAGATTCAGAGTCAATGAGCCAACATAGAACAAAAGAGGAATCATAAATATATAAGAGGAACGAATTCCACATGCAGTCAATGTAATAGCGATTGTTGCTAAAATGATGGCTTGAGCGTGCAAAGCCAATTGAAGGTGATACGCAGCGCTGATTTTGTCCTGAAATATATAAATATCAGTTTTAAAAGCTATTGTCTTCAAGACCGAATATGGACTCACGTTACGCTGCAAGCCGTAGTAGATCATTGTAGGCAAACTGAGACCAATTAGAGAGGGAACAACATATAAGCCAACTACCAAAATTAAGCTGCTGTAATATGCTAACGAAAGTCCGAGAATGTCGAACCAATACACGACAAATACCGGAAATATCAGACTTAGAGTAAATGATATTGTCTGTACAATAAAAACTAAAGTGAAAAGACAGATAACTTGGCAGAACGAAATATGGGAAACAATTGCCATGCGCCACATTGAGAGGATGATCAACAAGAGAGCCGTGCCGGCTATTCCATAGTTTAGGATTATGCCAGTGCTCTCAGAATAGTGAATAAAAAAGATTCCCAGGAAATCAAAGTAGACTGCAACGCCGGTATGATGTGCCTGTTAATATTTTAAAATTAAAAACATTGTAAACACGATTAAACAATTCTCTTACCCCTGTGTTGTATAGCTCGGTTGCGTTGGCAAAGCCCCGAATGAGATTAAGAACATTATCGCCTGTATTTTGAAGAGATTCGCGTGGAATCACATCGATGGCATCGTACTTTGTGTGGTAGATATAGCCATTAATGCACTGACCAATGTCCAATCCTATCAAAATTAAGATTATTTATTCTTTTCTTCTCTAGATTTTAGTTCAGTATTTTACCTGGCATGTGTTTCTTAAACACTCTAAAGTCAGAATCAGATGGCATTACACCGGACTGAAAGATTTCCTCCGCTAATGTTGTACCAAACGGGTGTTTTGCATATTTCTTGTAATACTTTGAGATAACAGATAACAGTTAATATTAACATTGTTTCCCAATTATCAATTTACATTTGACTTACATTCACCAGCCAGGAATGGCCGGGTCCAGATTGGAATAACACTTCTCTGCCGCCGCTTCCCGCAGCATCCAGGTTGACTACTGCCCTGTAAATGTATAATTTAATAGATACTGCCCCATAATCTCTACAAAAAAACTCACTGGAACTTTGACGCCCACTTGTGTTGGTTTATAAATCCGTGAGAGGCAAGCAGAAAGCTTTCTTCAGCTCCATTAAAAAGAAAGACAACGGGATGCAAAAAAGTTTGCTTCGTAGTCGCCATCAATCGAAGAACTTCCAGCATGGTAACTACCATAAAGCCATCATCTCCAGCCGATGGAGTATCCGGCTTGGAATCAAAGTGACTGTTGACCAGCAAATACGATTCGCTTGTACAATTCTTTGGAGTAATTTTCACGGCTATATTTTGAACACCTTGATACATAAGAATCAGTTCCGAGTAGATAAACTGACCAGACGCCTGCGATACATCAATTTCAATATCGAAATAATCCTTTAATGAGTCCTCCTTTATCTGATTGATTGTTTTAAGAAGGAAGTCTACGGCTTCAACTTCGTTTTCTTTACTTCCAACCATTTTGGTTCCAATATTGGAAAGTGTATATAGATCTTTGTAAGCACGTTCTGCAATAAACACATTATTTTCAGCATCCTCCATTGTCCGCGCTGTGGGCAACCGATAGAAAAAGGGTATCACGATGGCGAAGAAGAGAAGTCCCCAGAATAAGAGAAAACCACTGGCAAAGTACCATGGTAACTTTCCATCATTTTTGCACTCTATTCGTGGACTTCCTCTGTCCAATCTGTTTTTGATCTATAAGGAGTTACACGATAAATTTAGCTTCACATTATTACACTAGTTAGATTATATTTACAAGTGCCTCTGTGTCGGTCATGTTTCTGAACGTGAATTCTGATGTTGTGAGTCCGGTGGTTACGAAATTTGAACTAGTCCAATAATTCCAATGCTCCGCTACTTTATAGCATAAGGCAGACATATTATATGTGTTAATTTCATGTGTAAGCATTTGTGCGGAATTGGGTGACAATAAATTAATATAATGTATAGACCTGATTAGAGGGAGCCGAGGGTTGATTAAAATTATAATAAAGTTCGTACTCGTCTAAAGAGGATCATGCTGCAGAAAATATTTTAATCTATGTCTTATGATAACATAACATGTCCATAACATGTTCCTAAAAAATATTTGAATCTTTAAGCACTTTTAAATCGTCAATGGGTATTTGTATAGTTTATTCATCTACAGTGTTGCTGTGAGTATTCCCTAACTTTTAGGTCTGCCCTCTTTCAGTAGAACAGAACAGTATATTGCCCTTATTTATCGGAAGCTCTATTATTATAGGCGGCATTCCGTAAATATTCATTGATAATAGTCCGATACAAATAATATCAAATCTTAGTCAGCAGTACAGTTGTATATGTGACGCTTGTTTTTCTATAAACCAGTTCAAAGGTAAGTTGCGCTTTTGGATACACAAGTGCTATAATTAAGTGATTATCAAAAGTTTACAACTAATTTATGATTTTTTAATTGTTTTCATAAGAAACACGCTTTTTGTTGTCGTCGCTGATAAGGAAAGTGAACTTTTATTTGGTTTATTACTGGCAGCACACTTATCGTTCATGTTCATGTGTCTTTTATTTCCAACTAGTTGCCAGCTGTTTCACGATCTGCGGCTAATCGCACATTATCACGATTATCAACGGTGTTCGGCTGTACTGATTTCTGAATTGTTGCCAGGCTTGAAGATATATGGCTTTAATTGGTTGTATCATCTAATGAACATGAAAACAATATCAAATTGTTTATTGGTAACAATAATACTTGATAGGTATTAATAGTTATGCAATAAATAGAAAAACAACACGCGACAGTTTGTTGGCATTAGGGCCTTATCTCTCTAGCCGAGCAAATTATAATTAAGTATCCATATTTCTATCTATAATACTTTCCTTCTTAATTTCAAGGTTCGTAAAAAATTAAATAGGTCGCATCTTTCATGTTTGGTTCATTAAGACTTTGGGATACTCATAAATATGTTCATACATGTTCACCATTTATTTCAAAAACACGACAAACAATTTTCACTGTAATAGTTCCTATAATTATACTTTATTTATAGATACAAATACTTCTATGAAAATATCGTTTTTATGAAAATATCGATGTAAATTTATTTTTCAGATTCTAAACAATGTTTTGGATACAGACTACAATTAGTAAACAAATATTAAGAACTAATGCAGATGGTATCGAATAGAGCCACTAGAAGTACCAACTTTCATAGGTTCCCGCCCAGGCTTGCACATAAGCATAGGCCGGAAAGTGGTCGAGATTAGAGCTGAAGACTTGAGATCTTGTGATGTCCTGATGTACCCAATGAGCTCCGATGCCAATCTCCAGAGTTGATGTATCGTACGTTGAGGTTGTTTTCTAAAATAGATCAGCCAGTGTCAGTGAAAGTGAAAGGTTTCATTATAAATACGGTTGCAAACCTCTACGTCGATGAAGAACTCTAGCGGACTATTGTCCAGTCCGTATGAGAAGTATATAAAATATGGTGCTGCCTCATTGCTCGTGATAAGTGTATCATTGAAGGACCAATTCAAAATCTTGGCACTATTTTTTACATTTATAAATATGGTCATGTGATCAGGGCCAGTCAGCGTGAAATTAAAGCGACGCTGAGTCTCTTCGTCAAGTGGTTCCGTAGCTTGTAGCGTCAAATTGGCATATGCCGTTGCTATTTGTGGTTCCTCGTTTAATGGTATCCACAAGCTGTATACGCGAGCCTTGTTCCAGCGATGGTTATACAATGGCATTCCACAGAACATTTCCTCATCGCAGTACTCACTAACCTTATGTACCTCGCCGAGAGAATGGATTTCATCTGAAAAACATATACGATTATGAAGTTCGCAATTCAAATTGGTTTGTAGCTGGCGGCATACCCTCGGCTGTGTTATAACGTCGATCCTGGGGATAAATGTAAATGCCACTCTCGTCGGTACGCGTCGTGCCATCTGCATTGTGAAGTCTTCGGTGGGCGTGCTGTAATCGAAATCAGAGTTTTAAATCTTCAGCAAAGACTTGATGAAATATGTGACTCACGATCAGCGAAAAGCGTTGTGGGTTTGTCTTGGCTTGATAAGGAAAACCTGCGCCCGTAACTGCAATGATAATGAACAGAATGGTTCCGGCCAGAAAGCAAAGGACTATTGTTCTTGTCTTGCGGAAGAACATAATGAGAGGTACCTAAAAGACAGTGAGATTAGGGACTATACCTATCCAAATTGTTAGCCTAATCAGAGTACTCACTATGAAGCCCCCGAAGAGGACAGTAAACAACCAGGTGGCAAGAGAGACGACCAGCTCCGGGTTAGATGTGGTACCCGAACGGCCTTGCATGGGCACCAAAGTCATGAAGAATGCCGTGAGACAGTAGGTGAAGTATGTGAAGGGCAGTATCTGGCAGATTGAGACGGCAATGGCGAACAAGTAAGCTGAAGATAATGACTGATTAAATAAAAAGACTCTATTTGCGAATAAACAACTGTCAAACCTTTGCGATGCCATTTTGTTACGAGGTTTATAATCAACGCTATAATGTCGAAGAACACGCACAGCATCAGGAAACAGGCTGATCGTATCTCCAAACCAGTCAGTATAAATAGTATAATGACCAGACAAACGCAATGTGAATGCATGAAGAGCTGTACTTTGAAGCCTAGACTTAACAGATCCTTTTTGGTCCTTTCCATATAAAGAGATGGTAGGAAACTCATGCCAAAGATGATGGGTAGAACGTAGAGTCCAATTATTAGCCACATCTGGGTGAACCAGCTCAATGAACGATTTACGCCATCCATGAATACAGCGACCAGGAGAGCCAGGCCAAGTGCCAGTGCCAAAGAGACCAACTGGATGCCGAAAACGACACTGAAGCGCACCAGGACTCCCCCTAGACTGCATCCAGATCTCACTGACATAAAGTAGAGAGAGACGCCTATGGCCACAACTGCCGTAACTCCGATTACCAAGTTGATAATGATGCTTGTTGTTTCTGTATAGAATAGAATAAACCAACCCAAGAAGTCATAGAAGATATTGTGTCCCTCTGCATGGGCCTGGAAGAAAAATGCAAGTAGGTTCTTAAGATTAGCTCAAGCTCAAGCCCCCTCTGTGCCTTACTTACCGCAGTATCGTCGATTTCTGGCGCATTTCCCAGGGCTCTGGCCAGGGCTAGCACATTGTCGCCCGTGTGCTGTAATGAAGCTCGTGGAAAGATATTTACTCTATCATATTTGGTATGATAGACGTAGCCGTTGAATATGTAAGCCATATCGAGACCGGGTACCCCACCAAAATCGCGAAAGATGCGAAAGTCTGTATCGGATGGTATGAGGCCAGCTTGGAAGACCTCTTCACCCAATGTATTGGCAAACGGATGCGGCACCTTGCGATAGTATTTCATTAGCCATGGATGATTGGGCCCCGACTGAAAAAGAATCTCACGACCTCCGCTGCCTGCTGAGTCCAGATTGATCAATGCTCTGTGAGAATAAAAAGTTGCTTAGTCTGAGTTATTAGCTAAAAACTCTTCAAACTCACTTGCAGTTCTTGGCCCATTTGTGCTGCGTGATGAAGGCATGGGAAGCCTGCAGGGGATTCTCCTCGGCACCGTTGAACAAAAACACAATCGGATGTGCCAAGGGTTCATCTGTTTTGGCCATGACTCGCATCACTTCTAGCATGTTTGCCACCATGGAACCATCATCTCCGGCTCCAGGACTACCGGGCACCGAATCATAGTGACTGTTGATCAACAAATAGTTCTCGTTCGTGTTGTTCTTCTCGCTCAGCTTAACGACCACGTTCTGGATGCCCTGATACATGTTCACCATGCTCCAGTGCATGTAGGCACCGCTTGCTTGCTGCACATCGATTTCAAGGTCAAAACGATCACTGGCCTGGGCCTGCACCTTGGCAACCTCATCGCGCAGGAACTGCACAGTGGTCACTTCATTGGCCGTGCTGCCCACCACACGTGGTCCAATGCGGGTAAGTTCGATGAGAGTGTCCTCGGCGCGTTGAGCGATGAAGGAGCGTGGATTAGCTGCCTCGTCAGCATGAGTTAACGCCTTGGGCATATGGTTGATTTGCGTGTTAACCAGGCATAGATACATGACGAACCAGAAACCGAAGAAGGCAGGCGCATAGTACCATTGCAGCTTCTTGGGTACCTCGAAGTCTACATCGATGTGATACTTGGAGTTGAACTATATAATAAGCGGTATAGGGATTGGTTGAGTAGAAATTTGATGAAATACTATGATAACTATTAAATTAGAAGTGCCTAATTAACAGCAATTATGGCAGTTTTTATGGTCAGTTATGGCAAAGGAAATCTAATCACAAAGCATGCCGTAAGGGGTGGAGGAAGGGGCACCTCGCACACTGATTGCTCGCAATGTCAGGGCTAATCAGGGAACACCCAAGCCAATTACGACCACGGACTAGATACGTACTTCAAACAAGGGTCGAATATCTAAGATATCCACTTAGTGTCAATATAAATAACTTATGAGGCCCCCCTCCTGGGTAGTCAATTGCACACGTATTACTTTATGGACCTCACGATAAGCGATTTCTTGCAAAAGCCATACCAATCGCATTTCGTTATTTGCAACAATGCCAGACATTGAAATCGCGGTTGTCGTATGTTTTAATTCCATGATTCACTGACGTGTGCGACGAATACCTGGACATTTCTATCAATAAGTCGATAAGGAACTTCGGAATTAATCGCCAAATATTTGCAACTGAGTAGGGAAAGAAGCGAAAAAAAGGAATTATGATAAATCGCACGGCTTCTTTGATCTCGCACGAATTTACCACGGTTATTCGCCAGGTTTTGTCTTATCGGATTGATCATTGTATACACTTGGCAATAACTCGATTGGCGATAACTTAATCGGGAAACCAGCACCCCAGCAAACCCAACCTAAAATAAAAGCACAGATTGCGATTCAGCTTTCAACACAAAAAGAAATTCTATAATCCAGAAAACTCCAAAAATTAATGTTTTTTTTTTTTTTGATTACGATTCACTATCGTTTATATTTTAATTCACTCAAAAAAAAAATTTCATAAGGATTTGCTTCTTAGAATTTATTTCTTTATATTTTCTCCATAGTTATTATAGTTTTTTTCACATTAATTTATTATTTATCGAGTTTCTAAAAAGTTTTTTCGAAAACTATTCCAAGAAGTTGTATATGGTTTGAAAAATTACTTATACGTACAGCCATTGCATTTATTGTGTTTCGAGAATCTTCCAATTATTTGCACTTAATATATATTCCCCTATGTGAACTTGAACACTTTACGACGCGTCACTTTTATAGGAAGTAGGCAAAATCGATCGCAACGACGTCTGTCAGCCGGGCACCAAACCAACCAAGTGAAGTCGGAATTCGCAAGACGCCTTTAAAATACCTCAGAACCACAACGATCCAGGGGGAAACACAGGTTGTCATTAAATTTCGATATTCAATAACGATACGATAAACTCAAGCAATTATGGTTTCTTTCGAACGACGAAAATAAGCTCGATTTGTGTCTTATTGGAATTTATTATCGCTCAGGTCCTGTTGTTGTTGTAATGTTAGTAACGGTAGTTGTCATACACCTGTGTAGTAGTCTGCAATGTACAATGGTTATTACTTAATCACTATATCGTTGCGAACATTGTTTTTATCTTTATGACGAAGAAACAATTTCATATTCTCTCATTTGGCCGACGGTGTTCGGCCTTAGAACTTTTCGCACTTTTGTTATTCGCATAACGATCTAATAAGAAAATTCTCGGGGTCCCGTAAGCCGATTGAATATCATTAATTTGAATTCCGTATACACGTATCAGTTTCTCGTAGGTCTCTGCGCTGCTGCGAACAGTCGTTACGATACCTCTCCCACTCACCGACGGACGCTGACTGAACATAGCTTCAATATGTATTCACAACCCTAGCTAGATAGCTGCGACGACCCTTGTCTCGGGTCTGTTTTCTCTGGTTTTGTAATGCTTGTTCCTCCACAGAGTCAACTAATTAATTTTTGCGCCGTTCTGTTGATTCCGTTTCGGTTTATGTGTCACTGCATTCTTTTGTTTGGCGTTGGTTTTGTCTCTCAGTTACACGCTTTTCGCGAATTGAATCGTTCGGATTCAGCTTTGCTTTTATTTTCGTATTTTTTTTTTTGGGATTGTACCCAGCATCGAGCATCTATTACTTTGATTTCGCTTGATTAACAAATTGTTTTCATTATTTAAATAATTTCGAGTGTATACAAGTGTGTGTGAGTATTCGGATACACTTGTTGTTGGCTGTGCTACGGTTGAATACACTCCATGCTGGGAAATTGACTCGCCATCTACGGCGAGTATGGTGCCCATCCGAAAAATTATGTCAACTATACATAGTATAGTATTTTCGCGCTTGAATGCACATAAGCACCGTCAAGTAGAGATTTATTTTTGGACTTCATCTCCATACTTGGTGGAAAATAGAAAGCGTAAACAGTTTTCGGAAAAATAACGAAGGGTTCAGCGTGTAGTAAGATCAACTGTTGTTAAAAAAGCATTTAATCTTTGCCTTAACGGAACATCGAATTTTTGATAAGTCAATTCAGAAGAAATGAAACCAAAAAAAAATAAAATTTTTTTAATTCTCCTTAACTGTAAAGAATTAGTTCTCAAGCTGAGCAAGAAGTGGGAATTATATTTCTGAAAATGTAATAGGAACATATATATTTGCAAGCAAAATTTCGTCTTTTCTTGAAAATGTAGTCATACATATACCATAAATACCTACATGCTGTTGACCTATAAAAAAAACTTTGTATGAACAGCACCCTCCCAGTATCAAAAATCTAATATTTAAGCATTTCATGAAATCTTAAGCACTTGTATAGCTTTATAATTTCATTTGGTACAGGGTATCAAACGATAAGCAATTATAAAAATTTTAATATTCGAATTTCAATGTTGCAAAACATAAACAATATCAAACATTTCAATTGGATACGCCCACAATTTGGTCAACACGTGTTCCGGCCTTGCATTTGATTTTATGATTTTTTTTTTTGCCTGTTTGTTGTTTTCTATTTGCGTTCCTCAACATCTGTGCATTTATTTGTGTAGGTAAGTGTAGTTATCGCATACGAAATCTGTTCGAAGCACTGTCAGAACAATATTAGGTTTGAGCATGGAGCTATGAAGTACTGGAAATCAAAGAGCACATTAACTTGTACCTTAATCCAAAGCTGTCGAGTCTTAATCGTCAGGTACTCATAGATTATGGAGCTAATTGTGGCAATAATTGTGTCCAATTATCGATGAAGTCACGGCGTCTATCGCAAAGTAAATAATACAGTTAGACGCGCTCGTATCTAAGCTTATACGATGCGATAAGGATTTACACGACCATTCCCACCGTACAGGGTCAAGTTACCGTATCGAGGTGTGAAAGAGAAATAATTGAATAGAGATCTGATGTTACGCAGAACATAAAGATTTTTATAATAAATTATTGCTGTTTCGATCAATTTCTATCATCATACTATTATAATACACTTTCCATTCAAAAGCTGATTGTAAATATTTTGATAGTACTTCTGGACTTGCCCTCGAAACTTCGGTTCAGATTTTCGTATTATTCCCATTATTGTTTTCGCGATACTTGCGTTTAATTCGATAATGTATACGATTCTGTGGGTGTTGATAAGTATCAAGCTTGAGGGGTGGCAGCTCTTGAGGCGCTATAAAGAACTCCAAATCCATTAATTCTGAAGATCGCTATAAAAACGCTACTGCCGGCCGGGCGAGAATTTAGTAACCATTCGGCGGGCATGCGATCGGTATTCAGTTCCTGGATAGTATTTGGATTAACCGTCATTTTATTGTTTCTGTTGCACCATCAAGTGCACCGACAAGACGATTGGAAACACGAGCAACAGTGAAATGGACAAGTGAGTTGCACAAGTTGTAGCTGACAGAACAAGTTCTCATTGACACTCTTCGATCGTGCTGACCGTGTGTTGATCTCTTGCTCTTTTGCTCTGCTTCTACTGCTGCGGCAGCTACACTCTCACGCCTCCTGCTGTGCAGCAGACGGTCTGCTCCCGGCCAGACGTGCGCCGACCGCTGAAGGCGACAGTTGTGTGCTCGTATTGCTCGGCTTCTTTCTACTCTCTCGCTGCTCGCGTGTTCTTCTCTTGCCTCGTCAGCTGATGGCACATGTTGCCGCCGCTCGTCGCGTTCGACCGTTCTGTCATCGCGTTTTTATATAAGCAAAGAATTGGGAAAAACTACCCAAAATAATATACAAAAAAATTCGCGTTTATTTTCGGCAACTTTAGTGCTCAGAAAACTGTGAACTGTACGAGGGACTCTTGCAACAGAAGAGTCGTTGTGCAAGTGCAACAAGCATTGTCGTCGTCTTCGTCTTCGTCTTCTTCGTCAAGTATGTGCTCAGTGCGTGAGTGTACTCACATTGGCATTCATAACACTTTGTTTGGCTTCCAGTTGTTTGTTTGCTTTCTTGCAACGAAAAAAAATGAGAGAAAAAAAAATCAACCGCAACCGCAACTTCCTTTTCTTTGGCGCCGCGACGCGTCTGCATCTTCGGCTGCGCGGCAAGTAGCAGGTTATTGACTTTCTATTGTGCAGCCCGCTTGCCGCATGCCCCATGCCGCACGTACATATGTGTTCATATCTGCCCGTGTATCTGTGTAGCTGTATCTTCGACTGTGGCTGCATCTGTCAGATAGACTATGATTGGGCTGCGCTTTGTGTTGCATCTTCGCAGGCGAACAAAACTAAAAAAAAAAGAAACCAAAACAAATGTTCTTTTTGTTGTCACAGTTGATTGCCGTCGCGGCGCTCTTTGGGTCGCCAGGGTTGCCCTCATCTATTTGGATACTACTCCTGCCTCATGCGAGAGAGATACGCTTTAAATAGCATTTTTATTTTCTTCACTTCTCCCACACACACACGCGTTGTCATTTGCCCACGACTTGGGTGTTTTGTTTATTTGTTTGTTGTTGAGGGCGTGGCCACACAAAGCCACAAACACACAAGCACACACACACACTCACACACTTGTCCGTGACCGGTTAAATGTAAAACGAAATCCATAATAAACGTTGCAGCCGCAACTGATTAAGACACTTGCATGCAAAATCGATTAACGACGCGTCCCGCCTAATTAAGACTGCGCGTATAGTACAACAAGTGTGCTCTACTTACACACACAGGAATACTCCTCTCTCTCTCTCTCACACACACACTCACACATCTGTCAGTTATGAAGCTGTTTTTTACGCGTCTCGGTATGGCGACTGGCCCCTGTTTGGGGTCACAAGACATTCGCCTGGAAATGGGTCGATGTCGCCCTGGTTGTCGTCGTTGTCGTAGTCGAAGGGACCCCAATTGCATTTCGCATGCACTCTAATCATTAGCCCCGGACACACTGACTTGCACCGCTCTCGCGTTGCCCTCGCTTTGCATATTTTCCTCCTCAGTCGCGCTGCAGCACATGCGGGGCTTGAGAGACCTGAGACTGAAGCTCAACATCTACTTAGAGAGCTTTAAGCTGCGCAAGCCAAAAGTCAGAGGCGTTTACTGGGTATTTAGTACGTTCATGCTGCTGCCAAACAATTTGTTTGGCAAATGCCGGATCATTAAACTTAAATATTATGGGCCAAAAGAGCTATAAATAAAAACGAAATGTTACATTGAAAAATGTTTTGTTAATTGTGTTCCCCCGTTTCGACATGATTTCCCTAGGTTCGAGAATTATTTCGCATATGAATCTTGATTCGAAAAAAAATTTGTGATTTGTTTCGCATTGTTCTTATTTGATTTTTAACATATGTTTGTGTGTTTTCTCTGTTTAGAAGCTAGTCGCTATGAAGAAACCCCGAAAACCGAAATTATTTTTTGACGAACACATGTTTTCCTGTGATCTGCATTCGAGGCTGTTGACGGAACTTAAATAAACTATGACAAAATGTTTTTGAATGAGTTCACCAGCCTGAAAATGTGCACGAATCTTGTGCATCCGGTTAGGTCTATTTTAATTAATACATAGATAAACACATAATTCATTGAATTTGAATTGATGAGTTCTTTCAAGAGTTCCGATGAATGCCTAGTTGGATTGATTGATTTCCTAATTATTGTGAATCTATCATTCTATTAACCACTCGAGTATTACCCATTCCATGGTACTTATATTTGGGTGAGGGAGTCGCACCACTTGTTGAACTGCTTATCTGAACAATGTGTGCGGTCTGATCCACGTTGGCCGTTAATCATTCGATTATTATAATGACGATGAGTGTAACGATGTAACAATTGAATGTTTACATGTTTGGGGTTGCGTTTCAGTTAAAGAAGTTATTCATATTCCCCACTCAAAATTCCCCATTTATCATTCACCCTCACAGCAAAATGAACTCGAAATATGAGAACATGAAGATCATCTACAATCGCAGCAAGATCGGCTGGTACTGGGCGCCGATGTTCATAGCCTTCTGGTTCGTGCTGTACTTTCTGGTTGTTATGCCCAGTTTCCATCGCATGCCATCGTTGAAGACACTGCAGGATGAACTACAGGAGCCGGGTCAGTTTATCGGGGAGCGCGCCGAAAATACTCTACTAAAGCTATCGAAGATTGGACCAAAAGTGGTTGGCAGCGCAGCTAATGAACAGGTCGCTGTCAAGCTGCTACTCAGCGAGATCACCGAGATCGTAAATGGCGCCCGTACAGATCTGTACGACATTGAGCAGAATGTGCAGATTGCGTCCGGAAACTACTTGCTCTGGTCCATGGTCAATGTCTATCAGAGCGTTCAAAATATTATTGTCAAACTGTCGCCGAAAAATGCAACAACGGAAGCGGCACTGTTGATTAACAGTCACTTCGACTCGGTGCCGGGAAGCTCCGGAGCGGGTGATTCTGGTGTCATGTGTGTCATAATGTTGGAAGTGCTGCGCGTGATGACCAAATACGAGACGCCTCTTACCAACACCATAATCTTCCTTTTCAATGGAGCCGAGGAGAATCCACTGCAAGGCTCACATGCATTCATAACTCAACATCCCTGGGCAGAGAACGTGCGGTAAGTTGGAAATGCATATATAAATACAAATCTAGATCTATACTATAACTATATTTTCCTGACAGTGCTGTGATTAATCTGGATTCAGCTGGCAGTGGCGGACGTGAAATTCTATTTCAGTCTGGACCTGATCATCCCTGGCTAATTAAGGTACTACGAAATACCCTTTCTGAAATAAATACTTTGTGGGCCATTTGAACAAACTTAATATACCCTTTTTCATACTTTTAAATTCTAGTATTATGGCAATCATGTAAGCCACCCGTTCGCCTCCACAATTGGCGAGGAACTCTTTCAGAATGGTTTCATTCCCTCAGAGACCGATTATCGTATTTTCCGCGATTTCGGCAATATTCCCGGTAAGATTTTAATTAGTTTTTTAATAATACATTTTTAATGATTTCCATTCTGTTTAGGCCTCGATATGGCGCATGTCACAAATGGCTACGTCTATCATACCAAGTTTGATCGATACAATCTGATACCGAGACGCACTTATCAGTTGACTGGAGATAATATCCTGAATCTAATCAAGGCGCTTGGAACTGCAGCCGAACTTGAAGATCCAGCGGTACGATCTTGGTGATTATCTGATTGTTATACGTATACTTAATATATGCACATTTTTTGCAGAAATACGCTGAGGGTCATATGATATTCTTTGATGTGCTTGGTTGGTTCTTCATCTATTATCCGGAAACCGTAGGCTTGATTATCAACATATGCGTTTGTGTGCTGGTACTTGTAACGATCGTAGCCTATATATGGAGCATGGCCAGTAACACCGGCATGTTCAGGCGTCGCATTTTTGCCAAGTTTGGAATTCTAGCTGTAATTCAGCTGTGCGGAGTTTGTCTTAGTTTCGCCCTAGTCATTTCTATAGCACTTTTCCTGGACGCTGTTGGTCTGTCCATGTCATGGTTCTCAGAGACCTGGATGATCTTCGGCCTGTACTTTTGCCCTATGTTCTTTGGACTGGGCATACTGCCGGCCATCTACTTCAGCCGCACCAAGGAGGTAAATTGCTGATCCTGAACTGATTCTGGATTAAAATTAACTTTTATTCACTCTATATTCAGCATGGTCTACCGCTTGCTTATGGCATTCAGCTGCTGATGCACTCCCATTGTCTGATTCTGACTATATTAACTATTGTGATGATATCGTATAATGTACGCTCCGCTTTTATTATTATGATCTGCATTGGCTTCTATACGCTTTCGGTTCTCATAAATATGGCTACATGTGCCCACAAATCAAGTAAGTTGAATTAGATTTTATTCTACCAAAATCACATTACTTACATATTTATACCTTAATTTCTCCACAGACTTCCTATGGCTTATACCGCACTGTATCTGTCAACTTCTGCCTTTCCTATTCTACGCCTATTGCTGCTATGCTTTCTATGTGGTCTTTGCGCCGATGCAAGGACGGGAGAGTAGTTCGAACCCAGAATTACTGATTGGCGGATACACAGCGATTTTCTGTCTGTTACTCTCTCCATTCCTGGTGCCACTTATTTGCCTGTTCCGTAAATCGAAAACTATCATCTCTCTCTTTGGCATCGTTGCCATAATCTTTATTTGTCTGGCTGCATCACCTGTCGGCTTTCCTTATGAGGAGAAGACAGCAGTTCAGCGATTCTATGCCGTGGTGAGTATACACAGAGCTTAATCTTATTGTTGTAATATTTTTATGAAACTCGTTCGCGTTTTCAGCACACAACACGCACGTTCCACAACGGAGATGCAGCTAGATCTGTAAACCGTACCGACTCCGGCTATTATATACTGCCAGTAGATCGGCATCCTGATTCCCTCGATAGCATACTCTTCGAGAATACCAACTTCACGAAGGCCGATCGCAGCGAATGTCAGACAGAAATTATGTGTGGATTTCCCATTTACAGTACGCGCTGGATTAAGGCAAAGTAAGCACACCTCATTACTATTCAACTTCTGCGACTGCGAATGTTATGCTAATGCTTCCATGTTCTGTAGAGATAATAGCTATTGGATACCTGGTCCCGCACCGGATTACCAATATCTTCCTACGCTAACGATTATCAGAAAAGAGAGCACATCGTCGTCTAGTGTAGTATTCACACTGGAGGTATCTGGGCCAGATCATGTTAGTATTTTCATTGATCCAGTGGATGATGCTAAGCTTGTGGATTGGAGCTTTACAAAAGACCCATTGGATCTGTCTCTGCCATCACCGCATTATGTTTACTGGTCGTACGCGTTAGATCCTACGCCGCTGCGTTTCAATTTGGAATTTGAGGTAGGTTCTGACAACGATTATCTTCAGTGAATTTTTGGAAATTATTCCATTTGATTAATTTATTTATCAGCACGCCAGTGCCAGTTGGTCTGGTGCAACATTCAAGATTGCCATTATGGGGCATAGAATACACGATGATATGCACATTGGGGAGGACTTCAGGGAGTTTCTCACGGAATTCCCACCCTGGGCACATGTGAACTCATGGATGGGTTCCTACAGTAGCTGGCAACTCTAAGCGAAGCTAGAAATATTCGATCTTCGAGATTATTACTCACTACTCAGTTATCAAAACTTACTACTCACTACTCAGATGGTTCGAGTGTATGCCATGACGTTGGAACTGTTGTTAAGTTTTCGCATTCATTCAAAACTCACACAAAAAGCAAATTACAACAAACGAACAAAATATTGTATTTAATTTAAAAATCAAAAGTCTAGAACCTATTATAAATTATTTGAGAAATCCCTAGTTAATTATTTAAAATAGTGAGCAGTCGGAGGAAGACGTTGCTCTGAGAATATTCTACTTTTCTGAGAGCTCACTGTGTTTCATAATTAAATTAAAACTATAACTTTATTAATTTGTATTAAAATATATTTTAAATAATTTATTAAGTTACACAATTAATAGTTTTTCTACTTCAAAATACCCAACTCTCATATGAAGAAATCCAATCGGTCGTATAGGTCCAATCCGGGAAAGTGCTCAAGAACTCTTTGTAATCGGGCGTATAATATTCTTTGTGATAAAGAAAGTGTGCACTAACGGCCATCTTGAAGAACGGACCATCAGTATTGGTGTGATCATGCTCGAAATCCAGCCAGAATTCGAAAGGCTCCGTCACCATCGAGTTTACATGGTATATGAAAAACGGTGGCTTGTGACCATCGTTCAATATGGTTTCGTCCACAGACCAATTAGTGATGTTCACATTATCTTTAGGCTCAATAAATATTACGATCCGATCGCCAGTCTTCATACTGTATGTGAAACGCTTTTTGGTCGTAGTTAACGATTGTCTCGATACCTCTGTCACCTCTGTAGTCACTGGGAAAACTGGCGGCGAACCGTAGATCCAACGAGCGGAGTCCCTTAATCGAAAGAAACAGAAAACTGTTATAGGTTTCGGAATATACAATAGAATAGATCGCCACTCACTTCCAGTTTAGCCAGCGCCCACTGTAAAGAGGCAGACCGCAGTAGGGTTCGGCAGCACAGTTTTCCTGGAGCCAGCTCTCGGGCTCGACATTCTTCAGGGTCGAGTCGTACAATTCGGAGTATCGTGTATCGACGGGTTGTATATAGAAACCACTTTCATTAGTCGTCGTGCTGTCCTCGTTGTGGAGAATGCGTTGAGTGTGCTTAGTATGGGTATAAGATTTAGCAAGAGTATCAATTAAATAAGCTTATAGAGCCTACCAGAACGTAGTAGCGCTGCGCAGCGACATCCTTCTTGAACGGAAAGCCGGCAGGCGTGGCAGCCAAAATAATGAACACTATTATGAGCACACCAAATATTGGGATAAAAGTCTTCGATTTGTGGAATTTATTCAGAACGGGTATCTAAAATTAAAAATAAATAAATTGGTATAACACTTGAGACAAATTTTGTTAGGGAACTTACTATGAAACCGGAGAAGTGCATGGTCATTAAAGCAATAAAGGCAGCGAGTAGTAGATCTGGTTTGCTATCGGGTCCATCGCGTCCTTGCATAGGCACAAAGACCAGCAGGAATTCGAAAATCAGATAAGTGTAGAAAAAGAAGGGTAGCACCTGACAAAGCAAGTGAATTGTCATGAAGTAGCGTCCTGAAATAAAAAGCAGTTATTAGGAAATTGAACCTCATAAAGTGGCTACAAGAACTCACTCTTAGTTGTAAGTTTCAGTATAATTTGCACCAGAACCGATATGGTATAGAAGAACAGTCCAATCATGGGGAAGAAAGCAGAACGAATGCCCATGCCCATCAGAACGACACAGATCAGGACAATAAGTATGCAATGAGCGTGCATAAAGCAGGCGATGGTCTCGTCAAGCTTCATGTTGGTCTTGTTCTTAGTCCAGCTTATATATAGGGCCGGCAACATTCCGAGGCCAAAGAACATGGGGCAGAAATACAAGCCGAAGGTCATCCAAATGCCATAGTACCAGGATTCACTCAGTCCCACGGCATGTACAAAGAGAGCCACGATTATGGTAAGACCCCAACCAATGATCACCGACAACAGCTGTACCAGAAAGATGACTCCAAATCGCATCATCACAGCTTTGGGAACATCCGCTCCATCGTCCTTGCTCATGAGATAAAGCGAAGTGCCAATGCAGATCAGGGCGGCAACACATACAACAATATTAATGATCAGACTGGCCGTTTCGGTGTAGACGATAATAAACCATCCAAGGTAGTCGAAGAAGACGGCATGTCCCTCCTCATGGGCAGCCATATTGTCCAGTTCCGGCGCATTGGCCAGTCCCCAGGTCAGGGCTAGAACATTCTCTCCTGTCGTCTGATAGGTACCACGTTCCACATTCTTGAAGTTGTCATACTTGGTATGGTAGACATAACCGTTGACAGCGTGGGCCATATCCAGGCCTGGCACATTGCCGTAATCACGGAATATGCGAAAGTCCGTGTCGGAGGGTATGAAATTGTTTTGGAACAACTCTTCGCCCAGTGTGACGGAGAACGGATGCGGTGCATATTTCTGATAGTAGTTCATAAGCCACGGATGATTGGGACCCGTTTGAAAGAGCACTTCCCGACCGCCCGAACCCGTTGAATCCAGATTGATGAGTGCTCTGCAATTACACAATAGCTTAGAGCGGCAATTCGCAAAAACTGAACAAATCAACCTACTTGCAATTTTTGGCCCACGGGTGGGAAGTGATGAAACCATGTGAGCCCAACATGTTGGCTTCCTCGGCGCCATTGAAGAGAAATACCACAGGATGCGATAGCGCATGCTCTGAGCTTGAAATAACGCGCAGAGTTTCCAGCATAATGACTACCATCACGCCATCATCACCTGCTGCCGGCGTACCCACCTCCGAATCGTAGTGTGAGTTCACCAGTAAATAGTTGTCGCTGGGACTGTCCTTGCGAGTGATGCGAACCACAATGTTGGACACGTTTTTATAGCTTGTGGCCACATCCCAAAGGTAAAAGGCACCCGATGCATACTGTACCTCAGCTACGATTTCATAGAGATCGGTACGCGATTGGTCTATAATTTTGTGCACCTCTCGCATCACAAAGTTGACCGTGTGCACTTCATTGTTAATAGATCCTGTCATCTTGTTGCCGATCGAGGAGTATTCGGCCAGCTGAATCATAGCTCGCTCGCCGACAAACTCATCCGGATGATGCGCCTCGTCCTGGATATGTATCATCTTGGGATAGGAGTAGAAGCTGGGTATGATAGTCGCATAGAAAAGTGCGAACCAAATCGCACAGAAGATCGGTGCGCAATACCATGGCCACTTTCGGTTGCCTCCTGTCGGCTTGAGACTTTTCTCGGATGTTATGTCCAGACTGGAGAACGTCATCTAAGGGAGGTCAGGTATACAATTAAAAGTGCTTCCATTACAAACACATCGTAAATATACTTGGTAAAATATCTAAAGCCTTGCGGAGGCTCTTGAAAACAGATAACAATGTCATGTTGGATTCAATTAAATTCATTTATCACCCTGAACTGAGTGGGTATAATGACTATATGAAAATGCGTTACTTGAATAGTTTCGAAGAACAGCCGAATTTCTAGTCTACCAATTTTGTTAGAGATAAGTCCATAGCATTTTGTCAAGCTGACATATTACTAAAATCACGTTTTCTCAGAATTTTCGCATGTAGATTAAATAGGAAAAAAGTTATGCAAGCCAAAAATGGAAAATAAAAAACCCACTTCAGGGTACAGAGTACCTCCTAGTTTGTCTCGAAATATTGTTGTTATATCACAATCTCATTTCCGACTGTCTGAGTAATAAATCTGTTCCGTCAACAGTTTATTGATAAAGTATGGTTTCACTTTTTTCAATAGAATTTCGATGTACAAAATATTTTTAACATGAAACATTTGTTTCTTTATTTTTTAAGAACACCTTCAAATGATTCACACTGATTGAACTGTTGATTAAATAAGATGTCTAAGCACTTATATAATGGTATGATGTTTTTTGGTAATACCTTTCAATAATTCGCCAAGAACGATTGAAAAATGACTGTTGCACAACACGATCAGAGTGGAACTAATCGAATTCCAAACGAATAATTAGGCCCAATGCTTTTGGTTGCGGCTTATCGGCAATAATAATCTTTGAGCGATTACGGCGCTATAGCACCTTGATGGTTTATGATCTGCCGACCAGTGTTAAGATTAGGCTTTATTTCGGCATATATCTTATTGCCGGGCTCTGGGAAAAAACATTTACAATGTCCAAAGATACTTCAAAAATAGAAAAGTCACAAACTACTAAAGTAGGGTAATACTAAGTAACACCAGTAGTCGATTAAATACATTTCATTGTTTATAGTGCTCGATTCGTATGAAACTAAAGTGTATAATGAGCACAGCGACTTTACATTCCAATTATGGCAAGGTATCGTACACGACGGAAGACAATACAAGACACGCCCTTTTACAGGTGTTCATATTCGTTAACTATCTTCTTTGTATCTCTGTCATGTGCCATATCATGACAAACGATCAAATATACTTCTTCAGCCAAGGAGTACGTGGTGCCTTCATGCGGCCCCAATATATAACAGACAGTCAGTCTATATCGTTCAAAGATGTTACCACAATACAGGATTTTTGGAACTTCGTTGAGTTTGGGCCATTGCGTTTGCTTCACGGTCATGTTTATGATGAGAACCGTCAATGGAAAACGGAGCAGAGATATTTTCTACAAAATGAATTGTTTCTCAACGAAAGCCTGATGCTAGGACCTCCACGACTTTTGCAAGTACGTGTCCGTAACAATTCCTGCGTACCGCATCCAGCTTTCCATCGCTACTATAACACCTGTGAGGCATCCTATTCACCTAATGTGGAACTTACCGAACCCAACTACAAGGGGTATGCAATTAAATAGAATATATATATATTATATAGGTATTTCCCTACTCGATAAACTGCAGCACCAAATACAAAACAGCATTGGAGCTGAGTATCATCGAAATTCCTGGATACTTTCATAGCTATAGCAACGGAGCCTATGAACAAAAGTTATCAATGGAAAAGTATGTAAGCCTAGCAGAAGTACGACATTTAAAGCAGATCAAGTGGTTAGATCCAGCCTCACGTCTCGTTGTATTTGAGTTCAATATTCTCAATTTTAACATAAATATACTGCAGAGCATTAAGTAAGTTATCTGTCTGTTGACATTAGAGTAATAACTGATAAATCGATTCATTTATTTGTAGAATGATTTTCGAAATAATGCCAACCGGTCTGATTATCCCAATATATAACGTGGACAGTACATGTGCACAACCATGCTTTACATCGTCGGGTCTTATTGTTTTCATATGTGCTTTGGCATTGTATACGATCAATATCTATTACACTTATGTTGAGTATAGGAAAATACAAATCTACGGATTTATAAAGTCATTCCAGAAGAAAATCACAATTATAAATGTTTCCAGAATAATTGTGAGTCATTTTACATAACTCTGTCTATATTTATTGAAATGGGTTATACAAACGGATTAGCTTATCTATACTTCACTCTGCTGCGCCATTTACTTTGAGTTCCAAAGATCTATATACGATGAAATCAATGAAAAGAAACATGAAGAATACATATCGATCGACTACAGGGTCTTTGTGCATAACTTAAACAAAAATGTCTTGGCAATCTTGATATTCTTGTCCTGGATGAGTCTGCTTAGTTATATGGACTTTATTCCGGTTCTAAGAATAATAGATATTGCCTTGAGCTCGGTAAGATCCTTTACGAAAAACAATAAATACATACATGCTTATATCAATTCAACTCTCCTAGGCTTCCAAGGACTTATGCGCATTTGTGACTATGTTACTCATTGCGTGTATTGCATATGGAAATTTTGGAGTTTTACTTTTTGGCGAGGTAAATGCAAATTTCCGAGATTATTCCACAGCAGTTGTTACTATGTTGCGCATCATTACAACCGATTTTAATTACTTTGAACTGGAAAAGGATTCTCCAGTAATTGCACCCATTTTCTTTATAAGCTATATTATGCTAATGTTTCTCATGCTGCTTGTAAGTTTATTATAATCCAAACTATTTTAATCCTTATCAAATCGTCATTAGAATATGTTCATTGCCATTATTGTTTACTCCTATACAACGGCACAAAAAATTAACAACTCCAAGCCGAATTTTCTTTGGTACTTTATCAAGAAGCAAATATATCGTGTATCCATGGGCCAACTGGCACCCCCAAAGTTTCCAGATCTTAAAGAATTTCAAGGCATAAACCTAATGCCACCAACTCGGAATGAATTGTAAGAGTATTTCAAAGTATTCTAGTCTATTTCACATATGTAGAAAAGAATATGTAAGTTTTTATCTGATCTTACAGAAAACGCATTAGAGACTACATGGAAGTAGAGAATGATATAAATATGTAAGTTAATAATTTAAATGAATGGAGTCGGGTTTATCATAATATTTCGCAGTGTTCTTAAGCGTCTGGAATTAAATACGCAGATTTTCTATCGCCTTACCAACAATATGGAGGATTTATTACATCGAGCAAAGGCAGAAAACATGCAAATCGAACCTAGGGATTTAAAGAGTCTATAATAGAGTTATATATGTAGGTAATAAACACACCTGATGCCTATCAAGCAACCCACGTACAGCCATAGCCCACATTTTCCGTGTTATTGACTTCAAAGCGGTCAGCCGATTGCTTTTGTGAGTACGACTATATACTCGATATTCTGACATTATCTTTCGCCATGCAATGGCAACACGCACAATTGACCGATTGCAACAATGAAAGCACTTCACTTCGAATTAATGAAATCAGACAACTGAAAGAAATGTGAATGTAAGAGGTAGAACGACTCTCTGATACTCTATACGCTCCATATCTCAGTATACTGTGTGTATGAAGAAATAAACCTATTATTACTGTCCTACAATACATCTCATCGATTAAAAATCGTTTTCATTTAATACAAATAAATATACACAATACAAAGTAGAAAATCCTGAATATGTTTTTAGTCTAACTACAGTTCTGATCACTTAGTACAATCTCGTCTCGTAGTAAGCCGGCCAGGGCGAAGCGTCTACATAGCTGGGAAAGCTTTTCGCGAACTTTCTAAAATCGGAAGTGTGAAGTTCAGGATGGTGTATCCAGAAACCGCTGATGCCCAGTTCCAGCGCTGGCTTTGACCAGTCGCCGTCGGTTTTCTGAGGGAATCGAGGAAAAGTCAGTTCATTGTTTAGTAATGCATTTCCAAATTCGAAGACTTACTTCAAGCTCCAGCCAGAACTGCAGTGCATGCCCGTTGACTCCGTAGGAATAGTAGATATAGTAGGGTGGTTCGAAATTCAAGCGCAGCGGAGCCTGATGGAATGACCAGTCTGCCACGCGGGCCGTATTCAGCGGCTGTACGTAGAGTCCCATATGATCGGGTCCCTTTAGTTCCATTTCGAAACGCATACGATTGGCTGACACTTGCTTCTTGGACACCAGCTTCACAGCAGGAAGTGTGCCCAGCACGGGTTCCGATGCAGGTATCCAGAGGCCCTTAGCCCTGCGAAAACCGATCATATCAAGAGAGTTAGATATCCCGATGGGTTGTTGGGTATGAGTTTCGAGCTCACCTGGTCTTGTGCCAACGCATGTTATAGAGCGGCATGCCACAGAGTGTCTCCTTACGACAATCCTCATCCACATGCTGTGCCTGCGTCATGTTGATCACATCATCTACAAGAAAGAAATTGATCTTGAAAGATCTGCTAATTGTTGAGTTGAGCCACTCTGCAGTACTTACGCTTTACGGAGTAGGTGCGTCTGTCCTGTGGCATAATGAAATATCCGGTTTCTTCGCGTCTCACATTATTGTTGGCATCGTGGAAAATGCGCTTGGCGTGCTGCAGAGAATCAATGGAATGAATAAAATCTCACATCAACTCTAGAACCTGCTGCAACTCACCAGAACAGAGAAATGTTGCACATTTGTTTCGGCTCTGAAGGGGAAACCCAGCGGGGTGGCCGCAATGATCACACACAGCAAGGTGACGCCCAGCAGGGTGCAAATGATGGTCTTCGATTTGCGGAACATGTTCAACATGAACACCAAGAAACCACCACAGGTCAGGGCAATGCCAACGGTAAAGACCGCGATAAGCAGATCCGGATTAACTCCCTCACCGAAGCGACTGAACATGGGTATAAAGATGACCAAGGCGCCGTGGAAGAAGTATGTGAAGAACAGATACGGTGCCACAGCACAAACAATCACAGGAATCATCCAAGCGACATCTATAATAGAAAAAAAATAACATTTCAGCAGGCTATGATTCTGGAGAGGATGCTGAGCAACTTACTACGCGAATGCAGGCTGGTGGCCAGGTTGAAGACCAGACCCACTGTGTAGAAGATGCAGCCGAGCATGAGTAGGTAAGCGGAACGAATTTGGCAGATGCTGAACACAAGGATGAGCAGCGCCAGGAACAGGCAGTGGCAGTGCATCAGCAGCTGTACGCGTTGTCCGATTGGGAAACGACTCTGCACAGCGGAAGACATCGGGAGAATGATTAACATGGTTAAGAAGTTGATTCTATTGAATACCTACAGTTGCGGTGTATTGGAAGTACAGGGCCGGCACAATAGCCAGGCCAAAGAAGAAGGGACAGAAGTAGAGTCCCAGTAGCAGCCAGTTGTGAGTATACCACGAGAGCGGCATGTGCAGCAGATCCATCATGATGCCCATCAAGATGCAGAGCGTGGCACCCACCAGCACCGACAGTATGAGCACGCCAAAGGTGTGCAGCGTGTACTTGAGAATTTTGCCGAGCTTCATGCCCGTATTGTTGGCCATCAGTTTGATGGCCAAGCTGCAGATTACAATGGCACCAATGGCCACCACCACATTGAGTATCATGCCCTCCGTTTCGGTGTAGAAGACCAGGAACCAACCCATCACATCGTAATAAACCGTGTGTCCCTCTGCGTGTTTCTAAAACCAAAGAAAGTATTAAAGATTCAGTTGATCTCAAAGAAGATCTCAAGCACTTACCGAGGTATCCTCTAATTCGGGTGTACTGGTAATCTCTCTCACAAGCGAGAGTAGATTGTCCCCGGTATTCTGGAAGCTGCCACGTGGAAAGATCTCGGCACGATCGAATTTAGTGTGATATACATAACCATTGTAGGTGTAGGCCATGTCCAGGCCGGGCACATGACCGTGATCGCGAAAGACGCGAAAGTCAGTGTCAGATGGAATGAAATTGTGCTGAAATAGCTCCTCTGCCACGGTCGAGCCATAGGGATGCTTGATGGCGCGTCTATAGCTGCGCATTAGCCAAGGATGATTCGGACCAGACTGGAAGAGTAGCTCGCGGCCACCGTTGCCGGCTGAGTCCAAGTTGACCAGTGCTCTGCCGACGAGAGAGAGACAGAGATCAATGACATCTCTGTATATTATAACTAAGCTCCCCACTTACTTGCAGTACTTGGCCCACTTGTGCTGCGTGATGAAAGCGTGCGATGCCTGCAGCGGATTCTCCTCGGCGCCGTTGAACAGAAAGATGACGGGATGCTTGAGCGGTGTCTTTGACTTGGCCAGCACACGCAACGTCTCCAGCATGGTGGCTACCATGGAACCATCGTCGCCGGCACCGGGTCCCGCGGGAACCGAATCGAAGTGACTGTTGACCAGCAGATAGGTGGTACTATTCGAACCCTTGGGCGAGAGCTTTACCACAATATTCTGAATGGCCTGGTACATGTTGATGGCGTTCCAATGTATGTAGCTACCGGTGGCCACCTGCACATCTGTTTCGATATCATGTGCCGGTCCCAGTTCCTCCTTGATTTTCTGCACTATTGTGGTTAGCACCTTCACTGCATCCATTTCATTTTGACGACTGCCCGTGACACGCGGGCCCAATTCAACCAAACGTTGCAGATTGACCTCGGCTCGCTCGGCTATAAAGCGATCGGGATGCTTAGCCTCATCCTTAATGTTGAGCGGGCGTGGCAAGTGATTTGCGGCGGGTATAGAGATGGAACAGTAGAGCAGCAGCCAGAAGCCAATGAAAGCCGGTGCCCAGTACCATTTGATTTTCTTGCGGCTGACGAAGACACGCTCGCAGCCGTTGGGTGCCTGAAAAACGAAAAATCGGCCACAATGGGTTATATTTACTGCCTGTGCGGGGTGAATCAATGTTCAATAAAAACACATGCGAACCCAACTAGGTTCGACTAGCGAGGTTCAATTTAATCCATCATAAGTCTGGAACTTTATCTAATCGCTGCTGGAACCCGCTTGAAACCGCTCAAGGTGCTCGTGGTGGAAATCGGAATGGGGGACTGCAGCTGTCGTCGGGGGGAATTGGCAATGCTCTAATCAGCCAGTCGATACGATTTTTCAGCTGTCTAGCCCCGATTCGTGTATTGCACCACCCGAATTGGTTAATCTTATCTAAGACAGTCTACGGCAAACACACACACACACACACACAGTAGTTCAACTGGGCAGAAAGACTACTTTCATGTCTCACCTCATCTGCATCCAGTAAGAATTGACCCTTCTGCAGCAGTGGATCCACCGTGCTGGGACCATCTGTTGTCGGCGTTAGGACGCGACGCCGCACATTTTTCTCGCTGCTCATTGCGCTCACAGCTCTTGCAACCGGTTCGGCTCCACAGTTACTCTCTTGTTTGCTTGCGCGCTCTCTCTCTCACTCACTAACACTTTGGCCGATGCTCTCTCAAACGTGAAGAGCGGCGCGATCTACAGCTCGCCACGTTTGGACTCTGACTGATCGAAGCGAATGCTTGCGCTGCGTTTCGTTACGGCGAATTGGTCGATTTGTGCGTATCTTATCGGCATTCGCTGTGCCAGCGACGGCGTCGTCTAGTTCGTCGTCTTCGTCGCCACCTTTGGCTCGGCTAGGCAGGCCAAGCATTTCAACTTGACCGCAAATGGATTAAAAATATTGCTAATCGGGAAGATCTTCTGTTGACAGGAAATCTGACTAGGCCTAGGCATTTACGTTAACAGTTATACTAATATTTGGAATTTACGCACGATAAACAAAATATGCTTTTTTAAATTTAAGAGCGATCTGTAGAGAGTAAACAAACAGACTAATTTCAAATTTTTGCAAGCCATTCCCCCTAGTTCATTTTCAATAAACACATTTTCTGACAGATGCTAATTCGAGTGTGTGTGTGTGCGTGTGTGTGTGTGTTTGAGTTTACCTCATTCGATATGTTTGTTAGACTTCACACATTTGCGTGTTGTGTTTGTAAACAAAGCAAAGTACACACGATACTCGCTCGTGCACGCACGGTCTCCTCTCTCTCTCTCTCCCACTATGCAGATTCAGTTACTGATTTTGCTGTGGCTTAGTTGCTTTCTAGTTGACCCCTTTCAAGCTTATTAACTGCACAACACAAATAGTACGTATCACACATTTCTCTGTGCAGCGTGTCAAAGTTGGCGAACAGTTGGCAAAACTGCAATCGGACCTGCACGAACACACGAGGGGATTACCAGCAAAACTTTTGATTATTTACAATTTGTACCTTTAGAACTTTTTCCTGTGATTCACTGCACATTTTCGAGCTGCTGCCGCTGCTTTCGTTCGCGGTGCGTCGCAAACTGAGCTCGTCTCCATGTATAAGCCGGCGTTTATAGTAAGCATTGAGCCGCATACGCATTGTGAATAAACAAAGCTGGCGAAGATGACGAAGCGACTTTGTCTAATGTACCAGTTATTGTTGTTGTCTACAAATTTAATAAAAAGTATTTATTCACTTCGTTTTTTATTTGCTTAGCAAATGCGCGTGTTTAATAAATAATGCGAGTGCTTGAGTGTTTCGGCAAAGAGTGTCGAATATGGTTGTAAATGAAAATAAAGTGTGCCACAAGTCCAGAGTTGCCAAGTCAGCATTTTTGCGGTCAGTATCTTAAGTGCACTGTCTAAAAGTATGCAATGTATTCTGTTTGAAGTTTCTTTGAAATGCGTAAGAACTCTAGCATACTTTTGTGCTGGGCTTAAATAAACGACTCGCATTCGAAATATAGTGCATACTTTCGAGCTGACACTTCAATTGAAAACGTCTGCTTGCTTTTTAAACGGCTTTTGCATACTTTTAGCTGCGAATTTATTACGTATACGCAATGCGTACTACGTACTACACATGTGCTGATTCCCTTTAAACAAAATAAAATTGCTCTAATTTACTTGCATTCCACGCGGAACTGTGTCACGCCCTTCGACCGCCCCCTTCAAATACGTACTGATGTTGTCGGCGGGCACACGCTCTCCACGGAGGCCTACGACGCACACACTGCACGCTATGCCGAAGGCGTCCCGCTTGGAATTGAGGCCATTAAGCGGCAAATATCTCACAGAGTGGCGGCTGCCAATCCACTTGGCAGTGTCATTCAACCTGAGGGAGAGCGCGCAAGAGAGAAAGCAGCATCATCGCACAAACACACATACACACACTCTCTAGTGCCTGTGTGTAGTTAGTTGTAGCTGTACTATTTCATGTCTGTCCGCCTGTACATGCCACATGCAGCATTCATTCATTCATGCCTCGCGCTACACCAATTCGTAAACAAAACGTTCATCCGAATATTGGTCAAAAGCAAATCGATAGAATGAATACCCGAGAGAGTGAGCCAGTGAATATGGTGGAAGCTCTGCTGTAGCCCGCGCCCGCATCCGCGCGCAGTCGAAGTCCAATTTCCATTAGAATCGACGACGTCTCATTTTGAATTTATTCCAAATTGAACTGAGTCGAGGCTTTTTAGTTAATATTATTGTTATTTATGCGGACCTCTCCACGCCTCGGTATGGGAGAAAGCACGCAGTGCGTGCCAGCTGTACGCATGCGCCGACTCTCACGACGAGAAAGAGAGAGCACAAGCCAAAAACGCCGGCAAGTCGTCGCAGTGTGTCGTCCTGCTTCGCACAGCATGAGCATGAGGGGTCACTGGAGACTCCCAAATACCCTCCGACCTCCGGCCCCTTTGCCGTGCCACCGCCTTTTGCACAACCAAAACAAAGCGCAAATATGTGTCAGCTGCTTTGCTTGTGCTTTCCTATCCTGCTGGGCTTTCCACTCAAATTCGCGCTGTTTTTACGCTGCCTGCTGTGTGTCGCATGCTTCGCCAGCACTCGGTGTCACACACACACACACACACACGTACGGGAGTCGCTTGGCTCAGCGTTTTCATTTAATTTTCAGTTCAGTTTCAGTTAGTCGCAGTTGAACGGTCGTTGCTTTTGGTCGTCTCGTCTCGAGCAGCTCAGCAAGTTCTGGCAGCGCAACACAACGTGGAAAAAATGTGCTACTGAAACGCAACTGAAACCTTCTCTCTATCCCGCAAACCAGAAAAGTGTAAGGCAGTTACGCGACGAGCGCGTGTATATCTCCCACCGTGTGTGCGTGTGTGTGTGTTTCTTGTGCTAGTTTTTGTTTATACACCTGAATGTTATTGCACTTGGTCGAAATAAAAACAAATAAAATTATATAATTTGAATAAACCATGAATGTGAGAATTAAACGCCAGCCGAATTGTGAGAAACGGAAATAATAAATAAGAAACAGCCAAGAGTAACGCAAAACCCATTGAATACTTGACACGCTCGCGTTGCGAAAGCGTAGCATACTTTTATGCGGCACTCGAAGCATGTGAGTTGTGGTTGTTGTCCTCGCTAAGCACATGCCCGTTTCCGTCGGGCTTTCCTTTGCATTTGTTTTTGCTTAACAATCTCAATCCGATACGCAGAAATCACAAACAATTGACAACGTGAGTATATAACAAATTCTAAAGACAATAAACTGCAATTGCTACCGGGAATCACTTGTAGTTATCTAGTTCGAGAGAAACATGATTTCGTCGAAAAAAAATGTCGCCACACTGAAATTGAATTTGGTTTCTCCGAAAGGGTATTTACGCTGACAAGTCTCATTTATTCTCGTAATACTCGAAATTACCCGCTCACAATTCCTCTTTGCCATGGCACATTTCGCACATTTGCTTTTATATCCAATCACATGCTGTGCATTCTACGATGATATCATTGGCATTCCACCAGTTTTTGCTGTTTGCCGGCAAGGAGCGGGTCGTTGACCAAGCGCATTATCATCGCAATATGAATTTGCGACTATTGGATGTGCTTATGCCCATATGTTATACTATATATGGGCGACACACGCACTGGCACACAGGCATACAAATGTATCCTTCACGCGAATGCGTCATTCAGAATAAGCTGGCGGAGCCGATAGAGTATCGAGCAAGGGGAACAGTTTTTTTTTTGTCTTTTTTGGTTGGTTGGCAGGGGAGTACGGACTGGTCTGGCAGCTCTTTTGTCGAGTGCCACAACAAAAGCATGGAAATACAAATAGTCGAACAAAGCCACACTCCGACAGCGAAGTTTTGCGGGTATTATGGAATTCCGGGCAATGACACAAAAGCAACCGCAAAAACCAAGCCACATGCTACTGCGAGAAAAGGGGCCACATTAGTAATTACAACTTAAAGCTAGGAGAGTAAACAGAAGCCCAAAAATGTTGAGTCAATTTTGAAATGTTCTCTTTTGATTGGGGTTACTTTATCTTCTGCGGAAGACACACTGCTTACATTTCGGGAAGGGGAAGTTCATTAAAGCTCCGCTGTTTGTCTTTGGGCATTCATTAGGCTTGGCGCTGGGACACAATTTAAATTTGAGTAGCAGGATACAGCATATGCATCGCTCACACACTAATAAACTCCTACTAGCCCCCTTCTAAGCGTGACTGCTTTGTTGAAAATCATAAAATTGTAAGAGTATTAAACGCGTCAGTAGGCACCGTCGAGCAGCTGTCAATTTTGTCGAAGACCTGTGCAGACAATGCGTATACGCACTGTGGTACAGACTCGCTGGTGCGTACATGTCGCATTGAAGTACGGATACGTGATGGGGAGGAGGGATGGGGGAGGGGATTGCCTAGGGGATTTCTGCTTTTTAATGAAGTCATGTCAAGCATTTGCCGATTTGCCTGTGATTTATGAACAGCTCCGCCTGACGCCTGCCGCAATTTACCATTCTCGACGATTCACGATTCGCAATTCACCCTGGCACCCCCGCATTCAGGTGAATCTCTAGCTGACAACGACAGCTTCAATCGGGAACTTCTGTCATGCATCGCTTGCCACGGTAATTGCTGTGAAATTCCTGTCCATAATCCAGTTAACAGGATTAGCCTGATTGGGCGACAGCTGCAAAAACACACGGTGCCAGTTCTTCTACACTTTTTACTTCCGCAGAATTTTATCATACGCTTTTGAAATTGTTTCTCTTTTTTTTTTAAATTAAAGCTTTGTAATTGCGTCACGTTCCGAATTAATGCCATGGTAACTGAGAGGCATAATTGCTAAAAAAAAATATATATTGAAGAAATTATGTAAATACAATTTACGAAAAAACGAGAGAAACCTAGGCACATAAACAAAATTTAGTACACTGATAAGGTCCTTAAATGTAATTTAATATGAAGTTGGCCAAGTTTTGCAATGAAGAGTAAAAGATCAAATTATTCCACTTCTGAGAAGGACACTTTCCGCTACTGTTTGTTCCCTTCTCAATTTAAATGCCACAATTTTTCTGAGAAAATTACCCACACAGAGAGAGAGAGAGAGAGAGAGAGAGACAGCGACACACACACACAGCAACACTCGAGAAGCCAACGCATCTCTGCATTTTCTTAATTTTCCTTTGATGAACATTTTTCTTGTTTTTCGCGTCGCTTTGTCTTCTGCTTCCACTGTGGCATTTAATTAATTACCAACTTACAACTGCGTGTTCGCAAGGTAATCGGAAATATGAGGGAACAGGAGAATGCAGAGAACAGCGGGACTAGGGGGAAGGAGAAGGAATAAGAAAAGGTCAGCGTATTCGCCCTGTAAATGTTAAATGCTGCGGAATAAAACATTTAATAAGCCGCTTTCAATGGCAACAATAATATATATATTTATATATAAATCCTCTATAAGCAGGAAGTTTTCTACCGTATCCATTTGCTAACGGTAACAATAAAGAAAAGTTCTCATGCGTTTGCCATAAACCGTAGAGTGTAATCCAGGGGAACAGTTGTTCGAGCTTACATGCTCGTCAGTCGATGCTTTAGTAGGATATGATATGATATCTATGATTTTTGCCATGCGCTTTATGTGATATCTTTATGACATGTTTCATGGCTTTGTCACAGCTACGATGTGGCAATTTATGTTTAGATTTCATCAGAAAATATCCCTGTAAGCTTAACTGATTTCGCCATAGGGCACATGCTTGCCACACAGTTAACCCTAGACTATAATACGCAAAGAGATAAGCAACTTGGCTAACTCTCTGCAATTTCTCTGTATATAATCTATGCTTAAGTTATAGTACTCTCTCTTGGAGAGGGTATAAACTGTATACTGCTCGCATAAACAGCAAAACAAATAAAAGTAATGCACATTCGTCTAGTAAACCTCAGAGCAAAGTTCAACTTCAGCTCAAACGCCACGCAATCTGGCAATCTTGCAACCTCGTCGAGTGCATTGCCATCTATAGGACAGACAGACAGAGAGACAGATAGATAGACAAGTAGACCGCGAGATAAACAGACAGACAAAGAGAATGACTTTAATTTCGTTCAATCTGACATTGAGGAGTGCGCGCAGCATAACAATATCCATGGCCAAGTGCAGCTCCTCCAGCTGCAGCATGGCTGAGATTAAGCCAGATCCATGTGCAGCTGCTGACCGCTTTTGACTGCGTCCATGCCATCAATGTTGCTGCTTAATGGGCCTCAGCTTAACCCATAAACTGACCTCCGACCGTGAGCATAGACACTTGGAATTGAGACGTCCTCGTGCACGATTCGTTTGTTTTCATCTCGCCAGTCTCCCCGCTTGGTAAGGATCCAGCACACGCACAAGCCGCAAGGTAGCAATGTTTTATGTATCCAGCCATGATAGGAGCACAACAACAACAGAAGCAGCAGCAGCAGCAGCGACCATATTGATTGACAGGCTCATTCAATTTGTGGGTCGACTCTCGCTCCCAAGTTGCCACGCTCCCTCCCATGCTCGAATACTCTGCTAGTCAGCAAGTCATTCAGTGTATCGTTTAGTGGGCAGCACAATGAAGAGTGTCCAGTCCACACACGCACGCACTCACCGCCACACACTCTAGAAGTGTTTATGCAACGTGTGCCAAAGGGGGAACTTCCTTTGTGGTCACAGTTTTTCTTGTCGTTCTTCGTTTCAGTTGTCATCTGCACTGCGAATGACTTGGCAAACTGGACGAGGACAAGGACGAGGACGAGGATGAGGAACGAGTAGTCCAGTAGCTGCTTCGTCCAGGTGTCGAGGTGTGCGGACTTCGCTTAAAGCTGCACTTACTGGCGCAAAACCTTGAAACATGGCCACACATTTAAGTCCTGGCCACAAGCTTAATTAAGTGTCTATTAGGGGCCCAGCTGGGAAATCCGCCAGGCGCCTGGACCTATGGCTGTATGTGTCTAAGTGCGTGCGTGTGGTTCGAGTGGGGTTTGTGGGGGGGGGGGCAGGGAGAGCATATTAAGCTCATTTACGGAACGCTGGCCAGTGCAGTAGCCTGACATCAATTGAACTTTGTGTTGCCCCAACTGCCCCAAATCTCGGCTGCCCATAGACCTCAAACTGCGTAAGCACTTAACAGTGTGTGTGCGTATGCGTATGTGTGTGTGCGTGTGTGGGTGTGTTACATGGGGCGTCGTCTATTTGAAATTGTATTGAAATCCTTTTAACGCCATATCTAAAATTTATGTGCTTGCCAAATTGAATTATTGTGCAAACTCAATTTTGCACGAAATGCGTTCGCTCGGCTTGCTTACAAAGTAGCAGAGAGAAAGAGATAGATAGAGAGAGAGAGAGAGACAGACAGGCAGCTATGTAGGTGGAGTGACATTTAGGGTACACGCCCACCAATTTAATGGGCTTGTACCGTGCACCATATGCAGCTCTGGGTGTGTCGACCAACGTGAATTTCATTCGATTACATTAAAAGTGTGTCACAAAGGCCTGCAACGCATGAGCTGAGCACGACTCACAGCTACCCTGCAGCAGCAGCACAGAACAAACCTATCACACTGCCAAGTGCCAAGTGATAATGCACTATTATAATCCTGATTCAATTGATTACTCCGATTCTCTCTTCAATACAAATCAAATCAAACTTTTGACAAAGGTTTTTTGTATTGTATTTTTTTAATTGGCCAGCGTAAGCCGCCCTAATTAGCTCGTATTGATATAAAAATGGCAAATGGCTTTCGCACTAAATGCGCTCTAATGAGGCTTTGGGCTTAGTCAATCGCAACTCATTAAAACTGTATTCAGTTTCGTAATTAAATCCATGTCCGTTATAAATCCAATAAAATATTGCTAGAAATTTATAAAAAAATAAAAATAAAATACAAACGAAAAGCGGCAACAGCAACTCCCTTTCAATTGGGCTCTAACGAGCTTTTCCACTCGACCAAATCGGCACGGGCCAGCTGATGCACATTGAGAGAGAGAGAGAGAGCGAGAGAGAGAGAAAAGAAAACTTTTGCCTTTTTTAATGCTGTCGCAACTTAATTTTTGATTTATGAGCTCAAGGCGGAACACCTTAACGACAAAATGGAGCGAGAGTTTTCTTGCCAATCAGCATTTAAATTCCAGCATACCCTGCAGCAAGCGAGCATGAGTTGAAGCAAGCATATTGGTTAAGCATGGAGTTGGACTTGGAACAAATCATTGCACCTATACGCCTGGATATATATATATATATTTATATTTAACCATTTTTATGCTCATCTATGCGTCCAACGTTTTATGTTTATGATCAATAGACCTGTCGAATTATAAAATTATTGATTAATCTACTTACCTATCCGTCTAAATAACCATCTTTATGTCTAACCTACAGTTTATTCGTATACTCGTCTGCCTAGTTATCTGATCGTCTAAGTACTAATCGCACATGCAACTATCTTACCAATTTATCCACTGTGTATCCACTGCCTGCTCCCAAGTCGCTGTCAATCAATCACATAGAACATTCGCAGTCTCAACTAAGACTTGATATTCAGGGGATATCTCCCAGTCGAGCTGGCTGCTCAGCCCAAGCCCAGCATGCCTGCTTAATTTCTGTATCTCTTGTCACATTTGTTTCCACACAAATGTCACACACACACACGCACACACACTCGCAGAGGAAACGGTAATGAGGCAGACATCAATCAAACGCGCATTGTAGCCTGGCCGTGTAACTGTGCATAATAATCATAATATTCACAATATATTCACAATATAATCGATGCTCGGGTGAATCTGTGAAACGAATACTAAATTAACGAATGACGCGTCGCCTCCGCCGCCGTCGTCGCCGTTGCCAGGCCGATGATGATAACCTGAGGAATATTGTTATTGTTATTGTTACTGTCGCTGATTGTAACAATCACTCAGACACAGGTTGAGCGTGGGTCTCAGGCATGTGGGAGGCGAGTGAATGCTGCGATTATTATTACAACACACTCGCATAAGTGGAAAATCAACTTCGATTTCGGAGCGCGTAATTCTCGATTAAAAATTAATTACATAAATGGAATTAATATGAAGCGCGGCTTGTTCTGCTTTAATTGTTTTACATTTTGCAACGAACGAGCGATTGCGCGGGGGAAAATATTTTCCATTCTGATGAAAATAAAAAATTATGCATAATCAGGAAGAGGAGAGTTGGGGCAATTGACTGGGGGTGTTGCCTTGGGGCAGCATCAGCAGCAAAAAACAACACGAAATTAGAAACGAGCGAAGGCATCGCCAGTCAGGCGTTACAAATTTGCCATCATATCACTCGGGAGTCTGGCCTCAAGTTAATTTGACGCACAGTTTGTTGCAGCAACAAAACAATCTTTGGATTCCCCGTAAGATTCCGAGCCCGACAATATAATGATAACATGGACCCAGACCCCGACCCAGAGCAGGCAAATTGTGGCCAACGATTTGCGGCCAAGTCTGGCTTCCCTGTCAAGCGCAAAAGACGAAAAGACGAAAAGTCATTCGCCGAAATGTCTAAGAAAAGTTTTTTCTTTTTTAATATAAGGAAGATGGGGGAAGGAATGTAGGTAGGTGGTCCCCACGAGGGGAAGGCGCTCTCTGGTAAATCTGTAAACATTGAATTGGGCACGCGCTGCGTATACGTAATATGAGAAAATAATTGCTGCGTAGCAAACGACGGCAACAATGCGAGTAAATTGCTTTTGAAACGAGCAAACACACCCACACAGACACAGACACTCACACATACAAATATATATATACACTGCTACGCAGCTACAACTCCTTATAATGGGCATGATGAATTTGCAAAAAGATTTTAGAAAATAACCGCAAAATGAATTCATTTAACGTTGTTTCTGCTTTGTCCTGCCACTCCCACTCAAGGCCACTCATTGTAGCCAAATGAATTGACGGCCAAAGTCTTGACTCAACTCATTGCCAAATCAGTAGCAGCAGCCTAAGCTGTCTGGGATCTACCCACAAATAGTGCTGCCATAGTCCGCTCTCACCTCGCCCATAAATCATGATCAAACAGCGCCACGAGAGGTTGATTGAAAATGTAATTCTCTAAATTTTAAGTTATTGCCATCACGAGCGGAGTGCCCAAAGCGGGTAAGGGGTTGGACTGACTGTCTGTGCTCAGTTTAAACAGGCGGTAATAAGAGCATCCTGCCGGCATAGTGGTAAAACGTGCAAATGTTTTTATAGCTCGCCCAGCCGCAGGCGCACAGCAAAGTGTTGTAAAAAGCAGCAAGTCGGGGGAGCTGGTGCGAGTGTGTGTGTGTAGGTGTGACAGGTGTGCCTTGTATGCATAAGATACATTTGTCAAGCTTGTTTGCCTTCGCCCCTTTTTGTCAGTCTGCCGGCCTGCGGCTGCATAAGGACAACAGCTGTCACTTTGCATACACGTTTCGCACGTCCTGCCGCAGCCAATTCCCAGTCTCTCTTACATACACACACACGCAGCGCACACACACACGCAGCACATGTGTAAATTAGTTGAAATAGTTTCGTGCTGCGTAAGGGTATTCGCAATGCGAATTGAATTTGTCACGTTCCGCCTCGGAAATCCTTGAGTCGCAACAAAAATAGCATCGCCAGCAGAGCCTGCGGGGTGCTAGTCGTGTTTTTAATTGCTTGCTGCAAATAATATACCTCAGACACAGTTCCCCTCTCTCTCTTCCCCGCTTCCTGCCCGGTAACCTTTTTTGCAACTGAAAGTTATTTGCTTTCATTGCAAAAGTTGCTCCAGCTGCAACCTCAAATCTAATTGGTATGTTTCGGATTGTTTTATGTCAGTTGGCAATTGGGCAATTGCTTAAATCATTTTATTGTGTGTGTGTGTGTGTGTGTATGTACAGGAGACTATTGTACTATTTGTGGTCACCATTTCTCGTGACAGTAAACAAAGCTATAAATCCCAGGATGTTAAAAGCTGCACAATAGGGCTGGAAGTCAAGTCCTCGATATATTGAGGCTTTTCAAAATTTGTATTGTATATTTTGGATCTATGAAGAATCACAATATTTTGATCCTGAATCAATGGAGTTAAACCAAGAAGAAAATATCAGCTGCCACGACAAGCTGATGATGTTTGTTGATGATATAAATGTTGCAAGGCTTTAATGGTTTTGTTTAACTATGTCTGAGCTATTATATTAATTAGCTATGATGCCAACATTGACTGCACGTAACTCCTATTCCAATTCTAATTAAAATTCTCTTTTGCTTCTTTAATTTCAGCACAATTCGAGTGCGCGACCGACTGCTGCTTAAAGTCAGTTTAACTTAATTCTCTCGCAAACACACACACACACGGATACCAGTAGCTTGTTGCTACAACACACACAGCACGCCACACTATCTGGCGCTGTGTGTATGTGTATGTCCGTGCGTGCTGATTGATGCAAAACTTTGCGGTATCGCTTCAATTAATGAGCTGTGTGTGTGCGTGTGTGTGTGGGCGAGCGCGCGTATAATTAATATTCTTGAAATTGGAAAAACTTTTAGTTTTACTTGATTGATAGATAAACGCGTTAGTACATAGAACATTGAGCAAAACTTTAGAGCGGTCTGAGGACCACAAGGAGACGCGCCCGTTCAACCATATCCGCCCTATCCGCAGCTTTGCAAAGTGCTCTGCGGATGCATTTCATTTGGAAAGGGGCCCGACAAAGACAATACGGAGGGTTTACGGAGTGCTTTGGCCCGTTTACGCAACAGAACGGGCCCCTCAATTCCACAACCGCCGCAACCCACACCGCCCTCCTCACCATTGCCCTCCAACGCCAACGCCAACGCCAACGCCAACGTCCACGCCCACGTCGGCAGCTGCAGCGGCAGATATACCGAGCCCTCCACTAACCCCCTCAACGGCCCAGACTCTGCCCAACAGCAGCAGCAGCAACAGTTCCAACACCCGCATTCGCAAGCAAAACCCGCAGTGGGAGGAGGAGTCGCTACCGTCGCTAGAGCCCACGGCAACGCCCGATGTAGAGAAGGAGCCAGCGATGGCAACCACATCAATGGCCTCGCCCATCATGTGAGTACAATTTAATCATTCACATATTCAGATCATTTTACGGCCTAATGCGAGCGCACCTGTGAGGGGCTTTACAGGCCCAGCAGAAACCCCCCTCATAGCGGGAAGATTGTCGCGCACACGCTGCAAATAATACAGATAATACTCTAAGCACGACGACGGCACAGTTGGAGTCGCATTAACTAAGCCAGCTAGGCAGCTTAAGTGTCATCTAAACTAAGTTCCTAACTCTCTCTGACGGAGTATTAAAATTCACTTTACGCTAAAAAGTAGGCAATGTTTATGTTAAAAGGAAATTCCCCTGTTGGTAAATTAAATTCCCTTGTCGTTTATAAGCAGGCAACATTTTTGTTGAGCGCGTTTTGCTTTTTTTTAACCTTACTTATTATCAAAATCATATACAATATATGCTAAATCATATAAATTGCTAAATTGCTAAACAAAACTGTTATATGCACCTTCCAACTCCAGCTAAGATACTAACACTCTATTATATTGCGACCGCTTTGCAGCTGCCTTCTCAGTTGATTTCATAGTGTTTTACGGGGTTGTTCAGCACGTTTCACTGATTTTATAGACTGTTGTAATTTGATTTGCGCCAACATTTAACTTTATAGTCGAGAATGTCGAACGCGAGACTCGCAGCGGCAAAAACAAAAGCCATTTAATTGCTTAACAACATTTTACCATTAGACTTAATTGAATCCCCGGGCCAAATAATAACGATAAGTGGAAAAATGGAAGAAGGTAACCGATGTGGAGGTGCCAGACACTTCAGGTGAGGCTGTTGTCGCAGCAAACGGCGGGTGGGACAGTGGGTGAACCAGGTGAATATTAAACGCCAGACACAACATGTTAATGAATTTTAATGAGAAATAATGAGGATTGCTTTCCACGCCACCAAAGCTCATGCATAGCGATAGACAGACCACTTCAAAAGGGCGAGCCTGCAGCAGGGAGTGGAGGAGAGGGTGTGTGCGAGAGAGAGAGAGAGAAAGAGCGAGAGAGGCGATAGAGCAGGTGTGTGGGCACTTGGGAGCACTTTGCAATGACAGATTGGATTTGCGACTTAATTAAGACACTGAGCTACCAACCACATTTGCCGCAATGTTTTGCATACGACAACTGACAAAATTTTAGCAAGGTTGCCATCAATAACAGACAAACAATACGCTGGGAAGCAGGCAGAGGTGCGCGAGTGCGAGTGTGTCTGAGTATGCTCGCACAAGAAATACTCAGAATCGCATTGTAAATGTGCCATTTGCAGGGTTGCCAAGTTTCCAAGGTACAAAAGCCCACTCAGGTGGACGCAGTGATTCATGCATGAAATCAACTATAATACACATACATACACACATACGACGATATTACTGCAAGTGAAATACACGAGCAATATATTTTGCAAGCGCACGAGAGTATGCTACAATAAAATTGATTTCACTTTCCTTGCTGCAATTGGTTTTTCTTTAAAGAATTTTGAATTTAAGAATACGTTTTATATTTATTTAATGTCTGCGAAACTGCATAAAAATGATTGCGCAACAAGCAATTTTATAAATACACGGCAAACTGTTTGCTAGCCATCTGCCGTTTAATGAAGCACTTTCTTTTGCGTCGCGCTCGTAAGTATGCTACAATAAAAACTAACTCGCCCCCTTTGTGTTGTGTTTAGTTTCCGTTTGGCAAAGTTTAAATTCAAGTCGAGTTCGAGCAGAGTTTCTGAGTTTATTTTGCCACTAAGTGCCGCAGTCGAATGCTTTCAGGCTTTCAGACTTTGCTCTCCGCCCTCTCCCTCTCTCTCATGCATTTACCATTGTCCCAGCTGGCGCGTAATTCGTCGGGTTGCTGCCTGAGAATGTAATTTCCGTGGATTATTCTGGCAAATTACTTATTAAAACTCTTGAAGTCGCCCCCTGCAAGTACCCCGTTGACTCTAATTGAACTCAATTATTTGCGAAACAATGATGATCAACTGTTTTTATTTTAAATTGCCAACAGTTTGAAGAGCCCAATGACAATTTAGGCAAACAAAAGTTTTCGTCATGTAAACAAGGATCTTCATTAAGTTAAACGTGCCTGAATAATTAAAACTGCAAAACATGGTACCATTTTAAAGCATGACTAAGTTAGCTCGACAACTTTAGCAGAAATTTGATATCATGAATATATTTTGGGACCAGCATTTTTTCTACTTCTTCTTGTTGGTTTTCTCGCCACTCGTCACGTTTCGCCTGCAATCGGATGCTTTTCCATTTTCTCTTTGCTTTTCCTGCCGTTGTGCGGCAATAGGAATTCGAAATTTGGAATTTCGGTATTTTATGCCGATTGTCTCGAGGATGGCCGGAGGGGCAGCACCCTGTTCTTGCATTGTAATTTCTTCTGCACACCGACACCTGACCAAGTGGAAATTTCGCATTTCTGGCGCGCGTGGCGTGTAATCGGATTAGCCATGTCAGATTGCAATATTTGCTATTTCTATTGATTTAGATTCCATAAGTCTCGATTCAAATTAAGCTAATTGAGAAGGCTTTTCGATATGCTGCAACCAGCAGAAGAAAAATGTCAATTCGATTGACTCATAAATCTGTCACAAGCGGCAGCATTCACTCAACTCGAGACACCATACTCGCATCGACTCGAGTATTTATTTGATGTGCATAATTTATGAGTGTGCGCAGACGGCAATCAGGCCTGACAGCCGCAACCGCACCCGGCCTCTGTCTGCGCCCCTGCGCCAATCACTGTTGTCTCCGCTTGAGCCCGGTGGAGCAAGAGCTCGACTCCTGCTCAAGTGAAAGGAGGTGACGGAGAAGTGCCACTCCTCGGAGAATTCGCACTAAATCAGAGCGAGAACTGATCAAATAACATAAACAAGTTAGCTTCGGTAATGCACTTCAATTGAGGCGCAAATACAGTTCTCAGCCAATGTTAACGGCTCGCTTTGATCCTTAAGACCTTTTCACCTCCTTTGCCCTTTTGCCGCGTTTCTGCCCTAAGCAGCGAGGTAGCTGCCGTTCCGCTGACAATGTGCGCCTCTTTGATTTATTTGATTGACGTCTGCAACACAAACTGTCGACAGTTTCTCACTCACACACACTCTCCGCCTTTCCCACAGGAGCACATTCAATTTTCCCCGAGAAAACTTGAGCAAAGAAGCAAAGGCAAAAGTTTTTCCGTAAACTCTGCGGTTGCCCTTTTCGGTAAGTAAAAGCAGGTAAAAAATTACAAGCGAAACTTGCCACCAGGGAGTGGTAAAGGGGGAAGCTGCTTTCGGCTCTGACATATTCTATTCATACAATGACAGAGCCAAGATTGACAGGCCGCTTTATAAACAACTTTGTGCTCATTTCAAGTGTCCGAAGCAGACGCGACGAAATGTTCAGTTTCATTATTCAGCAACTAACTGCTCATAATTAACCAAAGAAAAGAAAAGTTTACCTCAGTAAAGTGATACTCTTGCCAAACTTTTTGACATAAGGGGTATATGGTTTTGTACGAGTACAAGGTCAGTCACGTTTCACTGGAATATTTGTCGAAATCAAGAATACTTTCAGCAGGAATATGGTACTTGATTTACTGGAATATCTGCTAGAGTTATCCCTACTAATAATCATTTCAAGCAAGCTATGTTTATAAATAATTCCGAGAGCTCAGTTGCGCTGCTAATGGCCGGAAGCAACTCGACCTGATTGCCTATTCCCTGCAGACAATCCCTGCTCGGCTCGATTTGAAAATGGCGACGACCTGAATTCAATGCATAATCAGAGAGCTACGGCTAAGATAATTGAAGGCACATTAAATTGTAATGCATAAATTGTTTTCTGGCTCCGGCCGCGTAATTTGTTTACGCTGAGTTCGGCCTGGAAAAAACGGAAATTGAATTCCATAAACTTTGGCCGAGACTGTGTCCGGGTCCATGAAGAAGAGCAATTAGTGGGCTCCCAAATGGGACTGGTTGGCTGGGCCCCGAGAAGGCTTGCGACAGTCGCGACACTGTCGAATGGTAACGGGGCCGAAGCTGAATGGAAATGGGGTCGATGCGTCAGCTGGGAAAACCCAAAGCGGAGAAACTTTCTATGTGCCGAGTGGGAGGCGACAAGGCGGGCGGGCGGTCAGGCAGGAGGCGCTTGTCAAAGTAGATGTTGGGTGCGTGCGTGCTGTTGTTGTTGTTGTTGTTGCTGTTTGAGTTGTAGCTGCTGCTGCCGATGTTGCCTTACGTTGTCATTCAAGTGTTTTAATCAATTCTGATTTAATTTTATGCCCAATTAAGTGTGAAAAGCGTTTGATGTTGCGCACGAGCGTAGGGAAGCACGCCTCCGCTTGGGCCGGGCCTTTTCCTGGGCCCGGGCACTCTCGGAATAGGCTGCCACGTCGCCGGCTTCTCTAAAGCTGCAGGACGTGGGGCACGCAAGCGTGAGCATTGAATATGCCACAGTTAGCGACCGAAACGAGCTGTGGATGGAGCCAGTGGGCTTGCTGCAGTGCGCTTCGCTACCCTCGAGCTGTCTATTACGAAGGAGCACACACACACACACACTCGGGCACACACACTGGCGCACACACACGCGCTCGCACACACATGCCAGGCCATAAATAAGTCACACCCAAATAACTTTTGCTAACTGCACCTCACCTCGGCTCAAGTTGTTGCTTTCCTTGTTGTTGTTGTTGTTGTTGTTGTTGTTGTTTGGCTTGTACTCTCTCTCTCTCGCTCTCTTTAACACTGGTTCAACTCTCTTTCTATGACAGAAACGCCTATTGCCGGCCTAGCATTATCCCATAAACTTTACCAACAGCCAAAACAACAGAAACAGCAGCAACAACATCAGCGACAGCTGCTGCATCCGCCCAGCTTAGCACCGACCACGCCCCACAGCCTGGAAGCATTAGTCTATATGACAGCCGATCCGATCTCGCTATGTTTTTGGATATGTCTACAGGTAAACCGTAGCTAAGAGCCAACTCTATCACAAAAGGTCACTCTCATTTTTACACAGACCATAAAAACAGTTCTAATTACACACATGATGCTACCGGAAAATTTGTATGCCGTGGGGTATAATATCCCCTCACTCGTTGTGGGCATAAAATTCACCTTATTGCCAACTTTCGGGGAACGCACACAATTTTGCTATATGCACTGAGAGCTGGGAGCGGTCTCCGGGGCGTGGTTTCTCGGCGTGTTTGTTGAAAATTTACGACGATGAGTCTCGAGTCTTGGCCACTCGTTTATTGCGCAGCTCTGGCTGAAGAAGAGAGGGTAGCAGGGGGTGGCTAAAGTATGGTAACTGAGCACCTTTGAAAGTTATGGCTTTCATCTCGCAAAACTCATTTGCCGTGAAAAAAAAGGAAATAAAAAAGGTCCTTGACCAGTTGAAATAAAGCGAACAAAGGGCAAAGTTTTATCATGCTTTAAAATACCTTTTTTAGCGTAAGATTTTCCGCATTATATGTGATTATCTATATGGGTTTTCGATAAGTTGAATGCACAAAAAAAAACATTGTTTTTAACAAATCCATTGAGATTTCTTAGTATTTGTTTACAATTAGAAGTCGTACTCTCGGTACACATATTTCATTCTCAATTTCATTGGGTTCCGATAGTGCCAATTTTGGGACTATAGTATCTACCCTGCAATGACTATCAACTAATAACTATTAAATGTAACTTAATCGTATCTATGATCATAACTACAATACACATAGCAAATAAGATTCGATCAGTTCGATTAAACTCCTTGGATATACAGTCTGAAGTCTCAAAACTCCTTGTCTCTATCCTGCATGGAATCTGTGTAAGGATTGTGCAGGTGTCACACTAGGATTGAGCTAAATTAATAAACTATAAGCAGATTGTTCTCGTTGAATCCAGCGGAGGTGCCGGCATTGCGCACTATGAAATTGGATCCATCGAAGTGCAGGCGTTTCTCGTTGCGACTGAAAAAAGATAGGCAGATCAAGATGATTCCGAAACCAAGTAGAATTTCGAGTAAACGCTTACCGCAGAAATAGATGCGAGGTCTTGCCCAACGAGGCTGTGCAATGAATTCCGAAAGTGGTCAAGGTAACAGATCCATTGCCAGGGCTGGTGCGTATGAGTCCCTTGTTCTGATGGCGAGTAATCTTAACCAGACCGTCGGCGGCTTGAACAATACGAAAACCATTGATCTCGTACATGTCGCTGCCATCTTGGGCATAACTATGCCTCGAACTGGCAATCACCTCATGTGCTTTCGGCACGAAGCAGGAACCGCGACAGGAATCCCTTGGGAAAGTAAACGAAACCCTTTAATGGATCTTATACAAGTTGCTGAGCTGTCGCTTACTTACTCGTTGAAAACCGCGACAGTGCAGTCATCAGTAAGGTCAGTGAAGGTGTCCGTGACGGTACGTGTTCCAGCGGTGTCCACCAGATAAATCAGAGCACAAGATTCGCTGGTAAAGCTGATGCCCTTGCACCACATCTTGGCATAGCGACTGCGTGAACTAATTGAGTGATGCCACTGATAGGTTATTTCTTAAATGAACTTACATGAAGTCGTTGTTCTTCATGCCATCATAGGTGACGATCTCTATCTGGGAACCGCTCTGTAGAACGCGTCCGTTAGGATGAATAAGAGCAGAACTGTTGCCACTGCGCGATAGGGAGACTGCCAAAAAACTGCGTCGATTCAACACGCGCACTGCGCCATCGAGGGTCATGTCGACACTGTGAGGGATAAAATCAGAGGAAATAGGTATATCTTCTCCACATTATCCATGCAATTACTCACCGGACACCTTCGCGCAGTATAAGACGAATGGTTCCGTTGGCCATTGCAATGGGTCCGTAATTAGAGGGTGGGGGTGGTGGTGAAGGATTATTCTGGAATTGAAAGCAACATGACTTGGTTTCCCAGTCATCGACAATTGGCTTCCAATTGACCGACAAAACACTGGCGTCCTTAGTTGTTCGCTTGAAGCATGTAGATGCACGATTCCCATCGCAAGGATCCTCCCATTTTAGATGCGGCTTTAAAATCGAAATCATTACTTTCAATAAATGCTAATGGAGAAGTTTTTAAAGATTTTTTAGCTTCTCTCAGAGCTCTTGCTGCAAAAATTTGTGAAAGAATGATTTGACTGACTGCTGCACTTGTAAAAGTAAACTTTTTCATCTTCATAGGTCTCAACGTCGCCTACTTGTTTTATAAATTCCAGGGGCCAAACATGTGTTGGAAAACGCACAGATACTATTAAATGAGCCTATATACAACCGGTAGTATTCACATAGATTTAAATTTTATTAAGCTAGTTTATTCGATTGATTGCAACCCTTAGTACAAAAATATCGATAATTTCGATACAGAAATATTTGTAAATATAGGTTCATTAAACTAATCGGGCTAAATTTAAGACAGTTTTTTGGACATTTTTGTTTTATAAATTTTTAAATCACTTATCCAGTACAATGCTTTTATACATTCTATAGTCATGAGTATTTTAGCTTGTTTGAAGCCCCCCATTTAATTTTTAAGAAACATTTAAGTTTTTTAAATAAATTGTTTTTATTTCGATACATACATAAATTTTGTATACATGCTTGTGAATTTTGGAATGTTGGAGATTGTCGTAAGGCTTTAAAATATCAACAATTGGCATTCATAGAAGTGCCAATTTGAACAATATGATAAATAGGTTATTTTTTCATACTTGATTGCAATCAACCCTATAAAGGTTGCCGCTCATAATGTAAATTTTTGCTTAAATGTCAAAGAGCGTATGTGTATGCATGTATAAGTGATTATATGAGTATGTGTGCGTAGGTGTAGGATGGGGGGGGGGTCATTCGCGAGATATCAGCTCCGTATTGAGCACAATATTCGCATACTATATCATTTAATAATTCTCACTTTTTTCGTGTCTTCGTGTTTCTTCATCGTCTATTATGTACACTTTGAATTTGCGATTCAGAATGTACAGTTATGTATGTGTGAGTGTGTATTTTACAAGGGGTGGTACGTTTGGATGAACAGTTTGGATTGCAAGAACTACAAACTAAACTTAATGATAACTGTTAACTAGAATTACTACGGGGTGCTGACTGCAGCACCTTGAGCTCGCAGAGGGACAGCCACCTCTTAGGACCGCTGCCTACTAATTGTTGCACACACACATTTTGCCAAGTCCGTATGAATGCCCGGTATGGGGCGTGGACTGACGAAGGCCGATTGGCGAATCTCGTCTCGCTTGTGTTTATAATTTTGGTAGCATGTGAAAAATTTTTTAAGGCTGATTTCTTTATGTTTGTATTCATTATTCGATTTTTACGGTACGTTTATATTTTTTGGTTAATAAAACTGATCGTGGTATAGGCAAAAATTTTGGGAGTTTGGTTTGAAAGTGAAATCAAAAATAGTTTTTAAGCCAAAAAAAGCCTTAAAAATTAAAACGCTGGCAGTCATCAGTTGGCCAAAATTGGCCAGCGTTTTCAATGTAGTAGGCAGGGCAGTGTGTCCCAAAATTATAGTTATATACATATATATATATATATTTATATATATGTTTATATACATATATCAAAAAGTTCGAGTATGAAAAGATATAACTAAAAACGAATTCCTTTTTAGTTGGGTTGCGCATACGTCGAGCAAACGCATCAAGACATCCACATGCTGAGGTGCCCCAATCGGTTGGTGTTAGGTGTGATTGGGTGGAGGACAAGCCTCGATGTGATCTATGATGCTTTAATGCTTATTTCCTGATCTGGATGCCTAGAGCGTTACTCACGCCTTTTTGAGAGCCTTATTTTTAGTTTCGTGTTTTTTTTTGGTTTATCCAGTTTTTGTTATTATCCCTCTCCACGCTTCGCAAGCGTAACGGTCCCTAAAAGCTGCATTGGATCTGTCTGTAAGTGTATGTCCAGTGCGTGTGCGGTTGTGTTCTTAAAGGTTTTAGCCAGATTAGTAGACAATCAGCAAGTTGTTCTCGTTAAATCCAGCCGAATGTCCAGCGTTCCTCACTATGAAATTGGATCCATCGAAGTGCATGCGCTTCTCGTTGCGTCTGCAAGGGAGAGAGAAATGATTGGAAAATTAATTGAATGCATCTGAATCTAAATGAGTATCGAGTGTCCAATTTCGTGCGACGAGCATCGTCCACAACGTGAATGCTTACCGCAGAAACAGATGCGAGGTCTTGCCCAACGAGGCGGTACAGTGGATGCCAATGGTGGTGAGAGTAACAGATCCATTGCCAGGACTGGTGCGTATGAGTCCCTTGTTATGCTGACGCGTCACTTTAACAAGACCGTCGGCGGCCTGAATGATGCGAAAACCATTGATATCATACATCTCGGTACCGTCGTCAGCACAACTGTACGACGATTTGGCAATCACCTCCTGTGCATCCGGCACGAATGAGGGACCGTGGCGTGAGTCGCTATTGAATTTACATTTTGCATTTGAATAGGGTATCGATGGATGGACTGACAGTCAGTCTGGCAGTAATACTTACTCATAAAACACTGCCAGAGTATAGTCCTTGGTCAGGTCAGTGAAAGTGTCGGTTGTGGTGCGAGTTCCAGCGGTGTCCACCAGATAAATTAAAGCACATGATTCGCTAGTAAAGCTGACGCCCTTGTACCACATCTTGGCATAGCGACTGTGTGGTATATATATATTATTTATAAGTCATATTGATAAATAAATACTTGATTCCACTCACACAAAGTTGTTGTTCTTCATGCCGTCATAAGTGACGATTTCCACCTTGGAGCCGCTCTGCAGAATGCGACCATTGGGATGAATTAGAGCAGAGTTGGTTCCATTACGCGATAAGGAGACAGCCACCATGCTACGTTGATTCAGCACGCGCACTGCCTTATCTAGAGTCATGTCAATGCTGCAGGCAAGATGAGATGAATAACACACCATCAATATTAAATAGACTAGAATGGATATTCACCGGACTCCTTCGCGCAAGCGTAGCTGAATGGTGCCGTTCGACATGGCAATAGGTCCTGAGCCTGGACATGGCGGCGGAGGTGGTGGGCTGTTCTCAAACTCAAAGGTGCGCGAGCTAACACGACCCAAGGCATGTGGAGGTGGGGGCATCGGCGATGGGAACTGCTGTGTGTGGTGCATTGGAGGTTGCGGTTGTGGCTGCAAGTGAAAGAGAAAGAGAGATCAGGAAAAGTAAAAAGTAATCAATCGCATATGCAATATTACCGGACAGTAGGCGCCGCTGTTTTCATACCCAAAAGGGCCAGCATAGCGAGCAGTCAACGATTTGGGTCCATGAACCATTGGCTCCAAATCGGGGGCAATTGCCGTCAGCAGCGGCTGCGACTGATGCATGCCTAAGCCGACTGCTCGGTAGGAAGCTGTTGCGCCTCTAGCGTTAGTTTGACTGGAGCACTCCTTAGCCAGCATTGCAGTGTTGGTGCCTACACTGGCGATGCCGCTGCTTAGCGACATGCTGCTCATTCGCGATGACAGCGAAGCAGCCGTTCCAGGCAAACGCATCGAAGATTGCTGCAATTTTGATAGAAAAATACTTCATCTAAATAATTCGACATTTTTTGTTTTAATATTGAAAATGGGTGTCACAATCGTTTATGATAAACTAAACACACACACATACAAATGTGTGTCTTTTGATTCGACACTGACAGAAGAAAACTGTTATGGAACTTACCGGCGATGGGTTGTTGTTGGTGTAAACAGAGCGTTGACGTACACCATTGGGAGCTTTGGTGGGCGAGCGCAAAATATTATTTATCTTGTCGTTAATCTGAGCCCGCGACAAAAAGTCCTCCGCATTGAAGATGCCCACGCGTCCGCTTTTTGGAGTGACAACGACCTCCTGTTGTGGCTTACTCTCATCAGGCGGAGCGAGCTGGCACTGCACCTCCTTGGTGTTCGGCTTGGTAACTGGAACCATTGCTTCGTTGTATTCTTGTTGCAATTACAGTTACACTTGCTAGATGGAACGAATTAGCGCGCGGAGATGGGAATTGGGAAATGCGAAAAACCAAAGAATGCTCGACACAACGACTCAAAGAGAGGAATTTAATTTTTACTTTTTTTTATTTTCTACTTTCAAGAGCTCTGCTCACTGCGAAAATTTGTGAAAGAATGATTTGCCACAGCTGCTGTCCTTGGGCAAGTCATCGTATTTTGACGTTACCGTCGCCTACTGCGTTACAATGAAGCGTTGCCCAAGAGCTGGTGTTGGAAAACACACCAATGACCCTAATCAGTTGGCAATATGCATTACAATTTGGCTGCATACTTTCGGGCGACAGCAAATAAAACAAGATACGATCTAATGAAATTATTTCGCAGTTCGCAACTAAATTACCTAAACCCCACTCACAAATGCTTTTCAATAGTAATCAAAAAGGGTAAATTATCATATTGCCCCCGAATTGAACGAGTTGCCTTGCCAACCAGTGTGAAAAAACGAAAGAGCGAGTGCACAAGCCGAGCAGAGTTGCCAGCTTAATTGAATTGAAGAGCGAGCTTAGTATAAAATAGAAATTGGTTCAAAAAGCACTGGGCGAAGCGTAGTAAATTGTTTTTTGCAGTTCTCGCTTCTCGTTTTCCCTTTGCTATTGCCGGCAGTAAGGCAGCGAAAAGCTTTTCTCAGAAGGCATACAATTCAATTTCTTTACATTTATTATCATCATTTATAGTTTTGCTAAGGAAAGTACGCTGCAGGCATTGGGTTTAATGTACTTGGCCGCGATGCGTCCTCGCCCGTGGCATGTGAAATCATGAGCAGCAAAAGCAGCGGACGCGTTGCCAAAATTTGACAGATCGTTTCAATTGGCCATTCTCATGGCTACGTGGAATTAGCCAAGCACAGTCACAGAGACAGGGCCTGACGCGGCGCTTCCGTGACAAACGCAAAGCAGTGAAAATGTTATTCGTAACGACGCGTTGTCCGTCAATTAGCTGGGGGATTCTCCTTCGATCTGTTTGTCTCGACTAAACGAGGTTAGACACCTCTGAACTTTCGAATCCAAACTGCAATTGCCTATTGACAATCTATTGTCGCTTGATTTATGGTGGTCTCGGCGCTCTAATGAGCTCATTGACTCCTTGCAGCATTTGGCCATCGGCGCCCACGCCAAAAACATTGTTCACGCAACATTCTATTTATTTTTGCAAACATTTTCAGCATCATCACTTCTCGGCGCTCGTAGCATATAGACATAACTATACGTATATTTGTGTATGTTTTACGATGTGGAATATTTTTAGTGGCGGCGCTCATTAAAATGCTGTTGCAATTTAAGTTGTTGCCCCGCCCACGCGATTGCATTGACTCAGTTAAAAACAGCTAAAAATACGTTGAACATGCAGTGCGTGAATTTCTGATTCTTTTTTTTGAATCACATATAGTACAATATATGTATGTACTTATAGCCGAATATACTCATGCATGTTCGCAATACGGAAATTCATTCGTATAAAAAGCAACGTTTTTCATTTTCCCTGAACAAATTGGATAACCTCCTTTTGTACATCCATACGCACACATGCATATTTTGTCTGTGTGTTTGTTCAAATACAAATTTGTTGACAGCCTTTTCAATGCAACAGTTTGGCTTTGAGTGTGAGTTTAGGGGCTTTTAGACTTGTGTTTCGTTTTAGTTTTAATTACGATGCCACATTGTTTGCCGTTGCTGCTAGCTTTGTTGCCAAAAATGTGCATACATTTTAATTAACCCGAACGCAAAAGCACTCACAATATGTCTGCACACTCTGCTTTTGGCCACAATGAGAGTATTTCAATATGCCGCAGTGTCACAAAAGTCAACTGCGAGCAGGGAGCTTGTATGTTCATAAATTGCTATAGTTGCTCTCCTCTTTGTGATATACGAGTCATCAGGGTCCAGTAAAAACTGTTTCCGCCGGCGGCACAAATACTTATCATACCAGAAGCCACAATTTTACGATATTTCAACTAAAGACTCAAGAATTGTGGCAGCTTTTATAAAAATGTACTAAAAACGATAATACACACAATGCTTTTAGTACTCTGTAATCGATTACAAATTGCGGATCGCAAATATTAAAATGCACTAAATAATACTAATAAGTGCAGGCAACTCTGCGTTAGTATATCAACTAATTGGAGTTGTAAAAGTTGGAAAAGGAAAAGAATGCTGGTTTTGCAATTGCTAATTTAAACTTAATTAAACTCCGAGCTGAAACTCCTCAAGTGTGTATACACCTATATTCGTATATGCATAAATATATACTTAGTTGTTTAATTTAACAACGCACAGTTTATTTTCGTCACATTGGCCATCTTCATAACATGGCGGACACATATAGAAACGGCTAAAATTGTGCAACAGCGCGCAATACAGCGGAGAGTCGGAGAAAAAGCAGAAAAACTATTTTCGTGGCGACAAAATTTATAGACATGTCAATGAACTGTGCACTGCATTGCTTCACCGTGCATGGAGAGCGGCTGCTGCTGCTGCTTAGCAAAGCGGATCAGTTCATCGGATCGGAATGCATAGGACATGGCAGATGTGCTGACGTCAGACCGCAGAAAGAGAGGGAGAGAGAGAGTGAGTGCATGTAAGTACGAGGCGCTCACGTTGATGGGCAACTTATGGCGTAATTGAAACTGAAATGGGCCTGGGTCGCTTTAAACCATTTTGTTAATGCATCTCACTTTATTTATTTTAACGCAAGTTTTTGCATTAAAAACAATTAACTCAGACGCCACCTCGAGCGACACTCGCTTTTGTGCAATTAATTGATTGTCAACATCAACTCATTCATTCATACTCACGCGTCCCTCTTTACATTATATCCATTCATTGGCCTAGGGATGCCTGCGGGCTTGTGTGAATAACTGTGCGAATATTGAATGCAAATACTTGTACTTATGAGAGTATAAGTATGAGTGTGTGTGTATGTGGCGTAGAAGCATTCATTGACATCTTTGTTGACAATCGCCCCTGCACTCATATCCGCAATATAGTAATTCCATAGATTCCCCCTATTCGCATTGCTCGATTCTCGACTGAATTGAATTACAGTTCATAAAACATGCCTTCAGGCAGATCAGATCTTTCAACTTTGGACATTTCGAAATTCTTAGCATATTTTTCCAGCATTTCTACGCATGTTATCACTCTTTTTTGTCCACATAAAAGAAAATCGCGTGAAGCTCATGAAATTTGAGTGACTTTTGTTTACACGGTCAGCCCCATGCCACGTCCCAATGGGCGTGCCGTACAAATCCCCAACATTAAGGCTTGTCGGTTTGTCGAGTGATTCATTGGGATTTTCCTGGAAGTGCCAAGTTCCGCCCAGACCAACGGACAGTGTGTCTGACGTTGAGGATTTGGATGGGGTTTGGACTGAGTCTGTGTCTGCTTTGTGACCGTTTCACCAAAATAGCGCAAAAGTGTGCCCAAGTGCGATATACGATATACACACACACTATATGTAAATATACCAATGAATATATGTATAAGGTATGTATCTGATGTGCACGCCAGTTTATCTTTTGTAGGTTTGACGTCATCAAGCCTCAGCGTTTGCCAAATGCTAACATGGGCGCCCTCATTCGATCACTGGTGGCGCTGACCCCCTTGCTTGTAGCCATGCGGCGCCTCTGTCCGCCAAAGGTGTGCTACGAGTTGGAGGCGGAGGAGCAGCGACAGCGGCATCAGCGATCTTTCGTAAGATTTAATGTGTGTGCTGCTGGCGCACTGCCCGTTTGTCAAACAAAATTTTACGCTTAATTTAAGCGGCAAACATCTGAAGTGACGTAGCTTTGATTTCGCTTTCGGCCAAAAAATAGGCCAAAGTATTCATCAATAATTATTACAGTGAGAGAATTATGTCTTTTCATAGATGTATACATATCTATTTAAGCACGTTTCGACAGCTAGATGGGTCTTTGAGCTGTCTAATTACCTTACAAAGGTCGCTAAAGATGGATGTGTCTATTCGGAGGACAAGCAATCAATTAAACCATATCCTTCAGACTTCACAGTACTTGATTTCTAAAAAAGTAAACACAAGGTTTAATCTTCACGTAGATATTTAATGTATGTACGTATTGATTGTTGATTTTGCATCAAGTTGAATTTAAGATTCAAATCTGTATAAAAAGTATATATATCACAAATCTACACAACTTTTAAGAGGGGATAAATTTATGCGCTGCATATGATATAAATTGATTATGTTTATGTTATTTTAAGTACTTTAATATTTATTGGCTTCGTGTTTCACCTTTCCCAACTGTTTTAGAGCATATAAAATGCTTGCTTTAAGCAAACTTGCAGACGTGCCTCTTGGGAGCTGCACCGCCCACATTCACGCCCATTATATTGTGCGTTCCAGTTCCCTCTTGGGTGCGGAGCAGGTGCTCGGTTGGGAAAGGGGACGCGGAGGTGTGAGGGAGGAGACGTGCTGTCTGTTGTGTTCGGCGCGATTCTGTTCAGTTCTCTTGGCGGGGCATAAATCACGCGACTTTTAGTCGAATGTTCCGCCTTCTTTGACTTTGCCTTTCTCTTTTGTTGTTGTCTTCGTCATCGTTGTTGTTGTTGCGGTTGTTCCCATTGCTGTTGACATGGTCGATTTTTAATTTTTCATATTATTTTTGGGCTGGTTATATTTTTCATTTTTTCTTGAAATTTATAACACATGCATTGCGATTGTGCAATTTGCGACTTGTCTTCCCGTTTGCTTCTCCTTTTTTTTCGCTTTTCCCCTTTTCTTTTTTGGCAAATGGGCAACAATAAATTGCATTTATTTTTAGCGTGAGAAGGGGAAAAGACTAAGAGCAGAGACTGGGAGTGAAACGTCTCCCGTCGCCAGACAAGGTGGACGACGATTGTGTTTACAAAAGTCTTCTGGGTGTGTGCAACAATAATGGCTATGACTTCATAGAGCCAGAGAGGTTTCCCTTCACTCTCGAGAGGCGTGCGCCAAGTCCAAGAAATAGCTAGGAAAAATGGCTGCATAGTTTCCGGTTCAAGACAGATCAAAGCGAATGGCGAGACTATACAGAAATTCCAATTGTACCCTCTGGACTTCGTCGCAGCAGGTTCAATGCACTCAATGCAAAGCTGAGCTGAGCGGAGCAAAGCAACGAGAATTCTAGCGGGCGGGCAGCCATTGTAATGCCAATTGGACATTAAACAGAGCCAACTATTGTACGCAGTCGTCTGTTCTCACCCCCCACCCGGTATGCCGCAGGACCACAAATTGCGGTCGTCAATGGATAAGTTTAGTGCACCACGCAGCGACAACTGCGGGCGATATGGCACAATGGAAAAATAGAAAAATGGGCTAAAGTCGACAAGGAGACGCAGTCATTGAACGCGCTCAACTCCCACCCGCTGCTTCGTAAATGTCTCGCCAGCACTGTCAGCCCCGCGTCATTTGCATATCGTATTTATGTATGTGGGAGTGTATATATAAAGTATCTGGATAGTACGGGTTATGCAGACGAGCCAAGTAAATTTTTAATGTGCCGCAGACACCTCGCAAAAAACAAAAACAAAGAAGTTTTTGACTTTTTCGCGAGAGTTGGAAATGAATATGCTCCTACTTGGCCCATATCTTTGTATACTTTATTCAACCAAATGAGTGTAAAGGGTATACAAGACGTGCAAGCATCTCCATCTGACAGCTTTCTTGGCATCTGCACTTTTTCAAGCTAGCAATCAAAAGTTACATAGCTAGTGCCACGTGGAACCCCCCTCGGCGTACATATATAGTTGTAGTTTTCGTGATCCAATTCAGAAAGTTTGTGCCACGTGCAAACCTCGTCGGATAAACGTAGACGAAGCAGGAGAAGATAATGTCAATCAGTTTTCACCTGCAGGTGAAACGTTTTTTGGACAAAATAATGCAGACAGCTAGCTGATGGCAAACATATCGCCATAGTACATCTGAAAAGCGTGCACAGAGATTATGTCAAATGTGGCGCGTTGCAGCATATCCGAAGAGTCGAAGTTCCACTGCCATCCCTAGGCGACAGACTTTCGGTTTGCATAGCAAGAGTAGCTGCTGTCCGGATAGGGGGAAAGTAATCACCGGCTTTGTGATCAGCGCCATGTCGCTGCACAGCAAATGTGTTGTGTATTCCGGATGTTCAATGAACTTCGATTTGTCCATGCGCTGATAGAGTTTGGCAGTTTTGAGCAGCATTGAAACCGAGCAAGGAACAAGAGATACGCGAGTTAATTAAGATAGTTCAACAGTTCGATGGGTTACTCACTCAGGTGTGAAGTGGGAGAGAGAAGGCACTGACCGCTAAGATTCTATCCTAGCGAGAAGTGGCCCCTTTTAAAAAACCTAAAAATCTTAAAGAAGATAAAATACTTAAATGATAGAGATATGTCTATTATATATGACAATGTTACCTTGTCCAGTAGTAGCAGGGTATCATTCAGTCGCATATTTGAACTGCATTACCTGTCGAGTGTGTCGAGTCGTTTTGTTAATCTTAAGTGCATTTCGCATTCGCTTGTCAGACATTTCAACGGCACATCTCCTCCGATTGTGGTGGGTGGAGATCTCTCTGCAGAGTCCTCTTCTGAATTGGGATCAAGACAATATTTGTTAAGCGTTAATTGCTTCCGCAATGAAATTAATAAGATTTTTTTACATGCGTCTTTTTTTGAATTTCTGCCAGATAATTTGCCAATTAAAATTAATTGTTTGTCTACTTTGTTGGCGCGTGTAAGGCATACACGTACAACAGGCAGCAAGGTGTACTTAAATCAGGTAATGAGGCCACAAAAAGAAGGCAAAGAAAACAAAAATTATTGTTGAACTTTGCGTTGTTGCTACTGTGAGGCATACGATGATGATAAGTAGCTTGCCCGCCTTGCCATAAAAGAAAAGTAATTTCCATATACTTAGACAGGTCTTTATATGTCTTGCTATAATTGTATGATGGATTGACCACTCAATTACATTTTGTAGAACTGAATGACATATTTATATGCACATGTCTAGTGCATTAATTTCTTTATATTGTAAACAATGCTTTAATTGCAGCTTTATTTTCATAATGGCGTCGATAGTGATCGCAAACTGTGTAATTACAAACATATCGATAAGTGCGCACTGCGCATGCAACTATCGAGTGAGAAAATACTGCATGTTAACCCTAGCTTGTACATATTGTAAAAAGTTGTCCAACTTGTTGAATTTCTTGTTACACGAATGTTTAATATCATAAAAATGGGGCAACCTACAACTGTTGATTGATTTCCGCTGATTGAAATTCGCTAAATGTCACATGACACATCACCATAGTCCGGCTCCATGGTGCGCACAAGCTGCTGACGATTTTCAATCGCAAATGGCAATTGTTGTCCAACTCAAACAAAAAAAAGTAACGTTGCCAAAACAGGAATGGGGCGTGGTGCAAGTGTGTTGTGTGTGTGTTTGTGCGTTTTTTTTTTCTCCATATCAGCAGCAGAAGGCGGACGTCGCCGACGGGTGACAGCGATTTGTTTGCCATGCAAACATTTTTCGTGTTTTTCCAAAGTGCCAAAAAGCATGTCAAGGGAGAAAAATCAAAAGCAACAACAAATGCCGGCGACAACGGCAAACTGTCAAGCGCGTTACACACTGTGCTTGTGATGTTGTTGTTGTTGTCGATGTTAGTTTAATGCGTACAGTCTACACGCTTGCTAAGAAACTGTGATTTATTTTGCATATTCAAATGCGTGTACCACCCTACTGCCCTGAATTAGCATTGCGAACCGCGTGATTTTATCGATTTTGGAACCGGAGTCGGAACTGGCTCCCAACCATTGAGCCATAATGGGAGCACGACTAACGACAACTGCTTAATCCTCGCTACTTGCGATTCCTGCGACAAGAATGTTTACTCAACTCGAATGTGTCTCAAGAGGCGCCGCCTGCAGTCATCGTAGTTCATGTGCCTCGACAACTTGTACAAACACGCACAACGACAGGAGGAGAAGCAGCAACTGCGTGTGGCAGGGTTACAAGTTTGTATCTTAATCAAAAGTGAGTTGGGGTTACTGAGAGCACAGATTTGGCACAATTAAAAGGATTCTCATCAGAGGAGGAGGAGAAGTAGAAGATGTGACCCGTCGTACTGTGTTTCTTTATTTTTATTTTTCTTGTGTTTATTTCGAGCACTTTTTACGACACTTTCGTACAAGACTTCGTTGTAGGCCGTCGGATGTTGTTGTTTTTGTTGTTCTTGCTTTGCTTTTCTTTCTGTTTGTTACCTTGTTGGAAATTTACATGTGTCCGACCGAGGCGTGCACACATAAAAACATAAAAACGTCGTCAACTCGTTAGGCAGAAACAGAGGCGAGAGAGCGAGAAAAGAGTAATGTGCCGTTAGCTGAAATTTATGTTTGTTCTTAACGTGCATTTAATTTGTTTTAATTAGCTGGCAATTGAAGGCAGCCCCCTGACCTGCCCCACCGCTACTCCACCTGCTGACCTTAGAGAACAACGCGCTGCGATGCGGTGTCAGCTTACAGCCAAAAATGCCTGGCTATCGTCTCCGTCTCACTCGCTCACCCTTCGTTGTTATCCTTTTCTTAAAAGCGTTTTAATTGGCTGCTGGCGGCGTTTTATTTGTAAATTTTCGTGTTTCTTTTTTTTAATCTTCATCCTTTTTGCTCATATTTCATCGTCTGCATTTGACGCTAATTACAATCAGTGTGTTGTTGCCGGAGCAAGAGTAGCGTGAGCGGCAGCCACAGGACACTGGACTTGGGCGCGAGACAACCACTTTTGCCCGGTATAATGGCATTCAGATGACCCCCACCCTGAGAAGATCCGGCTGTGCCGCCGCCCCCGCCGCTAGAGTTGTACACACGTCCGTTGTGGCCATTGCATAGATCCTGCTGGCATGAGCGATAGTATGTGCGAAAAAAGCCATCTGATTTGACTCCGTTGGGTATCTGTATAAGAAAAAGTTCGCTTATCTAGCTATCCACCTTGGAGGCCCATGCATACTCACCAAGGGCTTATCCTGGCAGTCACGTAAAAAGGAACTGACTTTGTTCCCCTTAGTCTGCAGGCGACGGAAGGAGCAGGTTGGGCGGAGGTGATATGGCACGAACAGAGAATATGGAAAATAAATGTACATTTCAGCAAATTTGGAAACTCTTGCGACGGACGTGCGTTTGATTCTCTTCTTCTACTCTCGAGGAATTGCTTGTTTGCATTATTTGAAATTTCTTAACAACTTTCTATCGATTTCTGTGAAACTTTTACACTTGAGACGAATCCAAAGTTGCAAATAACAAAAAACTGCAGTCCTCAAGCTTTTTTGATTTTTTTATTTAAAGTGTAAAATTCCAATAGAAAAATTCATTGGACAGAATTTCGATATTTTTCATTATTTTTGTACCTTTCAACACTGCTAACTTTGCCAAAATTCCACCGATTTACCTTTGGAACAGCATTTTTTACCTAGATTTAACCCAAGATCGATTTGGCATTCAAATATGAAGCATATAACAAAATAAAAAATTTGCCACTTTTTCCATGCTACCCCCTTACAAAAATTTTGAAATTTTCAAAAAATTTTAATATGCAATTTTTTGATTAAAATCGATTAAACCAGTTAAAATTAGTATAGAAATCTATTTAAAACCAATTTCTGGCTAAAATTGTCAAAAATAACAAACGAAAACGAATTTTCATGTGCCCTTTATAGCCACCCTCGCGCCCACGCCCACGCCCTCGCACATATGGTGAATGAGCACACGCCGCTTGAGCGGGCTAGATAAATAATCCTGTATTGATTGTATTTTTAGCTCAGACAGCGGCTTATATCATGTGTCCGTGGGTCTACAATTGGTTACAATATGGGCCTGTTGTTGGGCCCTGCTGGTATTACGAATTCAGGCTCGCGGAGACCGGAGGCGTTAGCCATATCATTAACGCAAGCGGGGTGAAAAGATAAAGTTTTAATTGCATTATGCAAAGCCTTCAGTGCAGATGGGCTCTTTGTGCCTGAGTAGCGGAGATGGAATCAAAGGGAAGAGGTCGAGTCTGACGATATATGTATGCATACTTTTTGCTCATTTCCTTGGCGGCTTAATGCTGCTTTGATCCGGCAAATTCAATAACAAAGAGTTCAAGGCATTCATGACTAATGAAGCGCCGGGCAAATGTTTACCCAACTCGCAGTAAAGAGCGAGAGAGAGAGAGGCACTACGAATGTGAGGGAGTGAGAGAACGACAAAGTTAACGTTAGCTTTGACTGCAGGATAAGCTGTGCCAGCCTAGGCTGAAGTAGAAGTCGAAGTGGAAAAGAGGTGAAAGGCTGGAGGGCAGAGCAGTAGGCAGGGTATGGGTTGAGGGTAGAGTTGAGGGTGCAATGAGTATGTACGAGTATGCTGTGTGTGTGAGTCTCTGTGCGTTACAAGCGGCTTTTGTGGCTTTTTATACGCTCCTCTGGCTTTCCATTAAATTATGGTAATGGATTTTTTATGCACTTGACTTTTTTTTGCAAGGCGTTGTGTATTCGGCGTGGCAAAGGCACGTTGTCTGTTGTGTTTTTTAGCTTTGTCTGAAATTAAGGCACAAAAGCTTCAATGTCAACAGACGTGGTTTTGTTGGAGCCTCAGTATCGGAGCTCCCCTAGGAGTCTACCAATTTGCATTTCTGCATGCAAAACAAACGAGATATATTTGCAGAGAGGGAAAAGACTTGAGCGAATCATAGGGACGACTTGTCTGGCTAGATGAATGGTTAGAAGAGTGCGTGATTTTGTCGGCTAGCCAAACACTTCATCAGCATTACAGCTGTTGGTTGCCTGCACTCATTCCTCTTCTGTGTAACAGGGTACACTCTACTGGCTACCTTCTTCTTGCTTCCCTATCTCCTGACTGCCTTCTTTTGGCTACCTCTCCTTCTGGCCACTCTCCCTCTCTCTCTCTCTCTCTCTCTCTCTCTTTCTCTCTCTCTCTCTCCCCCTCTCTCTTAGCCACTTCATGCTTTTTACCCTCTCCTGGCTAGCCTTTACTGGGTTCCTTCTCCTGCTTATCCTCTACTGAGTACCGTCTCCTGGCTACCCTCTCTACTGGCTGCTTTTTCCTGGCTACCCTCTCTTCTTGCTGCCATATCCTGGCTATCCTCTTCAGTCCACCGCCTCCTAGACTACTCTCTCCTGGCACTTGACTTCAAGCACTTGTATGGCAAGTTTTTATTGCGAATTGCAGCTTCTACAGCTGCAAGCTGCAGCTCTACAGTTGCCAAAGAAGTTGCTGCATTAATTTGATATTTAAGCTGCACAGCAAGCGCCTATGCACGACGCACAGTTACGCTGGAATAAGCGCATAAATAGTAGCATTGATGCTTAGGGTAAACTGCTAACTTATATGCTCTATATACCCTGGAGAGTGGTACTCAAAGATATACGAGCTCTCCCAAGCACTCATTACTCATACGCCACATGCGCCGCATAGCACATCATATATTCAATTACTTTGTGCGCCAGTGTGCGTGTCCGTGTGTGTGTGTCTGTGTGTGCGTTTAAGAGTTTAGCTTAATAGCCTCGTTGGCTACGTGCGACTCGCTAATTTGTTAGCAAAAAGCGGAAGTTTGGCAACATAGTTGCCATAGCCGCAGCAGAGCGTATAAAAAAGGTGGCCGAATGCAGCTGCCACTTTGTTGCCAGCCCTGCTGCGGCTCAATGCGAGTTACGTGCAGGGCTTAAGCGTGGCAACAAAGGGGCGTAGGATCTGAGTGGGCGTGGCAAGTGTGCCAAGATTATGACTCCGCTTTTTTTTCGGCTTGGGTCGGGTCTCTTCTCTGAGCTGACCGTGCATGTAGTTTGGCTTGGCCACTTTTGGTTCGAAGAAGAGAGAAGCAGAAGTTCAGCTTAGCCTCCCCCCCTCTTGCTTTCTCACCATCAACTCCTGTCGCACCGTCAGGCAATACTTTTTGCTGCAATTGAGCGCCTGCACCGCGCTCGCGTTCGTCACGCAGCTGTCATCGCTATAATCCAATGTCCAACTGCAGGCGTAGCACTGCAGTGCTGCAAGAAAGTCCAAAAAAAGTATACACTATGTAGAAAATATACATATATATACAAAATACTAAAAATACGCGTATATCACAATAATTGAACGAGGTCATGACGTTGCCGTCTTTCGCTTTCGTTTGACGATGATGTTGTGCTTTTCTTAGATTTTATTTATAGCCAACACTAGCAACAACAACAATAACAGTGGCAACAACAACGGGCAGATCTATAAAAACATACACAATTTTCATAGATTTTTCTATTCAAATTAATTGCATTAAAGTGAGAATTTTGGCAACCGAGACACTCTGTCTTTCTTGCCAAGTGGCACGACTGGTGTGGCATGGCGTCCTCGACATGTATCCATCCGATGTTCTAAACATAAGTTTATGCCATATGTGTGCGTGTGTGCGTTTTGTGTAATAACAATGACGTCAATGGACAACGGCGGCAGCAGCCACAACAACACGAGACAAGAATAGCAACAGGCGCGGCGGAGGCAATCGCTAGAAATGTTTTTGTAAAGGGAATTTCGTGACACGAGACTCGTCCGATCATTGTGTGTGTGTGTGTGTGTGTACCCTTTTGATCGTATAATGGTATAAAATTGGCAATAAATTTGAAATATTCCATTTAAAGAGCAGCAAAGCATAAAAAAGATAAAGATAAGGCATCGCTTAATTAATCAAGTGCGAAATGATCATTCTTCAGGCTAGCCGCGGTCCCAGACCCCAAACGACCCTCAATCGAGTGTCCAACCCAGCTGGCACAAACAATTGACGTAGGCTCTCCCACAATTGCCTTCTCTCTATATTATATATCTCTCCCCCTCTATCATGCTTCACAGCAATACAAATAAAGGAGAACAGTTTGTGAATTTTAATAGACCTTTTACAGATCAGCAATTTCCCAATAAAACTGAACGCATAGAATAATAATTATCAGAGTTTATTTTTAAATAATTTCTGCACTATGCTTTCTGCTTAAGATACTGTGTAGCGAAGCCCATTTTGGCACTGGCACGCTTCGGATTCGCCGTATTCGAGAATCAGTCAGAGCACACTCGCCATTTGTTCGTGCGAAATTATAGCACCCCCCTGGTAGGCGATCGAAATTAGCTTGCCGCACAGTGATCCGAGTCGCGACGGGTCAGGGGCGAATTTTAGCAATTTAACAGATCTCATTCAATTACAATATTTACATTGGATTTATGGATCTAAAGATTACAATCATTATAGTTCACTAGAAAAGTCGTTGATCGACCAGAGGAGGTCTTGATTTGATTACATTAGTCTATAAAGACAATACGTAAAGTCTAGGAATTATTGGAATTCCAAATGATCTTTACATTCCTTTTCACTAATTAAACAGAGAAGCACATTCAGTGATATAACATGAAATAGATTTTGTATCTATTTAAATTACGAATACATATCCTGCAATAGCATAAACACATGATTACTATCATTATAGTTTACTAGAAAAGTCACTGATCGAGCAAGAGGTCATGTTTAGTCTGTAAAAACAAAAAAAATCGATTTGAAATGGAATTTTTATCATCATCACATCATGAATAATTTGTTAAAACTATAAAAAGTGGAATTCTTTAAATTCTTTTTGTTATATTTCCCTTTTAAAAATCAATTTAATTTACAATTGCACACCAAGCGATATCATTATATAAATATATAACGAGGGAATTATTTGGGAATTATTTTAGATTATTTGCATGATCATGCTCTTGGCTTACTATAAATTAATATATCATCTAATCAGGCCAATAAACTATGACATAACCTCAACATGCTTATAAACCTAAGCCCAACGACAACTAATCTATCTTGTTTCACCCACCGGCCCTTTCATTCGTTTCAATACATTTCATTTATCTTTTCCACAACATGTCCGCACGTTCTTGTCTCACGGTCTCTTGGGGCTAAATATATATTGCGTTATGCAGAGAAAATCCATGGAACAGTGAGAAATGATTTGTTTCATCTTTTATGCGGCGATCGATAAATTAAATGCGGTCAATGGAGACGGGCGTCAGCAGCTGAACCCGAGATTGGCTATTATACTAGTATATGGTTAATAGACTCATTAACAGATGCTTATATATCAAGTATATATATTCTGGGAACACGCGCCCAACGTTGTCTGGTTTTACCTGTCATACATTTTTTCGAAATAAAACTTGGCTAATTTAGTTAAGTGGAAAGTGAATTTTGCCGAAACAGACTATATCAATATTATGACACACACAGAGCAGAGATCATATACCATTTCCAAGTGCTGCATATGACACTAAGACGACAACGAAAGTGACATAAATTCGCAACATTTGCGGTAGAATTTTCCATGCACGACGCAACTTGTAGATTTCGACAGACGATATTGACAGACACGATATTGATGGCCGGCAAGTTGTGTTTTAACTGACAAAATGCTCCGATACTTGCAGCGTATTCTACCCTCTGGGGGTTCATATCTTATCGCGAGCATCGTTCGATAAAACTTTTTTTTATTATTGACAGAGAATGCAACTTTATTTGATTTGTAATTAATCGAAACGGTTTCCCATATCTTTCTTTCTTTGCAGCCTGAGCGCTATGTACCTGGTTCACCCATTTTTCGTGATAGCAGCTCAACATACAATGCCACGCCCACAACGCCTATAACAGTTGCGCCCTCAGCGACAACGACACCAGCGGGGGATTCTCCAACCTACAGGAGTCGTGGTCAAGGTAAAGTTTGACGTGAGATTTTGCTCTTTGCCATTTTCCATTTCCGTCTCCTGCTGCCAACCCTCCCCCCTTCTCTGCCTCTTCCCCTTTGCACACACAAGTTGACACAGTTTCTTTGACAGTTGTGTAAATAAAGCGCATAATGCGTTTGCACTACGGGGCGTATGCGATATATTTGTAAGATTTTTTCCAGCTTTTTGGGTCAAAGTTTTGCGAGTTTTTTGACTCCAAATGCGATAGCAAGGTGATTATTTTTATTGATTGCCAACTTATTGGGAAATTTTAGCCATCTAAACATCAACAACAACAAGAGAATGAAAAACGAATGAGAAAGAAGAAGCAGAGGCAGGAGATAAATAAATACAACGAATCGAGTGGTTTGCCAGACATTCGTTAGACGCTATTTTGGCTCAATTATTTGCGGAATTTGATTATTCGTTATTTTGCATTATTATCTTCTGTTTCTGCTCATTCTTTTTGTTGTTATTACCGTTTCTGTTGTTATTGATCTAGTTATTGCTGTTGTTGTTATTGTTTCTGTTTTTCCTCGAATCACAATTCTGTTTACGTGCCAAATTTAGCGAGGCGGCATTTCCGTACGGTAAAGTACCTGGAGAATATCTGGAGAAACGAGGGAGCATCCCCAACCACCACGCTAATCTCGAACAATGCTTGAGTCACTTGTGTGTAAATAAGAGTAAGTGTGTGTGTGTTAGCCAAAGAGGTGCGTGTGTCACGCTAGAAAATTATCGATTTTATTCGCTGATTTCGTACGTGCGATTCGCCTAACCCCATTTCAGGTGAACTCATTGATCAAAGCGGCCTAAAGAACGAATAGGCAAGGGGAAATGCGGTAGGAGAGGAATATACAGTGGGCCAATTTAGGTAGGTTGTGCAATTTGAGCATTAATAGACCTAAAGGTATGATTAATGGTCACAGTGTGAGTTGGAATAAAGATGATATTAGAATAGATTACTTTCTAACTAACGAATAGGAAGATGGGATAGAAGAAATTTTAAGGCTTAAGTGGACATGATTATACTACCTGCTTATCAATCCAAGCTGAATCCCTGACTTAAACCATTCTTTATTTATTAAAAAACCAAATCTATTTATAACTCTCTTTCTCCTCTCTTAGCCATGACAGTATCCGTCTCACATGCAGCACAGGGCAATGCAACGGCAACCAATAGCACTAGTAGCATCAGCAGCCACGGTCACGTCAGCAGCGGCGTTGGCGTTAGCAACGGCAAATCGAAACCCCTGCCCAAACCCAGTGGCTACATGAGCACACGCTCCGCCGCGATGATGGCCCTTGCACTGGGTCGCGATACTGGCGAGAAGTCGACCCCACAACCACATGTAGCTACTGCTTCTACGCCTGCTTCGTCCACAACCAGAACCTCCACATCCACGAACAGCAACTCGAAGCCGTCGACGCCCACCGCAACGGTGCGTGCTGCTGCAGCTCAGCTCAACGGCATGGGCATCCTTTCTGGGGGCAGCAATTCCAGCGGTTCGGACAACGATGGCTTCAGTACATCCGGTTCCTCGACAGCGACAGCATTGCGTCGTCTGTACTTCAAGAGCGGACGCAGTATTAAAAACAAGCTGAACAGCGCCTCGGCAGCTGCCACGCCCCTCAACAGTCTGCCCATGAATCCCGTCTCCAGTGCAGCCTATCACAACTCGGTGAGCGGCGCAACGCCGATGCACTCCATGGGCGTGGGAGGAGTGCCCAAGGTGAGTGGCAAGGGGCGGAAGGTTAAAAAAAATATGTAAGATTGAAGACAAGAGAAAAAGAAAGGAAAATATAACAGGTGAATAAAGGAATAATATAAAGATTACAGAGAGATACAATTTAGGAGAAGTATTAGAGATAAAGGTGAAGTAAAAAAATAAATAATAGAGAGCTTACCGAAAATGTGATAAAGCTGGAATTGTCTAGTATTTACCTTGACGAGAGTTATACAGCAGGTTTAATTTTGACCATTTTATTATTATAATAAACCGCGCCTTACGCTCCGGTTTTACAGTCCGTTTTGATTCGATTTCATTTGTTTGTACATCCGCTCCACACACTCAACAGTTCATCAATTTAATTGGATACTTTCGTTGCCTATTTTAATCTTACAGCTTGTGGTGATGGGTGCCTCGTCGGCCTCCATTCCGGACACGACCATCAACACGTCCACCGATTCGGCCTGTACGCTCATCACGAATGTGACGCACACGGACACCTCGGAGACCTGTGACTCCCTCGATTTGGGTGTGTCTAGTCTGCTAGAGAAATGATGATTGCATTGATTGATAGATTGATTGATTGATTGATTGATGTTTGATTATAATTAATTGACTTATCAATTCGGTCTTTTTTGCAGGCGACAATTCGGGTCCCAGCGAGCCGCTGTTCAGCTCGCTGGAGGAACCGCTGCTGACGGCCATACAAATCGATTCGGAGCACGAGGCTGGCGGCAATGAGATGGAGCTGACCAGCTGCACGCGTTATCCTGTGCGACCCGATATGAATCTGCAGGATAGTACCGAGGTTAGTGAACACCTTCTCCTTTTTGCGTATTTTTCTCTTTCACTGTCATTTTTCAGAGCCAGGAGTCCTGTTTATCCATACTGAACGGAGAACCCTCGTCCACGACACCTCTGCTGGCCTGTCGGCAGCCCAGCACTGCGCCGCCGCCTACACGGGAGCGGGAACACTTTACTTTCGATCCGCCACAGTCGCCTAAGTCGGCACGCAGCTGCGAGAAGGCGCGTAGCCATTTCACCTTCAAGGAGGAGACGAAGGCGATAGCGGCAGCAAGACGTGCCAGCAGCGCACACTACAATGGAGGGGGCGGCGGCGGCGGTGTTGTTGGTGGTATTGGGGGCTGTACAGCTGCTAGTGAGGGCGATGCGATGCACGAGGATGCACGCCAGGCGAGTGCACGCAGCAAGAAGTTGCGTGCCCGTGAGCGTGAAACGATCCATGTGAACGCGAATGCCTCGACAACACGTCATCGCATCTCGCCCAGCGTCTCACCCTCGTCCAGCAGCCGCACCAGCCCCAAGCGTGAACGTAAGCGGACCACACCCTCTGCCTCAACGGGTGCCATAGCGAAAATCAACTCGGCGCCGCCTACCCAAAAGGAGGGCAACTTCTTTGGCAGTTGCCAGAGCCAGAAACAGCGTCAGAGCCAGCAGCAGCAGCAGCTGTCGCCCTCCGGGTCGGGACAGCAGCAGCAGCGCAAATATTCGTCCAGCTCGTCGAGTGGCGGCAGCAGCGAACGGCTGCGTCTGCGCGAAGCTGTCGCCTCCGGCACCATGTTCCCATTCGATCGCGAAGCTTTGGACTATGAGCGCATACAGCGCGAATGCTTCGCACCCAGCTCGGCTACGGCCAGCACCAGCAGCGATTCGGATGAGGCGGAAAATTGTTCTGTCTATGAGCGCAAACTGAGTTCCGACATCTTCCAGCAGTATTCACGCCTCACGCAGCAGGAGCAACTGCAACAACAGCAGCAGCAGCAGCAACAGCAGTTGGGACACGAAAGGGAACGCGATCGTCCGCCATCGCGCAAGAACTCAAAGCGTATTCGCCCGGATTCGGTTATCCATACGACGATACGAGAGAACCAGCAATATGTGCCGCAATCGGATGCCTTCTATCCGCAGGCAAAGTCCTCCTCCTCGCCCAGTGATCATTCCTATGCGGAGCTCAATAAGTTCGAAGATATAGCCAACAAGTTCGAGCAGATTCCACCGAAGCATGGATCCAATTCGACGCTGAATCTGCACCTGCTGCACAGTGGGATGCACAGTCCGGGCAGTGAATCGCTTGCGTCCGCCTCGCTCAGTCCAACGGATGTGACACGCAAGCGCAGCTTCAAGAGTAAAACCAAGGGCCATAAGGGAGGACAGTCGCAACATCAGGAGAGGCAATTGGAGCTGGAGCTGCTGTCCGGCGTGGGCGGTGCCATTAATGTGACAGCCAATCCTCTGGAGGCAGCAGCTGTCTGCAAGCAGCCACGTGCGACAATCGTGGTGCAGCAAGTAAGTGGACGAGCCCCTGTTCCCCCAGCCCCCCTAAAGCACTTTTCTCTCACTCTGCTCCTCTCTTTCACTCCCCCAATCCCTGCCTTTTTGTCTCTTTTGTACACCCTCTCAGAAGAGTATATTCGTTTTGTTCAGAAGTTTGCAGCATCCTTACAAAAATATATACTATAGAAATCATCGATATATGATTGAAATTTTTGCACATAGTCCAACGAAACTCAGCCCATGTCTTTCCAATATAATATTCGAGTTTCATCATAATCTGAGCACTATAACATATCGGAACACTCGGGAAAAGCTTTGATTTTTGGAATATGCAATTTGCATTATTTTAGTTCGTCCCAGATATTTTCTAAAAAATAAATTAATAAGATATATATATGCTAAAAGTGCTAGAGCATTATATCTTCGGTCAGAAAGACCTACATTTTCTTTTGATGTTTTTTATGGACGTATTTTCTCTTTGTGCCACATTTCCGCAATGAGCAACAAGCTGCGCGCGCAGCGTCCTCTCTTTGCTCTCTTTTTCTTTGTCCCGCGTTCTTTCTCTTTTTACTGCGTTCTCTTTGTTTTGCCGCAGCGGCGGCAACTAATAAAAAGCCTCGCGGCGATGGCGGATCAACTCATTCGATTGTTTACGATCCGCCAGAGCGCAACACTTGCCACAACAACTTAAAAAACAGAACAGAAAATAACGGAAAAATTATCAAAAAAGATACTCAAAACACGGCAAAACAACAACAATTTGTTTTAACTGGAAAATCTCACGCTAATCTCAGCCGATCGATCGATCGAGTATTATAAACACAGACTGAAAGAAAATACTAGTCAGCAAGTACTACGAAAAATTGTGCCGCGTTGTTTCCCCTTAAACCGGACGTCATGTAAACTGTAACTGTAAATTCAAGTTGTGTTTCCAATTAGAGAAAAGTGAATTGAAAGTCTGTACAAATATTTTCCAAATTTCTGTGGAACATTTTCCAAAAAATCAAGTGAAAAAAACAAACACAAATCGTATGAAATGGCGCCCTTCTATAAGCGCATTTGCCGCAGTCTCTCCAAGCGCTACAAGGAGGTATGTAAAATCCCCTTAACCGAATCAATCAGTCTATGAGCCAGATAAGCTAGATAAAGCGACACCCTGCGCAAGTTCATTGTTTGGCAATGAGTTTTTTGGTCAGTTTATGGCCCAACCCCACCTCTCCCTCTGAATGTATTGTATATATCAATATATCGCGATAGCGTATGACGTCAATTTGACAATCTGGCACCGCTCACACACAGTCCTCGCCCGGCACAGCACAGCTGACAGCTTCGTTATATGGCCAAGTGGCGAGGCTTGTAATCTGCCCTGGCCGTGAAACAGAAGTCGAGGTCGGTTGATTGTTTTAATTAGCCGAACGTCATATAGAGCACATACATATTATCCTGATTAATAGATTTTGTATCGGAACAATCGATGGCATGAGTAAGCTCTGCGGGAAGCACCCGGTAACCTGGTAGTAAAGATTACAGGCAGAGAATTCGTGGAACACTTTCTGTTAGTTTCTATTTGTTATAGCAAAATTTAATCTAAATCAAAAGTTGTTCACTACCTTAACAATTATTATTTGATATTAACTTTTCATTGTGAAAAAGTCTATAAAAGCTAAAAATTATTTTTCAATAAATTGCTGAATCATTTAGTTTCCAATTAAATTTCAAACTAATTTCCAATTAAAACTTTGTCAATAAAATTTCACACTTCACTTAATAACGTTTTCGCTAATAACTCATTAAAAATTTGTCTGGCATTATTATTATTATTATTATTGAATTATTTAAAATGAATTTCGAGCGTGAAACTCCGTAGTATAGCAGAACGTTTCCTACTAATTTGCAATCGAAAGTTTTGCAATAAATATTCATATTTGACTCACCCTACAACCTACAACTATAATCAATATGATATCAGAGCACTTTAATCACTATTGCAGTGTCAAATTAAAACTATCACAGTGCAATATGCCATTCAATCTGTTTTCGAAATCGGTTTAAAGTGCTCCTCCTGCCTGTTTTGGAAAAGCTCTTGCGCATCTCTTAAGGCACATATCATATATCATCTTTAATTGAAATGTTGCAACTTGCAGCTGTACGAGCGCGGGGGTGCAGGTGGAGGGAATACGAACATAAATGTAAATGTTAACGTATTTCTACATGCATTAAATGCCACATCTCATGCCGGGCGATGACAGCTGTCAAAATAAACTACAACAATACGAACGAGAATAAATAATATGAAATCATGCCAAGGCGCAGGTTGACCTCCCCGTCCCGCCCCCTCAATCACATATGTATTCATGTATGTGTTGAGTATTCTACATATTTATTTACTTGCGAAAATAAAAAAACATAAAGTAATCCCATTCGAAAGAAGAAAAACAATGCCCAATATTGTAGCGCCGCTCTCCCACGCCGCCAGACTTGTCGCACGCTTCTCGGCTCGTCTGGGACTGACTCACGATTCATTATTATGATTTATGAAGTCTTTACGATTTCATTGTAAGACGCAATGAGTAGTTCGTTCCTTAATTCCATATTTTTGTGCCCACCCGCAGGGGCTGGAAGAAAATATATACACAGTAATTTACTTAATATCTGAAAGAAGAGATGTTCTGCCGAGATACAAATAGATATAGGTATATGGTACGACTCGAAAGACATTTCCTTGTGGAAATTTAAGAGAAAAAGAAAAACAATGTTGCGTATAGAGGGTGCCCTCTGGTTTATTGTTCCATTTATATGATGTGTGGCTAAATAAATATTGCTATATAGAGCATCATATAGCGAAATCATTTAGCTACTTATCATGTTGACGCTTGTTTTTCCGGCGAACATTTTCACAAAAAAACAAGCTGAATATATCCGGTAATTCTAATTCGCGGAATTTGGCGTTGGATTGTTATTATAGCTACAAGTTGAAGGGGTAGTTCAATGCAATTTCCTTTCTGCTCCCTGGTTCCTCCCTCTAACTTCCTGCCGCTTGGCCTGCTCAGCGTATTGGAAAAATCCTTGCAAATGATTAGCCTGGCATCGGCAGCGGCAACAGCAAATCGCTGCAATGGCAGCCTTGATGGTCACTAACTGTACAGTGTTCACTCCTCCCCCCTCTCCACAACCTGCCTCACGTGAATTGTAAACAACAAACGCTTTTCCTGCTCGGAAAACACACGCTGCAAATATCAAAAACAGGCATGCAAATAACATTTTTGCTTGAATGCAGCCGCTGTTGCTGTTGTTGTTGTTTGTCTATTGATTTTACATTGAAACAGCAGCTGGGGTCGAGGGGATTGGTCGGAGCGGGGTGTCAGGGGGCGTCGTTCAAAGTGCTAACGTGCAAATGCATTTAGGCCTTGATGTCAAAAGCAGGCGGCAACGTTTAAGGCTAACGATAAAGTCGCCACGATTGCATGGGCGAAGAGTCCATGAAACCTGGCTGCTTTTTGCAATAATTCTTCAGCTCCCCAGTGCGTCATTTGCTCCGCATTTAATTGAATATTTATTAATCACATGAATTCCAAAACGAAAGTTTTTTCCTGCCCCTACAACCTGCCATTTTAGTGGCATCTTCCCTCTACTTTTGGGTTCATCACACGCCAACGAAGGTCAATCGGCCAGAGTTCGTCCCCATCGCTCTGAAAATTATATAATTGAAAAGCGATTAATATTGAGAAATGTTGCCATAATTCTGATAATCGGCTAATGCGGTTATTGACTCGACCTGCGAGCGACCTGCTCCCTGGGTCTGCTTTTCTTTTCTGTTCGTTTGTCAAGGCCGCACGAGAATAACCGCTAATTATAGTATCAGACAGAGAGCGGAGAAAGCAAAGCAGAACGAAGACTTTCAAAAGTTCACGGGCCGCATCTTGTTTCATTTTAGCAGCTCGTTAAACGCGGCGTATACTTGATGTCGTTGCTTATACGACACGCCACAGCTGCTTTTAATTTTTTTGTTAGTTTTTATTATTGTTCGCCAACACGCTTGCCCCTCTTTGCCACACAGTGAGGGCAGTGTGTTACCGTGCGAAAGTACGATTAATTAACTGATTTATATACTTTTATGCGGCACTGTAGGTGCCTGCCTGCCTGCCTACCTACGGCCTGCTGGCATACATTGACCCCGTTTGCTGCAGTTTTTTCTTTTTTGCAGCTATAAATAAGATTGCATGCGTGAAGATATAGATACCAGATAAAAGATACAAGCTGCAGCTGCATCTGCAAGCTACGTAGCTCTAGTACGCGCACTTTATTGTTCCGCAAGCTCAAAAATAGAAGCCGCACACGGAAATGCTTAACGCCAAAGCGCATAGTTCTTGATGGTAGCAACTGGAGATGGAGGAACAGTGGGTAGACAGGAGAGTAGGAGACACAGCTGCAGAGCAATAGCGAATGAGTTGGATTGCATTCAACACACACACACACCCATCTCACTCTGTTTAGTTTTTCGCACAGACTTAGCACCCTTTGGACAGGCAACTGGCGCGTGGCCAGCTGCGCGTCATTCTATCCATGCGCCCCCTGCGGCGACGTTGTTAATGACCAAATGTAACCGAAATGTAATCAACTGGAACCCAGACAGCGCAGCGGGCAACCAGTGGGTAGGAAGAGAGGGAAGGAGAAGAGAAAAGAGCAAGCACCACACTCGATTGTAATGATAGTTTTTCCCCAATAACAATTAGACTAATTACAAGCGAGAAAGAAGGAAACAAAGCGGGTTCAGGAATGCCATAATTAGTTGTTAAATGAACACGCTGTTTTTTTTGCTATTCTCTTTACTATGTGCGGAAATTCATTAGTAATTTCAGCTGGAAAATTGGCTGTGCAAAAAGAAAAACGTATCAATTTAAAGGTGCATACACACAGGGAGTTTCAATTTCTTTTCCTGGCTTTTAAATCAGCTTTTATCAGCTAACTGCAGTTTCAGCTTAGAATACGCAATTAGTCGCTTTGTTGTTTTGGACAGTAAAAAAACGCATAAAAATATATTTGAAATTTCGTAGAATAGAATCGTTTTATGTCGTCGGCGCAGCAGCAGATGGCAACAGTTTTGGCTACAAACGGCCTTTCCCCTTTACTAACGCACTCACTACCTAAGCGACTGCAATCTTTAGAAATCTCTGTTTTATTTTTATTGTGCTGCCGTTGCTGCTTCTGCTGCTCGCATCGCATTTTCCAGTCGATTGAACGGCGGCGGCGCTTAATGAAAAACAAGTGATTTTCCCCAGCATGAAGGCAAAGTGTGAGATTATTTCTATACGCACGTCGAGAGAGCCAAACTAAATGTATTTTTAAATATGGACACGCTAATGCATGCAAAAAATATACAATAATCCAAGAGAGAGAGGGCAGAGCAGGAGAAGAGCACTCTATACTAGATTAAGGTGTGAACTGAAGTCAGGCAGACGCCAGCCAAGCAGCAGCTCGATTAGAAAATGTATGCACATATTCGGCATAATTTGTTGCCGAACAGATTTCACAGCGTTTTGCGGAATTTACATAATATGTGATATATCTGTTAGAATATGAAAAGTTCAAGCTGCCAAAACTGCATAAACATTAGGATGATGCAGCCAACCAGATCATTGTAAATACACAGATTTCAGATCTGTAGAGTTATAACGTATACATGCGATTCCGGCGCCGAAATATTTAATTTGCATTAGCGAATTCATTGACAATCATCGTGGGCAAACAAAATAGAAAGATCAATGGATTTCTCACACCTTTCGCTATTGTAATATCCTATGTTTTTATTGGTTTCATTCGAATCGAGTCGAGTTTGTCTATTTAAAAAACGCTACGCATGTTTTTCACACTCGGCGTCCCGCGTTACGTTAATGGCCAATTTGAGAATTGATGGGAAGCAGCAGGAACAGCGGCAGCAGTAGCATTTACTGTGGTTGGGTATGCGCAGCTAAGAGTTGCCATGGAAAGGGTAAATCAACATTAAATAAATTAAAATAAATAAATTTATATTTCTTATTACAAATTTATGAAAACATATTTTCATTTTATAAACATTTGCAATATTTTTTGCTGATTTTCAGTCTAGTCTGTATACCCGGTTTTCCCAAATAATGCCAATTAGATTTTTCTCGCTGTTTCTTCGACTTTTTAGCTACGTGTCTGGTAGCGCGTAAGCAAAGTCTGTTCGTTTTCGTGTACAACGGAGCGTATGACTGCTGAATGCGAGGAGAAGTGCAGGCAATGTGAAATCAAAGAGCAGAAAAATTTGCACATGCAAGACTTATCAGTGCTTAGCAGCTGTCTCGTTTACTGTCAATTTCCCACTCCCCTTCCCCCCAGTATCGGCTCTCTCGCTCTCGTTGTGCTTTGCTTTTTACGCCACTTGCTGCAGACACAATACGCGCAATTACGTATACGCCGCGTTGTCAACATCAAATTTGATGTCTTCTTCAAGCGATACACTCTTCTCTCCTTGTTTCTGTAGCTCTTCTTTCTGTCCCCTGGCCTCACCCTTCCTCTTCACAGCGTGAATTGCTCCCCCACGTGCATTTGTCCAAACTTTCATTTGCGGCCACTTGAGGCAGGCATAACTTTTATGCCACACTTATCAAAGGTGTAGCTCACACACATACACACACACACACACACATGCACACATGTTATTAATTAGGCTAGCAAAAGTTTCCTTTTTGTTAGGATGAGCCAATGAAATAGACAAATTAATTTCACCATTTGCCGTATAAATACGTTAATATTTACGACGTTTAGCTGTGTATGTTTGTGCTTGTGTGTACGCCTGTCAGTCCTTCGTCTTTACAGCTAGAGGCCATATACCTGGCCCGGCTTGTGTAATTTATGGCAAAACTTTGCACTGTTTGCGTAAAATTTGTTGAAAAATTTCAATTTGCTGCAATTTATGCGCGTTTCACTTGTTTCCCTTGTTTATTGTTGTTTAGGTGGGAAGCACCTTAAAGATACATTTGAAACCAAGTATAAACAGTCTTTAATCGAGACGCATTCAAGGATCTGCGGATTTTAAAGTTCGCTTAACGTTTGGCGTATTTCGCCTCGACACAAATTCGCACGAAGGCGAAATGCGGCACGCTATTCACCAAGTTGCAACGTAGGGTTCCAAGGTGTAGATAAGGCCGAAAAAACAGGAGGTGGGAAAACTTTTTCCGATCCACTTCGTGAAAGTGGAGCAGAGCCTTGAGCCGTCGCACAGCGTGAGGGTGGCGCGAGGGATACTGTTTGGAAAACCCTGCGACAATCCGCTTAAATCAAAACTCACTTTTCTTCTTTGCAGCCATCGCTCAGCATGGATGGCAGCACGGTGGAGACGCTGCTCATCAAGAACGAAGGCGATTTCATCAGTGTGGAACAGGGCAAGGAGCTGAACGCACACGCACGCAAACGACACTCACAGCAACTGTCGCATCCGCCACACGCGTCACAGCTGCATCAGCATCATCCGCAGCAGCAGCAGCAGGTGCACGGGGCGGGCGGACACGCCTATGCCACGGACAAACAACACAAACGGGATGAGAACATGCGGCAGCTGCTCGACGTGACCAATACCCTGACCATCGAGGAGTTGCGCGACTTTGAGATGCGGTAAGTGCAGAAGGGGTTCGAGCACATAAAAATTAAACGCCGTATATATGATAAGGCTTCCTGGGGCATCCATAAAATGCCAAAAAGTCAAGACATAAAAAGGCAAAACCAACAAACGTAATTTATGACTTTTTATTCCAAACAAAATTACCTTCAAATCAATTTCCCACACTTGAAATTCCTATTTGTAAGACGCCACAAAGTAGGCAACAAAAATGTAAACTGTTCTCAATTCCCCAGTCACCTGAAAAATTAGGGAAATGTAAAAGAAACGTGCTTAGTTAAGACTTTAATTCCCTCCCATCTTCGCAGCTTTTCATCGTTTCTCCCTTTTGTAATTGAATCGAAAGTGAAATTTAGAACTGCGACTTATGAACTTAGAATTCAATTCACCAACTTTAACTTGTGGCGAAAAACTCAGCAAGTTCGTTGGAATACTCGCGCTATGGAAATAATCGAAATTTGCCAGCTGCGTGATGCATTGTTTGAGTGGCTTGTGGCGCAAGTTGTATGGCAACTTGCAGCAACAACTTGTGGTAAACTTGATAGCCCCAACAAGCAGCAAGTAGACTCCCCTGTGCATATTTGATAGCCAAGTTTGCTAACATGCGTGCAGCACGTGGCAAGGACCAGTCAAGTGGGCGGTTGTGTGGGGCGTCTGTGTGTGTGTTTGTTCGTCCAATAACTGCCTGGATAATACAGTCTTTGCTGTAGCTGGTCATTCTAATTGGGTCTGCTGTCAGCAACAGTTTGCAAGTAGCTTGAAGTTTCGGAATTATTTTGGATTCCTTAAATTGTTGAGAACTATGTAGTATTTTAGTGCAATAGAAAAGTATCCTTAGCATATACCTGCATGTACATGTATTCTATATAATTTATTAACTTTTAGCTATGGCTCACCCCATCACAGTCGCTCGCAGTCTGTCAAAATGCCCGGCAGTCGCGCCTCCGGACGCCCCAATCAACTATGTCTACCCCAGCAAAGATCGCGGTGAGCATAGACAATCTGTCCATGAAGCGTGTATATACAACTCAAAATATATATTTTCTATTCTGCTCTCTAGCGTGGCTTCCATGCCCAACACCGGCGTCGAGGAGGAATACTATAGACTGCGACACTTTTCGATCACAGGCAAAGGCGTGGTCAATCGCGGTGATTCGCTAAAGAGTCGACGCAGTCGTTCCAACAACAGCGTTGCCAGTTCCAACTCCAGCACAGAGCACTTGACCGCGCAGCAGCAGCAACAACAACAACAGCAGCAGCAGCATGGACAACAGCAGCTGCCCGCACCGACATCCACATCAGCGCGCACCTCGCTCGCCTCCAGCCGTGAGAGCAGCACATCAAATCCCGGCAATGGGCCCTACAGGTAAGCTGGCGCATTATATTATTATTTGTAAGCTCTTCCGGCAGCTAATCGTTACCTAATCCCTTGCAGAGTTCTGATGCTTGGTGGACCGGCAGTTGGCAAAAGTTCGCTAGTTTCGCAGTTCATGACCTCGGAGTATTTACACGCATATGACACGAGCATTGGTGAGTATCTCTTTGACCCCTGCAACCATTGCTCTCGATCTTCATGTTCCCCCCCCCCGTGCGTCACCCTCTACCCCTCTGTGAATGCTGCTTAAACTTCGGGTTTAGGTTTTAGTGTCTTGTCTTTGTGTGTGTCCGTATTGGTGTACATTCCCCTGCTCCAACCCACATATATACATATGTGTGGTTGCTCCTTATGTTGTGTCAGTCTGGTCCTCAACCCTTGACCCTTCAATGTGTGTGTGTGTCTAGTTATGCTGTGCCCTTTGTCTCGTTCGTTTTTGTTGCCTTGGCATTCGCCTTCACAATTTATTTATTTCTGTCTCTTTTTGTTTTCAGTATCGTTTTATTTTTCTGTTTTTGTTATTGTTGTTTTTGCTTTTGCTTTTGATTTTGTTTGTTTATCTGTTGAATTTGTGTGTCGTTTGCGCTTTGCCCTTGACTACGAGTAAAAATTTATGACCATCTCACAAACGTGTTTTTTTACACACACCCCACACACACACATACCCACATGCATACATACAAGTCTGTGCCCAGTATATATCAACTTATTTTGGTTTTATGTTGGTTGACTTTTTACGACCCGCCGCCTTGTACATGCGGGCAATGCGATTTGAACGCAATTGGCATAAACGGACATAAAAGATATATGTAACATTTGGATTGGAAAATTTTTACAAATCGCAAAGGAAAATTGCGTACAGAAATCATAATATATATCAAATTAATGACCTGCAGATGTACAGTGCGGAAATGTGCTTTCTCACTCCACCCACCTCCGCCACAACGGGAATTTCGAGTAGAAATTTTTCCGAAATTGCGAAACGTTTCCAACTCTAAATTCCTCATGCTGTAAACTATAAACTACGCCAGCGCACCTAAAAACTGTTGTTTCAACAAAAAAACCTAAAAATCATTTGCAATATTCTAACACGATAACCAAAAACACATGCCAACAAATAAAAAAAAAATTGATATTTTTCTGTTCTCTCTCGTCTTTTGACCATTCCGTTAAACCGCATAATAAAACAAAACAAAAAAATATAACGTTTCATTCGACATCCAAACTACAATAATAACAACAACAACAACAACAACAATAAATACTGTATAACTTTTACCCGTAACCCGACTCAGATCTAGGCAACTGTGATATACGCATACATATTGAAAAAGCCGCCGACGGTAATAGCAAAAACAATAACAACTTATACTACAACTACAACTTTAAAAAAATCTATCGAATCTAATTATGCTTATCCAATAATATTTATACCAATACCATTAACTTAAATCTACCGTATACTTAATGCTTTCCAAAATTTTATACAAACAACCCAAAAAAAAACCATATCCCACAAATATCGATCTATTTTATTATTTCTCACTTGTTTAGCGTTTGAGCTGCATTTGCGTTGCGTTTCCAATTGTTTTCCGATAAACTTATTTAACTAGCTCTTAAGTTAATCTAATCCTTACACAATGGACACGCCCCACGTACACGCCTCCCCTAATTAGGCCACACTGGCTTAGAGCCCCAAAGTAGTTTACTTTCCACACTTACACACGCAACACAAACAATCGACACTCACACGCACACGCACACTTAAGCGTGTGTCCCAAAACGAGCACAGAAAATGTGTACTTATCGACCGATTGTCCTATTATAGAGGCTTTGTTTGATGTCCTGATTTATATGAATGGGTCATCTTATTGTATAAAGCACAAATACATATATAAAAATATATGAACACAAACTTTTGTGTAAGCTAATTAATTGCGTTTAATCCAGATCGATAGCCAAATAGGTTGCGCCTTTCGTTCAGCACAAGTTTAGATGAACGAGCTGTGAAGTGAACTAATAATTTAAATTACTTTGCTAATAATGTTTAGTTGATATCGAACTTCAGTTGAACAAACTACGAAGTGAGCTTGAACTACTTTTTTTCGTAACGCAAGTTCAGTTGCTATCGATATTTGATAACGAACTTAAGTGAGTCTTATTGTAAAAATAAATATGCAGGGCTATCAAAAATACATTATGCATATATTGATATTCATAATTTGCCGTAAACACAGCTGAGTAATCAATGCGAGCAATAAATATTCAAAATGCCAATTACAGGCGTAATTTATGGGTTACAGCAAATTGAATAAATGTTAAATGGACTCGGTGTCGGTCAGCTCGCAACATCAATTTGTAGTCAGCTCTAAAAGCAATAAATTGAAGAGCAATTAATAAAGTGGGAGAAAAAATAAGGATGACTTAAAATATTCAATATGACTGGTTAAATTACTTACGCACGCACACACTCACATACAAATAAATACACAGACGTGCATTCTCACTGACATTAAAACGCCGCCATTCACATTTCATTGCATACCTCCAGGCGAAATTTGAGATTTCATTAAAATTCACATTAAATTATCTCCTGCTGCACTCCCAAAATTCGATGTACCATGTATAATTACATGGCATGAAATCAGATATCCGCGACACTTAGCACAGCACATACACAGGCACACAAGCCAACTCTATCGGCCAATTGTAAATAAACATAAGTATGTTATAAATATCTGAATGAATTCACGTTTTTTTGCACCTCTCTCTCATTTGTAGCTTAAATATTGCCCTAAGTTGTACTCATAATTTAATTTAAATTATACACACAGCAACAATACAACCTGTATTAATTTTTTGAAATTTGCATTCATAGATGATGAGTCCGGCGAGAAGGCCGTATCAGTATTACTCAGCGGCGAGGAATCAGAGCTAATATTCATAGACCACGGCTACACCGAGATGACGGTAAGTGCATGCCAAATGCTTCTCCTCCCCCTTCGCTTCTCTTTCATACTCAGATTTACTTTGCTTTGCTTAATGTCATCTCAAGTAAGGTCAATCCATCCATTCAGTCAGCACTCAACCTTACAGATACTCTATCGGTGACATTTCATAATGCCATTAACATATACAATCATCGCAGACACCCACACACCGCACAAACTACTTCCGCTCCATACCGCATCCCGTACGGCTTAGCTCATCTATCGGGCATCTCTTGAACCTCACTCAATGTCAGTTCATTTTTCCATTTTCCATCTCACTCACTCACTGTTTTTTATGTCGTTTGCTTTCACAGCCGGATGAATGCTTGACCAACTATGATCCACATGGCTACTGCGTCATCTATTCCGCGGCGGACCGCAGCAGCTTTAGCATTGCCGAGCAGGTGCTTCAGGTGCTCTGGACCAATCAGAATATCGCACAGAAAGCCGTAATATTGGTATCGAACAAGGCGGACCTGGCCAGGAGTCGACTTGTTACGTCCGAAGGTAAATACAAACAAAAAAAATGGAATGTGGGTGCAAAGGAGAGGAGAGTCAGCTTACTAAACGATTCGAAAATGTTCATTAACACTTCAAAATGCGCTCGATTGGATTCTCCTTCATCCGCATCAATTTTGCTTTTGTAAAAATAGCTACATAGTGTGCGCGTGTGTGTCACTGCATAGGACACCACAAAAGCGTCCGTAGACAGTTGCATTCGCTTTAATTTCGGTTTTTCAATGAAAGTTGATCAAGCGGAAGTTGATTGGCGGTACGCCCAGATGACACATACACACGAGCGCACAGAGATTATGTATGTATATGTCTATGTTGATATAAATACATATAGAGTAGATGAAGCAACGAGCCGTCGTTAAATGTGAAGCAAGTGAAGGTCACTCAACTGCTGAGTTGGACGCTCGATGCCTTTTATGTTCTCTCATTCTTTTTTCAAGAACGCCCACTCGACATACCCTAGAAAAACATTTAAAAGCGTTGAGCTAAGAAAGCGCGGCGCGGGAAGGTTGCAAATATGGCGGCTTACAGTCTGTGTCCCACTTAAACAGAGCTGAACTACGTAGACTGATGTTAAGTTAACAGCGCCAGCAAAGAATGAACTCGTACGCCCCCATCACTTCACAGGGTATTTGAAGTTTCGACACTTCTCTATCCACTCGTCGTGTCCTTGCTTTTATGTCAATTTAAATGGCCAACAGATTTGTGCACCGTTGGCAACCCCTATCCAAGCGTCGGCTTTCATCTAAGATATTGAATATTTTTAGCACAAATTACATTTGTCTTTAATGGCCGCCTACGGAAGTAGCGGTACGTTTGAGCCAAGGGGAACTGTGGCAAGTACGCACGGCATGATGATGCCGGGAAAATTATTTAAGCGCAAAAATTGATTACATTTCATTCCTGCGGCTTATGCTCAAATAGGTTTAGCTCTATTGTTGTCAACGTTGAAAGCGATTGCCTTGTGGATGCCAAGTGGAGGCTGAATGGATCCCGAATGGATGTTTTGCTCCTTATTTCATAAAATATTTATAGACAGAGGGCAAAAAAAAAAAATAATAATATATTAAAAAAAGCAATTACTGAAAGTGAGCTGCGTAATTTATATAAAATATCCCTAGCTTATTTTTACTGTGGCGCACTCCTGTGCTACTTGTGCGTGTATGGGACTTGGAATGCACCCGACGCAGTTGCCATTTTAGCTGCCGTTGTCGAGTAGTTTTTGCCATTGTTTATGTGTTTTGTTTGCTTTTAATTAAACTGACTTTTGTGCTAAGCGTACCCAGGAGAGAGTAGAGGATGGCGAGCCCAGAGCGGTGCTTAAAGTAAGCAAATATTTTGCCACAAATTCCTTAAAGTTCTTTCAAGTTCTCCTCCGACCATCTGCGCATTTAATAAAAGCGCTGTAATAAGCTGGCGGTGTTTAAGCAAGATGAGAACATCCTATCAAAATCTAATAAAATGACGCAAACTTTTTCGCACATCGTTAATAAAAATGTGTGAGGGTGTCATAAAAGCGAACAGTGCCTACCAAAAGTACACACACACAGACACAGAGCCATATATAGAGCTACTTATTGTAGTCATAGCTTCAGATTTTACGACAGCAGGCGCAGGAAACGTGACGAAATCTACAGGGCGGGCGCGGGCTAAACTGTGAAAAAGGAAGCGAGAAGAGGGAGGCGTGGCATTTTGTGGTAGGGCGTAGGTTAATGGGCAACGTGTTTAGATATAAATTGTCCAAGTTTCGCTTTTTATTATCCACCTAAGAGTTTAACTAAGCGACGCAATTTGATTTGATTAACTTGCACACATAATAACCGCTAAGATTCAACGTTACGACTAAAATTCACAACTGGTTTTATCTCATTCCTGCTTGCAGAGGGTAAAGCCATGGCCACAGCATATGATTGCAAATTCATTGAAACATCAGTGGGCATTAATCACAATGTGGATGAACTGCTCGTTGGTTTGCTGTCGCAGATACGACTCAAGCTGGAAAATCCCGAAAAATCCAGGTAAGTTCTTTTTCTGGGTCCAGCAGGACGGTCGTTTTAAGAACACTTCAATCTTCCTCAGGGATCTATTTCGCAAGCGTTCCATTCGCAAGTCCAAGCGTCGAGCCTGTTCGCCCCTTAACGCCGGCTGCCTCAATGCCAACACGCCGCTGGGTCCACATGGAATTGCGCTGGGCGATGCAGTCGGCACTCCGCCAGGTAGCGCACACAGCAGGTGAGTTTCGCGGAGAACGATAGCAATTCGCCAGTTAATTACAATATTGAGAGAATCTTTATATACTTATTTTGTTTCTTTATTGCTGCAGCCCACGTAAATATCGTGGTTCACGCACCTCGACCAGCTTGAAGGTCAAGGGATTGCTCGGACGTGTCTGGACGCGCGATTCCAAGTCAAAAAGCTGCGAGAATCTGCACGTGCTCTAAGAGATCCCTTCGCGAATTGGACACACGCAAATAAACACACAAAAACACAACGACTGAGCATTGTCAGAGAAATCGGAGGAGGATGGGGATGAAGGAGCATTTCAGTTGTCACCCAGTTAGCCTTTTGGTTTCCCAAATTCGGTGCATACAAAATCCAAAGGATTATTTATATAGTTGATAAACAAAACCCCAAAAAAAAACAAGAGAAAAACTCCCTAAATGATTTTCCTAAGTTAAAAACATACAAGCTAAAAATAGACTCGTAACTCTTAGTTGTATTGCCCCACTGTACATATGTATCTTCGACTTGAAATATTTACATTTACAACTATATATACTTTACGCTAGTCAATTTAATATTATTTACGTGTACCGAACTTTTTGTACATATTTAAACCCTCTCCATGATATATTAAATATATTTAACAATAGTTCAGTTGTTTTGAGTTTTATTTTTGATTTCGTTTTCAGTGTAATCCAGCTAAAAATACTAAAGAAAATTGCAATTGTTTAACAGGGCTTAACAAGTTAATTATGAAGAAAAACCAAAAAGTAAAAGTTGAAAACGCAAACCAAATCAAAAGCAATAATTTTTTGTAATTTTTAAACAATAATTAAATGAAATATATTTGTAACCCGATACGATATATATATTATATATGTAAATCAATTGTACTGATTTTAGAATGTTTGGCAATTGTTCGCCGAATATGATTTATTATTGTTTACATTGAATATGAATTAACTATATACATACATATATAGTGCACGATTCCTTATACATGTAATGCTAATTCAATTGCATTTTGGACTCATTATTAATCGTATTGTTCAGATTTATTGTTCGATATTCAATATATACATACTTAACTAAGAGATTTGTATTAATCAAATTCAATTTGCATTATAATATAGTTCTTAAGCGATTTACTAACTAATTTTCGAAAAACGCAAAGAAACAACATTTTTGCTGCAGAAACCACGTGCACAGCATCGGCACCCATTATATAGGTTTCTCACATTAGTCGGGACCATTTCGAAATTTAACTAGAGCTACCATACACACGAAATATGTTCGAGATAGTTAAACATTAGTTTTTACATGCGGTTTACAGAAATATCACAACTCAAGTGAAGAAAACAAAAACATTTAAAAAAATAATCAAACTCGTTATTAAATAAACTTAAACATGGATGGACCATCTGTATCAGATTTTGAGGGGTCCTCGATTGCATCAGAATTTTTAACTATTATCAATGTCACAATTTGAATATATCTCCCGCATGTGCATTAGGAATTTTTTAATGTTTTGACTTCGACTTTGCGCTACATTTTTCTAGATGTCAACTAACCATAAAACCAAACATTATATATATTGTATATCAAAAACTATTGCAGCACAATGGAATTTAAAAGAATATATACTATTAGGAGGCCTAGTCCAATTCTCTTTAATGTAGCGACCGGAAGGAATATTAATGTAAATGAGATAATCGAAACAAGATTTACTTAACGGGCTGGCAAACTCATAAATAATTTGTCTATGAATTTATTAGTATCAATATTTAGATGTATATTTTTGTCCAGCATCTAAAGCTACAATCAATTCGAACAAAAAATTAAGCCGTTGGGGATTGTAGGCCAATAGTATCTTGAAATTGAAAAAATGAATGTAAAAAGCTATATAGAATCGCAGAAAGTCAGCCATATTAAAATGAAATGGGTGTCCAAGAAGGCCCTATAGAGAGTTTAAGCTAGAGAGACGAATATATTCCATTTACTATTATAAAACTATTTGTGTAATGAATGTATAATAAATGTGTAAACTTTCAACTTAAATCGAAGCTTTTTGAATTGGTGAGCTACCGTTGCGAACACTAGCTCACTGCAAATGAACCGGAACTAGTACTTGGTATATTGAAGCGAACAGCTGTTTGGTAAACAGCTGGTGTGAACACTACTCGCTGTGAATGGCAGTTTTCAGCTGTTCATGGGGCCGTTCATTGTGAGTGGTTAGTTTTTATTTGGCTAGCAGTTAAAATTCACGGTCAACGTGCGGGTTCGCGGTCGTCTGTTTCGGCAACGCGGAAATGCGCCAGTCTTTTATGTAACATGTTTAGCTGACAAGAAGTATTCCCACCGCGAAATACATATACATCACAATAAGCAATAGCAAAAATGATCCCCAATCAAGTGGGTGGAGTGTTTCGCGGTCCTCTGCGTAGCCAGGTGAAATTATTGATACGTATTCATAAGTTACCTGGCGCTTGTCAGCAATGTCGTTACATCAGTCCTGTGACAGAGTACCAAAAGCGCGTGGATAGTGGTCAACTAAGAAGAGATCCCCAACAGCAGGCCACTGTAATGGAGCTGGACAAACTTTACAGCAGAATCAGCGGCTATAGGCCATCTAGTCGATCGGGCGGCGGTGGTTTACTGGGAAAAATCTTTAAATCCAGTAGTAGCGACAGCGATTCAGAAAGCGACTTGTCTGCTGGCAGCCACGCCCCCCAAGGACTCTACCTCTATGGTAGTGTGGGTGTGGGCAAAACTACCTTGATGGATATGTTCTACGATTGCTGTGATTCTGTACGTAAGAGTCTCATAAAAAAAGTGTGCTTACATAACATTTCAGTTTGGATAACTCCTTTAAAACCAATTAGCATCGCTCAGCTAATTAATTTCTCTCGTCATATTATTAGATTCCGCGCAAGAAAAGGGTTCACTTCAATGCCTTCATGACCAATGTCCATACGCAAATACACGAGGCTAAGGAGCGCCAGGGGCCCGTTGATCGAGCTTTTAACTCGGAGAAGCCAGCTCCATTTGATCCGACGAAACCAGTTGCCGATATGATTGCGCGGGAATCGTGGCTCATCTGCTTCGATGAGTTTCAGGTGACGGATATTGCGGATGCAATGATACTTAAGCGGCTATTCACCCACCTCTTCAGACACGGCATTGTCGTACTGGCCACCAGCAATCGTCATCCGGATGACCTTTACAAAAATGGTTTACAACGCGTCAACTTCTTGCCCTTCATTGACCTGCTCAAACGGCGATGCCAGTTGGCAAAGTTGGACTCTGTTGACTATAGACGAGTCTCTCAATCGGGTAGTACCAATTATTTTGTGAAAGGCCAATCGAATGCCGAGACCAGTATGACAAACATGTTTAAGATTCTGTGCGCTGAAGAGAACGATATTGTTAGACCTCGCACAATCACACATTTCGGACGAGACTTAACCTTTCGTCGCACGTGTGGTCAGGTCTTGGATTGCACCTTTGACGAACTCTGCAATCGAGTAAGCAGTCTCTCGACTCAGATTATCTCTTTAAATAATACATACATGTCTTTATTTATATTCCTTCCAGCCATTAAGCGGCAACGATTATGTACAAATTGCTCAGTTCTTTCATACGGTGCTGATTCATGATGTGCCCACAATGACACTGGATATCAAATCCCAGATGCGACGATTTATAACGCTTATAGACACTCTTTACGATAATCGTGTACGTGTGGTCATATCAGCGGATCGACCATTAGACAGTCTTTTTCAACTCAGTGGCTCTTCTTCAATAACTGACGCGGATCGTGCACTAATGGACGATTTAAAAATGAACGATTCGGTAAGTTATATAATGAAAGTTCTATTTTCTTAATTTATAAACCATTTTGTCTTTTTCCAGTCATCAAGTGTTTTTACCGGCGAAGAGGAAATGTTCGCTACAGAGCGAACAATCTCCAGATTATACGAGATGCAAAAGCGCGAGTACTGGGAACAATGGTCGAAACATCGTTAGGATACCCATTTTCCTGTTAATACGTGGCTACAAATCTAAAAAAGCAATATTTACTTAAGCAAAATTAAAGTTTTAGTACTACTGGACGTCACAAATTTTACGACAATCTGTTTTATTATTTAATCCCATAGGCAAGAACTGAAGTGATTGGCTCTAATCTATCCGATTAATTGTAAATATTATGCAAATCATTATCAGACAAATATTTGTGTTAATCACTGTAAGAGTGACTGGACGGGTGTGTCAATATACTATGTATATGACATAAGTGTGTTATCAGCTTCACTTAGAATATATTATAGAAAATAAAGAGCGAAACTAAGAGATGAGAGTAACCAAAGGAAATCAATTGTTTAGCGGATAAGACTATATCGTTTTTGTGTTCGTTGTTAAGAGAATTTATTTATAATCATTTTAGTCAGGTTAGTTTTATTTTAAATAGGTTTTTTGGAAAGTGAAACGTCATCTTAGTTTTTACTTTTATATCAATATAATTGACTACATTCTTATTCTCTTAGTAAACTTAATAAAATTCTTGTAAAGGTCTCTATAGTTTGAAGGTTTAACACTTATCTTAACCGCATAGTTAAAGACTTGTCAATTCGCTAAATCAATATGGATACTAAGACTTTTATTGTGAACAAAACTTTGCCGTTTGGTGAGCATTAAATGGGAACATGGAGGATCTATGATTACTATTTTTACTTACAGATCCCTCATTGCTACGTGTAAACATATCTTTGCGTCAGGTAGAGGAGATTGCGCGCAGCTTGTCAACCCGCTGTTCCGTCACTGGAGTAAATGAAATTGCCTGGGCTCTGCGGGCTCTCATGCTAACGGATCTGACCACGCTGGCTGGCGATGATACGCGGGCCAATGTGCGCCGCTTGTGCGTGCGTGCCTGTTATCCCTTCGAGCCGCAGTTTTTTGACAAGTACTTCGAACGCACGCTCTTGCCGGATATCCACTGTGCTGCTGTATGCGTTTATCCGGCACGTGTGAAAGACGCATACTCATCGATTGAACGGTTCAATCTCCTTGAGAGCGTTTCCATCGCTGCTGTCGCAACTGGGTTTCCCACCGGCCAATATGGGCTTCAGACGCGATTGCAGGAGATCAGTCACGCGATTTTGTCCGGAGCTACCGAGATCGATATTGTAATAAATCGCCAGCTGGCGTTGTTGGGCGACTGGGAGGCGCTATACAATGAGGTGGTGCTCATGCGTAGCGCTTGCTCCGATCATGCACTGTTAAAGACTATTTTGGCTATTGGTGAATTGGGCACCATGGAGAATGTAAGAAGGCACACCTAAAAGATTTGTATCGGAATCTTCAACTGCTTTATCTCTGATCTGTAGGTTTATAAGGCATCCATGGTATGCATGCTAGCGGGGGCTGACTTCATTAAGACTTCCACAGGCAAGGAGGCGGTGAATGCAACTCTGCCTGTCGGCCTGGTCATGATATTTGCCATACAAGAGTTCAAGCGGCGCACATGCCAGATTGTTGGCTTAAAGCCGGCCGGGGGAGTCCGCACGGTTCGCGAAGCAATTGCCTGGATGACGTTAGTCAACGAGACTCTCGGAAACCGTTGGCTGACTCCAAAACGTTTTCGTTTCGGAGCATCTGAATTACTCAATGATATCGAAAGGGTCGTGCGAGAAGGTGTGGCCAAGTTGGAAAGGGAGGAGGCTGAGAGGGCGGCCCAAAACAAGCCGAAATCAGAAGCGGACAGCGAGGATGCGCTGTGTAAGGAATTGCGCAAAAAACAAAACAAGGAACAAAATTAATTCAACAAGTAAAGCAAATAAAAATCAAAAATGAACTGCGAACTTTTTAAATTAATCTGTGTACCATGGTCAGGTCAAAATGTAGCAATTTTAAAAACCGCTACTGTTGGCCTATAATTAAAAAGATTATTTCCAAATGCTCGAAACGTGTGACCAGCCATAGCAAATAATTGCTTAGTATTTGTTGGTATTTATTTGTGAGAAATATTACAGCTGCAAAAAGTATTTTGGCAGCAACTGCAACTGGTCACATTAAGTACAAAACTATTGAAAAAATTACTATAATTTAAGAGATTTTTGCATCCTTGCACCGCCCACTCGAACACCGCTGTAATGGTAAGTGTTCCGAAAACCGATCCATAAAACTGTAGAGCCGGAAACAGAGATATCAACAAATACCAGTGCCATATAAGGTACAAGCGAAAAACGAACGAAAAAACGCTGACTGCGCCCTCGACCGCCCACTTTGCTAGCGGTAAAACTAGTGCAGGTTGCAGCTAGCTGCGGGTTCAAGCAGAATAGGAGAGTGTGTCCACATAACCAAATACCACCAACAAAAAAAAACCACCAAATATCCCCGTTGTCTCCCAGCATGTATCCCTGGAGCTCATCCACGTACAGCGGCCAAACTCCCACTGGTGGCCAAAGCAGGGTAAATACCACGCACAGGCACCGCTTATAAATAAACCACTAATGCCACACGCCCCCTTTGCCTATGTCTCCATTAACTGTCCTCTACATACTACTATATCCACTTTTTTTTATCTACATATCTTCTGATTCCACACCAAAAAAAAATGCACGCCCCGAGGGCGCAGTCGGCAACTGTTGCAGTCTTGGCGAATCGTTGTTCTCTTATCATGGTTTTACGCATTTCCAGTGTTTCCGACCGCATACCACAACAAGCTGGCGACGCTTATCTCTCATCTCAATGTGTTTTCATTCTCTCGCTCTGTATATGTTAATTACAAATGTATTTAAATTGTGTTGTCACTTATCCATTCACATGTGTTCGCGTTACTCCAACGACCCACAACCCCACTTGTCCGACACTGTATGCTATGTTTCGTTTCAGACGATGCCCAATGGTTTGGACGATCAGGAGAAGCTTCTCGCCGAGGCAGTCGGTGCAGCGCGCAAACAGGCATTCCAAATGAACCACTTTCTGGACAAGGAACGTATGCTGGATGCACTCAAGTGTGCCAGCGCAATGCTCAGCGAGCTTCGCACTTCGATGCTCTCCCCGAAGAGCTACTACGAGTTGTGTGAGTTGTGGAAAAAATCACTCTTTGAAAGGTTATTCATTATCCTCTGCTCTCGTTCATAGACATGGCTGTTACGAACGAGCTGTGCCACCTTGAACTGTACCTTAGCGAGAAGAGCCATAAGGAGACGGATCTGTACGAGCTGGTCCAGTACTCGCACACAATAGTACCGCGGCTCTACCTGCTCATAACAGTGGGCATTGTATACATAAAGAATGACTCCACACTGAAGCGCAGTATTCTCAAGGATCTGGTGGAAATGTGTCGCGGTGTACAGCATCCATTGCGAGGTCTCTTCCTGCGCAATTATCTACTGCAGTGCACCCGCAACATACTGCCCGACATCCTGGTGGCTGAAAATGAACACGAGGGAAATGTATACGATGCCATTGACTTCGTGCTGACGAATTTCGCCGAAATGAATAAGCTATGGGTACGCATGCAGCATCAGGGGCACTCTAGCGAAAAGACGCGTCGCGAGAAGGAGCGAGAGGAACTGAAAATTCTAGTGGGCACCAATCTGGTGCGTCTATCTCAACTGGAATCAGCCACACTGGAGACATACAAGCGTCTAATACTGCCCGGAATATTGGAACAAGTCGTCAGTTGTCGCGATGCTATTGCCCAGGAGTATCTGATGGAGTGTATCATACAAGTATTCCCTGATGAGTTTCATTTGCAAACGCTAGATCCGTTCCTAAAGTCCTGCGCCCAGCTGGAGACAGGCGTGAATGTTAAGAACATAATAATATCGTTAATTGAACGTCTGGCGGCCTACAACCAGCGCTCCGGAAAGGTAATTTGAATGAAAACAACTATAAATGGGTAGACTTATTAATGAAAATCTCTTGCAGACGAGCGGGAATGCTATTGATGCCATCATACCCGCCGAAGTGGAGCTATTCGAGGTTTTCAGCGTGCAGGTAGCTAACATTGTGCAAACACGCACAGATATGCCGCTGGAGGACACAATATCCCTGCAAGTGGCCTTACTCAGTCTGGCGCAGAAAGTGTATGCCGATCGCGTCGATTATGTGGACAAGGTGCTGGGCACAACTGCACAAATACTCGATCGCATGAACATGAACAAGTGAGTGCCCTAATCCCTCTGAGCTTGTAGAATAAGAATAAATCCACCTATCCACTTGCAGTATTTCGCATCTGTTGTCTGTAAACCAGGAACTGTCTCGACTGCTCCGCATATGCATCGATTTCTATAACAACGCGCTGACCATTATCCAACTGAATAACTTTTGCCCGCTTCTGGAGAAGTTCGACTACACCTCACGGAAATCATTGGCATTGTATCTGGTAATGAACATATTAGAGAACGAAACGCTGGTGCCCACGGCGGAGCAGGCCGACAGCATATTGACGATAATAACGCCACTGATTAAGGATGATGAGACGAATCCGACGGCTGCTAATAACGGCGCAGATGCCGAGGAGTTTGCCGAGGAACAAGGCGTAGTTGCGCGGTATTAATAGCAGTGCTTATTGCCGCATGAGTTTCAGGTTAATCCACATTCTCTATGCCTTTACAGCTTCATTCACCTGTTGCGTGCAGATGAACCGGATATGCAATACAAAATGCTGCAGACAGCACGGAAACACTTGGGCAACGGCGGTGGGCAGCGACTGAAGCATGTATTGCCACCTCTGGTGTTCGCCGCGTATCAGCTGGCGTTTAAATACAAAGCAATTGCCGAGCAAGACGAGAACTGGGATAAGAAATGTCAGAAAATTGTGCAGTATTGTCACAGCACAATTAGTGCGTTGGCAAAGGCGGATCTGCCTGATTTAGCGCTGCGTTTGTATCTTCAGGGTGCGCTGGTCATTGGCGAGATACGCTATACGAATCACGAGACTGTGGCCTATGAATTCATGACGCAAGCATTTTCGCTATATGAAGATGAAATATCCGACTCGAAGGCCCAACTGGCCGCCATTACACTCATCATGTCCACGTTCGAGCAAATGTCTTGTTTCGGCGAAGAGAATGCTGAGCCGCTGCGTACCAACTGTGCGTTAGCTGCGTCCAAGCTGCTTAAGAAACCGGATCAGTGTCGTGGTGTGGTTGCTTGTGCTGCGCTCTTCTGGAGCGGCAAGTAAGTGGAGCCTGAAATCGACTAATTAATAAATCTTCGACTCACATCACTATTGATTTTGCAGGCAAAACGGCGAGGAGATGCGCGACGAGAAGCGTACGCTGGATTGCCTGAAGAAGGGTGCACGCATTGCTTCACAGTGCCTTGATGCTGGCGTACAGGTGCAACTCTATGTAGAACTATTGAATCATTATCTATTCTACTTTGAACGTGGCAATTCACTGATCACGGTGGCCATGCTGAATCAAGTAAGAAGCAGTTAAAACTCCACAAGAGCCTAGATAAATTTACATCTATATTTTCAGCTGATTGCCAAGGTGAACGAGGAACTACCCAATCTGGAGCCCAGCGAGGAAACCAAACAGATCGAGAGCCATTATAAGAATACATTGGCGCATTTACGTAGTCGCATGGAATCAAATGATACGACCCTGGAAGTCTCCTTCGCCGGCATCACACTCAATTAGTTAACAATTACGCAACGTTCCCATACCCCTCTCGACCATGCCTATCAGTCTACAAATAGTTGAACCATTCTTAAAAAGGCTGGCTTTATAGAACTATAAAATGCAGAATCAAGCACGCTCTAAAACTGATTGCGATACGATCAAAAACTGTGTGTTTTCTCCAAGAAATGAAATTCCATGCTAAATTTTAGATTGTCATATTGTTCCGGGTAAATCTAGGATTACCCATAAAGTGCTTATGATTCCGATTCGATTATATATTTTTATGTAAGTGCAAAGTATAAACATTCTTGATATTTTTGTTTTCTCCTATATTATCACATATTTAGTTTATATTTATATACAAGTAATTAATAATCTACTACTCCAAGCCCCAAGCAAAAATTGTAGTTAACATATTATTTTATTCTATTCATCAACCCCAAATCCCCTTGCAAAGAAAAAAAGTAAACAAAAAAGATTGTGAAATATTGTTAAACAAAACGAGAAACGATTGAATCCCTTAAGTGAAAAAAAGATTATAATACATACCAATATAAATTAATCATTGAACAATTATTGGTTTTGCGATTGTGCGATAAATAAATGTAAGATAAAATTGTTTTTAGAAAAGCAACCAAGTTGGAGATTCGAAAAGTATATCGTAATGCACTTCACAATTGCTTTATTTTCAAAAATATACATATACATCATCATTATGTTATATAAGCCGAACACGTTATATCGCTTTACGCGAATCCATAAACTTAACTTGCATATACAATACGTCATCGAAATGAGTGGATAATAATGAAGCCTATGCCGAGCAGAACCGTACAATCTCAGCATACGCTACATACTACATATACATCGTGGAATATATGGTTTACCCTAGCGGGGATAGCCTGATTAGGGTGACCACTTCATTCCCGGGAAGAACTCATATATGGCAGTTGTTGTTGTTGTTTTGGGTGGAGGAGAAGGACGGTGCAGTTAATGCGGCAGTTTTATGTTACGATCACTTCGAGTCGGGTTCAATTAGTCGATTATAATTGGAGTAGAGCGAAGGGTTGAGAGAAATAATTAATTCGTTGGATGTACATTGGGCCTAGTCAGAGCACTTGCTTCATCGGTGTTGCGTCGTCTAAAGACGACTTAAAGCTAATCCTTGTTTAGTATGTACCTATTTCTAGTATAAATTTACAATTAGAAACGCCTAATTCACTTGCAGCGCCGTTAGCGAATAATGGAAAATTTTGAAAGATGAGATAAACCGTTGGACACTGCAAAGCTCGAGAGATTACGCGATATTACTTTGTGCGTTCACACGCTTGTGCGTCTAACCCGTCTTTGTGTTGAAGTAGTTGTACACATGGGCCCACGAGGCGAGCACGTATTCCTCGATTTCGCACTCTTTGCTGCCGCGCAGGATACGGAAGTAGCCACGTTCACCCCACCAGGGACCCCACGAGTTGGCCGCAATCTGCAAGAGAAAAGAACAAACATTAAAGGGATCTCACACTCTCTTCCCCTGTAAGTGACACTTACCCAGTACTTGACGCCGTTGTGCTCCTCGCCCCAACCGACCAGTTTGACCGAATGGAAGCCAACAGGTGCATCTCGATTGGCTGCCGTATGGCGATAGACACCGCCGGAGTATGAGAAGAAGTCTCGGTAGACACGCATGGTGGCCTGCACGGGACCCGAATGATATATCTCGCTCATGATGTCATTCTCGCCGCGCAGACTGTACGCCGGTCCGACCGTATACAAGTTATCACGATTCACACCCGGGAATGGATTACAGCCGTTGGCCTTGAGCGAGCGGCTGTTCTGGCGATGAATCTTGCAGGTGTCACGATGATGAGTGTACGGATAGCACTGCTCGTCCAGGACACCCTTCTTGTGCAGGTAACGCCAGGCGGCGTCCAAATGTCCACCCTCGCAGCCCTGCTGGCGGCGTGTGCAGGAGAGTATATTCTGTGGCGACAGCTGGACAAGCTCCTTGCCCTGGCTCTGAATGGCAAAACGATCGGATGCCACCGAAGTGGTAGACAGCACCCATGAGCTACCGCACCAGCCCTGATCTGGCACCTCGGAGATGTAGCTGGACCATTTCTCGACGGCATTGAAGCTTCTGGGCAGATCGTTGGATGGATTGGATAAACGTACCATGGCCTTGACACGGAACGTCGGCTCCTTGGTGCCCAGACGCAGGCGCAATCCTTCTGCATACTTGTGGCCCAACCAGTTGTCGTATTTACGTGCTGACCAGCCCAGATTGTGTATGGAATTAACGCTGCGCACCAGATTGTCATCGGTGATGCACAAATCACGATCACATTCGACGCGTCCTCCTTCCAGGCAACGGCACTCGTTGCAGTTATCCCACGTGGAGTTGTATCTGTTGAAGTAGACGCCGTTGTGTTCGCAGGCAATCACCGGATCCGGCTCACCGAAGCAGAACGAACGATAGTCAGGACAACAATCGCCGTCAACTTCACGATCACAGAACTCATCGCAGTAGCAGAGTGTGTCTGTTGCAGCAAAGCGAGTATAACAGTTAAGTAAGCAGAGGGGCGAATTTCGAGAGGATTACTTACCCGAAATGGGCAGCGAGCAGCCGTCGACACGACTCTTGCAGCACGTATTCCTCAGCGCACAATACGGACCCGGAAAGTCCACTCTTAATGTGTAATCGAAGGCGCTCACCAGGCCAGCGCCCAGCAAGAGGACAATCAGCGGGCACTTAAGAGCCATGCTGGAGTAGGAGCAGGAACAAGAGCAGGCAGAATGCAGTTATGCGCTTTCAACTGAAATGAGAAGGAAAATAAAGAACAACTTTAACAACTGGTAACAAATTGCAAAAAATTAGCCAAAGATGTTTTATCTAATCTCGTGCATATTATTTTGCATATGCATGAGCTCATCGTCTAGATCTCCGAGATAAGATTAGAAATATCTCTCTCTCTCTCTCTCTATGCAATTTGTCAACAAATTAGCATCCGCTGCGCTTATCAGTGATTTATGGAAGTTTAATGTATGCGCTTATTACGCATACGACCCGCCGAACGGGCCGTAATTAATTCTGTATGAATTTCAATTATGCATAGTTTGCCAAAAAGTATAAACAAAAACAAAATCAAAAAAAAAAATAATAAACAATTCAATTTTAGGCACAAACTGGTTTTGGACTGGCTTACTAATTTCATCTATTGCGTTGCGGTTCGCTTTTATCTCTATCGGCTTGGAAAGTTATTAAACTGGAGCTGTAGCGAGAGTCCCAGCAATTATACGCTAGAACTTCGAGGGAAAGGGGAACGCACGCACCGAGACAACCCTTCGTAAAAGTTAACGCTCATCAAAAATTCACAGCGTGCATTGGCAAATAATGTCGGGTAGATCGGAACCAAAAGTTAACAATGCCGACTACACGATACCCAGCAAAAGATTGTCAAGAAAATAGTAGAGAATTGGTAAATTAAGGTTTATAATAAATTATCATGATCTCATGTTTTATTTCCATCCTATCGTTCATTTTAATTCGATCTAAAACTACAAATATTTTTTTTAAGAAGAAAAGAAAAGAAAAGAACAATTAAGCAAAAAAAAAATATTTAAAAAAAAAATTGATTCCACCTTGAGCAGTAACTGCAAACTAATACTCCCCATTCCATAGCGATCACTGTCACAAATGGCAACAAAATCATGAAATCCAAAAAATAAAAACCTAGCTCGAAACGCCAGCCAGCAATCACATAACAGTAAACTTTTAAATATTCTGATGACGTCAGCTATAAAAAACGTTTTAAACACGAAAGATTAGCGGGCTTTGGTTGCCACGACGGTGAAGCCAAAAAATTAACGCAGAGACAGCTAAAAAATAAATAAAGAAGAAGAAGTAAAAAAAATCAATGTAAAAGGAGCCCTAGTAGCGCCCCTTTTCTAGGTTCCGGGCCCCAAAAGCAATGGAGCATTCAACTCGTTTGAATATCAGCGAACACTACAATAACAACAGCTGGAGAGACAAATATCGAAATAATAATAAATAAACTCTATCATTTATTTAAATGCAAATAGAATTATTCTTGTTTTTCAACTTGGGAGGTTTTATTGTTTGTTTCTTTTTCGAATTTATAGACTTTTATGCTTATGATGTGATTATTTTTATTGAGTGTTACGAAATATATTCAATTATCGAATAGCTTCAAAAATAGCATCTGATTCATATGCGGGAACATTTGCAAAAGGTTTTTAATCCGCAACGAAGTGGTTTTTTGCTATCTCTGCGCTTCCTGAACCCGTTTATAATTTTGTGCTAATTTATTTGAAAGTTTGATTCGATAATTAATTGGCAAATATTAATGAGCTGGTACTCTATAATGGCTTAATTGATATAGTCATAGCAATTCATTCTTGCCCGAAATCTAATAATTATCTTTGCTATCTCATTTGAATCTGAGGAATTTTGAATTCTTATTTTTCTCGTTTTCTGTTGGCTCTCGGCAAATATTTACTGTGAGACATTTAAGCCAGGGGAAAACACGAATGAAAAATTATATCAAATATTTTGAAGATCTCATTTCGAAGAAGCTCGCAGCGAGAGAATATCTAGAGATCATAAAAAAACTTTACTTAAGACTTAGATAAATAAAATTGTGTGATAATGTTATTGCAATTGTATTATAAGATATTGCAAACTGCAGTTAGCAAAAAGCTTAATCAAAAAAAAGTTTTAATATTTTTTTACAAGTACAAATATAATAACTTTTTAATTATCATTTGGTTGCTAAGCCTTTGTTTATAATTTATTAAGGAAATTTCGTTTAAGTCTTTTGTTTTAGGAATTCTTTTACTTCCTTTATGGTTTAGCACACGCGATATTTATTGAGCTTGTGTATTTGCATATACGTTAAAGCATTAAAAATTATACTAACTTTTATGTACTTGCACAATTTATATGATGTATATAAATTCACAAACTTTAGAACCAATATATAATCTTGTTTTCAATCCAATTTCACAATTTTTCACACTAGTTGCTTGGAGGCACGTTGTGAACGCGATCGCGGCCGGCCGTTGACTAAATTCAATAAATGTCAGGGGCTACCATCAAACCGAAGTCGTCGGCTGCGGTTGCGGTCTCTTTCGCTGCTACTGTTATCGTTTTTGGTTCTTCGGCTGCGGCCGCTGCTGCTACTACTGCTTTTACTATTGAGCTTGCGTACACTGCATGCAAGTGTGTGTAGGTGGGAGAGTTCGCACTAGCCATGCATACTCACGTGCTCTCACTGCTAAACGAAATGGTCAACGCTGTTATTGCTGTGGCACACGAGAGCGCATGCTGTTATGTTACAGTGGGGCGGTATGTTAGCTCTCTCGCTCTCATACTCTTACCCTGTTAGTGCTCATGATAATTGCTTTATATGGCAATTTTTGAGAAAATGCAAAGGCATTTGCAACGTATGCAAGTGTTTGTGTGTGTGTGTGTGCACTCCTCATTAGTATCACGTATGGCCTGGCAAGATTCTAACCTGTGATATGTAATACGGACACGAATCTGTTTTTCTGTGGTAAAATTCCTTAAATTGTTTGTCAAGACCTTTGGCCGAGGCCAAGCTAACAACAATACCGAAAAAAGGCGTGAGCTTTCCAATGCGCAGTTAATTTACGTATTTTTTGGAATGTTTGTTTGTGTTCATTATCAAACGAATGTGATATGATATACACATAAATGAATTGCACTCAATTTAAGTTCAAGGTTATAACAGCCAAATCAAATAGACCCATTGTAGACATTGTACCCATATAAGAAAGTCATCGCTTGATCAGTTGATCAGTTTGCCAAAAAGAGAGTGCGAAATTGAACTAAATAAATACCTTGTTGAACCCAATTCAACGCATCGATCTTCCATACAAACATATTAATTTGATACATACACATACTCCGCACTCCGTCACACTGACGCCTCGATCGATATGATCTTTGTGTGCTTATTATCCGGCTCTTTGGGTCTGCCATTTCGCTTGGCATCGTTTGCGAAGCTTCTGTTATTCTCATATAGACACAATGCAGGAATTTGCATATACGAGCCATACATATATATGTGAAGAATTATTATGGTGTATGCTTCTGCAAAACCTATCTACGGCAACTGGAATTTCCCAAAAATTCCTTCTCGAAATTTGATTAAGCTTTCTTTGGCTTACGAAATGGACTTTGGCAGGCACTTGAAAGCTTTGCCGATTCGATTTGTCATTAACGCGCTTTGTAAACATCGTAGACCGTAGACTTCAGAAATTGCCAATCAAATTTTATGCTGTCTCTGCGACAAAGTCCCGAGGAATATAAACAAGCCCCGAAAAAAAAAATGAAACCGAAGAACAATAAGACCCGACGCATTAGGGAAGCTAATTAAAAACAAGCTGCAAGCTCTGGCCAACACATCGTATCAAAGACCATAACTCGAGCGACAGACGACATTGCGGCTCGCGACCGGAGAGCATATCAAGTCTGAAATAAAGCCATCAGGCGCGAATTTCACTAATTCCGAGTGTCGCCATTTGCATGACATTAAACTTAAGTTTAATGAGCGATTTGTGTCGCACGTAATGCCAAAATATATATGAAAATCGCTTTCGGGCAAACAGAGCAGACAAAGAAGGAACCCAAGAAGAAACCGGAGATTGACGAGGGCAAAAACTGAAATGTTGACCCATTCCAGACTGAAGACATTGAAGAAGAAATAATTGTGTTTTTTTAAATCGAATGAGGGGAGATACGTGTAATAATTCATTGACTCGAATTTTCTATATTAAATTTCCGGTGTTAATATGCAGCCGGAAGTAATTTCTATGACTAATAAATATTGCAATCCTATCGCACTTCATCGCAGTACAACAACAATTCCGAAACAGATGAGTAATCAAGTAGTACGTAAGCCTTTTGCCATAGATTTGGGTACATTGTTGATGAGTCGACGTTAAAATAAATAATATAGGTGCACACAGAGATTATCAACTACAGATGTATTTATTTTAAATGTGTGTTAGAGTTTACTTTGCGGAAAAATATAGTTTACACAAGGTGAAACTAATAAATAGTTAAAAGAAAACAAAATAGAAATAAATAAGCAGCTTAGTTTCAATTCTAAGAATGTACCCAAATAGGAAGGTACATTTGGGTACAATATTTAGATTTAACAAACTCTTGCTTGTACCCGCAGCTAATGAACTTGAATCCAGTTTCAAGTACAGTGTAAAATCGCAAACAAAATGTGTTTTGTCTAACACGAATGCTGATGACATGTCGCGTCTATAAACAAAGTAATTGAATCGTCATTTCTCGGTTTTATGAATGAACGACGAATACCAATGAATACTTAAACAAGCTGCTGGCACGCTTACAACGATAGTGAGGGCAGAATTCAGAGCAAACAGCCAATACAGATCCGGCCAGATATCGATAATAGGCGCATACCTACGGCGTATCGGGTTTTTTTTTGGCCCATATGGCAGGCTGTCCGAAATTGGCAGTTTAATTGGCGCGACAACATGATTAAGCATTCAATTAGCAGATATTTATACACCATTAGCTACTTAGCCGATTATTATTACCGATTCCGTGCACAACGAACCGAACGATATTGATATTCTACCGCCTATAGAGGCGGGGACTACATTCCAATGTACTTAAGTCATGTGATAAAATATTTATAAACAGCCTGACTGCCTGCCGGCCAAACACCTCAAATCGCCAGTGGCCAAAGTGTGTAAAATACAAGATTCGATTTAGGTTTATACAGTTTCCGCGGTAGAAAAACACAATCTACTACAGCAAAGAAAGAAAGGCTTATCGGTCTAGTATAGGTATGTAAGGACAGAAATTAAAGTCGTATTGGCGTTATCCATATAATCAACCAACCAAGCACAAACCTAATCGAAACGCTTTTCGTAATGCACACCGTGACGTTTCTTTATGTCCGATAAGATCATCGGTCTGGGAACCGAAGCAATTGTCTCTGCCTCTGTTATGGACTGTGGAATGTCTAAATCGACAGCTATATAATGGGACAGATGATCTACGATGGGGATGATTGCATCAGCGAGCAATACAAGTAGAACAGTAAGCTGTTTTTGTTCGCTTAAAAATAGTACACGTTCTCCTGAATTGGCTGCCTTATCGCAGTAGTTACCTTATTCTGTAGTATTGGGTGTGGGGTATAACACATCGAGGGAACTCGTTGAAGATAACCAGCTGAGCGTGCATTGCAATATAATATGATATAGCTGAATTTTTAAATAAATAAGATCTGTACTCCATGAATATCTACTGCGCTTTCCCGTCTTTGTTTTAATATCACAAATTAAATGTCTCTGACATCGTATTGCGCACCATCTCCACCAATTCAATTGTGGACCGAATTGTACAATACGTAAAATGGATGTTAACACGTTATACCTAGCGAACTCATTTAAATTTCCGATGTTGTTGATAATCAAATTCATGGACATGTACGATGTTTATTTTGTGATGTTCTTTATCGTATTATATCGTATTATTTATGTTTTCTTCAAAAAGTATTAATGAGTTTCCAGCTGTGAGCTCTATAAGAATTTCTTTCGATTCAACTCGATGCTAGAATAATTAACCTTGGATATTTTCACGTTCGTATCGTTAGAATTGCCCCATTATTTGGCAAGATTACACGGAAATTTCAAATTGGTATGCAAAATATTTGCCCACAATTTATTGGAGCTCAATTTCAAGGTAAGTGCAGGCGTACGAATCGCTCGCACCGTATATTGCATTGTATTGTATGTGGAATCAATGTGTCTTCAAGGTTGATCCATTTACACGCGATATTCGCATCAGCACTGAAAGTACTTCCTCCCTTGTTCCCTACATACCCGAGAATCTACAAAAATTTCGGGGCTCTGGGTACGTCGCACGTCAAGTAATGACGAAATCGAATTGGCTTTTGAACGCTGTCGACGCGTCGGTGGAAGTGGAAGTGTGACCACAAATTCAATTGAATTAAATTCTAGTTAATTTTGACAACGACATTTTAACAATACTCAGCAAAAACAATGAAACCACAGATGGTCGTGGAGCACCGAAGGCAGGCAGATACCTTTTAAATGGGGTTTGGCTTTGGAATAAAAAAATAAATGGTCATAATTAATATAATTAACGAGCTTCAGCATACGAAGTTATTTACGAAATTATCTTTATAAAATATACAGTTAATATACCCCTCTTCCGCTAGGGTATTTGTCGGCAGCAACAAAGCTGCTGTCAACTGCTTAGTCTGTGGCTGAGCAATAAAATATTTTCGGCATATTTGTGTTTAATAATTTACTCAAACAGTCCATTGTTGATTCGTTTCAATTTCAATTGTTTCGATCCCCCCTTCCTTTTCTACTATATAAAATTTTTAAATTTTAGTCAATAAGAAAAACAAACTTTCGAACGTTGGGCATACGAAAAATTTAACAAATACTATGGTAAAAAACTGCTAATACGGTCAAGTGATTTGATGTTTGAAATTTGCAGTGCAATTGTGGTAATGGAAAATAGCTAGTGTTCACCCGCAAAATTGGTCAATTGATAAGCCAATCTGATGATAAGCCAACTGCAGGCTACTCTATTTTTGGGTAGTTCCTTCATTTTATTAATACGCAAGCAATATTCGATTGTTGCGGTTGGGGCGTCTGGTTTAGAAGAAAATGTGTAAATAAACGGATAAGCACGCTATATTTAAAGTATTTGCAAATACCTTTGACGTCATCAATGTTTCTAAAGGTTGGGCTGTATGGGTTATTGGAATTGGCGTTAATTGGAAAATTAGCACCATAATTTTCCCACGAAAAATCAAGTGGAAATAGTGCAATTGATTCGCGCTGAATGTTTGCTGGCAATCGTTTTGGGGTTACTCAATCCTTCTAAATATTCTTATACACGAACACAGATATCTTTATTACCTCAATAATACGCCAATACATTTCATGTTTGTCCAGATGATAATGTGGCATTCGCTTGAAATTCCGCATATTTTGCAGCAACAGAATAGAATGAATAATTTTATGGCATACCTCACGTGTGCTCCAAGTACCCCGTCAAATTATGATGCGAAAACGCAAGCTCGACTAGCTTAAATCTTCATTCAGATAATACCGATTTTGAACTCATTTTATTTTCTATATTTCGACTCTATGCTGATTTGCCATCAACATTTTACAGATTTATGAATTTCATTACTATTCATTCATTAAACATATCAACTGAGCGTTGCCGGCGGGTTCTAGGGTATTTAGCAGTCAAGTCAGCTTGACTGACTTTCCTGTCTTGTTTTTGAATGAAAATACCATGTCAGCATTTTGCGTATCAGCTGGAAACGCTTTAGTGATTTTTAAATATTTTCAGAAAATATGCTTTCTACAAAATTTTGCACGAGAAAAACTCAAAGATCACGGTCTCCCATTGTCTATGGGATATTTCCTACCATCGTCATAAACATTTCTGTGTACATAATGCGATTATTGTATGAGAAATCGTATCATACCTTCGAGTGGGAAGCAAATAGTTTCAGTGTGTTTCTTCAGTGTGTCCGTTCGTTCATTTACGATATGATAATTCATAAATTGTTTATTAGAAACAGTTTTTGAATTGCAAACCCATTCGTAAGATCATATTTTTAGCAACGGATACCAGGCAGTGTAGGCACCTGGAGACATATCTAATAAATATATACTTATTGCATAGTGGCGGATGAGGTAGTCAACGAATATATTCATATATATAAATTGTGTTTGAAACGAAACGTTTGACGTTTTTAATGCACTCAAACAACGCCTCCGGCCAAATAGACACAAACAACAACCGCTGCTTTTTGGCTTGTAGTTAGCCGTAATTATCGCCACTTGACGTGAACCTGAGAACCTACTCAGCAGAGAGAAACCCGCCAAATTAGGTGCGCTGTCAATCAAAATTAATCACAATTTGCAAACAATAACAAAACCCGACGACTGAATACCACCCGTATTCATAAACTGACAAGTGCAATTGGAAGAAATGTTGAAAAAATATCGTATAAATTTAGATAAACAAAATGCGAGATCAGACTGTTTCAAGGTTGTTCCGTAAGTCGTAACGTTTGAGTTGGGCGAACAGCACCGTCAAGCATGGAGCAAGAGCATCCCAATCTTCACCTCTCGCACTCGATACGGGTACCCTAATATTGCTTCCTACTTAGCGGCGCTAGAACCGTTTGAGAATTCTTGTGTCTGGCGAATGTTGGCGTATGAGCGGAGAACTACTTCAGCTGTTACTGTTAAGTGTCGCCCTCTCTCACGAGCTTCTGTTAAAACACAGCGCGGCCACTGTTAACATAATCGTGTATGTTACACCAACCTCTCACTCGCACACGCTCTCGCTTTCCTTAACAGGCCGATGGCCTATTGCAGTTCACATTCATTTCGCATTTATTGCAATTTTTACGATTTCGTTTGGCAGATTTTTATAAATAATTAACAAATGAAAATATTCATGAATTGTATGCCATTTAATTATAATAACAACAATAATCGGGCCATTCACCGCTGCGCTGTACTGATTTATGTCGATTCGCATATGGTTAATTATAATGCTCGTTGAGCATGACAAATGTTTTAATTATATTCACAACGATCTAAACAAAAGCGATCTATCCGATTCAAATGTAAATGGGCTTTGCCGGTTGCGAATGTCTCATTTTGTAACGCCCACTGAAAACGCCTTTATATCGGCCACTAGAGCAGGCAGCTTGCCTTGCCTTGCCCCGCTCCCTCAACCAGCAGCAGTCGCCGATCCATGCCCCATACCTGTTGTATACCACTTTATATGTATAATGGAACATACACACGTGTGTGTGTACAAGTGTACCTACATGAGCCTACGTACACATTACTTGGAATGTACTCGATCTCGAACTTCGCGTACTCGTATTTCGTCCGCCTGCTCGGGTTAATGTCTGTGAAACAAATAGCGTTGCAGTCGTATAAATAGCAACTGCTCTGATTCTTCTATATGTCTGGAAAATATCTGTAGGGAGGGGGGCATGTAGGCTTTCACGTTTATGGCATGTTTTTATAGCACACTTTGCAGACAGTTCGCAGAGTTAAGATATGTCTTTTAATAACTTTTGAAAGTAATTACATTATTTTTTATGGCACATTCGGCATATAAGAAGTAATTCCCATATTTGGCATAATTATCAAAATGTACCACATATTTAATTTGCCTTTACGCTGTTTAAACCTGTTCTGTCTTCCAATATCAGAATATATCAAGTTGTTTGTTTCGTATAAAAACATACAATGTCTGTCAAAGTCATAATTTATACCAAAACATTTAGTATATCTCGATTTATAAGAAAGACAAATGTAAACACTTTATGTATTTATAAGAACACGACATATAAACTGTACCCATTCGTTAAATTCAAATTCCTGCACCCAATTTCAAAACCATAGAAAACAACGCATACCTGATTCTACACCCATATATCTGGCTAATTGACAATGAATACCGCGAATATTTGAACTTACAAGCAATTAAAATGATTGAATTACGACGAGTACGTCGGATCGTTCGTTTTCGTTTTGATTCAATTTGTTTCGGTACCATCTGCAAACAACTTTTATACGATGCTCAAGAATTTTTGTCAATTTAGTTTTGTGAAAGTTACAGCGACAACAACAATGGGAATGCTGTAAGACCTTGGAAATGCTTACGAAATCGAATTTATTTATAGGAAATATTCACAGAATTAGAACACTTAAGCAGAGCACTCGCTTTCATCGGGCAGAATGAGCCAACAAAACGTTTGCGAATATTTTCCTTTGTTTGTTTTTGGCTATGATTTTTGTCTCTTTTGCAGCCCGCAGCCATTTCTAGCTGATTTATTTCGGCATTTCGGTCGAAAGTCATTGTCAATGCCAAATGCGAATCATTTCGCCCCAGCCCTAGTGTCAGTGACACTCTCAACAACGTCTGCGCTGCATGACGAGCGATTACCGGACCCTCTCTAGCTCTAGGTCTATGAATGAGATATTGGAAATTCTTGCTAAATAAATGTGTGCGATGCTTAAGCTACGATAATGATGCAGGTATAAGCTCCCGCGTCCCTTTCTCGATTGCCTGACTCTTTTGACTGTTTCTTCAAATAATTAGATCATATTTATAATTGATTTCGACCATCATTGGAGCGTTTTGTGTACCAAGATTAATTATCCCGCTTTGTGCATATCTGTATACTCTGTAAATACATTTTTATGATAAAAAGGGGTAGTTTTAGCTTACGAACTTGTATACAATAAGATAATGAAAAATTAAAACATAAAGTATACTTTGTTTGTTTACATTAATGTGTAGATCATTGCTATTATCAGAGATAAATACGCAAACTTTGACAGGCTGATTCTAAAATTCTTTACTCAGCTGTTAAAAAAAATCGTTCATAATACCATTTCAGAGCAGAGTTTTAAAGATATATCATATACAATCAACTAAGGCACAAGTTATTTAATTCCATAAAAAGTACAGGGTAAATGATAGTCATGTTAGCTCTATTCATTTGGCTGTCCAAAGTTGATGCGCTATAAACATGTGTCATCATCAATTAATTTCAGCCATAAACTCGCTGAGGGGTTGCCAGAGTTGTTGACATATAAAAAAAAAAACAAATTATTGGATGGCTCAGCTAATAATCTATATATAAAGACTGAGCTGACTAATATGAATGAATGCGTGTTGTTGCATTTTAGCATTTTTCTCAAGGTATTCGCTGCGGTATTCTGCGAAGATTACAATATCGTAAGTTTTGCGATATTTTACGATATGCGCCCAATTTCAACTTTGTTTGCACTATGAATACTCATTCACAGCTGGCGGGAATGATTCAATTGCCACTGATTTGGCCAACAACTCGTGTCGAACGCCTTCGATGCGTCTACTAATTTATCACCTGTTTGCCAGTGCAATTAGCAACTGTTGCCTAACTGTTGTAGCAACTCTCGCAAGGCAAGAGAGGCTATAGGCGAGAGTCTATGGTAAGTGTAACGGTTAAAGCGAGGTGTGAACTGTTTGTTTACCACAATTTCATGTAAACAAGACGCAATTGTGCTGCGAGCTATTTCGAGTTTTTTTTAGTTCAGGTTCAGGTTCATGTGACGTCAGTGAGCCAGAAGTGCGAGAGAGACCTATATACTGTACACATATATAGAGATCCGTATTTGTCAAGTGTTTAGCGCAGTGTATAATGCACTCAGCAAGCGAGCAAGGCGAAAAGTGAATACAAAGCGAATACAAAACGAATACCTGAGTGTCTAGTCAGCGGGCAAAAAGTGCGAGTCGTCGCTGTCTGTTTGCACTTTCAATGGGCCATGAGATGATGACGATGACGTCATTTGTCAATTGCCATTACGAGCTGGTTAAATGCAAAATGCAATTGCCGCAAAAGTGCTTGTCGTGTCGCCAATGCGATCGAGTGCAGTTTGAGTGCGTTTTATCAGCGCGCAGACGTCACATATGACTCCCCCGGTATGCGGGTATCTCTGTGTGTGTGGGTGTGTGTGTTGGGGGGCGTATTGCATCGAGTGTGACCTGGGGCAAAACATGCTGAGATTCTTTACGATTCGCAGAACCAAACTCGACTGCAATAGTCCCTGTACTAGGTATGCTCTCTAGCACAAATGCTGCAAATACTCTTAGCAGTCTGTACCCCATTTCCCACTCTCCGTACAGGGTATAAGCAACCTGGGAGATAATACAAGCAGAAGCCAAGCACGACTTATGCATTAGCGCACAGCTTTTAATTAATTGATTCTCATTTCATGTAGCTTATATGATATAATCGAGCACAGTATATATGTATGTATATAGTATATGATTATAAAATCTATAGCTTTTTGGCTGCTATGCAGCTCGAAACGTTTAACGTGAACATTTCTGGGTGTGTGATCGCATCGCGTGGCAATTCGACTGCTTCAAACAGTTTCAAATGCAAATGCAACGATAGTTGTACAATATCAATAATCATAATAATCATAATAATAATAATAATCATTCCGAATCAATTACGAAAATATGCTAAACTTGAAACGTGTCGATTTCACAGTCGCCAATAAGTTCTTGGCAATAACCTTAAGTCAACGTTGCGTATGCGCAATGCAGTCAAACATAAATTTCATTTTGTATGCATTTACATTTTAATTGCCACGAAACGAGTCTATTGCTTATATATCCCCCTCCCAAGATATATGCCAATCGAAATGGCGCTTTGTCTGCGCTTTGCTGGATGTTGTCACGTTGCACCCGCCTGTCGCACCAATCCCCTCTCTAATTGGAACTCATAAATATGCGAGAGCTTAGCGCGCTCGACTAATGTAACATGATAGGTCCCCTCCCTGTTTAGGCGAGAGATTATGCACAAATCACGCTGACTCTGACTGTGTCGAAGCTACGGCCAACCCCAAAAGCGAATCGAATCAAAGTTTAATTGGTACACAGACAGTAAAACACTTCATAAAACTGCGGAAAGATCATCGAGATCGAGTTGGTCGAGTTCAAAATGGAACTGCTGTGCGTAGAGATTTGGAATTTGATAAAGTGGAAATGAAACATGAACTAAAATTTACAATACTTTACCTAGCTGAACTGGAGCTGAATTCCAGATGGAATCGAGCATAATTATTAGAAGTATCTTGAAATTTGGTATATCTCACGGCTACCAAGATTCTTAGGCTTATGTAAAACAGAAAACCTAATCCACTCCAACTGAATAAACATGACATTCACATAACTGAATCTCTAACCGCAAAACCATTCCAGCTCAAGCCAACTAGACAATTAAAGCCAGATAAAGATGTTAATGCCGTCAAAACTGACAGCGAGCACAGCTCGAACGTCGATCAGGCGCGTCTTATCTGTCCATTAACAGGTGTTTGCCTAATTACAAGAGTTTGCGCACTGCTTGCCCAGCATGAAGCGCATGCCATGACCATGACGAAAGGTTTCCAACCCAGCAACCCATCAACCCGTTGACCATTTACCAACTGGCGATGACATCAGCGTATCTGCTGGCTGGCTGGCTGGACCAGAAGGGAGAGCTACAGCCAAGACCAGTAGCCAGCGAGTCACCTTCAAGGCGGAAAGGTCTCGTGTCTCGCTCTCGCTCTCTCTCTCTCACCCACTTTGGGATGGTTCATTTTTACCGGAACTGGGCTGTCAACGTCGTCGACACGTTGCCGTAGTTGATTGCGTGTTTTGTGTTTTCTTTTTGCTTTTGTTTTTGTTTTTGCCTCCCCTAGCTAAGGTTTTGAATAAAAAAAAAAAAAACAGCAAAAACTAGCCACAAAAACAAACACTAATTTATGGCTCACTCACTGCGCACTCATTTGTGTATATGTTTTGAATATTGTTACAATTTGCTCGGGCAAAAACAGATAACGTTAAATTTGTAGATTTTCGAATTTCGGTTTTCCTGTTTCGGTGTAAGCGACATCTGGTTAACCTTAACCACAAATGAGGCGTCTTTGTCTCTCACACTATTTACATTCCGCATTGTTTACCCAACTCGGATATAAACCGTTTATTGTCGTGTGAATTTTTGATTATTGTTCCAAATCGAAACCATATTTTGCGCAGTGTAAATCGCTCGTCTCCAAATGCATTCCATTACGGCGCGAAATTCAAAATGAAAACAATTCGAATTAAAGGTAAATTTCGAGCATAAATACACAAAACTATTTTCAATCAGATGCCGGAAGAATTGCAATACCAGAAACTATATAAACAATGTATATCACCTGGTATTATGCCATTGTTTGTACGAGGATTGTAGCGATTGTAAACTTAAGATCTTGCCAGCCGGCTATTTAAATGCGCTGGCAGATAGCCCACTTTAAATATCTTTAACATAAGTCGAGCTACTTGTGCTGTGGCCAGAGATAAGATAGTTAGGCAGCTAGTGATGCCCCCTATAAACGACGAATGAGTTTAGGGCTACACGAAGCTGCAAAATATTAAATTGCATTGCACGATTTGAGTTTAAAATATGCAAATTCGTGTGAAATGAACGGGCAAGTTCAGGGTCAACTGTGTGTGTATCTTTGAGTAGGCTGCAGCTGCCGTACAGCTGATGGATTGCAGATACATTCGGGCAGCTTGCAGCGTGCAGATATTAGCCCAGTTTTAGGTGGTCGGCTTGGCTCTCTCGCTTTATCTCTGCAAATCCATCTACACCCACGAAATGCCACTGGCAACAGCAGCATCAGACACAGCCAGAGCAACCGCAGCCAGACTCGATCTTTCATCTTCCCAATTGAGGCTGATGCTGAACGGGAAGTGGCACAAGCTGCTGTCGCTGCATTGTTACTTTCTAGGCGAGCAGATTTCGGGATAAGCCTGACCGAACGAAAGTAAACTTTCGAAAGCGGAAATCAATTACAGAACCCCCCCAAAAAAAAACCCAACTCGTTGCCTGCTCCCTGGTCTTATGCTCATCTCACTTGGAAGCGAGATAACAAGAACTACCTGGCTACGCTCGTAAAGCAGAGCAAACAAGTCATAATCCAAACTAAGCATATCGCTTATGACGCTTAGAAACTGCCGGACAGGTGTGTAGACAGACACCTTGCGGGTGTGGTTAGCTCGGCCCAGCACCCGCAACACCTAATCCCGAACCTACAGCGTGTACAGTTACAGATCGACCGCAACGCGTTTGCGTCTTATTCAATATTCGCGAAATTTGATGCGACTCTTTTCCCGACTCGTATCGTATTTCCACTTGGTGGCTCTGCTCTAGTTCCAGTTCCAATTCCAGTTCAATTGCCAGAAATATGCGCATCACGACGGTAATCGAGTTGGTATTAGTAGGAACAGTTGCTATTCGATAGGTGCTGTTATTTTTGATGCCTACACTGGAAGGCGGAAGGTAGCTGGGAGTCGTTCAATGAACTGGTTCAGCTAGCTCGATTCATTCTTTGTTGAGTAGCGAAAATATTGAATTAAAAGAGTTGCAAAATAAAAAGTAGGAAACTAGTTTAAAGAATTAAGGAAGAAAACGAGTTCAAAGTATTTGTAATAAGCAAGTGCATAGGATTGGTAAGGAAAGAGTTCAAAAAATGTTAAAGAGCTAATTTACAAATTATTTCAAAGTAAGGAACTAGTTCACAAATCGGATAGTGGAACTACTTTAAAGAATAAACAGTATGTGACTGTATAAGCAGCTAGTTTAAGAATCTTGTAAGTAAACTATCACAGGCTATGTAAGGAACTAGTTCACAGAATTAGTTAGTAATATTGCAATTATAGAAGCACTCAAAAAATGTGGCTGAAACTGGCCCATAGTTAGTTCTACAAATATAGCCGATTACATTAAAAAGAGCTTAACATATAGCAAATATAGCAAACTCGAATATCTCCTGTCAGTTCTTGGAGCTAGTTCCAACACACCAATTAGGTTGGATTACCAAACTGCCGAGCAGCAGCTCATTGCACGTTTATTACGGCTATCCACTTCACTTCGAACTACACTCGTAATGTCAATAGTATATTCAAACTGTACGAAATGAATCAATTGAATGTGCAATTGAGCGGCAAATAAAACAACCCGCTTACCTGTTACTCACCTGCAATTGAGCTGCCAATTACCGTTTGCGTACGAAAATGTCTGCGCGTTGTGACGCGTTAAAAGCAAACGTGACAAAATTCAAGCGCCGTCGCGCGTGCGCACACACACACACAGAGACAAAGTGAGCGAGAAAGAGAGAGAGAGACTGATTGCAGTTGAAATTGTGAATTAGCGTCGCCAGCTTAAGCCGCACACGCGTTTGCTCTCGCGACAGATTTATAACTGAAACTCGACAAACGGCGACGCGGCGACTTCAAGCCGCAGCAGCAGCCGCAGCTTACTGCGACGCCGACGTAGGCGCAAGCTGCGTCGTCGATTGACAGGCTCAGCAGCTTGCAGTTTTCGCTGAGCCGACGAAATGTTGACAGCAAAACAAACAGCGCAATCGGGGGCGAAGAACAACGCAGCAAAGCGAAAGCCCAAAACCGATGCTGACGCAATGTGCCGCGCAAGGACTCAGCCTTCGCAATGAGCAGCCGCAGCAGCAGCAGCAACAACAACAACAACAATCCTTAATTGCCAACTGCTTGGCGAAGCTAAAAAATATGAAATTGATGTTTATTGTGTCGCGAGCAAAATAAACAATCAAGCAACAATTGCAAGTCAAAGTCGGCACCGCCAGAGAGAGGCAGAGAGAGAGAGAGAGAGGGAGAGGGAGAGACAGAGACATAACGCGTGTGTGGGAGTCGTCGGGTCAGTGCAAACAGTTACAGCAACAGCTGCAGATACATTTGCATCAACGGGCGCAGATACAGTTGCATCTACAGCACCCACAGACAATGCCGTTGCGGCCGCGAATTGATAGACAGACGCACTGACAATACTTGAACCTGACATTCAGAAATGTTGCACGCACACACACGCAAACCCCGACTGACACACTAAGTGCCAAGTGCTCCAAGTCCAACTAATACCAAATCGAAGCGGCAATTGAAACAAATATGAACATATGCATTAAATGTTCGAATCCGGACTGCAAGATACCCTGCAGCTGCTTAGAACACTCATTGGCAGAACTTTTCAGTCTTGCAAAATTCGGCAATTAAAGCTATGTAGATTATTTGCTCTGTAAGTTTACCAAAGCTCTACAGCATAAAGTTGTCCGGAGAGTACATCAATTATCTTTATATCCTCGCCGCACATTAGTTCTTTCAGCTACCCTAATCAAACTCGGCAGCATATCTATCGCATTAAGCAGATAAAGCAGATATGAAAGCTTTTTAACAAGCTTAGTCGGGTGTATAATTAATATCCCATCATAACTTTTCTGCTCTTACAGCTACCATATATCAGCTGACTATAACATATAGTATATAGAATAAAGTGTATGCTATATAGAATAAGGTATATGCTATATAGTTATATTATATTATATCAACATGATGTTATCGTATTATTTAATCCTCTAATCCACTGTAATCCAAGCTATGCGCCGTCACACCCGATTAATGCTGGCTATGTCAGGCGCACGAGTTACTTCGCCCAGTATATAGACTCTATATAGACTGATATACCGATGTGCGAGTGTTTGATGCGTTTTAAATTGACGTCAATTTTTTGCGAATATTTGCATTTCGTGTGAGAAACAGGAATTCACATAAATGTATCTGTATCTATGTGTGTAGCTGTCGCTGTATCGGAGCGGCAATAAATTAAATGGGTAATGTCAATTTAATTATTGATTTCTCAAAAAGCACACACACACAGAGACATTCTCATATTCATTCATCATTCGTTTTAAGTGAAATATGCATTCGCTTAAACGAAGTTGTCAAATTGAAATCGCAATGAATAAATTGCAATCGCGAATGTTCTCCAAGTGTTAACATTAAGTTTAACGTTAACATTAAGCTTAACTGCAAGTTAGATGATTGCGTTTTGAGGAGGTTATACACGTTTTATTAGAATTAAGAATGAGCATTTGCTCGAGGAACTTGATTAGCTTTAATTCTTGATTGTCGTATTGTTCAGTTATCGCATAACTTGGGTCCGTCGCCTATGCAGGAGGCATAGGCCATCAGATGGGGGATGGTGCTCTGCTGCATGACGCCCGTGAAAAGATGAGCCTGCGGTCCGGTGGCATAGACGCCCACATCATCTCCAGCATGGACACCTATGGTGCCCTTGATGTAGCTGGGATATACGAACACTAGAGAAGGAGTTCATTAATCAAACTAAACCACCTTGGCTAATCAATTCCCTGTCTCACTTACATGGATCCTTGATCTTCTCGGTGAGATCCTCGCGTTGTCCATTCTCGTCCAGATACTGATTCATGCCCACAGCATAGTTGAGTGTGGCGTATTTCACACCATTTACATCAGTATCATGCTGATTCAGACCGAGAATATCAGTGCCACGTCCGGGATAGCCAGAAATGGACAATGGATGCGCATGATCCGACGTGACCACAATTAGTGTATCTTCGGGATTGGTTATATCGACTGCAGCCTGAACCGCCTTGGCCAGCTCGTGCACCTCATCGAGTCCCATTTGAGGTACATTGAAATGATTGCCATAGTCGACCAGGCCACCCTCGACGAACAGAAAGTAACCCTTATCATTGCGGCTAACCAGTTCGATGGCCTTGCGCGTCATCTCCTCCAGCGTTGGCTTAAGCTCCTCGTCAGCCAACTTATGGAAGTCCATGACACCCGAATTGAACAGACCGATCAGCTTGCCAATCGACGTGGCATTCACACTGAGCAACTGTTTACGATTGTAGGCCAACGCGCCGCCCGGATGCAGAGATTGCCACTTCGAGAGCAAATTGACGCCGTCGGAGCGTTCGCCATCTTTGCCGAACTTATCCTGAATGCTTTTGGGCAGAAATTTACCCATACCACCGCCCAGCATCACATCGAAATTCTTGCCCGGCGCCTGGGTAATCAGTTGAGTGGCAATATCCGTGCAGGTGGCAGGATCGTTCTTTCCCTCGCCATATTTAACGATATCCGTATCGGATTCGAAGAAACGATTCGTCATGTGCGCATATGCGCCCGATGGACTGGCATGCGTTAACGTGGTGGTGGTCACAATGCCACTAGCCTTACCCGCCGCCTGAGCCCAGGCCGCAATCGAGGAGACTTGATTGTTGGGATCTTCGCTGCCACTGCAGTTGTTGAAGTTCACCTCGGCTGTGATGCCCAGGGCCACAATGTTGGTCTTGACGCCGCACAGATAAGCTGTGGCCGTGCAGGCCGAGTCCGGTACTTGGGCATTGGAACAGTAGGTCTGTCAGGGGAAGAGAAAGATCACAAGTCAAACGATCATCAGAGTGATAGACTGTAATATCCTGCTTACCCTGCTCAGTCCGGTGTATGGGAACTTCTCAAAGCTCAGTGCATCCTCCTCGCCAGTATTGCCCTTGAGTTGACCCTGAAGAATCCTCGCCGCTGCCACCGTGGTCAGCGACATGCCGTCACCCAGAAACATAATAACATTTTTGGCCTTGCGATTATCCGGCTGGGGCAAGCGCAGGCGCTTGGCAATTTCCTCGTGCGCCAAATCATACCAGAACTGTGCGTTCTTCTCCTCCTCCGGTGTATACTTATTCTTAGCCATAGAATTGGGATCTATAAGATTCTCATCCCGAGTCTTACCGCCCGTTGTTCTGCCCAACAACTGATCCTGTTTATGCACATCATCGACTGCAATGGAAGCGACTAATGAAAATGATCTACGAGGCCTGGGACAATTTGTAGGACTCACTGTTAAAGACCGCCGACCAGCTGCTCGTCACCAGCATCGCCGCCAATAGCACCAAGCACGCTATTAATTTAGTCATTCTTCTGAGTTCCTCCCGGTTTACGCGATTCCCGGTGACTGACAGCCGACATGGCGCTTCCCACACATTTTTATCGAACGTGGCGGGCAACGGCCCAGCAACAAAACCTTCTCCTAATCTAAATTGGCAAATTAGTTAGGTTTAACCAGCCTTATTTCGGTTATCAAGAGTTAATTCTCCAGCGGCTTTTTTGGGACTTATCACTTTATGGAACTTGTGATCTATTTGCTCTGTTGTCTGATCGTACAAGTTCTCAGCAAGGGGTTGCCCGTTGCTCTCAGCCATGATAAAATAAATCATAATACTGTTTATAAAGAGAACGATCCAGTTACAGATGATCCAACCTCTGTTTGTTGGCACTTCATGTCCAGTGAATCTTTAGGATACCTTTCTCTACATGTTACGTATTCCGTATTACAACAATCTAGTACAAATCTCGTATCTCTCAAAGGTTGTAGATAGACACGTCATACTTTTGGGCTGCAAAGAGTGCAACTTTTTATGCAATTTACTAAGATAGTGTGATATATATATAGGAGATAATCATTTTATAATCGGGACGTCGTATAAAGATTATATAGGATTTTTGAAAATGCGCAGCTCATAAAGCGTTAATTAACTACAATAATAGAGTCACGTGTACGCAACTGTTAAAAAGGGTTAAGTATACTCAATTTTATGTGAATTGCTATGATATTTTCAATATTTAAATAGTTTATTATTATTTAATAACCCTTTCATACGTTACTTTAACTACGACTCTCAAACTGTGCAGTGCTGCCCCCTGCGGTGCTACCAATCACTGAAACACCATAGCACTGCTATCGATAACAATCGTCAGCAGCATCGATAGTGCGCGTGCACTATATTGCTCATCTCTAATCGCATCGTTTTCGCGCCCTTTTCAGTAAAAAGCAAATGCCACACAAGAATCCAATCATTAATTAGTTTCGAGTGTACGCTGTGGCAGTTAAAAAAATCAAAAATAATAATATATCAAGTAATTAAACGGATACACGCAATGGGCATCGACGCAGAAGTGGGTCAGGCGTACCACACGGTGCAGTTGTCGACAAAAGAAATGCTGAAAAACAATCGACGTCAAAGTTATTGCAGTGTAAGTAATTTCCACGCATTTTGCTGCACTCGGCACATTTTGCCCAGATACAACAATGACAATATTCTTGGTCATTTAGATGATTGATCTGCTAGCAAGCAGCTGCAAGGCATCGGGACTGCTGACGACTTCGTTTACCAATGAGGAGCTCGTCCAGTTCTGGTTGGCGGATATTGTGCCGCTGATGTTCGACTCGGATCGCAATATACAGAACTGCGCCGTGGCTGCATTGGCCGAGGCGTTGGTGGCCCTTGATGTGGCTGTTATACACGCTGCCAACTGTTGGCCCCAGATCCGCAGTGAGTTCGTCAACAATTACACCACGCAGATCGGCGCCATGCGCGATGCGAAGAACAACAATTGGCACAAGATCTGGACACTGTTGGTGCAGATCATGGACAACGAACTGCTGCGTGGCTGTACATATATAAATAAATTCCTTGCTGTCGTGGAGCTCGGCTTCCGCAATCCCGACAACGGTGTGCGTTCCGAGGCGTTTCTCTGCTGGCGCGTGCTCATCAAGATCTTCGCCGCCTACAACGAGCTGGCTGCAGGCAAACGCTTACGTCTGCTACTCATCCCGTTGCGCACATCTCAGTCGCGTTCCGCACACGTAAGCAGCATTAAGTTGCGCGTCTGGTGGTATCTGATCACATGCCTGGACGTGGATATGCACAAATCGTTTGACACTACCGTCGAGGCTTTCCTAAGCTTCTTGTTTGGCGGTGGCTCACGGAATACTGCGACAGGATTGGCACATAACTATCAGGCTGCCAGAGAACTGGCGCTGCCTTGCCTGGTTGCACTGTGGAATGTAGAACCTAACTCAAACTCATTGCAGCGTATATTGTGCGAGCAACGTTTGGAAAAACTCACGCAGCCATCCCCACTTATGTCGGCGGAGCTGCTGGAGCAACATTGGCGCCCGCTCCTGGCGGCTGCTGTCTCCGCCATGCAGCTGCTTTGCCAGCAAGAGAACAGCACCGAAACCGAGCAGGAACTACTTCATCTACTGTTACGTAATATTACGCTAGCAATGCTGCAGCTGCGCGTGGAGCCCTTCGTGGTGGCTTGCTGTGCCGAACTGGAGAAGACACTGTCCACCGACGGACGCGTCGTGCGCTCCTTCTTCAATACCTACGCAGCTGCAGCGCCAGTTCCGACGTCACAGCGTGTAATTTCCCTCGATATGCTGGAAGCCTACATGAAGCTTTGCCTCAAGGCGCGCTCAGAGGTTCCACCTGCCATATTGCAGCGATGTGTGACTCTCATCTATGCACCAGAGCAGTTGGAGGCAAAAAGCACCAACGAATTCCGTTTGCTCAGTAGCTTTGCCGAGCTACTGATGGCAGTCAATGACGAGGAGGAGGATTACGAAGGTTTTGGCGTTAAGCTGCACATCTGGCGACAGGTGTCCACGGCGCTGCTTAGCTATCTGCGCGAGAATGCGCTCGAGTATCGCGTGGCGCACAATGCAGCGCTTCTGGACAAGTGGATTCTGTGGCCGCTGCAGACTTGTGCTGGTTTTGCCGGTCGCCGCGCGAACAGCTCCTTCTTTGATGGTAGCTTCAGCGAACAGTGGCGCCAACTGATCAGCGCTGGACACAATGCCACAGATCGCAAGAAGTTTATCGTCGAACTAAAGCAGGCACTGACAGATCTACTGAAAAATAGCACCAAGGAGGAACCGGTCTTTGCAGAACTATTCGATACATATGTTAATGCTGTATACAAGCTGGGCATCTGCAAGGATACTCCTCTGTACAGGGATGTCTTTGCACTGTTGCACGCTCTCTTCGAGTGCTCAACGGTCTCGCAGTCCCTCCTCGAGGGTTGCCTGAACACTTTACGCAATCTCATCCTGGAGCTCCGACAGAACGAGTTGATGGTAGTTTTCGATGCACTAAAACCAACGCTAGTAGCCGCATTACAATGCTGGAAGACGCTCAAATGTGAGGGAAGTTTTCTCAAGGAATGGAAGCGTACCATACAGGAGAAGTTCCGCAAGCTGTCCATGAAGAGCATGGCCAATCAGCTAAAGGATCTCTTCAAGGACGATGATCTGTTTGTTATTATTCCATCAGTTTGGAGTCTCAATCCAGACAAACTAACCGATCGTCAGAAGGAGCGCTTTGCCGAAAAGTCTGACATTCCGGCGCTGTACAATGACATGAGCCAGTCGCAGGACGCCTCCATTAAACCCTGGACACCGAAAAAGGTGGTGATCGCCAAAGGAAAACAGGCCGAAATCGCGATTGGTGGTGACAAAGAGGAGAACAGCGAAATCGTGGTCATTGATGAGTCGCCTCCTGAAGTCTCCACAACTCCTGCTGCTGTTCCATCCACGCCTACACGCCGGCTAGCACAGGTAGCTAGCACAGATTCCGCCAATACAGAGAAAAAAGGCAGTATCCGCAAGACGCGCGCGCACACAGATGACGAGTCGAAGACATCGCCCGCAACGGGAGAGGATGTACCTGCGCGCCTAACGCGCAAACGTGCAGCACAAAAGGAAAGTGTACAAGTACAAGAACGTATACGCTCACCCAAAAAACAAACAACAACAACGATAATAACTGCAGCAACAACCCCTCAAGCAACAGCAAGTGCAGGTAAAACCTCATATTGAAGAACCCTGCAAATTGTCCCTCACATGTTCTTCTTTCTATTGTCACAGCTGTTGCAGGCAAACCCGGCGCAGCGAAGGCCAAGGAAACTGCAAAACCCACCCCTATGCAGAGTGAGGATCTTTTTGCTGAATCGACAACGCAAAACGCAACACCTGCACCTGCACAGCAACAGCCAGAGCCGGTTAAGAAAACGGCAAGTGTGCCGGAAACACAGCTGAGTGTGCCGCCCGAGGCAAACCCGGTGGCAGAGTCGGCGACTGTGGTGCCAACAGAAGCTGCCATTGAACCCCTTGGCATGGCGGAATCTTCGCCACGAAAGTCTAGCACACGACTTTGCAACTTGGTAGGTACAGAATTGTCACATACATAATCTTTTGCTAATAACTTTAATCCTTCACAGAACTCGCCGCCGGATCGCAAGCAAACCAACAACTCTTCAAGTCCTACACTGCGTCCTAAGCCGTCTGCTCATTTGACGGGACGCGGTGCACAGTTGATTAACATGATACGGAACAAGAAACTGGATTCCGCACTCTCCTCAGCCTCCGCCTCCTCGTCGTCATCAGCTGCAGCGTCTATTACAGCTACAACACGCAGTCAATCCGGAACTCCGGCACGCATACTTGAACGCCACGAACTAATGTCCACGCCCACGTGCGAGCTGAACGAGCTTGCTGCCGCGGAACATACTTCAACACCCATTCAGGCCAAAGATCTGTTGATCTTCTCCAAACGTTTGCCATCACCCTCCGCCAGTCCGTCTGTATCCATATTGAAGCGCAAGATACGCTGCGAGAGCGTCGATGACTTTGAGTCACCCGCATTTAAACGGAAACGTGTCAGCTTCCACGATCCTCCAGTATCCGTGACCAAAGAATATCTACGCGACACAGATGAAACTCGCAGCAGCAGCAGCAAACCCAAGCGTTGTTTGATCATGGACAAGGTCGCCCCCGTATCGGAGGTGCGACAGGCACTAAAGCGTCGTGGGCGCTTGGATAGCATTATTGAAATCGAGAAGTTTGCACACGAGCAGACGGCCAGAACTGCGGAAACAGATAAGTCTGTTGACAAATCTAACGATATGGGAGAGGATGAGGCATTCGATTCGCTCAAATGGAATGAGACAACGACGACTGCGCACGTAGAGGATAAGCAAGCATCGGAAGTTGAAGCTCGCGATCTGGCCATTTTGGACACAGATGCTGCAATGGATCTGGTTGTAGAGCAATGCTCTCTCGAATCCGTGCTGGAGCGTTACTTTGCCAAATCGAAAAGTTCACCACGAAAGGGTACACTCAACTTGGTTAAATTTCTATCGAATCAAATGATTTCCAATGACAAACTGAAGACCAGTGTGCTGGAAACGCTTTCGGAAAATCACTCAAAAGACTTTCTGGATCATGCTGTCCGTGAGAATCTCTCCTCGGTGGTCTGCGATCGTCTCAATCCGAATTCGGTACTGGAATACATCTGTGCCAAGTCAAAGATCAACAACAACTGCCGCAGCAATCTGTTGGCCCAAGTGCCGCATATGATACGCCAGGATTCGGAGCGTCTTACACTGCTCCAACAGCTACTGCAACAGTGCAGCCTCGGAGATGACCAGCTGCTCGATCTCATTGCTCAGCTGATGCAAATGCGTGACAAGCGCGGCGAGAATCGTAGCGTCTGCAGCGCCAATGACAATGTGGCCGAAACGGCTGCCGACTCGTCATCAAATCTGTAAGATGATCCAAGTATTTACCATAATATCGGTAATTGTTTATTGACCCCGATTATTTGATTATTATAGCTTAAGTAACGAGTTTTTTTAAGTTTAAAGTTTTTATTATTTTATACAATTACGAGTTATACAACTACACATACACATTAAATATATCCAATCATTTTTAAACCCAAAGATGAAAACTAATTAAATTTTAAAATGTGCAAGAGTCGAGCAACTATCAAATTCGTGGACTATCGCAAAGTTCAGTACGGATTTTCTAGCGAGATCTTATCATATTATTTTTAAAATGTATACGCCTTATTTAATTATTGTAAAATACTGATACAAATCTCTGTATTTGTGTCTTCAATAACCATCCGTGCGATACTTAACCCGTTCATATTTCTTTGCAAAAGCTGTTAACTCTACTGGCTAATCACCTTCACTTGCCCAACCCAAAATTCAAAGTCAAATACTTTGGAATAAAGTACTATTTTGTAATTTTGTCATCCAGAATACCATTGATAGCGTTCACGTGCAAATAATTCGTATACCGTATCGCGGCTAGCTTTATCAGTCCGCGTCGTCGACATCAACTGATCGTCTCAATCGTCGTCCGCGTCTGTTTGTCGCCATGCGCGCAAGCTTAAAGCTTCCCTGTGGGCGTAAGGCACGCAACTGTTGCGTGTCCCGTGTCAGTCAGCTGAAAAAGAGGAAAAACTGACCGAGAGAACTGCAAACGCGGGCCTGCACGATACGATACCGTACGATATGATACGAGCACTAGTTATATTATAACACATAGTTCCTACCTAGTATCTAGCCAGCGGAAGGTTATTTGTAGGTCTGCATTCTGAAGGTCTGGGTCTCGGTTCTTGTTCTGGGTACAATTATGCTTTAATACAAATAGCTTTGGCTTTCTGAGGCGACCAGACAAATGACACTGACCTAACTCACGCCGATGACGTGCATTCTGTGTCTGGGCTCTGTCTAGAAATTCTTCCGTCGAACGGCAATTAGCACTGGACTAGTCTCGCAATTTTGATTTTTTGTTTGCCATATTCATATTTTGCTCAACGCTTTTTTAAGGGGTAATTCAATTAGTGAATTGCTTCTCCTTCTCTCTCTGGCACTCATGCTGTCTCGCTAATGATTCATTCATGAAGTTTCGCTGTCTGACGATTGAAATGCGTAAAGCTCTTGACGAAATTACGCTTATCAGTTGGGGATCGTTGGAGAGGACACTGAGCGACATGGCAATGAAACAGCTGAGGTGCAGGAAAACTTTATTAATTAGTATTGAATTTTAATTAAATTTTTTATGAAACTCAACAGTTGAAAATGCAATTTAGCTTGTTTACTTTCCACACTTCATTAAAATTTTAAAATTAGTTAGGTCGGTTATTGTGCAAACTTAAATTAACTTAAATTTGTTTTGCAGTGTATTCGGTTATTTTTTTTGCCTGCTCATGATGTCTAGTTTCAATATTACTACGACCCTAAAAATGCGGCATATAATTGAATAATCACAAATAGCGCGCGAAACGTTAAGAGATAATGGAAATTTTGGCGGAACGCACAGGCAGATACTACGTAGGCTGTAATAACCAAATATAGCTCGATTTGGATAGTATTAAAAATATTATAGAGTATTTAGTCAGCCAACCCGCATAGCTCCCATGTCCCGTATATAAAGTTTCACTAGAGTATTTCCCACATATGTATTCATAAATAGTAATTCTGCCTACCACAAAATACCGGGTATGTGTGCGAATATAAATATGTAAATAATAGATATTATAAATAAATAGTTTCGAAAGTGAGTCCTCTGCAATTTCACTCCTCGGGCATACTCGCTCATCACTCATGTCATAAAGCAGGGTATGCGGACTGCTTAAATGCACACATGTGTGTGTTCCGATAGATATGAATATAGAATTCCTTGCCTGCTCGCGGTGTCTCGCACTGGCTAGTTACAAAAAAAAAAAATAATATAAACGACGCCGTGTGCTCAGTTCAGTTCATCCGCAAGGTGAACTCATTCCACACGACGCGACTGCGAATAGCTCGTAAGTTTTATTCCATTGTTGTTGTTCGGTCTGGTGTTTTTGGCGAACAGCCGCCAGCTAATTAGCACAAGAGAGATAGAAACCGAGCAACAGAGAGAAAGAGAGAGAGAGAGTCGGTAAGTTAGGAAGGGGGGCGCGAGAGAGAGAGATCAGCACACTCTAGTGCAGCTATCAGCTGTTACACGCTTACTATGGGCCAGGGGGTGTGTCCCGAAAGTTGCAAGTTCTCTGGGCCAAAAAAGCTGCACATGCACGGCAAAAGCAACAGCTGCATCCCCCAGCGTAGCAGAAAAAATCCACCCAGCTGGGGCAGACCGACGACGACTATCAAGCTAACCAGACGGACAGAGCGCGACAGCAACGGGTAGTAGTCAGTTATACAGACTTCCAACGATTACGATTTCCAGCATCATCAGCAGCTACATCAAAATCAACAACCGTAAGGCAAGCTCACTACGCGATTTGAACTAGCGGCAAACGGACGCAGCAAGCAGCACGGTCAACCTAAGCAGCATTAGCAGCGGCGGAACGGCACGGGAACGCGCGAACTATTCGTCTCTAAAAAGTGACTAAAACTCTGATGTAATCATTCTGCTGTTACGCCGCTCGCAAAAACGAAAAAATTGAATACGAATACGAAAAAAACGTAGTAGTGTAAAGAGTTGTGTTCGTTGTGCGTTGAATTATTTTTTATACGGTAGATATTTTTCATATAGTTAGTAATAAAATTCACACGTTCTGGAGTCGTCAGGGTAAACATTTCGTAGGCAACGACAATAGTGCGCGTTTCCCAACTCAAAATAGTCGCAAAAATTTATACGTACATTTTCGAAGCTCTGCCTGCGTCCAAGTTGCGCTCTGCCGCCGCAACATGGAGTGCCGCAGCGCAACGCACCCATATCGATTTAACACTGACACACACACACACCCACACGCTCACATGTATCTTTCTATGTTGGTATTTCATTCCCATAACATTCCCATACACACTTCCAATGCTGCTGCGTGCCAACGCTGACTGCGGCAGCAGCAAAAAGTTCGCAACAAAAAGCTTTTCTCTATCAGCTTTAGTTCTACTCTCGTGCCGTTCCACTCGCCCGCACCTCGAGAGCGGAAATTAATTGCCGCAAAAACAAAAACAATAGGTTGTTTAATAATGACACAATTAATTGTTTTAAAAATACTTTTCTCATTAGCAAAGAGAGACAAGTGAGATAAGAGCGAGGTTTTGTAAGAGAGCATGTCGTCGCGTATGTTTAAATTCGGCGTCACCGCCGCCAGCGCCTGTGCGGGCTCTGTGATAGCTTCATGGACGCTTGATCGCTGGAATTCACCACACGTGGTAAGCTATTGACAGTGTTGACAAATGCGAACAGGACTAAGAATGTTTGCGTATTTAGGTGAACAATGCCGTGCAGCGTCCACCCAAACGCAAGCGCACTCTGCCCCTGCGCAGCGAACAAATCAAATCTCTGCAGAGCGGCGAGGAGTTCGATGTGCTTATCATTGGGGGCGGCGCAACGGGCGCAGGCTGTGCGCTGGACTCCGTTACAAGAGGTATGAAGCGAACCAATTTATTCAAATAGCCTACGGGCTATGTTTGGAAGCATTTAATGCATTTCGCGCATTTCCGCATAGGTCTTAAGACAGCGCTTGTGGAGCTGGATGACTTTGCCAGCGGCACCTCATCGCGCTCCACCAAACTGATACACGGTGGCGTACGTTATCTGCAAAAGGCCATTCTTGGTGTAAGTACGACTTGGAGCACCATTCACATTGCCGTAGAAGTAATGCTTGCATCTCCTCTTTATCGCTACAGCTTGACCTTGAGCAGTATAGAATGGTTAAGGAGGCGCTGCAGGAGCGTGCCACAATGCTCGAATCAGCGCCCCATTTGACGCATCCCCTGCCCATTATGTTGCCCGTTTACACGTAATTAGTTGTGCGCAGTTTCTAGTAGGCTGGAAGTATTAAAACACTCTGCTCCTCCTCACTTAGGTGGTGGCAAGTACCCTACTACTGGGTGGGCATCAAGTGCTACGATCTGGTGGCCGGTGATCGCAATGTGAAGAGCTCGTATCTGCTTTCGAAGAAGGATGCTCTGGAGCTGTTCCCCATGTTGAAGAAGGATAAGCTGTGCGGTGCCATTGTCTACTACGATGGTCAGCAGGATGATGCACGCATGTGCTTGGCTGTGGCTCTGACAGCCGCGCGACATGGTGCCACTGTGTGCAATCATGTCGAGGTCAAGGAGTTGCTCAAAAAGGATGATGGCACCGGCAAGAAGGTGCTGTGCGGCGCTAAGGTTAAGGATCATATTTCCGGTAAGGAGTTCACCGTTAAGACCAAGTGCATCATCAATGCTACCGGCCCCTTCACCGACTCCATTCGCAAAATGGACGATCCCACGGTGAAGAGCATCTGCTGTCCCAGCTCTGGTGTGCACATTGTACTGCCAGGCTACTACAGTCCCGATCAGATGGGTCTGCTGGATCCCTCGACGTCCGACGGCCGCGTCATCTTTTTCCTGCCCTGGCAACGTCAAACAATTGCCGGTACCACAGACCTTCCCTGCGATGTGACACACAGTCCGCGACCCACCGAGGATGAGATTCAGTTCATTCTCAACGAAATCAAAAACTATCTCAATGCCGACGTTGAGGTACGTCGTGGCGATGTATTGTCCGCCTGGAGCGGCATTCGCCCACTTGTCTCCGATCCGAACAAAGAGGATACACAGTCCTTGGCACGTAACCACATCGTTCACGTCAGCCCCTCGAATCTGATCACCATTGCTGGCGGCAAGTGGACCACTTACAGAGCCATGGCGGAGCATACAATCGATGCTGCCATCAAGGGTAAGTGCAATTAAAATGTTCGCACATCCCTGCGCATCCGTAACAAATGTTTCCATCTATACTCAGCATGCAACCTTAAGCCAGAGCGTGCCGAAGCTGTTACGGCATATCTGAAAATCGAAGGCGGACAGGGCTGGACTCCGACCATGTACATTCGCCTGGTGCAAGATTTTGGACTCGAATGCGAAGTGGCACAACATCTGGCCAAATCGTATGGTGATCGTGCCTTTGCCGTCTCCAAACTGGCCACGCTCACCGGCAAACGGTGGCCCATTATCGGCAATCGCATCCATCCCGAGTTCCCGTACATCGATGCGGAGATTCGCTACGGCGTGCGTGAATATGCATGCACAGCAGTCGATATGATTGCACGTCGTCTGCGTTTGGCCTTCCTTAATGTGCAGGCCGCCCAGGAGGCGTTGCCCGTCATTGTCGATATTATGGGTGAGGAGCTGCAGTGGTCCAAAGACGAGAAAGAGCGTCAGATTAAACATGCCACTGATTTCTTGGCCAACGAAATGGGTCACTCGATCAATCGCACATCCAAGGAGAGAATACCCATCAAACTGTCCAAGGAGGAGATTCAGACATATGTAAAACGCTTCCAGATCATCGACAAGGACAAGAAGGGCTATGTGTCCATTAACGATATTCGACGGGCGCTCAAGAGCTTCGGCGACGGAGATGTCTCAGGCGAACAATTGCACGAAATTCTCAAGGAGATCGATACCAATATGAACGGTCAAGTGGAGCTTGATGAGTATCTACAGGTAAGATTCTGACTCACAGACACATCTATATATATGTATATATATATATATTTGAAAAGGGTTAATTGCAAATTTGGTTACTACATGTGTGTATAAAATTCTTATCAATATTGTTGAATAGATGATGTCAGCGATTAAGACGGGCGATGTGGCCTATTCGCGATTTGCCCGCATGGCAGAGTTGGAGGAACAGAAGCATGAGGCGGCAAATCTCAAGCAGAAGATCAGTGTCGATCGCTCCGGTGGCGGCTTGTAGGCGACTTACGGCGATGGCCCCACTCCACGCTATCTACGAGCACATTTTATAGGATTAAGCACAGCGAATTATACAAACTATAACTCTTATTTTCATTTTGCGGTTAATAAAGTCTTGAAACTCACCTCGTTTGTCGACCTGTGGAGAGCCTTAGCTTATCAAGCAGCTGGACGCTGTGTCAGCCTTGTTTGGAACATTCTTTGCTGGTTCATTTTTAACAGGTTCAATATTAGTTGACGGATTCTTTGCCGATTGATCCTTTGCTGAATCAATCTTTGGCTGATCCTTCTTGGCTTGGTTGGTTGACGGTTTTGGATTTAGTTTGGCATCTTGCTTATTCAGTGGTTTGTTTTCAATACCCATGTCCTTTTTGTTACCTGAATGTAAACTCATAATCATCCAGTTCCATGAGATATTAAAGTTTCGATTTATGCTTCTTACAGAATGAGGACTTGACTTTCTCGGGTGTGGCCGAGGTGTAGTTTCCAGCAGATGCCTTCAAGGAATATATCTCAGAGTTCACACAGTGGAACATATCCATTCGCTGATTGTTATTAAATGCGGCAAACATGTCCAGGTTCGGATCCCAGAAGAATAGCAGCTTTCCTTTTCGGCTAGAAACGGCCAAGCACTTGTATAACTCCTCGTACATCTTATGCGTGAAAGACAAATATTGGTTATGTACTTTCGACTAAAATAGCTTTTATTACTTACATCGATATATATTTCGTTTAACTGTTTATTTACCCAGTAAGTCGCAGGCCTTTCCTTTATTTGCCACAATAGCAGGGTCTTGATATAATAGCTCTTCAAATTACTCATATTCTGTTTGGTATCGCGAAACCTCTTCATCAGTTTAATAACGTTCTTCAAGTTATGTTTATCACGGATCATTATGTTCTCTGCCTCATAGTAAGAGGCCCGAAACGAAATATTATTAGGTTGGAATGGTTTAAGCGGCTTCGGTATCGCTTCCCAAAATGCAATGTTCTTGAAAAATTGCAATTGTTCCCCGGACAGTATATTCTGTTTGGCATTAAGTCTTATGGAGGGCACAAAATCCACGGAATATTTCATACTGCCCTCATTCACGAAAATTGTGTGGGCAGGACCACATCGTTTGTAGTACAATTTTGTAGAAGTTCCATTGACATCAACTTGTTTTCCCATTTTATTAAGAGCCCTAGTAAATGCCCCATTTAACATATCCTGTAACTTATCCTCCAACAGCAAATTCTTGGCGTTGACTATTTTCTTTAGACTTACAAAGGTGGCCTTATTATGTTCCTGATTCTGTATAATATTCAGCACCGCAGTCATGTCTAGCGTTACGTTGCCCGGCATTCGTGGATCCCGTTTAACGATTATTTGATCGTTCTCGGGAAATTTCAAATAAAACAGCAAATCGAATTCATTGGGTTTTGTTATTTTCAATCTATCGCCATAGCTACCTGCATTAAGAAGACAAGAGCATTATTGATGTTTACAACTATTATCAATGTGTAAGTCTTATCACTAGAGATAACGTTTGTCCATCCGGTTTTCGATTTTCAAGAAATTTCTTTAGACTTACTACTTAATTGACCAGAATATCTATATTGTATAGCTTATGTATGCTGGCGATGGTATGTGCTGATAATAAACTATAAAGCGTGTCGTTGTGTTTTTTTTTAGCTTATTCACTGCTAACTACTGGGATTATTTTACGTGCCCATATTTTAGACTCTTTTGTAAGGCAATCTCTATCCAGACAAAACCAGTACAACTAAATCCAAATTTATGCCAAAAATATAATATATACATATAATATAAATATAAAAATATATACTGGAAGCTCATATATGTATTTATACATATACTGATGTGCATATGCTTAAAACTCTCCAATACATGTGTGGCTAACGAACGCATCATGTATTTTACACCAAGACTACATGTTATAAAATATCTAGAACTTTCTCAGTTACTTTATAAGTATCTGCAAAGTAATCAGAGCGCCACGTCTATAATCTCCACTGCTGAGAGAAAGGAAACGCAAATAAACCTGAATTTTCACCATATGCACTATTGGCTCGGACTACGCCCAATAGATTACTTACCGCTCAATTTGTGTCCATTTAGCCATTTGTTCAGGGGCTCCTCCAACTTTAGGGTGTCGTAGATTGTATTGCGTAGCTTGTCGTAGTGGTTTGTGTATTTCTTCCGGTCCTTATCAATATTAATAAACTCCTTATTAATAATTTGTAATTGCTGCTCGAGGTTGAACATTTCTTTTAGTTTTTTTTTTACTATTTGCTACAGCTCCTCCTTGATTTCAACAGACGCACGATACAGCCGAAGACTGTTAACAGTCTTCGATACAGCGCAAACTGATTGCAGAAAACCGAAGATTGCCAACAAGAAAACAAATTCTCACACAAGCAGTGCTGCCAATTCCGCTTTTTTCCCGTCAAATCTGGCTGTTCTTAAAAGACAACTATGGGAAAAATTTGAGAATTGCGGGAATTTATTCCGCTTTCTTTGGAATTGCCAAAATTTTCTATACATATCTTAAATTATCTTATCTTAAATTACATATTCTAGTTATACACAATAGCTACTTTTTTACGCATTTTATTGAAAATTCTTCAGTTTTTCCGCTTGTTTTGTTTGTGTTTTTTCTACATTGGTTCCCGTCAAAACCAGCATTTTTTTCCCCCAAAAGTTGGCAGCACTGCACACCAGTAGAAAGAGAGCACGGCAAGCGAGAGAGGATGCAATAAAATGAACGATCGCGTGGGCTCTTTTAAGCAACAGTGTTACTTAACTTTGCATTGATTTTGTTTGGTTTGTTTATTACTTTAATTAAGAGAACATTACTATTTTTAATGTAAATAAAGGTAATTGTCTACAGAGAGGGCGCATAGTCAATCGCGATTTGACCAATAAAATGTAAAAAAAAACAAGTGAAAAAAAACTTCATTCTTTCATTTCCTTTCTCTAGACAATTACCAATACTTACATCTGCATGTGTATATTTTGGGAAATCCCAGCAAAAGCGGTGGGTAGCTACAGCACGAGGCCGAAATAAAAGAAACAACATTCCATCAGACATGATATACATATATGTATGAAAGCATACATATGTACATCTGTATATCTACATAATATACTTATTAAATATTAATATATTTTATTAGCTTATTATATATTTTTTTGTATCAAGTTCAGTAAAAAAGGATTACTGCACAGCAGAATCAACTTTTTATGGCGCTGGTAATATGATTTCTTGGCGATATGCGTGGATCGAAAATTGCTTCAACGTTAACATGGCAACCTGAAAAAGACCCCTTGATTCAAAAATAATGTCAATTTTGATCAATCAAAAGCATTACATACCACTTTCCAGAAGAAACATTGCGCGATCGTAAAGTATGACGCTCTCAACTTATGAAAACAGATAAACAGAAATTGAAATATATTAAGTATAAACAAATATGCTTGGAGCTCGTTACTTACCCTGTGGAGCAAGCATCAACCGCAATGTATAAAAACAAACAATGCGACGCCAAAGCAGTAAATCCTCTTCGATTTGTTTACTGCTCAAGAGTTTCGAACGTAGCGTCTCAAAGCGGGTTCCTTCGATGGCTTTTTGGAAGTAGCTACAAATTGACAAGATATACAGATACATACAATAAACATACAAATCAAATTGTTAATGGATCTTACTCGTCAAAAGTCATGCCCGGAGTATGTTTTACATTTCGCAATGCGCAATGTTTTAAATCGGGAAAGTGCTGGACTATAATACGCTCGGCAGCGGCACGAAGAGAATGAATCTTTAGGTATTCATACTGGCCAGCACTCAGTCGATCATAATAAATTTCTATGGCATGACAGGCAATTTCTCGTGCCTCATAACTGAGCTGACATTGGGCATTCTTTTGCAGCAAAGCGCTTAGCGGATAACCATGTAGCTTCTGTTTGGGATGCGTCTGCTTTGTGGTCATTTTCTGATAACAGCAGCCAACAAAATTAAGAAACTTAGCTTGCTTACAATTGAGAAATATGCGCATGAGTGTGGCACCCAAATCACCACATGGATGCAGGCCAATTATACCAAATTGAAAGTTGTCATCGGTCAACTGGAAAGCTTCGCGAATGCACGACATAAACTCCGCTGGCTCTGTGCCGCTGCTAAGGCGCTGGGTAATATGTACGGGTCGCCGAAAATGAAAAACTTCACTTGCAGCAATGTGCTTGGCGGCCATGCTTTCCAATTTGGCATCGTTGACCATAGCTTGCTCATTCAAGTCCGACTGCATTTCAAAGCAACAGACCTTGACACCATAACCGTAGCCCAGAATGCGTGCCAAATGGCCAACGCCGGCACCAAAATCGACAACAAATTCAATCGAAGTTTGCTGGCAGCTGCGAGCACAAATTGCTGCCATTTTTCGAATTTCATGCGACTTCTTCGGCTTGACGCACTTCATGAACATGTGCTTCAGCTTGGGATGCTCCAGCAACGGGCAGGCTGGTAAAAGGTCCTGTGGACAGTGTACATCAGTGAATATATCGCATCAAGTTGAGCTAATTTACCAACATCTAGATGTGTCTTGGGCGTTCGGCTAATACACAACGTACGTAGCACCTGACGCAGCGCCAATAGCTCTAAGGGCCACACAACACGTGTTCCTGCCTCGAAATCCGATTCGACCTGTAGCAGAGCACATAATTGCTCAACGGGCAATTGTTCGAAGTGCTGTCGCCAACTTACGGGTAGTTTGTTCCAATGATCGTCAATATAAAAGTCCTGTTATCGAAACAAACATAAAAACTGATATAAATTGAGTTGGGTCAGTTACATACCAAAACATAGGAATCTAAGAGCCATTCATACTTGTTGATTACATTCAAACAAGTGGCAAGCTTCTTAGAGATTTCCAACATTGTTTCAGATGTAAGCGAAGGTCGCGCAGCTGATTTTAAAACACCGCGCATGCAAATCGTACTTAAAACATTTATTATGCTATTTGCAGTTGCAAGTCAGCTGTTAACGAATGACCAGGGACGCGCATTAACTATCGATGCTAAACAAATAAAAAACGCATTGCCCAATACTGGTAATTATTATTGTCGATAATTCAGCAGCACAAAGCTTTCGATGTCATCGGTGCTTTAATCAACACTAGTAAACAGATTGCCCACAAAAATTAATAGCCCGTTGGTGCGGGTCTAATTGGCCACAAAAAACCAACAGAAAACAATTCTTAACGCTAAAAACTGTAAGTGCCATGTGGGAATAGTTCAAAGTGTTTAGTTGGTAAAAGAGTTTGTGCGCTGTTACAGTTTTAATTTTGTCATCCGTAAAGGGTGGATCCAGGTACATACACAAAGGGACACACACGAATACACAGACAAATTAGCTGAAGTCGAAGTGAAAATGCATCTGCATCCAACAAATGGCAATATTTGCGAGCAGATATGAAAGAAAATTACCACTTGATGATACCGAGGCAATAAGTTGCGAGATCTCAACAGTTGAGGAGGTCAACGGGCATACGGTAAGTGCATCAGCAACAGCAGCATCAGGTGCATGTTGAAATTTTATTAAAGTCCCCACACGAATGAGAAAAATCAATAATCTGCGACGCCGTTGCCGATTTGTTGATGACGGTATCTATCTATGTGTGCGTCCGTGTGTGCTGCGTATGTGGATGTGTTTCGCTTGTATTTGAGTATACACCTACCTTTGTTTCCCCACAGGAATATTTGCTGCGTGTGCAGAGGGGAAATAACTCCTGGAACGTTCTACGACGCTACAATGACTTCGACAAACTGCATAAATGTCTTCGTATCTCAGGCATTGATTTGCCGTTGCCTGGCAAGCGCATCTTTGGTAATATGCGACCAGACTTTATAGCTGAACGGAAAGAAGCATTACAAGTTTACATAAACACAATACTAATGAATCCCATTTTGGCATCATCGCTGCCGGCCAAGCGGTTCGTTGATCCGGAAAGCTACTCGCAATCATTCCATGGTGCGTACACTTATCGTACTACTCACATATCCCAGTTACTTATCAGTTCGGCATTTTTTGCAGACCATGCCGTGCAAAATTCAATGCTTTGTCTTCGCAACGATTCGGTATGGGCTCTTGGCGCAACCTTGGGTCCCATAGGCTGGCGGCTACGTAAACATTACTTTAAGGTAACACCCAAGCCGCCAGAGAAGGGCAGTAACAAGTTGGTCAAGAGTGGTTCACAAAATCAACAAAGCAAGCACTTTGCTGCAGGCAGCAATGGCGGCGGTCACCAAGTATCAATCGACGCGGGCTCAATGGATCCTAACTCTGAAATGGTTGCCGAATGGCTGGAATATGGACCGGATAAAAATGTCGAAGATAAGGAAATAAGCGGCATACTCAAGAGTTTAATGGGACTCCAGCATCCACATATTGAAACCATTGTTCTTGCAGCGAATACCGAATATGGTTGCTTAGTTATCAGAAAGTAAGATACACTACAACAAATTGCATGTATATTTTAAATATATATTCATTCCTTACAGATTTTACAAGCATGGCAGCCTAAAGGATGTGCTCTGTATGTCAACGCCAAAAAATCCATTTCTCAGCAAGTATGGCAATCCCAAGGGACGTACCGCACTTTCCATGAAGCAGGTGGCAACCTATGGCAAACAAATCCTGGAAACTTTGATATTTTTGCACTCGAAAGGATATGCATACGGTATGTGCGATTATGATCGATTATGATTACTGGTTAAACTGATTTCAAAGCGAAACTCTTTCAGGTCATTTACATTCCGGTAACATTGTCATTGTTGACGAATGTGTGAAGCTTTTGGACATTGAGAATCATCTACTAGGCGTACCGTCATTCTATCGACCATTTTTTGTGCAGCACAGCAAAATCCATACCAGCGAGACAATTGATGTCTATAGCTTTGGGCATGTTCTCTTTGAAATGACCATGGGTTATCCGTTACAGGAATCGGTTGTGCGTCAAATCAATGATTGCCCCGAGGCTTTAAGTATGAACGTTGGTTTATTTAAAAGAAAATTATTCTAGCCTCTTCTCTTGGACAGAATCCCTATTGGAAAGTATACTCTCTAAAGAGGCGTGCAAGGCTGGGTTGCCTAGTTTGGAGCAGTTGCTTGGCCACAGATTCTTTACGCAGTATGCCACTGATGTTGCTGTCACGTCGGAAAAGCCACACTTTAAGCTGTCCTTGGTATGTACATATCTATATTTGTAATATAAGTATCCCTTTGACTTGCTTCTATCTACTCTTTTGCAGAACGCAAAGGAGCTACTCCGGCAGGCTGCTCTGAAGAGCGATTCACGCCTGCGGGACGAGCAAAAATCAGTAAAGAACCAAAAGCGCATTGTGCGCGTGCAGGAGCTAATGAGCTCTGAGGAAGAGAGAAGGAGCAAATCAAAGCAAAAAGCAGTTAGTATCAAGCTCATTTTGAGCATAGGGTTTGAGAGTAGTTGTTGCTTACCATCACATTTCGTTTTCTTACTTCCTTTTTTATTATTCGTTTTACTTTATTTACTATTTAGAAATTAGAGCACAAACAGTCGAAGCTAAAGCAACAAGGTTCACTTCAAACAAGCAATGGACGCTTGTCGCTGGCAGCTGCGACTGCGACAAGCGCTGCCTCGACCAGCAACAGCACAGGTGCTGTCGACGGCGGTGGGCTAAGCGCAGCAGACTCGTTCAATCGCTCCGACAGCACACCCGAAGAACCAACCACAATGGCTGGCCTCAAATGTAGCTATTTCGTTTTCTTTATCGTAGTTTTCTCATAGATCGTTCACGCGATTTAGCATACCTGTCTAGAAACATATGTCTCAGAGATTGTCTAATCAATTTGCTTGATTTACACAGCTCTTGCACCACACCAGGAGATTCAGGCAAGCGGACTGGCCTCAGTGGAGAGACAGACATCGACACCAAACATTCCATCGGAGGATGTCGATGCTGGCGAGGATGAGCCCACACGCTCTGCGTTGCTCGAGTCAATTTGCAAATTCAATCGCGGCTCGTTGCGCAAAGTGCGCTCCAATGATTAGGCGAAGATGACGGAGGAATTTAACCTACACATATTTACATTTTGGACCAAATGTGGCGTTATGAAATAACGGTTCCATTAAATTAAAGAAAAAAAAACACAAAAACGAAAGGATATAGGAAAATCAAGCCATTTTATCAGAGAGATATTAACATATAGAATGCACATTGGTAAAGGAAGGCATATACATATTTATTGGCAACAAATCTAAAGAAACAATCCAGCATATGTAAGCTCTAAGTAACTATATTTACTATAACGAAACCCACTGAATCTGTGTCCACAAACAAAACAAAAGTCAAATGTTTTATGAACTCAAATAATACGATATACTGATGTACGTCTATACTGGATAAATATATATATATGTATATATATATATCTATATAAATATACACTTTATATGTATGTAGTATATGATAAGTTAAAAGAAGAAAAACACGCTCGTCCGCGAAACGGAGACGACTTATGGTCGAAAGCGTTGTATGTCGTACGAAACTAAAGCTTTACATATACATATACATGACCACTACACGACTGAGAAAAACTTTGGTACGAGAATCTTAAAAGGAAATCCCAGAAAACTCTTTAGAACTTTCCCAAAATTTATAACTATAAGTCTGCACCAAAATTGGTACATTGATGCCCCAATCTAATCTACGTATATATGTATGTAACTGAACAACCGCTGCTATATGACTATATACCATGCATATGTATATGTAACTAAGTAACACATGTATGTAATTTGTTCCTCAATGTTGTGCCCTATCTCTCCAGAATCTATGAAATTAGAATTTTTGAGACTACACAGATATTACAAGCCAAAATTAGTGCACTATTTTTTATTTGGTTTTCGATTTGATTTATTGTTTTTGTTTTCTATTTTTTTTTAATTTGTTATAGACAATTATTAAAAAAATGTATGTGTGTAATGGAAATCTATGTAGATCAATTTATACAAAAGAATTACAAATATATATTGAATGTTTTAAATGCATAAAAGCAAAAGACATAAGCAACATATGATATACATATACGTATATATATTCTCGATGCCATAAGGCGCATACCAACATATTTATATAAAGCTAAGTGAAACGTAAACAAATTGTATTTGATATATTTATGTGCATGATTGTATGTTTTCCATGTCTATGTGTTTTTTATGTAACTGACTGTGTATATGTTAATACCATGTAGGAGTTAGTGGTGGTAATATGCATATATAAACAACCGAAAAAGATTCAACGCGTAACGAAATATATATGCGTAACATATTATAAACTAAATAAAGTGTAAACTATTTATTGTTGTAAAATAATTGTAGTTTTAATAGGGTATCGCTGGTGGCGGGCTGTAAAAGACAGTCAATTACGTGAACCTTTTTGGAACTGAGAGTGAAAGGATACCTTCATGTGACAGGCATTGGCAAGGTCAGTTAACCCAATGCTATCCACATAATTTGTGCCATTTATTGATTCAACATTTGCCATGGCGACAGAAGCGGGAACCACTTTGTCAAGCTGGCAAATGCCATAATAAATAGCGTAATAATCATTTGCGGTTTTATGGCAAGCCGCGACGCACTCAAGATTTAACGGGGGAACGACACAGCACGACACACACGGCAAGCACAAATGGCCAGCGCAGCGAAGAACTGGTCGGGCCTGGTAACGCTATACCTGGGTCAGGAGCGCGAGAAGGTAACTGTGATTGATTTTGTGATTACATGGGAAAACATGGATACTTTACGTGTGTTTAATAAACGAATGCTTGTTACAAGCAATTTGCCAAGAACAAAAAACCGTATATTTGGCCAAGTCACGCATATGATTGTTGCCAGGGGTAGGGCCGAGGCAGATCCAGTACCATTGTCGTGAGAATCTGAGTCTGGCTGATATGGCATGTAATGTTATCCGTTTCTGTTTCAACACTTCCGTTTTGTCACCATGCAGAGGCAGGTGAGCAGCCAGCGCGCATCCCTGACCAAGTCAAACGGGGGCGGGCCATTAGGACCGTCTCCAAAGGTAAGTTCTGGTCGAGCTGTAAATGGAACACCTGTAACTCTTAGTTTTTACGCAATTACTCGCATGTTTTAGCCTATTATACGTTATATGCCCACCTATCGGCTGGATCCAAAGAATCCGCTAAACAAGGAACGCTTGGAGATATTAATGAAGTCCGTTATGGATCGAAACTATAATGAGGAGTACCTATGGCATCCGAAGCAATCTTCTCAATTGGCTGCTCAGGTCAGCGAAGAAATTAAAAACAGCATCAAGCTTATGAATTTCGATAGGTGAGCGTGGTGGGCTTTAGGCTTTCTTATCTTTTTTAATTTGTACTTGTTCCTTTCATTTAAGATACCGTTACATAGTGCTGGTAACTGCCGGCGAGCTATTAATGCAGGGCCTCTGCTCTATGGTAAACTTTTTGTGGGATGCCGACAAGGATGGATTTGTAACCTATGCAATTGAGACGCCAAAATTTTTTGCAGTATGCACCATATACTTCTTGTACTATGATTAAGTTTCATTTCCAATTTCAAAAGTTATCTGTCACTACTTCAAACTATTCAAATGTAATATAAAACCATAATAAAAAAATGTTCAATTGAAGAATGAGGTATGATTGTAGATTATTGAAAGTAATTTTCTCTCACAGCACTTTGGAATCAATTAACCTGTTGAAAGAACTGGTTAAATATCAAGTGATTATTTAATTTTCACTTATTCACTTAGTTGCACGATCATTGCACACACTGAAACTGATGAACCACTTAAGAAATGCACAAAACACACAACTGTAGTTTCCGATTGTTCATTTTTATTTGAATATCAGTTAAATATATAATAAGTATAATATGATGAAGCATAACTTTATTTTCGTGTCTTTCAATCGAACGACTCGCAATATCCAATTCAATTACGTATCTCATTCTAATAATTCAATCTGTTTTTGTTAAATATTGTAATCTGATATAGAAGTCATAATATATATGTATATAGCTATAACTTTCATATATATGTATATATGGGTTTATATATTTGCAATAGTAAATTGGCTACACATACACATGCACACACAAACACGCCCACTTGTCCGTATAGAGAATCAAGATCATATATATATATTTATATAGTGTGTATATATACGTTTGCACTTTAACGCACAGTAACAGAATATGAAAAGCATGTATAATTATAGTAGATATATTATTTAAATATGTATATATAATAATACCACACGACACAGAACTTGTTGATTTTCAGTTGATGTTGTTGTTGAGAGCAACCATAAGAGAACCGATGTAACATTTGCAAAACCCATTTCAACAATTCGAAAATTTTGTAACAAACGCTACACGATGTTCTCTTTTCGGGTGGAGAAAGTTTAGTACATTGTAAAAGAACATAACGGAGAAGGAACAGGAATCTAATAGAAATCTTTGTCTGGCACAGCTCACTGCACACAATATAACACACGGCAACCCGGACAACCGGACCTGGACACCTTTCGGAATCCTTAAACAAAATCAACAATGGAACTCAATTAGATTGACGGTGCGGGTGTTATTTCCCATGAACAAAGCACTTTTTGCACTATTTTTTTGTTGTCGTTTGTCACAAAAACCAAAACTTGAGAATTCTCCAAAAGCAAATAATAACTCATGAAAATTGATTAACTTATTATATAACACAATACAATAATGAAATAACACAAAACTGATTACATTTTTCTCTTTTTCGATTCGTATTTTTTTTTTTTTTTTTTCGATTCATTTCATTTTTGAACTTCGGCATTTGGTACTTGAACTTTTTAGATTGTTTGATTTTCTTTTTCAAGATTTTGCACTAATTGCACAATTAACAGATGGAATAGTTTGTTACAAAGCTTTGATTGAGAGGAAAAAAAAACTTTAAGGAAATTTGTACACTGTTGTTAAATATAATTTAAATAAATATGTATATATAAAAATGTAATAATCTTTTTTTAAATTGGATTCTTGAATACTTTTGGCACAATTGTAATTAAAAAAATGTTGTATATACATATATATAAAATATATGTACAACTTTAACTGTTTTTAAATTGTATAAAACTTTACACTCTCACTACACAGAGAAATCAGAATGTGAACAAAAACCATAAACAAGGTGGGTCGATTGATTGACTGATTGACTCGACTTGGTCTGCAAAAAGAACAATAATAATGGGATTAATACGGTGTGGATGGCAATTGGACTCTTCAACAAATCGGTACATCATTGGTATGTCATGATCATGTGTGGGTTTCTCTATATCTCTTGGTGCTGCGTTATGTCGAATCGGATGTTCGATTTGTAGCATCAATTGTCTATAAGTTGTTTGATTGTAAGATTGATCGATTTATGCTTCTACCAATATCTATATACATATATGCATGTAAATATAGATATATACTTGGATTGTGTATATTTCTAGGGCATCTAAAGAATTATTACGTGTTCACAAGGAGTCATATTGTCCCTCCTGCTCCTGCTTCTTCTCCTTTTGCTTCTGCTGCACTGTGAGTCATCCACGTCCACAGTTTGTCCCAGCTTTGTGAACGCCTTCCGAGTTTTTTCCTCTCAGGCGGTGCCACCGCGCACAACAACAATGACCAGATGATCCTCCTTCAAGCCCTCCTCTGTTAGGCTGTGGCATGTACGCTTCAGCAAATCCGTTGAAAAATCACACGGCGGGAATGCGTACAGCACACCTGTCGCCTCTGTTTCCTTGTTTAGCAACGAAATAACACCGGCTGCTTCCTTTTGCTTCAGGTAAGAGACGAGATTACGAAGTGGACGCGTCTGAACGCTAGCGTCATCGCAATCAGTGTCCACCGTTGAGCCAGCCAAACCCATGAAAATGGCATGCGATGATGAAGATGCAATACGCTTTTGCACGTCCTCCAGTTTGGGGGGATCCAGACGCAATCTTTGTGTTATGCGCAAATTGTGTTTGCCTTCTTCGTCGCGCATTAGGGATTCCACAATGTCCGTATCGCCGTCTGTCAGATGAAACTTGGCCGGGAATAAGGAACTTTTTAAGATTAACGCACCAGTCCAGATCGTGCTGCACTTACGTGCCACTTCGGGCACTGTTGCGGCTGTGCCGAGCGCATCATTGCGACGCGTTGACGTATCTGAGTCAGAGCCAGGAGAGCGAGCTCGCTTTAATGGGGATCGGGAACGCGAACGTTCAACTCCCGGCTCTCGAGAGCTGGAACGAGCACGATCGTATGACTCTCCAGGTGGCCGACGCCATTCGTCATCGGCGCCACCGGGTGGTGGCACTGACGACACGCCGCCAAGAGCGCTCGGATGTGGAGGCCTGTGTACATCATTGTGATAGTGATACATGCCACGACCACGACCACGATATCCACCGCCTCGTCCACGATAACCACCACGCGGAGGATATGGTGAATAGCCACCGCGTGGTGCATATGATGTTGGTTCTTCATAATAAGGATCATACTCGGGTCGGCGATATTCCATAGAAGTCTCGTCATACGAAGGCTTCGAGCTTTTGAAAGGTGCTGCCGGAGTTGTACCTGGTAATTCTGCAAAGTCTGTACGTAGTCTGCGCTCAGGTCCTCCCAATGGGAAGCCGCGCATTTCCTTCACTGCCGCAGTAGCTGCCTCGACAGTCTCATATTGGATATAGGCATAGGGTTCCCCCTTCTGATATTCGATCTTTTTGATGGCACCAAATCGATCAAATTCGCGTTCCAATTGAGTAACCGATGTCCAAGCGCCAAGACCACCAATCCACATGCGTGTAGCCGGCGTTACCTTTCCGTAGCCAATTTTGCACTGGAATTTTCCAATATACTGGCCGGATAGCTCAATCTTAGCGCGATGCGCCATGTCCAGATTTTGATAACGTACAAAGGCGAACGCATTCCCGGTTCCAGGTGGGGGCCTTTTGATATCAATGTCATCGACTACGCCATATTTACCGAAAATACGACGCAGTTCATCATCGGCAATGGTCACCTCCAAATTGCCGGCAAAGAGAGTACGAGTCGAGAGTGGATCATCTTCTGGTTGTACATGATGCAAATAATTAGGGAACTTATCCTTCTTGCTCTCGGGCTTTTCATACGGAACATGTGGCCGTGGAGCCATTGGACGCATTGGTGCATACTGATGTGGTGTCGGATGGCCGTGCAAATGATGGGGATGACCGTGTGGATGGCCACGATGCATTGGTGGACCGCGAGGCGGATACGGATGTTCGTGGTGCATGGGACGGTAATCGCGCGGGAGTACAGCATGTGGATGAATTGGTGGACCATAACGATCATACGGATCAATTGGTGGCCGGCGATGGTCCAATGGCACACCGGGACCCATTGGGGAGCGCGAATAATGATATCGTTCGTAGTCGGGTGGCGACATAGAATGGCGAGGTCTACTAATAAAAGATAGAATTATTAATAACCAATTAATTTTAAAAGATATTAACTGGTCTAACCTGTACTCCGGTCTTGTGGTCGATTTATAAACTGGTTCCACAATTGCCATCTTGTCATAGATAATCAGGCGAGGCTTGTGATGCTTTGCCTCGCGGGCATCTTCCGGCGTCCGGAAACATACATAGGCGACACGCTCGTCCAAATCATGTGCCAGTCTCACGCTAAAATCGCCAAATTTTTTGTACTCTCGATACAGAGTTTCCTCGATAAATTCGTCTGGTGCTTTTGGAGGCAGCGCGCTAACGCACAGAACTTTATAACCAGCTGGGCGCTCAGCAGGTGGCGGACCTCGCATATAGGCTTCACGATGCGGCGATCCGTAGCGTCCGCGCGGACTAGGTGAGCGTTCCAAGCGGCGCCGCATACGTTCCGGTGATAGACGTTCAGGAGAATCACCCGGCACTCCGCCACCATTATCGTAACCACGACCCATGCTCCGGGAATTACGCACGATGTTACCTCTACCTGGCGAGCGAGATGCGCTGCGTTTCATATTGTGGATTTTGACAGTAATTCGATCGAGATCAGCTCCTTCTCTATGACTACTCATGAGCAGGAGCAGAGTCAGGTAATTACGCCGATTGTGCGACAAAGTCTGTGAAGGTTACATTAATAAATATCAATTGAGCTGCTTATTCAATTTATATCAATATAAATACGTACAAACATACATATACACACTTAAAGGTACATAAATACACATGCAATAGGTAAAATTAAAAAGTGCTCACTGCCGAAAAAAAAATGGCGGCTTTTGCTGAGCGTCGTAGTATGTAGAGGCAAAATCTGTTCCTACAAATGTTCACGTTTCGACATATGTACAACCATTTTAATATATTCTCCTAGTACTTACCACTAACTTGATGTATTATATATTACAGTTCACTTTTTTCTTAATATTTTGAGCACAGGCACTCTTTATTATAACTTCCTGCGACTCGCAAATTCTTTCTGTATTCGTTGAAAAAAAGAATGTGGTGGTAAGATGATGCAGCAAATTTATCGATTTCGCTTATTTTTGCGATATATCGAGGCAGTGGTTTCGATTGATCTGCATTGATATATCGCATATTACATTATTTTAATGTTTTGTATTTATATTAGTAATGCTAAGGCTATGTTGAAATTTTATGTCCGATTCATTTTGAATAATCCTTAACAAGACGGCTTTCCAAAATATTTCAAAACATTTTTTAAACGATAGCATCGATATATAAATGAGTATATTTTGTACGATATATTGATGCATTTTATGTCATCCAACTCAGGTAAAAGCCGGGCTGCAAGATGTTAAGCCAGGTCATGAAAACATAATAAATGCCTTCGATTCTCGTAAAGGATCATATAACAATTTTAAGTATTTCAGAATACGAAGAACACTTAATCAAAGTATTATTGTATTTAAACCGCAGTAAAATTCAGTAAGGTAGTTATCGCTGTCTAAAACAAACAGCTGTCAGCCTGAAGAAACTTATAATATAAGTGCATACGCATACATACATATAATATCTCATCCATATTTGCTCTCTGTCGCCTGCTCTCTCTCTCTCTCTTAGCGTGTGTGTGTGTGGGCTTATGTATATTTTTACCAAACAGCCGACGATAACAAAACACACTGCTCTCCCACATGGACAAATACTTTGGAATTCGGTATATGCTTAAATGGAAAACCTACCTGCACATTCTACTCATTCCTCTTTAAACGATGGCTGCGAGCGGTACTAACACTGAGTGTGCCTCCGTTAAGGCCTGTGTGCCGAAAGATCAGGCACGGTATGACCACTACCGCATATACAATGTCCAGTTTGACAACGAAGAGCAAATCAAGCTCTTCCAGAAACTAGAAGAGGAGAGCGACAGTCTCACCTTTATTGGTCACGCACGCGAGGTTGGACAAAAACTTTCCATTTTGGTAGCAGCTCATCGAGTAGCTGACTTTGCGGATTTGCTCAAAACCTATAAACTAGAACACCGTGTTCTGGTAAGTTCTAACTAATATCAAACAAAAATTCAAGTAAATTATAAGCAAGTGTTATCCTTTCAGACATACAACTTCCAGGAAAAGATTGATCGCAATTTGCAAGAAGTTTTGCCCGAAAATATAGATGTGACCAAGTACGACTGGCAGCACTTCTTCCATTTGAAGACTATTTATGACTGGATGGATCATATTGCCTGCAAATATCCAGATCAGATTGCCGCGCTGGATATGGGCAGCAGTACGCAGGGCAATGCCATCAAGGGCATAAAACTGGGCAATAATCCCAAGAACAAGGCGATCTTTATTGAGAGTGGGATTCACGCACGCGAATGGATTGCTCCGGCAACAGCCACCTATATTATCAATGAGCTTCTCTCCTCGACAGATGAACGCGTCCAGCAGCTGGCAAAGAACTACAATTGGATCATCTTTCCATGCATTAATCCCGATGGATACAAGTACACTTTCGAGCACGATCGCATGTGGCGCAAGAATCGCCAATTGTTTGGTACCTGCCGCGGTGTCGACCTGAATCGTAACTATCCCGACCACTGGAACTCGACTGGTGCCAGCAGTGATCCAACTCGGTACGATTTCGCCGGACCCAGTGCGGGCAGTGAAGTAGAGACCCAGCGGCTGATCGAGTTCATACGAACGAATGTAGACAAGGAACAGATTAAGACGTACATTGCCTTACACTCGTACTCGCAGATGCTTATGTTTCCCTATGGCTATACCAAGGATCATGTTTCCAACTACGACGATCTGCAAGAGTTTGGAAAGAAAGCTGCAGCTGCAATTAAGGCTGAAAGCGGACGTGACTATGTTAGTGGCAATCTTTTCGAGACGATTTATCCATCAAGCGGGGGCAGCATGGACTGGGCCCATTCCGAGGCTGGCATACCTATTGCCTACACCTTTGAGCTGCGTGGTCCACCTGATAGCCAGGATCTCTTTATTTTGCCTGCTGTCGAAATTCAGCCAACTGCTAGCGAAGCCTTCACTGCCATTCGTACCATTGTCGAGGCAGCTGCTGAGAAGGATTACTACAAGTGAATCTCTACGGTACTCCAGAAACCTCTGATGATGCATAACATGCTGCGATTGTGTTTATGGCCCATTTTATTTTAGTAATTTCAAAATGTTTTACGGTCTGAGAAAAGATAAGAAATAAATACGGCTTTATATCAGGAACTGATTGCGACTAGCTCGTCTGCGTATGTTTTATTGTTAATAAACGAGTCCACAAATTCTTTCCCTTTCTTTCGAAGATCAACAAAGAAAACGAAACGAAAAGTATCGTTTAGAATACGATACATTAACGCAATATCGTAACTTCGGTTTTGGTATTTTTAAAATGAATTCAGTACATTTTTACGTTGACCCGTTGTGGTCACACTGTACACATCCCTATAGGTCTCGGCAGAAATATATAGATTTTTTTTATTAAACACACAATTAAACAATAAAAAAGACGCCGAATTAGTAACGTTTTATATTGCTGTAACATAGAACATAAGACGCATCTCTTTGCAACGTGTACGGTAAACGGTGGAAAAGTAAGCTCAAGCAAAGCAAGCCAAAAGTGAAAGTCCCCAGAAAAAGTACAAAGAGAGATAGACAGAGAGAAAGAGCGAGAGAAACAGGGAGACAGAAAGAGAGAGAGCGCGAGAACAGTAAAGAAAAGAGTCAAGAGTCTGGGTGAGAGAAAAACGATTTTTTCAGAGAACAACGCGGATTTTCGTTGTCGTTGTCGTGGACAGGGAAACGTGTGTGAACGTGAACGTAAGCTGAACTGAGCAAGAACCTGGTGAGTACATTTTGCTGCCGCTGCCAGTTTGCAATTGGTATTTTTGCGTGTAATTGTTGTTGCTGTAATTGTAATTGTATTTGTATTTGTTGTTGTATTTGCATTTTCAATTGAAGCCGAAAATAATTCGAAAGCAGAACCCAAACGCAACGCAAAAACTAAAGCGAACCTAGCGCAGCACCAAGCAATACCAAAAAAGAGAGCAGAGAAAAAAAAACAAAAAGAAAACGAGGCAAAACTAAAAACAAACGAATAACAACAGCAACAACTACAAGAGCCACCGCCGAGAAACATACTACATACATTTTAAAGCCAAGAAGAAAAGACAGCGCGCTGCCGAAGACCGTCAAAATTCTGAGCCACAGCCAGCACAGACCACCTTACAGCACCACCTGCACCCTACTAGCTGCCACCACGCTCCACAAACAGCCAGCGATAATGTTCGTCAATTCAATGACGTTCCGCGGTAATCCGGCAAATTATCATCAGCAGCAGCCGGCGCTAAATCATCATACGCTCGCGGCTGCTGCGGCCCATCATCAGCAGCAGCTGCATCATCATGCCGCTGCTACGGGTCATCTGGGTCATGGTGTTGGTGGTGGTCATGCGGCTAGCAATCATTTGGCAGCTGCCGCTGTCTTGGGCAGGCATGGCGGCCATAATTCGCTGACCACCGCCGGTCATACATCGAGCTCATCGCATTCCAGCGGTGCATTGGCGAGTGGAAGCAGTGCCGGCAGCAGCAACAGCTCGCCGGATAGCAGCAAGATTTATATCAAAAATCTGGAGCGTTCGATTGACAACAAGGCGCTGTACGATACGTTTTCGGTATTTGGAGTTATTCTTAACTGCAATGTAGCCAGGGATGAGGATGGTAATTCACGTGGATACGGGTTTGTGCACTTCGATTCGGAGGAAGCCGCCAGGGCGGCCATCGAGAAGGTTAACGGAATGCTATGCAATAATCAGAAAGTACATGTGGTCAAGTTTATACCACGACGGGATCGAGAACAGGAAAAGGCAACTCATTTTAAAAATCTGTATGTGAAGAATCTCAGCGAGGAGTTCACCGAGCAGCATTTGCGTGAAATGTTCGAACCCTATGGTCGCATCACCAGTCACAAGGTGCGTATAGAACATATTACCAGTGCATTGGGGTGGGGTGGCGTGCGTAACCAGAAGGAGAGTGAATCAACTGCAGATAAAACCATGTGGCACAGTTGTGTCATCTCTTAAGTCAGGTTCCGTTTAGTTGTCTCTCGCGGCATGTCGTGATTGCGGCACACTCTTGCAAGCTCTCTCTCTCTCTCTGGTTATGCACGCAGCTCCGGCTGTCCACATTGCGCATGTCCGTCCCACGGAGATGATGGTAGGGTGTTGGACGTGGTTCGCCCCCAACTTGTGTTGGGCCAGCTATTACAACTAAATTATGTTTATGATTTTTAATTTGCAGCTTATGCTCGATGAGGAGGGACGTTCGCGCCGCTTTGGATTTGTCGCCTTTGAGAATCCACAATCGGCGCTGGCCGCCGTCATTGGATTGCATGGCAAGCAATTGGGCGACAACAAGTTCTTATATGTGGCACGGGCCCTGAGCAAGGCCGAACGGCAGCAGGAGATCAATCGCAAACTGGAGGAGCGTAAGCGTCAAAAGGCCGGACAAATTTTCTACTACTAAAGCGAAATGGAAACGGAATTTTTGGATAGCTGGAAATAGAGCTATCGAGCGGAGCATTAAGCGCAGATTCTGATGAAAACAGGATGTTTATTTAGAGAGAGACCCCCCCCCCTGCCCCAACCACACTTCTTCCTACACACATACATACAATATACATATGCCTATATGCATATATATAGATATTTACAAGAAATTATAATGTGCAACTAATAGAAAGTTACAAAATGCAATACGAAACACAGACATAGGAGGGACAGATAGAAGAAGCAGAGTAAAGCACAGAAGAGACGGCAGTTACATATACATTTAGGCATAGGTAACACACCAACACACACCCACACGCAGTGTATAATTCAAAGGAACAACTCTCACACACAATCTAAGATTTTCAAAAAAGTTTAAGGAACTTATGCGAAATCTACTAAAAAAAAACAATTCACTAGTTTTCTTAAACTTTCTTTGATTAGATGATCTATGTCTCTTGTTGAATTTACCGAGAGGCCAATAAGACGGCAGCTTCTAGCTTCTTGAGAACAGAGTACTCTACTACAAAATACTTATATAGAACACGCAATTAGCAGGAGGACTCTACTAGGCGAGTGTTGGCTAAATCGTAGCTAAGCCTGGTCAGAAGAAAAAAATAAATATTTACACGTACTATATTAAAAGGGAAAACAAATTATAATAAATTAAAACAACAAATACACAATTGATGTAAAATTCTATAAACAATTAAAGCACCCACTTTACGTATATAAAGGAAACAAAAAAAGATAAAGAAAATTAAAAAAAAAACATTACACGCTGTAGTTTAAAGGCGTTTATAATAATACTCACACACACCAACACTTAACATACTCACACACCCCGAGACACACCTACACTCTAATGTTAATTTTTTAAAACGTGAACAACAAATCTAAAAGAAAGTAAGAAAATTAAAAAGAGAAGAAACCGCTAGCACGAGGGAAACTCTTGTAGAGTATTAAAATTTTAACGATTACAAAACATTTTTTTGTAATTTATTGTAAATTGTTTCAAGTAGCTTAACTTCAACTTTGACACCACAAAAGCGAACTACAAAAAAACCGAATAAACAAAAACAAAAGAAATCAGCAGATAGTAGAGTTGAGAGTTGAGAGCTGAGAAAGCTAAAGCAGAGAGATCCCTAAGAAATGTATGTGCATCAAAATGAAATGTTTGAATTTTTTTTAGAAAAACATGTAGACGCATTACCGTACATAGGGAGAACAAAGCGATTAAGTGTAATACAAATGAGAAACGTGAATAAAAATCAAGCGTGTAAACAAGCTCAGCACATTAACAAATAACCGGATAAACAAAGCAAATACTACATTAATAATTTAAGATTATTGAGCTTAATTTTTAAACATGTTTCAAAGACCGCAAAAACAAAAGAAGATTTAAAGAAAGTAAAGAAAACCCTATTAATAATTAAAAAAAAAAACACTCGAACAAATTTGTATAGTTAAAAACAAAAGCAGAAAACCAAGCAAACGGGCAAAAACCAATTGAAATATATAGTATCGTAAATAAAGAGAGATGAGAAAGGCAAACCTTGCGGAAAATGGCATTATTAAAAGAAACCAAGAAACCCATTTACAATATTTATAATTTTTACATCAGTTTTATTTCGTAACTTTTGTTTCGATCGTAAGAGCTGCTAAGAAATTCTAGAACTACAATAATTATAGTTTACAGGAAATTGGTAGTATTAGAATGTATACACACACTCACACACACGCAATATGAATTTAGAAAAAAAGAAAAAAAACAAATAGAAGTGAAAACTAATAAAAATAAATGAGAAACATGCGAAAATATTTAAGCAAAATGTACAAAAACAAAATCTTTTCGTTTGCAAAGCAAATGCGACATATATATATGTATGTATTTTTATCATTAATTGTAATAAAACCGAAACCTTAATTGCTTTTGCAGAATTTAACTAAAAGAAAGAACAAAACAAAATCCGAAAACTATGATTATATGATGAATATTAATATGAATATGAATAGAACGAGAAAACCTTGAAATATAACCTTTTATAGTACTAAATTTTTAGCCAGTACAATTGAAAAAAAAGCAAAAAAGAAAAACCAAAATGAACGTTTGTAAACGTAAATGCAAAATTATACATGATACATGAATATTTACAAGGCGAACCCCGAAGAGAAAAACAAAATTGCGACAAGAAAATCTCTTAAAACACAATTCAAAATTTATAATAAATACTCTATTTTGCACATTTTTTGCTAAAAAGAGAAATTAATTACATACAAAAACGAGGTTTTCTTTCATTTTTTAAAATATACTGATTTTATTTTCGTGCAGAGGTTCTCACGTTGAGCCCCCAGAATAATACAAACCACACACACACAAACACACCATACACATAGTGCAGATGGCATATATACACATATATGTAATTCCATTAACAAAAACTCCTAATTATAAAAATATTAAAAAACAAACATGAAAAGCAAATAAGAAAGAAAAAAATACCTACTTATTAAAAGCAAGAAGATATGAAATTACATGATGAAAACGTCATGATGAAGTAAAATGCAGTAATATGACAAATTTGAATAAAAATGCTTTTGCAAAAAGTGTTTAAAATTGAGACAAATGCTTACAAGTTTAATATTACGTTATTTAAAAGCAACACAAAAGAAAAACAGAAACAGAAATTTTTAAAAACAGATACACATAAAATACGAAAACTTCATTGTTAATCATCAATTATTTCGATACTGCTATTATTTCCTCCTCCTTCTCCCCCCCTCAGTTCGTCAAGTTCATCGTTCAGGTCTTCTATTTGTTCCTCATATTTACGTTTGAGCGCTGCAATCTATAAACGCGATTTTAAAGATATTTAATTCAAATTCATGATGATCCTTATAGTTTGATTTTCTTACCTGAGCTTCGAATTCTCGTTTTTGCATTAGTAGGCGTTTCTCCTGTCCTTCTTCGCATTGCTTTCGTACCTGCTCTATGCACTTCTGGAATCCATCGGTTAAATCGTTGCGAAGACGCTCCTCCTGCAGCTGCATTTGTAGTAAATGATCATAGCTCATCTGTTCGATTTCGCCACGTAGACTGCAAGGGATTAAATGAATTAATGTGCTAACAGATCGCACAAAGATATAGTACCCCACCTCATAACCTGTGACTCCAGTTCTTCGGTGTACTTCAGATCTCTCAGCGACTCGGACTGTGCAAAGGACGAGTAGCGTGCGTTGTGCTGCTTGACGTGCGGACGCTTGAACAGGATGTTCTTAGCGATCGATGCAAAGCTCAGCACATTCAGATTCTCCTCGAAGTATTTATCCAGTGGTGTCACTGTGACAATCATGCCTAATCTTTCCCTGCCTAACAATGCAGCTTGAAGTAGCATAGTTAGTTTTGAATCTCGATAAGGTATTATATCGGCATTATTCTTTTTTTTTGACGAACTAGCCGCATCGAGACAGCGCCCTAACACCATTAGTGACGTATTTATGCTTTGCGCTTCCCTCAGCCGAGAGCCAGTTGTGCCCGTCTTATCCACACGCTCAGATCCAGCGAGATCACAGAACTTGTATGTGTTCTGTGTGGTTATTCCAGAGCGATGAAACTTCAAAACATCCACAGTAAAGACGCAATGAGATCGACTTGAGTTAGAATTCACTGCAGTGGAGGCGTATGTGATACGTTGTTGCCCCAAACGTAACAGTTTCAATGCATCTTCGCCACTTTTCACCAATATGCTTGTCAATCCCTTGACGAAGACCTGACCCTGATTGCAGACGATTTTAAGATTCTTGCGACGCGCATCATTTACGCTCGATTGTTTGGTCGGTATGGTGAGCAGATCATATACCATTTCATTATATATCTCCACAAATGAGACCCAAATCATGACGGACACTTCCTCCTTGGGCTTTTCCTCGAACTCATGATCACCATTTATAACCTGTTGCAGGCGATGAAATTGGGCAGTAATATCCGGGCATAACGCTAACAGTTGTCGCCGCATTTGCATCTCCTTTAGGGCCACGTCGTCCTCCAGTATAACCATGCGTGCGTTAATCAGTTTCAACTTGGGTACGCTACTTATCTGATTCCTGTACATGGTAAATATATTCTCCAGTGCACGTGGTATAACTCCGGCTCTCACATTATCGCCTAATAATAAGCAATTTATATGGTTTTTAAAAATTTATCTTAAAATGTCATTATTCATTACTTACCAAGCAGTGTATAGGTTTTACCAGATCCCGAAGTACCATAAGCCATTATTGTAACGCATTCTTCATCCATGATACTGGGGCCCACGCACTTTTCATAGACATCGCGTTGACCCACTTCGCTATCGAAAATTGACGTGAAGCTATAGTGCTTTTCCATGCGGTTGACATTATTGCTACTATTCTCACTGACGGCGCCACTCGTGATAAGGACATTACCACAGTCAGAGATCACATATAGTTTTGATGGTGATTCGACGGGGCGCAGACGCAGAAAAACTTGTGGCCCCGTCTCTACTTCACTAAGGTCTGTGGATGTACCATCCTCTTCGCAGTTTGTTGTATACTCCGATTCTGTGTCCGAACAATCCGAGGAACTGTCGTCTGATTCAAGGATGACTTCGTTAAAGAGACGTTGTTTTTTGGTAGGCCGAGGACGGTAACGACGATCGATGCTCGGATCACGCGGCATCAAAAATGAGCGCATCTCGCGCTTTCTACCAAATTGACCTTCCTCTTCCATTTTTTAAATGCTAAACTTCGTTTTTAGCAAATCAAACTAATTTTTCGTTTTTGGCGGACGCTTGCTTAGGGACTGCCAACTGTTTTGTATTCTGTTCCGGCTTTGCCAACTATTTTAAAGACTACTATCGATAAATAAGGAGCATTGAGGACACAGTAGCGCCAGGATTTGACGATTGATTCTTATAGAATTTAAAAACAAAGATAATTTTCTTAATACATTTGACAATTCCTCTGCATAGTTTACGAGAAGTAGCCGCCGATAACACTCGGTTTAACATACATTTTGCAAGCTAAAATAATCAGTGTAACCACATCTTGAAAAGTATAAGCACCCATATTTTGACAAGTCAGTAGACAATTTAAATACTAACTAAACTCATTTTTAGTGATGTAGCTATTAATTTCAGTGTTTGGTTTCCATCACTTTGTGATTTTTAAGTAGATCTTTACACCATTATCAATTCGCAGGATTAATTGCGCACTTTAGTAATATAACTTCGCTGCTGTCATTTTTAGAGTCAAGCTTTAAATTTCAATACATATATCGATATTTTTGGAAATCAACGATAAATTTTTATGAGCAACATGTATATACGCAACAACAATTGATGCAAATAAAAAAATTACTGTTAAAAATAGATAATAAATTATATTAGTAGACAAAAAGTGTTTTCTACGGATGGATTACGTTTATTGTGGAGGCTCCGATCAAATCGGTGCAACAGACGATATACTAAGTATGAGCATGTGTACCTAAACAGATCATTTGCGCCTTATCTAAACTTTCTCTTTTTTTTTTTGTTGTTTCGTTATTGTATAAATAAACATATATAATGTTTAAATATTTGCAAAAGGTGTTTATGATACTGGCCCTGCGAGGAACCCTGAGCATTATTCACCCAATTTCAATGGGTTTAACATTGGTTCCAGCGATGCCGACTATGTCGCTAACCCAATTCCCATTCTTGCTGACGGTGGGGAAAATTTTGGAGTCTCAACTGTCGCCTTTGATGACTACGAAGAATTACTATGGATGGGAAATCAAGGCGTAAGCAGCTAATCCATTTTATTATTATCAATAGTTAAAACTGTCTCTTTCGACAGGGACATGTCACGTCGTATTATACGAGCTCCTTGCAGAAATACACATCATTCCAAGTCCATGCCAGCGATATAGTACGACAGATAATAAGTATCGACTCGGGAGTATTAGTATTAACGCAGACCTCACTGCGTCACCAAATTCGTCGTGGATTACCAAAATTTACACACAAGTGAGTGATTTGTAATTAAAATAATGATCAATATTAACCGTTTTTAAATGAACCCTTTCAGGTCTAACAATATGGTGGAAATGGTTTGCATGTTACAATTGTCGCCGCATCGACTGGTTATGGCCGGCTTGCAGGAGGAAATGATTGACTTTGATATGCGGACACTAAAGGAAACGAGATTGGAGCATGTGGGCTCTGCCGGTTGCACGGTTCTACGAAAGAACTCGCGTTTCCTTTTTGCTGGCGATCAATTCGGGACAGTTACCTTACGAGATTTGAACACCTTAAATGTAGAACATACAATTAAAACCCATACGAACAGTCTATCCGACTTCGATGTACAAGGAAACTATCTCATATCATGCGGCTATAGTGGACGTCAAAATAATTTAGCAATCGACCGTTTTCTGATGGTGTACGATTTGCGAATGCTTCGATTAATATCACCCATTCAAGTGCTGATTGATCCGCAAATGCTTAAGTTTTTGCCATCGCTAACATCTCGCCTCGCTGTCGTTTCCAGCTATGGCCAGTTTCAGCTGGTCGACACGGTTGAGCTTAGCGAACCACGCGTATCCATGTATCAGATAAATACAAATGGCAGTCAATGTTTAAGTTTCGACATTAGTTCCTCATCGCAGGCCATGGCCTTTGGGGACCAATCGGGTCACATTAACACTATCGCTTCGGTACAAACACCTCAGCCACAATTCAACGCGTTTTCCCGGAACACAGAATTTGCGGATGTTGTGCCGCCATTGCCGATGGTACCTTTTACAGATACTAACTTTCCCCTGTCTTCAGTTTTGTTGCCACATTTGACTACCGGCACACGTTGGTTTTCCGATTGGCCCGAAGAACTGCTGCGCTATGGCTATCATCGACCAAAAGCTATAGACCCTGATGTGCTTAACAACATGAAAATGCAAGGACCTATTGGCTATTCACCGAATCCGAGAACAGTACGTCGTAATCAAATTCCCTATTGTCTGCTCGAGCAGGGACAAGGAGGCGTCTTAAACACGAATGTAAATGGGAGTACGACTGCAACAAAGACAGACAACGGAGTTAAAATAATTCCTAGACGATATCGCAAAGTCGAATTAAAGTATACGAAATTAGGAACACAAGATTTTGATTTCGAGCAGCATAATCAAACATGTTTTGCCGGACTAGAAGCAACCCTGCCGAACTCTTATTGCAATGCTATGTTACAGGTAAACTCAGAGTGTTTCGCTTAGTAAAAAAGATATAAGAAAATTCATAAAATAATTATTCATTACATTCAGATCCTGTACTTCACCGAATCGTTGCGAGCGAAGCTTATTGGCCACACCTGTTCAAAGGAGTTTTGCTTATCCTGCGAGTTGGGTTTTCTATTTCACATGCTGGATAAAAGCACTGGTTGGTTTTAGTGTGTGTACTCAAGTACAAGTTACGGCTATTACATGATGTACGCAAACCTTATTTTAGCTTCAACGCCCTGTCAAGCGAGTAATTTCCTGCGCTCCTTTCGCACAGTACCCGAAGCCTCAGCGTTAGGTTTGATTTTAACTGATCGGTCGTCCAATGTCAATCTGATCACCTTGATTCAGGCAAGTATTTTGAGTAGTCTTTGGTTAGGCCATTGCATTTTATATTGCATATTTATAGAACTGGAATCGTTTTATTCTGCACCAAATGCACTATGAAATAATCGATGCGGGAAAGAATGCGGTTGAAAAGAGTTCACAGAATACATCCTTAGCTGGTAAATATATGTAATTGTTATTCTGATTATTTGCTCTAAGAATGTTCTTGTTTCAGGCGATAGTATGAATACCACAGAGAATACCACAACTTCTGAGTTGTATGATTCTATTTCCGGTCAGTTTAAAGAATATACTTATATTTTGTAAATATCTAAAGACATTACTTTGAATTTTCAGACGACAGCGCGAAGGAAGACGAACGGGAACGTTGTAAGATCAATGCCGAAACGGAAATAAGTAAAATCTTTGGAACCAAGCAGATCTGCATTAATCGTTGTATTAAGTGCCAAGCAGAGGTAGGTACATATCATTTTATGAATGATTCTTATTAACGAAATTTTCTATATCATCTTCTAATAGAAATCAAAAGAAAATATTCTATTGGCTTGCAATCTATCCTATCCGACTCATATTAAGGATAGCGAGCAACACTTTGATTTCGGAAATATTTTGAAACGTTCACTGAGCTCGGAAAAAAATATACAAGCATTTTGTGAGAACTGCAAGAAGTTTTCTCCCACCAATCAAAGCGTTAAGGTAACGTTATATTAGTTTACTTTCAATTATGTGTATACTAATTTTCAATTTTATTTTAGGTCACATCCTTGCCGCAGATACTTGCTATCAATTGTGCCCTGAACAACGAGAAGGATATAGGTTTTCTCAAACGCCAGCTGAATCGCTGCAGCGAGAGACCTACCTCGGAATCGGCTGCTTTGAGCACCAGCAAACCGTGTCGTTATGGAGTCAACTGTTCGCGTAGTGATTGCCACTTCATGCACCCTGATCGGTTAGTCATAAAAGAATCCAAATTGAAATTGATGTGTTCTAATATTGTTAAAATCATTAAAGGAAATCTCCATCGCACACCAATCAATCGGCAAATATTAACAGTTCGCCGAGTGCGCGACAGAAATCGTGGTTCCCTCTATCCTTCAACATGGGCATTAATGAGCCCGGCGAGCTGATTGTCCAGTCACACACGCACGCATCTAAACCAGATCAAGAGGAGGAAGAAGATGAACAACAGCAGGATGAGCAGCAAGCGTTCGCCAAGCACAGAGTGAAGCGCATGTACGCCTTGCATGCTGTGCTCTGCCAGATCGATGATGGCACCCAAAAAAACTTGGTTTCACTCATAAATGTACGACAGAAATATCATGCAATGAAAGCATCGGATATTTCCGAGGAAGATGCTCAGAATCAATGGTACATTTTCAATGATTTTAGGTACGTTGTTATTCTCTTTAATGTGACACTGACTTACAAATATGTAATTATTTTATACATAGTATTTCCCCCGTTTCACCACAAGAAGCGGTGTGGTTTACATTGGATTGGAAAGTGCCATGTGTGCTTTTCTATCGTTGTGTGGAAGAAGACTTGGAAGCTGGCGCAGATCCAGCAAGCGCCGAAGAGCCTGCAACAGCAAAGACCAACGATACGCCAACAAATCCATTCTTGCAGGTGAGCTTATGGAATAGCTAATAATTTATTAAATAATAATACATTTTTTAATTCTATTTATCAGGATATTTTGAATCCCTTGCCAAATAACATCGGTACCGATGCCACATTAAAGCCTTTGCAAAGAAACGAAATGCCACAAGCCGGAGATTTGATTGCAATGGATGCTGAATTTGTTACACTAAATCCAGAGGAAAACGAAATACGTCCAGACGGCAAGACAGCCACAATAAAACCGTGCCACATGAGCGTGGCTCGAATTTCATGCATACGCGGGTGAGTTGCTAGTTGTTTTCAGCAATGAGAATACTTATTTACTGCAAAATGCAATTGCAGACAAGGCAAAGATGAGGGAGTTCCGTTCATTGATGATTACATATCGACGCAGGAGAAGGTAGTCGATTATCTGACACAATTTTCTGGCATTAAGCCTGGCGACTTAGATGCCAACTTTAGTAACAAGAGATTAACTGCCTTAAAGTATTCGTATCAGAAACTAAAGTTTCTTGTTGATACCGGCGTCATATTCGTAGGACATGGCCTCAAAAATGATTTCAGGGTGATCAATATTTATGTACCATCCGAGCAAATAATCGACACAGTGCATCTATTTCATCTGCCGCACCATCGTATGGTTTCTTTGCGCTTCTTGGCCTGGCACTTTTTGGGTGAGTAATACGAAACATTTCTGTATAGAGAACTTGCTGCTAAGTAACATCGATTTATAGGTTCAAAAATACAATCGGAAACTCATGATTCTATTGAGGATGCCCGTACCACGCTACAGCTCTATAAACATTATCTACAATTGCAGACGGAAAAGAAGTTTACGGTTGCATTAAAAAATCTATATGACCGCGGTAAGCAACTGCAATGGAAGGTGCCCGAGGACTAGTGCAGTCAACAGCGCACCAATTGCAGTTCAAACGAGCATAATCAAGATAACAGCCAGTACAAATGTTTCACCGGCCAAAAAAAAAAAAAAAAAAAAAAAACAATGATTTTAAATGTAATTTTTTGTATCTCCAAGACTTATATATATATAAATATTTGCTGCATTCGAACCGGTTTACAGTTCCACATCGTCTATGTTTATGACCATGCAGTTCTCCCATGTATGGCTATAGAATATGTATGTAAGTATACTGTTCAAACAGTATAGTATTATCGGTACAGGTTAATCAGACTTGTTAGTTGATTGGGTATTGCCCGGCAGATTTCTGAGTAGCTTGTGGGAATTAATGGAAATTAAAAATAATTTAAATGGATCTTGTGGAGTGTAAGCCGGCATTGGCCGTGCTTGATTTGATTGTAGCTTGCTCAGACCCTATATAATATATACTATGAAAAGAAAACTAAATGTTTTCTTCTATTTTGTTAGAGCGCCAATGGGAATTATCACTTATTAGCGTATTCAACTGATTTGCCAAAGCTTGTCACATTTAACAGGGCAGGGTCAGTAAAATGTTTCTGAATTTCCCAGTTCGAAGCGAGCTTATCAATTGCTAAATGACTCGGAAGCTAGAATCTAGTATTAGAAATGCCCGTTGCCAGCTATAAATACTCGGACAGTGACGGGTTTTGTACATTCAGTTCGAGCTCATCGTTGGAACTGCATTGGGAAAACATGGGATCTTTTATTATACTGGGATTAAGCGCAGCGCTGCTTCTCTGTGCAGGTAAAGCGATTCAGATTATTCAAAATACAAAATAAATATATAAAGTTAATTGATTTATTTTTCGACAGCTGTCGATGGTCAGGGAACATACGATGGACGCGATGGACCGCATGTGTTTGGTACACCAGGCAATCAGGTGTATATACGCGGCCAGAACGAGGGTCCTTACAATGTGCCCGGTGTGGCTGGCACTTTCCAAAACTCCGCGGGCCGAGGACAGCACGTCTATACGGATGAACAAGGTACCTCCTATGTGCACCAGCGAGGCGGTGGCGGCAAGCAAGGTGCCCACAGCATAAGCGGACCTGGACTGGTTGCCCACCGTGGACCGTCTGTACAACCTCAAGAGGGAGGCGCTACCTATAATGCTCGTGGTCGTCGAGATCTGGTCGTCACTCGTCCCGATCGTATAGTATATCAGGGTACAGCCGGCACGCTTGTTGGTCGTAGCCGTCGAGGTGTTATCGCCTCTCGACCAGATCGTACAGTGCTTCATGGTCCAGGTGGCGTCTATGTCAGTCGCCAAAGTCGCAGTGCTCCATCCGATTTCAAACTCATCGTTGGACCCGATAATGTAGTTCATTACGGTCGCCAGCGTCGTAGCCCGGAGCCGCAGTTCCACATCGTCCGTCCAGATCGCACCGTAGACTATGGCAGTGATGGCAGTTTCATTGCCAAGCGCTATCGTCGTAGCCCCGAGCCGCAGTTCCACATCGTCCGTCCAGATCGCACCGTAGACTATGGCAGTGATGGTAGTTTCATTGCGCAGCGGCAGCGTCGCAGTCCACAACGTGTGCAGGGTGACAATTTTGTGGCCCGCAGTGATCAAGCTGGAATCTGGAACGATCAGGTCTCTGTTTGGAAGCGCCCAGATGGTCGAACTGTAACCGTCGACAAGGACGGAAATGTCATAACATCGGGCAGCCCGAATGGCCGTGGAGCCCAATACGTAAGAAAGGAATTCAGTATCTGAAAGTATTAGCTAATTTAAACTCTCTCTTACAGTACCCCGGATAAGGAGAGACTGAGCCATAACTGACGTAGTAATAGAAATACTTTCAAATACTATACCATTCGAGAACTAAGAAATGATTTAAACTATCGAGTAAATCAAAATAAAGCTTAACTGCTTTCAATATGATGGAACAATCTATTATTTGGTTGAATTTCATTTTTAATAAATTGTAGATGTCTTAGGTCATGTAGCCCTTAAACTACATATACATACATAGAGAATTGCAAATACATATTCTATTACTGATAACGCCGTGCCTTGCACTATATTGCCATACGAACATCTTGCCTTGACTTGTTTTTATAATCATTTTCATTAGTTGGTTTGTTGCCTGTAAAAGAGTCGACAAACATATATGTATATAAACATATACGTATATGTATAAAAATGATAATGTTCATCTGTTACATATACTGGTACAGAGTTAGTATACCCTTATTTGAAAGTGTTTGTTGGTCGAAAGGTATAATTCTAATAATTTATTATATATTGTTTTAAATTCACTAATTTCGCCACCTAGCTCTTGGTGACAATATTTTATCAATCTTTAGAAGAATTCTTAACATATTTCTATTTTTGTAGAGTATAGAAACATCGGTACTAGCAAATCTCTGATTAATGCACTTTTTGTTTTTGGCGAGCAACGAAAATTATAAATTTAGATCACGAAACAGGACTGGGTACAACATATGGGCATGCCAGAGGGCTTGTTGTATATGTTGTATATATATGCACGTATGTTGTGATTCTAAATTTTGCTTTGGTTTGGCATTTCTATTTTGTATTTCAACCTGTGCTTGTAAAATGTATTCAACTTTTGGAATTAAATCACTCTAAATTGAAGCACACAGATTTTATTGACTATTCCTGAGTCCGTGAAGATGGAAAAGATTTGTCATTTCTTTCGCACTAATTACATATTGGCCAATTGCGAGGAAGTCATATTGAAGAAGTCGTTTTCCCTTAATCTTTCACACTACCAAATGTCCGAGCTGCCAGAAATAATCGAGAAATGTGACTCGTTGATGAAATTGTTTCTCAATCAAAATAGATTGAAAAAGGTAAATTCGGCAGTGAGAAAAAGATTAACTGAGTGTTATATATATATATATGTATGTGTGTAGGTACCTTCATGTCTGGGCAATTTGATTCGCCTACAAACTCTGACATTGGACTACAACAAGCTGGAGGAATTTCCGCTATGCATCTGCGACTTGGTTTGTCTGAAATTCCTCAATATAAGTTGCAACAGCATCGACTATCTGCCACCGGAATTGGGACATCTGACAGCCCTGGAGACGTTCTGGTGCAATAATACGGGACTGCAAGAATTACCCAAGGAAATATCTAATTGCGAACTCCTTCAGACGCTCGGCGTGCGTGGAAATCGATTGCGTTCGTTGCCGGACTCGTTGGGCAGACTGTCGGATCTGCGCTGGCTGACGGCCGAGAACAACGTGCTGACAGAGCTGCCAAACACTTTTTGTCTATTGCAAAACTTGATGCATCTCAATCTGAAGGGCAACCAACTGAAGAGGTTTCCACGCCTGCTACCGAGTATGCTTAAACTGAGATTTGTTTTCCTTAACGAGAACTGCATAGAAGTTGCTCCATGTCGTACGGACTTGGAGCGTATGCAATTTGTACGCATGTTGAACCTGAGCAAGAATCCCATCAGCACGACAGCCCAGGTGCAAGAGCTAGCTCGGGTAATCCAAACAAGAATATATCTTATAAACTAATTTTAACATAAAATATTCTCTCGCTGCAGACGCAAACGAATATCTACATCGAAATGGATGAAATACGGCCCGATAGCAGCATAAATCTGATTAGACATGACCCGAGTTTACCAGATGTGCCGAATGCGAACCGAGATCACGAATTATCATCCTCGGACTGGGCCAATAGCGTGCGGACAAGTCAATTGGATAGTTCCGATGAGAGCACATTGGAGAATACCATCGAGGATATAAGCGTTATGCTACCGGAAATGTCGCGATTTGTAACAACTTTTTAAGCGAACAAATAAAGTTTTGATATATGTTAAGGTTTATTCTTGTTTATGTCGCTGGTGTGCGTGAAGGTATGTGGAGTGTGTATTTGTGTGTGAGTGTGCAACAGAATAACGTAACAAGTAAAATGCTCATTCGTACAGGGGATTCTCGTCAATATGACCGAATCCTCCAAATTTCTTATACGGAATTTAACTAGACATTTTCTTCATGAACTCCTCATCTTGCATGGACATGGCCGTCAGCTTCTTGCCAATTTTCTCATGTATATCCAAATACTTCGCCACACACCTGTCGATGCAGACCATTTCACCCTTGCCTGCAAGCAAGTAGAACAGTATTAAGATCTCATTCTATCTGGTAACTACCTTACCCAATCAGAAACTTACCCAAATCAGATTCACCATAGCGCGGAGGGATGCACTTCTTGTGACAGGCGGTTGTCATGCGGTTATATAAATCGGACATCATTTCGATTTCCATTTCCTGCATCATCTGCAGTTTTGCCTGGTCGGCAGAGCTAATTTGGGGCATTGCCATGTTTCTAGGATTTGTTTATAATTTCACAACACGTTTTCTTGGTTATATATGCTTTTGCTGTTATTTTCTAGTCGAAACGTCTCTCCGAAATAGTGTGATCGTATTCACCGTGATTGGCTTTTCTCATACGTTCTCTTACACGTAACGTCTCGTACCGTCGGCTATCAACTGATTTCTTAGACAAAACAAATGCGTAGACACCACCAACGGTTAAAATTCCCCTATTTAATTTATAAAATTTGTAATTTATTATTATCTTATGAAAAGAATGTACGTAATAAATTTACGAACCAACAAACAGCAATTCGCCCAGCGTTTCCAAGCGGCATTGTCAATAGACACAGTGTGACTGTGATCGACAAACACGAAAATTACCGAAATTCAGTTGAAAAATACTAAACAAGCAGTTCAGCAATGCTATCGATAAATTCGATATGTCTTACGAATAAGAACATTATTTCAAATTGGATTACTACATTTAAAATATATAAATTTCAATTAGAGTAGGCTTTTATTGAGTGCATCACAAACGGTTCTACTACCCATGTGTGTGAATATGCTTGTTTTTATGCAAATTTAAATTAAAATATTATTCTATATTAAATAATATAATGTCAATAATATTTATATTTTAACAAAATAGGTAACAATTAAAATATTTATTGTCGCTTGCGGATAGGTTAGAAAATTTATCAAAACTTAAGTAAATCTTTTTGGTATTTATATCTTAGCTGCAAAAATAAACAAATTTGCATCACAATTGAATTTTCCTTACACCAATACTATCCGAAATTAAAGAAAGAAAATAAAATATGTACACAGTACAAATTACTTTTAGCGACAAATTAAAATATATAATACAATGTAGAGGAATGTTCGTAAGTGTCGTCTATATACATATGTAGTTATGTACTCGATTATTGCACATGTCGAATGTGGATTTTTTTTTAGGTTTATTCAGCTGCTTAACTGGGTTTTACGCCGAACCAGCTCATCTTCCAATTCAGTGTATCGTGGAGTAGCTTTTCTTCTTCTGGCGAAAGTTGAAGAAGCGTGGAAACAGCACGTACCAGATGTCGTGCTTCGACCTTGACACGAAAAATAAATATGATATATAAATATATAACTTAATATTGCAATAGTAAGAAACTCTGAACTTACCTCCCTGCTAGTCAAAAACTTGACAATGACGTGCTTTAAGTATTTAAAATTAACCTCATCCATAATAATGCAGTTTGGTTTGTTGTCCGATTGAAAATTCTCGAGGGGAGCGTGGGCTATCCTAAAAGCAGGTATTGCTTGATCCGTATCAATATCGATAGTTGCTGTTTGCGAGCTACGAAATTCTTTTTGCAGGGTCTTTTTCAGATCGCTTAAACGTTGATTTAAGGTTTTTATTGTCTGCGAAAGATATAAATATGTATGCTGAAGTTATTAAAATTATTGTATTGTTTAATTACCTTATTCTTCTCGATTATTTCCCGTTGTATTAACTCGTACTTTGCCAAATCTTCAGCGTTTTTTTGTGCAGCTTCATTGAGGGATTGCAGCGCCAGGCGTGCCTCCTGCACATCCTTCTCCAATTGCTTGTTCTTGTCATGTAGATCGTTGGATTCGCTCTGCTCAATGCGTAATTCCTTTTTGAGGAGCTCTTCGCTTTGCGAAATTTCCGCATTCCGTAGTAAAGCAGTCAGTTTTTCCTCCCGTTCGATTTCCAGTTTCGTTTGGGTCTCGTTCAGGAGATCCTGCTTATCGGTGTTCTGTGTGCGTAGCTTTTGGGCGATCTGTTCGGCGTTCTTAACATATTCGCTGAATCTCTCATCCGCCGTATCAAGTCGCATTTTGAGATCTTTTGTTTCGGCCGCCAGTATTTCCTATATTTAAGTGTTTGTTTTCATTTTTTTAAATTCGAAATAAGGTGGAACATGCTTTTTTGTTTTATTTTTTTGATTTTTGTTAAATTTTAATAGTTTTGGTTATGGTTTATAGATTATATACAATAAATACAGTTAAAGAAAAGTAAAAGATGCTAAATAATTTCTAGGGTGGACAACATGTTACTGGCAAACAGAATTGGGAATTATATGTTAGTAATAGAAATCAATTAGGTATGCATGTGTGTGTGTGTGTTGTGTGAATATGTGTGTCTGTAGCCACCGCTAAGCTCCCACATCAGAAGTGATACTCACGGATTTGTTGCGCTCGAATATGATTTGCTGCTCGTTCTCCTCGCGGCATTCTTTTAGTGCAATATTCAGTTCATCCACTTCATCTTCCAGTAATTTAATCTGTCGAGAAATTATTATTGAAATTTTTGCATTATCAGTTAAAATTTCAGGTATAAGCTGTGCCTACCTTATCGTCTCGTTGTCTGATTTCAATGTGCGCCTTCTCCATCTCGAATGCAACTTGCTTGCGACTCTCGATGGCATCGTCGCGGGCCTTGAGGGCCTTTCGCTTCTCGGTGGTTTCTTCAGCTACCTGTTGCGACAGGCGACTCACTTGTTTTTCAAGGGCAAAGTTCTGTCCACTCCACGAGCTCTTTATGTCGGACAGCTGCAAATGTGTTTCCTCCAGATGCTGTTCGAGCAGCTTATGTTCCTGCATAAGTGCCTGTACTTGCTGATCTCCACTTAGTTTGGGCAGCGCCTCGAGACGCGATTCTTCTACAATTCGTATACGCATTTTCATATTTCGATTCTCCTCCTCTACTGCAGCCAGTGTTGTTTTCAATTGATTCTTTTCCTGTTGCGTTGCATGACGCAATTGTTCGAGCTCATCGCGCAAATCTTCAGCTATGGGCTCTATTGTTCGCAACCTTTCTAATTCCTGATTAAAATTGTCGATTTGCTGCTGATACTGCCGTATGGAGGTCATATGATCCACGGCTTCCTGTTCACGAAAGCCGAGCAAGCTTTTCAGCTTATCAATTTCAATTCGCTGCAAATTTTGTATCTTTTCCTGCTCCTCACAATAGATGTCTTTCTGTGTCTGGGCCACACGAACACTCTCCAATAAGATCTCGTTGGTCTTATCAACGCGCAGCTTTTCTTCCTGCAATTGCTGAAGGCTTTGGTTGAGGATGGTCACCCTGGAGGAAAGCTCATTGCATTGGCTTCGCAAATGGGACAGTTGCTCCGACTTTTTACGAAAAACCCATAAAATAAAAAATAGCATATGTTTTATAAATACACCTTTATCAAATAATATGTTTACGATAAATGTATATCTACTATATATATTTGTATTGACTTCACCTCATTGTAGATACCGCCGCTGCCACCTCCGCCTACGTCGTCAGCAAAATTGGAGTTTACGCTCACGCGGCGGCTACGTAGGCGATAATTATTTATATTATTATTATTATTGTTGGTGCTTTGCCGCGACGTGGACAAATCTTCTCCAGTTTCCTCCTTAATCTTGTTTTTTAACGTTGCAAACATTTTTTACTGTTGTCGCTTTGGCTGTTTTTTTTTTTGCCCAAACGTACAAGCTAATGGAAATTTGTGTATATTCAACTTGTCGCAATGCGTTACGGTAACTTGTTTTTTATATCATTGCTCTATTTAATGTCTGTTTTTATTTGTGTGTTTATCAACGAAATGTAAATTTATTTAAATTGCAGTCTATGTTTCTTCTTCTTTGGGGCAATACGCGAAGGTGTAGTAACGATGCCACCTGGTTAATTTTGCATTTATCTGGTAGCACGATTGACAAGACTTTTTATCAAACTGGCGTCCGCGCGAATTATCGATAATTCTGACACTGACGCCGAAAACATCTGACGAGAGCGCGCTTATTTTTTTTATAATTGTTAACTATTAAGACAAGCATTTTTATTGTAAACGACGTGTAGTATTTGTTTTTAAAAAAGTGCAGTTAAGTTGTATTAAAAAGAATAGAAAATGGATCAAGATCTGTCAAAACAAACGCCGAGGGACTGCTACGACAGCGACGGTGCCTGCTGCACTTCGTCTTTGAAGGAAATTTCCTTAATAGAAACAGTGACAAGTTTCCTTGCAGAAAATGGAGCGGCCGAGGTAGATCCAAGGGTATTAAAAAACCTAGCCGAGGCATTATCCAAACGCATAGACTCAGACGAGTAAGTACAATTTGATTTTTTCTTATTGTGCACGAGCGTGCACCAACAAATGCATTTGTATGTATTTGCCTTTGAAGTTTGCTTGGTAATGCACTTTCGCAAGTGCAGCGTGCACTTTGGCTTTGATCCAAAACTAAATTTGTATTAATAAACGATGCTTCGTTAGCTAATTTAAAGACATTTACGCCACACGCACTCAACTAAATATTTACTTATACCGATGCTCATCCATCCGAGTCTGAATAGAAATAACATCAAACGATCGCGCTTACTCAGTTCTCATCTCCCAGCAGGTCTCCAAAACTCTTCTCCGGTCAATGCTTGCATGCATACATGTATGTAAGAATGTACGAATACACATGTGATGTACATAAGTACATAACCCACCCCATTTTTTGCAGCAAGAGAGCGCGAAATTCAGAGAGAGAGTGAGAGAGAGCAGCCCACCATATGGTGGGTGAGTTGAGCGCTCGGATAACACGAGCCACACATCTGTCGTACATTTGTGTGCGTTTTTCGGTGAGCGCATTTTCCCTACGAAACGGAGCGCACGAATTTCAACTGATAGACGGATGAATGGATGATGCTGCCGTTGCTGGGTTTTTCTCTCGTTATCTTGATGCGCATTTTCAGTACAATTCTGGCTGTCGGTTTACTTAGTCAACTGAATGCAGAGCAATATTATGATTATTTCGTATATTTTCCTTCGTTTATTGTGATTGGGCTTCGTCTTACTCCTATCAGTCTTTCTCCCTCTCTACTGCTCTCTTTTAAACAAACATACATATACCCGCACGTACTTTGTAAACATTGAAATTAATCAAACAACACTGCGCGTCGCGAACAAAGTAAATAAAGTATATTAAAGCCTTTCTGTGTGTGTGTGTGCGGGATATGCAGAACACATAGTTCGAAATTTAACTATAACTTTGTGAATTTGACTATGTAAAGAAAGGAATATTCTTATATAAATTACATACATCGTATATAAAAGTGTGAGTTAATCTGTGTATTGGTGAGGCGTACGTGCGCCTCAATTTGTTGTTGATTTCCTTTGTTGCTGCTCTTGCTGTGTTGTTGTTGATGCTGCTTCGTCTAATTTTAGTTGCGGAAAAATATGTGTAGCAGAGGTTATACATGTCGGAGCATTGGTAGCATTATTTGAATTTAGTACAGCAACATGAATATTGTGTGTGTCAAAATTGTAATAAAGAAGAATAGAGAAAACAGAACAACCGTCATTGCTGTCTTGTATTCTTTATATCACCGAGAGTCGGCGAGAGGACTAACTGTAAATCCTCTCACTGAGTGAGACCCGTGCCTACGTGTTTGGTGTATTGCCTCTTCCGTTGGTTCGTTCTGTGTACATCACTCGAAGGAGTGTGTGAGCGAGACTGGACTGGCTATTTGCGGTGTGTGCGAATGAGCAGGATGGCAAGTGTGTCATGAGCAAGCTGCGCAACGGATTTTGGCGACGAGCGAGCGTGCATGAAAAGAGAGAAGGCAGTCTTGGGAGAATATTCGTAGTACACAGACGATATTTTTGTGAAACGACTACAAGTGGAACGATGGCACCAACGAAGGGAACGGGGCTCGCTGCTCGAGGTGCTAAGAACACTGAAGCAATTGACGCTTCGACATCAGAAGTGGGATTCGACCCTCCTAACTCTGAGTTGCGACAAATTTTGGAGCAACAAAATAGAAATTTTATGGAGTTGCTGCGAACAGTGCAGGCTAGCGCAGCGCCTCGTGAGCCAAAGACGGTGTTTTTACCAAAATACAATCCCGAAGCTGCTGGCGCCGATCCATGTGCTTGGAGTATTACGGCCGACATGATTTTTACTGATAACCCACTTGAGGGTAGTGCACTTGTGATTGCTCTCAGCAAAGCTTTGGAGGGCAATGCATCTCAATGGCTTTCACAGATCTGTTTTCCTGGCATGACTTGGGTTGAATTCAAGCAACTATTTACGCAAAGATTTGTCGGCGTAGAAACAGCTGCAGCAACACTTCTCAAGCTGCTAGAAGGACGCCCAGGGATTGGAGAGTGCATGTCGTCGTATGCAAGCCGCCTAGTCACTTCGCTAATGACGAAAATGAAAAATATGGAGCGCGAGGAATTGTTGGTGTCAGTTGTACTTGCGCATACTGCGCAACTGGACAGCAGACTGAAAAAGCTTGTGTGCACCACAAACATCAAGTCGCGTAGCGAATTGCAGCAACAGTTGCAGGTATACGAAATCGGGCAGCGTCAAGAGACTTCGAAGGCAGACACAACTTTGGGGCCAGAAAGGAAGAAGCAGAAATTTTCAAACATCATTTGCCATTATTGTGGAAAGTCAGGGCACAAAATCGCAGACTGCCGCCAGAAGAAAAGTCGGGAATCACAATCATCGGGGAGCGGGCATGCTGGAGGCGTTGGTATGAAGCCAAAAGAGCAAAAGTCGAACGTAATATGCTATAAGTGTGGACAGGCTGGACACATTTCTACTGGGTGCTCTTTGATTGGACAAAGCACTGAAAAGAGAGTTAACATATGTTCGGTAATGGAACCAAAAGGTGTGCTCGTTCATTCTGGTGAGTTCGTTGATTTTTGCTTTGATTCCGGAGCCGAGTGTTCACTCATTAAGGAAAGCGCTGCTGGGAAATTCTCTGGAAAAAGACTTCATAATGTAGTAATGCTTAAGGGTATTGGAAACGATTCTGTATGTAGCTCTACGCAAATTTTGACCAATGTTACCATTAATGACTTTATCCTGGAAATGTTATTTCATGTCATTATGGACAAGTACTTGAAACACGATATCATGATAGGCAGGGAGATTTTAAGTCAAGGTTTCGGAGTGACGATTGAGTCAGACAGATTCTGCATTTATAAAGTAAAACTGATTAATGTTGTAACTGAACCCAAAACATATGAAAATTGTATTAACGAAAATGTAGAGTTGAATGAAGCTGACAAGAGCCGTTTAATAAACGTCTTGAAACCATACATGCAACACTTTATCTCAGGAGTTCCAAAGACACAAGTTAACACAGGTCAGTTAGAAATTCGTTTAATAGATCCAAATAAAACGGTACAAAGGCGACCATATAGGCTTAGTGTAGATGAGAAGCAAACTGTTCGTGCAAAGATTGACGAGTTGTTGACGGCAAATATTATAAGACCGAGCTGTTCCCCATTTGCGAGTCCAATTTTATTGGTAAGAAAGAAAAACGGAACTGATCGCTTATGCGTCGACTATAGAGAGCTAAACGCTAATACAGTGTCGGATAAATTCCCATTGCCTCTTATCTCGGATCAAATTGCAAGGTTGCGTAGGGGAAGGTATTTTTCTTGTCTGGACATGGCCAGCGGATTCTACCAAATACCTATTCACCCAGATTCGATAGAGCGTACGGCATTTGTTACACCGGAAGGGCAGTTCGAATTTGTGGCAATGCCGTTTGGTTTAAAGAATGCTCCGTCTGTGTTTCAGCGGGCAATAATAAAAGCGTTGGGGCCACTTTCGTATTCGTATGTTGTGGTTTACATGGATGATGTATTGGTCGTGGCCGAAACTAAAATGGAGGCAATTTCAAGATTACAGACAGTCATAGAAACTCTCATTCAAGCTGGATTCTCATTTAATTTCGAAAAATGTACATTTTTAAAATCAAAAATTGAGTATCTCGGTTACGAAGTAGAGGCAGGTGAGCTTAGACCTAATCCTCGAAAGTTGCAGGCATTAGTTGAATTGCCACCTCCGCAAACGGTCACGCAGCTAAGACAGTTTATTGGACTAGCATCATACTTTCGACAATTCGTTCCAAAATTCTCTGAAACCTTAAAGCCTCTATTTTGTCTTACTTCTAAAGACAATAATAGTTTTGATTGGAAGGAAAATCATGAAGCAGTGAGAAAGGAGATAATCTTTGCATTGACCCGTAGCCCGGTATTAACAATTTTCGATCCACAATATCCGGTTGAGCTTCATACAGATGCTAGCTCTGTGGGCTATGGTGCGATACTCATGCACAAGATAAACGATAAAAACCATGTTATTGAGTACTACAGTAAATGTACAACCCCAGCAGAGTCAAGGTATAATTCATATCTTTTGGAAACCCTGGCAGTATTTAACGCAGTGAAATATTATCAACATTATTTGAAGGGTATCAAGTTTACAGTATATACCGACTGTAACTCTTTAAAGGCAAGTCAACAAAAGATTGAGTTAGATGACAAGGTATATCGATGGTGGTTGTATTTACAATCTTTTGAATTCGATATTGTGTATAGGAAGGAAAAACGCATGGCGCATGCGGACTTCCTCTCAAGAAACCCGATAACGAAAAAGTTACAGTTTGCTGCCAAAGCTCCTGAAATGCGTGTAGATTTAACTGAATTGAGTGACACCTGGCTTATAGCTGAACAGCAGCGAGATCTCGAAATAACATCTTTAATCTCTAAACTACAAAACAATGAATTGAACGAGAGTCTTGCTAGTACGTATGAGTTAAGAGCTGGTTTGCTGTATCGTAAAATTCAGAGGAATGGTAGAACCCGTTGGTTACCTGTAGTTCCAAGGTCTTATAGGTGGGCTGTCATTCACCACATTCACGAGGCTATAATGCACCTTGGTTGGGAAAAGACTCTTGACAAAGTGTATAGCTGTTACTGGTTTGTAGGAATGACGAAATACGTACGAAAGTTCGTTGACAACTGCATCACGTGCAAACTATCGAAACCACAATCTGGGAAAATACAACAAGAAATGCATCCGATTCCTAAAATCGAAATACCCTTTCATACGGTACATATAGACATCACGGGTAAACTAAGTGGCAAGAACGACCAAAAAGAGTATATTATAGTCCTTATAGATGCGTTTACAAAATACGTTTATTTACACCATACTCTGAAGATAGATGCAGCCAATTGTATAGTATCAGTGAAGGCAGTTATTTCCTTGTTTGGTGTTCCATCCCGTATCATAGCAGATCAGGGACGATGCTTTGCGGGATCTGAGTTTAAGGAGTTTTGCTCTGTGCATAATATCGAGTTGCATTTAATTGCCACAGGAGCTAGTCGAGCGAATGGACAGGTCGAGCGGGTAATGAGTACCCTTAAAAGTTTACTAACGGCGGTGGAGATAGGCCAACGTTCGTGGCAAGAGGCATTAAAAGAGGTTCAGTTAGCAATAAATTGCACAATCAATCGGGTCACTAAGTTTAGTCCGTTACAGCTTTTAATTGGAAAAGACGTAAGACCATTAGGGATGCTATCGAATATTGTTGAAGAAAAATATGATAATCTACAGAACCTAAGAGCACAAGCAAAAGTTAATATAGAAAGTAATGCTAATTATGATAAGGAAAGAAGCGATAGAAGTAAGGCAAACGTTGTAAAGCATAAAGTGGGTGATCATGTTCTGCTCAAGTGCGAAGAAAGAAATCAGACCAAACTAGATCCCAAATTTAAAGGCCCGTTTGTTATAACCGAGTTACTTGAAGGAGACCGATATTGTTTGAAGTCATTAACAAGCAAGCGAACCTACAAGTATCCTCATGAGTGTTTGAGGGCGTTACCGGTCGAGACAGTTTCTGCGGAGATGGATGAGGATATGATGAGTGGTGGCGTTGAAACAGACGCAAATGGTGGCGTTGAAACATACGCAAGAGACAGTGCCAGTGAGGGTACTAGCGTTGAAACAGACGCAATTGGTACCAGTGAGGGTACAAGTGGCGTTGAAACATACGCGAGAGACAGTGCCAGAGAGGGTACTGGCGTTGAAACAGACGCATAAAGGTGTAACGTCATAATCCAAGAGGCCTCTTCGAGAAACATAGGTAGACTTGGTGCGCTATCTGGACATTCATCTGTATGATTTGAATATCAAATTAGTTGTAAAGATTATGTTTTGAATTGATTTTAAGAAAGAGGAAGAAATACTTGAGCAGGGCATATCAACATGAATTGCTAAATTTGTACACGAGGACGTGTAAAAGTCAGGATTGGCCGTGTCGGAGCATTGGTAGCATTATTTGAATTTAGTACAGCAACATGAATATTGTGTGTGTCAAAATTGTAATAAAGAAGAATAGAGAAAACAGAACAACCGTCATTGCTGTCTTGTATTCTTTATATCACCGAGAGTCGGCGAGAGGACTAACTGTAAATCCTCTCACTGAGTGAGACCCGTGCCTACGTGTTTGGTGTATTGCCTCTTCCGTTGGTTCGTTCTGTGTACATCACTCGAAGGAGTGTGTGAGCGAGACTGGACTGGCTATTTGCGGTGTGTGCGAATGAGCAGGATGGCAAGTGTGTCATGAGCAAGCTGCGCAACGGATTTTGGCGACGAGCGAGCGTGCATGAAAAGAGAGAAGGCAGTCTTGGGAGAATATTCGTAGTACACAGACGATATTTTTGTGAAACGACTACAAGTGGAACGATGGCACCAACGAAGGGAACGGGGCTCGCTGCTCGAGGTGCTAAGAACACTGAAGCAATTGACGCTTCGACATACATATGTCTGTATGTGTACTATGTATATGTGATATTTATGAGTGCGTGCTGCACTTCATACATCCACCATGAGATTGCTTTTCAAGCGCTAAGCAACTGTGCACAAGGATGCTTTCCTTTGTTCGAGCACGGTCCCTACAGCGCTTGCAACAATGTCCTCAGGCTTCGTTTCGCTAAGCGATGTCCGTAAAAGCACCACCACCATATAACGGCATGGTGCCAGTACAGTTGTATTTTCGATTCTAACTAACATCCGCTTTTTCTCAGTGTGCTGTGCCTCGTGCACTTCGCACTGGAAATGCGATCAGATGCACTCAAATATGGGCAAACGTTTATAAACAAGTATCTTGTTTACGTTCTAGCCACTGTTCTAGCCCCATAGCCATAGCCAACAAACTGCAACTACATTTGGCGCCAATTGTTGTTAATTAGTTCGGCGGCCTTAAACAATTGTTGTTTTTGCTGCTATTGTTGAACAGGCGGCTAATTTCGAATGTCTGGCATAATGAGGGATACGTCAGGTAGTGAGTGAATTACACGTACCTGTGCGTTAAGTGACATGCCTATGTCTGACATGTCTATGCATGTCGATGTGTTAGAAATTCAAATACAAATACAGTTAGTACTCGAAAGTGAGAATGATATGCTAATATTTACACATCGGTTTTATATTTATAAAGCGTTTGCTCTAGTTTAACAGTTTCCAATTCCATAGATCTCTGAAGCACAAATATATTATAAGACTATATGTATCTTAAATGAACCAAATTTATCGAAGAACAAATGTGTGCTCACACGATTGTAGTCCTTTTTAAATATAAATGATATGTGTAAAATCTATGCAGTCTGCCTGGAAAGACGAGGATTAAACGTGGGTGTAGACTCTTGGTTACCATCGAATACCTGTTGTTTCTTTAATATACATACCTACACATCCTTAACACATTGATTTTCGTACGCTATACCGCATTCGTAGTAACCATAGATATGGGCAGAGGTGGCCCAGTCAAAACAAACCAACTTGTTTCCCCGGAATGGCCAAGTTTCTTTCGCGTCATTTCGATTGCATTTTGAATTTGAAATTGTGTTTTTGCTCATTTCCCAAAATAAATGCAATAAAAAAACCTCACGTGAAAAGCGCCAAAATGCGTGGCCCACATGTGGCTGTGTCTGTCGAGCCCGGCAGGGGCTGTGCAGACGCAGACGGGTCGCTTAGCTGACAGCCAAAGAAAAGAAAACAAAAAAAAAGATTGAAAAAGAAAGACGTCGCGAATACGCATCTAATGCAGATGCCCTCAAAACTGCATCTAAACTTATACGCAACGCGTTCCCAGATACGTATTATCTCTGCTCCTGAGTGGATGATGCGCTGTGAATTTTTGGGGACATTTGCCGAGTCAGAGCGCCAATGAGTCATGCTTGTCGTGAAGTATCGGACACACATACATGCCGATACACAAGTACATGTACACGGACGTGGGGTAACCTCAGAGTATTTTATACCTACAGTGAAGTTGCATTTATAGACTGGTGTGCCGCAAGCTATTTAGGATAGGGCTCAGCAACAAGAACAACAACAAGAACAGGAGAAACAACGATAATAATAAATAACTCAAGAGGTGACGCATACGATCAATTGCATTAAAAAAGTAAAATAATTGTTTTTATCGTCAGTTTATTAAATGTCCTGGAGTGAAGAATACCTTAAGGTTGCGCTGCTTTAATGCCAAAGATCGTATAATGTCGGGCATATTTCGATCGAACTCTATGATCAGTTCTAATGATACCCCGCGTAGAATATTAAAACGCTATTCGTTTAGTCATGGAACTAGTGCCTCAAGGTAAGTTTCCCTGTTTATAGGGGTCATGTGTGAATGTTATATATAGTTAATTGTATAAGTTATAAGACAGAGGGCAGACAATCAAATTTCAAGACAATTAAAGCCGTTAATTAATTAGAACATTGCCCATATATAGTATATTTGCATGTAGAAAACCAAAAGTATGACATCAAAGCTCCATTGAGCTGAAAAACTGGGTGTGGATGTGCCGAATCTGTGCTATACTATACGCAAGAATTTTTACGCTCCACTAAAGCTGAGACCGAAATTTCAGTTCTAAAAACTATTTTAATTGCTTTTGACAATGTTGCAAATAGGAATTTAGGTCTGACATGCCTCTAGTATGTGTTCTTAAATGCTATTCATCGTGCGTATTGAAAGTATGAGAATATTTTATAATGACTTGGAATTTTAAAAGCTTCTGATTGAGCGATAATCGGATACATAATTTCTACATGAAGATAAGTGATTTATCAAATAGCTAAATAGTTGATAGAATTACGTAGAGGCTTGTTAATTATAAATGTTTGAAACAGCATATGAAACTATTGAAACCTGTTTAAATTGACCTCCGCACTGGAGCGGAGTATGTGAAGTACTCACGAGCGTGCGTGAGTGAACTCTAAGGATTTGAAGAAAAATAATTGAGATTTGGATTTACCCTAAAAAATATTCGTTTATAATCTAAAGAATCTCCAAATGAAACACATGCTGAATAGTAATATATGTATGTAAATCATATAGTTTTATATATCGCATAGTCTGCACATCTCTAATCCATGGCGTGTGGCTCAGGTGTATTATGACTGATGCGAACTTTGTTTATTGACACGGGCTCTCAGTTAGATCGTGGATAAAGCTACGTTTGGTCACTGCCGTTTCCATTAAAAACGTATAAAAATGCATAGTATTGCGCTGGGAATATGGTTGTGCCTGCTGCTATCGCCAATGTTGGGATTGCGCATGGAGCCATGTGAATTGGCTGGTCAACTTTACATTTTGGATGTCCCAAAAGCGGAACTACCCATGTGGCTTTGTATTGCCGACTTTGAGAGTCGTTTCAATACACACGTTGTCGGACAGGCCAACTCGGATGGATCCAAAGACTATGGACTTTTTCAGATCAGTGATCGCTTCTGGTGTGCACCGCCAGTTGAAACGACCTATTACGCCTTCAATGGTTGCAACATCAACTGCACGGATTTGCTTAGCGACGATATCACCACAGCTGTGCGTTGTGCACGCCTTATCAGACGTCAACAGGGCTGGACGGCTTGGTCCGTATATGAGGAATTTTGTAATGGAACTCTTGCAGACAGCGAAGAGTGTTTCCAGCCGAGTCCGACCATAACAAATACCACCGAACAAGCTGATATGGTTGACGAACCAGTTACAAACTTCATTCCCGTGGAGACAACCACAATCATTGCGGAAATGGATTGAGTTTATTTACATACTTAGCGATAACACTGCCGACACTTGATTGTTATTCGAATTTAGTTTTTATGAAACCAAGAGAGATTATTAAATAACATTGATAACTAAACCATTGCTATAACTCTTGCTTTATTCTTACTTTGATAAATATAATTATAACTAATGATATATATTCCTTTTGTTAACTGACTTCTTTTTATGTTTAATTGCAGCACAAGTCCTGGTGGAATTCAAGATGAAACCCTGGAAAATTCATGTAAGTTTAAAATCAGTATGTCAGTGCAACATTAATCAATCCGTCAGTTGAAGTATTTATTCTAAATTCAAAACTCTCAAAGCAGTTCTGTGTGTAACATGGAAAGGAAATAAAATTATTAGATTTAAGTTCGGACGTACACTCACTCGAAAAGAAATATTAAATATCAATCAATTTTTTGTAATTATTTTTATAATTTTCAAAAAACACGGCTTAACGTCACCAATAATGCAGAGGATTAATAGCTTAATAACAAATTGTAACGGCTGCGCTGGCTGTGAAGGTTTGAATCGGGACACATAATTCTGTGACTAATTGCAATACAAATTCTTGATCTTATATTCCCTTCGAATAGATAACAGCTTCGACGCTGGACGTAAACCAGGAGGCATACATTCGCCTCTACACGGACGTTCGATACGCGAGCTGGAGGAGCAAATGTCAACGCTGCGCAAAGATAACTTCAACCTTAAGTTGAGAATATATTTTATGGAAGAAAGTCAGCATGGAACACGTGGAAAAACAACCGATTCGACGCTGTCAAAGCAATTGATTGATTCAAAAATCGAATTAGAATTGCTACGCAAGAAGGTCGATGAGAAGACCGAACTTTTAAAGGATGCTGCTAGAGCAATATCGCAGCACGAGGACGCACAAAAGAGATCAGATATTGAGAGTCAAGCAATGATAGAGCAAATGCAACAATATATTTATCAATTGGAGGTGAGTTGAATGAGTCTTAGACCAACGAAATACTTGATTTAATAATGGAAACCCATTTTCTTTACTTTTTAGGCTGATGCCAAGCAGAAGGCAACCAAGAATTCCCTGGATAATCTGTCGACGGAGAAACTTAAGAGTCTAGAACCAGAGGTATTGAAATTGCAGAACGTGATAATCGAGGCTGAACAACGCGAGTATGAGACGCGACGACAATTAAAACTGATGGAGAATGAATTGGCGGAACGTCAGGAGTCACTAACAGCGTGCGAGGCTAAGATCGAAGAGCTTGCTATCAAAAATGCTGAATTAGTGGAGCAAATTGAGAAACATATGGAGCTCGAAACGCTGTCAAATGTAAGTTTCAGTTTGGTATCTTGTTATATTGAGCATAGGTTAGTTGTGCTAGTCACCTATTGAATTATTAGAGTATTATAAAACGCCAGAGGCAAGAGCTATCCGCGTGTTTAAATGAAAATCGACGATTGATCACTGATCTGAGTTCTGCTGAGCAAAAGATACAGGCGCAAAGTAAGTGGATGGACGATGCGGTAAATATATTGGATGTACAGAGGCAGACTATCAATGTAAGTAGCACCCGCTTATAAATTTTGCCCGTCTCAAATCTATCTTATCGCCTGTGTAAAGAATCTGAGCTCTGAAAAGGACCGCGCCCATAGACGACTCTATGTTCAATTGATCGAGTGCGAAAATATTAAAAGCAAATCGATCAGTACAATTGATTTGGCAGGGGAAGAAAACCAATTCTTTCAAGATCTAAAAAAACAACTGCAAATCGAAGAGAATAGAACCATTAATTATGCGGAGAGTGTCGCGAATCTTCATCCACTTTCCGTTGCTAAATTACGGGATTACCATCTCAATATCATTAACAGTTCGCAATCCAATTTAAGTTCTAGCTGCTCATTTTCCTTTGACCGTCATGGTTTTCCATGCTTCAGGCCCATCAAAAAATTTACATTTTCCATATCAGAGGTGAACAATAAGTTGATAATTGAATTGATTGAAAAAGAAAGGGTCTGCAAACAGGAGGAAATTTAATTTCAATAATTAAGTTTACAAAGGGTTTATTTAGAACGTTTCTGATTTTCAACGTTTTTTATCTTGTTATACCTAATGTGTTTTATTTTTTAATTTTAAATAAATAAAATCAACTTTCCCGGTTTGCAGCCCTTCGCCAAATTCAGTTATATGTGTATTCCATTTCATTTTACTTTGATGAAACTGTGCTAATCCATTGCCGCCCGTCCCACAGAATTGCAGAGATCCGAACTTACCATTATCTGTTGCCGCGCCAAGCACAGCTTTTCATAATTATTCCCTGCTACCGTTTGCTGGACTTTGTCAACTGCTATATCATTGGCGCTACCCCTCATGTACAACAAACTGACGCAACCAGAATAAAGTACTCTGCTCGATGGCGCCATTTTGTGTTTCCAGACAGAGACGCGCCAGGATCCTTATGGCTGTTCACCTACTGGTGTTGACGCTGTCCGAAACGCAGCATGGCGCTATGAGCAAGAACAAGTATTTATTATTTATAATCATATTTGAATTATGATATGATCTATTTTATATGCCCCCAATTCATTTTGCTTTGTTCACGAATGTTAGCAGTAGAACTGGAGCGCATATTAACCTTTGGTAGTTCATACATAAATTTCTCGTTACTAAATAAATGGAAAACAGTGATATAAAGATACTAATTGTTTCTTCATATTTTTGGGTATTTTTAGTTGTGAAAGAACAAGAAAATTGATAACTGTACATCGAGTGCTCATCATTATGAGATATTTGTCTATATTTTTAGCACCAACCAGAACATCTACGCACTGAGTTAGCCAACAAAATCTGTGAGCTGCAGGATGCACAGGAAAAGTTAACTGAGCGCGATCGTGTGCATGAACAAGCCTGTCGCACCATACAGAAGCTAATGCAAAAACTGAACAGCCAGGAAAAGGAAATTAATAGATTCAAACAACAGTCAAATATGGTAAATTAACAATTGCAGAACTACAGTGCTAACCTTGCTAACCCCGGAGGTTTCATTTACAGATCCAAGAAGCAAATCCTACACAGACGCATTCGGTTAGCGACACCGAGATCTGCGTTGAGGACATCTCTCGTAGTCTAAAGCAACGCTATGAACAACAAATTTCCGAACAAAACGAGTTGATCAAGCAACTGCAGGCGGAGGTAAAGAAGAAGACGGCCAACCTGCAGAATCTTGTGAATAAAGAGTTGTGGGAGAAGAATCGTGAAGTGGAGCGTCTGACCAAATTGATTAGCAATCAGACTACTGCTACAGATCCTTCTGCTGACGATTCGACTGGTGGTGGGGCCGGTGAGCAATCCTTCTCGGAGGCTGAGTACATTAAGGCAGTAAAACGCAACACGTTGCTGCAACGTAAGGTGGATGTACTGCTGCAACGTCTCAACGAATTGCAAGCAAATGGCACTGAAGTTGCCAAGCTACGCCTTGAGCTCAACTCTATGCAGGCAGATGTGGAAAGCGCCAACAAGTGGCGGCTCGAGTGTGCCGATGTGTGCACCGTGCTGACGAATCGTCTGGAAGAGTTGGCCGGATTCCTTAATTCGTTGCTTAAGCACAAGGATGTGCTAGGTGTTCTGGCTGCCGATCGCCGTCACGCTATGCGCCGTGCCATCGACCGCAGTCTGGACTTATCGAAGAGCCTGAATATGACGTTGTCCATAACGGGCGCTTCCCTAGCCGATCAGAGTCTAATACAACTGAGCAAACTCACAGAGATTTTGTGTACCGATGCAGATGAATGCAATCGCACGTACAATTCGCACGAGGAGATCAATGCGATTGGCACCACAAAGGCTATGAAATCGGATGGACAAACGCGCAAGGAACGACGCTCATTGCCTTTGCCCCAACAGCAGGTTGATAACCAAAGCGAGTCGGAGGCTTGGTCTGAGCCAGATCGCAAAGTTTCGTTAGCGCGCATTGGACTGGAAGACACGTCGAACAGTCTGGTGGGTGGCGAGCAACATCATAGTGAATCAGATAGCGAGGGACATGCCTGCTCTGCTAACTCGTTAAAGCAGGATCGTAGCCGCACTAGTGAACGTATCACTCAACTGGAGTCTTTGATAGCACAGCGTGATGAGCGCATACTGGCGGCACAATGTGAGCTAGTCGATGCCGACAACCGGCTTAAGCAGGAGCAGTTACGCGTAATAGAAATCACTCAGCAGGTGGAACAGCTGCGTACCCTTAACCAGACTTTGTTGGACGATCTTCAAACGATTGGCACGCATGAAGATAAACAAATCACCGAGCTGCAGAGGCTAATTGAGGAAAAGACGAAGCAACTGGAACAGCAACGTCTGGCCCACAACACTTTGCTCGCTGATGCACAAATCACAGAAATGGAGCTACAAGATATGCAAAAGAAAATACACGAAATGGAGGAGGAACATGCTGTACATATTGACGAGGCGCACGCGGAACTGTTGGAGTATAAAGCGGAAGCGACACGACGCCTTGAGGAGCAGCAACACTTGCATCAGGAGACATTGGCTCGTGAGTGGGTGCCACTGGTTAAGCATGAGGAAACAAAAACGCTGCTAAACGAATTGCAGCGCACGCTCGAGTTTTATCAGGAAAACGAAAAGGAACTCAAGCAGACGCTGGTGGAGAACGAGCTGACAGCACGATCGCTCAAAAAGGAGCTGGACGAGAGTACGCTGCAGGCATCCAAAGCCATAATGGAGCGCACAAAGGCTTACAATGATAAGCTGCAGCTGGAGAAACGCGTTGAGGAGATGAAGACACAGTTGGCAGGGCTACAGGAAGAGCAGCGTCAGCTACAGTTGCAGCAGCGGCAATCCCATCGTGTCATCGGCAGCGATGTTTCGCACGATGGCTACACCTCTGAAGAGGTGCCTCAGGGCAACAATAACAAGGCCAATGAGGGTCCATCTAGCTCTGGTGCTGCAGCCGTGCGAATTAACAATCCTTCCCCCGACTTGGGTATTGAGAGCGATGTGGGTCGAGTGATGAGCGTGGAGCTATCGAATGCCCAGCGTAGATTGCTGAAGACTGTCGAGTTGGGTGCGGTGCCTAACTCCCAAGACTTGGATATTTTGGCCACAAAAGACCGTAAGCTAAAGATGATGTTCTTTATATGCGGCTTATATAATAAAATACTATTTCTTTGACAGACTTCTCACCCGATACAGATGCACCTCCAGCTGGTACACAGACGTCAACGATTCACGACTGTGCAAAGGTAGAACAAGAAATGGCCGAATTGCGGCGCAAATTAGTACGCACCAATCGAGCATTTGAAGACACATATGAAAAATTGCGTGTTGTTAACAAGGCTAAAGCACAAGTTGAAAAAGACATTAAGAATCAAATACTTAAAACACACAATGTTCTGCGCAATGTTCGTTCCAATATGGAGAATGTGTTATAACAATCGGTTTGATCGGAAATCGGCATCAAGAAAAACCACAAAAACATCATAATTATCATCATTGCAACAAGGGTTTACTTTTACTTATATGTCTTTCTATTTTAATTTTATTATGTTACTAATACATACCTTTTTCTTGTTTACGTTCTTTGTAAATCATCCCATGTACAAGACGCACAAAGCAACGAGTCATTAATATGAAAACAAATAGCTTGCATTTCTAAAGACTGTATAAAATAATAAATATCTCTAATTATAACAGATGCAAGTTTGTAAATTATAATCTAATCCTAATATGTACTGTACCCAACTGGTGCTATTGTCCAGACACCTTCGTTCATATTGAATGACTTACGAAAACCACATAGAGATAAGCACATATTAACCCATTTGAACAGTATAAATAACAATATTATGTAGTATGCATGTAAACATTTGCTCCTTAGAAATAATTCCTAAAACAAAAAGTGACGTCGAGTAACATCTTGCCATATCAGATAACCTTTATGTTCTTTTCACTAAAATATCTTAACTACATAATACTTTGCCTGTAATATTTATCCAAATGCTTTTATTTATATCCCGACTTTGTGATGTATTTCGTTTTCAGTTTACAATCGGAACGGACATTGAAATAATATTATGATTAACTCGTAATCTCGTCCTGAATTATGTTACGCTGTACAATTTATGTGTGTAAAATCTGTACAAATATGCTTTCGAAAAAAGATAGAGATAAGTTTTGTACCAAGATGCGAAATCAATAAAATACATACATTTGTAGTTCGTTTTAAATGATGTTTTATTTTGTCATAAACATGTTGGCGAATTTTAAATTTGAATCGAATTGCAACTACTTTTCGTTGTGTGGCGTTGCCAGATATAGATTTCTGCTGTGCTGGTAATGTGTATAAAATAAAATTATAATTGCGCTTGTCAGCTGTCATCATATTCATCTGTTTCTTTGTTTTTTAATCGTATGTATGGTCAGTAGAATAGTTATGCAATGTAGCAGAATTCAATAAGCAACAAAGACAAAGAAAATCCGTGAAAAATCGATAATGTTTCAAAACAGCTGACACTGTTATTGGACTATGACCGAAGACTGTTAACAGTCTTCGCTATGACATCGAACTAGTTAACAGATGTTAAATTTAAATCTAATTTACTTCTACTACATTTATCTTAATTTAAAATGTGTTTTGAGGATATATTGACTGTTGCAGATATTTCTTTTGCGATGTACAATTACTTTAAAACCTTTTTAATAAATAGCATACAAAGAGATTTTGCATACTGTTAATAACATTCAACCAGGCTGTTAGTCATATTCGCTATTATAGGTTGAGTGTATGCGTGTTTACGTTGGAGAGGCGTAAGTGTTTGTTTCGGTTTTGTTTGGGCTTATCAATTTTTGTGTAATTTAACTGTGCATGATAAAAATCGTACTAAGAAGCATAGATAGCGATTGGTTAAAGTGCATACACCTTCTATTAAAATGCAAGTGTTGTGAAACCGCCCCCGAATTGCGCGCAATATACCGTTTGTTTAGTGCTCTATTGAATTCACTAGTTGCACCAATCTCAACAATAAACAATACACACATGGTTTCACGTTACCAGCGGCAAGAGGATGCAAACTCCCCAACTCCACTACAGAGACATGTCCATGAGCGTACCGGTCTTTTGAATAGACGTAAGTAAATATTTATTTGTTAAATTACATGTTATTATGCTCTGCATGTACGGTATACATATGAGTGAATACGTCCATTGAATTTAGATTTAATGTTAAGTGATTCATAGGGACAGCTCAGTCGATATCTCTCAATTGACAACACAATTCCGCAACTGTTTAAATGAACAAACTGTCTTCATAGCTAAGAATACCCCATTTCAATACGAAAAATTTGTTGAACTAACAGCGATAAGATTGTTGTGCAAGGTATGAGCAGGAAACGCATACAATTGCGCAAAATACAAGTATGTGTGTGGTAGCTAACTACTGATAATCTTTTTTGTATCTGTGGTTTCAGTAAGAAACCATAAAAATAGTTAGTTCTCAACGAGCAAAAATAAAAATAAAAAAAAAGCATTCATTTGGCCCATGGGGGGATCGAACCCGCGACCTTCGCGTTATTAGCACGACGCTCTAACCAGCTGAGCTAATGGGCCTCACTGTCCGCTGTTGATCTAAAGTCTGCTATATGATTGTGCAGAAGAAAAAACGTTGTATACCAAATAGAATTAAACTAAGCATATTTATAGATGTCTGAGGGCGCCCCATATCGACATAACAATGAAATTATTTTGCGTTGCTTTCCCCCACACACCTTTTCGCAACTTGATTAGACGATTGTCGTGCTGCAACAGCGACTAGTGTGTGTGTATGTGCGTATTTATGAAACATTTTGTACATGTTTCAATTGCTGCCCCGCGAGCTAACCAGCTTTGCTTAGCTGAGCTCGGGCTGTCCTTCGTGTCGTCGTATATAATATGTGAACTGTGTGCCTTGGCTTGCCGAGGTCCTGTCGTGTGTGCGGAATGGCCACAGTTGGCTTTTGGCTGTCGCACGTTGTGGACGCGCATTTCTTTCATAGTGCTCTTAGGGCTGTGTGCGTGCGTGCGTGTGTGTGTGCGAAAAATGCGACGTAAATACGAGTGAAAATGTGAAACGCGAAAGGAAAAGAAAAAGCTCAACATAAACGAGACATCATCTCCCACTTTCCCTCGGAACACCGCCATCCCCACCACCACATACTATTATTGTTATTTGTTGTGATTCGCGCGTTCGAAGGACATGCTTAAAGTTGAAAAAGAAAAAAAACCTAAATAGATGTGTTTGCAAAAATCCCACGCCCACGCCCACGCCCCCGTTCCCCATCCAAGTCAGACACAGTTGGCAGCAGAAGTTGGCTTGCGCCGCCTAAGCTGAATTCAATCAGTGTGTACTACTAGCTCGATAATACCAAGGATAAGACATACAATTAAGCGATATCTTTGGAGATTCACGAACAATTGTGCTTTTCACTGGTAGTTCCAGTCGAACTGCTTATAAAGCTGCCTGTCTCTCGTTTGCATGTGCGTGACGAGCCGACCGTACTGACCGTACCTGAACTGACAGAGTGTGGAACTATGTTTTGGTGTGTCCAGGGGGCGGCGAATACGGAATGAATTTTTGATGTTGCTCGTTTGCAGTGCAGCTTGTTGAAAGTTGAAATTAGTCATAGACAGGCTAGAAATGCTAGAAAGTGGTTGGGCAGCGCGTCAGTTGTTGCAGTTCTCAAGGAAAATAATAAGTTATCGAGGCTTTTAAATAATTGAAAAACTGACCAGCTAAGGTTAAAGACCTTATATAACGCAAGTACTTTTTATATTCAAGTTCTACCTTAAGCTTTAGCCTTATATCGATAAAAGGTGCCTTTGTATATGCAGAAACTGCTTAAATAGTAGTCCAGAAACTGTGGGAATTTTCTCTAAAGTGCCTTATACTATATGTAAACATTATGTCGGGCGATAGACAACCTCAGGGCGGTAGTTTGGATCTGCCGCAACATGATCGTGTTAGCAATCGTAATACAATTTCAATCGAACTGAATCGTACCAACAATACAACGACTTCGACCTCGACACCCACGAACCATGCGAGTCAACGTCGTCGCCAGCAGCGCACGGCACAGCATCGACAGGAGTCGTGGTTCCGTCACTCGATGCCGCCGGCCATCAATCGTGAGTTCGAGTCACTCGAAAAACTTACTCGAGAGTCGAGCAACGGATTGGACGAGCAGTTGGCCGCCTCGCTGAGTGGCAGCAAGCTGCCCGTGCTCAGCCAGACGAGCATACATCTGAATAGTGCCAATAGCAATCTCGGTTTCATCGATTCCGACACGCCCATTACACCGCAATCCGAGTCCTTGGCGGGCACACTCTCATCAACCTGTCAGCAGCAGCATCAGCAACAACAGCAGCAGCAGCGCCATCATCATCGGCGGGACAGTTCCAGGCGCAGATCGGCACGTAATCGCAAGGACTCCAAGGGTTCGATTCTATCGAATGCAGCGGCGCGTGGTCTGCGAATGACAACTTCATTTCTACGTAGCAAGCGCGCCGAATACGAAGGTGAGTGCGGTGTGGAGTGGAGTGCAGTTGAGTGGATTAGATTAGCTTCACTGGACAGAAAACCCGTAGGGATTATAATATTTGATTATTCAGTTTCTTATTTTATTTATAATAAACTCTTCATGATGCTTCATAGCATCATAATATGAATATGATTCATTCGATGTTGTTTCACTTGGAGTTTAGTCATATACGATTTAAAATTAAAGATGATTCATTTCAGTCGACTTATCTCAATGCTCTCTGAGTGCTGAGATGCATGAATCGTCGTCGTTAAAGATTTTTAGTATATTATTATTAGGTAGACATTTCAAAGCAAGTAACGAAAGCTACGGGTCTGTGTAAACGACAGTAAGATACCCTTTAGCCATCCCACACGAAAATCTAATGAGTTTAGACAAAGTTATGTGACTTTGAAGGCTCTATATAGATTTTTAAAACTTGCAGTGGTATAGCTTGAAAGGTCTACATTTAATAAAAATTAGAATCTTTAATATTTTGGGTAGAATCAATCTAGACCATGAAGAAAATGTGGTCTCTCATATAAATGGTACGATTTTTGAGGAAGTTATGATAGTTGAAAGTCTAGGTAGGGTCTAAAAAAGGGGTAGCATGGGTAAAGCAGTAGCACGGATGGTCAAAATTTTTGAAAATCCATATGTTGATGGAGAATTAATCTAGAGGTCAAATAATGAAGATAATTCCATCTCCTGCGACAATCAGATAACTTTTAACGAAGTTATGGGTTTTTGAAGCCCTTTGGGAGTGTTAAAATAAGGCAAGAGGGTAGCATGAATGGCATGAATTTTAAAAAAAGTTAGATTCTTAATATTTTGATGCAAAATAAATCTAGGTGTCAAATCACGAAGAAACTGTCATCTCCCACGAAAATCTGATGATTTTTGACGCAGTTATGGAGTGCAATTACAAAATATCAGTTTATTTTTAATTTTATCACTGTGATCCTGCCTGTAACACCCGTTGGGTAACTGTACAGGGTACTTGTTATGGGATTCCTTGTTTTATTTAGCTTTATAAATTGCATAGATATATCAATTAAGATTTCATTACCATAGGAACGATAGATGCTAAATTGATTTGTAAACTTTGTCGAAAAGAAACGATAGTTATCGTAGTTGAAACTATCTAGATAACTATCGCTTGTTCTCTTCGCTGCCTTAGACCGTTTTCATTGCCCGCACAACCCAATCGCGGAGCTCTGCCACATCGGCATAGACGCCGGGATAATAGGCCTGTGCGCATTTGTTGCCCCACGAGACGATGCCAACCAGTTTGCCGCCTGCGACGAGAGGTCCACCCGAATCGCCCTGGCATGCATCCTTGTTGCTGGCCGCAGCACAGAGCATGCTTGCTTTGATTGTCGAGCCATAGCCATAGCTGGAGCTGGCGCATTGCGAGCGTGCTACAATCTTCGTATCGATGTACGCGAGAGAGGAGGCAAAGTATCCGTCGTACTGGGTTGCACCCCAGCCGCTGCATATGGCTGCAGCATTCTGGGCAGGAGTCACGCTGGCCATGGCGATAGTTTTGATGGTGCTACTTAACATCAGCGACGATTTTAGTCGTATTACTCCTATGTCATTCTCATGGCTATATTCGTTGTAACCCTCGTGCACTTTGAAAGCAGCTGCGGCAACTGTGGTGCCTCCCATAGAACGATAAGTGGATCCAGCGCGTATACGCAACGTTGGCACGGTCACCTTGAGCAGACAATGTGCTGCAGTTACCACTATGGTCGAGCTGAGCAGGCTGCCGCCACAGAAATGCACTCCCGAACGCTGCACGGATACCTGCCACGGATGTTCCGCGATTGTGGTCTTGGATCCACCCACTATACGTCCCGCGGCCAGATCTGCCATATCAATGGGTACGGCAGCACATTGGCCAATTGCCAACAATAGAATCATCGCGCCAATTGTCTTGCAGTTCATTTTGACGTCTTTTGCGACACCTGAGCTTGGTTTGACACAGCTGCAGTGACTGCACTGGCTCTTTTATAGGCGAACCCAATGGCTACGTCTTTTTCGTCTTCTTCTAGCTGCTATAAATCATCCTTCGGCAATAAGCCAAATTGATTGCGAACCTAAGTCTTCCACTTGAGCGTGGAGAGAGTGAGTGATAATCGAAATTGTCACACGGCACGGCACGGCACGGATACGCTTCTTGATTTCAGGTGCAGGGCCCAGCTGCGTCTTTAGTTTCGAGTGGCTACTGGATCAATGGGGAAATCATTCTGGGTATACCATTTGAAAGAATACTTGCCCTGGCTGTCGGCTGAACAAGACTATATACAATCAAATCTCAGCAAATCAGTTGATTATAATTTAAACACTCTTCTTCGTTTATATCAAGACGGTTATGGATTAAACTTTTTGCAATTTAGGAAAATCAAAGCGATTATAATATAAACTCTTAGTAAATCAGGGAAATCCAAGAGATTATAATGTAAACTCCCCTCTGTAAATCTGAGAAATCTAATTAGTTTAATATAAACTCTTAGTAAATCAGGGAAGTCAAAGTGATTATAATGTAAAGTCTTAGTAAATCAAGGCAAATCTAACGCGATTATAGAAGATGCTATATAACAATCGATTGCACCACGAGTTGCACACTGATTGCACGTGAAATGTGACGCAGTCTTTATTATATTCCCCAGTTAATCTCTTGATTTAATGACAGCCACCTAGTTTTCTTGGGTTTTTTCTATAGTAAACAGGGGAAATAATATAAGTATACGATATTTGTTTGTTATTCAAACTTCCCGTGGCTTAAATCTAATCGTTATGACTGCACATAGTATTTTGTAATTTATTACAAGACTGATTAAGGAAATATAAATACATCTCTGTGTATATAAGTGTGTGTGGTTGGGGAATAGATCTATTATAGCGTAGCGGAGGCCACAAACGGAGGTCTCTCAGTTCTAGTCCTACCTTTACCGGTTTCCGTTGTACCTTTTAACGGTCTACTCAGATGTCAAATGTCATGTCACTTAAACAAGGCCATTTTCAGCTTCCGGCGACTAGTGGCGATGGCGTGGATATGACGTAATCACGAGAGATGTACTATGCATACACCCACAATTCACACACATACACAGAGACACTCACACGCACACACATACACATGCACAAGCATACAGACATAAAACAGTAAACAACAAAAACGTAATTTAAGAATTCACAATATCCTCGCTATCCGACTTGGGTTGGTTTTCATCTGTCATATTTTCGCTCAGTTTCTGAAATGAAACCGTTTCGTGGCGTCGTAAAAAATATAAGTGAATATTGAAAACATACCGAAAAGTTCAACCTACCGAGATATCATTGAGCAGCGTACACGTCTCATTCAATCCCTCATCCCAATTATCTGGATAGGTACAGAGTACGACAAAACGTTTAAAACTAACACGTTTTTTGGTTTGGTTTTGACCATCGCCTTTGCTATTATCGCGTAGAATTGTCTGCAGTTTCACCTTACTGGCGTCCATAGTATATATAATTAATTTTGCAATAATTCGGTATAAAAATACATAAAAGAAAGTATGGAAACCCTTTAAGTTAAGGTGGAAACATACAATCGTACGTGTATGTAAGTATATGATTTCTATATATTAAGGTCAGTGCCAACTTTGATTTTAACTAAACTATGGTTAAGTTATCTTTGTTTTTTTTTTTTAATATCTCCTATCCAAGAATTAGCGAAAGCTTTTAGCTCAATACGTTTAGATTAGAAAATTAATGGTCCTTTGCGCTCGACGGTGTCGTAATATTAGAAAAGTACTACCACTGAGATCATCAATGTCTCAGTATATTATTACGTACTTGCTTGGATTTCTTTTACTCCTTACCTCATGACATCATCATCATCATCATCGCGTCAGGGGGGTTAAGGATGAACTACTCTTTTGATATCCCTCCCTACGTGCTCGGGGCATGAAAGACATGCTACATGACATTTTTCACTCATTGCAGAAAGCTTTTTGGGCTAAATGTTCCGTGTGTTCGTTGTTAATATCATTTTAGATAACGCTAAGTCCGTGAGTTTAATTAATCGTTTTTCCTCCCCTCGGCTGTGCATGATTTTTCGCACTGCCTGGTCCCTCAGTGCTTTAAAAATCAATGAAAACTCAACACACACACATGGGAACGTAAAATGGAATTGTTGGACATGCTAACAAAACCATTTCGTAGACCGGACATTGATTAAAGAGGCCAACAATTAAAAAAAAAGAAAGAAAAAAATTAATCTTGGCCCATGAGGGGATCGAACCCGCGACCTTCGCGTTATTAGCACGACGCTCTAACCAACTGAGCTAATGGGCCGTTGTTCAATCGCTGACAAAACTGCCATGTAAGCAGAGAAGCGAAAATACAAATCCAAATATTTTTACGTTGTGTGGAATAAAGATATGTGACCTTGAGATGCCTTTGTCTTTTGCATATCCATTGTTTAAAATTGGAATAATTTTCTTAAATACACATAACTTTCCCTGCAGCTGCAAAAATATTACGTTGTTGCTGCTGTTCTAACGTTCTCACTCATAGAAGTTGTAATTTTGACAAGCAGCGAACAAGTGTCAGGATGGCCGAGCGGTCTAAGGCGCCAGACTCAAGATGTTGAATCTTGCCTCTTAAACAGAGGTGTATGAGCGTTCTGGTCCTCTCTGAGGGCGTGGGTTCGAATCCCACTTCTGACAAAATTTTTTTTGCTATTTTTTTTGTCAAAATTATATCGACATCTTTTTAAGGATCTATACTTTGATATCCTGATGAGCAAAAGTTGGAGGATTATTTAGTCATTATATCTAATGCATTGATTACTTTACTTACTTATTAAGCAAGTGCATTTGACTAAATTAGTGTATTTGAATAATCTGCAGTAATATTCTCTCTATTAAAGTCCTTTATATAAAAAGAGTGTATATAATACAAAAGCCTATTCGCTATTCCCTAAATAATGTTTTGCTCGCCAATTCAACAAGTGCCTCCGTGGCGCAATTGGTTAGCGCGTTCGGCTGTTAACCGAAAGGTTGGTGGTTCGAGTCCACCCGGGGGCGAAAACAGCTTTCTTTTTTATATTTTCAAAATTTTAATGGAAGCTGGTTTTTTTTTAATCCATAAACAAATGTAAAACAAAACAAAAGTGTTCTAACGCTTGCGAAACTAGTAGATTTAATGAGTGAAAATCTTAATGTACCAGTCGCAGTCAAAGAGAACGCTGCTAGCTAGAGGTGTACTGAAATTCACCACACTCATTTAACATAGCAATAACAGTGACAATCAGTGCTGTCTAACAGCTGCTTAAAAAAGCTATTTTTTGGCTGCAATAGCATTTTGCTCAAGGATTTATCTATTAAACCAAGAAATATGTTGATTGATATCATAAAATGCATTTAGAAAGAAAATTGTATTTTGTAATTTTAGGGTTACTTTAGTGTTTTATTTAAGCTATTGTCGTTTTTATTCTATTCGTAGTGGTGAAATCTGCACTGCTTTGGCGCTCTCCACATATGTTTATTTAGTTCTCTCACTCTCTTTCTCGTTCCGCATACACTTACACCTGAGTCAGTCAGAGCGGTATCTTGCCAGCAGTTGCTCGCCAAACACGCGCGCGCGTAGTCGTTAATTCGCTTTGCGTCTGCGAATTTTTGTTTTGCGTTTAACTGATGTGGAACATAATACCAATGTAAATATCTGCGTAGTGAAGCAACTGTTTGGAAAGCGTTTAATTATTTTTCGGAACAATAACTTCAAGTATTTCCACATTAAATAACTTTCGAATTTCCATGTCAAGCTAATGGAAATAACGGGCGCGTCGCGCATGGCCTTTTGTGCTGAAAACAGATGTATAAACAAATGAAAACTATTCGACTCTTAAACTAATATGCTGATTTACTCAGTGATGATGTAGCCTAGATTGTAGTTTGTTTTTGGGCAAACAAGTTGCAGGTTTACGCTAATGGCCATACGCCACGTTGTAAATGTATTTTTATGTGGCACATTTGATAAGTAAAAGCCATGACCATGCTATAGAAACGCACATACATACATGCTTAGGTGGTTTGATTGTGTTTATTGGCGCCTTCTCTATTAAGATATTACCTATGCGCTCTCACACACGGTCTCCTCTCTGCCGCGCTCCCAAGTTTGCTCTCAGTTTGTCAACGGCTTGCGAAACAATAACAATGTTTCCCTTATTTTTATTGTGTTTGCATTTCTCGTCGTTTATTTCATTGCCATTGTTGCATTATTATTGTAATTACGGTTTGTCTCTCCCCTGTCTGCCCGCTCTCGCACATGCAGTCGCTCGCTCTCTCTCTTTCTCTCTCTCCACACAAATGTTGTTCAAACTAGTTTCTGCATGTTTCATTTTGTGGGTTCTGTTTTAAATAGAAATCCTTTAGAGGCGACCCCCCGCATTTAATTTGCGGGTTTTCTCTCACAAAACAAAAAAATCGTCGTTCCACAGTTTCAGTCGCATTTCAATGTTTACAACGTTAAAAAGGTCGCTTTCTTCGTAAATCATATATAGTTACAAAACTTGCACTCAATTCGCAGTAATCGTGTAGTATGTTGAATATATACTGTACTGAAAATAAACACAAACTACGTACGGAAGGTAAAAATTCTGTGAAATCATTTAGTTTTGTTTATTATATTTGCTGTTAATTAACAGGTGCAGGGGCGTGCTTCGCACAGGGGTTTTATTTTGTTTGTGTATTTTTTCCGCGAAGTGCACCCCTCTTAATCGTGCGTCACTGTTTTACATCGAATCATGTGCCCAGCAGTAATTAAACATTTTTAATACAATTAAGATATAATACAATAAAACAGAAGATTTCGTAAATGTCGTAATTAGTCACTTGCTTATTATACATTTGTTTATAAATAAATCAGTTGCGTCCTAATTGCAAAACATTCAATATATTGTTTTATAGCAATACAGAGAGATAATATAACGTCATTGTTTCGATAGCACTCGCTCGCTCGCTCGCTCGCTCTCTCTCACTCTCTCTCACTCTCTCTCTCTCTCTCTCTCTCTCTCTCTCTCTCTCTCTCTCTGCGACCTTTCCATTATAATTTACAATTTTAAATTGTATACAAATCTTTTTTGTTGACAAACTGAAATTGTTAATCGGAATGGTTAGTGTACAGTTTACGGATTAGGAATCGTGGTACTTTATTCACTTTCATTGTTCTAATGCCTGTTTGAAGCTACCATACCTTACCTTACGAACGTGTTTGTTTTTGTTATTTTCACTTTTGCTTTCGCTGAGGTATAACCGGATGCATACCAACAAAAATACATATATAAATATATACGTGTACACGTATAGAAGTATATATGGTATATATTTGTTTTTTTGGTTAGTACGTCGTCGAATATTGTATTCTTTTTCATATGTATAAATAGTACAAATACGCTATGTTCAAGACGTCACTGTCCTTATAGCAAAGAATATAAATAAAATAATGTACGACTAAAAGGTTACGCTAGATGGGGCCATAAAAAGATTATAATAAAATAATGATAGACTTAAGGGTTACGCTAGATTGGGCAATAAAGCAAAATTACGTGTAGATGAAATATCGTCACTTTTCGTGTGAATTTCACTCGATTATTTATCAAAACGTTTGAGAAACTTTCTTTAGTGAAAATATTTGTAACTTTCGTTTCTCGTTTGGTACACTTTGTGGCACTGTTACAAGATCATAAATTTATAAGGTCCTATCTAATTATAGCGAGGTAATTCTGCTCGTTGACAACGTCCGCATTGGACGTCGCAGTAGTTGGAGCCAATTATTCCTATGACAGTCAATAATGTTTGTATTGATTGGGTTTTCACAATAACTGGACGCACGCTTTCCTGCTGCTGCTGCTGCTGGACCTTGTTCAAACTGACAATATAATTGATATATTCTGCGTAAAAACTTACTCACACAGTGAGTCAGTGTGTACAAAATGTGATCGGGAAAAAACAGATCTTTTGTTTTATTTTATTTGATTTGCCCGCATATGGGGACCTTAAAATTGCTATGGGCCTTGCCATAATTTGCATTTATATGAGTGAATGTTTCTACTATATATATACCATATATATACCTGTCTACTTGTGGGTGTGTGTGTGTGTTTGTGCGTATATCGAACGCTCCAGCGGATATTGTACGAGAACTTCCATCTACATTGTTGTCGTTTTCCCTCACCATGTTTGTATAAGTCGTCATGAACGTACTATATAGTATATCTTATATACTATAGGGGCTATGAGTCAAGCTAAAAACTTACGACGATCTGTAAAATGGCTGGAAGTACCTGTTGCGCTTTTGTTATTTTTCTTATCTGACTTGTAAGATACGCTTTTAGTCTCAATTTGTGACTTTACCGCTCGAACAGAGTTTACTGTGTCTAAAAAAGTATCTAAAAATAGTCAGTGCGTACAAATTGAACAATATAATATGGGTAAATAGATAAAAGTACAGTTTAAGCTTAAAGATCGGCTAGTCAGAGCGTTCTACATGATCAAAAGTGTACGCACGCAACAGGAAAGTGTATACAAATAGAATCGCAAATTGTGAAAGTAAAATTGCTTGGAAAGTGTCCAAAATATACAATGTACATACACAAGATATACATATGTATTATGCATATATGGTATATATGTATATATCGTATTTGTTTGTGTGCTAGATTTGTATATTATTCGATGTCTATGTCTATTAATAGAATCAAAATAAAAACAAGAGACCTGATTATTTGGCATTTATATGGTACGACTTAGCTCTGACTGGACTCCATGGCTTAGGGTATCTTGTGCGCATCGAATACCCTGTTTCAATGCTGCCTGCCTGCGTGTGACCGTGTGTTTGTGTTGTGTCTTTGTAGTTTACTTTAATTTAGGGCAACTAATGTCATCGGTAATTACCCGAATTGACCACGTACCGCCTCGCGTTGGGGCGCACTTTATTAATATTTATGATCAATTTCGTAGCACAGTGGGGCAACACTGTGTGTGTAGACACAGCTACCTCTCTTCCCCAGACATTTACTTGGCTATTGATGTATTCCCTGTAATTTAGTTTATTTCTACTTAAGCGTCGTTAGCGGATTTGATGGACAAGGCAATTCTCATGCATTCTAAAGCAGTTATAGCAGACACAGAGAGAGAGAGAGAGAGGGAGAGAAATAAGACTTTATTATATATTTATTGTCTTTATTTAAAGACACCCTATTTTCTCTCTAACCTAACTTTGACCCTGAACTGCTTTAAGTTTCTTACGAAATTTCCTATTAGTTTCAAGTTTTAAGTACTAAGCTAGCTATTATAAACAATCATATAGAGCCAGTTGTTATCTCGGAGCAAAATCTGTTCTCAACTCTTGCCTTGACATTAGCTTTACGATTGCAGTTCCCCGATTCGCGAAATTTAATTCGCTTTGGTTGTTGTTTATTTTTTGTTGTTGTTTTTTTTGCCTAGTCAAAGGTCCTAATTACCCTTAAGTGCGGTTGTTTACTGTGTGCGGCAGCGCAAACACGCCACACACACACACAAACACCCATATACAACACCCCTTACTCCCCTGGGTGTGCACATCATACCATACTTTTTTTGGGTGACACGCGAATGGAAGTGTTTGCTTATGATTTGAGTAGACAAGCTGTGGCAATAGTTTTCTATATGGTATTGGGGGCGAGCGGGTCCTCATATGGCTAAGGTTTCATAGACACAGAGTTCTGTTGATTTCCGCTTCGTAGGTCGATGACTTGTTTTCTTTTGCTTGTAATGAGTTTTCTTTTGGTTTTCTGGAACTATTGAAAATCAATATGCAGTCCCAGAAGTTATAGCCTTGTGAATATGTGAATAATTAGTTGAACATACGAAACGTAGCAATCAAATTCAATCAAACAGTTGCCCCGAAAGGCCACTCAGCATGACAGTGAGAAATCAATTGAAAAGTACAGTCAAAATCAAATAGAAAATTGTGCAAAGTGTTGGCAAAAAATAAAAATAAATATACAAAAATTGAAGCAATTGCGGAAGGAATCATGCCAACATGGCAGATCCCAATGAGAACAATAAAACGCGAAATGTCAATGGAAATAAGCAGCACAATGGAGCAAACTCTACGAAATCGACTGGCAATACACAACAACAACAGCAAGTGTTTGGAGACACAAGTCCTGGGCATGGCCCTGGCAGCACCTCCGCATCGGCTGCTGCTGCGCCTGCTCCCGTCAACGCATTCGATAGAACAAATCTGAGCACAAAACTGCATCTGTGGTACCAGAAAAATATGCAGCGTATCAGAAGACAAATCCTGCGGCACACGGCCACAACAAGACCCACACAATTTGCACCCGATGTGGGCACAAATACAAGACGAAAAGGCCAGATCTCAACATCATCCTCCGACGATAATATTTCGGAAACGAGCACAAAAGAAGAACAGCGCTCAAGTCATACGTTGAAACGAAAGAGTTGGATTCGGCGAAGCACGTTTTTTCAACAAATTCCCAAGAAGTTTGAATGCAAAGGTTTCTATCTAACCATGTTATATTACTATTATGTTGATAAGTATTTAAGCATATTTTCTGTTTCACAGCTGAAAGTACTTAAAGCTAAAAAAGATGTACCTCAAAATAAGTACATATATGTAGTTATGTTAAGTAAACGGCTGAAAGCTGTTTGAGCGAATGAACGTGACTATTACTATAGTTTATTAATAAAATAGGTTCCCATACGGGTAATGAATTGGTCGATTAGTTATTTTCATTGCAACAAGTGGTATAATCATTGCAAAGAGTAGCTAACTTTTTGCAAATGTATGAAATAGGCAAAAGGAGTCGTAGCAGAGCTACCAAATAATTTATATACTGAATTAGCAATACTAACCGACTCGATGTAGTCATGTCCGTCACATATCTCAGTTATTATAAAGGCTGGAGACAATAAATTTGTACTGAAAATTCCTGTTTTTTACCACATTCTAGTTTTCAAACATTCTAGTGTAGGCTATCGACTGTATCGTTTGTAATTTGTACTCAAAATGCTTTTACACCAAATTGGTCCCAGCTGGCAGCAAGCTGGACATGCACTCCACAGCGTAAGCGCTCTCCCGGGAATCGCAGTTACTTTAGCACTCATATATATACATATAGTCAACAGTTGCTACAGCTTAGGCATACACAAACTCGTCGGTCATGCTGCATCGTGTGTCCGTGTTCGGAGGGGGACCTACGAATTGGGACGACCCTGAGCAGCAATTCGCAATGCCTCTTTTTACACCTTTTGGCACAATCTCTCCGCGCTCTTCTGCGCAAAAACCTACGACACGATGATTTTGTCAGTCGCGAAACCCAACTGCAAGAGAACATAACACGCATTGCACGTGAAAAGCCAGAAAAACTATAGTTGCAAAAACAAAAAAAAAAAATATACAAAATTCATTTTAAAATTGCAGAAAAATCATGTTAATGAATTTTAAATTTGATATTCAATTGCAAATAAGTGAAGTCGAATTCCTCAAGCTGTAAAGCGAATGCATTGCAAGTCAGCTGAGTCAGTGACAAATCGATAATTCGATAGTTGGACTACTTTGGCAAGAAGTAAAGCAGAAATAAAGTGTTTGATTTAAACACAGTATATATACTCGCGAATGCGTGTGTCCGGGTGTGTGTGTGTGTGTATACCAACATTGTCAGCATGTCCTACATATTGCAACTGTCGGATTTTATGCAAAATGTCAAAGTTGAGCAAGTTCCATACGCTCCACCAGCACAGTATGCATGGAACTGAGTGCGCAAGCGCCTGATAAGCAGCTCGTACGCCCCCTGTCACGCCCACTTGTGGCACGTTGCGCCACTGTTTAAGTGTATTTGTGAGCTGTTGCCCTCGAATCGCATCAACCTGGAGGGCAGGGCGAAAGAAGCTTTAACCCGAAAGAGCAGGGCTCGGGCTCAGGCTCGGAATCGGAAATCAGGCAAGGAAAACGATGAGGAACTAGACGAAGAGGCGGAGTACTCTGGAGCCGAGCACGAGTGCCTACGCAAGCCAGACGACGAGGATACGGATCGTGAGTCCGTTGAGACGGCTGCCACAGAGCTAATCAGCGACATAGGCGGATCGCGCAGGAACCTGCACATCTCCAGCCGTTGTGAGCGGCTGCAGATGCGCCAAAGATTCTCATCGAGTGGACAGTGGCATCGTTTGAATCGCATGATGTTGGCCAATGTCTACAAGGCGTTGCGTATACGCTGGAGTCGTAAGTTTGAAAATAATCACTTGCTAGCTGAAAACTATATACTATAATCTTAAACTCCAAAACGGAAATCCTAAACCAAGAATTTTGGCCTACAACAAATACTTCCTGCTACTTCGAAACTATATAATCATCTAATGTGATGTTTCTGCTAAGCAAACTTATGGATACGAACTATACATACATATAAAATCTTGCAAGTTGTGCTTCAATCATTAAATATTAAGAAAAACATATACATATACTTATGCTTTGGAACTGGAAATATGTCAGAATTCAAAATTTAAAAAAAAAAATTGGCTTCCCGTCGAAATTCGAAATAATATTTTTTTTCTAAAAAGAAAAGCAATATGCCAGCATGTTCTTACAGTGTTTTGTGCCAGATTTAATCGAGGAACTGGGAAATTCCCTTAAGAAGCATGGTGTTATACCCGACGTTTTGGAATGTTATCCCGAATTGGTGATTATGGCGCATTATGCCTGTAGCGTTATTGTCAGACCTGGTTGTATTTTAACGCCAGAAGAAGTGAAATTAGCCCCGAGTATGAGATGGATGTCGAATCCGAATAAATTTTATACCCTGATCATGATCGATCCCGACGCACCGACACGTACGGCGCCAACCTTGGGGCAATATCTGCACTGGCTGGTTGGTAATATACCGGGTTGTGATGTCGTTTACGGTGATCAACTGGCTGCCTATATTGGCAGTCGACCGCCTCCGCAAACTGACTATCATCGCTACGTATTCGTGGTCTACAAGCAGCTATGCCATCTGGACTTTGATGAGCCCTATTTGTCTGCCGACACGATGAATAACCGGAGTAATTTCAGTGTCAAAAATTTTGCTAATAAGTACGCTCTGGGAAAACCTGTAGGAATCAATTTCTTTTTATCCAAATACAATACACAATAAATGGATATTTCATATGCGTTTCTTAACCGTATCCTTTCGCAATTGTTAAGATGTAGAATGGGCTGTATTAGATTCAGAAATGTCTGCAATGTTTTTAGCTCATAGTCAAAATATCTATTCTCTATTTTAGATGAAGATCAGCTATCGGCCGAAGAGTTCGACACAGACGGAAATGAAAAACGGGTGATCGTATTGAACGGGCCACAGAACTCTAATTATTGTAATAATCGTATATCCACAGCTAAATATAGGTAAGTCCATGCATCACAGTCGACGGGGTAATCACAGCTATTAACGTTAGTGTGGCCAGATTTGATCTGTTGAGTGTCTGAAAATGTTGTGATAAGATAACGCATGAAGGGCAACCGTAACATCTGCTTTAATTTATTACATTCTCTCTCTCTCTCTCTCTTTTTCTATTTACAGTGTTATCAGCTTTTTACCGTCGTTCCTTTTTGAGCAATTTAGACGATATTCCAATTGTTTTTTCTTACTTATTGCATTATTACAACAAATTCCGGATGTATCTCCAACGGGTCGCTACACAACACTGGTGCCGCTCATATTCATACTGTTGGTTAGCGCCATCAAGGAAATTATTGAGGATATTGTGAGTACAGAAAATATTCCATGCGCATACCAGACATATATCATTCTTTTTTTATTAACTACTTTCATAGAAACGTCACCGTGCAGACAATGAGATCAACGATCGTCCAATTGAGCGACTTGAGAATGGCACATGGACCACTGTGCGTTGGCGTGAGCTGGCAGTTGGCGACATTACCAAAGTGACTATCGATGATTTCTTTCCCGCTGATTTAGTACTTCTATCATCGAGGTGAGATTGAAATAAATACGGCATAGTATCGAAAATAAATCTATTGGAATTTTGCAGTGAACCGCAAGCGATGTGTTTCATTGAGACCGCGAATTTGGATGGCGAGACGAATCTGAAGATCAGACAAGGTGTGACATCCACTTCGCAACTGTTGGAAACCAAAGATTTGACGCATCTGGACGGCACACTCGATTGCGAGTTACCCAACAGATTGTTATACGAGTTCAATGGTATCCTAAAGGAAACGGGAAAGGCGTAAGTAAACTATCAACTATCGTATGACTATCGGATAACTAAATCACTTATTTCCATTGTACAGCCAAGTTGGCCTGGGCGCCGATCAGGTACTGCAACGTGGCGCGCGATTGCGCAACACTGCATGGATCTTCGGTGTTGTCATCTACACGGGGCACGAGACAAAGCTGATGAAGAACTCAACGGCAGCACCGCTAAAACGTTCGACGGTTGATAAACTGACGAACACACAGATCTTGATGCTGTTCATGATACTGATCACGTTGTGCATAACGAGCGGTCTGTGCAATTTGTTTTGGACCCAGAAACATTCCCATACAGACTGGTATTTGGGCATTGGTGATTTCATGAGCATGAGTCTGGGCTACAATCTGTTGACGTTCTTCATTTTGTATAACAACCTAATACCGATATCCCTGCAAGTCACACTGGAGCTAGTCAGATTCCTACAGGCCATATTCATTAACTATGACATTGAGATGTATCACGAGGAGTCCAATACGCCGGCAAGTGCACGAACATCGAATCTTAACGAAGAACTCGGTCTGGTCAAGTATATATTTTCGGATAAAACCGGTACATTGACACGGAATGTGATGGTCTTTAAGAAATGTTCGATAGCTGGATCGATCTACGAGCCGGAACGTACGCCCGAGGAATCGCAGCTGGTGCAGAATATTTTACGCAATCATGATAATGCGGCAGACATCGAGGAGTTTTTGGTACTGTTGTCGGTGTGCCATACTGTGATACCGGAGAGAAGAGATAATGGTGAAATTATCTATCATGCCGCCAGTCCCGATGAGCGTGCTCTCGTCGATGGCGCTCGACTATTTGGCTATAAATTCGATATACGTACGCCCGACTATGTCGAGATTAATGCATTGGGCGAGCGCAAGCGTTACCAAGTACTAAATGTACTCGAGTTTACTTCGACGCGAAAGCGTATGTCGCTTATAGTGCGCACACCGGAGGGCAAGATTAAATTGTTTATGAAAGGTGCCGATTCGGTGGTCTACGAACGGCTCGCGCCCAAGAATCAGGTGTATCGTGATGTAACTCTGCAGCATTTAGAGGAATTCGCATCGGAAGGTTTGCGTACGCTGTGCCTCGCTGTGGCCGATATCGAAGAGGAAGTGTATAACGAATGGAATGAGACATTCTATAGGGCATCTATATCGCTTCATAGACGCGATAGAAAAATGGAAGATGCTGCCGATCTGATTGAGATGAATCTGCGTCTGTTGGGTGCGACAGCAATTGAGGATAAGCTGCAGGATGGCGTACCGGATACCATACACGCGCTGCTCGAGGCGGGCATATATATTTGGGTATTGACGGGCGACAAACAGGAAACGGCCATCAATATTGGATACTCGTGCCGGCTGATAAAACACTCGATGGACATCATTATACTCAACGAACAGAGTCTGGATGTGAGTTAGAGAATAGAATAGCGACTTAACTGAAATACCTATTAAGGCATATATCTGACCTTTGTTTTTTACAGGCAACTCGCAACGTTATACTGCAATATTTGACCCAATTTAAGGGCTCGACGGCTAAGGACGCCAATGTGGCCTTGGTCATCGATGGTAAGACACTGAAGTACGCGTTAACCTGTGATCTGCGTGCCGATTTCCAGGAGCTGTGTTTTATATCGCGCGTGGTCATCTGTTGCCGCGTCTCGCCGATACAAAAAGCCGAAGTGGTCGATATGGTTACACAGAATACGAAGGCCGTCACGCTGGCCATTGGCGATGGTGCCAATGATGTTGCCATGATACAGAAGGCAAATGTAGGCATCGGCATATCCGGTGTCGAGGGATTGCAGGCTGCCTGCGCCTCGGACTATTCGATTGCCCAGTTTCGTTATCTGCGTCGACTTCTGCTGGTACACGGCGCCTGGAATTATGCGCGTATTAGCAAGCTAATTCTCTATAGTTTCTATAAGAATGTTTGCTTGTATGTCATTGAACTCTGGTTCGCCGTCTACTCGGGCTGGTCCGGACAAATTCTATTCGAGCGCTGGACAATCGGATTGTATAACGTGGTGTTTACTGCGATGCCACCATTTGCCATCGGTCTCTTCGAAAAGTTCTGCACGGCCGAAACAATGCTTAAGTATCCGGTGCTGTATAAAGCATCACAGAGCTCGAAACTTTTCAATGTTAAAGTATTCTGGATATGGATAGCAAATGCTTTGCTGCATTCGGTATTTCTTTTCTGGCTGCCCATGGTCGCATTCGCCAGTGAAGCCATCTGGCATGATGGCAAAACCAGCGACTATCTGCTGTTGGGCAATATTGTCTATACGGTGAGTGGATCGCGAATTAAATGCAGACTAGATATATTGTATAATGCTTACTATATGTATTCTTTTGCAGTACGTTGTCGTCACGGTCTGCCTGAAGGCTGGCCTCATCACAAGTTCCTGGACCTGGTTAACACATGCGGCCATTTGGGGCTCTATCGTCCTTTGGTTTATATTTGTTCTCATCTATAGTCACTTTTGGCCAACGTTAAAGTTTGCCGCAAATTTCGTCGGCATGGACGGGCAGATGCTATCAACGCCGGTCTTTTGGTTTGGTCTAGCATTGGTACCCATTGCCAGTCTGCTTATCGATGTGCTTTGCAAGCTGTATGTCACATAACCAAATTTGTGTAGACTATTGAAAATATTCTGATTTATTGAACTTCTCCGTTTGCAGCGTACACAATACGGTCTTCAGAACCCTCACCGATGCTGTGCGAGAATCGGAAATACAACGGCATGATCCTTCACAAGTTTTGGAAGAGTCACGTTCTTCGTAAGTATTGCATTAAAATCGAAAGAAAGTAGTTAGGAAACCAAAAAAAAAAAAAACCAAAAACAAAAACAAAAAATCAGTATGAAACTGGCTCTGCTGCCTATGTATTTGCATTATTTCTTTGAATTGGTCGACTATTGGCATTATTAACTTTTACTGTTATGTTTTCAATTTGAATTGTTGCTGCGCATTGTTTCGTAATATAAGTGTTAGGCTTACTCGGAGAGATCGCACAAATCGCAGAAATTTTAAAATTTGAATTTGAATTTATTTCATTCGATTTTGTATTGTGCGATTTGTGCGATCTCTTTTCTGTGCATTCCTTAATTTGTAATTGTTTGCACTTGTTATTTAGATCATTAAGCACTTCATTCTGATCACCTAATTGTTTAATTCTTAAATGCATTAATTATTTAGTAATAAACCAGCTAAGTCACCTCTTGTGTAACTGTCTCAATTGTGTTTGTTTTACTCGCATTGTGTGTAATCGCTTTAGTACTTGATTTCTTTCGATTTAACTCACGAGCTCATAGACTCTGTAGTTGCAATTTAGTGTCTGTAGCAGTAGTACATATTCGAAAACCAACGTGCTATAATCAAATATCAGTGAAATAACAAACAAAAACAAACACACTGTACCGAATGCGAAAACTAATACGTGACACACTTAAAGAAAAACAGCAAGGCCCCATGCAAATACACTTTGGAAGATATATACGTAGAGTACATACATAAGTATCCGGCTCCACGATAACTTTAAACAAATATGTAACTTGGTTCTTATCTTATGGGCTTTTTCAATTTACATTTACGTATGGGTTAAGAGCTAAGTGTGTGCTCAGCTGTTTCGCTATTTCGGTCTGAACAGAACAACGGCTTCCATTGTATACGATTTGTGTTTGAAATCAAGCCCGACTTGCGAATACTCAGTATAAGATATCTATCTTTGTTCCCAGTGTGCAGTGGTTAATAAAAGTGCATCCTACATAGACTTAAGATACTCTAAACCATACTAACAGAATGCTAAATTAAACAGATATAAACCTAATACGATATAATACAACATGCATTGCACTCTCGACTTTTATCTATTATAATATCGTATTTAACTGAGCCGCCACACTGTAATTAAAATTTGATTTCGTATAGCAGTTGTGTTGTAGTACGTATTAAAGTGCATTGAAAAAAAAACAAACACAATTCAATTTCCAATAGATGACCAAATTTAAAAAAAACAATATAGCAATTATAGTTAATTGTTGTTATTTCTATCCAATCCGAGTTATAATCATTTATTTAGCCACAATCATTTTGAAACAATATACAGATACCAACATTAAGAAATTTATTATATAGTAAATCCCAACATATATGTACATTTCTCTCTTTCCTCTTTTATCCTTTGCATATTAACATAAAATTCCTTAAACCAAATGAAAAAAACAAATCAAAATGCTTAACTATTGTAATTGATCCCTATAATTCCATCCGATGGCATATCCACGAATTTGTCTCGAACTGGGTATATTTGTATAATGATATGTCTTGGCGTTTACAACATCGGCTGAATGAAATCGATTCCAACAGAGATGACATGTTATATGATAAGGAAAAAGTCTCTCCGCGACAATCGAAAAGAAATCAGGCTTCAAAAGTGATCATGAAGTCGCAGAGACCTACGAACCGACAGTTGCGCGTTGAGAATCTGGATATGGAGGAATCAATCAAGGATCAGCCGCATTATCGTCGGAGGCTGCGCATGAGCAGCGGTTTGCGGAACGAAAGCGTCGACGGCAGCGATGACATACTGTATATATAGAGGGGCTGCAACAATATACATATTCATATGTATAATGTTAAGATATTTATTTATTTTAGGTGTTTGTGCATGTACTTTGTGTGACAGGCAATTGTTTTTATATTCAATAAATACTTGTAAGTGCTCAGGGCGCAATAAGCCATATCCAGTCAGAAGGGAATTAATCATATTTAAGGTTAAGTGATTACAAATGTATATATTTGAAATATCTGTATATTAAATCGATAAGAACTGTGATAAGAATAAATGTAGCATATGTGCGTGCAATTAGCTCGTTTTCCAGATAAATGTTGAAAAATCCATTATTATTGTATTTGTATATGAATTTACGTTATAAGCACACAAATGTGTATATGTGTGATAAAAGATACCAACGTTTCTAGATACATTTGTAAGGAGAGTCCGATGTATGAGAATCCAATGTGAAGTCCAGTTAACATACATTATTTAAGATCTAATTGCACTACCTTAGACATTCCAGTGTTTTTATTAATTTGTTAGCATTCGAAGTACATACATATATGTTAGTCTGAGAGTCTTCTAAATTCTATTTAAGTTAATCTGTATCCCTACTAAACAATCCTTACATTCCTTTCTACCGCAAAACATTTTAAATAAACTAAACATTTTACAAACTATCTAATCTAAAGCTTAAACTGCCCTATTGTTTATCTTATTGGAAATATACTAAATAAAATAAATTTAAGTATTGAGTTGTTTTCCTTTCTATTGATTGAACTACCATCCCTCGCTATAATTTAAGTTGGTGTAAATTTTTAATAGATAGAACTATAGTAATAATAATAGACAGTCAATTTGTTTGAGCAATAAATGTAAACTTAATAAAAGTACAGGGTGTTTCGAGACGATCAATTTGCTGTCAGTACAATCGGTTTCAAAGCACACTTATATGTGAACAACCATCATTGTATTGTTTCTCATCTTCACGTTTGTTGTTGCTTCGTGGACAGGAATAAAAACAAAAAGAAATGCCCAAATGGTTATATTGAAATAAATAAACAAATAAATGTTAATCACGCTGTGTTAGTTTTCACATAATTTAAACATACGTATAATGTATGCCACAGCTTGCATGCAATAAATTCCAGATATTAAAGAATAAATATTTCGGCACACATTTGTCATGCTGAATGTTTTGCACTTGAGTTTTATTTATTTGTTTTTTTTTTGCGTTTTTAATTCTAACACGCAATAAAACTGAACAAATCAACCAACAAGATCAGTATCAAAATTATAAACAATATCACAGCAATGCCAATATCAAAATTTAAAACAAAATCATAGCAATAGTTTAATGAATTTATTACAAAAAAGCAGTTCAATACAATTCTTAATTATATACTTAAAAATTTTCATGAATATTTTCTTTGCGTAACTTCTATTGTATATGTGGGTGTGCAGTACTATGTATGCCTTGGGATCGATTCTTCGGTGTAAGTAATTCATGGATAAATCAAGTCCAGCTACATTTACAGACTGACACGATGTACATACACACTTACACACAAAGAAACATATAATCGATTTCATAGTCATACAGTCATTCAACCATTTCCATCGATTTGGATAATCCATTGATGCAAATGAAAGTTATTTAGATCTTCAACTTGGGGCACAGCGATAGTAAGATAGAGAAAACACAAAGTAAGGTCGTATATTTTTTGTACTCTATACTAGACAGATTGTCGAGTTTTTACCTATCTACTGCATGTTATACATACATATATATATTTTCCAGATTTTGCCATTACTTTTCAATTGCCAACTGTGATAAAAAAGAGATCCTTTTATAATTTTCATTATATTGGAACTGTTGTGCATGCTCTATAAATTTTGGTACCATTTCTTTGTCACCTTTTGTATTTATTTAACCTCTGTAGCGCAAGAACTAATCCCTCCTGGCATTTACTCACTTATAATTTCCAACTGACCGTAGTAGTGTATGCTAACAATTCAAAGTGAAATGAAAAACTGAAGAAAAACCAAATAACGAACCGAATTCATAGAAAGCGCAATAACAAGCTAAGAAGTTTTGAATCCCATCACACATAAATCATTACTAAATGTCCTGCGATCTATCTCGCAATACCCAACCTTAATTCAACAGATTTACTGAAACTGCAAGATTGCTACGTAATGTTTTCACCCGTCGTGCCAACACAAGAGTTGAAACGGAACTAGAATTATCGCGTGAGTACAACCTATTTACCAACCACACAGTTCCATTTGTCAAGGACATGAGCTGACCATCTGGTGGCGGTGGTACTTCATTTTTTAATGGTCTAGTCATAAATATATAGTAAGGGTAATCAGCACTAGAGTACTGGATAATTGAGATTTTCCACGATTACGTTTTAGATTCAGTAAATTTGTTTTTGTTTTTTTAGTTTTCATTACCGTGGGGTATGCTGTTTTCACAGCAATTGGCATAGTTCATATCAGTTACACATCATAAGCATTTTGTTCATTTTGTTATTATTTATTTTCTAATTTGAAGTGTGAAAAAAACTAATGATTCCAAAATTTTTCGATACTTCGCAGATGGATATGCATTTTCGCAAGAGGAAGGCGGTGCTGTTTCACAATCTATAGTTATACGAGCCTATGACACCAATCTGCCCAAGCCGGAGGGCAACTAATTGCAACTCTATACCATCCTGATTAACAAAGCAACAATTGTATTTACGCAAAACCTGAGGTTTTATGGCAGCTTATCTGTGTTTACTGTAATCTGTGTAAAAGGGCCAAAGAATAACAAGACAAACAAAAAGAAAACATTTAAATCGCATACTTTTAAGCAAACTTAAAAACGCTAACCAATGTTAATACAAACTGAAACTTTTGGGAAACACTCTTTTTCTGCATCTACGTGTGTCTTACGATTTTTTTTATAAATGCAGCCTATGATGAACTTAAATTTGTATTTGTATCTTAACTGTTAATTATTTTATAAGTCTAAAACACTTCAATAAAAAAAAATTAGAAACAGTTTCAATATTCGTACATGTGTATTATTTATTCAATTGGCTTCATTACTATCATTGCTATCGTCCTTGCTAGCACCGACATCATCCGTCTTGTAGAGCACATCGCAGACCCGTTTACAGAACTCGATAAACTCGTTCTTCTGTATCGATTCGGTTAGCAGTATCTCAATCTGACGTAGTTTGTGATAAGCCTGATCGCGTGCGTTCATGACTTCGTTACCTCTCGCATTGAGCTCCTCGATTGAGGTTTGCAGATCGATAAGCGATTGCTTTTTGCTCAGTCCAAGGTCGGCGGCGGAGGCGGCTGCGACAATGCCATGTGGCTTTATCGGTTTGGGCTGAGCCGCATTGGCAACCGATTTGCAATTCTCAAGTCCGGGCGCCTGTGAGTCGATGAACTTTTTGAACCACTGTAGAAACTCGAAATTATCCTGAAAACGACCCTTAATCAAACGATCAACCGGAATTGTCTTGTCCAGCTTGAGACATATAAGCGCACCCTGAAAGAGCTTCATGTTGTGAAAGCACTCGTGCTCCAGCTTAGCAGACATTTTAACGCGTTTCAAATTGATGCAATTCGGAAAGATCATATCCATCATTTGACAATAAGCAACACCTAGAGACCAGATTAATTTAGATGATTTGCATTCCTTCAGCGAAACGTGGGGCTTACCTGAGCACAGCTCTTCGATTTTCTTGTATTGTCCATTGACCATATTGTTGACCCATTCGATCATCTGGTGGCGCGACATATTTTCCGAATTGCAGCTGGTTAGGGCTACGGTTGGCTTTAGATCGGTCATTGTTTTGACTAATTGGCAAGATCGTGACTATGCTGTTTTTTTAGAATACTAGATATATGTAGAAGAAAATACACTCACAAAAAATAACTGTAAAAATAAATTCGGATTTAATTTGACACATCCATTGGGTTAGAATGACTGGAACATTATATTCTATATGCCTACATGCCATACTCACCTAATACGCTATGTTGTTTAATACAAACTTAAATACAAATATTAAAATTCTTTGTTCTTTTACAGTCTTCTTTTCCAGCTGCATGCAGCATGCGTATAATAATAATTTACTGTTTTATCTTTCATTCCGTTCGATCTGAGCTTTACAGTCATTCGCAACACTGGCTTAAAGCTGTTGAAAGGATCATATGTCAGCAGCTCGATAGGCTCACGTATCAAATGCATAAATCGATATTAAAAAGTACTAGATAAATCGATAAGGGGATTTAGTGATCTTAAAATTGAAATTGAAAATTTTAGATTCACAATATTTTAATGAAGAATAAATCATATATATAATGTGAACATTCATCACACATTCTTGATCTTGAACTCGATTTCAGCTTGCTTAACAAACTCTATCAAATTCAGTGTACACGACCTTGGGCATATCAAGGGCAGCAAAGTGATCTCCTCTCTTGCAATCTGCTCTGAAAACTTGTTTTGGAGTTGCTTGGCAAGGAATTGCATTAAGTCGCCCTTGAAGTTTTCCGGATATAGCGTGGCTAAAGTCATGCCCATCTATAGAGAACTTCTCATATTCCAATCGCAGCAGTTTATTGCGTAAATCTACTGCCATTTGGACTGGGTCAAAACCAGTTTCCGCGGAGCCCTGCAATTTGGGTCAATTAAAAAATTGTTGGGGCAGTCTCCATGTGTTTATATTCACCTGTGCTCATCCGTAGCCGGTTACGCTCGAAACTATAACATCGAAATTGTATTTAATTTTTGAGTCCGACTGCTGTATCATGTAGAATTCACGCACCGATCCTGGCCAGCCACTGGATAGTGTCTTGTGCGAGATCTTCAGGTGTAGGAAGTGCGTGCTTAGCCTGAGAATGCAAAATCAATAATCATGTTAGGGGAACACGGGTTTTATAGCATTGCTCACCCCTGGAATTCCGTTGTGTAGTGTTTGAATTGTCCGAGATAAGTTTATCATCGCGCCAATAGTTCACACGTTTCTACAAATAATCCGTAGTGAGTTCATATTGAATATCCACACCTTCTAGTGGAGCTCTTCGATAGTCTGCATTGAAATAGAAAGCTTTAGAGTATACCACAAGCGAATGAATGACCCAATAACTTACCTCATCAGAGCACATAAGTGGATGCTCAACTATCTTGGCACTTTTGTGCAAATATGCCTCATCTTTGGGTGCTGTGCATCCAACGTGGCTGCGAGCAGATCACACCACAGCTGATTGAGCTGTCTGCAGATTAGGCCCTGGCAGATGGCCAGCAGCCGGACTAGAGCACGCATCCTGCCAAAACATATGCATGGCACAGTCTAGAACCTGCTACGGCGTAGATTCCCGGCGTAGATTCAGAATTTAATGAAATTGCGGGATGCTTTTTCAAAATAATTGTGAAATATAAATAAATTTAGAACCGATTTTTGTTTACAAAATTGAGAAGAGAGTAAAATGACGGAGTTGCCACTCTTTTGCGCGCAAAGTGTTTTGCAACACTTTTTTTTGTTGGCGGTCAGCGTGACCGTATATGATGTATTTGAAAGTTTTTTTGTTTTGCTGCCGAAATTGTGAACAATTATATTTATTTTTGTATTTGTTTTAAAAAGTGTCAAGTATAGCGGATAATATTAAACATCACTTAATTTTATTGAAATGGAATTGTTTGCTTTATGCAATGGATATTTAACAAGTATGTATGCTCTATTAATTTTTAAAAAAATTAATCGCAATTTTTGTTTTTATTAACGCCTACAAAGTTTTAATATTAAATTTGCGCTCCACCTTCTTAACAAACTCTATAAAATCATTGTAGAGCACCCTGGGTAGCTCGAGAGCGGCAAAGTGACCGCCTCGATTATAGTATGTGCTATGGATCAGATTCTTGAATTTGTCGTGCAGCTGCAGATCGAGGAACTTCATGATGTCGCCCTTGAAACGGGCACAGCCCGTCGGCACGTAGGTGGGCACACGCTCCAGCTGCAGCTCGCGTTGTGCATTCGTATAGGCCTCGGCATAGAGTCGCTGCGATGTGGTTATCGAGTTGGTCAGATAGTAGATCATCACGTTGTCGAACAGCGCATCGAGCTTATAGCGTCGCGTCAGTCCGCCGTCGGGCAGCGAACGATACGTGGCATTTGTCCAGGTGGAGAATTTTTCGAGTATGTAGGCAGCCAGTCCGACGGGATTGTCGGTCAGAGCCGAACCAATGGTGTCGGGCTTGGTGGCCTGCAAATGGAAATAGCCGCTCTCCTCAATCAAATAGCTGAGCTCCTTCGATTTGGGAAAAAAGAAATCCACATAGCCGCTGGGCACGAACAGGCTGGGCCACAGGCCGGCCAGCAGGCCCTTCACTTGCGACTTGGGGCTTAGATTGTTGCACATGTTCGAGTGATAGCCCAGCACGTTATCCGGATACAATGTGGCCAGATGTGAGCCCACTACCGAGCCCCAGTCGCCACCCTGTATAAAGAATTTCTCGTAGCCCAGACGCAGCATCAGATTACGCAGTATTACGGCCACCTGAGCGGGTCCCAGGCCGGTACGCGATGTACCCTGAAACATAATAATAAGTTTTGAGTAATCATCCGAAGGGGAGTATTAGTTTTCCCATACGCACCTGCGACCAACCATAGCCGGGTAAACTGGGCACAATCACGTTGAAAATATACTTGTTGTTCGGATCCAAATTGGACTGATGCAGCAAATGGATAATATCGTAGAATTCTCGAACCGATCCCGGCCAGCCGTGTAGCAGCAGCACCGGATAGTGCTGTTTGCCCACCTTGTTATTGTCGTAGACCATCAGGTGTAGAAAGTGCATGCGTAGACTGAAAAAATATGCGCTATCTGTGGTCAAGCTGCGATAAGCGTTTATCAATCCGCTCGTACTCACCCCTGAATTTCGGTAGTGAAGTGATTGAATTGCCAGAGGAAGACCTCGCGTTCACGCCAACGCGGCAGATAATCGTCGCGCCAATAGTCGATCAGTTTCTTCAGAAAATCCGTATTGAATCCATACTCGAATGCCACACCCTCCAGTGGAGGTGTTAGACGTAGCGTACGATTCAGTTGCTTTCTCAGATCCTCAATAGTCTAGGAATATTTTATTTTTGTTGTGTTTAATGGTGTGTTGCCAAACACATGGAAACCATGTTATCTTACCGCTTCGGGGTACATAAGTCGATTGCCCACCACCTCCGACGTGTTGGCCAAATATGCTTCGTAATCTTTGGGCGAGGCCTCGTCGCCCCACCATTGCTGCGCGTCCAGTGTGGGCGCGGGCAGATCACCCCACAGTTTGTTCAGTTCCTTGTACAGCATGCCGCCACCGATGGCCAGCAGCAGCACCAGGATGCGCGTTAGGTGCGACATACTATTAGTTTAGCTCAGCTCGGCCGCGCGTACAACTTGTCTGCTCGAAGGTTTTGCTCAGACTGACGATCGGCAGAAGCGGCGTCTAATCAGCAGTTTGACTGAGATTGCGGCTGCTCTGTAACTGCTTTCGTTGTTGTTGTTGTTATTATTATTATTATTGTTGTTGAACTAATCGTAAAACTTCGCACACACACGATGATAAGCGCATTCCATCTAATACGCTGCACTACACACGGGTCTTGGCATTCGCTCGTTGCGTTCGCTCTCTCTTAATTCAAGCTCTGCTCGCAGCGAAGCTTTCCGGCAAGTCGTCTATGCCGCGCAAAAGCTTTTTGACGTCGCGAGCTTTGCGTGTTGAGCAAGCAGCAATTTGTTAAGTATGTATAATTTGCATGGGGCACAGCTGTTCGCCGGGTCAAAGTGTTGCTTCAGCCGCGGCCAAGCTCGAATTTGATTTGCAAAATTACAGCTAAAATGCGAACAGCATAAAAAATAAATCAAGCGATTACTAAGTGGGTTTCATTAATTCCAGTAGCGTGTGGCACAACCGTATACCATATGTGAAAATTCCGGGACATCCCGACCAATTATAATAACTATTATATAATAAACAACTGTAAATATGAAAAACAAGTTTTATGCGAAAAATGAATCATTAACACAACTATTCAGTTTAAGTTTGTTTGGCAATATAATCTAATCAGTAACAGAAGATTGTAAAATAGTAATGAAAACAAAAGTAGCTAAGCGTCGACCATACCCAATTGCTGGGTATACACAAACAAGGTGTCTCCATGTGCTCGAAATTATACTATAAATAAACTGATCGATATTCTACACTATATGCAGTGTTAGTTCTCATTGAGTTTCAGTTTTCAGTGCAACGGATCGAACGAAGTAAGCGCACTTTGATTTCGTCGTCCAGGTAATGATCATTATATTCTATATGAAATAAACATGAAACATTTTTTTTTTATTCTTTCCGAAGCCGCTTGAAAGCAAATATACAAATAAAATGGCGAGTAGTTTGAACTACGCAAAAGCCTGCTTCACGTAGGCAACAAAATCCTCGTACAGTTGCTGTGGCACCTCGAAGGCAGGGAAATGTCCACCCGCGGTGTAGTGTGTGGTCTGTATCAGTTTGGGGAATCTGTTGGCCAGTACGGAATCGGGTACGTGCGTCAGTTCGTGCAGGAAGTGGGCACAACCAACGGGAGCCTGTACGGGCACATTATCGACGCCCAAACTCAGCTGCTCGCTGTTCATGGTCTCCGCATAGAGACGCATCGAGGTGGTGATCGAATTGGTTACATAATAGATCATAACATTATCCAGTAACTGATCGTAGGTAAAGTGTTTTGTTATACCGCCATCCACGAGTTGTTTGTACGCCGGATTAGTCCAGGTCGAGAATTTCTCGACTATGTAGGCGGCCAGGCCAACCGGATTGTGTGCCAAGGCGGTGCCAATTGTATCGGGCTTAGTAGCCTGTAAATGCGCATAGCCCATCTCCTCCAGAATTGAGCTGAACAGATGTCCCATGCCCTTGTAGAACTGCGCGTGTTTGCTGTCCACATAGAAGCTGGGCAAGATCGACGAAAGCACGAGGCGTATGTTACCCAAGGGGCTGCCGTTGCTGCACATGTTCGAGTGATAGCCGAGCGTGTTCTCCGGATAAAGGGCAGCCAGACTGCTGCCAATTATGCTGCCCCAGTCGCCGCCCTGTATAAGGAACTTCTGGAAGCCCAGACGCAGCATTAGATTGCGCATAACCACCGATATCTGAGCCGCACCAAGACCCTTCTTGGCGGCACCCTGTTAGGACAAGTCAAAAGTGTCATTAGCTTCTCGAGTTTGGCATACTGTCCCGGTTATTCTCACCTGTGACCAACCATAGCCGGGCAAACTGGGTGCTATCACCTCGAAGACATAGTCACTCTTATCGCTGCCCGCTGTCAAGAGCGGTATGAAATCGTAGAACTCGCGCACCGATCCCGGCCAGCCGTGCATCAAGAGCAACGGAAGCACCTTCTTTCCTTCCGTCTCAGTTGGCTTGGCATGAATAAAATGGATTTTCAAACTAGGAAATTGAATAGAATTAGAAAAAACTAATCCATTAGGTTCATTCGGTTCAATGTCAGGTTAGAATATGCATTAAACATATCTAACTGTTACTTATTCTGCATATAGAATAGTTGAATATTTAAATGTGACTATATATTAGGTCGCTGCGTATCGAGATTTCCATTTATCGAGGCTCGACTGTACTTACCCCTGAATTTCGGTTTGAAAATGATTGAACTGTTTCAGATATTGTTCCCTTTCATGCCATTTGGGCAGATAACTGTCACGCCAGTATCTCACCAAATTGTGCAACTCGTTCGCATTGAAACCATACTCGAAGCCAACGCCCTCTAGCGGTTCCTGAAGTTTCAGCGGACGATCCAGCTGCGTCTTCAGGTCGGCAATGAGCTGGGAAAAAAAGAGACAAAAAAAAGAAGAAGAAAAAAGGGAATTATTATGCGTCGCATGTGCGCGAAAGACAAACGAGTTTGGGCAGGCAGCAGAAGGTACGGAGGGTCTTCCCCTACCTACTTATGGAATCAACAAGAACACTACGCACTACTCACCTCGGCAGCAACGCCAATGTCGTAGGGCAAGACTGCCTTGTTTTCCTTATACGGTTCCTTTCCCAGGTCTGGCCCCCAGTACGCATTGTTATCCAGGTCAGGCCGTTTGCCGGGTGCACCCAGGTCGCGATAGTTCTTTATGCCGACAAACAATATTGCGACCGTGGCGCCGATCAAAATACGCACCGTAGTGTGCGCTGCTGAAGGCATATTTTGTTGTTGTTATCGTTTTGTACTTTGGTTTATTATTTGCAATAAAGTCGAATAATTGATGGTCTACGAATGCCGATTCAGACCAGAGCTCAAACGAGAGGAGCCAAACAGGCGAAAAACACAACCGCACAGACCAAGCGGTCGAATTAAACTGTTTGCTGATATTGCGGCGCATTTTATACCACTGTAGCGCAGTCGAAAACTCGCGATGAGAGCGTCGGCCGTCGCCGCGACGCGTCGATCACTCAATAGGCTGCACACACCGGCACGCAAATTCGTGCAGTATGTGTGAGTATGCGAATGAGTGAGCTGGGTCAATAGGAGAGCAAACGTGAGAGCGTAGGCTGCCATCGTGCTGCTGAGAGTGCGAGCGTCGCGTCGCGTCGGAGAGCTTACGAAGTGTGCAAGTGTGAGAGCCTGACCGAGAGAGCGAGCAATGTTTGGGCAAACGCAGCCGAGAGTATGCGTGTGTTTGTGTGTAAATAAATACTTGTTTGCTTAGAGAGGAGTGTGTAGCGTGAGTGAAGTTCGACTAAACAAATTTAAACGGTGCAAATAAGAATTTGCATTGTTGGTGTTGTGTTATTTCTAAGCCGCCATCACGCATCACTCATCTCATGTCACTCTCTCTCTCGCTTTCTCTCTGTTCTCTCTCAAAGTGAGCATGCACATTTTATGATTGTGAGCATGACGCAGCATGCAAACAATTACTTAACATGAACTTGAACCTACTCAAAAATACATATTTATATATAAAATAATATGTAAACAATTTATGTTTATATATAGAATACCCTTATCAGAAGTGTTAAATTGATCTCTGGTAAGGCAAAAGCGTTGATAGATAAAATTAAAGCCCAAAATATAAAAGAAAGCAAGTTCCAAAGTTCCACGACAGTGTTGTAAAGCGCGTAATCTGCAGATAATCAGCTGTGCGGTCGTTGAACAATAGATAATCGACTTGTGATAAGTTATGTAGCGCATTTTATTAATGAACTTTAAACAAAAATTCAATTAGACTTTATACATCATGAATCGCAAGCGATTCTCGTTTATTCCTTGACCTCCGGCACGAGTCCGATCTTTCTCACAAATGCTGTGAAATCATTAAACAACATCGAGGGCATTTCCAATGCGGCGAAATGTCCACCGTGCTGGAAATACATGCTGTGCTGCAGATTGGTGTACTTGTCGCGCAGCTGCCAGTCGGAGGCGGACGGAAGATCGAAACGGAAACGGGCACAGCCCGTGGGCACCGGTGTCTGCACGCGTTCCAACTGCAAATCACGATACGCCTTGGCAGAGTTCTCGGCATAGAAACGACCCGCTGTAGTCGCTGCACTGTTCAGATAATAGATCATCAGATTATCCAACACTGCCTCAAGGCCGAACACTGTGACAATCGCGCCAAAATCTTGATTAAGACTCGGTCCCGAACATGTCTGGAATTTCTCGAGTATGTAGGCGGCCAGAGCGACGGGACTCGAATCGAGTGCAGCTCCAATCGTATCCGGCTTGGTGGCCTGCAGATGATAGTAGCCAGACTCTACCAACAGATTCTGATACTTTTCCCATAGCGACGTATGATGATCGTAGAACATGCGATTGGCCAACACCTTCTCGGGATAGTAGTGCGTGTAGATCGCTTTCAGTATGGACAACGGAGTGGTCAGCATGCACATATTGGAGTGATAGCCGAGCACATTTTCCGGATACAAAGTTGCCAGATTGCTACCAATAATGCTGCCCCAATCGCCGCCCTGCACAAAGAACTGCTTGTGACCCAGTTTCAACATAAGGTTTCGCATTACGGTTGCCATTTCGGCGGCATTGAAACCGGGACGGGTTGCAGCCTGTGGGAAAGAGAACACATTGCATTATTCGAAATCGATAAACCCGGAAGGGTAAGGCTACCGTTACACTCACATCGGAAAAGCCGAAACCGACAAGCGAAGGTGCCACCACCTCGAAGGAGTATGCACTGATGTTCTGATCGTTGCGCAGCATGGGTATAAAATCGTAGAACTCACGCACGGAGCCGGGCCAGCCATGGAGTAGCAGCAACGGATAGACATGCTTCTTGGCCGCCACTTCCTCGGCCACACGTTCGTGTATGTAGTGAATCTGCAGGCTGTGCAAAGAGGAAGTTGAAATTGTATTCGTAGCTGACTTGCACCCTCAACTTACCCCTGCACCTCGGTCTTGTATTGTTTGAGTGAGTTGAGATACTCCTGACGTGTCTTCCATTGCGTGAGATACTTTTCGCGCCAGTATTCGACAAACTGTTGCAATGCGTAGCTATTGAAACCATACTCGAAGGCAATACCGTCCAGGGGATCGGTTAATTTCAATGTACGATTCAATTGTTGTCGCAAATCATCGATCTCCGACTTGGGCACATCCAGCACAAAGTCATAGATTTCCGGATCGGGTTTATAGTTCTTGCCATCGCCCGGACCCCAGTACGTATCGTCTTTGAACTCCGGTTTCGGAAGTGGACGTGTCAGATCCGTAAAGACCAGATAACCATAGCCTACAATAGCGGCAAATATTGCCACAATCAGTCCAAATATTGCCAGACACTTCATTATGTTATAGAAACACCGCGCGGATGGAGTGTGTTTACGAAAAGGTGTAGCTAAGCACAACAACAACAACAACTATTTTCGATTATTTATCTGATGAATGTTTAAAATATTAATGAGTTCCCCCACATCGAGTATGCACAACCGTTCGTCGTGCTCGCAGTAAAGCAACTGAAATTCAACTCACAGTGTCGTCTAGCTATCGCCTATAAGTTACTATACTATCTATATATATGTAAGCACACACACACACACATAATACACACACACATATTCGGACTGTAGTAGAATTTATAAATAAATGATACCATATGATAGAGCGCTAATTCGCACAGTGAGACGTAAACTGAATTTGAGCTACGAACTGACTCTTTCCCGCCCAGCCATAGTTCGTATAAAAGTTAATTGACTCTAAAACCTTTATACCAATCATTTAAAGTTATTTACTTTATTGTTCTATGTAAACCGCTTTAGTAAAGGTTTTCAACTGTAGACCTTTTCAAGCTAGATCAAATTTCAACAATACTTGTTGTGTTATAATCTGCGTTTTCGATTTTCAGATAGAGAATTCGTTTTTGAAGCGATTAATAAACTATATTATATGGGTAATGTGTAAGACTAATGTTATATACAGTTTCAGCAGGTTAGCTGCAAGAGTTTCAGAGATCTAACATGAAATAACTTAAAAAAAATAAAATATATGTTAAATAAAAATGTAACTCATGGGAAATATATTGAACCGCCTTAGGTTAGATATAATACTTTGCGAGATCCGACCCTGCACGAACTTTAAAAAAATTCCCTTTAAATCAGTTGAATTATTTTTGCTTTATTCTACTTGGATTGTTCCACTGTACAATCAGTTTTCTTGAATTTGTGCTGAGTCGTCTGGCAGCTAAGACTTCACATGAGATATGTGTAGTCCATGCACCGGGAGTACCTACCTGCTCGACCAAAAGTGGACGTTATCTTATCGAAACGCTCAATGAAACTTATTTATTCTTATTTATTACTAAGTTCCACAATTTTAACGGACGCTTCTGATGATGTGGCTCTAAGCAAATTGGGAGATAGACAATAGGCATTGCTAGCTGCTAGCCACATCCCAAGTAGGCCACGTGGAGCTGATAGTGTTGACATCATGTTCCACTCAGGTTTCAGTTACAATTGTAATAAAAATATTGATATCTGCATAATTGATAAACATATGTAAATAAATCTGTATAAAGCTAAATGAAGGCCATGTCGGAAACGGAGGATGTACAAATCTCATATCATATCACATTGAAAATGCAATCGGAGGATCGCGGCTTACTTCTATTTCGTATACGTCGCCAGATGGCGCTGTCGAAGCTTAAGGATGCGTATTGTTCGCGTACAGCAATGCCCAAGGAACACACGTTTCTCACTTTCGATGGGCGACGAATCGATGGCACCGAGACGGCCACGTCGCTGGAACTGGAAGAGGGCGATATACTCGATGTGATGGTGCAGCATAATCAGCAGGCGGGAGATGGCGTTGGTTCTCTGACTGCCGCCAGTGCAATTTCCGCGTAGAGAAAACTATTCGTGAACTTAGAACTTTCAATGAAAATTATAATAGAAGTATCCAATTGCTGCATGTCAATGAACCGAGCAGGAGCTGGGGCAGGTGGGGTCGGTTTAGGGGTTCGGCTTACGGGTTGTTGCACTTGCACGCGTCTCCGTTGAGGATAATTTGTATAAATTGTAAGGCAAACAATTATGTCGTCGACATGCACAAGTTGTGCCCGCCCGGGGGGGCCAAGTGAGGGTCTGTCGCTCTGCTACTCCTCCGGGTTTCTGGTTCTCTAAAAGTGCCGACAAACATGCAAGTCTATCGGTGCAGGGGGGCAGGGTACGGGGCGTAACCTGCTGGCAAAACAATCACAGAAATGTGAAGTGAAATTAACGCAATTAGGCCGCGATTCGATTTTGGGCCAAAAAAAAAATCAGCATAATGCGGTAAACTTGCCTCGGCCTCAGCCTTTGCCACGCCTCCTTGCGTGTCGCACCCCAAATCGAATTGATGATAACACTTGGGAACGTGGAATAGAAAATAGCTTTCCGACTTCCTACGATTTGCATGGAACCCGGAAAAGCGGTTACGTTAATTGCCGCATTGATGGAGCCGCGCTAGGCTCAAGGATTGCCATTTCGTGAAAAGCTTTTCATTTTATTGAGTGTTGTCGGCACTTAATCTACACCCTGTAGGGTATGGGTAGCACAGGGAGTATTAGTTATACTTTCTTCTCAATTGTAGACTAATAAACTGTTCTAAATTTTAGTTCTCAAATTTGCTCGGCCAGCTGCACTCGCCTACGGGGTATTTTCGTGCCACTCACTGCCGCATTTTGTTGTTGTGCTGCCTCTCCACAAAGTTGGCTATCCGCTGAGTACACATAGTTTCCGTTACTGCCTTGTGTAATGGCCACAATTATCTGGGCTCGACACGCACTTGTCGTTTCGTTGCTCGGGGCCAATGAACCCGTGGCAATTGATTTTTGACATGCAGAATGGGACAATTTTAAATAAATACGCAAATTAAATACAATATGGGAATATAGCATTGATTTTTGTAGAGTCAAATGTGAGTGTGAAAACTTATTGAATTGCAGGAAAAAAACAGAAAATGGCACGCTGAGCTTTTTCGTTGCATACTTTTGTGCGTTTATAAAAAGCGCCTGAAAGCGGGCAACTGTTTATGTGCACTGCTTTCGAGCAAGTGCTGAGTAATTTGAGTGTTTTAATATGCCAACATTGTCAACAGAATGCCAATAGAAGCCAATTTTCATGGGGAAAAAGCTGCAGTGTTGGCACTGGCTGACAAATCAACGTATGACAGTTATACGGATTAATTATCCTGTTCCGACCACTCGCCACGTGCATCATCCCAGACAGGAAACCAGCTCTTCTCCCGTTGAGTTGTGCCCTCCAACTCGCCGGATGTGTCAGCTGTCTGTGCAGCGACCTGATATACCTAAAAAATAACGTATATCAAAACAGATCTCTCTCTCTCAGCCTCGCTCTCTGCCTGCTGCCTTACCCAGCTTAACATGGCCAATAACATGACCATCGAGCTTATGCACATGAATTGTAACCGCATTTTGCACTCCGTCTCTTTCGACTGATTCGCGTTGTTCAACTGTTTCAGGTTTACTGACATTTATAACAAAACCCAACATCATATTTTCAATTTGATTTTACTTTATGTTTTATTTAATTCCCGCTCTGGTCACGGCTCGGGCTCTGAGGCTTATCAGTTGCTGATAAGCACCGGCGGCAATAATTGAAGTGAACACGAAATATTGGAAATGTTTTTACCAACTGCTACAAATGCTCGTAAATCAACTGCTAATTAAACAATGGAATGCAACAGCTGGGGAATGATGACACCTACATGTACCCTGTAATATATCAGTTTTTGTTTGTGTAATAGAAGGTACAATTTGGGAAGGTAAAGAATAAACAACTCTAAAAAATTATAAGATAATAAAAAATAAAAAATAGAAGGGATAAAAAAATAAATATAATTATTGAAATAAAAAGCTAGACAAAGAATAAATGCATGTATTCATATCTACATGGTATTAAAATAAATAAATTAAGTCATGCTAAGTTCGCATATAAATTGGGCGGTTGTGCGCGACGAAGGAAAAACTGAGATTTCCAAATGAAAATCTGTCACAACTTTAAGTCGCATTATGCCTACAATTGTTTTTCTTCAAGTGCAATAACAAAAGCCTGCCAATAGAACGCGTCTATATATTTTCATGCTAAGACGATGGAAAGGAAAATGGAAAATTTGCCGAATTGCATTTGCCAAGTGGAAAAGCTGCCAGCTGTGTTAAAGGAAAATATTTTCTCAAACGAAGCCAAACAAAAGCGACAGCTGCAACGAGTGAAAAAAAAAACAAAGAAATCATAATAAGAAAAAAGACTTCACCTACGGGGATGCACTCGGTCCTGATAAGACTTGGCTCGACGGGGACTTTTGTCCCACTAGATGCCACCTATAAAAGCCGCACTCTAGCCGGACTGCAGCATCAGTTAATCAATCGATTCTCACAATGCAGTTTCATATCTTCGCTTTGGTCAGCTGCATGTTGATTGGCGCCGTGATGGGCGGTTTCGATCCTGCCCCGAGGGAAAACGAACGTTGGGAGGTACATGGCGGCCATAATCACGACAAATATGGACAGGATGTACACGTGGAGGCTCGCGTGCCGGTCTGGACGAGCGAGAACAAGCGTCACGAGGTCGATGTGCAAGGACGTTATGGCCAGCACTTGGGTGGACCCTGGGGCAATAGCCCGTCCTCCTGGGATGTGATGCCCGTCTATCGCTTTAGATTCTAAAATTTGTAAAGTATTTGTGAATGTAATACTTACTTTGGAATTCTATTTATAACTTTGAAGCATTTGTAAAAAAGAAAATACTTATTTTGGAATTTTATTTAAATTTAAATTTTAAATAAAGAATTTACTTTTGGAAAACTAATATGTATGTATTTGATATGGAACACATTTTAAATTTTTTTTTTCTATGGAAACAGACGGTCAGAGCGCGATAAAAAGATCTAAAAAATGAAAGAAATATCTTCTCACAGTAAAATTACTCATGCTATTCGATATTTATCGGTTTTTGAGGGGGCGTGGCAAAAATTATATATGAAGTAGGTCTGCAGGTCTGTAGACTAACTAAATATTATTATTAAGCTTCAAGGGTCTTTGATTTGACAATCATGATTAATTAGGGGAATTACAAATAGTTTAATTAAAAGTAAATATGCATGCTTGAGATCAAGCCTGTTATCAGCAGATCTACTTGGGTGAACGCATTGTGTTCAGAGGGATTCAATTACAGATTAAGCTGCTGCTATATAAAAGGGTTACAGTTTATTCATTCATTCAATTCACTAATTCAATCAATTCACGAAATGCAATTTCCTGTCTTCGTTTTGATTTGCTGCCTGTTGCTTGGCGCCACGATCGCCCAATGGGTTCCAAATCCCCGCTACGACGATCAGAAGGAAGATAAATATCATTATGGTCCCGTCTACTTTTTTAAGGATCCATTTATTGGCAGAGATCAAAAAGATGATTATTAACCATATTGAAATTTTAACAAAATAAAGAATTATGTTGCAATCTTATTCGAATGTTTTTATTCTCTGAGATTGATTCTTGAGTAGGTTCCTCTAACCCGGAACAAGCTTTAGTACCTGATGAGCTTGCAACTTGTCTCTTATTAATTGCACATGGCTCTTAATGTCTTATTGCTTCTTGGCTAATTCTTGTTGGTAATAACCAATTAAGCACACACGACGTCGCCTTATGAAACCTGCCGAAATGTCTGTATTTTTTTCCATCTATACATCTATCTATCTTTCTCTTTTTGCTGTTGTTGTTGCTAATTGGATTTATTGCGTAAACTGTCAAGAGCAGCCGCAATATAAATCTATCATACTCGTGTTAGACTAGCCCCGAAAAGTTTATTAATAAATATGTTGCTTAACAAATTTGTACATGTTTTTATGTGTGTTTTGATTTGTCTTTTTTTTTTTGTTTTTTAAACGAAAGTGATGCTGCTTTTTTGGAGGGAAGTTATAATTTAAGATGGGTGTTTCGAATTGCTGAAAAGTGATTCATGACTTGAGGGATTTTCTAAAAATGGTATATGCCAAATGCATTTCACATTATCATTAATTTTCATTAATTCATTTGCCTAAATTCGTAGTTGGGCTGAGTCTATTGTGTTGACCTTGACTGTAGGAGGATGTACTAATGGGTTTGTGGGGGATATGGAGTAATTCTGTATTATCTATATATATTTAAGGCAGACAGAGCGCCTTGAAAAGACAAGCAAACATAAAACTTTTAATTACGCTCAAATTTTGAATTTTGTATCTATTTACAAAGGGGCGTGGCAAAATGATTGATTTTACTGGTCTTTAACCCAGTACGAACTAAGCCAATATATATACATCTATCTTTCGACAAGCATGAATAATTAGGGGACTTACAATTGGTTTCATTTAAGGTTTATAATATGCTTGAGATCACGCATGTTATCAGCTGCCCGGCGGGGATCTACTTGGTAGCACATGGCCTTCAGAGGGATTCCCTCTGTGGGGAATCTTTCTAGCTAGATTGGGTCACAGATAGCGCTGCTGCTATATAAATGGTTGACAGTTTGGTGGACATACATCATTCGCATTTCGAAGTCACTTTTCAAAGCCACAAAATGCAGCTTAGCCTTTGCGTATTACTTCTGCTCGGTCTGTCGGCCTGCTCGCTGGCCTATCCCCAGGCCGGGCAGCCCTTGCTCGTTCAAGCATATGAAGATCCACACGAGGACCTGCAGAATTTGGTGGCATCACAGTTGGCGCTAGACGAGCTTGTGGATCTTGAACATCATCGCGAACGGCGCCAGCTGAATGTGCAGGGCGGCGGCAGTCCACGTCAGGGATTCGATTTGAGTGTCAATGGACGTGCTCCTGTCTGGCAGAGTCAAAATGGTCGTCATTCTCTGGACGCAACGGGACAATATTCGCAGCATCTGGGCGGACCTTATGGCAACAGTCGTCCCAATTGGGGTGCGGGCGCCCAGTACACGTTCCGCTTCTGAGCGCGTAGTGCAAGAACATTGTAAATATATTTTTAAAAACGATTAAATAAAATAAATATAATATATTTTGAGCACGCTTATCGCAGCTACAGTGGGCACACCATATGGGAGAAAGTAGAAATATGTATTTGCATATTTTGAAGTTGATTGATTCGTTTAGTTTACTTTTATAAGCTGAAGATGTGAAGAACAAGTTTCATTTTTATTTTTCTCAAGTTTCTTAATCATATATCATATAAAATAGGTTTGGTTTTTAGCGAGTGTTTACTGTTTAGTTCAATTTAAATAAATTTTCAAACATTTTCTATACTATAAGGTCGAAGACAATTGCGTCATTAGTTAGTCGAATCTTATATACTCTGCGGATCGATATCATTGACTTGTGTAACCAGCTCCAGCGGCGATTTGTTCTCAAAGATTGTCGGATCGGGTTCGGGTGTCTGTTGGCGGAGTGCTCCAAAAATTATAAAAATCTTCATATACCATATAGACTTATGAGCTTACCTCATGCCAATAGCCGGCAACGGCGGCACGACCTTGGCTCAAACCAATTAGCCAGAAACCGAAGAGCAAAAGTTTCCACCAATCGTACATTTTCACAGTGTGCGCGAGTGAGAGGGCGATGCGGGCAAATGCGTGTGTGAATGAATGAGTGAGATGTGTCTCACACGATTCCGCGCAGTCAACTGATGAACAGATGAGCCGCGTTCGATCTCTCAATTCTCATGCACAAATCTCTCAACTTATCAGTTCAGACTGTTGTGCTGCTGATAAGCCGCGAGTCTGCCAGCGCGCGCTGCACAGAGATTGCTCATCGCGCGTGAAGTCGTTTTTCATGCCTCGCATTACGTTGAACTGTTTTCAATTTGGTCGAACGTGCCGAGAGCGATGAAGCGCGCAAAAAACAAGCAAAACTTGCAGCAGCAAAAAAAAACTTGGGCACGTTTTCTGTCGAAATCGAATAAGAACTACAACAACCTACAACAACTATCTACAACAACAACAACAACAAAGCATAACGATGGCAAAAAAAAATGAGTGCACAAACAAATTTTAAATGTTACGAGTGGTAGCAGCGCGCAATGAAGGTCAGGTTATAGGGTAACAAATTCAATTTTTTTTGTTATACCCTGTAAGCAAAAGCACACAGACAAAGGGTGTGCCCGACTAGCTGTCGGTTGCGAGTTCCACATACTCATAATTTGCACAGACTTTGTTGTGTAGACCTTTACAGCGTTTTTACAGGGTATATTTGGTGTATTTTAGGTGTATGTACGCGAGTTGTGCACTCTTTATATTTCTTTATGTCTGTTTTACTTCTTTGGCTAAAAATGCTATGGCCTACAGAGTGTCTGCTAGTCGCGCACAGTTTATTAGCCGTATCTTTTGTACTTTTTTGCCCTTACACTCTATTTTCGCTGCATAAAGAAAGACTAAATAGGCTTTCATTTACTTTACAGGGTAACTGCTAGTCAGGCCTGTTTCGGCCATTCCAATTCAAGCACATTTTCCTGAACTACACACTCTATTTGCCTAGTAAGTGCATCTGCATACACTCGCAATCGTTTTACAGGGTATTTGCTGGCTGCTCAATATGTTTTACCGTGACGTTTGTTAACATATTCTTTTTTCCCGTGCCGTTGTCACTGCTTGCTCTCTGTCCTCGCTGCTGCTGCTTCTTCTTCTACATCTTTCTGCTTTGCCTCATTTCGTTTTGTTCTGCAAGTTGCTTTTCTTGATAGCGCCAATTTTCAGTGCAATTTTCCTTTGTGTGCACCACAATTTTCCCTGTCTCTCTCTCTCGCCCGTGCTGTCTTTGAGCTTCGACTTTCGACTTTTTCCATGTCATTTTCATCTCGATATATGTGTGTGTGTGTGTTGCACATATGTCGATCTCTGTGTGCGCTCTATTTCTTGGCCATTTGTTGTGTCGAGCCATTTTCCAAATCAATGCGCAAATTGTCAAGCCAGAAGAAGATAAGAGCAAAGAGGTCTCTCCTCTCTATAGGTCTATTGTTTCGTCGAAAATTGGCTCTACAAATTGCCCGCTGTTGTTGTTGTAAATTACACACATGCATGTGGCATGTCAGCTCATTTGTCAAGTGGCAAACCGAATCCGACGGTTGGAAAAGTCAAACAATTCGCGATAAAATCGAATTTGAATTTGCATTCGACCGTCGTGGTTTGTGTCCGGGCTATCGGTGTCTCGACTATCGAAGATCCAAGATCTAGCTAGGTTGCTAGGTTGCTGCCAATCTCCGATCGTGACCGATCGACGGCATTTCCCACGCAAGAAAATTGGCGAAAAATCAACCTTTTGAAAAAAGAGTTGACACGGCGACAACATGGCCTCAACAACGTGGCCAAGAAGTTTCTAATGGCCTCCAGTCGCAACGGTCTAATGGCTTTTTAATGAACCCGGGGCGGGAGAGAAATTTGTCGGTCTGCTGCAAATTGAAATTAAGTAAGCCAACTTAAGCGTATTAATTATGACTGTCAACTTGCTACAGCAGCAACAACAATTGCAAAGGGAAAACCTGAAAGTTTCTTTCGACCATTTGGCAGGTGGCAAGGCAGTGGCAAGTGGCAAGTGGCAAGAGTGGCAAGTGCTGCGGGCCGCTTCGCCTTTCGCATTTGCATTTGACATTTAGTGCAAGATGCGCCTGCAACATGAAAGCAATTCCCCATCTGCAATGCTGCCTCGTTCCTCTTTGGGGGGGTGTGGGAGATGTTGTTGCCACTCCCCCGCGGCATTTCGGCTGCCGTCTGCCGTCTGCTGCTGCATTTGGCCAAAATGTCTATAGTTCAATCGCTTGATATTTCGAGAAAGACACGAAACAGCAGAAAACACAAGACACGTGACCTATGCGCGCACAGCGACAGCAGCGCAGTCGGCGCGTCTCCGCCAGCCGCGTGAGTGTCGCATCGCGTTGCTAGAGATGTGAGCGTGACACGCACGAAACAAGTGTTGGGTAATGTCAGGCAGGAAGTCAGTGTTAATTGCTGTCAAGTCGATAGTTCTCACAGATTTTGCTCAAGCGTAGATTAAGTATAAAATCATTTGGTTCTTTACTCGATAGTACTTAAATTCTGTTCTACTCACGCAACCATCTCTAGCAGTCTTTGGGCTTATTTTCCTCTTTAAAAAAGGCAACATTCTATAGAATACTCATTTGTAACTGACACAATTTAATTAGATTCTTGCCTTAGCTAACTCTACTTACATTTATTTATTTCAATTTTTAGGTCTCATCGCACTCACGCGCTCAGCTCTAGCCCCAGCTGACCGCGTGCACTCTACGCTGCAGCCTAATGAATTGTGCGATTCGTCGTATACGTAATAAATCTTCCACATAAAACCGAACCGACTCATTGCAATAAATACACAAGAAAATGTGCGAAATGCATAGAGAATTTGGAGCGCAGATGAAGGTTGACTTTGTTGTAGGTTGCTGTGGCAGTGGCAGTAGCAATTGTTGTTGCCGTTCCAGTTGTTGTTGTTGTGCTAGAGCTAAATATTGCAGTTTTGTTTGCTGTCGCCAATGCAAATTGGACTCACGTTTTGTGCATTAAATGCAACAATTGCATATTTCTTTCTTTTTTTGATTGAGGAGCTGTAAGTGCAGAGAGGGCAGCAAGGCAGGGGTGGAGCAGGGCAACAGGCTGCTGTAGGCCTAACAATTGGCAGAGATAGTGCGCTGCCTCTGTGCTGACCCGAAACGCAGCTCAATTAGCCAAATAATGGCAGAAACCTTTTCTTATTTGATCTTAACAGCAAAAATATTTACCGTAACGCATTAAGGCGCACAGATTAAAAGCCAAGCTGGCTGGGGGAGCGAGAGAGAGAGAGAGAGTGGGAGGGGGTGAGCGAGTAAGAGAGAGAGGGCAAGCAGCAGCAGTTCGAGTTGCAGTTGCAGTTGCAGTTGCTATCAGTATCAATAGCAATTTCAAGTTTCACTCGCCGCAGCAGCAGCTTGACAGCGAACTGTAACGACCAGGGGAGAAGGAGGGCAAGAGAGGGGAAAGTAGAGAGGTGGGCAGTGCGGGCTGGGTGAGGCTTAGCCGGCGCACATGATGGTGTCGTAGGTCAGGCAAAGTTGGCAGCAGCAGCAAAATGTGTCTACGATTGTGGCAGCTCGGCAACAGCAATTTGTGGCAGAGGAGTAAGAGGAAAGGGACGGGAGGTAGCAGAGCGTGCAGTGCAGTAGTATACTCTGCCTGGGCAGCAACAATGTAATGACGATTTGTAGCCAATTATTTCAAATACTGTATTGAAATTGTATGGACAGTGTGTGGCTATCTCTGTGCCGGCATCGTCGGAGTCGGAGTCAGAGGCTGAGGGAGAGTCAGAGGCAGCAGCACGTAGCCGAGGCTAGAGTGTGTCTCGGTTGGAGAGCTGGAGTGGTCAAGTCAAGCTGCCAGCCATGGTCAGCAGTTGACATTGCAGCGGAAGAGGGAGCGAGAGCGAGAGAGCGAGAGAGCTGGCTAAGCAGCCTCAGCTCAGCTGACGTTTCCCATGGCGTATTTGTCATATGCAAACTGTGATTAATCGCCCAGTTGGTTCTGCCTCATCTACTGCTTTATCTTCTACTTCTACTTATATTCTCTACTTCTACTTGTGCACTTCGTCGGGTCACGTCAACTTTCAGCTTCAAGCGCACGCGCCCGCTGACCTTTGCCCTCTTTATCGTTTTATTTTCAGCAACTGATGCAAAGAGTCATCGCTGCGATTTGTCATCGTCGTGAGCATCGCTTCGACTTGGGATTAAAATATTACTTTGCACTGGGTTAAGCGACGGAAAATGTCAGTGAGTTGAGCTAGGAGGGGGGAGGGCTGGGAAAACTGAGGTGTAAGTACTCGAAATGATTGAAAAGTGCTGAGTAACTTGAAAGAGTGGCAGGAAAAAAGACAAAGGAACAAGCTCAGTTATTGTAATATACAAATATGAAATCTGATTTTCAATATGTTAAGCAATATTAACTGTAGACTATGCGTAGAACCTCTGCATAAGAATTGTTTCTAAGGAGTACAGCAGGCAAATAGAGTATATTTTCATTATTTCTCCGAACAACATCGAGAAACTCATTTATTTTTGATTTATCAACAAGTTCCAAGGTATTGAAACATTTTAAAATAAAAATCAATGTTTTAAAATTTTTAAAATTTTTTGAAAATTTCATAAGGGGGTAGTATGGAAAAAATTGAAAAAAATGCAATCATTTTTGATTAATAAAATTTAGATGCCAATTTGATAAAAATGAAAAACTATAAAGAAAATGACAAACCAAAGCAGAATCGCATGATTTTTGAGCAAGTTATGGGGTTTTTGGCAGTTGGTAGGTATCTAAAAGTCATGTAAGGCGGTAGCATGGAAGGTCAAAATTTTTGTTGCACAATACTTTGATAGAAATTCAATCTAGATGCCATCTCCCGCGACAATATATTTGACAGAGTTATGAAGATTTAAAGGCTCTTGGGGATCTTAAAATCAGGGGAAAAAGAAATTGTAGACTTTTACTATAATTTTCTCTAGATATAAAATTATAATCAAATTGGCAAATCTGTGAGAAAATCGTAGAGGTTTTAAGAGAGTTATGCGAATTGTAAATCAGAAAGTGATCAAGGTTGCACAAGGTGCTGTAGACAAGTTCTCTGAGCACAGACAGCTTAGATCTTATTCTGAGTGCCCAAGCTTGTCAATGCAACAAGCAAGATTGGTAACCGCAACAACAACAACAACAACAAGAACCGCAGCAACAACACGAACCGCAGCAACAACACGAACCGCAGCGATCAACAACCGTCGAGGAATGCGTTGAGCTGCGTCAGCAGAGCTTGAGTTAGTCAAAAGTTATTAATACCCTATTTAGTAGTAGGGTATGGCTCAAAGAAAGGCATTGATAGGCGTAGGCGACGAATACCAATGAGTACCCGATGAGTACTCATAAGGCAAGACATTAAGTGAGCAACATTTAGAGGAGAGTAAGAGAGAGAGAGAGACTTACACATTTTATGAGTGTTCTGGGGCAGACAGAGACAGACTGTGTAGTTCCACAGGCAGAAAGAGACAGCTTTATTGGCTTTGAGTTAGATAGAGATAGCAGGAGTAGTTTGGCTAGACAGAGACAGACAGACTAGTCGATCAATTGCATTTCCGTCAACGCGCCCAAGTGCAGAGAGAGAAAACAAGATTGTGGTGCGCTAGTAAATCCACTCTTTATAGCCCGACATTGACTATATAGTCTATAGACTTGGTTGATAGCCGGCACTGCTGTCGGCCGGCCAATTAGCCTGGTCACTGGCCATTTCGGACATCGTTGCGGACCTGGACCCGGAAACGTTTTTCGTGGCAAACACTTGTCAGATTGCATGTTCAATTCTAATAATATAAGTCGATTTCTGCCGCGGTCGACGTCGCAGCTGCGCAGCTGTGACGGTAATATTTGCGTGCCTGGGCATTGTCCACCAAGTGGTGGCCCAAGTGGTGCCACGGTTTGTGGCAAGGCGACGGTGTGTTTGAGTTGTCTGTGCTTGCAACATCATTAGAATTTGATTTGCATTTCCTTGTGGCTCGGCTCGGCTTGCCTCTACGTCGCTCTCCTCTCTCTCTCTGCCTCTCTCTTTCTTCGTCTGCCCTGCCGCTGCCTCTCCCTTTCGCTCTAACATGGCATTAAAGCCCATTTAGCTGTCGTGTGGCAATTATTGATCAACAAGGTGCCACAATCGGCCGTGGCCAAATGGGCCCTGTTGCTGCTGCTGCCACAGCAACAGTTGCTGCTGACCACCAGCAGCAGCAGCAAAAAAAGATTGCCAGCCCAGTCGAGAACGCCGTTTGGAGCTGCAATTTTATGCTTAATGTTGCAACAAACTGCCGAGCTCTCTGCCTGCCTGCCTGCCCCTCTCGTTGTGGCAGCATTAGTTGGCCATTATGGAGAGTGTCGTCTGCGCTGTTTGTTGTTGACTGACAGCTCTGCTGACGTTTTGCTGCCACTGTGCAGGGTAGGGGCCACTGTCCCCCTCTACTCCCCTTCCCTGGCTACTAGCCTCTGCCCCCGCTGCCTGCCTCATTTGCCTGGCTTTCGCTTGCTGCGCATAAATATTTATGTCTTGTGTACTTAAGTTAATCACATCCAAATGATGAGTCCCAACTGCCGTTGCCCATTTCCCGCTCCCTCTCTCGCTCTCTCCATCTCTCTTTATTATTGTTATTATTACTATTACCGCTCTGCTGCTTCTTGCCTTTGTCAACATATATAATCATTTATTGAGTCGTTAAAATTCCTCGACGAATATTTTAATTATTTAATGCGACAGTCGATGGGGCAGCGGAGAATCTAACAAATTACCCCGAAAAACGCAGCCGACAAGGCGGCGAACCACAATTGCAACAACAACAACAACAACAATTGCAGCAACATTGACCGCAACAACAACAACAATGGCGACAACAAACAGAACAGAACAGAACAACTAACAACAGCGATAACAACTAACAATGGCAATACCGATGCCGCTGCTAAGGACCCATAAATATGGCTTTAAAAGTGCATTCTACAACAAGCAGTCTACACTGTGGCAAAAAAGGGTATATACATTCTGATGACAGGTATCTTAGGCTGGTAGAAAAGAGAATTAGGTACTATGGCATTAAGCTGTAGTTATGAAAAACAAAAAATGATGTAGAGATTGTGGACACAAGAAGAAAATCATATTAAAAATACATTTAAAAAAGGAAAATTGATAAATTCTAAGTTTTTACACGCTAGTCAATTTATTGAGCACATATTACTAGAAAAACTCTTTATACACATAGTTAACATGCATATTAGCTTGCAGAATATATTCAATTTATTTAGAATGCACATTGTTTTTAGTTCGCTTCAGAAGTTTATGGCAATTAAATTAAATTAAAGTTTTGTATATTTTTAAATGTTTTCTAGGTGCACTAACTAATTGATTTTAAGCAAGTATTTGAAATTTAAAAAAAAAAAAACACTAGAAATTCTGTTTTCTAAAAAAATGTAAAACATAGAAATCTAACAATTTATAGCAGAATATTGCAACCTTATAGATTAATCTACTGTTTTTTTTACATATCATACTATTCAATGAATTTATATATTTTCAATATTTAATTTTTATATCATATTAATTACTGTATTTATATAATTTTATAATATTACATTTTATTAAGGTATCTACTTATATTTAATTATTATTCTATTTATCATTTTACTACTTATAACTTAGAACTTACCATGTTTCCACTGCTATACAGGGTATTCAGGGTGCGACTCCGGCGAGACTGCTCTTTGATTGCTGTCGCTTTTATTGCTGTCGCTGCTTTTGGCGGCATTTGCTTAGCTTGGCGTGTGGCAATGTATATTGTTGTTGTTGTTGCATTTCATTAATTTACGATTATTGACAAAAATTGTTGCGGCCCGCAGTCGTGTCGTCCAGTCGACGCGTGTGTGTTGGCCATTTTTGGGCTGACCATTTTGGCCAGATTAGAAGCCAATTTCGGTGTGAAGCCGTAGTCGAAGCCTGTCTGAGCCTGCTTGGCGGTTACTGCGGGCTCTACACTAACGGCAGCTGGCAGTGCATCAATCAATGCTGAGAAGGGGCGGAGAGGGGTGGGCGGTGTGCTGCATGTGCCGGCTGTGGCAGGAAGTTGACCTTGCAACGAGGAAGCGACATTCGTCTCTGTCCCGTGCAGCAGCGCAGCAGCATTTCGTGTGAATTTTCTCGCTTTATTTATGGTCGCAATTAGTCAGCTAGCAGAGGAACTAATGAGTGCAGCAGGCAGGGGGGGATGGGTGTGGGTCACGGGGTTACACACTACTCGAATTTTTAATTTATTTATTTTTAATATGTTTCCCCCCTCATCCACCCACGGTTGCTGCTGCTGCCCCTTGGCTGCTTGTGCCTTGCCCCATTGGCAATTTTACAACTCAATAAATTGGCAAAGCGTCGGCTCTATCTGAGCTTGCCAATCATGCAGAGAACGAGGAGGTTAGGGGAGGGGGGGCAACTACGCCCCTGTCTGTCTGTGTGTGTGTGCGCAATTATTGTTCTAACGGCATTTGGGCAATTTAGTGCCGCCTTTTTGGGTGGGCAGCGCGACGCGATGACCGCAGTCGCCGCGACTCAACTCGTTGCTGCTGTTGCTGTTGCATTGTCTGCCCCGGCCTCAACTCCAATTTGACTCTGTCTGCGTGCGCCCGCGGCTTGCTCCATGCTGGCCAGGCCAGACTACCGCCTTCTCCTCCTCCTCCTCCTCCCACTCCCACTGCACGTCAGGCCACACAAAATCATCAACATAAATTTTCTTTTAGTGCGTCGCACTGCCAGCGTGTGTAGAGGGGGGAGAGAAGACAGAGAGATAGAGAGAGAGGGAGCGGGCAGCGGGCAGCGGCTACAAGCCGCACAGTTTTGGGTGTTGAAACTCATAAAGCCAAGCGCCGTTTTTGGCCATAAAATTGACAGCTTATGGCTGGAGAAATTGAAAAACGGCTGCTGTTGCCTGCTTCGTTCTATTCATGTCCAACGCCCCGCCCCGCCCCACTCCCTCCTGTCCCTCTGCCTGTCTACGTCTATCGGCATCATCGATAAGTCGATAAACTCAACATGGTTATGATCGATTAAATGCACGAGATTGCGCAATCAAAACACTATAGCGAAAATGGGTTATAGCTGGAAAGTCTAGCCAAAAAAAAAGGAGGCTAACTAGCTTGGGAAAACCATAAGGAACTTATTCAGCCTGTGTGGTAATAGAGTATATTATGAGGATTATATGAGAGAGGAATAGAGGCAGATAGCGTAACCATGGGTTTTCTAGAGATTTAATTATATTAAGCTTAAGTTTATGGGGCAAAGCGATTAAATTGACATAAATATTTAAGGAATGAAATAATGTTTTTTTTTAATATTTATGTATTTTATAGACATATTAAAAACTAAATATTTCATCAGCTTGGAAAATATTGCTTGTCTAAAACAATCTTTACTTGATTATCTTAAGTAATATAATTATTTCTTATAAGGTATTTCCTATTTAAAATGTATTTCTTATCTATATATTAAAAAAATTGTTTTAAATTGAATTCGAAACTTAAATTTTCTTTATATTTATTCTAACTACTTCAATAATATATAATGCTTATAATATATAATATAATATTTTAAAGAGTTCCTACGCAAAACCATATAATATTTATTTTTCAACATCAATTTCCTTAAAAATATCTTTGTATGTATATAAATTTCCTTTAAAAAACGTTACCTTAAATAAATATAAATTCATGAAAGTCTTGAGTAAAATAGATAACAAACATTTAATATATTTTTTACCCACTTTATAACCGACACAAATGAGAAATTATTTCTCGAGTTTTCTTTCGTTCTTTTCTTCTTTTTTTTGAGGACAGGCTGATGACTAGGCTGCTTCTTTTTTTGGGTTCTCGGCTAATTTGTCGAAATTTTAATGAATTCCTTATCCAATAAATATTTTAATATGCAGCAACAACAACGAAGACAACAACAACAACAATCGCTCAACACGCGGGCAGGCAAAGCGGCGATAAATGTTCTGCAGTTCTTCATAAAGCACCGTTAGCTTGTGTGTGCGTTATGCTTCGTTGACTGCCCGACTGCGACAACTTCCGACGCGACAACAACAACAACAGCAGCAGCAACAACAACGGCAGCAACAACATCAAACGGAAGAACAAATAAATAAAAACATTAACAACAACGGCTTGAAAAACGCCAAAAGGGGCACAGCCGACAACAACAACAACAACAGCAGCATACACAATGTAACAACAGCAACATAGACACACAACAACATCAGCAACAACACTAAAACACCGCAACAACATTTACAACTGGACGCAGCGTTGCGGGTGGCTTGTGCAGCCGTCGCCGTCGCCGTCGCCGCACGCAGCTTTGCACCTCAGGGGCGTAGCTACTCAAGGTGGGAGAGGGGTGGAAGGGGAGAGGCGCGCTCGGCAAGTTCGTCGCTCTTGAGCGGCGCAAAGTGTATTCAATTTGCGCAGTTAATTAAATTTTCTACACTGCCCTAACCAGAACTTTGATTCCGCGGGGAAAAGAGGGAGAAGGAGAGGGAGGGAGAGGGAGAGAAATAGAGGGAGAAGTAGCGAGGCAGAGCTGTTGACCCACCTGAAAAACCACCTGCTAATGACCTGAAATTGGCAAAGAAGACTGCAGTGAAAAGTCATCAAAAAGTCGAATAAGAAACCAAAAAAAAAACAAAAAAAAATACGAAAAAAAAACATAAACAACGCGAAACAACAATAAATGTAAAACACCTGCTGTTTGCATAATTTGCTTGCCAAAAAAAAGTTAACTAATTCAGTTGCCCTTTCCTCACCTCTGCCATTTTCGCCCCTTCCTCTTCTATCCACTGTCAGCTTTGCCAGCTGCTTTTTGTCTTTATTATTCGCATTTTCATTAATTGGAATTTCTTTGGTTTGACTCCTGAGGGGGTAAGCGGCGACAACAACAGCAACAACATCAACAACAACGCCGACGGCGACGGCGACAACTCTGGCTACAACGAACCGCAATAGCGTACCACGGTAGCCCCCCGTTTATGGGCTTGGCCCTGGCGCGGGATCGGGTCTTTTGTTGCGCCTGAATGCGGCTCGATAAAGTCAGCCAGACAATGGGACAAATCTATTAATAAAGTTATGAAATTCGCACACACCGGGAGCTAAAAACGGGTGTGTGTGTGTATGTGGGCGGCAAGGAAAGTAACGGTAACAATTGTAACAAAGTTATAAAATAAAATTCAGCAAAAAAGACCCCCTCCACAAAAAAAAATTAAATGAAAGTGAAAAAATGACAAAGAAAATACAACAAAACTCAATTGTCATTTGATACGTTTTTTTAGCTGTTGTTGCGAGTGGAATTTAATATGTTTTATTATATTATAATAAAGGTCTTGGGGGAAAAAATGGTATTTTGTCTGCGGAAGCGGAACAGGCTTGTTGAGTGGGAGAAAATTGAGAATTTTAACGGAATTTATGAGATTACAGCAAAAAAAGGATAAGCATGTGTGTTGGATTGCAGTATAGCGGTAAAAAGGTGCTTGATAGGGAAGGGAATTAAAGAAGAAATGGGTAAGGTGACAGAGAAAGACGGCAAATGATAGGGATAGGCGTAAAATGGACTTAAAGCTGCTGTATTGTGTACAAGAGGCTCGCAGATTGGTATGGATAATGTTGACCTGAATAACTTCTCTATTATTTGTTCGATTGTATTGAAATTTGTAGACTAGGCTTATAAAATACTCCTCAATGTGTATACCAAAATATAACATCATGCTTTTCGATATAATAACAAATAAATTCGTTGTTCATTTATGTTATTATTATGAAAAAACCCAAAGTGCATTAGTATGATATATGCAAATTCATTTTCTATAGAGCACCTCTTCCCCCCTTAATCCATAGACACATATTTTCATAGACAGTCCTTAACCCAATTAATTCAATTAGGACCATTCCCACAGCTGTTAATTTTCCTTATCCTTTCCCCACCCCCTCTCACTTACTGCCCCTACTCTCCCCTCGTTATTTGACAAATTCCACAGCTAATTGCATTAAGTGTTATAATTAACGCATCGTCTGAGCTAAAAGTGTTGCCGCTGCGCTCGATTGCACTCTGCACATTTCGCCCACACACACACTCACACACACAAACAAATCTATCCGCATAAATAGATTTCTCGTAGTAAAAATTCGACTCAATTTGTGGCCACAAAGCTTGAAGCATTCGCCTTGTGTTGTTTTGCTTATTTATCGCAAGTGCCATGGCAACCCTCCCCCAGCAGTTACACCCCAAACGTGCAGCCCACTCGAGTACAACTCGAACCCACCTCGAGAGCACGAACAGCTGTTTGGCGTGTGTATAACAGACGTGCGTATAACAGTGTGGCGTGCGAGAGTCCAAAAAGTAAACAACAGAAACGCAAACCGGCTGTTGTTGTTGTTGCTGCTGCTGCCGTTGCAATTTTTACTTCCGCTACGAGCCAAGAGCGAGCCGAGAGAGGGAGAGAGCGAGTGAGAGAGAGCGCAGTCAGCTAATTACAGCTGTGCTCTCTCGTGTGTGCTACTACTATTCTACTACTATTTCGAACAGCTGCTACTGCAGTTTTGGCACAAGCGGAAGCAATACGACACACTAGAGATAGAGAGAGAGAGAGCGAGCGCGCTCGCGAGAGTAACTGAGTGAGTGTGAGAGCGCGCGCGAGTGAGCGACAGCGCGACTTGAAACGACTCGGTCGACTTTGTCTTCGGCACGGCGCGGCACGGCAACAACAACAACAACGCAGCCGACGCCGCTAGAAACCAGTTACGCGTTGGCGTTGGCGTTGGCAGAGGCGATGGCACAGCGACAGCGACAGCGAAGTCGACGTCTTCAGCTCTTGTGCTGCCTGACTTGGCGAATGAAATTCAGTTGAGCTTTGCCAGCCGAAACGACAAGAACGACGACGACGCTGCGTTGGGTGCATCTCGAGTTAAGCTCTTCGATACATTGACGTGTTCGCGACGCGCTGCGACAAGCACAAAAACACGCTGAAACACGCTACAAAAAAAAAACACGCAAACAAACAAACGACCACAAACAAAACACAAATACAAAACGGTAAATTCTAGTTGCAGCAAAAAAAACGTAAACAAATGAGAAAATAAAAAAAACTTGCTAATTAAAGAGTATTGAGAGAGTGGGAGAGCAAAAGGGAGAGAGCGTGCAAGAAAGCAAGCGAAAAGGAGTTGCAGGCAGAAACCTGTTTGTAGTAATTAAAAAAAAAATAACAAAAAAGAAGCAGAGCAACAACAAAAGCGAAGCTGAAGAAGAAGCAGCAGCAGCAGCAGCAGCATATTTAGTAGTAGTAACTAGTACGAAACTTAAACAAAAGGGCAGCTCGTGCTTGACAAAAACAGCGCTGCCTGCCTGAGTGCATGTGTATGTGTATGTGTGTGTGTGTGTGTGATGTGCCTGCCTGCCTGAGCGTGTGTGAGTGTGTGTGGAGTGCATGTGTGTGCTTGTGCTATGGCTGCCTTCTAAACAGCCTTGAAAGCTGCCTCGCAGCAGCCGCTGCCTGCGCCGCTCGCTCTCTCTTCGCCTCTCTCTCTGCTGCGCTTGCTGCACTGTCAACCGTGTAGCAACTGCAACAAAGCGTTCCACAAGTCACAACAAAAGCAAAGTTGATGCTGCTGCCGCTGCAGCTGACTTTATGACGTCGCCAGCTTGGCGTGAGCAGCAACGGCAGCAGCTACCTGGCTAGACGTGTAAGCAAGTTGCTGCCTCTGCCGCTGCTCGTGTCTATCTGTTGCACGCACACACACACATACACGTCGAGGCTGAAGAAAATTCGCTTTTGTTTTGATGCGATTTTCCATAAATTCAGCGCGCTGCGCGATGAGCTGCAAAAATGTTTTAACAAAAAGCAAAGAAAATCGCTAAAAGGCGCGCGAAATTCGCTGTCCCAACTGTGTGTGTGTGTGCCTCATGTATGTGTGTGTGTGCCTCTGTCCCTGTGTGTACGCCTGTGTGTGTGTGTGTGGAAAAACCGGTTGCAGTTAAGTTTTTCTGCGCTTGGCTTGGGCGAAAATAAATAAAAGCGATTAACTTGAGACAGTTTTAGTAGCCGCCCTACACACTGCCCTCGCCACGCCCCTGCCTGCAGCCTACTCGGCACACAATGCAGCGCAAGCCGCTGGCCGGCAGCAATTGTTGTTGCAGTTGTTGTTGCAGTTGTTGTTGTCAGTCGTTGTGGTATCCCTTTCTGCTTTTTGCATATTTGCAACATAAATCTGCGGCGCATAAACTACGCGCTTAAGCATCCTCTATGGAGCGTGGCATAGACTACATGTATATATACTCTATATATACCCTATATATACATAAACTTAGTTCATATTCGCGCTGATTACTTGCGCTGCTTTTTCTCTTTGTTTTCCTACAGTTTTTCATTTTTTTTTTCATATTTTTCGCACATCTCTCCCGCTTTGTATTTTGTGCATTTTGCAGCACTGTTTTCTCACACACACACACTCAGAGATATGCAGATAAATCTGTAGGTCAAAGCAGAATCCAATTTGCTGGAGAATTTCATAACTCTGCTGCTTTAGAGCGAGAGTGTGTGCGTGTGTGCATGTGTGTGCGTGTGTGTTTATATACATATTATCGTTATCGAATTTGATTGTGCATTTGATTTGTGTTTTGCATTTTTGATTGTAATTTATGCTTACAAAAAACGAAAAACCTAAAAACAACCTAAAAACGACCTAAAACAACCTAAAAAAACAAAATCAACCAACTTTAACCGCAACGCGCAAACAAATTTCGCAAATTTGCCGCAGGAAGTGAGCAACAAAAACAACAACACGCTGTCCACACGCTGCCCACACGCCAATCATCCACATACGTTCCACACAATCCACTACGAACAGGTGTCCGATTAGGGGCAAACGGAATTCGTTTAATTACAGGTGAGTTCGCAATGGTTTTGTCTCGTCTTCCCTGTCTCTTTCTTTGCATAATATGCTTGCAACCTTCGGGGGCAAGTTGCACGTTCATTTAGATGTCTTAAGCCGCCCCCAGCTTTGCCTGCCTCTCACGGCTAATTGCATCGTAAACGGCCGAAGCATTAGCGGAAAATTTCGAATTGACCAACATTTCCAATAAGCCAAGATGCTTTTTGGCTAATACGCTTATGCATTGCACTTCAATTGGTTCTCACTGTCGACTCGACGCAGAGTAATCTCTTCTTCTTTTTTGCCTATTTGGTGCAGTCGAGGGAATTGGGGAATTTAAGCCGGGGTATTTATTTTCAAGTCCTCGGGGGCATTTTGCATCGAAAGTCAGAAATTGCATTTTGAAAAGCGTTAGAAAATAGTTGTGGAAAATCTGAAATGTTTTGGGCGGGATAACGTGAGTTTATACCCTACAGAAATATTAATTAAAGCTAGTATTAATCGATTGACCAATTTCTCGATAAGCTTTACCTATTGTAGTATAAATTTGTATACTTGTAGGGTATCCAACTACGCTTAAATCTTGTATATTCTACGTGTTTCTTTGAGTAGAACCTAAAAAAGCTTTAAAATAAATTAAATGCAGTTATAGGCATTATGTTCAACTATACTTTATCTATCTACATATATATTCATGTTCAGTTGGACGTGATTCTAGACTTATTCCTTTATCTAGCTTAAAATGAGATAATCATAAAATATGTCCATGGATTAGTTGCCCAATACACCATTCACATCTACCTACCGCAATATAAAGGGTATTAAGCCCACCTACTGTACAGCTGCTTGCCACCACACTCCCCCCACCCCCTTTGCTTTCCAGCTTTTGCACCCTTCAGCGCACTTGGGAGCTGTCTTTAATCATTGTGTTTAATCGGCTCATTTCATACCACATTAATTACTCAAATTGCCAAGGTATTAAGTGTGTATGTGTGCATGATGCTTTTGCCTCACGGCGCACAGTGGGCTGTAAATTTAAATAGCAGACAGAGCGAGCTAGAGAGTGAGGGAGGGAGCGTAGAGGAGCACGACAGATTCAATTAAATGAAATTGTTTTGCATTCGCAAGCTTTAAATTGTTTCAACAATCTAATCAGTATCTTTCAATTAGATGTGCTATAATCTGAGCCAGACTATTTATGTGTAGCAAAGCATTACGCATACGCCGCGTGTGACAAAGCCTAATTACCTACCCCCTCCGCTCGCTCACTCTACGTGCGCTGCATTTGCAAAATTTGCTGTCAAAAATGTGTGAAAATTCATGTGAATATTTCCGGCTTAACCTATCAGTTTTATCGCATTCAGTAGTTATTGTTTATGTTAGTGTCTCCCTTTCTTCCTCTCTATCCTCACTCCTCTCTCTCTCTCTCTTTCTAACCCTTTTCAATATCTGCATAACAATAGCACGAAAGCTGCTTAAACGTTTTGCCATTTTAATTAAAAATCTTTCGCTCTGTCTGCGCTATTAGCCGTTTTTGCGCATGTGTGTGTTTGTGCCGACATGCCACGCCCCCAACGCCCCACACACAGAAGCCTGTCTGCCGCTGGCTATAAATGTTAACAAGCATGCGAAATTTGCATAAAATGTGCGCGTCTCAAATTCAAATTCAAATTTCGATTCGTAAAAAAAACACGCCAAATCGAGTCAATTTCTGCATTTCAAATGCGAACGTTTTGTTTAGAAATTGTTGTTTGGTGAGTGTGCCATGTGAGCTGTGTGTGTTGTGTGTGTGTGCGTGGCAATTAAATGCACAACACAACAAATTAATCATAAAATGTGCACAAATTCGCTTAAAATATGCAGAAATGGCATGAATATATGATAATTGCAAAATTATAGCCAAAAGCTTAGCTATTTTCTATATAGATTTATGTTATATTTTCCTTGTTTTCCGCTCATTAATATGCCATTGAAGATAGCTTTTATTTTTTTTGGCTTTATTTTTCTAGCCATAATTAAGTTCATGCCAATTGGAACAATTTGTGCGACCAAGCGGAAAAATTGCGCTATTAAAGGAGGCGTAATGCGGGGCGTGGCAGCATAATTAATTTTACATTAATTGTAATGCACATTTTATTGGTATTTTAACTGGTATTTTATTATTTTTTGTCGAACTGACGCATAAATCAACATTCATTCGCTTGTGCTTTTCAATTGCAGCTCAACTTCAAAATTGTGTTCATAAATCATACGAGTTACTGTTGGCTTAATTAAAAACGCAGCATCAGCAGCGAACTGTCTGAAATTACGTATACGTATTACAAATTGAAGTTTAGTCCGCATGTGCGAGTGTGTCTGCCGAGTGTATCGAGTGTTAAATTGAAGTTAATTTTTAATTATGGCCACAGAACGCGCACGTTAAATTGCCTTTTAAAATTCAATTTACATTTTCAGTTCCAGCGAGTCGCACGCCGCGCGAAGCCATCATTAATTTATGAGCTGCGAGGTGCGATCGAAGAGGTTCTTTGACTTGATTGAATAATGCGTAAACAATGAGCAAGCTCTCTCTGCACTTCTAGACCCCCTAACTTGCTTAAAACTCAAGAAATTTAAACTCGAAATACATTTTTGCACTTGTTTTCAACTCTAGATTGAATTTTAATTAAATATTCTATGATTTTAAAATTTTGAAATATTTGCACATTTTTGCATGCTACCCCCTATCAAAAAATTTTTTTCTTTTCGAAAATTTTAAATCTTTTTTTTTTTGCATAACTCAATAGACCAATTCAAAATAAGCATAAAAATCTATTCAGAACCACTTTCTGACAAAAACTATTAAAAATTGGCTAAAAATGCCTTATTATGACCTTATTATACCACATATTCCAATGTTGTCAGTGCCTCCGTTGAACTATTAAGCCTCATAACTTGATAATTTTTTAACCGATCTCGCTGCGGTATAACATTTCTTACTGTTTTTATATTTAGAACGTAATGGCATCAAAGTATTTTGAATTTAAAAGTATTCTATTTTTTGTCATTTTTTCCATGCTACCCCCTTGCAAAAATTTCGAAATTTTGCAAATATTTAAAAACTGCTGTTTTTGATATTAATCGATTAGACAAGTTAAAAAAAGTATAAAAATCGATTCCGCGAGAGTTTCCTAATGAAATTGCTTAAAATATCGCAAAAATATCGAAAATTTGGGCAGTTTGTAAGACTCTAAGGGAAGTTTTGCATATTTTTAGATTTTACATCATTTGTGTAGTAATTTAGAGCTTTTGCCAACTGCTTGAACAGCCCTCGCTTTGAGTTCTTTTCCGCTCCTCAAGAACTTCAGCCTCTTGGGTGCTCAAAAAATAAAAACAATTACGCGCATGTGCGTAAGACTTGCTTAACTTGGTCAACTTGGCGATGGCTTGGGCAGCTTATGAAGCTGCGCTGGCAGAGGGAGGAGTGGCTGAGGGAATTGAGGGAGGGAGGAGAGGCTGAGGGAGTTGTATCTTTCTCAGAGCACAAACAGGAAGCTGCGTCGCGTTTGCCATTTAAAAACGTATTAATTTTGACGCGCCAGTTTCGTGTTGCGTGTGTGCCAGGTCTGTGTGTGTGTGTGTGCCCTGTGTGTGTGTTATGTTTTGTTGTGCCCTGCCTGATGATGGTATCTATAGCCAAAGCTTTTGGTTCTGCGGCGACGGCGAGTGATATAAACGCGAATAAGTTACGTCAATTTTTGGCTATGTTTTTGGCTGCTTTTTGGTTTTTTTTTTTCTGATCTGGCCAAAGGTCTACAACCTTGAGTAGTAAATCTGATGCCTTGCTTTGATTATTACCATTAATTATGTCGATGCTGTAAACCGATTGCTTCGCCTTTTGACAAATGATGTCGAACTAAAGAATCTGTGCGAGAAATGCTTGTAAATATTAGCATAAAGATTACACGACAGAGACATAGCTAGCAGAGTATTATTGGACAGTATTTAAAGCTAATGATTATCAACTGATATGACACTATGCCGAGGGGCAGCCTGACGCCAGCCCGGAGCCAATGACCGCAGCTGGAGACGGAGACGCAGCCGGAGTCAGAGGCGGCGCAGGGCAACTGTGAAATGAAACGCGCAATTATTAATGCGAATTTGCGGCTCGTCTCGGACTTATAAAACATTTCATTACACGATACAATTGAGTGAACGCCTTGAACTTCCGCTTAGCAAGAAGTTCAAGCACAGATACAGATACAGACGGAGTTACAGATACATAGATACTTTGGCTTTGAGCTGAGGGAAGCGAGGGCATGACAGACAAGAAACACTGAAAGTCAGACAGTTTTCTGCTGAATTGTGCGAGTTTGGCGCACTGAGTATTTGTACCTCTGTGTGACTTGGTGTGCCTGTGTTTGCCTGTGTGTGTTTGTCTGTATCTGTGTGTGCCTTGGCTCAAGTTGAAGGCATGTTTCACACTTCAGAGCCTATCGGCGCGCCGCAAAAAGCCAAACAAATTGTAAAGTCATAGGCAAAGGCCGGCAGAAGTCCGCCAAGAACTTGGACATGGACGTGGACACGGCTCGGGCTGTGGTTGTGGATGTGGCTCTCTGACTGTGGCCTGCATCGTGTTGGAGTGTTGTCTGCACAGCCCAAGCCAAGTTAAGCAGACTACAAAAAGGCTTTTAATTTTAATTTGCATATGGCAGAACGCGCTCGCGGATGGCGAAGAGTTGAGGCTGAAGATACAAAGTATTAAGTAAGTATCTGCCAGATACCCATGCAGTGTAGTGCGGAGCGGCCCTTGCAATTTCAAGTGCCAACTTGTGGAAAAACAGCGCAGCAACAACAACTGCAAGTTTCAAGTTGAACTTGCCCCATGGCCAGAGCAAAAATGCAAGTTATATTTAATTTATTTCTGCTGCGATTGCACGTCGCTCTCTTGCTCTCTCTCTCTCTTCCTGCCAGTTTCGCTGTCTCGCTCTGGCTGTATTTGTGTGTGAAAAATGGGCAAAAAAGGCAACGCTACGTCCAAGCCCAAGTCCAAGTCTCACTCTCTTCTTAAGTGGAGTTCAACTCTAATGACCGCGTGTGAAAATGAAAATGGAAATGCCACAAAAGTCGTCGGCGGCGGCGTTGGCGTTGGCGTTGCGCTCTGCTGAGCGCGACTTGGAACCATCTTCCTCTTTACTCCCGGCCTCTGCCTTCCTCGAACTCCTTGCACAATTGTGGCTCAAGCTGCAGACACGACTTGGTCAGGGGCGCAACGCACTTGCAACGCTTGCAACATGTGAACTTGTGAAAAATCGAAATTCCAATTTCAAGTGCCGCTGAGAAGTTCTCTGAGAACTGGCAGCGAAATGATTTACGCCTAAATAACATGTTGCAACTTGCAAGTATCTCTGTCTTTCTCTCTCTCTCTCTCTCTCTGTCTGTGTGTGTGTGTCTTTGTTTGCCTCCTCCCTACCCATCATATTTGCCTGCCTCGCCGCAAACTAATGAATTCCCCAGGAGACTCAACTCACACAGAGATCCCAAGTCTAGTAGGCTACGGATCTCTCGGGAACGGGTGCCGGCAAGGGGTTGGGGGGACGCATGGGAAATTGAGAAATGGCAACCCGAATCACGAATTCAGGTCAGCATAGAACGTTGTTAACTTCTGTACAAATTATATTCAATTACCGTAGCTGCTTTATCAAGATTTCAGCAGCTCAATTACTTGGACTCAAGCGGAGAACGGAGCAAGTGGTACGGGGAGGCGAAAGGCGGGCGCCGACCCCAGTCTCGACCCTCTCGCAGATCAGACGTCATTTTCATAATTATATCATAATCAATATAGTAAAAAAAGATATATGGTATATATGCGGGAACAAAGAAACCAATTGAGTTGTCAACGAAAAAAATGATGAAAAGAAAAAAAACAACATACTGTATAAAAAGGGGTCGCCAAATGGCGTGGGGTATGCGCGATTTGTAGAATGCGCTGTGGGAAAACTGAGAAAATATTTCATATATGTCAATTATAAATTTATAGAAAGTCTAAGTATCTTTTAGAGTGACCATACTGGAAAGCAAACTATAACTATGTGGGTAGATACACAACATCTGTGCACGTACTCTGCTCATTTGTCAACCCTGGCTATCTACCTTTTTCAACTACAGGGTATTTTCGCAACGAGATTACTCGGGCACGTTCGCCCCAACCACACTCGAAAATGTCTTTAAACTGTGTGCGCTTTGTCTGTTGCCTTTTTACGACTTTGCAGCCAACAACAACGACAACAGCAACAAATTTTACATAATTTTCTTTAGTTTGCTGAAAGCTATTTTCTCCCTGTCTCCCTCTCTCGCTCTCTCTGTCTGCGACCCCCTGCCAATTTCAATTGGTGACTTGGACTCATCTGCTTTTATGGCTGCCGTGTCGAATTTTCCTAAAAACCGAAATTCAAACAAAAAACAACTCAATTTAATTTGTTTGCTTATGCAAAGACTGTAGTTGCGGCCAAAAAGAAAATGAACGAAAGATGGACGGGGAAAAGAAAGAAAAATCTATTGAAATTATTTCGTAATATTTGCAATTTGTTAAAAACGTGGCCCGGAAAGTTGAATTGCTTTGCAGTTGTCTATGTTGTTGCTGTTGTTGTTGTTACATTTATTTATTTATTTGCCCCTTTTGTTGCTGACATGTTGTAAATACTGTAATTGCTTTAAGCCGTTGCAATTGCATATTTCTCATTGTTTTTTTGCTGTTGCCTTCGATTGTTTTATCTGCTGCTGCTCATCGCAATTTGATTGCTTCGACCTGATGCGAATCCTGCGCTCAGCACACGCGGCGTATGCGCAATATGTGTGCAAACAATTAAGTCGAGTGAGGGGGCAGAGAGGCTGAGAGTGCGAGAGCTGCAGATTATTTACAGTTCACAACATGTTGACCAGTCTGTCGACTGCCTACGGCATCCAAACCAAACATATTTCCAACAACAGCAACAACAGCTGCGGCAGGTAGGCGTGCAACAAGAGCAAAAGCTGCGTCGCTTGTTGACCTGCTGCATAATGCATTAAAAACTAAAGTAAATAATTTAATTAGCTGCAGTCACAAAAATGTTCAACTATTTTTCCATGTGTGCAGCGAGCTGGAAAATGCGCTGCAGCGCAGGGTATGCTGTCTATCGCGTTAAATATGCAATGGAAATTGCAAAGTGTCGATTCTGGTTGTTATCGATAACAAACAGTGTTGGTTAGCGATGCAGCAACTTCTTGAATTTGTTATGTATATTTTAAAATTTGCTTGTTAGATTGTTCTGGAAAAATTATTTATTGATTTCTTCGCATCTATCTTTAGCTCTCTATATCTTGCCTAGTCTCGCCTATTTTCCTCTTCTAACTCGTTTGTCTTTTCTTTATGGTTTCTAGCACTACCCCACTTTGTCTCTTTCAGACTCTCATAGCTTCCTGTAATTTTATTTTCCATCACACTCTCTCTCTCTCTCTTACCTTACTTTCCATGGCAGGCATCCTCTATAGAGTTTCGCACATCAATTGTAGCTTATCCGACGGCTTCTGTCACCAGCACTTCCTAGTTCCCCCCATCCCCTCTCTAGATGCCAGTCCATCATCAATTCCGCATCACTTGCAGAGCATTTAGACGTCATTATGCTGCCAATTTCCCCCGTTATGCTTTTGTCGCTTTTTCCACTGCAGTCTCGTTAAATTTTTCGGATGAAGCCGGTTTTTGTTTTTCCCCTCTTGTTGTTGGTTTTTTTGATTTCTGTTTGTTTGTTGCACCGGACACGGGCTGCAATTTGGGGCACGCGCCTACGGCACACAAGCACAAGCAATGCATATGCACAGATTGAGGAGGGGAGGGGAGAGAGCAGAAGCAGAGGTGTGTGTGCTGACTGAGATGTAGTGTGAAAAATGGCCAACTGCATTGGCAGCAGCAGCAGCAACAGCAGCATTGGCAGCAATTCGGGCAAAGTGACAAATACCTCGATACACAATGTGGCAGGTACATTCTTTGTTGCGGTTGCGAAATCGAGGCAGCCGAAAAACCGATAGACAGGCAGACAAATGGGGGGACAGCGGGACAGACAGACAAACTGTCAGCTAGATAAACTAGATAGAGAGCGATATAGAGCCAGAATGACAGACAGACGGAGAGACAGACAAACTGTCAGCTAGATAGACTAGATAGCTATAGATAGAGATACAGACAGACAGACAGACGGACAGATGGAGAGACAGACAGATAGCGAGACTTTTGACGACATATTGCGCTCAAAATTTGTGGCACATGCCACATGGCAACCGCAGCGGAAAAATGCCAAAAGCGAAATGCAGCCAAATGGCAAATGATTTGTCAGCAATTGTCGATGGGGTGACAATGACAAGGACCCCCAAGGGAACGAGGGGACACGGAGACGGGGAGACAGCAGCTGTGAAGGGAAGACGCAGTGTAAGGCTTAGTGTATGAGCCACGTTAGCTGACTGAAAAGGCAATTGCAGTGCAGCGTGCGTTTTGCATATCGATTTGGAGTTGGCATTGTTCAACACCTTGTGGCATGTGGCATGTGACAGAGCGAGGAACAGACCGAGATACAGGGCAGACAGACCGCCGGTCTGGCAGACTGATAGGCAAACAGACAGATAGACAGACAAACCGACATACAGTAGGGCAGCCAGACCGAGCGTTGAGACAGGTGAGCTGGCTGCAATCGCAGGGATTGTGCGAGCTCTGGAGAAAAGCTAATCAACGCACGAGACATGATTGAAATGCTGCTAATGACAGTCAGACAAATGATGAGATGTTGTTGAAAAGGAATTTTGAAATATGTCAAACCGATGTGGGGGTGTGTGCAAATTGAAAAGGGGGGAAAATCGCGGGAATAAATTCAAAAGTAGCTAACATACTCAACTGTAGCTGCCACAGGGAAATACCATGTATGAAAACCCATTTTTTTTGCTTAATTGCGCACTTAATCTGTAGCTTTTGATTGGTAATCGCTTTGTAGGCCTGCATAGCTTGCTTGTACCAAATTTCGTAACTCTGGCCCTACTGTAGCCAGAGATCTATGTAAAAAGATACGCTACACGCGTTTAATGCGCAATTTTGTTATGAACTCTTTAACTCTTTCATTTAAGCTCACACTACCATATTTTCCCCTGCTTCTTTCCCTCATTCCTCTCTCTCTCTCTCTCTCCCTCTTCCGCCTTATAGCTTAACTCGCACACACGCACTGATTTGCTGCCTGCGATACGACAATATAAACGTTGCTGTCTTTAATTGATTTTCTTCAGTCAGACTGATTGAATTGGACTTAAATGCGACAGGCGATGCCAGCTGTCTGATCTCACAGTTGCCCTATACACCCGTTACTCCCTTCTCCTGCCTCCCTTACTCCCCTACCTCGCTCTCGCTCTTAAGCTGAGGCTGTTTCAACTTATCTAACTGACTCGCTGGATCGCGGTACAAATGACATTTGACATGTTATGCGAAAGGGGCAAAGCACGTGTGTTGTTGTTGCTATTTTTAGCAATTGTTGCTGTTGCTGCTGCTGTGGCTCATAAATTTGGCTGTCTGCAAGCTGCAATTGTTTAATTGTTAAAAAACTCGCCCTCTTTCGCGCTCTCTCTCTCTCTCGGTTTTCCCCTGCCGATAATCGGTTTAAAAGTGACTCAACTTTTTGGCTACTTTTTGGTCATATTTTGAGTCATTTTCATTGGCTTTATTGTTGCTGTTGCTGTGGCTGGAAAATTATTGTCAATTGTGTGCGCACCAGGCCATGTGGTCGCATAAGCCGCATTAATTTTCATTTGTTTCGCGTTTGTTTTTTTTGCCTTCGTTTGGTTTGCTGAGCACAGTTTTTTTTTGTAGCGCTTTTAATTGTGCAATTGCAACTTTTTTGGTTGCTGTATGTTTTGGCCCGAAGTTCAAGTTGGCTTGGGCAACATTTGGCCTCCCCACGACTGCGCGGGGGCAACCTATGACATCGCGCATAGAGGCGAGTAGAGATCGCCGCGTGGCGATTGCAGTCGATTGGAGGTTTTTTTTTGTTTTTGATTTTCCATCGATTTTCGTTCGATTTGCCATTATGTATTTATGATAGCCAACTGGCCCAGTGCCCCCCAGTCAAGCTGTCTGTCAGTTAGTCAGTCGGCGTGATCGTGATCGATGCGGCGACCAAAAAAAAGAAGAAAAACTGCGACTTATTGTCTGGGCAGGAATGCGATCACGTTGCGATCGCTTTGGCTTGGCTTGGCCGAAGGCTAGAAATTTTTATTTCGTACTGCAACTGTCAACAACCAAGGGGAGAATGGGGGCAGCTGCTTATTGTTTATAAGCCTTGTTTTGGGCCAAGTTTGTCAGGCTTTTTATTGATCGTGGCCCTTTCAATTGATTTGCCTGCCAGTCTCAGTCTCTGAGTTCGTGAGCGGTTTTCCTGGGTTCGTCTTGGCCAATTTGGCTGAAGGTGTTTTAGCCTGGCCCGACCTGCCCTGGGTCTGAAAGTTTTTCTTCATTTCCTGAGCTAAGAGTCATTAACATTTTGCCAACTGTTTCTATTTAGTAGTAGCAGCAAAAACTTTTAATTTAATTGCACACACACACACACAAGTTTGGGGCATGTATTTTAATTGAATTGCCAAGGAATACTTCAGTCTACTACTCCGCCCTATCTTCAGCCTTTTCCTCCTCCTTCGGCCTCCTCCTCCACAGCCTGTCTGTCTGCCTCAGAAGTCGCAAATCCAATCTGCGCCAAATCCGTTGCTAAGACCATTTGCAATGATGTCCAAACTTTAAAGCACTGACACGCCCCGCTCCATCCCCCTTTCTCTCCCTTAAGATAAACATACAAGCGACACACACATGGGCAGACTGACATACATACAGACAGAGACAGAAAGACAAAGACAGACACGCCGGCCTGCGGCTGCTGGATCAAAAGTTCTGACAAACTTGGCTAACCGCCATGGCAGACGCGGCGTATGCGCAATGCACAAATAAATGTCAACTTAACTGGCATTGGCTTTGCTGCGTGTGTGCCGGGTAAGGTGTAGGGGGGGGGATGGAGTGCGGGCAACTTCTATACTGCACTCATCTCTTTTTAGCGCTGAGCCCGCATTTAATAAAAATGAATTAAATTAAAATACGCAACTGCTGACAAAATGTCAAGTGTAGCAATAAAACGCCAGCACACTGCAAAAGGGAAGCGTGGGGGAGGGGGGGGGGTGAGAAGCGGTGAAAGAGGGAAGGCCAAGGGGCAGAGTGAATCCGCTCAAACCGGCGACCGTTCCTAATGAATTACACAGAATGCGGGACCGTTGTCAGAGAACCATTTGCCAGTTGCCAGTTGCCATTGCCTTTGCCTGGGCACGGGTTGCCAGCTCTCCCTTTCTCTCTCTCTCTCTCTCTCTCTCTCTCCCTCTCTCTGTCTTCCCCTCGCATCTATGCGAGAGAGAGCCTTGGCTGTTTCTGGTTCTTTGGCCACGCAGCAACAGAGGCAAAAAAATAAGAAAACAATTTTTTGCAAAATTAATTTAACAAATTTTTAATTGCTCATGTCGTTTGCGCGTCCGATCAACGTGCAGGCCAGGCCAAGATGAGGCTACACTGGCAGAAATTGAGTACACATATTTTTCTCAATTTTGTTCAACATTTTGTTTGCTTTGATGTACTGTATTTTTGACAACTTGCTGCTGCATTTCTCGCAGTGCATGCAGCGACATTAACAACCTGCCTTGCGGGCCTGCCTTGTGCGGCGACTGTGTTTGCTTTTCGCTCGCCTCGCTTCGTGTGTTCGCTTTGTGCGTGTCTTCATCGGCAGCTGCTGCTGTTGCTGCCGCGTCTCGCGGCTTGCCACAAAAACAAGTTGAAGTTTAAGGTCATGATATGCACACACACGCAAACACACGCAACACACACACTGAGAGATCGTCTTGGTATCCAGTCAACTGTCAACATTAAATATGTATGCGGCAACATTTTATGGCGCCTCAAGTTCAAGTGCAACCTGTTAATGGCAGCCAGCAAAGCAGCCAGAAAAGAGCCAGAAATACGCTTTTGCCTGCTGCCTTTTATTTGCAACCTTTTACGGGAGCTGGTCGGGAGAGGGGCGAGGAACAAAGCTGCAGCAGCTGTCAGCTTTTGCTAGCTGCCAAATCAGCTTAGCTAGGGCAGTGCCTAGCAGCCTGCTGCTCTCCCTCTCCACCCCGCGTTGCTACCTGTCTTGCAGCAGCTGCCAAAATTTTACTTTGCTGACAGGGCGGGCGCTCGGGCGCAGGGCGCAAAAAGGATTTCACCTTAGACCCACGTGTCGTATGTGTAATGCGAGTGTTCAATTGAATGGACAGGCAAAGGCCCTGCAAAATTGCCAAGAGATTCACACAGTGTGCAAGTGTGTGTGTGTGTGTACAGCACAGAACGTATTAAACATAGCACTGTGGCAGCTGCCTATCCACATGCAACTGTGGCAGCAGGGGGCACCTTCTATAAGAATTTTCTATGAAGCAAAACTTTTATTCGGCAATTTCGACACAAAGCAATAAAAACAACGAAACAATTTCACATACAGCCCTCGCTTGAATAAATATTTCTAGCCCGACTTGCCACAGTTTAATAAAAAATTTATTGATCTACCCGACGATAGGTGAGATTAACTTTTTTCCATTGTTTGCGTCTCGTACGCAAAAACGAACCTATCCATGACTAACAATCGCCCATAAATCCAATCGCCTGATGAAATTTACTATTTATCAGACAAGCTGCATTTTTAATACCCTACACAATGGGCGAAAGTGTTTGAAAATGGTTTGAATGATAAAACAAAGGGTTGACTAGCTGATATAGTTGGTAGATTGCGAAATTCGTGAGCTGCTGTTGGTTTATGCGGTATAACTAACACATGCCTGTAGATAGAGTAGTGAAATTTGATATATATTGGTATTAGATTGTTATTTTTGTATGAATAAAATTTCATAAAAGTCGCTTGATAGATAGAAGAGCTATGTTTATTTTATGGGATAACAGGGATATGCTTAAAGTGAGCAAAATGAAATTTAATATCTCTGATCATTAGATTGTTTTATTATCTTAGCCCAACTTTAGGATAGGCTTACTTTACTGTAATTAGTATACAAGATAACTAATATACTATTTTCTTTGTAAATATCAAATTTCATAAGAATTACACGAAGCAGACATAAGTTTGGCTAATTTGCACTACCCATAGCAGTTAATAGGATAGGGCGTAATTTGCCAAAGCATACCAAGCGCACGTCTATAGATACGATGATGAAACTTGGTATATGTAACATTTATACTATTTTCTTTAAGTATAAAAAATTTAATTACAATCACACGAAGAATAGATAAGTTAGGCACATTTAACTGAACAGCTTTCAGAGTATTTTCTCAAGCGTTTCCCTTGCTGATTGCATCGATTCCCCAGCGACTTAATTTGCAAATATTTTGTTACTACTCAAACTGAGTAGTGAGTATCGGGTACTCACTGCCGCACACTACTCACATTTTCGAGGCAAACAAATTGCATTCGTCATTTGTCAGCTCGTTGTACATTGTTTGTCGCAGCGTAGAGCAGAGCAGAGCACAGTGGCCCGAGGGAGTGCAGATGGATGTTGGTTTTAATAATTTGCCAGGCAAGTCGACTGCCGGACCGAGCAGTCAGTTATCACGGTCTATGTGTGTGTGTGTGTGAGTGTAAGTGTGTGAGTGTGCAGGAAGTTGGCAATCGACAAACGATGCTCATCACGATGGGAAATGCTTGCTGGGCTGTGGTTGCTGCTGCTGCTGCTGTCGATGCTGCTGTTGCTATCGATGCTGCTGCTGCTGCTGCTAGAGAAATGCAATTAATTACTTATGCAGATGGCTCCCATTGGATTGGTTGGGCATGCCGAAACCCAGCCAATTGAGGCTACCAATCCTAGCGTTCCCTGCCCAGTCCCAGGTCATAATCAGCTCAGTTAATGCGCAGCTTTAGCTAGCTAATCAGCCATGCTGGCCATTTATAAAAGCCGGCAAAACAAATTAAACTCTGCCAGCATAATGTTGTAGCTGCATCTGTGCATGTGTATCTGCATCTACATCTGCAGCGAGGGTATCTGTATATGTATCTGGCTGCCTGTATCTGTGCGCTGCACTCATTGTTGGCATTTCAAATGCAAATTCGCATCAGCAAAAGCGATTAGCTCGTGTTGATGATGACGAGCAGGGCCCAGTCTAGTGCCGCACATCGGGTGCCCCATGCCCGCAGGAGCAATAAAAATATTTAAGCGACATTTATGCGCTAAACGAGTAAAACGAAGCGATGGCAAACAAAACGCATGAGAAGCAAACAGAAAACTGAATTAAGGCGGCGAGGCGAGACGAGGCGTGGGTTGCATCCACAACATCCGTTGGGTACCGGCCCTAAGCGCAGCTTCCGCAGGCAGCGCAGGATGCCGACAGTCCGTGGCAGTCAGTCAGTCGAGGAGGAGGAGGAGGAGGAGGAGGAGAAGGAGACACAGCCAGGCAGGCGCAGCTGTTGCCACATCCCAGCCAGGTAGCTCAGGGAATGCGCATGCCGTACAGAGAGCTGGGAACGAAGCTGCGACAATGGCAACGGAAATGTTAAATGCCGCCCAGAGCCCCGGTAAGCCCTTGCGCTCCTCTTGGCCAACCGACTCTGCCCCTCTTGCATCCCTCTTGCAGCTGCCCCTGCATTCGATTCATTGATCGTTGATTGAATTTCGATTCGTTAGGTTTTTGCAGGCCTGTTGGGTTTGTTTCCATTTGCCTTTCATGCTGTGTGACTGCTGTCTCCCCAAGCTTGCAGCTGTAGTAGTTGTTGTTGCTGCTTTTTTATGCAGCAGCAGCAACAACAGCAGCAACAACTCGAACAGCAACGACAGAGTTTGTAGGAATAGACATGTTGCCATGTTTGTTTAGTGGGAACGCTGCTGGGCAGCTACTTAACTGCAGCTGCCACAGTATCTGTGTGTAAGTGTCTGTGTATCTGTGTGTGTGCGTACATATGTCTGTGTGTTTGCTTTAAGTGACTTGCGACATAAAGTGCTTTTATTGATGTTCATTTGATATTGCAATTTGTAGCATTTGTGACATTTATGCGTCTGCAATTCAAATCGCATTACGCAATTTGTACCGGGGGGGCTAAAGGGTTCTCTGATTTAGACGAATATTTGCTAATTAGCTAATGGACAGGGCCATAGTGGAGCTAGGGGAGTGTGAGGCACAGCATAATAAATAAGTTAAAATGTGTAGAAAGGCGCAGGTAAAACCACAGCGAAGCCCTAGTAAGCTGAGAGAAATGAAGTCTTAAGAATGTTACACAGCGAAGACACAGAGATACACATATATAGAGATATATATATAAGATACAACAACCTACAAGATACAAGCTCAAGTGATTGAACAGTAGCAGCAGCAGCAGCTGTCTTCAGGTGCGTTGACCAAGTAATTAAGACTAACTGGGAAGTCGTTAAAGTGCACTGACATTAACTGAAAGTGCCATAAGACAATAAAGTGAGAGACAGTAGGAGACAGATGGAGGGAAAGACAGAGAGGGAGATAGAGAAAGAAGCTTGTCGCTGCTGCTGCCAGTAAGCCTAATTGCCTTAAGAAAGTGCTGAAGAAAGCTTAAGGATGCCGCGTTGAGTTAACAGTTTAATTACAATGAGAGCTTTTAGCTTAAGAAAAAGTTACTTTAATATATTGCAAGCAGAGCCTTTTATAGATACTTCTATAAGGCTTTAAGCTTTGAAAGCTTTAGATGCGAGCAATTTGATTGAAAATGTCGTTTAACAAGGCCTTTTTAAATAATCGTTTATAAATAAACTCTCTTAGCAGCTTTAAAAGCTTTTTGAGGCAGAAATTGCACTGAAAATGGCATTCAATCTGTTAAGCAGTTAAATTGGTTAAATAGCCATATAAATATTGTATATATAAGCTCTTTGCATAGCTTTAATCATTCTGCGAGCTTTAAGTTGTTGGAAAAGCTCTTTAAAGTACGTTTCGCTACTTTGAGTAAGCGTTTAACAAAAGAATGCCAAACTTAAGTCGGCTTAAGCCTCTACACACGAGTCTTAAACATTTTTCTATTTTTTGCGGCACTTGCAAAAGCTTTTCTGCCTTGCGAAAAAACATGCAAGTTCAATTAACTCTCTCAAGATCAGATAATAACTTGATTTATATCAATTAAGCAGTCACCGCAACTCTTGGCGCTACACTCCAAAAATGGATTTGCATAAATATTTTGCCTGCCCACTTAATTCAGTTCAGTTCAGTTCACTTTTCAGCACTCGCCTGACCTACCGCAACGAGGAACCAGTCAGAAATCGAAGATATTTTGAGTATAATAGCGATACAAAATATATATATATATATATAAATATATATATATATACATATATATAAAATTTGCAGTCGAACGGCAAATGCTTTTAATATTTGATTTTCAAATTACGCGAAACATGTTTGCGAGCGTGTGTGTGTGTGAGTGTGTTTCGTTTAGCGCCCAGCTGAATATGTATCTATTGGATTGAAATACATAAAATACAAATTCAAACAACTACCACAACGAATATGAGCCGGAAACCCGTTTGCCCCTTGCTGCTATGTAGTTGGGCAACTTGCGGTCTCAATTGGCGCTTGCAACCCGCTTCGGATTCATTAATTTATCACTGCGCACCGACACTGCCAGAGCCGCAGCTCTTGGGTAATTTCATAAGTATATTTTTGGGGCTGGCAATTAAGTGTGAAACACTGCGCCACGCTCTCGACTCTCGACTCTCGAGCCTCCAGTCTCAACATTCGAAGTTCGACGCTCCACACTCCATACTCAACTCGCGACGATGTTCGACGCGCTTATTACAATTCATTTTCGGTGCGGCCTTGTTAACACTGCTGCAATACTAACAAAGAGAACAAAAACAGCAAAAGATAAGTACAACAGCAACAGCAACAAGATTAACAATAATGACAGCAACATAAACAATAAAAAGCGCTATAAGGAGCAGTTACTTTTGTAGAGGGGAAGATATCAAATTGGAAATGCTCTGCACATAGGATTGAAGGATTCGAGTGAGAAGCTGTAGTATTAGTAGTAAAATTTTAGTATTAGTAGTAGAATTATTTATTGTACTAATTTGCAAAAGGATTGTAGACATAGAGATGGTGTAATTTTGGTAGTATAAATAGCAAAAGCAACTATTAAGTTGAAGAACTTTTTAAAGCATATTATTTGTAGTAGAAGTAGAAGTTGTAGGAGTAGTAGTAGTAGACGAAGCAGTACTACTAGTAGAATGGCAAGTAGAAAAAGTAGTAAGAGTAGTATAACTTTTGGAACAGAATAAGTGGTTGTATTAGTAGAAGTAGTATTATTGGTAGTAGTGAAACTAATATTATAAGTATTAGTAGTAGCAGAATAAGAAATAGTAGAAATTAAGGTAAAAGAATTTGTTTAATAAAAGAAGTGGTAGAATAAGTCGAAGTAGTAGAAGTAGGAGTAGTAGTAGTAGTTGTAGAAGTAGTACTTGAAGAAGTATAAACATTATAAGTACTGGTAGTAGTAGTGGAAATGGTTGAATTAAAGAAAAGAATGGTGGAATGGGTTAAAGCACTTAGCAAGCAGTCTATTGGAAAAGTCACTTAAAAATCTCTCTTAAGTATATATTTTATTGCCCACACGTTACCAACCTTATGACAAGTCGCAACTACCCTTTGTCGCTTGGCAAGCAGTAGCAAAACTTTTGACTTCAATTAAATTATGGCAAGGCGTCTGCGGAAGTGCCTGCAGCCGGGCAGGATGATAAATACTCGTGGAAAACGCGTATAATTATCATTGAACGGTTACTTCTCGCGCTCTCTCTCTCTTTGTCTGTCTCTCTCTCTTCTGCGTTAACTACAGTTATGGGCAGGGTTGTTGGGCCGAGGTGACGCCCCGCTGTTGAGCTGAAACCATTATGCGATTTGTTTATGCTGCATTTTAAGTGATAACTGGCGAAGGAAGTGCAGGAATTTTCGATTGCATATTTGATGTGCTGCTGAAATCTCATGCAATGCTCCTGCCCCTCCCACCGCCCACCTTCAACACACATACACACACACAGCCTGCACACTAGCTTATCTGCATTCTCGAGATTTAATATGCACAAACTCGTAAATCCCATTTCAGTGGAAAACTCTTTTCTCTTGTCTTTCGTTTTTCCTTCCTCTTTTTTTCGCTTTTAATGTTTGTTTCTCTTTCAATCTTGTGGAATTTTCTTTTGGCACATTACGTGCAAGCTCAGGAGTTGCTTGTTTCACTCCCCGCTCAACCCGCGCACAGCTTCAGGCCCTCATTGTGCGCCCCTATTCTGCTCACTCCCCCTCTCCGAGTGTGTGCGAGTTCAGCTGTTTTAATATGCGTTTAGCGTTTTATCGTTGCATTCAACATGCCAATGCATTGCCACAGCGCGCACCTGCCCCGCACTCCTACACCTTCACTCGACCCCTCCCCGCTTCGGGCCATGCCAGTTTTAAATTTCATGGCAAAAACTTTTGCAAATGTATTTTGCGGTCGATGTTGCTGCTGCTGCTGTTGTTGTCGACTGCATTTGTCACTAGTTTTTCACTAGTTTTTGCACACGTTATTTTTATACATTTTGTTTCGCATATTCCTTCCCCTCCTCCGCTCGCCATTTGTTGCGCCATGTGGCATGTGCAGTTATTGCCATGTCCCATGTCCAGTTGCCTGTCCTGTTGCCTGTTCCCCTCGCTTCCCGCTGGCTGCAATTGTCCCACAAGTGTCCACACACACACGCACACACAGTGCAAGTTGTTCTGCCCCCGCACTGAATATTTGTGCAACGTGTTTGCGGCGCTGTTTGCTCAGCTTTAACTGTGTGTGTGTGTGTGTGACTGTTTCCAATTTGAACTGTTTGCTCTGGCAACACACACACACACTCGTACACTCGTACACTCTCACACGCAATTGGCAGCATTTTCATATGAAGAGAGAGAAAGAGAGGGAGAGAAAATACTTTTTCATTAAACTTTGTGCAACCTTTTGTGGCAGCAGCCGCCTGCAGTTGCATTTGGATTTGCTTAGCGATGGCAGCGACACTTAAACAGCGCTATTTATTGGCCATATTTATTATAAAACATGTAGATGCAGCCAGGTGAAGTCTATGTCCCCCGCCACTCTCCTTCTCCTCCAGCTGCTGCCTGCCTGCCTAAGCTTTGCAGGCTACGTCGTCCAATTTCGAGTTGCAGTTCGTGTTGCGCGCTCTCCCTCTCTCTCTCTCTCTCTCTTTCGCTCTGCTTGTGGTTTGCCAATGGGCTAGTGGCAAGTTGCAAGTGGCAAGTGCTTGCTGCCACAAGTTTTTCTTTTGCTCGAACGCGCTTGGCTAAAAATAGCTTTTCCACACGCTTTCTGTGTGTTAAAAATAACATCATATTTTTTTATAGTTGCTGCTGCGGCAAATTGTAGAAATATGTTGCAAGCGCTTAAGAGAGTGAGAAAATGGCGCCCAGCTCATAGTTAATAAAATGCTTGGGCCTTAAGTGAGGCAGCAAACCCATTTCCCTCACCTTGCCCTACGGGACGAAACATAACACTAAATTCCGCCTGAACTTGTAATCAAAGTCAATGCAGCAAATGTACCTGTTAGCATGTGCAACAACAAGAGGCACGACTCGGTTGCACCTGTCGTGGGGCAGGGGCAGAGTGGCTCTTCATTCCTGTCGCAGCGCTTAATGCCTGCGTGTCATGAATGGCAGCGCTGCCGCGTTTCCACTTTAGGGCCAAGGCACAAACAGCCAGCGCACACAGTCAGACACACACGCACACACACACACACACAGAGAGGAAACACACACACTCACTGGCAGATAGACATCACTTGCCTTTTTTGTTGCCTGATAAAATTATGACATATGAAACTTTGGCTGACATCAGGCTGAAAAGGCAACTTGGCGTGGCGTGGCTTGGCTTGGCTTCGCTTGCCTCGCCTTATAGTGGCATGCAAAGTATTTTTACCACGTTTGCCTTTTGTGTTGGCTTTTGCGTTCTGGCCATAAACATGCACACACACACGCAGAGAGATAGAGAGAGCGAGAGAGACGGAGAGCGCGAGCGAGCCAGCACATGGTGACGTAGCGACTGATAAAGCGACCCGTCTCAAATTTATTGAAGCTCGTGGAGCCAGTGCTGGGCGTGCTAGGCGCGCGCGCACTTGATTAAAGCGTGACTACAAGTGAATACACTCGTGAATAAGAGAGTGCGAGTGTGAGTGCGAGTGCTTAGCCTTCAGGCAGGCAGCCGTAGCGGGCGTGCAACCCACTAAATTCGTCTATTTGTGGTCATTAGAGCACGTTACGCATACGCAGCGTTCGCCAGAGGGAGTAAGCGAGTACTTTAGCCAGATTGTCAGCTATAGATGGAATGGAATGGCATGTTTGCTTATACATTCCTTGGGGGCATTTGTTGACATATTTGTGCAGCTGCTAACCCCCCGCCCACCCCCTTGGGTCATTTGTGCCATTTCACCATTCGCAGTTTTAATTAAAATGGAATTAAGTCGCGGTTGTCGTTTGTGGCTGCATTTTCGCTTTTAATGCAATGACTGCACTTTTAATATACATTTTAATAAGCTACATGTGTGTGCGAGTGTGTGTGTGGCAAGGTAGTAATAATTTCATGCCAAGGCGACCACAACAAGAGTGAGGGGGAGACAGAGAGGCTGAGTGTGGCAGCCTGCGAGCGTGACAGGGGCTGAAACTGAGCAAAATGTCTGTTGAATTTAATGAAAATTACGCTTAAATCAATCAGTCAGGCATGGAAAATTGTTAAGAGAATATTTCAATCAAGAGCAGAACTTAATATAACGGAAATGAGAAATGAAACAAGATGTAATTAATAAAGTTCGAAATATGCTCTATTTGACATTTACATTTAACTGTGGGTTAAGGCTTTTTCAATTTCCATTGAATCATAAGGTACAGAGAGGTTTTAGGAATAAATATTAATGCTCTAACTATTGTAGAGCTGAAAGAAAAATTAATCACACTTCTAACTTCACTTTCTAGCCTTTCTAAGTTTGTCAAAACGAATGAATCAGCCAAAACTCGTTTTCTGTTTGTTTGACCACACAGATCTCAGTTATTATAAAAGCTAGAGATATCAAATTTGGCATGCAGATGCCTTGATATGCTAATATAGAATAAGTGCATTTAAAATTTCGGTTGTCATGCTCTCCGCCCACTTAAAAATAGCTTTTTGCGATTATAAAGGAATCTATTGAAGTCATAATGTGCACAAAGATGCATATTATAGGAATCTATCTTCCAAATTGAATTTGTACATGTTAATAAATGTTTTTTTCAAGTTGGGTGAGTATTTACTACTTCTTCCAGCTGTAAGCAGCAGCATATCCGAGTTAAGATGCAAATCACAATAATTTAACTGCAAATTAAATTCTAATTTACATGTTAAAAAAACAATTCATACTAAATTTGACACTCTCGCTTAACTGCCGCTTAACGCGTGGTCAATTCCGAGAAGAGAAATAAACGTCATACCCGACGAACGATGCAAGGCAGGCAGCTACCAGGGAGGAACTGCTAGTTTTGGAAAGTTTTAATACGCTCAGCGCGGGGCTTACAAGCGTATTCCATTTGCAAGACGTGCAGTAAAAAGTAAACGAGAGTAAAACGAGACTGAGAAAGGGAAAGAGGGGAAGAACGGAGTGGTGAGTAAAGAGTAAACAAGGCGACTCAATGGCAACTCTGGCTGCTTGGCCAGACTGCAAGCGCGCAACCAAGCGGTAAGAGAGAATACAAAAAAAAATTGTTTCGCTTTTAAAATACCCTGCAAAGGTGGCAGTAGTCGAAAAGGGTAGTTTAGAGAAAAAACACAGAGCTATATAATGCTGTGAATCTGCTACAATTACAGGGTATCTGTCAATCGTTTAGTGGAACTGTTACGCTGCACTTTGTGCCCAAGCAGCCAAACTAAGGCTGCAAACTGCATTGAATCGCGAACCAGGGCTACAGTATTTTTGGCTTTGAAAAAGTTACGCGCTGTGCAAGAGGTCGCTTAAGGGTCGAAAGGGAGGAAGGAAGGTGATGAGGTGGGCGGGCTATAGGGTTACAACTTATAAATAAAAACATATTTATGCAGGGCTCTAAGACCCAACATCATCAGCATAGTAGGGATAAGGATGAGCGTGCAACTTTTTGCAGTGCCGAAACAAAAAAAAAGGGGGGTTTGGTCTGAAAGGGGGTAGAGATTCCAACAACAAAGTGGCAAATTGCGCTGTTCTTCTTCTGCTACCTCTGCACCGTTCTTTTTTTTGCGGGGGGAGCAGCCAGTGAGGCAGTCAGGCATATTCATTGGCCCCAGGCAAGACAAAGGCAAACAGAATTTATTGCAGGCCGCGACGTTTTTGTAATTAAATGTTTGGCCAGCGTTGTACACGGTTTGGTGCGGAGTCGAGTGCTTATTATTCATCACTTGATAGCGGACGTTGGCAGCATTTAATTCGATAAAAATTCCGACAACTTTTGGGGCAAATGCAACAAGCTAACGCAGCAATCCGCATCAATTTCCCATTGGCCTTCGCATTGGCTGGGGGCGTGGCGCGCACTGATGTTGCAAAATGTTCTTCTGAAAACATAATTTATTTCGCATTTCGACCAACATTTTTTTTAGGTTTTTTGTTTTTATTCTTTGGATTCTTGCGAAACGGTCGGGAATCATGCAAGCTTAATTTGAATTTTCGCATTGTTTTTTTTTGGTTTTTCTGTTTTTTTGGGTTCTGTTTACATTCGACTTTGGTTTTTGTTTAGATTTCTAGCGTATAAATTTCGGAATTCTTTTGGCAAAGGCCGCTAAATTAGCTTAATTATAGCCATTTGAATGTCATAGACCAGAGACTTCGTTTTTGTTTTCCTTCGTTCTACGCGTATAAATCTCGAATCGAGTTCTGTGATGTCATATTGTGAGCTCATAAACTTTTTATGGCGAATACAAAATCTAATAATCGTAGTAGACATATAAAAAGATTTGCGAAATCATAAAATGAAGCCAGAGAACTGGAACAGGAATTGAATTGATATTTATGATTGTAAGTTATTTTTGTAGAGCGATGAAACTGAGCAAAGCATCGATTTTGCATAAATACGTTAATATTTTATTTATATTTTTCGAATTTTTAATGGCGTATTCATAGGAAATCGAATTGACGCTTTTATTAATCCATTTTGAGGCATTTCAGCTATGTAATCTTGAAGTTTCAAAGGAGAGAAGCATGAGAAATCTGTTTGATAATATTTATATGCTATTTATGGGTTGTTTTTATGGATATTTGAATGACAACTTTTATAAACTCATATTGTAGCACAACAGTTTATATAATCTCTAAGTTTCCTAAAGCTTACGCTCAAATGTGTCAAGAGAACTTAGTTTTAAGCTATTATTATCATGTTTTTTTCTAGAAAGATAAATCACAGCTTTTTAAAAATGGTGTTATAGCAAATCTGTGATGTGCTCATTAAGATCGTCAAAGCATAGTCATAGATGTCATTTTCATATACCTTTCTCCAATTAGGCCAGTTGGATGCATAACTCCCCATTTGAAGCCCTCGCCGCCTCGATATTAGAGTTGTTTGGCCGCAGGCTGCGAGTTAATCGACGCCATTTGCAAAATGTAACATTTATGGCAATTAGCTCTCCCTCAGGTGTTGGTAATGGAGTAGGGAGAGAGAGAGAGAGATAACCCATTAAAATAATAAACATTTGCAGTGCACATTAAATAATTGTCGTATAAAAGTTGCTCGCGCTGGCATCGTAAATATTTTATGGGCATTTTGCAAAACGCACGCACTGTCGGGCAGATAAAGCTAATATGTGTGTGTGCGTGGTGTGTGTGTGTGTTTGTAAATAGATGCCGATAGAGATACAGCTGGTGTGGCTGCAGATATTACACACACACACATATAGATGGTCTGGCAACAATGAGAGTTGCCAGAGAGTTATGAGTTTCCGAGCGTTTTATGCATGCATTCGACATCATTTACACACATTGCCATTGTTTGTGTGGGGGTAGGGCTGTGCTGGATAGGGGGGAAGAGGCGTAAGAGGAGAGGCAGAGCTGGGCAGCTGTTGCTTCGACTGTTGCCAGTGCAATTGTATTCAAATATTAGACATAAATTATCATTGAAAATGCCGAGCAAAAAGTTTTCGCTTTTCCGCAAACTTTTGTTGCCCTTTTGGCCCACTCTGTGTGCCGCTTCCCCGCCCTCATATAGTCATACAGTGTGCAGCTTTGGCCTTGTTACTAATAACCTCAATACGAAGCGTGCACACACACACACACGCGCGCACACGCTCACATGAGTTTGAAAACAATATGGCAGCTCGCTGCTCGCAGCGCCATATGCTGCGGTTCGTCTTTGTTGGCAGCACCCTTCATTGGGCACAAGCCAGTGTAGGGAGGCGGCGTGCAGGGACAGAGTAGGGGCTAGCGGGGTATACTAAAACGAGTGTAATAGGGTAGTCTAGCTGGAGGTTGCAGGAGCGTTTTACTGTCAAAGAGCGCGCCTTAATTAAAATCAGTGTTTCGAATTTCAGCGTGTTTTTTCCAGCAGCTTATGCGCTTTACAGCTACAATCTCAGACTTTTCCCCTATATGTATAATATAATATTTCGCGACTACTCGAGCGCCCCTCGTCATATCAATGTCAAAGTTTTTCTTTTTAGCGAGGGAAAATGCTTCTTGCGCTCATATTTCGCCTGCTGTTCGCCACTGTTGGCCGCTTTTCGCTTTTCTTTGGCTTTTTAATGACTTTTCACTTTTCAGCGCGAGACAGAGTTAAAGAGGAAGACAGCGGTACGGTAGCGCAATAGAAAGAGATAGCAGGCATGGAGAGTGCAAGTGAGAGCGAGGTTAGGCAGGTGAAGCTTATTCGTTCGTTATGACAACAACGCGACCCTCGTCAAGGAAAAGTGAGTGTGAAATGTTAACCCAAACTCGTCGACTGCGATAATTAGAGTACAAATTTGTTGCGTCGACTGCGACGCGTCGCTGCTGCCAGCATCGCTTCACTGCCGGCGAAAGTCGCGAAGCTGTGGCCTAGTGCGTGGCTCTGGCTCTGGCTATAACCCTGCCTGCCTGGCCGGCTGCAGCTTCTTCTAACTGTAACAGATAAATGCAAATTTATGGCCACAGCGTGCAGAACAAATTGCCAACAATTTAGCCAGGAGTACCGTTAAGCAGGCTAGAAAAAACAAAAAAAAAACGAGAAGAAAAACAAAATTAAATTTAATTAAACTGCAAAAGCGGCAAAAGCAGCGAAACATTCATTAGGCGCAAACTGCACCCCAAGCACGTTTCCGCTTAGCGAAGCTAAGAAGTATCTGTATCTATGTATCTGTGTATCTATGGCTTACAAATTGTATCGAGTGCAATGCATAGAATTTATTGCTTCCTGCTTTACGCGCTTGCCACCAAAAACCACCAACAATGCCACGAGAGAGAGAGAGAGTGAAAGAGAGGGGCGAGTTTGTGGCAATTATGCCATTTGACATAATTCATAACTGCAACCAGTTGGGCAACAACAAAAACAACAACAACAACTGCATGGCGGATGCAACTGTGCCGCATCTCTTTGCGCTTGGCCATCATCATCATCATGGTCAGCATGTTCGTCGTACGAGATCGGGATGTGCACAATCACTTGGCCAATTGCCTGTTGTTGGCCCGTTCTTGCTGCTCGCTTAACTCAGCCTCTGCCTTTGTCTCTCTGTGTGTTTGTGTGTGTTGTTATCATCAATTTATGCGCTCGTTTCATAAACGACAACAACGAAAGTTGTTTGATCTTGTTGCAGTCCCTCTTCGAGCTGGGGCTGCTTCATGGCTACCGTTGCTGACCAGTTGTGGTCGCTCGCTGGGAATCAGGTTAACTTTGTGCTCGCGCTCGCACTCGCTAAAAAGTTTTAATAAATTGACAAAAGTTTGTCATATGCATTGTTGTGCGCCACACAAACTGCGCACAAGTGGCCCGTTCTCAATCTTAATCTGTGGCAGCAGCCTCAGTTGCAGCTACAGATGCAGCCAGGTTCAGCTGCTGCTCCAGCTTCAGCTGTGTTCCATTTACCGTTGAGTGGGCGTACAAAGTACAGGGGAGAAGAGAGAGAGCAGGAACTCTGCTGCTCTTACTGCGTTTTGATGAACTTTGCGCTCGGCCAAAAGATTCTTTTATTCGCATATTTTTTAATATACTGCATAGAGAGATTTGATGCGAGCAACTGGGTATATTAGCTGTGGCAATAAATCTCAATGAAAGTTTGTTGCATACGCTGAGTGTGGCCTGCCTGAGCTACAAAGTTTCTACGAGTAGCTGAAGTGCAGTCAGAGGTGCAAGTTAGGTGCACATTTTGCATCTAGAATAACTCATGGTTAAAGTTTACAAACTGCAGTATTAACATCAAGTTAACTTGAACTTTAACTCAGTCAGACTTCAAGTTTCAATCTAATTGCGTATAAATTTGATATTAGCGTCTTTGTTTAACTTAAAGTTTGACTTTAACATTTAGTTGAACAGGAATTTAAATTGAACTTTGCCAGGGAGACTCAGTTTTACTTTTGTTCTATCATACTCAATTTTCTGATGGAACTTCTACTTTAAACTTAACATTCACATTCTAACGTCAAGTTCGACTTCTTACCCAATTATAATATTTACTGCAAGCTTAATTTTCATTTAAGTCATCAGTCTTCTTGAAATTATATCTTTACTTTGTACCACATGCAAGTTTAGCCTCAAAACTGCTAGCTAAAGCATAGTTCTACCCTTAACCGTTACTTTAACTGTAGTTTAACTTTCTAAGTTGATTATTCCTTGCCTGCCTTTATTTTTCTAGCTTGCAGTGCAACTCTATGTCACTTTTCAGCTCTAAGAAACTCGTTTAGACTCTCACTTTTTTCCTATTTACAGCGCATGCAGCTAGTCGCCTATGCCCCATGCGCACTCCATTTCGACTTTCTTTTCATACTTTGTGCGCGTTGAAACTTTTTCACGCAAAAGCGCATAAAGTGAAGCGGCAACAACATTTGAAAAGTGTTTGCCAAAGACTTGGCCATCCGGCTGGACCAGCCAGTCATCCTTCAGCTTCCACTGCCCGACTGCTTCACCCTCTGGCACCCTCTGGCACTACCATCCTTTAAGTACCACATTATTATGTCTGAGAAATTTAATTAGAGCAGAGTTTTTGCATTTGTCTGATTACAGAGAAATGTTTAGTTTGACGGCGCTGAATCATTTTAGTTGTTGCACGTGGTGAATACCTTTTTGCCGTCGGCTTTTGGCCAAATATTGTTGCAGGCACACAAAAAGTGGCAACAAGCTGTGCCCAGATAATTAACTGTGCTTGTGTGCAAAACTTTTCATATTTCTGTTTGTTTTCTTTTTGGTTGTTAAACACATTTTCGATGCCTTTGAAAGTTTACAACGAATTTTGCACAAGTTGTTGTTGCAGTAGCAGCAGTTGTTGTTGTTGTAGTTGTTGTTGCTGCTACTGTAGTGTGTTCTAGTTGTTGTTGTTGCCGCACATTTACATGCATTTCTCATAGGTTTTCGCTACTCATGCCGAGCTGAGCTGAGCTCGGTTCGGTAGTGTTTTGCTGCCTGTTTCATTTTACTTTCGACTGCAACAAAAAGTGGCACATGTCGGCTGCACACAGTTTGTAATCAAATGTAATGTGCAACACAAACACACAACATACACACACACACACAGACAACACACGAGGCGCGTTGCGGGGCAGCATAATTTATGAAACTCATGCCGGCAAAAATGAGAAAATGTTGCATGTGCTGCGTGTGTGTGGCACATGTGGAAAGCCCTGCTTAATGGCAAGTAAAAGTATCTAGATACAAATGTGTTTTACCTGCTTAGCAGCAGTTTCACTGGCAGCAAGAATTTTCACTTTTCGCTGCAGCTGCACGAACGCGGCCCTTGGCACAGCTCAGCACAGCACAGCACAGCACAATGTTGCATGCCACATGCAAAACACTGCAACTGAAACGGTAGCTGATTATTATTTTGCCATTATTGTTATTGTCAATAATAATTTCGACTTGATTCGCCTTGATTGGCAGACACTTGAAAGTGCCACGGGGGAAGGACGAGACGTGGCTCGACTCAACTCGAGCCAGGATAACTCTTGTTGCAACTTGTTCAATTTGAAGTTGCCACAGCGAGTGTTTGTGTGTGTGTGGGTGTGCTTCAAGGCTTGTTTACTGTCATCCGCATGCAAATTTGCTTGGCCTGTCGAAACTTTTTAAAAGCAATACATAGTTCAAGGTTGCAAGTAAATAATGCGATTATTTTGATGCAAAATGCATTTATCGTGCCTTAGTCGCTTGTCTAGTAGGCAGACTCATTTAAAATTAGGTTTATATTGATTTTCGAGTCTATCGTTGGAAACTTTAATTAGCCTTTAGGGCGTACTTGGCATATATTAAACATAAAACGTGAAGTGTTCGGCTTGATGTACTTTAAGAGTATATTTCAGCATATGATATTGTTTTTAGAAGCTTTGGATCTTTGGATAAGCAAGTGAAGTAGACTGTTGAGAGCTTTTAGATTTTAATGCACTTTTAAGATGATCTAGTAGTCTGCTAAGAGCTTCAGGCAGGCTGTAGGTTTTAAAGAAGCTGTATACGTTTTTCTTTAGAAATATATAGAGTATATTATAGCTTTAGAGCAGCTTCTGCATTTAGTGGAAAACTTAAAGCTTCTTACCAATTTTAATGCACTTCTAAAGGTCAACTTAAGCTGTGTTGCAGCTTCACTTGAAAAACGCTTGAAGAACTTTCAGTTCATTGGCAGCTTTAATGCGCTTACAGCTCTTACCAGTCGACTCTCTGGCAACGCATTCGACACTTGAACCAGAGTAAATCTCTCATACAGACAAAAATATTATTTTATGCTGGATTTTTTTTGCTGCTGAGTGCTTTACCGAATTTATTCGACATGTGGGGAACGATTAAAACATAAATGCAATTTTCATGCATGGCCACAAAACTAATTACAAGTGAAGTGTCAGGCAATTGAGGCAGTTTATAGTTTATATGGTAGTTTATGTGTAGTTATACGATGTTTGCAGCATTCGAACTTGCACTCAAACTCGTGCTTGTACGGGCACTCGCAGTCGCACTCGTGTTGTTCGTAGTTTTATTCGTAGTTGCAGTCGCAGTTTGAAGTTTGAAGTGTTTGCTGGCCAAGTGGCAAGCTGCAAAGTTTGCTACACGCACACACACACACGTGCATATGTGGCAAACAGACAATATGGAAGAAGAGGAAAAATGCTGCAAATATAAATAAAAACGAAAGAGCGACAAAAAATGCAGCCCAACTAAAACTAACGAAACGAACTGCAACATAAAAATTGACCTCAGCGACAAAGGCGAGATGAAAAGAGACAGAGAAAGATGCGGGAGAGAGAGAGAGAGAGAGAGAGAGCGGGGCGAAGTAGGAGACACACTCAAAAGTGGAGCAGCAATTGCAGACTGTGTTGGCCAGCTATGGCTGCCCCTGCCCCTGGCCCCTGTCCCCTGCTGCATGCTCCATACCAGTGCAACTTGAAGGCGCACTTGGAATTGAAATCGGCCAAGCGCTCTGGCTGTGTGTGTTTGTTTGTGTGTGTGTGTGTGGGGCAGACAAATTACAGTAGCCAGATTTCTCGTCTTTCAATGTTGTTTTGCATTTGCAGCCAGCCGACCAGGCCGGGCACGCCCTCCTCCCCCCCACACAGGCACAGGCCGCCCGCCTGTTTGGCTACACGCGCTGAACGTGTTTTTTATTCGAGCATTTGTGCCGTGTGTTGCCGCTGTTGTTGTTGCTGCTGCTGTTGCCGTTGCTGCTGCTGTTGTCCAAGTTGCTGCTGCTCTTGTTGCATTAGTTGTTGTTGTTTTTTCATGCCTCGTATGTTGTTTTGTTGTGTGTGGCTTTTTTTCTTAGCTCCCCACAGCCTTTTTCAAATGCTCTAAAGAATGTGGTTTACTTTTTGGATGAGTTAACAAGCGAATCGTAGTACGTGCTGCTGTTGTTGTTGTTGTTGGTTGAAGTGCATGTACAAACATGATTTCAAGTCTAATTTGCCTCCGCGCTCTCTCAGCCAAAAATTTGTCATAGAAAGCGTTGCCCGCCCCCCCTTTGCACAGCAGCTCCCCCTCTAGATAAGTTTCGAGTGATAATATCCGAGTCGCAGTCTCTACTATGACGTGACAAATTGTGCATAATTTAAGCAGCAACTGCGTGCCATAAATCAACATACTATACATATTTATGGCTGAATATACTCTATACATATTTATGGCACTTTAGACTACTGGCTATTTCGGTTGATTTGTGGCCGAATAATATGCCAACAAGTACTCGAATTTGTATTTAGTTTTCATGTTTGTTTTACTTCACTTTGCTAATTTATATCGCTCTGCGCTTTGCCTCGTTTCAGCTACCGAATTTGCAAGTGCAGCACAAGCAGCATCCCCACAGTTCCACAGTTTCTATGGGTAAGTTGCGAGAGAGAGATGAGAAATGAGTCTGACACTATTTTGAAAATTGTTTCTAGTTTCAATTTGTTTTTTTTTTTTTTGCGAGCTATAAGGAAGTGTTCTAATCTTTTGGACAGGCAGTTTAAGTGGGGTTCATAAATCAGAAATATAAGCAGAGTATTTCGGGAGATTTTGGTTCTAAGATTGCTTAGCTAGAACTGCGACTTATAATAGTTTCAAGTTAAATTCTAAGCGAAGTACGAGCATAATTGAGTAGAGGCTGAAAGTGGTATTTTTACCTGAGCATTATATGATTAAAAGGCTGAAGATACAAAATACAAGGTTTGTTTTTGGTTGGCATTACGGAAGACTTGCGCAAGCATAGGGAAATCAGATTTTAAGATCATATTTATATGGAGAAGGCTGCGATTTGTCAAATACAAAAGGAGCATGCGTCAGTTAACTATAAAAAAAACCAAATGTTTTTTAAAATCTTCAGATATTTTTAAAGTAAAAAACATTCTAGGAGCATAATGTAGTGAATTTGTATAGAAATATCCATGATCTTTCGAATACCGAAAGTTCCTGTGTTGGAATTCAGTATGAGTCAATTAACTATAGGAAAAAAAAAGTTCCTTGAGGATCTTCAGCTCATATTTATGTAAAATCATTCCCAAATCGTTGCAATTTAAAGGGTTCTCAAGGAAAAGCTTTCCCTTTGCACCCTCAGAACTTGATCCTTCATATTCAACCCACATTTCTCTCTCGGCATTGATGTCTTTACTTAACAGCTTCCAAGAAAACTGTCGATCATAGTGCACATAAAACACATTCCAATCAATTGATCTATATCTGTACGATTAACGCCGTGATGAATCTTTGCCCTTAACCATTGGCACAGTTTTCACATTGTACAAATTAAGAGCAATTCGAATCGACACTCAAAGCCATCAACAGTCTGGCTGACAAATCCTTAATATGTATGTTATGTTAGGTGAAATCCTAACTAGAAATTGCTTTGGAATCATTTCGACTTAGGCGCTCAGCACGCTGTGTGCCAAATGTGTCAATTCATTGGCAAAGTGTCGACGTCTTCCTCGTTGTTGGCTGCCAAGTTGAGGCCGAGTGCTAAATGCGTTGGCATAGCCCCTCACGCTCTACATAACTCACTCTCTTTCCATCTCCATCTTGTTGTGCTTCTCCGGAGATATTTATGAGATTGTTTTGGGTTTTTATTTTTTTGCCAACGCATATGGTAATGAGGCCTAGTTCTGTGACCATAAACAGATTATCAAATCAAGCTGAAAAAGTGTCGGGTGGCAAAAAAACCTGACTGCGCAATACCCTGCTGCCAGCTGAGTTAACTGACAGTGCCCAAAGCTACAACGTTTGCATTGAAGGAGGCAAGCTAAGCAGCTTATATACTACTTTCCATTTTACAGGGTATACAAATGACCAATCACATTTCATTAGCTCTTTTTTTTTTGGGCAACCACAAGAAGTTTTTGGTCACTTTGCTTGAGTCATAAAGATTGAGAAGATACACTTAATACGCACTTGGTACTGGTCTCTCCCCCCCCTCCAGCTGCTGATGACGCAGTGGCCCAGTGCGGGGCGTGGCCGCCGACGCTGCTGACATTTGTCGCACGACAACAGCGACGTCGACGTCGTCCCACGCGCGTTTCTCAGATTTATTGCCAGCTGCTACGCTAAGCGAGTCAGTTGCGAGATGCTGCTGCTGCTGCTCATGTTGCTGCTGCTGATGTTGCTGATGTTGCTGCTGACTTATTTATGTGCTGCGTGGGCAGTTGCTGCCCGCTTTTTTCGGCAGCAAACGGTTGCAAATAGCACAGCATTTGGAAGCTGTCAACTGTGCCGAATCCGCAGAGACCTCACACAGCTATCCCCTTTCTCTCTCTCTCTCTCTCCTTCTTTCACTCTTTCTCTGTCTGCCCTTTTGGAAAGTTGGCGCGTGTGCCATAGTGAAATTAGTTGCCATCATAATTATTTTTATAATTATTTATGTCGCATATATTTCGTGTTACTGCCGATGCCACTGCCGTTTCCTCCTTCATTTTTATTGCGGCCAATTTCTCAAGTTGCGCCAATAAATTGTGGCAGCAATTCGACGTGGCATGGCGTGGCGTGTTACGGTAGCATTTGACACCAATTGTTGTCTAGCTGTGATTGCATGCCACCGTCTTGCTGCTGCTGTTGTTGTTGCTGCTTTTGGTGTTGTTGTTGCTGCTACTGCTGCTGCACGTCATTCAAATGGCAGACAGCCAACGCTCCAACAAACTTCGTGTTCGAGTGTTTGCCAGCCTGCTGAGCTCCAAGTGAAGTTTCTCGCCTCTTGAGTTGCATTTTGTTCGCCTGTCAGGCGAAGGTCAAAAAGCTCTCAGTGCCGCTGCCGCTGCGGCTGCTGCTTCCACCTGCGCTGCAGTTTGTCAAGTGATTGAATCAGTCTGTGCACTGTGCAAAAAAAAAGAGAAGGAAAAAGTGCAGTGATAATAAAAGTGAAATTGGTTGGAGGAGAGAGAGTGGAAACGTCAATATGCTTCCTTCTTTTGGCATGACTTTGCATCTGGCTTTTTCCAGCTCTATCTTTCTCTAGCCACTCTCTCTCACATTTCCCCTTTTCTCATGCTACACATATTTTTTTAATATTAAGTTAAGCTTATTTCTTCAAAAGAACAACTGGTCTCGAACAAGTTGCTACCTGCTCTGTAGACTTTAAAACGCGCTTAAAATATTGTAGAATATAACTTAATATTTTACTTATATTATGACTATAGAATTATATGAAATATATTTTATATTTTAGAATAACTTAACCATCAACAAGTTTTAATGAATTGTTTAAAATTTCAAGCTTTGATTTGACTTTCTATTTTGAAAATTGATTGTCAAATGCACCATGCCTAGTGTTTCCAGCAATTAGACGTTTCTCGCAGTGTATTCTCTGCCCAATTAATTGTAGCAAATTATTAAAAAGTTAACAGAAAATTGTGAACAATTCGAAACTGACAACTGCCAAACTGACCAGGGCAGCAGCTGCTGCTCCGCAACAATTGAGTGTAGTTGTTGTTGCTTTTTATATTGTTGTTGTTGCTGCTGCTGGCCAAGTGGCTGCTCACTTGGCTGGTCAATGCCATTTTGCGCGCTTTGTTTGCCTTTTGGTTTGTACTTGCTTTTTATGTATTTCGCTCTCTCCACCTCTCTCTTCCCCCCCCTCTCTCTCTCTCTCTCCCTCTGTCTGTTTGTGTTTTTGTTTTTCGGCGTTTCTTCTATTGCGCGTATGCGCAGCGTTAAAACAAAGCTAACGGTACATATTTGTATATTCCGTATTTGCTTTGCGCTGTGGTTTTTAACGAGATTTCGTGATGTTTTGATTCGTACTGCCAACTGGAGCACACACGCACTGTGCGAGAGAGAGCGGCTGCGAGGGGGAAGGGGGTGTGGTTGGAGCACAACATTCAGACATGCTATATAAATGTAATGTAAATAGCAGAAAAATAGCTGGAGAGCAACAGCAGATATAGCAACAGCTACAGATACATTTCAGCTGGCTAAGCTATGCAAATACAAATACACAGATACATTCGCAAATATTATGTGTGATAAATTTAACTGGAGTTGGCCATAAAGCTAGGGCAACAAGTGCTGATGCCAATAAAGATACAAATACAGGTTCAGTTATAGATAAAGTTAGCGAAACAAATTTTGGTTTAAAATTGAATCTACAAAAGCTTTTAATTTTGCAGTTATAAATAAAGATACATATAAAGCTAGCGTATGTTTAAATATGGATTCATTTGCCTATTTTTAATGCAAATATGTATTCACAAGTAGATAAAGATACAACTGCAACTGAGTTGGGAGTTTCAGATTGCCTATGGCTGCTGCTCAAATGATCTTCAGGGCCAAGGGTTCAAATTAAGGCAATACAAATACAGTTACACATTGAAGATACTTCAGAGGCAGCTACATCTTGCACTTTATGCCTCCCCCACTGCATAAGAGCTGATTAAAGCACTCAATAACACTTGTATGCATATAGATCACTCTTTCGACCTTACAATCTACGCACATATCATACATATATCGCATATCTTTTAAATCCAACGTGCGTACTTTCCTTGCCTCTGTCAATGTCCACATCATCGTCATCATTATCATCGTCGGCCTCATTATAAAACACAAATCATGCACTGCATTTACTTAACGGTGCCTCGAAAAGGCTGACAAATTTATTGTCGCCAGCGATATAAATCCGCATCGGCAACGCGGTTGACCCAAAATTTTCGGAAATGTGTCAGCGAGAAAAGCAAATTTGCCAAAAATCGTGCTGTAATTGACATATATATGTGCATGTATTATATCGTTTTTGTTTTTGCGTGTAGCTTGTCTCATTCGCATTCTCATTCAGTAAACAAAAGACTGAGACAACGAACTGGCGCACCGAAACCACACAGCAGATCATGTAAGAAGCACACATAAAATTGCTTAATCTGCGTCTGTGGTAATATGTGTTATATATAGAAACCGACTTGATTGCAGAATGAATCGAGAATGACAATAGGGAAAGAGTTGTATGCGCCATAAAGTGGACTGTATATATATAGAAGTATTCCTTAAATATATTTCCATACTAAACTGTTGCTAATTCGCGTTTAGCTTGATTTATCTCGAATTCTTTCTCTTTTTTCTGGGCCGCGGCTTATTTGTTTTTTTGGTTAGTTCTGGCGCTCCACAATAAACTGCTAAATGGACAGAAATGGGAAACAAATTTCACTTTTTTGGTACAGAAAGAAACCGGTTGAAATGCGAAAACAAATTCCGACATAGTTTAAAATTAATTTTTCTCTCCTTTTTCTACAATTTTAATTAAAGCATTTTGCCGAGTGAAAGTCAACGCAGACGCTGACGCAGTTTAAGCCAGAAAGTCAGCCAGAACTTAGCCAGTGATTCGGACAGAGATATAGTATTCAGTAGTTCAGCCACAATTCGACCAGAGAATTTCCTGGCCAATTCTCAGCCAGAATTTAGTGAGAGATTAAGTCAGAGAGAGATTTAACCATGTATTTGTTCAGTTATTTTGCCAGAGAAATTACAAGTACTCAGCACGAATTCAGCCAAAGATTTGGCCAGAATTTCATCTAGAACTAGACGTGATTTAGTCAGACATTCAGCCAGAACTGACCTTGCAATTTTGCCAGAGATTTGCACTGCTGCTGCTGCTGTGGCTAATGGGGCCAATTGTCGGCGCTTCCGTTGCGTTAAGAATCAAGCTAACAAATAAGTGCAAAAAGCCACACTGCCATTAAATTTAATTAAGTGATCCACAACAGCAGCAACTACAACAAACAATGCACAACTCGTTTGTATGTGTTTGTGTGTGTGTGGCAAGTTAATTAATTTATTTAATAAGCGCGCAGTGTATACAGTTATGTTTTTTTTTTGCTGCTGCTGCTTCTGCTGCTGCTGCTGCTGCTGAGTCTGCGTCTGCTGCTCATTTGCATGCGCTGATGTTTTCAGCAGGTAGCTGCGGCTATTGTTGTTGTTTGTTGTTATTGTTGTTGCTTTTACTGTTTTTGTTGCTGTCGAACTCTTGACTTCATTTGAATGTTGAAGAACTTTTTTTTCGCCTCGCCTGAAGTGGAACCTGGAACGCGGTACGATTGCCATTCACTCTCCCTGCCTGCCCCACTCTTCCCGCCTCCCATTCTTTGCTTCTCTTTCTTTCTTGCTCTATGCTTACCATTTGCCTCGACACAACGCGCAAATGTCCTTCTGCTGTGGCAGAAATTCTTCAGCGTCCATTGACATGCGGCTACGGCTACAGCGGCAGCATTTCGAGTGGCCGCTGCCGAGTTGAATTTAACACCTTTTTTGTTATGCCCGGCATGTAAGACCCAAAAGCAGAGAGTCCCAGACACAGTTGAGTTGGGCCAACAATAGCGAAAAGCGCAGCAACAACAGCAGCAGCAGCAACCTGGCAACAATGACAACTAGCAGCAGTAGAAGCAGCAGGGGGGAAGCAGTGAGGAATGCAGCAAAGGCAAGCAAAAGTGGGAAGCGCGGCAATAGCAAGGAGGGGGAAGCAACTGCCTTGCGCCCTTTAAGGCCGGCGCAATGCACTCAAAAAATTGATGACCCAGCGCAAAACGTGACGTGACGTGAAGCTGTTGCCGTTGCCGTTGCCAGGGCTAAGAAGGAAGCGACGTTTAACTTTGAAATTGATTTTCCCCAAGCGGCAGGCGACAACAGCAACAGCAACGGCTGCAGCAACAACAACAAAGACGACGACAACGTTGACCTTGCTTTTCTTGCAGTGCAGCAGCAGCGTCACCCGAGGGACTTGACAATTGTTGGCCATAAACGCGCTAAGCAGCTGCCCATTGTGGGCGCGCACACACACACACAAACACACACAAACATAAGCTGGCAAGTATGGGCAACAAGCGTTGCGCATTAGAACACAACTTACCAAATATAAACAAAAGACTTAGGCAACGAACTTGCGCCAAACAATGGCGCGTGCTACAGCTAAAACGAGCCAGAGCCATAGCCCGAGCCAGAGCCAAAGCCAAAGCCACAGTCAGACTGACATAGCTATAGCCAGAGCTAGCCATAGCCAAAGCCTGTTTGGCCAGACCATTGCGTAGCTGGAAACCTGCTCTGATCATGAAAATGCATTTTGCCCAGCGACTTGACTTGGCTTCGCCTCGCGTTGTTGTTGCTGCCCCTGCTGACGTTGCTGCTGCTGGTGTGTCTTTTGTTTAGCGGCCACAGAGATCTAATAATAAGGCACTTCGTGTAGCTAACGAAAGTTATTTATGCATGCAACAAGTCTACTTAGGCCTGCATGCGTCATCGGTTCGCCCGGTTCATAATTTATGCTGCGGCTCGCCCCGCAACAACTGCGCGACTGCGAGTGCGAGTGCGGCTTGTGGCGTGTGGGTGTTAATGGCGGCGCGACGCAAACAGAGCGCGGCAACAACAGCAACAACAACAACAACAGCAAACTGCAAGAGTCACGCCAGCCCAGCAAAAATACTCAGCTGGCTCGGCGCAGAGTTTACTCGCGGAAAACAAGCTAAACAACTACGACAAGAACGGCAGCAAAATGCCGCGCTTGTGGCAGCTTCAAAAGGGTCGACGACTTTTGCGCCCGCATTGGCACCCAGCAGCCACAGCAGCAGCCGCAACAGCAGCGAGAGCAGCGAGAGCGGCAGGCAAACGTGCAACGCGCAACGCGCAACGTGCCACATGCAGCTGGCAATGGCCGTCGTTGTGGCATAAACCAAATAAATGGAAATTGTTTAAAGTTTGCTTTGGTTTATGGACGTCGAGGCCAAGCTTAGAGCGAAGCTGGCTGGCAATGCTAATTGCAATGGAATGTCCACACAAAGATGCTGATGCTGGTCATTTGCGTGGGTTGCATGCAACTGCGACTGCAGCCGCCCCCTCTGCTGTTAATTTTGGGCGAACTGGTAGAGAAATTCACCTTTATTTTTGGCTAATTTTCGGACTAACTGTAAGAGATGGTTTATTCAACTATTTAACTAACGTAATTTACAAAAATGTGTCCATGTATTAGTGCTGCAAAACAACCTCTATTCAAAACTATCGATACTATCGATTATTTTAGCATTTTAAGCAGAACAAATTCTATTAGAAGAAACAATATCCCAAATTGTTTGAGGCGCAAACTCTCTGATACAATCACAATCGATAGAGAACACTATATTATCGATTGTGATACGAATTCTAACGCAGCACTATTTTGCTGAACCGTATCTTGTCGAAGGCGGGAAGTAGAAAGGGTCGAAAATTTCACCAGATCCGGCAAAGAATTTCGATTGAAACTCAACCCAGTGCAGTCGTAGCGTGTGGAGAAATGCCGACAGTCCCTCCATCATAATGAGTATGGCAACGGTGAGCAGGGCCCACGTGAAGAATGAAATCATCAGCACTGGAACACCAAGATAGATGGGTAATGTGTTACTCAGACCCTTGGAAAATACCATGTGCAAGAGAACATCGGATAGCTGGCAATGGGCAAGTGACAGAGCCCAGAGACGCAAATATGATGCAGTGTGTGAGACGGAACCGAGCACACTCTCGATAGTATGAATGCCGGAGTGTATCCACAGCTCCAAGACATCAAATTCCTCCTCGTCTTCGATTTCGTTGGTGGTGATCTGTTCCTGATCCTGCTGATTTTGTTGCTGCTGCTGCTGGGGCTCCGTTCGGTTCATATCCGCAAACTGATTATTCGAAACGATATTTGCATTCAACAAGGAACGCATAAATTGCAGTGTATCGCGACCACGAGACTTCAGAGTGGCCAAATTACGCATCGAACCACTCTTATGGCGTCGCAACATGTATATCGGCTTTCCAGCCAGCATCACGGGCACCATAGCCAAAGCCACAAGGATCAATAGATATTCGATAGTGCGTTCGAATGGAAACATGCCTACGTTACAGTTTTTTGATTCCTGTTCGGTTGTCTTCATAAGCATCATGTCAATGAATGTGATCAGTACGGACGGAGCACAGGCAGCGTTATATGGCGAAGGTTTGTGGCCACCGTAAGTGAGCCATTTGAAGAATATAAGGAAAACCAGATAGCCAAACATGCAGGACATGAAGATAGTTTGCGGCAGGACAATAAGATAGAAATCAACTTCACGATTGCGTTGAAAACAATTTACGGCGGCCAGCGCCAGACCGAACATCATCTGAGACAGGCCCAAGATGATGGCCAGTTTCATTTTCAGTGAGTTAAACATGTTGATCGAATCCTCGCCACTGATCACCCAAATTGGATCGACACCAATCGGATAGGGATCACCTGAATAGCATTGCGGATCACTTGGATCCAAATCGACATCCTTAGTCATCGTTACTATGACGTTCTCACTAATATTGTGTGCCCAACTGGATCCGAATATATTGATCGTAAAGCCCATGATATCATTGTAGATGAAACCCACGTAAATCGAGAATAATCCCATCAATAGAATGATATATCTGCCGCTGAAGAGTATAGAGACGATTTCATTATCACTTTTGGCGGTTCGTTTCATTTTCGTGATATTATCCTCCTTTATGATGAGAAAAAGTGCGAACAGAGTGAGAATAGCGCCATGTCCGATATCTCCAAACATGACGGCAAAAAGAAACGGAAATGTAATGATCGTATATGGTGCCGGATTGAGTTCCTTGAAGTCGGCCATGCCATATGCATTGATTAGATTCTGAAATCCATGCGTGAACTTATTCAGTGCGAAATATGTTGGTGGCCTATTCTTGGTTTTGGTTGTGATGCGCGACAAGATCGGCGGCGAGGTGTTGATCGAGCCGGCCGTATCCTCGATTAGGGCACCCTCGTTGAGGGCCTGACGCACGCTTTTTAAATGGGTGACTGGGACATAGCACTCCGCTTGCAGATACTTTTGATGCTGCCGTCCACCGACGGGACTAAGGCGATTAAGTAGATCGTAGGTCTTCATCGATTTTTGTAGATTTATGCGCATAACATACGAATCGATGGCAGTCATTTGAAGTATTCTCTTTCGCATCACCAGAGTCTCGTTCTGCACCATACTCAGATCACTGATATCTCTCTCCAGTTGATCGATCATCAGGGAACGTTGATTGGCTGTCTCGGGGCACTCAAAGATGGTCACATGGAAGGCGCTGCAGACCTTGAACAGCTTCGGCTTAATGCTCTCCGACGTGGTCATCAGCAGTACCACAAACTTATGAACAAGCTCACGTTTGTGCCCTATATATTGCATAATTTCGGGCATTTCGACACGACGCACCAGAAGATTGCGCCCAAAGAGCCGGTACAGCATTAGCTCGAACGCGTGGAACTTCACTACTAGAATGGTGCCCAGAATGTAATTGAGATGCGAACTGGTCGGTGTCGCGTCCGACTGATCGAGCAGTAGATCCAAAATTGTGCTATCCGAATAGAGTTGCTTCGCAGACTCGTTGCCCAAGAGAATCTCGTCGCCCTTTTGCAGGGCATAGCGTTTCTCCTCCAGATAGACCTGACGACGATCCAGCGTCAAATAGTGTTCCATAACCGATCGCATTTCCGTGTTCATACGCCTTAGATGCATCTCATAGACGGATATCTGCGACTCACGTGGTCGATCCTCGATGTCGATCTTGTCGTAGTACGTTGGCGATATATTCAGCTCTTCCATTTGCTCCTCGAGATACTCAATGATGCGTAACAGATCGTAGCACAAGGTCACTTTCTTCGTGTAGATGCCATTGATCAGATGATCCTCTTCATAGACATTATTGAACTGCAGATACCCAACGTGGCCCACCTCGACCAGGCAGTTGAATGCGTTTTCCTCGTGCATCAGCAGCTGGCACAGCACCATGTCTTCGCTGGTAAAGAACGAGGTCATGTTGAGGTTTCGAGGTAGTAGGAAAAATATCTAGTTTATTTATGGAGAGTTTATTTATGTGGAATATTGTTTACACTGTTGGACCGGCATGGCCTGCTCGGAGTGTTTCTTACTACCACAATCGATAGTAGCGATGGTATAAATAGTTTAATCGATAAATCGTTAGTTTCTTAATAGTTATTACAGATTTTATTTGCTTAAAAATCCAGTTTAGCCGATTGTACCAATAGTTTTGATTCAATAAAATTGTAAAATCGATTTGTTTTGCAGCACTGTGTTTCCAGTTAATTGATACATACTACGCTACTGTCGTTTAGTCGTGCTCTCCCATCGTCCAGTCTGTTCCACTGTCAGCGGCCGTAGCAATTGCCGTGGCTGCACTTAATACGAGTAGCTCGAGTCGAGTCTAAGATCAACAGCGATAATTTAGCTTTTGCATGTGACCCTCCGCGTCGGTCCACCCAGCTCCCCTCCGCTCGCTCCCATTGCAATCTTGAACCCACGCCCACAATTGTCAAACTCAGCCACGCTACACTGCACAGCAAAGCATATGAACATGAAGCCAGCAATTTTATGCTTTGTTCTGCGCTGGGAAACTTTTGTGGCCGTTTTCAGAGTTTCCCAGCTTGTATTTTCTGATTATAGTAGGTATATATTGCGCTAGGGTTCTATAGGCATTATGACAAATTTGTGCAGGCTTTTAGCAAATTAGCCAGATTGCATTGTAATCAGTAGAAAAATGCGACGAGGTGTGAAAACTTGTTTGATACGAAGTGCACAAGTTGGGGGCACTTTCGTGCGGCTTGCTGCAGTTAATAATTTAGTTTACAGATACAAAAATACTCCAACAATCTTCAAGCGTAGTTTAAGGCTATATCTACCGAAGTATCTGGATATATATTCGATCTGGCTCGATTCAATGCAAAATGTATGCGAAAATTTGAAGTTTTTTTCGTATTGTATATGCAATCGGAATTGTGTTGCAATGTAACCCTGTGTGGCTATAATTGTGATTGTTGCTGTTGCTGCTGTTGTATTTGCATTAAATCAAACAGCTCAAGCCAAAAGCGCAACGCGGCGTATGCTTAATCTGCTTATATAAGCAGCGTAAACTGCAGTTGCAGTTGCTTTCAAGTGTTGTTGTTTATGTTGCTGCTGTTGCTATTGTTGTCTTTTTTGTGGTTCCTAATGCTGCTGTTCACTTTGTTTTGTTGTCCCTAATATTGCTGATGTTGTTGTTGTATTTTGTGTTATTTTCACATCAGAGATGCAGCAACATTTTCCCATACAAATCGAAGTTTAAGCGCTACAGACAAATTGTTTTGTAATTTAGAGGCTACGCTGTTGTTGTCGCTGTTGTTGTTGTTGGTATTGCCAAAAGCGTTTTACTCATTAGCTGCTGCTAAAAGGAAAATCGTCTGGCAAAGTGAAGCAAAGTTAAAAGTGCTTGGTGAAAATTTCGGGCCCATAAAACGTTCGTTAGCAGCAGCAGCAGCCGCAGCAGCGGCAACAACAATAAAGCTCACGGGCAACAATGCCTAAGATCGTAGCAGCAACAATAAAATTAACAGCAGCAACAACAACAACAAAGCAGGCAGCAACAACAATGAAAGTAAAAGTGCCAAAGCACAGTGCACTTGATAATTTCTTGAGCAAGCAACGCGTTGTCTCCGCAACAGTTATTGTTGCTGTTGTTGTTGTTGTTGTTATTGCCAGCAGTTATTTTTAGTGGACAAAAAGCCTTGTTGTTGTTGTTGCTGTCGTTGCCGTTCGATTTCATTAGCTTTTATTGCAGCACTTTTGTTGCCGAACGAAATTAAGTCACCAATTGAAAGTTGAAGGAAAGCAAAAGTGGACTGCGTTTTCACTTCTGGCCAAGACAATTGCAGCCAATTGGGCACTGAAGTTGGCCATTTGCATGCTGGGCCCAAAAATAAATCGCTTTGTAAACGTGTGGAACGAGCTCAGTTGGCCCAGAACGGTTGCAGCTGCAGCTGCAAACGAGGCACGTGCATTGGGTTGGGAATTGTGGAATTTTGTGGGTGAGGAAGGCAAAGAGCGGCGGGCAGAAATGGTAAGAAAGGAGGCTAGAAAACGGATAGATATTTTGGCAAAGAGAGCGAAAAAGGCCTCTGCCTGATTCCTCTAAAACACTGAGAGAAAATAAATGAAAGAAAAATAAAAGAGAAAATAAGTAAATATAGAGGGAAAAGAAAGATAAGAGAAAGTAATAACGAACAAAAGTAATAAATACAAGGACAGAGAGAAATAGGAAATAAAAAGAAACTAGAAATATTGATGTCATAGCAGAAAAGTTAAGTAAGACCGTGATTTGCTTGAGAAAGAAAATCTGCAAAACATAAAAAGATAGAGAAAGAATATGAGAGATAAAGAGCGGGACTGAGCAAATATGATAGAAAGTGCAGGAGCCCGATGCAAGGAGAGAGGGAGTGAGCAACCAAAATTCAAACATATAATACATACAATCTTTGATATTTTTACAATCTACTATTATAACTGCGGACACCTTTAAAGGTGTCCAAAAATATTGATTCTATAATTATTGCCTGAAGAGGCTTATGTGGGGTACTTTCAAGTGTTTATATAAACTAATTTCCCCGCATTTCTTTCACTCTATTCGCAGTGTGATGTGAGACGGATTCAATAGGCAAACGATAAAAAGCGAATACCATCAAAAGGTAAGCAACGTGCGATCAATTGATCGATTTGCGGCATTAAACCGCAATTAGGCGTACGCCCACGCCCACGCCTACAGCACTCACTCACTCGGGGGCGAGCGATAGAGAAAGTGCACGCAGAGTTCGTCTAACGTGTAATTTATAGAGAAAGAAGATGAGGAAGCAGACCTGGGCTAGACACAAGTAGAACCCGAAATTAACGCCTAAACACGCGTCTCTCGAGCCCTCTCGGACTCGACTTTATTATGGCAATCGAGTTGGGTCTGAGGCGTGAGCTGAGCTGCTTGGTTTCGGCGTTTTAATTACAATATATGCGCTACGGAATCGGGTCAAGTTTGGAGCACACGAAGCAGAACAAGCACGAATTAGTGAAAAAAAAAACGAGAGCAGCGAAAGTTGAAAGTGACAACAACAATAAAGAAAATAACTTTGAGTGTATGAATGAATCGAATATTGTAAGTGAATAGGAGTGAATAATATTCACAAGTATGCACACAAGACACTCACGCACTAAGCCGAGCTGCTCGGCAAGAACTGTTGACATTGAATTGGAGACGGCGAGTTGTCAGCAATGCAAGTTCGTTGCCTAAGTCATTCGTTTTAGGCGACCTTATCAGCCAAGCCACTGTGACGAGTTGTCTTACGCTTGTTGCATTTGTTGTTGCCGTTGTCACTTGTTGTTGTTGCTGTTACGTCAGTGCGTGCCATGTCTAGCCATGGCACAGTCTGACACCGTTAGCAAAGCTGGCAGCGATTCATTAAAATGTCTGCCTTGGCCAAATGCTTTTTGAAATTGAAACGTCTCCGTTGCAACGTTCTCTCTTCCCCGCTTTGCCTCCCTCTCTCTCTCCCCCTCTCGCTCTCTTTCTCTCTCTCTCTCCGATGCAGCAATGCATCAGCTTATCTGGCAGTCAACGCATCAAGCCCGCACTGCACTTGGCTTTGGGCGCTGCCAAGGCTCGACTCTGTCTGTGCTACAAATTGTTTTGGCCGAGGCAGCTGCAGTTGCCGCCGCCAGCGCGCAGCAATTTTCAATTTGCCAATTGTAGCAGTAAAACCTTTATAGCTGTTCTTTTCTCTCCCTCTCTCAGTATGTGTGTACCGTTAGTTTGCCTGTGCATGTGATTTGGCCTAAGGTGTTGGCCGTGTACTTAACTGCCTGCCCTCTCCCGCTGCCAGTCTCTCCTCTGACTCCGTCTCTGTGCGTGCAAGTTTGTTGGCCTTACTAATTTGCGACAATTGGCCAAACCATTAGCCAACCTAACCGCCTCGCTCGGTCAGTAAGTGTGGGCGTGGCCAGGGCAATTCCCAATGGACGCGCACATAACAATTTATTGAGCATTTGTGGCATGGCATGAAAATGACCAACATATTCGGACAACGTCGTTGACAATCGAGTCGCGACGCAACGAGGCATGCAAAAGGCAAATTATGTGATTAAAATTGTGAATAATATGAATAAATATGATTGGGGAAAGAGAGCGGCAATCATGTGGGTATTCACAGCATAACTGCACGTTGTGCGTTGGCAGGTGGAGACGGAAGCGTTTTGCTTAATTTCATTTCAAAGTTCAGTTGAGGTGGGAAATTAAATTGGGTATCGTATCCCTTTAGGGCATAGGTGTTTCTATAAGGCATATACATTAAAATATTCTTGATCAGCTTCACTAGCTGCGTTGTTTTAGACATTTCTGTCTGCTTGAACTCTTATATCTCAGCTATAGTTAATGCTAGAGACAGCAAGTTTAGCATGAAGGTTGCTGCAAAGCATGTGTTACTAGAGTTTTGTTCAAATTTTGGCTTCCACGCGCAGTGCCACATAAAAAACTATTATTTACGTTAATTAGGGATATTTTTAAGTCGTTACTTCCTGTTAATTCAAAAATGAATACTGAATTACAAGTCAATCGAATATTAAACTCGAAAGTTATGCAAGTTCATGTTTTCCCCAGTTTAGATTCTTCTTCTTTATTTATCTTGCTCACATCTTCACATATTTTCCTTCCACTTCTGCGCACTTTGTTGCAACATTTTCGTGCTGCTAGATAAAAATGAAATGAGACATGCGGCGGCAGCTGCGGAAAACTTCTAATGAATTGAACGTTGCGTTTGGTTGGCGTAAGTGCGGCATTTGTGGCGTGCAACGTTGTCTGGCGTTGGTAATTTGAAACAAAAGACCGCAGCAGCGAACTGGCAAAACTGGCGAGCTGGCCAATTCATTAGGCACACGCTGTGTTGCATGATTCTTGCAATTTGCAACAAAATACGTTTTTGAGCAAACATGACCTAATTTGCCCCTTTGTTGTTGCTGCCACACACACACACGCGTATATGTGCAACAGCAGCGGCAGCCCAAAACTCAGCAGGGCGTCATTTATATACATGTGTGTGTGTGCATGTGCTTGCGGCACGAGTTCAAAGTGAAATTCATAATGAAACGCAACGCTCGACTCAACCGACTCGAAAATTCACATGGCCGCAATTTGTTGCCGCTGCTGCTGCTGTTGTTGTTGTTGCTACGTTTCAGAACCTAATCAACACATCATCAATAACAGTGGGAAATCATTTGTTCTATGTGTATGTGCGTCTGTCTGTCCCACTGTACAGCTCCATTGGAGCCGGCAAAGCTGTGTGTGGGAGATTAATCACACAGGGGGCCATAGGCTGAAGCGTGAAATGCAAACAAACAAATGGAGAGACCGGCAGACGGACAGACACGCAGACAGACAGACAGATTGAGAGACAGATAGATGGACAGTTGGACAAACAGACAGGCAGGTAGGCAGACAGGCGGACAGACAGTGGGACAAGCTGGACGTTGATTATACACAGCCGCTGAAAACTTAATGAAAGCAGGCAAAATGTCTGCGGCTTTTCATTTGTATATATCTCCATGCCACTCTTACTGCCCTCTCTCTCTCCCACCCACTCACACTCTTTGCACTTTTTGACCCGTTGGTCCGCTCAAGCCGCCCACTGTGCCAGCGCCGTGTGGCACATTGATTGCCACTGTGTGTGGGCGACGCAGCCTGACGCTGCCTGCCACGCCCCCACAGCCGCCTGCAATTGATGCTCGCAATTATCTAGAGCCGCACAAACAATGCGCAAATTAAATGCAATAAACAAAGTAGGCAGAGTGGCTGGTGGGAAGGAGGGGTCGGCAAGGGGAGTGGGCAAAAGAAGGCTATGTAAATATTTTCTGTTACAATTTGCGCGTTGATTTGTTGCATATTACACTGCAAAAAAAAAAAAAAACAGTAGACAAAATAGAAAGAGAGAGAGAGACAGAGAGAGAGAGAGAGTGAGGGTGGACAAGGGAGCGGGAACAGCTTTGGCAACCGCAACGCCCGCGGCTACGTGGGCTGCCAACGTGGTGTGGTGCAATTAGTCGGTGGTTTGCTCGTATTTTGTGGCCTGAAACTGGCGGCGGGTGGCAGCCCCATTTGCTATGACTGCGGCTGTGGCGCTCCCGTAATTTGCTCATAAATGCGTTAATAGACAGCTTGACTCTGCGTGTGTGCGAGTGTGTGTACGGGCCTGCCTGCATTGCTTTCTGGCCAAATCAGGCGCTGTGTACGCTGCTCTGTTAACCGTAACACGCGTCGCAGCCGCAACAATTTTCGGGGCGCGGCAAATGAATTGGGCGATCGATCCAGCGAGCTCTATAAACGACGACCTTAACCCATTGAGTTCTGCTCTATGTGTGCTGTCATTGTGTGCTCATTATTAAATTGGCTTATTAGCTATGCGCGCGGTGTGACGTTATAAACAATTTTATTTGCTGTTATTAAAGGCTAATTTTTTTTCTTGGCTCGAGTCTTTATTGTTACTCACAATATCTTTATTAAATAATGTTTATTGTTCAGTCTTTTTTTATGGCTATCATATATTTCTATGATATTTTCAAAAGAGTTTTAACTGTTTTCAGTTTTTATTGCAGCTTTGTCGGGTTTTGTTTCTCGAAAAAAAAAGTTGTTGATAATTTCAAAACTGTTTTTTTTTAGATTTATTTATGAAGACTTTTTCTTAATTAATCTTAATTTTTTTTCAACTTAACATTGTTGCAAGCACTTGTGTAGACATTTCTAAAAATAACTCAAATATGTCTATAAAATATGATTGGCTTTTCCATTTGTTTTTCCATTCGTTTATTTAAATTTTCTACTATCATAAATTCGTTGCAGGCTGTAAAATATTCATCAATTGTTTTTGTTTTCTGTACTGTGTCCGCAGTCATCAACTTATCATTTGCAATCTATGCTAAATTTATGCAAAAGTTGCGCTTTGACTTTGGAATTGGGAATACTGAATACTGAAAAACATTGATTTTCATTGATTTTGTGCCTTTTACATATTCTCAATTATTTATCTTTTGTTTTGCAGCTGCATCATCAAAGTATTCCATTATATTCCTTTTGTCTGCCCCTCTGCGATTTGCGAAAGAAAAACCTATTAACTCGAGTTATAAATTGTCATCGTCTGCGGCTGTTATGCAACACTGATTACTGATGATTCTTCAGCCGAAAAAATCACCGCATATATCTTCTCACTAAATCGGGGCTATGTCGGCGGGGTCTCTCCCCGTCAAGTTATCATTCGCAATTCGCGAATTGATCACTGAATTCTCTTGTAAGTGACCTTCGCAGCCTTCGCGTAGCTCAGCTCGTTTGGCTTTAATACTCACTCTTTTTTTTTTGGTAGAATTCATTTGGCTTGTCATTGTTTTTTATTGTTGTTGTTGCTTTGTGTAAATTCATGCATTTATTCATGCGCTCATTGCCTCAATTAATGCGACATTGAACGCAATTTGTCGTTTGTCATTAATCTTCTTTTCATTTTCATTTGGCCAGTCGCGCCTTTTGCGTTTATTCCCAAAAATAAAATAACAAACAACAAGAAAAAACGCCAACTCCAACAAATTTTAGGCCGTCACATTTTTGGCATTTTCTTTTAGCGGTGTGTGTGTGTTTTTTTTTTTAAACATTTGTTGTTGCTGCGTTTTATCGTCAGCTTGGCAGAGGAAATCGCATGTCGTTGCGAGTGTCCAAATGAATTTATCAGCAACAGAAAAAAAGGTAGGGGCAGCGATTACGTTTTAGCGGATGAAGAGCATTTTTTAGAGAGAAGCTGAAAAACAGGCTAAATAAATTTAAAGGTTTTAAAGTCTTGAGAAATAAATGTATATTTACTTTAAAATTATTTAGCCTGAACTTCAATTAGAACACAGTTAAAAATATATTCTCTTGCTTGAGCAATTACAATGTGTACTTCTAAGAGTTAAAGCATCCACATATCTCTAAAATATCACAAGAAATTTCTTGAATTCATAATACAATTTCTTCGCCTTTTCATCGACCTGCTACCACTGTGCGCCCTCGTCATTGCTGCAGTTGACAAAAGGCTTTTGGGTGCTCTTCTGCGACTTTGCCTTGGCTAATAGACTGCAAAGCCAATGACGACGCGACGCACTTGCTCTGCATTCACTTAGCTCAGCCACAATCCCAGGCTAAAAGATATTCCATGGCCACAGCGTGGGCAGCCACAACGGGGGATAAGGACGTGCCCCAAGCCCCCGCTTTGCTCAGCCCACATGCGCGCAGGCTCCTTTGTTATCAATTCAAGTGGAACGTATTACGTGCATTAGTATCCTTTTGCTCGAGCTGACTTGACTAACTTGGCTGACTGTTTGGTTGCCTTTGCCTGCCTGCCTCTGCCTGCCTGCCTGGCTGCCTCTGCCTGGTTGAGTCGCCTTTTGTGTGTGTATCTTGGCCCTATCGTGGCGTACTGCGTATTTATTTCACTGTGTCAAGTTCTTTTGTGTCGACCTGCAAGATTTATGACACTTTTGTTTAAGCCTGGCAAAAGCTTTTAAACGTGCTGCCAAGCCGAGAGAGCTGCGAGTGGGAGGAGGAGAGTGAGGGGAAGTCATGCAAAATCAATGACGATGCTTATCAGAACTGTGTTTGCCCCCCTCCAACCACGCTCCCTCGCCGGGCAGCTTGTCATAATTTTGTGAAGAGTGCTTGGCTTAATTTGGTGCGAGTGAAAGATTTCTGCTACCCACTGTAGTACCAGATTGAGATAAGTTGTGTAGTTGCTGCTGCTGTCAGTGTGATTTATGCTTGACACGCTTATTGAAAAGCCATAAAATCGCTGAGGAGATGCTGTGTGTGTGTATGCTGAAACGGGGTCATCCACTGATACCGTTTGATTTATACCCTACGTACTCGCATTTGACATAAATATTTTATCTGGCGCGCGCAACGTGTCGTATGAGTGACATTAGCCCAGCTAACAAGCTGAAGAGAGAATGAGAGGAAGAAAAAAAAAACAGTTAGCCTTTTGCATAGACGCTGATAAGGCCAACAGCAACAACAACAATAAGCAGCAATGACAGCAACAGAAGCGGAGTCACAGTCGTAGGCTGCGGCTGCTGCAACCTGTCACCCACCCAACCGCCCCCCGCCGTGTTGCAGATGCAACTGCGACTCGTGTCTGGTCGCGGCATATACTTAACAGTAAAATAAATATTTTACTATAAATCATGCATTAGAGGCAGAGCGAGGAGCTGCTGCTGTGGCTGTGGCTGCCGCTGCTGCTGCTGCCTTGTTACCTGTCACATGCTGCCAGGCCATCAACCGAGCAGCAGCAGGAGGAGGAGGAGGAGCGGCGGGAGGGAGCACTGCTCACGACTTTTGCCAACGCTCGGAAGTAACACACTTTTAGCGCGCACAAGCTCGCGACTAGCCAAAAAAACCCGCTAAAGAGCAGCCAGTTAGACAGGCAGCGCGACGTAGGCCAGGCGAGCAGGCGGAGTGGGATGAGGCGCTGGGAGGAGGGCATATACCAAGGAGAAACATGCTTTGCATAAGCTGATGCTGTGCAGCCAAAACTAGCAGGAAAACCTCTACAGTTAAGGTAATTAAAATAGGTTTATGCGAGAAAAAACCACGCTAAAATTGCAAATGTAATTATGGAAGGAGGCGTAGAGGGATGGGCAGAACCAGAAAGGGGAATATTATAGGCAGATCAGCTTTGTGTAAGTAGCCAAAACCAGCTAGAATATGCAACACTTAAAACAACTGTAGTTGAAGTTATTAAAATAGGCTTATTCGAGAAAATGCTGTAGCAAAGGGAAGAGACCTAGAAGGAAGGGAAAAACCTGAGATACAGAGAGAGAGAGATTATTGTTGGCAGACATGCCTACTCGCACTATGTAGCGATGCTGGGCAGCCAAAACTCGCTAGATGTGGCAGCACTGAAAATCTCCATAGTGAAAAGTAGTTAAAATAGTTTTATTCGAGAAAATTAATATTAGGTCTATCAGAGAAAAAACCGCTAAAGCTGCAACTGTAGCTAAGCGAATTTCAAGCTAATCCTGACAACTTTTAACTGTTTATCTATGCGCATACTGGCTGCACATTCATTTGATGGCATCCTTTTTTCCTGTTTTTATTTTGTCGCACGAAAACCAGCTTGAATACCGCTAACTTTCCTAGTGACAAACGAAATGTTTATAAATAAATTGCAAACGATATACTACATCGATATTTCATTTAATTTATTTATGTGCCGCATTGCAACAAGCGGACACCAAACAGACACAACAAATGGCGAACATAGTCAACATTATTACGTATACGACATGTGTGCGGCAACGACTTTTCCCAAAAGGCAAGCAAGCTGCAAGCAGCCAAGCGCAATGGTCAAGGCATTTGCCAATGCAGTTTGCCCTGTATCCACTCCTCCCCGCCTCTCCTCGCTACATTTGGAGCCACGTCTCAGCTGCAGTCGCAATCGCAGTCGCCGCCTCAGCCTCAGCCTCGTAATCGATGAGCTGCTGCGCATTTGGTCAATAAACGCATTTCTGTCATTTTTTCGCAGCACAAAATTTATGGCGTGACTTTGGCTCCAAGCTAAAGTTGCGACTGTGACTGAGGCTGAGACTGAGGCTGAGACTGGGCTGGGCCTAGGCCCGGCGGCAGCGACGGCGACGGCGTCGTCGTCGTCGTCGACGTCTTGCCAAATGCCATTTTCATTTGACTTTGACATTAATTTGTGGCCGCACTTTGCCTTAACCAGGAAGTCGTAGTCGGGCATAGCGCAAATATTTATACATTAGATGATTTACAGAGCATTGCACTCATATGAAGCACTCTAAAGCGAGGAGGGGCCCGAAAAAGAGATGGGAACAGTGGGAAGAATTGTCGAAGGGAATGTGAAGTATTTGTGAATAGATGAAGTGATAACAAGTTTCTTCTTTATCAATGATACTTCTACAGCATATGATAATATATTATAAAAATCAATGTACTAAATAATATATTTCCAGCTTGTACTATAGTAAATTGTTATAATATACGACACCAAGTCTTCCTATACTGTCATACCCTTAACAACACCATCTTTTTCAATGTAATATCATAGTTTATCATTATCTCTATAATCATCTATAACCGTTTTATATTATATTTTACTGAAGTGTATCAAATTTCACCATGATAAACCATTCCATAGCTTAATAAACTATATTATGCTATAGTTTATTTTCTCTATATAAAAATTACAGTTACGTTCTTAATGAAGCTATAGAGAAACTTGCAGATACTTCTTAATCAAGTTGACAAGCTGCATGGCTTGAGATAAACTTGCTTTTCTCCTTTGCTTCGAACTCAATCAATTCAGTGCCAGCCCTCTCTATTGATACCACTGTAACGCTGCCTTATACACACACACGCACGCGCGCACACACACACACACACACTGGTAACAATGGCCAAGATGGGTTTTTGGCCATGTGCGAATGGTTATGGTTATGGATTTTTGGGGCCCATTGTCAGCGGATGCTGTTAACAAGCTACAGGCAACGTGGCAGGAGAAGAGGCAGAGGCAGGCGGAGGCAGCCTCGATGCGATTTATGCGTGCAAAATGATGAGAACGTGCTGCAAGCAGCTACCAGGTTGCAAGTTTCCCATCTGCCTGCGGCTTGACTAGGTCTAGGACTTGGACGGGCTGCCTGGCCGGGACTGGGAGAGCGACTGCGACGGGAACTGCGACTGGGACTGGGATTGGGACTGGGCGCATTGTCATCATTATTTGTGCCAGTGGCATTGGGTTATTTATGGGTCTTTGGGTGAGACAACGGCGTTTTGTGACAAACCGCTTTACCGGTAAATCGGTAAATCACAAATCTGCCTGCCAGCTTGCCACAAGAGCATGCAGCAAGCTGCCTAGTTGCAACTGCAACTGCAATTGCAACGGCAACGGCAACTAACAAGTGCGCACATGGCCGAAAAAGTGCCTTTTGTGGCACGGCCTGTTGCCGTTCCGTCCCTGGTTTGGGACTCTGACAACGAGCCTGGGTTTATTAAATTTATGCAAATTTTATTTATAAACGACACTGCAGCTTCCCGACTCCAACTGGGAGGCAGCAGCAGGCCCCGCACCTCTCTCTCTGTCTGCCCCTCGCAAGTGTGTGTGCATTCCCGGGTTATTTTGTATGATTTTTGATTTAGTTTGAGCTGATTGGTTTCTGCAGATGACGACGACGACGACGTGGCTGCTGACATGGCTGACTTGGCGCGGGCGTAGCTCGATTGCTGCATGTCTTTATTATAAGCGAAGCTTGCCACATGGGGCACACACAGAGCTCGCAGGCATTTACAATGCCTTGATTTATATGCTAAAGAGCTGGCAGAGTATGCGGAGAGACAACGCGTTGCAGCGAGGGCAGCTTCAACGTTCATTCAATTAATCAAACGCGAAATGATCTTAAGCCATGGCTAACTAGCTGGCCTAGTGTGTGTGTGTGCTGCACAGCGTGTTGTACAGTATTAAATATTAAATTTTAATTAAGTTGCTCGAAACAACAGTTGAAAAAAGCCTGTCATAATTTGTTAATTGTTAACTGGGTCGAAACGCAGCCCCGCAATAACGCAGCAGACAGAGAGGGAGCGCGAGAGAGTTGATTAATTTGTAGCTCGGAAATCAATTGGATTGGCCTGTTGAAAAGATATTCATTAAAAATACATAACACGGTTATGTACGAGTGTGTGTCGGTGTGTGTGCGTGTGTGTGTTGGTGTGTGTACAAGGGCCGTGCCCAGCCCCGAGCCTAGCAGGGGGGCGCAAGCGAGAAAACAAAAAAAAAGGGCGCGAGATTAAAAAATAACAAGCTTAAAAATGTGCATAAATAAGCCGACGCCATAACGAAATCAAACACACACGCGGCACACACTCAACACCCCGTCATGCAGTGCAGCAGCGGAGGAGGCGTGGCCGCGCCCCTCACTGCGGCGTTTTAGTTGAAAGGAATTTTGGCAATTTGCCTAATGGAACATGCCGAACGGCAGCGCCACCAAATCAATTGGCTCACTCGTTCGCTCTCTTTTCTCTCGCTGCAAAAAAAGGCTTTTTAAATAATTTATTACACTGCCACCCCTTACTGCATTTGCCCCTTATATGGCAAACAATTTCAATACAATTTCTCGGTATTTTTCATCATTGCTGGCAAATTCAGTTGCACGCACTCGAAATCGCTTGGAAAGTAAACACACTTAACCCATTGTGACCGGCGCGGGCGATTTGCTGCCAGTTGACACTTGGCTGTCAGAAATTTGACACTTTCACTCTGTGCTCAATACGCAGATGATGGACAGATAGGAAGACTAAGAGAGACAGGCAGACAGAGAGACAGACAGACAGTGGGGCAAAGTGATCGCAGTTGGAGCAGCTGCTTGCCCGGTGGCCTGGCATCGATTTCGAGTGGAGAACATAAAGTTAATGACCTTTTTGTAGTTTTTTGTTTTTGCTTAGTGTGTGGCACGCCCCTACGTTCAAGACGCCCACCTCCACGCGCTCGAGTTCACGCTCGTTTTTGATTTTTGCCAATTTAACACCTTTCTATTCTGCCGCCGACAGTGCGCCCTCTCGTTCTTCCTCTCCATCTGCCTCTCTCTCTATTTCCCTCTCTCTCTCTGTCTTCATCTTACAACAGCTTGAGCCGTTACAATTCAATTGTTACAAATTAACTGGCCGCACTAATGTTTCACGCTTGCTTAGGCCACGAGCTGCCTGCGAGCTGCTCCTCCTCCGCAATCGATTGCGCCGGCGTCCGGGGGAAACACTATCTGCATCTACAGCCTGTACGGGGCAGACGTTGTGGCAGCCATAAAACCGCTGACATAGTGCCCTTTGCCATTGACGCCCCCGCGGGTTTCCTTCGCCGCCCGCGCGCGCTCTTCGCGCTCATTTACATCCGCATTGTTTGGCATCTCATCCATGAAATTTATAACTTGGCCAAGTGAAAGGTGTCCAAGAAAGAGAGAGAGAGAGAGAGAGAAGCATACAGAGAGACAGACAAACAGACAGCGAGACAGAGAGACCACAGGGAGATAAAGAGACGAACAGGCAGACTTTCAGAGAATCAAGCAGGCAGACAGCGAGACGCCCAGGGAGTCAGAGAGACAGACTGGGTGACGAAAAAACAGACAGGGAGACGGACAGACAATCAGAGAGACAGAGATATACACAGAGAGACTAAGAGACAGATAGGAAGACAGACAGACAGGCAGAGAGACAAACAGAGAGACAGTGAGATACAAAGAACGACTGAGAGACAGGCAATAGGCGTAATTGTATACAGGGAGACAGAAAGATAGACAGGGAGACGATCAGACGGATTTGTAGAAGGAGAGACACATAGAGAGACAAACAGACAGCAAGACAGACAAACAGACAGAGAGACAATCAGACAGAGAGACAGACAGACAGCGAGGTAGTGAGACAGACAATCGCTTGGCCTGGGCCATTTCAATTTATGTTTTACCTAAGTCGAACATGGCGAATCATTTGTTCTGCCTAATTAATACACAAATTACGTGGCTAATTTGGTGCAGAGACAAAGCGCCACATGCCACACCCTGCTGCAAACACACAAACAAACAGAATGAGACACACTCGAGAGACACACACACACACATACAGCGAGGGCGATTTGGGCACACTGCGGATGCATGATTAATGTGCCGCGACACGTCAAGGACAAGGATTGGGATTGGGGCAGCTTAGTCACCTGGCAATGCAGCAATGCAGTACTCGAACACGTATTCGTATATGTATTCGCTCGCGCTCGCGTTCGTGTATTCGTTTCCACATTCAGATATAAATTCAAATTGTGTCAATTACATCGCTGCGGCTGCTTATCGCCGACAGCCGCTGACAAACTGCCCGAGCAATCGAGCTGGAGTCGCAGTCGAAGTAGGAACTGGAGCCGGAGTTGGAGCTGAAGTTGCACTTGGAGCTGTTTGGCTTGACAAACTTGCAGCGGCAACAACAAATGCAACAACTGCAACAACGCGGACAACGACAACGGTTTCCATTTCGACTTTGGCACGGCCTGACATGCTCTGCAAGTTGAAGTTGTCGTCGTGTCAGTGCAGCAGCAGGAAAATAGATTTCCACTTTAGTTTTGTGGTCAAACACAGCGCGGGTTGTCAGATAAGTTGGCGGACTTTAAGACCATAGGCTTGCAGCAGACTGTGTTTTAAACAATTTAGTAGATTCTGACAGTCTCTAAATCAACAAACTTTGCTCAGTAGGGATCTTTCTCAGCATCAATCTCGGGCTTAAAATATGAATGTTTCCTACCACGAACATTTATCGAGTGTTGACGAAGTTATAAGTATTGGAAAGCGCTATAGGGTTCATAAAGTTCATAAATTTTTCGATAATAAAAAAATGCATTAGTTTTTTATGCAAAATCTGTCTAGAAATCTAAACATTGATAAAATGTTATCTACCACGACAATCTGATGGTTTCTGATGAAGCTATAAGTGTTGGAGCTAGCGCTAGAGTGGTTCTTGAAACTTAAAAAAAAAGTTAGGTATGAAGCATATTAAAAATTTTTGAAAATAGTTTGTTTATGTATAATATTTTGTTTCAAATTCAATCTAGAAATCAAAAGGCATCTCCCACGATAAGCTGATGATTTTAGAGATAGTTATGAGTGTTGGAAGGCGCTATGAGGTTCTTGCGGCCTACAACTTGCTAGGCAACCCTCGCTGGCATGTCGCATGTGTTATGTGTTGCTATTAATGAACGCAACTTTTTCATTTTAATACCCGACACATTATCCGCCCTGTGGCTACAAACGTAGCTGCGATCTGTTCTAATTGGTTTATAGATTTGTCTGCTCGATTTCGCTCGCTCTGCCCGATGGCGTAGTAGTGTTCCCCTAACCCCGACACAGTCTCGCCGATTGGCAATTGCTTTATTAATGGGCTGCTCTACTGCGATCTGGCCTGGCCCGAGCCCGGGCCTGGGTTAATGTCATCCGTGGCCGGCGGGCACAGTGTGGCAAAATACAAGTAAAAGTTATGCGCGGCGGCCCCAAAGTATGTCACGGAAATGACTTAGTTAAAATGCGTGCAGCACAGCAGGAAGGGAAAAGAGGAGAGGGGTAGTCGCGGGGAGAGGAAGGTCAGCAGGGTGTGGCGGAATAGTTGAATGTTTATGCGGCTGCATTAATAAACAGCAAAATAGAAATCGAAACGAGGCTGCGCACAGGCAGCCCTGCAGCATCTTGGCCGCACTTGGGCATGGCCAAGACAAAGGCAGCAGCAGCGACGGCAGCAACAACAGCAGCAACAACGACAACCCTGGCCAAGGCACATCCTTTAATGGCAGTGCATGTATGTCCGTCCGTCTGCCGCCCGCCTGTCGCGCCTACTGCGTCAGTCAGCGTCAGCGAAGCGAGGCCAGCAGCAGCTTCAGCTTCGGCAACTCTTGTTGTGGCAACTGTGTTGCTGCTGCTGCTGTTGCTGTTGTTGCCCACTTGAACATGTAGTGCAGTCATCGTCGCGCATTTTAAGAGCCTTCGCCAACTAAATGCAACTCTCAACACGGCAACTTGGCAAGGACCGAGAAGTGAGCACTGCCTAGACAGGCCACAAGACACGACAGCAACAGCAGCAACAGCAACAGCAACAGCAACAGCAACAACAGCAGCAACAGACGCATCGTCAAACATATAGACTATGTATGTGCTATAACTCATTAATATTAAATGCTGCTGGCAAGACAAGCCCCTCAGTCACATACAGACACACTCATAAACACATACACACACAGGCATACACATACAGCTACACACTCTCGCACTGCTTGGCGTGGCTCGAAAAATTTATGCGCATTTTGTTTCAATTTCCAACACACACGTGACTTCTAAATTATCCATCGAAAGGGGCAGAACATGAGAGAGAGGTGATGAGGTAGAGGGGGGGGGGCAGGACCAAGACTCAAGGATAAGCTATAGAACAGGATGTGCTGCAGAGTATAAAAGGTATGAGGAAAGAGACAGAAAGGAGTGTCTAGAGGGAACTCTCCGCATCTACAGACTCAAGAAACGATTTCTTTGCAAATGATAATTGCAGACAGGCGACAAATGCAGACAGTAAAGCAACAGAAAAAAAACAACAGTAGAGGTAAAAAAAATATTGTTGTTGTTATTCGTGTGACTGCGACACGCCCACGCGCGCTGACGCTGATTTGCAGATACAGATACAAATGTATCTTAAGCTGGCTTGCTGCTGCTGCTGCACTGAGCCATGCAAATTTCCATACGTAATAAATTTGCTGTGCTATAAAGGAAAGAGAGAGAGTGAGAATATGAGCGAACGAGAAGAAGTGAGAAAGAGAGAGAGAGAGATGGAGACAAAGCAGCAACAAAGTCAGCAAATTATGTCAGGCCGAAAGCAAAAGTTAAGCGAGAACTGTGACAACAGTCGAAAAGTGAAAATTATGACACGATTCCCGTTGTTTTCAGTGTGCGCGCGTCTGTATCTGTGTTTGTGTGTGTGTGTGTGAAAGCCAGGCCATAAATACGCATATTAGCCTGATTTTATGACGTCGTAGGCAGATATTGTAATAAATACAAAAGAAAGAAAAGGAAAATAAGATATCATAAAGAGTTAAATATTTTTGCATCTTTAATTTAATTAAGCAACTCAATTTATGCAAATTAAAACATAGTTGAGTATACAGAAAATTTAAATTTGATTAAAGATACTAGAATTATATATTTTTACACTAAATAATCTATTTAAATATACCATAATTAATATTGGAAAAAGGAGAGAATATAAATAAAGTAATTGTATTCCTGCTGGGACTTGAAATATATACAATTTACTGTTAAAATATTGTTAAGCATATATATAGAGTTTTTTAATACCCCGAAACATTTCTCTCAGTGTACTAGATCACTGCATATGCAGGGGCGTTGCCACTGCGCGCAGCTCTCACATTTTTCGCCCTCAACGTGCGGTTCTCATGGCGTAATTAAGCATAATTACCTGTGTCAACAGCAGCAGCTGCGACTCCACCTGGAGTTGTATCTACAGATGTTGTATCTGTATCTACAGCTGTATCTGTTGCCGTGGCTGTCGCCCAAGTTCGAGGCGCAATCGCAGTCGCAGTTGAGGGAATTATTTTGACAGATTTCACTTAAATATGTGCAGGAAATGTTAAATCTTTGTACGACCGACTGACTGACATATTGTGGGTATGTATATCTCCCTGGGTCTCGGTTCTCCCTTCCTGGGGTAATTATTTGCATGCAACTCTCTCGTGTAAGTCATTTTGTGGCCAACATTAAGGCCCTGCCCCGGTCAAAACTGAAATTACCCGAGACACACACACTGACACACACACAGCATCATTCTGACCGAAAAAGAGACCAGGCAAAGCCAACACGTTAATAACATTAAAGAGATACAACAACAGCAGCAGCAACAACTTGACCAGCTTGTAACCCAAGCGGATCTCAGTTCTCATCTCTGGCTGCGTCTCCGTCTGCGTCTGCGGTTGATTTTTATGGTTTCATTAGTACTCCACATGCACATGGTACATGGTATAGCGGGCCTATAGCATATGCTGGATAAATGCTATATGGTCTTGTGCCCCTCTCTCGTTCTCTCTCTCTCTCTCTCTCTTTGTCTTGTCCCTCTCGAGTCGATGCTGGCCAGTTCGGCCTCTTCTTCTTCGCTTGACTTGGCCTGGCTCCGATTCTGCGGCCTGAGAAAATTCTACTGACCCACAGAACTTTAACTTTTTGAGTGGCATTGTTCAATTTTACAACAGACAACAGCAACAACAGCAGCTACAACAACAACAGCAGCAGCAGCAGCAACAGGAACCCGCAACAACAGCGAGAAATTTCACAAGCCTTGCGGGCATTTTTCTACAATGGCTTTTTTTCTAGCCGCTTTGTGGCTGCGGTTTTGAGTTTTTAGCTGCGGCCACAACTTATCAAACAGAACAACAACCACACACACACACAAGCGCTCATAGGGGCACACACACACACACTTGTTGCACGCGTTGAGCTATTAAGGCTGCCCTTGAAGAAGTCGCCAAAAACTTGGCCATAAAGTGGCTTCCTGGCCTGATTACCGCCTCCCCGCCCCGCTGCAGCTGTGCGTGCGACATATTTGAGCAGTCGATTTCAATAATTTGTGGCAGTTGCAAACAAGGTGGGGCAGCAGCAGCAACGGCGGCAACGACGGCGGCTACAAGAAATTGCGGAAATTGCCAATCGAAATGGAAAACATTTTCATTATTTTTGCTGCCGTCGCTGTCGAGCTGAGCGAGCCATAAACATGTTGCACACACACACACACACGCATACGCTGTCCAGGTGGGTGAATGTGTGTGTGTGTTTGTATGTGGTTGGTCTACAAATTTATTGGCCGAAACATAAATTCGCTGCCAGTGGAAAACATATTTTGCAAGCAATGCGCGAAATTGTCAACTCGGCCATCTACAACTTTTCCGACTTTCCGTGTATTGCGCAGTGCTTGTTTTTGAGAGATACCCTGTAACGTGTGTGGCATGGGGTATACTGGGTTGGGTGGAAGAATATTCCGAGCTCAGCGTGTTTGTTTTTAGAATTATATGACAAGTTGAACTGATTTGGGGTGTGAATTGCATTGGCGTATGCTTAGTCCATATAAAGTAATACATTTTACAGATTCTAATGGCAAATTAAGATTATATGAGTAAACAAACGTATCCTGATATTGTCAATTAATAATTGAGTATATTATGATTTGAAATTAGACTGGGGTAGTGTATAAAAGCATAGATGGGAATGCAAAGCTTTGTAAAAGAATAAGAATAAAATAACTGCACAAAGTTAGTATACCCTCTGCAAACTTATAATAATAACATAGTTATCATTTAACTCCTAATTTAATAATATTATATTTATTATCTACAATATACTTGCTATGAAATATAATACTTTTCAAATGTCAAACAAATTAACAATTTATAGCAAGTTTTCTATGGTATTTGCCACGCACAGCACACACTTCTATTACAAGTCCCAGCTCCCTCTCTCTCACACTGTCTCTCTCTCTCTCTCTCTCTCTTTCTGCCTCTCCTTCTGTCTTGCCTCAGCCGTACTCCTTCTAGTGTATAGGCTGACATTGCCATTGATTTATAACAATTGCCATGCATGTGCTATAAACAAGAAATTTGTAATTAATCGAGCCGACGCCGACGCCGACGTCGCTGTGGCTGCCTTGTGGCTAATAAATTGGCCGGCAAAAGGCCAAATGGCTTTTAGCCGTTTTAAACTGCAGCTTGGGCTGCGACTTTGATTGCATGTCAGCGCCGTGTTTCTAAGACGCGCGTCCTGTGGCCATAAAGAATATGATTTGTTGGCTGCAGGGCAGGACACGTTGCTGCATGCCACATGCCACATGCCACATGCGGCGCCACTGCGACGCTAGACTGGCGGGGAACACCCGCTGCCAGCAGCCGGGCAATTAGATGCCAAGCCCGGCCAGGACTTATGTCCTTCATAATTAACGATCAGGTACGCGTCAGTTTCCGAACTCGAATTCGAGCCGCGATTCGAACTCAGATTCGTATCCGAATTCGCATTCAAATGTGCTAAAAAGGTGTGTCAATTGCGCTGTGGCGCACCTCGTGATTTATGCCATGCATACGAAATGCGAGGGGAGTTGCAACAGTTGTAGGAGGCGGCTTGGGGGGGGTGCCACAGTCGCAGCCATAAATATGTCAATATAAACAGGCAGACACCGAAAAGCAACTGCAACATTTCAATAAAAATCAAAATCAAAAGCAAAAGTTTTCGACAAAAAACCAACAGAACCGAAGTCGAGTAACGACGGGCGCATACCCTGTAAAGGTAACGCGGGCTAAAGCTGCAGATTTGTTGTATAAAAGTCTGCAGCCTCTTATCATTCCTCACCCAATCGAGTTGTTTGCAGCTTGAGTTTTCATTGCGTATGACTGATGTATACCCTGTAGAGTTAGACATTACCCGTCTATAGCCCGGAACTACCCCACTGCTATAGCGTATCAACTGCCGCACCGGACGCTATCAACTTTAATGCGCCTTTGTTTCGCTGCGTAGTGTGTGCTTTGTTTAACTCCCTCTCTTTCCCACTACCTCTCCTTCTCTCACCCCCTCTCACTCGGCTAGGGGTAGGGCGAGCTGAGGCCTGCGGCATGGCATGACAAGGGCGCAGGGGGTGCGGCGGCGTTCTGCTCCTGTCAATTGCCTACAAATTGGCGCAACGTACGGCTGCGCATACATTTTTGAGTAGTTTCCAGTGTAGCCACGGGGGTTGAGTAATCGTCAGCGCCATCGACAACGCCAGTGGAGCGATCCATTGCCATCGAATGTGCCCAGGTGTGCAGCCGTGCTGACGCAGCACCAGCGGCAGCAGCAGCAGCGGCAACAGCAGCGGTCTACTGCGACATGCCTCGCATGCGGCGTAGCCCATTTTGTGGCTCTATCTCAGTCGCTATCTGCATCTCTGTCTCTGTCGCTGACACCGTTGAAGCCTGGTGGCGCCCCAAATCTACCCTACACTATGCTGCCTGCCTGCCTCAATCAGCCTCAGCCTCAGCTCACCTCACCTGGCCTGGTGGCATGTTGCATGACTCAGGTTCAAGTTGGCCGCATGACTTTCAGCGCGCTGACACACAAAATAAAATCAAATGGCGGCATTTATAAAAATTCGAGTAATACGAGTCAAACTCGTACGGCGAGGGAGGCTGGCAGCTGCCAGGGGGTATAGGCCAAGAGGGGGATACGAGCTACATGCGGCACTTTTATTAAAAATGCAATACGTAGCATGTGCTACATGAAACACAAAGTATGAAGTGCAGCAGGGGGCAGGAAGTTAACATAGGGGCAGGGAGAGGGCACTGGGAACAGGGAGCGAGCAAAGAGTTGTTCAGGCAGGGGGAAAATAGGTGTGTGCAGGGAGCACAATGTGGTTCAGCGGGATGCGCGAGAGATTTTGCGCCAGATTTTGCGGCACGACAAAAGGGTTGCATATGGAATGACTTAAAGGTCGCATCGGTTTCGTGCTGCTGCATACAATATGAAATTTTATTAGGACAACAGTACGGGAAAATAAAATAAAGAGAAGAGTATATTAAATTTGTGCCTTAAATTCCTATATAAAATATACATAACTTCGTCAAGAATCATCCGATTTACACTTGGTAAAGCATTTTGTTCATGGTTTCGTACATGGAGAGCAATGGGATTTCAATTTTAACAATTTTTAGCAACTCAAAATTTTCGACATTTTTCCATGCTACCCCCTTACAAAAATTTCAATATTTTTTTTAAATTTTAAAATTGGATTTTAAGGCTTATATCGTTAAGGCAACTCGTAAATAGTATAGAAATCCACTCAAAACCATTTTCTGATGCGAATTGTGAAAAATAATGTCAATTTACTGTATTTTAGATGATCTACGATTAGAAAGACCTATACAATACTAGCTACAATCTATCATAACTTGCTTAAAAATCCATCAATTTAGTTCTGGTAAAGCAATTTGTTCATGGTAGGGACTCTAGATAGAGTTGGCATATAATTTTTAATAATTTAAAAGCATCGACATTTTTCGACTTTTTTCCATGCTACCCCCTTACAAAAATTTCAAAATTTTTTCAAAAAATTAAAATTTGATTTTTCGTTAGAAATTAATATAGCAACTCAAACTGAGTATAGAAATTAAGTTAAAAAGGGTTTCTGACTCTTATTAATCAAAATATTAAAAATAAACGCTATTTTCAAGTGCTCAACACACCCCTTGCCTGTGTTTTGGAAGTGAAAAAACTTCGTATACGATTTCAAATGGAAAACATGAAATTCGAAATGTCTAACTAGAGTTAAGCATAAATTTAATACTCACTTTCAGCCGCATGAACATGCTATGCGACTGACTCTCTCTTTCTCTCTGCCGTGGCTTGTTTTAATCGCTAAAGTTTTCGTCGGTTCCGGGTTGGCTCCGGGCTGGGTTTTAGCGGGTGGGGGGCGGGTTAAGGTCCCTTTGGATTCATTAGAGAAGCCAGCGAAGCATTCTTGCGCCAATTACGCTTCCACTGACCTACATCTTATTAATTTGGCTAATGTAAAGAGTCTCAAAAACAAAACACAGCGAAGCGAATGTGTGTGAGACAGACGAAAATTGCCTAACACGCGAGGGAGGGGTAGGGGTGGTGTGAGAGGGAGTAGGGAGTAGGCGCTGAGGGGCACTGTGCGGCACACAGTAACCTACATGGCCAGCTAACTTGAATGAGTGTCAAAGCTATTTTGCGCTAATTGCCTTTTACGATTATTTTCACATTTGGACGAGGAGCGACTCGAGTCGCGGCCCGCCCCAGAGTCGGCGACGGGCAACAGTTGGATGAAGTTCGAGTTGGTGTTGCTCCAAGTGCTGCCACACACTTACGCGCACGCATGACTTCACACAGAGACACACAGGAACACACACACTTGCAGAGCAAGCTGCGTCCTCGTGGTCGTCAGCCAAGGCATCTGCAGAGCTCTGGAGCATGCACGAGTGCGCCACATTACACAGCAAGACACGGCGCAGGAAGAGGAGGAGAGTGAGAGAAAGGGAGGGGGGCAAGAGGTAGAGGGGGGGGGGAAGCTAACTGCAGCAACGTGGCACGCAACATATTCGCTTATTAAATTGAATTAAATTTTTCGTACGTTTTATTTGCCGGCACTTTTCGTGCGCGCTATGCGAGATGCGATGCGATGCGAGGCCGCTTGTGGGTTAATGTCACAGCAACAACAACAACAACAACAGTCATAGATGTACTGTGGGCAACAACAATTTGAGAGGCGAATGCCGAGTGCGCTTAACTTTTGTCATTATGCTCAATTATGGCTAACGGCATTCGCTGTCGATTCAACGGACAACGGACTCTTCCTCTTAAGCCTCCAGCACACATGCGACAATGCTAAATATGAAGCAGAAGCTGATGATGATGATAATGATGATCACGATGATAGTGATGATTGTGGGCGTGTAGCCGGCCCTGGTCCACACACCCAGTCCCGTCAACTGACCCAGTTAGACTGGCCTGGCCAAGAGATGACACGTGCATTTCACATAGTACTACACCGCAAATCAATTTGCTTCGAGCAAACCAAGCACATCCATCGATTCCAGCAGCGTCGATGATTAATACTTATCGATAATTGTGCAATGACCTTGCCCGAAGAGCCGGAAAGAAAAGCCCATACTTAGACATTAATTGACTTTTAAGCAGCAACAAATGGCTACACAGCAAAAGAAACGCGAACCGAAATCGAGAGAGCGAATTATAGATACACTTGGAGAACAGAGGGAACAGCAGTTTAGAATTAAAAGATCTTCAATTGTATTTATAGAAGAGAATTTTCAAATTTTCTTTATGGTATTTTTGATTTCCTAGCCGATTTTTGTTAGCTGTTTGATCATTTTGAATTTCATTTAATTCCTTCAACTTCATCATGCAAAAAATCTGACTCTTGTATCTTTTAACTATATATCATATATTTACCATTTAATTTCTTGTGCTGTCTTAACTGCTTAGAGGCCAAGCAATTGGCAGTTTCTATAAGCCTGCGCGAAGGGTATCAAAATGGTGTTTTCTTTTTTTTTTGTGCAAACCATTCGCATAGCTGTTTAACGTTATTTGTACAACAGTTAATCATGCAGGCAGACACTGACGCGCATAAGTCTTGCTACAGGTACAAGTAGTTACCTACAATATATCTAATATATAGTATATATATGAAGTAACTTGCTGACTGGCTCATCTGTTGTATGGTTGGCGCATGGCTATAAATAAACGAGCTCATTCTGTGCTTAGATTAATGTGTGTGCGCGCCTACAGAATAAACAGCGTAAGAGTGAGAGAGACGCAAGAGGGAAGGGCGAGCGCGGGAATTGCGGGGAGACAAATAAATAATACTTTGATGGGGAAACATGTTTGGCAGTTGGTACAACATAGCGCGTTTTAAATGCTGGCAAATCATCATGTGCACAGCTGAATGCCAAGATTGCTGGCATCGTTGAAATAGCCAAGTACCCGAGAGGGGGGCAGCCCCTGCCCCGTGCATCAGTAGTCTCCGAGTACCCAAGTGTTCCAAGTACGAATGCGAGTACACTTCCAGGCAGCAGGCAATCATCTAATCGAGCACTTGGCACTTAATTACCACAGACACCGAGCCCGAGCCCGAGCCCGAGACCGAGACCGAGTTGATGTAACGATTACAAACTGGCGCTATATAATTTTCCAACAATCATTAAAACTAACTTCACAAAAAATAGAAAAACATGAAGAAAAAACTTGGCAATAGGTCGGAATTGAAGACGGGGTCTGATGGCTTCAAGTAGCTGTAGAATTAGCTTGGTATTGTATTCTATTCATTTTTTCTTAGTTCTTTAGAATCCAAAGCAACGTTAACCTAAAATTGTAAGAAGACTTTAAAGTTGAGTTAATGATCTGTGCATTCTCTAAATTTAGTGTAAAACTAATGATATTTAAGAGATAAATATAAAAAACAAACGGAACCCCACTTCGTTTTTAACAACATAAAGCACTTTAAACTCCAACTTTTTACATATGCACCAAGTTTTCTGAAAATTCCATGATATTTATGGAATAAATATGAAACAAAAAAATAGACTACAACAGCACTACAAAGCAAATTTAATATTAACTTCTAAAGAAATTTTAAAGACAGAGTTAAGATCTAGCTATGCATGAAGTTTTCTGAAATTCTAATGAAATTTCAGAGAAAATTAAACTAGAAACACACTTCTACAGGGTATCTAGCACTACAGTCATCTGCAATTATGCTCGCACTCGCTTTATTTATATAAAAATTGTTTAAAAGTAATCTTGTAAGTACAAAGCACATAAAAAAGGCCAGCTGAAGTTCAGGTCAGGTTGGGTTTGTTGTATATTTTTTTTAATGGCAACTTGCGACTATCGCGCCCATTGCCAAGGCAAGTTGCGGCAAGGTCGATGAAGTCATCAATGTGCCAGACTCATCGGTGCTAAGGCACCACAAGTCTAACTACATAATGCAAGCTAATAATCGGCATTCAAATTGAAGATCGAATTGGAGATGGAGCTGGGGTTGGAGAGGGAGCAGGAGAGACAGACGGAGCTAGAGTTGGAGATCTTTATCGCATTTCCATTCTATGCGGACAGCTGACAAGCCGGACAAAGGCGCATGCCGACGATCGGTTATAAGAGAGTTGTCATTGCAATGCAGAGAGGGAGAGAGAGAGGGGTGGCGCGGCGCAAGGGCGTGGCATGTCAGTCACAGTCATAGAATCGAATGCAATCGCGCATTAAACAAAGATCGAGCACTTCGAAATCCCATAATTGATTGGTCCAAGGTGTCGCAATTAGCACAGACAAAAGAAAAGTCAATTGGAAAGTTGATTTCGATTTTCGATTTCGATGTTGCTGGCCAGGAAATACCTACGTATTGTGCAATTGATGGATTGAATGCGTACTCAAAAGTATTTTGTATGCCGCATAAGGTACAGTACAGAATACACAGCACACGTGTTGCAGTTGCATGCAACATAAATTACAATGTTGTAATTGAATCGTGACTGCGAACACGCCGAACAATTAAAAATGCTTTCGCAAAATGCAATCAACATGCAAATTGGCCACAAGCTGACCAAGTGTGGCTTAGTCACTGTGTTTTGGTCAGAATTAATGTGCTCAGATGTGCTGATCGTATACCTTTCTTGCCTCTCACTCCCCACCCCTCACCGCCATCAAGGTCGAGTTAACTGCTGCAACAACAAAGTGTTCGCTTTGTTTACAAATTCGTCTTGCTTAATTTCCATTTTAATTATCAATATGAACAGCGCCAGCAACAGCTACAACAGCAACAACAGCGACAACAACAACGGTTGCTGGCAACAAAAACAATGCCCAAAGGTGTTAAGAGTGAAGCAGAAGAAGCAACCGCAGCAACTTGGCCGTCGGGTTTGGCAATTTGGCAACCATGTCGTATGCGCAATTTGCTCGACTGATTTGTTTGGATTGTCTGCTGCGTGTGTTGCGTTGGTCAAGTGCAGCTCGAAATTGCAATTTGGCTCAGTTAATTAGCCAAAATGTCACATCACATACAAATCAAGTTAAGTAAATTGCGAAGAACTTTGCCAGCGCAGCGGGAAATGCAATGCAGTTGAAGAAGGAAACGTAGTTCGAGTCGGAGTTGCAGTCGTAGTTGGAGTCGGAATCAGAGTCAGAGTTGCTGTCTGCCGGCTTGTTGCGACTGTTGTTCGAACATGCAATGCGAGTGTTGTTCTAGTCCATGTTTGTGCATTTGAAATTAATTTATGCAAACATACGTAGCCTGCAAGACACACAGCACAAGACGCAGACGAAGATGAAGATGAAGTGGCAGAAGAAGCAGCAGCGCAGACTGACAGACAGAGGCGACTAGAACCGAAGCTTGGCTCGAGCTGCGGCGCATACATAAATAAATTAAAATTGCTAATAGCTGCGAGCGTAGAGTGTGTGGTGAGGGAGGGGACGGGGCAGGGGCAGGAGTAGCACGCCCATAATTAAAAGCAGCCACGAAAAACGAAAAGAAGAAAAGCAAAGAAACTTAAGGCAAAGAGTGCGCCTCTCGCCAAGATCAGCGGCGACTGTCTGTGCAGGGCTCATGGCATAAATCAATCAATTTATTTGCCCGTCTGCCCGCAGTCAAGCGAGGGGTCAAGCGAGGGGGCAGCAGAGGGGGCGTAGAAGAGTGGGAAGAGGCACTTGTAATCTTTTTGCCAACGGGTGCAACGAACTTCACCTTCGCTACGTTTTAGTTCCTGGCTACACCCACTAAAAAAGCCACTCGAGAGGGACAGAGACAGACGGACGAAATTGCAATTTGCTTAGCTGAAAACTTGCGATGTAATGCGCCATAACTCATTGACAAAAGGCACAAAGACAGGCAGGCGGGCCGGGAAAGGAGGAGCAGCAGCAGCAGGGGAGAAGACATGACCATAAGTTAGCCGCTCGCTAAAATATGAAAATAATTTCATTTGCAGAGCCACAAAAAATAAAAGAAGCGCTTGCCAAGAATTTGTCGTGATTGCCAAGCCAAGTCAGAGGGGGGCAGGGAGGCAGCCTCATGGTCAGGGCGTAGCATGCAAATGTGGGCGCAGCCTACCCTGACCAACCCGTTACCAATTCCAATTCGAATCGAGAGTGCAGCTCGAAAAGTGCTGACCATATAATTAACACTTGGCAGCTGCCTGCGATTAGGCCCCACTCCGACTCCGACTCGGAGGCAGACTGGAGCCGTTGGCACTGGCCGCCGGCGGCCTTCTGGCGGTTTCAGTTACGTGTTGTGTTGTGTTCCATAGCATCCATTGCCTCATCACCATCATCATTATGCTCATTATGGTGATTATCATCATCATTGGGCAGCGGCAACACCAATAATTTTCGGGGGGACTTTCATAATGAAGCCATCCCGGCTTCCAGTTAGACGGGCAGCAGAAGAAAAGCAGCTCCAAAAGAATAGAATAAAGTCAGATACTTTCTGATTTGCCCAGCTGCGTGTATACCCTGTAAATTAGTTGTTTTCTATAGTGTTAATCGGTTGGAAAGTATTTTAAACTGCTATCGATATTTTATGAGCACAATTATCAATACTAACGATTATATCGGTATAGATAGCAAACAAATTCTTTAATTTTTAAAATTCTTGCCTATTCCACAAACAATTTTAAGCACTACGACGAACGAATTATTAAATCATTGATATTAGATCAATCGCAAGCGCGCTCTCTCTCCCTATCAATCTCTCTTCCTTATAATTCATCATAATCTTTCAACTCCCTCAATTTACTTGCCAAATTAACGCAAATTTCATTAGCCTCTTTTATTAACCTTTTAGCCATTTTCGGGCTGCTCTGCTTATTGATTATGTCATTAAAATTCGCGCTTATTACGTCATTATTCTTAAATTCTCTTTTAAGTAATTTACTTTCAAAATGTTTTCGTTTTTGGCAACGCTAACGGTTGTTTGTCATCATTTTTTTGAGGGTATTCTTTGTGCTTTTCCGGCCTTTTTCGGCGTGAAAGGCTTTTCCGCTTGGCGCCGCATTGGCACTCGGGAGCAGAACAGTCGCCTCATCAGAGTATTTAAGGCTTAATCGATGGCGCTTTATTGCCCCCTGTTTGCCTGCAATGCCCCGCGACTTCCCAGCCCCTTCCCTCAACACTCCGACAGCTTCTATTCTCGCTCAATTCCCGCTTGCAGCTTGCAACATGCAATGCGATTTTTTCTTTTTTTTTACACTTGCAGCACGGCCACGCTTCGTTTGTGTCGACAGCAGCTTTTCATTAGACAATTTCCCCAGAGAGCGAGACGGCAGTAGAGTCAGAGAGATAGAGAGAGAGAGAGAGAGATGGGGAAGGAGTTGCAAGGGGAGTGGCAGCTGCAGATTTTCATTATGTCGAGTCGCGTCGCGTCGCGTCGACACTAACAACAACTTTTACTTGTGTGTGGTACATTGTTAGCTTAATTGTTGTTGCTGTTGTTGTTGTTGCTGCCGCAGCTGTTCTGGTTGTTCTTGTTGCTGCTGTTATTGCTGCTGATGTTGCTGCTGTTGTTGTTAGAATGTGCACGTTATTGAGTTACGTGCTCGGCGGCGCAACAACAACAAACGCAGGCGGCAACAAGCGATTGCAACGCGGCACGTTTGCGTTATTTAACTGTCAGCAACATCAGCAACAGCAACAGTAGCAACAGCAGCAGCAGCAACAGCTCCGACAACAACAACTGCAATTTAGCCGCAACGCAGGCGCTAATTGACAGTGAAAATGTCGCGTACTTAAGATTCGTCTTCATCATCGGCCCAAAAAACGCTCAGTTGCATCCTCGGCCTGCTCCTCCTCCCCTGCTGCTGCTGCTGCTACTGCTGCCTCTCATTCCTCAACCAGCGCAGCCCACTTGCATATACGATTAACGATCTGGAACTGAGTCTGGAGCTGAGCTTATGGGTTCGGTCTCGGCTATTGGGCTTATCAGACGCGCTAATCGCAATGCAGCGACACCTACGCAGGCAGAAGCAGAGGCAGAGGCAGTGGCAGCAGGATTGACAGCGTAAGGGCGCGTGTTGTGTGCGCAGGGTGGGGGCGGCATCAAAAGCTGCCGCATGCAACCCACGCGACACAGTCGACTGAGCCGCAGCTTATATACATATTAAACGTTTATTATACCCTAAGTGCAACGCGTTGAAGGGGTATCTCGAGTGCGTTGGGTGTGGCAGGAGGGATTAAGCAATAAAGTATGCTTATGGAGCTTATCTCTCAGACCTCCTGGGTTGAAAATGGGAAAGATGGCAAGCTGCTTTACTATCGCATAAGCTAGCATATGAGTCGGCATTTTTTTTAGCAATTGTTTGGATTGAGGACAGTAGGTAATACTTTGAGTATTTTGAGTATTGAGTATAAAAAGAGTTAGATAGATAGGAGAAAACGATGAGTATATTTTAAGTAAGCTAAGATAGTTTAATTATTAATGTGAGTGTACCCAGAGCTGGCTCAACAACTCAATGGATATGTCATTCATTACATTTCAGCCTGAATAAATATCATAAAAATGCAAATGCAATTTTTCAATACACATTTACAATTAAGTTTCCTTTTTACTTTTTCTTCACAAATCCATCACTTTCCTCGCTTTGACTGCAACTGCAACAGTTTGCAAGACAAACATCATTCGTCAGCTAACTTACATATCACTCACATTATTCCTTAGGGTATTACGCGTTCGGTTTTCCGCTGCTGCTGCTGCGCGACGTTTTTCATTATGTTGAGTAAGCGAAACAAATGAAAGTTTTTTTTATGATGATGCTATCGATATGAGTGTGTGCCAGTGTTTGCCTGAGTGTGTCAGTCTGTGTTCCTGAGTGTGCCAGTGTGTCCCTGTGTCTGTGTGTGTGTGCCAGTGTGACTCTGTGTGTGTGCGGCGTCTCTCATTAAATGGAAGTGCATTCATGTTGATAACTTGATGGTGCGATGGCTTTTGACGACATCAAGATAATTGTTTCCCGGTTCATAAAGATTGCGCGTGGGCTGCCACGCCCACTTTATGCTAACGTTGAAGTTTGGTATTTTTTCGTTATTTTTTTTTGTAGATTTTTGTATAGTTTGCCGAATTCAAAAGAGAAATTATTAATTATAGTGCGAGCAATTTGTGTGAGCAATCAAAACGACTTGGGCTCGGGCTCTGCCCGGGCAAGGTCGTGGCGGGATTTGGCTATGCTTTGTTGTTTTTGTTGCTGCCTTTGATGTAGCCCACTTTAATAGGTTTACAATGAGACACACTTCAAGGCTGCCACGGGCTATGCAAATTGCTGTGGCTAACAAAGCGCAAAGGCGATTGAGTCGAGCTAAATAAAATACTAAAACGATCTAGATTGGGCAGGGGAAGCGGAGGAGGAACTAAAGGAAGGAGAGGCTAGAGTAGATCGCGCCCACGCGCAATTATCAAGCAGCTTGACAACTTCTTCTTGATCGCAAATCATTTGAGGCGTGGTTCGGCTTGCACGTTCCGCATACGCCGCGTTGTCTCATTACAAATTTGACACTCTGCCTGACAGCGTTCGATACATAAGTCTTTATGCTTATGTCATTTAACTTAATGGTGACAAGAGTCGTAGACATAATGCTTTGTGGGTCTCAAGTGCCCAACAGCAACAACAGCAGCGACAACCGACTCGAGCGAGGCAGCTGTTGCTGGTTTATTGAACGTTCTGGGCCAACGTATGTGGCTAAAAGAAGCAGACCCTGGCGAGCCTTAATTAAGGCTTAGAAGCCTCAGCTAAATTGCTTTTTTAATGGGTATCTCAGCTGACTACTTTGACCCGCACTGGGCACAGTCAAGTTACACCTTCATTACCACGCTGGCTCGCTCGCTTGCTTTGTCGCCTTGTCGCCCTGTCGCACTGTCGCCCTGTTGCCTTTTGCCATTTTTCTGCCGGCCTAACCATAAGCGTGACTTGGCCAAGTGGCAAGCGGCGTTGACGTAGGGCAATTGTAGCCAAAAATTGGCATCAAAAGCGTGTGAATATCAACCGAGTCAAGCTACAAACAAATTAAGCCTCTAACACAGCGCGGTCCGCGGTCCGGTTTTGCCCATTATTGACAGCGATTTGCGGTGATTTTGACCATGAAGTTGCGGCCAATAGTTGCTGTTGTTGTAGCTGTTTTGTTGCGCCTTGAGTTCAATAAGCTTTTGTTTGGCTAATTTACGCCGCACAGCCGCAACAACGACAGAGCGACGCGCTCGAGTTCTTTAATTAAATTTTCAATTTAAAACACTTGACGCCTCGCCCCGAAGATGTTGACAATGCGGAGCGCTGGCGAAAGAAAGACGCATGGGGGGGAGGGGCTGCTGCAGCTGACAGTAGGCGCCAAGTTTTCATTTAGCCACTGGCAACATGTGGCCCGCCAGCCCGACACGGCACGGCCAGTCTCAGTTTCATCCCGAGCCTGCTGTCCCGGTCTATTTTCACACAAATTAAATGCTCGAAACTTGTTTCAATTATTTTTTATCGAGTCGCGTCGAGTCGAGCAGAAATTGCAAATTGATAATTGCTATGCGCCACCTGTTGGCCGCTGTTGACACTAATTAAAGTTGCAGCCATTCTATGCGTTTAATTCTCCGCTCTTCTACTTTATCTTCGTTTTTGCCTGTGCTTTTGCCTCTGCTTTATTAGCTTCGAGTTAATAATTCTCGGCAGTAATTAACGACGAGTGTCGTGGTGCATAGTTAAGTGGGGCGTACGCGCTGCTGAGATACCCTGTAATTAGGCCTAGGCCAAGGGATTGCAAGTTGTATTCATTGCGGTTGAGTTTGCGAGTAATTTTCAACGATTCGATTTATAGATATCAAGTAAAGCGTATAAAACTATAATAAGAGTCGATTGTAGTATAACATTTTTATAACGCAACCAATAAATACTCTGTAATGAGTATAAAAAGGAATGAATATTCTATTTATACATAGAACATTAATGTATTTAAAGTTAAAGTCATGCAAAACACTAAGCTGCCGGCAAAAATCATTACCTGAATCGTAAATATCCTGTAAGTAGTTGTTATATTAAATTTCACACTTACAAACTGCCTTTGGCTGTCCCCGAAAAAAACCCCATTTCCGAAACGCACTCCTGTTGCGCAGTGTAACACTTTGCAGAGCACGCCTCAGGCTGTCGGCCCAGTTAACATAGTTCGCCAGAAAAAACAACTTTTCCAATTGTCACTTAATAAAGGCATAAAAAAACGGGCCAACAAAAACCGAAACATTAAAACAATATTATTATGATTATTATTATTAATTTAATTGTTTTGTTTTTTATTTCTGAAACGTGTCAGGCCGAACCTGATGTTTATCTTGTAAATTTCTAATTTTCTTTCTCTCTCTTTTGCAGGTAAGATGAAGCTCATAGACCTCATAAATAGAATCGCGGCACGTGAGTAAAAGCCAAAGGCAGCGGCAAAGTGTCGCCAGGCAAGATTTGTATGGCAGATGGTACAGTTAATGTATCTTACAGATACTTTTTGTTGCTGGGGGCGGTGCAGGGTATTCACTTTCTCTGCCTTAATTGCGGCCAGCTTTATGTTGATGCGTGCGGATTTAAGTGCAGTTAAAGAGCAGCAACAAAACGAGCAACACAACAGCAAGAGCAACACGTAGGCAGCAGCAGCAGCGGCAACACGACAGCGACAATTGCTGTTGGACTTGGCAAAAACTTGGCAGCAACTCACGTACCATGATGAGATTGTGTACTGGCAGAGGGGTAGCTGAGGCGGGGCGAGGGGAAGCAGAAAGGGAACTGGGCGTAGCAGAACATTTAAGCAACTTAACCCACTTCCGTGGCACATTATCATCATCATTTTATATGTGTTGCTGCCGCCGCTGTTGTTGTCGTTAAACTGTTGCAGGTTTTTTGTGTTTTCCTTTTTAATTTCTTTCAATTACGCCGCGCACTTGTCACAGGCACAGGGCCTGTGAAATTCCCTCATTAATATTGCATGCATAAATACCCAGTGGGGGCGCAGGGGGCGTGGAAATTACCCTGGCTCTAATGAGCATGCGAGATGGCTCACCTGGGCAACATTAAAGCATTTTTCGGGGCACTTGACGTGACAGTTCTCTCACTTTTCTCAGACCATACCTCCCCCACCATGCCCGCCCTTCCCCCTTCCGCCAGCTGTCTCTTAATTAGAATCACACTTGGCTAGCAGTTCTCTAATTACGTAACACACAGACACCGAACATCATCATCATTTGGGGCGAAAGTTGCCGCTTGCAACGCGGTCTATGACCGCATCATGCTCGGCGGCAAGGAAAGTTGTTGCCTTTCTAAAAACTTGGCCTATGTAGAATAGAGTCAGTGTGCGCCGACAATGGCCAAGTTACAGCATGCCAAGTTGCAGGTTGCCGCTGCCGCTGTTGTTGCAAGTTGCCAGTTGCCAGTTTGCTGCTGCTGCTGTTCAATTGATGCGCCAGCAACATGGCAGGCAACACAAAACCAATTTAGGAGTCCCAAAACAGGCAAACTCATCGCGCATGGTCAGATAAAACCGCAGCAACAACAACAACAACCACAGCAACAACAAAGATAGTTGCAGAAGTAGGAGAAGCAGATGAAGAAGAAGAAGATGCAGCCGCAACCTCGTAATAGGCAACGCGATACAAAATGCAGGCCGTAAAAACAAATGAAGCCAAACCGAAATGCCTGGCGAGCGCATGGCTAATGCAAGCATTGCCTAATGCCATTGCAGGCTGTGGCTCAGGACGTGGCCGAGGCTGACCAGGCGCACTTTCAGTTTTCAAATGTGAGCCCCCAGTCGGCAACTGCAACAGCAACAACAACATCAACAACAGATGTAACAGCAGAAGCGGCAGCAACAGATAACAAGAAAATTGTCAGAAATTCGAGTTGGCCGAATTTGAATTGCACTTTGCATGTGCAGATTAGTGCAAGCAAACAGTAAACAGGAAAATTCTACAAAAACTACTCAGTACTTCCCAAACAATAACATGTTTCTCTTTATTTTTTCATAATTTTTTTTTTGTTTAAAATATTCTAAAAAGCATCAACATTTTAGATCGCTTTATCAACTCTTTAAGTTTTGTCGTTGTTAGTATGGATTAGTGCAGAAAACAGTGTTGAAAAAATCTACAAAAACTATGGATTACTTATCATATGTTTACATATTTTTGTTAATTTTTCAACATACATAAATGTGCTTTAAAAATATTCTAAGTAGCAGCAACATTTTGAAGCAAAGGTAGAAAGAATCGCAGTTAACTATTCAAATGTTATATATATAATGCTCTAAGCCTCTTACCCAACCAACTCATCCCATTTTGTAGGGTATAACTTGCCTAGCTCGATTCGTTTTTATGGCAAAGTCAAATAGGAAAACAAAATAGAAGTTAATCTAATAACAAAGATTGAGCGCAATAATTTCAGCGATTGGCAGCGCAGATTTACCATGCCATGAGGGTCTCGTGCAACGACTGACCATCGCCCCGCTCCCCTTGCCCCGCTGCCGACCCTCCGGCTCCTCTGCCGCGCAGCAAAAGTAAAACTGGCATCAAGTAAAAGGGAGCGTCCGCTGTCTCGACACGGACCCCGAACCATTGCAGAGTCAATAGCGGCATGCTGAGTGAGCCAGGGACAGGGGAGGAGGTATAAGGGGATGTCGGCGAGCAGGGAGAGAGAGCGTGGCCAAAGGCTCGTTAGCGTTTTGGCCTCGGCAAGTGCAACAACAGCAACAGCAACGGCCACGGCAACAAAAGCAGCAGCAGCTGCTGCCAAATGGAAGCTGTAGCCGCCTTGGCTGCACTTGTTTTGCTCTGTGTGTGTGTGTGTGTAGCTATGTGAGTGTGTGTGTGTGTGTGTGGATAGCGTATCTAATGGTTACATTTTAGTGCACACAAACGTATCTAATCGTCTAAACGTTTTATTAAATTACGTTAGTCGAAGCTCCCAATCGAATTTCTTGCATCATTGTTGCTCGTTTGTTTAGCAGCGCATGTGTGTGTGTGTGGATAAGTGTGTGTGTGTGTGTTTGCTTTTGTTTGGCTGCCTTTAAGCCATGACCTTGCCCAGCTTGGCGAGGTTCAAGGTGATATTTATGAGCTCGAAATTGGTGCAATTTGCCAAGGCATTGGCTGCATTTAAGCTCACAAAACTTAACTGCGATTGCCCGCCAGCAACAGCTGTAACAACAGCAATAACTGTTGAAACAACAGCAGCAGCAATACACACGCAACAAGCAACATTTTGACAAGTTAAACAAGTTGACAGCGCAAACAGAGAAACTGAAAACAAACAAACAATCGTAGCAGCAGCAGCGACAACAGCAGCAGCAACTAACGCAAAACTTGTGCGAAGAACGAAAGTTTTGCATAGATAAACAAAGCAGGTAAAATGGCAGCTAAAGGCGGCGGCGGCGGCGGCTACAGCTTTTGTGGGCATGGTCTACTAAAATGCCAAAATGTTGACAATGGCGCTGCCAGAACAAAAGACACGGCAGCAACAGCAGCAGCAGCCCGAGGGCAACATGCAAAGGCAGCTCACAACTTTCATAAAGGCGGCAACAATGCAGGCAGCAGCAACATGCAACAACAACGTGCAACGTGCCACGAACAAGTCCTACAAATGAAATTGAAATCGAAAACGAAATCAAGGCATGCATATGGATATATATGTATCTAGTTGTTTGCTTTGCCCGGGTCAGCGCATCGATAGCTCCCCCGAGAGCCGCTTGAGCCGCTCCAGCAGCCTGTAGCAGCAGCAGATGCGACACGACACTGCCACGGCCAAGTGGCCCCCATGCAAATGAGGTGCAGTTCCAGTGACCTCCCCGACAAACCCGCCGGCATCCGTTGCCCTGCCTTCTGCCTGCTCCTGCTACCTGCTCCCTGTGCAATCTTTCCCTGCTTGCTAATCCTGCCTGCTTCTCTGTCGATTCCCCTGCCTGCTCGTCTCTTTGGAGGATTATTATTGTAGTCGCCGTTTGCTCAAAATGAGCACAAAAACTGCCACCGCCGGCATGCTCCGTGTGTGTGTGTGTCTAGCTATAATTGCTGCTGTTTTTTGAAATGGCAACAGGAGCAGCAGCCGGAGCAGCTCTGCGTCGGCAGAGAGTCAGCCAGGCAGGCAGAACAATTGAAGTCAGGCCTCACTGCTTTTTCCGTCCCTGTTTTTTTTGTTGGTTTTTTCTGCAGGCAAATCCCGCGCTGCAGATGCCAGCGAGATGTGTGCGGATGAGGCAGCTTGTCCAAGTCTGCTCTGCTGCTGCTCCTTGATTTGTTTGCTTTGGCTTCGTTTCGGATCGTTCGCAGTTCGATTTCAGTTTGCTCCGTACCGGGGCTGCCCTTTTTCGCCTGCAGCATGAATTTATTTGTTTGGAAATTGTGAGGGGAGCGGGAGCGGGAGCGGCAGCGGCATCAACACTGGCCTCAGTTGCCGCTGCTGATTGTGCGGTTTCGATAAGTTTTGGCTGCAACTGCAACTGCAACAGTAGCAACTGCTGCCAAAGCTGCAGCCAAATGCGGCACATGCAGCACATCCAGCACATGCATCACGTGGCCAAGTGATAAATTAGCCGCAAGTCGAGGCTGCAATGACTGCCGAAAATGCCAAAATGCTCGCGACAGTCGACAAAAAGAACGAAAGCAAAAATAATGCAGAGAAAAGAATCGAGTAGGGAAGACAGAGAGAGAGAGGAGAGGAAGAAACGAAAAGTAAATTGCAGTATCAAAGGAAAGCGGAAAGCACATTTTCACTTTATGCTGCCACTCGGCGAGGAGGAGCAGCAGAAGCAGGAGATTAAAAAGCCACAGGATGCATAAGCCAAGGCGTGGGGCATACCCTGGCTGTGTGCAGCAATTAGTTATCGATTTGCAGTAAGCTATCGATATACGTTAAATTAAATCACAAAAGCGCATTAAAGCTTCCTGTAAACATAAATGATGAGGGAAAGCACCCAAAAGCTGCCTTCTAGCCATGTTGAATCAGCCTTCCATGCCCACTAGCATAATTACACAATTTGCCACACAACGTGTCAATCTGCAGATAAAAAAACTCTTAAACTAAGCTCCACCCACACCACATAAACCATTAAATCAATCTGCAAAGCTCTCGCTAAGCCAAAGACTCAAATGAAGCTCCACAATCGAACACAACGCACTGCATCAATCGCACATTCGATTTGCCATCAGTTAAGTCAGGCAGGAATTTGGGGGATTTGCAATAAACTCGCAGCCGGGTGAACTGCAATATACCCTGTCGGGTGGGCAGTCGGGTGGGGAAGGGTAGCATAGCCGCCAAATCGATGTGTGCAATGTGCGAGTTCATGGCAATTTTCCCTCCATATTTTTTCACTCTTTCTGCCCGAGAACGTGCGCAGCACAGCGCAGAGTGGGGGAGGCAGGCAAACAATGAGAATGAGCCGCATCTCTGTACAGCATATGCTGCAGAGATTAGTGCTCCATAGAGGAGTCGGCAGAGTCATCGTCGTCGAACTCGAAGTCGAAGTCGAAGTCGTTGCAACTGTAGCAACTTTTACTTATTGTCTCGTGTTGTTTATTTCAATTTTGGTTTTTTCGGGCTCAAGTTGGGGGTTACGGATTGAGTGTGCTGTTCTTCCTCGGCAGCTCGTGTTGTTGCTGCTGCTGTTGTGGTTGTTGCAGTAGTTGTTGCTGTTGCTGGTTTGCCTGTTTGCATTTAATGTGCCCAGAAACAGGGACGTGTTCTGCCGCGAATTCGTGAAACGTGATGCTGCAAGTCGTTTTTATGTTTGTTTATTTGCCTGACTATTCTGCAGTCTGCGCTGCCTCCCCTTCTGTCCCTCCCCCTTTCCCACAATCCCTTATTGTCTTAGGATGCGGATGCTGTGCCTGCAGTGCCACAAACACAGCCACAATGCAACCGGCCATGACTTTGCTCCTATTTGAATGTGCGACGACGCCGCCGCCGCGTTGCTGTCCTTGTTAGACGAAGCTCTCCCTGTGTCTGGATCTGGTAGTGGGTATGTGCCTGGGCCTGGTCTAACAGGCATTGTTCGGCAACCTATTAAGGGTATCGCTAGGCAACTTTCCACCAAAAGGGCCCATGGAAAATGAAAGCCAAATTGGCAGAAACGAAACCTCTTTGAAAAATGTTTGCGTTTTCTTTGTCCTAATTGGTTTGGGGGCAACGTTTGTCGCGCCAAATAAATAATGGCACCTGGAGCGCCCACATGACATGGCCAGCGAAACCGAGAGACAGAGAGTGAGAGAGAGAGAGAGAGAGGGGGGGAGAGACTAACGACTGCTGAACCGGGAACTACCCAGCCCGGCAGAGGGCATTGACTGCGTTAGGGTCGCTTGGTTGGTCGCTCGGCTTGGTTGACTGATTGATTGACGCGCGCTTTGAGCTGTTAACAATCTCATTGTGGCCACGTACAAGTTGGCAATGTAATTAATTGCTTTCCAACCTGTGTGTGCTGGAAAGTGTCCAAATCGCAGACGCAGACGCAGCCGCAGCCGCCCTGTCAGCCCTCGGCAGCCCGCACAAGCCGCTGTCAAAGTGGGTCAAGCCAGAGAGAAGAAACAAAAGAAAGAGAGAGAGTGAGGGAGTATGCGAGAGAGAGAGAAAAGACTGTCATGTCGATGGTGCAACAATGCGTGGTGTGATATGAAAATTATTAGTTACGCGAGGGCAGTAAGAAAACTTTCAGTTCAGTGAACCGCGACAGGCAGGCAGCAAAAATTAACCAATTTTCGTAAGACTCGACTCCGGCCTAAAACATCAATCAAAGCCAAATTAAGCGTAAAATGCTGCGCAGGAAACGAAGCGTCACATACACGCAGCAGTAGTGCAGTGCAAAAGGTTAGGCCCGCAACGGGGCAGCCGTTGCCCGCATACGATCGCACAATCGCATTTGCCTCGGTACGGGCCAAAACTGGCGGTACTTGGCCAGCTCCGAGGGCAATCAATCAACGTGCTCGCACTCGATCGCTCTGCCTCTTTAAGCTTTCCAAAGAAAGGCGCGACGCAGCGGAGCCTAACAAAGGCTGCGCAGCTAATTTCAGTTTTTTTTTCTTCTGTTTTTTTATTTTTGTCGATTCTTTTTCCGTGGCCCGACTGCAGCTCCAATTGCAGCTCATTTGCATACGACATCGTACTGAGTTATGGATGAGATTTCGGCGTGGGCTGCAGCTGAAAATTGGCACACGCACAAAGGGTGTGTGTGCAGCGAGTGTGTGTGTGTGCGGTGTCTTATGCAAATCTTTAAGCCGACAAACGTTTTCCAGATAAACGCACAGCAACACCAACACAGAAAGACCCTCTCACACTCACAGCAACGCACACGTGAACCGTTATAAGCGCGATTTCCACAAATTTGATAAAGCAACGCAGCGAACGCAGGCGCAAAACAAAAGACTTAGGCAACAAACTTGCGTGTGATAAGCAGCAAGAAGAAGCAGCAGCCATGCACAAGTAGAACTCGGGTACAGCATACCCTGTTGGATCGCGAAAATATCAGATAATAATTGATAACATCGATTAATTATCGAAAATCGACCATTTGCATATTTCGCTTGGCAGACTGCAAATCTTGTATATCAGCTTCGATTACAGATGTTTACTGGTTTTAATTTTGAGGCGACACTTCAACAACTTCTCTGCAGTCAGGCCACCCCATAGAACTCTATGGTACAGGGTATTTACTTGACGTTTGCTTGACGCGCTCTTGTCTGTTGCCGCTCAACTCGGGAAAGGCGAATCTGTTCTCTTCTGTTTTTTTTTCGCCTCTGCTGTTCCAAGTCATAAACCTTTCGATAGGCGGCGCTGCTTTGGCTACGCCTTGACCGACACCGACACCGACACAGCAACGATGTTCTTTTTCAATTTTATAAATGTTTTTTTATTATTAAGCGCGACGTGCGTGGCATAAGCTAAACAACAACTACAACAGCTACAGCTACATCAACTTGTTGTTGCACATTTCCAACGGGCTGCATTTGGCTTTGCATTTTTAATTTCCCCAACTGCGACGCAGATGAAAAGGAATTAAAAAACAAAAACAATATTTAATCAACGCACATAATCTGCATTTAAAAACACCAAGACGCAGCCGAAGCCGCTGTGCCCTGAGGCGCTTGGGTGTTGACCACTTAACGCGTCCGCGTCCGCAACCGCAGCCCTTGCCTCGGCGACCCTCGGAGAGCTGAGAAAAATTTGTTAGATTTTAATCGCATTGCTGCGTTTTCGCTCGAATCAAAAGGCATAAAAAAGGCAGCAACAATGTAGGAGATAAGCAGGGGAGCAGGGAGGGGCGATATAAAGGTTCAGTTTCAGCAGCCATAAAAATCAAATCAGCAGATCGTACGTCGTACGACGACGACTTCCTTGAAATCAAAGTCGCGACGTTTGATTCATTTGATTCGAGGGGCTCGGGTTGGGCCCCCTTAAGCGTACCGCAGGTCCGGCTCTTGTTAATCCTTTGACGTGACGTTCATCATAATTTGCGCTCATATTTCATGTGCTATACGCCTCAGCTCTGTGGCCTTGCGGCATTTTGAAAGGTTCTTGTCGTTTGATTGAATATTCTCGAAAAAAAGGTAAAAACTTCAATCGTAAATCATTCGGACCAGTTATCGGGCGACCCTTTGATGATATGCATAAGTTGCGATTGGGGCTGTGTGTGTGAGAGAGAGACAGGCATATTGTCATTGCATCAGTTTGTCAAATGGCGTTTCCCATGTCCCACTACACTCCAGTTCGGTTCAGTCAACCCAACGCAGCTGCCCAACTATGCTATAAACTATAAATGCCGATCGTTTGCTATAAATAAAAGGCAGCCAAAAGCAGCGTTTGCTTTTAGTTTTAATGAACCATAAAAATTCACACGCACAAAAAGAGAATATTACGAGTTCTCAGAGGACGGGGGAGACTGTGGACAGTAAGAGGAATACGAGCTGGGGAAATGTTAATGAAACCTAAAGAGATGCTAACCAAACAAATCAACAATTCGGGGTAGCTTGGGAGTCGCGTTTTTCTCAGCAAACACAATCGGACAACAAAGAACAGCAGCAACGGCGACAGTCAGAAAGAAAGAAAGAAACACATAAAAGCAACACGCAGGCAGAGAGAGAATACACAGACTCAGAGAGAGAGAGAGAGAGAGAGGGAAATTCGAAGAAGAAAACTATTAAACAGTTGTCCGTCGCTTATCGCGAGGAATCTCTTGCAGAGCGTTTGCTTAGAAATTAGAGCCCAAAACAAATGCCCGAAAGTTAAGCAAAGAAATAGACCCCCTCCCGCTCTCCCTCTCTCTCTCTAACTCTATCTCTCTCTGCTACACTCTCTCGCCACTCGTACCTTAGACCGGTTTAACAGCGACTTAACAGCATTGTCGCTGTTAGCCAACAGGGCAACGTTACGTGGCGACGGCGACTGCGACTGCGACGCCAGCCGCGACTGCGTTCTGGGCACTCAACTCGACAGCTCTCAGAACCGTAGCTCGCATTTCATTAGCTTCGCATCCAGCGACCGGTTCATTCCTCGATCGTCGTCGCTCCCAGCAGCAGCAGCAGCAGCGTCAACTGTGCGCGTGCGCGGCCCCAACAACAACAACAACAGCAACACGAATAACAACAAAAAAAAGATACAATAAAAGGTGCCCCCACGCGAAACAGTCGCAGCGCGTATTAAGATTGATTCGGATTCGGTTTCGGATGCGAATTGGAATCGGGAAACTCCGCCGCGTATCGTTTCGTTTTTTATGCAAATCGTCGAAATTGGAAGTAGAAAAAGGCAGAGAGAGAGAAAGACAAACGTAGAAAGAAACTGAAGATCATCAAATTTCGTCATCTGCGTTCGACGTGAAAGTAAAAATTCTTTTCTTTTGCCTCATTTGGTATTGTGAAATTCACAGTTAGTTTTCGGCAAAAGAAATCTCGTTACAAATATTACGAAATGCTGGCAAAAGTCGCGTAACAACAACAACAACAAGAAAACCACAACAAGCTGTGCACATAGAAAACAAAAATTCGCGTCGAGAAATGAATAATGAGAGTGCCCTTTGTATATTCATATGAGTGTTTATGAGTGTGTGAGTGTTAATTGATTGCCAAAACCAAGGTGCGAATGCAAATATTTTTACATTGAAATTTCTGGAGTAAATCTAGGTGAGCAATGCGTAATATAATCTGAAAATAAAATTATGTTAATATGCGAAAGAACAGACCATGTAGATGGTCTCCATTATATATGACGCATATTTATCATTTAAAGGCAATTAGCGTCATGCTCTAGAAACTGGGTTAAACGTGAAAATTGCCCCCTACATGTGTGTGAGTGTGTGATTGTGTGTGAAAGTGTCGAAAATGCTGACCAAAAATTTATGTTCTACACTTCCGAAACAAACACGTCGGAAGTGCGTGTAAGCCAAGTGGAAATGGTTTAATAATGATATATGTGTACATGAAAAATACAATATTAAATTGCTAAATAAACCTCAAGATTGTCTAATTAAATAACTAATTGCATAATTAAATAAATTGCATAAATAATCGAAAAAACTAAATAAACCATGCGAGCTATGAAACTCAAATATGATTAATGACTTTATAAATGAATACAAATCTTTAAGTTTACTCAATAAATGAGCAAATTAAAATTGATAATAAAATACATTGAATACAACAAGCTGGGATATTTAACAATTTAATTATGTGCATTCCGCCGAATCGAATGCTGATTCATCATTAATGTATTAAGAAAACAGTTCGAGTTCAATTTCCGATAGCCTGATCTTGCATATCAATCACAATTAATTTACATATCTTACAAATTACTGAGCCAACAGATAAGTGAGTGATAAATATAGCGCATGGGAATGTAAACTTAACTGCGTTCTATGCCCGATATGAGAGGTTCTTCTTCTTTGTCGATTCTAACGCTTTTCATTTGCCTTTCACTGCTCGAAGAAAACTCGAACAAATTTCTTTGCACTCTGCATTATCGGATCGATTAAGGGGGCACGGGATGGGGTGCGGGGGTTGACTGACAAGTTAATGGACTGTCTCCGCGTTGACACCAACGCACTTCATCCCAGAGTTGAGAAAGGCACATTGAGTCGACACTCTCCATTCGCCCATTTTTCGATTCCAATTTTCGAAGAAGAACGAAGCAGTTTGAAAGATAACTGAAAATTTCACTTACAAAAGGCGGCAACATTTTCTTATTGTATTTTCATTTTTCTGGGTCAAAAGCAAAGCAACAAAAGCCCATCCTCGAGCCAAGCCCAGTCAGACTCAGGTTTGGCCTCGCATCCAGACCCAGACCCAGGCCCAGCCCCCATGTCTATTTGTCTCTCTAAGCTGCAACGTTTTGTTTATAAATGGCAATGCGGCTGCCCGAAAAGGGATTTCCCTTTTCCACACACACACACGCATGCACACACACACACACACTCAGTCCAATCAAAGTGGGAGAAAAAGCAGAGAGAACTTTCGTTCGATCTTTTAAGGTAAACAGAACTTACGGTTACAAAGTATCGTTGAGGTAGAACCCCCGTCCCGGGCTTCCCTGGCATAAATTAAACTTAATGGAATGCCCAATGAACTGTGTCAGAACTGGTCACTCCAAGACGCAGTGCCTTCAAAAGGCCAGCAACGGTTCTTTAAGAACCTTCTACTTCCCCCAGCTTGAAAATGTCATTGCATTTTGGTTTTCGATTTCCTGTGCTCCCCCTCTCTCTATCTCTCTTACTCTCTGGGTAAAATCCCTATACCTGGTACTTCTACCTGACCACACCCCCTGCTTCTACCCGCCCCTCTCCGCTGCTGTTTGTGCAGGCAACGCATGATTAATAAATGTGTTTCCCACTCTACACGTACGTTGATTAGTAAGCACGTCGACATTTCAATAAAAATATACAAATCATTGGCGCGGGCAACCTCATCAACGTCACAACAACAACATCGACAGCAACAGCACCAACATCTACAACTGTAATAATAATACTCCCCCCTCCCCACGCAGTTGTCTGCGGCTTTGCATTTTAATTGCTTTTGATTTAGCTGCCCCCGCCTTTTATGAATCGAAATCGGTATCGGCATCGGAATTGGTATTGGAATTGGGCGCGTTGCGACTGTTAAATTTAGCATATGAATACGGTGAGATACGGCAATACACAACCGAAAAAGATACGTTACATTCTGTCTACCTAACTGACAGACTGTTTTTGTCTATCTATATCTATATCTATTTTACATACCATGTGGATGGGTCGCCCGGCTCAGATTTATTATGTGACATTGCTCGTGTTCGTTCAAGGCCTTTTGTCGAGCTCGAAATTAATTCTAGTTTGGTTATTTTTTTGGGATCTGAAGTTCAGTAAGACCATCAAATCATTAGGAAACAGTTTGAGCTGCATTGAATGGGGATCTATAGGGATTTATGACGAAGGCTTACAGGGGAATCTTGAAAAGACTTGAGCACAGCATGTTGTTGTTATAAAGGTTATAAAGGTTCTAAATATAGACAGCAAATTAAAGGGAATTAATTCTGAGATATAATAATAACATTTGATGATTCAACAAGGTAACAAGCAGATTTACAGTTCAGTGGGATTTCTATGGAATTTTTAAGAATGTTTTCTTAGCATATTGAAAGAAAGACTGAGTAATGAATGTTTAACTACCATTGGTTCTTAAAATGCTCTGACAACCTCAGGAGACCTAAAAAAATGAAAGAAAATAATATAATACAGAGCCAAAGAGGACTTAAAATCAATAAAAAGTGCTGAAACTTTTCCATCTAACTACGAGCTAGTTGAGTTCTAACCCTAGTTCTAGGGTTTGCCAGCGTGCCCGGGCAGAAGGGAGTAAAAGAGGTGGTAGCAAGGCGTAAAAGAGACAGCCAGCCTACATAATTATCAGACATGAGGGAGAAAAGAAGGACTCAGCGACTGCAGTGCAAAAGAGGCAGATATTGCCGGTCTATAGACCACATTGGACCCCTCATAACCGTCAGACACTTTTGGTTTCGGTGCAATAACCTTGTGTAAATACCAAAAGCAAACACAACCTTGCGGCATGAACACCCCAAAGCTAACAACGGAACCCAGTAACAACAACAACAATCCTCAACAACAACAACGTGAAAAACTTGACAAATGAAAGCAAAAACCACTGTCCACCATATGAAAAAAGCAAAAAAAAAAAGAAACAAGAACCAAAAGCGTGCAAAAAATAGTCATAGAAAGAGAAGGTAGACAGAGAGGGTATGGAGTGGGGAAAAAAGTCAAGAATGGGCAACGCGTTAATTTTTCATGGTAGACAAGAGAAAAACCATATTATTTCATTATTTACATCGGGCCGGGGACTAAACAAACGAACGGCAGAGGGACAGACATAGGCTGGGAAGAGGGAGGAGGGGGGCAGCGAGGGGGGCGCACGACAAGTGGCAAGTGGCAGTCCGTGGTTGTCCGTTTGGCCGGCACGTCATTAGTCACACCAAGAGGGGTAGATATGAAAAAAAAGAGAACAACACGAAGAAACAACAAAAGCTGTGGAGCTGCGCGTGCAAAGCGGATAAAAAGTAATCAAAAGCGCTAAGAACGACATAATAAGGCTGAGACTGTGCACAGGACTAGACTGCAAGATGAAGCCGAGGATGAAGGCAAAGATGAAGCCGGAGCCGAAGCCGAAGCTGAAGCTGAAACTGAGCATGAAGCCGCAGAACTGAAGAGCTGAGAGTGGCGATGGCTCGGGGATTGGGAATAGGACGGACTAGAGAGTCGGGCAGAGGTATGGGCCTGTGCCCAAGCGACTGGCAGGGAGACTGGGAAAGGTGCAGGGAGGAGGTGGGCCCGCCTGGAGGAGACTGAAGTTGAAGGTGTTCCCAGCTGCTTGACAAAACGGAAATGAAATTAAATAAAGAAAAGCTTGAAGGAGTTTCGTTTGCACCACGACGACGCCGATGGAGACGAAGACGCGACATGCTCGCATTATATTGCATTATACAACGACGCAGTCGACGTCGACGTCAGCGTCCGCGTCCGCGTCAGCGTTAAGTGTTGCGTTGGCGGCGAAAATTCTTAGCCGCGGTAAGCTGCTTGCTGTGTGCCACAACGACAACGGAGCGGAGCGGCAATTTTTAAGCCGCAGCTTAAAGTGGTGACAACAACAAAGCAGCAGCTACAACTACAGTAACAACTACAGCAACAGCAACAGCAACAGCAACAACAATAACTACAGCAACAAGCTCAGCAACAGCAACAACTTGGAGTGTATTTCGCGCTTTGGCAGCGAGAGTTGAGTTGCATTTTGTAAAACTCTTTAGTGTGATTAATGTGCCCAGACATACACACACCCCCCTCACACATATACACACACCCTAAACTATGCAAACACATATGTGTGCATGTGTGTGTGTGTTTGCTTCCTTTTATGAGCGCCCTGCGACCGGGACGTGCTCCTTACACTTTTCCTTTTCCCTTTTAGCTCGTCTGTTGCTTTTGTTAGCACAACAAAAGACACCCACATCTCGGAGGCACACACACACGCACCCACACACACACACTCTCAGTTCTTGTTTGCCCACATATCACACACACACACACACACTCGCGTTGTCACGTCTAGCTGCCCTAATCCTTTTGAACGCTGCTTTTATCGCACTTACTTCTTTCTTTCCGCTCGCTCTAAATACACTTTCCCAGGTTGTAATAACTTGGTCATTAAGCCGAAATCCCCGTGTGCTATTTACACTTTAACCGCTTTTATGGCTCATCGTAGCCAGATATTGCCAGACATGTTTTCCTCTCGAGTTTTCCTTTCAATATGCAAAGTTTAACTACAGACTACATTAGACTTGCAGTCTTGCACGTCTATCATAGTCAAAGCAAACTATTTGCATACTCAATTTCGGGGCACTTGATTAAAGCATAAGCTAGATATGCCACTGAACCGCTTTTGAACCGGTTCATTGAGCTCTTTTAGCTCGTTTTGTGTCTGAAATAATTTGGAATGGTATAACAGGGCATATTTAATTAAAATACTAACATCTTTTAATATGAACCTCTTTTGAACAGGGTTCTTGAGTTGAACATTAGCTAGATATGCCTCTGAACCGGTTCAATGAGCTCTTTTAGCTTGTTTTGAGTCCTCAAATCGTTTAAAAATGTATTACAGGGCATATTTAATTAAAACACTAAGATCTTTTAATATGAACCTCTTTTGAACACAGTTCCTGATTAAAACATAAACTAAATATGCGTCTCGATTCATTTTTGAACCGGTTCAATAAGGTCTAACATATCTCTTGTAGTGTGCAAAGGCTTTTCCAGATAGATTTAATTTGAATACTAAAATATATTTGTGTGAACCGCTTCTGATCTGGTTTACAGAGTATTTAAAACGTTTCTCAGCTCTTATCACATGTGCTGCCTTCATAGTTCCTCTATAAATTAATGATCTTCAGCTATGGAGCCTCCCTTTATGTTTCTCACTGTGGAAAATAGGATCTTATACCTTTTTCTAGGCATGATCTCATAACTCAAACATTTCAGCGTATTTCGGCTTCGTTTTCAGCGTTGTCTTTCGACTCTTTCTTTCATTTTTTGTGCTGCCTTTGCTGTTTCTTGTTGCTTTCCGTTTCGTTGCGAAGTAGTTGTTGTTGTTGTTGTTGCTTTTTGTGTATCTCATTATGCGTCAGGCTTCTTCTACTCGTTGTTGTTGTCTGCGTCTTGGGTTACATATTTCATATTTCATAGTCATAGCCAGTAACAGAATGGTTCACGTTGTCACTTTTCCTGCGGCCTCGCATTGGGACTCTCTGATGCCTCGTTGGCTCAAGTGTTTTGCCTGTGGCTTTTGTTGTCCCCGCTTCCGTCTGCTCACCCCAAGGCGTGACCCTAGCTTGAGGCAGGAAACAGCAACGAGCCGGGGACGAGCGCAGGTAAAACACTCGACATATCCCAACCCGTCATCGTCTTCTTCGTCGTCATTGGCAACACTGTGGCAGGAGTTTTGAAAAGGATTTCATGTTTATTGCAAGTTTTTTTTTGCTTATTAAAAACAAAAGAGAAGCGAAGAAGTGCAGCTGCGGCATGTGCGACTTTATTATACGCTGTAAAATGAAGGAACAAGGCTTTCTAGCTTAAGCTAACTTAGTGTGCAGTACCCTGCACTAGGGTATCTTGCTTGGCTTCTGCTGCAGCCACAAGTTAAATGAGTTTCTCCTTTTTTTGCTCTGCTCTGCACAGGAAGTTGTTAAGAGCGTCGCCTGAGCAACGGCAGCAACTGTTGCAGCTGTCGCCCTCCCCGGTTCGTCTCTCCTCTTGTGTCGCCCTCTTGGCTGTGCCACTTTCCCGGCCGCATCGCAAATTAATTAAGCCATTTTCAATGAAATCAAGCAAAATGCGAGGCAAATACTTAAACTGAAACCGAAACTGTGTCAAGCCGAGCAGAGCGCACATGAAAAACCCAAGACACGTACGCGCCAGGAAGAGAGCAGACTCCCGACTGGAGCCAGTTGCAGTTCCACTCCCGATACCGATACTCCAGGCCGAGTGTACCATCAGTTTTGTGTCCAGTAGCTGCGGAAAATGTCACGTTTCCCCATACAGCCTACAACGAGACAACAAACACACAACAAAGCGTGAGAATTGTCGTCGGCTTTTCCGAGCAATCGCAGTGCAATACAAAAAATAAGAAGGTACTTTCCATGGTGAAAATTAATTGCCGGCCGTGTTATCGTCGACTGGAGGCTGGCGAATTAATTGGCAAGAAAATGGAAAACAACAAAGTAGATTTTATATTTTTTTTTGCACTCTCTGAACCTTACATTGATTTGGTTTTGCGTTTTCGGCAAAAAGACGTTCATAAATTAAATCATATATTAAGTTTGTTGCGTAACTCCCACGCCCAGCTGACTTGTCCAGATTCGCATTCCTAAGTCTTCTAATTGCCAAGCCAAGCAGCTGCAAACGTATCGAATTGTCTTCTTCATAAACTGTCTCTCTGTCTGCTCTACAGTCTGCCTGTCTGTCGTTCGGTCTGTCTGCTCTTCCGTTTGTCTGTCTGCTGCTTAATCGTCTGTCTGTCTGCCCGTCTCCTACTCTACCTTTCTGCCCGTTACTATGTCTGCTCTTTCATCTGTCTACCTGTTACTCTTTCTATCTCATCTTCCGTCACTGTGTCTGCTGCTCAGCCTGTATGTCTGTCTGCTGCTTAGGCCACTGACTGTCTATTCCTCTCTTACGCTGTCTGTCCGTTACCTTGTCTGCTCTTTAATCTATCTGCCTGTTTCTAACTCTTCTTCACTTGTCTGTCTGTTGTTATGTCTGCTTATGCGTCTGTTTCTTCAGTTTGTAAGTCTGTTACTGTCTCTCTGTCTGCTCTACGATCAGTCTGTCTATTGCTCGACTGTCTGCTAGTCTGTTTCTCTATCTGTACTCAAACTGTCTGTCTAAGCTTCGATCTATCCGTCTGCTACAGAGTCCGTCTAGCTCTCTGTCTGTTCGTCAGTCTCTCTGTCTGTCTGTTCCACTGTCTCTCAGTCTGATCCACGCTCTGTCTGTCTCTTGACTACTCCGTCTGGGCCTCAGTCCACTTGGTAATCAGGCACATTTATGTGTGCTCATAAATATGCAAATATCCTTTAAGTACTTTTAATGTCTTGCCATTTGTTGGCCTGGCTTATTGCCAATGCGAGTCGCAGTCGCAGTCCGAGTTGGAGTTGGAGTTGGAATTGGAGTTGGACGCGCTGCTGCACCTCCCCCTAATGGTCTTAATGGCATGTTTGGCATTGTCGCCATCAACTTGCGTTCGTATTTGCATTCCCTCTTCACACTCCTCCCTCTCAGTCTGCTGCTGTTACTCCCGCCGTTTGCTTCTTCTGCCTGCTCTCAGCGTTTTGTACAATTTCTTTTCAACTTTATGTGCTCATAAATAACACCAAGTGTGCAGCAGTGTGTGTGTGTACGTGTGTGTGTGTGGGTTGCCTGATAAGTTTTAACCACGACCTTCGTTTCCCTATGATTTTTATGCTCCTCGTCTCGCCTGGCTTAGTGCATAAAAACACAATTGGAAAAACCTTTTGACTAATTTCCTCCCCCCCAACTGCTCTCACTCACAATCTCTCTCCGTCTCTGTCTTGCAGCATCGAGCCTCAGATCGAAGCCAAACCGATACCTCAGGGAGAAAATTCGCACACTGTGGCCAGCGGGAGACGAGCAGCAAACCGAATGCAGTATCTCAGCTACGCACTGCAGACATCCACGCGATTGCTGAGCAGCCACAGCCAGAGTCAGAGTCAGACACAGAGTCATTGCCAGCAGGCGGCGGAGCAGGAGCAGGAGCAGCAGCTGTTAGCGCACGCCTGCTGCAGTCGCGGTGCACAATTGCTGAGATTGCGCCAACAGGAGCTGGCCAAGCGACGCGCATTGGAGCTGGAGGATCAGTTGAACGCGAACGCGATCTGTTGTGAGGATAGTGCCGATTCGAGTGAGACGGAGGAAGCGGCCAAACAGCCACAGACCACAGACGCCGAAGCTGTTGCCTGTGGTGCAGCAGCAGGAGCAACTGCATCGGCGCAGCCAGCCCAATGAAATTTACTCTCATTTAATGTGCAATTGGCGCGCAGCAAACTGCTCTCGTTCTTCAACCGCGACATGGCCGCCACCGATGGCCAAATCATATTGGCCGCATCCCGTTTCGGGGATGCGACGCCAGTCTATTTGCGTGACTTCTCCAAGCAACCGTTGCCGGCGGTAGCCAAGATACTGAAGGGGCAGCATCAGGCGCTCGGAGTGCCCACGCTGTCGGCGCCGTCGCTGCAGAGCACCGCGTTGTTTCTTAGCGCCGGCAAGAAGTATCAGATACTGGCGCAACCGATCAAGATCAAGGAGGGACGCAAGCCCACCAATGTGGGCGCCAAGGTGCTCATACCGGAGACCTATGGCGGCTATTTCGAGCTGCTCAGCGAGGACGGACGCTCGACGCGCTGCATCGATTCGGTGCTGGAGCTGGCACGGCGGCGCAACGCACGCGTTCTGGTGCGCGAAACCTTTCGTTGCCAGCAAATGAATCGCACCATACATGCCGGCGAGCTGCTGACCACCATGAACGACAATGGCAAGTATCTGCAGTGCCGCAACATCAAGGACGAGATCATCAATCTGCCACTCGATACCAAAGCAAAGTTCTCGCCCATCGCACGCGAGGACAGCATCAGCGGCGTGCACACGGTAAAGAATCTGTTGCTTAAGCGGATGCCGGTAATTGTGAGGTAAGTTTACAGTCGAATGTGTCTAATCCTCGCCAGCTACAGTGCGTATGCTTCTCCCCTTTCTCTGTCTTATTTTCTCTTCCCGTGATAGACTTGTTCATGGCAGCGCACCGAAGGGCCTGAAGCAACCGTTTGTTCCCGAGCTGCGCCTGCTGGGCTGCGTCGAGATCGATCGCATGTTCGCGCTGCCGCTGCAGAAGGACACGGATCTGGTGCCGGTGCCGCTGAATGCCAAGATCAAGCTGCAGCGTGCCAAGAACATGGATCAACTGGAGCACTTCATCGAGTACTCGCGCTTCCTGGACAAGGCACAACGCCTGCTGGCCGACGCACGCGATCGCCTGCAGGTTGTCGATCTCAAGCTGAGCGAGAAGGAGAAGAAGGACTCGAAGTTCAGCAGTCGCAACGGCAACAGCAGCCTCTGTCAGCGTCTGCCCGTGGTCATGCTGCCGTCCGCGGCCGGCGTGGCCAGCGGCCTGGCCGAGAGCGGCTATGTGCTGCGCAAGAGCGCCTCCTGCGACTCCTGGTCGAAGCAGCAGCAGCAGGCGCTGAGCAGCAGCGAGATTGCCGAGGAGTACAACGAGATCGATCACATTTACGACTATGTGCGTGGCCTGACGCCGCTCTCGAAGGGTTTGTCCCGCTTCGAACCCATCTGCGAGTCACCTACGTTGAAGTCGCATCACACCGACAGCAGCGGCAACGGCAACTATTGCAGTCTGATACGCGCGCCGGCAGCAACAACAGCGGCAACACAGCAGCAACAGACATCTCTGCAACACTCGAGCAGCAACAATAACAACAACTACAGCAGCCTGGAGTCGAACAAGCACAGCAGCAGCAATGGCGGCCATCATCAGTATGCACATCAGCAACATCTGCAGCAGCAGCAACAGCAGTCGCATCACCAGCATCTGCACGTTAATCACTATCATCACAGCCATATACAGGAGGACATCAAGCCGGTGCCGCCTCCGATTGAGACCATTCCGGGCAAGAAGCCGGCCGAGAAGCGACAGCGTCCCACACTACCAAAGCTTTACATAAAGAACGCGCACAGCGCCGGCAGCAGCAGCAATGGCAACTCCACCGGCGGCACCAGTCACAGTCACAGTCACAGCCATAGCCACAGTCACAGTCACAGCCATTCGCAGCAGCTGCAGCAGCAGCAACAGTTGCCGCAAACGCCCAACAACAACAACAACAACAACAACGGCAATAACACGGTAGCAGCAGCCGTGGCAGCTGCAGCTCACCATGCCCACACGCACGCCCATGCCCACGCACACCTACACCAACACCAGCACACACACACACACACGCATGCACACGCACACCACGGCAAGGTGCTGACGCCCAACAATCATTTGCCCGTCAAGGAGTCGCTGGAGCCGCAATCGCCGCTGTTTCATATCAGGTAGGTGGGGGGAGGTTGGGAACGGGAATCAGTTTATATGTTTGTCTCTCTCTCTCTCACGCAGATACAAGAGTCTCAGCAGCCTGCAACTGACGCCCGACAGCAACCCCACAGCCGGCCTAACGCCCCCGACGACGATCTCAGCGAAAGCAGCAGCCGCGGCACAAGCAGCAGCAGCAGCAGCTCAGGCAGCGGCAGCAACAGCCGGCACAGCTGCCTCCTCGGCGGGCTCACAGACGCCGCCCGATGTGGTGCTCAAGTGCGGCGGCAGCATATTGAATGCCCACGGTTACTTGGCCAGTCACAGTCGCAGCTCGAGCAGCAACAATCATCACAATCCGCGCGAGGGCACGCTGGACTCGTCGCGCAGTGGGGGCCGCACGTCGGGCGATTCGCAGAAGTTGCCGGAGAAGAAGACGCGTCGACTGTCGCGGCCGCGCAGCCTCTCGAATCTGGTGTGGGATCTGCGTCCCTCCAAGGAGAAGTCCAAGAAGAAGCTCTATATACATCACTTCGATCAGCGGCAGCAGGCGACGCTGTATCTGTAGAGCGGGAGAGTGAGGGGCAGAGAGAGAGAGCGAGTGGGAGAGCGTGCGGGAGAGAGAGGATGAGGAGTAGCAGTAGAGTGTATCAGGAGTGGATTCGTTGCCAAATCGTTTCGCTGCCATTAACAACAACGACGACAAAACCCACAGACAACTGCAACTGCAACAATTGCAACCATAACTACAACAGCAACAACTATAGCAATATTCAACCAGAACAGCAACAACAACAACATTTAGCACTGTGTGTGTTCCTGCAGGTGAGTGAGGGGTAGAGGGGGCGTGGCAATGCAAATCGTGCTGCCCTCTGATTGTTTTGCTTATTAAATTCGTGCAGCAGCGCAAAACTAACTAATTTCCTCTTTATCTCTTTCCCGCTCTTTGTCAATCTCTTTTGCTCTCTCTCTCTCTTCCCCCTCTCTTTCTCCCACTCGACAGCTTTCACAATTTTTAGCTTGCAGCAGCAATTTTAATTAACATTGAATTGTGCCTTCCCCTGCGCCCAGAACTATGCTTTAAAATTCCAATGAAATATTTTTGAAGAATATTTTGCCTGGATGGATGACTAGAAAGAGACAGAAGATGACTACGATGAAGGACGAACGAAAGAGAAGCAGTAGAACCAAACAAAGCAATCAGACGAAGCGCTGCTCAGACACACACACAGCCAACCACACACACACAAACACATCCACACCCACACACACACATCAAGTCTATAAAATTGTGATTTTAATTTTATGTTTAATTTAATTTAACCGCGCGACACATTTAGTTGATAAAAAAAGAAAAAATAAAAAACCAGGGCAGTTCAAAAAGCCATTTCTCATTTAGCTGTCGCCTTCAGTTTGAGTCACATTTACAATTTACAAATTATAATTAAAATTAAAACTAAAAAATTAATTAATGAACGGCAAATTAAACGAACGGTTAAGCTAGAGCGCGGCACAAGGAGAGGAAGCAGCAACAGCAGCAGCAGAAAGAGAAAGAGAAGGCGAAGCCGAAGCCGTAGCGCCCGCAGCAATATCAAAATACACATACATATATACACAGATATCGGAACGATAAACTGTATACCACACTATATACTAGTTAAGCAATATGACAAAAAACGAATATCGAACATTATTTAATTAGCAGATGTTATCGAACAACAGTTATATCGATAGTTGACAAATGAATTTATTAACTTTTCCTCATTATTTGTAAATGTTGTTCGTGTCTGTTTATTCGTGAATGTATTCGTGAATCGTATTCACGCAATTTGTTTGTGAATTATGCAACTATTTCGATTAGATTAGCGATTATAACTCTCTCTCGAATCTTGTTAGTCTTTAGTTGCTCGGAGCCCGGAGACAACAGCGTGAACGAGTGGAGGGGATTCTCAATCTCTGTCTATCTCTCTCTCTCTCCATCTGATTCTCTCTTGGGTCTCCGGCAATGCATTGTCTTAGTCGATTAGTGTGTACATTTTAGTTATTACAATTATATATCGCTTACATAGCATACGAGTATATAGCATACATTATTATTATACATACTATAACTATACATTCTATTTGTGTCTAATAAATGTCTCAGAAAATATATAAATTGTATATGCAAAAAAAAAACAAAGTTGAAAGTTGATTTTTCTACTCGTATGGGATCAGTCAGTCGATCGGGTCTATTCGCGTGTGGGCGTTGCAATCGGATGAAAGCGATGCATACTCTCAAACGGGGCATAATTTCTGTTGCGCCTCAATCAGCTGAGGCACTCTGCCTTATACAACCCACAACAGCTACAACATCGAGCTATAAATGCGATCAGCTCGCTTTTTAAATGCGCAATTATAACATCAACACACTTTACAGGTTCGCATTGCTCAACTGGCAATCCCGCTGCGGGCTTAAGCTGTCTCAATTGGATTATAATCAAATGGAAAATGAATCATTAAATATGCCAGCAAATCAACGTAAGTTGTTAGGTGACAACAGGCCTGGAGATTGAAAGGTAAACAGAGAACGATCATGAGATATTGTGGTTAGCTAACAATGATATTTCTATCTTAAGCAATGCAGACAGCGTGAAGAGCTTGTCAAGTAAGCATTGTCTATAATACTGAATGGTTAACTAGTTCCTGTAGCTTTATAAATGAAAATATCAAGCGTCAATCAAAGACGGCATAAGTAAATCTTCTCATTTAACGCCTGCACTTTTAAACAGATTGAGTTAACTTTTCTATTATTTAAAAGATATCGCCAAAACCTCCCAGATCTCCCTCTAGATCGAAGCACTTTGTCAATAATATTCAGTGAAATAAAACCCTCAGTTCTCGCTGTTACAACAGCAACCCAAATGACCCCTAACTAACCTGTCGCTGCATTTGGACTAGCAACACTTAAGGTGCACGACTATTAAACTGGCTTTTACCAAATCGGGTTAAGCGCCAGGTGAAAACGGCGCAATCGACGCGTCGCTTTAAAAAAAAGTTTTTCCCAAACGCCGCAACGCATGAAAATTTCAATAAAGCAGCAACATCAGCAGCAACAGCAACAGCTAAGCGAGCTTATAATTTATGGACACATGCCAAATACTTCCTGTTTGAGCCGTTGAGACAATGGGGCGAAACACCTGCCAGTCCGACACCTGGCTGGCACCTGGAACGGGTACTGAGTCGATTTGATTGCGCCCATTTGGGCAAAGAATTAAATCTAAAATTGCATTCGAAATTTCCATAGAGCGAATGCGGAAAGAGGTTCGTGCTTGTGGAGAGGAGTCGCAATTGCGTTAATGCTTGTAATTAGTTGGCAATATCGAAAGATTTAATTTGCTTGAGCGGGCGAAGCGAGCGGGCGAGCGAAAGATGCCAAAAACGGTGCGCTGCGATCGAGTTCGTTGCCTAAGTCTTTTGTATTTTGTGGCGAGCGTTAAGAAAAAATGCTATGCAAATAGATTGACTGTCTTTGCCGTTGTTGTTATTGTTCCCGTTGCTGCTGTCGTTGTTGTTGTTGTAGCTGCAGCCTGAGCTGGCGGCAACGAATTGAATAACATGAAAAATGCGCTTACATTGCGATATCATCACGTTTATGACGCTGGCACAATTAATCAGCCGACATGCAAGCGCTAAAAGGCAGACTCCGAGCAGCTCCAACAACAACCTGGCTACAACTCCCTCTCCAGCTCCTGCTCCAGCAACCAATGCAACTCCAACTTCAGCTCCAGCTCCATTTGCGTCGCTTGCCAAGACAGGCACAAACGCACAGCTGGTCCCCGGTCTGGTACCTAGAACCATAAACGTTTCTCTGCTCATCAAATGTGCAATTTATAACATTTTCCTATGCGGCAGCCGCGCGACGCGGAACCGAAAGCTGACAGCGAACGCCTACGCCAAAAAAATCTCTGGGCCGCGCAGAGTCCTACAGGTCTACACTGCGAGAAAACAGAGGAAGGGCTGCTGCACATTTGATCGGTTGTTAAAGATATACATTTGCAGATATAGTAAGAACAGAAAATGCAAGCAACCAATTTTAATATTTATTAAATTTCCGCATATGATAGTTATTCAAGAAAGGCTTTAAGAGGTTGAATCTTAATTCTAAACAGATTTGGCATTTACAAATTAGTCTCCAACTTTGTTTTTGCCTTCCTTACAGGGTATTAGCCTAAGTGTATCTGCTGTGCTAGCTTTTACACAATCTCAGTCAGTTCCCTCTTCGCCTGGCCTGGCTGCATGTTGCCAGGCCATTTGCTACAGTTATGGCACACAGGAAGACCCTGGCTATGAGCAGGAGAACAGCTGCCCCAGCAACCGCCGGCTCATCCGCTTGGCAATGCCTGAGATCGGCTCATGTGCCGGCGATTTGTATCGCCGTCTGTTTAAACTGTGTAAATCGCCCTAAACTACGCATCAGTTTCGGTTTCAATCTTGAACTTGCTGCATGCCTCTTGTCTCGATACTCTGCTGGTTGCTTAGCCTCCCTACTCTCTCTCTCCCTTCCTGCCTCTGTCTATGCGCTGCGTTATCCATTCGTCTCTCAATATGTTTATTTAAACGCTTCGCACAGCAAGTCGAGTCGAGTCGAGTTGAGGAAGTGGTTTCGTTTAGCGTGCCGGGCAACTTTATCGCGATATACGCGCACTCGCTCTCGCACTCTCGCCTCGTCTTGTCCGATACGCGATATTTGCGATGTAGCGGTAACAAATTGGCTTCATTGGCTTCCTCCCGTTCGAGATCCTGGCCCAGTTCTCTAAGCCGCTTCCGCGTCGCATGCAACACAATTAAAAGTGCGCACAGTTCAATTACCCAGAGGGGGAATGTAGAGGGAAGTGATGCAGGGAGTGTGGGTACTTCCCCCCTCCGCCAGTCAGGTTGTTCCACGTAGTTAGTTACCCACTAGGGTCTGTCGCGGCACTGTCTTTTGGCACTCTCTTTAGCTGTTGCTGGCAAGACCTTTCCTTCGCTCCGACTCTGTCTCTGGCTCCGACTCTGTCGCTGTCTCTGCTTTTTGTCTTTGTCTCCGTCCCTGTCCCTGTGCCTGTCTCAATCCCAGTCTCAGTTTCTTTGGTTGTCTCAGGGTCTGCCTCCCAGCAGCGTCTCCAGTTCCATCTGTAGGTCTGGGTCTCGGTCACAGACCGAACTTGCAATTACGCGGGTCGACGACTTTGCTTGTGCTGCGCTTGCTGCGTTGTTTATTCAATTGCGCAACTGAGCTGCAGCAACTGTTGCAGCACGGGCAACTTGCAACTCGCAGCTCGCAACTTGCAACTGCCTCGATAATCATTCAAATTTACAAGAAAACAATCAAAAACAAATTCCTAGAACACAAATCGACGAAACTCATTTCATTTCAATTAAAGTTGCACGCCGGCTTAGGCTGAGAAAAGAAACCTGAAATCGGCCGGGATGATGTGAGGTAGCCTTGTAGATACCCTGCAACAAGTGGAAGATAAGGTTCATCTCTTTTATAACTATATAAATATTCTTTTATATGAATACTGTTCAGAATAGTTAGCATGATACGATAGTAGAGCTTCCATGCTCTTAATCTCAGTTTGTGCAGCATCAATAACCTTAAGGGAGACTATCGTATAAATACTAATCCTAATCAGTCCATTCCCAGTGCTAATCAACACTTTTGTGTATTTACAGCCTCTTTTTGCCCCCCCTGCTAACGATTGTAACAACGAAACTATCGCAACACTATCTCTTCTCTATTATAGACATTTCTTTTTGGGGTGTGTTACCAAGCTGACTGGAATGTGACAGTATCCTGCTCAAGGTTAGCTCACAAACACAACACACAGACACTGAGTGTGCGGCGGGGGCGGGCAGCGGCGGCAACAGCAACAGCAGCAGCAGCAGCGACAGAGAGCGAAGCTGGCCAAAGAAAACAAATTTAAATAAGACAAACGTCAACCAATTACCGTCAATCGCATTTCCCGCAACGTTGTCGACGTTGTTGTTGCTGTTGTTGTTGTTGCCAACCTTTTGCAAGTTAGTAAGCTGCAAAATTGCCAAACGGGATGAGGCAGCAGCAACGGCAGCATCAGCAGCAGCAGCAGGCGCAAGCGAGGGCGCAGGCGCGGGCGGCTCAACGCGCATGTGCAGTTACGAGTGGCGGCAGCAGCAGCGACGCCGACTGCGCAGCGACTGCGTAGAGGTCAAGAAACTATGCGCGCGGCATTTGAATAAGTTGGCAGTAACAGCAGCAGCAGTTGCAGTTGGAAGAGCAGGCAGGCAGGCGGAGCTGATGCTGCTGCTGCTGCTGAAATCAAATCAAATCCAAATCAAACAAAACAAACTGCTCGCTGAGACGACAACAACAGCAACAGGCACAGCAGCAACAACTACAACAGCAACAGGCACAGCAGCAACAACAACTGCACAAGCGACAAGTCATCGAACAAATTTCCATGCTGCTGTGAAATTCCGCGATGCTACGACGACGACGACGACGGCGTAGTTGTTGCTGTTGCTTGTTTGTTATTTGCTGCTGTTGTTGTTCTTGCTGTTGTTTGTTGGTTGTTTGTTGCAATGTCGATGGCTTGTTCTATGGGTGTTTTGGGCTCTGAGCGCAATTATCCGTCGCGTATTTGCTTTGACTTCGACTCCGACTGCGGCTTTGACTTTGCTTTGACTCTGGCATTCGCTGCCATCGATGTTGCTGATGTGCAGTTGTCACTGTCTATTTCTCTGTGTGTGTGTGTGTGTGTGTCGAAACCTTTCTTCCACTTCCACTTAAATTGCCCATGACGAGCTGTGCCCACTGACAGCTGAGCAACTGCCTGGCTCTGGCACTGACAGTGTGCCCAGCTCCGATGCTGCCAGTGTATCCATCATCAGCATGCGATTCTCATGCGAAAAGGTCAACAACAGCAGCAGCAGCAACATCGGCGGCAGCAACAAGTTGCTCTTAGAATTTCAATCATTGACTTGGGCCAAGTGAAATGCGGCGATGTTGCTGCCGTTTGTTGATTTGTTTGAACAGCAACAACTGTTGCTGCTGCCGCTTACTCAGCTGCTGCTGCTGTGCGTCGCGTTGGCCACTTTGTTCTGGAGCGATATCTAGCAGCTAAAATTGCTGTTAGGCAACCGATCACGTTCGCTGCATGCATACAAAATAGTCGCAACGACGGGCGAGACCGGCAGCAGCAGCCGCAGCAGCAGCAACAACAGCAGCAGCAACCCGCCTGCAATTGGCCGGGCTAGTTGATTTTTCATTCGATCCATTTGAAATTGTTTTGATGCCAGTTTGATATGGCCATGATAGATGCCAGCTCGTTACCGTCTGCGGGCAGCACAGCCAGCACAAGTACCTCAATCATATTCCGTATGCAGTTTCACTCTGCTCACACCACCCCCCTCCCGGACGAGGGATCGTCGGCCAGCTGTCCTATTTAACCGTTAGGCCTAACGAAAGTCTTACTTGGCGTGGAGAAAATGCAGGCGGCAGGCAATTAGATTGCCTTATAGAATATGAAGCTGGGCAGAAGCTGGAGAAGCGCATCGGGTAGGGTAGGGTGAGATCTATTGGTTTTCTTCTGCTGTTTGAGAGCTATCGATCTATTTCCCATGTTGTTCAAGTATATAACTACTCTAACGACTCAGCAATATCTCACACAAAACTGAAACAATGCCTAGATCAGTTCGCATACAGAGTGAGCTTAGATCTTGAGTTTATATCATGTTGCTCAAGAATGAATAGGCTATATAAAGATATGTGCACTGGCAAATGTATTTAGAAAAGTAAAACCACGACTTTTCTCAATTGAGCGCTGCTTAAGCTTACACAATACACTTACAAATTGCTTATATTAAATAATAGTTCAAGAATATATATGCTATATATGCTTAAACTTGTGTGTTAAAGCTTTGAATAGCCCACACTTATCTGCAGAGGCAATTTCCTCAACTCAAGCTTCACATTTATCGCAGTATATGTTTCGCTGTATTAATATTCTTACGCCGCTCAGGAATATATATAATAAATATGCTATATATATGCCATTAAGGCCTTCTTTAAAGTATTGCGCAACTGACAAACAGCCACAGTCCCAATATGCTTCACTTAAATTAGCTCATGCTACATACACGTTTATGTGTATGTTTATGTATATATATTATGATTTACAGTTGCTTAATGGATGCTGCACGCTTGAGAGACCCTCCACCGGTCTCCTCCTCTTCCCCCCATTTCGCCCTTCCCGCGCACAGAATGAATCAGCGTTTATTTCCTTTTGTCGCTCGCTGCGTTTCCTTCGAACGATTTCGCAGTTTGAATTGAAATTTCATTTAGCGCAATGTGCGAAATGAGTTAAAAGCAACCACAGCAACAGCAGCAGCAGCACGACGACAACTGCAGGGCAGTGCGCATAAAATCAATAGCCTGGCAGACACACACACACACACGCCATACAGACACACTCTCGTCGGCGCACTCGGCGTGTTGCACTGTCAACAGTCAAGTGGCAGTGCATTAAAATTGTAAACTTCAACAACAAACAAAAGCCACAAACAGACGCTCGACGCGACGACGACGAGGCTGCCTGCCACACTCCCCCTTCCACTTCCCCTCACCGTTTCCCTCTGCTCGCTGTGCTGCCTGTGCTCCTGCTGCCACGACTCCTTTGGCCAATTGGTTGGCCTGCTCGCTGCTTGTTGCCGCAAGCCACACGGCCCAAAAGTACAAGTACAAGTGGTGGCAGGGACTGGGTCTGGGGGGGGAGCGGGCAGCGGGGAGTGGGGAGCGCGCAGAGGGAGCCATGTCGGACGCGTTGCTGCAATTGTGCACATTGGTCGCCTGGTATCCGGCTTATAAGCTGCCAATTTCAAATTGTGCGTCACGTACACGCATAATGGGCAAAAGTAATGAAAACATATGAACAGACACGCAGGGCACGGCGCACAGTGGGGCGAGGGAGTGGGGCACAGTGGGGCAGGGCGGACAGGCAAGTTAGTTGGAATGGCCCTGCACGCACTGGGGGCATGGCTTGCACATTTCCAGTAGGCGATGCGATTGCAAATGCACAAAATAATAATTTGCAATACGCGCAGTTCAATTACAGCAGCAACATCAGCAGCAGCAGCAGCAACAATTGCAACTGCAGCAGCAGCAACATTGCCTCTTCTTCTGCGGCGTCTGCGTATCATTTGGCCGTGTTCTTTATTTCACAATCCATTGCTGCAGTCATACTATAATTGATATGCTCTAAGTAATTGGCGCTGACCACGCGAGCAACATTGCTGGCACTGCTGCAACTATTGCAAGTGAGAGATCAAGCCAAAACGATTGGCGGATATCAATGCATATATCGATCGATCGACTGGCGACACACAGGACCACCCCACTGTAGCTGCCAGACATCAATCTCGCAGCTAATTGCATAGGCAGCCGGCAGCAGCAGCAGCAACAACAACAGCTGCTGCTGCTGCATTAATGCATTGTTACTAAATTTTGTTTATAAATCAAAAGGCAAAACGCTTGGCAAGTCGTTTCAGGCAACTACAGGCATGTTCCTTGCGCTGTTGCCGCTGCTGCTGCTGCTACGGTTCTTGATGTTGGCGCTGTTGCTGAAAAGTTTAACGTTTGATGTCGCCACATTTTGCTGCCGTTGCTACAAAACTGCCATTTATAGGCAATTAGGCTTTGATTTTAGTTGCTGTTTGAATGGTTGTTGCTGCCGCCAATGTTGCTGTCGCCGCAGTCGCTGCTGCTGTCGTTGCAGCTGATGTTGCTGCGGTCCTGCGAGCGCCATTAATGCAGTGTGTAACAAATCATGGCTGCAATTAGTGCGTGTTTATGACTGCCAGCATGCTGGGAGCTTGCTAGAGTGGGGGGGGGAGGAGGAGGAGGATAGGCAAGAGGGGAGTGAGAGGAGGGATAGGGAGAAGGGAAGAGGGGCAACTGGTTGCCGGCCAAGGGCTGCTGTTGAGAGGAGATTGCAGAGCAGGCAGCAAGGGATGTGCCAGCGTGTAGGTGCAGGGGAAGAGGCTGCCAGGGGAAGGAAAGTGGGAAGCGGTAAAGGGGAGGGGGCTGGTAAATAGCCCGCACCATTTCAGCGCTCAATATTTTGTACGTTCTAGCTGTCTGTTAGGCGATTTTAGCATGTTTAGCTCGGTCAGATCGGGGGGGAGCGGGGCACAATTTGCATGCAACGTTGTCGTCGTGGCTTCTCATGCTGATGATGGCAACTGGACCAGGGCACAGTGTGTCCAATGTGGCGTCGAGTGGCGTCAATAATGGCCTGTCGTTTGGCCTGTCCGCTCTGTCATGGCCATAAACGCCCGCCGGCCATATTGTTAGCCGCATCAGTCGATAGTTGTTTTTACTGGCCAATGCCAGGCCGATGCCAATGATGCTGCCGATGCTGCTGCTGTTGCTGTTGCACTAATTGCGCTATGCATGTGCAGCACACACACACACACACCCTGGCTCATGAAAGTGTATAATTCCTTTAATGACATAGATCATGCTAATATAATTATACATAGTAGAGAAGCTGCGCTACAATATATCTCTGGCCGCAGCTCGCAGCGAATCCTCTACAGAATTGTGCAGTTCTCAAATTCTTATGCAAGTTCCCGGAAGGGGAGAGAAGGCGGGGGAGAGCGTGTTCTATTTGCATGCCATAATGTGGGTCAAAAGATGAAAAACTTGACGCAACGATTCACGACTTTGCCATATTTCCCATTTTTCCCAAATTTCCCCCAAAACGAAGCCAATCGAGTTTAAATAATTTCTATATTAAACGAGCATGAGAACAACTTGCAAATTTTTCGACAGCAATTTGCTATGGAGAAGCCCCCCAGCAGCAGCAGCAGCCACGGCAGCAACTGTTGTTGATAAGCCACGGATCGCCAGTGATATATCAACTCTGTCGGCAATTTTTGGCCATCTCTCTCTCGACAGTTTCGAATACATGGCGAAAGCAGAATGTGCAAAATGATATTCGTCTATGCGAGAAGCGCGAAGAGGAGCGAGGGTGAGAGAGAGAGAGAGAAAAGCCTGGCAAAGAATGGTAAAGAGGTAAATGGCAAATGGTAAATGGCGATGCGACCGTCGCGCTGCTTAAAATTCCAAAGCAAATTGCGGGCAACAGCAACGGCAACGGCAACAGCAACATTGGCAGTGTGTTGCCGTTGCCTGTGAGCTTGCGTTGCTGCTTGTCGGCAACAACATTCAGCAACATCACAAACATCAATTGACCCTTTGGTGCTTTAGGATCAAGCGTAATAATCGCTGGCATAAAAACGCTTTGCACTCTTGCGCTCAGAACAGAATGCAACAACAACAACAAGAAGAACAACAACAGCAACAACAGCTGCAGCAGCAGCAACAACAGCAACACGTAGGTTCTGCTGGCCATAAGGGACGCTGTAACTGAGCACTGTGATCCGAGCAGACTATTCTCAGCATATGTGGTGCCCTGTCTACCAACTCCTCCAACTCGCAAAGCCCTTGCCCTCCCGCCCCCTCCTCACCCTTTGCTGGCCAATAGCCAATGGCAATGGCAGCGAATGAAGATGAATCGCTCAAGTCTCAGCGCGTTTAATAAAACATTAATTTAAGCATACGTCTTATATAGTCGCACACACACACATACACACAAACACACACAGGCACATACACATGCAAGTTACATTATGTATGGAGATTTCAATTGGGCCGCCAGCGACGCTTCTTGCTGACAACTACGAATATTGTGTGCAGGGATCTTCAGCCTTATCGCTGTGATCTGCCAGACTAGAAAAGATTTTCCGTCGCGTTTTAGCTACAGTAAAACCCAATATTTTCCTTAACATTTCTATAATTTGATAGCATATTTTTGTAAAAAATTATTATATATTATATTTCTTTTTCTCTAAAAAGTCACTGAGTACCTTTATGTTTTATTCTAATTTTAAATTATATATAATCTCTGGAAAGTGAAGAAATTAATAACTGAAATTTATAAATACAATATTTTCTAGCTTGTTACAAATTTATTTTCTTTACACTTTATAATCATCAGATTTTATATATGTTTATGGGCTTAACAGCTTGCCTTGCACATTCTCAGCCCTCTACTTTCCTCTGCATTTCTCCTACCTGCATCCATATGCCCTACCCTGGTTGGCATAGCGCATCGATTGCTTATTTTGAGTGCTTCACATGTTGCTGAATAGTTTTGTGCAGAATTGTGCCTTACCTGCTCGTGGTTCTCTCGTTTTATTTAGCTATAACACCCGCCCGGGGCTACGATTTTGCACGCTGTCATGTGTGCCCTGATCCAGGCTCGGTGCCGGTGCCAGCCCAGCTCCAGGTCCAGCTCCAGCTGCATTCGCAGTCGCAGTTGTGGTCCATGGCAAAACGAGTGCAACACGAACTATTTAATGGACTTGGCATGCCATGCCGGGGCCATGTGAGAAGAAGACATCTGGCTGAGTGTGTGCCGGTGTGTGTGTGTGTATGTGTGTGCCCGTTAATCAGCTTTGCTCGCCCACAACAAGGCGCAGTGGGCCAAAAAAGAACAGAAACAAAACCAAAGCGAAGCGAAGCTGCGGGAGAAAGAAAGGGGAGAGCAAGGGAGCAGAAACAGATTAAGCATACGACGTGTTGTGCAGTTATCGACGAACCTGAACCCGAAATGGTCAACTAACGGTTCGCCATGCGTTGACTGCACCACGCCAAGCCACGTCGTCGTCATCGTCGTTGGCGTCGGCTGGCGGCGCAGTTGTAATTTATGATTTGCAGCGCACGGCGTTCAAATGATCTATTGGTTTGCTCGCCTCGCCTTCCCCAGGTCATATTCTTGGCAGGCTCGCATCGCATTGCATCGCATCGCATCGCCTCTTCTCGCCAGGCATCTCGCATGGGCACTTGTTGCATCAGCCACACAACAGTTAAAATGATTTTCACATCGCGGCGAGCAGCGGATGAGTCTCTTCGTCCGGCCCTAAGACAGTTACAAAGTGCGCCCACAAATGCCCGGCGAAGTGACCCAGGCAACACCAACTCCCTCTCTCTCTCTATCCCTGCATCGGTCTGGCCATAATGATTAATGGATCTCTCAGTGTTGGCATCGATTGCATAGTTAAGAGCTAAAGAAACTCATAAATAAACAAGAATGCGCGAAAGGTGGAGCACGATCGAGGGCGTCAATACTTCTCTATATACATACATATATAGATAGTGTCTGCATCTCTCTATATATAGACACGGCGATATTTATCATTGTTAAACTTTATTCTTTACATTTACAATCGGTTTCTTTAAAATTATACGTCCAATTTTACATGGATTATCGTTTAGAGATAAGGTAGCTTTTGCAAATCGATAGATCTATCGAATATCTAGATTTCTTCGTACCTATTTACATCGTATATGTATGCGTACGATGCATATCTGCAAAATCTTTCCAATTGTTGTCTTATTATTATTTTTCTTATTCTTCTTCTCCTTCAAGCAGATACAATACAAATACATATGTGAGACACTGTTACGATTCTTGTTTTCTTAATGTTTGCTGTTTGGTTTTTATATAGAAATGATTTGCATTATTATATGAACTACGTAAACTTTAAACTAAACTGTGGCTAATTTAGATTATGATAGTTGGCGTCGCTTCCTTCATTGCGTCTGTGGTGTCGGGGTCTCCGTCCGCTTAGTCGCTCAATTGCGTGTCCGGCTCAGTCAGTTCTCGACAAATGTACAATTCCAACTGAACTGAATTGAGTTGGGTCTACGTTGTGTATATATGTGTGTGTGCGTCCGAGTTTGTCAATCAATCAATCTATTTCTATTGCTGGTGTTGATTCTGCTGCAGCTTCTTATGCTGCTGCTGCTGTTGTAGTCGCTGGTGCAGCAGCTGTTGCTGTTGCTGCTTCTGCTGCTGCTGATGATGATTGTGTTGCTGATGTTGGTGGTGGTGGTGGTGTTGGTTGTGGTGCTGCTGTTGTTTCTTCTCCTGCTGTTGCTCCCGCTTCACTGTCGCATGCTGCTGGTGCTGCTGTTGTCGTTGCTGCTGCTGCTGCTGCTGAGCTCGATTACTTTTCTGTGGTTCTGCCTGGGGCAATGACTATAATGGCGGCGGCTCATAGTGGAAGCCAGGATTGTTGAATTTAAATCGCGCTATATCGAACTGAAGCTTCTCGTAGTTAATATCCGCCAAACGCTTCAGCTGATGTGCTATCTCTTGTGAATCGATGCCGCTCAGCGCAGCACTCAGCGTCGTACTCTGCCCTTCATGGTGAACCTTTGTGTTGTGCAGCGTGGGCAGCGTTCCACCACCTGTTTGTATGGTTGTATACGAGCGCGGCGCATTTTTAACTATATAGAGTAGAAACCAAGATAGGAGACCCAAAATAGCATATACAGAACATATATGGACCGCCACTTACCTTCATAGATCACCTGATCTCGTCGCAGGCGTTTGACGGGCAGCTCGCCGTTGATGAGCTTGGTGCCGCTACTGGAGCCAACTGCATGTATGTTGGGCGTGCATACGAACTTCACGGGCTCGACTGCCTCAGCCGGCTCTTGGTCCTCCTCCACATACGTGGAATTGTCCACGACAATGGTGCGATAGCCGCCGCCGCTTGTGTTAACTGCCGTTGTGCCACCGACAGTGGGTCCATCGATGCCGCCAGCTGCCTCATGCATATTCTCATCGGTAAGATCCTCCTGATCGACGTGCTCCTCGACCATTTCATCCTCGTCGACTTCGTCATTGATCGCCTCCTCGACGGCCGCTTGCAATTCTTTTTGAAACGACGCCGATGTGCGTTGTCCCAGCTCCTCCATGTCATCCTCGTGGTCATCCTTCTCCGATTTCAAGTTGATAAGACCCTCGCCAGCACCGGGTACCTTACCAAATAAATTCAGGGCCCGCGTTTCCAACGACGACATCGATATATCCTTCTCGCTGGACATCAGACTGCGTCTGTACTTGCAACGCGTTGTGTTTTTCCAATCGTTCAGGCGCTGCAACAAATGTGCGCGTCATTTGCCGCCAGAACTCGCATAACCTCCCCCACCCCACCATACCACAAGCAAAGCAATGCAAAGCCCGCTCCAGCCTGTTATGCACAATTCGTGCTCAAACTCACCTTGCGCCATTCCTCGGCTGTCAGCGTAGGTCCCGATCCGCATTTGTTGAGCCTGTCCGACAGCTCCTTCCATTTTTTGGTCAAATAATTCAGATCATAATCGCGCGGCACACGTCCGCTGGCAAAAATTGGGTCGCTCTCCATGAGCTCAATGTACATTTGATATTGCTCCGAAGAGGTTCGCTTTTTGCGTCGATCCATTTTGTGGAGTATCTTGGCGTTGTTTTTGTACAATTTATTTAGTTTTACTACCGGAAAATGCACTTAAAAGAGGAAAAATTAAAATCGACGCCACCAAATGCAAACAATTTTACGCGCTTGGTATTTTTTAGTGTGGGCGAAAATATTGCTGTTTCTGGGTTTATCGATAACGCGACCCATGCTGCGCAGGGCATCGCTCATATTGCGTTCGTACATTAAGGGCGGTATTGTTGCTCTTGAAAATACCGCAACCAAATATATTTTGATAGATTTTTAAATAATTTTAAGAATATTTAAATATTTCAATGTGAACGAATTTTTATATATATAGATAGAGGCTTGGAGTTTAAGAAATTTTATTCATCGATAGCTGAAAAAGTGCTACCCATCGCGGGGAAGTGCTGCCAATAACATTGGTAATTTCAAAATAATTGCTGGTCGCGGCATTTGAGGAAGTTGTAGACAATGATTATTCTTCTAAATTATTAATTTCTTTTTAATATTTTATGCATAAGTACAGATGCTTGAATACATTTTTAAATATACCCTCACAGTGCTATTTCCCGTTTACAAAAAAAACTTGATAGTCTAAGGCAGATCTAAAAACAACTCGGAACACATATATCGATTACAATTTACATGGTGTAATAATGATACAAGGCTGCAAAATCCTTACGACTCGTTGCCTTCAAGGAAGAAATGTAAAGTGTCTTGAATAACCCCAACGATGTCTTACTTTTAATAATTTAATTTTTAATAATATTGATTATGAGAGCGAACCACCTTTTATTATTACAGCATGATATTTTATTAGAGCATGTGAACTATCGATTACAAATTTAGATCGACCCCAAATCATACGGATTCATTATAAAGTGAATACATCGAAGTATTTTCTAGTAACTTTAAACGTATATATATGCCATTTATTGTGAAATAGAAAAGCAAGAAAAGTGTTAAATTGCAGAGTATTTAATTGGGCGTCAAGTACGCAACTTTACCAGCACAGAAGTTCGCGCATTGATATAATAAAAGCCATGCAAAAAAAGACGCATGTCCATTTTGTTTTGTTCTTTTACGAACAAGACCAGATGATAACTAAAAGAGAGTGAGACAGTGCGAGAATTGCGAGAGAGACGGCTGACGGGACGGGAGAGAAGCGAGTAGAAAACCGAAACTGTTTCACGAAGCAAGACCGAGTCCATTAAATTCCAGTTCCAGGAGAACCTACATATTTTTTTTGTTGCACAAATTATTATAAGATACACTGCTATAAATTATGGCCGATTCGTTGTTAATGGAAGAGGCGCCTCCTTTCGGTGCGGATGACCTGGCATCTTCGGTCATCGTAGAGCCTCCTGCAGCAGCTGACGGTGGCTCCAGTGTCGGCACGCTGCCACCAGCTGCCATGCAGTTCGCAGATCTCACCGAGAGCGGAAGCGAAAGCGGTGACGATGAGCCCAACAGCAGTGAGCAACAACAACTGCAGCAGCTGGAGAGCAGCTCGTCGAACGGCGGCGCAGGACACAATACGCCAGCAGCACGCTCATCGCCGCCACCAAATTGTGCCATTTGCCTGTCCCGCTGCAGGCGTAAATGCTTCACAGACTCGTGCATGCATCAGTTCTGCTTCAAGTGTCTCAGCGAGTGGAGTAAGGTAAGTGATTATCTTTTTCCGGTTTGAGTCATCATAACATGTACTCCATTGATGTTTCACACAGATTAAGCCAGAGTGTCCGCTCTGCAAGCAACCCTTCAGGACCATCATACACAATGTGCGCACATTGGATGACTATGATCGATATACGGTGGAATCGAACCCGCCAGAGCATTCGGCGCTCAGTTTGCACATCTTTAACATACGAAGCCAACGATACATGCTCCAGAACCAGGCAGTCATGACAGACAACGCCACGGATGAGTCACAGGATGAGGCAGCAGTGGCAGGCTATCAACATTTGCGCATACCTGCGCTCTACTATCGCAGCGAACCTTTTCGCATGGAGCTCATGAATTACTATCGCAACGACCAGGAGCAGCGTGGCTCCTGGTCATTGAACCAGCTCTGGCGGCGTTATGTTTACGACCGCAAGCTCTACGCGCTGCCCGTTATGGACACCGTGACGGGAAATTTTCGCGAGTGGAGTGCACGTTTCTACAGGTAATTTGGAAAATCTGAAAATGTTACTCAAAAAAAACCCTAAGAATATATTTGACTCAATACTTTTCCTTATCTAACCCCACAGAGATAATCCCTCACAAATGCATCGCCTGATGCCGTGGATAAATCGTGACATTGTCTGTCTTTTGCGCAACGCACCGCACTCTGTGAGCGACGTGATGCAAATGATGCACGATATCCTGCCCATGATCAATATACCGACCCGAACATTCCGACGCCGTCTGTCGCCGTTTCTGGGAGAGCGTACGAATCACTTTATACACGAACTATTCAACTTTGCCCGCTCTCCCTTCGACATGGTCGGCTACGATCGTGTTGTGCAGTACTCGACGCGAGTGGCCGAAGAGGTGGAGGTCGATTTGCTGGATTTAGTATCGAACAACGAGTCTGGCATGCCGCAAGAGCCGAATGCAGCAAATGGCGCAGGCAACAGTGGTGGTGGCAGCGGCGGCAGCGAGGTGAATGGAAGAGTCGGCGATCCGATCACCAGCTTAGATCGCTTGCCACGCCCAATGACAAGCGTTATTGTGACCAATCCAAGTGCAACACATTCCTTCAGCGTCACAATGAACACCGATGGCAGCGAGCTGCCTGGCATCTCGATACGCCGCACCACCACCTCGAATGTGGGCTCCCAAACGGTGGCCATCAATCTGAGCATGCGTCGACCGGCCAACGAGGTGATTGAGATCGATGATGGCGATGCAGCGGCCAATGCCGAGGTGGCGGCCATTAACGATAGCAACAATCAGGCCGGACGACGACAAGCTATCGCCGATCTGCCCATCAGCGCTCACATTGACCTCCCGAGCAGCGACTGCAGCAACAGCAGCGACGACGATGATGAGTGCGTGTTTGTGCTGGAGCGTAAGGCTCCGCATTTGCGCACACCGGAGCTGGTTAGTCTGCACTCAAACAGCGACTCGGATGTTGTGTTTGTGGACGAGCAGAAAGCCACAACGCCGCCCAAGCCAGCTGGCAGCAGTGCCGATAGTAATGCCAGCAATGAACAGCCTGCAGAAGCTACAGGTAACGAGCAACTATTTATGGGAGCCAGCACCAGCACGGGTGTCCTGTCTACTTCTGGCAAGAACTGGAAAATGGTATTGGAGGATGCACGTCGCCAGGACCTAATACATTCTCGTGGCGGACGAACCAAGCGAACTATGACACGCAATCAACAGCGTGCGCAGACCGTGGCTGGCAGCGGCAGCAGCGACAGCACCATGTGGACCAGCACAACCAGTGACAGCAGCAGCAACAGTGATGATGACTCACATGCGCGCCGGAAAAAGCGTGCTGTCCGCAAGCCGAGAACCCGGAAACGTGCTGCCAAAAACAAAATGGCGACACAATATAAAAGCAAGCGTAGAAAAAAGAATGCGGAGTCGGAGGCCGAGGCCGAGGCGGAAGCGGAAGCGGATGAGGAAGAGTATAAGCCACGTGAGAATGTGGTGGTGGGCAGAGATAGCAGCAGCGCGAGTAGCAGCATGAGCAGCTGTGAGGATGGCAGCAGCGACAGCAGCGAAGCGACAGGTTCGTATTAAAAATCACACTCTCAACCATTTCACTTATCACGCAATTTTTAGGCAACAACAACCTGGACAACAATGATAACAGCAGCAGCAGTAACAGCAGCACCGATGATGACAGCACAGATAACGTGATGCTGAGTGCATTGCGTGCCACGTTGAAAGCAGAAGATGATCAGCCTGCGGATAGAAAGCCGCCCAAGCGAGAACTACCCGATGCCGACGATGATGGTGATGATGATGATGCAGCAACAGCAGAGAGAGACGAGCTGCATCAGCAACAGCAGCAGCATCTACTGGAGGCGGAGGAGCCGCATTACAACATGACGAAGCGAAGACTTAGCTCCAATAGCAGCAGCAGTAGCAATCTGTCCAGTCACAACAGCAACAGTGTGCCCAGCACAGTGGCCAGTCACTGCACCACAATGTCCAGCTACTCCGCATTGGGCATGTTCAATACGAACACCAACGGAAATGTGGTGGAACCGTCATTGACATCGACGCAGGCACTCTCCATGGTGCATGACATTGCCCATTCTCTGATTGAGCTGTCCACATTGAGTGTGGGTGGTGCTGGTGGTGCTAGCGGAGGTGGATTGTTCAACGAGCAATCGCAAGGCGTGGAAGACAGCATGAGCTTCTTGCGGAATACGTTTCCCAGTGGAAGTTCGTTGAATACCCATGACGAAGATGCACAGCTTGGGCTCTACACGGACTCTATCAATGTGCTGCAGCATTATCAGACATCAGCCAATCAGGAGCTGGATGTTGTGGGAGACTCTCAAGAGGAGGAAACCGTAGATGCAGATGCTGATGCAGTTGATAATCAGCATGACGAACTGGAGGAGGAGGAACGTAAGCTAGTAGTAGAGGAGGAGGTGGAGCAAGAACAAGAACAGGAACAGGATGAAGAGCAAGATGAGCAGCAAGAACATCAACGTGATGAGCTGCAAGTTGAAGAGCCACAACAAGAACAAGAGAGAGAAGCAGTAGAAGAAGTGCACGAGCAGCTGGAGCATGAAGAGGTCAATGGAGAGGATCAAGAAAATGAAGATGACTATGATGACGAAGAGGAGGAGGATGCCGAGTCGGATGACACCGACTCTGACCAGGATGCAACAGATGCCTACTGAACAAAAATCCTTGCCTTGCCGTTTTTACACATTTTTCTTTTAAAAAATGTTTACTCTAATCGCATATGATGTTTGTCGTTTTATCAATGGACCTCCCCGACATGAATGAATCCTGAGTGTGTTGTGGCCTGATCCAGATTTGTTGACTACTAAACCACAATTTTAATTTAGCTTTTAATGTTATACGCTGAGATCGCTAGGCTAAGAGCTAGCTAACCAGACCCACACCCACACCCAAACCTAGATCTAGATCCGTAAATTTAATGGTATTTCCGGTAATTTGAATTGTACATATACTTTATAACACACGCCCTTACATTGCGCTATACTATATTAAGTAGTTTGCACACACATTACTTGATCGCATTGCACCCAACACCACCACAACCCCCTTCAATCCCAAAGTATAACCCACCCCAGCGTGAGAAAAAACCGTATATTAATCCAAGTATTTCCCAAGCAACTGATAAGCTCGCATTCACTAATTACCCCTTAAACGAAAAAGAGAAAGCAAAACGTAAGAAAAAAAAAAACGATTGATTTGTAAATGTTTATATTTATATTAAGCTAAGTTAAAACTATACATAAACCATATATCTATAAATATACCACGTAACATCAATATGCATAAATACAAAATACATACATATTTATATGTATATCGTAATTGATTTAAGTCTAGTTTAACACCAAGTGTGACACAAGGTACTGTAACTGAGAAGAATCACGTCTATGGAAAACTCAAGTGCGTCTGCGAAAGTGCCGTTGCATATTATCCAAAGGTTTTTTTTGCAGATACGTCATAGTCGGTTATTATTAAATAGTTATAGTTCTTCGTATAACTGCAATAAATGTAAAGATATCAACTGATCCATGTCTTTGTTCCCGTTACCGTTGCTGAAGTGTATTGTGTGTTCAGAGATCGGTTTATAAATATGCTGGATATAGAGTTGTAATTCAAATACACCCGCTGATCCACCCTATCTCTTGTCTGGGCTTTATATTACTCTGTAAATAATTTCTGTATATTGAGTTTATACGCATTGTTCACGGTAGAATATCATAGACTCTTAATTGCGCGGATATTCTTGTGCATAGTTTTCGAATTTATGTAGTTAACTTGTTAATTTATGTATTCTGAATTCTTTTAAACATACTTCGATAGATTATATATATAATTATGGTTAATCGATATTGTGCTATTATCGTGTAAACCAAGCTGTGCCAATATGTGTCATGTTTTCGCTGTCACATTTCAATTGTCATTGGCGTCAGTAAGAAATAATTCTTCGCGCAGGTAGGCGGAATCGGAAGAAAATAGTGGAAAATTGTAGAGGCGAATTTTAATTTCATTTTAATAACTTAACTCATTTTTTAATTTTACAGAGTACCTAGCAGACCCTTCACACATACATACATCATTGGCAGATACAGATACAGGGGGGTCCACGCAACAGACTGATACGTCACTTGAAACGAAACGAGCCGAAGCGGAATGAAACAGTAGCAGAAACATCTTCAGTTTTACATCTAGCTTCGACTTTCGTAAGGGAAAATTCTAAAATCTTGCTACGAGATGGGATCCCGCTATATGCTCTACTGGCGTGTTTATGTCTACTCGAATAATCTGTACTCGCTGCCCGACAGGTACTCGCACAGTGTGCGCAACTGGTCTCCGCTGGCGTTCAGGTGAGTGAGAGTTGATGGCGAGCATAGGCAACTGTTACATATCCTGCTTTTTCAGACGTCAACCGGACGAACTGCATCGTTTGCTGAACTTCGCCAATCGCGATCTCTCCGTGCTTACCTGCAGTAATCAGACCGATGTGCTGAAGATCTTCGATATTCTGTTGGAGCTGCTGCTGGAGGTGAACATGAAGAGCGTGGAGTTCAGTGCCACACTGGCCGCCTATCTGGGACAACGCACCAATCACTTTGTCCACGAGCTGATCAACTTCGCCCGCTCGCCATACAACGATCTCATCAGCTATGAGTGCAACGTGAAGTATCGTGCACGGCAGCCGGAGCCGGAGGATAATCAAGTGCCGCTGCTGCAGGGTCTGCATTGCTTCATGGACTTCACTATGCGTGTGGACGAGGATGAATGCGTTGATTTCTTAGTCGATCTGGATCTGGAGGATGATGATGCCGAAATGATTGATGAATCCAGCAACTTGGTCGAGCTGAATGCTCCGCTTATACTCGAACTGCGTCGCTTGAACGAACGCCAGGCGGCACAGTCCGCTCAGCAAATGCAGCAACCCCAGCAGCAGCAGCAGCAGCAGCGTAGGCGGACGACAGCAGTGGCAGCAGCTTCGGGAGCAGGCACTGCAGCTGGCACTGTGGCCTCGCCCGTCAACGGGAATACAACGAGTACTGCTGGGCTGACTCCTGGCATGCCGTCCAGCGATATTGGGCTCGATGTGGCCATCGCGCGCAGCATTCAGGAGGGCATCGACTCGGGTTACTTTACGCAGCGACGCAATACAAGCATTGCCCGTCAGATTGTCAATCGGAATAGGGATGCAGCTGTTGCTGCAGCCGCGGCCACTGCAGTAGCGGCGGCAAGTGGAGGAGCAGCAGGAGGAGTAAGAGGAACAGTAGCAGGAGTAGGAGCAGCTGCAGGAGTAAGAGCAGCAGCAGCAGGAGTAGGAGCAGCAGCAGCAGGAGTAAGAGGAGCAGCGACAGGCGTGAGGGGAGCAGCAGCTGCAAGCAATGCGAGCATTAGAGGCACCATGACGGCCAGGCCAAGAAGCGCCAGTGTTGTAGTGAAGCGCCGCCGCACGGTCATACGCGAGATCTAAGCTACTTGACTACAGTATGTGCTGACTACAACGAGCATTTCTGAAGACTTGAACTAGCCTACAGACATACAAATATTACAGATTAACTCACAACGTTTAGGCATATGCAGCTCGTGCGTTTGCCACTTAGCGAGCGGCGACTGTACTTGAACCTTGCACACACGCACGCACACACAGCTGCAGTTCATGTGCCGCGCGTGGTACGTGGCACGTGGCAAGTGGCACACTTTCTTCTCTCGTTTATCATTATGCACATCTATAATAAATAAAACGAGCTTAACAAACAAGAAGCGAAACGAAAGAAAAGAAAAGAGAGAGAAAGAAAGTTTTAAAAGGTTGCTGTCGCCATCAAATATTGATAACCGTTAACGCGTAACGGTTAAAGGATAACTTGTCAATGGAGGGGTGCGCGGTAGACAGGGGTAGGTAAAGGGCAAAGGGATCGCCTCGCAGCTCATCGATAAGATGAGATGCCTCTCCCACACCACGTTTTTTGTCGAAATTGCGTGCCAAATATGCCTTTGACGCATATTTGTTGTAGTCGTCCTTTGTCTTAATTCCCTGCCCGAAAGGTAACCCCCTTCCTCTCTTCTCCACTGCCCCTCTGGCCATGCTACTCCCCCTTGGGCACCGACGCAGCCTGTCGGCGCATGAAAAATTGAATTACACGCACTTTTGCGCTTAAACGAGAGCCAAATAAAATTGAACAACAGCCGCGGGAGTGGGTGGCAGACTAGGAGGCAGGCAGTGGGCGGAACAAATAGCCCCTCTTGTGGTAGCAAATTTATGGGCAGCAAATTGAGTTAAGTTTGTAAAAAAAAAGAAAAGGGATAATATAATTGTTCCCGGGTATACACAGCGTAATTCAATGCATATTTGATTTTATGATTTCGCCAGGTATAGCCAGAGAACCGAGCGGGCCCATAATGCATATCAATGTGATCCCTGCGGGAACGTTGAAAGTCACAGGCAGCTGAATGGAAACTGAGCTCGAGCTTCAAGCTACATTTTAAGCTGCAACTCGAAACCTACGTTGAATCTCTGACAGGGAAAACATCTCTCAAATCCGATCTGCATTGAAACTGGAAACCTGATTGTCACAGAGAGAGAGAGAGAGAGAGAGAGGCTGAAAGCCGACGAAAACGGTAGTGAGAAAAAAGCGTAACTCAAATCGACATATAGCTCGACTTTCATTTGGATTGCAAATGCATTTGCCACTATGCCGGACAAAATTGAAAGCCGATGGCTGCTACTGTTCCCAGCGAAGAGAAAAATATAAATGGAACTATTTTTTTTCGATTTCTATCTAGCAAGTGCATAAAAAATGGTGGGAAATGCGGAAAAATCAGCAGTGAAATTTGTAGCAGGCAGGGGAGATTGCTTTCAGTTGTATAAATAGCTCGAATATAGCTTTTTGATTCTCTCTCTATATGAATTGCCTCGGCATAGTTGGAATAACTGAAGCTACATTCATAATGGTCGAATTAATCGAATGACGAAGGTTCCAGCGGATCTATATAGCGTGGTCTGTACGCCGTCTGTCTTTCTTATAAACATGGAAGTTTTTGATAGATTCAAAGCACATGCCTCTGTCTCTCATCCATCAGCTGAAACCTTTCTCGATTGCATTTTCAAATTCCTATGAAAAGTTCTCAAAGCTTTTCGCCATTTTCACAGAGTATTCACCTGACCTCAACCTTATTCATAGTTATTCATTCAATTTCAAGCGGTTTTCCGCGACGGCAATTCAAACTGCATTTGAATCCCGGAACCGGTTAAAGTCCTACGTGAAAAGTTGCCGCCAAGAGCAATCTGATGCAGAGCTCTCATTGAGTTCTATTTCCCTTTCTGTTTCGCTCTCTCTCTCTCTCTATCCGACACTTGGTTTCAATCTGTCAGCGTCATCATCTTTACCAGCTCACTTAGTCAACTTTGGAGTCGACTGGGCTACGAAACTTAGCCCTTGGGGTAAATGGCATCAGGGCTCTGCTCTGCTCTGACGCTGGCGCCGTCTCTGGTTTTGGCTTTGGATTCTGCTGCGTCTTTGGCCTCTGCTCCGTCTCCGTCTCCGTCTCCAGCTGTGGCTGTGGCTGTTCCTGCATTTGCTGCTCGGCTGGCAAACTAATTTGCGTAATGTTGACGAAAAACTTTCTATTTGACTTGCTGACTTGCTCGCCCAGCTGACAGACGCGCCCCGCCGCACCCGCTAACTCTCATCCACGCCCAAGAAGAAAAGCGAGATCCTTCAAACTTTTGCGAATACCCTGTAAAGGGTCAGAAAGGAGTGAGTGTGAACCTGACAAGTGACATAGAATGGGATAGAAGCGCCTCCTAAAAAACAGTCAAATATATTGTGCTTGTCCTAGGATAATGTCATAATTAAAAGAACTGCTACAGAAGTTGCTATAAATAGGAATATTATAGTATAGCATAAAATAGTAGATAATATATGGTCTTACCATAAAAAGAGGGCATTCGCAAGTCGCATATAGCGGACGTTTCTTTGCGTTTTTCCTGCATTTTCCCTCTTGCACATGCAGGAGCTGCAGCTGCTGGCTAATGCTGTGCGGGGCAGGGGCGGAGAGGTGCTAGGGCGTGGTTGACAGATGAGGGTGTAGCTTTTTACTTTTTTTTCAGTTGCTTGTCGGTTTGGCAATTTGATTGCTGAAGTCGAAAACTTGGCGAGATTTCAGTTTGAGTTGCAAATTACACGCAGCGGTCGCAGCGGCCGCGGCGAATTAAACGAGCCAGATATTACGCATACGCACCGTTAGACGCGACTTTTAACACGCCATGAAAGGGAGGGGAGGTCGGAGCGTAAGAGAGTGTGGTAGAGACACTTGCATAAATCAACGGCGCCAACTAATGTAATAATCGCGGCCTTTATGCGAGTTTTATGAAAATGAGAAAACGCGAGCGCGATAAGCTCCGATTTGATATGCACACATACAGTCAGGGTATATGCTTATGGAGCATAGGGGCCAGGGGGCAGCAGGCGTGGCATAATGCCGCATAAATGTTTAATTTTGGCTTATCGCAACATGCAACAAAAAAAATTAAAATAATTGCCACATTTGCCGCAGCGGGCAATTAATCAAAAGCCGCAACGAGATGCGGCACTCTTGGAATTATGTGTGTCTGGGTGTGTGTGTGTGTGGGTGTGTGCGATACACTCACAACTCGCTGTAACCACATTTTGTTCGCCGTTTAACATTAATGAAGGCTGCCGCTGCCGCTGCCTTTGGCAACTTTGCCGCCGATTTGATTTATGCGCTGGCATTTTCCACGTAGAAACGTCGTCGACAGTCGATATCCTGAGTACCCGCCCACCTTCTCCTGCTGCTGCTGGTCATGTGTCACTTTCATTTCTGCTTAGATTTCCGCTGTGCCACACTTGGCTTCGCTTCGCCTGCTGCTGCCTGCGCCAGTGCCGCACCGCGTGGCACGTTCGCGGCACTGGGTTTCCATTACATTGCAGGCGGATGTTGAAATTGTTGAGGTTCTTCGAACACACATACACACCCCCAGCAATACACACACAGCAACACACACACAGCAATACCCACACAGTCGTAAGCTGCTTAGCAGCGGCAGCAATCAAAGACGACACCACGGAGCGCAGTGCAGGCAAGGCAAGGAAATTGTCATGGATACAGCGCAAGGACGCAGAGCAAACACAGCGTGGCAGCCGGGCCGAGCGATGCAGTGGGCAGGGATGCCCTTTAAATGCGCCCAATCACAACTTAACTGGGGCAGCAATGACTCAATTTACGCACTCGCCAACTTGCAACTTGCAACTGCGTCTCAAGTGTGTGTGGCAAGTCGCAGAAGGGGTGGCGGAGGCGGAGGGTATGCCAAAATCATTGCAGGGCCATAAAATGCGTGTGCCGGCCAAGGGAGACGGATGCGTCAAATGGCAGGCAGCATGTTGCAGCAGTTGCAAGTACAAGTTGCAGCAAGGACAGCAGCGGACAGCGCGTTGCACTTAAAAAGTTGCGGTCGTTACAAGCGTCGAGCTCCGACAATGTACGTGCCAGCGGCGTGGGCGTCGTTGTCGTGGGCGTGGGACGTGGGGCGTGAGGCGTGGCTAAGCCGGACAAGCGTCGTGCTCAATGTTGCATGGCAAATCGAATTTGTTAAGCATAAGCAGTGCAAAAGAAATCAAAACTAAAGCGAGTGAGATTGAGGAATTACTGCAAAAAAATACTAAAATACCTTAAACAGCTGATCCCTTGAAAATACCGCAAATAGATCGGTTCTAGTACTCGTAACTCTGCCAGAAGGCGACCAATTTTCGAGTGGAAAGTCATTTTCTTCACGGCTTCGACTGCAGATTGTTTCTGCATCCTAATTTAGTGCATTACGAAAATTCAATTTTTTTGACAATTTTTCCATGCTACCCCCTTACAAAAATTTCAAAATTTTTTGACATTTTTAAATCTTCAGTTTTTGTCTCAAATCATTTAAGCAACTCATAAATAGCATAGAAAACGCTTTCTTAGCAATTTGTGTTGAGAATTTAGGAAAATAACGAAATTTTCCGCAATTTTGCCCTTTGCAACATTACAGGGTATTTAATTTTGCTTGCAAATTGAAAATACTGCGTACACCCAAAATGAATGCAAGCAATACGTTGGCGAAACTGTCGCAAATTGCATTGCGAGCTGGAAATTTCGAAACGAAATCGAAAATGAAATTGAAATGATTTTTCATTATTGCGAGCCTGTCATTAAAATTGAAATTGAAAATTCAATCAAAAACTGTGCGTGGCATCGCGCGCGTATTCAAAATCAATTTGCCTAATGCCCCCATCCTGGCTCTTACGCGCTTTCCCGTTTTCCAATGCAAGCTTTCCCCCATGGCTTGTTTGCTTTTCATTTCAGCCCGGCTGCAGGGGGAGTGGAATGGAGGGAGGTGTTAAGGACTTTTCGGCCTTATGAATGCGTGTGTCATAAATCTGCACATGGAATTCAACGCTTGCTACGCGTCTCGCGCTGTTAAAAATCATGCTTCATATTTATCAGCAACAACGATGGCGTCTCTTATCAGCGACAGCAACTCCATGATGATGTTGCTGCTGTTGTTGCTGTAGCTGCTGCTGTTGTTGCCGCTGCTCTTGATCATAATGAGCTGGCACAGCAGGCAGCGTGTCGTTTTTATAGCCACCTTTCAGCCAGTGAAACTTTTTGCGGCAACAAATGCCTTGCGGCAAGCAAAGTTTGTTGTGCGTGCGTGTGTGTGTGTGTGTGCGTGTCACTTGGGGGGCGACAAAAATCCGGTAATTTGCGCCTCAAGGTTAAATGTTAATGTCCGACATTACGACACATTTGTGACGTTTGCCTTAGCAAACGGGTTATGCAAGCAGAGTATAACGTTGCGTATACGTAATTTTTATATGCTTGCTAATTTGCCGGACGGGCCGACGTGCAAGAAGCTGCGTGAGATGATGTATAGTGATATATAGTGATACGGATGTATAGTTTGTTTAGTCCCGTTTTAAAGTCGCCACAAGCACAGGCACGCACAAACAAGTTTACGCATGCTGCCGGCCATTAAAAACAAAAAGGGCGAGCCGCATCTTAATGACGGCTGCAAATGCTGCTAATGTTAATTTAAGAAAACGTCGATGTGTGTGTAGCGGGTGTGTGTGTGCGGGTGTATGTCTGTGTCTATGTCTGTGGCTGGCAACATTTGTGCAATATTATTTGCGGGCAGTTTCATTTTAGTGAGCGGGCCCTGTGGTTGCGCCTTTTAGTTTGCTCGCCCCGAAGCCAATTAATTGTTTACCGCCCGAACTGAGCCCGAAGCCCGAAGCGCAGCTCGAAGCCTTTCTGGCTAACTAATTAAAGAAATATGCGTTTAAAAATATCTTTTAGGCAACGACACGCACGCAGCGGGTCGGAGGCGGCTGAAGTCGAATAGGGCGCGGCAAGTGTGCTGCTGCCCTCTGCTCATGTGGCTTGTGACGTGCAAAGCAATCAATTATGGCAGCCAAGGAGCAGGCGTTTCATCAACAGCTTCCCTAGCACGCCTGCCCCCCGCTTTCCCGCTTGCGAAAAAGCGTTGCCTACTTGCAGGCGCAGGGTGAGCGCGTGTCGACGCGAGGGCAGCAACAGCAGCGGCAGCAACAACAAGCACAATTAATTATGTACACGCTGCTTTGTAGAGTATTTGTATTTGTGTTGGTGTTGGTGTTGGTGTGTCTCTGTGTCTCTCTGTGTGTGTGTGTGTGTTTGCTCAGCCCTGAGCCGACAGACGACAGCATATGCTTATGCATGCCTAATTACGACAAATCCTTGCCTCCTCGCTCAACTACACGACCACGGCTACAGCGCGGCGAACAAGCGCGCGCAAATGAAGCAGGCAGCAAGACAAGACCAAAACACACACACACACATCTACACAAGCACTACACACAAGTGCGTGTAGGTGTGAGCGGGGCTAAGGCGTTCATAATTATGGGCGTATTTAGAGAAATTGGTTATTATGTGCCTAACGCCATTTGTCTGACTGAAATAGTTTGTATTTGCGAGCGGGCGAGGGTTGCCAGAGCAGTTGCCGTGGCTGAGTAGAGATTGGGTTGCTTTTCTAAGTATTGTAAGAGCGGTTAATAACACTACATTTACTATTATTATTAAATTGCATTATTTACTGAAGAAAAAACGTTTCTTAACTATCTATTGTTTTTAGGTTTTAGTAGCACAGTTTTGATTAGTTTCCGCCTGCAACACTTGTGCCAAGTCACACCTAGAAATTTTACTACACTTGCCTTTGCCCCACAACTTTTTTAGCCACCCTCGCTGTGCGCAGCTTCGACTGCCCGTCGTGCTGTCAATTCATTTGCTGCGCCTAAGCTGCCACAGCTGCTTAGCTGCTTACAAGCTTAACTCATGTGGCTCCCGCTCGCGCTCTCTCTCTCTCCAACTTCTCGCACCACCCCCGCTAACTACTTGCATTCTTGGAAATTGTTTGCTAATTCATTATTATTGCCACTCGCTCGCTGAGGCCAGTTAACTGTTCTATTGCCTCTTGCAGCAGAGATCGCTTGCCGGCAATTAGCCGGGCACACACACACACCTACATACACGCCCACATACAGTGACTCAAAGCAGGGGCGTGTGTGTGTGTGCATTACCAATAGATGTCCATTAATAAGGCTCGTTGCCGGCGCGGCGTCTGCCAATTGGGCATCCATCAATCGTAATTAATCATCATGCTGCCGTTGCCGGCCTAACGATGCCACTTGGAATATGCAGCCAAATTGATGCCGCAATTAGCGGCGATATAAAATGCGTGTGTGTATGCGGGTGTGTGTGAGAAGCGTTGCACATGTCGCAGGGGGGGCGGGTGGTCACAACAATCGCGCCTAGTCCATCAAGAGAAGAGAAGGCCAGGCGGAACCTCATTTGGCGACGCCGCTGACATCTTGCTGAGATGAGCATGAAAAGTTATCATGTCTGTCACAAATTGCACACACTAGTTCTTCCCCTCGCTCTGCCACTCTTTCTCCCCCTCTCACCCACTCTCCTCCTCGCTACCTTGCTGCACTTGCGGCTTTTGTCTTTGGCTGGCGCAAAAATCACAACATAAATTCATCAACGCAGATTGACAATAGTCTGTCAGCGAGCGAGACAGAGACAGAGAGAGAGGGCAAGAGAGGGCAGCAGCAGGAAGTGTCATCGAGTGCGACAGTGTGTGGGCGTGGCACTTGCTGGCGGCGACGCTCAACAAAAGACAAACAACGTCTAATGGCAACGCAAATGAAGTCCAGTCAACAACACGCACGCACACGCACACAACGCTGCTGAGAGAGAGGCCATTGCCACACACATACACACACACACAGACAGGCACAAACTGCTGCCGCGTGCGTTGTACGCTTGCAGCAGCTTTTAAGGAATTTATTATGCGGTTTCTGCCTCCTTGCCTTGTCTTTGTGCAGCATTTTTAATGATATTTAAAAAAGAAAAACGAATTGGCAAATAATACTATAAGCAGCAGCAGCACTGAGAGCAACCAAATTCCAGGGTACATGCGGAAAAATTACAGGGTATAATGGTGTATAAGAAAATAAGAAATTTAAAAAATAAATTAAAAATTGCAATCGATGCAATTATATTGGAAATTAATTTGAAAATATATATAAAAACCCGAAAGTATGCAAAGTAAATAAAATAATAAAAACATAAATATAATAAATTTAAATATTCTAATATTTGTATTAACAATTACATTTAAGGTCTGCCAATTGATATAGCTACTCGCCCAGTTTAGTTGTCATAAACTTGGCAAAGTGCTCTCTGAGAGTTCCTCCCATTTACAGCGTATCTCAGCTGTCTACCCCACTCAGACTGCACTGCTTTTTTTTTGGCCAATCAACTTTAATGAGTTTGCAAATTGAAAAGGAATTTTTTTGCTGCTGCCGACAAGATAAATACGCGGCAGCAGCAACACGATCGAGCGGTATGGGGCTAGTACTAGTATATATATATCTATAAATGGGCCTAGGGCGTGGGTGGAGGGAGGGGTAGGGAGGCTGTATACATTTTATAAATACACAAGCAACTGATTCACGTCGCCCCCGCTCGCAATGCGTGGGCGCCTTCGGCTGGACAGCGAGAAATGCGTGTGGGAACGAGGCAGGCAGCAATTGCGAATTGGAAATAAATGTAAAAAGCTTAAGAATTCTTATGGCGCAATTATGACAGTCTATAGAGATGCTCGGCGGGGGGAGCGGAGGGTAGCGGTAGAAGCGACGCATCCTTGAGCGACAATGAAAATGCAAATGTCCATTGTGAAAGAAGAAAGGCCGCCGATGCAGAGATATTTCCACGGCGCAGACAAACAGAAATTCTTTGCCATTCGCCTGTCTTGCTCGCTCTCTCTCACTCACTCTCTCTGTCTATTGTTGTTGCTGTTGTTGCACGTTATTTTTATAGAATTCACCTCAGGAACGGCTGATCATCAAACGCTTGTTTGCCTGCTGCCTCGGCCAGTGCCACATTCATTTTCATTTGTAGCCCGCTCGCGAGTGGACGTGTCGCAGTTGCCCCACACCTTCGAGATACACACAGTGATCGTCTGCATATATAGTGATCGTGCATATATATATAAAGTGATCGGGTATATATTATATATATATTGTAATTCGCCTGCAAACGCGTCTCACCTGCGCCAGGCAGGCAGCAAGTCGAGTGCCGCGTGAGTGACTACGCGCGTGTGCGAGTCTGTGCGCGAGTGTGTGTGTGTTGCAAGTGCCAGTTGCAACAACAGCTGGAGCACGCGACGCCCAGGCATGCGATTAAGTGTGCCACAGCCACAGAGCAAACACAAAGCCAACTTCAATTGCAGCCACGCAGCAGCGGCCAAGTGAGTGCAGCAGCTGTAGCTGCAGCGGCAGCGCGATGATTATGTAAAACAAAAATTGTCGCTAAAAATCTATGAAGAAATATATACGTAAATGTCACCTGGCTGCTGGGAAGGTGTACCCCGCCTGCCGCCCCGGGCATCCATTCTCCTCTTGCGCTGCCCACGTCTCCGTCAAATTTTTCATTTCATTTTTCATTTTGAATTTGCCGAGCAAACATCGTGTATAGATGTTTATCTCCCACGCCCACGCCCACCGCACCACCCAACCCACCCACCACAACTATAGCTGTTCGTTCAGCTGCTATATGTCTGGCTTGCTTCTCCCTCGGATTTTATTAACACATTTTAGCATAATCACATTAAAATAACGTACATATAAAATGCTGTGAGAATTTTTTACGAGCACAGAGATTGCTCATACGCCGCATTTGCCGCGTTTTATTTTTAGTTCTATTCAATCAGCGACATTTTGCTCACATTCTCGACTGCGTCTCGCGCTATTCTATTTTATTCCCATTTTCTATGTTATGTTTGCGCCTTGCACGTTCGTTTATCAGCAAATTATTCTCGCTTTTCTCTGCTTTTTATTTATGTTGCGCTTTTCTTTTTCATTTTATTCGTTCTTTAATTTTCGCACTTGATTGTTTATGTTGCGTATTTTGTTTGGCTTAGTCAACACTTGATTTCTTAATTCGTTTTCGTTTTGCTCTTTGGTTCTATTATTCCTTTCGCTTTTGCCATTTTTGTTAGGGGTTTCTACATCGTTTTGCTTCTCTTTTTTTATTCGCATTTGCTCTTTGCTTTTTCAATTTTGATTTTTAGTTTTGTGCTCTTGAATTTTCTTTTGTTGTTAATTTTTATTCTCTTTCTTGCCTTCTTGCTTTCTTCCTTTGCATTCGCCCTCTGGGAAATTAGCCCGCCCAAAAGTATGCAACAGTTTTACTGCGGCACACGCGGCGTATGCATCACATGCGAAGTTCAAGGTCGCGTGCGCATTGTTTGTAATTAGGAAGCGGCAAGCCAAGGCAGGGAAGACGGGGGCAGTGTAGAAAGAGATAGCAACAAAGTGCGAGAGGAAAAGCGATAGAGACTGCAATTGCAATGCAAAATTCGTGGAAAACCGCAACTAATTGAGGAAAATGCAGGCAAATGGAATGAGTAAAGGCAACTGCACTTGCATTCGATTTCGATAGTTCCGGCATCTATTGCGATCAATTTCGCAATGAAAATGAAAATTTAAGAGCGAAAATAAAGAAATAAAAGACTGATTAATTGCTGTAACTCGCTGTAACACGTTTCTATCTCTCTCTCTCTCTCTCTCTCTCTCTCTCTCTCTCTCTCTCTCTCTCTCTCTCTCTCTCTCTCTCTCTCTCTCTCTCTACTCTGTTCCCTTCTCACCCTCCGGCTAGTTATGCAAATGGAACGCTTCGAGTTGACTGCCTGCGCTTGCAATATTGAAATGCCACGCCCCTCTTCCCCCTCCCCGCAATCACTCACTCCGTCAGCCTCGTTAATTACGCGCGCCATGTGCAATCAAGTCGAAATCAACGCACTGCGCCGCTTCTGGTGCAGCATGCGTCGCTCGGCTTTAATGTTTAACCCATGTTCGCCGTGCAACATGTGCAACATTGCATTGCTGCGGCTCTTTTCGGGAAATGTAATTAAATGCGACTGCATCATAATTGTAATAGGGTAGGCTCTGCTTGTACTGCAATTGAGAAATTTATCAGCTCATCAGGCTGCTGGCATTTCATATGGTTGCCAGACACACCTTGGCAGTGCGTAGGTGGCAGGCGGAGGGGGTTGCATGCCACGTTGAATGGCAGCCAAAACTCGCAGTGATTAATCATGCAATTTGGCAGCGAACATTCGGTTTAATGCGCTCTCTTTCTCCCTCCTCTCTCTCTTTCTCTCTGCAGACGTCTCAGTTAACAGCAACGCAGCAGGGCCCCCCCTGCGGGGCGCCTCGGATAAACAAACAGGAAGAGGAAGTCAAAGCGAAAGCCAAGCGGAAGAAGCAGGCGAAAGGAGAAGAAGAAGCGAAGCAGAAGAGAAGTCGTAGCAGCTGTGAGTAAACAATGCGAAATGCGATGCGCTGTAATTAATAATTGAATAACATCGTGGGAGGGCGGGGAGAATAAGCTACCTGAACTGGATTATACATATGTATGTGTGCCTGTGTATATATAAACATGCATGTAAACATGTCAAGATGTAAATAATCCACTTCGTATCTGCCTCAACTCACTGTAAAATCAATGCGACTTTAGTTGAGTCGTAAAACACTCGTATCGCGGAGTTTGTTAACACATTTTATCGAAACGATTGAACCGATTTTTATTAGCTTTTTTTTGAGCATATTGATAGGTCTTAGGATTAACCATAATATTAATTTGATATCCGTAAACTTACTGCTAAATACGCTAGCGCCTTTATGGCTGCATTCACGGTTAACCAGAAATAGTTGGGTTTTGACCTAAATAATTTCTTATTTAGTTTAGTTTAATTTGGCAACTCTAAGTAAAAATATTTAAAGCTAAATTGAATATAGAAATATATAAATATTTATATAGATTATATCTATCGTACTTCAGCAACATGCAAAATCTTCCCCATTTTGAGTCAAGTTTGAGTTGTGCAAATAATTGAAAGTATTTGCTTTCACTTTCGTCTCAGCTTGCCCTCCCTCTTGCCTCTCCTCCCTCGTGCTTCTTCTTCAACCTTTCACTCTCTGCTCTCCCCGCGCCCCGCCCTACACTGTTTGCGAAGTTTCAGCTGTTGCAGCTTGCCCCATGCTCGTTTCTCTCTCCTATTTATAGCCACCTCCTTTGCCAGTTGCTGCCAGTCTCGGCGAAATTCCGGGCAAAATGCAGCGCATTATTTTTAGCCGGCACTGTCGCCACGTCTACAGCAACTGCTGCTTGCTCCTCTTCGTCTTCATCTTCATCTCTTCCAAAGGGATGCGACGACCTTGAGCCATCGACGGCGGCGTCGTCGGCTTTGTTCGAGCAAAATGGAAATGCGCCACATGGCGATGGCGATGGCGATGGCGGCCCCAAGGCGACTGTGAATGCGTCTTTGTGTGTTTTGCTTTTAATTGAAGCGAAATCGAATGCGTGGCGAGTTCGCTGCAGCAGAGACAGCCGAGAATACACTTGAATTGCAGCGTATTCAGCTCGAGTTGCTGCCACGTCGCTTGAAGAGAGACGAGTGAGAAGCTGCAACAAGTAGGGCGTAATTCAAATCAGATCACAACTGCGGCGCTCCAGTTTTTAATGGAGCGTGTATTTATAGGCCTAACGCACACAGACAGACAAACCAACACACACACACACACACACACACACACACACACACACACACACACACACACACACACACACACACACACACACACACACACACACACACACACACACACACACACACACACACACACACACACGCTGAGGCAGCGCTACTTCAGCTGGCAGCGGAAAATGCCGGCGGCTTTATTAATAGCGAGTCATTTGATGACGTCAACAGCTACAGCCACGTTGTATGCGTGTGTGTATGTATAGGTGTGTGTTTGTGTGTGTGGTGTTTGTTTACGTGTATTGTGCTGCTGTGTGTGCCGCAATAAGCGTCGCCTCCTTGTGGTCTGAAGTCGCAGCCAAACAATGTGAAAACTTCACACACACCAAGGCAGCATCGCGACGCGTCGTGCTACGCGTTGTAACTCATTAATGAGCTGCACACGGGCTAAATAGATAAAAAGATACAATGCACAGATTCAAAACTTACACACACACGCGCATAGAGAGCGGTACGCAGACAGACGTAGCTACGACAGACGTCGATGCCAAGAATATCTTTTTGCGTTCGTATTTCGATCGCGCGTTTGTTTGTTTGTATCTCACTGTCTCGCTCCCGCTCCCATTCTGCCTCTCGCTCCCGCTCTCTCACTCTCTCTCTCTCTCTGTCTCCCTATATATAGATACTCGCTCGATTTGTGTATATATTTAAAATAATATACACAGCGCTTGTGCTTTGGCAATTCGCACTCGCCTTCAGTCGGTCTTTACATTTCCAATCGAATTCTACGAGGCGCGTTGCGAAAAATTCTCGCAAGGCGCAACCGAATTGAAAAAATACAAAAAAAGAAAGAGAAAATAATACAGTATAAATCTTGTAAAAATACTATATAAAATTTTCCAAAAATAGTTGCACACATTTTTGTGCCATGCAACGGCAAAGTGATCAAACGAATTCGTAGTCCTATATATCGCATAGTTACCCGCCGGCCGCCAATACAACGATTCGATTACAACAACGACAGCCATAATAACGCATAACCGATTCGCATAACCGTTAACTAGTCAAGTTTCAAACCAATTGCATTTTATGATTGCCAGCTGAGTGCGCTCAGCAGCAACAGCAGCAGCAGCAGCAGCGGCAACATTTGCCGTCATCTCTTGGTGAGTTCTTCTACTCGAGGGGGCGTTTTCCGTTTCGATTTCGGTTTCGATTTCAAGTTTTTCCAATTTTTTGCAATATTTGTTTTTGGGTTGCGGTTTTGCATTTCGCAAGCCCTGCCAAAAATGTGTGTGACCCAAATAGTTTGCTGTAGTTGTTGTTCTTCTTGTTTTGCATTTCAATTTCAATTTCAATTTGCTTCTGTTTCTGTTTCGGTTTCTATTTCGTGCTCTATTCGCATTTGTTTTTCAACCTTTTGCGTGCGGTTTTCTCGCTTTTCTCACTCATGTTGCTGTTAGGTTCTGACAGCCAATCGCTTTATATCCATCAAACTATTCGTCGATTTTGTGTCAGGCTTTTTGTCACCAACTCTCGAAGCTGACCCACTTCGGGCCAAATTGATGAATTGCTGCCTCGCAGCTCGCAGCTGCAACTGGCAGCGTTCCAGGGTCGCACTCGCAAGCAGAGCGCAATACGCATTTCCGTTTCCGTTTCCGATTCGCATAATTAGCTAATTTTACGCTAGCCAAGGTTAATGTTTCTCTATATGTTTTTGAGATATTTCTATCATGTAGCAAGCGCGAAAACAAAACATTGAGCAACTGTCGCCATCAATCAAGAGCAACGAGAGGCTACAGATAAATAGTAAATATTATGCTGGCAGCGGCGCAGCAACGAGCATATGCTATATAATTTATTACTCACTATTCTTTTTTATAATTATTTTAGAAAATTAACAGCGAATTTCGCCAGAAAACGTTGCTTTGCTTTGCGCCCTTTTCGAACAGTTTAATAAGCAAAATATTAAACAAAAGTCAACTGTATATAGCTTTTATATATCTTGATTTCTTTTATATATCTTCTTTTATATCTTTTGATTGCATTTGTAATGATTTTAGTAATATCAACAGAAAATTTCATGAGCTTGTAAGCACTTTGCGCGCAGTTTACTTAGCTTTTCCGGGTTTTATAGTGGTTTTGTTTATGTTGCGTAGTTTTTGAATGGTTTTTATTGCTCAAGAGCAACAAGAATCGCATATATATATATGCTATATATACTGAGTTCATATTATATTTATTTTAATTACAATTCGAGGCAAAAACAGTTCAAATTGTGCGGCCAGTGCGTAGTTCTTGCTCTTGTTTAGTTTTCGACAGTTTTTCGCTCGAAAATATATGTAATATTAAATATATTTCCAATTGTAATAACTTTATACAAATAACTGTAAAATTTAACGGCTGGCGTTGCCATATTTCGTGCAGCTTACAATGTCGCTTCCGCTGGCAGTGTGGCTGGCAGCAGCATAGTATTAGTTTTAATGCATTTGTTTATGGCAAATTTGGCGAGCGGCGAAATTAAAGTGCCGCCCCCTCAAGGACCAGGGGGTAGTGTAGGAGGGCAGGGAGTGCAGCCTGCCTGCCCCACAAAGTTGCCGCTTTCAATGGCCATTCAAGTTGTGCATTGAATGTGCTTTCGAGTGCGCCACAGGCCCTTTGCGTGCTGTCCGAAATTTAACTAAGAATGTGAGTGGGCGGAGGGGGCAGTACTCTTGCAAAGGGAAGCCAAAGCAGTTCAGTTGAGGGCCCGAAAGCAAGCTCAGCTGGCTGATGGCTTCCATTATGCTCGGCCATGCCTTTCATTTAATCCTTTCAGCGCCGATTCTGCAATGCAATTGCAAAATTAGTTTCGCCGCATATGCATGTGTGGGTGCGTGTGTGAGAGTGTGCCACGCCCATGCCATTCAAGTGCACACTCCCTCCCTCCTAGCCAGCCAGCACTTCTCCACTCGCACGCACAATTTGAGCGGGCGACAGAATTTCTATTCAATTTGATTTTAAGCGTATTTTCCAGTTAATTGCACCGCATTCGCATGCGTTTTTCACTTGGCTAACAAAAGCCACAGGCACGAGGGGAATGGTGTGGGGAGTGTGGGTGTAAAGGCGGGTATCGTGTGCATACAATGTGAACTTTTGGCCGCATTAAAGCGACGCTTTAAATATGCCCGCACGATAATGGCGGCGGTAACTGAGGCAAAGGCGCAGGCGGCGTGGCACGACAATTAGCGGTGCACCTCGATGTTTATTTATTGGTGCAGGAAGTGCACACAACAGCAGAGGCGTTGCCAGTGGGCGTGGCAGCAATATACACTAGCCACACTGCTCTCTCACTGCTCGCGCTCCCTCTCGCTCACTCTTTCTACGCTGCTGCTGACGTGGCGTATACGCAATCTGCACGACGACAACAGGCTGCATGAAATTGCATTTTCGGGCATTTTATATAGGTTTTTATTCATGTTCCCTGTATAGCGAGCGAGAGGGAGCGAGAGAGAGAGAGAGAGACACGGATATATATGCGAATTTCTTCGGGAAAGGCGAAAATATTTTCGGGAAATCTGTGTCATTTTTATTATTAAAATCTGCGCGCATTTTTTTCAGCGTATTTTTGGCCAGCCAATGTACCGTTAGCTTTGCTAGCTTTCCACTTTCGCTGAATTTAATTTAGCGTGAGGTGAATGAACAGGGGTAGGGGTAGATGGGACGAGAGATGAGTTTATAGCTGTGGCTAGTTGTTGGGGAGGGGAAGGTGTAACGCTGAGGTACTTGCAATAGTTGACGCGTGATCTCTCAGAACTGTATATAAATTGCAGAGCTTTTGGGTGATAAATCTTTGAAAAATTCAGAATTTATGTATTAACTATGATTGCTAAGCTACTGCCACATTACAGGGTATTTGGCTATTGGACAACTTCGACAAACCATAGTTATCAGATTGTTATATATTTTTGTTTCAGCAATTCCGATTAGAAATAAAAGAATTATTTTTACTTAGAATTTCGTTATAGCTGAAAGTTTCGTTAGTTTTAATTCGGATACTTTGTAAAATCCATGTTGACTGAAATATAATAACTCATACTATATTACAGGGTATTTTTTAGTTTTGAAGTATCGATTGAATAAGTTTATCACGTAGCTCTGCTGCTTTCAATATTATTTATATAGACTTCCTGCTGTTATTAATAACTAAGTGTTGCTTATGTATCTTCCAGTTTTCGCTCTACCTCTCTCTCCCTTTCTCTCTCTCTCTCTCTCTCTCTCTCTGTCTCTCCCTCTTGACTTAAGCTCTACCTAAGCGCAGCTGTTTATTTTGCATATTTTGCACTTCATTTTTGCTCGCTATCAATTTGCCGGCATATATACAGAATATATCTTCATAGTTATGTATATTCATGAACGTGTTGGCAACAAATACTTGTGTATTTGCATCTGGCCACACTGAGTGCACTCACAAGTACTCACTCTATGAGCTAACGCCGCACAAGCCTCAAGTGGCCACTCATAACTGAGCTGAGTTAAGGCCAATTAAATTGCACTCTCTATGCCGCATTAGCCGGGCAGAAACCCCCGCAACCCGCGTTCTGGACTACCATGGGTTCCCACGGGGTCTATTTCGGGTGGTTTTTTTTTTAGCGAGTTCCTTTTTCGAAATAAACCGCTTTTAATGAAGCCAGCCATAAGCAGATTTGTGGCTTAGAATATTTGCCAAGGCCAAATGAGGCGGCCTGAAACTGAAGCTCGCGATTTACGACAATGGAGGGCGAAATGGTCAATGCCTTCGCTTCCGGGATGAGGGTGCAGCAGGCTCATTCGAATGCGACTCGTAATTCTGGCAATCCGATTGGGGGCGGGCTGACAGGGGGAGCTGATGATGAGCTTAGTCTGCGGGCTGCAGGCGAATTTATAATGATATGAATATCAAATTGACAGGACTTTGTCGTCTAATCAAATCAAGTCTAATGATGTCTGATTTCTCCTCTCCCTCTCTGTCTCTCACCCTCTCTCGCAGTGAACCATGGAGCAGTTCGAACAGTTGTTGACATGCTGCGTGTGCCTGGACAGGTATCGCATACCGAAGCTATTGCCATGCCAGCACTCCTTCTGCATGGAGCCCTGCATGGAGGGTCTGGTTGACTATGTGCGGCGCCAGGTAAGATTACGCATTGTCACATCTCCTTCCCCCGCCCCCCTCTCCCTCTTAGTGTGTAAGAAATAAACCCATAAATCATAATCACACCGAATGCATAAGCCCGTCTCTCAGATGGTGTGTGTGTGTGAGGCAATTTGGGTAAATGCGGCGTATTTGTTCAGCAACTACGTCACGAGGCATGCAGGAATGGCGGAGGCAAGAAAGCTGCTTAATAAATCGCTCGGCAAAAGCCCCCCAGGAAAATCGCATGAGAGGGAAATGAAAACACGAAAATGTGTCCGAAAGCCGAAAGGCAGCGAAAGAACTCAATATATTCGTGAGTTTTCCCCGTTTTGTTTTTCTTGCGTCGCATTTGCGTCGATTTGGCTTTACGCTGTTGAAAAATTATAAAATTTACTTATAAATCGTGCATACTTATCTATATGTATGCGAATGATATATAATATACACACGCACACACACACACATGTTTGGTAAAACGAATTTCGTGTGTCTACTGCGCTACTTATAGGCACCATGATGCCTGCTATTCTCGCCCGCTATCCCCGCCTCCCTGCCTCCCTCACTCTCCCGCTCTTTGTGTTTTCTTTTATTTTTAAATTTCGATTTTGGCCTGGCGCCAGCAACACGCAAATAATTGGTAAGCATTGCCATTGTGTGTGGTAGTGTGGTAGCAGCGACAGCGTATGCTGCTGGCCAAATAGGCCTGTTGCCAACAACTGCTTAGCCAACACTTAACTAACAATAACTGTCTTCTGCCCGACAGGCCCCAAAGGGAATTTACCAACTCTGCTTCCCTTTGCGGGCCACGGGCCACGGCAATTGGAGACGGAGATCAAGCAAAAGCGACACGTTCAAGATGCCTGCCACAGCCAGATGCACCTGTGTGGCAGGTTTTTAAAGCGTGCTACAGCAGTGCATGGTGTTGCAAAAGACTCGACAGAGACTAGAGCTGGTTGAAATATCGATAGCTTAAGTCATAATTATCGATCTTTTTCTCAGCTCTAGTCTACAAATCACTTTGCCCTTTGTGAACGCAGTGTTGTCGATGAATTCCTCGCTTTCCTTGCATAGTTTTGCAACACTGGCGCATGAATAAAACATTGCAAACTTGTTTAATAATTCCCATTGCTTGCAGGTTAAGTGCCCCGAGTGCCGTGCAGAACATCGTATACCCTACAATGGCGTCCAGGCATTTCCCACCAACGTCACGTTGCAGCGTTTTCTGGAGCTGCACATTGAAATCACCGGCGAGTTGCCGGATCCCACCTCAGGTAAGCGATGCCCCTCTTTCCTCTTTTCTCTTTTGGCCAACTAAATGAATATTCATTGGCAAAGATAAACAAAGCGTTGCCATGGAATTTTCTTGTTGTTTTTGTTGTCGAGGCAAAACTGTTATTGACATTTTATCTGTCATCTATTCGGTGTATCATATTAAAAACGCAACTCAAAGCGGAAATTTGCACATTCTTTGCATGCACATATTTCATGGAGTGCATTGCGGGCCTCGCTTTGTGTGTAATTGTGATAATTTTGGGTCAACAAAATATGTTAATAATTTTTGCTTTAATTAAATTCGCCACTGAAAAATACAAAATGGCAGCGGCACAAAGGCGAAGGAGAAAAAGGAGTGGGAGCCGACAAAAAGCAAATGCCATGGACATAATATTTGGTTTCCAATTAAAAATCAGACGCTTTGTGTGTTTTGTGGCGACCGTTGTCACGCCACGCCCCGCTCCTCCTCCTCCCTTGCCTGTCAGCAATTAAAACTAAGCAAACGCAAATTGATTTCGGTTCATTTCGTTGTGTGGGCGTGTGAGTGCGAGTGCGAGTGAGTGCGGTGAGTAATTTGCATGCCATATTGAGGATCAGGTTGTAACCGGAACTATGCAAATAAAGCTTGAAAGTTGATAGTCGAAGCAAATTGCAAATTGCAAATGACAACAACAATGAGTACACTCATCAGTGAATGCAAACAGTGAGCAGTGAGTGCTCTGTGAGTGTTGGCAATCAGGCTGCAGCTGCAGTTAATAAGCAGAGAAAGTATTCAAGTATTTTTCACAAATTTTGACAATTTTCAACAGTTTGCAGCAATTGCTATGCAAATTTTGCACTCACTGTGTCGCTCTCTCCCTCTCTCTCTCTCTCCCTGTGTGTGTGTGTGTGTGTAAGACAAAGACCAAGTTGCTCCTGCTGGCAAATCCTTAGCCAAGCCGCGCTCTGTTATGGATAACTGGATGCCATGATACAAGCACTCGCAATCGCATGTAGTATTTGCAAATTCACTTTTCCATATGATTACACAGGAAAATACAGCCAACTATTGGCACAGCGGGAGACCCTACTGCCCGGCCCATCCCCTGCTCGTCCCCCCTGCCCACCCCCTGCCACATTCCTTGAGTGTGTGGCAAGTTTATTGTCATGCCCGGCGGAGTGAGGCCGCAGAGATTGGGGCAAACCAGAGGCGAGTTCATCAGGCGCAGGGGCAGAACGAGAGAGCGAGGGAGAGAGAGAGAGAGAGTTCTGGCAGCGCAATTGATGCAGAAGAAAGTTTACTTTTCTAGCGCACTGTGACTGCTGCTGGGACACTGTGAAATGTTTGCATTGTTCCGCATGCGATGAGGGAGGGGGGCGGTGGGTGTAGAAGGGGTTGCTCGTTATTTGCATTTTGCCAAGCCAAGCCAAGACATCGGCATGTGCGACGGCAGGATGTGCCACATAAACATCGATAGAGAGAGAGAGAGAGAGAGAGAGAGAGAGAGAGAGAGAGAGAGAGAGTGAGAGCGGGAGGGAGGGCGAGAGGGAGGCAGGGCAATGGCGCTTAGGTGCAGTTGATTTCTTGCATTTGGCGACACTCTTGAGATCGCATTAGTTCTGGGCTACAGCTGCCGTTCCCCCGTGCTCCTCTGACCCCCCCTCTGGCAGCCGGCATGTTATGCGCTTTTAAGTGCAATCGCAGTCTTGATACAATCGCAACGTGTTCTATCTCTCTCTCTCCCTGTCTCTCTCTCACTGTTGCTCGCTCTGGCAGCGCAAATTGATGCCTTGGCGGCCTGTCGCTCTTGCCGAGTTTTACAGTGAGTGCGACAAGTCAGTGCATGCTTAACATGCTGGCCTGCTCCTCTCCCCGTTTCTGCCATCCTCCCTTCTCCTCGTTTTTGGGCCACTCTAAACCAGTCTAAAAGGGAATGCCAATTGTGAATGGAATGTGCCATCGCTGGGAATGTCAATTGCAGTGCAGCGATAACTGACGGACGTGGTGACTCGCATTTTGTGGCCAATGTGGAACGTTGTGGAATTGGAATGCGTTGTCGAATCGAGGGATTCATTCGATCTGGCCTCATGATGATTGATTACACTAGTTAGAGCGGGTTCGATTTGTTTCAATGAGCTCATAGAACGATTATTGGCAACTGGCACTGTTCCATTTCCATTGTTTCACTGCTAAGTGATATTGATATGGCCGGATCATCAGGCAGTGGCTTAATCTGTTCGATGTTATTTCAATCCCATTAGGCTCTAGAAATGCTTAGGGATTCATTTCCTTTTCAATTCCATTGTTCCACTGTGAAACGACTAGTAATTGGAATGTCAGATAAGTTTAATTTTCACTGTTCCAGCTTGACATGTTCCTCTCCATTTGTTTCAATTGAATTGGATTGCTAAAAACCGAACTTACACATGTTCTAGTGTGTCATTGCCACAGTTCCACAACGAAACGTATTGGAATACAAATGCCAGAACTGTTTCAATTCCAGTGTGTCACTTTGGAATGCTTTGCCTTGTCAGATATTTGATAAACCTGCAATCTAACCCATCATTTGTTCCATTCCATGTGTTCCAGGTCAAATTATGGAGCGCTGCGGCGTCTGCTCCGAGAAGGCCTATCTCTCGCACTGTGCGCACTGCGAGAAGAAGATCTGCGAGGACTGCAAGAGTGCCCACATGGACATACTGCGGCGAGAGATAACTCGCTTCAACTCACAGGTAAGTTGCGGCGAATTCAGCTCACTTATGTCTCCCATCTCACCTTTCTTCCTATTTCTATTTCCACACAGATTCGCCGCAGTTTGCATCGACTGCAGGACTCGCTGGCGATCATCGAGAAGAACACGCTCAGTCTGCAGACGAACGCGATCAGCGTGACGGAGGAGATCGATGAGATCTATCGTCGCATCACCAAAGCCATCAAGGATCGTTCCGATCAGTTGAAAGGCGAAATCGATCGTTATTTGGCCGTCGAGCTGCGCAATCTGACAACGCTAAAGGAGAACCTCGATCTCGAGATCACGAACATCACCAGCAATTGCGATATTGTCGATAAGTACATGAACGACACGGTCGAATGGGATGACTGCGAGCTGATGGACACCAAAGAGATCTTCCTGAAAACGGTCGAGTTCCTGCGTCACTTCGAGTACGAGAACAACGACTACAGTCGTCGTGTGCGCTTCATTGTCTCGATCGATCCGAATCAGTTGGTCATGAATCTGGCCACATTCGGTGATCTGAACATTGCGCCGCATTCGACGCCTGGCGGTTCGGTGAGCAGTTCCCATCTGGCTCCGCCCTCGGCCCTGCAACCGGGTCTGATGCGATCGAAGAGCGATCATCGCCTGGCCACGCAGTTCCGTCAGCAGGAAGAACGCGGCGGCTACAACGACGAACCCGTACTGGGCGGTCGCAAGTTCGGCGAGCGACCGCAGCGCGTGGCGACCAAAGACAACGATCGCTACGGCGATCGCAGCTACGGACGCAGTTCCGAGTACGATAATTACGATAACGACTACGAGACGGAACCGTCGAGTCGTGCCGGCAAATCGTCCCGCTTCCGCTCGCGCTTTGTGCGCTCGCATCAGAACGACGACAGCGACAGCGAGGCGCAGCAGCAGCAGCGTCAGCAGGAGATCGACAAGCGCAAGGATCGTGTGCTCGACAGCGAAGACGTGTCGCGTGGCCAGCTGAGCGGCATCATTCGGCTGAGCGATTGTGCACGTGTGGTGCAGCGTTTGGCCGACATTGGCAAGGAGAAGAAGGAGAAGAAGTCGGATGCAGCTGTCGCGGCACAGGCGGCGGTACAGGCTGCCATTCAGGCACAGAAGGCCGCCATGCAGAGGCAGCAGCAAAAGAATCAGCAGTCCGCAGCAGCGGCGGCTGAGGATGAGAAGCGCAAGACTGCAGCGGCAGGAGCGACCAGCTCGACGGGAGCCGACTCGAGCAGCGAGCAGCGACCCAATACGGAGCGTGTGACGGCGCTGAAGCGCGGTGGTCTGGGCGCGAGCGAGGAGAGCGACAGCAGCAGCAATCAGGCGGCGACGGCATCTCCAGTGCGTACTGCGATGGCGGCAACGCGAGCTGAGGTAAGTGTGAATGAGGCAAATGAAGAAGAAGTGGGCGTGGCCAGTGACAGCAGCAGCAGCAGCGGCAGTGGCAGTGGCAGCAGCGAGACTGAGAGCGAGACGGAAAGCGAGACGGAGAGCGAGAGTGAGTCAGAGGAGGAGGAGGAGGAAGAGAAGGAAGAAGAAGGGGAAGAGAAGGAGGTACAGGCAGAGCCTCAGGCAGAGCTCCCGCAGCAACAGGCTGTGCAGTCTATGCTGGTTGTGCCTGAGGACTATAATGAATCCTCCTCGGAGTACGAGTATGTTGAGGTCACGGCCAGCGAGAGTGAGGAGGGCGAGGAGCGTGTCGAGCGCGAGACAGCGCCAGTGATAAATGTTGTGCCGCCTGAGGAGGAGCTGCTGGCGACGGACAAGTCAGAGCCAGAGCAGAGTGTGGAGCTAATCAGCGATAGGCAGAAGGAGGCAGAGGGCTCAGCGGCTGAGCAGAAAGTAGAGCAGGAAGAGCAGGAAGATGATGAGGCAGATGAAGAAGAGGAGTATACAGAGGTGGAGGAGGAGGTAACGGACACTGAGTCTGATGAGGAGTTAGAGCAGGATCAGGCTTAGGATTAGGAGAGAGAGCATAGGCGCAATCAGTTCGTTAGCTGCCACGTGCCACACACACAAAGACACTTACTTACACACACACGTACACACGCGCCGGCTACACAGTATTTTGTTGTATACGTTATACGTTGCGTATACGCCATGTGTTTCATTTTTATAATATTGTCCAAGCTCTTCTTTATTTGTTGTCGCCGTTCACACTTCCCCCCGCTCGCGTAAGTCTGTAAACAAGCAACAACCCAGCTACATTTAAAAAAATCAAATATAACTTAATGTTAACCGTTAACTATTTACCCGTTACCTGTTACCTGTTCGCCCGTTTACCCGTTTACCTTATACCGTTTACTGTTCACCCAACTGCCCTAACAATTGTTTTGTTTTATGTGTACGTTAAGTTTCTGTCTTTCATTCGTTTATTTATTTATTTGTGTCTTGTGAACGCCTTTCATTATACCCGCTACTCGAAGAGTATAAGGGTATTATAACTTTGTGCCAACCGAAAATGTTTGTAACAGGCAGAAGGAGACATCTCCGACCCCATAAAGTATATATATTCTGAATCAGCATGAACAGCCGAGTCGATATAGCCATGTCCGTCTGTCCGTCTGTCCGTCTGTCCGTCTGTCCGTCTGTCCGTCTGTCCGTCTGTCCGTCTGTCCGTCTGTCTGTCCGTATGAAAACCTAGATCTCAGCTATTATAAGAGCTAGAGCTACCAAATTTGGAGACAATATGTGTTAATTATGCCCGCAGATCAAGTTTATTTTGGATTTTTGCCACGCCTCCATCCGCCCCCAAAAATCGATAATAAATCGATAATAGCTGCAAATATAGCTCTACAGCATTCATTTTTTATCCATGTGATAAAAACCACCATCCGGGCGTGTTGCGAAAGTTTCAATAAGATCGGCCGATAAATAAGGAAGATATTCAAGAAATAGTATTGCCTTGTGGCCATGTGCCTGTGTCGGTTTTTCCTAATGTTAGTACCCGAGTTCAACACCAGCAGCAGACAACTTTTTTTAATTATGTGGCAACTTTTTTTTAAATTATGTGGCAACTTTTTTTTTTAATGATGTGCACCGAAAATATTCATAGTGCAATTTTATTGGCCATTGCGTTAGAAATGCAGTGGTCGAGTGGTGATGGTAGTTGACTGTTAAGCGAGAGGTCCGGAGTTCAACTCCTGGGTGCCGCGGCGAATTATATTTATTTTTTTTGTATCTTATATTTTTTTTTATTTTATGGTGTGTTACAAAATTCAAAATACATTTTTAGTATATTTAAAGCCACTTAGAATCGAAAGAGACATTGAGCAGCAACATATATAATTTATAACTGCAAAGTAATAAAAGCAATGGGCAACATCCAATAAGAATCGAGTGGAACTTGCATAGGCAAAACAAATTAGAGACAGAAAGAAATAAAAAGCAAGAACGCATTGTTCACATTTGGCACGTGTTTTTCCGAAGAATTGTAGCGGGTATATCACAGTCGAGTCAGCTCGACTGTAGCCTTTCCGACTTGTTTTGTTCTAATGCCGTTCTGGGTCAAACCTTTTCCAACCGAAAACACAACAACAATATTAATAATAATACAAAAGCAAGGCCAGCTAATCGACTAATGGTCTCTCGATAAATGTCCTGCGGCCATTCGGCCAGGCCGAAACTGCGAATACACTTGCAAAAAAAGGAATGTTTAATAAAAAGGAATCACTCGACATGAAAAGTTTCGACCCATTTGCGGAAATTGTTGAAAATTGTACAAAAAAATATATATATTATACAGTTAGGCAACACACTCACAACTCAATCCACACTACCTAGAGCTGTCGAGCGATACGATTATAATCGAAAATATCGATAAAATCTATGAAATTGTAAAATTTGTCTTTTTTATCTGCGGTGCAAGCAAATTTTAAAGCTGCCAGTGTTGGGTAGCACTTTAATACGCTATATATTGATAATAAAGGAATCAATTCAATCGCTGAAATCGACTCGTTGACAGCTCTAGTACTACTAAATACTATATAGAGTAATTTAACATCGATTACCTTGTCGTTTATGGCTTAGTTAGAGATTACAAATAAAACAGAGCACAGTTTTTTAATGTGTGAGCAAAAACAAATGAAACCACTGAAAAATCAACTCGAGTAATTTCTTTTTTTTGCCATTCTATTCTTTCTCTCTCTCTCTCTCTCTTTATTTCTCTCCTTCTCTTTTCTATCTCTCTCTTTCTCTGTCTTTGTTCTTGCAAGTGGACAAACGATGTGGTAGTGATGTTAATTTGCTTAAACCTTACTAAATATCTCTATTCGATTTTGACCAGAAGCAGAAATAGCTAAAAAAAAACCAAAAAAAAAAAAACCGCTAAAAATACCAAAACTGCCGAAGCAAGCGCCCCATGTCATTTTACATTTTTCCCTCCCGTTTCTTTTTTTTGTTTGCTTTCTTGTTTTTTTGCCCAGTTTGAATCCATTGTCACAAATTTCTGCTGTCCGCTGTAAATATTCGCTGTGTGTATGTGTGTGTGTGTGTGGGCGGGTGTGTTTTACGCTCCCCTTGCCCCTCCCCACGCACTGCCGCACTGTATTGTTGCCCGCAGCTCGTGCTGAAGTTCAATGAGAACATTTCAATCATGACTGTCGGCAACGCTGCTTCCGTCATGTGTGTGCGAGTATGTGTGTGTGTGTGTGCTTGACATATGCGCGCACTCGCTGCATATTTGTCTTGCTTTGTTATCAAGTATTTTCGTGGTATTTTTTTGAATACGCATCGCAAGGCTGCTCGATACATTTCCGATATGTATATCGAAAATCAACAAAAATCAAGCAAAACACGCACAAAAGGCGGCAACTCTGTGCGTTATTTATAGCTGCCGTTCATGCAATTTATCATACTTGATATCTTGGCCAAGGTGTCGAGCAACCCTCGCCGGACAAGCCGACAATAGATCGTCGAATTTGTTGTGCGTCTGAGTTTGACATGCGCCTAGTAACGCTTGCAGCACACCCCACCCCCGTAGCCCCACTCTCGCCTTCGACCTCATTGTCAGTTGCATACACACACACACACTCACACACATCTACATGCACATGTACATGGAGCACCACACATCGCATATCGATCGATCTCTCTCTCTCTCGTTTCAACTTGCATTTCGTTTCGTTTGCTCGCTTGCAACCCTTGCAACAACAACAACAACTAACAGGCAGACAGCGCCACAGACTCTGATGCAACTCCCACTCCTACCCAACAGTCCAAGCCGGCAGTATCCGCCCAGGTGGCCGCCGTCAAGAAGACGCAGCGTTCCGGCAGCAGCGACAGCAGCGCCTCCACCGAGAGCTCGGCGAGCGCAGCAGCAGCAGCGACGGCAGCGGCAGCGGCAGCAGCAGCAGCGGCCACAAGCAGTGCTTCGGCCTCGCAGAAGGCGCCCAGCACGACACGCTACTCGACACCCGCCGAGCCCGAGAAGAAGCCCTTCGTCAGTCGCTTCTTGCACAGCAATCCGAGCAGCAGTACCAACGGCGCCGCCGATAAGAAGAAAGTCGAATCGGAGTCGAGCACGGAGGAGGAAACCAGTTCGGAATCCGAGTCCGAATCGGAGGCGGAGAGCAGCAAACCGAAGACGAGTGCAGCGGCAAGCAGTGGCAGCAGCAACGCCACCAAATCGACACCGAGCAGCGCAGCCAGCTCGACGGCGACGGCGGCCACATCGGCCTCATCCGGCTCGACGGGCAGCTCGTATCGCGATCGTCTCGAGGCGCGACGTGCTTCGCGTGACGACTCCGCCGCTGCGGCCACATCGCGCAGCAGCTATGCCACGCCCAACGCCACCAGCAGCAGCAGCGGCTACGGCGGCAGCAGCAGCAGCAGCAGCGCGACGCGCACACGCCCCGTGCCGGCATCGCATCATCTGGCCGACTCTAGCGAGGATCGCTATGGCAGCGGCAGCGGCAGCAGCAGGTATTTCCATCCGAATTTCCAAGCTTGAAATTTAAAGCAAGAAGAAAACTAACAAAGCACTAACTAAAGAGTAGAACAAAAAATAAAAGAAAAGAATACTAACTAAGATAAACAAAATCGTAGCTAAAGAAAATCTGTTTAATTTGTTCGAACTAACCGAGGCATGTCTCATCTTTCTTGGCGACTAATTGACTATTGATTTTTGGCCTTAAACAAAAATATTAAAATAATGTGCAATACACACGCATAACGGCTCACACACACACAGACTCACCGATACAAAAACATAGATATGCAAAATAAATGAACTGTCATGTCATTTGCAATAGGTTGATGGAAGAGCAGGTGCCATTTAAAGAGGAGCTTTAATTTGTTGTTAAAGAGAATTCCATAGAATATTCCAATATATTCCATTATCTAAATATATAAATCTCTTATGACGCTGTATATAATTTAATTGGTCAAAAATCACAATTATAATATTGAAAACAATTTTGAAAAATTATTTCACGTACCTAAACATTTATTTTTAAATATTTATTATTTATTATATTTAATTTAGCTACGTATATTAAAAAATTTAAATTATATTTATTCGATTTCAATTCAAGCTAAGTTCAAGAAAATTCTCAAGCACTGCAGGGTATTCTAGTCATTCAGGTTGCTCTATAACACGCTCAATGTTCGAAAATGTATTTCTCTATTTACTCTATTGCCATAATCAAATTACAGTTAGCACATGACAACAACAAAGTGCCAGTGATTAATTTAAATTTTTAATTAGTCGCATAACACACGCACACATTCACACTCTCACATTCACACATGCTGCAACAGTAAAGTCAAAACAATGCGCATTAAATTGATATGCATAACGAAATTAATTGATTTCCATGCGGAATGCCTTTGCCATTGCCATTATACTCCGTTCACCTATGTGATGTTTGTATATGTATTTGTTAATGTATTTGTAGTCGTGCCGTGTTTTGTGATCTCTTTTTGTCTGCTGCAGCTTGCAACAACAATTGCTCCATATTGGCATTAACAGCGCAGTGGCCATTTTATTGCTCATACGCCTCGTGTGGCGTCAAATTGTCAAATTGTTCATAACATCCACATAAATTGACAGCCAGCCCGCACAGCCCAGCGCAGCGCCAGCCAGCTCTAGGTAAACTTGCTAGCAGAAAGCCTCGTACCCTCACCTCAACCCCGTTCCCCGCCCCACTCCCTCTCAACAGACAGAACTATCTAGTACTTTATTTGTATCACTCTCTCTTTCTCTCTCTTGTCTCTCTGTCGTTTCGTCTTTGCAGCGCACTGCCCCTTAGCCTACCGTACATAAGTAGACCCTACCGGGCCCGCTACCGAAAGCGACTTGCGGATGCTACACGCCAAATCACATAAATAGATGCAGATGCAGAGCAAAATGTTCCCAACAATATTTCCTACCTCTCTTTCACTCTATCTTTCTCTCTCAATCTTTTCTATACTTAGTAATGTTTTTGTTTTTTTTTTATTTATTTGTTGTGCCATTAAACGTGCAACTTGCATTCATAAATTGACGTTTTATTCAGCCATTTCTGTCATTATTCCATGTCACATCAATCAGTTCACAAAACTCATGTCGATAGGGAAATAAGAGCTGCTTGTACTCGACTGGGAAATAAGTTGGGAAACAGAAACAGAAAATAGTCAGGCAGTAAAAGCAGCTGACGTTGAGGTATTTCTATAGCACGAAAACTATCGAGTATATTGAATTCCACCCATAACTTTGTTTAGGTCTAATGTTAATGTTGTGATGTATTTTTCTGTATGATTTATCAGCCTTAAATCATTGATATATTAGGATAAACTTTCATAAAATGAGCCACACTCAAGAAGACAGCTGTCTTTGGCAGTCGGACACAGATTTATGTCACTATTTAATATATATTACGTATACGTACCTATGCAGCTGGCTGACGTTTTTAAGTAGCTTTCTGGCTGGAAGGCAGGCAGCAGCCGAAGAGGCTTATAGCATTTTGAGTTTGTTAACGCTGAGGTACCCAAAAGAGCCTGGAGAGCGGCAGCAGCTGTGGCAGGAGCAGGAGAAGGAGACCGGGACGCGGACGAACTAGAACTTGAAGTTGACGCACATGCCGCATGGCTGCTTGGCTGCTTGGCTGCTGCTGTCGTTGGTTGAAAGCAACCACTCAGTGGTGGCTGGAAGCACAACTTCAATTCAATTCAATTCTCCAGCTCAACGGCTCTTTTCATTGACCTTTCCCGCAAAAAGGGTTGTTGTCAAAGATGTGAAAGGGAGACCCTGCCAGCCAGTTTCTGTCTCCCTCTCTCTCGCTGTGTGTGCGCGTCTTTAATGCGAGGCCTTGGCCAATTCCTGCGTAATATAATTAAAAGTTGTTGCAAAGTGCCAATTGGCAGCAATTGTTGAAATCAATCAGCTATTCCTCTTTCACTTTTCTCTTTCACGCATTCCCTTTTCCCTTTCGCGCATTCCATTTTGCAGGCTGACAAACAATGTGAAATCAATAATGCTTTATACTCCACGATTTATAGTATGTACATATAGGATTTAATGGGGAATTTGGCTTTTTTGCAGCTTACGCTTTCCCCTGCTTTCCCTTTCTCACACACTCTTTCTCCCATTCATCTCATTGATTGCATGCGATTTTTTGTTATGTTGCAAACAAGTGCAAAGCAATTAACCAACTCAAACATGCCGCAGGAATCGGTTTCACTTGTTCATTTTGCTTTTATTCCGCTTTCGCTCTTACGCTTTCACTCTCTCGCACTCTCTCTCTCTCTCCTTCTTCTTTCATTGTTGTGCGGCGAGTGCAATCGATAAGCGCGCGCGAGGCAAAAAGTATTGCCTACATTTGTGCGCTGCGCTGAGCGTTGCAAGCTGCCTTTAAATAATATCATATTAACGAGCTTTTTTCTGCGTGCAATATGTTTGTATGCGTATGCGCGTGTATACGCAGTAGTTGTAGAATAAGTATCTATGTATTGTTGTTGCTTTGTAGATCTATGTCGTAGTTGTTGTTGTTGCCTAACCCAAAACTGTCTCACTTTGTCTCTCTATGCTTCTCTATGTCTGTCTACCGTCCCGTTCCCCCCGCCGCCCACCGCCACAGGCTAACTTTCTGCTATTTTGTTTAACTTTTCGATAATGTGAAATTGTGAATTTAATTAGAAAGTTTTGTGCGAGCGCATTGTTGGTTTTTTCGTTTTGTATTTTAATTGAATTTGGTTGCCTAATCTGTGGAGGAGAACGAACCAGAACCAGAGCCAGAGCCAGAGTCGAGTCGAACCGGAGTCGAACTTGAACTCGTTACACACGATTTTTAAGCTAGTTAAAAAGTTAGTTCATTAAGCGGTCGCGCAGAAGGTGCTTACGTCAAACTTTTTTGTGCTAGCACTCTCACTTACACACACCTAGACACACAGACACCTCACACGGCAGGCAACAAGAGGCAATGCAAAATACAAAAAAACAACAACAGCAACAAAGCAACAACAAATCGCAATATCGTACTATCGTACTATCGAACTCGATATCGAAACTATCAACATTTTTTCGTAGCTACACAAGCCGCTTTCTAAACAAGAGCAAGAGCAGCGCCATTGTAGCGCAACCCTCGCTATCCACGCCCACCGCCTCGTTCGACGAGGATGCGAACGCGACTGGCGACGATTCGGACAGCCGCTATGGCACTGGTCGATCCCGCTATCTGGCCATGAAGGAGCGACGCACTCGCTTGGCCCGCTCGCGGTCCTCCCATCAGTTTGGCAACGACGACGAAGATCTGGATGAGCCCGTGTCACCCACCATAGTGTCGCCATCCGCTTACCTGGCCTCAAGGTGCGCAGAGTAACCACAGAACCAAAACAAACAAAAACAAAAACTAAAGCAACCCAATCCGACCCGATATCAGTTGTATATAGTGTGCGCGCTATCGGTTGTAAATATATATATCGCATCGCAGTTATCGCATATGTTTATCGCATATGTATATCGCATTTGTATATCGCATAAATTGTCTCTACTTCTCTCTCTTTCTCTCGTCGGGCGCTTTCATTGTGCGTGTGTGCTGCCCCGCCCCCCGTTGACACCACCGCCCATCAGAGTGTGTTTCGACTTATATATAGAATATATATATATATTTCTATATTTTTTTGATTTTTGTAATTTATTTTTTATGAGTTTCCTTTTCGTTTTTTATGAGTTTCCACTGCGTGCTGCGTCCCCCACGTTCTTCACGTTCTCCACGTTTCGTTCTCGTTTATGTTGCACTCTACACACACTAATTCAAGTTTTTCATTATTTTTTCATTTCGTTTTGAGTTTATTTTTTTAATTTGAATTTAAATTTTTCGTTTTTTTCGCGAAAAAAACAAAAACAAAATAAATAAATATTTAAACTGCGCGTTGAAATTAACCGAAATTAACAGGAAAGTTCTCTTTCTCTCTCTCCCACTTTCTCTCTCGACACTCTGTACAAATCTCATGCAGTTCGTCTCATGCAGTCTCTCATGCAGTTCGTCTCATCTTGCCGTGCCCATTCTCAGTTCTCTAGCGCGCGCCTCATCTCATTCCAAAATCGCCGACATCTCCATTCCCCTGACACAACAACAGCTCCGAATTGCGCGAGGGCGAGGGCAGTTCGAGCTGTAAAGCAATGCAGGCACTGCACTGCCTCGATTGCCTTGCTTTGCTCGGCTCTGCTCTCGCCGACAGCCTCAGCTAATCCTCTACTATGTTTTGCTTACAGATACAGCGGCTACGGCAGCAGCGATCTGTCACGCAGTCGCTCCTCGCATGCGCTCAAGTCGCGCGATAATTCGCCCATAGCCGATCGCAGTGCGGGCTCGTCGCGCAGCGCACTGGCAGGCAGCTCGGCGGACCAGAAGGATGGCGAGGCGCTCAGCTCGTGGGCACGTTATCTGAAGAGCAAGTACGGCAGCAAGAGCTCCAAGGATGCACCGGGCGCAGGCAGCAGCAGCAGCGCTGGTAGCGCACGCGATAGTCATGGCACGAGCTCAACGTCGCATGCGCTTAGCTCTGCTGGCGCTGGAGCCGGCTCAACTGGGCGCAGCACCGCGAGCGATGTGTCGCGACGCCTCAGCCTCGGTCTGCCGCTTAGGCAGGCCAACGAGCTGGCCTCATCCGACGATGACGGGTCAAAAAACGGGCTAGGCTCCCCTACGTCCCCTACGGTAGCAGCAGCAGCAGCCGGTATAACCGGAGGTATTATCCCTAAACAGGTATACCTGCGCAAGCGGCAGCAGCTGTTCCAGTTGGGGGGCCGGGGGAGCGAGCCCGGATCCTTCACGTGGCCGCGCGGCCTGGCCGTCGGCCCCGACAATAGCATCGTCGTTGCGGACTCGTCGAATCATCGCGTTCAGGTCTTCGATTCGAATGGCATCTTTGTCAAGGAGTTCGGCGAATATGGCAACGGCGAAGGCGAATTCGATTGCCTGGCCGGCGTGGCGGTCAATCGCATCGGGCAGTACATCATAGCCGATAGGTGAGTCCCCAACCGTAATACCAGCCCAGCAGCTCCAGTGCTCCCGATCCGCGCTTGGCCTGCATTTTAATTAAGTCGAAACAATACGCCATGATTAATTCTCGGACTTAGCTTTATGTGCAGCAGCCTGTCCCGGTAATTGGCATGGCTAAGCGCATAATAGCCGCGTTAATGAGAAACATGTGCGCCAGCCGAGGCTACTGCTGCCCCCGCAGCTCCAGTTCCAGCTCCCACTTCCACTCCCCCTACGAGTTTAAGCCTAACCTTTTTTCTGTTCTTCACACACACATGTATCTGGGCGGGCAATCTTCATGCCTCATCCGGGCTGTCATTGTCTGACGAAAAATCTCGTTAAGCACCATCGCCATCGCCATCGTCGTCGTTGTTGTTGTTGCGCACGGCCAGCCTCATTGTGTGCCTCAACTTTGATTTTGCACGTTAAGCGGCTTAGCCTAAGCCCAGCACCTCCTCCCAAACGGGCTCTGACACCTTTCGCATTTGCCCTGCCCCTGTCCAAAAGCTGAGCAGACTAGCATGCCAACTGCGTCACTGGTAGCAGCTGCCCCCGCGCCCCATTGTCAGGCTGAAGTTCCGGCACAGTAATGAGCTCGCTACACGGCCATTTTGTAATTAATGACAGCGAGTAGAGTTTTCCCAACGTGCTGCAAACTCCCAAATTAAAGTAGAAAGCGCAGAGCTTTGGACTGGCTCTAAAGCAGGCCATAAAGCGCAAGCATACCTTAGAAGCAGAATAAACTATATCTCTAGAGTGTCTATAAGGTCCTAACTCTGTGCGAGGGTGGAGTTACGGGCTGCAGAGCCAATGATAGCCATTATAAATAGTTACAATGATTTATTGATAACAGCGCTATTATCAACTATGGGCTGATAGCTTTAATGGGCGGCTGTAGCTATGGGCAAGCTGGAAATTGTATGTTGAGCTAAACTATAAATGAAGCAGTACCTAAGACTTATAGATGGGTCGAATCACATACTGAAAAGGAAAAACAAGAAAGTTTTAGACTGTTGTTGTTTTAGATTGCCTAAAAGTATCTCATCATAAATATATTACATTCATGTTTGATTTGACTTCCTTTTCCTACATTTCATAACTATGATGAACTTTTTGAAGTAATCTCTTGAAGTTCGTACTCATTAAAGCCTTCAACTGTATTACAGTCTGTGGCATAAGTATTACGCCTGGGGAGGTAGTTTCGTTCTTTCTTTCTTGGTTTTTTTTGGCTGCAAATTTCGTATGCATTATGTTGTCACTGGGCATTTTCACGGGCTGCCTTTCAACTGTCTACTCTGTCTCTATCACACTCTCTCACACGCTCTCACACTCTCTGTCTCTTTCTGTTGCAGATACAATCATCGCATACAAGTGCTCGATCCACAAGGACGCTTCCTGCGCGCCTTCGGTTCGCAGGGCACCGCAGATGGCAAATTCAATTATCCTTGGGGCGTAACAACCGATGCACTCGGCTTCATTTACGTATGCGATAAGGAGAACCACAGAGTGCAGGTAATGTCTCCCGACCTCTCGCTCTTTGCCTTCCCTCTCCCTCTCTCTCTCTCTCTTCCTCTCCGTCTGCCTCTGCCTCTCTCCCATTTGCATGCAAATATTTATAATCATCAACGAGAGACCAGCAAGGTGACGTTAGCGGAGGTGTGCACAGCAGGTGGCTGTCCCTCTCTCTCTCTCTCTCTCTCTCTCCGTTTCCGCCCTACCCCTACCCCTTTGGAGTCCTGCCCTATTTGTCACACTTGAGCAACGGCAGGCAGAAGGCAGCCGGAGCTGCCTGGAACGACGACGACTCTCAGGCACAGGCACAGCCTCAGTCTGTAGCAGATTTACATCCATTGACGTCGGAATCTCTCGCCTTGAATTTGTATTTTACACCCGCTCTCTCCCCCCCCGCACTTTTCCCACTTTACCCTCTTTTGCTGCTGAATTGAAAAACTTATAAACACACTCTGGCTTCGTTTCATCTCACCTCGTCTCGTTTCCGTTTCGCATCTGGTCAGGTTTTCCAATCCGATGGTTCCTTCGTTGGCAAATTCGGTTCCTGCGGCCGTGGCGAGGGTCAGCTGGAGCATCCGCATTATATAGCCGTATCGAATACGAATCGTGTTATTGTTTCCGATTCGAATAACCACAGAATTCAGGTGAGTCTCGCTCGCGTCCGTCTGTCCTTGTGGCCATGTTCATGCTTGTCTGGTCAGCTGAACATTTTTAATTAAAATATGCTACAGATTTCACACGTATAACGTTCGCTTATTCCCCTTCTTTCTCTCTCTCTCTCTCTCTCTCTCTCTCTCACTCTGTTGTCGCAGATATTCGATGTGAATGGCAAAGTGCTGTCGACGGTGGGCGGCGAAGGCTCCGACGATGGCCAGTTCAAGTTTCCACGGTAAGTAAATGAATAAAATATAAATCATACTTTATTTTAATCTCTTTATATGTGTCTTTGCAGCGGCGTGGCCGTGGACGATCAGGGATATATCTTTGTGGCCGATTCGGGCAATAATCGCATACAGATCTTCAATCCCGATGGCAGTTTTCTGAAGACCTTCGGCTCCTGGGGCTCCGGTGATTCGGAGTTCAAAGGACTCGAGGGCGTGGCCATTATGTCGAACGGCAACATACTCGTTTGCGATCGTGAGAATCATCGTGTACAGGTGTTCTAAGACTCTAGCCAAAAAACCTGGGGAAAAAAATCGAAAAACTACGTTAGTACGAAATGAGAGATGAATGAAAAAAGAAAAGAAAATGAAAGTAAAAGAAAATTCTAATGTATAACTATATTAAATGAAAAAAAAATAAAAAACGAAAGCGAAAACTCGTCAGAGTTGGAGTGAAAAAGCACTTGGCCCAATCATTTAGCTTGCTGCTGCCGTAATGAATTCACTGCAGTCGCCCTAATTGAGATTTATCTGCCGCTGCTGGCCAACAAATTTAGCCGCACACACGCACACACACTCGTACACACTTAGCTTTCCACACACAGTTGCTAGCTGCTGCCACTTTATTAAATTAAGATCTCTTCGGTTTGCAAAATGAAAGTTTTGGTTCGTTTCGCATAAACTATATGGTTTAGTTGGTCTCTGTCTCCCTCTTTCTCTTCTATGTCTATTTGTGCGTATGTGTGTGTGTCGACAGAACAAGCAACAAGCAGTGAAAGCAGCTGGAGATTTATGTGTAATCGCATAAATTTGTTTGCCAGCAAATGTTGCGCATACGCCATGTAGCACTACGAGACGCCACAACAAATAACAAAAATGCCAACAACAACAAGTTAAGCTGACTCAAAACGAAGCGCAAATACGCTTATAATGATTGAAAATTTGTATTAATACATATTTAAAAAAATATATGAAAAGTTTTTAAAGTAGCAAAAAACTTTTAAGTAGTTTATTTTGAGTTTACTGGAAGTTTTTTAAGTTTTTCAAAATACTTAAATGAAACGAGCATCTTTTCAATATTTTATACAAAATTTTAAAGTTTTTATTTATTAAAATAATTGGTGTTTTGGATTTTTGAGCTCTAATAACTTATTAAAAATGCATAATCCTTGAAAAAAGCACTCAAAATCTGCCTTGAAATATGTCAAAAACTGACAAATAGTTTCGGGTACTGTAGTAACTTTTGACACAAGTTTCAATACCCTTTCCCGCTGCGTAACGACAACGATTTGCACTCACACAGACACACACACAGGCTTACAAAGAGCACAAAATGTTGCCGAGATGTGTAAGTGAGTTTTATGTGATTAAAATGCATGTGAGTGCGTCAATGAATGTTGCTGTTGAGTGTGCCAGAGTATTCAAGTACAAGTTTATGACTTTTCCGTGCTTAATTTTCCCCTGCTCTCTTACTGCTCTCCCTACTGCATACACTCTCCTGCGCTGCCTGTATCGACGCCTGATTACGTAATAAAATTCGTTGATTTGCAGCCCGTCGCAATTAACCTTTGATTGGCAGCAGTTGAGGCCCCACAAATTACAGGACAGCGTCAGGAGCACGCACGCGTGCCGAGTCTATGTACTAAACGGACTCCCCTCTTTGCCGCTACCAGCCTCATCATCCTCCTCCTCTTACCACGCGGCACATGCATTTGCTTATCTAATTGAACCGAATGCGAGCACACTCGGCATGACGCACGCAGCGTTGACGCCTTTCAATTAGCGCATTAGGCAGGTGGGGAAGGCAAGCGGAAGGGGGGAAGCCACGGAAAATGCAACATTTTAATCAACTTTACACATTATAAATAAGGTAATCGAGGTAGGGGCGTGGAGGCAGGCAGAAAACTTGTGTAAAATGAAAGCGAACAATTTGGCAAAGTGCCGTCGTCGTGCATATTTTTTCATACATTTTCATTTTTATGCGCTGCACATGCGAATCGCGAGGAGTGGGGCGGGCGAGGCGTGTCAGCTGTTCGCAGCTGCTCATAAATTACAGTTTTTTTTCTCTCTCTCTCTCTCTTTTTTTGTCGGTGCACCCTCCGCCATTGTTTGCCGCATCTCTAGCACGCTTCGATTTTTATGAGTTGTAATTTTTATTTGCCATATTTGCATGTATCACGTGCCCCGCTCGCACGAGCTTCATTTGAATTAACTACTCGCTGCGGGCGAGTAGACAGCGAGCGACATTTAATTGGAACACGTTTTGCAGCAACAATAACAGGCGAACGAGCGTTGTTTTGCTTGTTGTCGCTGCTGTTGTTGTTTTATGGCAGCGCAATTTGCCAAGCAGAAATTGCAAAGTGATAAAAAATTATAAAACATGCGGCGAGCGCGCGAATGTATGCTACGAAAATGGCAACTTGCAGGGGTGGCTTCTTAGTGTGAGAAAGAGTGAGTGAGGGGGGAGAAAGTGTGTGCACAGAGGGCACTCTAAGCAGTGGCAAGTTTAATCTTTTTACAGCCGCCGTCAAAGCGTCGTAACTTTTGATTTTCATCGCTTTCGCGCTCGATTTTCATTTGTTTGCACAAAACTCTCCTCTGCACTTGCACTTGCCGCGCACACACACGCATACACACACACACACTCGCAGCACACATTGGCCTCGCCTTGTTTGCGCTTTCAATAAACGCACGAAATCAATCCGTGTGAAGCCTGCCCTTCCCCGCCCAGCCCAGCCCTGCTCGGCCTGTGAATGGCATGCCCCAAACGCCCGAAACGCAGCTGACCCCACTTCCACCGCCCCGTGCCACGCCTGCTTCGCCTGCCGCACGCTTTATGCTGCAATTTTGATGTGCGTTCGATTTTTGTGCGCTTGTTTCTGAGCGTTTTATGAGCTGCTAAAACTTTATGTTGCATGCCCCACCCCCACCCCCAGCTCTCGCTCTCCTCTCTACTGCTGCCCGCCAACTACTTTTGCTGCGAATTTCCCGAGCGCGCTTTAAGCGCACAAAAGTTGCACAAAGCTGCCCGCGCGAGTTTCCCATTTCTGCCAATTTTTCAGCTGCCACAAGACTTAAGCGCATTGCTGCATGTTGCTCGGACAGGTGAGCGTAAGCAGAGCGGGAGAGAGCCACAATTAGTGAAAGCACTCGCCCCAAAATTGGCCAGAAACACCTTAAACTCTTCTCAGTTTGGGTTTCTTTTCTGCGCACTTCGGACACTTAATTCTTCTTGCTGTGCTTTGTGCACGCTTTCGTCGCAGCTGCGCGACAACGCTCAACCCTTTTTGCTTATTACTTTTATTTTTCCCTTTCAGCGCACAATAAAATGCCTAATGCCCAGCGGGGGAACAGAGAGAGGGCACAAGGTAGGCGACTGGGAACAGAAGCAACAGCTGGTCACCTTTTTCTCTGGTCGGCAGTTAAGTGTAAAAAATGCCTAATGCCTTCGACAGCTCAGCACACTCCACTGCAAATAAACAAGCTTTGGGGTCAGCTGCACACACACACAAATACACACCCCCGTAACCACACCCACTTGGTGGAAAAGGTAAAGCCACTTGGCTTCAATCAAAAATTGCGCGTCAACCGAATAAAAAAAGGAAAAAGTCAATTCCAAACCGATCGAACAGCGCAGGATTTCAGTGCGGCTGTTCGGAATGCGCTGCCGGTGGGGTAGCTTGGTGCACTGACTGCTTATGTAACTAGAAAAGATTGTAAACTGAACTGTACCATATCTCCGCACTGTTCCCAATAGTCAAAAATAACTCTTAATTATTCCTAAACTACTGCAAACACAAACTTTCAGGCTGGCGCAACAAATCGCTCGAATTGCAGAGCTATTCCCATCAATAGGCAACAGCATCTCTCAGCTGGGAACACTAATTACAGCTGCAGCAGCTTGAGAACTGTTCCCTCTGGTTGCTGACTTGGCTGCACATACCTTTCGAGAAGTGTTGCCTACTTTCGCGCGCGCCACAAATTCCTGCGCCTTGCACAAGCCACACAAGTGTGAAAGAAAAGGGTATAGCGTTATTGTCACCTCGAGTCAAGCTGCCATTTGCCGTTTCTGGCCATTTTTCTGGCATATTTTTTTGTCTATTATTCTTCCCACTGCCCAGTCAGTTATTTGACTGAGTGTCCATGTGTGTATCTGTGTGCGTGGGATGGGGGAATGTGAACTAATACACGCTACGTTTGTCTGCTCTGGCCACATGTGTAGGCAGTCAGTCTTAACCTTTTGTGTGCACGCTGTGTGCCAGTGTGTGTGCGGGAGAGGGGGGGGGGGTGCATCTCTGGAGCTCCATTCGGGTTTCCGTTTCCGTTTCCTGTGTGCTCTGCGCTGTTGCTGCTGCTGCTCATCGCCCGCTCTCGCTGCCGTTGCACTTGGCGGTACGTTTAATACCACTTGAGTGACTTTTTATTGCCAGACATGTGAGTGTGTGTGCTTGTGTGTTTGTCTCGCTGTGGGTGGGCTGTGCGGGCGTGGCACTTCACTTGCCTGTGTTCATTTGGACTTAGCTTTGCCTCGTCTTGTTGCTTTTGCCTGTGTTTTTTGTTTCTCTTTGTTTTTCTTTGTTTTTTCTTGTTTTTTGCAACGTGTCAGACATTTTTATATGCAGAGCGCACGGCGACATCAACAACAGCAGCAGCGGCAACAAACAACAACAACATTCGCCACTTTTCAGTTTTATTATTTCCATTTGGCCGCCTTTTGTTTTCATTGCTGGCAGCGTCATGAAAACATTTGCGACAGCATCTGTATGCATTTAAATAAATATTTTAATAAATAAAATGGTCAGCTCAAGTCGTGGCCACAGCTGTGCACAGTGGGGCCAACCTCACTAACCTCACTGTTGCCCGCCAACCGCCCACGGGGGCGTGAACCAGGTGAGTGACGCGCTGTGACCTTTTCAATAGCTTTAAGTGGCAAACGAAGCGGGAGAGCAGCAGCAGCAGCAGCAGCAGCAGGACATGTTGATGCATGTTGAATTGCGGTAGCGGAGAGAGGCAGAAACAGAGGGAAAAGGAGAGGTAGAGGGTGTGTCAGCGAGAGGGCAGTGTCGGACACCAAGTGCAATCAACGCTTTTTCATTTTGGCTAAGCACCAAAAAGTTGAATTATAAAGCGAAAATCCGCAATCCTCGAGCAGTTGCTGTTGCAGCAAGTGAATGAACAATTCGTACAAGAAATTTGTTCTCTCAGTTAGCCAATGGTCAACAGAGGTAGCCGAACGGCCCCCCAAACCCGCTATGTGCTCGCCCTACCTCCCCGCTGCAGCCTCTGCTGCTCACGGTTACTGAATGAAACCTGTGTAAATAGCACTGCAATAGATAATAGTTGCGAGTGTGTGTGTGTGCTCGAACTCACCAAACTTGCTCGAGGACAGGCACTGAGCAGAGTAGAGAGAGCGTGAGGAGCAGCGGAAGGGGGAGCGGAAGAGAGAGAGAGGGAGGTTGGCGCATTGTGAAGTGCTTTTTAGTTTGCGTAAATCAAAGTGAGAGAGAAAATTAAACTTCAAACTGAAAGCTGCTTACAGTTTCGAGCATTAAATGGATTTTGACATATTGCCAGTGTGTGTGTGTGCGAGAGTGTGCGAGTGTGTGCGAGTGTGTGCTTGCCGAGCTAGAGATGATAAGAGATTAGAGTCTGCTCAGTATGCTCAGATCACACAAATAGACAGAGCTAAGAAATGAATAGGGCAGCCTAAGAGAATTATGTCGCTCTCCTTTATTATTACTCATTATTCTTCTCCCACTTTCTCTCTCTGTTTCTATCTCATTCTCTTCATTCTTTCACTCTCTTCTCCTTGCATTCTTTGCCTCCTGCTTACCTCATCTGCAATGCGCTCTCTTCATCGCTTTTCGCCGCATTGTTGTCTTTAATGTTTGAGCAACTCACGCGCTCATCTCTAGCTAGCGGAAACGGAAACGGTGCATCGTTTGGTGCTGCTGCTGCTGGTGAAAGTGAATTGCAATTACGCAACGCTGGCATTGGCCCTGGCAGCGCATGAACGGGCTGAGGATTCGATTCGCAGCATTCGAGTTGAAGATTGCCCTGGGTCGGCTGCTGCTGCTGCTGGCGGGGGAGGCTGCTCCTGCATTAAGCAATTACAATGATTGTTTCTGACATTGTGCACCGTGTGTATGCGAGTGTGTGTGTGAGTGAGTGAGAGTGTGAGTGAGTGAGAGTGTGTGTGTGTGCGAGAGTGTGTGTGAATTGCAATGAGCTTACGAGGCATTCCCCCATGTGTTGCGAATGCGAGCGCGAGAGGCCTTAAAGCTGTCGAAGAAGCGTGGCGGCATGGCTTACGATGATGCTGCTGCTTGGGATGGCAAATTAACATTTATCATGCGCCACGTGATACTCATTTATCACCCATACGCCGCGTGCACAAGAACAAAAGCAATCGCAACGCAAACGACGAATGCGTATTCGAATTCAGATTTAGATACGAAATCCGTTTGGAGTTGCCCCTGGGAAAGGGTACTGATTCGTCAGGGCGTTGGGTCGACTCCTCCGCGCAACTCCTTTCACTCTCCCACTCTCGCCTGCGGGCAGCTTGTGACCTTGGCCAGGCCAGAAGTCTTGCCCCCAGCATCGTTGTCGTCAACATCGTTTACCCAACTTGCCACAACATGTCGTCCCCGATTGTCCTCGCCGAGTCTGGGTTTATTTCGAGCATTTGATTTATATTTAAATGCCTATTGAGGTCAAGCCGTGTTCATAACTCTTTGTATCGACTGCGTTGCCCAGCCACCATTTATCATAGTGCTCCACGGCCTGCGGTTGCTCCCACCGGAGCCAGAGATGCTGCGGCGTGTTAAATTGAAATTCCCTTTGCAGGCGCCTTCGGTTTAATAAAATCAATGTGAGGCGGCACGCACAAATGCGACTCCATGAGCGAGCTGTCTAGCTGGCTCACTCTACTCCTCTCTCTGTCTCTCTCACCCACTCCCACACTGTCTGCCTCTTCAGTTCTTCAATCCTTTCGGGCTGCGACCGCATGTTAATCATGCTGCTTGGCTCGGCCTGGTTATTTATTGCCTTGTAAAATGAATTTACGTTAAGGTAGCAAAGTTTCGCCAATGTTTTCTTGTCTGTCTCGCACTCTCTCTCTCTCTCTCTCTCTGTCCTTTTTGCTCTCCCTTTCCCTCTCTCTTTCACACCCTTCTTCGCTGTCTAGCCCTGTCCCTGCTACTCGCTCATAGTTGTCGCTGTTGCTGGCATCTATTACAAATTTATGGCCAACTTTGACATCGTCGCTCTCGCACTCACTCTCTCCCGCACACTCCCTCTCTCTCTATCCTCTTTACAGTCCCTCTCTCCCGCTCTCCCCTCTCTTTTTTGATTGTCTGCCTTTCGCGCTGACTCCCATTGCAATTTGTATGCAAAGTGAGCTATTATCGTGTTGCATGTGGCATGTGGCACGTTGCGTGCTTGTGCTTTAAGTGGGCGTGCCACAAGCACACGTATGTGCCACACACACACTCGCAGAAAATGCAAATGGGCAGCAACAATTGGAGCAGACATTGTTGCTGCCGCTGGCCCCGATTAGCCGCACGATATGAGCCTCGCCGCGCCGTGTTTGGGGCAACTTGAGTTGAGTTGAGTCGTTTAGCCGGACTCCGCATCTCCGCATCTACCTCGCCGCCGGGGTGCAGTGGCCTTTCCGGTTCATGTTACATGTTGCATGTTGCGAGCTGAAAATTGATATTAAATGCTTTGGCACAGAAAGCAAAAAAAAAACAAAATAAAAACATCGAGATGATTTCGTTACACGCTGCTCGCGTTACCCTGCTTAATGAAGGTAGCAACACACGCACACACACACACACACACACATATGCCTGGCACACCTGCAGCTGCGCTGATATATGCAGCACCATTTGTTAGGCCTGCCTGCTGATTGTGCAACACTTTGGGGCAACACGCGTCGGCGTCGGCGACGGAGTCGACGTGGTCAGCCGCCTGCAAATTAATTTGGGATTTTGCGTCTATTTGTTTGGCCACACAAGCCTGGCCGCATCCCCTGCCCTTGCTTCCTCTCGCCTCTCTCTCTCTCACACTCTCTCATGCTCATGCTCACTCTGCTCTTGCCCCGCTTGCGACCCTGCCTCGCATTCATCACAATCACACGCGACCCTCAGATAAAATTTATGTGTCCTGGCGGAGGCCGCATGCATCCGTGAGCAATGTCTGGACACATTCGCTTTACCTCTCCCTCTCTGCTTCCTCCTTCTCTCTCTCTTCCCCATCTTTCTCTTTCTCGCTCTACCTCCCTCCTCTGTGCGTATGTGTGTGTGTGTGTGAACGGGCACGTGGACACTTCAAATGCTGCCAAAGCTCAACTGACATTTGATATATTGGGCCAGGGATCCCGTGGGCAGGGACAGGCGAAGGGAGTGATGCGGGGCTACTGCGATTTGTTGCTCTTCTCGTTTGGTAACTGTAGCTCTCTCTCTCTTTCGTCGCCTGTCTCTTTCTCTCTCTCCCCCTCTCTCTGCTTGTGTAATTGTTGTGTTGAGTGTGTTGTAAAAATGCTGCAGCTCGAGGGTCGTGTGCGATTTAATTGATGATCAACCTGCCACATTTTGTTGCACCCTTGGCTGTGCCACGCCCCTGCCCCTACAGCGTATTATAGGGCCCCTATGCAAATTATAGTGTAAAACAAGTCACAGTTGTGCAAGAATCGAGTGGCTTAGTTTATATTTGGCTGACTTTGAACTGAGATTGCAGAGAGTCGGGCGGACTAGGATATGTCCATTTATTTCTTCTAAAACTACAACTGACAGCTACCCTGTACACAGTTAGATTTGTTTCTAACTTTATTAGACTAACAGCTACCCTTTACAACAGCAGCAGCTGCCTCTACTGGCAGCCAAAAGCAAATCCTTTCATTACATGCCCCTGCCTATCTCTCTCTCTCTCTCTGTCCTTGCCTGCTCACGTTGTCTGGCTCTTTTCGACCATTTGTCAGCTCGTATCTCACTCTATAAAGACTGGCATAGCACGTTGTCGACTCGTCTGTCTGTCTCCCTGTTCGTCTGCCTGTTTGTCCTCCTGTTTGTTGGCTGAAACATGTTGCCAGAAATAAAGAGATAACTGCAACTGCGAGGGGCAGCACAAAGTGCCGCCAACTCGAAACGTGCCAAAAATTAACAAAAACTCTTGGCCAAAATGGCCGAGAGAGGGAGAGAGAGCGGAAGAGAGAGTAGCGGGAAATAGATAGAGATACAGTAGCAAAAGGCTGCCAAGATACTGGGATATAGATAGAAAGTGCTAAGCACAACAGCAGCAGTTTGGAGAGGGGAATCCGGAGCCGAGGGCAAGTGGCACAGAGAGACGCGCGGCGAGTCACGCCTCGCGGGAGGGGGCGTGGCCCCACTAACCCAAGCAAGTGTCAAAGCATTTAGCATGGCTCGAATTTTAATTGCACACTTTGCACTGCAATCTAAAGAAATTAGCCAAAAAGCGTGTGCGAGAGGGAGGTGAGAAGGGGTGTCAACTGTGCATGCAATGCGGCCACGCCCGCACTCTGCCGCCCCTCCCCCGTTTGCCTTTAATTAGCACAACACTCTGATTTGTATTTGGCTAACAATAAAATGACAGCTTTGGCCAAATGGCACGCAACGCCGGGCGAAACAACTGACCTGCCACGTCCGGCTCGTGGCAGGGAGGCGGGTGGTGAGAGAGGGTGGAAGGAGAGGGGTGTGTGCGTGGCGGCGGCATCATGAAAATGGGTCCGGAAATGCCAGCGCAGCGTTTGGCGTGCGCTCGATTTCGATTGCATGTTCCCGGCCGGCAGGCATGCAGAAATTGAGGCAGGAAAGGGAAGTGCAGAGAGCAAGAGTGTGGTAAACGAGCAGGAAGAAGGGAAGAGTGGGAAAAAAGAAAGAGTGAGGGAAAGGGAGAGAGAGAGAGGGAAAGGGAGTGCGATGCATGCAGCACTATGCACCGCCAGCGCCAGCGCCAGCCTATGGGCAATAAATTCTAATAAACGAGTGCAGCCTTGTAGAGTCAACATCCTGCCACTCCCGACTCCCCGCCCCCTGGCTCTGCTACGGCACACGCCTCAACAGGTTTCGGCTGGGCGCTGCAGTCGCGCAGAAATATGATAGCCGCTAATTAACGCCCCCCGACTGGCGGCCAGGCCGGAAGCTATGACAGAACTGGAGCACCGAAAGGCATAGCCGGCAGTGGGTAGTGGAGATCGAGAGGGAGGTAGGGAGGGGAGTGTAAGGCAGCTGCACATTCGCGCTTCATTAGAAAACCAACGAGGTTACCCACTGCACCCCCTCTCACCCACTGTCTATGTGTCTTCATTGTGTGCTGCATTTTAAAGCGTGCTCTGGCTGAATTACTGCTTGTTCTGGCTATGCATACCCTGTGCAGTTGAAGGCAGTTGGGTAGCTTGGTTTTGTTAGCACACAAACTGCTAGCGATATCTGTACAACAGTAAAAAGAGAAGACACTAAACATAGCCAGAATATGACTTGAATTAAATAGAAAATCATAAAGCAATTTGTTGAAAAAGAAACAGACCCTCGCAGACATAGACACTAGTCTGCCTAGTAGCTTATTAAACTACGTAGTATTTCCACACACACATTTTAAAGCGTATTAAAGCATTGGCTTTGCCCATTGTCTGCCTCGGCGCCTGAGCCTTTTTTAAACGGCAACTGGCAAGTGGAAACTGGCGTTTTATTTCATTTCGTTTGACTGCAAATTAGAGACGGCATTTTTAATGCTGCCGCTGCTGCCGCTGCTGTTGTTCTTGCCACAGCCAAAGCCGGCGGGCAGTGGCAGCTGCAGCTGCAATAGCAAAAAAGATGAACGCGCTGCTGGTTGTGGCTAATGGGAAGGGAGTTCCATAATAAAGGAAACTTGTTAGAGACGAAAGCAAAAAGCGCTCGCAAAAAAAACTACATGTGCTGCGGGTGAATATGTGTGTGCGTGTGCCTGTGTGTGTGTGTGTGTATATGCCTGTGTGTGACTGCGAGTCGACAATGCAAGCGACAGCGCTGCTAGATAAGACAACGAGGCAACGCGCACAGCGCACGCTGCGTATACGTCATATGGCGTAGAAGAGCGAGCAGCGCGTGTGCGTATAAGAGTGCGAGCTGTGACGTAGCCAGAGAGAGAGAGAGCAATGTTTTCACTTTCAAAAGTAAACACACACACACGGATACGAACACCTGCACACACACACACACACATCGAGAACGACTGAAGCACGGCAAATGTGCGTGTAGAGTTTTGCAGGGCAAGCAAAGCGAAACAAAAAGTGTAGCAAACACGCCAAAGCAGGAAAGGTATGTGAGCGGGGAGAGGGTGAGCAGCACCGGGGCGCAGCTGTGTTAAAGCTAAAGGCCAAAAGCAAACGGCAATGCCAAAGAGAAAACGTTTGTTGTGTGGCAGGTGCGAAAAAGGCGTGGAATGTGGGAGCTCGGTTAAATGTGGCCAGAACATGCAACGTCTCGAGTCGACTCGAACCAAATCTAGCATCTAAAAAGCCAGTGACAGATAAAAACAGCTTGAAAAATGAAAGTAACCACAATAAGCAAACAAACGGGCTGAGTGCAAACAAGGATAATGAACAACTAGCTGTTACCCTAGAGGATTAAAGCAATTATGGATGGGTATATGCATTCATTTTCTATAAATCTTCAGTTTGAGATAAATAATTGCATTAATAAGTAAGAACAGCTGTGGCTAATATACCCACACGCATGCATTTTTCTAGGATATTAATAACCTTGTCCGCAGGCAGCATTAAACAGATTAAAGTCAGCCATTTTTGAGGCTTGGCCGTGATTATGTTTGCCGTGCTGTTATTTTTTTAGATATTCTATTTAGCAAGAACGTTTTTTTAATATACTTGCAGAGCTTCCAGCGGTGCAAATAAAGAGAGTTTTATTTTGTAAGTAAATGTAAAAAATATATAAATATATTATATTTAAGCTGCGTTTGTAGAGGCTCAATTATCGACTGCTACCGATAACTTCTGAGTGTCTGTTTTGCAACATTTTCCTGCCATTTTCCCGTCCACAAATTGAGCCAGTTTATACATAAATAATAAATATATTCAGCTCATTTAAATTTAGATTTTCGGCGGCCAACCAGGTCAGCTCAGCGTGCCCCACCTGCCGCAACCACGCCCCCCACCCTCCCGAGCCAGTCGCGAGTCCTTGCAATCTGTGGCTTTTGTGCGCTTCGCCAACGCCAGCGGCACCAAAGTGCATTGTGGCAAATTGTATTGCGAGGCGGCTGGCAGGCAGGCTGAAGGGCGCTGAAGGGGGTGCACCGAACGTGCTGCATGCTGCAAATCATATTGCGAGCAGAATGCGGCTGCGCTACATTAAATTTCAATTTCATGTTCATTTATCGCGACTCGGGCGGGGCGGCGGGCGGCGGACACAGCATGGCGCTGCGCACGGAAGTCAGAATGTCAGCGGCTGAACTTAGTCAAGGCCGCGCTGATGGGCGAAAACTTTTTGGCCAAGTGGCTTGGCGAGTCGATGAGAGAGGGAGAGAGAGAGAGCGGGCAAGCAGGAAAGCAGGAAAGCGGGAAAGCCGTGTGCAATGCAAGTGCTTGCCAAGTAAATATGTAAAACCCGCGCACACACACGCACTTAGGCAAGTTGCATAAAAATTAAGCAAACTGCACTTGTAGCAGCAGCAGCAGCAGCAGCAACAACTACGACAACAACTTGCAACAACCACTGCGCCCCAAAATGCAACAGTCGAGAGGAACTTCCGCTGGCGTCACGCCGGCTGCACAAGCTCCTTGCGCAACACCAATGCGCCCCAACGCCCACACACACTTGCAGCATCGAAAGTTTTGCCAGCGCAGCAGCAGCAGATTGAGGCAGAAGCGGCACGACAGGCAGTCAGGCAGGCCGCAGGGTTGCTGCACAACTTGGCCAAACTGAAAACTTTAAGCCCGAAACGTTGTCGCTGCGCTGCGCACGTGTTGGTGTTCATTGCGTACGTGTTCTCCTTGGTATTTCGACCAGGTCGGACACGTTCAGCGTGGCATGAGCAAGCGAAACATGCACGTGCCGCACCGTTGCAGCTTCGCCGAGGCAGGGGCGGGTTGACTTGCCATAAGTAGATACGATTTGACGCATTCTGGAATTTGATCAGAGTCGTAGCAGCACAGCTCGCATTGCAGACAACTGCAACATTCTTTTCTTAATTAACGCGCATTGCGATTTCTTCGGTTGCACTAATTGACGGTTGATGCCCCTTGCTGCACGGGCTGCAGCTGCGCCGCACAATGTGGCGCCACTTTTCAAAGGCATTGGCCAAGTGCACTTGACCGCAATTTGCTGCGAAAAGATTTTAGCCAGATGCGCAGCAAGTCGCAGCGCGGCGCTTTGTCGACGACCCCAACCCTGATTCGCTCGCGCCGCAGCTGCCTGCGAGGGGGGGAAGACAAGTGACAAGTGCTCGCTCGGGCTACCTTATGCGGTGTCAACAACTTCGAAATGAGTTTTTTGCCGCACACACACACACCAATGCACACGCACACACCAATACACACACACACAAGTCATAAATTTATTTTCATTTTGTTTTATGCGCTTTTTTTCGAGCATTTTACGAGCTGTTTTACCTGCTGCGCTTTAATAAACACGACGCAGCGCACGTAGCTGCCAACGTTCTCGCTGCTGCTGTTGTTGTTGTTGTTGTTGTTGTTGTTGCTGTCGCTGTTTGTTGCTTTAGTGTTATTGCTGCTTGGGGGCATTCAGTGCGATGCATCAATTGCGTTTGCAGTTAAGAAAGCATGATAAATGAAAACTATAGCATACTTATGAGGGCGCCATTGCGTTTGCAGCTAAGAAGGAGAGTAAGCTAGACGAAAACTATAGCATACTTATGCGGGTGCCCACAGCTGCAATCGCACTTGTTGGCTCAGGCAGGCGCAAAGAAGGAGAGTGCGAGGGGGAGAGCAAGTTCGATCGGCAGGTGCTTTTAATTGCCACGTCCTAAGTCGTTTTAGTTCTTGAGCTAATGCTGCGCCATAAGCTCTTAATCATTTCAAGCAATTTACGCACGTTCGCTGCAATTCAATTACAACTTTACTTCGCACAGATAACTAACAAAAAGAGGAAGACAGAGAGAGAGAGGGAGGTAGCCAGCGAGTGTAAGCGAGAGTGTAGCTAGCTGCCACAACGTACTTACGGTCGAGTCGGCTTTTGAGTGCTATTTGCACACTCTCGTACACACGCGCACATGACTTGCTGCAGATACTTACGTATCTGATAGATACACAACTCGAAGAAGTTTGGCAAGTCCCAAGTTTGCTCTGGTCCGTGCTTATAATCATCCGTTGCTGTTTAATACTTTTAATACCTTTCGAATTGCCTAAAAACTTTGCAGGCGACTCTCTTGAGGGGCAACCTGCCGCACTTGTGTGGCATATTAACTGCGGCTCGAGTGGCACTTGAGGGATACGCCTTTTTTTATTCGATTTATGGAATTTTCGGGATACTTTGAACATTTTTAATAAAATCGCATTGTATTTTATTGATATTATCCCTGCGAGAAATAGAGTGAGAGATAGGAAATTAATACTATGTAGTGGCCAATAGACGCACACATGCTTACGTACACATACGTAACACTGCAACACAAATAAACGCACACACACACATGCGTTGCATATTTGAGTTTGTCGAGCTCATGTCCTGCGGTTGTGGCTTATGACGCGACTTATGGGATTCGCAGTGGGTTAAGTTATTGATTGATTTGCGCCAGCCGTGTGTTTACTTTCCGTTGCCACTGTTCGCCGCAGTACAACACAACTGCCACGCAGTGTGCAAAACAAATAAAATAAATAATTACAGTTGACGAAACGAAAATAGATGCGAGAGTTTTAATCAATTGCTTATGCCATGTTGCACACTTAATCCTGACAGATCGCAGCCGGATTTGCGTTGGATTTTTCAATTGCATATTTAAAACGCAGCAGCTTAAATTGTCAGCTGTAATCGTAGGAGATTGTAGGGTATTGGTATATATGGGGAAAATTAGGGCACGCTTTAGTTGTTTCGATTCAAGCCCCGAAAACCTGCGCCACATGCGCTTGCTTATTATTTTTGGCGCTTTCTGCTGACACCCGATAAGCTTGCCTGCTTGCAACGTGCAACGTGCAACGGCGGCAGCTGCAACATTTTGTTGGCTCTGGCGAAATAAGTAAACATCAACAACAACATTGAGGCTTGGCGTGGTGTGGAGTACTCGAACCGGATGCATGATGTATCGATTTTTTGCTGCTGCTGCTGTTGTTGCCACTGCTGGTCGTTTGTCAGTGGAAGCACAGTCATTTCTGGGCCATTTGTCGGCTTTCGCCTGTTCCGGTGTTGATAATGCCAATGCGTAATCCATCTACATGCCACACACTCACGCCGGGCGGCCATGGAGGCGGGCAGGCGCACAGTCGGCCAACTGGAGCCGCAGTGCTTGACGAGGCCGTCCACGAATTCGTTGCGAGTGAGAGATGCGACCCGATGCGACCCGTCGCCATGTGCACTTGAACTTTGGCATTTGAATGCGTCATGTGTGTGTGTGTGTGTGTGAGTGTGAGTGTGCGGGTGTGTGGCATTTGCTTACGTGCGTGCGGTCGGCGAGGCATGAAAAGTTTGTCAATTTTGAGTTGAGCGCAAACATTCAAACTGCCCTCCCCACACGGATTCAATGAAAGACAACACGGCGTATGCGTACTTTTTTCTGCTTTCGATAAAACGCAATTTTAATAACTTTTGAGACATCAAATACACATCGAGAAATTGCAATAACACACACACATAGACGACGACACGATGTGTGCACACACAGACACAGACAATGCTTACGATTTACGATAGTATGAGTACATATATTCGAACATATATCATGAATAAACTTGTATAACTATCGCTCTAGTATGTATCCGACTTGTTGTATATATATATATATATAGGTATATGTATGCACATCGAAGCGTATTCGTACGGATCGCCAGCTGCAGCTGCAATCGCCATTTCTCTAATTATCTTAGTTGCACCAAGGCCCTACATCGAAAAATATACACTATATACATATATTGTTGTATATATAGACTGTATATATATATATATATATATTCATATAGGCGGTAATTGTATATACAGAGTTAAGTGTGCATAACTCTTGCGGTTTCTATTGCGTTTGCATTGCGAGCTATAATAAACAAAAGTTTTAATTTTTGTTTTGTTTTTTGGGCTTGGCTGCAGCAAGCTCTGTGCCTGCCACAAGCGGTTGTGGCAAGCCTTAAACGAAATGCGAAAATTTGTTGCCAGCTCGTCTGCTTCCTTGCTGCTTTTCTAGTTTGATTCTCCGAATTTGATATTATCCTGTTCTCAGTTTTAATATTACGCTCTTGGCCTATAAGTATGCTAATTGGCTATGGTATTCAGCTGGTCCGAGCAATATACATACATATCTCTTTGGATTTGTGAGTGAGAGTGTGAGTGTGCGTCTCTTTCTGTCTGTGTAAATTCGTTACAAATTCAGTTTGATTCGCTTAGCATTTTGATATTAGTTTAGCCTTACAAATTAATACTAAGTAATTGAACGCGCAACACAAAGCTCAGAGAACTAACACAGAAATTGCATAAAGCGTATAAAGTTTTGTTGGACCCAGCCTTTTCAGTAACGGAAGATACGGGGCACACCATATAAAGCGTATTCCGGGTGAGAGTGTGGGTGATATCTGATGGATCTTCGGAAAACCAAAAATTCTATTTACAAAACTTTTTCGCATTGTCTACCTTAGCCTAGACTGTAGGCTATATATTCTTGAACGTTTAGGCTTTCAAGGTGTTATATAAAATATAACTGTTATACTAGGTTCTACTCAGCTTTTATAATTACAAGCTTCGCTAACAGTTTCCCAACTTGCATGCTGCCCAAGGCTTCCTTAACTTGTCTCTCAACTGTCATACGCAACAGCTCTGTTATACACTCTCCCAATTCCCCTCTCTGTCTCTCTCTTTTATACACTCAACTTGCTGGCAATTCGATTTGCGCAACTTTAACTTTTTGACTTTAAGACACAGGGAAGACATTAGAAACTTTATAAAGTACACACATATCAACTACAATACGAATACGATTAAGCTTGTAATCCGAAGAGCTTTATGTCGGCATAGTAGTTTGAGTGTGTGTGTGCGTGGGTGGGTGTGTGTGTGTGTGCTTACAGCTAACTTTCTAAATAGCATATAAAAATTGTCGTTTGGTTTTCTAGCTGGTTTCGGTTGTCATTCGAGGGGCACGTGTGTGTTTTTGATACATACTATATATATATATATATGTCGGAGCATTGGTAGCATTATTTGAATTTAGTACAGCAACATGAATATTGTGTGTGTCAAAATTGTAATAAAGAAGAATAGAGAAAACAGAACAACCGTCATTGCTGTCTTGTATTCTTTATATCACCGAGAGTCGGCGAGAGGACTAACTGTAAATCCTCTCACTGAGTGAGACCCGTGCCTACGTGTTTGGTGTATTGCCTCTTCCGTTGGTTCGTTCTGTGTACATCACTCGAAGGAGTGTGTGAGCGAGACTGGACTGGCTATTTGCGGTGTGTGCGAATGAGCAGGATGGCAAGTGTGTCATGAGCAAGCTGCGCAACGGATTTTGGCGACGAGCGAGCGTGCATGAAAAGAGAGAAGGCAGTCTTGGGAGAATATTCGTAGTACACAGACGATATTTTTGTGAAACGACTACAAGTGGAACGATGGCACCAACGAAGGGAACGGGGCTCGCTGCTCGAGGTGCTAAGAACACTGAAGCAATTGACGCTTCGACATCAGAAGTGGGATTCGACCCTCCTAACTCTGAGTTGCGACAAATTTTGGAGCAACAAAATAGAAATTTTATGGAGTTGCTGCGAACAGTGCAGGCTAGCGCAGCGCCTCGTGAGCCAAAGACGGTGTTTTTACCAAAATACAATCCCGAAGCTGCTGGCGCCGATCCATGTGCTTGGAGTATTACGGCCGACATGATTTTTACTGATAACCCACTTGAGGGTAGTGCACTTGTGATTGCTCTCAGCAAAGCTTTGGAGGGCAATGCATCTCAATGGCTTTCACAGATCTGTTTTCCTGGCATGACTTGGGTTGAATTCAAGCAACTATTTACGCAAAGATTTGTCGGCGTAGAAACAGCTGCAGCAACACTTCTCAAGCTGCTAGAAGGACGCCCAGGGATTGGAGAGTGCATGTCGTCGTATGCAAGCCGCCTAGTCACTTCGCTAATGACGAAAATGAAAAATATGGAGCGCGAGGAATTGTTGGTGTCAGTTGTACTTGCGCATACTGCGCAACTGGACAGCAGACTGAAAAAGCTTGTGTGCACCACAAACATCAAGTCGCGTAGCGAATTGCAGCAACAGTTGCAGGTATACGAAATCGGGCAGCGTCAAGAGACTTCGAAGGCAGACACAACTTTGGGGCCAGAAAGGAAGAAGCAGAAATTTTCAAACATCATTTGCCATTATTGTGGAAAGTCAGGGCACAAAATCGCAGACTGCCGCCAGAAGAAAAGTCGGGAATCACAATCATCGGGGAGCGGGCATGCTGGAGGCGTTGGTATGAAGCCAAAAGAGCAAAAGTCGAACGTAATATGCTATAAGTGTGGACAGGCTGGACACATTTCTACTGGGTGCTCTTTGATTGGACAAAGCACTGAAAAGAGAGTTAACATATGTTCGGTAATGGAACCAAAAGGTGTGCTCGTTCATTCTGGTGAGTTCGTTGATTTTTGCTTTGATTCCGGAGCCGAGTGTTCACTCATTAAGGAAAGCGCTGCTGGGAAATTCTCTGGAAAAAGACTTCATAATGTAGTAATGCTTAAGGGTATTGGAAACGATTCTGTATGTAGCTCTACGCAAATTTTGACCAATGTTACCATTAATGACTTTATCCTGGAAATGTTATTTCATGTCATTATGGACAAGTACTTGAAACACGATATCATGATAGGCAGGGAGATTTTAAGTCAAGGTATAATTCATATCTTTTGGAAACCCTGGCAGTATTTAACGCAGTGAAATATTATCAACATTATTTGAAGGGTATCAAGTTTACAGTATATACCGACTGTAACTCTTTAAAGGCAAGTCAACAAAAGATTGAGTTAGATGACAAGGTATATCGATGGTGGTTGTATTTACAATCTTTTGAATTCGATATTGTGTATAGGAAGGGAAAACGCATGGCGCATGCGGACTTCCTCTCAAGAAACCCGATAACGAAAAAGTTACAGTTTGCTGCCAAAGCTCCTGAAATGCGTGTAGATTTAACTGAATTGAGTGACACCTGGCTTATAGCTGAACAGCAGCGAGATCTCGAAATAACATCTTTAATCTCTAAACTACAAAACAATGAATTGAACGAGAGTCTTGCTAGTACGTATGAGTTAAGAGCTGGTTTGCTGTATCGTAAAATTCAGAGGAATGGTAGAACCCGTTGGTTACCTGTAGTTCCAAGGTCTTATAGGTGGGCTGTCATTCACCACATTCACGAGGCTATAATGCACCTTGGTTGGGAAAAGACTCTTGACAAAGTGTATAGCTGTTACTGGTTTGTAGGAATGACGAAATACGTACGAAAGTTCGTTGACAACTGCATCACGTGCAAACTATCGAAACCACAATCTGGGAAAATACAACAAGAAATGCATCCGATTCCTAAAATCGAAATACCCTTTCATACGGTACATATAGACATCACGGGTAAACTAAGTGGCAAGAACGACCAAAAAGAGTATATTATAGTCCTTATAGATGCGTTTACAAAATACGTTTATTTACACCATACTCTGAAGATAGATGCAGCCAATTGTATAGTATCAGTGAAGGCAGTTATTTCCTTGTTTGGTGTTCCATCCCGTATCATAGCAGATCAGGGACGATGCTTTGCGGGATCTGAGTTTAAGGAGTTTTGCTCTGTGCATAATATCGAGTTGCATTTAATTGCCACAGGAGCTAGTCGAGCGAATGGACAGGTCGAGCGGGTAATGAGTACCCTTAAAAGTTTACTAACGGCGGTGGAGATAGGCCAACGTTCGTGGCAAGAGGCATTAAAAGAGGTTCAGTTAGCAATAAATTGCACAATCAATCGGGTCACTAAGTTTAGTCCGTTACAGCTTTTAATTGGAAAAGACGTAAGACCATTAGGGATGCTATCGAATATTGTTGAAGAAAAATATGATAATCTACAGAACCTAAGAGCACAAGCAAAAGTTAATATAGAAAGTAATGCTAATTATGATAAGGAAAGAAGCGATAGAAGTAAGGCAAACGTTGTAAAGCATAAAGTGGGTGATCATGTTCTGCTCAAGTGCGAAGAAAGAAATCAGACCAAACTAGATCCCAAATTTAAAGGCCCGTTTGTTATAACCGAGTTACTTGAAGGAGACCGATATTGTTTGAAGTCATTAACAAGCAAGCGAACCTACAAGTATCCTCATGAGTGTTTGAGGGCGTTACCGGTCGAGACAGTTTCTGCGGAGATGGATGAGGATATGATGAGTGGTGGCGTTGAAACAGACGCAAATGGTGGCGTTGAAACATACGCAAGAGACAGTGCCAGTGAGGGTACTAGCGTTGAAACAGACGCAATTGGTACCAGTGAGGGTACAAGTGGCGTTGAAACATACGCGAGAGACAGTGCCAGAGAGGGTACTGGCGTTGAAACAGACGCATAAAGGTGTAACGTCATAATCCAAGAGGCCTCTTCGAGAAACATAGGTAGACTTGGTGCGCTATCTGGACATTCATCTGTATGATTTGAATATCAAATTAGTTGTAAAGATTATGTTTTGAATTGATTTTAAGAAAGAGGAAGAAATACTTGAGCAGGGCATATCAACATGAATTGCTAAATTTGTACACGAGGACGTGTAAAAGTCAGGATTGGCCGTGTCGGAGCATTGGTAGCATTATTTGAATTTAGTACAGCAACATGAATATTGTGTGTGTCAAAATTGTAATAAAGAAGAATAGAGAAAACAGAACAACCGTCATTGCTGTCTTGTATTCTTTATATCACCGAGAGTCGGCGAGAGGACTAACTGTAAATCCTCTCACTGAGTGAGACCCGTGCCTACGTGTTTGGTGTATTGCCTCTTCCGTTGGTTCGTTCTGTGTACATCACTCGAAGGAGTGTGTGAGCGAGACTGGACTGGCTATTTGCGGTGTGTGCGAATGAGCAGGATGGCAAGTGTGTCATGAGCAAGCTGCGCAACGGATTTTGGCGACGAGCGAGCGTGCATGAAAAGAGAGAAGGCAGTCTTGGGAGAATATTCGTAGTACACAGACGATATTTTTGTGAAACGACTACAAGTGGAACGATGGCACCAACGAAGGGAACGGGGCTCGCTGCTCGAGGTGCTAAGAACACTGAAGCAATTGACGCTTCGACATATATATATATATATATATATATTTATAAGGTAGGCAAGGAATTACTTAAGAGTACTTAGGATTGTCATTGCTAAAAAAACAACGTTAAACGCGCTACCACTACTGTCTAGTCTACCGTTTAGGTCTAGCCTAACCTAACGTATCCTAACTAATTAATCTCTTAACTGTTATTTGCAATGCCAAAGTGTCAATTCCGTTTTCCTATTTCCGTTGCCGCAGCTCGAGGTGAACTCGAGTGAGTTTAGTAACTGTCGCTTTCACCTTGATGTAGACCGACGTTGTTGATGTTGTTGATGCTGATGGGGACTTACAGATACTGGTCCTCGTTGGTTTTCAGTTGAAATCAAATTTTCGCACTGCGAGCACGCGCCGCGTTCTTGCGGCCAAAGAGAATGCGCTTGAAGGCGCGACGGAACTCCGGATTGAAGATGGTGTAGATGACCTAGGGAAGTGAATAAGCAGGGCAAGAGGAGGAAAAGACAGAGAAAATGGAGAAGAAAAATTGAGGTTGATATAAGCGTAAGCTACAAGGAGAAGAGCTGACTAGGTGTACATAGCTGTAGTGTATTGGAAGTAATAAGTATTGCCTTACAACTTAATTTTCTAGTTGGATTTAGAGTGGTTTTAAAAGGAAAGAAGTTGTCTAGTTAAAATATCTTTGCAAATTCAGTTAGAAATTGAAAATTATACAAGCTAGCAGCTGGCTAAGTTAATCAAGAACTCTATTCACTTAAAAGTTCAACTAGATCTTAAAGATGTTATCAGAGTTCGCTTTACGCTAGATGCTAGCCTAGTATACCCTAGCATTTCTGCTTCATATCATGTGAAAATATGCCCAACTAGCCTACTTCACAAACATGCAACTGCAAACAATGGAACGTATCAATCAGCTCATCAGAATGTTGTCCATTTGCCAATCTCGCAAACACACCAGCTCATTGTTGTGGCCGACTTATTGGCATGCTCAAAGGGCAACTCCCCGCTGAGCCCGCTCTCGCCCTCTCTCTCCAATCCAGCCCCCTATTTGTATACGCACCGGATTCAGCGTGGAGTTGAAGTAGCCCAGCCAAAGGAAGAGCGATGCAACTGCCGGATGAAGTTCACAATCCTTGCACAGGCTCATTGTGAGTGCCATGACAAAGAACGGCAGCCAACAGATGACAAAGGCGCCGGTGATGATGGCCAATGTTTGTGCCGCCTTTCGTTCCCGTTTCGCCTCGAGCAGTTGCCGACGCTTGGCCAGTTTCTGGTGTGGATTCGCAATGCTTGCCAGCACGCCCTTGCCAATGCCCATCGGACTGCTGCTGCCGCCGGCGCCTGCTCCCGTTGCTGCTCCTCCAGTCGAGCCTACTGTCTGATTGCTGTGGGGTGCGGCTGCTGCTGCTGCGCCACCCATGGCGATGGATTGGGCCAGCGGCGTTATGGCATTCAAATGGGAGGCTATCAAATGATGCTGCGCGGCGCTGGCCACCTGCTGTGAGAGCGTAATTATTTCGTTAGCATTGCTCGTGCGGTACTGCAAAAAGAGGCAGAGAAGCAGAGCAAAGGAAAGAAAGAAATAGAGAAAAAAGAAGAGGAGAGAGAGAGAGAGTGACAGAGAAGTAGAATAAGTCCGACCACAGCGCGAGTGTGTGCGGAACCACAAAGGAAACAAGCGCAAATTAGCAAGTTGCTGGTGTTACTCACATCGTCCGCATCGCTGGATATGGTGGTCAGTTCGGTGCCGGCGTGGCTTTTGTTATCATAGTTGCTGGTACTGAACTCGGTCTCTTCGCGCGTGATGGCCAGGCTGGCAAAGTCGACGGCAATGGCGGCAACGGATCGAGCCACAGCGCCCTCGGTGCCGGCACTGATGTTCGCCGTGTTCGTGTTGCGACCAAAGCAGATTTTGATGCGTTTGCGGGTGCGTCGCTGCAGCTGCTCGCCGCCAGCTGCGTTCTCCGTGTCGCCATCGGCATCGGATTCGCGTTCCTGATTCCGTTTGCCCAGACGCCGCTTGCCGCCACGCTCCTTGGGTGCCGTCGAGTCGTACTGTGCGCGGGAAACGAGAAGGAGGAGAAGGCAGGAGTCGAGTCGGTTAATTGCCGGGAAAATTTAATAAGCTGAATAAAACTAAATGAATTTCTCTTTCGAGGCACGCTGGCGCTAGTTGCTCTCGCGGGGCACATTGTGCGCCTTGATATATATTCGCACAATGGCCACGCCCACACTCGATAGATGTGGCATAAATCCCGACGTCCCGACGTGGGTAAGTGCTCGCTTGGGCCAGGCTAATGGCCGGCAAAGGATTCAGTCTGTTTATTGTTCGGGTTAATGACGCGCTCATTATGATGCGAGCAGCAGCAGCAGGGATGGCCACACGCTGCGTATGCGTAATATTGCTTGGCCTTTTGTATACGCGCAATTAATCACTCTAATTGTGGGCGTGAACGGGCAGGCGGCCACGCCCACAAGATGGTCAATAACTCACCTCCGTCTCCGTCAATGTGACATTGAAGGGTTTCTGCGTGCGACGCTGTATGCGCTTGCGGGCAATCAGATAGATCTTCCAGTACAGGAAGAGTATGACCAGCAGCGGCACATAGAACGTGCAACATGTGGCAAAGATCTGCAGGCAGAAAATAAAGGGGAAGTGGGCACATGCTGCACACTGTTAATACACGTGATGGGATCAAGTGTCGCCTCACCTGATACGCCACATCCTGCGAGACCATGCAGTTCTGCTCCTCGATGCGCTTCATGTAATCCGGATCCTTCCAGCCGAACTGCGGCGCCAGCGAGACAATCAGTGCGGCAAACCAAACGCAGAATATCATAATGAATACGCGTCGCGGCGTTCGCAAATTGTTGTAATCAATATTGGTGACGGTCCAGTATCTGCAGAGACATCACGCATACGCCACGTGTACCACCCGGTTGAGTAATTGCATGCTCTCGCTGATTGGCGCTACTCACCTGTCCGCCGCAATGGCCACCAGATGCAGTATGGATGCCGTGCAGCAGAGCACATCGCACGAGGTCCAAATGTCGCACAGCTCCGGTCCCAGGATCCAACCGTTGCTTATCTGCGGCGCAGGGAAGAGCGGTAAGGAGATGTCTTTGAATTGCAAATTAAATAGTTTGAGTGGCAGTTCGAACTGTAGTTGCAGTAACTGTTCTAGTCACAGTTCGAGACACAGTGTGAGAAACAGTTGGAGTCACAGTTTGTGTCGCAATGGGAATCACCGTAGTAGGTGTCGCAATTGGAGCCGCAACTACAGTCACAGTAAGAGTCTTATTTGGAGTCACAATAAGAGTCGCAGCTCCAGTCTTTAGTCAACGCTGGAGACGCAGTTCGTTTTGTAGATGTAGTCACAGTTCTAGTCACAGTTCGAGTCACTGTTCAACTCCCAGTTCCAGTCACAGTTCGTCTGTCTTGAGGATGCAATTGAATTATCCCATTGCCATGTCTGACTGCTCGCCCAAGATGACGCAATTTAAACAATTAACAACGCGCAATGGCTCATTACGCATACAGACAGAATATACACACGCTCTTCCACGCTCCTGCCGCCTGCTGCCTGCTCCCTCGCACTTGCTCATGCTGTGCCTCTCACACGCACTCTCTCAACTCTTTGCGCGTAATTTCATTTGCACGCTTTTCATTCCCAGTTTCCATTAGGGTAATGAAGTTTGCGATGCAGCCATCGTTGGGCGACAACAAAGCAGCAGGCAGCTGGCAAGCCGGCAAGCTGGCAAGCTGCTCGGCAAGCTGCCCAGCAGCAGCAGCAACATCATCATACTACAACAATAATAAGAACTTACCTCGTAGACGGCGCCGAGCGGCATGACGAGGCAGGCAACGAATAAATCAGCCACAGCAAGCGAGGCGACCAAATAATTGGCAACATTCTGCAAGTTGCGTTCCAGTATAATGGCGGCGATTACAAATACATTGCCTGCAAGCAGTAAGTGCACACATAATGTATATAATCAAATATATATGTTAGTTAGCTTAATTGATCAATTTTCTTGCAATGCGCAATGCGTATACGGATTATTTTGCAAAAAATCCAATGTATACAGTTTTCGAAACGATTTAAGGAAACAAGTAATATTTTGGAAGACGGATGCGATTTTAAAGCTCAAAGTAGCTGAAAATACCGTATTTTCGCGATAATTTTCATAATACAACTCAGAAACTTTTTTGGAAACGTTTTTTATGCTTTTTTTGAGCTGGCTAATAGATATAAAACAAAAACTAAACTTTAAAATTTTTGAAAAAATTTCGAAAATTTTGTAAGGGGGTAGCATGAAAAATTTGTTAAAAATTTATTTTTTCTAAATATAACAGATTTTGCTTGCAGATGAACCAGGAGGAAAAACCGCGTATAAAAAGTCATTCCCGAGCAAAATCGTTTGATTTTTGAGCAAGTTAGGGTGTTTAGAGGGTGAGGTTAGTTGCGAAATCGTGTAGGACGCAGGAAATGTTAAATATCATCAAAATGAACTGCAATCGTGACTCTACATTTATTCATTTAGCATAGTTGAGCCTATTGTCTACCCTAGCGTGTGTTCCCCTAGTTATGTTTAATGTTAGCTGTGCATACCCTTGCTGAAATCTCTCGAACTTGCGCAGGGTGTGCAGAGTAACGCTCTAGTTTCGTATGCACAGCCACTTAAGCAACCATGAAAGTTTCATCAGTTTTTCGACTAATAGTTAAACATTTGACTTATGGGACACGCATGAATCAGACAGAATGCAAGGCCAAAGCCTTGGCTCGCATGCCGAGCCTGCTTAACTATGCCGAAATCAATCAGCAGGCAAAGTTTTGCCGGCAAAGGATCCGCTGCACAGTTGTGCCTAATTGCAGGCAATCGTGCATCCACAGTAGCACGTGCGGGTAGTGTCTGCCCCCTGCCCCCTTGCCAACCTGCCTATCTGCCACTGCTTTCACCTGTTTTTAATCCTTGTGTGATGCAAATGGCAACTAGCTGAATGAGCCGAGTCTGGGCCTGGGTCTGGGCCTCGTTCTGGCCCTGTGTTCGCCTAGCTCGGCTGGCATTGCATGCTTTGATTAAGCGCATGCAACTTGGCAAATTGTAATTGCCACAACGGCACCCAAAAGTGTCGCCTGAGCCCTGTGCTTGCAACTGCCTCTTGTCGCGCTCTCCTATCTCTCTGCCTGTCTGTCTGCCTGTTTGTCTGCCTCTTTGTCTGTCTGTCGCTCTGCCTGTCTGCAGGTTAGCAAAACGTTTTGTCCTCCGCTTGGCTCGTGCCTCAAATGCATTTGCATATGCCGACGCCGACGCCGTTGCCGGCGCTGCCAGACACTGTCGCCAGTCGCTGCGTTTGCCCAGGATATTGCGCATACGCCGTGTGTGTCAAGCGAGGCACAGCTGTGTCTCCATTTGCCTGTCTGCCTGCCAGCCTGCTTGTCTCGCGTTAGCTTGTGTGCCTGTTTCTGTGTGTGTGTGTAATTTCCATTTGACGCCTTGGCGCGCTTTTAATAGCTTTTCACGTGTCGATGCCAACAAAACCAAAAAAAAAAATGCAAAAGAAGCGACAAACATTTTGAAACTTTGTGTGTCGTTGTTGTTGTTGTCGTTCTGCTCTCTCCTTATTGTTGCTGTACAGTGTAAGAGCTGCTTTGTCGTGACGTTGCTTTGCCAGCTCTCCCCCCAACCACTCATGCTGCTCCTTGCTCCTCTCTTGCTCCTTCCCCTGCTTCAGCTCGAGGCACCGCATCTCTACAGTCGCTCAATCGCTTCGTCGCGGGCTCTAAGTGCGGCGTTTAACACAAAGCTTTTTAACGCAAAAGTTACCACGCCCCCACGCACTCCCCCTACCTTCCCCCACTCCGCTCTCGCACAACTTAAGCCACATCAGGCAGTAGACTGGCCTGGCCTGGCACAGGCAGCAAATCATCTTAGTAAGCCGAAAATCAATAAAATTCTCAAGCAGCGCGCAATAAAAATCTTCTGCATCATAAATTTCACTTCATTTACAGTTCACTTCGAGCGCGATGGCGGCGATATGGAAACTTTTTCCCCGCCGGGCATAAATTTGAGAATAATTTAACGCCGAAATCTGCCAAACACGCCCACACGCCCCCACATACCGCGCAGCCCATAACGACAGCTGCTGCTGCCGCCGCTTTAAGCGGAAGCAAAATGTATTTTTGATAAACTTTGCCCGCTCCCCGCTTGCTACTTGCCTATTATGGTGACCAGTATCATCAGGCCCAGCACCACGGCCATGGCAATCATCTTCACCAGCAGCCAGAACTCGGCAGCAGCGCGCAGCTCGGCCAGACGCTGCTCCTCCTCGAGCCTGCTGAGATTGCCGCCTGCATTGCTGACGCTGTCGTTGCCGCTGCTGCTGCTGCCGCCGCCACCGATGATAATGTCGTTGCTGCTGCTGCTGTTGCCGCCTGTGTTGGCAATGCTGCTGCCGTTGCCACTGCTGCTGCTGCTGTTGTTGCTGCTGCTGTTGTACCAACTGCTTTGGTTGTCGCTCGCGTCGAGCTGTGCGAAACTGCTGCTGCTGCTCCCATTCAGCTCGATGTACAAGCTGTCGTTGAACAAGATTGCCGGCAGTTCTATTTCGAGTATGCTCGGTATATCGCCGAACTTGAGCAGTGTGGCTGCTGCTGCTGCTGCCGTTGTTGTTGCCGTTGCCGTTGCTGTTGCGCCAAACATCGTGTACACGCAGAAGATGTATGAGCCTGATATATGTATGTGTGTGTGTATGTGTCGCCCCCCTTTTTTGTGCCTCGGGGCGTGTCAATGTATGTGCGAGTGCTTAAAGCAGTTGCTGTTGCTGTTGCCGTTGCTGCTGTTGCTGCTGCTGCGACAAGGCTCGCCGTAAGCGCCTTTGTTGCTGGCGTCGCAGCTGTTGCTGTTGATTTTGTTTCAGTGGTTGTTGCTGGCGATGCTGCTGCTGCCGTTGCCGTTGCTGCTGTCGTTCGTGTTGCTGCCGTTGTTGCGGGTGATAAAGCGCCTTAATCGTGCTTGCCAAGCACTTAACACGTAAACTGAAACGAGAAAAGGAGTGGGAGAGGAAGAGGGCGTGTGAGAGGGAGAGCGGAAGGAGTGTGCGATGGAGAGGCAAAGAGCATGCGAGAGAAAGAGAGAGAGTGTCAGTTAGTTGCGAGCTCAATAAATCATTTGATTTGTGGCGTAGCAATTCAATTGCCACGCCCTCAATTCGGTAGCCCAGTGGAGGCTTCGCTTGAACTTTGCTGAACTGCGTCACAGCTAGCGCTATCAGCAGCAGCAGCTACGGCTACGGCTTATCAGTTGCTGCCCGGCTCAGTTCAAGTGAAAATGTCAACGCGATTGCATCGTCTGCTGCTGCTGCTGCAGCTGCTGCTGCTCGTCGTGCTGCAAGTGTTGCAGCGTGCTGAGTTGCCTGCCGTCTCCTCCTATCGCCGCGACGACATGACGCGTCCTGGCTACGAGCAGCGCGGCGACTTTCGTGCCGAGCTGCGCACGCCGCCGTTTCGCAGCTGGAATTGAGGGGTATCTGACGAGTCTGGCGTAGCCCAAAAGCAACCAAAGAAATGAACTAATAAATTGGTATAAGCCTTGCCCGCGTCTAAGCATTTATTTAATACACAAAGGGCGGAATATGTGTGTGTATATGTATGAGTCTATGAGTGTGTGTGTGGTGCCACTTGCCCTTTTGTGAGCAGGAGAATGCAACACATTAGGCAGCAGCGCCGTGTGACCTTTGTCTGTGTCAAGGTGCACAGGTTGCACACACTAAGCAAGCAGCTATTTGTCTGTGTGGGTGTGTGTGTGAGAAAGATACACACAGGCGCTGCCAGCGAGCGAGGGCTGCTCAAGCACTAAGCACGCCGCTGCTGCTCTCATTCGCCACAACTTTGCGCGCTGCCCTCGCTGCGATTGCGACTGCGACTGCAGTTTGTCTCCATTTTGTCTCCTGCTGTGTGTCTGTGTGTATGTGTGTCTTTTGGGTTTTTCATAGACTGGCTAAAATGTTAATGCTGCTAAGCGCCAGGGGAGCGTAAGTAAAGAGAGGGACGGAGAGGGAGAGGCGGAGGCAGAGCAGGGCGATGCGCCCAAGCAGCTCATGTGTGAGATACATTTTCATAGTCAAGGTAATCGCCTTGCCGGGGCCACGCCCCCGCCGCATGCATCGCCTTGGCTGCTTCGTCTGCCTGCCACCTCTCTTTCCCTCTTCCTCTCATTCCCTTTCTCGCTCTTGCTTTCTCTACCCCTCCCCTATGAGACTATTAATAAATGCACTAAATGTTTGTCAGCTGAGCGCAGCAGGGTTAACTTTTCTCTAGTTGCTGCCTGTTTGAGTGTGTGTGTGTGTGTGTTTGCTTGTATGCGGTGTGTCTGTGTGTGTATGTGTATTGTGGTATGTTTTCTGCTGCTCTCTTTCTCCTTTTCGTGCTTTTATTTGGCTGCATTTCGCGAATCGTTTTTAATTATGAATGCGAGTGGTTTACACGTGTTTTAGTTGTTGTTGCTGCTGTAGTTGTTGTTGTTCATGTTGCTGTTGCTGCTGTCGGTCTATGCCAAGGCTGCGCGCTTTTTTAGCCGGGCCAAAAGTACAACAACAGTTACAGCAGCCGCAGCAGCAAGCAAAGCGCTCCGACGATGAGTAACAGAGTGAAAATAAAATACCAAAAAAAAATAAAAGAACCAGGAAAAGTAGAAGGAGGAAAAACGGAAAAAATGTTGCTGACGTTTGCAACAAACTTGCCTGGGGAATAGCAGAGTGTGTGGGCGGCGGTACAAGGGAGCGAGGAGTCAGCTACATACTACTGCTTGTCGAGCGTTCGGAATCCTTTTACGAAGCGGCATCAAGTGCGCTTACACAGTTGCCTGCTGTCGCTCTTCCACTCTATCTCCCTTGCTCTCTCTTCCTCTATCTCTCTCGCTCGCACTCGAATTAATTCATACTCTAATAAATATACAAAAATGTTTTGTGTGTTTGCTCGCCTGAAACTGGCAGCGCCTTTCATGCCATGCAGTACCTCCCTCTGTGTCAGCATAATCTTTATCAGCTTCAATTCTTCTGTCTCTCTCTCTGCCTCCCACTCTGTGTTTCTGTCTCACTTGTGTGGACAGTTGAAAATGTGTTGCACACAATTTTAATTCTATTTGCTGTGTCCATGTGCCTCGTGTATCTGCTCGACTCGACTCTCGGTCTGCCTGTCTCTCCGCTTGCCTCTTTGCCTTTTAGTCGCACAATGAGCCAATTAGCAGTTGCTTTTTATTTAGCAAATGTTTTAATCAAATATGTATATTAGTGTTAGTAGTGCAGTACAGACAGATAAGCAGACAGACCCACAGACAGTCAGTCAGACCGACAGACAAGTGAAGCAGGCGAAAGTGCGCAAGGATGATTCTCGTGTAAGCCCAAAAATTGGGTTTAGTAAATATTTAATGTGCCCTAAACGGCACTTTGAATCGACAGGCTTTAAAGCATTCCCTATCTGTGTCACTCCCCCTTTCCCCTTACCGTCTTCCTATTCACTTTTCTTTCCTTTCAGCTGATAACAATGACAGTTGCACTACAATCTGCTCTCAACTTTCGCGCGTTGTTCGGAAACTTTTCTAATGCGCGCACTAATTGCACTTTGGCCTCGTCGACTGCCCGTCGATATCTTTACAGTATCCCCCGCTATATACCCTGCTTTTTTCGCCAATCTTTCTGTCTTTAGTTATTGAACTAATCAAGTGAAGCGGAGAAGCCATAAAAACTTTCGCCTCAGCTGTTGAGTTGACCTGCGGCAGTTGCTGCTGCAATTTCCCATTAGTTGAGTGCACAGCAGCTTCAACAGCAACAACAACAACTACTACTGCAAACAGTTGCAAAGCAAACAAGAATGCAATGCCAGCTAGCAATAAACCAAATCGAAATCGAAGTGCAGTCCATAATTCCCGCAAGGCGAAGTTATAGCATAAGAGGTAGAAAGGTTAACTAAGGCAATCCGAAGGTTTTATACACTTGCAGCTAGGCATCAGATAATTTATTTTATGTGCTACACTTTGCGATGAATGTAAAAGTTAGAAATAAAAAGGTTAAGTTACAGTTATTTGAAAGACTTTAGAGATTGTCTCCATTTTATGTCTGCCTGAAATGCATATATACCCGCTGCTAGAGTATAGAGTATAAGCACAAGTGCAAGTCATTTGCTCAAAAGGTTTTACCGTCTCAAATTATCGATAATAAAAAAAAAAAACAAGGCGAGCAAAAAGTGTAGCATGATTTGCGGCACGGCGCGAAAATGGCACGCTCTGCCTCGCGCAGCCTGAAAGTATGCAGCGCGTTTTGCTCTATGCAAATTTGATCGAATTCGAATGGGGCCATTGCTCCTTGAGCGGATTTATGGCTCGCCTGCTGCCACTTGCACTTGGCACTTTCATGACTGACCTTGGGCTGCTCGCGCGCAGGTTGAATAAAACAACAGGCAAGAATGGAAAAGAATGCAAACAAAAAAATAGGTGAAAGACAGAGAGAGAGATAGAGAGCGCAGGCATAAAAATTCATAAGTATTCGTCATTATACTCACACATAAGCATAATTATGTCCTTTCACATTCATTTTGTGCGCTTCATTAGCGACGCGCACAGCCGCTGCCGCTGCCGGCGAAACCGCCTGCCGCAGGTAGATTCGTCAACATAAATATTTATACCGTTATACCGCGGACAGACGGGACGCTGGCAACCTCAACAATGCGAGAGACGTTCTCGCTGCCGTTCCCGTCCCTCGTCGGAACCCAGCGACGTCCCGCACTGCCACGGACCGCACTTGACTCACAGCCGCAATCTCTGTCGTCGTATCTCTTGTTGTGCGTGCGAGTGCGTGTGTGTGTGTGTCTGTCTGTGTCTGAGTGTGCGTGTCAACGGCTGATTTTGTATTTGATTTCACTCGTTTTTCTTTATTTTTTTTGTGTTGCCCCCTCTCAGCCTGTCGGGCTTGTCGTCCTAATTATGCGGGCTGTTCGCGTTTCACCGCGTTCGCCTTATATGATGACGCGCACTGCAAATGCTCAGACCAAAAACAGTTCAGACTTTAAATTCATTTTAAATTTGATACAGTTCGCGCTTGATTTGCCGCTTAATTTCTAACGAAGCTTTTGATTCTCGACTTTGATTTGTTACGCGTTGTGTGCACTTATATGTTGTTGTTTTTTTTTTTTTTTTTTTGTCTTGATTTCAGTCTTTTGGACACTGTAAACGTTACACTCAGTGGCTCGGGCTCAGGCTAGGTCGATTGTTGTGGTCTTTAAGCTGTGTCCTGTTGCACGCACGGCGGCACATGCGTCTTTAACCTATACCCAAGCATAACTATTGACAAACTGCCTCAATGTGGCCGTTTCTGGCCAAATGGCGAAAAGCGGCGAAAGTAGCAGCTGATTTTGTGTAGACTTTGCGTGGAGCATGCGCCACGCACGTGCCACACTCTTATACGAATTGAGAGCGCAGAAGTCTCCAAGCCGGATTTAAGAGAGCGCATTCGATATCGAAAAGCATCTGCTACGCGTTGCTCTTAAAGCGGCTGCCTCCTGTTGCCAGTAATTTGTTGCGCCTTCAATTTGTGGCCACTCTGCACCTCGCTGCCTCCTCCAACCTGCTGCTCCTGCTGCTGCATTCAAGTGCAACCAAAAATGCCAGTTTCCGCTTCAATGCGTGGTCAAAAAAAAATGAGGCAACTTTTTGAATCAGCTTCATTTGCATGTTGCACGCGCAAGCTGCAACAATGCGGGTCCTTCTATTTTTTCATCCAAGCTCAGTTTAAGCAGTTTTTAATATGACTAATGCAATGTGGTTCGCTTGGGAAGACAGCAGGAGGCAGCAGCAGGGACGCAGAGCTAGCCGGGCTCACCGCAAACACTGCCCCAAACTTGCCTGACTCTCCTGCCTGCGCCTCTGCCTCTGCCTATGCCTGTGCGTGTGCGTCCGTTTCCTGTGCGTCCTTCATCTAATGCGCATTAAGCTTAGTCTACTATGCGGCATTATTGGCATTTTCGATATTTGCCTCGCATTTTGAAGGCCATTTCTATGCAGCCGCCGTAACGTGCCACATTCCCGTTCAGTTCGGTTCGGATCGCTTCGGTTTGGTTGGGCCAAGTGGCTGCTTAGTTGCTCAGCCGCTTCGTTTGCCATTTGATTTCCGTGGAGCGTGCCCGGCGAGCAGAGAGCAGACCCGGACCCGAGTCAAGACTCAGACCCATGCCTGACCCGGACCCGGACCCGCACCCTGCAGCCGTACCCGTACCCAGTTTAGGGGGCATCGTAAATTAGCAGCGGTTTATTGCCAGTACGTGACATTTTGAACGCGTCCCGGCGAGTCTGCAATTATTACGCCGTCCATTCATTTACTGGTCAGCAGCCACGCCCACCGAACACCCCCTCTCCCCTGCCGTTCCACTTTCTTTGCGTGCGTGTGAGTGTGTGTGTGCGGCGCCTTTGTGATTGTCTTTTAAGTTGCGGCTACCACTTTCCATGCGACCGCCCCTCAGTGTGGCTTATGTGGGGTCACGCCCCATTTTGCGTGCGGCCACTTTGGGCTGCGATTTCCCATTTGCCTATTCAATATTTGTACAACAATAAAACTTTGATTGTTGCATTGGCTGCGTCGTTGCCATCAAATACAATTTAAGCTGCGCGACTGCTCGCACGTTGCGTATACGACGCGTGGCGCTGATTTAGATTAATCTTCTTGACTTGGTCAAATGCGCTGAGTGCTATTTAACAGTATTTGGTTATAGTTCTGCTCGAGCAGGAGTATATAGTGCGGCATAAAGGGAGTGTATTATATATACAGGCAGACATTGCCTATATATATTACGTATACGCACTGTTTGAAAGCTCAGCAAAAGAAAAACCTGCCACAAGCTGAACTGCAGCAAGCTCGTTTAGCTTCTCTATACACACTCATAGTCCCCCACTCCTTATAGAGCATATAAAAAACTAAAATCTAAAAAATCAACAAAAACTAAATCAGATTGCTGCGAAAATCGAGTTGACTTTTATGCGAAAGCTGAGCGAGTCGCAGCGCCAAAAGCGATTTCAGCACATTAAAAAGAAACTTTAATTAAATATCTCGTGCTGCTGCCGCTTGTGCTAGGGCAACGTGAGCAATCTGCAATGAACCGACACACACACACACACTCATACACACGCGTTTAATAAGTGTGCACATCATCCTAATGAGCCAGAAAGTTAAAGCTGTAATGCAATCGCAGCGCACTCACGACTGGCAAAAACCCCCTGCAGCACGTTTACATACAGTCTGCGTGCGGCTGAGTGTGTGTGCATGCGTGTACGTGTGTGTACGTGTGTGAGTGTGCCAGTTGTGCGTGTGCTGGGGAGCATTAAGAGCGAACAAGTGCGTGACAGAGAATCAACTCCCCTAGCCAAACGTGCTGCACTTTACAGCTGCCAACGCTGTCGCTGTCCCCGTGCTGCACCAAGGCCAATTGCAGCTAAAGTTTGTTGACTTTGTGCCATTGTTTCCAATGGCTGCAAAGTTAAGCAGCAAGCTTAATAATTTGCCCTTATAAATGTGCGACAGATAAGCAGCAGCAGCAGAAGCTGAGTGGGGCAGAGGCGACTGGGGGAAGCTGCGCGATTACGGCGCAATATATACAGATATACAATATATAGATGTTGGCAGTTGACAGGAATCATCAGTTCATTCTCAACTTTATGCAGGCCAATAAACCCGAGAGAGACACACACACACACAGGCAGTGCCGCATGCATAACACAATAATTACATATAATAAAAACAATTTGGCATTTTATGAGCGCATAAAACTGTAGCATATTTTCGGGCGGCAGCGACAAATACGACCACACGGCCTGGTTTTACTGATGAATTGCGGTTTAGTTTTACGAGCGTGCACTATGTAAGTGCCATCTCGGTCGCTCACTCTCTAGCTGCCTACTTCTCTCTCTCTCCCACACACTCTCTCTCTTCTGCTTTCCTTGCGTAATACTTTTTATGAGCAGCGGAAAACAATGCTGCGCATCGCGTCGTCATTTTATGCGTATTTAATGTTTGTTTGTTAATAAAATCGAGACACAGTAACAAATACAACAGGCAAGACAAGGACGGGGCAGAGCAGGAGCAGCTGGAGCGGCAGCAGCAGGAGCCGTAGCTCTTTGAGTTTTATATGATATTTTAATGTGCGCACTTTGACACTTTTAATGAATGTCTAGCATTAATTTTCTTAATGAGTGCGCTCATTTAAAGCCTGCTAAACACGGCGTATAAAAGCCGCGCAAAATTAAATATAAGAAAAAAAGTGGAAAGAAAAGAAAATGGCAGATAGGTCGAGAGGGGCGGAGAGGGGCAGCTGGCTTGACAAATGCGTGCGACAAAATGTTTGCTCGCCTTTTCCAGGCAAATGACATTGCGAATGACAATGGGGCAAACAATTTCCTCTTCATCAGTGCAACACATAATGAAGTTTGAACAAAAAGCCATTGGCTGACACACACGCAGTCAACGGAAAACTACACATGGCTGACTGTGATAGAGATGGGGAGGGCGAGCGGGAGAGGGATGTGGCCGGTCAGCTTAATGAGCCGCACTAAATTCACACGAAACTTTTACCCCAAAAAGCTCCAGAGATTTACTCTCGTGTTGAGGACACTGCAGGGACAACAGGAATGAGAAAATGGGCAGTAGCAGGGCAGAGGGGCGTGGCAACTATTTATCGCTGATGTCCGGACAAATGCTCTGCACTCGGGCGAGTGGCAGGAATTTATCGACACACTCAATCGAACGCTTTGATCGTAATCCCTTCCCCTTCTACTCGGCCCTCAGACTCAGTCTCAGTTTCGGTTTCACTTTCAGTTTCCGTTTGAGCCAATAAACAACAACAATGGCCGAGGAAGGGTATAGGCAGGGGGTGGGGGGGGGGTTAAAGTTGCCAAACTTTCTTCGTGCTCAGTTCGCTCAGTCGAAAAATAATTGGAATTTTGCAATGAAACCACAACTAGTCACAGGTCATTTTATTGTCAGGCAGTTTACAATCTAAGACAAACTTAACAATTGTGAAATTCTAGTAAATATATGTGTGTATATACGTGTGTGTGTGTAAGTTATTAACCATAAGTCAGTGCATATTTTGGAACGTGTCAAGTTGTTCGCGTCAACAATATACAAAAAGCAATTGCAAAGTTAGTGTATATGTTGTGCGGGAATGTTCATAGATAAAGAGTGAGAGAGAGAGAGAGATAAATCTATCATACAATATGTACATGTGCGGGGCAAGGTCGCGGGCAGTAGGCGGGCTCAGTCGTCGGCACGATGGAACTCGAAGTTGCTCACATGCTGATCCACACAACGCTCAGCGTCGGCCTCACGTGTCTCCGGTTGCGGCAGTTCCAGCTGCGCTTTGTCAATCAACTCGACCATTTGAATGCTCGTAGGATCCACATGATCCACAGCACGCACCGCACCGCCGCACTTGCCCTTGCTCCGTCGCCGGCGGACCGCTTCCCGGCGCGGCAGATATATGTACACCAATAGCATGACGACGAACGATATAATCACATAGACTGCAAAGTAATCAAATCGATTAGATGCCGAAAACAAACAAATAAAAAATATTAAATGCAGACAGGCCGGCAGTATCCGCCGGCAACATACTCTCGAGCAGCACGTTCAGCAGCTGGTACATTGATCCACGCCCGTCCAGACGACTGCCCCTGCTGTGATCCATCAGCTTGGCCACCAGCCATGCCAGCGTCAAAGAGAACCAGATGACAATGGCCAGACGATCTCTCTTGCGCAGCCCCAAAAAGAGAAAAACGTTGAGCAGCAGGTTGCTCGTGTAAACGGCTAACCAAACAAACGGTTCGCTGTTGTCTATGGATACGAGAAAAAAACATCTGTCTAAACCTTGGCCACACTCGGGAGTTTTTCCATTTTCACCTTACCATCGACGTGCACGCTCTGCAGCTCCACGCACCACATTAGGAAATATGTCAGCGAGTAGTAGATATTGATTATGCTAATGCCCAGGCCCAAGTCCAGAAATTTACTCATTGTGGTGCTTGTTGTCGTCGTCGGAACCGCAGATATATGCCAGATATGGTATATTGCACTTATTTAATGCGGATTGCGCGCCGCGCGCTCTTACGTGAAGCCGAACCCGAGACCGCTCGCCCAGAATGAGGGTTCAGCGTAGACTGGGCAGGCCTGTTGCCTGCTGGTCAGTGGTGCAAGAGAGCGCGAGCGTGTGGCGGAGCGAGACAGTAGTGGCACAGGCAGAGAGCGAGAGCGCGCGAGTGAGATAAAGAGAGAGAGAGCGAGCGAGAGATAGCGAGCGAAGAGCGAGCAGTGCAAAGCACGTGCTCGTGTGGAACGCATTCGCGTTGCAAACGCACGCACGCCAGGCACGTGCTGCAAGCCGAAGTGTGCATACTCTGCCCAGCTTAAATAATAATTAAGTATATATTTAATATATTTTTTTGTACATTCGTTTCCTTCACATTATTAGGCACACATATAGGAATATACAATATTTATAAATAAATAAAATACTATTGTTAAGTTTCATAGCGTTAGTGTATACTTTGTTCGACTAGACTGATTATAAACAAATATTAATTTGTTTGATAATCAAATATATAAATGCAAACTCATGCGTTTAGGTAGTTTTTTTCGCTTTTCATTGTGTTATTTCCAGCGAGTCGTATCGCGTCGCTTGTTCTAATCATTGCTGCCCCCGCCGCAGTCGCCTCCACCTCCGCCGCTGTCGCCTCCACCTCCACCGCAGTCGCCTCCACCTCCGCCGCTGTCGCAACAGCAATCATTGCCAGCTCCTACGCCTCCACTATCACCCCCTCCGCTTTCGCATTGCCCTCCGTCAGAGGCGCAACAATTGCCGTTGTCCATGAAACGGGACAATTGTTCAGTGTCGATATATCCGTTCCAAGTCAGGTTGGAATCTGCGTTTAAAACAGACGCCCTGTCTACTGCATATGTGTGCGAAGATTGATGGAAACTGAAGATGGGATACCGCGCACCTATAGGTGCATCTTCTCTGGGGGCTTCTTCTTCGCGGGGAGAATTAAGCAGGTCCTTGTAAATCGCGTACATTATGAAGAATGATACGAATATGTAAGCTGTAAGAAACCGTAAATTAACTAATCACATATCTTCGATAAGTTGAACTCTATTTACCATTGACTAGACAGCTGTAGAGTACATAGAAATTGTCGAGCTCGTACGACGTGCAGATGATTCTCAAGACAAATAGGGGAACTGTATAGCCAAACCATATTAAAAAGAGACGATCATCGCGATAGACATGATAGCGCAAGAGGAGCAAAACATTCAAAAAAATATTTCCGAAATAGATCCACATCAACAAACTGTTTGCTGAAACGTGCAAGTTAACAAAAATAATAATAATAACATATCGTATGCTGTGACTTACTATCGTTTAGATCTGCCCACATCAATTTTCCTTCTACTATGGAGTAGATGTAGTTGAGGCCGACAATACAGCAAAGGCAAGGTTTGTATTTAACCATATCGAGAAATGGAAACGTTCCATATAAAGCTGCGCTAACAAAGTTCGTAAATTGCGATAGGCACCAGATTTTCGCGCCGATTGTCGATAAGTTTTTAAGTATTTCGATACGCAGTCGAATATGAGAGCGGGAGAGCAGAGAGTGAGAGACACACAGACGCGCAAGAGCGCTCGTTGAGTAGAAGCGGGCGTGGAGCAAGCGTGTGAAAACAATTCGGTAAGGTCAGTTTGCTACTCAAAACAAAAACAAAAGAACACAATTTGGTAATCTTATGTAAACAGAAGCACATGCGTAGTTTGAGTTGGTTTTTATCTGCGTCATGCTGTGTATACACTGTACAGCCACATCGTTGTTTTCTCTACCGCAGCCACATTAATATAGAATAATGATCCGATCTACACACATTGCCAGCTTCAACACAAAACAAAGAACTTGATGAACATAAAAAATGCATCTGTTGGCACTCACATTACTTTTTATGAATTAACTTTCAACATAATCAGAAAAAAGTGTATATACAGCTAATGCCCGCAAATGAATAAAAATCAGAAGACGCGAATTTCGTGTAGGAAGACTAAGACGTCCTGAAACGCGCGAGAGCTCAGCGCCGACTGTCGCCTATTACGTATCTTGTTAGTCAGCGCAAAAATTAAGAGATTCAGCAGAGAGAGAGAGAGAGAGAGAGAGAGAGAAAAGAGGAAAGAGAAATAGAAAGAGACACAGACACGCAGCAGCCAGAGCGCTGATAGAAATGAAAACAATGAATAGACAGTTATTTAAAACTTCTCTCAATATATAATATTGGAAGTCGTAATCGTTTTTTGATAGTTTGATAGTTTTCTCCGAACCATCTAGGGAGTATCTCCGATTTTAGGTGCGCTGGGTGAATATTCGAAAAGTGGGTATGGTGGTGCTGGGCGAGCGAGGCCGGCGCCGTCCAAATTCCAGCCCACCGGTCCGATGAGTGTATTCAGGGGCATAACGGGAGCAGGAGTAAAGCCCACGTTCCAGCCAAACTGGCCAGACATCTCGTGACAGGGATTAGTGGTAATGCTTGCAGGGTTATCACTTCTAGGAGAGGGTACTCTCGTATTTGAACTAGCTGTGCGGGTATCATCGAGTAAATAGGCCAGGTATGGAGGACTAGCTGTTTCTTTGCAGGCTTTCGCTTTAGTCTCCTTGAGTGGGATGTGCTGCATATGTATTACAGTTGGACGCAGAGTTACAACTTTTGTTGGGTCTATTGGTTTTTCCAAATTTAGGTACACAAGGAGTATGCCGACAATGGAGAGAAATATATAGACTAAGAAATCGAGAAATTAGAGCTGAAATACTTCGAATTTGTATATAAAGGTTTAAGTTTACCATCTGTTACTACGTATAAGGTCTTGGTCTTTCCTCTCTTATCGGTATAGCCATGCAGAAATATCCTAGCAATGCATACGAGGCCGGAACAAGAACAATACGCAACATAGTCCACAGTGTCTTTGTCGAGTATGCGCACAAAGACAGCCACATTTAGAGCAATGTAAAGAATGTATACCACAATCCACACTATTGTGGATGTAGAGCTGAATTCAACTGGAGGAAGATACGATACACATTATGACATAATCATTATCAGCCAGAACATAAGTTAAGAGTTTTGTAATCTACGAATATTGCAGTCCAGTTTACTCACCCATGCGACTGTTGGTTAGCATCATATAGATAGTTAAATAAATCACATTTATGGAGGATACACATAGACCCAAATATTTGAAGGCGTTCATGTTTTGTGCGTAAATATACAAACAATTAATTCGGGCACATTCGCGCCTAGCGAGGCCCAGCATAGACTGTTCGATGTTTTTTTTTATTCGGCTGGGAAGCGGCGAGTAATTATTGTAGAGCGCCAGAGCGTGAGAGGGTACCGCAGTGAAAGAGAGAGAGAGAGAGAAACCGGTTTGTTTGACATAACTAAATGAGTAAAATAAAGTAAGAGAGCGAGAGAATGTAAACAATTCATGAGAAATCAATAAAACATTTAATATAAAAAGCTGTATTTAGGTATCACAGTTAATCCAGTTCGTTACACTCGATCTTGAGGTAGTTGACGGTTCTGGCTGCAATTGAGTATCTTCCTTTTATTTTTCTCCATTTCTAAGCTTTATATTTGTAGATTTGCTTGATAGTGTTCCCTTAGCGTCAGCTTTGTTCGTTTGACATTTTGTAGATTTCGTTGTAGATAGGCTCAGGGATCAGGGTTAGCTTCGGTATCCTCGAATACGGGTGCACTGGGTGCATATGACTCGAAGAACGGGTCGGAGGCCCCAGCACGCGCTGAGGATGCCGGAGCAAAGGTAGTGCCACCATCCACGTTCCAACCCAAGGTCCTGGTTCCATCGTGACTGGCATTGTCATTCGTAGAAGACTTTGTCATACCACATGTAGAATTCTTCTTCTCCGAAGATGATTTTGTAAATGATGTTTCACGGAAATTGGCTGCAGTGGATGTATTGGGTATTTCGCTTGGGGCCTCAGTAGTATGTACTATGGGTAATTCCAGTTTAGCTGAATTGAAATTTCTATATCTGTACATCACGAACAATGTGAGAAGTATGTAGACTATGGGAAAATAGAAGATTAAACTCATTGCATTCTGATATATATTTAATATTTTAATATATTATAGAATATATTATCAATTACCATTGATTAGTTTACTGCAGACGCTGAATGCCGATCCATGATAATTGTATGACACATCCATCCATCTGAGTCCACAGATGAAGGCCGTAAAAAAGAACCAGACGTGAATGTCTATTTGTCGCAAGTCCGTACACACACGCAATATCATGTAGATATTCAAACACATATTCGCAGTGTAACTTGTCAGCCAAATGACTGTCATATAGTCTGTAGTGCGAAGCATAGAGTAAAGAGCAGTTCAGCTATATTATTCATGTTTCTACTCACAATCCATATCGTGTTCAACGAAATCACTTGCTGTAACACTGCAATATATTGCCGAGTAGACGAAGTTCAAGAAGCAAGTGCAGAGCACGAATGTGTGAGTGTATGACATATCGAAAATCGGAATTTGCGTAATTTTCGATGGACGAACTAAATAAACGTGATCCCTCCTGCGATCAGCATAAACTGCCGAGCAGGTCGAAGTAAGAAGTCTAGCGATCGAAGATGAGAGACCGCATATATATTATATGTATTCAACGAAGACCCGAACAGATAAGAGCGCCTGGGAATGACCCTAAGCAGAGCGATTTCTTATTCTACACAAGTTTCGGTGTTATTATCAGTTTAGGCGTTCTTTGTCTCTCCGAAATGGGAGAAAGATGCCTTATTGTTACTCTTCTCAGTGATAACTAGACCCGACTATATGTATTTAGCAACAATTGAAATTCTAGCAAACAATAATAAGTTTATGTACATCTGTGACGTCATATGCTACCGAAAAAGAGTCTCATTTGTAGTATAGTAACTTAGTTTTTCGTCACATTACTTAACATATTTATATGTACAGAGACCCAAAAATAAATATAACTACCTTTGTTATGGTTCTTAAATAGCTGATACGACCAGTGTAAGTGAACGACCCGAAAGAGTAAACAAAATGTAAACAAAACAATAGAAAAATTAAAGAGCGAAAAAGAGAAGAAATAGTTTCATCGTGGAACACATTGTGGAACGCATTTCTAATGAAACTTTCCTTATATCTCTTACCCACTAAATGAAAATTGTATTATGCAAAGATATGCACACTTTACAAGCAATGTTTAATTAAAATAGTAATAATTCTAGAAAGAATTCCATTTAGATTCAAGTGAATTTCAAGTTTAAAACGATCGTGTATATATCGAGTCTTTTATTTGGAACACATTCGAAATCTTAAATACTATTAACAAAATTGAACAGAAGCAATACGAATTCCACGAATAGCTTCTGCTCGCTGCGTCCCGCACGGGAGCATAGTGCAGACTGAACGTGTCGTTGGAGATGATGCGTGCGCGAGCGAGGCAGAGAGACTGAGCGCGTGCGAGCACGGGTGTCGTTCAAATGAACGTGAGTGAGGGAGCACAGTGAGCACGAATGTGGCAGAGAGACTGAGCGCGAGAGAGAGCTAAGTGCTGAGAGCGTAGAGAGAGAAGTAACTAAAAGTGTGAGCAGCTGCTGAGCTCCGATTGCTGCTGGCGAATGCTGTGAAACCTGACCGAATTCATATTGTACCATATATAATAATATATATAGTATATATATAATAATACAGATACAGATAAAAATAACCTGAACTTGGAAACAAAAGTGTTATTGATATAATATCACAAAACAATTATTTTATTTGGTGCTGCAGTTTTCTTGGTGAACCGTTGATTCATTATCTTCCTTGAGTTTATAGCACATTAATAATATATCTTAGAATGGCAGTTTATATAGATGGTAGTTTGTTCTAAGCTCGTATATGCTGAACTATGCACTAATCTATGCCTCCTCCATCACAACCGCCATCTCCTCCATCGCAACCGCCATCTCCTCCATCACAACCGCCATCTCCTCCATCGCAGCAACCGCCTTCTCCTCCATCACAACCACCATCTCCTCCATCGCAGCAACCGCCTTCTCCTTCATCGCAGCAACCGCCTTGATCGCCATCACAGCAGTCAACACCACCGCAACCGCCTCCGTCATTGCCTGCACAGCAGCCATCGTCATCGTCGCAGCCACCGTCACTGCAACAACCGCCAGCTCCTGTACCTGCACCGCCATCGGCACCGCCATTTGCATGGTACCCTCCGCCGCACAAGTACCCGTAGCTTGGACCGGTGTCAAACCAACAGCAATAGGTCGTCTGTGATCTGTTGTTGTTTATGACAGCATTTGAGTTTTCCTGAGCAGCCCGTTGGGTATTGTTCAGTGGGGATTGCTCCATTTGGGTTGCATATCTCGTATTCTCAGCATTACACTGGCTCGTTGGCTGTGAATACTTTTCTCTTGGCGCTGTACTCACAGTTTCTGTCTTCGACTTATTCAGTTTGATATACACAATGAGTATGATGGCAATAGAGAGTAGTATATAGGCTAAGAAATCGAAATATTAATCTTCAAACAGTTCGATTATTTGTAGTTTACCAACTTCACCATCTGTCGCTATGTTATACACCTCCAGTTTTCCATTCAGATTCATCCTGGCAATGAATAGGGCAACGGAGCATGAAGTGTACAGAGCAAAGTCCACAATGTCTTTGGCGAGTATGCGCATAAAGACTGCCAAGTTCAGAACTATGTTAAGAAAGTATCCCACAATCCACAGTATTGACGACGTTGTTTTCGTATCATCTGGAGAGAGACAGACACAACATAGACAGCATGACGTAATCATCATACAGAGAAGCATAAGCAATACTCTTGGCTCACTCGAGACTGTGTATAGGTCACTACCGGCGATTCCCATGTATACAGCTGAGTACATCACATTGATAACGGGTACACAGATACCCAAAAACTTAATGGCTCTCATTTCTTTGTTTTTTTGCTTCACAAACTGCAAACCAAACCACAAACAAAACTAAATTTTTGCGAACGCTCGCTCCACGCGCTGGTTCAGGAGAGACTGGTCAATGTTTTTTAGGTGCCGCTTGGCGTCGTCGTATACGAAAGCTATGCAACAGCGAGAGGGAACGCGATGGATGCTTAGAGAATGAGATGTAGACAGTCAAAGAGAGCCACTTCAATGACGCAGGCATGCAATAATTGCGAAGAGCACGGTTGTTGCTTGAATCATTTGAATTGTTATGTTTCAATTAAACTGTTCGCCTAATATGGATGGCATTTAAAATAAACATAATGTGACAGTGAGTAGAGTTCTTGTGAATTTCCAAAGAATGGAACTGAAGTATTTGCAGTGATCGACTCCGCTGTCTCCGTCTCCTCGAAAGATAACTTCTTTTTTGTCTTGATCTTGTTACATCCATAATTATAAATACTCTGAACAACCAAAAAATCTATATGAATATATAGACTTTATTTTCATTGCAAATAAAGTATAAGATTTGCAGCGAGGTCTGAGGAAAAATGGTACAAAAATGTTTAAGATTGAATTATAATGAAACTCAAGTAAAAGTCAATTTTTTCCAATCTTTATATGCACAACTACTGCAGGCTAAGGCTGGCAATACAACTCATAAGACTTCTGGATATCGACACTGAGAAATATTCAAAAGCCGCAGAACTTCATGTGAATCACAAGAACTGCCGGGCGATAAATACAATAAATAGAACAACCCGACCACATTGTAGAAAGCATGAAACATTTTATTTGAAATGTAATAAAAACTATTAAATCTATACATCATATGTAATAAATATATATACAAGATGTAGAAGATACAAGATATTTGACTGCACTTTACTTAAATGGCATGACAAGTGTAATTAGTTAAACTATGGCCATCGATGGGAGCCATGATATGAGGATCCATATAGGAACTCTTATTGTTAGAGCAAGGTTCGTAAGCAGTCAGCGATAATTTTGGCGTCCTGAAGAAAAATCGTAATCCTTAAGATGAAAGTAAATAACAATAGTCGTGATCGTAAGTTTTATATATATATATATTCAATATAAATATAAATGGTTTTACTTACTAGAAGTATATTCTGTATTGGGTTCAGTAAATGAAAGAGTTAAATAATTTACACACAGCCAGTAACTTTTAACTTGGATAATGTTTTCGTTCTTATTACTAAGCATCCGGAAATAAATATAAAAATATCGATATACAAAATCGTATAGTAATGGGGCTTTGCTTTCCAAAGGTATAAATTGAAGATCTGATTAGCATTTCGACTGGTCTCCTCCATTGTTGTCTCCGACGTCGCCGTCATTAGTCTTCTCCAAATTCCTCTCCTCCTTTTTTTCCAAATTCGTTTTGTCATAGTTTGTTGGGGTGTCTGCAACGTTTTTAAGTAATTCCACTTTTTGATTGGGCTCTGCATTCTTCGTAGGAGGTCTCTGTTTTTTAGTAGAATTTCTTAAATTCCTATACTCATCCGCAAAAAATATAATCGTGTAAACTAGGTAGGCTATTGGTAAAGAAGCAACAAATAAATAGATTAGAATACCCAGGTTTGATTTACTGTTTACAAATTAAATGAATTACCATTGACCACAAGCAAAGTACAATTGATTGCCATTGTAAATGTTATAAGTACGATCAGGGCCGTAGACGAGAACCATGCAATAAGTGTTGATTTACGAAAAAGTATTAGTAGACTAATGTTCGTAATGAAGTTGACAGTCATGATTGGCGCCCAGCAGTAGAATCGTGCTTCTAAAATAAGTAAGTGAATAACATTTATTAATATTTGTATTAATTATTATAGATGCTTCTACTCACTGGGAAGGCTATGATTCATATAAGAAAACAAACAAATTGCAAAACCTAGTCCCAAGTACAGGCAGTTGAAACAGGCTATACATTTGATCTTGGTTTTGGTCTTCATTATTGAGCAAATAAATCGAAATCAATTTTAACGAGCCGTGCACCCTCTTGATAGGTACGAGAGCTTGACGCAAACTGACAGTCAAGCTGCAGTGTAAAATCGATCGATCGTAGGCAAGTGAGTGTGAAAGGGAGCAGCAAAATGTGAAACCACACATTGTGTGGTTCGGGAAACATTTTATTCATCGACAATAAAGAGGATCTGAACAAATCATGTTGCTTATTTTTAGCTGGGGAATTCATATTAAACACCCCGAGTGCAAAAGTCTAATAATATTGCGTTGTTTAAAAGTTATCAAAACGAGTGCAAATACTAGTCCGAATAACAGACAATCGAAGATGGCGATAAGCCTAACCTTAGTGCTTTCTTCCATTATTTCACAAAGGATACTTCGACGCTTATTCGACGAATTTTTAGAACCCTAACAAACGCCTTGGACTTGGCTTTTGATAACGACGAGAGCTGGACGAAGACTGTCAATAAGTTGGCAGTAAAAAATGCATGGAACGCAACACTGAGTAATGCATGGAACGTAAGCACAACGCTGAGTAATCTTTTTATTTACCTTATCTCCCCACTGAAAACTATAATGAAACTAAGAATAGAACAAACCAATGAGTCCTCATTACGAAACATTTATATTTTACCGAAGGTAACTTTTCTGGTTTAGATTAATACGGAAAAAGAAAGTCTGCAGCATTAAAGTAAACGGCCTGCATGATGATGATGTATCCATACAGTACACTCATCGTGTGATAAGCCATGAGAGTGGACAATTTCCATGATGAAGTATGTATATTTCTTTTTGCTAAGTATCAGCAAATAACTCAGAAGCGATCGGTTAACTAGTAGCACCTAAAGTAGTCTCCATTTGGTTTTCCTCAAGTTTATATAGTAATGCGATTACCAGAGGCATTTCCATCAGTTTTGAATCGGATTTCGACACCTTCAAATTCATTTTTTTCTTTACTACTTACTACGTCCATCTTCTCGATATCATGTAGCAAATTTAGAGATTGAAATTGAATGGAAGGAGTTGACTTTAAGACAGCATGTCCGGCACAGTGAGCATTATGTCGTAACGGATAGAAAGCTGTTATTCCATATGGGTTAGTTGCTTGAATTTGTCTTTGTTTCTCAGCATCATTTAAGTTCATATAGATTTTAACCATCAATAAAAACGTGATGAATATATAGACTGTTGGTAGAACAAGTGAAAAACTATTAAATATCTTGTTTTAATTCATAGATGAGGCTAATTACCAATTAAAATAAAAGGTACGATGTGGAATACATTCTTTGTTAGAATTTTTGGCATAAGCATGATAATCAGGATTGACTTTGAAACTAACCATACTATAAGAATTGGCTTATGAACACCTACTGCCAATAGATAAAAGTTGGAAAGTAGGTTTGATAATATGATTAACACCCAGCCGGAATAAGACTTATCTGAAATGTAAATGTAATTTTTCTATCAATATAATATTCATATAAATTCTTATTTATACTCACCTCTTATGTTATCTAAACTCAACAACATAAAAATAGATATTAACATTATCGTGAAGATCAGGCAGTTAAGAAAGCCAACACATTTAGCCAGAACATTGCTAAACAACATCCCGAAATCCTAGCACGAACCCTGTCGATACTTACAAGAGCTCAGCGGAGACTGTCGATCAGGCGACATTATGAAATCTATCAATCATAAGCAGCAGGGAGTGAGTCAGAGAGAAAGAGAGAGAGAGAGAGAGAGCTACAAACTGAGCAACCACAATCAATAATAAATTCTTTTTATAGCGAATATTTATATAAATTTCAATAACTGAATATGCGATTTTACTCGCAAAAAGGTAATCGAATTTATTTATATTTTAAATATCCACTACATAGATGCTCTGATTTATTTTATAGTTGGACGAATAATATACGTCCTTCTCGACGGGCTTCAAGGCAGTTTCGCCCTCATATGCAGCAATCTCTGTGGTATTTTGCAATCCTCGTGGCATGTAATGTGTATGAGGCGTATGAATTTCGCGCTGGTAGTTCCTGGATAGTTGTTCATTTTTAGAACGATCGAAATTGTTTTTGCTTCTCAGAAACAGAAACGTATCGTAAAGCAGGCAAATCGCAAAAACCTGAATAACTTTGGAAAGACAGAAATAAACATGCAGTTGAACGACAAAGTATCTATACTCACTGAAGTACAGCCAGTTGGGTATTAGGTAGCACAGATCATAGTTGTTCAGGCAGCTGGGAAAGATGTGCAGGCCGATGTTGAAGACATTCAGTGCCATCAACACGGTCAAACAGTTTTCTTTGTGCAACGCAAGTTGAAGTGCAGCAAAGAAATTATATGCCACATAGAACACGTAGTAGCCGACATTAAAAGAGGGCCTTTGCACTAATCGGGGATAATCATTTAGCTTCGTTGATTCGTTGTATTTCGAATATTCCACTCACTTTCGCATTGATGCGTCACGTGGAGATGCAGACTACCCGCACCGTAGCCCATCGAAAAGATTATGTTAATCATGGCAATGCAGATGCTGTAGCACACAAGTTTATTTGCTTCATTCGCACCCGGCATCGTGTCTCGAAAACCCTGGAATATTTGATATTTATAAAGAAATACGTCTTGAATATTTGTAGAAAAAAACCAAAGTGTTTGAGTATTTTTGTAAGACTGAAAAAAGCAAATGGATATTGCTGATGAAATAATTTTTGCATTCTAATCGATGCGATAATTATGGAAATTGCGGATCCAAACGAAGTTTGCTTGCTCTAACAGAAATTTTAGCATGATTTATGTAATAAATGTTTGCCATTATTTATTATATGCAGCTTATTTTATGGTTCGAATTTATAATAAAAAAATTTGAATTCATTTCTATTATATTATTATAACTATTTTTAAGCAAAGCGTATGACATAGTCGACTTGCTGCATTGAAGCTAAGCCTGGGCTTATCATAATGTGTGTATGTGTGAGTGTGGCACATGGTTTATCGGAGATTTTTATGTAGTTGGGCAATTCCCAAAATATATAAAATTACACAAATGTTTGCCTATAGTTTGCATGTGTGATCATGCTCTCTCCCTCCCTAACTCTCTCGCGCTCTCTCATGCTCACTCTTGCCTCTCTCTTTATTGATTGTAGCTGCCATAAAATGCAGCAGCTTTGCCATTTTTATGACTGGCAACGGCAACAACTACAACTACAACTGCAGCTAAAAATCGCAGCAAAATATTTAAGCACAATATGAAAATGCAAAGCCACAGAAACCAACAACAGTTGGCAGCGAGTGTGTGCCTGTATGTTTGTGTGCGAGGGAAAAGTTTAGTTGAGTTCACTTTAGTTAACTGTAAAAACAGCATCAACGGGTCCCAGTTGATTGCGCTGTGTGTGTGTGCCTCGACTGGCTTTGCCTGCATGGACCATAGAGTGTGCGTCATGTTTGTGTGTGTGTGTGTGAGTGTGTGTGTGGCACAAACCAATGAACCACATAATGCGGTATGCCCGCCCACGCACACACATACACACGCCAAACGTTTAAGTAAGCGTGTAAATTATTTGAATTATTTATGAGCTGCAGCAAGAACAAGAACAACAAGCGCAGCGACAACAACGACGACAACCGCAGCCAAAACATGCAAAGAGCTTAAAGCCAGGCGAATGCACAACTCGCCATATGCAACCGAATGTGGCAAGCCTCTTGCCTACACCCTCACAGATGCCCAATTCCACACACACACACCCTGCTCACAGATAGACCGAAACATGCAGATACTTAGCACAGCGCAAAGCGACAAAATCAAAATCAAAATCTCTCACATTTTGGCAAACACACCGAATTGTTGTTGGCGAGGAGAGCAGCTGGGGGGGGAGGCAAGGGTAGGTAGGATTTTTGGCAAGTTTTGCCATACAGCCGGCACTTGCGTGCGTTTTGGGGCCAAGCATGACGTCCCTGGTCGCCGCTTAAACACAACTCCCGCCGCAGCAGCAGCATCAGCAGAAGCTCTCTCGACCATGCTCGACCATTTGCTCAGACATCTCATCATGGCAGCTGATAAATGCGCCGCAATTCGGCGCCGAAGCGGCAAAACTTTTCGGTCAGCTGAGCTGCCCGAGCCGAGCCGTAAGTGGTAATTCCCATCGGCAAATTTATTAATAGGCCGCGCCGGCCCCCCCGAGCTGTGACTGTGTGACTCGGCACAGCGAAAAGTAAATATACGTATATAATATATGTTATATATTATATACGAAACTCGACGAAATCTCTTATCGCAAGTTTAGAGTAAAGCAGAGAATAAGAAATTTGGCTCTTGACAAGTTTACGAGCTGTTTGAGCGCTGCCATTAAACATCTACGAAAAACTGAAAAGGTTTGCATGAAATTGAAATTGTTTTAAAGCAAATCGTAAAGTAGCTCGTAAGTTGCAGGAATAGATATTCTCTATTTATTTTGATATATATATTTATATATTACTTGTTATTTTTAATATTATTATCGAGCTTTATTATCTTAAACCCTTGCAAAATATACCTATATACCAAATTTCAAAACGATTAATCAAAGTCTTGTATGATTTTTAGAAAAGAATATGTTGTGTTATTTTAAATCTTGTACTTGAGAAACAATATATATTTTCAACGATAATATCGAGAGTAATAAAGTTCAATTATCGCATCGATAGCGCCATAGTTTTATTCTACATATACCAAATTTCAAAACGTTAACTCAACAACTTTGAGGATATATCCACAAGAATTTAAAGCAACCATCAACTTCTTCCACGAAATTAAGCAGAAGCAAAGGCTTTGACTTTATTAATAAGCATATCTCATATCGATTCAACCTTCTGCAGGAGAACTTTCCATCTATATGCTCCACACATTTTCCCGACGAGCTAACCGAGTAATTTTCACTTTTCACGCATTTCCACGGCCCGAAACGAAGGAGACATCCGCCAAATGGCTTATGACACAAGTTGGGTTTGCCATTTTAAAGCAACATTCGCTGAGTGTGCCTGTGTGTGTGTGTGTGTGTATGTGTGTGTGTGTATGTGCGTGCGTTGCGTGTGTGCGTCTTGGTGCGTCGTGCTGTGCGGTAGGAAAATGTGCTCACATCACGCATACGACCCCTCGACTTATGGCCACAAAATCTATCGGCGAGAAGGGCTCGCAATATGCCTGCCAATTGCACGCACTTTTGTCGTTCAATTTACTCGGCCTCCTTTCAACTCCACTCCCCCAGCAGCGAGTGGCAAGTAGCAAGTGGCAAGTGGCAATGGCAATGGCAATGGCAATGGGCATGGCAATGGCCCCGGCATTGGAATTTTTGTGCTCCTTAAGTGGCTCAGCGCACTCTGCTATTTTGACACGGCTAAGTTGAATATTGCACGTGTGTGGGTGTGTGTGTGTCTGTGTGTGTTGTTATTGTTGTTATTGCCAGCTTTGCAATAATTTGGTCTATTTGTTGCCTGGCATTGAGTTTATTGAATTTGGCATTTGCATGTTATACGAGTCGAGCATGTGAAGACAGTCAGCCAGCCGAGTATCGAAGCTCCCGGGAGAGCTACACTTCACCCCCTCCCCCGGCCTTCTTCTACCGCCAACCACCCCTTGAGCTTTTCTTTCTTTATTTTGTCTATGTCGCTGCTGGAAGCTATTCAATTATCTGGTAGTAAATTTGGCAAATGAAGTTGTTTATTGCGCACGATGTTATGCGAATTGAATCTGCTGTCTACACCCTGCCCACTCCCCTTCACTTCCTCCGCCGCTCAGTCAGCAAGTCGCTGCTTAGGCCAGCGAGCCCAGCGTCAGGTGTGCGTTGAGCGGAATTTAATTTCACAGCCAATTAAAAATGTTACACAGTGCGTATGATGAATTTGTATCTGGCTGCCAACAGCTGCGGCTTTGCGTGTCTCACGTACCGCAACTTGCCAGCTTAATTGTCTTCCCTGCCTGCAAAGTACTTGCGCATTTGAAAAGCGACTGCGACAGCTCACTTCGATTTGATTTATGCGCGAAACGAAACGACAACGAGCACCAGAGAGAGAGAGAGAGAGAGAGAGAGAGAGAGAGAGAACGAATCAAATAGAAGACAGAACAAAAGCAAAATTAAGCTCAGGCAAAGTGCAAAAGCAAATTAATTATGCACATTAACTTTTGTCGCCGAACTGCAGTAGCCTACCTCCCCCCAAATGCCTCGCCCTACGCTTTTGTTGCTGATCAGCATAAGCCAAGGCTGAGCTGACCCTAAAAGCAACGACAACAGCAAGTAAAAGCAGCAAAAAAAAGCATCTGAAAAACGGTCAAAAAAATTAACGACAGCGCAACGAGCCAGTGTCCTCTGCTCGCGTTTTGGGGTCCTTCAGGTTGTGCGCCTTAAGTGAGCCAAGGACTCTTTGAAAAATGGTTGCGGCAGAAGCCGCTTAATTAGTGCGTAATTTGTAAGTCTGCGCGCAGCGAGAAGGAAAACAACAACAACAAGTCGAGCAAAAATAACGAAAAAATCAGAAAAGTTTGCAGAATGAACGATAGAGAAATAAAACAATGCGAGGTAGATATATTAATTACCTTAATGCAAAAATGAGGTGGGTAGAGATGGGAGGGGGCAGTGGTAGAGAGTGAGATAGAGAGCGTGACCAACTAGTTGCTTGAATCTTGTATCTCATATCAATGCCACAAATAAATACTGCAAATGCCCGATGCGAAATCCTTTAAAAATTGAGCAGCAGCTGCGCAGGATCCTTTTTTGCCCTTTGCAGTGTTTCCTGTTGTTATTTGCTGTTGTTGTTGTTGTTGTTGCTGCTGCTGTTGCTGCGCATACAAAATTGTTTATTTTTAATTTCTGACACCGCTTTGAAGGCATTTTTCACATTTCTCTTCTGCCTGATTGAGGTGCCCCAAGCAGCCGCAGTATTTTCATTATTTCCCTTTCGTTTGTTTAGGCGCCTCTGTGTTCTCTGTGTGTGAGTGTGTGTATGTGTGTGTGTGTGAGCGTCACAGGTGTCAATTAGTGTGGTCAATTTGGAATGCATGGGGGCACTCGAGCGGCCTGTTGTGGTCAGCAAAAACAACTCCAACTCCAACTCCTTATTCTGCTGCGTTCTACAACTTTAAGCACAGCAGCTACGCTTTAATTTATCGCATGCAGCCCATTTTTTCTGCATGAATGTTGAATATGCCGCGCGTTGCATAGCCTGCAGGGCCTGCTGCAACTTCAATTTGTCGGACCGTCGCTCCCCGTCCGCCTCTTTAAGGTCATCTGCAGTTAAACGCAATGAAATTATTTCACACACCGCGCACGCTCGCTCTGCCATTGAAATGTTAATTAATGCCACGACGACGTACAGCAAAAGGACTCCGATTACCTTTGGCCACCATGCGGCAATGCGGCAGCAATGAGCAGCAGTGTGCAGCAGCAGCCGCCGCACACACAGTCTTATGCCTCGTGCGCATGAGGTCGGACGGGGCAGCTCCGATAAGGTGAGAACTTTCACTGGCCAGAGATATATACATAATATGCTATGCTTAATTGTGCACAATTATCTCATTTTACAGTAATTATGGAGATATGTGCGCAAGTTCAAAGTCGGTAAGGAAAAATATCAGTGGGCGCCAAAAAGTATGCTATACATTTTATAAACACTTAAACCATTTTTAAAATGCATTTAAAATAATGAGACTTTAAAAAACAATTCTCTAAAATGGTTTAAAAATTTACACTTTTTAGTTTTTTTTTTTAATTTTTGCTTTACAGGGTATGCAGCTAGTCGTGCCAAATAGCCTTAAATGCCAGTGCCAACTTCAAATAGTTGCATATACGTAATATAGCTGCATTGCTATTTGTTTGCCTTACAGGGTATGCCGAATGTTGTCTTTCTATACGTTTGGACTGCACCGCATTCGGCCACGCCTTTTTGGGCATATTCCGACCAGGGGGTTGGTCTTTAACAAGCGGCTCGTTAACGGCCGCCGCGCAATTACACTCGAAACGCTTTAAATTTTAAGTGCTCGACCGAGTATGTGCCGCGGGCATGTGGGGCACCTGTTGGCGGCCCTCCCCACCCAACCGACTCGCTACCCCTTTCCAGTCACAATTTCCTGCTACACCCTTTTCGCGTCCATTGTGAGCTAATTGCGCACAGAATGCGAAGGCTTTGCGGTGCTTGGAGCTCAAGTTCACTCGAGCAGCATTTTTTGTTATTTTTCATCATGTTGTGTTGTGTACGGGAGTGCGAGGGTGTGCGAGTGTGTACGGGTTTTGGTGTGGCTGTGTGTTGGTGCCTTACTGTGACTTGCAGTTGCTGCTGGGCTTGGGGGATTTGTGCTGTTGCCTGCGGCAGAAAATAAATCAAAATTGCTTTGGCATATTATTTTCATAGCTCAGCATTTTGGGCGTTCATTTTTATTGCCGGCTACGGTGTGTTCTCGCTGGCACGACGGGTATGCAAGACTACAGCGGGCATGGGCAGCGCTGAGCATTTGCATTTCCATACCGAGCACAGTCGAAAGAGCGAGAGAGAGAGAGAGACTGGGAGTGAGAGAGGGGGGCAGAGCGTAACTTATCTTTACTTCTGCTTCCCTACCTTTTGCCTAGACGGGAATCAAATAATCTGCTGAACGGCAGCGGCGTGTTTACTCAATTCCGTTGCCAGCGATGGCTGCTGCTGCCGACTTGGGATGAAATAATAATTGTGGCCGCCAGCGCCAATGGACGCCGTTTCCGGCTTTTCAGTTTGTTTTCCTTAAGCTTCCTTTTAGCCTTCGCCCTTGCCTTTGCCTTTGCCTTTGCCTCTGCCTTCGTCTTCGCTTCGCATATTTGTGCACTGCAAGTTTTGCTGTGTAATTTTAATTTTCGAACGTCAACGCAAACGCTCAAGGCGGGGCTGGCAGGGATGGGGGCGTGGTCTCAGGACTGAACTGGATTATTGCAAGTGCTGTTCGCGACGGTCTCAAGGACCTTGACGGACGTACGCGTGCCCCGACTGCCATTTATTGCTCATATTTCATGTTTGCCACATTTTTACTAGCTATCCCAATGCCGCTCTGTTCTGCCTTGCATACCCCATTGCTTTAGCGATTTTCCCATTTTCGCTTTGGCAAATGAACATGAAATTTTTAATAAAAACGATTCGCGTTGTTTTCATTGCGGCGACCGCTGCTGCTGCTGCAGTCTGTTATATACTATATTATTATATATATAAGGCGAGCTATTTGCCCGACTTGCCAATTTCAATTTATATACAAGTGCGCTATATACGTACAAATAATATATATAGTATTTGTTGTATCTCTGCTGCGCTTTGCCATACTTCAAGTAGCCGCAAAAAATAAAATCCTGTAGCGAAAATTGCCGTTTGCCGATTGCGCCAAGGCCAGACGCCATTTCTATCTGCCTGTCTGTCTGCCGGTCTGTGTGTGTGTGTGGTCAATGCCAGTGGCAAGTTAGCAGGTGTCCAGCTGCTTCTAACGAGCGGCATTTTCGTGTGCCTGGTCAGCAGCTGCAGTCGGACATGGCTGAATGCAAGCAGCAATTAAATCCTTCTTCAGCGAAGACACCTTCGGCACCCATTGTAGTGCACAATGAACGCACACACACTCACACACGCACAGCAAGCAATCGCACAACGTGCCCAGTTCGGCTCAGCTACTTTCGCTGCTTGTTGCCATTGCAATTTGTGCGCGTGCAGCAGATTTGCCCATCAGTATTGTCTCTCTCTCTCTCTTCTCGCTCTGCCTGTCTTCCGTCTATCTCTCTCTGTCTGTCTGTCCTGTCTCTGTTCTGACTGTCTGTGGCAACAGCAGCTGTGCAACTGTTCGGCTGTGCAGCTGTGCTGCATCCGCAAAAATCGTTGGATAACTGAGGCAAAAAAAGAAACGATTTTATTTTCACCTTGTTTATTACGATATAAATATTTAAGCAAAAGCTGTTACAAACATTTTCGGTTGGCACAAAGCTAAAATACCCTTATACTCTTCGAGTATCGGGTATAAAAATGAGTCAAAGATGAGTCAAAGAGAAGCAAGAAAGCAATCAAATGATATAAGGGCAAGCAGATAGGCTGCATATAGAGATAGGGGAGAGCGGCATCATTGAAGAAGCCAATTTAAAGACAGAGATATAGTGATAGAGAGAGGGAAACGCAGAAAATTAATTGCGTACAGCTTGTTCTCCCTCCCCGCTCTCTCTCTCGCTCTCTCGCACGCACAGCTCATCCAACACAAGCAACATGCTGCCGCCTAAGGTAAATATTTATTCAATAAAAAAAATGCTCGATCAACTTGTTTGATTGTTTACACAATGAATACACTCATGCCGGGCACTCAAATTGAAGCACTCAAACGAAGTACTCAAGCTGCCTGATGCTGCAGTCCCCCCAAGCCCGTGCTCTCCCCCCCACCCAGTGTCAAGTTCACAGATGTAGACGAAATTCGAAATTCCAAGAGCAAGATTCAAGATCGAAAACATGTGGATAATTGCGAGTAGTACCCGTTACGCAGCAGTGAGTGTCGGTATGGTTAGAAACGCCATGCAGGAACGGATTAATAATCATGAAAAAGAGCACAAACAGTTGCCACAAGGCTGAAAGTACCTGCAGTTTTAATTAAATTACGCATACGCATAGGCATGTGAGATAACAGATAGACTATTTTAGATATATACAAGTAAATACATATTTGTATTTGCCTTTGCGATGATACGGTTGAATATAATCGAAAGATAAACATTTCTCTTGAACTGGACAAATAATTGCATACATATAATTTTATATTCATTGTGCTGCCTGGGGCTCAAAGTGTGCCCAGTGTCAGATCCACATAGATATTGTACATGAGATATTCGAAGTAGGGAACTACAACTGCAATTCGAAATTCGAAAAGAATGATTAGTTATGGCAACCCTATGCACAAAACATAACTCGCTACCCACCGCTAGATGTCGCTAGCACAACTGCCAATGGCATACAGTATTCCGTGGGTATGCTGCCCCAATGATAGCTGAGCAGATCGCATCCACAAACGAGCAGAATCACCCAAAAGATCAGAGTGCAAGCCAACCAGAAGAGCAGGAACACACTCTCGTGATCCTGCGGCGCCTTCAGTGCGCCAAAGAAGATTCCAACCGTTGCCACAAACTGTAGAACCGGTATGAATTCTTTTCTCCTCTCATCGTCATAGGCTGCAAGCGAAAATCATCAATTAGTTTGATTAAACCTTGACCCAATCGATTTAGCCTACCGTCTTTCTTGACCCAAGCAAATAGAAGACTGGCAGCAAAAACCACTAGCGCGATGGCAAGTTTCTTATTTCGTTGACTCGACAACACCGACAGCATGATCCAGACTGAACGAGCTCAAACGAAGCATAAACAATTGCCCAAAGTTAGGGGAAAAAAAATTAGATTACACTGAGAGAGCGAGAGAGAGAGAGAGGAGTGCTTCTATTCGCTCGAGTCGAGTCTTTTTTGTTTTCAAGATAAGCGAAGCAATTAAAGAGCACAGATCGTAGGGGAAACCAATGCTTGCTGAGGTTAGCACAATTCGATTTCTGTATTTAGTCGTCAAGATATCTCAAGTAGATATGGTAATTTTTATAGACTACGACCCACAAACATCTGTTCTATGCCAGCTAATAAATTATAATAAAAACAATCGTTATGTATTCAAGTGACAACTATATAGTACGATAGACTCCATTGAACTGAACACGCTGTGGAAAAATAACGGCAGCTTGCAAGAGGGAGGTCGAGAGAGAGAGAGAAAGCAATACGTATTGTATATCTCTATAAATAGTTCGAGTGGGAAGCAGCTTCGCGTCGAATCATTCAATTCAAATCAAATTCGTTCTGCAATTATATATACATTTGTATACCTGCTACCAATAGAGCGGAACGCATAAGCGGGCATCTGCAACTCCATGAAGTATTTATACTCTGGAGCGTTCATACATTAATATACATTATATTTTTGTTCGTACGAACTGCTATATCTCGGAGACCATAAGAGCTAGGGCTTTGAAATTGGGAGACAATATGTACGCAGTTCAAGTACTACTTGGAATTTTTACTCATCCTCTTCAACTCTCATAAATCGAAATAAACGATTTTCTAGCGCAGTTTTATAGCAAGTTATTTTATTTTAGGTGTGTACAACAATAAGCAACACCCCAATCAGTTCTGCAAATTTCTTTGCAATCTGTTGGAAAATACATAAGTTATTTGAGAAATATGTGATTTGAATTGGCGAATGGATGTTTAGAGGGTATATAACAGTCATGCCTACTCGAAGCTGTCAATTTTATAGCTGCAGAACAGTACCAGCCGTTTGAAGTATTATTTTTCTAATTTCCTCAGAATATCTCGCCAAGCCGAAGTCGAAAACATAACAAACGCTGCGGAAAAAACTGAGCGAAGTCAAGCGATGCGTTAGCTTTCTCGCCTGTCAGCTCAATTTAACACTCACAACGCACTTACAGACAGACACGCACATATGCACACACACATGCATGCACTCACACACACACACACATATTCGCACAGAGCACTGTCCCCTGGCTTATGCAACAGTTTCAGCTGCATCAACATCGTCATCGATGACGCTCCCCAAAGGATCAACAGTCAGCAGAGAGAAGTAGATTGAATTGAGCAGGGTGTGCAGGGGTTGGGGAGAGGAAAGCGGAAGGGGAGTAGGGGAAACTGAGCTAGAGTACAGGGAGCAGCTGCAGCAGCATCTGCTGCATATTATATGGCACATTTGCTCATCAAGATGCAACAACTTTTCCTAATTGAATGTCATACGACTGACACAATGTCAGTTGGCAGCACAACCTGCCCTCGTCTTGCCGCCTTGTTGCACTGCGTCCGTTGCCTGTACTTACTACCCCCCTCTCTCTTCCCTTTGCTGATTCAACTGCTGCACGCTGTCGACTTAGTCACGTGTGAAATTAATTTGTAATGACTGCCAGCATGTTGGCACAAACAGCGTCATTTGCATTCGCATTCGCCTGCCGCAAACGAGAGAGTTGGCCCATTCCCCCCTCCTCCGCTGGGCTTTTCTTCACTCTCCACTTCAGCGACAGCTCTGCTACTTTCTCTCTCCCTTAGTTCCCTTACAGCTCACATAGATGTCAATCGGCTTGACCAGCCTTGGAGCCATGATTTGCTGCGCAAAAGTTTTGCACCTTAAATTCGTCGAGCCGGTCGAGTAGAGCCTGCTGCGTCGCTAAGTTTTCATTTTGCCTAACATAGTTGCCTACCAGGTTAGCTTTGCTTGCTCTTACTTTACCCCTCCCATTTCCCCCCCCCTTCCCACTCCTTTTCGCTTTGTTTTCTGCCTGCGACGCAGCCGACTTGCCAAGTTTGCCGAACTTAATTTTCTAAATTGTTCACAAATTCGTGATTCTGTTGAGGCGTCTAGTTGTCAAGGAGGGGGGGGGGGGTGTAGAGAGGGAAGTTGCAAACTTTTCGATTGCGATTTGCAGGTGAATTGCGAAGTGTAACGAACTTAAATTGCAATTGCATTAGAACTCGGCGCACACTTCATATGCGTTTCAGGCAGGCAAGTTTTTCGTGCTCGCAATCGAAGTGAAAATCAAAATCGTAAACGAATTCGAACTCGAAGTCGAATTCGAATTTGAAGTCGACGCTGCCTGTGCGCGACCGAGTGTGGCAACAGGTTGTGGTAAATTGGCGCAATCTGCGCACCGCACAGCAGCGGCTGCTGCCTCTTACTCTGTCAAGGACACGGCCAGAAGAACAGACAATGCCCCTCCCTCTCTACCCTATCTCAGCTCATCCCCTCCCCTCCTGCGATTGCTTGACACAAATTGCTGCAAACACCTTGGCAGGCAGGCGGCGGGAAAAAAAAAGAATTGGAACTGAGTAGACAACTTAAAGCGGCAAAAGGCAAAAACAAGACGACGAGTCGGGCGTGGCGAGCAGGAAGCAGGGAGCTGGGCTTGGCCACGTTGTATGTCTACTTAAAAGTTTTTCAAAGCATTGCTTATGGCACGTGCTGTCAGTGGGTTGAGGAGGAGCAGGTAGAAGGGAATTGAGAAGGGGTGGCTGGGCAAGCAAAGCGTATTAAAATACAAAGCAGCATCATTAAATGTTAAAAGTTGCCTTTGGGCAAAATGGCAGCAGCAGCAGAAGGGAAAGCAGATAGAAAAACTACAAGTGCTCATGCTAAACTGTGCAAAAAAAAAACACTTAAAAAAAGACACAGAACAACAACAAGAAGGCGAGCGGCAAGAACAGAGACAAGCAGCACATGCAAGGACAATGCAAGGCGAACGCCCAGGAAATTGCGCAAGCATCAAGTGCATCGCTCAGGTGAGTTGGAAACTCTCCAAGGGGCATGGAAAGAGAGAGTGAGCGAGAGGGAGAATGAGAAAAAGAGAGAGAGAGAGAGAGAGAGAGAGAGAGAAGAAGGGAAAGATAATGCTGGGGTAAGCCGACAGCATTTGCAGCCTGTTAATAATTATAATTGAAAATATGCAACTGTGAAGCGCAGCGAGAGGGAGAACAGGAGGAAGATAGAGAGAGAGATACAAAATGTGTGAAAGAGCAAAACAAAGCGTGCCGCCGTGGCACACGCCCGGCAACGTCCCCGGCGCATTGCGTATACGCCGCATATGCCGCAACGGCACATCAATCTTTTAATGCGACTGATGCCGCTCTCTCTCTCTCTCTCTCTCTCTCTCTCTGCCATTGTCTTTTGTAATTATTTTGGTTGCTCGCTTAATGCAGCCGCAAAGCAACCGGCGCTGCCAACTGCAATCAGCCGGAAATCCTCTCGACACACTCACACACACACACAGTCAGGTAGAAAGCCATTTTGGCCACATGCCAGCCTCGAAAAAGCGTCAGAGCGCACGAGATGCCACTCAAATCGCATTGTCTTTTGACCAAGGACAGCACATTTTCGGCTTACCCTGCCCCATTATCTCTCTATCTTTCTGCCCACCTTTTTCTCTCCCCTCGCCCACCCCCCGCCGACACTCACTCTATCCCGCTGCTTGATCCAGTTTCAGCATGGCGGTTTCAAGCATCGATTACAAGAGCTTTACAATTAACTGGCGCATAATTTCGAAAGTTTTGTTCAGCGTCCGCAAATTGTTGACGAATTCGCAGTCGGCCATTGTCATGCGGTGTGAATGGGGCGGGCAGCAGTGTGGGGAGGGGGCATGTGGCACGTGGTGTTCATTCAGAGCGTGGCAACGCTTGACGAGTTTGTGCTGGGTGTGTAATGCGATTTTGCAGGTTAAGTTCGCCTTTTGTCTCGCACTAACTCCGTCAGGCAGCACCCGCTAGCAATCTACATCGCGTTTCCCTTACCTTTCCCCCTCATCCCATAACCCCCCACTTTCCACTGGCAGCCTGACAATAAAAACGCGCGCAGTGGCAAGTGGATTTGCGTTGAAGCGCAGACGGCAGCCTCATAAAATCGGTATGTAACGCAGATCCATGGCTGCGCCAGTGTCCGAGAGGGGTGTTTGGTGTTGGGTTGAGGGAGGGGAGGGGAGGGTGCGGGTTTTGGACTTGAAGTCAGGTGTCGCTGCTGCAGTGCCGCAATAATAAAATAGCGCTGCCTTCGCTGCCCGGCAATTTGGCTAGACAAAGCAAATATTTTTCTAGCTTTAATTTATGATGCAGTAAAATGAAAAGTTTTAAAGGAAAAGTCAAGCGAGAAGGAAAATCCGTCAAATACGTATAGTTAGCATGAACTGAGAGGCTGATTTGAGGGTATATTCTAAGCTGGTATAAGCTGGGCATATATTTCCAGCAGCTAAAAACTGATTAAATATGCGAGTGAAAATAATCAGTCTTAAAAGTCATTATTACCAAAAGCTTAACAATTAACCTTTATAGCGCAGAGTATTAGCCATTATATATATATAATTATGAACTGTGCATTTATATCATTTCGATAGAGCATTCTCACGTCGTTACGACAAGTGCTTTATCTGTATCTCGACGCCTGATTCTTGCATTAAAATCACTTTTATCGCTACGATTTTCATATTTTCCTTGAGGGCAAATGGCACAGCGGGAGAGAGAGGTAAACTGAGACTCGGCTAATTTGAATTCAATGCAGCTGCTTAATATTAAAAGGCACTAAAAACGCCAAGGAACCGTAGGTTAAGGGGGGGTATTATCCAAAATTATTTCACTTCTTCTTCAACCTTCGGCGAGGAGTATCATAAATTGGAAAATACAATTTTCATTTCAGTCGTTGTAATTATGTTGACGCTGCTTTATGACTACATATACACAGTAAGAGAGAGAGGGAGAGCTAAAGCGAGAGTGAGTAAAAGCGAGATCTATGTATATATTAACTGAAAATGTGTGTAGCATTTTATAGCAAATTAAATTTTATTGGCGCACAATGTGCGTTGACATTTCCCCGTTGCTTGGATTACGTGTTCCCAGCTAAGCAGGAAAGGTTGTCAAAGGTACAACTTTTAGCTATCGTATGAGTGTGTGTGTGTAGGTTTGTGTGTGTGTGTATGAGTATGTGTGTGGGTGCTCAGCGTGCTGTCGTTTCGAGTAGTTGTCATTGTCATTGTCCTTATCAACGGCGACAACAAAAAAGTTTTTGCAAAACATCTTACAAGTGCCAGGACATGCGTACCTACATAGTAGCATGGTCTCTCTTCCTTTCTCTCTTTTACTCGCTATCTCTGTCACACGCACTGCCACTGCTTGCCCAGCTTCAGGTTGAGGTCGTGTGTAACCTTTGCCGGCATTATGATGAGTTTTGCTTTTGCCCGACTAAGGCTAAACTCGTAAATACCTTCATTATCGTTAAATCATGCTGAGAGCCCGAACTTCTTTCTTCTTTCTTCCGCCTGCCAGTCGAGCTCAGCTTGCAGCCATGCCTTTTATTTGCCCTTTATTTTTCTACCGTAGACCCCAAGAAGGGCTTTTCGTGTGTGTGTGTGTGTGTGTGTTGTCTCTTCGGCTTTGTGCCGGGCTCATGTGGACTTTTAAATAGATTTAAATGCGCATTTAAATGAAATAAATGAGCAACATTTCATGGGTTGCCCCTTCGCCCTAGCCCTCTCACCCTGCCACGCCTCGCATCATCTGAATGGCAGCTGATATTTTAACACTCCCCCTCCCTGCCCGCTCCACTAACCCATTTGTCAGCCAGACAGCTCACAGGTGCCTCCACGTGCCGCGGGTGTCATTTAACCGCAGCCTATGACCTCCGAGATCCGAGCAAGCTTCGCCTCAGCAACTGCTGCGGCCACCGAGGTGAGTTCTGATCGTTTCGAGCAGGAAAACATAAGCAAAGGAGTTAGCATAGAGTGTCCTAACTTTTTGGAATTTTATTTTCATAATAAAGGGATCAAATCCTAAAGAAAATGGCATCTCCCATGAAAATCGGATGATTTTTGACAAAGTTATGAATTATGGAAGGATCTATAGAGATCGACTCAGCTACAACAATTCGATTAGACTTTTTGCGACTCATAGCATGCTCATATCCTTAAGTCGCATTGCAGACAATGATGTCGATCATGAATATATAGACTATGCCCATCTGAGCATTTGTCTTCAATTTCATATATATATAATGAACATGATGTACGACTACCCGCACACTGGCCACGCCCACTGGGCAGAATAAATAAGACAAACTTTCGTAACATAAAAGTGCAATTGAATGTAATTTACGATGATTTTTATAGGGTTCCTAATTGCAAATGTACATAAATTACGCAGCACAGTGACGTCACGCGCTGCTGTCAAAATGGCGTAATGACTTATGGGCGCACACACACACACATATATACGTGCGCTGTGTTGGTTAAAGGAAAACAAATTTTAATTAAAAACTCAATTCGTCGAAAAGTTGCAAACAACTTTCGCTGCCTGCTTGAAAAACTTGCAAAGTTTCGACTTTAAGGATATTCGCATGGCATCCTGCACCTGTTTACATACACACCACACACCACACTCCACACACACACACACACACTTACTTACACTAGAAGGCAGCCAATTTAAGAACTTGGATCGCTAAATGTAAAAATAATTGCCACTAAAAACCCAAAAACAAAACTTTCCTATGCACAAATAGCAAAAGTTCAGCTATCAAATGAACATGAATGCACAATGCGACCCCCTTTTGTGGCTGTGTGTGTGTGTGTGTCTGATTTAGTTATGCATTCATGTTGCTTTATGAAGTTTTCATAGCTTTGGCACGAACTGAAAAGCCAAAGAGTGCGACCAATTGCATTTCTTATGATTGCAACTTTGCAACTTTATCGGTCAAATGAGGTTCCCGAAAAGCGCTTGATACGCCGCATGGCAAATCCAGAAGGCAAAGCCTTGCATACTCTGATGTATAAATAACTAAGCAGGTCGCCGAGGCAGAGCTGGGAGTCTCTAAAGCTGATTTCCTGAGTTCCCAGGCGAGTTAAGCATTAAAGCCATGCCATCTGCCGCTGGTCGAAGAGTATAAACAGAGATCGAGGATTGCAAAATCGACTCGGCTCATGCCTTTTCCTTGTGCAACACATACAAACAGAGACAAATTGATAATGCGTGCTGAAAAACTGAGAACCAGAGAGAAAGCAATGAGAGAGAGAGAGAGAAAGAGAGAGAGCGAGTTGAACGCGGTAAGATTTAAGAGAATGCTCGCAATATTTTTATTAATATACCCTAATCAATTGGCTTTTTGCAAATTTGATAAGAGGGAGCACAAACGGGTCTGTGCACTCGTCCAGCTGCCGCAGTCGAAACTTCAGTTGTACCTGAAACTTCAAGCGAAAATGACGTGGATAAGCGAAGCAGCACGCCGCATCGAAATGGTCGACAAGAAGTATACAAATTCGTTTATTGCGCTGAGCACGTGCGGTCTATCGCTCGTTATGTTTGCGTTGGATTATCGTAAGTTCGTAATTTACTTGTGAGTATATGATAATTATTTGAATACCGTTAATCGGCAGTGGGATCTTGGACTATACTTGTGCAATCACTGCAAGTGCTAGCCACGGTTGCGCTGCTCTTCGGCACTTTTAAGAGGGATCCGCTGCATAAGGATATATTCATTCTATTCTGGCTGATCGTATCGGTTATTCAATGTACCACATGGATTATCTTGGGCTTTCAATACATATTGATTGATTTCACTGCTTACGATTTCTTCGACTTTATAACGTCTACGCTTATTCTGCTCAGCATTTGGCTTGGAGCACGTAAGTCATCTAGTTATTTACAAATCTAATCGATAAGTCTTTGTAATCTGGAAATCTATTTCAGTAATCATCGGCTATATGATGTCTTTGTTATACCAGCAGTATGCCGAGTTGGTGCAAAGCAATCGCAACACGCCGAACCAATACCTGTCCAATCCAATACCCGAGCTGGGCGAAAGAAAGGAAATACCCCCGCCATATATTGCGCCCACCACGGAGCAATTGTCGGTTTCTGCCATTAATATATAAACCAATATTTACCTGAATGTTTATACAAGGGAAATAATTGAATAAATAAGTTGGGAAAAGTGAACTCGAGAGACCGAGAGAGAGAGGGAGAGAGCGAGAGCGAGCATGGCTAAATAATCTTGGATAATGTTTAATGGAAAAGATTTTCAGCTTTACGCCACACTTTCAACTTGGAGTCAAATAATTTAAAAGAGAGCTAGAGAGAGAGCAAGAGGCAAAAAAAAAAAAAAAAAAGAGAGAGAGAGAATGGGTGAACTTGTATGTTTTTCGAGCGTGACACAATCTCTCAATCTTATTAATTGTATGACGGTTCGATAGATATCCGCGAATCTCGATAAGATACTGAGAGACAGCACAAACATTTCACTATATGTACTAGCTATAAATTGTGTTGCTATTCAGTCGGGGCAATTCAGTTGTATCTGGAACGTCGAGGGAATATGTCGTGGTTAAGCAACGCATCGCGCCGCGTCCAAATGCTGGACAAACGTGCGAGAACTTCGGCTATTGCGCTGAGTGTTTTCGGCATATCTATGATAACATTTGCCTTTTCCAGTTACGGTAAGTGTAATACATACATGAGTTGATTAAATAGAACAAAAATAATCGATCCCGTCGTTTATATAGATCTGGGATGGCTCGTGCTCGTTCCGACACTGCAAACGGTGGCAACGGCTGCGCTGCTCTACGGCACCTATAAATGCGATCAGTTGCATAGGGATAATCTGACTCTTTTCTGGCTGATCATATCGATTTTTCAGTTCACCATATGGTGTTTCTTGGGCTTTCGATATATACTACACGATTTCTACGGGTATTATTTTATCGACTACTTTTTATGCTTGTTGATGCTACTCTGCATTTGGTTTGCTGCGCGTAAGTCGACGAGTTATTTGCAAATCGATATATAATCTGATAAATCTATTTCAGTTGTCATTGGCTATATGGTATTTTTGATATACCAAGACTATGCCGAGTCGGTGCAAAGCAACAATCGCAACACAACGACGCTCCAAGCGTCCAGTCCAATACCCGAGGTGTGCGAGACAAAGGAACTGCCCCCGCCATATATTGCGCCCACCTCGGCTGCCATACTGAGCCACACGATTAACGTGTAAACAGCTTTTGAGTGCTTGTATATGTTTTGTGTATGTAGAGATAACAACAAATAAAATTAGAGAGCGATATTTATATATGTATCTAGAGCTAGCCATGCGAAATCGTGCTCGTATCTCAATCGTTCAGTTAGCTTCGAATCGTCGAATAGAAATGTGGAACGAGACGCGAAACAAACAAATAGTTATCGGACTTTTAGTCTTTATCGTGGCCCAAGCCACAAACTTCCTGCCCGTTCATTGTGGGTATTCCGTCGAATGATCCTCGGATCGAATGATTGTCAATTTTGATTCGATATCTTTTTGCCAGGGAATCGGGAAACTGAAACAATGCGTAAGGTGCAATTTATCGGCACTTTGGCTCTGCTCTTCGGCCTGCTGCGTGCCCATCCCGGGCACAAGGATAAGCTGTTGCTCGTCTGGCTGGCCACGGCGATCTACTGTGCCCTCTCCATGGCCTATGCCGGTCTCATGCTCTGGCTAAGCGAAGGCATCTTCACGGCCATATTCTTTCCCTGGTCGTTGACAGGTGAGTGTAGCACCTACCCCCCCGGTTTGCTGTCTCAGCTGGCTAAAAGTTATCTTTTAAAGCGGTTGTCGCCTGGTCTGTAGACTACATGTATATGGAGTACGTGGCCCTAACAGTTGGCGCCGGGGAGGCTGCTGCCAAGGATGCAGACGGCGCAGGCGCAGGCGCAGCTGGAGGAGTCGCAAACGAATTGAGCAATGAAACGAAGCCTATTAAAACGCTGCCAAACAGGTTTGATTATCGCACCGAAACACCGACTATATTGGTGCATGGCAAGAGCATTCAGTTGCCCTAAGTAGCCAGGAAAATATATACATATATATAGTATATAGTATGCTCTGTTTATAATTCGAATTCTTGTGAGTGTGCGGAGAGTGAAATAAATGTACAGACTGCTTAGCCATGCCAGAAACTGCTGACGAATTGATTTAAAGGGTGGCAGGAGGAGGAGAGAGAGAGGCAGTGACTGCATCAATTGCGGCACAGTTCTACTGCTAATTGGAGTGGCAAGTACGTGCCATATGCCCCATGTTTCCCATATTCCCCATGCGAACATTTTAATTAGACGCAGCTGTAGAGAAAAGCGCGTATTTTCCATACGCTGCTTGCCACTTGGCGCTGCCAAAGTTTGTTCAAAACTTTGTCCACTTCTAAGCTGCTGCCATTTTCCATATCTCCCCTTGCTCACCCCTCTTCCCATGTACTGGTATTTAATTAGCTCAGAATGCATGATCCAAAAACACAACCGAATTGAAATTAAAATCCCCGTAAATCAGACACGCGATTTGCTAATTTGAACTCACATTGCAATCTGATTTTAAACATTAAAAATTTAATAAGCTGTAAATACTGTATTTAAGCTAAATACTCGTGTATGTACAAGTATGTGTATACTACAAATCCAGCTATTCATGCACAAGTACCGAAATGCCAATTAAATGTTTTCGGTTCTAAACTATTTCATTCTATTTCGCAATATATTTCTCTCTCTTCATCTCTCTCTCATTCTCTATCTGTCTCTTTTTAAAGCTTAAACGTCGTTTGTTTGTTTATTGGTGAGCAAAAAAAAAGCTATGTGTATTTTGTCTTCATGCGTAATTGTTCAATAACTTATCGCACTTTCAGCTATAAACAAAAAGATAACGCACAGGTCGCCCACACCGCACTTGGAACACGCTTACACGTTGAAAACTAAAACTTTTTCTAATTATATTTTAAAGTGTTGAATTAATTGGCTTTTCTTCATTTTGAATATTTTGTTTGTTATTTTTTGAATTCTATTGATATTTTATATATTTTGAATTCGGGATATACAGAGAGTATATAAAGTGTGTGCTTCTAAGTCAAATTTTTCGGTGTATTGCGTTCTATAAATCCGAGCTGCTTATCAATTTTTCTGATTCTTTATTCCTTACTTTCCCGCTCTCTAATTATCCCTAACTCTTTCTCTCTCTTTGTCTGCTTTTGTTTTTATCTTTCCATCGTAGGCTTTCGTTTGTGTGCTGCGAACTTTATTTATCTGACCAATAAATGGCAATCGATCGATTTTTCGGGGCTTTCGGTTTAATTTTATCGAATGAGACGGCGTCATTTTTGCGTCATCGAATATGTCAAATCATTGATTCGAAATAACGGCATTTGAGCACGTATTTATACCGGCCAGGCGATGCATAAAAATTGTATTAAAGTGGCATTAAAATCATGGCCAGAGACGAGAGGGAGAGACAAGGCAAGAACACCAACTGGAAATGGACACAGTAAAATGGCCATTAAAATAATAAGCACAGCCCGGTGTCCAGCTGGGAGGATTGTCTATGCATGGTAGAGGGGAGGAGGCGGTTAGGGTGTCTGGGTTTGACTCTGGGTGACTCTACGGTTCCAGCTAATGGTCTGGCAATGATCACAATGTGTGTTTGTTTAAATATGAGCAGCACGTGCCGCTTCGTTCCCAACAATGAACTCAACCGGAGCATTTCGTGACCCGGCAACACACTCCACCTCTCTGTCTATTCCTTTATCTCTCTCTCTCTCTCTCTCTCTCCTACTCTTCCCTTCTCGCTCTCTCATTCTCTATTGCTGTCGCATTCGGCAGTACTTATGCAAATAATTTACACGCCCGTCTCGGAGCCGTGCTTAGTGGTCAACAGTTGGCTCAATAATCCTCTGGTTTTCGGCCTGGTTTTCAGTTCTCTGGTTTCTGGTCAGCCGCATAATGGCTCCCCTCAGTCCTACACCTCCTCGACCCATTCCTCCCTTCGAACCGCTCTTTAATCGCACTGCGCTTTAAGCTAAACGCTTAGCGCCGGCGACAATCAATTCATTTGCAGCCAACTTGGCTGGCTGAACTGATGTCCATGATGAGCTATGGGCTGCGAATTGCTATTCATTATTCACGGAGCATTAGAGATGAGAGCGTGACACGCGAAACTCCTGTTAAACAGAACGACATATTCTTTTAAGCAATTGCACTGCAGCATGTATGAATTTTGACTCTCCCGATGCTCCAACTTTTTTGTTAACCAAGGTTTGCTCATCAAATTCACATATCTTGCACTTTTGACATTTTCACTCTGGCCAAATTAAGTTGGCAAGTTGGCAATGCACAATCCTGAAAATTGCGAGCGATTTGTGCAGGCGATGTCATCGAATTTAAAGACATTTTCAGGCAGTTGCAGGGCGCCTGTTCCACTCGCTCTCTCTCTCTCACACTCTCTAGTTATCTGTCAGCGTTGATGTCCGTTTTGCGGAAGGTGGCCATAAATTATGCAGCAGGCAGCTGACAGTTAATAGGCCAACAGCAAAAGCAGCCCAAGCCGGCCAAGCAGGCCAAGACAGGCAAACATACAAAGCAGCATGCGCGCGATTATCTTAATTTATGCACAAGTCCAGTTTGTGTATTTCTCGGTGTGTGTGAGTGTGTGCGTGCGTGTTTCTGTGTGTGCGTGCCAGGCGCTGTTTGAAGCTGGCAAAATAAATATAAATTGCAAAAACTGTCAAAGCCAAAGGCTTCAGTTTGTGTATGCGTGTGTGTGTGTGTGTTTTGTGCACAATAAAGAAATTTTTATCGCTGCCGCATTTGACATTTGAAGTATGTGCTGCAAAATTTATTGTTGCCCCTCGTTTGCCTGCTCAAAAAGCCGGTTAGATGCACAAAAAAAAACAAACGAAAGTATAAAATAAAATAAAAGGGGCAGCAAAACCTGGCGACCTGCCTGAAATGAAAAACTTTTTTTTTCCTTTGGCATTTCCAAGCTAAATTTCAATATCAATATCGGGCTTTAATACTCGTTTTGGTTGCCCTATTGATTTCGACCATTTAAAATACTCGACAAATGGCAAACAAAGGCAGAATTTGCGTTACGTCGAGTATTTGCCCAGCACTTCAGTCGCAGTTGTTGGAGGCAGGGAGATTGTTAGGTTGAGAGAAAGGGCGGAGGGGTTGGGTGAGCGGGAAGGGGGTTGGTTACCTGCTGAAAAATAGTTTTCCCACACCAATTTTCTAAATGCAATGCGAACGTCAAAAGCAACAAATGATGCCGCAATGCAGAGCGAGAGAGAGAGTTGTCCCTGAGGGGAATGCAAGATGAAGCGGTGAGTGGGAAGATGGGGTTGGGCATTGCAGAGCTAGCCAGGCGACAGAATTGTCATTGATTGTCACACATTGTCGTTGTCGTTGTCGTTGCGTGTGCGAGTGCTGCCAGCTCTGATTGTCATCTGTAATTATGCGTAGTGCGTAGCATTGTCGTTATTGTTGCCGTTGTTGCTGTTGCTGCTGTGCTATTGCTGCTGGTGTTGGGTTATGGCTGCCAGCAATCAGCTTATAAATATTGCATGGGCTCCACAGTGAAAACGATTGAAAAACAATGCGCCTCGCGACGCAAAGTGGTTCAATAATGCAAACGAAACGCGTGGCGAAACAAAGGCAGCGCCACAACAAGCACCTTATACCTGAAACCCTGACGCCCTGCCTCCCCCCTCTGCCACGCCCCGTTTCTCGGTCGTGTCCTTGGTTTTTATCGTAAGCTGACAGCTGCTGCTGCTACTGCTCAGGCTCGATATCAACGCACCTGCATTCCATTTTCACGTGACGTCAATGCAAATTAAAGTGTTGCTTGCAGCCACGTTGCGTATACGCAATGTGTCCCTTTGCCACCCAAAAAACAAAAAAAGGAAATTGCACAATGCTACACACAATTTACATAACAATAGGCAAGCTGATCTTCCTTCTCCAACCCCAACTCCGCTTCCTTGCACCACTACTCCCCCTCCCCCTTCCCTTTGCCCAATTCAGCAGCTTGCTAAGTGTGACAATAAATTGCTGTCAACTTTTATTTATCTATGGCTTGGCCAATGCCTGCGTGTTGCGTGTCGAGAAACTTTGTTGGACACACTCGGATTCTAATTCGACTAGCAGATACTCTACATTTTGTTAGGCTAATTTTAAGCAGTGCGTATACGTAATATTTAAGCTGAAAATAGTTCAGCGTTCGTTTCAATGAACTCTCGCGCGGATTCGCTCAGCATATGCAAGGGGAACGGGGTACGGGGAGATTCGTGGGAGCCGTTAGTCTGACCAGGCACTTGCGCTCGCTGCACAGCTGCGGTCAAAATGGCGCAATGGCGAGTGCGCTTTATTACCTTTCTCACTTGTTGTTGTGCACTTTCTGGGCCTGTTTTATTTTTTTGTTTTTGCTTCTTGTTCGCCTCTCGCTTGGCGGCGGGGTTCATTGTCTCTTTGACCAGACGCCAAAGTGCTCAGCAAGGTCTGCTGCACGTGCATGTGTGCGTGTGCGAGTGTCTGTGTGTGTGTGTGTCTGTGTAAATCCTTTTGTGTGCGTCTGGGTGCTGAATTTGTATGCCTCGCGTGTGCCTGGCAAACAAATAACACACAAAAGGGCAAAGCCAATGGCAATGCCAACGCACCGTTGCTCCTCCCACTCTCTCTCTCTCTCTCTCTCTCTCTCTGGGGCATAATTTGCGTTTAATGAATTGTGCAAAAAGATTTTTATTCACTTAGCTGCACACACACGCACACACACATGCTGAGCGGAACATAAGCCGCTTAGCGGGCATTTTTGGCCTAGCGAAATTGAAATGCTGCATGAGAACTCAAGCCCGACTCGCTGCGAAATGAGCATATTTGGCAACGGCAAGCTAATTCCACTTTATTCCCGATTGCTTTTCGATCAATTATTTAGTCATTAATGTTGCTTAGAATGCGCGTCGCACAGTTTGATCGATGAAGTTGCCAGCGCCGCCTCGCCCCGCCTCGCTTCGCCTGCAGGCTGCCCCGCCTCACATGCGGCATGCGCTGGAAAATTTCGAGAATGTTAATAATGGACAAGCGAGCGTAGATGAATCGAACGCCAGCGGGATGGCAGCATCAAAATGAACCGAGCTATGCACAGCTATCATTAGACAAGCTCAGTTGCGATTGACAAATTAAAGACGAGCGAAACGCGGCAAAACGAAGCGGAAAAGTGGCGTAGAAAAGCGAGCGTTAATTAAATTAAAAAAAAATGTAATTCAATGAATGCCAAGAATTGCCAACCTGTCAAAATTTAGCAATAAATAAGAATTCAGAAATATAAATAGAACTCGCCAAATGTGTCGTGCCGTCACCTTTATAGCAGAAGCGTAAAAAATTAAAGCATACTTTGCGGCGGCGGCTGCCTGGCAACGGCAGCGCGTTGCTTGCGGCTGCGCTCGTTTGCCACTTGAGGCTGCTGGGCAACAATTTTTCGCAAATACCGAGACACAAATGTGAGATGAAGAGAGAGGGGAAGTGTGTTAGACAAAGAGAGAGAGGCAGAGCAAGCGAGAGAGGGCAGGAATCGCACGCACAGCTGTCAGTTCATCATTTCGAGTGCAGCAGCAACAACAACAACACTTAACACCATATCAACTTAAGATGATAGCCGGCGTGACAACAACACACACTCACACACACTCGCACACACACTCACGCACGTCAACTTTTCAAGATATGCGAAGAGTAACAAAGGCAGCCAAAAACACAAACGCATAAATAAATACAAAAAAAGAAAACAAAAACGTAGCGCAACAGCGAGCAAGTGAGATAGACAGCGAACGATAGAGAGAGAGAGAGAAGATAGAGAGCGCGAGGGAGTAGAAGAGGGAAAGTGCGAGAGCGGAAGCTGTAATTTACACAGCCGTTTCCCGCTCAACGTCAACGTCGCAAACGTTTTGCTGATATCGGACGCATTGGACACGCCCATTGTACGCCTTTATCTGACGTCTGTCGCTGCTGCGTGCCTCGGCTCATTGTACCCTTTAGCACCGCGGCAGAGCGGGTAGACGCGCATAATTAAATCGTATAAATTCGAAATAGAAAAGAATCAACATATGCCAAGTTGCGCACTGTCAGCTTACATTTGATTTAATTCCAGTTACAGGATATACTACAGGGTATTTGCTGTCGCACTCTTTAATACTTGCAGTGCCGCTCGGCTGCTTCATTGTCTTTGGCGCGTCGTGTCGATTGTCGCCTTCCGTTGGCTCAATCATTTTACGTCCCATAAAACATAAATAGAAATCGATGCTCGGCCTTCTACAGCGAAAGATATCATTTACCCCACGCCCACCCCCCTACCTCCCCTGCCGACCATGCCCAGCCCATTGCCAGTTTCATTGCCATTTCGATTGTCATTGTTTCGTCTGCCCAGCGACAATTTGAATTACCAGCAGCAGCAGCAACAACGCAGTGAAATAAAGAAAAATACCGAAAAGAAAAGCCAGAAAAACATTGAGGGAAAAAGCGACGCAAAAACAGAAGCTAAATCGCTGCCACAAGGTTTGGAGGCACTTTTCGGCGTATGTTGCACGTATCTGCCGAGCCGTCTGTCCATCGGCGTTTTCGCTCTCTCGCTCTCTCACTCACACGCCCAGTTTTCGTGCCATCCCTGTCGCGACATCGTAACGCGCTCCCCTGGGCAACATTTGGCGGTTTTTGCCTGAGGCGAGCAAGTCTATAATGCAGCATTATTTTATGTCGAGCCAAGCAATTTATTGAATTTTCTCCTTGACTGCCACAGAGCAGACTTCGCAGCCCTCCCCGCTGTCCTTGCTTTTCTGCTGTCCCTCCCCATTCCGCTTACCGCTTTTCATTTTCGTTTTTTTCAGTTTTTCGAGAGTCTTCGGTTCTCTCTCGTGCTGAAGTATTTTATGGCACTTTTGGGTGAATATCAATAAATTTTTAATACATATGATAAAGTGCGTCGAATGATGATTGAAATTGGGCTTTGACTCGACTCAATCGACGAGTCCTTTGATACGCATCTTGCGTTGCAGCATCAGGTCCGTTGATGCTCGGTTGCATGCAGCGCAAGCGAGTGCTTGTGCGTTGCAGGGCTGCCATTTTGTTGAATACACTAAATTCAATTCGCATTTCGGCTTTGTGTGTGTGCTTCGTATCTTACTCTTTCACGCTCTCCTCGACTCGCCTATCTTGCTTGCCATTCGCCTTTTGCCATTTGCCATTTGCCTTTTGCATGGCCAGTAAAAGTGATAAGAAAAATGCAATTTTCACATGGCACATGTGACAAAAGTGTAGTCTAGTCTCTCAAGGGGTGGGGGGGATGTATAGCTGTAGAAGGGCAGTCGGGTTGTTATACTAGCTAAGCTGCTTAGCCTGAGCAGGCGGCAGTCTTTCCCAATTCAATTGGCCCAATCAAATCAATGGCAAATTTCACTAAATTTGTGATTTTTATGCAAATTTAAACGAAATATTTGCACAGCGACAGCTGGTTAAGGTAGTGCAGGGTTGCTGGAGCGAGGAGAGGGCAGCTGGGGAGCGGGCAAGGGACTGTGACTTCGATTGGCAACCCCTTTTACTTTTTGGTCGAACTTAATTGCTTTGTGTGCGCGCATCAGCTGTACTCGCTCGCTCTCTCTTTTTCTCTCCTTCTCTCTCGCTCGCACACATTTAATTACAACACCGTTGGCAATAATTTATAATACTAATTAAAATTTTGAACACGCGCACACACACACACATACGCACAGAGCGAGACAGACAGGCAGGCAGGCATAAATAATCAAGCAGAGAAGACACCGCACGCCGGCGGCATAGAAAATTTCATTTTCATTTTCATTTGCATGCAGACAACACACGACAACAGATAGACAGTCGCGCATGTGTGTGTGTGTGTGAGTGTGTGACCTTTATCAATCAAATGTTAATTAAGTTTCAAGTCAGGCTGCCTGCAGAGCCTCAATCTACGCAAATATCGCGTCTAGTTCAAAATGATTGCGTATACGCACCGTGTGCTCTGGCGACTTTCAGCTTGCCCGAAATGAAATTAGCCACTTGCCGCACGGCAAGCAGGCAGTCAAACACACTCACACACATACACATACACTCACAAAAGCGCAACCGGAAACGGAAATGCTCTACAGCACATGCCATCCGCCTGGCTCTCTCTAGCTTCAGCGCAGGGCGACATTGTCCCGACTTGTTTGCAATGGTTTCGTTTTTTTCCCTCTCTCTCTAGCTCATTGTTGGCCGCACAGATTGATGCGTGGCCAAATTGTACACAGCCGCAAATTGCGGCAATTTTGGTTGCTGTCAACAAGGCGAATATGGCACGTTTTTATGCTCATACATAACGGTCATACGACATGGCCAAAACTGGCGAAAGGCAGCGGCAACTTGCCCCGAAAGCGAAAGCACAACGAGTCAATGCCGGAGGCAATGCTGTGGTTTACTCACTCGTCAGTTGCCTGTCCAACTCACTGTCAGCCTGTCAGCCTGTGCAAGCGAGAGCGAGAGAGTAGTCAGAGAAAGAGAGAGAGAGTGAGCTGTAGCTGGCCACATTTTAGTCGATGTGCTGGCAAACAATTTGTGCAGTTTATGAAATCATATTAAAATGCAATAAATTTTACTCGAATTTCGCAACACAACAAAAGCACAAACACGTACAGTGTGGCCTCGAGAGAGTGCACAGGCAAGAGAAAAGGAAATGCTTGCTTTTCACTAGCCACTTTCCATTGCAAACGTTGCTGCGCTTTGCACTCACTTTTTCACATGCTACTCTTTCTTTGCGCTCAGCTTACTTACAGACTTGACTCTTTGCATTCTGTTCACTTCGAGCAGTGCGCACTGTGCCGCTCAAGTGCTTTAACGTTTAGCTTAGCTTGGCGTACAGAAATTCCCACAATTTTGAACTGTGCTGCAACTCGCTTGCAATTAAAGCCTTCAAGTCGTGGCCGCTTTTATGTTTCAATTACCGCAATCTATATAGTTAACTATATAGAATTTCTCTGCCGATTTGCGCAATTGCATTGCGGCTTGCCAATTGTCTCTCACGCGACATTTATTTATTACGTGTGTATGTGTGCGTGCTGCAAAAGTTTACGTGCTCTCGCCACATTACGTATACGAAGCGGCTGCTTTTGAAATTGTGGCAAGTGCAGCCAAAACGTAAGGTCATCGCAGTGTGCAGCTTGGCATTTGTTACCTTTGCCGCTCCCCCTACCAGCCAGTTGTAAGTGACAGACGTCAGCACAGGGCACAAAAGACAGACAGACAGACGAACGAACCGAACCGAAATGGGAAATGGGAAACTGTCTGCAGCTTTGGCACTGAAAAATGTCACTTGCCATCGTTGCCAGTTGTCGTTTTTGTAGCAACATTTTCTGGCAACCATCGATTTGCACTAATTCGCAGCTTCATATGCAGCAACCCATTCCTCTTCCCCACTGCTCCTCGCCTTCTATACCCTTCAATAAACCAATCAGCCTAAGGCATAAACGAATTGCGCGTGCCTCGCGAGAATTTCGCCTTTACTGCCGGCGACATTGCCAGGTTAATTGCTTGCGAAAGGAGAATTTTTTTCGACTAGCATAAAATGATCGAAATGCTTCTTCTGGCCAACTTTTTTTTGGTTGATGCAACTGGAAAATGCAATTTGCCGCCCAGCGACAGACATGTTGCATGCATATTCAATTGTGCCACGTTAACTTCGTTTGCCACGCCGGTTGGGCAAAATAAAGCAACAACTGCTGCGTGTGTAAAGTACAAATAATAATAATAATAATAAAAAAACAACAGAAAAAACCGAAGAAAAAGTTCGAACAAATCGCAACGAAATAATTGAATTTTCATTTCCGTTTTATGTGTTTACTTCCGGCTGCGAACTGCAGGCGGCAGTCGGCATGCGGCAGGCACATTTCACGTAGCTGACGGGCTGCCATAAATGAGGTGCAGCCCCCGATACACGCCCCCCACGCAAAACAAGCTTAAGGCTCCCTTGCTGCCGTCCCCTCTCTTTCAATCTCTCGCCTGCTGCCTCCCGCATCGCATTCGTTCTCATTTCGGCCTATTTGTATACAAAAGCACTCAATTCTTGGCAGGCTTGAGAAACTTTTTAAGTCAATTGTCAAAAAGTTTTTAACGTATTTTCAGCCGAGTCGCCGCCCCTACGCTGTTTTCCGCCTTCCCCCCCCCCCACCACTTCCACACCTCCCACTCATCGTTTCCCTCGCAGCGCAGCCAACTTCGGCTCCCTTCCGCGCGCCGTGCTTTATCGTTTTGTTGCGCTGCGAAATTGAAATATAATTCGGTAAAGTTTTCACCGTACGTGGCCATAAATCAATGGCAGCCGAATAAAGGCGGCCAACTGAAATTGATTTAAGCACCCTCTCCCGCCTGCCCTCCTCCCACTCCATGTGTATTGTGGGCGTGGCCGGCAATCAAATGAGACACCGAGTCACCGAATGCGGTCAGCCGCAGCGTCAATCGTTGCGCAAGTTGCAGAATTTAAAGCGCAGTAACTAAAGTTGTAACAGCATAGGGAGGGGAGTTGCTGCAAGCCGGCCAAGGAGAGAGGGAGAGCGAGCAAGTGGTAGTGCGTGAGTGAGACGGAGAATGATTGTGCACGCCTCAAACTCATTTCTCATTTTTTATGCGCTACGTAATATCTGCATAAACCAAATACGAAAACTTCACTTTCTGCTCGTAAATTTCACAACTAAACATAAACATAAAAGAGAGATAGATGGAGAGAGAGAGTGGGGAGGAGAAGCAGGAGCAAGCGTTGCAGTCGCTGAACCGCAAATCGCCGGAGAGTACATAAAACCCGCCATAATACAGCGCCATCTGCTTTTGTCTAGATATTTGCAATCATTTGCAGTCTTAAAAAAGCGAACACGCTCATCAAATTTCAACAGCTTGTCTCCTCTCTTTCTCTTACTCCCTCTATCTATCTTTCTCTCTCTCTCTCTCTCCCTCTATGTCTCTCCCCGCTGCTTGTTGTCTTTGTCACATGTCAAGGCACTCGCACTTCAAACCGTGCTTATTGCTGCTTCATTTTTTGCTCGGTCGCGTCACTTGCACATTTAATTAAGTTTACGGCGCGCTGCACACGTAAAGGACGCGGCCGAGAGGTGGCAGCTGGGGGGGCGTGGCAGTGCGCTATTAATTAAATTGCTTTATACAGTTAAGTCGCCAAGCCGAAAAGTTTCTGTGTCAACAATTGGAATATTAACGAGCCAACTAATGAGAGTTCACAAGAGGCGACAAGTGTGTGTATAGGTGTGTGTGTATACAGGTGTGAGTGTGTGTGTGTGTGTGTATGCTGCCACCTTGGCAACCGGCAACTAACTGAAAGTCTTATTAAATGTTTGCTGTAAGCGACACGGCAAGATCAAAGCCGAACTTCTTACCACGACAAATCCTGCGCCCCAAAATCCTGTCTGGCTAGGCACACTGGAAGGGAGAGAGAGGGAGAATGGGGGCAAAGAGTAAAAGCGAGAGAGACCGGCAGACAGACAATTCGCCCAATTATTGCTTAACTCTTTGTCTACTTACTTGGACTGTCTGGCCTCAAATCCCTTGGATGTGCAAGTGGACGCGGGAGAATGGATAAGGCGCGGGAGCTGGAGTCTGGTAGCCACGCGCTCGACATGGGTCACTCTAATAGATATCGACGGGCAAGTCGAACTGACGGGCTTTGCAGTTGACGCCTTTTGAAGTTCGCGCTTCTATTAACTGCCGAAGAAATCGGGTGGCTTAGTTAGTTATTTAAAGAGTGTAGGGATATCCGAGCAGCTCTGGAAGAAGTTGGCCAAGACAGACAGCTTAACCTACTCGTTATTTACTCTTGTAAAGGCCGGCTAAGCTAGCCTTGTGATGGCAGTCTGAGCAACTCGTTGTCTTCAGACTCGTTGCTCATTTAAAACTTCTCGTTAATCATTTCGACAGTTACTCGCTCCATATACACGTTTCTTTGGTTTGCTTAGGATGTTGGTCTCTAAAATTTCAATGTCTACAATCATTTATCTCTTTTATTTACGTTACTCGCTTTAGGCTCATATTTCTGCAGTAAGTAATATTTTAACCACTCGTCACTCGTCTTATTCGTTCTTTAAACTCGCTGCTTTGCAATACAGCAATACTTATGAATACTCGTTATTTCTAATAACTCTACTCATTGCTTTGGCTACTCGTTGCATTAGCTACTCGTTAGTGTTATTCTTTGTTCAGACTCGCTGCTCTTACTCATTAAAATTAACTTTTATTCGGATGATTCTTTACCTCGTTGCTTTTACTCGCTACCGCCAAGGTTTCTCACATTTATAACACATCTAGCAGCCCTCGCATTAGATTTGATGCGCCTTTGCGGCGCCGTCTGAGCAGACTTCTTCAGCAACAGTTCGACCCACTCCTGGCTGCATATGCCGAGAAGAGATAAGGCGAGACGAGTTGAGGCGGGACGCGACGAGAGCATATTAAATATTTAAACCGCTTGTCGCACGTAAATCCAGCAAAACGAATCGACTTATATTAAATACACTCGGCAGCAACAAGGGGCGACGATGAGGGGCTTTGGGTTTCGCTGCGCAACTAACGAGTGGAGAGCCAGAGGGCATACAATGTGCAAATCCCAGTGCAACAGCAGCTGACGGAGCCGGAGCAGGAGCGGAGGCAGGGGCAGCGACGCAAGCAGCGAGTGCTTAATTCCAATCGCAATGACAGTGCGCAAGAAAAGTTCGAGTTCGCTTCGTGCCAATCGTCTTGGCATTTACATTTAAGCTGATAAGCAAAGTGCTTGCGCCGGTGCGAGGCAGTGTGTGTGTGTGTCATGCGTTGCTCACCTGGTTGCGCAGCGAGAGAGAGGAGAGAGAGGGAGAAGGATGGAGAGAGCAGCGCGTCAATATGAAAATCGCAAGCGTTGAAATTTACATTTGAGGCACGCACTTTACATTATTAATGCCAGACGCTGAAGGCAACGCAAAAAATTAGTCGCTAACGGATGTGGCAGGCATATAAGTTATGCACACACGCACACACTAACTCGCTCACACACACACACTCACGCGGGCACACACACTCGCACGCTCGCACAGGCAGCCATTTGGCAAATGTATCGCATTTCGTCTTGTGTGTTTGCATTTTTGCGCCTCGCTAAGAATTTTCCAATTTTGCTGCTAATATTTATTAATCAAGTAATAGCTACACACATACACGTGCACTTATGAATATGTGAGTGGGGCACTTGTGCCTTGTGTGTATGTGTGTGTGTTTGATTTTTGCACAAAAATTGATTGGAAATTTATAAGCTAAACTTTTCACAGCATTTTTTTTCGGGGGGTTTTGTTTTGTGGCGCGCACCGAAAACCAAATCAAAATCAAACTTTTTGCCATTGTTGTTGTTGTTGTTGCTTTCGGTATCTGCACTTGAAAAGGTCGACACATGTGTGCCAGAGGGAGTGTCTGTGTGTGGCTATTGACTTTTGAATATTGCCAACCATATGCTGAATAATGCTGAAGTGAAAACTTTAAACGTGCCAATGGAAAAACCAAAAACTTCAAGACGCATTTCGATAAAGAAAAAAAAACAAATGTTTCCAGATTCAAATAGTTTTCAATCAGCTTGCCGAGCAGGCTTTTGCCACACCCCGAACTCACTGTGTCACATGGGAAACTACTTCAGTCTACGTACAAAGCTCGCAACGTGCACATCACAAAAGTAAGAGATATTTTCTAGAATTTCCGTATTCCTCAACAAAAAAAAATAAAATAAAATAAATACAATAATATTCATTGTATACAAAATAGGCAAAAATATAGAGAATTAGTTGAGCTAAATTCCTATAAATGTACTAAAATTTGGAATTTTTTATTTTTAGCAGTCGTTTCGCCTTGAGTTGTTATATATATTTATATATATCTTCTCGTTAAATTCTGCACAATTCCCGACAAGCGACTGCGAGAAGAAAGAAATGGACAAGCTACTCATTAAGTTCATGTTGTTCCTTTGCTGTAAGTAGCGGCGGCGGGGCGTGGCAAAGGCGGAGACTTTGAGAAAATCTCACAGTAATATCTTTTTGCTTTTTTCTTTTAGGTGGTTGCCTGCTGCTGCCACAATCTGCCTACACTTTGCGCATCAAACGCGCCGATATCGATCCCAATGCCTCGGACAGCGGAGCCCAGAAGACGGCTGAGATGCATTTGCCGTTGGATGGCAAAACAGATAATGCTGCTGATGCTGCTGCTGCTTCTGCTGCAGCGGCTGCGACTGCTGCAGGTGCCACTGCTGCTGCCACTGTTGCTGCTGCTGCTGCTGTCGTCGAGAGACCGAAAGAGCAGCAGCATCCGGAGCTGACTAAACGCGCCGACGGCATCGTTGCCGCCAAGGTGATTGATAATGCTGCAACCTTAGCCAACGCCGTGACCATAGCGCCCGCTGCTCCCGAAGTTGCCATCGATGCACCGCCGGCAGCCGGGGTGTCGGATAAGAAGCTGGAAGAGTTGCTGCCTCTGGAGCTGGCCGATCGCATGCATCGTTCCAAGCGCCGCATGTCCATTGTCGACGAGTCGCTGTTCTCGCGATCACAGCCAAATCGGCATGGACGCCATCATAGTCTGGTCGGCGCCAATCCCATGGCACCTCCCTATGTCTACTACAACAAGATGGTCTCGCCCGACGGCAAGCAGGAGCTGAAGGAGTTCCAGCTGCTGGCACCGAACATGGTCATCGAGAGCATGCAGCATGACATGAACTACGGCTCGATGCCGGAAATCGGTAGCGTGGTGCTGCTCAATGCCGCCGACAATGGCGGCCTCAACGGACATCTGCATGGTCTGGGCAAGCAGAAGCACGGCCGAAGTCACAAGCACAAGCCATCGGCCATGGCACTGCCGCCCTTTCTGTACATGCTGCAGCAGATGCTGCAGCCGAACATAAACATCGATCTGGAGCCGCCACAACCACAGCACAGCCGCAACGACGTGCCCTTCTTTCAGCTGCTGGACAGCGCCGTGGACACGGCTCTGCGCAATAATCCGGGTGTCTTGGATCATCTGTTGAACGAAAATGATCTGGAGAAGGAGAAGGACAAGGATCACGATGGCGATATCAATGAGCTGCAATTGGCCAAGCTCGAGAAGGATAATAAATTGAAGGAGTCGTCCAGCGAATTGCTGGCAAACAATCACAAAGAGGATGAACTTCTAGTCAGCTGTCCCATACATCACGAACGTCATGCCAACAACAATGGGGAGATCATCGACGATGATGTTGTTCTGGTCAATGAGTGTCACATTGTCTAGTCCGCAGGGGGTTGAAACATAAAAAAAAAAAGAGAAATTAGTTAGGCCAAGCGCTTTAAAATTATTAGATAGGTCGCAGTTCTGTTCATGTTAAGGTCTGTTCGAAAATTGTTAATAGTTTGTTTGTTTTCCGAAAGCCAACGAAATACTAAATAAAACAAGAAACGAATGTTGCTGTGCAAAATCTGTAGCATGCTTTTCAGCTGAGCATAGAAAGGCATTGCGACGCATTCCTAATTGGCCGAAAACTGTAGCATACTTTCGCGCTGAGCGTAGTAAAGCAAGGCGAATTTGTGGAGCACGATTGAAAATTGATAGAACGCTTTTTTAAATGAATTTCCTGCACTTTCGACTGGGTAACAAATAATTGAAAGCAGTCTATAAATATTGAAATATTGATGTAATACCTCAGGGGACTAACATCTACATACATATTGCTTGCAATTGGGCTTGCCTCAGTTTGAATGTGTAAAAATCGATTTGCTTTTCGCATTGCTAGGTGAGCAAATATATTCAGCAGACCTAAAGACAGGCACACATACGCACACAGAAATACACTTACCACACACAAGCTGTAGTCGTTGCCGGAGGCAAAAGTTGTGCCTGCTGTTGGCTGCTAAATGCTGCTAATTTCTTATACAATAAAACTAATGTAAATTGCCACTTGACGCTCGGCACACATTGCTGTGACTGTGTGTGTGTGTGTGGGAGTGTGAGTATGGCTATGCAATACATGGACATTAAATGGAGCACATAATGTGTTGAAAGTCAGAAGAGCATTGAAAGACAAACCCAATGCCGAGCGAATGTCATGGGTGCTTTAGCTACAGCATAAATACAAATTTGCTTTACAAATGCACGTCCGTGAGCGAGTGTGCGAGTGTGTCGGTGTGTGTGTATGTGTGTGTGTGCGAGTGTTTGAGTTGATGTGTGGCTGTTGCCTTAAGTATACATTCAATGTACATAAGTGCATACAAATACACTGGGGTAAGCCATTATACATAAGCTTATGTAACAGTCGAACGTGAACGTGTGTGTCTATGCGTGCGTGTGTAAGTGTGCGTGCGCGTGAGTGTGTGTTTTTGTTGCTTCGCAGCAGCAGAAAAGTGCAACGCAGCATTCGTAAATTGCGTAGCTGCATTGCCATTGTCCCTGGGGTGTTAACTGAAGTGTAAATGCGAATGTATGTGCCAGGACGTGCCCTACCCCTAGCACTGCCCACCCCTGCCCTTGCCCCATCCCCTTTAACTAAACCAACTGTTGGCTATATACGTATATATATATATATATATATATATAAATATATATCGGATATGTATACTCGCATTCGTACAATTTACAATTGTAAATAATAAATGCAGTTGACAGCGCTGCGAGGGGACCACGCGGCGTATGCGTGTTGTTTGTACGCTACACAACTGCAGAAGGGGCAGAGGGGAGCAGCAGGGAGGCAAGCGAGGGGTGCAAGAGAAAAGGCCAAGGCTCGGGCATAACAAGTGCATTAGCTTGGCAAGAAACACTTGAATTATGATTTCAATGACAGCTCCACGAAGGCGCTGATAATGCAAACAACGTTCGAAATGAATGAAATTCTTGCCATATAATTTGATTAAATTCGCATGCCGAGTGGATCACAGCAACAGCAATAGCAAGCAGAGTAAAGCAACAACAACAACGACAAGCAGCACGCGCAGCAGGACAGACAACAAGGAATGAAATTATTTTTGAACCCACTGGCAACATAAACAAAATGAAACACAGACAGACAAACGAATCGACGGCTTTTGTTAATCTTTTTGTTGGCTGCTTTCAAATTTATAGCTTCATTATGAGCACGCAAAGGGGAAGGAGGAGAGTGACCCAGGCGAAAGTAGGGGGAGGAGAGAGAACAGGCCATCAGAGAGTCAGCGTTGCCAAGGCTTCCTTCGGTTCCTTCCTGCGATTGCTGCTTGTAACTGTTATGGCTGTCATTTGGCAGCTTGTAATTATGCTTGCCACAAGTTGTTGCCAGAAACTTGTTATCTAGATTTCATAGTCCAGAAAACCATGACGCCGCCACGACCGCATCAAATTCAATTGAACCGTTGAGTCAGCGCGCAAAGACGCGCAAAGTCACCAGGCAACACAGCAGCAAGGGCGCCAACAACGGCGACTGCGACGACGCTTTTCTCATTTTCCTCGCTTTTCTTCTTTAAGTCCATTAAAGCCAATTTGCAAAGGCATTCAAAGTTCGTCGATTCTGAATGACATTATATTTAGAGAATATAGTATATTAATAGCGCAATCCATGCAGATCTTTGACTGCGCAAATTTCAGCGCGAAACTTTGATATCTATTAGCTGCGAGGGGTGGGGGTGCAAAAGGAAGAAGATAAAGCAAAAGTATTTTATGCACATCAAATTAAGTGAAGATTATCTTGTAATAGTCAGATAACTGATAAGCAAATGCTTGCCTCTGAAAACTATGGCACATGCAGAACAGATTATAAAAGGCAGCAGAGCATAAAGTTGAGTATTAAAAATAAATATAATACTATTAAATAAGTGAATAAAATTTTATTAAATATACTTACTATTTATATTTATTTTTAAATAAGTTAATTAAATTACATATATAATATTTATAATTTGTATATTTATTTAATATTCAATCTAATCGCAGGCAGCAAAGCATTATGTTTCCACGTACTGCAAAATAAGTGAACTTTCTTGAACAAAATCCGTAGCACATCTGACAGGCAGGTAGTCATAACGCTCGCTACCCCTGCCCTTCCTGCCACACTTGCCTTTAAAAAAAAACTGTTTACACTTCCATAAGTTTCATCTGCATCACGCTGTTTGCGTTGCCTTCTCAGCTGTCATACACGGCGTATACGTCATCTGACAGCGAAATTATGCAAATGCCCCAGCAACACCTTCAGCTGCAGGCCACACGCGCAGCCGACACATGACAGACAGCTCATCTCCTCACACACACACACACACACACACATGCACACACACTTGCACATGCACGTGTAGAAGACACACTTCTTAAAAAAAAAAACAGGCGGCCTGTTGATTATTTTGCTTGACAGCTGGCAAGAATTATGAAAAGCCGTGCCAATAGCAAATCAGCAACTACAAGAACAACAGAAGCAGCAGTGGCAGCAACAACAACAACAACAAAAGAAGCAGCAGCATCAAGAACGTGTGGGCCAGATGAAAGCGGCTTAAATGCGGCACTGGTCCCATTTAAATTGTCAGCAACAGCGACGCGTTGGGGCATGCTACAAATTTATGAACCATAGTTTGTTACTGCCTCTGCCTCTGACCCACCCCCCTGCCACCATGCCTTGTTGGCATGTTTTGGGGATGTCCGCCTGTCCGTCTGTCTGTGGCTTTTAATTGAGTCATGGCAGTTGCTCTGATTGTTCTAGTTGTTTCACTTGTTGTTGCTCAGTTGCTGCTGCTGCCGCTGCTGCTGCTGCTCGTTGTCCAAGTCAAATTTATTTGCAACGCGTTGCAATACAAACCGCAAGTGGGCGATGGCTTTGAGTGGAATGAGAAAGAGGGGGGAATGAGTCGGGGGCAAGGCGTAGGAATGCCTCATGTTGCGTGCAACTTTTACAAGTGAAAACTTTGCTGTCAGAGATACTTTATGTGCAAATTTTTGGTTGGGCAAGATACACACACCAACACACACACGCATGCCACACACACACACACTGATATGCAGAGTGAAAGACACATACACGCTCGGACAGACTCGGTCAGGCTGGTCTGCTGCTGCTGCAGTCAGTTGCACAGTCATTTGCATGCACACAAACATACACACACACAAGCACGCACTAACACATACTTCCACACACACTAACAAAGTCAAACACGCACATACAACGCATGCAAAGGGATGTCATACAACAACAAAAATGCCTTCGCTTGCAACTTGAAACAACTGTAAGGCGCAACAGCAGCAACAGCAACAGCACAGCAGCAACAACAGCAACAGCAGCAACAACAACAGCAACAACAGCAACATCAACTTTTACAGCATCAACTGCAACGACAACAACAAATTGACCGCCTGTTAGCATATAAATCACATTGTAAAAGATAAATTGAAAGCTGTTGCGGCTGCCATTGTGCTGCTGCGACTACGCTGTGGCTACCTCATCCCCCCCCCATCACTCCCTCTCTATCTATCTCTCTCTCTCGTTCTCTCTCTCTCTCTCTGCCTCTCTATCTCTTCTTCTGCCTTCCCCACACGCCCCCAGCTAATATAATTAACATACGCCCGCGTCATGCCTTGCAAAGTCATCGTCAAAATTGCATTGACAAATTTCGGCAATCATTTTGCAGTTGACCCTTGAACTCTCGCGCACAAGTTCAGCCCAACTGAGTGCGGCAACGGACCATGCATTTAGGATCTGTTTGGCAGATAAATGGGGCAGGTCAATCTAGAGTAGTCTGATTAACTTGCTCACAAATGTATTTGCCATTTTGTTAATTGAAATTACTTTTCTATTTATTTGTATAATTTATATAATTCTGCAATAATTTAATATGAGTTTCAAAACATTTTAAATATTTAATTTCCCCGATATTAAGTAGAATATATTCACGCTCCATAGAACATTTAACTGTTGCATTTATAACTTTCTCATTGAATCAGTGAATCAAATGAATCAACTTGTTGCGCTAATAAAATAATAAAATGCTACGTTATTTACATATGCCACGCAGTAGCAACTCGCCATTTTGTTGCTTCGCACTGCTCCGCTCCCTCTTTATTTCGTCTACTTCTACTATACCCCCACCCTCCTTCTCGCCGCTTGCACTCACTTCTCTCCCTCCCCCAACCATCCGGCTACATTTAAATGCGCATAAAGTTATCTTGTTTTTGTTTGAGCAAAGTTACGAGCTGTCTCTGTCTCTCCAGCTCTCTACCCCTCTCCCTTCTGCACTTCTTCCCTTTCCTCTTCCCTCTCCCTTCTCTTCGTCTGTCTTCTTATGTATATTGTTTATTAGATGTAATTATTATTAATATTTGCGCGTATTTAACGCTTGAGCTGCAACCCTTTTGACTTTTGCAAGTCAGCAGCTTTATCAGATTTAATGAGCTTTTATTTTCTTTTAGTCGTACCCGCTCCCCCCCCTCACAATCCCACTCACGCTCGCACTCAGGTGCGGCAATTAACCGACGTCACTGTAGCCGGACAGTCCGCAGTGCAGTCCGTTACGCCACGTGGCCATTTTATCACTTTAGCCCATGGCTCCATTACAGCTGCACTCGACTTGTCGACATGGCAACAGATAATGATAATTGACTATAAGCCCGATTAGCAGCCAAGTCCAGCTACACACACACACACACCTGTAACTAAATATCCGCTTACTGCGTGTCTCTGTGCAACACAATGAAAATATCATTTTGATAGGGCCAAAGGTTAAAGCTGAAAAAAAGGGAATGGGAAAGGGAAATAGCGGAGCTTTGCTGCAGCAGCTTTCATTAAGCTTGAGTGCTTGCATGTACTTTGAAAGTTCTTTTTTATTTGCTTGCCCGGCAAGTGCAATTTTTCATAGCTTTTTAATAGCACTCGACACTACTTGTCTCTTTTGTTTCTCTTCGTCTCTCTCTTTTTCTCTCTCTGCTTTAATTGGTAATTTCCACGGCTTTATTTACAAAATTGATTTTCCAATTCAGTTTGATTCCGTTATGCTGCGCTCGCTCTCGCTCGAGTTATGAGCGCGTTCGCATTATAATCTTATTTATTGCTGCGCAAATTGAGACAAACAATCGGATCGAAGCGCGTAAAAAGCATTGACCTCGCCACGCGGCACAAAGACATTAAGCTATTGGCCGAGGAACGCAGCGAACGCAGATGCGGCTAAGAACCGTTTCGCTTGACCCCGGAGGCGGAGGGCTGAGGGCAGAGGGCCGAGACAGCAACCGGGCTTACACTGCGTGGGCAACTGCATGTCACTCTGGAGCAGGACTTAGAGCTTGTCTCGTAACTTTTAGCGCGCGCTAAGTGCACTTTAATTTGTCTTCCATAAGGAGCTGCTGCTGCTGCTACTGCTCGCTCTCTCTCTCTCTCTCTGCAGCCTCAGTTGTTGCTGCTGTCAGTGCGGCAAATTACAACAAATTGAATTTCTGTGGAAATGAGTGTAAGAATCTGCGACAGGTGATTTTACGTGGTGCGCACAAAACGGTCAAGTGAGCCGAGCTGCACTTCATTTTGTGCTCGAATTCAATCATGTCTGGAGCGCCTGAGAAGAAAAAAAGAGAGAAAAAGTGATGCATTAGGTTAGAATGAGGAAAGAGTAAGAGTGGACTGAAGAAGGATCTGGAGGGGCAAGTCTAGCAAGCTAGCTTAAACGCTGCTAGAGCATGTAATACAAAAGAAAAAAATAAATAATAAAAGAAAAAAACAGGGTAACTGATAGTCTATCTATCTTTACTCAAAACTCTTGCCACAAATTATAATTTATAATAATAAAAATTGTATATACAGGGTATGTCCAAGTCTTCACTACCAAACGATCTTGAACTGCACTGAATACTGCTCATTTATTTACCACAACAATTCAGGCAAATTCAACGATTAAGTAGCTTAGTTTTTTGGCTGCAAATTGCCTGCATTCTTATTGAAAATGGAAAATTCGCTTTTCTTGTGCGAGGGAAATTAAATTTGCAAATTTTGTTTACTTTGTTGATGCATAAGACGATTGCATTTTGTAATTGTGCCAATTACAAGCAGCTTGTCCGCTGCCAGACAGAGCGAGCGACAGAGAGAGGGAGAGTGTGACAGAGAGAGTAGGAGAGAGAGAGAGACAGAAAGCGAGCGAAAGACAGAGCGAAGAAACGAGTGAAAAGTTGGAAATTGCAAGTGCATAATTATGAATTAGTTATTGCTCATTAAGTCAATGGCCAAGACAGTCAGAGAGAGAGAGTGGGCGGGGGAGGGAGCAGACTGCGTACAGTGGCTGCCAAAAATATACAAACACGTTGCGCACACACAGAATTTGCGTCGAACAGATCAAGGCATAATGCCACATGAAATCTGCCTTTGGCTATTTAGCTCTACCCTAGTTAAGACTTAAAATAGCTTAAGATTTATATGGTTGGTACTTTTTGAACTGCTAAAATTGTCAAAACTTCAAACGATTTGCATAACTGTCTCTCGCTTTATTGCTCCCTCGCTCTTTCTCCTTCTCTCCCTCTCTGCCTATCTCCATATCTCCCTCTGTCAATCCCATTGCTTTTTGTTGCATTGCATTGCGTATTTCTTAAGTTTATTGTTAACACATTTGGCTTTAGCTGGCGTTGGCTGTCACTTTTTTGTGGCTGCCATTGTTGTTGTTGTTGTTGTTGTTCCCAGCAACAACGAGTAGCACTGGCAGCAGCGTCAGCTGAGCTGCCATTGTTCCATTTTGTTTGAGAAATGCCAAGAATACATAGCCGGAAACAGACATTTGCATATATTGCGGTTGTGCTTTCAGCTCGCTTGCCATTGCAATGCTACAGTGTATATACCCTGTAGAGCGGAGTGACACAGAGAGGGTAGTTGCTGCGTTGCACTGCCTGAGTGTGGCCAGGCTGCGTGGCAGTAGAGTGTGAAAGTAACTTCAGATTGAATGATTTTCCTTTAATTATTTTTGCAAACTCTTCTATTGGTTTGAAAGCGGCTTAAATTATTATATATATATCGAACAACGCATTGATTATTACAGATTTCATATCTAAACTTTCATTTATGTTTAGTAAAGTTAATTTAAATTTTGTTTATTTCATTCTATTTAATTTAATTGAATACAAAATAAATTAAACCCAAAATAAATATTTTTTACAGGTTTTTAAGGCTTTTGGTAGCTTTGTTTGTATTTAATTTATGCTCTTGGGTTAAATTTATTTAATAATAAATTATTGTGATGTTTAATTTATGAAATATTCTTGTTCTTGCGATTAATTTAAATTTCTACAGGGTATACGCTAGCCAGCTATTTCAATTTTCGCCACACACTTATTTGTTCAAGCTTATTGTTGTTGCATGCCGGAGCGGGTATCTCAGACTCAAATTGTTGTCGCTTTGCATTGCTATAGTTGCTGGTGTAGTTGTTGCTGCTGTTGCTGTTGCCGCTGTTGCTGTTGTTGCTGCTGTTGCTGTTGCTACTGCTGGATTTGCCTTTTAGCCGTCACTGAGCTTCGGTCAGAAGTTTGTGTGCTGCGCTCGCCGCGGGCCAACTAAAATGTTGACTTCTTCTTGTCCTGCATTTCTTGTCAACAGTTTTTTGGCGTTAGGCAGGATGGCTTATCGCCAAAGTTGTTGACCGTTTGCTGAGTGTCGCGGGGAAAGATGGGCCAGCGAGTGGGGGGAGACCCTATCGATACTTTGCATAAGCTGCAACAATGCCAGTGGGTGGCGCATCAGCTTGCCGCGGGCCTATCCCAACACGCCAGCGACATCTGGCTTATCAACTGATAACAGCGCTGCCAACACGTTGCGTCTTTCTCTCTTCGTTTTCGAACTAAGAGCAAAAGTCTACACTGCCACACGGCCAGGCTCTCTTTGCCGCCGAGCAGCGACGCCCGCAGCGCAGCAACGACGCTGCCCAAACATCGCGTTCGCTTCGTGCAGCAGAGCCGACCGTGTGCCGAGCCGAGGAATGCTGCTGCCGACACATCGCGACGCTGCTGTGCGACGTTCAGGCTGTGACGTAGACACTGCGAATGCCACTGCAGCGACGTCCGCAGTCGACGTTGACGGCGACGTCGACGGCAACGGTTTTGGGTGCTGCCGACTTGGACTTGCTGCTGATAAACATTTTGCGTTTATCATCAGTTTGTCGATGGCACCGCGCGCAACTGGACGTTCCTTCGCATTGAGTCGAGTCTTGTGCACGTGCCGAATTCACAGTAAACTGTTCACACTGTCTCCCAGTGTGTGTGTGTGTTGGTGTGAGTGTGTGCACGCGTGTGAGTGTGTGTCGGTGTGCGAGTTACTGTGGCTAACTTTGAGTGCAGCAAGTGTTGTACGCGCTGCCTGCTGCATTTCGCCGGCTACTCTCGATTGAATTGTACAAGATAATTACGAATATCTAAAACGAAAGATACGACGGTTTAAGATAAAAGATAACTGAATCGAACAAATTCTGAGTTGCATGCCACGCGCGGCAGCAGCTGATAAGGAGACAACGCAACGAGCAGCAAGAAGTGAGTAAAACTCCGTGTAACAGTAATAAAAAAATATACAGAATTGGGAAAGGCATTCAAAAAATAATTTAATTCATTTAACATAAATTAAGCGCAGTTGGCAATAATAAGAACATTAAATTATTAACGCGAAAAACTCTAGTTGTTTTTATTTATATTGAAATTAGTCCGAATTTTTGCTCAAGCTGCGGCCTGTATTTTCTGCGAAGCTGTAGCGCAAGCTGTCTGCGCGAGTGTGTGTGCGTGTGCGTGCGTTAAAATCAAATTACGCCGCAAAGTATGCAACAAATTTCGGCAATTTGCAATTGCTGCCAGCAAAGCAAACAAAAACACAATTCGAAATACGAAATACGCTCGCCAAGCATAAGCAAGGGCTGTTATAGAGGTAGGCACATGGCTGGGGAGCGTGGGATCCGCTCGGGAAAGTGCACAGGCAGCGAGAAAAGCGCAGAGCTAAGCAAACGCGCCGAATGCGACGCGAAAAGTCGAAAATTATGTAAATGCAAAACATTTTTTATGCATGTAAACAATTTTTTGCGCCATTATGCGCCATCTAGTATGCAAAGATATGTTGCTCGGCTGCTGAACTCCCGAGGCAAGCACGCTGCCACGACAGGATGAGTCAAGTACAGCGAAATAAGGGCAGGGCAGGGCAGGGCAGGCAGGAACAGGGCAGGGTAGGGCAAGCAGTCAGGCGGAGCGTCCTTCCTGGCAGTCAGTCAGTTCACCTGACATGCCAGCAAAATCGTGTAGTATTAGATTTATGCGCCCCCTTCGCCCCCACCCTCCACGCTGTCAGCTGCCGACGAGCCAGCTACAAATAGGTTTTGGTAGTTTCGTTTCGCAGCAAAGTCAAAGTGAAAGTTACGCTTGAATTTGGACTCGCAAGCTGCAACTCCACGGCGCGCTGCTTTAATCGTATTTACTGCCTGTCAGTCGCTTTAATTAAATTTAAGTTGTTCCACGCCCATGCCCACGCTTTGCTTTGCGCCAGCCGAGCGTGCAATATTTAACTTTCGAGTTTTTGCATTCAATTCACGCACCAAAACTTGGCAACGCGCTGCGTCTTGGCTCTGGTTACATTTAGTACGCGCGCAGGCACACACACAGGATACACAGGCACACACATGCCTTTGTGTATGTGTGTGTGCGTGCGTGTGTGGCGAGGCTGACTTATGCATGTATAGACAAACTGCCACGTTTTTATTGTAATGCGAAAATCCCTGGCATGCTTTTAGTAGACAAAATATGCGCCTCGAGCGCTTGCTCGCCCAGCTGACTGGCTCTATCTCGCTCCCACTTGCACGCAACGACTGGCTCAATCTAACCTCTCGCAGCTGGCGACATTTGTTACTTTTATTTACGCACAAACTCCCGAAAAATGTACAACAGCGCTGCCAGCAAATAAGATTAACGTGCGTCGCCAGAGTCGAGTCGAGGCGAGTCGAGTCTCGAGCCGGAGCTGAAAGTAGTGTATGCCATAAAACTTATGCCCGGGCTACCCAGGCTGGACCCAATGGCACAACCACAGCCGGAACCCGGTAACGGCAAAGTCAACGACGCACACACACACGCATACAGAGGCGGGCAGGCAGGCGAACCGGAGATGCCGTAGCTGGCGGAGCAGCCCGAGGTGCCGTTGCCATTCATCATCAAGTGGCGTCTCCTGTCACGAGTTTTACCCACCGAAAACGTGCAACTTTCTCGCATATTATGCTGCAAACAATGTTCTAAAAACTTTCCACGCACTTGACTCTACTCGCCTCGCCTCGCCTCGTCTCGCCTCGTCTCGCCTCGCCTCGCCTCCCTTCCAGTTGAGACGCGTCTCAGCAGCAACGGCAGCGGCATAATGCAGCCTCTCTCGGGTCTTGTATGAGCATAATTTTTGGGTTTAAACATTTTTATTGCCTACATTTGGGCGCACGCCTGGGGCAACACATCGCAGCCCTTGCCGACTTGCGGTTTATGGCCCAAACCTGGCCAAAGCAAAAGCCAGAAGTCAGCTGCGTTTTATGTGTGCAGCCGCGCTCGTTAATCCATTGCAGTCACTCGAGGAGATCCCAAGAGCTGAACCAGCTGAGCCGCTGCTCTCCTCTTCCTCCCTCTGCCAGCACACGCATCTGCCAGCAGCAGCAGCGCAATTAACGGAGCATACAACATTTGTGCGCAGACGTTGCGTATACGCAATGTTGCTCATAAGGCCACACGTCGCCCTACTGTTGCGGCCAGGCTAATAATTTTGGTTAATTCCACATTAAATTGCATTAAATACCGCGCACATTTCAATTACTCGCGAATTATTCGCGCTGATGAATGATCCATGCTGGCGACTCGGTGGCCCGAGCTGAAAATTAAAATGGACGAGCGCGTATTTCCTAAATACAAGCAAACTTTTAAGCAGCTTAAATATTAATTAATTTGTGCAGGGCAGCACGGGGGCTGGGCTGAAGAGGCCAAGGGCAGCCGCATTTTAATTTTAAAATTTTGCGCCTGGCAAAACTTCTCTCACGGCCAAATGGCCGAATGTCAACTGCCTGACTGGCCGACATTATGTCCGTATTGTGTATATGTATGTCTGAGTTCGTCTGGCCGTGGCCACATTAACATTTCATTTCGGTGCGCTTCATTTAAATTATTTGAGCCACTTAAATTTTGGCAGCGCGGCTTCTGCGAAAATAAATTACAATAAAATTTCGGCTGCGGCTGAGTTTAAGGTAAATGTGTGAGAGCCGGCGCGCTGGCAGTAAAGTTTAATATTTCCTTTAAAGGAATTATTAAAAATCATGCAATAAAACCTTGAGAGAGAGACGGAGACGGAGTGTAGGGGGAGTGGGCAGCCCATTAACCTGCGCGGCGCAAGCAGCCGAAAATGTTTAGTCGTAAACATATTAAAAGCTACTTTGCATAAACTTTGCAAGCACTGCGCGTTTCCCTTTCGCCCGATCACTCCCTGCGTGTAGCAAGGACAAATGCCCATTTGCGATTTATTGAAAAGGGCAGAGAAGGAAACGAAATACAAAATGGGGCAGAGCGAAAAGGGCAAACGGCAAAAAAACATAAAATAAATGCGACGAGTGACGAGCTGACAAACGGACAGACGGACAGGCGGACGGACGGGGTGGCGGAGGAGAAGCAGGAGGGGCAGCAGAATGGGAGGCGTGGCAGCTGCGCTGACGGGCTGTGAATGGCCGCGTCGCAGTCATCTTTATTAGGCCGGCCAGGCCGATGCGACTGGTTAAAAAGCTTCATTAAAAACACATTTCGTGCATAAACGAAACGTCGACTTCATTTTGCATGCAGCCAAAACAAAACACCAAAAAAAAATAAAAAACGGCGAAGCGAAAAGCGAAAGCAACGTTGCAAAAAAATAAATAAAAATCAAGGCAAAACGTAAAATGAAAAGCAAAGTCAGCCGGCAGAGTTGGGCGGCGAAATAAAACCCGACTGCGATATTATTTGCATTTGAAAAGCAGCTGTCAGAACAGAGCAAACGCTGCGCAAACAAGCGCAGGCTAAAGCTGTGCGATGTGGGCTGAAGCAGCTAGAAGAGAAATAAAAGGGATGGCTAACTCGCTGTTGCCCCCTCTCGCTTGCGAGCGTCACGTTCCGAATCACGAACGTAGAACCTGCAGCGCAATAAGTGATCCAATAACTGTTAAAATTTTATGTAGGGTGCCGTACGGCACATTTTCAAAATAGCCTGGAGTATTAGACAAATTTCTGTAGAACAATTGCAGAAGAATTAAGTAAACGCACTTCAAAGTCAATGAAGAAGGCCACGATTAAATAATCAATTCAATTAAGCGAGAATTAATATATTTTATGACTTTAGAAATAAATAAATAATAAGAAATTATTAAAGATTATATACTTACTCACTAAAAAGGTCTAATTTATCTTTACTTATTAAAATATTTTATTTACTTAAAAATAGCTGTGTACTTTCTGCAGTCTCGCATGTCGTTCAATTTCCGAATCAGCCCGAAAGCAGGCAACAGTTTTTTCATCACGAAACACGCTCACAGCAAACTCACATTAAATTCTGCATATTTTATACACTGCCAATTTGAGCTAAAAATATATTTTATAAAATAATTCTTAAATTTACTCAAAAGAATTTCTTAAATTCTGAAAAACTTAAGTAACCTTGCTCGGCTAATAAATATTCCGCTCGCAGAGCTCACAAATTTGCGCCTGCAATTTACGCTAATATATGATAGCGGGATTTCCATGTTTTCACATTTTGTCTATAATCTCATCTCTCACAGACCACGCACACACACAGGCACACACGCGCACACACTCGTCGGACGCTGCGTGTAGCTTAGTTTATCAAAGCGTTTGGCTTATTTATATTTTCGCAGCAGCTGGCAAAGCGCGGCTAAGCAAAATATTTACAATGCAGTCGAGCGACAAAATGAAACGGACACGCGCTGGGTCCAGTGCCCTGGCCAGCATCCAGCACCCATTGCTCAGCACCCAACGCCCAGCCAGGGCAACCAGACCGAGGCGTAACTGAGTTAAGAGCCCGCCCCGTAGCTGTCAAAGCTTGTTGATACATAATCAAGTTTCAATTTCAAAACAATTCGGCACAAACATTGCCAGTTGCTTTGGCACAAAAGAGTGTCCGGAATTTTAAGCGTCGACAGGATCCGTCGCACACGCATGCGACGACGACGGCAACATCGTCATCATCGACAATGTCACATGTGTGTGTGTAGGTGGGAGTAGGTGTGTGGAAAAAATTAAACGAGAACGAGAACGAAGCAAGGCAACGGCAAAAAAAAGCCAGTGAAATGTACACAAAAGGCGGCCACGGCGACTGCAGTTGACAGCAGCAGGGCAGCAGGAATGGGAAGCGGGAAACGGGGAACGGAAAACGGGAGCAGGGGGACGCGGCTAGCGTTTTCGAAGTCTGGAACGGAATACACATCAAAGCGCCGGCTACACGCATCGATGGCATGGCTTCTACTCTTGCTGGTAGTTCATTATGCCACTAGAACAGTTTAATGTCGTTTAAAGCGTCGCGAAACAAAGCCATAAAATGTGGCAGCAACAGCCTCGCTAGGCAGGGCAAGGGGGAGATGGGAGGTGGGAGCAGTGCGGGATCTGAAAGGGATTCCAGCGCCATAGTTCAGAGTGCGGACAATGGCCACGCCACATTGTGGGACAGTGTGTTGGTCTCGCTCTCTATTTCTGTTTTGTGTGACGCTCTGTGTGTGTGTGTGTGTGTGTGTTATAAGCAATTTTCCATTTTCCACTTTTTTCTGATTTTCTCCTATTTTCTCTGCGTTTTTTTCGTCTTACCAAGCTTTCGCTTTGCGCTTTGTTACACGCTGACAGGCGACTATGAAAGCGAAACGTAATGAAAATGGCAACAAACAAAATAATTGAAATTTGGTTTAGCACAACAGCAACAACAGCAACAACAACAAACACAGCAGCCACAGCAGCAGCAGCTAGTGAAACCCAAACGACAACAACAGCAACAACGGAAAAGCAACAGAAACGACAACGACGCCGGCTATGAAAAAATTGGCCAAATGAGAGCGAAATTTTGAGGCGAATGCCAGCAGAACAAAAGCAGATGGCGACATAATACACACACACATACACAGAGAAAGACACGACAAAACGAAGATGAGAATTTAAGCCAAGTCGAAAATGAAAAACAAAAAAAAACGAAACAAACGAGACAACAACAGAAGACAAAAAAACGCGCTGAGAAATGCTCAAGAAATACGCAGACCAAGACGACAATGTGGCCTTATTTTGTGCAGATTTGTCAGTTGATTTTCCTGGCTATACCCTGTAGAAAAGTGTGTGTTATAGAAGAGGTAGCTGCGCTGCCAGAAAGTTGGCTTACCTTAGTTAAAAAATGTCTATGCTTTAGTAACTCTCGTCTACAGAGTATTTTCCCGTCAATCATGCTGCCCTCGCTCATTTCTTGTCTTTGCGGATGGAAAACTTCTCGGCCATTGCAAATTAAATTTTCCAATTCGCAACGCCCATTCTTAATGTCGCATTCGGCTTTACCTTGACTTGTGAGATAAAAAAACAAACCCCGAAAAACCCACAACATTGCGAACTGACATATTCAATTTTCTAATTTTGTATAATGCCCAAGCGAAGCCACGCAAACAAATCGTGCAAAAACAAAAAGAAAAGTTAAAGCTGCAAAAGTTCTGCAGCAAATCTCAGTTAAGCAATTCCAAATATATAATATATGTATATATCGAGAATACGATATACTTGCTTTCCGAATGCATTATCGAATCAATTTTTCGGCGCAAATTCTCAATGTAAAAGTTGAAATTGTGCAATTATTTATGCATTTTGAGCGAACGATAAAAGCGCAAAAGTTTTCGCTGGACTTGTGTGCGGAAAGTATATGGAACTTCGATACCTACCCTCGCCCACCGACTTTGCGAGAGAAAACTTCAAGCATTATGCCAGACGACAACAACAGTCGCTGCAAATGACAAAATAAAAATTCGTTTTGAATTGAAACCCACCAAAAAAAAAATCACCCACAAATGTAAAGAAGGTTAAAAGAGTTTGTACAAGTTGAAAGGGAAAACGAAATTTAAATTTAAGAAAATTATTTTAAATTTAGCACAAGCTGAAATAGGCTCGGGCGCACAGAAAGCTCCGTTACCGGGATCTGCTGCGATTTGTGAAGCTTCAGCACGGTCGAAATTTCCATTTCGTTTGCGATTTTCATGCATAATTTAAATTGTGTTGCCTACTTAGAAGGGCAAGCCGGCGACTTTAAGCTCGGCGAGAGTACATTAACGTGCGTGAGTGAGGGAAGGTGAGTCGATGTGTGTGTGTGTGTGTGTGTGTGTGAGTGCGATTTATATGTGTAATTGATTTGCTTAATTGCACAATCACAAAGGCCAAAAACATGTTCGTGCATTACAAATCCTCTAATTGTAGCCCTGGGTAATTGCTTGTATCAATTGCGTCACACACACACACACACACACAGACATGGACTGGCAAAACGATAACGGTAACTAGCGCAACTTGTCGTTGCCTGTCGCACAACGACGTTGATAATGGCGGAGGTGGGACTCGAGCTCGAAATGCTTCTAGAGACACAGGCAGAGAGCGAGTGGAAGCGAGCGAGCTCTGCGTGCCGTGAACTGCCAGCCGCATGCAGGTCATGGCGTGTCCCCCTCTCACCCTGTCTCTCTCGCTCTGTATGCCCTGCATTTTTCATCATCAATTTTTGTTTTAAAACCCCCGTCGCACTCACTGGCGAGATGTGTCCAAGAAATTTGCTAAAAGCTTATCAGATTAAAAATTCCATCATGAAAAGAAAATACCCAAAAAAAAAGTTGCCAGCCCGAAAAATATTTGATTTACTTCTACGAGTTGAACTTTTGAAATAATTTCGTCGGAATTTTGTTTATCAATTACCCCCAGGCCCGGAACGGACTCATGGATCACCCCTCGCAGTGCAACTACTGCGATATCGTAGCTCTTAGCCAGGGCAAAAATGTGACACACAAACTGCACACGTTGCCAGCATATCAAAAATGCAAAAAGTGTGTGTGCGGGTGTGTTACTGTTTGTGTTGCTTTTTTCATTACCATCACCATCTCCATCTCGTCTTGTTCGGCTTTTGGTTAATTTGGCAAAAGTCTCAGACGCCCACATGACCTTGAGTATGCGACACGCCCACATTGCGCTGCCCTAGCCCAGGCTGGGCGTGCGGTTCCATCAAACGCAGACTTTTTAATGAAAACGTGTTTGTTTTACCAAAACAGCGCTCGTAAATTGCAGCTTACCCTTAGAGCCGAGTCGAAGCATATGTACTCCAACACACATACTCTCTCGCACACGCACACACACACACACGCATGCAGCATGTCTATCTTTAGCATATATCAACACATATCACACATACGAACAAAACTGAAGCTTGCTTGAATGCGGCAAATTAGAAAACGACGTTTTTATGGCATGTCAAAGTGGGCAGATCCCAGAGCTGCTTGAATATAGTGCTCTGAAATTTGCTAGGTAGATGAGTAATACGCTAAGTTCCCAAGTTATATGAAAAGTATCGAAATATTCCTGGAAATTTAAAAAATAATCGAAATTAAAGTAGAGGATTCAATAAAGTAGAGCTCTTGTTAAGTATAGATCGAAATAATTTAATAAATCAGTAAATGTCGGACCCTGCTTTGCTAACCCTCTAAAAATTTGGTTAACAAGTCAAAAACACATACCTAATGATTTACCTACGTGATTCGCATGTAGCAACTTACGCAATCGCTGATATGATACTTTCCACTTCACAACCGTTAATCGAACACTTTCATTAACTCCAAACAGTCGCCCACACTGTCCCATCATATCTTATCGTTATAACCAACTGAACTTAGCACTCGAAGCGGCTAGACTTGTGAAATTCGATATCCGGGGCCCAAAACACATAACTTAGCAAAGTTATGGCTGATTTATAGAACTATCAATAATGTTCGAGTAATTGTTTGAGCATATCAAGCAGTATAATATGCACGTTAGCACTTAACAGTTGGCATAAAAACTAAAGGTAATTTATATGGCAACATCTTTGGTAGGACATTTTTACTTGCCGGCAGGTGTGTGTGTGCAGGTGTGTGTGTGAGCTACGTGTTGTCGCAGAAACTTTAGCATATTTTATGGATAAAACTTTATGGTTTTTATGGCCTCGCCAGCAGAACACGCTGATAAACGCAGCCGAACGGAAGCTCAGGCAAAAAGGAATGGACGAAGATGGAAACAAAACAAAATAAAATCCAAATTTATTGCACTAAACAAGTGGCACGGAATGGCTGGCCAGGAAGTGAGAGAGAGAGAGACTAGAGTAGAGTGATGAGAGAGAGGGAGATAGAAAGCAGTGAGGTTTAGGCAGGTAAACTTCTGATTTCAATGTCAGTGTAAAAGTGACTAAATGCCACGCTTTATGCTGGCTACAGCTCTCAGTCGCACTCTCTCACTCCCTCTCTCCCTCTCTCTCCCTCACTCACTCTTTCTCTCTCTCTCTGCTGCTGCTGAAACTGCCGCTGCAGCAGTCGCCCCGAGGCAAAAAGTTGGCAAAGTTCGTTTAATTGCGCTGGGAAAGACATTTGAGTTAATTATGCGTCGATTTGGCTGGCAAGTAAACAAATTAATTAAAGCGCAAACATGTTGATAATGATGCTAGGCACACACTCACACACATATATAGTCGACGCTCACACCACTATAGACGCACATAAATTAAGCGGAAGCAGCTGTCCTGCCTCAGTTTCGGCTGCCAAGTGTCAAGCAAGCGCCTCGCCTTTTGTTTTATATGTGCGCGCGTGTGTGTGTGTGTGTGTGTTGCTGTTGTTGCTAGCTCACATTAATGTTAATTATTAAGCAAGTGACAATTTGAGTGATTTCACTTGGTCCCTGCAAAGCGCTCATCTAATGACAGCAAACACAACATGCGACAAGCAAAACAATCAAAGCGACATTTGATGACCCCGCCAAGGCTCAGTCATCCCTCTCTCCCCCCTTGACTTTTTGGTCAACTACTTTGCCGACTTTTCCGTATAGAAAGAGGAGGCATATATCTGCCTCTCACTCGCACTCGCTCGCTTGTCGACTGTGTCATTTGTTATCTGTTCAGTTTGACATATCGTTGCGTTCCCGCTGTCCGGCCTGCAAGGCGTTTCTTTTGCCCGCAACGTTTTTCACACGCAGCCACATTGCCAATTACACCTACGCTCACACACAGACACACACCGAGACAAGTGTGAAATGTCAACACACAGTGACAGGGCAGAAGTGGAAATGGTAATTGCGTGTTAATTGCTTTACGCGTTCAAAGTGCTTCGCGCTATGCGTTTTTACGTTTTCTACGTGGCGCCATTTTTTTTATTTTTTGCTCGTACTCGCATAGACAATTCGCGCACACACACACATATATATATATATACAACACGCATACGCATACAACGAGCGACTGTGGCAGGAACACAACTAATCAATCTGTGTCCCAGGGTCGCCAACGCAACACAAAGGGCAGCTACACTCACACTCACACTCGCAGGCACACACACATATACTACGACCCACGCACACACAAAGTTTGCAGAGATTTTGCTGCCAATAAGCGCTGCAGTTCCGTTTTAGTGGCCTGTCGGTGCTTTGACATTGCCTTGTCAATGCGCATAGCGCATCCCTCGTTTTCCTATCGTATTTTGCACAATTTGTGTCCGAATTCGTTTTGGGTTCGGGTTTTCTTCCATTTTCGAATATCCTAATCGGTTTTAAGCAAAAAATGATAATTAAATTTTTTTGAAAAATTTCAAAATTTTTGTAAGGGGGTAGCATGGAAAAAATTCGAAAAATTTCGATGCTCTGAAATCGGTAAAATTTAAATGCAGAATCAATTTGGGCACAATAGGATGATCAAAAAGTCATACCCGAGCAAAATCATAGCATTTCTGGCAAAGTTATGAGTGATTGAATCCAAAGAATCACTGTGAATGACAGATGCAACCCTGGAAAATTGGTTATATATCGATATTTTCGACAATTTGAGTCCGAATTTATTTTGGATTAGATTTTTATGCTATTTTCGAATATCCTAATCGATTTTAATCAAAAAATGATAATTACATTTTTTTGAAAAATTTCAAAATTTTTGTAAGGGGGTAGCATGGAAAAAATTCGAAAAATTTCGATGCTCTGAAATCGGTAAAATTTAAATGCAGAATCAATTTGGGCACAATAAGATGATCAAAAAGTCATACCCGAGCAAAATCATAGCATTTCTGGCAAAGTTATGAGTGATTGAATCCTAAGAATCACTGTGAATGAAAGATGCAACCCTGGAAAAATGGTTATATATCGATATACCATTATTCGAAAGTGATCCCGAGTAAAATCAGTCAAGTGTTGCAAAGTAATGCTTGATTGAAGCCGAAATTTCATCGGGAAACCGGGAAATCGGGAAAGCTGAAAATTCACTTACATACAATGTTGAGATTTATTTCAAAAAATGTATTTGTAAATTTATTTAAATTTGCACTGCTTATGGAATTATTCTTTATCGATATGATTTCCTCATTTGTCGCCACAGTTTGCACAACAATTTTACATATCAAGGCCTGTCAAAGTTTCGCCTAGTGTGTCATGAATGTGAATACACCCGTGGGGTATTCATGGCACTCGATAATCTCGCTTGAGTCGCACTCGCATTAGCATTCAGCTGGCTGTGTCAATAAAGTAATTACCTGTAGTTCTGCGCCAGCTGCAACCTGATTATTGACATGGTGACCCCCAGCAACGCACTCTACTTCACCTTTGAATTCAATGCTGCTCCCCACCACCCCGGCTACCTCTGCTCCATTACCCCTCCCTCATTGCCTTAAGACACTCCACGTGTCAACATGTGTTGCGCGTCGTCGTCGTCCTCTAAGCACATTATGACTGTCAACATGTTTATTATTCACCTGTGCATGAAAAAGGCCAAGTTATTAAAAACTTTGCCACATTAGGGAGCCGAGACAATGAGGGGTGAACGAGAGGGGGAAAAGGGAAAGGGAGGGAATGGGGCACGTCTGCGTGGCAAGCACTTTTGCAAACAATTGGCAAAACATGTTCTGCGTTCCCGTACGAAAAATGCAATAAAAGTTGCCTCGAATGCGACGTGTTTGCTTAAGTATTTCGTAGGTAGGCAAAATATGTTGGTAAGGTTGGAGTAGGGGTTGGCAGGAGCCGGAGGGGAGGTGGGCCTGGCATGCGAGCAGGCGACGAGCGCGCCCGCTGCGCTGCTGCTGATTGTGATAAATGCGACAAAGACATGTGTAAAATATGCTTCATGTGCCTTATTATTGCGTTTTATGGCCCATGGGGCCGCACACACACACAGTGCCCTTACACACACAGCGCCCTGCCCCTGCCATTACCTGCATGTCATAAGGTGCAAAACAAATTCCAAACTGTCGAAATGCTCGAAATGTCGTCGAGTTTCAAGTGTGTTTTAAATATTTGCACAATTCCAAGAAGAATCCCGAAAATGTTTTTAATTATATTTAAATACTTTTTCTACGCCTCACGCTGTCGCTTTTAAAGTTGCGGCCAGCTGATTGCATAATGCGGCAGAAAGTGCACAACAACAAAAAGGGAAGATGAAGAAGAGGCAAAAAAGAAAACAAAAGCAACGTCGTAGGCAAAATAAGTTGCTCCCAACGGTCGCATAATCCATAACAACAACAACGCGGCTCATAATCAAACACGGCACCCCGAAAATTTCCCATGAGTGAAGGCGAACACACCCCACCCCCTCCCTGCCCTAAAAAGGACAAATTCGCAAAGTAGATGTGCGGGTGTGCGAGTGTGTGTGTGTATGAAGACATAAGGCATGTTTGCATATAAAAATAAAAAGCGGCACAAGAAAATAAAGCAGCATTTTAATAATAGCACAAAGGCAGCACACAATGCCAAAGGCAAAGATGACATACAAACAGAGCGCAAACAGCACAAGGGCACAATCACAAACACACACGCAAACACACATAACACACACACGCAGACACAAGTGTACACAAATCAAGCAGGAATGTGTCCCTCTCTCTCTCTCTATCTCTATCTCCCTCGGCCTCTTACGGTTTTGGGCAAAGTTCGAGCGTCTTTAGCGCAAATGTAACGGGATATTTGAAACCCTTTGAGCATGAGTGTGTGCTTGTGTGTGTGCTTGTGCATATGTGTGTGTGTGTGTGTGTGGCTGCTTTATGAGATTGCCATATCGGATTTAGCAGCTGCAATTACAGCGTGCAGCACTCATCAAGCATAATCAATTAAACAAAGTGCACTCGAGCCAAGTGAAAGTGCAGAGCGGCGAGCAGGGGGAGCGCAGAAGGAGAGGGGGGGGGGCAGGGACAGCGGCAGCACAACCTCAGCCTCGTGCAGGCAATGCAAATAAATGTTGCAATTTTGGTTACATTCGCTCGCGCGCCCCTCGGTGCGCACACGCTGCGTATACGCAACGTCAAGTGGCACTTGCCGCGTAATTTTGCTCGTACTGCAGCCTCGTCTTTTTTTCCACACTCTCTCTCTCTCTCTCTCTACTTTTCAAAGCCTCTGCCACTTAAGGCTGCCATTTCATAAAATAAACCATTAAAAGAAACAAGCTGAAGTGCATGTGGTCGTTTGGGCGCTTACTCGCGTGTGTGTGGGGGCGTGGCAAGGGGCGCAGTGGCAGCTGCCACTTTAATTGCATTTTAATTAATTTTTTTGCGCGCAACTCCCCCGGTAATGCATATAATTACTATGACAGCGTTAATTGCATAGCCAGGTGAAAGCCGACGCGCAATGCTGCAACGGCAGCAACAGCGGCAGTAACAGCAGCGGCAGCAACAGCAGCAACAGCAGCAGCAGCAACAGCAGCAACTTGCCCCTACACAGGCTGAGTGAAAAGTTTTGCAAGCTGGACAACGGACAATGGCAACTTGCGCGCGCTGGACAAGATCAGGGTCACGAGCCCAACAAGCAACGGCAGCGGCGGCGGCAGCGGCAGTTGACATTTGGCATTCTGCTCGGGCCAAAATAATATGATTAAAACGAGGCTGCTCGAGTGCAGCAACAGTTGCACAATTCGCGCAGTGCCCGCAGTGCCCAGTATGCAAATGTTTGGGACAAGGCGACGCCACGCGCGGCACAATGGCAAATAAACAAACAATTAAGAATGAAAGGGAAGCGGGAAGAGAAAGAGAAGGTTTCCTTCTGCCGGGGGATTAAGCGCAGCCAAGGGTTCCCAATTGCACGCTGCACAACACGCCAAGCCGGGGCTAAACAATCAATTTTGGGCGCCAAGTTGCCGCTTTATATAAATATATATATACAACACCTATGCTTCCCCCGATCTACTCAATAGCTCGGCTTATTGCCGCACAATCATGCTAAAGCGTCGCCCTGATGCGCTGCCTGGCGCGACTCGTATAAAGCGGCGACTACGACGGCGCACGGGGCGTATGAGTGTGCTGGGCTGGGCGTGCGTGTGTGTGTGCAGGTAAACACGCTGTTAAGCCAGCGACTTAAAGTGCGTAAATGAGCAAAACACACACACACACACAGCAAGGCAAACAGCGAGTGGAGGGGGACAAGAGTAGGGAGGGGCACAGACAACAGCGTAGTGCGGCGTCTATTATGCGTATACTTAACATTTATTTCAGCCAGACACTGAGCCCTTTGGAGTGAGTGACAGCTCATAGACAACGTCGAGCAGTACACCTAGCGTACTATATAGCGTATATATATAAATAACAATAGAGCAGAGAGAGAGAGCGGGAGAGGGAGCGAGCGAGCGAGCGAGAGCTAGAGTATGAGAGCGAGAGTAGATTCAGCTTGGCGCGCAGCATAAATCTCATCGTGCATTCATCAATGTCAAGCCACAAGTTTGCTTTTCATTTGTTATGGCTTCGCTGGCTGTTTGTATATTTTATGCACACACACACACACACACACATAGATATAATACACACTGATACGCTTGCCACGCCATAGTCAGGGTTGTTTTCACGAAAATGAATTCAATTTAATGGCGCACACTTTGCGTTTATTTGAGGCGAACTGTGCTCACGTATTCGCCCCGTCTTTTAGCCACACTCAAGCCGCACTTACTGCCAATGTGTGTAAGTAATAGTGTGTGTGTGTGTATGTGGGAACGTGTGTGATTTCCTTGAACTTGAGGCTACTCTGCTGCCCCCCCTTCAGCCGCCAAACAGTCGCACAGATACAGCGCACTCGAGTGCCGATTGATTTGCATATGCTGACTGCATTTCACATTTCCAGCAGTCATTTTACCCCACTTTTCCTCACACTCACACTCGGACCCCCCCCTCCCACTGCTACACACACATTTTCCACACTCACAATGGCCACTCTGGAAAAAACTTCAAGGCCCTGGCAATGGTTGTAAAATTGCAGCGTCGTTGTTGTTCATAAACTTTTACAGCAGATCAAAATGGCAGTAAGCGCAGACAGTAAGTGCAAGTTTGTATGGCATAGACGACTAGCTAAATACCCTACAATGTATAGAAGTTCTAGCTCAAGTTGGAGACAATTAAAAAAGCAGTAGCAGACTAGCCAAATACCCTAGCCTTAAGTGTAGGTTTAAACACAAGGTGCAGTTGCTTCCACACTGCGTATACTTAATATATATAGCCAAGTTACTGCATATACCCCACTTGCCAATTTTGTGCCTCGTCGAGTTTCAATTGCAAGGCCAGCCCAGGCACAAGTCAATTTCATTTAATAGCGAACAACCACAGAACGACGCTGCGCGACGATGTCAACGATGGAGCTAGACCAAAAATTGGCCCAAAACGGCATAGCTTAGGGAGCGGCAACTGAAGAGTGGGTGGCGCTAGGAGAGATGGGAAGCGAAGGGAAGGGTACGTTGCTTGGGATTTGCAACAACTAATTCGCCCGGCTGCAAGTTTCGTATTTACGAGCAGACGGCGCCAGGCGCCATCTCGCAGCGCGCGTCGTCGTCAACTCGAGAGTGCGCGCATTAAGTAAATAAGGCGAAAATAAAATAGAAAAGCCCCAGACAAGCCACGGATGCGGCACAGATTGTGCCAACTCACCTTGAGATTGCCTGCAGTCTGCCCTGCCCCCCCCCACCACTCCAACACCACCTTCTAACTGGCTTTAATTTGCGTCGCATCGATTCCCGGTTTGGCTGACTGCCCAGCTCTGCCCCACCCTTTGCTACTTCCACAATTGATACACGCGCGCGTTGTTAACAGTTTTCCGCTTGCAAGTTTTCAATTTGCCAAATCGCATGCTAATGCGGCATGTGGCACAAGGCTCGTGCCGTAAGCCTTATTGTCACCTCTCTCTCTCTGGTCGGACCGCATTTCAATTGGCATGTTCAAAGCTAACAAGCTGCAAAACAGCCGGAAGCGCAGCTCACTCGAGTCATTTGGGTTTTCCTGCACCCACCTACCACCCACCCACCGAAAACTTTGAATGCGACTAAAAACGAAAAACGAAACGAAAGAAAACTGACGATACAAGGCAACACGGCAAATCACTTGTAAACACTTGAGCAGAAAGCCGAAAGAGCAAAGAGTGTGAGCTGTGGAGCCAAAGACAAATCAAAAGATAAACGCCAGCCGGATATGAAGAGCAGCAGGGGGGAGGTGGTGTCAGTAAAGAGCAGGAGGGGAAGGCGTTTATGCCGCTGGCCGGCGGGCATTCCAGGCGCGCCGCATAAAGATGAAAAATTGAATGCGTAACGGGAGCTGGGAGCAGGCAGGCAGCTCAACTGGGTCGCATGTTGTGCAAATAAAGTGCAAATTTCTCGAGGGAGAGAGAGAGAGGGAGACGGAGAGGGAGGGAGCGGGTACAGACAAATGAGCGGACACTTGGCATGACAAGTGGCGGACATGATCGAACCGGGAAAGGCAGCAAGGGAACAGCCAGGGAGAATGGGAGGGCACAGCTGTTGCCCCAATATGAAAGTGTCACGCAGGGCAACTTGGCAAGGCTACCCCAAATTGAAAGAAAGAAATATTCAAAGATTGCAAACTTGTTTGTATTTTTTTTTTCGTCTCCCCCAACGAACAAAAGTTTTGCGAAACTTTTTGCTGGACTCAGCTTTAAATATCGATAAAAGTTCTATGAAGTGCGCATAATATTCACTTGGCAAGCGTCAGCTCTAGAGCGATTTTCCAGCCCCAAATCACACACACACACAGCCTGCCCGCTCATCAGTATTTGCAATAATAATTATTAGTAGCTGCCCCTTCAACATATTTGGCACACTGGAAAACTTAATTAAATACATTAAAAGCGGATTAATAACAATATTAAAGCCAAACATTGCAACTTGTGCCGGGCAAAAATTTCCTCATTAATATTAACAACTTCATTTAAACCCATCCCCGTTCCTGCCCCTCCTGACGACAATGGCGACGACGCTTTTCAGCCCGATTATTTTTGCAATTATGCAAAGTAGCTGCTAGACGGACATGCCCCTGGCCCCTGCCCCATCCCTTGCCGTTGTTGTTGTTGTTGTCGATGCGTGCGCAAACTTAAAAATTAATACATTTTTAATCAAAGCGTCGACCACAGAAAACGCCTCCGGCGAGTTTTGTGCGTCCATCAACGAAGTTAGAAGAATTTGAAGAGAGCGCGAGGAAAAAAAAGCGAGTCAAGCGGATGCAAAGTTTTCCTTGGCAGCGTGGGACACTTGAAAATCTGTTTGGGGTCAACTCGTTACTTATGCTAGGCAGCAGCAGGCGGCGTGGTAGTAAATTGAAGTGTGTTTACAATTTATTTAAAATTATTTAAAGGCTTCTTATGCAAGAGTTCCTTCGATTTTTTGCTTGCCTTGAATTAATTAGCTTGCGATTAGAATTTCGCTCTTTTAATAATTTTGAAAAATTACTTAGAGATTATTTAGATCTCCGTAAATTTTTTACATGCATATTAATTCTCTAAAATATTTATAATAATATTTAAAATACTTCTTAAGCGTGCAAAAATTAAAAAAAAAACATTCTCAAACATTTGTTTCACAGCTTCCTTATCTCTGTTCGCCCTTCCTTTTTTGTGTTATTATTTACCTTCTTATGCTCTCTTTCCATTCAAACAATTTCACGCTACTTTCTGCACATTTAATCTAATATAATTTATATCACACCTACTTACTTATGCCGCGTACTTGTGAAATTAATTTCAGTCACGTCATTACATCAGATTTTCCCAACGATTTTCTCGTCTCGCCGCACTTAGCGCAGCTAAACACCAATTGCAGGTTGCCCTGGCAATATCTCCCACAAACCCTGCAAAGAAAAAAAAAACAAAAAAAAATGAAACGCGTCAGCCCCAAATTCATTCACATCGATCGACTGACTGGCGGCGGCGGCTTTGGCTTTGGCTTTGCCACGTCCTCCGACTCACTGTCCTCGGCTGTCAGCGCGTAGGCTCCACATGTCTCCACGTGTTTGTAACTCACGTTTATTTGCATGAGAAAGAAATCACGCCGCACACATGGCCAGAACATACACACACCGCCACACACACACACTCGCTTTGTAACCAAATTGTGCGCAAAGGCATGAAATCATATTCTTATACCTGAGCACATACGCGTAGCAGACACTGTCTGAGTGGATGCGGGCACGCTTTAAAGACGCTTTAATTGTGAATAGCGAATGGATTTGCACTCGCATTTGGCCTGTGACTAATTGATTGAGCGCTGCAAAAGTGGCAGCACTTGCCCCTCTCTCTATCTCTCTCTATCTCGCTCTAGCTCGCTCTAGCTCGCTCTAGCTCGCTCTAGCTCGCTCCTGCGCGGGCCTGTTGCTCATGCATTATTCATGAGCTCGACACACGGCAGCGAAGGCAACTACTAAAAATTTACGGCGTTGCATTACCTGCAGCTATCTACGGCGTAGCTCAGTGCGACACGTCGGCGAATGACAACAGGCAGTGCGATGGGAGGAAGCGGGAACGGAGGCAGCAGGGGCGAGGACTGTGTGCAGAAAGCATGTCAAGTTGTGGCATATAAAATTTATGCGCGCCTCGCAAATGTTGTGCGACTTTCAGGCGAAAAAGGACTGCACACGCACACGGCTCATAAATTTTTATTGTGTGATAAAGATGGCCACAACTCCAGCCAACTCCCACCCTTCCTCTCTCTCCCACTCCTTCTCTCTCTATCTCTCCCTCGCTCGTCAAAGCATGCGTAGCAGCCTTTTGGGCGCACTCTGCTATGAAGTGCCAAATGGCTGAAGAGTTGCCGTCGCCAAGTAATGAAGCAAAGTGCGTTCGCGAAATGAACTGACCGAGTGAGGAGCAACATGAAGGCTGTCTGGCTTGCTCCTCCCTCTCCCTCACTCTCTCCTCTAGCCCAGTGCAACGCAGGGGAAAGCGCTGCTGCTGTTGCTGGAAAATAAATTCATTTCAGTGTCTCGCTGACGTATGGACGACGGATGCCTTGGCCTAGACGGCGCAGGAAGTGTTATTTAAATGCAGGATATTGCATGCGGAAATTTATTATCATGTGGCATGACATTCAAGAAACACACACACACACGGGGGAGCAGGGAAGCAAGGCAATGAGAGAGAGAGAGAGAGCGAGAGAGAGAGAGAGAGAGAGAGAGAGAGCGGGAAGCAGACTTGTGGCACGCTGAAAAGGCTTTACTCAGCTCGGATGAGCCCTAGTGCTTCCGTTCTCTGTGTGCGGATTCCTGAAATGTAATTAAAAGGCAACAATTTTCTTTACAAACACACACTCACACACACACTCACACTCACACACACAATGCATACACACGCATAAAAAACATTTATTGTAAAGCATTGCAAAGAAATTAAATTGAAAACGTTGAGAACGCATAAATGGCATAATTTACGCACGTTAAAGCAAGGAAAAATGGCAAAAATATTTTTAAAACAATGAAGAATAAAATTCAAAGTGCTCAAAAATATTTTGCAATTTTTTCAATAGTTTTTATTAGCTAACTATATACTTTATTTTAATTGCGGGAAAATAGATATCAAAAGCATTAAACACAAATAAAAAAAAATCTTTTGGAGTGTACAAAAATTTTGTTCAAAAATTCTTTAGTTTTTATTTAATATCTAACTATATTTCGCAATTAAGAGTATATATATTTTAATTGTTTGAACATTAATTACAAATTGCGTTGCTATAGAACAATTCAAGCAAACCGTTACTGATTGAACAAAAAATGCAACTATTTTCCCAATTTTTTCCTGAATTTAAATAAAAGATTTCTTTTATTTCTATGTAAAATTCTTCTAAAAACTATTTCCCTTTTTGGCACACAACAATGCTATTCGCCTCAACTAAAAGTGTTTATTTGCATTGCCGCTCAAAAAGAATTTATTTACAGTTCAAATGAAAATACAAATCGATTTTATTGTATCGTTTTTTTTACATTTACATCGCACGGTCTGCTTTTAATCGAATTACAATTTCGGCTAATTCCTGCCACACGCCGCGTGGCGTGAAACTCTGCAACACATATAACATTTCGGCTATTCAATTTTTACACATGCCACAAGCACAACACTACAAAAACATGGAATAACATTTTTACAATACCGACAAAAAATGCATCAGATTTTTATATACATGTATTTGTTGCGCGTACTGCGATCTGGCTCGATATAAGCTGGCCATTTAAATATTTGCAGTAGTTTTGCCATTTTTTTTATTGGACTTTATTTGACTTGTTTTACATGGCGGATAGCTGTGCACGCCGGCCGCACGCACGGGCTTTAACAGAGTGCGGGTCCGGCATTTTATTTACAATGTGCGTAATTTGTTACTGCGGTCAACGTTTTTCGATTGTTTTATTATTGAATAATTGAACAAAAGCCGCAGCCAGTCGAATATTAATGCGCAATTAGACAGTGCAGGCAGGGCCAAATAGAAACCTAAACATGCTCATCATGTCTGCTCGACCTCAATTGAAGTAAACTAAACTAATTACGAATGCAGTGCACTATTTTGGGCTGCATGTGTTTGGGCTGCATACACTGCGTATGCGTAATATTTATGAGGCGCTGCGCAGATGGGCTGCGAGTCGGGCCCGTTGCCGGCACAGGCGCAAAAGTTATAAATTATTTGCAGTAGACTGATTGGCAAAGCAATTGCAAGCTGGCAAAAAAACAATGCCAACTTCAACCGCAAAAGAGGAAGACAGAGAGGGGGAGAATGGGAGGCAGTCAGTCAGGGCAAGGAAAGGCCTTGCCAGGACATGGCAACAAGGCGCAAACACTCGAGTGCAAAGATAGAGAAAAATGGCGCATGAAATGAAGCGGAAATGGCACAAAAAGGAACCCAGCTATCACACACGTACGCACACACACACATACACGAAGACGTACACACTCATTGTCGATGCACAAACAGCGGTTAGGCAGGGCGGGGAAAAGGAAAAGGGGAGCCACTTATAGAGCTGAACTAATATGTACATTAGTATCTTTGAATGCATGTGAACAACTGATAAATGTCTGGTCATGTTTGCCATGTGTGTGTGTGTGTGTGTGTGTGCCTGCCTAAGCGCCTGTGAATGAAATCGAGCGTCGAATGAAAAATGCATGCAATTTATTTTATTTTATTTCAGTTTAGTTTCGTTTGCTACGCTCTTCGACCCACCGCACAAACACATACACACATATGCACATACTACTACATACTCACATCAATGCATAAGTACATTGAGCAAACAGCTGGCATTGAAATTGCTAACAAAAAGCATTCGCTTTTGCAAAGCATTTCCAACTGCACTTTTTGATAGGCAAAACAAAAGCAAAGCAAAGCGGCCTGTGCGGAGGTTTGCTCGTGGAAGTAATGTGCATAGAGAGAGAGAGAGAGAGAGAGAGAGAGAGAGAGAGAGAGAGAGGGAGAGGGAGAGAGAGAGGAAGAGGTAGAGTTGCACTTGTTCTCAGGCATTTTACAGTATTTTTTAATACCAAAACAAGCGCTGTAAAGTCGAGCAAAGCTTGCTCGGACTGAGCGGGTACATTAAAGGCCAAGCTGCATAAATATGCGATAAGCTTGGCTATAAAAAGAAGCACACACACACGCACACACTACTTTACTTTGCACAAGCATTAGATATGTATACAGTGGCCTTTGCCCTGCGCCCGCTATGCGCCCCGCGCTGCCCCAACCTCACTGCCAGTGACTGCGGCTGAACTAGTAGCCAACCGCAACAAGTGCACTCGGCAGCATGGCTGACAAACTGCTGCATAGCCACAGAGACACACACACACGCACACACAGAGAGAGTGAGGTGTACACATTAATATACACCTGCATACGCACACACATGCATTACGAACTGACACGTAGACAGGTGTGCATTTAAACGACATGTGTCGTCTTCACACTCAAATGCACTTCAAACGCGCGCGCAGCACACACGTTGTAACTGTCCAGGACAGCACTCCCCCTACCACCACCCTCCATCCCTCTTGCTTGCCCCACAAAACGAACAGCCTTAATACTTGCCACAGCCCTTGCCACTCGACTGCCTGCCTGCCTGCCTGCCTGCCTGCCTTGAACACTCATGGCTGACATAAACTTCCGCATTAAATCGACTTTGAACTTGAAAATGTTAGTTACATGGCCGCGCACACACACTCGCACACACACACACACACTACTTGTTGTTTTTGCTGTTGTTTGTTAGTTAAGCTGTCGTTGCTGTCAGCTGAAGGTTGCACGCCGCTTCACGCGCCGTTTGCAATTTGCTGTAAATATTTAAGATGCAAAATTATTGCATCATCTTCAGCTGCTACAACTGCAGACGTGTCTGCACGTTTCTCACTCTCACATTATTCCTCACTATTCTCTTTATCTCTCTCGCTCTCACTCTCTGCCTCGCATTGCAAATCGAAACAGCACAGTGGAAATTCGCAAGCTTTGCTTGGCAGCACGTGTGTCCGAACGAATCAAATTGCGAGCACGCTGAAAAGTATGCTACATTTTTGTGCATAGCGAAAAACGAATAAGCGCACTTTCTGCTGCTGCTGCTGCTGTTGCTGCTCTGCCACAGCGATTGGCAATCAACTCGAGCTCACTTGCATATGAACACAACTGGGTAATCTGGCAGAGCGTAAGAGAGAAGCGGTAAATGAGAGCGGAACAGGTGCAGGTTGACAGTCTCACTTGTTGTGTGCATTGCAAACTTTTAATGAGCTCGTCGTATCTGCTTCGCTCTGTTTCGCTTTTCTGTAGTTCTCATCGTGCTTAGCGCTTGAGCTGCGCAATTAGCAATGCATACAGATTGCGCGACATACAAGATTCAATTGCAGAAAAACCCCATGCGAGCGAAAGGGGGCAGCGTGGATGGGAAAAATAAAATGCCTTAAAAAGCATAATTATTAACTTAATTCGCCCAGCATATTCGACTTTAATCTAGTTCTAGTTTAGCATTTCTTTCATTTTCTTTCATTCTTTCATTTCTTCCATTCACACTCGATAATTACTTTATTTATGTCTCGAGTAAACTCGGCATGAATGTTAATAAATCTATGGGGGATATAGTAGCATACGCACAACTACTACTACATATATAATCTTAGAGTTTTTATGGAGCGCACAAGCTCGTCTATGCTTGCCCTGCCCCGCCTTTCCTTGCCTCGCCCAAGCATTACGCATGCAACATTCTCGCATCGCGTTTATGGCGCCGCAATGTATACACTGTGTGTGTGTGTGTGTGTGTATGTGTGTGTGCGATAGTTACAGTTACAGCTTCAATGCGCATAAGGCATGCGTTGACATTTTAGTACGCCGAGAGCAGCAGCATTTTCTGCATACCCTGCACACATGCAGTGGGGCAGTTCAAGCTCATCGAATTGCTTGTTGTATGCGCGTATATAGGCTACAACTACAGAGTATGCCTGCGTGCCGCATTGCCCGCTAAATTCCACTTACATATATTTTTATTTTTTTATGCGTTTTAAATTTATTTCGCTGCAGAGCTGCCGCTGGCGATGGCGCCTGTCGCACGCACGCAAGCTTCCGGCCACGCACACAGACAGAGCGCGCAATATATGCCACACATGTGGTGAACAGAAGGAGGGGAAGGGCGAAGAGCGAAGCGGGGGGGCAGAGTGAGAGCTGGGTGCAAGGCAGCCTTAACAAAGAAATGAAAACAACTTGCGTGCCAGTCTTCATTTTTATTTATCGTGCAAAGTGATTGTGTGTAATTGCAAAAATTGCGTTAAATTATTTAACAAGCGAGCGAATACAGGCACAGCAGGCGAGGGAAGAAGCAGAGAAAGAGATAGGGAGGAAGAGAGAAAGAGAAAGAGGCAGACATACAGCGGGAAGATAAATTCAAATTCATTTACACTTTACGCACAATGTGCAGGAAATTGATATATGCAATAAATTGTTGCCGCTGTTTGGCTGCAGGAAATTATTTTCCGAATCGAAAATATTGAAAATGAAATTTGAAAATCACACACAGGCAAAGGTGGCACGTGTATGCGTGTGTGTGTGTGTGTTTAGAGTAGCTCGTTATAGTTCAAGCTAACAAATTTATGTTCTAATTGAATTTTCATTGCAGCTGCGCAAATGAATGCGGTTTAATGCGGGGCTTTTGGCCCCCCCGCCCCCGTCGTTCGCACCCGCACGCACACCCCCACAAACACCGCCCGCTCCCACCTACATGTACGTGGCAGAAAAGGGAGCATCATGAGGATACTAAAGCAGCAGGACGAACAACAAGGAGCTCTGTGCCGGCAACGGATGCGAAATTCACTTTGAGGATATGAAAATAGCGCATAAACGAGCCATAACACATGAGAACAAACGGAAGAGCTTAAAAAGGTGTACAAAAACAACAAGTCCGTGCGAAGCAACAAGACAGCTGGCAGCTACAAAAGCAACAACAACAACAACACTGCCAACACGAAACATTTGAGCTTAGTCAAGCGCCCAAAATAAGAAAAGCGCAGAGCAGAGCAGCGAAGAGAGAAAAGAGAACAGAGAAGAAACGAAAAGAAACTGAAAGCCGAAAGCCGAAAACTGTAAACGAGGCTCCGTGTAAACACTCAAAAGCTCGTTAAGAGAATACATCCTGCCAGCCAGCCAGCTCGTATGTGTGAGTGTGTGCCTGCTTTAGTGTGTATGCGTGTGTGTCACCATGTACCGACGCCAGCGACGCCGTCTGAGTAGCTCCATCTCACCTCAGCCGCTGCCGCAGCCTCTGCCTATGCTGTGCCATTGCCATTGCCATTGCCACATCCATTGCACAGTCGTCGCATAGTCGCGCTTCCGTTTCCGTCTCTCGCTCACTCGCCTCATTTCCGCTGCGGCTGCAATTAAGCGAGCTACACACCACTTCCCCCCTCCCATCAACGCCCTCGTCTCCTCGACCTTAAAGCAAAAAGTTACCAAAAAATGGCGCGCAAGACCAACTTTAATGGTAAGCAAAAAAAAAAAAAAAAAAGAGAAAAACAAAAAGTTCAGCCTACACTTTCACTCATCTCACGCGAGCGTGGAACTTTCTAATCTATACAAATACAGATTCATATTGGAATCACCATCTATGAAATTTTTAATTAAAAAAATTAATTAAATTCATTACGAAACTCATCATAAGTTTTTGGGGTATTTTCATTAAAAATTGTTCACGCTTTAACGCCAAATGGTGACTTCGTCTCAACTGATATTGGAATTCATTTGAATTTCTTCAAGGAATTTATATTAAAAACTGAAAACTTATTCCAAAAAAAAAACTGTTTAAACAAGCTAAAACACTTTCAGAGATTAAACTACTCTTAGCATTCTCGGCTGATATTGGAATTCATTTGAATTTCTTTATAGATTAAAAAATTATTTTGTATTTGCCTGAAATATAAAGAAGTTTACATTAAAAATTGAAAGCTAGTTCCCAAAATTCGTATTTTGAAAGTATCTAAAACACTTTTACAGAATAAACTATACTTAACAATAAAAATTATTTCCAAACTAACATAATTTTGTTAAAAATCAATCGATTTGCATGTGGTAGAACATTTTTCAATTGTTTGGGTTCAAGAAATGATTGTATATACATATTATTTATCATTTTTGTTCATGTCATTTGTCATTTTTGAATAGAAAAATTTGTTCCTCTTAAGTTTTCAATCAACACAATCGATGGAATTTTTCGTGCTGATTCAGAGATATATGATTACTGGGGTCGCTTTCTGAAATCCCAGCAAATCCAGTTCAAAACCGTAGAGTTGCCACCTTTAGTGAAATGGGAGCAGACTTTAAAAATATACCAACTTAAGGCTTAATGATTTTCCAACTAATTTGTCTTGCAGATGCGCTGGACTACATCTACATAGCCAACAGCATGAATGACAAGGCGTATCTGATAGCCGAGCCGCGGCCGGAGAACGAAGACGAAAGCGAGCAGGAGAAGGAGGAGGAGACAGCAGAACAGACTGGTCCAGCCGATGAGGACGATGAGAACAACAACAATCATTACTATAATGATGACGTTGACACAGATTTCGCCAGTATTGGCAGCGCAGCTGTCAGCCTGTCCTTGGCCCACCAATCCAGAAGCCCCACCACGCCCAGCAGCAGCTACGGCAACGGCAGCAGCTCTCCCAGCACACCCAGCTCACCACTAGCCACAGCAGCACTGGCCGCAGCCGCGGCAAGTGCCTCGGTTGCCGCTGCAGCGGCACGAATAACCGCCAAAGCCGCACATCGTGCACTGGCAACAGGTGCCGCGAGCAGTCATCGTGCCATACAGCTGATCGATGGCAGCGACGGCAACATCGCATCGCAGGCGACTGGCTCCGGCGCCGGCTCCAGCGGCATCACAGACAATAACTATACCAATGTGGCAGTCGGACTTGGGGCAATGCTGCTCAACGACACGCTGCTGTTGGATGGGAACGACACGGCGCTGAGCATTTTCGGTGAAATGGTCAATGGCAGCGGCAATGCGAGCGCTGCGGCCAATGTGACGGCCAGCAAAGTGGCCGAGGATGACTTCACGCAGCTGCTGCGCATGGCGGTCACATCGGTGCTGCTGGGCCTCATGATACTCGTCACCATAATTGGTAAGTCCGACATGGAAAGCTCATTAGGCTCGGCCAGACAGTGGGACAGTGGGGCAGGAGCCCCTGCTGCGCTCCTGCTCCCGATCCCGGTCCCAGTCTCACTCAATGCCAAAGCCAAAGCCTAAACATAGACATAATTATTTGTGCGGCGTATTACCCCGCCGCCAATAAATTCCTGGCAAGTTGGTCTCAGGCACGCGCGCGTGCCAGCAAATCCGACGCGCCATTTCGCTGGGGAATATCGCAAACAATTCAATAAGGCAAACCGAATGACAGCGGGCCGAGCAGAAACGAGAAACGAGATGAGTTGGGTGGGGGGAGGGAGGAGGTAGCAGCAGCAGCAGCTTGAAGTGGAACTGTTTCTGGTCGGGATTGGCATTGGGAGCCGCCTGTTTGCCTTCCTCAGCATTTCGGTTGAGTTGCAGATAATAAAATACGCGTAACTGATATTTATGATGCTGAGGCCATTTTATATTATTTATTTTTGTTGTTATAATACTTAGCTCAGTCGACAGCGGCTCGACGGCTCGTTATTAATAAGGCAGCTCAATGGCAGCGTGGCCATTGCTGTTGTTGCTATTGTTGTTGTTGCTGTTGTTGGGTACATTCATTACACGCATTTAGCCATAAATCCAAAGGCAAACAGAAGACGCAGCAGCAGCATTCCATCTAAGCCAACGACACGCCGCATTAAAATTGACAGACAATCAATCAATCAATCACAATTTCAAGCCACGAGCCGACAACGGGCAACGAGCAGTAACAAATTTTCATTCGAAATGGAAAAAACGAGAACCGAGATGAGAGAAAAATTACCATGAGAATTTTACGGGCGGATTGTAAAACGCAAAAACATTTATTTGGCATAAAAACAGGCCGAGACAGGCCGAAGCAGCGCAGGCAGCTCAGACTCAGACTCAGTTCGGCAGCCCAAAATTGATTTCATTAATTTAAGTAGATTTCATTTCATTCCATTTCGTTTAAAGACAAGGCGGCAAAAGTCAAGAGCTAAACAGAATAAATAATAAAAAACGAAATAACAAGCGAAAAGTAACGAAAACGCAAAAAAACGAAATCAAACGCAAAACCAAACGCAGTGCCCGAATAAGTGTGCTACACTTTTTTGAGCGAGGACGAGGGAGTTTAATGACAGCTGCCGCCATTCGCCTTTTGCCTTCTGCCATTCACATGCGTGCCCTGTTTTTGCACTCATTTAGTATTCATTTTGATTTTCATCTAATTTGAGTTTATTTTTTTTCCTCCAACAGTTTAGTTTGCCTTTCCATTTCCCTCTCTCTCTTTCTTCGTGTTTCTCTTATTTCGTTGCCATTTTCATTTGGGTTTTTTGTTGTCACTTTTGAACTACGCAGTGGTTGCATTTACTCTGAATGCTGTTTTGAGTGCCAACATTTAGCATTTAGCATATAAAAGGAAATGCTAATGAGTTTTAATGCCGAGCAAGAAACTAGGCAAAGGCAATGAGGCTGCCCAACGGCTGCTCTATTTGTTCGCAAACGAAGAAAGAGCGAAGTGAGAGAGAAGCTGAAGTGGAATGAAAATGAGGCAAGCACAGCAACTACAGCTGCTTAAATTGAAAACATGCTCGTTAGCAGCGTAGAGTGAAGAGGGTGACTCAACAAATTGCTGCAAAGCGATTTACAACAAATGAGAGATGGCACGAATTTAACTTCCCTCTCTCTCTCTCTCACACTCTTCTGCTGCTTGCCAATTATTTGCATACATATTATCTGTTCTCAAATTGTTTACAAAATTCAACGATTTGGTTATAATAATGAACAAACAGAGCCACATTTCCATTCTCTTATCTGGACTATCCTACATCATTTTAAAACTTTTAAATTGCACACAGTTTTCATTTAGTTATGATAATTGTTTTTATTTTATTTTAAAATTACTCAACTATTTAAATTGTTTTTATAAAATGTGCATATATTTTTAAAACTAGTTTATGTTTTTACAATTTTATAATTATATTTATACTTACACGCATGCAAAATATTCGAAAAGTATCAATAAATTTAAGTTTTTTTAAATTTTCCAACTATTTTAATAATTTTCCATTTACCAAGCTGCCCCGTGTTGATTGAAACCAAATAATAAATTTGCATATCATAATCAACTTTAGCAAACGATTCATTTAAATGAATATAACAATAATAAAAACGTATTGTTTGTATTGCTATAATTTAATTTATTATGCAATCAGCTGAAAATGATTCAATTATGCTTGAAATTTAATTTATTTGCTCGGAGAGTATGAGAGAGAGAGCGGGAAAGAAGTGAAAACAAGAGAGCAAAAAGAAAACACACACACAGACGGAAAAATATTTGTTTGTTTTATTTCATATTCCGACGAGCTGAGCTTTTGTATGCTATACGAGGATTTTACTTCGTTCCGTATTACTTGGGATTTTTGTGACAATTTCGTTGCGAGAGAGGGGGGGAGAGGGACTAGGGAGTGGGCAGTGGGAGGGCTAAGGCTGAGCTGCAAGACAAACAGGCACAGGGACAGGCGGCACGTCACTTTGCCTTCACTTTGACACTGAAGTGTCTAATTGCATGTGTCTTCCTTTGTGCCGGTAAGCTGTGTGTGCCAGTGTATGTGTGTACCGGTGTGTGTGTGTGTGTGTGTGTGTGTGTGCCAGTGTGTGTGTGTGCGAAGCTGCGGGCAGTGACTGTGCGCCATGGCAAATTGCATGTCTTGCACTGGCGAGCAGCAGCTGCAGCGCACTTTTATTTTTTCACCTTCAAGTGTACCACAAGTAGTTGCAAGAGCAGGTGGCAGGTGGCAGGTGGCAGGCAACTTGCAGACATCAAAGGTGAGTGCCTGCTAGCCCGTCCCTTCTATCTCCCACCCTCCAGCTGCACACTTCCAATTTGAAGGCGTGTCGAGGCAGACGACCGTCGACGTTGACTACGGCTTGGCAAAAGTTTACGACGCGCCGCGATTAGCTCATGTCGTTTATTTTGGCTTTTGTGAACTTTGTCTGCCAGCGCCGCCGCTCAAGTGCAGCACAATGCCGCAGTGGCAAGGTGTAGCAGAGGGTAGGGGGGAGACGTCTGTGGCAACTGTTACAGTGGGTAATGCAACAGCAGTCAAGTTTAATAAGATTCCCATTTCATCTGGCCACACACACACACACGGGCACAACTTTGGCAATTTTCAAACTTTATCTGTTCGCAGCGGTTGCTCTTCGTTTCATTTTCATTTTCGTTTCGTTTTCATTCGCATTTTCCATTTAACATTCGCATTGGCATCGCTTTTACTTTGCAGCTGCGCGCACTTAATTGAATTGCAAACTTTGCGCTCAAGTCAATTTTCGCAATTAGGCCGAAGCCGGCAAGTCGGAGGCAACAGTTCGTCCAGCTGTCATTGCCATTTTTCGCATACTCCTCACACTCATTCTCTGTCTCTCTCTCTTCTTATTGCAGGCAATGTCTTTGTGATAGCGGCCATTATACTGGAACGAAATCTGCAGAATGTGGCCAACTATCTGGTGGCCTCGCTGGCCGTTGCCGATCTATTTGTGGCCTGTCTGGTAATGCCGCTGGGCGCCGTCTATGAGGTAAGTAAACAAGAGAAAACTCTCTGGATTAAATGAGCGAACAAAGTTAGCTAGAAAAGTCAAAGAAAGTCAACTAACTAAGCAGCAGCAGCAGCGGCAGCAGCAACCGTTAACTGTTGGCAAACTTGACCAAAAGCCAGAGAAAAGTTAGCAAAACTCGCAGCAATCCTCGGCTAAAAACACACGCTCTTCCCCTCAAGGTGCTGTACTCGCTTTATTCGGTATGCTGCAAGGTGACAAAAATGATGATATAATACAATTTTAAAACTTGTCCCAGCTAGCCAAGCTCATGTGCCTGTAGTCTGATCGCGTGCATCCACTTCAGCGCAAAGGCAACCAAACTTGCCGCCATGCCTATGCCGTATGCCATGAAGGCATCTTCAAAAAACTCCAGGGGCAACTTGTAGTATCGTATGGGTTCGTATGGCTTCCGGTTAATCATGCCCAGCTGCAGTGCCTGTTGCAATCCCATGAATCTCCATTTTCGTACCAGTCCCATCTCATGCGACGTATCCACAAATTTCTGAAACATATCCGAAAACGGCATATCGGGTCGTACATTGAACACAAATGTGCGATACGCTGTACACAGCTTTTTCGAGGCCAACCTCAGTTTGGGATTGCGCATGCGTTGCTGAATCATAGCGAAAGTGGGCCATTTGTAGGACTCCACCGCGTAGGCATAGCTGGTGTCCAGGTGCAGGAAATGTTGCTGACGCACAGATCGATTCACCAGCAACGTGCGTGGCAACAATTCGCGTGGCAATTCATTCCTTTCGAATGCCTGCAGTTGCTCCGGATCGTCTATCATGATCCGCAGTCCACTATCGAGTAAATCCTGCACACTATTAATATCTGGCTCGTAATAACCGAATATAATCGATGTGGTCAATGCGCTGACAATCAGCCCGGAAATAAGCACAATGAAGAACTGGGTGAAGAGTTCAATGATCTTGCCAGCAGGTCTCAGACTACGAAAGTCTCGACTCATTGCACAAAGTCCGATCAGAAGTTTTAAGCCAGCGTAGCAAATCTCCAACCAGGGTGTACGCGGATTTGAAAGTCGTTTCACCAGAACATTCATCGCAACCGTGAATAACCAAAACAAAAGCAACGATTCTTTCATGCTATGTTTGAAATATTTATCCAGAGACAATTTCCTGGCCACGGGCACGGCCAAGCAGATGCGTGACCTCATTATGTGGGGTGCGAAGTGCAATAGGCTATTGTTCGCAATCGAATTGACGCCGATATCAACGATATCGTAACGTTCGATATTTTGTTGTGCATCACTGCGATTCGCGAAGTAAATAAGCTTCATAGTTCCGCGAAGGTAACGCACAAATTCGGTTATCAAAATGCCATCCTGGCCGCCCAAACTGAGTCGATCGATTGCACCTCGCCGCGTTGTGTTGTACTTGAAAGAGTAAAGAAACGATGCAATCGATAACTTATCGATAGATAAGTACTCACCACATAAGCAATGGGAAAATTCTCGTACGCACTGACAGTCAAATGAAATCCTTGTTGTTTAAGATTTTTCCAAATATCTCTTCTTTCCAAAGTCTTCAGTTCGTCAATCCTTACCAATTTACTTCGTGCCCTTTGAGAATTGGCATTTACTTGCGGTACCCAATACTGATAGCCCTCTTTGCAATCGCACTCGATGAGTAGCACTTTGAGCAGGCTCTGCAGGCGACACCAATTGAATAGGGCTTCTCTTTCTTGGTTATTAAGCGGCAAACCCAACTCCGACTTATGCACAAAAACGAACGAGACATAATAGTAGGCATAGAGCGATTTACCGATAGCTTGCATAATACGATCATTGAGATTGCTGTAGAAGATCACAAGTACTGTAGCTCCTGCCGTGAATCCCTCCAGGGAATTCAACTGCTTGCCGATCATGGTTACGGCTGCAGCGTATCTATCGGCAAGTAGTTTGGGCAACATATTCGAGCTGCTGTTGCTGTTTTCGCCCAGGAAGATTATGAAATGTTTGACGACTGATAAACGATTGGGGAACTCTATGGCTCGTAGTATACACTGATTCTCTTTGTCATCGGGTGGCAACACTGGCTGCAGCTGCGCCACGACTAAATGACACACTGCGAGGCAGCAGATGCCTCGACTTGACCACATTGCTGCACTTGCTCGACTGACATGTTGTTGCAGCAAGCTGGCAGTGGGATTAGGCAAATTGTGGTGTAATATTCTTGTTTGCACAGTCATTAGATACCATTAGAGCCGGGTTAAGATGTCTCCCCGGCGTGGCATCAATTTTAATATGCCAACAACTTTTATTGACGCTGCTTTCCCTCTCTCTCTCTCTCTCTCTCTCTCTCTCTTCTATGATTTCCGTATCAGATCAGCCAAGGCTGGATCCTGGGGCCGGAGCTGTGCGACATTTGGACCTCTTGTGATGTGCTCTGCTGCACTGCATCCATACTGCATCTGGTGGCCATTGCTGTCGATCGGTAAGTAATTACATTCTCAACTTGTATGTGCAGGGGAAAAAAAGGCAAAACATTTGATAAACGAGCTACGAAATCCACTTGTAAGCGACGTGTAAAACAAGCCCAAAAGACTGTCAATATTACATATATAGACAACTGCGTGTGTGTGTGTGCGGGTGTGCGTTAAGCGAATCAATCAATCAAGTTTTTAGCATGTCAAATCTCTTTACAAATCCACTTGGCAACAAAACGCAGCGCACATAGCTAAAAGTAAACTTTAAGGCAGGCACAAGAAACTGAGATACCCTAGAGACAAAGTAGCGAAGCAGTAGACCAACGGGTAGAGGGAGGGGCAGAAGAGAAAGATAACATTATAATAATATATTATAAAGCGTAGTCAGTTTGAAAGTTCAGAAAGTTTTGGAAAACTAAGAAAATTGACAACCCTTTGATGGATCGATGTGCCTGCCTGCCAGTCCGTCTGTCTGTCTGCCTGTCTGCCTGTCTGCCTGTCTGCTCCCTGTGTGCACCCTCTTTGCACCCCACCTAGCAGCCAACTGTCGCACGCTTCATAAGCGAACGTGTCCCGTTAATGTGCTTAGCCATTTTGGAACTGACAAATTCTGCAACTCAGAATGCCTCGCGCCACGCACTCCACGTCTCTCCGCCGTCTCAGACATTATGGCTATATCAATTTAAAATAAAATCCTCACTTATGCCGAGCGTATGGCGTATGTAGCACGCCTCGCTGCATATCATCAATCAAACAGGCAGCAAACATTTCAATCAATCAATCGCCGCACTGCGCGTTATAAATGGCAAACGGCAAACGAAATGAAAATTTCATTTCGAATTCGAATTTGGCAACAGATTTTCGGCTCAATTCATTGGAATGGAGAGGGAGGGGAGGGGAGGTAAAAGCAGTTGGCTAATTCAACCTGCACTTGATGACGATGACGACGTTACCGCTGCCGCTGCGGCAATTTGTTGCAGCAAATATTGCCATTGGTGCTACCCGGCGTATACGTAATATGCAGCTATTTGCACTCGTGGCAATCCAGGTCTCGCGGGCATGCCAAGCGAATTTTGTGTATTTAATGAACACTTAACGCGACCCAGACGCAATTCAACTCGGAACGGCATGACTTGCTCGCCGTGCAACGTGTCGTATGCGCATTAGGCACGTGGAAATTGGCAAAAAGCGACTGCACTTGATCGGCCAATTTGTGTGTATTGAACGCGCACTCATTAATTGGGTAAGCTGCTGGTCAATGTGGGTGCAATTACAAAAAAAAAAAAAATTGCAATATTTTCGTTGACCTGTAATTAGTGCAGTGAGCTGGCAAAACAAAGCTGCGCCGCAAACGAATGCAAAATTCGAATTGGGAAATACAAAATGCAGAAAATTCTATTTGCTGTTTTTTTGGAAAGCACACAAGCCGCATTTCAATTATGTTTATGACGCACAAATGGGCAAACACGGCTCAGCTCATTAAAATAAGCAATTTGGCTTATAGATGGGGGAGGGCTTTATACCCTGTAATTGGAGTGTTTCTATAGTTAAACTTGGAGCGAAACAGGCGAGTGGACTCTGCTGCGTTTCTTGGCTTGTTTATAAGCGCAAACAAAAATTTGAGTGACCATTAAGCAGGTTTTTTAGGCTAATTTAAAATAAACAGTGTAGTATAGTTTGGTCTGTTATAGATTCCTTTCTAGACTATTTAAAATTAATTTAAAAACGACTTTTAAATAAGTAACCCTCTGCCAGATTTAGCAAGCTCAAACTATTGCTTAGGCTTGTGTTAAAGCGAAAAAAATTAGGGTGACCATTAATAAGGTTTTTTTTAGGCTAAAACAGGGAAGTGCAGCTTAACCTGCTATGTAATCCTTTCTAGACAATCTAAAAACTATTTTAAAAAATTACTTTTAAATGAATATACCCTCTGCCAGATTTACCAAGCTTAGGATGAGCATAAAAATGTTATTTGCTTTGGCACTAATCTATGCAGTTGCCTGTGAAATTATGTGCCTGCAATTTAAACAAATTAGCCGAAAAATGCTCGCGGTTGGAAAAAAGCCACCATGACATAGACATAGGTCATATGCGGGCTTATGGGCCTATGCCCGGCGTTACCTGCTATCCGATTTGGTCTGACGCTGATTTGCCTGTCAATTGGCAAATTGAAATGCCTGACTGACTGACTCACTACGTAGCTGGCCTGGCCTGGCCCTCGCTGGCCCAAATTGCCTGTCAATAAACAAAGCCAAGTGAAGCTTAGATTTCGTCAAGCATATCAATCAGCATTCAGTTGAAATGGTCTCGGTATTTGGGCCTTATTTCATATCATTATGAGCAGCCCCATCAAAAGTATGCAAATGAGGCGAGTGCGCAATGACAGGCACGATATGCCTGACTGGCAGGGCAATCTCACTTTCTTTCTGTCTCTCTCTCTCTCTCTCTCCGCCATGCTTCTTCACTGTTTTAAGGCTCAAACAATTGCTTCAAAACGCGGGCCCGAAACTCTCGCCCACTTTACGAGTATTTGCTAGTTGTCACTTGATATTTAAAATAGAATTCTGAGCCAGCTTTTACTTATCACCAAACGGAATGGAAATTAATGTGCTTTTAAGCAAGCGGCCCATTTGCTGCCGACTCCACGCTTCTCGCACTCTCCGAGCCGGATGCGCTGCCAGTGCCAGTTTCGGTACATTAATAAATTAAGTTTGTCAAGCTGTCCCCACTCCTCTCCACCCCCCCCCCTCCATACACCCGCTTGATAAATAGTTGCCCAAATTCGACTACAATAATATTATTTGCAAGTATTTGTCGTTACGTCGACTCAAGTCGAGTTGAGTCGCCGTCGTTGTCGTTGTCGTTGACAGGGCAGCAGCCAAAAGGCGACGACAGCGTATGCAGCCCGCTTCTGCTCTCTATTTGCCTCTCTCTCTCTCTCTCTCCCTCTCTCTCTCTCTGTCTCTCCTACACACTCCTTCTCTGAGTTGTGTGTACAACGTTGCCAAGTTCATTTTCCATGTCAGTAATTTTTAAGCAATTAAGACAAAGTGCCAACAATATTTACGAAATTGCGAGACAAGAAACAGCAGCAGCAACAGCAACAGCAGCAACATCAGCAGCCGCAGCAGCAGCAACCGTGTCCAGCACAGACAAACCCAAAAAAGCCGAGCACAATAAAAGCCTATGATACGACAAACAAGCGCAACCAGGCAGCACAACAGCCGCAGCAACAACCATGCCAGCAGCAACAGCAACAACAACAACAGCAGCAGCAGCAGCAGTTGGGGGTTTCGGGCAGCAGTGCGGGCGACCACTACAAGAGCGGCAAAAAAAATGGCGCATGGTCATTAATCTTTATGCCTTTCGCTGCCAGCGCTGCCGCTTATGTTGCTGCTGTTGTTGGCACTGCTGCTGCTGTTCGCGCAGTTGTAGTTGTTGCCGTTGCCACTGCTGCTGCTGCTGCTGTCGATGGCGTAGTCAATGCCAAAATATATGCACATACACAACACTTATTCCACACACACACACCCACTCACTCAGTCGTGTTGTGCATAAATTTCACGCTCCGGCAGCATGTTGCTGACGTCATTATTAGCGCGCAGCACAGCGCAATGACAAATGCCACATGTAGTCGACCTTCTGCCCGGTCAAACAAGCATTTAAATGCAAAGTTCGGCTTTTTTTGCCACTCTCCCACTCTCTCGCTCTCTCTCTCTTTCACACTCTCTGTGCTGCTCTATCTCGCATCTCTTTCGTGTGACTTTTTGGCGCTATTTAAGCCGCCCCGCCCTGTCGTGTTGTCGTGTTGTTATTACTGCAATTGCAACTGTTGTTGCTGGCTTTATGGCTGCTGCTGCTGCTGCTGCTGTTGTTGTTGTTGTTTCGACTGACATATTCAATTAAATTTCAATTAAGTTTTGCAGTTCTTTCTGCACTTTTTTTCATAAATATTTCACCATTTAGCACTTAAAACGTAATTACATGTTAATATTCGTTCTCGCTCGTCCTCATCGTTGTCGTTGTCGTTGTCGTTGTCGTCGTCGTTGTCGCTGTCGATTGTCGTCGCCCTGGCAGCCGCACAGTGACTGGCGTAACAACTGCAACTACAACGACAACCAGTGCGACCACAGACTGCCCCCATATGCCGCACAGTGTAATTGTAATTGCAGTTGTCACACAAGCGTTTTCTGTACTTAGTGTGTGCTGGGGCTGCACAGTGAGTGCAAAGTGTGTGTGCACGCAGGCAATGACAATGCACGAGCTGTGTGTGTGTGCATTTTGCGCCATGTATTTAATGCAATTCTATTGTTATTTTACGGTATTTTTAAAGGCAGCCAGACAGTTGACAGTGCGTGCAAAAAGTATGCAGGCAGCGTGCTTTATACATACGAGTATATCATATGAATGCGTGCATGTCAAATTTGTTTTTCATAAATTTTTACAACATTTGCATTGTTATTTGTTAAAATGTCCAGCGACCTACGACTACGGTACAGTGTGTGCCAGCAGTGTGTGTGCCAACCTGTCAGCCAGAAATAGTTGAACAAGCTTGCAGACATTTTGTTTTTTATAACTTTTCACAATAATTTACAATGAATTTTAGTAATTTTGTCAATTACAGTGCCTGTCAAAAGTTGGTGTACCGCTGACATTTATAAATTGATGCACTTAAAATACCTGCTTAAGTTTCCAATTTAATTACATTAGTTTTTTGCGCCTAATGAGTTCGTACAGCAACGGCTGCGGCCCACTGTGCGGCCCGCATTGTAAGTGCAAATGAACATTGTGCTCGTATTTTACATAATTTTCACGCTGTCGCTGGTCATTTTAGCTTACGGTGCTTAGGAGTCCAGCACGGCGCATCCAGCTAGCCTGCCACAATGCCACGCCCCCCTCCCAGACTCATGTGGGCAGCCCATTACCGCAACGTTCATGTGCAATTTAGCTGCATGGCCTGCGCAAAGTTGTGTGTGTTGTGGAGTATTTTTAATTGCACATGTTTTGGGGGCACATGCTGCACACACACACACACACACGCGCGCACTTAACACACACAGCTTATGTCATAATGTGTGCGCGTGTGTTTGTGGGAGATTATGTATGGAACGCACTGTGCCGGGCTAAACAAAAGCATAACCTTAATTAAATTGCTAGTTAAACAAACGCATTTAACAGTATAATTAGTTTTCGTGCCTCACACACACAGACACATACAGCTGACTGAATGACAGACAGCCTGACAGATGGACAGACGGACAGGCAGACAGACAGAGAGGCACTGACAGAGAGAGAGAGAGAGAGAGACGCACTAAGTGGCGGCAGTCGGCGGGGGAAAGGCAGCTCTTATTCGAATAACGCTTCATTTGCTTTGCACATTTGATTTCACAAACCAAAATGCCAAGTTGTGTCAGGCACACACACGCACACATGCGTGCATAAGTGTGCAAACAGACACACACACACACAAACATATCGACACACACACGCTGGCTTTCAAACGGTTAATGAGAGAAGAGCGCAACTCAGGCAAACATAGAGACAGAGAAGCCGAGGCAATAAAACCGGATATGTTACTAAGACATTTATGTTATCTGCTAATGCCTTACCATACACACACATAGACTTATAACGCGCACTAGTTGCTACGACATTTGCAATGAGGTGTTTGTTACACTTAAAGGGCGCCTCGATGAACTCGACTCAAGTTCATAAAACAAATGGAGAGGCAGAGAGAGAGAGACTGAGAGCGATAGAGAGAGAGAGGCACATAGAGAGGGACAGCAAGTGTACTCAGCGTGCACTGCATGTGTGCGCACTTGAAGTGTATTCAATCTCGATTATCCCTGCTTGACATGACTCAAATGATTTATGTATTTGCTCGACAACATTACAAAATGCCTCAATCAATATGTGCGACACACACACACACTCAGACAGAGAGAGAGTGAGAGTGAGTGTGTTTGCTGTGCCATTTAATTATGCACTCGCTGAGTTAATGACACATATACACACACACTCACAGACATCCACACGACACACAGATAGCTCAATTGAAAAAGTGTTGCCTACATTGCGGGGCCAACCAAAAACTTTTTCCAAATCAAATGTCAAGTGCGCGCTGACGCTGGAAAAAAGCAATTAGAAAACCGAAATTTCCAAAAGAACCGCAAGTGAAGAGCAGGGTTAGGACAAAACATTTCAAACATTTCATTTAAATGGGCAAAAAGCTTTTGCGAAGAGTGAGAACTGAGAAACCACAGCCAAGATGAATTACAATTCTATAACTGTCACAGCGGCTAACCCGAAATGTCTGTCAGTCTCGCCCACCCACAGAGACTCTCTCTTTCTCCCTCTATCTGCCTGTTCCTGTCCCGCTTTTACACACTGTATTGTGTGTAATTTAAATTTCGAATTTGTAAAAGTCGCATAAATCAAAATAATGGCGCAACGACTGCCTGCTGAATGATTAATCAGTGCGAGAAGTAAATTGAATTTCGTATAAATCAAATGCGAATGAGGTGCAGAGCGGGCAGTAAGAAGCAGAAAGGGCAGAGCGGGCAGGAAGTACGCAGAGGAAGTAAACAAAAAATGCATTTAAAGCGCATTCAGTCAGGCTGCGCGAATCCGAAACCGATTCCCAAATGAATATACTCGTAATTTATCCACTTGCAATTTGCCGCAAACAATGAAAAGTTTGCGGTTATATTAAGCCAAACAGTTACAGTTACTTTTGCATGTGTGTGTGTGTGTGTGTGTTGGTGTTCGTTTGAGGTTTGTTTGTATTTAGTTTTGCCAGCGCACCGTGTGATTAATGGTTGGTTTTGGGTTTGCTAGCCAAAAGTTTTTGCTACCGGAAAGAAAACTTGGCCCAAAAGCCACAACAAGGGCGAGAAATGGCACAGGGAGCGCGAAAGGCAGAGACATGGAGAGAGAGAGAGAGAGAGGAAAGGCAGAACGAGAGAGCGCAGTGAGGTAGAACAGGCAAGTCAAACAAGCCAACAAGCTAAAGGGCCAGCAGGCAAACCGGCCAAAATGCTAGCTAAATATTTTTGCGTTTCTGCTATTCGATTTCCATTGAACACTCGAGACGCAGCCTGGCTTTTCCGCTGGCATTGTCAATTGGCGGCCAGAATCGTTGAGTGTGGCTTATTAACTGTAATTAAGTTGGCCCAGTTGGTTGGCAAAAACGCTGCATTATTGCAATTATGCAAATTGTTTTAAGGCAAAAATTCAATGGTTGGAGAAAGCGAAAGAGAAACAGAAAGAGGAAGAGGGAGCAGATGTACCAGAGACTTATAACCGGCGGAGACGACCGCAAAGCGCAGGCACGCATAAGGCACGCAGGATGTGACCCCGCCCCCTTTCATCCAGTCCTCGCCTGACGCAGCAGGGTGGCCAGACAGCAATCAACGCACTCGACTGCATTCAATGAGCGCTGCGTCTGGGCGTGGTCGCTTATAAACTAACTTGGCTTTTGTTTTTTTTTTCGACGCCGCCCCTTACGACTCCCTCCCTCTTCACCGTTCTGCTTCCGCTCGCAATTTACATAAGTTTTCTTGTTTTTGTGCCATAAATTACAATTGCTTCAGCTAAAGAGGCTGTGCACACGCACAGGACGCAGCATGCACAGACCGCAGGGAGTAGGGTGCAGGGTGTGAGGGGAGGGGGCAAAGGAGGGCATCACACGCACAACATGTGTGCCAAAGAGGGCACTCTGTAATCAAGAGACAACGCATCCTGTGCCAGCTGTGCGCCAAGTAGAAAAACTACAGCCATATGAGAAACAAACATCGACAACAACAATGGCAGCAGCTGTGGCAGTTATACAGAGCTAAGGTAGAGCCAGAACTGAACGACTTTAAGATACCCTAAGTAAGCAAGCAACAGGAAGTATGCTGTAGACTGAACTAGCTGCAATAAACTGCAGAAAACTGCTTGGAAAAAGGCATATAATAATATTGGCAAAAATGTTGCCTACTTATCAGCGCTGCATGCTAATATATCAAAGATTCGCTGAAATAGTTATTAAATGAAGTAGAAGTGTATTCTCAGAGTCGCATATCAGCGCTGTAGCTACTACAGGCTATACACGCTAAAGTGCACTAAATAATTAATTAATTAAAACAATTTTGCTTAGCATTCTTAGCGTTTTCTGTAACTAAACCTAATTAAGCTCAAGATTATTTGAAATGAAACCTTAACGCGTGTTTATTCTGCCCTGGAACGTAGTATATTCTGCACGTAGTTTTCCCTCGACTCCTTGGCCTACGTGCTGCTGTCACATAGTCCCACAACAAGCTAATATACCCTTGTCACGGTACCCCACACTCGACCATGCAAAACAAAAAGTAGCCCGAAAAGCAACTTGATTAAAATTGCAAGCGGTCGAGGCATAAATTGAACGGCGAACGAGGAAAGCGACAGTAGCAGAGATCGCAGCGAAAAGAGATGAAAATATTTAAAGAAAATTTCATATTTTCTTCTTTGGCATTTTCTTTTATTTTCATTGTTTCATTGCATGGATTGTTGCGCTGTGTGAAAAACTTAAAAACACGCGTCATGCTTAAATTGTTGCCAAACAATGGCAGCAGCAAAGGGGGCGAGGCGAGGCGTGGGGCGTGGCAGGCATACGCCCGTGTGCAAGCTGAGTGCTAAGCGCTGTCTCTGTCCGGTCCTCTGTCTGGCCTCAGGTCGCTGCGTTGGACAGCTCGACTCACGCAGCGTGTGTGTGTGCGTGCGTGAGCGAGTTCTGCGAGTCGAGTCGAGTCCAGGCAGGCGCCACGTAAGCACGTTTTAAATTGAATTTCGCTGTAAGGCGAAGGGCGGCGCGCATGTTCCGGCATAACCGACACACTGCAGCATGCACAGCATAACCGATATACCTACACATATGTAGGGTATATTTTATATACATCGCGGCTATTTAACGCATTTAATATGCTAATTGATTTGCCTCTTTGCATTATCATAGTGCGAATGGGCGTAAATAATATTGAATATTGAATAATAATAAATAATAATAATATTGGCCGCACGTAATGAGCGCCAGTGCGAGCCGCACATGAAATGAAATTAAGTATCAATCATACGACGTGTTGAACCATTTGACATTATTATAATTAAAATGCGCAAGCATCTGACTCTTCCTCTCTCTCCACTCTCTGTGTGTGTGTATGAGTGTGCATATGAATATGAATGCACATAAAATCAATGACTATTAAAGGCGCTGCAATTAAAGCGCGCCAGCAGTTGGCACGACTAGCAAATACCCTGCTCTGCTTTGCTTCCGTTGTTGTGCAAGTAATTTGCAAAAAATGTAATCGTGCTGCCGCCGCCGGCTTGGCTAGAACAAAACATGCGCCTTGGCCCCGCCCACCCCGGCCCTTACATGTGCTCGCTTGTATTGTTCTGCTGCTGTTGCCTCTATTGTTTTTTTTGGAACTGCACATTTGCTTGCCGCTTTGTTTGGCATTTTTATCTTTTGTTTAGCTTGATTTTGTTCTCGCTGTGTGCCAAATATAATTGTTAACTGAAAAATGGCAGCCGCAGGTAACAACCCGCGTTCATTTCTTTTTTTTTTTATTTTGCTGACCTTAAATCGAAAATTTCAAACAATACGAAGCGAACTAAAGCGCTGAGCAGCTTTCAATGCACGTGTAATGCAATTAATTAGCTACGGGACTTGTTCAAGTTATGTAAGACGACTATAGCATACACTAACATAGGTTTATATACATAGCATACGAAAAGCCAAGCTTTTGCCTATAAAAGTATAGCGAGCTTAGGCAAAAGTTGCAAAAAATTAATTAATTAATCATTAAATAATTTCCGCCTCCCACCCGTATTAATAACTCATCTGTTGCGGCTCGTGCATTATATATACGCCGTTTTCAAGCTAAATCACGCTATGCTGCCCCTAGAGTAATGAAAACAATTGCCATCCCGCTGACAGTCATCAAATATTCATGCAGAGTGGAAACCAGAAAAAACGAAATCATTGTCGCGTTGAGGGAATAAAAAGCGTTAAGTAAATATTAACAGACAGACACTCGACAATATAAAATTTCAATTAATTATGTGCAGCTTAAGAGGTCGAATTGCAGGCCCTTCCACCACTCTCTCTCTCTCTCGTGCTTCTAAATTAATTATAATTTTTTCTCGGGCTGTGGCAAACTAATTGCTGACACTTTTCAACATCAATTTCGAAGCAATTTCGACGAGTCATATGGCCAAATATAACTGTAAAGGCAGAGGTTGAGTAAAGGCAAAAGGCAAGAAAACGGTGGAGCGGGGGCTAACGGGGGGTAACGTGCACTCCTCTCAGGACGCGAACGGCATGTAATCTGGCGGGATCAAGAGTAATGGCTTTTTTGTGTGCTAGGCGCGCAATTTTGAAATGCATTAAAAACTGTTACACTTCAGTGCCGCACATTTATCACACACTCACTCGCACACACACACACACACACGCATATGGAACACGATGTTAAATGGAAAAATCGCATTTAAATTGTTTGGCGCACAATAAATTGTTATAATTCATCAGTCGACGCGCTCGACTCGACTCGACGTTGCGCGCTGATAAATTGATTGACTTCAATTCACACAAAAAAAAACAAGCGAATCGAATTCAATTGCAGCGGACCTATAACAAATTATGATACGTTTCTTTTTTCTGGCGACAACGCGTCGTATGAGTAATATCAATTGCTAGCACATTGCATGACAGGCACTTTATTAGGTTTCGCAGTTAATTTGCATGCGCGCCAGCAGCGTGGCGAAAAAGTGAAGAGAACGTGTACGGAAAAATCCTTTTCAAAAATTGGTTGCTCAAAATGGCGAAGAAAATTTAAGGGAAAATTCGAGAAAAATCGGAGGAAAAAACCCCGCAGTAGAAAGGCAAGCGCAAATTGACAGCAATATCAGAGAATTCCATTAATTTTAAGCAGTCAATCAAAATTGCCAACTCCAAGTCGATTATATTATGCTAATGAATAGGCCGGGACACGAGTTGGTAGTACTCGCCCCCCCTCCATTTTCCCAACCACTCCCTCAGCTGACACTGCCACTGACACAAGAGGCTTCAGTGGCTTTACGAGACACGCTGGCAGCTGCTGCCAGGCGAGCAGACAAAAGTCATCAACTATTCGCTAACATAATTCATTATTATTTATTATCGATGCAGCCGACATGGCGTATGCGTCATGCACAATCATTTCTCATGTACAACAAGCTGACACAACACACGATGCGATGCGAAGCGATACGATGCGGGACGTGTTAAGCGTTTGTCTCGGAACAGTCTGATTAGGGTCATGCGGGATAGCAACAATCTGCTAAGGATTGTTGCCAGTGCACAAGTGTCTGACAATATTTTTAGTGCTTAAAATATATTATATATTTTCTAAGTAATTGTTTTGCAGTACAGTTTGAGTTGAGCCATATTTTTGGATTGGAAATTCATTTTTTTTAATTTCTTGCAGTTGAAATCAGTCTAGAGGCACAATTATCATAATTAACATGGCAAATTAAGGGCAATTTGCAAGCAACAGACACACTTTCCTATGCAGCTGCCACGCCCTGCCTCCATAAAACACTCCCAATCCCCGCTCGCCTCTATGCTGCAACAATTAACCAACTGCACTGATTAAGTGCTGGCTCGCTGCAGTTGCTGCCATTGTTGTAGTTGTTGCTGTGCCTTGTTGGAGTGCGCTGTAATTGCATTTGCACAATTGCACAAATATGTTTTTATTTCCGCTTACACTTTATAGAGAGAGCTATTGTGCCCATGTGTGTGTGTGAGTATGCGTGTGTGTGCGTGAGTGTCGTCGTTAACATGCCGCAAACAAATTAAGTTCAGCCCGAGGCACTTAACAAAGTTTGCATATGGCTCCCGTTGATAATGTAGAAATAGATCCTTAACAGCTCTCTCTCTCTCTCTCTCTCGTACTCTCTCGCTCTCTCTCTCTCTATCACTCTCTCGCACTCGAGTGCTTTGTCAACTCAATTAATTGTTGATTTATATTTTGAGCACACATTTGTTTGCGCTGCCTGCGACCCTCTTACGGCAAAATATTTGTTTATGCAAATTGTGTTTAATTAATACACAAAACACAGTTGTTGCTGCTTCTTCGGTTCTGCTCGGGCCACTCGTTGCTGCCACTTTAAGCGTTGCGGTCAGCGTACACACACACACAAGCGCAGTTATGAACAGAAAGAGAGAGAGACAGACACGTAGAGCGAGAAGAAATTTCATGCTGCTTGCCGTCAAATTTTGAAATGTGCGGTTGCCGGCATTAATTTGGGCAGACAGCCACAGAAACAGTCACACACACATAAACACACGGCGTACAGCACCGCAAGGTTGTTGTTGCTGTGGTTGGAAACCTTTGAACTGACAGTACAGCAAACACAGTGGCAACACTGACAACTTCCCAAACGAAACTGCTTAATGGCAGCATCAGCAGCAGCAGCAGCAACAAGAACAATCACACTGCGCAACATGGTATGGTTCGGTCTGGTCTGGTCTGGTCTGGTTGCCGCCTCTGGACGTGATTATCTATGCCAGACACACAGCTGAATAGTTGGCATTCTTAAAGCTTTTCCAGCTTTTCCGGCAACAGCAACAGCAGCAACAAGCTCTCCCGGCACCAATACAATTAAAGCCTGTCCACAAAACTATGCCGTATATGTCACACTGTGCATGTGTGTGTGTGTATATGTGTGTGCCAGTTTCTATACACGTAACGTTTAAAAACTCGTTTAGACATGTTGCTACTCTGCGCTGCTCAAACGCAATGGGCAACTAAAAAACCAGCTGAACTGGCAGCTAAAACGAATTTTCAATGCGCTTTCCTCGCAGTTAAAATCTGGAAAAATTTTAGAAAATACTAAGAAGCCTACATAAATAGAAGCAACTAAGTTTGAGCTTATTTAATGTCAGCTTTCAGACTTACAACGCATTTAAAGCAGCTTTAAGACTTGTGTTTTTTTTTCATGCATTTCCACGCACTTATTAATCAATATAAAATTGCAAGACATACCGAAATGAATGAAAACTTATTGAATGTGTTGCGCAGGCTTTCTCTTTATATTAAGATTTATAAAAATCTGTTAGTAAAATCGCACAAAAACGTCTCCATTCACGTCAAAACGTGCAACCAATTCGTGTTGCCTGCTGCGCGATGCCTATGCAAAATGGAAATTTGAAAAATGCCTTGCTTGGCTGGCGCACACACACACACACGGCAACTACGTGGACACGTACACAGATAGACAGCATCGTTTACATACATACATAAAACATGTTTTGGCACACAAAAACCACAGAGAAAGAGAGAGCGCAAAACGAAATCCCGCAAATCGCGAAGGAGGAAAAATAAAAATGGTAACAAAATGCTATGAAAAACTGTTGAACGAAATTCGAATATCGAACACGTTTCTTTACTTTGGCGCCAATGTATGGCGTGTACGTGTGAGACTAGGTGTGCCTGTGCCTGCGAGTGTGTGCGTGTGTGTGTGTGTGAATTGAAGTGCGCGCCTAGATTTATGCAGCATTTCATTTGCATTTCGTGCGCGCTTGGAATGATCCAAACAAAAAGCAAACCCAAAACTCGCCGCCTCTGAAGTGCGCAAATTGTTAATCAATTTTATGATTATTGTTGCTAACTTATTGTTTTATGCTTTGTTTTTTTTTTGTTTTTAGCTACTGGGCGGTAACCAACATCGATTACATACACTCACGCACCAGCAATCGCGTCTTCATGATGATCTTCTGCGTGTGGAGCGCCTCGGTGATTGTTTCGCTGGCGCCGCAATTCGGCTGGAAGGATCCGGACTATTTGCAGCGCATTGAGCAGCAGAAGTGCATGGTCTCGCAGGATGTGGCGTATCAGGTAAGGCACGGTTGTAAGCCTACTATTTGCAATACTTAACAGCAGCTCTTCTTCTACAATCGTCAGGTCTTTGCCACCTGCTGCACGTTCTATGTGCCGCTGCTGGTCATCCTGGCGCTCTACTGGAAGATCTATCAAACGGCCCGAAAGCGCATACATCGTCGTCGTCCGCGACCCGTCGATGTGGCCGCCAATAATAATCAGGTAAGAGGTTTCTCGTCAATCGATTAAGGACCACGAGGCAGAATGCACTTAACCGGAACATCTCGAAGTAATAGACAACTTGTGGTGTCAGCTCGTTGGGGATGAGTGCAAGCAGGGTGTGCCCACTCTCTCTATAACCAATATGCCATTTGGCTGGGGCACCCTGTACAGCTTAAGCTAAACCGCTGCTGCTGGCGCTGGCGCTAAGCAACCGCAGCACAATTTCCAATGCAACCAAACCCATGCAATTATGCACTTTAATGAAGTTAACCGCGAAGGCAGCCGCAAAACCCGATCCCAGCCAGGCCGAGCTAAAGGTCAGCCCACGCCCACGTGCACGCCCACACCCACTCTCACTCCCACTCCCTCGAGCTATATTCACTCATAACATATGCAAGACGAGCCAGAACTTAGCCAGCACCGCAGAGGCAACAGCAGCAGCAGCAACAACAGCAACGAGTCAAGCCAAGCTCTTCAGCCTTTGGGCCAAATGTAATTAGCCCGGCTACTGCTTTGGCTTCAGCTTCAGCTTGCGCATCGACTATGACTAGAGCTTCACTCGGGCATGTTTAAAAATGCATTTCGCAAATTTCTTGGGGCTTTAAGAGACAACTTACTCTCGGACCGCAGCTTGAAGTTTAGCAACAAAAAAGGAAGAAGAAGGAAACCCAAGGGCAGCTGCCCTGAGGGTTTGCTGAGTTGCGGATTTTTTCGAGTTTTCGGACGCCTTTACCTTTAGAGATTACTCTAGTCGTAGCTGGGGGTATATCGACTAAGTTAGTCATGCATCTCCCATGCAAAGATTTACCGCAACTCAACAACAAGAGACTCAATTAAGCATGCTTGGCATGTTCTTATGTTAGCTTAACATAGTCACAACTTAACAATTTACACAGCAGCAATTTATGTTATGTAGAGCAAGCTAATGTTAGCTTAACATAGCCTTATTTAACATTATTTAACATCTAACATTCGCTTAACCGTGGCTTAACTTTGCCTATGCAAATCATTTCAATGTTAGCTTAACATTGCCACAACTTAACATGGTGCATAGTAACATCTGCGCACTCCCATGTTAAATTAACATACCCCACACATCCTTGCTGCTGCACTGTTAACTTAACGTATGTTAGCAGTTACAGCACAGCCTTGCTCAACTTTTAAATGACTTTCCCCTACTCAAATCGACTTCTGAGCTTAGTTTACCTTAATGAATGTGGGTTTTAGGGCATTACGCATTCGTCTAGTTGTACAACAAATGCTCCCCAACCTTTTATTTTGGCTCTGGCTTAGGTTTTTTCTATGTCCGACGCCGGCACATGCTTAGAAGCAGCTACTTAGCTTAAGCTTAGTGCTTTGACTAAATTGAAAATGACCATTTGACGTAGAAATGTTTGCAACCACTTACCTACACACACACACACACACACGCAACACACACACACCCGACACACACATACACTCACGCCTGCACCTACATTCTCACACACAGGAAGCTGGCAAAAAGTCATTGGAATCACAAATTCAATGCGCAAACAAGACAAGTTGTCCACTATTTGCCATCGTACACATGTCCCAGCCATGTCCGGCCCATGTTGCTTCTTGTGTGCCACTATGTGTGTGTGTGTGTATTTGTTACATGTCAGCAAGCGCATGCCAATACCAATACCAACAGCAATGCACACACACACAAGCAGCAGCAACACGCATCCATTTAGTGCCACTCACTGGCCCGGCCTGGGCTGCTTGTTGATTTTAAAATATATTTACCCCACTCAGCACAGGCATTTGAATGCTCTGACTGCGGGTCGGCTGGCTAGAGCAGGGAATTTGTTTAAAAAACTGTAATTTTAACATGTTTATTAGTTATATACGCTTTTGGAAAAGCTTTTCCAAGTAGTTGCTTAACTTAAGCTTGTATGAGCTTTGTACAAATAGTTCTGCATAGCTTGCAGCAAGCAAGTTGATTCAAAGCTGAGAAAATACAAATTTAAACAACTTTCGTAACATATAAATCTTTTAGCAGCTTTCAAAATAAACAAACTCCAAATTAAGGCATATTTTTGTTCAACTTACAGCTTTATTGAGCTTTCAAAATTGCTTTAAGCCATAACGAAAAAGTACTGATATTTACAGGACTGCAAGTCCAAGCTTACATGTGCTTAATACACACTCTCTACTTCCATTCACAGCTTTAAAGCGCTTTCCAAAATTAATTTTCACTACTCCAAGCAAAAACTAAAACTCAAGCAAATTGTGTTTGTTTGGAAAGTGCAATAAATTTGCTGCCAAAAAATTTGTATGTTTAAATTTATGTGCTGCTGCTGCTGGACTAAAACCAATTTATGATAATAACTCAGCATTAGGCAGAGTATTAACGCATTGACTTGCCAATCCTATCGAATTACTCCCTTGTTATTCCATTCTACTTTTTCGCCCCTTTTTTTTTGCTTTTTGCAACTGAGCTAAATGCTTTCAAATTGAAAATTGCTTTCCTGCAACTTGACGAGGGTTTATACGTACACACCGAAAAAAAAACGGCAACAGCAATGGCAGCATAAACAGCAACAACAGCAGCAACAACAGCAGCAGGAAAAGCAGCAGCAACAACAATTGCAAAACACATTCCGCAGCTTGCCTGCTGCGCGTTTCGTTACAATATTTCTTTCTTTTCTTTTTGTTGTATTTAATAAAGATTTGTTGTTGCGAAAGTTTTGGACAACAAGCTGAAGGAGTAAGGATATTAAGTGAGCAAGAAAAGAGAGAGAGAGAGAGAAGGAAAAATAGATACGCACACAGAAATGTTGCTACTTTTGGCGCACATAAATTTCAGTTAATTGCATTTTGCATTTAGCATGTTTATGGCCATTTCTGGCGGGCAAATAGCTAAATAATTATCGGCCTGCAAACGATTTCGATTGCATAATCATCGTATAGGAAAAGTTTGCAGGAGAAAAACAGAGCCGCGCAGGCCGAGCACATAATTTAATTTTAATGTGCGTAATTCTAATTGAAATGCAGTTTGCATAGTTCCCACAGCACACACACGCCCAACACACACACCACAGCACACACACACACAGGCCGCACACTTAATGCACCCGGCTGAGGCATTGATTTTGCAATTAATATAACAGACGATAGTAAAAGGCAATTAAGCAAATTGAGCGCACAGGTATTATCTGTAACTTAGCTATGCAACTAATGCGATACGTCAGGCCACAACAGAACAGCAGCACAACAACAACAACTAGAACAACTACAACAATCAACGACAGCACAAACATTAATAATAATGTAACATTAAACACAAAAAGCAATCGCTCTCTGGAGTGTGTCTTGGCCAAGTGTGTTGACAACGCCCAACAACTTTTGTCTTGTTGTGCGAGTGTGCGAGTTCGAGTGTGTGTGTTGTGCGAGTGTTGTTTGCGCCCGCCTTGACCACTCGAACATAATCACAATTACATTTGCAAGCAACAACAAGCCCAGCAGCCGCAGCAACAGCAGCAGCAAAAGTGACAGCAGCGACAGCAGCTCAAATTGATTGCTCGAGATATTGACATTATGACCAGGGCCATATGACAAACAGCTAAGACCAACATTAGCAGGTTGCGGCTGGGCGAGAGATACGGGCGACTGGGCGACTTGAGAGCGTGCAGATTTTTGCGGCGCCCAAAGTCCTTGTCCATATGCGACACACGTCGTCAAGCTGTGTTTGGTTTTGCTTTTTTTTTATCGAGCAACAGCAGCATTAACACTGCGCAACAAGAGCGGAAACCTGAACTGAAGAAAACCCAGACAAGTTCGAAAGTAGAACTCGAGTCTCTGTTGCGCAGTGTAAGCTTCGAAGCAAGCACTTTTGGTACGACATTTAGGCCACAGCTCGAGCAACATAAATCGCAACGAATGAAAATTATTGGATACACACAGAGGCAGCTACACGTACGCACACACACAGAGAGAGAGAGAGAGAGAGAGAGAGATTTAGGGAACGAGAGGCAGCTATAGACACATACTTACAGTGATACGAAGCTCAACACATGTCTCGCAAGAAAAACAATTAAATAAGAAAACAATTTACATAAATTAGCCGAAAGTGGCGAAATGGCTTCGACCAAGTATCGTTTATGCAAACGCTTAAATAAATGCGCACACACACGCGCGCACACTCTGCGTGTGTGTGTGCGTGTGTGTATGTACTGCGACAGCTGACAGGCACATCTACATAAAATACACATTGAGCTGGGTTTCCTTATCGCCAACATCGAAGACGACGACGAAGAAGACTGCGCTGAAAAGTATGCTACGCTTTTTGCGCTGGGGACTTGCTTATCTTTCACTCTCCCACTCTCTGCGTGTGTGTGTGAGTGTTTACTTTAGTATTTAAACAACGTTAATGTGCCATGTAGTTTAGTTTTCGATCTAGGCAACGCAAATGCCAAAGGGGAATCCAAAGAATTTATGTTTCGAGCGCCGCACGAGCTACTTTTGCCAATTGTTTTGCACGCCAATTTCATGGCACACCAACTGGCAAACAATGTACTCGACGCGCACATATATACATACATACACACAGAGGCCGACAAACGTGTGTACACATGTGCCTTTTGAAGTTATCTGAGATTCAATTACGCATTGATTGCCCGCATGGAATCATCGCGGCGTATACGCAATGCCAAGCATGTGAAACTGCGCTAGGGCATAAATTTAATTAGCGTGCGACGCACACGCACATTGAATTGCTGAAAGCTGAAAGGGAAATTCGACACAGCAAAAGCGAAAAGTTATGACGCAGTTTGTGTGTGTAGCCCAGCCGCATCTTGCGCATAGTTTTCGCCAATAAAAAACTACATTTTCAGCAGACAGCACAAAAAGGAAAGCGCAGAAAGCAGCGGCAATTTAGCACGGAAGTCATAGAAATTAATGCGGAAAGCAAAATTAATATAAAAGCTGAAATATTTTTTGCTTAGCAAAGCGCCGCCTGAGTGAGTACTTTGCGGCAGCTGCCACTCAATAGGCGAGTACCGGGGCTTGACCCTTAACCCCAGCGCCAGACCCAGTCTAACTACATGTGCAAGCGACAAAGTAATTTCAGCCACAAAATAAAGGTCACATGCGTAGCTGCAAATCCATTTAATACTATTTGCGCAAATATTCACGCCATTTGGGAATGCTCGAAGCGTCGATTGGTGGGAGGGAGGGGCGGCAAGGGGGTTGAGGAGACACACACTTGAAAATGCTGCTCCCTTTTTTCACTCACTTCGATTTTGCTTGCTCTTCGCTTCGCTTCGCATCGCTTTTGGCAAATTTCCGCACACGAACGCAAAATCAGCATAATTTTATTTATTTAAAGCAATATCGACTTGCCAAAGGGTCAACATGGCGACGATGACGCCCAGGCAAAAGGTTTGACTACTCAATTACTTTAATTTGGTGGGATTCCGAGGCGATGACAACAGCTACCAAGTGCGAGGAGCACGCAGAGAGGCAAAACAACAACGAAAAAATATAAAGGAAAGAAAAAAAAAAAGGCCGAAGAGAAAAGGATGCAGCGCAGCTGGGAAAAAATCAAAGAGGTCAAGCGCTCGAAGCAGTCAAGCGTGAAATTTATTTTGAGCAGGCACTGTAGTTATAGGCCCGAGGGGGGCAGGGCGGAGCTGGGCGGGGTTGGGGGTAACTGTGGCGTGACTGTAACAAATACACACAATTTATTTACGAACGTATCCACTTACATATGCATATGGTAAAGGATGGTGCCACAAGGTAGGTCAGGCAATGTGGCACACGGGATCAGTACGAGCTAAACCACCTCTCGCTCTGTCTCACTCTATCTCTCTCTCCCTATCTCTCTCGCTCTCGCTCTCGCTCTCTGTGAAATGCGTACAAATTGCGGTCTATTGAAGCGTAAGGCGCAACACAAAAAGCAAAGGCAAAATGCAAATTGTTTCGATTTTTTTTTAGTATTCATTTTAATGCCGTGCCAGAAACTATGAATTTAATTTCGAGTACTCAAAATCGATGCAAGCGAAATAACACTATATACTCTTTTCCAAACTTCCTTTGCAGCCGGATGCGAATGCATCGAGTGACACAAAGCTCAATCGACTGCGGCTACGTCTTGGCCGATTCTCGACGGGCAAGAACAAGGCAGGCGGAACGAGCGGAGCAGGCGGAACTGGTGCCGGCGCCGGGGGTAGCACTGCGCTGGGCCTGGTCGAGGGCAACTCGACGAATACAGTGAATACGGTGGAGGATACCGAGTTCAGTAGCTCGAATGTGGATAGCAAAAGTCGTGCCGGCATTGAGGTAAGTGCCAGGCTAACAACAACAAGCAGAATAATGGGGGATTTCTCCGAGTTGAAATTGGGTTTGGGACTTGCAGGACCCGCAAGCTCTGCTGCTCGGGCGTGTGTGCACATTCAAAGTAAATTTCATAACGCCTGACGTGTGCCCAACGATCTGAGTTTGCTTGCTGAATCCACGCAGCGGTGGTCTGCCGAAAATAAAGTCCTTCCCCTCCCAGGCTATACCCAATCCTCTGGCTGGCTCACAAGCTCGCCTAATCCCTGATAAATCCTAATAGAAACTTGCACATGTCGTTAGCTGAACATCGACTACTCGTGACGTTTGATTTATGCGTGCATAAATCGATTTCTATCTCCCTTTTCCTCCCCCATATAACGTATACGCATGGATTACGTATACGACGCGTTTGTCATTGGCGGGCAAAATTAAAAGTCGACAGCCTCCACAATCGAGCTTAAATATTTATTAATATGCCAGCCAGATATTTGCTACACCCCTCCCCCCCCCTCTGCACTGCCTTGAGACTAGCTAACAATTGCCTCGCGTAATAAAATGCAGGCAAAGCTTTTTTGTTTATTGTGCGATCAAATTTCGTTTTTGTATTTAGCCGCATTTTATGTACTTCAATTTCGGCATTTTTATAGCTAAAAAACACACACTCGCACACTTATGCAGACATTCAATAATAACGCATTAAAGCAAAGGCACGAAAATCGAGCCAAAGCGTGGCCCATAAATGGGAGCCAGGCAAAAGTAAATTGCCTCAACGTAACACAAGGTACTGGCCAAAAGTCGTGTCGAGCCGAGTCGAGTCGAGAGTGGCCAAAGGTCGCTACGAATCGTGCAGGTTAAGTAATAGCAAAGTCAAATATAAGCTGTGTGACAAGGATACTCGGCCTTCGACCGGATACACCGTCTCGGCCATCGCCCATGCCCATCGCCCATCGCCCGTCGGCCATCGGCTACGGTCATCTCCCTAGCGTCAGATTCGACTCTTTTTCGACGCAAAAGCGCCGCCATGCAAAGCGACTTGGATCCGGTACAAATGAAAACAAAGCTGCAACAACAACAACATTAGCTGAGTGGGTTGGGGAGCGGGTGTGGTGGGGGGTTGGCAGCAACAGGAGCTGAAAACGTGGCCTAACAAGGCACTCAATACGCTTGAGTAATTGAAGAAAATATGTTGATGGCTTATGGCTAACAGCTTTCGTTTCGTTTCCATTCGCTTGGCCATAATAACTGAAAGAGACGGAGGAGAGAGAGAGAGTGAGAGTGCCAACTGCGTATCGTATTTGCCTTTGCTCGCCACTCACACACGCACACTCAAGCTCGTCTCGCCCCCAACCACACACACACTTAGATTAAATATTTACTTGGGCCAGGTTTCTGTGTGAGCCAAATAAGTGGACAGCCAAATAAATAAACACACTCACACGCTTTCTCTCGCTCTCTTCGCACACATAGCCATAAGCAAATATATAAATTTATCATCGTAGTTTTGTTTAATATGGAAACGGAACCGACGCCTGAGCTAAAACAAACAAAGCAGCAGCAACAAAAAAGCACAAAAAACTGTCAAGAAACAATATGAAAACAATCTGCGCTGCACCGAAGTCCAATATATGCTGAACAAATCGGGCGATATATCAAATTTTAATGCCTGCTTGCATTTTATTGAAAGCAAGTCATAGAAATATTGTAAATTCGAATAGAGACCGTAAATATGGCAATTGGATTGTCTTTTATATCTTGCAGCTGCTTTGAAAGCTATTCTAAAGCTTTTAATTAAAGTAAATTGAGCTTTTGTAATACTATTTATTGTTAATAGCTCTACTATACCTTTATTTAATTTTCCCTTTTCTTTTCTAACCTCTCTGCTCGTCCGAATGCAAATGAAATTTAAACGATGTGTAAACAGTTTAAGCTTTAATCGTAACCACTTCTCGGCATTTCATATCTCTCGCCAAGCAAGTGCTTTGTTTATTCCTCCGGGTAAATAAATCAATGGTGAAGGCGAAACTTAATCGGGAACCTGCACAAACCCCACGACAATGGCGATAAGCTCGCTGTGAGGCTATTAAAAATACACTTACTCAATGCTCGAGGAAAACAAATTGGAAGCAAAAACAATAAGTCAATGCAAGGCGCTGCGATATAAATTGAAACAAATAATAACATCTCACTCGAATGCTGGCGGTGGAAGAGGAGGAGGAGTGAGTTATAAGCAGGGCGGGGCAGGGCAGGGCAGGGCAGGCCAAGTAGTAAGTCAAGTGCGATTGGAGTGGGGGTTGGGGAGGAGGAAGGTGCAGAGAAAAGTGCGTGCACATGCACATAAATAAAATATTAGCTCAGTGTCTGTTCGTGTGAGTGTGAGAGAGAGAAGGTAGAGAGTAAGTGAGAGAGTGAGAGTATGTGTGTGGGAAAGTGCGTTGAATATTTGTTAGACTCTGCTTGTTGGTTGTGTTGTTTTTTTGGTTTGGGTTTTTGGCTTTGGCTTTGGTTTCGTTTTCGGTTTCAGTTTTGTGTTTGCAGTTGCTTCCTATCAACTCTCCCCTCCACCCCCCATCGACCGAAAAACATTTCAAATTAAAAGTTGCTCGCAGTTGCCGGCGCCTGGTCCATGTGGCGTATGCGTAATCTTCGTGCCAACTTTCTGCCACCGCCTGCAACCAACTTTCTCCACTCCTGTCGCATGCATGTATGTTGGCCCCATGCCCCATGCCCTCTGAACGGAAGCCAACAGCACAGCTCGTAATCATTATTCCCATTGTTAGAGGAAGAAGCTCGAGTTGCCTCCATCCCCGCTCGGCCCGGTGCACATCTGCAATTGCAGCTCGTGTTGCCTTGATTTGCTTTACGTGCTCTGTGGCCACATTAAAAATGTTGCGCACTCAAAAGAAATCGAATCGGAATCGAATACGAAAACGAATACGAATACGCAATACGAACGAAACCAAACGAATCGAAATTGAACCCTGGCACAACATTTGTTTGCACTGTGCAGCGACACAAATGACACACAATGACAACGTGAATGACAATGGCAACTCTGGTTACATATGCTTCTCGGACAATTTGCCATTGGCCATTGTATTTTATAGTATGTCGGTACTACGTACAGCACGTGGCCCCTAAGAGCGCGCACGCCCTTCCCGCACGCCACACTCCTTTCCAGTGTTTTGTCCCGCAGCCATTGTTGCTTAAATTGAAAATGCATTTTTTATTTTGCGCCAAAATTTGAATGTCTTCCTATTTGGCCACCACGCGCGGGCTTTGTGCTCACCAAAGGAACCGCATCAATTACACGACTATAACAAGGGCCCGGCAATATATTATGGAATCAAAGTCATAAAATTCATTTAGCAATGGCCAACGATCGTCGCATCCGTCTGGCCCATTAATTGTGTGCGGGAAACATTCCGTAACTCGAAATTAGAGACGCGCAATGGCATCCGAGTAAAGATAACAGCAGAGAAAAAGCCAGTTTCGGTATATACGTGAGCATGTCCAGCAAAATAAATTTATTACTTATTCTAGAGAAAATGAATAATTTATGCTGCTCGTGTGCCAATTTCAACCACGATAACTATTCATAAAATCCATGCGATAGTTATCGTGCAACGATGTTTGTCGATATTGCCAACTCAGTGCAAAAACAGTTGCCAACTTACCGATCTTTAATTGAGCTATAAAATGGTATTTTATTTGGCAAAAATTAATCCCTAAATCGGCTTTTAATACCAAGAACCAAAATCTATAAAAAGCTTAATTTCACATTTTAAACTGCAAATAGACAAGCTTTTATGTTAATACTTGTTTGCCAACTTCAGCCGCAAATGACAGTATAACGATAGAAAAACGAAATGCGGCCAAATTGTCAGCACTGATTCGCACATCCTACCAGTCGGGCACGGGCTGGCGACACCTGCGTGCGCGCGCTCGTGCCGAGCTACGGCCCGGCCGTAGACAAAATTTATAACACATAAAAGTTGATTTTAGCACTTTACGCTTCTGCACATAATGTGGCCAGGACATGAACACGGCTGGCTCAAATTACAGGTGATTATATGAATTTTAGTGCCTAGGACATGCCGTTAGCAGGCTGCCTCGGCCTCGGCTCGACAAATTGTAGCCCTTTTTGACCAAGTGCCGCTAACAGTCGCCCCTCCTGCCACCCACAACACCACACCTCCCCCCACCGCCATCCGGTCGTCCGAAGCGAAACGCCTGCACGTCGTCTGATAGTGGGCGGCGCTATATAAATAGCAAGGGCGTGGCAACAAAAAAAAAGATGTGGGCGGTTCCGAGGGGCGCACAAATGCGCAACGAGCTTAACGAAAATAAATATTTGCCCAGCAATTTTATTTATTTGGAAAATTTATAACCACAAAACTGCGTGGCATAAAAAGCCCATGAAAATTGACGACCCATCGGCCATCGGGGCAGGGCAGGTGGTTGCGGGTGGAAGATAGCCAGGTTCTCGATGGAGGATTTCGAGGCGGTCGGAAAGAATAACATAATAAATTTATGAATGCAATTGGCCGTTCTGATTTGGCGCAGATTTGAAATGCTAATTTGACTTTTTGAATGTGATGTGCTACGCCAGCTGGCGGAAATATCTCTCTCTCACTCTATCTCTTTCGTGTTTTTCTTGCAGGCACCCAGCACATCGGGCAACCAGATAGCCACCGTCTCGCACCTGGTGGCACTGGCCAACCAGCAGCACGCCAGCAGCACCAAACAACAGCAAACAGCAGGTGGAACAGCAGCAGCAGCTCAGCAATCAGCAAATGCTGCTGGCGGGGAGGCGACTAGCGAGCTGGAAGAGCGCGTGCAGGAGGAGCAACAGGATGAGGCATTGGCAACCGCGACCACAACATCAGCAGCGGCAGCACCGGCGGCAGCGACAGCGGCTGCTACAAGTGCAGCGAGCAAGGCCAACGGCAGTGGCGGTGCCGCTGTAGAAGTGCTCGAGGATCCGCAGTTGCAGCAGCAGCTCGAACAAATGCAGCAGCTACAGAAAACTGTCAAAAATGGTGGAGCAGGAGGCGGCAGCGGCGGCGGCGGCGGTGTTGGTGGTGGTGGGGCCGCCAGCACATCGAATGCCACAACAATTACATCGATATCAGCGCTGTCGCCGCAAACACCAACGTCGCCCGCCATTGCACCACAGGCTGTAGCCGGAGCTGCTGCCGGCCCGATGACAGCCAAGACCAGCACACTGACAAGCTGCAACCAGGCACATCCGTTGTGCAGTTCAACCAATGCATCCGGTTCGGTAACACCAGAGCCGCGCGTCAAGCAGCACCAGCAGCCAACAACATCCTCCTCCTCGCACAGTCAACTGAGCCACCCGCCACAACAACAGCAGCAGCAGCAGCTGTCGAGCATTGCGAATCCCATGCAAAAGGTGAACAAGCGCAAGGAGACGCTGGAGGCGAAACGTGAGCGGAAGGCAGCCAAAACATTGGCCATCATTACTGGAGCCTTCGTCGTCTGCTGGCTGCCGTTCTTTGTGATGGCACTGACCATGCCGCTGTGCGAAGCGTGCAGCATCAGCGACAGCGTCGCCTCGCTCTTCCTCTGGCTGGGTTACTTCAATTCCACACTGAATCCGGTAATTCTCATTTTGCATACAATACATACGCACGTACATAATGGCATGTTCCATATATATATATATATATATATATGCAATATATATATGCAATTTTTTTATTTATTGTCAAGTACTAGCGTCCATACTTTGCAAAGTTCCATTCGATATTGTCGAGGGGACAGACTGGACGCGTCTTCAGCCAATGCGAAATGCAGTGGAAATGAAAGGCATGATTACAAGTGCCCCAGGCCACGGTGCACTCTGTATTGCTAGTTGTCGACTGATTGGCCTGGCACTCAATGCAGGGATCCATAATATGATTGCGACAAATGGCGCAGTTGTCAACTATAATGTCCCACGACCAGAGAGCGACTCCGCTCCATTTCTTCACCTCGAAACGTTTGCCATTGCTAACGGGCGTCATCTCTATTGACTCGTCCTTTTCTTGTTTGCTGCCCATGCTGCTGCTGCCTGGCTGCTTGCGTAAATTACATTTATCAATTTACAACACGATTTATTAGCTGTGCGGGAGACTCACTTGAAACAGTTACAATACCCAATAATAAGCAATTATTCTCTTGATATTCGTTGTGCGCTGTCAAGTTCAAATGAAAAGTAGCTGTCAGTTATCGATATGCGTATAAATTAAATACTAGCTAGTATACAGTATGTATCGAAGAGCAGAGTGATTTAGAGCCGGTATAATAATCGATAAGACATCGGTGCACTTTTGGAACTATTTTTCACAAAATAAGAAATAATTAAATATATATATATTTTAATTACAGGTCATCTATACGATATTCAGCCCAGAGTTTCGGCAGGCCTTCAAGCGCATATTGTTTGGCGGTCACCGGCCCGTGCACTATCGCAGTGGGAAGCTATAGATAGTGCATGCGAAGAGACGAAGGTAAGGAAAATATGGACAAGAAAAACTAATATTATCTCTTGCTCGAATATTGGCAAATGAGCATTATTGCAGCCCGTTATGAGCGCGCTATGCTGCGAAATTGGAAACCAAAGAAATGCAATTGCAATTCTCCATCAACTATTTTTCTTACTCTGTATTTACATTTTACTCTCGTGTTGTGGTTTTTTTCCAATTTCGCGCTCACAAGTTTCAATTTGCAATGCCGGTTTCGAAATTGATATTGCTAAGCATTTGTATGAGGCCACGCAGGAGTAGTTGTTGGTGTTGCTGTTGCTCGAGTGGCTGTTGCTTCTCCTGCTGCAGTTGCCGCTGCGTTCAAAGTGTTTTGAATTTCGTTGTCAACTACGTTGTCGTCGTCTTTGTCGACGCTTTGGGCGCCCAATTTCACAAAGCACACTGTGCGATGGCCATGGGAGTGGCCCACACACTCACTCACGCACACACACACAACACGCTTGCACTCGCACTCTCTTTGCTTTGTTGCCGGTTTTCAATGCCTTGAAACAATTTGCGAGCCAGGGCAAAGTTTCGTACGTTCGCTCGCTCGTTCGTTCGTTCGTTCGTTCGTTCGTTCGTTCGTTCGTAGGGTGCCCCGCCCCACTCAACTGTAGCCGAAACGAAAGGAAAGTTTTATCAGCCCTTTATCGGCGCTGTCATCTGCATGCGAAAACCGTTTAAAATCACTTGGTCAATGCAACCGGCTAACAGCTAACGGATAACGGCTCTAATGGCCAAACAGGCAGGAGGGAAAAGGGATGGTCGCGGCATGTGGAGGCACCCACAGCCATTCGAATTATGCCACAATGCGAAATGAATTTAGCCTTCGTTCGCCCCGTCTACTCTCCAGTTTCCTGCCGCCTCCACCCCGCACCACTGCCAGCACAGCCTGCAGGCTTATCTACAAAGCGGCCGCACAACTTTCCACACAGTCGTGAATAGTTGCCCATTTGCATTTCACTTTGGAGCCGGACTCCAGCGTTGGCTTCCCAGCAGCTCAGCTACGGCGACGGCGACGGCGCCCGCCAGCAACTGTTCCCATCTGCGTGTGGCAGCAGTTAAATCTGCGCCCATTCATTCATTTTCCAAAGAAAGTTAAATTAAGTAACATTAATTTGAGATTTCTGTTTTGCATTTGAATGAATTCCACTTGACTTTTGCAAAGAATTTTCCTGCTAATGAGGTTCTTCCTCCCTCTCTCTCTCTTTCTCTTTATTTCATTACAGACGCTGCTGCTAGAAAGCGGATGATCTTGTCTCTTCGGCAACAACCACAACATGAAGAACAACAACACCATATACCAAATGTTATATATATTACATATATTGGGGACTACTTGCAGCATGTATACTTACCTAAGCACTTTAAGAGCTCGGCGAGCCGCCAACTTGATCATTATATAGTTACAACTGACACAACAGTTATATGGTACGATAGTAATGTTAGGTGTAAATAGTTTCGACTAACTAAGTGTGTTTAATGATAATTATATCGGTAATTGCGCAAATAATTAGACAGCTGTACACAGTAATTGTAATTATTGCCATATGGGAACTGGGAACTGTTTTTTTGGAACAAAACTTAGGTATAAGACCAATGACCCTCTTGCCTCCCTAACTTCCTTTAACTATACTACTAACTATACTTAGGATAAGCACAAGATATAACCACAAGCTATATCTAAATCTCAAATCCCAAACTCTGCTTGTGTTTCTCGATTGAAATGTGTAAAAAAAAATGCAGAACAAAATACTTAAGGACTTGGGGGGATATGGGGGAATAATTGGAAAAAATTGGCATTTGGAATCGTTTTAACTGAAACGCGAGCACTTACTGAAAACTATATAGTATAGAGTAACGCCCCCGTTTATCTAGTCTTATTTAGCTGTAAGATATATCTTAGATATATACAATTAAGTGTGTATAAAATCAACTAGCTGCTAAGTGGGAAACCCAAAACATTTGTTGACTATTTAATGGCTATTTAGAATAATTTCGATAACTTAAACTACTTGAATAATCGGAACGTGTTTAAATGCAATTTAAACGTATTGTTAAAGCGATTTCTAGTTAAATAACATTCAAAATTGTTGTACTTAATAAAATTAGACCATAAGTAATGTTGGTAAAAATATGTCATGGATTTCTTTGAATACAAAAACACAATCATTTAAGGAAGTTTAAGATAAATGTATAAAATAAGAAGAAAACGAAAACGAACTAAGCAACTAGATGAACAACCAAATGTATTATTGAAAAGCAAACTACTTTCGGGAAAAATGGGTAAAACGTAATTAGCGAAATAGAGAAAACATCAAGTGGAAACACGCTCACACACACACATGTATGTATGTTAGTTAAATTTCGAGTTAGGTAAATGGAAAACAATATCACAATGCAAATCAAATGTGTTTTACTATCCTACTTAAACGAGCAACGTATTTAAAAATCAAAACCAAATAAAATCGAACCTACAACTAAATTAGCTTTTTAAGAACTTACAGATCTATGTCTAAACTAGATGTCAAACCAAACCAAAGTCTATCAAGTCTAGAGCTGCAATTGGAACTGAAAATTGTTTGTTTTGCATTGAGTGATGATTCGCAATACATAAGCACACTTATTATAATCAAATTTCATATGAGAAATATTTTTATTTGGATTTTTTTCGATGTTCAATTCGAATTTATGTTTCAAAACAAATTGGCGCGCATTTGAAGTGAATCGTTGCTTGATGTGTGTAATAAATATATAATGTTCCAAATGCAGAAGTTTGCAAAGAATGCTATGCTAAAAAACTTATTGTACATTTCATTGGCTGCAAATTAAAACAAATATTAATAAACATTGAACTTTCATGCAAAAAGTTGTTTAATTTCGAAATCTATCCGATTAGCTGAGACTCAAACCTAGCAAGCCCAAAAGTAGGCAATAGCTAGGTACTAGACGCAATTTTCGATTCACGTGAAGTTGGCTGCACGCATTTTTCGACTCGCGTGAAGTTGGCTGCACGCACTTTTCGACTCACATGAAGTTGGCCGCACGCCAACACAGCTGTTTTTGATGTAGCCGCGCAAAAATCTATTTGCTGCAAGCCGCGAATGGTTTCGGTGGTATCGTCTCAGAATTATTTATTTGTTTATGTCGTTATAATTTGTATTTATTAAGCATGTTAAACTTAAATTGTGTTATATGCGCTGAACTCTTTACACAATCCGATGAAGTCTACGTCACAGTCTGCGGCCACATGTTTCACCACACCTGCCTACAACAATGGCTCGAACGGTAAACAGGCGTCACAGGCGCCGGCGATTTCAATCTGAATATAAATTGTTGAGCTTACCATCCATATTACAGTTCGAAAACCTGCCCACAGTGTCGTAATAAGTGCACGGCGCGTAACATTTTCCGTGTTTACTTCAATTTGGCCAACTTGGATGTGAGTCGCATCGATGTGGGGTCACTGCAGGAGCAGCTGGACAATGCGAATTTAGCCATGAAAATGAAGGAAAAGGAGGTTAGCAAGGTGGAACAACAACTGAAGGACCTTAAGGAGATTCAAAAGAAGTGCCTGTAAACGCAATTTTACACATATCACTAAAAATAATTCCGTGATTCACAGTATATTTTGTTTTACAGTAAAACAATTGCCGGCCTAGAGCAGAAAGTACAGAAGAAAGATTTCCTCGTTAGTAGTTATGTGGAGCAAATAAGCCTGCTGAAAAGTGATGCACAGGTGGTCGACCAGCTGCGCAAAGAGAACAAATCGCTGAAGCAAGAAATTCAGACAATGGAAAGCGTCTCAGCAGTACTGAAAGCCAACGCGGTCGAAACGGAGCGTTTGCTAAAGAACGAGTCCAATCCCCTTGTGCTGGCGAATTGGGTTACGACGTTAAAGCGAGAGCTGCGACAATCGGAAACCAAACGTGCAGAATCGCGAAATGTGCTCAAACTGGTGCAGAACGATCTGCGCAAGGAAATCGAACTGAGGCGGTGAGCTCCACTTATCCAACTAAAGATTCTGTCAGCTCATGAACCAATTATGTTGCAGGCAAAAGGAAGAACATGCGTCGCGTCTGGAAAGCGATCTCTATCAGATACAGGAAAAGGTGTGTGTGGGGAGCAATCATCATTTCACAATTTCGATTAAAACTAATCCCTTTACGTGTAGATGAAGCAATCCAACAATCAAGTTATAGACTTAGAAAACTCAAATAACTCCTTGGGTTTAAATAGTAACCTGGTCGCTCTAAAGCTCGAGGAACGACGCAACACAATTTCCCCCACAATTGTAAGTGTAACAGGAAACCACAGCGATCCCAACTAAATAGACTCGTTTAACTTTCACAGAAACAGAGTATAAAACGCATTGAGGAGTCAACGTCACCCTATCTCAATATAAAGTCAAGCAGCGTAGGTATGGCTCATCTGCTAAAGGCGCCCGACATGGGATATCTTGCGTCCAAAATATCTCCCATCAAACGCAGCGCGGGCATAAGCATGGCCAGCGGAGTGATACGCAAAACCTCCAGCGATCTCAGTGAAAAAGTAGTGTATAGAAACTTACAATTTATATGAACTCTAGTGAATCTAGCCTTTCCCTTGCAGTATTCAATTTTCAAGAAACCGCGTTTGCTACTGGGCGCCTCTAGCTCGACTGGCTTGACCGCCACCATGGGCTCCAACTTTGTGTATAATGGCACAGGCGGTTCCGAGAAAGTTGATCCATTTGCGCAGCGCGCAGAGGAGGAAGCCAGTGCCAGTGCCACAACCAGCCAGCCACTGTCAAAGAATGTCAATCTGCGTCTAAAAGCGGGAACGCTGCGCAACATAAAACTTACAAAATAGTCAATTAGCCAAGTGGATGGAATGATAGTCATTATATAAGCCGAGAGTGAATAAGCCAAGACTGCATCAAACTGTTAAGCGATTTATAAAAGCTCTGATCTTTGTGCTGTCGCATTAGTTTTGTATGATAATAAGTTAGCAATGAATATAAAATAGAAAAGCATATGCATGTGTGTGTAAATGTAAATCTGTGCATTGGATAACGTAATTAGGAGTTGGCGATTTTCTTTTCAGCCTTGCCGGTCCACTCTTCGCGCAAGTGCACTTCGCACCCAAGATCACGCAGTGCTGCCTTAATGTCCTGAGCTACAGATGGATGCAGCTTCATGGCTTCATTCAGTAGATCCTCCACACCAAACGATAGCCATGTCTCGCACTGATTGCGAGAACGCGAGACCATATTGCGTATGGCCCATGCACCATTGCGTTGCACAATCTTGTTCTTCGGGTGTCGGCGTAGTGCTTCGACCATCACCTCAGCAATGCCGGTCTCAAACAGCACGGAACTGTGTTCCTTGACACGCAACGTTAGCGTTGAAATACAGGCCAGGGCGGCGGATACGACATTCTCACTGTCCTGATGTACTTCCAACAGTTCTTTCAGTATGGGCGCAACTCCCTGTTGCACAATGTGCGCCTTTACAGTATCGTGGCCAGCCATGGCTCGCAATAGTTTGAGAGCCTCGCGATTTAACCGATCCTGTTTGAGATTCGCGCTCATTATGTCGAAAATCATTTTAAGACCTCCAGCGTCATCGATTACTGTACACAGCTCTTGTCGCACGGCCAGAGTGCCGATAGTGAGCAACAAATCAGCCAATACATTTGCATCCTCGTAGGCGGGCAATAGCTCCACCAGTTGCAGCAGCACTTCGTTGGCTATTTGACGGGCATGCTCGTGTGCGCAACCAAATTCCACGCGAATATCATCGTCGAGCACGAGGAAACGCAGTACTGCCGTAAGTTCGCGAATCACTCGTGGATTATCCTTGCCTAGCAAAGGCTTCAGTAGTTTTATAACATTTGAGCTCATAATATTCTGTCGATTCATCTCGTGCATTATGCAGGCCTTTTGCAGCCACTGTAGTGTCAAGCAAGTGATGTCCAGTTGATCCTTAAGTTCCAAAAGTTTAAGAACAACCGACAAAGCCTCGGCATCAAAAAGATCCGGTTGCTTATGGGTCAAACTATTGGCAGCCTGCAGGGATTTACTTAGTAGCGTCGTGTTTAGGGTCTCGGCGCCCAGCGTTTCTTCCAGGAGTGTTACAAGCGCATCGTGTGCACCATTTTTGCCGGCTAACACACGATGTGCCAGCGATTTCTGGCACTCCATATCTAGGATAGCTAGTAGTTCCAGCAACTCTTGTGTGTCTCCGGACTTTTGGCTAATGTGCGTTTTTAATTTATCGACAGTTTCATTAAGTATGGGTTTTCCAGTCTCAGCATTGATTGACAAATCTTTGATGATATTCACCAGGTTAATACCCTACAAAAGAGCGCAATTTGATTAGCCAATCTCCCGAAGTGAAGAGATGACGCATGCAATATTAATACGCACCTGCGCTTCAAACTGTTTTATTGTCTCCTCCTTTGCCTCGGCGGGACTCATTGCAAACTCCACGACATTCTCCTGGACGACATCGTCAAAGGTCGTTTGGGAAATTACTTTAGCCATATTTCCAAGTTATATTTAATTTAATCTTCTAAAAGTGCCCCACAGCTGCAGCTGCGTCTTTCAATTACTTTCTTTTACTGGTTGCGCTTTTAACTCCCACACAGCAACGTTCAATTTTCTTTGTCTCAGTCTCAGTTAACAACGGGCAGTCTTGAGAGCTGGTAATGTGCGTCGCAACTTAAGTTTTGAAGCTAAATGGCAATCAGATTTTCTTAGTTTTGTTTTATTAGTGGCTTATTATTGTATAAATCAAATTTACTTTTCCTGATTTGTAAAATGCGCAAATAGAGACAGCTGTTGCTGTTGCCAACAGGGCTGCAAAACTTATTAACAGATTACTTTCATGGAATTTTAAAATTTGGATATTTAAATCTATTAGAAATGTATTATGCTTGCCAACATATTGTTGAAAAACAATTCAAATTGGATATAATAACACATAATTTGTGTTTATTTTGTTATCGTTATGCGATAGATATTATGCGATGTGCATGCAATAGATATCGATATATCGATACAAATTCAACAGTTCTAACTAGCGGCACGGCTGTCACGGCTCGCAAATAGTTCAATTTTATTTACATTTTAAATTTAAGTAGGAGAGTTGAATATATTATTGCAGAAATAAAAAGAAAAGTAAAATGGGATTTGTTTTATCAAAATTTCGGGTAAGTGCCATTGAATATAAATATCTCAGCAATGAGCTTACGACGTCGCTGTAGAGGGCGCTCGCTAGGCATCAGGCGCATACGAATACATATGTATGTATGCAAAAACCAAAAATTTACATACGTACGCATTTCTAATTATAGAAGGAAAAATCTACAACAGCCATACTGGAGGGTCTGCAAGTGCAGATACAATATCTAGAGAAATATGTGATCAATACGCAGGAGCGCAAACGACGATTTGTAACCAATTTTGTTGGCTTCACAATTGGCGTCTATGTTGTCGGCTTGGCGCTATGGTATTTCTTGTATTTCCCGAAAACAATGCAAGAGCTTATCATGTTTCTGGTGTCGCTGCTGATCTTTCCAGTGCTGTGAGTACTCGATTCGATCAATCGATGATCTCATTATCGTGACAACTGCAGACATAACAATTTATTGTTGTTATTGTATTTCTTCCAGTATTGTCTTGTTGCGTCAAATGGTTACGTGGTATTTTCAACGCAAGCTCAACAAGAATTGCGATAGGCTAGCCCAGTTGAAGGAGCAGAAGAACAAGATATTAGAGCAGGTCATGGACAAAGAAACGTACAAGGCAAGTAAAGGGCTTGAATTTGATGTTAACTAGCGAATTACCATTTGACAAATGTGTTTCTATTTTGAATTCTCTATTTTAGGTGGCAGTTAATCTGCTTGAACGCTTTGGCGACAAGCAACAAAATCGTTTGTTGCCATCACTGGCATCCCGCACACCCCTCAATCGATCTACAACAACGACGCTCACGGGCACACCACATGCGGCTGCGCCGCAACCGCAACCGCAACTGCAACAGCAACGCATGCTTACACCCTACACTGGTGTTTATCGCAACATGAATAACAATCTGAACAGCACCCTCGTTGCCACAAACTTGCAGGTCACAGCAGCAACGCCTGTGCGAGCTGGCCAGGAATTGCGCAGGCGTACACCGTTTCCCGTTATCGATGAGAGCTCACGCAGCGCATTAGATCGAATTGTAGACTTCATTGTGGGCGATGGACCACAGAATCGTGTAGGCATGATATGCAAGCAGTGTCACAGGCATAACGGTATAATTAAGACAACTAAACAAAGTCAGATATAGAAATAATCATCATTTATTGTTGCAGGCATGCTACCCATGGAGGAATATGAGTACACGACATTTCATTGTGCTTTTTGTGATACATTGAACCCGGCGCGCAAAGAACGACCCGTCGCGCCGCGTTTATCGCTAGAGGCTGCGGCGCAGCCTGAAACGCCGCTGTCAACTTTTAAACAACGCAATGACAGCTCAGACACTGATTCATCCGACGATGAGGATGACGAATCAAGTGAGATACGATAATATATTTTCTATACCAAATGAATGCAAACTACATTGTGCCCTCTCTTCCTCTGTAGATGATAAACCTTTAACGCGTCGCGCCCTGCATCCAGAGTATGCAAAGACTGAATCCGACGCCCAAACAGAAGCTATGGATGTGGACGAGACTGAAACGAAAACTGAGCATGCAGCTCCTGCTGCTGCAACCGCAACGCCCAGCGAGACTGAAGCGAAAGAATGAGAAGATTGCGTTTCGTAGTAGATTCAAATTACGCTCCCCAAGTGCGCCATGTACAGGTTTAGGCAACGCAAAGCGTTAGCTTCAAAATGAAATCAAGTTATATAAGCATATTCTTTGCCTAGAGCTTACTTAATCTCTACTATATTATTAAATAACACTTTGTTGGTAAGCAAATTATCGGTAGAATCTTTGTTTAGTCACTAATCCCAAGTCCCAACCCCCCAAATCAATCCCACTCACTAGTTTAATTTTACAACAAAGAAACGAAAAACTAAAAAAAAAAGAACGAATTTCTGAATAATTGTTGAGTTTTTATTTGCTCAAATTGAAAAGCAAACTGACCTGACCAGCTCTTGGACAAATATGCAGATTATACTCATAGAAACGTATGCAAAGTGGCTGCTGGCTTTCTTTCGCGGCACACCTTGGCGCACGCCCCGTCGACAGAAGGAAATTGATAATTAAAATCGAAACTAGACGAAAAAGAAGGCGACAGACAGCTAATGGCATAATAACTTAAAACGCGGCAATGTGACAAAAAAGGCAAGCTCGGACAGTTTAGACTGGGTGACGGCTGGACGGACAGTCGCTTGAGATAGCAGCAGCAGTCGGCGAGGCGCAGTGCAGAGCGACTCGACTCGACATGCGCGAGAACAAACAGAGACACGAATCACACATTTTAGGCTCGAGGGGGACATACTAGAGAGGCACACCACGTGTGTACATGTGTGTGTGTGTGTGTGTGTGTGAGCCGAGTGTGACTGACTGCATTATGCGAACGGTCAACAATTTCAATTTCGCCTGCCTTTTATTTTTCCGGGCCATTGATCAAGGCTAACAAGATCAGCTTGCAGCGCGCCCGCGCCACGTAACGCATTCGCATTAGCCAAAGCAGCAGCAGCAACTGTTGCCGTCGTCTTACTAGCACCGTTAGCAACGACACCAACACCAGCATAGCGCCAACCACCTACAAGTGGAGCAGCCGCGCCCGCGCACATTCCTTGTCAATGGCTGGCGGCGTCGGCAGCGATGGCGGCAGTTGCAAGCACAAATTATAAGAATTAAACTAAATCTGTTACAACGTTGCCAACAATTGGCCACCGTCACAATCTGTTCTCTCTCTTTCCCCATGTGTGCTCGAGTGTGTGTGTGTCTCAGTGAGCTGCACCACCCGAGGCCACAGTCCGTTGTCCGAGGCCCGGTGCCTGATTAGCTCATAATTTGTGTGACAGCACATTTTTCGCCTGATGGTAATTGAATTTACCAATTTGCCGCCGTATCTGAATCTGATATCGGTGACGTAGTTGCCACTGGCCACCAGACGTCTCGGTCAGGAAGTCGATGCGTGCGCCCGTATCTGTTGTTGTTCTCTTGTTGTTGGCGGCGGCATTGGATAAACAACGCATGCGTGTGTATGCGTATGCGGCAAAAGTCAAGCAACAGCAACAATAACAACCATGTTGGAGCTGTCGAGGCGACAATATGCAACAAGATAATTTGCATAAGCTGGGCGAAACTTGCTAGAACTAGGGATGGCAAAAAAGCATTGAAAAAGTGCTATGTGTGGGGGAAGGATAACAATTGCAATCGATAATGAGTTACAGCCTCAAAAAGGTTGAAGTAGGGAAATTCCTTGGGAAATTAATTGAATAAAAACAACTCTGCAGAATAACTTGAATTCTAATTAGAAGTATTTTTAAAAATTAGTTAGTAAGAAATGGCGCTCCCTCGACTCCACGCACGTTCGAATTACCGTTGCATTAGCTCTCGTTATTTACTGCCGCAATGCTGCAAGTTTGTAATATCGATAAGAGTTGCATAATTAAATAATACGTATTATTGAAAGTGAACTTAATTGCTCAATCGCCCATCCCTAGCCTAGAACTGGTGCTCCGATCTAGCGTCGTCGAGTGTGGTGCATTGAATCTAGTGCAAGTTCGCTGCACCGAAACCAGTTTCCATGTGGGATTTGCGCGCCGGCGCAGCGCCTTCCGGGCGACAGAGACGCTGGTGGCGCGATAGCGATGCTGATGGCAATGGCGACGACGACGACGACGGCGACAACGACTATGGTGGCAAAGGTGTTCTGCGCGTGAGTATGTCTGTGTGTGTGTGTGTGTGGCGGCACGACAGGGAAACCTGTGGTACAAATAAAGTGATTCACGAACAGATCCCATGACAGGCGAATGGGCGAGTGTGTGCGGCAAGGGTTGGATGCCGAAACAGTCGAGGCACTTGGCCAAAACGTTGACTACAACGCCAACGCGCTCGAGCTAAAAGACAAACAATGTTTTTGATTTTGTTTTTGGCCAGAATGCGATCGGGTCCCGCGCACAAGTTGGGGGCTTAGTTCATTGCTATTGCTAATGACGGCATGCCTGTAACTCGATATAAATGTCTATATGCCAGCTATAAGTACTATATGCATATGTGTAAGTAAGAATGTGTGTGTGTTGTGGCCGTTCGATTTATTTGTTCGCGCTCGCAAGCACAACAAAGACTCTAATAATAATCTGTTGGGCCAATCAAGCAAAATATGCGCGAGATCAGTCAGCAACAACAACAACAACAATTACAACCAGTAGAGTTACAACAACAACAGTTGCAGTTGCCATTGCCGCACCAAATCTGCGCCAGCCAATGAAAGTGAAACCGACCCGACTCCGACTGCGGCTTGCCGCTCGGTTCTAGCCGGTCAACGAGAGAGACTGTGTTCGGCTATAAAAGCTAAGTGACGCTGGTGTTTGTCCCACAGTGCAGCGCTGACCAGGAATCCAATTGGAAGTTTAAGTTTAGACACACGACTTTATAGTCCAATTGGCCACAAGGATTACCCACAACCATCAATCAATCAACCCCATCAAGCAACATGTTCTTCAAGCTAGTAAGTACCGGTCGTGTGCGTGCTCAGCCCTGTTTTAGCCTGCCTAAACTTGACGCTTCTCTAATTCTCTAGCTGATCGCCTCCTGCCTGGCTCTGGCACTGGCCAAGCCACAACATCCACCAGCAGCCCAGTATCCGGCTGGTGTTAATCCTCAGGACTGTCCCGGCTTCCCGATCTGTGATAATGCGCGTCTGCACAATCCGCAGTCGCAGTGGCAGCAACCGCAGCAGCACTGGCAGCAGCCACAGCCCCAGTGGCAGCCCCAGCCCCAGCAGCACTGGCAGCAGCCGCAACCCCAATGGCAGCCGCAGCCACAGCCGCAGTGGCAGCCACAGCCTGCCTGGAATTCGGCACCTGCTGCCTCAGCGGGCGGTGACAAATTTCCCGCTGGTGTCAACCCACAGACCTGCCCCAACTATCCCTACTGCGATGTGAATGCCGGACATGCAGCTGCCCCTGTGGCGGCACCACCACTGCCCGGCTGGACCGAGCGTCTCTATCCCGCTGGAGTCTCACCTCATCAGTGCCCTAACTTCCCCTACTGCCACTAAAAGCCTGTATGCACTGCCTGTCTCACTATCACTCTATCTCGCTCTCTCTTTGTCTATCCCTATCTCGGTCACTCTACACTCGACACTCTGAATCGACACTCATTACACGCATTTCCGTTTAGCTTCCTTCAACGCGACAAGTTCTCAAATCATGAAATTTCTGTTGTTGGCGTCAAATAAAACAAAGCATGTTGGTCATAAAATTGTCGAGTTTATTATCGTGTACAGTCAAGCAACATTAAGATAATCGTTTTAATTGCAATGTAAACACTCTTAAGCTGATTTCATTTTGAAATATGATCAGATATCTCCTAACTGGTCTACCTCTGCGCAGCTTCACTGTATGTCAAGGTTTATGGCCATTTAATTTCATCATAAATTGCACTAAAGATCATTTTCAGGTTATAAACTCGATCATGCGGCAATTTCAAGCTCACAGTGAAAGTCGCCTAAGACGAACTTGGCTGAGTTTCATTTTTATATTATTTAATTGTTTTATATACAGGCTTGAACGATTTTAGATTGAGGCTAAAATATACTGTCATTTATTTATATATCATTTTTCTCAGTTCTTCATAGCCCCGCTCCACTGTACCCCAGTTCTAACTGGATTTATGACCGCGTGCCTAAACGTTTCAGCTGTAAAAACATTACGTATCGTGATTCTTTGACCAAAACCTTGCTAGGCGGCAAGAATGTGCCACGCCCCGACTGCGGGCCGCTGCTTGCTTTTCCAGTTCCGCGCTGCGACAAGGAGCGCAGCTTGCTGGGGATCAGCGGGTTGGCGGGCAGCAAGTACTCAATGTGGTTGCTGCTGCCGGTTGACCCCGAGCCGCGTTGAATGTGAAAGTGGTTCTTGCAAAACCTGGCGGCGACCACTGCGCTACTACCAAGGTCAAGTGCAACTGCAAATTAAAATTAAAATAATAATTATCATGCCCGGCACTTGCCCAAAACAGAAAACGAAAGGGAAAAGTTTGTTAACAATCGAAAATCTCACTTTATTTACAAGCATTTTTCATCTGTGGTTGCTTAACTATCTAAAGATTGTATTTACAGGTGGGGAGCGGCAGGTGGCAGGAGTTTACAGCCAGCCATGGGAGTGGGCGGAGGACCAGCCCTTGTGGAAATCGTGATGGTAGTCGTGATGATCCTCGTGCACATGCACGGGCACAATCTCTTCGTGATGCACATGATGTACGGGCACCTCCTTGTAGATGGGCACATGCACCTCCTTGTAGACGGGCACATGCTTGACCACAGGCACCGCTACCTTCTGCACATGATGATGATGCACGGTGTGCACCTTGTAGGGCACATGGATTGTGTGGTGCTCACTGGCGGAGAGGGAGAAGAATGGAATGGAAAGTTGCATGAAAGTGAAATTTTCTGGGGGCGGGAGGCCCCGCGTCTAGGAGTGGCCTATGATTGGCATTCAATGTTTTATTAGCTAATTAGCTAAATAGCTGGCAACGAGCTCAACTTGCACTCGGACTCTCCGTCTCGCTCTCACTTGGCAGTTGCTTGAACTCGCCGTCGGACTAATGCTCGGAATTCGTAATTAAAGTCGCGTCAATTATGTGCGTCGTCGCGTCATTATAATGCAACAAATGCCAGAAATTCCTGAGCATGGTCTCTGTGCCAGCGTCAGTTCACTGGCCACATCCATGTCCATGACACGACACACACGGAGTGTGATCCCTGTTCGATCTAGAGGTGTTAGCCAGCTCCATTTACCAATTGATTGCTTCATTTCGCCGCCAATTGCAAATCACATGCATAATTCATTGCGACTAAATGTCGAGCGAGAGCGCTTAAAACCCCATCGAGGGGCTCATAAAATCGCACCGAGAGTTGCACAACACGGGAAGCATTTAACCAGACATATAGCATATACCCTATATATCGAAAGAGGGGAAACTGGGGTTTACTTACTGTTTGCCAAAGAAGCCGGGACTGGGCGCGCAGTAGGCCACAGCGAAGAGTGCGACAAAGACCTGTGCGAGGGGAGGAAAGAATGGGAATGGATAATACAATTAGTTTCAGCCGACTTGAACTATCTCAAGAAGTTTCTCATGCATTCCTAAAAGACTGCTATAATTTATGGTATCGCTTTGCTATAACATGACTTGCAATTGCTCTTGATTTGCATTTATGGCTTAACTCAAGAGAACTTAATTCTAATTTAAAGATTGGTGTTGTAGCTATAAGATTTAAGTATCTAGCAGATTTTAGTACTTCTACATAAAGTCTATTTTTCATTCATTTTTAGTTGGTTTTTATACGAGAAACTCTTTGAATATGAAAAGCAAAAATATTGAACATATTTTTTTAGAGCTTATGGTTTATTCATCCTTGATCCATTTAAATCATAAGCATCCTTTAATAATCCAATTTAGGAAAAGCAAAACTAATTGTCTCTCGAAACATCAAAAATCCCGTATGAGTAACTCGAACTATAACGAATTTTATTGTCGAATTTGTAAAATGAAAACTACTCCGCACTTGGTTACATATTGGAAAGGCTATGGTTACATAAGACCTGTTAGTCCCATGTAATTGGCACTTGGGAAACTTTAATCTTTTGTTATATAAGACGTTTATTTTATGGATTTATTTATATTTCGGCTTCACCAATTTAACACACGCGAATCCTTGCAAAACTTACGAAAACTTTGAGTGCGATCATATTTGGATTGTTTTGATTGATTTCGCGACTTGCTGCTGCTGCTCTGATAATGCCCGCTGCACTGCCAATGCCTGTCGATGACTGATAACCATTGGCCAGCGGCTCATCCGTTTTATAGCCAATTGGAGGCGCCAGGCCGACAAACAACAGCGCCGACTGTCGTCGACAGAGCGCGTTAACAGCGGCGACGACGACGACGACGACGCCGACGACAAATGTAACAGACAAACGTGACGCATGCGCAACAACAGCAAAAACAACAACGCCAACATCAGCGGCAGCGGCGCACTGTTAACTGTTTTATGGACTTACCAAGTTTTGGCCAGAGGTCTTACGGTTGATTTTCTTAACCCGAGGGGTAGCTGCACGTAGCACACACACAGGGGCACACTCACAGGCGAGCAGCAGCTTGTGTGACCACGCATCAGTTGCCGCAAAATGAAGTCTTACTTAGCTGGCTGCTATACCCTGTAGCTGCAGCAGAGACAGGGTGGATAAGGATAATTTAATTTATTCTGCGTGTGAATTTCCATAAATTGTGTCATTTGTTTGTTTTGAACGAATTAATCGTTATCTACCAATCGACATTCATCGATAGCTGTCACGAGCTGTCAATATTCTTGTACCAGTTAGCTTTTTGTTGGGCAGTTGCTGTCACTGTGATAGAATTTCTCATATCCTAGAGATTAATGTTGAAGTAACTTATCGCTAACTAATCGGTATCTTATAATCGAGTATCCCCTGTTGCCGAACTGCCCCACTAGTTGTTCTTGTTGTTGTACCTGTTGCTTTTATTGTAGTCGCTGTAGTCTTCCCCAGCTGACACAGTCAATCGAACTTTGACTGGGGCCAGTTTTAGAGTCAGTTTCAGTGCATGTTGTTTTTGTCATTTGTGTAATACAAAACAAATTATTTTATATACATATGTCATAATCGCAGCGTTTTGTTGTTGCCATAGCTGTCTTGTGTCTTCTACGGAAATTATTCCGAGTGAGTGATCAACTAGCACATAAAACATATATACGAAATACCATTGAACGCATCGGCCTTCTGTTGGGGGAATAAAAAGTGAACGTCCGCCGTCCGTCTGCGCGGCCATAATTCACAATTGTTGTAAGCGAATATGTTGTCAAACTTATCCCGGCATCTTTCGACGGCAAACGACCTTGACTGATATGTGGCCGTAACAGCAGCTGCTGTTGTTGTTGTCGCCGCAGCAGCAGCAACTGTTGCTACCGTTTGGTCGTGTCAATTACACCTGAAAATGGGTCACAGTTGCGTCGCTGCGTCGTGAGAAGAGGAGCACAGCCGGCAGGGCACACTATGTCAGTGTGCGATTGTGTGTGTATCTCGATCACGTACTATCGCTCGCTGTACGTAAAAAACCAAACAGAAATTTGCAATAAAACGCATTTCGGGCAATTACTTAACAATCTGAGCGAGCCCACGAAAACGGACGGCTTAAGACCTTTTGCAAAGCGGAGCAGCTCATCAAGTAATGCACCACACGACGCATCGTCGTCGGCTTTACAACCATTTGATTATCGATATTTGTGGGTCGCGCGTTCGATTGACATAACCGTCGTCATGGGACTTTTCACACACGGCTAACAGTCGTCTAACAGACATGTCTGTTAAGCGTCTGTTATCGCAAGCGTAGCTTTCGCCTATCCTGTTTATGCTGCTGTGTTGGGTAACACTGCCGTCCAGCAGAATAGAAGAACTTGTTGACTTTGAATAGCCACAACTTGCTGAAAAATCATGCGATTTTCGCTTGGTATATCATTTTGTTTATGGTTTGAGTTCTACTTTCAATTGGCATTCAAAATTGATCGATTCTTAATATTAATTTTTATTTCAATTTTTCCATGCTACCCCCTTACAAAAATTTCAAAATTTTTTCAAAGATTTAAAATTGTATTTTCTAACCCAAATCGATAGAGCAATTTAAAATTAGCTGTTTTAAAAGTGTTTTGGAGTCAAAATACCAAAAATAACCCAATTAAACGTATTTTTCAGTACTCTAGTAGCGGTCCTATTTGCTTGATACGTATTGTGGTGGCGCTGATGTAGGCCAGTGTGTCTTGTGGAGTCTTTGAGGGCGAACAGCCGCGCCCGTTGCAAGTGCCACGGCCCCGCCGCGATTGCGCCACAAATTGCGCCCGTTTAACTTGGCGAATTGCGCAATGGATTTACTTGTGTGTGATAAATATTCCCGGAGAGCTTCGCCTGCGCTGTGCTGTGCTATGCTGTGCGTGCTCCCCAAGCCGACAAAGCTGCAGCAGCTACTGCAGCGCGTAATAATAAGTCTGCCCGTTGGGGTTGTGTTGCTGTGGTGCACGGATGATTACTTTCATTTTCAGTGAGCGAATCCCAAATTGCACGAATGCAAATACTTCCTGCTAGGCGGGTTTGGATTTCGCTCGAATGTGGAACACACACACACACAGACTCACACACAATGCGCATGCGCTCGCGGTGCTGGGGCATGCCACGCGCTCTCGTGCCGCAAGCTAAGCTCAGCTGTTCGCTAACAACTAATGTCATATTTTCATGTCGTTGTCGTTGTCGTTGCCGTTATAGTTATTGCCCAATTTACTACAAATCAGTCTGTCGTATTTATACTCTGTGTGGGGCTCAAGTGCCTTGATTCGATTTCCATTGCAAGGTAGAAGAGAGAGAGCGGGAGAGGGAGGCAGGAGCGGAACCCTCGCTCGAGTGTGTGGCATGATTGAACATGAATTGAATAACGACACACTCAAATCGTTTATGATAAGAAGTCGCGCTCAATAACCAGTTCTACAGGCAACAAATTCTCTTGCGATCATTTCGAATCCGTTGCGGTAATTAAGCATTATAATTCAATAATTGAAATTGTTTTTCCTATCACATCGATCCATAAAAATTTCATGTTTCTTTCAAAATGCAACTCGCTTTTATCTCGATAATGGCCGGCTAACTATTTCATGCATATTTAGCTGGAATTTTATGCATATCCAGATAAGCTATAGCTACGTTCAGGTTAGCTTAGCGTAAGTTGAAGGAAAAATAACGCATAGATATAATGATATAGCATTCCATGCATTTCCACATCTAATTAAGAGATCAGCAGGCAGATAATTTGCCATTTAGCCGACCGCATACATATTTCATAAACTATGGCCAGAACCAGCATATGGTTGACACTTTGAAGTGTCCGGCGATAAAGTGCTTACATAATTAATGCAGTCAGTCGGTCGATCGGTCGATTGGTCGTTCGGGCTTCCTGCTCGCCCACAACTGTCAATCCAGTGCGATCAATTTATGCGTTTACCCAATCGATGAGATTCATTCGCTTTCAACTCGCTTTTCAATTCGTTTTTCAACGTTTTCAGCGCAGCTGCCTCTGTTCGCGATATTACGAGCTCCTTGGGCCCGATACTCGAATGATATCTGCATCCAATATCAGTTTAGACACGCGCTGCATATTCAAAGTTTTCACGCTGCCGAACGTGATGCCAAGTCCGTGCCGAGCATGTGATACTCCGTAAGCGATCGTGGACTGCAAAGTGGGGCATATAGGCCATGCACAATGCCTGGTTAGATCGCGAGAAGCTGGCAGTAGAAATACTAAAAAAAAGAGAGGGTAGAACAACTAAATTATACGCAAGACTTGCAGAGTATTTTAAAGATTATTAATATTATTTATAGTCTATTCCAAAGCAGCCTATTAAATAAAGATTTTAGTTTATGATACATGCTAGAATTATAGGGTATTTAGTTATTAAATAAAGCTCAAATAAGCAGCTGCTTAAGCCCACAAACTAATCAGCTCTCTGCTCTCTGCAGGGTATCTGCTGGTCTGTCATTCGCCCCCTCGCCCAGTCATACCTCACCCAACACCAAACTTGTTGTTGTTGTTGCTGCTGCCTCGTCACACTTGTCAGTCGCTGCGCGTGCGCCATTCCGTCGATCGCCTGCTGCATGTTGAGCGATTTCTGATGCGATTTTTGATAGCTCCCTGGACGGACGACGGCGACGACAGTTTGGCCACACTGACACGCAAAACAATCAAAATAGCCAAACGGGGGCCAAATAGTAGCCCAACAATGTAGAGCAGCGCCCCCAAAAAAACATAAATAAAAATCAAAAAAACTAAGCCGCAAATTGTGCAATCTGTGTGTTTTGTTTTTGTATTGTTTCGACTTTTATGTGTTTTATTTCAATTGTTATTCTGTTTTCTTGATTTCTTTGTGGGCGCAGCTCCCACGCTTCTGCTTCAGGCCAGCTGCGAAGGATTCTCGCGAATTCCTGTTTCGCCCCGCTAATTGGCTTAGAATGAGCTCAGTTTTGGGTTGGGCCTGCTGCTGGGGTTGGCTTCGCTTGAATCTCTGAGCTCAGCCGGACACGCTCGCTTGACGTCGACGCGCTGATGAAGAACAGCCCCGGCCTGAATTAGACGACGTCAGCGAGCATGACAAGGTCGGCACTTAAAGGTGTCGCCAATTACCCAAAAGGCCTCCCAAAGTGCACACACAGTACACCCACACACACACTCGCACACACACAGCTACCTCTTTTTTCGGCTATTGCAGTGAAAACTTGCACCAATTAACGCTTCAGCGGTCGCCCCGCTACCTTCTCGCTTGGTATTGCCCGGCCAGAGCGAGCCAAGATTCAATTTGAATTGCGCTCTAACAAAGCGTAAACATTGTAGCTGTTCTTGCTCTCGCCGCTCCTCGTCTTCTACTCATTATTATTATTATTCTTATTATAATAATTCTAGTCAGTATTCTTAGGCCTGAACCTCGGAAAGTCGGTTCTAATTCAAGTGCTCATCTAATTCTTTTCCAGACTCTTGCAGACCAAAACACTTGCCTCTAATTGCGTTCAGAGAGCAGCGGAATATAGGGTATATTAGCTAAGTGGAGGCAGTTGACTGAGCATAGAAAAAAGGGAATAAAATGCAATATAGTCAAAGTTTAGTAATAATATCAGAATCAGAACATTTTTAAGGCTTAAATATTGAGTTTGCCTAAAACATGCTTATTTCATATATTTAATATAAAGAGTGGGAAGAACATGAAAATGAGTTTTCAATTATCAAAAACTAGGATGATTAACTTTCATAATGACTTTAATATCTATATGAATTAAGAATTACTTTAAAGCTTCAGTCGAAAGCTGCTCCTAGCTTGAAAGAGTGCATCTTTATATTATTAATTTTATATATTATAATATCCTGAAGTTGTATTGAAAACTCCCCTTTCAAATTCCTTGGAACTGCCAAAAGCGCATCCGAAAGTCGACTCTCTGCCATTGTGCAAATTTTCTTATTACATTTTAGGTTAAAAAAACAATTTTCGTGAGTCATTGCCGGCAATTAGAGGAAATGGCACTGGAGCAGTAGACAGAGACAGCTGGGAGTTGGAGTGATGAAGAGCGAGATAGAGAGGGAGAGCGAGAGAGAAAGAGACGGCGCGGCTGCCAAGGCAAGCGCCAGGCAGCCCAATTCGGTTCCAGGTGGGCGCAGCGCGCAAATAATGATGAATGATAACATAATAATGATAATCAACGCGATGAAGATCTTTAAGCGCCAAAGCGGAGGGCCCCAAGCTGAAGCCGAAGACGACGCCGACGACGCTGGCGTCGCTGCTGCTGCCTCACCTAGGTTCAAATCTAAACGCCGTAAACATTAGCAACAACAACAGCAACAAGGGAGGCAGCGGCACCAGCGGCGGCTCCAGCTCCAGCTAAGCGTCAACAAGGCAACAAAAGAGTGCGCGATGCTTTTTTATTTGGATGTTGCTGTCTGCTGCCGCTGCCGACGTCGCTGCCGGCGGCGCTGCTTTCTGCTCATCCGATGAGTTTCGAATACAACTAAATCAGAATTTTTATTCAGTTTCAATTGTTTAGCGAGTGCGGTTCGCGTCGCAGCGCAACGAAACGTGTAACGAAAAAAAAGTAGAAAATTAAGCGAAAGAGAGATAGAGAAAAGAAAAAACTGAAAAAAGAATGTAAATAAATTGCACAAACCCGAAAAGAAAAGAAACAACATTTCAGATTTAGGAAAAGAAAATGAAATTTGCGCTGTTGCAGTGTGAAATTTGCGTGGGTGCTGCATAGTGTGAGTGTGAGTAAATGTGACTGCGTGTCCGTGAGCTTTCTTCGCATTAGCCGAAATATGCGACAAAGTGTCAAAGCGCAACGGAAGCATGTCTAACTAAAGTACCGTTAGCTACCGTGCTACCCTTTCTCCCGCTTTACGCTTAATTCGCATCCGTTGCGAAGCGGAAAGGCGTCGCTAAAGTGAAATTTCCGCTCAAGAAGCAGTTAAGAGCAGCACATGCATTAAAGCCATGTTATAGTTTTAAAGAACCATGCTCGAACAAGAATAGATCATATAATTCTTCGAGAATTAAGCTAAAATTAAGATTATTTAAGAATTATGCCGAAAGAAACGCTTAAGCATGTTTATGTCTTTTGCCATCTCTCTCTCTCTCTCTCTCTCTCTCTCTCTTTCCTTCTTTTGTTTGCCAGCAATTAATCTCAGAATGTTTTTATACCCGCTACTCGAAGAGTATAAGGGTATTATAACTTTGTGCCAACCGAAAATGTTTGTAACAGGCAGAAGGAGACATCTCCGACCCCATAAAGTATATATATTCTGAATCAGCATGAACAGCCGAGTCGATATAGCCATGTCCGTCTGTCCGTCTGTCCGTCTGTCCGTCTGTCCGTCTGTCCGTCTGTCCGTCTGTCCGTCTGTCTGTCCGTATGAAAACCTAGATCTCAGCTATTATAAGAGCTAGAGCTACCAAATTTGGAGACAATATGTGTTAATTATGCCCGCAGATCAAGTTTATTTTGGATTTTTGCCACGCCTCCATCCGCCCCCAAAAATCGATAATAAATCGATAATAGCTGCAAATATAGCTCTACAGCATTCATTTTTTATCCATGTGATAAAAACCACCATCCGGGCGTGTTGCGAAAGTTTCAATAAGATCGGCCGATAAATAAGGAAGATATTCAAGAAATAGTATTGCCTTGTGGCCATGTGCCTGTGTCGGTTTTTCCTAATGTTAGTACCCGAGTTCAACACCAGCAGCAGACACTTTTTTTTAATTATGTGGCAACTTATTTTTTTTTTATTATGTGGCAACTCTTTTATTTAATTATGTGCACCGAAAATATTCATAGTGCAATTTTATCGGTCATTGCGTAAGAAATGCAGTGGTCGAGTGGTGATGGTAGTTGACTGTTAAGCGAGAGGTCCGGAGTTCAACTCCTGGGTGCCGCGGCGAATTATATTTATTTTTTTTGTATCTTATATTTTTTTTTATTTTATGGTGTGTTGCAAAATTCAAAATAAATTTATAGTATATTTAAAGCCACTTAGAATCGAAAGAGACATTGAGCAGCAACACAAAAAACAAACGACAAATCTAATTAGATATGTTGAGATGTATTGTGAGGCAGCATATATGTATGTATGTGTAGGCGTCTCTTTCACACATGCATAATTTATAACTGCAAAGTAATAAAAGCAAAGGGCAACATCCAATAAGAATCGAGTGGAACTTGCATAGGCAAAACAAATTAGAGACGGAAAGAAATAAAAAGCAAGAACGCATTGTTCACATTTGGCACGTGTTTTTCCGAAGAATTGTAGCGGGTATATCACAGTCGAGTCAGCTCGACTGTAGCCTTTCCGACTTGTTTTTTCTCAAGCTGTCATAATAAATTAATTGCGGCTCTTCAAGCTGCTGGCAATAATTAAAAATATTTTGCGGTTTTTATATTTTTGATTTTCGGTTTTTATTGTTTTTGCTATTTGCGGTTTTTGTTTTTTTTTTGGCTTTGGCCAAGTGCGACGGGGGCAATTGTATTTACGGCCTGCTGAGCACTTTGTCATTCGTCTATGTTAATTAGCTTCCCCGATAAACTTTGCTCGCAAAGGTCAGAGGGTACTTGACGTCATAAAGGAAGCAAAGTACCCATCCAAGGGTTAATGACACGCTCACGCTCCCACACACACTCACACACACCCACACGCTGAGAGTCTCACGCCGAACTTACTCTTCAAGCATATCAAATCCAGCTCGACCAGACTGAGATCCCACATCTCATCTTTAACGATCTGCATATTTTGGCAATATAATTAACGGTGAAAAGAATGTAAAAAGTAGCGAAACGTAACGCGAAAGCCGCAATAAAACAAAGAGACACGCGAACCGAGCGACAAAAAGAAAGGCGCGCCAAAGTGGGAGAAATAAAGAAAGATCCGAGAAGAAGACGACGAAAAAGTTTTCTACGTGCCGCGAACGCCTCGCTAGATTTCAGTTCCCAATCTCCTGTCGATCGAAGCAGTACATGCAACATATATTTAGTTCCGATCTCAAGTTGTACTTGAATTCTCCCCATTCCCCCAATACAAAATAATGCCAAAGGAAGCGTGACCCCGTGCGGTGCAAACAAAATATAGAAAAATTAAGGAAAATAACTCGAATCTCTACGTGAAGAATATCTTTTCTCTGCACCGTAACAAGTGAAAGAATACGCATATCAAAAAATAAGATCATATCAGATGCCAAAACTTGAGTTCAGGCAGTTCGCTCTGCTGCTATGGATGCTGCTCGCAGCGTCGCTCGCATCGTCTCTCACAGTGGATAATCAGCTTGTTTCGGCGCGAAATGGTAAGTTAAGCGATAAATTGTTTAAATATCTACGATCGGGGCGGGATCATTAAGTGTTTAATGTAATTTCAGAAAGTTTGTGGTACTACGATGAATTGATTTATCGACTGGTTTAATAGGTTTAGGTTTGGGAGGGGAAAAACACAAATTTAATGTTGAAACTTTGTGAAATTGCAAACAGCAATCCTGTTTAACCACTTCAAAGTGTTTATAATATTATTGAGTAAATACGAATCCAACTGTAGTAAATAAATATAAATAATAGAAAGGAAATAGGTCTTTTCATAATGTAAAAATAGGTCACTATCAAATAAAAACAAAAATAGGTCTGTAATTATTATAAAAATAGGTTTACTCATTGATTGTAATCAGATGAAAGAGTTTACATATATATATGCGTATATATAGTTATTTTTGAATAGTATACTTCAATTCTAATAATACCAGAAACAAGTCACTCCGTATTTATGATGTTCCCAAAAACCCAGACCTACTTTAAAGATTTCTGTTAACAATAAATAAGCTGGTCTAATTTGTGGTTAGAACGAGTACATGCGGATCGGGTAGACGCGGGGTACTTGGTCCAGTGTTTCAACCCGCTGGTGTTAGCCATAGTTGACCTTTTTGAATTATTCATGAGTCGCAGAGCTGGAGTACGGCGCGCAGTTCTATGGACCACACATAGGTTAATCGCAGTCAACTGCGTCCGCGCGGCACGCAAGTCAAATAAAATTCAAATAAAAAATGTAAATCTACGGAAAAAGAACAAAACCGGAGACGACTAAACAATTGCGGCGCGACATGTACAGGGAGTGAGAGAGAGAGAGGGGGAGAGAGAGAGGAGATGCCATAAAACTAACCTACCGTACCGTGTGGAACAGGAGAATGGCCTTGAAAGTGCAAGTGACGCCATCGCCCACGCCAGAGTTCTGCTAGCAACTCGCCGAGCAGAGCAGGCGCTAGAGGCAGGCGCTAGAGAGACGTAGAGAGGGGAGGGTACTGCATCGATTACCCAATGCAGAGTGTAGTGAACTTTGAACAATTTACAATTGAAGTATTTTTGTTTCTTTTCGACTTCGGTTATTTGCAGACTGCTTCGAGCGCATCGCACTGGAGGCAATGCTGCCATTTGAGAAGACCTTCCGCACCGAAGACACCAACTCGCTGAAGATGTGCAAGGAGCGGTGCCTGCAGGCGGGCGAGAAGTGTCAGGCGATCTCATTCGGGTGAGCGAGGAGGAGGGCAATTGCCATGCCGATCCGATTACCCAACGACAATTGAGTTTCACGTTTGTTTTCTGTCTGCTTCTGCTCTCGCTCTCTCTCTCTCTCTCTCTCTCTCTCTCTCTCTATCTCTCTTTTGCTCTTCCTCTCGCTGCTTTTGATTGCAGTGTGCATCGACGCGGAAACGGCACATGTCAGTTGTCGTCGGAGCAGTATGGCAATGCTGGCGGCGGCGGCAGCGGCGGGCGACCAGGTGGCATCATTTTCGATCCCGACTTCGATTTATATGCTCGCAAAACGAATTGCTTCGATTTGAGCGACAATTCGATTGGGCAGCTCGACGGGTCGCCGAGTCCAATCAGTACGGGCGTAACCCCGGTAAATTTGCCCAATCGACCGCTGGATGTGGGCAATACACCGGTGCTGGTAGTGAATCCCACGCCGCATACGATGCATCCATCAGACGAGCCGCCATTGCCAACAGGTCCCGCCGCTGCTGCACCCGGTGTGGGCGATCGTTTGTATTTCTCGCATGAGATTTATCCGCTATACAAATATCCCACGCTCTACGAGCACAATTATCCGGCGCCCAACGATGATGCCTATATACCCGGTGGCTATGCAGCCAATGTGCCCGAGGTGCATGAGCATTACAGACCATCGTACGGCATGGACGATGATGTACGTCCGACACCACATGGTCCGCCACGCCCGATTTTCGGACTGGGCTACGGCAATGGCTATAGCTATGGCACTCCGGAGCGTTATTCGCCCACCACACTGCGTCCTGCATCAGCGGAGCGACCTAGTTATGCACCCAGACCGGAGTACGGTAGCGATCGACCCGACTATCCACGTCCTTCGCCGGCGCGACCCTACGATCCTAGCTCAACGCCGCCCTCCTACGGACCTAGACCAACAGACAGCTACGATGGACATCGCGAGCCGCGTCCAGACTATACAAATCGTCCCGATCCGCCGCCACACGATACAGCAGGTTATGGATCCGGTCCGGGATCCTCGGCACGTCCACCTGTCTACGATAGGCCACCACCACCACCACCGCGGGACGAGTATGTGCGCCGCAATGGTAGCGGGTACAACGGCCACGACGACGATAAGACCATATCGACCTACTTCAATCCCGAGGACTATGTGCAGGGCAATAAACGTAAGTCGAAATAGGATAGGAAATCTTTTGAATCTTTCAAATATTTACATTTACTAAACGTTTTCTTTATCTCCTGCGTGTAGATCGTCCCATGCCCGGCGACCGTGATCGCGATCGTGATCGTGATCGTTTTCCCATGGACGAGCTAAATGGTAAGTCACCTCGAAATCCTCCACATAACACCGGCCTGCAGCTTCATAGACCCAAGCTAACTGTGTCCCAAAAACTAATATTGGATTCGCGCCCAGAGCTAACAGAGAGTCAGAGATATACTACTTAGTAAAGGGTTCGGCGATCGTAAACACAACTAACTAACTGAACTAGAATTAAAGCTAACATTGCGCACAATTAAAACTCATTACGAACGGGTGACGGGGCGGACGGGTGTTGCGGTGCAGTTGACCCACATTTCGGACGCTTTGGCTTTTATTTGCGTAACAAAACTAAAAACCCATTAGCCTTAGCATAAAGCGCAATCTCTACGTCGAGTAGGTGGACAGCGATCGTTGCATGCACCCCCAAAACAATAAAAAAACAAAAAAAAACATTTACATACCAAAAAAATACAGAGAGAGATATAATATAAGCCAAAGCTCGCTCGGTGTGCAGAACAAAACAAATGATTAAAGCTTGCTAAAATGTCGGGCAATGTTGATGAAAAATGGCAAAAATGTTCAAAGTAAAGTGGGCTATCCATTGCTGGGTCAAAGCCGAAGCCAGATTGCAATCGATTTCGGGCTTATAGAAAACAGAAACTATCCTATTAACATTAACATATTATATTTAAATAGAGTATCCATCGAAACTGCCAACAAGAACCAAAATTAAGTGCGTGAACATGATGTCAGCTCGAGCTCGATGTTTAGCTAGGGTTTTTTTCGGGTTGTCAAGTGCACAAGATTAATGACAAAATTCTAAAATTATGATTGTCGACTCATCAAAGAGTCATTTCGGTCCGATCTGAACTCGACTTCCTTTGTTCGGTGTCTCGAGTGTGACGAAGTGGTACATGAATTTTTCGTGGCATACGAGTTCGAGAATCGCATGTGAGGTGGGTGACATAAGCCAAGTTCAGCTCGGCAGCGTAATTAAACCGCCAAGTTGGCGTGCGAGCTAGTTAGTTTGTTGGTTAGTTGACTTTATTAGGCGTGAGACAGATTTCTGGGCGGGCGATAAGCGTAATACCATGTCTGTTTGTGTGTGCTGCGGGGTACGCGGTAAAGGCCTTCAAACCGGAAGTGTAGCACGACTTTGAGTCGAGTTCTGTTTTCGACTGTTTTTCTAGTTCTACTGAAATTGTGCAAGAGCAAACTGCACTTGAAGAAGCGCCGGTTCCTCTCGTACTCCCTCCCCGACTTCTGCATCATCCACTCTGCCAGTTGCATTGTATGCAAATCTGTTTTTTTGACCTAACCAAACCGAACTGATGTACAGCAAAACAGTTAGCCGCCCAGGCGGTTGGCCATTGAAATGACAGCTGTGACATTGATTAAGAAACGGAAATGCGCTCAGCTTCGTCTGACTTTTTGTGCCTCGAACATGGCACATAAGAACTGCATGAAGAATAAGAAGAAGAATTGCAGAGAGGAAAAACACACGAGACCGGCTCGTTATAAAGCTGATCGATGCGATTGTTGGCGCTTGGGCAACGAACTTGATATTAAATATGAATTATGCATGTTATAAGTATCGAGTAGAGTTGAGAATTCCCGCCAAGACTTGGGCACGAACTGCAATTGCAGGCTGAAAGAAGCTTTCGTTTATTAACTTTTGCAAATTAAGGGGGCAAAGCTTAGAGTTCAGTCAAGATAAGAAAAGACTTAGGAAACAAACTGTACTCCGGGACAGATAAAGAAAAGAAAAGACTTAGGCAACAAACTGTTATGGAAATTATTTTGAAAAACAGATATGAACATTCTAAGAACATTCTTCTTCATTTCATCTAGAAGATTAATTCTATTAACCCATTTCAACAAATATTGTACCACGAAAATTTTCCTACGCTTTCGACTACACCCATCGCTTTCAGTTTCCCATGCTCCGCTCCACATTAGTAAATTCAATTCACAGCTGATCTTCAGGCATCCTTGAGTGACGTCACGTAACGCTCTGCTGGCGTCACATAGTAGTTAATAGCACTTACTTACTTAGCGAGATGCCCCCGTATTTTCATCTGAAGCGAGAGATAGGCATCTCTACTAGCTGCTGCTGCTGCTACCCAAAAATACTCATTAAAAACTTGACTCAAGGCTCTACGACGCCCCGACGGCAAAATAACTGAACAATGCGAGTGAGAACAAACTGTTGGCGCGGGTTGGGTGGGGTGTTGTGGGGGGTTGTAAACAGATGAAGTAAAAGAAGACGAGATAGAAACGTAAAAAAGCTCTCGCCCTTGCCGCAAAGCTTTTCGCTTTTCATGAGCTGCGGCTGCTGCTGCTGACGGCGATGGAAAAACGCGCGCGCGATACTTTTTTTTCAAATATCGTATAAAACCGCAAGCTTGACCACAGCAGCCGCTCATTCGCCATTAGAAACGCCATCGCTGCGCGTCGCTAGCCGCCGGAAATACCGCCGTATCCTGTGATCAGCACATGTGCACATGAGTGCGTGTTTGTGAGTGTGTAGTGGCTGCTGCGCCTGCGTTCGGGTATTCATTTGACATTCAAACTCGCTGATTGTTTGCCCTGCGCTTACGTAACCACTGAACAACAATAACAGCTCAAATAAAACAAATATACGCGCGTATTTAAATAGAATATATGTATAGTGCGATCTATTATATAAATATCTGAAATTTTTCGGAGCCTCAGTGCTTTGTAGCGTGCGTTCCAATGCGGTTGCACAGCGTGCTCGTTTTCGCTCCGCTGCTGCTGCTGCTGCTGAGCGTCGGCGTAGGCGCCAAATTCGTAAGTCCTACGCGACATGGCGTAGTCAGCGACGTAAGCAGCACAATTATCATTGTGGAGGATGCCAAAGGTAAGATAGAGTGAGAGAGAGAGTCTGTGTGTGGGGGCCGTGTAACTCGGTCAATGCACTTGCCAAAAAGACGCTTTCGGTGCGTATTAAACGTAATTTGCATAATTTGCGGAGCAAGAATAAAAGCAAGAAAAATGTGCTCCCCCCGCCACAATAGAAACGACAGTAATTTTTTAGAGATTATCTACGCGAAGGCTAAACGGTTGCTACGCTCCGCGCCGTGTTGAACTTGCGGCTGGCGTGGAGCGTGTGGTGAGTTTCGATGCGTGACACGAGCACGAGCAACAGTTGGCAACAATTAAAATACTAAACAATATGCATAGCGAAGGAAATTCCCAATGGCAGCCTGTAGGATATTTGAAAACAACATATCGTTAAGCCATATCGATTGTTTGCGAATATCGCTGGCAAAGAGAAAGTACATTAGAATTGTGTAGGCAAAAGCGGCGTGCATAGCAAAAGAAATTCCCAATGACAGCCTGTAGGATATTTGAAAACAACATATCGATAAGCCATATCGATTGTTAGTGAATATCGCTGGCAGAGAAAGTACGTTAGAATTGTGTAGGCAAAAGCGGCATGCAAATTATGCTGGCCGCATTTGGCGTACGTGCTCGTTTCGTGTCGCCGTGCTCATCTCTAATCGTGGGAGTTGTCAGTGCGGCACAGGCGAAGAAGCTCCGCAAGTGTCCGCTGGCGTCGCAAAACATGACTCGAACATAATTTACAGCAGCAGCGGATGTGACGGTAAAAAAAAGCAACAACAAGAAACGAAAACTACAACAACGTAGTGAAGCAACATGAAGCGACCGATCTTGGCGTTCTGGCCGCGCGTTTCAAACGCTTCACTGACTTCTTTGTTTGGCCCGCAACAACAACTCGACGCTGTTGTTGTTGTTGTTTTTTTGGGGCTGCCATGGCAAAAGATTCCACTTGATTTCTGCATCTGCAACTGCATCTACACATCTCTCACATCTCATTGCAGCCTGTTTCCGGCGTGTGCTGGCGGGGAAGCGCATCGCGCCGCACTGGGTGCGTCGCTCCATCTCCTGCGAGCGAGTGGAGGAATGCATGCGTGAGTGCGGCCACGAGAAGCGTTTCATGTGCGAAGGCTTCAACTATCGCCTGGATCCGTCGGGACACGGTCAGGGCGATTGCGAACTCATCGAGATGCCTCTATCGCAAATGGATCTCTATTCCAGCGCCAATCGACGTGACTCGAATCTGTTGAGGCATCCGGATTACGATTATTACGAGCGCGATCGCAATGCGCCCAGCAGCTGTCGCCGTAATGTTTGCCAAGATTGCTCCAAGCATCCGCTCTCGAGTAATCCGATTTACTTCAAGCCCAGCAGCAGTGGCAGCGACAGCAGCGGCTATGGCGATCGCGATAGGGACAGGGATCATTATCGTCCTCCGCCGCCACCGCCACCACACAGCAGCACAGCTGTAGATCATTATCGCGGCCCATCGGGATCCTACGATCGTCCATTCTCCACAGACTATCACAGCTCCTCGCACTCCTCTCACTCTTCGTCCTCATCCTCTTCTTCGTACGAGATCTCTTCGCATGGCTCCGGCTCCGGCTATTTTGACCACACGCCGCCCAGCAGCTTCGGAGATCACTCCGGTTCTCGTCCAGACTACATAGACCGTCATGATTTCGGGCGCCCAGAGCCACCGCCACGCTACCGACCTGATCGCTGGGAAACACTGCCCAGCAGCTCAGGCTACGACAGCTCCGCCTACAGGCCGCCGCGTCCGGAAACCGATCGCATCGACAAGTACAGACCATCTTATCGTCCCGGCGGCGACTTCTCGTCCTATCGTCCCCACGAACCGAGCAGACCAGGTTTACCGCCTGGTCCGCCAGGCTCTGGACCGTCGCACAACTATCTGGATCGCGATAGACCCGGATCTGGTGCTGTTGTAGCCTATAAGAAGCCTGCCAAGTTTGTGCCGTATCTTATTGGAGCGGAGGATCCAAGCTGGGGCAGCTATGGCGGCAGTTACGGTGGCAGCAGCAAACACAGCTCCAGTTCCAGCTCCCACTGGAGTCTCAGTGAATCACAGCGACGCAAAGATCAGCATGGCTTCAACTACTTCGAGCTGGGTGGACCGCATCGCGAGCCGCCACGTGAGTCGAACGCTGTGCTGCGCTACCCCGGCTCCAGCTACGACAACGAATATCCACGTCGGCGCAATGACTACAGGCAGCAGTGGACCAGAAGGCCGGGACCAGATGGTAAGCGAAGGAGTAAGAGATAGAAGCTTCTTCAAGTACTAAACCGCCTGTCCCTCCCTTAGAATGTTCCGCCAAGACGAGCGAGGGCTTCCGGCTGCACAAGACCGCAGTGAAGCATGCCTTCAATGTGCCCACACTGACCGAGTGCGAGCGCCTGTGCTCGGATCAGCGTCCCAGCTTCATTTGCCACACGTACAGCTATCGCTATAACCAGGCGGGACGCGACAATTGCATGCTCTGCGATCGACCGGTGAACATGTTGGACTACTATGTAGACATTGAGCCCGATCGCGACTACGACATCTACTCCATGGCCGATGACATGGACGTGTGCCGGCAGCCGCCGCGACGCAGTGATGGACCGAGCACAGCGCTCTCTGATCCCAGGAATGCGCGTAGGTTGCCAGAGATTGGAGTGTAGTAAAACTTTAACTTATTCATTTCCATTTTCCAGAATGTTTCTTCCGCGCCATCGACGCGACGCGCTTCTTCAAGTCGATTGTGCGAGATTCGCTGACGGTGCGCACGGTGGGCGAGTGCGAGATGGAGTGCATCCGCTCCAGCAAATTCACGTGTCGTGCCTTTGCCTTCCGCTACGGGCAGCAGCGTCATGCGGGCGTCATAGACAACTGTCAGCTGAGCGATTGGCCCGTGCGGGACATGGACAAGGAGCGGCATCTCATATTGGACGCCGCCTTCGATATCTTTGAGCGTGCCAGCTATGGACATGGCTGCGAAATACAGCCCATTGTGGATGAGAAGCACAAAAAGCGTAGGTTATCGATGGCGACTACACAAATACTGAACTGATGATTCTCTTCTATTTCAGTTTGTTATCTTGGTTACGGCTCGCCGGCGCGACTGCTGCCGCCCGCTATCAAGAAGGTCATCTCTGTGCCCTCGGAAATGGCCTGCAAGAAGGAGTGCATACACTTCCGTGAGACCACGCCCTTCAAGTGCTACGCCTTCAGTTATGGGTGAGCTGACTGCGTTATGCCGGGATTATCATCTTTAACTAACAAGTGTGGCTCGATTTTACAGCTCACATGGCAACTGTGAAATGTCCGATCTGGATCAGACGGAGCTCAAGCCGGACGTGCACTATACGCACACCAAAGATCGGGATTACTGGCTCTTTGCCTGGAATCCCTTCGATTGGACGTGCCGCGACAAGGTCAATACCATCGGTGGTTCGCGTGTGAACAACGATCGTCGCATGGACATCTTCCGGGAACCGGGTAAACTCACAATCTTAACCTGTTGCACGTCCATCATTGTGTAAATAATCGACGGGCCAACCCCAAGTTAACCTAGATCCTATCTATATAGCATTATATATATATATATGTGTGTGTGTAATTAGTTTATAATGGCGGAGAATGTATATAATGTACAGTAGACGAATCCAAAACCCCCCACCCCCATCCATCCCCCTGTGTTCGATACTAACCCAGCGCATGCCTAACCTGAGAAATTGTCGCTCGAAACTAACTTTTAATTCGCATCGCACGCGAAGGAGACGTCGCCTGGCGACACTACACCGTCTCTGGAAAGCCGTGTCGCCGCAGCAGTCCGTGCGAGAAGAATCTGATCACGGGTTTCTATTCCTGCGAGACTGATGGCTCGGAAATTGGTTCCTGGGATTACTGCTGCAAAACAGATCATCCATGTGGCTACAGTCGTGGCTTCGACTATCCCTGGTAAGCAAATGCCTCCCCGACTGAAGGAATCTCTATAACCGTTTACTCTCTCCCCGACCAGGTGCTTTGTGGGCGACGAACCGGATCAATGGCGCAAGTGCAGCGATCGTTATTATCCCGGAAAGAACGGCACCACGGCGACACACTCGAGCCTCGGTCTGCCCAGCTCCAAACAGAAGCAGAAACATACGAAGCCACATCAGCCTGTCGCCGCGGCAAGCAGCGAGTATACCCAACATCCGCCGCGACCCGGCGGCCTGCAGAGTCTTAGTGATTTTGCCGCCGCGCGTCTCTGGCCCGTCACATATCTCTATAGCGAGGGTCCGCCAAATGCCACCGAGTTTAGTAATTTCGTCGATTGCAACAAGGAGACGTGCTAGCGGCACGCAATAAGCTAATTATGTAGTTTTTCCCCTCCCTTATCAGATTTTCCAATAGTTCTAAGCAAACTCCCCCCCCCCCCACCACTTGCCAACCCATCACAAATTAGCTCTAACCATGACATAAAATGACAAAAAACCCAGACATTCTCAGCGCTTGCAAATGTGTCGTCGTTGTGATTTCTGATTGAGATTGAATTGAACATTTTCCGTCATAAGCCCAATTAACTTATTAATTTTAATATTCAAGCTTTTTAACGTTAATCACAGCTGCGTGCTGACACGAGAAATCTTATACTTATCTCTCTATTTAAGTTGAATGTACGAATATTAATAAAGAAACTAGTTAACTGCCGAGCGGTTACGAGTTCGTATTTAATAAATAAACTTATTTGTAATTCGCAATATATATTTATTCTAATTTAAATGTTGTATTCCTAACGGCTGCTACCCACCACATATCAATCAAAGTTTGTCAGAGTAGTCCGCTTATCGATCAATTGTATTAAGCAACAGGTGTTATCGATTTTAGTATTTTTAAATGGATTTTCGAGCTTTCGCGGCTACGGTCACACCGCCATTCAAACAGCTGGCATTTTGATAATTGTGCAATAGGCCAGCGGCGTGTGGTTTAGTTTGTAAATACTTAATAATAATTATCGTCAATAAAATGAGTGGCTTAAAAAAGATGCTGGCCTTCGGAGCCACAGCTTGGGGTGCATTTTATCTGGGCACATATACAGAAAGACGCCTGGCCGGCTCTAATGAGGAGAAATTCGTTCGTCTGCCCGGCATGCCAGTCTTTGCAACTGTCTCAGCCGCTGCACTAATACCGGCTGGTGAGAAAAATCTCACGGCAACGCCATCACGCATTGGACAAATTATGAAATACGGTTTCCCCGGCCTCGACCATGTGCGCTCCCAGAGCGACTATGTGCTTTCCTACGACAGACGCAATCGTGTGCCTCACTGGGTCTTCGAGCATCTGACCGCCGAGTCGGTGGCTCGAAACGAGGAAGTCGATCGTGCCAAATGTGACTTTAGACCCGATGAAAGCATACATCCGTTTTTCCGTGCTCAGAATACCGACTACCGACGATCGGGCTACGATCGTGGCCACATGGCGGCGGCTGGTAATCATCGACTGCATCAGAAGCACTGTGACGACACCTTTCTGCTGTCAAACATGGCGCCACAAGTGGGTCAGGGCTTCAATCGCGATGCGTGGAACAATCTCGAGAACTATGTTCGCAAGCTGACACGCAGCTACAGCAACGTCTACGTGTGCACAGGGCCACTGTATCTGCCGCACAAGGAGGACGACGGCAAGATGTATGTTAAGTACGAAGTGATTGGTTCCAACACAGTTGCCGTGCCCACGCACTTCTACAAGGTCATTGTGAGCGAGGCACCAGACCAGAAACTGCACATGGAAGCATACGTGATGCCCAACAAGGTAATCAGCAACGACACACCACTGCAGGCGTTCCAAGTGCCGCCCGAGACGGTGGAGCGGGCAGCCGGTCTGCTCTTCTTCGATCAGCTTGATCGCAAACAGTTGACCACCATCAACGGCAAGAAGATTTAGGATTAGGAATAAAAAGACGGCGACCAATTCGAGTTTTTAGTAAATTGTATTTTCTTAGTTATTGTTGTTGATTTTGTTTCTTTTCCAAAGAATTTTGTGTTCGATTAATAAAAGTAAACAATTAATACAGAGAGTTATACAAATTTATATATATTATGTATGAAGGAGGAGAAGCGCGAGTGCATAGCAAAGCGAACTAGGATGTGTGTGTATGCGTGACAAGTGTGTGTGTATGCGTGACAAGTGTGTGTGTATGCGTGACAAGTGTGTGTGTGCGTTTGTGACTTGGTTTACATGTTGTTCTTGGAGCGCACATCATCGATCTTGAGTATCATCTTGACCAGCTGTGTGGAGAGCAGAATCTGTTGCTTCTTCGAGTTCAGAGACTCGATCACATTGTGATTCTTCATGTCCGAGTCGCCAGTCAACATGCAATCCACACCCAAGCTGGGCTTCTTCTCGACCACCTGATTGGCCTTGAGCTCAGACAGTGTCTCGATGGGATGCAGACCGCTATTCTCGGCCAAAGCCAGAGGAATGCTCTCCAATGCAACGGAAAAGGCGCGGAATGCATACTGTTCCAGGGTGGACAGCTGATCGGCTTCCTTGGCCACAGCCAGGGAACAACTGATCTCGGCAGCACCACCACCATATACAATACGCGAATCCTTGACAAGGGAACGCACAACACAGATGGCGTCGTGGATGGAACGCTTGGCCTCGGCAATAATCATGGCATTGCCGCCGCGCAAGAAGATCGTCACAGCCTTGGAGTTCTTGCATTCCTCAATGACCAGCATCTTGTCCTTGGACGTGCCGAAAGCTGTAAAGGAACAGGCAACATGTTAGCTAAAAGTTTTCCATTGAGTTCTGAGTGAGACTTACCCATCTCACGCACCAGGCCAGCTGTACCAAGTTTCTCGGGTGTGAGCTCCTCGAAACGAGGAACAATGCGACCACCGGTGGCAATGGCGATCAACTCGATTTCGGGACCACCAACCCAACGAACGGCAGGCAGCTCCTGCTGCAAAAGCAGATGGTTGGCCTCGTCATCGAAGCCCCACTGGCAAATGGCCAAAGTGGCACCTGCATCCTTAACCTGCTTGACCATCTGCGTAAATTTCTCCTGTTCATATTCGCGCAGTGCTCTGTAATCCTCAGCCGAGGTGACATCCAACTTATGCTTGGTCTTTGGCTTCGGTGGCTCGAATGGGCAGGTAAGAATGGCCAGCTTGACGTTCTTCAGCTCTTTAGGCATCTGCGAGTGACTCAGTGTCTTGTCGACAATGACACCCTTGACCAACATGGAGTCCTCCATGCGTCCACCGACTTTGGTCTCAATTTTGATCAGCTCAAAGTTGACATCCTTCTTCTCAATATCGGCAACATTGAGTACGGCATCCACAGCCATCTCAGCCATCTGGCGATGGCATTTGTTGACAATCTTGCTACCCAGTGTCGTCATAGCGATCTGAATAAGCGGTTCCTTATTGTTGGGATCGATAGGGAAGGGCTGGGCAATAGAGTCCAACTGCTTGATAGCGCACTGGGCAGCCAACTCGAAACCATCAGCAATACGAATGGGATGAATACCACGATCAATCAGACCCTCAGCCTGCTCCAGCAAAGCGCCAGCCAGGACAACCACACCAGTGGTACCATCGCCGATTTCATCGTCCTGCGACTGCGACAGCTGTACCATCAGTTTGGCAATCTCATGGTCTACCTCCATCAACTTCATAATGGTGGCACCATCGTTGGTCACTGTCACATCACCATCGGGACTGACCATAATCTTGTCCAGACCTTTTGGTCCCAGCGATGTCTTCAGCGTCGAGGCGATCTGGCGTGCCGCCATAATGTGCGTCTGCAAGAAAAAGAAGAAGAATGTTAAAGACTTGAAATAAGAGTTTTGCGACAGGCGCGTGACTCAGCCGGCAGTGAAGAATAAACATCTGTTCTAACCTCAACATGTAAAACTGACGTCACAGTTGATAATTATTAGTTACAGATGCATTATATATGCGCTTTTCTGAATAGTGTTGAAACAGTTGCAAAATTTAAAAACTAATATGCTATTTCATTTAAAATTATTCTTAGCAATTACATTTTAATTGATGCAAATGCCGGCAGCACAAGAACATCTGGAACTTTCGGGCTGCGATGCGTCATTACTTTCAAAGCCAACCAAAAACTTTTTGCCAAAAACTACTTTAGTAAGTCTTAAGTCACATATTGGTTGCATTTACCAATGCATATCCTTTGTAACTCTCAATAAATATCACAATTTGCATTTACCTTGATAGCATCTGTTCCGGTGATGCGCTTTTGCTGCTCCTGGTCGCGGAGAATAATGAAAGGCCGACCATATTCGTCGAACGCGAACGTTCCTGGAAAGGCGCTCATTCTATTTTAGTTAATTGGAACGCGGATTTAATTGTATTTCACAGATTTAAATTCCTTTTTCCCGAATCGAAACGCACAAAACTGACGGGCTGAAGATGACACTACACGTACAATCTTTATCGACTGTAATATCGGAATGCTATCGATGGTACAAATTTAAGTTTCCACCAGACGATAAGCAATGCGATAGTTATAGGCATCTAAGAGTCTTTGCATATATTACTTCAATCGATAGAAAAAACGAACGATTTAAGCTAATTAAATACATTTGCAAAAAAATACTAGTGCTCACAAATCAGTTTCGTTTGTTTTAAAGAAGCCTATACCTTAAATTACATTAGGTAATTTAATCGATTGTCTTTAAATGGCAAACAGCTGTTCTAACATTGTTATTATTATCAGGTAAATAACAGCTGTTTACTTTACACAAAATAACCGCAAATGCATTTGAATTATATATTTTTAATGGTTTCAATAATTCTCACTAATTATCTTTCCATGTACTTTAAAGGAAGAATGTTATTGAGAAATATGTATGCAAAAAAATCTGAAACGTCCATGTCCACTGTTAATAACATGTCGGAAAGCTGTTAAAGTTAACCAGATTGCTTGTGTGTGTGAGAAAGGTGAACAACTCAACTGCGAACGACAGTTTCGTCATTGTATTTATATTTCGTTCGATTCACATACAGTTTAGCAGTCGAACTTATCGGATCACAAGTGCTGAGTTCTCACAAACCTTTCTCCAAGCCAGAGCAGATTTTTATCAAACAAAAACCAATTTTTGTTTCTTTGTGCGTTACGTTGCAAAAATTAAGTGTAAAAATGCCATCAAACATGAATAATAAACTGTAAGTAATGGTTCCCAAGGTGCCATACAGAAAAATAGTGAAAAAAAATCGATTTTGTAGTGAGTAAAAAAAAGCAAATGAGAATAATAAATAGTGCATGGGTACCGTTGAAAGTCGGTCCCATTCCAATTGGTGGCATATAAGATGGCAAGTTGTTGTGGTGCGAATAGTTTAAGTGTAATTTGCTAACAAAATTCGGATCGGTGATGGTGGTATAACCGTAGCGTGTAGTATGTACGAGGTTGTGCATGCTGTAAGGCAAACATGCGTACAAAAATACATAAAAACATATGTATTGTACTTGTTCGTATGTATTGTAATTAAATGTGTATGACAGAGATTGTCGTACATAACCAAACAAAGAAATGAGATAATGTGCAAACATTAGGTAAAGTAAATAATTGATTTCAAAAATATAATTTTCATGTGTGTTTTTTTGAAATGAAATTTTTTACTTTATTTTGCGTATTTTATTTTGTTTTTCTCTTCGTAGCAGCCATCTTGTTCGCCTATATGTACGTTATGGTTATAGCTGTCACCATGAGGCAGCCGAGTGATGTGGAGATGAAAAATGTCAAAAAGCGAATTACTGATAAATGTTTATTAGCGTTCATATACCATTTAAATAACATTTGATTGCTTTACTGCATACACTTCCACATAAACATCCCTATACTTTCATATTGTCAAGACATTGCTTTGTTGACATGCACTGTCCGAGCGATCTGGCAACTTCGCTCTGTTCATACACAAACTCATAAGCAATCTCTCTCACCCTTCATTTAATTTTTTTCGAAACCTCTCATGTGTGTGTATAAAATGTTGTTAATGTTTGCGTAAGAATGTGTTGTCGAACTGTTATTTTGTTCTTTATTCACTTTGAAAGTCGTTCGCTTAAATTCGGCTGGAAATACATGACATTTGTCACGCTGAAATGCTGTAATTTATGCAATTGTCATGCAAGTGCAGCTGTTTCTTGTTGGTTGCGACGCTTGGAACTTTCTAGACGGCAGCTAGCAAACAAACGGAGCTTTCGTTGTATGCCTGTATGTAGTTACAGTTATTGCGCGGTAAACAACCTGACTTTATTGCTTTTCCCTTATCTCCTTTGATTGTTCCCGTATCCAATGAGCAACTCCGTCGCAGTGTTTGCTCATTGTCCTGTTATCTGGCTGACAAAATAAATATATAAACAAAAAAAAAACTTTAACCCGTATGACTTTGCAAGACTGGAAAAATGTCTAATAAGAAAAGCAGACTGGAACTGCAACCGGTTTGTTTTCTGAATTGTTTTTATCTTTGCATTCTTTGTTGTTTTTTGTCATTCGCTTGTATGTCGTCTCAGTATTCCAGGTACAGGGAAGAAATAATCTTTTTTGTTGATGCAGCAGATTTTGATCTTGTGGCAGCGGCGGCCATTAGTTAAGTCATAAAAATCACGTACGTATGTATGCCCATCTGTAGTACACTACAAACAAGCACTTCATGTATTTACAAACAACGGAAAATTCCACTCGCCATGCAACTCAGATGTGTGTGGCAAGCAACGAGTAGAGAAAATACAGACAAAGCAATGCATACATGTATGTATGTATGAATGTATGTGTGTGTATGTGTGGCAAAGTTGCCAGAACACGACTCACATTATTGGGTCAATCGGCTAATGGAGACCAATGAGAAGAGAAGAGCTTGCCATGACGAGAACACTCGAGAACTGCTGAATCAGAGAAGGCCATAACCGAAAGCGGATGCATCTCTCTACGTCTAGGTGCCACTTTACACGTTTTTCGAGCTTTCATATCATATCATAATTAAAACCATAAAGATGTCGCACATCTTATCGCTTCTGGCTTTTGTATTATTGCTATAATAATACCAGCTAACTCGCTGTTTACTCTTATAACGCTTTTCTGCTTTAAATCTCAGGCTGTGTTTGCATGCCAACTCACATTCGAAACAATGTTTGTGTGCTTGTGTATTTAAGAGCCTCCTATTGCGGTGCATGTTTACTTTAAGCTGGAATTCTGTCTTAAGTTTATCCATTGTTTACCCCAGGGTCTTATGCAGCAATATCCATCCGTTCATTGACGTGTTTACGTAAGCGACCCATTTACGTATATGATTTACGGTTACGTTTTATCAAGTCATGTTATCTTAATAATAGAGCAGTCTTACAGAATATATAACTTTAAAATGTGCTTAAAAATGATTTGTACAGGAATTTAGGAGACACGTGAAGCTGTCACAATCTGGAAAAAGATTAAAAACACATTTCAACTATGCGAATTATTTCGATTTGCATAAAATATGGTCGAATTTCGCAGCTTGTGCAAAACGTGAGCTCCAACACATTCGTACTTAAGTATGTATATATACTTATACTTGTATAACTGTATTCAATAGAAATCGTCTGACGCACGTTATTAATACACGTACACACACAGGCATACTCGTTTAACAATACAAGTGGGATGGAGCTTTTGTTCCATTCGCATACACATACATACATACTTACATATTTACGTTTTCGAGGGCCAACCAGCCGAACCGGACTGGACGATCGATTGGCGATAGCACAATTATCGTAATCGGTATTTTAGTCTAATTTTAGCCGTAGATTTTATTTGTGATTCCTTTTGTTTATTTTGTTTTTGGCAAATACGTCACGTGCTGTACGCAATTATTATCAATGAATTTATAGCACGACAAAGAGATATATTTCAGCTAGACGCACATTTAATTACATTGCAATTTTCTTGGCATAATTCAATTTGTTCAATAAACAAAAAAAGTGTAAAAGGAAAGCAAAAAATCGACCAGTATATTTTTAGCGCCGTCTCGCAATACAACCAAAACCTTTGTACTATATATTTTACATATACATACATACATATGAATATGTCTGTTTGCACAGACAGAAAGGAGCACAAAGTGCCGCCGTAAGCAATGCAAATGTAATTAGTTGTTTTTTGCCCCCTATTTTGCTACTTGTTTACCTCGTTTCGTTCGCCACCGTTTACAAGCATCCGCTTAGACCATAGTCTATTGGGGCCTACGAAACCTGGTATCTAAAATATGCCCAAAAGGCAGCCCCAACTGTACCTGTTTAGCCAGCACCATAGCGTAGCATAACCTATTATCCCAAACAACTTAAAGTAGTATATCTATTGTGCATGCATGTGAAAATATATATGTATTTGTGTAAGTGTGTGCGTATTTGTATGGGGGAGCAACTAAATCTTCTCTGAAATAAATGATGCCACCTCCGTTGGGATGCCGTCAGTCGGTAGACAAACGCTCAGCGCAGCGCCACGGCACGGGAACTAAACTAAACTAAAGCAAATACTACAAATTTCAAAGCAAACGAAGTCTTTATTGTTGTAAAAAACAAACAAACCTATAAACCCTTCTCGATGTAAACTTCTAGACCTCTTGTCTGAAGCGTAAACAAACTGTGATAACATAATTAACACAAAGAGACATAAAGCTAGGCACACAAGAAACGTAACTGTGATTTATATACGTACGCACACACACATACATATCTATTTTATATATAAAGTAACCTGCAAATTTTTTGAGACTAGTGATGGCAGTGGTAAACGTGCAACAAACGCAGCATGAACTAGATTCCGCTAGCTCAGAGGATCATCTTGGGTAGGTGGTTAAGCAACATTGCATATTTCATTCCATTCCCTTTAGTGTTCAGTTTCTCGAAAACCATTAACTGCACGTGCAATCGATTGAATGCTATAACGTGGTAGAGGGAAAAGGAGGTCTTTAGTGAATTGCACCCAATTCGCCATTCCACCTCATACGGTGTTGTGGCAACCCTCTCTCGCTTGCCGCCGCTATTCTCTCTCAATTTAGAATGTTTTGCCAAGTGCGCAGTTTGTTTAATTGGCAACAATAAAGAAAACAACAACCATGTGTGTTGCTGCATATATGTACATACATTATTCCACTGTCTGTGCCGGCCCGGCGTACGTATCGAGTATATAGTTTGTAGGCTTATAAATTGTGTGTCTGTCTGTCCAATCTCGCTATGCGCTACTCGTTCGCCCACACTGAATGTTGATTAACAGTAAACGAACCTACCGAGCGAATAAATGAATAAAGAGAGCTGTCCGTCGACAGTCCAGTAACTATTGTAATACTGTCATGGAATTGCTCTCTTTGAACGATATTCGACGTTGCCCAAACTAACCATTATTTTTATTTGTCCACTGTCTATATTGCTTTGCTGTCTGTTGTCCTATTCCAAATTACGAATAGCGAAATGAAGAGAGCTATCCGTCGACAGTCAAGTTATACAGATTGTAATACTGTCATGGAATTGCTCTCTTTGTATAATATTCGAAAAGCGTCAAATAAAATATTTTTCTGTTGATTTATATATGTATGATTTGTACAAATGTCCCTATTAATTTGGTGCCGGAATCTTCTTTTTCTCAGGCAAAAAATACACGTCATTTATAAATTCAAGTTCCATTTCTGTATTGTTCTCTTTGACAATATTGTAGAATTTCAACATGTTTGCGCCCCGCCCGCTATTAATAATTTCCCTTAACTTATTTAGTAGTAGAATTTGCTGCTGCGTTGTCATCTTACAAGCCGCCGCGTCCACGTCCGCCTGTGGGACCACCTTGCCAAGCGCCACGTCCGCCGCCGCCAGGTGCACCGGGTGGACCACCTCCGCCTCGTCCGCCACCAGGTGGCCCAGTTCCTCTGCCTCGACCACGCGCTGTAAATAATGCAGACGGTGGTTAGTGCATAGACAAAAACACATATATAATGCACGACTCACCCTGTGCTCTGAGTATAGCAGCTTTGCCGCGACCGGCTGTCCCACCCAAGCCTTTGCCGGTTTGCTTTTTGAACATTGGAGCATTCTTTAACATGTCGGGAAGTATGAGAAAACGAATCTTCGAGCCGCGTATGTAGACATTCTCTAAGTTGGCGGTGCGTCCATCCCTGTAGGTAACCGTAATTTGCGTCATTTGACAATTCATATTGTCCTCGGCCTCGATGAGCTTGCCGCGGTACACTTCGCCGGTTATTGTCTCGCACGTGATTATGTGTCCCTCTGCTTCATGTAAAACTTTAATTGGGACCCCGATAGACATTTTTGATGATGTTTATTTGAATTATTTGTAAATATTTTATTGAATTTCTTTAATTTCTTCGACGCCGCAGATTTTTCGCTGTTTTTTCTTTGTACAAACGTTTACGAGTGACTGTGAGAGTGTGTGTGCGACAGCTGCCGGAGCCGCCATGCTGTGGTGAAAAAGTCTGAATATACGTAGGGTTGTATTTCTCTGGCATGGTTGCGTGACTTTTGTTATCGTTATCGGCATATCGGCGCGACATCTAACTTATGAAGATAGCGCGGGTGCGTTATCTTGATAAACATTCTTCAAAATGTCTGCGTCATAAAAGTATGTTTAATTTGATACGGCGCAAGCGATAAACTTGATCACGTTTTTTCAAACGAATCTGTTAGTTTTCCATAAGCTATTGAGCTGTTAAGCTGCATTTGCTCCAAGCCACCAATTGCCTCAATTACAATGAATTGGTAATTTTACTACAAAATCGACAAGCCATTCGCAGGAGTGTTTCAATTGATATTTAATTTCGATGTATTTTGTGCATGTTTATTTTCTATTTAATTTGCAGCGACCCAAAGTTTAGTAGTAGCTTCGTTAGAAGAGACTTTAATGATAGCGGAGTAGCTGGATGTGCTGCTGACGGCAAGCTCCGCACTATCTCGACTTCGTCTTGCGCCACGACGATGTCGACTGAATCCTACCGCATCTCTCTCGGCGTAGGGCCTCTGTGGTGGTCCTGATGTCCCGGTCCACCACAGAACAGATCACGATAGGGCATCGCTCTTAACGGGTAAGTTTAATAATCTAAAAATAATGATTATTAATTAATTAATTAATTTTAAAATATTTACTTGATTTTATTATAGGCTACAGCCGTAAGTCTTCGGTCGACTCGGCTGGCGGCAGCTTGTATGAGACCAGCTCTCGGGCATCTTCCTCCTCTTCGCCCTCGGAATGTTCCGACACGGAGTCGCACGACATTCATTCGTTGTGCTCGGAGGATGATTGTCAGGAGGTGTTGCGTCAGATCTTGCAGCACGACCAACCGGTGCATATTTCCATCAAGTTGCACGTTACCGAGGATCAGTCTACGAATTGGATGTCGATATTGAACCCGACCAACAACATTCTCTATGTCGCATTTCCTTCTGATTTGCCCCCGGCTGGTTCCAAGGAGACTTTCATCTCGCTTTTGGAATTTGCCGAGGACAAGTTAGAGGTGGATGGCATCGTAATGATGATGCGCAAGGATCAACCGGAATGCGCACGCTTGATTGAGGCATTCCTTTTCATGGGCTTCGAACCGCTGTCAAGAAAATCACCGAAGGCACCGCCGGCTGCCATCAACGATAGTGAAAACTACTATTTCCTTTATAACATCGAGGAGTAGGAAAAGGACGAAACGTTGGCAAAATAATTGCGGAAAACGATTTGAAAACAGAAAAATAATATAAAGTAAACCTTCAAATAATGGAACTCCAAAAGTTATCCCAAGTTATCCGCACCAATAATTAATGAATATCCGTAGTGTTTGCAATCATAAAAAATAACAATCAGAATAATATAGTGCATATGACATATTGACCCCAATGTGTTCAATCCAGAAACTAAAATTCATTTTCAAAATTTAAATCGTTTCCAGTTTTGTCAACGCGAATTTGTTTGTTTTTTCTTTTAGTAGATTTTCAAAGCATAATAACAACATTGCGTCAGCCACGTTAGGAGCAAGCAAAAAAAAATTTGTCGTAAATTATTACACAAAATATAATCGAAAAATATTAAAAAGCAACAAAAAAACGATAAAACTTCGAAAAAGTGAAAACAAAAAAAATACAAACCAACCAACATATATATCTTAGACTTAAGTTTATTTGTGAAATATTTCAAAAACCATTATTTATGTTTTTTTCATATTTTTTATTATTTGCATGTCTTTGTATTTAACCAACAAACAATTTATGTTATACGGATTATTATATATTCTTTTGTCATTCAATACTTTCTTAAATCCCACATTTGTATTTCACTTTAGAACATATTTTATATATTGTATTCAATTTTTGTAAACGTACGTACGTTCTATATGAAGGAAAGAAGCATTCAAAAGCAACACATACATATTTATATAAACAAAAACTATACTTTAACCAGCAAACACAAACATATACATACTAAAACAACACATTTAAAACTATATTCAATCTAATAAATAAACTTTCAAAACAATAGATTCAATTTACAAAAAACCACAACAACATTCGATAGTTAACGTCTTATTTTCATATAATTTTCAAGTATATGCAATAAAATTTACAATCCAATAATAATCTCTTTACTGGAATACTTGAGAACGACGGAAGGGCATTAACAAACTGCGCAAAAGAACACTATCTTTTCCCTAGAAAATATGTATGTCGAGCTGATATTAATGCAACAACTGATTACTGGGCCTGAAATATGTACATACATATATAGAAATATAAGCTACATGTTTGAATAGATAACTAGCACCTGGAACTATGATTATAGGCGCATAGTCAGCGTAATTAAAACGGGAAGCTTTTGCTCCATGGAAAATTCAATTCAATTGATTAGAAATTTTTTGACTATCAATAATCCTTCATTATATATGAGTAAACTTAGACTTCGACCCTGAAGTAGATGCTTGATTACCTTCTAGCAAAATTCTGGAATAGTTATTCTTCTTACCGAGAACCATTTCACTTATAACGATCTATACGCACAACGCGTCAAACGAGACTTCAAAATCACATACGATCTATTACAATGGAGCAAAGTATTAGAAAAAACATAAAGCGTTTGCTCTCTATATCGGAGTTTATGGGCGATAAAGCGACGCATATATATATTCACACACACATAAATAAACTTATGTGGTTATGCGTAACACATGCGAGTATATGCTTATATATAAGAGTACTATAGGGGGAGCTCATATAAAAGATAACGTTATAACGAGCAGCGGAAGAGTTTCCGAAAGCAGTCGACGTTGGGACGCCCGAGTTTACAGACCGAGCAAATTGGCTGGGGTAGATTAAAAAAAAAGGAAAAAAATATATTGAATCTACACACTATATAATTATTTAAAGGAGACAATATGTTGAAGGCGGTGAGTGATTGCTTTAGATATTGTTATCTTATCCGGTTAGATAAGACTCGTGATGGGTTTCTATCCATTTTCATTGGGAAAATGCAACTAAATTTCTGTACGGCGTTTTGATTCCAACAGGTGCTTGTTATCATTGCAACCATTCTGATTGCCGTAGTGCTGGCATCCGAGCCAGTTCAGGAGAAGGAGAATCACCAGCATCAGCTGCACCATCACAAAAAACAGCATGCCGCTGCAGTGGCTCATCATGTTGGTCAATTGACAACGGACAACACCAAGCAGGAAAAGAATCATGGTCAACTACCGGCAGCCCATGCCCCGCATCATACCAAGGGCCAACGTCATGGTAGACGCCACAAGACGCACAAGAACGATCGCACCGAGAAAATCGACAAGATTGCGAAGCATCGTGCGCAACATTCGAGAACGGAGAGCCACAAGAAGTCGCATAAGCACAACAAGTCGCACGCTCGCAAACATCACTAGACGACGGCACCAGAGAGGAGCATCTTTATCTCCAGCTACATTCCTAACTTAATTTTCGTAATTTAACTTTTGTAATTTTCACTAAAAAGACATTTTACCTTTGAGTGAAATTCGCCTAGTTTGTGTTTTAACTTTTGACCCATCATCGCAATTGCTTCAGCTTGAGTGTGTGTCTCGTAAAGTTTAGGGGGTCCAGGTTCGCGTTCAAATTGCTCTCGGCTTATGCCTTATGTTACGATGCCAGCCTGCGGCGGCCCACAAACTTATGTACGACCAGTAGTGGGTAATTATACATTTTTCAACTTCTTCGAAAGCATTTAAATTTTTTTGCAATCCAGTTTCAACTACAAAGCAAACGATGAAAACACTTGGAAGTTTTATTTATGTGGTTTCTGTTGTGCGGCTAACCCGCTTTTAATTGCGCTGAGGTCAAAGGCATTGACGTCACATCATAAGGCTGAGCCGACTCGTTTGCGATGACACAGTAGGTGAAATTAGAAACAAATGTAATTTATAATTCCGTCGATTACACGGCACTTGCTTGAAAAGTATCTGAAATAAAATTTCAAAAATATCTTGCTACATTTATATGTTTTATTTGGTGTTAGTATGTGGTTAGGTAATGGATCCGTACTAAGTAATATCTTCCTAATTAGTATCTACAGCGCTGATTATGGATATATATTTCAGGTTTAGTGTGCTTAGCCCCAGACCGGATATATGGGGCGGCGATAGTAGCGTCCATAACTTCTATAGCCACCATAGCCGTATCCGCCGTAGTATGATGGACTGTAGTACGAGGAAATGGTAGGAACGTAGTATCCAACACCAATGCTGTCCGCAGTCGATAGGTCATCGGACTCAGCACCAGGCGCCGAGCTCTGTTTGGTAGTTGAATTAAGTTTGAAATAGATACTAAAAAAAACAAATATTTATATAGATTACCTCCAAAGGAGCCGCATAGGCTGTTGTTAGCATCAATATTAGAGCAGCCAGACAGATGGAGAGTATCAATAACTGAAATTGGGACAGAGATGAGTAATTGTGCATTCTAAGCGAATTTTATCTATATCTGAATCATGTTATTTGTACCTTTGCCATTGTTAATGTTGTTTGTGAAATATCACAGTACTTGAAGTTTTTTCCTCTTCTCTTAGAAAATTATCACCTTTCGCCGGCTGGGGATCTGTTCAGATGCACTGTTGTTGTTGAACTGTGATTCTAAGCAACCTACACAAGATCTTTTATAGTGCGAAGATACTGCCGGAGATTGATTTCACACATGATCATTGATTGGTCAAACATTTGCCTGCATAAGTCGTTAACCGTACGGAGAATGTAAATCACAAAAAATTCCTGCTTTATTCATGTATCAGGGTCATATTTTCCTACAGAGACAATTGTTTCATTATTAAATTGTTATCAAAGATAAATATAACTGATGGTAGGGGTAGACTAAAGCCAAATGTAAACATTTTTTTCGTTCGACATGAATTCCCCCGAATTCCCCTGGTGATTAAACATACTGACGCACCTACTATTTGCAAATTAAAAAAGTTATAATTAATTCGGCAAACAAACATATATCAATTGTTGACCGATTTATCATTACTGATTTGATTATAACAATTAGAACGGGCTTGGGGATTTCTTTTTTCGTTTTATGATTTTTGAAAAAACAATTCCGAGTAGTTTTATCTAACGTACTCATACTAATCGATTTGAAAGGGCACCGCATTGGTCCGGCACTTATCGATAAGCCATTGCAGAGCTATCGGCCATCACTAAAACATGTCTGCCGCGTCTTAAACGTTTTGCAAAAGAGCCGGAAAATTGTTAAACACCTACAAAAAGTGCTTAAAATTAGAGGAATTGGTAAGAACACAACAAAAATATAATGCATAAACAATTTAAATGGAAATAGTTTTGAGCGGAACGTTTTCTAAACGCTAAAACCGCTGTGGTGAAAATTGCAAAACGCGGCGACATAATTGACGTCTGCGTCTTCTTCTTTCTTTTCACTCTAAAATCGTAAACGAAACATGTGTGGTTTGTTTGTATTGTACATTTTTTCCAATTATTGATTAGCAGTGCGATGTCTATACCGCCGTATATGATACCGCCGAACGCCTGGGCTGCCCAACTGATGGCGCAGCAGCAGGCGTACGCGGCGGCACATGCTCAGCAGGCGCAACTGCATGCCCAACAGCAGATGGCCAACCAGATACAGCAGATACCTCCACCGGGTGCTCCATTGCCGCAAGCCGTGCATGCTAATGGCATACCGGTACCAGCCGTTGGCGGCGTCCCGCAGCCGCAACTGGGTCAAATACCCACACCCAAACCGGATATTCTTACCGAGGAAAAACTGGAGGAAAAGGCGCTTAAATGGCAGCATTTGCAATCGAAGCGATTTGCTGAAAAACGAAAATTCGGCTTTATTGATACACAAAAAGAGGATATGCCACCGGAGCATATTCGTAAGATTATTCGTGATCATGGGGACATGACATCGCGTAAATATCGTCACGATAAGCGTGTCTATCTTGGTGCACTCAAGTACATGCCGCATGCTGTACTCAAGCTCCTCGAGAACATGCCCATGCCATGGGAGCAAATACGAGACGTACAAGTGCTCTATCACATAACAGGCGCCATTACTTTTGTCAACGAGATACCTTGGGTTATTGAACCAGTCTATATTGCGCAGTGGGGGTAAGTTGAAGCACTAGCAGACACTGTAAATTTTAACTAATTATCAACTTTAATTGAACAGTACCATGTGGATCATGATGCGACGCGAGAAACGTGATCGTCGTCACTTTAAGCGAATGCGTTTCCCGCCATTCGATGATGAAGAGCCACCGTTGGACTATGCGGACAACGTTTTGGACGTTGAACCGCTAGAAGCCATCCAAATCGAACTAGACAACGATGAAGATAATGCGGTCCATAAATGGTTCTATGACCATCGCCCTCTAGTCGATACGCCGTAAGTCCAATTCCTATTTAATATTCAGTGTCTTATAATTGGTTATTGCTTCAGTTTCGTAAATGGCTCTACGTACCGCAAGTGGAACTTATCGCTTCCACAGCTGGCAACACTATACCGTCTTGCCAATCAGCTGCTTACAGACTTGGTGGACAACAATTTCTTCTATCTATTCGATCCGAAGAGTTTCTTCACTGCAAAAGCACTTAACATGGCCATACCTGGTGGACCCAAATTTGAACCGCTTATTAAAGACCATAATGTTGGGTGAGTTCATCAACTACAAATAATAGGTTATTTATTTATGATGGTTATTGTCTGCAGTGACGAAGATTGGAACGAATTCAATGACATCAACAAAGTTATTATAAGACAACCCATACGCACGGAGTATCGCATTGCGTTCCCATATCTCTACAATAATATGCCACATTTTGTGCATCTAAGCTGGTAAGATTTTTATGGCTCATATTAGTTATCAACAGCTTGACATGGCCGTAGACTTGTCAGTTGTAAACTTGACTGACCACACTTCATGCTGTGTAAGATTAATGAATGACTCCCAGTTTACTACCAATTTAGCGATTGTTCTACTTGGATCGTGCAATAAGATTGTCTGTTGTGATTTTGAAGATTAAATCTCAACTGCTGATAGTTGCATACAGTAATTTATTAGACAGAATGTTTTCCTAATCTTTTTTTCGTTTTGTTTAGGTACCACACACCCAACGTAGTCTACATTAAGACCGAAGATCCCGATTTGCCAGCTTTCTATTTTGATCCGCTTATTAATCCCATTTCGCATCGTAATGCAAACTCTAAAGTGCAAGAACCTCTGCCCGATGATGATGAGGATTTTACACTTCCCGATGATGTGCAGCCTTTCTTGCAGGATACCCCACTGTATACTGACAATACGGCCAATGGAATTGCGCTGTTGTGGGCACCACGTCCGTTTAATATGCGTTCGGGTCGTTCTCGTCGTGCTATCGATGTGCCGCTTGTCAAATGCTGGTATAAGGAACACTGTCCACCTGGTCATCCAGTTAAAGTGCGCGTTAGCTATCAGAAACTGCTAAAATACTACGTGCTCAATGCATTGAAGCATCGCAAGCCAAAGCCTCAAAAGAAACGGTAAGTTGACATCGCTATGGCTCATAGTTATAAATATATAATTGATATTTATCCTTTTTATAGTTACCTGTTCCGGTCGTTTAAGGCAACCAAATTCTTCCAAACAACAACGTTAGATTGGGTTGAGGCTGGTCTACAAGTGTGTCGCCAGGGTTATAACATGCTTAATTTGTTAATTCATCGTAAGAATTTGAATTACTTGCATTTGGATTACAATTTCAACTTGAAGCCTGTAAAAACACTGACCACCAAGGAGCGTAAGAAGTCTCGTTTCGGAAATGGTAAATGATTAAATCTCATAGAATGAATTTGCCTTACTTATCTGCTTTATTTTGCCACAGCTTTTCATTTGTGTCGTGAAATTTTGCGCTTGACCAAGCTGATTATCGATTCGCATGTGCAGTATCGTCTTAACAATGTGGATGCATTCCAATTGGCCGATGGTCTACAGTATATCTTTGCCCACGTTGGTCAGCTGACGGGCATGTATCGTTACAAGTACAAACTGATGAGACAAATTCGCATGTGCAAGGATTTAAAGCATTTAATCTACTATCGTTTTAACACGGGTCCCGTTGGAAAAGGTCCTGGCTGTGGCTTCTGGGCACCTGGCTGGCGTGTTTGGTTGTTCTTTATGCGTGGCATAACACCACTGCTGGAGCGCTGGTTGGGCAATTTGCTGTCTCGTCAATTCGAAGGTCGTCACTCAAAGGGTGTGGCTAAAACAGTGACCAAACAGCGTGTGGAATCCCACTTCGACTTGGAGCTGCGTGCTTCTGTCATGCACGATATTGTGGATATGATGCCTGAGGGTATTAAACAGAATAAGGCTCGAACCATTCTCCAGCATCTGTCGGAGGCATGGCGTTGCTGGAAAGCTAACATACCCTGGAAGGTACCTGGTCTGCCCATTCCTATTGAGAACATGATTCTGCGTTATGTCAAAATGAAGGCCGATTGGTGGACAAATACGGCACATTACAATCGTGAGCGTATACGACGTGGTGCCACTGTGGACAAGACTGTGTGTAAGAAGAATTTGGGTCGCTTGACACGCCTTTATCTGAAGGCAGAGCAGGAGCGGCAGCATAATTACCTCAAGGATGGTCCCTATATATCACCCGAAGAAGCTGTGGCTATCTATACCACCACAGTGCATTGGTTGGAATCGCGGCGCTTTGCTCCAATTCCTTTCCCTCCATTGTCATATAAGCACGATACAAAGCTGCTGATTCTGGCATTGGAGCGTCTCAAGGAGGCGTATAGCGTAAAGTCCCGTTTGAATCAGAGTCAGCGTGAGGAACTGGGTCTCATTGAACAGGCCTACGACAATCCTCACGAGGCGTTGTCCCGAATCAAGCGTCATCTGCTAACACAACGTGCATTTAAGGAGGTTAGTTCCTTGTGATTTTTCTATCTTATTCTTGTTTAAAATTTTTTTCTATTTTTTCCCCAGGTTGGCATTGAGTTCATGGACTTGTATAGTCATCTAATACCCGTGTATGAGGTGGAGCCATTAGAGAAAATCACAGATGCTTATTTGGATCAGTATCTTTGGTATGAGGCGGACAAGCGTCGCCTCTTCCCGCCATGGATTAAGCCCAGCGACACAGAACCACCCCCATTGCTTGCCTACAAATGGTGTCAAGGTACCGAATCTCTTGTTTAAGTTTGAGTGTAATGCAGTGTGCTTTTAATATGTGCATTTTGGGTGTGTGATTTGTGGCAAAGTGATGAGCTTAGAATGCATCCCCTTGTTGCAAACCTCACGCCGAAGGTGACGCAATTGAACAACAACCGTTATCTGAAAAGTGAAGATATTTTTATATATAAGTTATAGCTACAATTTTTGTCCTTGTTAAAGAATCGGTTTTTTGTCGTAGGCATTAACAACCTGCAGGATGTCTGGGATGTCGGTGAGGGTGAATGTAATGTGCTGCTCGAGTCCCGCTTTGAAAAGCTCTACGAAAAGATTGATTTGACGTTACTCAATCGTCTACTTCGTTTGATTGTGGATCACAACATTGCCGATTACATGACAGCCAAGAATAACGTAGTGATCAACTACAAGGACATGAATCATACTAACAGTTATGGCATTATACGCGGCTTGCAGTTCTCGTCCTTCATTACGCAGTACTATGGTCTTGTGCTGGATCTGTTGGTACTCGGCCTGCATCGTTCCAGTGAAATGGCTGGGCCACCACAAATGCCCAACGATTTCCTAACATTCCAGGACGCAGTCACTGAAACCGCACATCCAATTAGGCTTTATTGTCGCTACGTGGATCGTATTCACTTGTTCTTTAGGTTTTCGGCTGAAGAGGCGCGCGATTTGATCCAACGCTATCTTACCGAACATCCTGATCCGAACAATGAGAACATTGTGGGTTACAACAACAAGAAGTGTTGGCCTCGCGATGCCCGCATGCGTCTGATGAAGCATGATGTCAATCTGTAAGCTCTCTTAAGGTGTGAAGAAGCTTTCTTCAACTTAACTAATGTATACTTTTCACTTCTAGGGGTCGCGCTGTGTTCTGGGATATTAAGAATCGTCTACCTCGTTCTGTTACCACCATCGGTTGGGAGAGCACCTTTGTGTCGGTCTACTCCAAGGATAATCCCAATTTGTTGTTCAACATGAGCGGTTTCGAGTGTCGCATTTTGCCAAAGGTTCTTTTAACCAAACTATTCAATAAGTTCAGTTAATAATTTAGTTTTATTTCTTTTTTTTTATATAGTGCCGTACACAAAATGAAGAATTTACACATCGGGATGGCGTTTGGAATTTGCAAAACGAAATCACCAAAGAGCGCACAGCTCAGTGCTTCCTGCGTGTGGACGATGAGTCCCTGGGCCGCTTCCACAATCGTGTTCGACAAATTCTGATGGCTTCCGGTTCCACCACTTTCACAAAGGTCAGTCCAGTTTTGGAGAACCATTAGAGACATCAAATATAACTTTTCGTCTTTCTCTCCACAGATTGTTAACAAATGGAACACAGCACTGATTGGGCTGATGACCTATTTCCGTGAGGCTGTAGTCAACACTCAAGAGTTGCTGGATCTGTTGGTCAAGTGCGAAAACAAAATACAGACCCGTATCAAGATTGGTCTAAACTCCAAAATGCCTTCGCGTTTCCCGCCCGTGGTCTTCTATACACCCAAAGAGCTGGGCGGCTTGGGTATGTTGAGTATGGGCCATGTGCTTATCCCACAATCTGATCTCCGCTGGTCTAAACAGACCGATGTGGGCATCACACATTTCCGCTCCGGTAAGAGGAAGATAAATTTGATAAAAAAAACAGTCAATTTTATAGTTTCTTTCCTTTGGTAGGTATGTCTCATGACGAGGATCAGCTTATACCAAATCTGTATCGTTATATACAACCGTGGGAGAGTGAGTTCATTGACTCGCAACGTGTGTGGGCAGAGTATGCGCTCAAGCGACAAGAGGCAAACGCGCAGAATCGTCGTCTCACACTGGAAGATTTAGAGGATAGCTGGGATCGTGGTATACCACGAATCAATACCCTCTTCCAGAAAGATCGTCACACACTGGCCTATGACAAGGGCTGGCGCATACGAACCGAGTTTAAGCAGTATCAGGTACTCAAGCAGAATCCCTTCTGGTGGACACATCAGCGTCACGACGGCAAGCTTTGGAATTTGAATAACTATCGTACAGATATGATCCAAGCACTTGGTGGTGTGGAGGGCATCCTGGAACACACACTGTTTAAGGGCACATACTTCCCAACGTGGGAGGGTCTGTTCTGGGAGAAGGCATCCGGTTTTGAGGAGTCCATGAAGTACAAGAAACTGACCAATGCTCAGCGTTCCGGTCTAAACCAGATTCCCAATCGTCGTTTCACACTCTGGTGGTCACCGACAATCAATCGTGCCAATGTGTACGTTGGTTTCCAAGTCCAGTTGGATCTGACGGGTATTTTCATGCACGGCAAAATTCCGACGCTGAAAATCTCACTAATTCAAATCTTCCGTGCTCACTTGTGGCAAAAGATACACGAGTCTATTGTGATGGATTTGTGTCAGGTGTTCGATCAGGAGCTGGACGCCCTGGAAATTGAGACAGTACAAAAGGAGACTATCCATCCGCGTAAATCATATAAGATGAACTCATCTTGTGCGGACATATTGCTCTTCCCCGCCTACAAGTGGAATGTGTCACGTCCCTCGCTGCTAGCCGATACCAAGGATACAATGGATAATACCACCACACAAAAGTATTGGCTGGATATTCAATTGCGTTGGGGTGATTACGATTCGCACGATGTGGAACGTTATGCTAGGGCCAAGTTCCTTGATTATACCACAGATAACATGTCGATTTATCCATCGCCAACGGGTGTGCTTATCGCCATTGACTTGGCCTACAATCTGCATTCGGCTTACGGAAATTGGTTCCCCGGCTGCAAGACTCTTATTCAACAGGCAATGGCCAAGATCATGAAAGCCAATCCAGCGCTGTATGTGCTTCGTGAGCGTATACGCAAAGCTCTGCAGCTGTACTCATCGGAGCCAACGGAACCGTACCTCAGCTCGCAGAACTATGGTGAACTTTTCTCGAATCAGATCATTTGGTTTGTGGACGACACAAATGTGTATCGTGTGACCATCCACAAGACCTTCGAGGGTAATTTGACAACGAAACCGATTAACGGAGCCATCTTTATCTTCAATCCTCGCACTGGACAATTGTTCCTCAAGATTATTCACACCTCGGTGTGGGCAGGCCAGAAGCGTCTTGGTCAGTTGGCTAAGTGGAAGACAGCTGAAGAAGTTGCTGCACTTATTCGTTCACTGCCTGTTGAAGAGCAGCCCAAGCAGATCATCGTTACCCGCAAGGGCATGTTGGATCCCCTTGAGGTGCATTTGCTCGACTTCCCTAATATTGTCATCAAGGGATCCGAGTTGCAGTTACCCTTCCAGGCTTGTCTTAAGGTTGAGAAGTTTGGCGATCTTATTCTAAAGGCCACCGAGCCTCAGATGGTGCTATTTAATCTGTACGACGATTGGCTCAAGACAATATCTTCCTACACGGCCTTCAGTCGTCTCATTCTAATCCTGCGTGCATTGCACGTCAATACGGAGCGTACTAAGATTATCCTCAAGCCAGATAAGACCACCATAACGGAGGCACATCACATCTGGCCCACGTTGACGGACGAGGAATGGATTAAGGTTGAGGTGCAACTAAAGGATCTCATCCTGGCCGATTACGGCAAGAAAAATAATGTGAATGTTGCTTCGTTGACACAGTCTGAGATTCGTGACATCATTCTTGGTATGGAGATTAGCGCACCTTCGGCGCAACGTCAACAGATTGCCGAAATCGAGAAACAGACCAAGGAACAGAATCAACTGACCGCTACTACGACACGTACCACAAACAAGCACGGTGACGAGATTATCACTTCGACCACGTCAAACTATGAGACGCAAACGTTCAGCTCCAAGACCGAGTGGCGTGTGCGTGCCATTTCCGCGACAAACTTGCATCTTCGTACGAATCACATTTACGTGAGTTCCGATGACATTAAGGAGACTGGCTATACCTACATTCTTCCCAAGAATATACTGAAAAAGTTTGTTACCATATCTGATCTTCGTGCACAAATCGCCGGTTATTTGTATGGCGTCAGTCCACCGGATAATCCGCAGGTGAAGGAGATCCGTTGCATTGTTATGCCACCACAATGGGGAACCCATCAGACGATTAATTTACCCAATACGCTGCCTACGCATCAGTATCTAAAGGATATGGAACCACTTGGCTGGATACACACGCAACCGAATGAGTTGCCGCAACTCTCGCCCCAGGACATTACAACGCACGCAAAGATCATGCAGGAAAATTCGAATTGGGATGGTGAGAAGACAATTGTCATCACATGCTCCTTTACGCCTGGTTCCTGCTCGTTAACGGCATACAAACTGACGCCATCCGGTTTTGAATGGGGCTCAAAGAACACCGATAAGGGCAACAATCCGAAGGGGTATCTGCCCTCGCACTACGAACGCGTTCAAATGCTGTTATCAAATAAGTTCCTCGGCTTCTTCATGGTGCCGGCGCAAAGTAGTTGGAATTATAACTTTATGGGCGTACGTCACGATCCGAATATGAAATATGAACTGCAATTGGCCAATCCCAAGGAATTCTATCACGAACTGCATCGCACATCGCATTTCCTGCTCTTCTCCAATCTGGAAGATGGCGGCGATGGCGCTGGAGCTGATCGTGAGGATGTCTACGCATAAAAGCGTTTTTTTGTACAATTTTGTGAAATTTAAGGAATTTTTATAAGAATGAACGCGTGTCGCTAGGAACAATTTCTAAACAACAACCAACAACAATAAATTGAAAACCTTCAATTAACATTTTCATCGGTTTTCGTGCAAAGGTTTTCAGGGGTAATGTTGCCATGGCAAAGAAAATACACGAGTTGTGGCACGGCAATTTACTTATTTTTTCGGTTTCCTTACACAACTTAAGACATAACATTAACTAAATGCTGTTTAAGTAGTAATGCAAAAATTACAATTCATTTATGGTTTCGTTTCTAGGTACGTCTGTTTGGTTGGTTCGTTTATTGTATGTGGGTCGGAATTTAGGAGCATTTCCAGAGCACAATGGCCATATTGCCGCCAAAGTATAAATAGAGAATGTTTTCCGTCTCGTAGGTGACCTCAAAACCAAAACCCTCACCGACCACAACATGCCAATAAATGCCGAATCGTTTGTCCATTGTGTCCTTGATATTACGAGCAGCCGTCTGCAAAGACGATAGAGATAATAGTGATCTTTCGAGTTTTATTTACTCTTATATACCTCGTAATTTGAAGAGAATTTTTCGCAGGCAGAGACGGTCAGATCGATGACCTCGTTACGCATTTCTTCACGCATGTCCGAGTGCTGCATGAAATGATTATCAAATTGGGTTCGATAAGAGCATCAGAGATCTATAGACAAGTAAATTATTATTTCAACAAACCTTGACTAGCGGATAAATGTGAACGACTCTCTTGTCTGCTTTCTTATCTCCCTCATCCTCGGCCATGTTGACTAAATCCTTGCGGTAAGAATCGAGCGCGAAATACCTGGTCTAACAACTAAAGTAAAGACGACACGCGAAAACCGTAGAGACACACGTAAGCAAACGAACATACACACACACACACACAGAGAGAGCGTTGAGAACTAATGTGATAAAAATCGAGTTAAATTCCTATTTACATGTGACATACAATTCGAGGTTGTATGCACATTGGGTAACTGAATATACTGTGTATATAGTATACAATGTAGAGTTCGGATACGGACTATGACAGCCAAACGACTGAATGTGAATATGAATATGAGAACTTTTGTGAATGCTTGTGATTTTGTTGTCACGCTAGGCACCGTCGAAGGGGCACACTGATGGAAGCCACGGCAATTTGTGTGCCTGTCAAGGAGCACGATTCACTGGCAACTGACGCCGACTCCATTAACTTGGCTTATCCAGGCAACCGCAAAAGCAGAGCGAAGTCACAAACACACACACACACACAGGGGGTATTAATGGACAGCGACTTTGTTGTGCTGCGTTTGCGCCATGCTCGTCTGCAGTTGCAGCAAGCTATTTGCCACCCCCTTTGGCAGCAAACAATTGTAATTTCCGGGCGAGGATTGAGGGCGCGGGTGGCGTGTGTAGCTAGACAGACGCGGATGCCGGCGTCTCGTCATCTTGGCGTCCACCCCAATGATATTTTTCGCAAAAATCATTCAAGAACATTAAGCACACATACATTCGGGATGCGGGATGTTTTCGTATGGCTAAATTGAATAGTTTTAAGGGAAAAACCCATTATACTCCCCCGGCTTTGATTTTCATACAGCACCCGCTGGTTGATTTATTCGCTGTCACAAGGTACAATTAGTAAATATGTGTGAAATAGTTTTATGTATCCCAGCACTCCTGCTCGGCCTGAGGCGCATTGGATGTCAGTGGCTCAACGTTGTAGGGATCGTTGTTAAAGCTGCCGCTGGATTCATCCGTCTCCTCGATAAGTATAAAATCGTTTTTCACTTGCATTTTATGCTTTACCAGCAGGTCAGTTAAAATTTCCCTGGTGGCGCCTAAAGGCTCTAGCCGTGGCAGTATTTCAGAAATAGATATTTTATATATATAATTTTCAGGATCATAGTAATCGTCATTGCTTAAGCAACGCCTCAGTTCGAACTCGATTTCAGTCCATATTTTCTCCTCCTGCGTGCGGGTGTCCACATAGTAGGGGAAGTCCACAGTATGCAGAGTGGTATAGGGCATTGCAGTTTCCGGAATAGGCTTGTTGTTGCTCAGTGGTTCTGTTAGAGGCATTCCCAATATATCCTTCCGCACAAATATAGCTATTTGAGATACATAACCAACAGACTCAAAGCCTGTAGGCGGTTCCCCCACGCCTAATAGCGAGAACATATAGTTCGGATACTTTTCAATTATACTCTGACACCAGGATTTGAATTCTTCGCGTGACCATTCGAATTTATGATCTAGATGACGAAAACCATTGGGTAACAATGGATTGAAACGTGTGAAGATTGTGTTGAAGTCTGAGTTTGGTGTGCTAAACATGACCAGTTTAGGTTGCATAAAGCCAAACACGTTTGTAGGGATTTTGGCCAGGACATCGTCGTAGACATGCTCGATTCTGAAATGAATACATTTAAGACACATTTACATATCATAATAAAATCTATATAATTCACTCACAGTTCTAATGCTATGACCGCGTCTGTATTCCTTAATATTTCTGTCGGATCCGCTACGTTGCCTTGCACCACCTCAACATGTAGCGGATTAAGTCGCTGTCTCATAAAGTCCGAGATTAAAGGATTTACGCGAGTTAAATGCGATTTAAGGGTAAATTCGTCAATGTCAACCTGCAAAGTAATTCGAAGAACAATCATAATTCAAATTCGAATTTAACGGAATGTTTCTTGCCATCTGATTTCACAAACAAGTGAAAGTTCAACTATGTGGCAACGCTTGCAACATCAAGAATGAAACGATACAAAATGGCGAAACGATACGGCAACGAAACATTGGCTTGTCACTGGAGTGCGTGTGTGTGTGAGTGTTCCGAGGCACGGGTAGCAGTGCACGAAGAATATGTAATTTGTTGTGAAAATTAATTGAGAGTTTAAATAATTACAATTCAATTGCAAAATATAGTAAAAATGTGTATTTAAACATCTACAGCGGTAAAAGTGTAAGCATTTAAGATATTTCCTTATGCTAACGTTGTGAAAAATTTTCCTGTATTGCATGGGGAAAGACAACGTGAAAACAAGAAGAAGAAAACTTGTAATACGTGAAAGAAATACATACTGAAAAGTGGCAAATCAAATTTTAATTACCAAATAAGCAAATGCATAGAAAACAAAATGTTAAGTACAATTGCATTGTGCGTGGTTCGAAATCATTAAAATGAATTGTGTAAAGCAACTGTGACTAAGGCCGCCGGCGGCACAGCGAAATCAATAATCTTCTATACAGCGAACCATAGTGCTGCCTTCCTCTGTCCCTGTCCTGTTCGTCTCTGCAGACATGGCGATTTCCTAAGAGTAATTTAGTGTTTACGCCTTTGTGTTTCGTCTCACTGCTAAACTTAATTTATATACTATACATTTTAGCTAAAGATAATGTAGTGATTAATTGCGGGGAATTTCGGAGAGTGTAAAATATTTGTTTTGTTGTGTGTGCATAATTGTGACCCATACCAATGAACGCTGTGTGCGTGTGTCCATATGAATGCATGTACGTGTGTGTATGTGTGCGTGCCCCGTGCCCATAACTTTGCCATTCCACTTTAGCCGACGGTGTTCCATTCCATATTGTGCCGGGGCAACAAAACGAAACTCATAACAATACAGCGTGAATTAGTGGTGGCAGAATAATAATAATAAAAGAACAAAAACAAAACACATGCAAAATTAATCAGTAACAGAAGCAGATACATTCGCATGTGTGTGCATATTGGAGTGAGCGTGTGTGTGTGAGTGTTGAATTGAAGTAATCATAACTTTAAATAAACTGTTCGCCTCTTCTTCTTGACACAGCAAGCAGCAGCACGAATGTCAACAGAACGCAAAGCACCGTAAACATACAAAAGAGATTTAATAAAAAACACAATTCAAACTACAACGTTCCTTTAAACGCTTTGCGTTAACTTGAGACTGACAACACAAAAACAACTAATCCGGAAATAAATAATTAAATAAATTGAACACGAAGCGTATCGGGAGGGGTTTTAACTGGAGGAATTGGCAAGGCGATTCCAATCAACGATTGCAGCCGCCTGCTAAACATGGGCAAACGCATTGCGTCGGAACGCCATCATGTGACGCAGCCACAAAAAACGGATTCCAGCGAACTATCGCCTCCGTCATCAGATCGAAGTGCACGGAAACGCAAGCGTGCTGCAGCTAAAGCCTCCTCCAAGGTGGAGAAATGTCAACGCCTGGGCAATGGCGGCGGCGGTGCCGTTACTCAAAATTACGACTGGCACGAAAATGATGATGAGGATTCATCCTCGTCTGGTTCAGCCCATGATGCCTTGATGCAAACACCACAGCAACAACCTCAACGTGGTCAATGTCCGGTAAATTCTCGGGCATCTCTTCTGTCCCTGGCCACTTTTGCCAGTGGAGGACACAGCGATCATAATATTTCTAATGCAACAGAGTCACCACGCCCAGTCTACACACTACGCCTCTCCGTGGTCAACGGAACTATACTGCGGGATGTGCTTTCAAAGGCCTGGAGATTGGGACGACCAATCGGTATGTATCAATTGTTGTCTTATTATTTAAAAATTAATGATATATAAATATAAATTTTTAGGCAAGGGTAACTTTGGTGAGATATTCCTCGCTTCGGATGACACTGTTTGCCCCGTTTCCTCAGAGAGTGCTAAATATGTTGTCAAAATAGAACCACACTCGAATGGACCACTCTTTGTCGAGATACACTGTCTTATTAATACGAATCAGACACAGGGTATGTTGTGTACCAATATAATTTGCAATATGTGATCTAATGAACAGCTTTCACCTTTCTATGCAGAAATCTCAAATGGAAGTGATGAAAACAGAAACGTTGCGCCGGCACTGCCATCCAGACTAAGCAATGGTCCACCATCGGGTATACCGAGTTACATAGCCTCGGGCACACACTACTTTGGCGATGAACGTTATCGGTTTCTGGTGCTACCGCGCTATGATCGTGATCTTCATTCACTTATCAAGAATGCAAGAGTGGCCCAAAAGTCTCTTTTGGTGCTGGCCATTCATGTGATCAATGTGCTGGAGCATCTTCACGACAAAGGCTATTGTCACAATGATATTAAGGCGCAGAATCTGATGATATCCAAGTGCAAGTACTTCAAAAGGCAGGTCAAGACCTATGACAGGGATCAATATGAGGAGAAGCAGCAGACGACTGACAGTGGCAACAGTTCTGAACAAGAGACAAATGATGATGACTACTTCATAAAGAACGACAAGTATGCTGTGAAGCGCATTCCGGTGATTAAGGATGAACATTATGCAGAGGATGAGGACGAGGACTTCGATGATGGCGCCACCACGAACAGTAATAATAGCAACAGTCTCGACATGTACCAGACGCCAGTGAACAAGAAACATCCGCAACGACCACGCTCAAATGCCGTCGAATTTAGCGGTTCTAATCCAATGAGATCATGTCGACGTAACGATAGTCGCAACTCGAGCTCAATATACGAGGAGATGGTCAAGTCGCATTATTTGCGGCCGGCAAAGCGGGTTAGCTACTCGGAGTTCTTCAACGAAGACGGGCAACCGATGAAACAAGAAACAAATAGAGAGAAATCACCGGTAAGCTCGGACAACGACTGGGACGACCGTCCCACACGACGTTCAGGCACTGCTGTCAAACGTACTTTAAGAAGCAAAGCTCCAAACACGCGGTCCACCCGCCTCCACCCCGATAAAAAACAAATGCAAAAGCAACAACTGAAAAGTGTAAGCAATGGAAGTGCTCGAAGCAAACGATCGTATCAGATGACGCCGGTGGAGGAGGAGCATATATTCCTAATTGATTTTGGTTTGGCCTCGAAATATCAGGATCGTGATGTGCATCGTCCGTTCATTATGGATCAGAGACGCGCTCACGATGGTACGCTGGAGTTCACCTCCCGTGACGCCCATTTGGGTGCTCATTCTCGTCGCAGTGATCTGGAATGTTTGGGATATAATCTACTATATTGGTCAGAGGGTTATTTGCCGTGGAAGGACGTTGCCCAACAGCAGCAGCCGGAGAAGGTGCATCGCGCCAAAGAGCTGTTCATGACCGATGTGTGTGAAATGCTGCGTCAGTTCTATGGCAAATTGGTTCCTAAATATTTGGGTGAATTCCTGCAACAAATCGGACAGCTCGCCTACCAGGAGAGACCGAATTACGAGCGCTATCGGAATATATTCAAGCGAGAATATCGTCGTCTGGGCTACGACTGTAGCCAAATGCGGCTGAGTAGCGAGGAAATACTGCGTACACGTATTTCTATGAGCAAGGATGAGATCGATGGCGGTGCCAAGTGCGACATTTTTGAGGCCAACAACAAAATAGCATGCAATGCGATGCGCAAATCGGCGTTTGGCACACCATTCCAGGATCACTCGCTAACGAATCGTGTATCACCCAAAAATCTGCGTTCCAAGTCCGATAAGAAAAGTGTCAAGAAAAAGAAATTCTCTTGGGCTGAAGTATTGTCGCAAGACCCTGATCAGATAGCACGCGAGCGTGCTGTCAAGGAGTTCGAGCGTGAGGAGGTCATATGCCCGCTGCAATCTCGTTTGCCCCGACGTTATGAGGGCAAACCAACATATGCGATATTGGCTGTAGAGCAGAGCAGACGGGATAAGGGTTTAACAGTGCAGGAACACAACAATATTGAAGAGGCTGCGGTAGATCAGGTCAGAAGACTTAATAATATACCTGAAGTAGGAAACGAGGAAGACGACAATGACGATGACGATGAGGAAGAGGAGGAGGAGGAGGATGATGAAGACATAGAGGAGGATGCAGATGAGGATTATTGCAATGATATTTCACTGGACGAAACAGATGACATTGTGGTGAGTCTAATTATTGGTCTTTTATATACCGATCATGATTTTATTGCTTACTTTTAACAGATTGTTGAGGACGAAAGTGATGACAGCGAAAGAACAACATCCAAGGGTCGCGGACGACCACGAGCCACTAAAAAACAGCAGCTGACTAAGACCAAGAATGCACGTACGAGAAGTGTGAAGCAAGTGTCAAGTAAAGCGTCGAAAAATTCCCAGCAGCATAGCCAACCGAGTCAGAATCAAAGTCAAAGGTTAACCGCGATACCATTAACTGCAGTGGGGAGCAACAAACGTGGCTGCGCCACTCGCAAAGAGAACACTCACACACTGGCATCGGCCACCGGAGAAGTTGAGCACACGAAACTAAAGTCTGGACGCGGTGCGGATGTTGTCGATGTGGATCAACCGAAACAGCGGCGGCCGCGTCGTTGTCTATATAAGACTGAACCCAAAATCCGAGGCGAGCACCATGTGGATGTCGAGAACAATTCAAACTATGCCGCGAGCATGCAGCAAAATGTTTACAGCGCGTGGCAATACGATGATGAGAACAGCTACGGCAAGGGTCGAAATGTCAACTCGTCCAGACATTGTCGCAAGTGATACAATAGTTAGATACACCATATATACCCTATCTAAACCCTACCATATATCCCACAACTACTGCAAAACAATATCAAAAAGAAAAAGTGGCAGACAAACCATATACTTATTCGATTTGAAGTTTTCAAGTTTTGCCTGTTTCGAGTAATATAAAAAGTATTTTATAGAAATTAAATAACTCTAAAAGTGAGGATCAAAAAAATTGGCCGAATCGCTTTGGCATTGGGATCAGATTCAGATCAATAAGTTTACACAACACATATTGGTAGAAAAAACTATAAAAAATGTTTTGTCATTTCTGTTTTATTTCAGTAAGCAAGCTCTATTAGTTAACGTTTTTAAGCAAACTTTTTATATTTTATATACTCCCAATCGAGTTTGAAGCTACATTAGAAAATGTTAAGAGTAAGAGCACTGCTACGAGACGACGGGTGATGTGCGAAGATGATATGATTAAGATGTTGTATGTAGGCATCCTAAAATGGTGCAAATGTAAGGTTAAACATTGGCCTTGATAGCAAATTGATCGATTATTTCCGATTTTGATTCTTATTTGCAAGTGTTTTTAAGTTACTCGTTTTAGGTTACATCCATTCGATTAAATATTACATCTATATATATATATATATAAAGGAAGTCCCCTCAGCAAAAAAAAAAGTATTTAATATAACTAGATGAAGGTTATTATTGCATAAAACATAATTATACAGTCTAAGCTAGGATATAACTGCGGATACATAAATAAAATACATAGAAACTGTCTTTAACAATTATTCAAAAACAAATTTGTCTATTCGTATCAGAATAAAACAATTGAGTGGAGTAATATGGAAATAATATTAACTATATTTTGTCTTATACGAACCTGTATAATGTGCTCGATGGTCTCGATGCGTCGTATTAATTGAAAAAGTCGCATTTCGGCACAACTATGGATGTGAAATATTCGATTATAGAGAACAACTCTAGGATAACTGTTAATACGCACCCAAATTCCGTAACCTTCTTGATTTCGTGTATCCAGCGCTGGTCTTCCAGGACTTGAATGGCGGCACAATATCTCTGCTCGTAAACAGGTGGATCGAATAGAATGCCTCTTTCAGTCATAGTCGTATGGGTTTTAAAGCCTCCACAAGGAAATGTATAATGAAACATATTTTGAGAACTTTATTAGCCGTTTGGGAATGTACAACTTTTATTTATGCCGATTTTAATTTCAGTGGGACCGCAGCAACAAACTGGAGAAAATACAACATTTATGACATTCACAGCCAACTTACGTGAGCATAATTTTGCGTTTGCGTTTATGTATCGAGCGATTGCTGTTATCGAAACAATCGAACGGATGCGATAAAATCGACTGAGCGCCAGTTTTGAAACGAAAAGAGGAGATCAACAGCGAAACATTGTAATTTATACAAGTTTAAACTTATATCTTATTAAATGCAATTTATTTTTATTTGGGTAAATAATAATATTAAGACTTTGGCTTATAAAATGAAAAGGTTAAATGTGCAGTGTTGTGCATGAAATCCGTGCTTTGTTTTTTGTGGCCACTTTGTGTGCCCTGCGGCTAACAAACACAAGCAGCCGCAGCTGGCCGAGCGTGACCAAAAGGGTCCGGACCCAGTAGCCTACAGAAGACGAGTAACCAAAGCCCAAATATTGTTTGACCCTCATTACGTTTGATATTTTCCTTACACACATAAAGGACAGGCGCTACGAGGTGAGGCGCCAGGACAGGCGGAACAACAAGAGCAGCAGCAGCAGCAGCAGCCCAACGAGCAAAGTTAGTTTTTAACTTTGTTTCTGGGCGAAAACTCATTTGCCTTGTACGATGGCCTAACAGAACGTAACTAAAGTTACCATTTAAGCGGCCTGTGGGCAATACCAAAAGCAAAGCGAAGCAAAACAAAACAAACACACACAATAAAAAGGGCGAGTAGAGAAAACACGCCGAGAAAGGGAAACAAAAACGAAACGCGTTTGTAAAAAAGATTCGCTTTCCGTTTTCTTTCTTGTTTATGGCAATAATACAGTTTGGTACAAACGGCTTTACCGCTTTTGCTTGTTTTCCTTTTCGTGGCTGTTATTGTTGTTGCATTTCAGGCTGATGTTGTTGTTTTGGCCAAAAAACATTTAACGGGCGTTAACTTGCCCTGGCTCTTCTCATTGAACATTTCCCTTTGCCGGGGGAGTTAAATGAAATGTTCTCGTTGTTTTATGTACACGCAACTTTCGGATAATGAGCAAGATATCAAATAGCTAAGGCAGGCGCGCTGCCACACCCACATGCCCCCGCTTCCCATACATCCAGCCTAAGTCTCGAAAACTTGACAATGTGCACGCACACGCAGCAAGGTAAACAAATTTGTTGAGACGACAAGTTGAAAATGCGACACCAAAGTGGAACAACTGATGGCACCAGGGGGCAAGGGGTTCGCTGTCCGGGTTTGCGGGCAGGTGTAAGTGCCGGCCAGGTAAGCACAAAATGAAAAATACATTGGACTAAGGATAAAAGAAAATTATGCAAAAATAAACACAGCGTTAAAGTGTGTAGGCAAAAAAAAAGCACGCGAAGCTTGGCAAAGTAAAAAGTGCGATAAAAACGCCGCTCGCACAAGTTGTGCGCCTCTTCCTCGCTCTTTCTCTCCGTCTTTCGCGTTTCTGCTGTTTTCAAGGTGATTATCCATAAGCCCCGAACATGTCGACGACGTCTTGAATGACTGAAGACAAAGTTTTGCGTCTGGCAAACGATGCCCGCGCAAGATGGAAGATGGAAGACCCAGCAGCTACTGCTGTCTCTACTCGAATCTCTCTCCTTTCCCCTTCGTTCGTCTTGGACTGCTGCTGCTGCTGGCAGGTAGGAAATCCGAGCGTTAATATTTTCTCTACTTTTCTTTCTTTTTTTAGCTGCGCAGCAAATTTGTAAAATTTGTAGCCACCATTTTTGGGCGACAATGAAACGCGGATAAAGCATTTTACGTGCGTCTGCCGACGGCTACGCCCGCTAGGCAGCTGTCGCTCAGCTCGCTCCCCGCTTCCTGTCGCTGATTTTCCATAAATTATGCAGGCATCGCTTATAATCGGGCAAACACGATATGCTGTATGCATATTTAGCTGTAGAGAGCGCGCAATCGACAGTTGTTTTATGCAGGCACCTAAAAGTAGACTACGCTTTTTCGCCCTGGCAAAGCAAAAATGTGTGCTAGCAGGACAACAATAACAACAGGAATTGCTCTACATGTGCAACGCCCAAGCACTTGGGACACATTTCGGTGCTCTAATTATACTCTGCGTTCATGGAAAATGCCCCTGAAATGGGTATACTTATTTTGTGAAAATGTGTGTAGTAGGCAGTAGAAGGCGGGGCAAACCTGTTATTTATATTTGTGGCCGATTTGTTACTCGCAAATTTAATAATTTAATTGCACGAGGAATTTCTTTAAGTTTTATGTGCATGTGCTGCATGCGTGCAGGGTAGCTTACTGTCTAGCATGCTCGTATGTGGTTATTGTTGCGAGCTTGTGCAGACAGGGAACACAAATGGCAGAGAACGAGCCGAAGAAAGCAAGGCGGAAAAGCCACACAAAAGGCATTTGCATTTGAACATGAACGAAATTAGTTTGGTAAGCTGGGTAGCCTAATGAATTTGTGTGTCTGTGTGTGTGGTGGAAGAAAGGGAGTGGCAGTCGGAAAACTCTGTGTGTATTTTCCTTTTATGCGGGTCTCCACCATTTCGCTCTGGTCAAAGACTTCAAATCAAATCAAATAAAAGCAATAAAAAAGAAACAAGAAACAAGCTTTACTTGCGGCAAGCAGAAGCTTAAATACTCTACACAATACTGAATGACTGACTGAAGAGTTGTATGAGCTATAGAGCTAATGATACTATCAACTATGCGCATAGGAATCTCTATACTACGGCTTAAAAATCTCTGCAACATTGCAAATATTCATGTTGAAATTGCTGTAAATTCTTTTCAAGTTTACTTGGAAATATCTTTTAATATTCCCTATAAATTTCCCAATCTGTTAATCCAGATGTATCAATATACAATCTGCCGCTTTAACTGCAATATTTGCTCATATAAAATTCGATCTACGCCATGAGAATCCAATAAAACCGCAAAAGGGAAATTCGGAAATTGCGTAGCCAAAGCGTTGATGGTGCTCGATAAGGGCATGTCGAATAAGGGGGCTAGGGCACAGCAGGGGGGAGACGAAGTGGAAATGAAGTGTATGGAAAATATGTGCACACATGTATGAGAGAGAAGGGCCGGGATGGTAGGGATAGGGCAAACGATGCTCGACATTTGCAAGTGCATTTGACTGGAAGACCGCAAAACCAATTCATCGTCTCACGAGCTCGTCAGGGCACAATTCGCTGAAAAAACATTGACGTAAATGGAATAACATTCGTGTATACAAAACACATGCGTGGCTTGCCAGGATGGGGGGGGGAGGGGGGTTTGGTGGTGAGCTGTAGCGGAACGTGGTAGCTGTGCGAGATTGCCACAAACTGCAGCCGTAGCTGGAGACTGGCAACAAGTTGGCCAGACGGGCGCCTTGTTGTTTCTGTCCTGACACATTGCTGTGGCAATGTGAGTTGAGTTCACTTATCTCTCTCTCTCTCTCTCTCTCGTTTCCCTTTTCCACAGCTGAGCACATGTTTCGATAGCTCCCGCATCCGCATACAGTTGTTCTGGGAGTGCGCCTGTGTGAGTGTTGTTTGCCTACACGGCGTGTGCCACGACCGCACATGGAAATCAAATGAAAACTACTCTGCGGCAGGCCAAAGGAGGGCAGAGGCCAGCGGGAGTAGCGCAGGGGTAGGGGAAGCTGCCCAAGGGCAGCAGCCTGACACCAATAACCCGGCCAGCGCGCGCCACTATGTTCTGTCTTGCCATAAATCTGCCATTTTGTGTAACGCTCTCACCTTGAAATGGCAAAAGTTTACACTGCCCCCCCCACACACACACACCCTTGCTGCCCACACGTCCCTATTCCATTTCTGTCGAAAAGGTCACAGCGTGTCGTTTTAATCAGCGCTGAAAAGTCACATGAAAATCGCCTGGGAATGTTTCGAATGTGCTTGCAAATGTCCTATGCTGTGTGAGTTATTCGCAGCTGCCTTGAACTTAATTGAATATAACTTTATATTTATTCTCTGCATAATTCTACTTATGCTTTAAAAAATACCTTAATTGTAGAAAATAGTTCTTAATTTCGTAGCTCTGTGAAAATTCAAGCAAATTAAAATGGCACTTGTTAGCACTGGAGCGATAAGTAATAAGCTATCGATAGCTGTAGATAGTAACATTAATAGCTGGAGTATTTTTTTAAGCACAAGCTCAGCTGGTCACATTGAGTCAGGCCATTGCAAAAGATGCCAAACACGCAGCTAACTAATGATTGGCAACATTTTTGAATTTATTGTGCATTTTGGCAACATTTGCACAACATATTTTTGCATTTACTGTGCATTTCTTTGACAGAGTATCTATAGTAATTGTCTACTTCACAGCTCTGCCTTCTTTTTTTTTTTGTTAAATTTTTATGCCTAAAGAGTATATTGTAATTACCAACCCTTCAAATACCCTATACACGTATGTATATGAAATTTTCAACTTTTCAAAAATATTCTGTGGCAAATTTATGCCTTCCCTCTTCCCTAATGCCATTAAAACGTTTCTAATTGAATCTAAGGCTTTAGCCTAATCAAATTGAATTAAATCCATTTAAATCGAAACTCATTAAAACGCGGACAAAAGCCCTTTGTGCTGGTCCTAATCCGCCTGCAAATCGGTTTCATTTACATGCCGAATATTCGCACACTCACGCATGGCACTCATAATTGGCATCGGCATCGGCATCAGCCTCGGCGTCGTCTCATTCAGAAAGTTTTCCAATTACAAAAAGCGTATTATTCGAATCGTGGCCAAAAATTTGTTATCCTTGCCGCGCTCCGTTCCCACCTTGGCCCCGCGGTGCCTAGGCGAATCATTCAGCCATGTGAGTGTCGTGTTCGCACTGATTATGAGCTGCTGCCTTCATTGCGTGGGCGTTGACTAGGCTCACAGCACTCACTTCGGTTTGCCTCACTTACTCTTCCTATGCCTGCTGCTGCTGCTCCTACTTCTTCGCCCGCCACCTGCCACCAAAGCGTCGTCGTTTTCACGCATTCGCCTCATTGCGCTTCGCCGGGCAGCAGACGGCAGGCGGCAGGCGACATTCGGCAGGCACCAGGCAACCAGTAGGCGGCACTCAGCGTGTGGCATGTCGCATGCGGCGGGCGACACCCGGCAGGCGGTTTAAGCAATTAACTCGACATGCGGACTCGGTATACTCCTGCGATGCGGGCTTGATTAGCAGAGCGCAGTTGATGCAGCATTCCATGGTTCGCCAGTTCGCAATGTTGCAAGTTGGCAGGCTTAGGCGGCGCCTATAACTATGCTATAAATTTTGCATAGTTTGTGATTTGTTTGCCAGGCATTTTCTGCTCTTCGCGTTTTTGGTTCTTTTCTTCCTTTCCCCTTTGGGGCTGCTCTTCTCGGGATTATCATCTCCAGCTGCTACTTCTTTTACTTCTATATTCGCACTTGTTGCAGCTGCTTCGACTGTTGCTCCTCGCCAGGTGTCTTTGCTACTCTTCTGCTTCCTCTACTACTCACTCTTCTACATTTCTGCTCCCTGTTCTACTCTTTGCTCTCCTGCTGACTGCCTCTGCTAATCCCTCAGCTACTTTCCCATTCAGCTCTCTCCCACTGTCTCTCTCGTTTTCATTGTCCTGTTGCTTCTCCCTGCTACCTGCCCACTCCCTGGCTTGCTCTCTATCTCTCATGCCAGCACACTTGCCCGCACAAAACACATCTAATTGTGTAGACTTATGCGCTCTTGTCCCTGGGCCCACATGACGTATACGTGTTTTGCATAGCAGCTACGTCAAAGCGGGCGCATGTCTACGATTTTTGGCAGCTTTTCTAATTGCTTTTGCACAGACATGTGCCGCATGGACTTCCACACACGCTCACACACACGCACACACACATACACACATACACACATACACACATACACTCGCACGCACACACACCGAGCTGACTTAATTAAGCGCAGCCGGCAGTGTGTGAGTGAAATTTCATTGGAAAGCTGGCGAAGCGCATACTTTCGAAATTTTCATGAGCTCTACACTGTGCAAAAAAGTCTTTCAAGTTATTAAAATACAATTATACCCATTTAATAAAATAGAATACATATTTTAAGCATTAATTACGCACATAAATCGCAATTTCTACTGGAGTTTTTTGCCTTACTTCGCTGCATATTTTTCTCGCAGTGCATGAAGGCGCAACAAGCCACATAGGCTTATCTGCCGCCTCTGCTACTTATGCCTGCTTTTCTTTTCGCATTTGTTATGCCATAAAATTCAAATCTAAAATGCGAAAATGTGCGTGAGTCAAAGTGATTTAATTACCTTTTGATTTCATGCGAAAATTTTGCAATGCGAGGTGTGTGTAAGTGTGTTTGTGTGGGTGTGTGTGTGTGCGGAGAGATGTGCTGGAAGCTATCACTATGGCAGAGCTAATCCTCGAGCAAGGAACCGCCCCCAGAAGCGTTGCGCAGCTGGCAAAGACGAAGGGCCAAAGCGAAGGCGTTGAAGTCATTACGTTTGGGCTGCGTTTGCATGTGAAACGAAGTGTGGGTGGGGGAGGGGGTGGTAAGAGGATGCGCAGGGGGGGAGGAGCAGCAGCAGCAAGGGCGGGGAGCAAGCATGACCTGCTCGCCGTGTGCCGAGGCACATGTGAGCCCGCTCGGCTCAGTGGCAAAGCCAGCTCCATTCTGGCTAAGTTTCGTGTCCATTGTTGTGCCTGTCTGTCTGTGTGTGTGTCGGGGTGTGCGTGTTTGTGTCGCAGTGTGCGTGTGCATGTGCGTGTCTGTAAAGTTATTAAAAGCATTCAAAACATGCGCCAGCTGGGCGTGTAGGGCGTGTCATTTGCATAACTACACGGGCGACACGACCGAAAGCAAATGCCTCCTGTTACGACACGCCTACGCCGGCCCCCTTTCCCCTTGCCCTCCCTGCTCATAGGTGTTTGGGGACATCGATGGGGTCCACGCTTTATGACAGCCATAACAAAATAACAACAATAACCAAAATAACAGAATGTTATACGGAATTACACGACCGCAAGCAAATTAGCAATAAACACGGCCCGTTCTTGTCGTTGTTGTTATTGTTGCTGTTGTTGTTGTTGTTGTTCGCTTTGTTGTTGCCTGATAAGCCAGAACCAGAACGTACCCAACCGCAGCCCAGGCCCATTGTTAAGCCTTGATGATTTCCCAAAATTATTCAAAATAGATTTGCCCTTCCCCATTTCGATACTTCAATTTGTTGCAATATTCCAAAGCTTATTGTGTTACATTTTCCATTTTCCCGGGGAAATTTGCAATTTTTGTTTTTAATTAATTCGCTTATATTATTTAGCTTATTTATCTCGGTTTTCCGGCAACATTTGCTCATTTTATTTTGTTTTATCACAAACTGACAGGCAGTGCCTCCACAGTAATCGAATAGCCTCATTGTTCTCAATTTTCAATTAGATAATTGGACTCTTATCAGCTGCATGTGTGCTTATTCAGTTATTGGGAGCATGCTTCCTAACTCTGCATAGCTATAGCTGTCTCTCTTTATTCTTGCTCTCGCACTCACACTCTCTCCATCTCGCTCTTTGTCTCTTCCAGCTGCAGTGCATGGCTGTGCAGTGTGCAGAGCTAAGTCCTTCTAAAGCAGCTACTGCTGAGCCGGAGTTTGCTCGAATTAACGCTACCCTGTAAATGTCAGAGTTGCTTACATGCATTTTCTTATATATAGTATAACTATAATTTATTTCTTGGTTAAATTAAGCTATTCAGTTGAAAGATATTTAATTTCGATACAGCAATGCACGTTTAGTACTTTGACCTTGCATAACTTTGGCACTATTTCAGCTGGGTGGCTTAAATTTGGTCTACAGCTCACTAATAATACTAACTATAAGGATTCAAAATAGTTTTAAAAACAAAGCAGTACTAGCTGAGTTACAGGCTGCATACCCTGCTTGCAAGTTAAATAGAGCGCCACTTTGTAGTCCAGGCAGAACAACTGCAGCTTTTATTATGTGCTTAAAAAGTCGATGAAGTATATCTATCTCCCCCTTTCAATATTTTTTGCGCTTATTATGAAGTCGACTTTCAATTGATAAAATGAAAAAAATGAAAAATTTGCAATCAGAAAATTGACTCGAGTTTTTTTCTCCTTTTTTTTGCATTTGCATTTGCAGATCAAGTTTTTTCTATACATGCGATGCAATTATGCAAATGCTGTTCATGTTGTTGTTGCTTGCGATGTTGTTGTTGTGGTTGTTGTTGCTGCTGCTGCTGACAACATTCAAATTGCCTGGCACTCAATCAAAATGCATCGTAAGCGACTGCGAATGCGAATACGAATACCAACATGAGTGTTCTTATAGGCTGTCGAGAGTGCATGTGTGTGTGTGTGCGGGCTGGACAGACGTATAGGGGCTGCCTGCCTGCCCTATGCAAGTGACCTCATTGCAATCGCCCACGCCCCAATCCTCCTACTCTGCCTCTGTCCCTGCTCTGCAATGCGAAAACTTTGCGCTTATCAGCAGCCTGCCAGCTGACAGCTTGTCCTGTCCGTCCGGCTGTCGGTCTGTCCTTCCGTCCCCTCATTCAGCTGCCCTTCCGTCTCCCTGCTCCGTCTGTCTGCGCGTCTGTTTGTCCCCGAGTAGCATAATCGCTGCGCATTGTGCTGTCTCTTCTGTTTTCAGTAACAAGCAAACTAAGCGCATTGTCCTGATTAGCCATGCTTGGTGCTCCTGCTGCCCTGCTGCCCTGCTCCTGCCTCTGCTGCCCCTTCTAGTGCTACGTCTTGTGCCCTCGCATTACCTGTCCAGCTGTCCTCCCACTGCTTGTCCTGCTCGGCGACCCTGCTTTCCTTTCTTCAGTTCAGCTGCTTCCCCTGACAGTTTTCTTATACATTTCCCCGTCTCGTTTTTGGTTCCTTTCTTGTGCCTTTGCCTGCTTGAGTAGTCTTCTTTTGAGTCTCTTCTGCTGTGTGCTCTACTGTCTTCTGCCGGCTCCCCTTTCTTCTTCTCCGTTTCTGCTGCTGTTTCCTTCTCCTCCACTGGCTTTTTATGTTTTTCTCTCAGGCGCTTTGTCTTCCCCTTTTGGGATCTGTGCTAGACATTCTTTTGCTATCCCTTTTTCTACTTCTTCAAATTGTATCTTTCTCTGTGTTTTCCCCTCTTTTATATCTCTTCTTTCACAACTTCTGCTTTCTTTAGCTCTCAGTTTCTTTTATCTTTACGATTCCTTTTAACTCTCGCTGCAACTTTCTCTTTTACTGTGCCTTTTATGCTTTACTTACTTTTCCGCTTTTTATTCTTCGCGCTTCTCTGTTTTTCTTATTTTTACCTCCTTCATTTCTTCTCCTCATCTTCCCCTCTTCATTGTGTCTGCCTTTTCTGTTTCCTTTGCCAAAAACCCTTGCCTTCGCCATTCTATAATCCTCTCTCCGAAAAAGGTAAGCGGTCGCTTCTGCAGCCTTTTTTAACTCCCTGTCTGCACCCTTCAGCCCCTTTACACTTTACCCACCCTCTACTTTCTCCGACTCTGCGCTAAACGACATCAATTGGCATTAAGGACGAACTGATTGACCTGCATGGATTCCTGCCAGGAATTGCAAATGTATGAATGAATGGCAGGTGTCGAGCTGCCCAAGAGGAGTGGGCGATAAGTCGGTGTGTGTGTGACTGAGTGTGTGTGTGTCGGTGTGTGTGCGGGGGTGTGTGCCCCAAAAATAATTGCTGCCTTACGCTGCTGCTGACCGTTTTAACGAGTCCGAATCAAATCAGAATCAGAATCCAATTGGAAATTCAATATGAACTATATGCGAACTCGTTATGCCATTGAAATGTTCCAGTCTGATTGGATTAGAATGTGAGAGGGGCAGGGGAGGGAGGATTAAACGCACAAATTGTCATGCTGCATTGTTGTTGTTGTCTGTGTGTTAGTTATGCAATTGTTGCAGTTAAATGTGGATGCAATAAAATTGAAATATCGCATGGCCAAAGTTAATTTCAATGTTAAACAAACCGCAACCACAGAGCAAACAATGATGAGCTACGGCAGCAGGCAGCAGCAACAGTCGTAGCAACAACGGCAGCAACAACAGTAGAAGCAGCAACAACAACAACAGCAACAACTTTGGGGGCAACAGCAGATGGCCAACGACATTTCAACTTTAAACGAAGCGGAAATGCGAACCCACAACGGCATCATTAATCATGACCAACTCTGGCAGTAGTAGCCCACTCTTGCTGCCTCCCCTCCGACCCCACTCGTGCCACTGCCCTCCCCCTCCAGCCACCCAGTTTCAGTTACAGTGTTGACTTTACTTAACTCGCAGGCAACATTGTTGTTCTTGCCACTTTTCGAGCCGTTGAGTTGCTTTTTTTTTCTCCATCCTGCAGTCCGAATTAGATAATAGTCCTTTTTTTTTTTGGTTGGATTTTACTTTGTATTATGTTATTTAAGCTTTAGTTGCATATGGTGTGTTCAGTGTATACGTTGATGCTGTATGGCATATGGCAGATTCGAGTGGACTGTAAGGCTTATTAATTGTCACACAAAGATCATATATAATAATAAAGTTGGAGAGCTGCAAACAGAGAACTTTGGCTTGCTATTGTATGCTATGAGCATGATGGGTATAGATTATGTTTATTATATTAATAAAGTGGAAGAATTCAGTTTGATTGAAGTTGGAAAAAAGCTGCACATATAATAAGGAAAATACTGTCGAAAAAAATTTCAAAATAAATTAGTAAAATTATAAAAGTAAGTAAGAGAAAGATTAACCAATTGTAGAAGAATATACAACCATATGCCCAGAAATGTAGGTATCAGCCTGCCTGCTTTTCCAGGGTATTAAGTCTTTGGTTTGGCTGTTCGTTTTATATGGTTTTTTGTTTGGTTGCCTTTCGAGAGAGTATTAAATTTTAATCCTGTACAAAGGATCGAGGGGACCAACCCATACCAACCTATACCCCGCCACACAATATTTACCCGGCCAAGTTAATGGCATTGCGTGTGGTTGGCCACGCAAAACGAAACGGAAAGTTGGCCAAAAACTTCACGAACGGCAATTTCCGCAGTGCTGTGGCAGAGATGAACAACTTTTCCGAAAGTGTTTTTTTTTTAGTTTTCTGCAGCATAATTTTTGACATGGCACGTGCTATAAAAAATAAGCAACAAGCGACACAGCAAGTTCTACTTGCCTGCATGTGTGTGTGTAGGGATAGTTTGTTAGCTAAAATGGCTGCTGCACTTGCTGCCACTAGAGCGAAGTCTAAACCAATGTGAGTGCAGGCGGGCGTATGTGTGTGTGTGTGCAGTTTAAGTTGTTGCTGTCGCTGCGCATCAGCTGAACAATAAATGTGATGTGAAGTGCGCCATGTTTGGTTGACTTGTTGTTGTTGCTGCTGCTGTTGGCGTTGGCTGTTATAGTAAGCAGAGTTGTCAAGTGCTCAACGTGACCGACAACCACAGCAACAACAGTGGCAACAACGAGTGCTGCAAAAGTTGTGGCTACAGTTTGCGAAGCGCGACTCGCATCAAATTTAAGTGCATACTTTCAGGCGGCGCATTGGTTGTCGCCTGCAGCGTGCTAATTTATGTTTGGTCTTGAGTGTTGCAACTCAATCCCAGTGAGTGCAATAGATCAGCGGATTAGTTTGTACATCACATGTGTGTATAGGTTGTACAGCTGCGGTAACATTCATTAAATTAGCTGTAAATAGTTTGCTTACAGTTTGAGAGCCAGCTGCTATAAATTCGATTGCATACTTTTGCGCGCAAGTACTAAATTGCACTGCCTGCAAGAGTGAGAGTGAGAGTGAGAGTGAGAGTGAGAGTGAGAGTGAGAGTGAGAGAGAGAGAGAGCGACATGAGTTCAATTCGCAAATGTACTTCATTTTGCCCACTTATTGCTCTCCACCTGCTTCGTCTGCTTCGTCTGCCTGGCCGGCCTATCAATCACAGTGAAGCCTCGTTAGTCGTTGCCGAACACTTTCAAGTGCCTGCACGTCACTGTTAACAAGCTTAACAACTATAAATGCGATCACTTACAGCTCGTAACCAATGACTAACAAGCAGCAGCAGCAGCAGAAGGAGTTGGAGCAACTACAATGGCCACAGGCAACGCAATGTCGACTCGAAAGTTTGTCTTACAGTCTATGCTATAAGTGTGCTGCCCAGAGAAGACCATAAAAAGTTTTGCTATTACAACAACAGCAGCAGCTGCTCATAACTGTTCCCGCTGTCCTCAGGCTCGTGGCCAAAAGTTCTGTGCGCTTATAGGCATTGTTAGTCCCACTACACCTCCCACTCCCACGACGGCGGCGTCTAATGAAACTTCCAAAGTGAAATTGAACAGAAAAATTTATTGTAGCCGCATTAGTCAGGGCCAACATTGATTGATGCGCTGCCCATTTAGGCCTGCCTCTCGGCCAGCAGCCCCTTGATCACACTGACCATCATGTCCAGTCCAGCCTGATTGTTCTCCTTGTAGTAGGGCAGCTTCTGCAGTCGCTGCAGCCATTGCGTGAGCAGTGGAAACTTCTCGGCATCGATGGGCGCAAAGGCATCGGCTGTGGACACGGATGACACGCTGCACAAGTCGGCAATGGTCAAGTCGGCGCCTGTGAGATACGGTCCCGCGGCCAGGCAATGCTCCAGACCATCGTATGCCTTCTGCATGTAGGCCACACGATCTTCGGGTATATCTACCGCACCCATATAGATCACCGGCTCCACCATGAAGCGTACACGCGGAAACAGATGCCCGCAATCGAAGTAGAGACGCGCATCGATCAGGCGACGCTGTGCCGCATCTTTCGGATACAGTGCAGCGGTCTTCTCGCTGCCAAACTTGTCGGCCAGATACGTGCAGATCACGTGAGAGTCGCTCACCACGGTGCCGTTGTCGTCGAGCACGGGAATCGTGTGCTGCGCGTTCAGCTTGAGGAACTCGGGAGTTCGGTTCTCGCCCGCTTTAACGTTGACAATGCTGGACAGAGAAAGAAACAGGGAGAGATTGTAGAGAAGTAACATAAGTGATGAGTTGGAGAGAGGCAGATCAAGAGTGAGAGAGAGAGAGAGAGAGAGAGCGGTAAGTGAACGCTTCTTACCGCAATATACCGCGAGAGAGAGCGTGTGGGTCGTGTGTGTTAAGAGATCACACTCACGGCAGGCTCAGCAAGAGTGAGAGAGAGCAAAGCAATTAGCAATAAAAAGAGAGGAGACGAGAGTGCAATCGAAGCCGGTTTTCGCTTACTTTTGGAAAATTTCTTAAATAGAGTAACAAAAAATTGCCTAAAACAAGTGATACATGTTGTGGCACTAAGCTAATTGAATAAAATACAAATTCGAACAGGTTTTTGAGGCTTATCAACTTTGGGCGAATGACTTGAACTTTTAGGATTAATTTCACAATAATGTAAATTTTATATAATGATAACAAGCGCATTTAAAGAAGATAATTGGTGGAAAAAATATAGTATATAATAAAATTAAAGTAGTAAAAAAAGTAAAAACATAAAAATAATATCTAATAATAATGATCGCAATAATAAAAAATTTAAAATTAATAAATGAAAATAATAAAAATAAAAAAAAATGGAAAAACAATACATAATAATAATAATCTTAATACTAGTCATTTAAATAATAATAATTACAATAATAAAAATTAAAAATATGTTTTTTTAATATGAACTATATGCGTACAAAATGATATTAATAAAAATAAAGTATTTAATAGTGATATAATAATAACGAATTATAAAATAGTATAAAACTTGCAAGAATTACTAACAAAATAAATAAAATAAATAAATACAGCTCAAACGTTTTTCCAAAAAACATGTAAGCGCAACAACGTGTCGCCTATGCCTCGCTTAGCCAACTTACATACTCTACAAGCACTCACCGCAAATCCAGCTCGACGCCCAAAGCGGCGGCGGTCAGCTGCACAGCGCGACAGGGCGGACTGCGTGGGGCGTAGTACAGAATGGGCTTGTTCGACATGCTAGCAGAGAGTATAGCAATAAAAAACCAATAGATATTATAGAGATAATCGAAGAGGGAACAGAAAAACTTTAACTTTACTTTGTATTTTTACTTTGTTTCAGGCTAATTGCAGCAAAACGAAAAAAAGCGACAACCTGCGCGCTGAACGAGAACGAAGCAACTGAAAGAAATAAACAGAAGAGAAAGCTGACAAGCGATCGAAAAGCGAGTGCGTGTGAGACGTGCGGACTGATGAAGAGAAGAGCGAGAGAGTGCTGTCTCGGTCAGCTAAAAGCTTGCGCATATGCATGAATCGATTGAATTTCGCTGGCTGCCCGAAAGTATGCAATGAATAATTGATGTGGCAGCTGTTGCCGTACTAAGGCAGGCGATAAGGCTGGAGCACACAAGAGAGAAGGGTATTGGGCAGGGGAAGGGCTGCCATATTCGCATTAAGTTTTGGCTGATGAATTCATTTGCTTATGTGTTAATTAAATTATTGTCGACGGCGTGCGAGAGAGATAGAGAGTGAGAAATGTTTGCCTATTGAAATTTATCGGACGTTGATTTTTGCATTTGCCAACGAATTTTCCGGCAAGGCAGCCCTTTTTTATGCGTTTATTTTTTTTTCTCTCAACTTCGCTCCTTCGTCTCTTTTCGGCAGGTGCTAGCATTAAATTTTTAAGCGGATTTTCGCATTAGTTAATGGCTAAGCCGCGCAGAACGCGCTCGCGGCGCCTTTGTTCAACTGAACTTTAATTGGATTTTTAACAGACTGCCTGCCTCCTTATCCCTTCGCCCTTTGCACTCGGTTGTCCTTTTATATTGTGAGTGTGTGTGGGGGTGTGCAGGGGCTGGGGCAGGGGCTGGTTTTGGGGATGGGACTGGGGCTGGGGATGGGACTGGGACTGGGGCTGATGGCTCGCAAGGATTCCCGGTTTCGGAATCGAACTCAAAGTGCTGCTCACGTCGAGTGTCCTTAAATATTTGGTCACGCGCCGAAGCGAAATGGAAATACCAAAGGCAAGGTGAGACAAGGACGTCGCCAGGCGTGTGGCATGTGGCATGCAGGTGAAGTTCGAGTGGGGCGGGGGGACACAAGCTTTCTGTCGAAAAATGTTGTGAAAGCAATTTACAGTTATTAAAGCTTTTAGTGCGATCAAAAGCGACCTCGTTTGGCTCCTGCCAAGTCGTGGCATTAAATTTAATAACGTAATTGAGAAATTCACTATGAGGCAGCCCTGCGGCAGGTAGAGAGGCAGCTACTCTAGCCCTCTCACTCACTCACACTCGCTTCGTATCTGTTTCTCTCACACTCGCTCAGCGCATTGACTAATTGATTGCCATTTGACGAGCGGCATTTATCATCATAACTTAGTTTCGCGCGTTTAATTGAAATCACAGACGAGCTGAGTGGGGCAGGAGGAGGCGAGAGGAAGCCTGAGGCAGCCAGAGGGAGTCTGGGGAAGCCTGAGGAATCCAGAGGGGCCAAAATACGGTAGACAGCCTGGTGGACTGCGCGTGATATTAATTGCAGTCCAAAAACACGAGAAAGACACGATAGACGACGCGAGACACGGATACGCACTCGAAGCATGCGTTGAGTGGCGCCGCTGGCATTGTCAGACCTCAAGTGGAAAATCCAGTGTTATTAATGGATGTGCTACAGTGTACAGCGAGCGGGAGGCTGGAGACAGGAGGCAGAAGGCGGTAGGGCAGATGACAGGCAGACGTACACACACACTGACGCGTCGGGCACACTGGAGTTTCCGTCTCGCAATCGCAATGCCAAACATAAATATTACTTAATTTCTCTCAAGCTCATGCGACCGCTCTCTATCTCACTCTACTCACTTTCTCTGCCTCTCTCTCTCTTTTCCTCTCACTCCCCCTCTCTCTCCCCTCTCCCACTCCCTTGACAATTAATAACAATTAAATGGCAGTTGGTTTCACTAGCTAATTGCAGGCGCTTTGAAGGCTCTGCGGCTTTAAACAATGCCAAGGACACAGCACGAGTGAGACAGAGAGAGAGTGAGAGACAGAGAGAGACAGAGAGAGGGAGGGAGAACTTAATGGATATATATATCGGGACAGATAAGTGTGCTTAAGACCGTCAGTTAAGCACAATGAAGATGTGTCTCTCTCTCTGCCTGACTCCTTCTGCTTTTTTGTTTTTATTGAAAATGAACTGAGGCGCCGCATGGGAAAAAGCAATTGCCCCAGAGACGAGGCGAGAGATGCTACAGGGATTTGGAATCTGGAATCGAGCCTAAAAATCAGACTGCACAGATATATAAATCGTTGGCCAAATTAAAAGTGACATGCCATTACTCAGATATAGATATGAAAGGCACAGCAGAAGCAGGCGTAGATTGGGCCAGCCAAAAGGCAACCCAAGTCGAGTGGAGCCAATCAATGATGACAGCGCCCAGACGTGGGCATGCAAATGATACTGATACTGACCCCAATGCGAACTACAGCGAGAGCCTGAGGCATTCTTTAAATGCCTGCGCCATTAACTAGTTACACTGACAGAAATTGGGCGGAGCGGAGAAGCGGAGATTAGAGATTATCTAACGCAATTACATTTATCTTTGAAACTTGAATTGAATGCGAAGACGATGAAGACATGAAAGGAAATTAAAATAGACTGACAAAAAGACAGTAGAGGAAAGGAAGACGAAGAGAAGTAAGAGACATGAGACAGATAGGAAAAGACAGAACATCATTAAAAAGCGCTTGAGAGTGAGCAGGATAGAAATATGAGTATAGAGCACCGAACAACTTGAATTATTTCAATATTCTTGACAATTTGACTTGGTAACTATTTCAAAGTTGATTTCTTTACTAATTTTAAGTAAACTAAACGATTCCGAGCAAAAAATTCGATATTAAAATTTTGAAATTTTTTTGCAAATTTTGTAAGGGGGTAGCATGGAAATGTTGGCCAAAATTTGAAAATTTTGTATGCTTTAATTTTTGAAGCTGCATTGATCGGGAGGTCAAAATAGAAAAATCAAGACATTCCAAATGAAAATTGGATAATTTTTGGCTAAGTTATGAGTATAGGAAGTCAAAATAGGTGGATTTAGTTTTAGATGAAGGTAGCATAGAAGACCTAGCATGCCAAAATTGTATCATATTAATTTGTATTATATAAAATCGTTCTAGATTAACAAAATGACATTCCAAACAAAGAACTGCTGATTTTTAACAATGTTAGGAGTGTTGGAAGTCAAAAGAGGTCGTTTTGGGTTTTGATGAAGGTGGCATGGAAGACCTAAAATTCCAAAATTTTAGCATTATAATTTTTTGATGCCAAATCCTGCTATATGTGAAACCATTAACAAAATGGCATTCCAGGAATTGATGATTCTTGATAGGTCTCTCTAGTTGTAGAAATAGAATAGGTCGTGCAAGCATGGAAGACCCTAAATTTTGAAATTTTATTTTTTTAAGCCTTAATGAAACTGCACACTAAATCATGCTGAAAATGACATTCCCAACGTAAATGAAATGATTTTTATCGAAGTGTAAGCGAGGGCACCTATACCTTATAACATATTGATTAAATTTATCTTTAAAATAGTTAGTTTTCAACTCTTTGCTCTGCCTCCCTTATTCCCTGCTTCCTGCTTGCATATTCTAGCTTGAATTCCAGATAAGACTTTCTTCCTTTCTGTAACCTTTGAGTTTCTTGCAGTGCATATTTCTCGCAATGGCCAAAAAGGTCACTGTTTGTCGCCTGTCCATCAATGCCAGCTGCGTGCGTGCATTCCACTGACCTCGTCTGGCTTGGGCCTCCATTCTGCACACCCTCCCCCCTCTTCCACTCACTTTCGGCTATTGAAGAGTGTGCTATATTTTGTCCCCCCCCCCCCAAGTTTCTTTCAGGGACCCGTCGTAAACTCAAGTGGAAACGAAAAGCCTACAAGGCAAGCTTTAATTTACTTGACATTTCCCGCTTATCGTGAGGAAAGCGCGTGGAAATTGTGCGAGCATTTTCCACTTTGATGTCGATTTTATTGAACTTTATTGAAGCATAAAAAAAAGATGCTAAAACACAATTTGTTCCGTTTGCGCAACGTCCGCGTCCGCGTCTGCGTTCGCTTCGTTTCATTTCATTTTCGGTCGTGATTGCAGGTGCAACCTGTACAGGAAGATGGGGGCGTGGCATATGCTGCGCTACGTCACACGCATTTACGACAATTTTTGTTTTGTTTTGGGGCTTTTGCCAGTATGTATTCTAATGGAGCTCGAGGTGTATTTGCCCGCGTGGTCGCTGGGTACGAGCATTTTATTGGTTTTGTTTTGATGACTCCGCCTGTCGGCATTGCCGGCGGCTCTGCTACTGTTGATGGATTAGCGCCCGTTAGCCAAACACATCGCCCCCCCGCCCTTTTCGTAGTATTCCCTACTACTATGTCATGCAAAGCCCCGTTCAATGCATCATCAAATGGACGCAACGCTTGACAGGCACACGGCAACCAAGCTCGTCAGACAACATGGCAACTGACATGGCGACGATGGAACAGCCTCCATGCCCGCATTCCTACTGCCGCCCCGAAAAATGGCGAAAAGGCATTAGATTACATTGTTTGGCATACAGCAGCAGCGACAGCGACAGCCAGTCCCCCCACCCCAAGCTCCCTGCACACTCTCATCGAAAAGCTCAACAAGTCAAGTATAATTTACGCTGACCGAAAGACTGCGTTGAGCTGATGATGAGATTAGCAGGTTTCGATGTTGATGAGCTTGATTTATACGGACTGAAAGGCTAAACCGGGAACGGGGCAAGCCCGTGCCTCGAGATACTCTTTGATATAAGCGGAAGCAATTTTCGAGCTTAAAACAAGCAAGTACAACAAGGAAGTTCAAGTTGCTTATTCAATTATCGATTGCGGGGCGGGTAGGCGTGGCAACCGAAATTTGAAATAAACTTGAGCTGCGGCAAGTGTAGAGGAGTATTTAAGGCAAATTTGGTGTCGTTAGCTCTATTAGTTACAGTTATTAGCGGGTTCATACAGACGGAGAGGCGTTGAGGAAAGCAATTAGAAAGATAGACTGAGAGATAGAGAGAGTAGACAGAACGTGCAGGTAGGCAGACAGATAGATAGAGGAACGGGTAGATAGATAGATAGGCTGGTAGATAAAGAGATATGGTTTAATTGACTCGACTATTTATCAAGAATTTAAATGCTGTTATGCGGTAAGTCTTGCTACAGATTATACAGCGAAATGTGTGTATACAGTAACATACTACGGTTTATATATACCTCTGGTAGGAATCTTTAGACTCAATTGAAATAGAGTGAAAAAACTGAAACGCATAAGAAAAGAAATAGCTAATGCATATGTTTTTTATACTACAACTTACACAGCAGACTAGTTTAAATAGTAGAGCATAGGAAGCACATACATACCTATCCATATATGGTGTCTATACACTAACGTATTTATTTCCCATCTAAATCAACTTACAAATCTAGTTATCTATTCGACTCTTCTCGGCCAAAACTCAACAGCTTTATGAACTACACAATTGGCCTATTCAGTAAGTTCGCAGTTCCCCTTGCAGTTTATATAAGCGCACTTTAAACATGCTGCAATTGCCCCAGAAGGGGAAGGAGGGGACAGAGGCAGCTGGAAATGAGGAAAAGCCAATGACAATTTCATTTTGAATAGAAATGCCAATTAGCATCGAAATTTCTTGCACAAAATGACCGATTGTCAGATGTCATAATTAAGCTGCTGCAGATTACGAATCAACTGTAATTACAGAGGCAGAGAGGCAAAGGAGGAGAGAGATAGAGAGAGGCAAAGGAAGGGAGACAGAAAGGTAGAGAAGAGTGTGTGCAAGTGAGACAGCTGCTGCAGCTTCTGCTGTATTTAAAGTCAACTTAAAGTGAATTTTGGCATTTGCGGTAAGCGAAAACCCACAGACAAATGTTGCATGCCACATTGTATGCAGCCATTCGAGTGGCAAACGGGCGTGGCTACCGGGGGCGGGGTTGAGGGGCTGATACAGCTTACTGGCCAAGCGTAGCAAGCCGGCTCGGACGCAGGACTTAGCCGTAAAAGCGCATTTGCCGTAAATAAGTTGAAAGAGAAAAGCGCAACATAAATCGTGGGAAGTTCGAGGAAGGACGAGACATGACGAGCCATGGTTGACAATGAATACGGAAATCGAAAACGCAGCGTGTGAATGTATGTGCATCTGCCCAGGTAACGGTACATATTATTCCTCTCTTCCATTCAACTGATAATGTTCCCTTACGTTTTATACGCGTTGAGATTTATGAGCATCTAAATTGTTGTTTTGTGGCCCATTAAACGGGCGAATTGAAGCGCAGACGATGGCAACCCTTTTTTTAGTGCTGTTGTTGCGCCATAAAATCCTGTGCAGAGTGTTTTCGGCTGCTACTGTTGCTGAGTTATGCGCGTGCGAGCCGTAAATTACGCATACGCAGCGTAGTACAAACTACAATGGCAGCAGCAGCAGCGGCGGCAACAGCGGCATGCTAATTGGCAGCCCAACTGCAACTGACAGCGGGGTGGAGGGGTACACACACACGCACACATACAAGCACTTAGTGAATCAATTAATTTATGCAGTGGCAGAGAGAGTGCAGAGGGGCAGCGTGGAGGCAGCATGAGAGCAGTCGTTGCGCTGGGCGCGCGCAACAGGAGATTCAATTACAGACAATGCGGCGTATAAAAACAAAAAAGGCAAACAGCAAAGGGCTAACTATGGCTGGGGAGTAGACGAATGTGCCGCACGCTGCCAGCTTAATGACGGCACTAATATGCTCTAATAAATTGCTAAGTAAAATATATAGTTTATTTTTACTATTTAAATATGTTTTAGTTGACATTAAATAAATTAATTAATACAAAATATATAATAAAAAACAGTTGAATAGATAATTTTGTGAGTATAAAATATTTCTCGCTCTCCGTCCCTCTCTCAACAATTTGTAAACCCAATCTGAGCTCAGTTCCCTCTTAAGTAGTGTATTTAGAGTTCGTCTTAGCCCTCCCCCCTGCCAACTGACGCCTCGTTAGCCATTGAAATTGATTGTGCCCGCCTTGCTGCGCAGCGTATTGATGGGTTGAAGCGAGACAGCCATACAATATGCTAATGCCCAAGTCGTGGGGGGCAGTCCCTTCTCCAACATAAAGCTCACCGATTCCTGCCTAATCGTGTTTAATTTGCTGCAGACCAACGCGAAGACACCTGCGTGCTGCGTGAAGCTTTTTTGTTGCCTCCCCCTGAAAAGTTCGTTGGCATCAGCAGGAGGCGAGTGGAAAGTGGAAAGTGGTAGCAAGGTAGTTAGGGGTAACTTTCGCTATTTGTGCTGTCATAATGAAGGAAAATGCTAATGAAAACTTTTGCCAAAGTTCGATGCTCCGTTATTATTTACACAATTACAGTTATCGCCATGATTACGCTTTAAAGTGTGTGCTCGGTGTGTGTGTGTGTGCTTTAATGGCGCTCTTGCTCCTCACTGCAGCCTGCTGTCCTGCTCGGTTCATAAATCTTGCTACCTAATTTGCGACAACGGCACAAAAGAGCATTAAATCCTTGTTTGCCCGACTTACATGTGTCCTCAGCATGTTGCCTATGTGCGAGTGTGTGTGTGTCTGTGTGTGTGACTAAACAAATGTTTGCCGCCTGAAAGGGTTGCGCTGTCGCGACATGAAGGAGCTGCTTCAACAAAAAAAAGGGGAAACACCAGAGGAAAGCAGAAAAAAACGGACAAGAAAATAAAGAAAAACCCCCGCGTCGCGAAAAAAAATATTTAGCACATCTTCAGGCCAATAAATAATTAAGTTAATGAGCATTTGATGCTTAATTTAATGCACGTCGCATTATTATTAAAACGGGTCGCCTTGTGCATTTTAAATGCGCGCCAAATGACGAAACGAAATGGAAACGAAACGCTAGCAAGGAAACCAAACAGAGCGACAGAGCCGAGAGAAAGCTCGCGCTCACTGACAGCTCGGCTAGTTGTTCTCACACACACACACACACACACTTGCGCTCTCTCTCACTCTGCCATCCTGGCTGCTGCTCTGCTGCCCGGGATTGACACATATCGCATTGCAGCGCGTAGCAACAACAACGCCATCAGCAACACAATAACAATGGCAACATGGAGAAGCGCAACAAAATTAGTTTCTAAGCCCATCGGATCGCCGCTTTGTTTATCTAATCAGTACGCAGATGGCTAAATAGCACTGTGTTTACCTGGAAATGTTTAATACACACAAACATACGCGCCCACACTCAACGTAATTCGGATATTAATTGGTTCTGCGCCCTGTTTTTCGGCAATTTATTTGTTTACACCTGGGAAATAGTTGAAGTTCCTGTGCGCAACAGTTTTAATAGTCGCTGCAACATTTTGGCTGTGCGTAGCTGGCAACATTTGTCTATGCTGCTTGCGATGTGCCACAAGTGGCCCTGGCGCAACATGCTTGAGAGTCTAGCGCCACACACACTCACACCGTCTCATTCTTGCACTGGCCTAGTAGCAGCCTGTAGCCTAGCTCAAGCTCACTCACACATACGCGCGCGCTCTCTCGCAGAAACGAGCTCGCTCGCACACGACTCTGCTGTGCTGTGTGTGAGTGTTTCGTTTGCCATTCGTTTTGCCGTCAGGCTGAAGCTTTCGCTGCGCTCCAGCCAGCTGCCGTTTCGTTTCCTCGTTTGTTCAGTTCAGTTTCTCGTTGTAGTTCAGTGCGTTCGGTACGCGAAGCGGCAAAAGGCAAAGCAACTGAACAAGCGCAGAGAGCAAACATTAAAAAAAAACATTGAATGAATGCGAAACGTGCGCGAAGTGAGCAGCAGCAGCAACGGTAGCAGCAGCAGCAGCGGCAGCAGCAGCAGCCATTGGCCAACTGAGTGAAGTGTAAATAAGTGAAGCCTCTGCGTCCGTCCCTATCCAATTCCCCTTGTACCAGGCGTGCACACATATGTGTGTGTGTGTTTGTCTGTCTCTCTGTGTACGTGTTTCATCTTCAGCTGTTTATGTTTTGGGCTTGTGTTGTGTTCTCGCTTCGATTGCGCTGTCAACCCCTGCTTAAGGGCAGCCCCCCTCGCTCTCACCCCGCCTTCCCACACTCCGGCTCTGCTTAGCAGGTGTTATCCATTAGATCGTAATATGCTTAATTCGTGCGTGTGTGTGTGCGCTGCTGCTTTTATTTATAATTCTCACCCATTCCGCTACTGTGCGTGCTCTGGCTCTTCGCTCTCTTAATGGATTACAGCATTGCACTCTCTGCTCTGCTCTTCTTCACTCTCACCCCTCTCTCCTTTCTCGCCTCATTCTGCTTGTTGTTGTTGTATTTGTAATGTCAGTTGCTCAGTTCGTTTGCATTTATCATTCGCACTGTGGAATTCGTTTGCGTTGATGGAGATTGATATTGAAATGTCAACATGGCGGCCGGAGCTGGAGTGGGGGAAGTGTTATGCAGCAATTAGCTTTTTGGCATTGACCACAGACACACACTGCTCCCCTCTTCGCACTCCCCCCTTCATTATGCACTGCATTTTAATTGAAAAACTTCTTCAATTGAAGTTCAGTTTAATCAGCAACAAAGCAGACTCAAGGACAAAACTTGTGCAGGTTTCGCTCTAATTTTCAATTAAAAATGTACCCCTACCCTTTATCCCCGCTCTTGCCGCTGCCGCTGTTACTAACCACAGCAAACCAAAGCCAAACAAAAGAGGCATGTGCCAAGTGCATTGACCACGCAAGGGACGGGAAAGCGAAAGAGAGAGGAAAAGTAAGAGGAAAAGCAGCAAAGAAATGCCCACAGCGCTTGCTGCCTGGCCGCTTTCTTTAGCTGCTCCTGCTCCCTCTCTCATCCTTTTCATTCTCCTCCTCCTTCTTCTTCGCCTCCTTCCATCTGCTTCCTTTCTCTTCATTGTTTGAGCTTTTCCTGCTTTGCCTCGCGAATTCGCAGCCCTGCGCGCAATTAAAATATGCATAAAATGTAAATGAGAGACGACCACTTTGACACAGCCCCCTGCAACGCCCACAATCCACGCCCCCTCTTCAACAACAAAAAAATGCAAATCTTGTTTATAAAATATAGTGAAGAATGTGGCCAACAGGAACAAGTGAAAAATTCAATTAAACGATGAGATAAACGCGAGCAAAAAAAAACCAAAGCAAAGTGCAGGAAAACCAAACGGAAATAGAGTAAGTAAACAAAGTGGGAAGAAGCAGGGCGCAAGGGGAGGGCGAACACTTCCCTCTCATATGCTCAAGATCAATAGGGGGAAGGGGGAAGCAAGAGCAGGGGGGAAGAGCAGAGGAGGGGAGGAAGCGGATACGTGCTGTGCTTTTATTTTTAATCCGGACGAGCGCGGCAGTAATTAGTTTTAGTTTGTCGCATGTAAATGTGGGCGCATAATTGTCACGCCCACATGCTGCGAATGCTTTTAGTACAGGCGCATATTAAGCTAATTGAATGGGCCATCGAAGGGGCGGGCGGGGCAGGCAGAAGGAATATCAGATAGAATGGGCAAAACGAGCGCGTGAAATATGCGTAGAAAAATTATGCGCCTCGACAGCTTCAAGCAAGGTAAATGGAGGAAAGCGGGGAAGAGAGAAGTAGAAACAGGGGCAGAGAGAGAGAGAGTGAGAGACAGAGGTGGGAGAGAGAGCTAAAAGTAGAGAAAGTTGCCAACCGCAGCCTTTCACCCAACAAAAAAAATTACGCAGCCATTAAAAATGTTTATGACACACGCAGTTTCCCTCCCAGTTTCACATGATGAACTGGAAAATTGCGGCATAAATATAGCTGGAAAATTCATTTATTTGTTATTTCGCCACTTGCGCTAGAGATTAATCCAAATAGCAGTAGCCAGAGGGGGGCAGACAGACACAGAGTGGCCAGAGCGGTACGTCGGCAACTTGCGTCTTTGTTAATTACAAGTTGAGCTTGAAGCAAATTTAACTTGCACAACGTGCCACAAACAATGCGCAAAACAAGGCAGCACAGTTGCCGCCCCACCTCACTGCCTACCCCCGCCCCCTGCTCTACATATTTTACTATATATATATATTTAACTAAGACAGGCTTAGGGCGGGCACGAGGGCGTATGGTATATCAGCATTTATGTGGCATGAAATAAGTTTGCAGCCAAAGCGTCATTAATAAATGAGCCGCAAATGATACGTGGCAGGCAGTCCACCCCCTACACCCCTACCAGCCCACATGCTGTGCGTCTGAGTATGTGGGCGTGGCACATGCGGCGACGCTTCTAATTAGAGAGCGAGCGTGGGAGACGGAGATCTCTGGCAAGCGGTTGATGAGGGTAAATTGGCAAATAATTAATCGCCGGTTAATTAAGGACTTACATGAGCGAATGCACGCGGCAGCCCATTTATTCCTATTTGCGAAGAAGGCGTGTCTGCTTTTTTTTTTACAAATTCAATTGCAAAGTTACTGCTGCTAAAGTTTTACAGGGTATGTTGTCTCTTAATTAGCGCAATTTGACTGATTTTTTGTTTAACCAGGCGTATGCGTAATATTTTCGTGTTTTTCTGCTGTCGCTGCTGCTGTTCTGCTCTGTAAACATTGAATACTTTGTTTATATTTACTCGCGCAAATGCTACAATCACACACAACATACACAGCCTAGACACACAGACACACACAGAGCTACATGCACACACACGTCTTGCAAGCAGTCGCAGGCAAATAAATGCAAAATGCGAGAGCGAGTATGGTAATTTTGAAATAACACAAGCGATTTAGGTCTGAAAGAGACAGCATATATATATTATTTTCTTTGACAGATCTTGGGGATTATGTTAAACAGCTTAAGATATATCTTTTTGTAGCTTATCCGTTTGAGAGTCGTAAAATGAGACGAGCTTGCAGCAAGAAAGTTTTCGCTGTTTGGCTTTGAAGTTTCTTAGCCAGAGCTACCTCAGTGTTTTGCCACTGCAGGGTATTAAATATCAATGCTTATTGCCTTGACATGCTATGATTATTACGCCCCCCCCCCCTATTCCCCTCGCTGTTCCCTTGTAAAGCCCGCTCTGCTTGTCGTATTCGTCGTCTTTGTCATCATCGGCTTGTGCTACATTGTTTTATGGTCTGCGCGATTTTTGTATTCATTGAAACTTTGAAATTTTTATGAGCATTCACTGCAGCTGTCCGGCTCAGTATGCGGAGGGGTAGGCAGTAGCGCGGTGGGGAGGGGGAGTGGTCGCATTCAGCCCAAGCAAATCAGCCACATGCTGCTTTTCATTGTTTTGCTTGCAGAGCTGTGAAGCGATTCGCGTGAGTTGCCTTTACGGGCAACGATTTGCACTACAGTTGAATGAATGAATGTATTTCTGAATCGCAATGAATGTATTTGGAAAATACACTCAGAATACCCATCGATATTTGCCTGTTTATTCTTTAGCAAAGCAATAAAAACTGAAAAGTTGTGAAAAGTTTTAATATTTCTTTGTAGGGTTTTCAATTGATTTATTTAAAAGATTTTCGAAAATATCGGACTGATTTATTTGCAAAATATTCGAAATTTTATGCTACTGAATTAAAGGGAAAAATTTACAAATTTTGTGAGTGATTTATTCGAGTTCTTCGAAAATTTTGCTTTGAATTAAAGGGAAATCTTTTTGCCTAATCTCCGACTGCTTCAATTTATTTACTCAAATAAAAACTGTGTGTTTAGCTGAGCAGGAGGGGGTACTCGTAAATAATAGCATAAAATTCCCAGACTTCCCTTCAAGAAAAAGAAAAATTGTTTGTTTGTCCTACCGAAAATAGGTTAAAAGACTTTCGAGCATCCTAATGCAGTACAACATGTTTTTAAAGGTTTCTAATCTTGCAGCTTTTTCATCTTAATTTTTTTTCGCATTTGATGAAATTTTTTAAGCATGCAAAACTTCCAAGAAAACGGAATTTATATGAGTTATTGCCGAGGGGTGAAGTGGGCAGGGACAGGGGTAGGGGCAGGAGCATTTCTCTTTGCTTGTCCAGCAATTTATGACTCTTCTGGCCTCGTCGCCGCCCTTGCTCTCGCTGTCTAAGTAATCAAATTGTTTTTGGCTGCGCCAATTAAGTAAAGTGTGCAGTGCTGCCAAGGGGGGCGGCGCATGTTTTGTGGCTCTGTATGTGGCTCACATGGCGTATGAGTAATGCGCTCAAAAGCATTTATCTGCGAGTGAAGGAGGGAGGCGGGCAGGGAGGCAGGCAGTCAGGCAGGGGGGCAGGCCGCATACACGCATACACACTTTCCGTTTCGCTCTCCTCCTCCGCACCCCTCTCCATCTGCCCTTTCACGCAGCCACTTTAAATGCAAAGTGCGCGCTTAAATTTGGTGCGGCAAAAAGTGTAAGCAGCGCAGCGCAGCGCGGCGACACGTGTGCGCCCAGTAGGGTCCTTCAGCTGCTTGAAAGTGAGGGGGGAGGGGAGCGGCTGGGGTACGTCAGGTGTTACGGGTTAGCCGGGATAAGCAGAGTGCCGCAAAGTGCTATAAATCAACACTCGAAGCACTTAATAAAAGGCAACGCCATTAGACAACGACGACGACGACGACGGCGACGATACTGACGAGGCAACACTGCACGCAGCCCGCACAGGCCACAACATCATAACAATGCCACACACCCACATAAACACACTCATACACAGCGCAAAAATATTTGCAAAATGAAATATGGCGAGGGAAAAACAAAAGCAGCGAACGCGAAAAATACCCGAAAAAAAGTAGGAAAAACAACAGGAAAAAACAGAAGCTGGGGCTGAAAGGGTATAGCGGGGCAGGGGAGCAGGGACACGTCACGGCAGACTAACTGCAGCGGGGCAAGGGCAGGGGCGCAGCGTTGTGGCATTTGCCAAAATGTTGATGGAATAAAAATTATTAACAAATGCGGACAGCTTGTGTAAACAGCAGCAGAAATTTCGCCTCAGGCAGTGGCAGCGGCAGCGGCAGCGGTTGCCTCAAGTGGCTGTACGAGCTGTGGGCGTGGGGAGTGGTGGCTGGGGCGTGTGGGCGTGGCAAGTAAAATGATTTCGTCACGCGCTTTAATTGCCAAGCCTCGCGCGCAGATTTGCTGCGTTTTTTTTCAAGCAAATTAGCCACATTTAATAGGCAACAGTGTGTGAGAGTGTGTGTTAGCTGTGTGTGAGTGTGTGTGTCTGCCATTGCCGTGTGTGTGGCTGCGCTTATCTGCCGAAGCACTCGACGTAAAAAGCTCAACAAATGCGGCATTTGTGATGATTTTAAATATTTGCACAACGTTTCATTATTATCATTTGCCAAGACAATGACGTCGTTGCCCCCTAACCAGTGCCATCGCCAACCCCCTACCCCTCCACCACACTGCCTCGTTGTGTACTGGGAATAGACACTCGAGCACACACATGCGTATCTTGAAATTAGATTACTTCGTCTGTGCGCAGCAATTTTAATTAAATATCAAATGCTGCCTCGCACTGGCAAAGACAGCAGCAACGACAACAACAATAACAACAACAATTGCGTCAACAACAACAACAAGAGCAATAACAATCGCAACTGTCGGCAACTTTTAACTGCAGCACAATGGGGCAGACACGCACACACACACACACATTGCTGCAACTTTTTGCCTTCTTTGCAGCAGATTAAAACATGCAGCAAGTTAGCTACCCCTCTCCTGACCCTCTTCAACATTTATCGAGATAAAAGAACACAGTTTTTTTCCAGCAGACGAATTCTCGCCGTGCATTTTCACTTTAGTTATCAATCTGGAAAAAGTTCTGCAAACTTTTTAATTTTTTATTTAGCTGTAGCCCCTTTTAAGTTGTTTTAAACAACTTTCGTTTATTTTAAGAAGTGAAAATTGCAATAATCTTCGTTTTTAAAGCATATGTGCTAAGACAAGCGGATTTTGGCACATATTCTTTATTGCAGCTATAATAATATTGATGCGTTTTGTTTTGGAAAATATTTTGAGATTTTTTAAACAAACAACACTTTTGATTCAACAAATCCAGAGATCATGCAAGTTTCTATAGAGATTTTCTGTTTTTTTGCTACTAAATGTAGGCGAAATTAATAAAAATAGCTATAAAAACGGAATAATTATAGCTACATATAAAAGTAGCAAAATAATTTACATTTCTGCTTAATAAAAAAATGAAGAAAAATAGACTTAAATTTTAAATTGTTTCACTGCACCAGAATAAACCATATTTATATTATTTGTATGCACTTATTTTTCAGTGTTACCCTATTAATTTTAACTAAGGAATATCATTTTATAAGAATATATAAGAATATATATTATTAGGCGAATAATAAAATAATAAACAGTTACGTTTAGTATTTATTATTTTAATTTATTTCGCCTTTGCGCCTTGATATCTTCGCTTCGACTAATTCCTTAATTTCTACTGTCAGCTTGCCGCCCCACTATCGATAAATCAAATCGATAAGTGCTGGGTAAGTGACAAATATCGAAATAACTTAAATCAGTTAAAAAACAAACTTAATCAACGGTTGAAAATATGTTTATTTTGGCTCGTTTGGTTTAGCCAGTGCTGCCAAAGCAACACTTGTTTAAGGCTAAAATCTGGCTTGTTTTTAATATCTAAAATATTCTCGCACAATTTCCCCCTCTTATTGGTCATATTTCATAATTGCCCAACTTAATGGAGCTTAACTCATTTAGGGCTCATAAATAGTTTACAGTTTGCAATTTAAATAAAGTCGGCTCGTTTGTTTGGGGTTAATGTCACTTCAGATACCCCCCTTTGAAAGGGGCAACATGCTTATCTCATGCTTTCCCGAAATAAGCATTATATAGTTTTCATATGTGTGTTTAATTTACGCTATAAAAAATACGAAAATGTTCGATAATTTGAAGCGAGGAGCAGGGAGCAGAAGGAGAAGCCGAAGCAGAAGATGCCAAGTTTATTTAGCGCTTTCCAGCAAATTGCGTGCTATGCGATTTTTATCGCTTTTCGTTGAAGATTGCTTTGCTTCTTGACCTCACGAGGGTGCCTCCGCCCCTCTCTCTCTCTCTCTCTGTTCTTCCCGAATCTTGTTTTTGTCTCTTTCTCGCTTTATTTCTATTTCTTCTGGCAGTCATAAATAAACTGTTGCATGCTTTCGAGCTGGACACAAACTGTGGCATGTACTAAGCTGTTGCTGTTGTTGTTACTGTTGCTGCCGTTGTTGTTGTAGCCACAGCTGCCACTGCTGTTGTTGTAGTAGTTCGGGGCACAATCTGGGCCAGTTGTTTATGGCCATTTAATGAATGTTGGCACTTGGCGTGCAGCATGCGACCTCACGCAGTGAATGCAACAACGAAATAAAGCTGGCCAGGGTAGAGGGCAGAGCTGATATACGCAGGCTGTAGCTGTAGTTGGGTAGAACTGCGTCAGCCTGTTCCCACTTCCAGAGCTGCCGAAATAAAGCAGACTTAGCTAGCCTCCCTCTGCCTCTCTTCCTCTTCAGCTTGTGCACCTTTTCGGGCTCCCTCTCTCTCTCTCTCTATCTCTACTATCAACAAAATCGTCAACAGTTTTTATGCCATTTTCATTTGGCTCATTTTCCCTTTCACATTGGCCACTTCTGCCATTTTCTTCCCCCTGTTTTCCATTTTTCAGTTGCCTTTTGCTATTTTTGTTACGCACACTTAAGTGTGTGCTCCTTTAGACTGTATAAAAAAGTTTTGAGTAGGAAAATGAGTGTAGGAAGAGTTGGGGAGAGTTTTCATTGAGCCTCGGTGAGAACTTGAGACAAACTGTTTAAATTCAAATTTGATTTGCCAGAGACGACGCAAGCAAAGTTTTTCTCTCGTCTCGCTTAATTCGCCTAATGAAAAGTGCAAATTTCTTCAAAACAGACTTCACTTTCCCGCAGCCTGTCTCACTTTGCCCTTGTCTTGCCCGCATGTGCGTGTGTGTGCGTGCGTGTGTGTGTATGCCACATGAGGCACGACTTGAAGTTTGTTTGCAGCAGCAGCAGCAGCGGCGAGAACAAGTTGCTGTTGCTGCCACAAAATTATTTTATGACTTGGTAAACAATTTGGCCAGCTGACTTTTGTTGCCGTAATTGCAGTGGTCGCCCCCAATCCCCTACTCCCCTACGCCCCTTCTTTCCATGCCCAACTCATATATCATTTAATGTGCTGCAACATAAAACGAAATGAGTGTGCGCTGTATAAGCTCAAGATATGAACTGCCCAAAGATGTCCGCAGATTAACAGCAGATATATTCTATTTTCAAGAGTTGCGGCGACTTAATTAAGGATTTTCCTTAAGTACAGTTGGGTTTAACTAAGCTAAGCTAGTTTCTGGCTTGTTTTTCTAGTCATACTTTAATTAGTACAGCTGGGAATCTGCTAAATCACTGTAGTGCGGCATTTAATTGAAATGTTAAAGTTGACTGTGCAAAGAGGTTTATTTTCTGTCTGAAAACTATCTATAACTATATATACTATAATATGGGCAATTCTTTTGGAATTACTTAGAAACCTTATCAAAGAATCTAGACATGTATAAAACTTATTAAAGATATAGTGTTTAGCCCTTAAAACTCTGTCAAATAAGTCGATATCAATCGGCTTGCTTATCTACTCCCTTCTGCATTTGCACTCTGCAATTTCCTGCTTAAATCTCATTTGATCCTTATAATTCTTCTTCAATTATTATTAAAGAGCCTTGGCATATGCAAAACCCATCATACCTTAAAGTTCAGTCTTTAAAAACTCTGTCAAATCAGTAGAAATTAATCAGCCTGATTATCTGTTCACTTATTGATATGTGTTCTTCAATTTACTGCTATATCTTCGCAATTAACTATCATAAATACTTTATAAATTCCTATTTCCCAAAATACTAAACAGGCGCCGAAAATTATAACGACTTAACTGCTCTGCGAATGGATCATTATTAACTTGTTTGTGTGCTTGGCGTTCTGCGCCAGCTAATCAGATAGGAAAACCTCAAGATAACTCAATCAATTTGAGGTTTGAGGTACTGAAGTTGAGCTCAATCAGAGCTAAGGCAAAAACAGACAAGCAGAGACAGCGAAAGAGACGGATAGGAAGAAATGGGTACTGAGAGGAGAGAGGGAGAGAGAGAGTGCCGCAGCAGGCAGTCAAGAAAAACTTTGAATGCTCCGGGGTAATCAATAATTTTTAATCCCACAACGTCAGCAGATCCCACACGTATGTGTTGTATGTGTTTTGTTTGTGTTATCGTTATGGATGCTGTTGCTGCCACTCGCTGCTTGTTGCTGCTGCTGCTGCTGTTGTTGGGGGTCGCTGCCGAAGCAAAACTTTGCCCCATAATTGAAACAAGCGCAGAAAATATGCGTCATGTTACGTTGTGTTTGCATGTGCGTCGGGGCGGGGGGGAGGCAAGCGAAAATGATTTGTAATATGTGATTTATGCGAATTGAGTGAGGTGATTGAGGTGAGTGGGGGATTGGCGAAAAGTATAGGTAGCTAGTAGAGCAGCGAAAGGGGCGGGGCGCAGGCAGTGTGTGTGTTGTGGCACGTAGCACGCATCATTAATTTGAAAGCCGCTTATCATATTCGCAATTACTCGCTGGCTTTCGGTATGACATGACTTCGCAAGCAGCAGAGCAAGGGCAAGCTCACACACACATTCACACACTCACATACATATACACACATTCACTCGCATTAGTTGCCTTCCTGCCCGACCTCCCTGCAATGGGTTAACCCTTCGTGTATTCATCTGTAACATTTCATCCATCAAATTGTGTTGCGACTTCGACTTGGGCTTTGCGGAGGGATTTGCATTGATTTGCCCAGCCAAATCCAGCAATAATTAAATACCAAAAATGCTGACAATCCGTTTGCCAATCAGTTCGGCTCTAATAATGCGCAAATAGCAGCGCAAAATTGTTGACTCGGGCGGGTTGCGCGCAGAACACACTCAAAGTTGAATTCACAATGAGTTAACTGGCAAACAGATAGCGCAGACTTGGGGGAATTGAGTGAGACAGAGAGCGAGTTGTGTGTATAATTCGAATTTCAAAATGTTGTTGCTATTTGTGTTGTTGTTGCCGAGCAAATTCATTGACATGAGAGACGGCACAAAAATGTTACGTGACAAATGCCATGAAATCGAATTTGCCAAGCGACCGGAAATGCGCACGGCTCTAAAACCCACATGTCTGTGTCTGTCTGTGTATATATGAGTGTAAATATTATACTTACAGTTACACACACCCACCCACCCACGCAGAAACAGGCTCAGGTTCAGGCACAGGCAAAAGGCTTTAGAGTTAAACAAAGCGCGCGCTGCGACCGCCGCCAGCACTTTTTGATTTATGCGCCATTTTTATTGTACGCTCCGCTCACATCGCTTACGCCCCCCCCCCTGCACCGCTGCTGGATTTAGAACAAGTCACGAGTCCTGGCCTGAATGTAGTCAAGCATGAATTGCGTGAGCTGCTTGTGCAAGTTTATTTACTCTTTGCAGGCACGGCCTCAAAAGCCGCCGCTCGACGTCCCAAAAACAATGAATAGACAAGCACGACAAGGACGAAGACAACCAGGACGAGCAGGACGACACGCTTGAAGACGACGCTAGAAAATGAAAAGCTGCCACTCGAAAATCTTTTCCCTTTTTATTTGCATTTTCTACCTGTAACTGTGTGTGTGTGTGTAGGCAAGGCAAGAAGATTGTCAAAGACATTTCGAGCATTTCGGGTTTCTCAAATTAAATGGCGACTGCACACAGCTGGAACCCGAGACCCAGGAGCATGGGTCGTGAGGGGTCGAGAGGGGTCAAAAGGCTATCAAGTTTTTTGTACGACGAAATTAACATCATCATTTCGCAGCTCAGCTCGGCCCACATTGCGTATACGTAACATCGCCAAGACTCCAGCATTACGCATACGTCACGTTGTGTCGTAAATCAGTGTAAAATGCAAATTGCAGTTAAACCAACATCAAATTGCTCAATTTTCACGCATAAACTCTGAGAAACTCGAGGAAATCGAGTAAAATCAAGGAAAATCCGCCTAGCTGAAGAAAATCAATTTGCAGTCAAACTTTTCGACCAGTCGCCGCCTCATTTGGTATTTATCAACTGCGGGACGGAGCGGCTGGGGCAGGAGGGGGGGGGGGATTGTAGCTCTGGGTCGGCTCACGTCTGCCCTGATGGGCGGCATAAACTTTTATTTCAATGATGAGAAGCAACTGGAACTGGTACTGCCACTGCTACTGCCGCCGGAGTTGCCTTCCGTTCTTCGCAGCAGCAGCAGCAGTAGCAGCAGCGCAGTATGCTCCAGTTTCTTCATGCCCCTCCGTACTCTCTCCAACCCACTGCCATTGCTCCTCGATTTCTGTCTGTCCTCCATTTTTCGTGCCATTTTCCGCGCTCGTCGCAGCTGCTGCCAGAAAATTTTGTGGCGCTTGTTGCTATTTTTGTGTGCCGCACGAGACATACACAAATAATAATAATAAAAAAATATAAGTGAGATGCAGTGCGGAGCGAGGCAGCCAGACTGCCAGCTACCCTGTAGTTCATATAAAATTTAATATTTAAATATCTAAAGCGATCTGAGTTAGCTGAGGAAGTTTGAGTGGGTGAAATTAAATTTAAATGTATATAAAGCTGCACTTTACAGGGTATTGAGAAAACAATTACACATGCTTAAAGCCACTGAAAGTTGAATTTAAAGCGGAAATATTACATTTTCTGACTTAAACAATGTTTTTATAAGTTTCCTATTTTAACAGTGTATTAAGAAAATAATTTATATAAGTCTACACGTTAAAAACCACTTGAAGTTAATTTTAAAGCACCATTTTTTGAGTCTTAAAATCCCTTACTGCACACTTGACCAGTTACAGGGTATGCGGCATAACAAAAAAGTCCACATTCATGGCATACTTTCAGGGCGTTTGTCCGATAATTTCACTGGCAGAGCGGCACAAACAGCATAAGCAGCTGGCAGAGTTCCTATTGCTGCTGCTGCCTTGGCCCACAAATGCAGGCCATAAAGCTAAAGAAACTTGCTTATTGCTGCAGGAACAGGTGTGGGATGGGTATAGGGGCAGAGAGGCAGGTGGGGAGGGAGGTTGCGGAACAGGTGCAGACAGAAAGAGAAAATGAATAGCGACTATTCTAATTTGGAACGTTGGAATATTGCTTAAATATTTATAAGTGAAATGAGCAGCTATGCGGCGGGTGGCTGTGTGTGTGTGTATGTGTGTGTGTGAGTGCGTGTGTGAGTGTGTGTGTGAGTGTGTGTGTGAGTGTGTGTAACTGTGTCACTGCGTGTGTAGTGGTGTGTCTGCCACACACACATATGCTGCGACTCATTTATTATTAATGGCACGCAATCGAAGTGAGTGCCGCCCCGTCTCTGCTTCACTCTCACTCCTCCTCTCTACATATTTATCCCTCCCTCTCTTTCTCTCTCTCTCCCCCACTCCCTCTCTTGCACGTCTCACCTAGTTATTGCGCTTATTGTTTTTGTTGTTCTTGCAAGTGGCACATTGTTTATTTGCAGAATTTGCGTTTTTTTCTCCGTTCATTACTTTGCTTCTGCCTCTCTCTCTCTCTCGTTTACTTTGTTTCTGCTTCACTTTCACTGTTGATTTTTCTGTTTGCCTTTTGGGCTCGCCTTCTTCGGTTGTGCTTGCCACACAACACAACCTGCCACACGTCCGGCGTCGTGCAACCTCGTCTTAGGCCGTATCCGCCTACGCCTCAGCCTGTTGCGGCCTTTGACTTATTACCATTAATTTATTTATGCGCAGCGCGTCACAGCCAATATTTTATTTTCGTTCACAGTTTGAGGCTCAGTTTTTTTTTGGCCGCTTTACGCCCCTTTAGCAGTGCTTTTATAAAGAAAGCGCAAAATCACTTGACGCAAACCCAAACTGCGTGCTGCGAGCAACACACCTCCCCCTTTCGTTTATGCAGCTTGTCCCAAGGGGCGGGGAAAGGAGGTAGGGGTAGTCAGGGGTTGTAGGTGCTTAAAAGTTATGACTGTGTAACTTGTGCGCTATCAGAAGCACATTAAAGCGACGCAAATACACGGCGCGAGTTTGACATTTAATGGCGCAGTTTAAAGACTTTAAAGAAAGTTAGAGAGAGAGAGAGTCAGTCAAGGAGTGTGAGAGATAGAGAGAGGGGGGGGGAAAGAATCAGAGGGATTGTATGTGAGAGAGAGAGGGAAAAGGATGAAGAATAAGCAAGAGGGAGAGAGAAAGAGAGAGTTCTTCCCCGTTTATGTGTAAAAGTTTGCATTATGTTTGCTTAATCAGACTGACGTCGTTAATAGCTGCGGTTGGTGGAGAGGGGAGCGTTTCAAACAGTGCTAAATGAAAGTTTATGGCGCAATAGGTAAATAGCATAATGGCCAAAGAGAGTGAGGTTATGAGTGCACATAAAATCGAATAAACTTTAGAATTTTGCGCTGATGCTGCGTCTTCAATTTGCTTGCCATAAAATTTCTATCTCATTTTTCATTGCGCATTGTAAAATATTTATTGTTTTAACTCCCAGAAAAAACAAAATTTCTAATTGGTGCACCGAATTTCGCCCAGCTAAGTTAAGGCTAAAAATCCAGCTAAATTCAAGCCAAAGTTACACTGTGATTGTGCAGTAGCTTGTGGCATGCCACAGTGACAGTAACTGGCAGTGTCACACAAGAACGTAGAGGCAAGCATAGTACACGTATGCATATAAGGTAGAAGGGCTACGATGAATATGTGCAAGAAATGTGGTATATTTTCATTATTTTCAAGAATTCGACTAAGACACAACTTTAGAGTCGATTTTTATAGTAATTTCGATCAGCTCTATCGATTCTAGCCAAAAACTAACATTTTTATTTTTTGAAAAAATTTTGAAATTTTTGTAAGGGGGTAGCATGGAAAAAGTGGGCAAAATTTTAAATTTTTAAAATTCATAAAATTTGATTGCCAATCGTATAAAAAATGGATTTCGAGAATAAAAAGTCATGCCAAATGAAAATCGCATGATTTTTGAGGAACTTACGGGCCAGGGAAGTGCAGGTACATATGATATGTCAAGTAGGGATGTAGGGTCTTAATAAGAAAACTGTGAATAAAACATTGCAAATAATAGGATTTTCGAAGGCAATACGAATTTGCAGCTTAGGGAATTAAGACAGAGAACTGTTACTACACAGAAAACATAATTTTTAAAAATATGTGGAATATCTTGAATAAATAATCCAATAATTTTTAATAATGTAAGCTTAGGTTGAGCCTAAAGAGATAAAAACTTAAGAAAGCTGAGCTGCTCTGCTATGTCTTTAGCATTCCCCTATTTAATCCCTTTAAAATTGATGCAGGGTATAAAAATGTATTGAATATTCTAACTGTAAGCATTGTGAGTATTGTGTGGCAAGTGTTGCATGCGTGTGTGGCAAGTGTGTTGTCGTCTGTCGTCGTGTAGCAAGCTTGGTAAATATTTAAAATGAAATTGTCACCGATACAAAACTATTTTTATGCGCAGCACGTTGAGCAGGACAAAACACTCAGAGAGACAGAGACAGAATAAAAGAGCGAGTGAGAGCTAGACACATGTCTCAGGCGTGTACCGTCTGCCTGTGTTCATCCTCTCCCCCCGCCCACCTGGCTGTGTGCCGTGTTCTGCCCCAATGCGTTTTCCTGCCATTCTGCCTAATGGAAGTCATTTGATACCGAACGAGTGTGGTCCACACTCTGATAAGGACAAGCGATAAGGACAAGACGGGGAAGGTGTAAGAGGAAGTAGTGTAATAACCATACATCTGCCACAGTGCGTTTGTCACTCTCTCTCTCACAATCTGTCTCTCTCCCCCCTATGTCTCTGTCGTCTTTATCGACTGCTTGTGGCATCGATTTACAGCTGCCCACTCTGCCCCACAACAGTTTTTGCACCGCATGTCGCCGCACAACCGAAATTGTTAAGGCAAATTGACTAATAATGAGGTTAATCGACTCAGATAATTGTCCGGTGTTCGCCAACTGTTGTGGCTCACTGTCTCGCTGTCTCTCAATCGTGTACATAATTTTCACATCATTGCAGCCCGCATTGTCTCTGATTTGCTTTGACTCCGGCGCTCATTATAGGCAATTTTGTTTTGGCCATTAAATATTTATTGGCTGTATAGTGGGCGTGGCATGGGCTACACTGTCACTGCAGCCGGGATAATTGCAGTCGGGACACACACGCCTGTGTCTCGCACCTGTGATTGAGACATACACAAAAGAGAAGCAAAGAGAGCAGGATGAAGGTGAGCGGGGTACACATGGTCATGGGGGGAGGGGGGGTTGTAAGGGCGATACTCCTATCGACCCTGCTGCCTGCTGCCAATACTCAAACGAGCAATTTAGCCAACTCATTGAAGCGGAATTAATTGCAATCGATTTTCGTTTGGCCATACAAAGCGCACAGTCTTCATTAGTGTGTGTGCTCGCCCAGACCCAGAACATTAACTAAACCTAAAGAGTAAGTCTCTCTATCTGTCTGTCTATCTGTCGCCCATTTTGTGGCTGACACATTAAAGCGTCGCAAAGCTAAACAACTCTGTCAATGCCTACGCTTGACTCTGCTTAAAGTTGAAAACTTTCTAGGGTTTTTGTTCCACGATAATTGCTTATTATTTATTTAATTTATTTATTGAATTTTACTGCAATATTTACACTTGCTTATTTGCGTTCGATAATTGCAAAAATATATTTGATTGATGCGAAAAAAAGTTATCGATAAAACAAACCGACCAGTTGTGCAAATAAAAGCGTTATAAATTAACTTATTGCGTGCGTACAACCGTTTTGAACGGGTTGATTGGCAGAGGAAAGTGGAAAAACATCGTGAAAAATCTTTGCGAAAATTGTGCAAAGTTACGATAACTTTCTTTGCTAAAATTTGTTTGAGTTTTATACTCGAATTTTTTGGGTACGTTTGTATTTAACTAGGAGAGCGAGGAGTCGGTCACAAAATGTATAATTCTTTTAGCAAAAGTTAGAAAGGGATTCTGGGAAGTGCTGAGTTCAAAAAATGCATGAAGAAAATTAAATAAATCCAATTAGAAGATTAATAAGTTCAAGTTTCTCCTAGAAAAATTCTTGAAAAAAATAAAATAATAAAATAAAATGTACTCAACAGCCTCAACATGCTTCAATGACAGTCATGTCTATAACCTTAGGTGAACTGAAAAATAGGATTTAAACAGTTAAACACAGAAAAATATTATCGAAAATTCTAAAAAACTTAATAGAAATCTCTAGCTTAATTTTAATTTTTAATTTTCGCGAAAAACCATGCATGACTACATCCAATAACATGCCCATCTATGCCTACTCGTTTTTTAGCAATCATCTATGTTTGATAGCAAACAATTATCCATCTCGCACTGTTTGCAATTTAAAGTGAAAATTATTTCAAAAAGAGCAAAAAACCAAAAAAAAAAAAAAAAATATCGCAGCTCGTTTTGTCTGCGCGCACACACACACACACCCAACTTTTTCTATTACATTATTTTTCTCGCAACTGACCTAGTTCCAATCGAATTATGGCAAATAATCTGCCGAATGTGTGTGTGTGTGTGTGTTGGCTCGAAATGATTGAGAAAACTGTGAAAAGTGTGGAAAAACTTGGGTGGGCGGGGGTAGAGAAACCCCGCCGCGTTGCCTTGTTGGAAACTTTCAACTGTTTCGCATCAACTTTTGCTGCTCATGTTGTCAACAGAATATTTCAATTCGAAAATGCAGTCAACTGTTAACACTTGCTCGTTTTGTCTGCCACACCCACTGTACCCGCACAAGATGATCATAAAACAGCAATTCGTAGCAAGAAAAAAATGCGAAACTTTTCAGCAGCTCGTATGGGGTGTGTGTGTGTGTGTGTGTCTGTAAGTGTGAATTATTTCCCTCTGTGTGTGAGAAAAGTTTTTACATAAATTTCACTGGCCGCTTTAGACAACCATAAATACATTTTGCGCTTTTCAATTTGTATTTGCAGCAGCAGAGGCAACGGAAAGGAGAGAGCAGGAAAATATAAACGTTGGAAAATAAATAAATAGAAGCCGAAGCAGAAAGAAAAAAGGGTAAACTTTTGGCACGAGCACGAGCAGATCGAGATGCAGCAGCAGGAGCAGACTGTGTGGCAAGCCTGCGGTGCCAGCTACAGCTTCAACGACGCGTGCCACGCGCAAATGGATTGAGGCAAAGCACGTACCCAGACAGAGACAGCAGAGACTGCACACAGATACGCAGTAACAGATACAACTACAGCAAAAATTGCAGATACATTTACAAAGTTTGTGCGCAGCCATAGATACTCGCACTGACGTTGAACATGTGCCAAAGCTGCTGCCATTTGATTTTGGCCAAGTTAAGTAAACAAGGCAAAAAAACACACAAATACACAAACAATAAATAAGTCCAAGAGAGTTGTCAACAAACCACAGACACACACACACACACACACGCACTCAGACGCAGAGACGCACGAAAGTAGGCAACACAAACGCATCGCATTGCATAGCTTGAGCGTCAGCTGCTTTTTAAAATGGCCGCGCCCATCGATGAGAGCGTGCTGAATGCACTGCGCGGCGTCACCAGCACGCAGACACGTCTGCCCAAACCGCTGCTAATCAAGATCTACGTGGCCAGTCTCAAGCATGAATTCAATCAGGAGCGGCGCATGCTGCTCGAGCTGGTCGGCCCCGAGCTGCAGTCGCTCTACGACGATCGACAGATTGAGGTAAGCAGCGGCTATCTTCTATATTGTTTCGTCTTCACATTCCCCTCTGCCTTCTCAGCTGGAAATCTTGGACATGCACTTTGGCACCGGACCACTGGAGGTATCGCTGCTCGAACGCGATCCGTATATGCTACATGATTTTCTGCACGAGATCGACACCTGCCACGCGCACTCGAAGAGCGTGTTCTTTCTGGCCCTGATTGGTGATGGCATCGGTCGCCCGCCGCTGCCCACACACATCGACGAGGACATCTATGCTGCTGTGCTGGCCGAGCAGCTAACCACGGCCGACGATGAGGCACAACTGGGTCGTTGGTATCTCAAGGACGAGGCGCATCCGGTGCAGCGCGTGCTCAAACAGAACTATCGGTGAGTGGCCGGGGACAATTATCCTGGCGTCGTTGTTTGTCCTACTCAATTGCAGTTGCACGGCGCAAATATTTGCACAGCACGTGGAGGGCGGGTAAGGCTGAGGGCAGCGGGGCGTGGCACTAGTTGAGCTGTGCTAATTATGCGTGCAACTAACTGGTAAATGGGAAACGCAAACAGAGAGAAGCACATAATTGCAGACAAATTTAAAAGTTGCTCAATAAAAAGGAAAAGAGAGGAAAAAGAGATATAGGATGGCATGCACGAATTAAAGATACTAAATAGGTAGAAAGACCCAATTATGGCAAATGTAATAATGTTTATTATACTTTACAGCAGAATCAAACTAAAGTTCAAATCACGACAAACTGTTAAGTTTTTGCGCAGCTATGAGAGTTGGAAGGCGCTGTAGGAATCTTAAGTGGGTAGTCGACATATTTTTAAATTTTAGATTCATTATATTTCTATGCAGGGCTTAACCATAAAGAAAATATCATCTTCCATTAAAATCTGAGGATTTTTAACCAAGTTGTGCGTTTTGAAAGGCGCTGTAGCAATAGTCTTGTTTCTTTTTATTTTATTTCTTTACTTCGCTCCACAGTTCCCTGCCCACAGAAGCGTGGCTTACTGAAGCACGTCAAATGCGACAGACACTGGACAGATCTCTGCAGAAGCTGCTCTCCACCAGCGACAGCGACTTGCTGCATCGCGTGCAACAATTACGACGCACACAAATCGAGCACGAGGTGCAGCGTGCCATGGGTAAGGAGAACACACCTCAGTTAGAGAACTAAGGCTACGACAAGCATTTAACCATCTTCTGCACTCCTGCAGCTCACTCCAGCGAGAAGATACTTGCCGTGTTCCGGGAGCGGGCAGCGCAGAGCAGCAGTCGCGATGTCGAGGCCGGCGAAAGGTTGAGGAAAATCAAGGATGAGTTGACCATGAACCTCTCGACGGATAATCACACGACGCTCGTGTAAGTGCCCGCCACGACGGACTCATTAATTTAATTGGCCACACATAATTGTTATTGTTCTCATTGTCGTTGTCGTTGTTGTTGTAATTGCAGTGTACCCGGCAGCGCAACTAGCGAGGCAATCGATCCGGACAACGAGGACCACGAGGCGTATTTGAGTAAATTCAAGAACAAAGTCACCGACAAGCTGCGCCTGCTAATCGAGGCGCACATTACAAACGATCCCGACGTAATCAAGGGGAGGAAAAAGACTGTGCAGGTGAGTGCCGACGTGGGCGGGTGGTCATGGCAATTAATACTGGCGACAGCAGACAAAGTGCTTGGCAGCGAGCAAAGCAAAGCATTAAATTAAATTTAAATTTTCACTCTGACAGCCGCATTTGTTTTTCATTTCTCTCAGCAATTGTCGTATCTACATAATAAAGCTGAGGGCAACAGCAGCAGGGTCGGTTGGGGTGGGAGGAGGTTTGGTTGGTGTAGAGGCGTATCATCTGTATACTTATGACTGTTATTATTGTTCCTCGCTCTAAGCGAAGTATGCATGCCAGACAAAATGAAAAGAATCCAGAATGCAAGAGAGTGAGGACTCGGTCATAAATTAATTCCGCGAATTACAAGCCCAACAAGCCAAAGGCAGCCAAAAACGCGCACCGAAATTCCGCTGCTACCTTTGTCGCTGTTTCGTGCTTTCCAAACTTTCACGAGTTCGCAATTTGTGGTGGCTGAAGCATGCTGGGGAGGGCATGTAGTGAGGCTGCCTCATTGTTTACGCCGTCTGCGTTTACGTGCCCCAAAACACTTTGGCAAAGGTTAATTAAATGTGCGCCACACAGTTTGTGTTCGACAAGTAAATTATGCGCTAAGTTGTTACCCAGAACTTGTGCTAAGATGCGCCCGCATAGACAGAGGAGTGTGTGCGGGAGTGGGGGAGGCCAGTGAAGTAGGTAACCTAAACGAGAGAGGTGATTGGCCACGAATCATTGAACATTTGTCAATGGCATTTTAAGATGGTATTGCGGCAGAAAATACCGCTAAAAACACGCTCATTGCAAGATAATATATCTTAAAATATTATCATAATGATAAAGTGAGTATAAACAGTACTTAAAGTGTTCAAATGCACTCAAATCTGACTTAGTTCGGCTATAACTTATGTTGCGCCCGAGCATAAAAAACAATTGCCTACATTTGAGCGCAACTGAAATTCACATGGCAATATCTTCTGTTGCTTGCGCATATTTAGTTTGGAACGATTTTACAATTAAAAATATTTAAATAATATATTAAACATTTTATGAAATCCTTACTCAGTTCGAATGGCAACAAAAATGTGTGGAATTTCAGTTTGTTATTTCCAGCATGCGACTCAAAAGCTTCTACAGCTTTCAAGACCTCAACTTGAGCTGCAAAACTCACTTGACGGTAGCTTATGCTGTGCTAAGACACTGTCTTAGGACGAATTTTCAATACAATTTTTTGTCTTATTTCCTCCCAATCGATTGCATAAAAATGTTTGGCCTGTGTTTGTTCTTCATTCAAAATTATCTGCGATGTTGCCTTGTGCTTCTCACTCTCTCTTTCTCTCGTCCGTTCAATATTTGTCGAAACACCTGCGAAATTGAATTGCCAGCTGGCGGCAAATGAAACGAGAACAAGGAAGAAGGAAAAAACCATAGCAAAAACCAATAACAAGGCATCTTCATTTGCGGGCGTAAATAAGCAGAAATTCGGTTGCCGCAGGCCAAATTGCTGGGAAAGCAAAGAAAGGAACGGGGGGAGGAAGGGAGGAAGGGTACGAGAGGTCGGTTGAGTGCTGGCCTGAAAGGTCGCCTCTTCCGGTTGCTGGCCACGCTCGCATGCGCCACTCTCGTTGGCTTTTGTTAAAAGCATTTAACATTTCAACTTGGCCCGAAACCGAAGGACACGCTGCGCGCTCGCGAGCTCACGAACTGCGGCCCATTAGAGGACGGTGCAGCTGCAGCAGCAGCAGCGGCACGGCTTTATCTCGCGCTGCTGACACATTAACACACTTACACGCACACACACACACACAGCCCCCCTGTTTGCACTTAACGACGGCGCAACACAACATAAACTGCATTCAGGCATGCTCGAGCTGCGGCCCCGCGGCAAGTGCCAGGAGTGCCAGCCCCAGTACCCAGCCTTCTACACATTTTAATGGCTTTAAAGTCAAAGCAGCGCAGCACATATACACACACCTTCTTCTCCTTCTCCATACACACACCTCCTTCTCTCACGCACACCTTCAAGGCAGCTCGGCACTTTGACAAAATGTTGTGGCATTTGAAGTCAACGCAAGCGAGAAATATGCAAAGTGCGTTAGAACAGAAGCAGGCGTGGCTCAGTCTCTATCTCTGGCTCTTACTCGCCTCCCTACCACTCTCTCTCTCTCTATCTCTGTCTCTGTCTCTGTCTCTGTCTCTGTCTCTGTCTCTTTCTTACTTTTGCTATAATCAAATCGCAATTGAAAGCAAGCAAATGTCAAGCTAATTAGGCATCTTCTGCCTGCTGCAAAAGGCGTCAAGTGCTGCGCACGCTGAGTGCACGACAAGCAGAAGATGAGAAAGTGGAGCCGAGGCCAAAGTGGTTTCCAGTTGACCGTAACAGCTGGCTGGATCAGTGATGACTTCGCCCGCGGCATGACGGTGTCATGATGGCTTTGTGGTAATATTGATTTAGTGCATGCACTTGCAGCACTTGAGCAACTTGGCAATCTGATTTACAAAACGAAAGCTGCTTAAAACGTAGCGCGTGCACTTCATAGCGTTATGCGTGAGCGTCGGCGTGCGCACTGAGAGAAACAGGAGATAAATAAAGAGCGGAAAGAACAAAGTGAAGTGGGTATAAAAATATAAAGTATAAAGACAGATAAGCGCTAGAGTAAAGTGTGTCACAGTCTTCAATTGGTCTGAGTTCAACTCAGTTAACTGAGATTTGGCAATAATCTATTTTTATAGCCCCCAAACTTTCCCGACACTTTGCTAGCTTTTCGATAGTTTAACTGTGAATTGCTTAATTAAAATAAAATTGAATATATAAACTCCCAAAAGTAATCTTCATATGCGGTTCATATATCTAAGGTCTGCAGACTTAAAGCAAGCTTGAAGCTACAGTTACCCTGCCAGCTTGAAGCGCACAGTGTATGCATGAGTTGAGCCTGGACAACTCCGAGCGAGGCTAAAGACGAGTATTAAGTGTGCTCGAGTGCATGTGTGAGAGCGTTGAAAGGGAACGGGCGAGGCAGTGGGGGAGGGGTGAGGTACTGGTTAAGGGCAGACTACTTGTTAGTGGCAAACATGCCACTGCCAGTCAACAACAGCAGTAGCAGTAGCCGTAGCAGGGAGCGGTGGTGGCAGAACGGACGTCAGTGACAGCGACACCAGCTCGAGCATTGAGGGAGCAGCAGCTGGAGCTGGGCAGGAAGCTCAGCTCAGCAGGTGGCGCTGTCAGCGCGGTGCAGGTAAACAAAGTTACGAACAAACACGATGGAAAGTCACTTACATAAAAAGGCAGACAGCGTAGAGATAGCGAGAGAGAGATAGAGAGGGAGCGAGACACGAGAGGGGCAAACAGGAGGCAGACAGTCAGACAGTTGGCTGAACAGAAACGGATGATACTTTGGCATAATATATGCCCCGGTCAGGAAACAAGTCGTGCGCTTTGTGTGTCTGTCCGTAACAAGTGCCGATGACAAGCTGCCAGCAAAGGACACACTCAGCTGGCCTTACTTCGTTTGCCAGACCTCCCCCCTCCCCCGGCCCATGAATGACATGGCAAATGTGGGTAATACCTCATTCAATATGATTCTTCCCCATCTCTCTCTCCCCCTTTTTGAACAATGCAGGAAATCTTTCACGAACACGCCACGCACTTGCGTATGCTGCGCGAGCACAACGAGAGCGTGCTGCTGCAGGAGTCACGTGTGCCGGCCCAGCTGCGCCAGAATCTCATGGCGAATTTCAAGAACGGTTCGAGGCATTCGCCATATTTCATTTACGGCGCGCACGGCAGCGGCAAGAGCGCGCTCATCTGCAGTCTGTACGGCGAGGTGAGCTCATGGTTCGGTTCGACGCGGGTGCATCGTGTCATACGCTTCGCCAAGGCTACGCCACGTTCCGCCTACAATCTGGAATTGCTGCGTGTGATCTGTCAACAGATCTCGATCATATTCAACATACCGGAGGGCTATCTGCCCAAGGATGCGTCGTTCGATCCGTTGTACATTAGCAATTGGTTTCAGAATCTTTTGCGTCGCATCGAGGACATGAACAACGATGTGCTGTTCCTATTCATCGACGATTTGCATTTGTTGAATCCCCTGGATTGCGATATTGTTGCCGCGCTTTCGTGGCTGCCCACATCGTTGCCCTGGAACGTGCAGATCATATGCAGCACAACCACGCCCATCGAACAGCTTAAATTTACGCCCATGCAACGAGATCGTTTCAAGTCGGCGGAGTATCTGTTCGATTTGCAACTGGAAGCGAATGTGACGCGGGTGCAGCGACCCATCGGTTGCGACGAGCAAGTGGACTTTGTGTCCTATGTGGAGCAGCAGTTCGACGAGCTGGAACAGCACTATGGCCGGCATGCAGTCGCCAGTCTGACTGCCTACATCACATGCTCGGAGTATGGGCTGACCGAGACGGAGCTGCTGGAGCTGCTGATGCCCACCGATGATCCCGAGTCGCAGATCGACACGCACAACGGACAGTTCAGTTTCGCCAGCTTCAAGAAGATACACAGCCAGATGGGTGAGTTGCAGCAGAGAGAAATCCCAACCTAATCCTTGTATAAGCTCCTGTTATTCCTTTGCAGATCGTCGCCTGCTGCTGCACGATAAGATCATGTCCGGCAAGGTGCTCATCCAGTGGCGCCACAACTATTGCTCGACGCTGGCCAAGCGACGCTACATGAATGTGGAACGTACACGAACTTTGCACGCGGAACTGGCCAATCTATTCTTTCCCCAGGACGAGGATGAGAGCACGCTGGAGAATGATTCGACCAAGAGCGAAACCAAGTCCGTTATCAGCATGCGGGAACGCGAACCGGCGCTGAAGGACAAGGAGCGTGAGAAAGACAACGTGTCCGCGGGACGCAAATCCTCGTCGACGCACCACAACGATGATACGTCCACGTTTTATAATCCCATTGCCGCCGATGTTTCCTACAGCATGCGGCATGTCGAGGAGAGCTGGCATCATCTTATGCGATCCGACGATACGACGCGCTTCAAGCAAATCGCAGTCTGCAATTTTGATTTCCTGCTTGCGGCGGTAAGTTGACATTCCCCATTCCCTGCCTACCATCCTCCCCTACCACGCTTAGGGCGACAAATTTAACGAGCATTTGCAATTAGTTCGCGCTGAGCGGAAATCAGTTTAGCAACCAGATAAAATGACTTGGCAATCTACTCGATTAGCACCATTGTCGTAGCCTAACAACAGCAACAACAACAGCAACTACTACAGCAGCAGAAAACGGGAAAATTGTGTGCGGAAAATGGCAAACAAAATTTGAGTGCAAAAAGTTTCCTAATCAGCCTAAATTGCCTATCAAATTCAAGGGACTGTGAAGTAATCACGTGCATAATATGAAAAGTAAATTGAATAGCCGCACTAATGATGGAAAATTCGGAAAAGCGGGGAAAATAATTTAAAGCTATTTAAGTGTATGGTTTAATAAGATTACAGAGGTTTTAAAATACATTTACAATGCAATTGAATGTGGGAAATAAGCAAGGATTACGCTGTTTAAAAATAAATCTGTTTCTATATTTTAATATTTTTTAAACTTTACTGGAAACTGTAGTTTTGGGATAAAAAAATATAATAGAGTATATGAAGTAGAAAGTAAAGAAAATAAACTAGGTCTAAAATTGTGAGGAAATTATAACATATCACATTTAGAAATGAGAAAGAAATGCGAGTTTTAATTCAGAAACGCATACAGAACGCAAAGCATTTTATACACAATTTCATTTGAAATACCGAAATGAAGCTGTAGCTTTAAAATTTGAAGCAAATCTGACTTAATTTAATACCAAAAATCCGGTAAACTTTTGCAATTCTTTTCGCAATGCACTCAGTGCAGCCATGCAGCGTTTGTATGAGTTGCACAAAGAGCTGAAACAAAAGCTCGAATGCGGCAGGCAGACCGTGGCAGAGTGGGGACACAACTCTGCCAACTCATTTGCTGCTTAATTGTTGCACAGCACCATGCTGATTATTTAAGCAGCTTTGGCCCCCACATTAAGTTGACAAAAAAAAAGAAAACAAGAGAAAAGAATTAAAAATCAACGCTGCAAGCGGACCAAACTTTATCGCAGCTTGACAGCTCAAAAATTTATATTGTCATGAATTTTAAAATGTAAAAAGCACTCGGGGCGAGCGACCAAAAAACTCCGATCAGAATTAAGTGTGTATGTGTATGTGATGCAATGTGTGGAAACATGGTTACACATTAAAACGAGCGAACAGCCGCTGCAACTGATGGCTAACTCGGTGTGGCATGGCCGTCAGTCTGCCTACTGCCAGCTAGTCATGCAGTAGCTTACATATGCATATATATAGAACTATGTGGTATGACCTGTTTTCCAATTAAACGAATGCTTAAAAGTGCAGCAGGGGGGGGGCGAAGGCAGGGGCGGCAGACGGTTGGCAACAGCAGCTGCAACTTGATTTAATTAACATTTCGCCCCGGCTGAAGGTCAGAGTCGTTTGTAAATGTCGCAACTTTGCAGCATCAAACTCGGCGCAAAGTGACAACCCACATTTATCTAACTAACACAGGGGCAGAAGCAGAGAGGGAGAGAGAGAGAGGGGGAAGCTTTAGAAAATGGCATCATTTATTTGGCAACTAAGCACCTGCATTTGAATTCCTTACGCTTGCCGGAATTTCGTTTATTGCTAAATGGCAGCTGGCAGCCTGCAAAAGTGCATAAATTACACGTGGAATTTAAACTAATGTTCCGAATATTTAATTAAGCACTTTAGACGTGGGCAAACAAAATAAAATTGAGCTGAATTTTTTGTTGTTTACCTAAGCAAACGAGTGTAAAGTTTGCTCGATTTGATGCAAAAAGCGCAGCACATGTGGCGTATGCGTAATGTGTGCGCTACCGAAACTGTTGCCTACTTTTAAGCGCTGCAATATGTCCGCTTTTCGGTAATTTAATTAAATGCTATAATCCATTATGAATTTACACGAAAAACAACGTTAAAGGAATGGCAAAATGTTGACGTAGCGTATACGTAATATGCAGTTGTAAATAGACACGTTTTTTGAATGAGCTAGCGCGTATTCATTATTTATTACTTGCAACATGTCATTTGAGCGAGATTTTAGGGATTTTTTACATATATTTGTGCATTTATTTATGCAGCTTTTGATTACACATGTCGTATGTGTAATATGCGCAGAATACATCAATTACCAATTTAAATTTAATAACCATATGTATGACTAAGCTTCTAAGCTTCTATCATACGTTGCGTATACGCTACGTATGCGCCATATACGCCTAAGTAAACCTCTCTACTTGTTTGTGCTTGGCAGGTACAAACCGTCTCGATTAGCTACCTGCGCTGCCTGATCGAACACGTACGCTGCTACATACTGGATCGCGACATCGAGCTGATCTACTACACCATACGCAAATCGAGCGACGTGCTCACGCGCGATCCCATGCAGCTGGGCTCGCAGCTAATCTCGTGGCTGCGACCGATCGGGGAACACGACGACGACGATAACTCGTTGCTGAGCATGACCGTGCGCTCGGCAACGGCCTGGTGCGATGGCTATGCTGTGCCGCTGCTGGTGCCGCTCACGGGCTGGTTGCCCGCACCGTTGCCCTCCCAAATACGCACCATGACCGTGACCGGGACTGGAGTGATACGTGCCGTTTGTTTGGCGCCATCGAAGCAGCATCTGATTTTGGCCACCAATTCGGGCGATGTGCAGCAATGGCACATAATGAGCAATTCGCTGGAACACACATACAAGGGTAGGGGCGAAGCAAAAGACATGCCTCATTAGACGCTCGAGCTAATCATGTCCCCACCCCCAACCACCCCACCAACTTCTTTTTTCTTTCATTTTCAGGACACACAGCGGCAGTCACGTGCCTGCTGGTGGCGCCGCAACAGTCGCAGCTGCTGCTGACCGGCTCCGAGGATGCCAGCGTGCTGGTCTGGCACGTGTCGCTGCGCGAGAAACGAGCGCACATTAAGTAAGTCGTATCCCAAGTGGAATCTCGGCAAGCTCTGCTAATGCCTGTCTCCCTTTCTCCTCCAGAGCGCACACTGCGCCAGTGACTGCTGTGGCGGCCGGTGTCAATAACACGCTCATCATCAGCAGCAGCGAGGACGCCAGCATCGCCATCACAGATCTGGCCAGCGGCAAATTGGTGAGCAACATGTACCGAATGTGTCTGCCAAATGATTCGCAATTTAAATCGAATTACATTGGGGCAGACCTCTGATCTCCAACTGCCCTCGCCCCTTCCCCCCCCCTGCTCTTGCTAAGCTGCAATTTGCATTCCATCTTCATTTTATTCTCATTTGAACAAGCAAATTTCACGAAATGCGAATTCAAAGCGGGAAATGCGAAATGCATTTGCCGCGTTTTGCCTCGCTTTACCCCCAGTCGAGAACGCAGGCCGCTAGCCACGTCAAACAAACCGCATTCATTTGCATAATTCCTGAGCCAAAACTGCTTCAACGAGGTCATAATCTCTGGCCAAACGGTTGTGGCATACCCTGTAGAGTGCAGCATAGCTGTTTGGAGTAGTTTAGTTAGTTTAAAGTTTTCAGCAATTAATTGAAGCACATTTGCTTTAAGCTCAAATCAATTGGTATCTATACACCCTTAGGCTTAGTTGCAATGTGTTTGCAAGGTATACGCTAGTCGTCCATATCTAGTTTCTAGCATAAATTGTCATATACCTTGCTTACAAGCTGATTAACACTGACTAAGCCGATTTGTCAATGTTTATAGGCAGAGTATATGCCAGTCGTGTATACCTTACATGTTATGTTTGTTTTACAATTGTTTTTGCAGAGTATCTGCTAGTCGTGCAGTCCAATTCTGTTTCTAAATCGCGTCTATTCCATGCCTGAGCGCAAACACATTGCTTTAGCCTAATTATGCATGCTTGCAGGGTATCCGCTAGTCACAACTACCCCCTCCCCACACACAAATTTGCTGCTGACAAATGAAGCGGTAGCAGGCGGCGCTTCCGCCGCAGTGCCAAAACCGACGGCTTTCCATGTTCAAGTCATAAATCATATTAAGTTGAAATTTCGCTGTCGCACACACAAGCGTGCAAACACACGCACACACACACGCACAGCCGCAACACACATACACGCACATTAAACTGTGATTAACTACAATGCAATGTTTGCATATAAAGTGCGCTCGGGCTCGAGTCCTTGGACCAGCCTGGTGTGTGTGTGTGCGTGGCGTATACGTAATATGCTGTGTGCGTGTGTGCGTGGTGGGGAGGGGGGGTGCGTTGTTTGTGGGTGTCAGCGCCGCCTGTTGACATACATATAAATTAGATTTATAGCCACTTGCTGGGCAAATATACCCCGCATACCCCGCCCAACTGGCGCCTTCACGGCTTTTTGGCATATTTTAAAGCCATTTCTGCTGACTGCACAAAATCAGCTGAAATTCAGGCTAAAAGTTGCCCGGCGTCAAGTGCAGCTGTGGCGTGACTTGCCAGACACACACACACGCATACGCACACAGCGACAGCGACAGTGCCTGCCTGTCTGGCATTACAGGCGCTTATTAAATTAATTACAATATTACGTATACGCCGTGTGCCGCATAGTCGCATTGTTTTTCATGTCGTCCCCGTCGCCGTCGCCAGCGCTTTTGGCGTTTAAAAGTTGGTGTAATTTATGAAAGTTTTGGCATTTCTGTGTGACCTGATGGCTTTCGGCACGCCTACCGCCCCCCTCTCTCTCTCTCGCTCTCTCTTTCTCTGTCTTGCTATCGCGCGCATTGTCAACATCGCATGCCACGCGGTAATTAACTTAATACATACAAAATGTGCCACAACAACAATGGCGCGAGGGAAAGGCGACACATGTGTCACGCTAGCCTGTGTCGCGACCCACCCTCTCCCCTTCCCCCTTAGTACAGGCTGCCCCTGTCCTCTTGGCATTAGCTTAAGTACACCTTTATCGAACTATAAAAAGCGCAATGCCTTCACTGACTGCTCTCTCTCTCTCACTGTCTCGTTCACTTTTATAGCTCCATCGGATTACCTTTCATCGTGGCCCCGTTAGCGGCATCCTGGTTGCCGGCGCATGCGATGTGCTCATCTCGGGCAGTCACGATAAGAACATATGCGTCTGGGATATGGAGAACTACACGCTGCTGAATACGATGCAAATGACGAGTCCCGTGCTGCGCATCGACATCTCATGGAACTCGGTAAGTTGTGGAGGTTTATGGGCATGGTAAGGGATAGAGAGTTGTTGTGGGGAGGGGGTGCTAGAAGTTCACATTAAACTGCGTAATTGCTGAGTCTCGCTAGCCATGTCTATCTTTATCTCTCCTTCGTTTTGGTATACAAAACTATCTGCGCTTTTGACGTGCCCTTTCCTCATGCGTTCTCTCATGTCTTGACTGTCTCTCCTCTTTCTCGCTGCCTTCTCTTACTCTCTCTCCCTCTCTCTCTCTCTCTCGCTCTCGCTCTCTCTCGCTGTTACTTCCTCTTGCTGTCTCTCTTTTAATTTTGACAAATTACCTTCACTTACACAGGTCCAAAAACAATAAATCATTATAATAGAAGCATAACTAGTTGATTTACGTGTTGTGTGTGTGTAAGTAGATTTGTACTCTGGTCACACTATCAGTGCAGCACACTCGTGGGGGCATAAGCAAATGGCCATTACTCTTCCCCAGAGTATACTACTCGCAAGCACGCCTATTTAATCGACTCGACGCGGATTTTCCTTTAAAAAGATTGTAGTACCCCGAGCTATTGGCCACTTTAAGCTTGCTTTAAAGACAAGCTCTGAATTTGCTAGCTTTTTCAATTAAAAACGACCTCAATCTGCTAGAAACATGTCCTTCCTGTCGGCCACTTTTTCTTCGGCAACATTTACTCGGAAAATTATTGGGAAATATTCACTTTGAGCAATTCGGAGCTGTCAGTTCTTAAAGCTACCGAATGACAAGCTGACATTGCTATCGCCTATTGCCATCTCTTTTTCTATCTGACGCACTATCGCCTCGCACTTGCCGGGAAAATGTACAGCGGAAAACTGTGGAAAAAACTCATGCTGGCGAGTTTTCATTTTCATTTCATGACTGCGACTCAATGGACTGTCTCAGCTTTCAGTGTGCGAAATTTAAAGCTGCAGCCAAGAGAAACAAAATACGAGAGAAAATATAGAGAGAAAAGGAGGGAAAGAGAGAGGGAGTTAGAGAGAGATATACTGTGTGTGTTTGTGTGTGTGCTTAGAGATATAGAGCAGATAAAGCTGAGAGATGGGACACGGCTTTAAGCTGCTGAGGCTTTAGCGAGCTGGCGGGGAGTGCCAGAGCGAAAAAGGCAACGAAAACGAAAGATACAAATAAAAAGGAGGGAGAACGAAAGAGAAGAACAGAGGAGATAAAGAGAGGTTGTTCTGGTTCTAATAAGTGATTTTGGCTTGGAAGCGCCGCATTACGAGGCAAAATCCTTTGTTGTCAATCAGCTTGACAAAAAATACACGCGCATTCAGACTGAGATTGCGCGCGGAACGAGGCACCCGCTATCAATGTGTGTGTTTGTGTGTGTGTCTCTATCAATATGTATTGCATACTTAACAGCAATTTGGCACGCAAAACAATATGAGTACGAAGACAGGGAGAGGAACAGGAAGAGAGACGAAGACGAAGACGTTCTGTCAATGGCAACTAAGAAGAGCTGAGCTGCAAGGAGGAGCAGGAGCAGCTGGCGGAGCTGGGCAGGCGTGACAATTGATGCGTGCGCCAAGGCATGCCAAGTGCTTGCTGCCGTGTCCTTGACGCACTTCCCGCCTGCCCCAATCCCCTACAGCTTGCCCCCAGCACAGCTACGTTTGTCATTCTATCTATTTGCTATAAATCGACGACAAGCGACTTTGGAATGTCGTCTTTGTGTCTCGTTTTCTTTCTTGAAGAGGCCCAAAGCAATAGCAACAAAAGGTGGCCAACAAGGCGGGACTGGCCGGGCAAGGGGCTGCTGCAGGGGCAGCTCGGCAATTCGAAACGCAAATACACTGATAATATCCGACAGGCTACTCGCTGCGACTGGATGGGAAAACAAGCTGACATAAGAAACTCACGTTTCAAAGCAAGTGCCGTTAGCACACACACACAAATACATGTACACACACATACACGCATACACACACACACTCATCGCTTGCTACTGGCAATTAGAAAACTCATTTTTCCCGACTTTGCCCGCAGGCCACAGCGAATCTCAGGCAAATTTTGGCTTATCGCATTAAACAAAAGTACCGAAAATTGCACAAATTGGCCATAATCTTGCCAAATTGCTTGCCGATAACAAGCGCGTGTGTGGCCCCGCCCACAGCCTCCCCCCAGCAGCCGCAGGCAGCGAATGCGGCGGCGCTGTCAAGCGCGTTTTGCAGCGCTCAAATTGAAATCTAATTTTAAACGGCAACACACATAACACACACATATCACACACACATACTCCCTGCACAGCTGCGACTATCTCCCTTCTATGGAAGCCGCTCGAGCTGTGCCGCTTCGTCCTTGTCAAACACCGCTTGCCACGGCGCATTCCTTGGACCATGGCGTACCGTGGCGTCCATTGGCAAATGGCATCGGCGGGGCAAATGGCAAACGGAAATCAACTTTCTTACACTTTAGCTCACATCCTGATGGCTCTGTGGCACGCTAAACTCCCCTCGGGGCCAGATCCGACGACGACTACGACGCTCTGTCGTGGCCGCACATTCTTTGCTGTCGTATTGCGGACCCAGAAAATTGAAATGTTGCAATGCGCCAAATGGCCAATAACAACAACAACAACCATAACAACTGGAACAACTCTGTCGTTGTTGTTGGCATTTTTCAATTTCCCCGGCTGGCTTGGAAAAATTGCAGGCAGTCTTTTGCACGGCGCACGGCACACGCTGCAACAAATTTATTAAGCGAAAACTCAAGCAATGAAGCTGTGAAAATGCTGTGTGATAACTTGGCCAAATGAGTTAATTAGCTGCGGGAAAATTTCAAGCAAATATTTAGGAAACACTTAAAGTGCTTTTAATTAAAGTAATTATGCAAATTGCTTATGGATTTCATATTTATTAAGTCAAAATTAAAACTGCAAATTGAAAAACTTTTCAAGCTGATTAAAAATCATAAATAATTAAAAGCTGCGAAAGCAATTATAAAACAACAAAAAAATTTAATTTAATTATGCAAAATACTTTATTTTGAATCTTATAAAATTTCGTAAATATTTCTTAAACTATTAAAAACCATATTAAAATAAAACGAAAGCCCTGAAAATTCCTTTTCAAGCAGATAATATTAATAAATAATAAACAATTAAAATAGTAATAAAATAATAAGAAAAATATATTTATTAAGAATAGTTAGGCACAAAATAAATATTTTAAATTATTTTTAATTTATTATGAGATTATTATATTATTCAAAAATCACATTAAACTAAAAAGAAAATTGCAAACTAATGAAACATTTTAAAGTAATTAAAAATAACTTTAACTTTATTTAAAAAGATTTATAAATTAATTACAACATAGCGAATGCTTGAAATGAATTTATAAAAGTCAAATGAAATGTTGTTGCGCAGTGTTTCTCTCAGTGTGGCAGCACAAAAGGATAAACTCGGCAACTGTGGAATGCAATTTATTAATATTTGATTGGATACGGGGCCATTCCGGGCGGCAATGGAGTCAGTGAGTGAGCTGGCGCAAGGGAGGCGGAACTGGCTGAATGGGAAGGTGGGGCGGGTGTACAGTGGGCGTGTCATTACGTTTACCTTTTGTAGACAACAAATGGCGGGGAAAACATTAAACTGGCGCTGAAAATGTCAATTAATCGCATTTAATGTGCTTTTCCCCGCTCTCACTCTCTCTCCGTCTCTGTTTTATGTGTGTCTGTGTGTCCTTGCAGGTCTTCCTCTTAGCCCACTGCGAGGACAATGCGCTGTACGTGCGCACCTTGGCGACCGGCAAGGAGCTACACACGCTCAAGGGGCACAAGTCGCGGGTAAGTTGCAAACCAGATGAACAACTTGGCCAGTTTCAATTGAGGAATTCGGGTAAATCCTTCGACAGATACGCACCATGTCCATTGGCAAGGACAGTCAACGCTGTGTGGTCGGCTGCGAGGATACTCGTGCCCTGATCTATGACATGCATTCCGGCAAACTGGTGCGTTCGATGCCACCGAATCCGGGACCCGTTACAGCTGTCTATGCCATGGATAACGATGATTTTCTGATCACCGTGGGCGGCAATAAGATCACTTTCTATTCGTTCCGCAACGAGGAGCTCTACGTGAATCCCTATTCGAAGCATCCGCGTCGCAAGCGTAGCTTGAAGCGGCATACGCAGGCCCAGAGATCGCCATCGACCACATTGCCGCCGATCACGTGCTTTGATTTGTCGCGAGATTCACAGCAAATGGCCATCGCATCGGGCCGAAGTGTGCATCTGATGCGCATCAATACGCCCGAATATCAGTGCACGCTGGACGGGCACACTTGCGTGGTGAATTGCCTGAAGTTTGCACCGAATGGCGAGTTTCTGGCCACCGGCGCCGATGATCGTCTCGTGCAGATCTGGAGTCTGGCGCTGGGCGAGATCAGTCACACATTCAAGGGCCACACGGCACCGGTTATGCAACTGGTTGTGCTGATGGATTCGTTGCGTGTCATCTCCAGCGATCGTGAATCCATTCTACTGGTCTGGATGGCCGATACGGGCAATGTGCTGCAGACCATACAGGGACCGTACAAGAGCCTGGCTGCAACGAACAACATGCGCTTTGCTGTCTCCACCAATGGCGATAATACGCTGAAGATTTGGTCACTCACTCAGGAGGATGAAAAGTTCTCTGTTTCGCATTCGGATGAGATCACCTGCTTTGGCATCAGTGCGGATAGCATGCACATTATCACGGGATCTCGCGATATGTCGTTGAAAGTATGGCAATCTATGGGAGGCAAGTTGAGTCAGGTCCTCGTGGGTCACAGCGATGCAGTGACCTGTGTCGCCGTCTCGGTGACCAATAAGACGCAGGTGATCTCCGGCTCCAAGGATATGAATCTGATCATTTGGGATCTACTCACGGGCGAGGAAGTGCACACGCTGGCAGGACACTTGGGAGCAGTAATCAATGTCAAGGTGTCTGCAGATGGTGGGTAGTCGAAGCTGCTGCTGATCTCGATTCAATTGTTTACTCCTTCCTTCCTTTTGCTTTGCCTCAGGCTCCACTGCTGTCTCCGGCAGCGATGACAAAACCCTCATTGTGTGGGAAACAAAGCGTGGCCTCGCTCTCACCTCACTACAGATGCACGTGCCCTTCACCCACTTCGACATCAGTCTGGAGGTGTCGCGTGTGCTTGTCCAGCTGGTGGACAGTTACAACTTGCCCGTCATCTGTTTGCACAATACGCCGGCGCAATATGTCAAGTTGCCCACGTATTCGGGTCCCAGCAAGGATGTGGAGGGTAGGCAGCAGACTTGAGAGTATTCTCCGGCAGTTAACCAGTAAATTTCTCTTCCCCCCGCCCCGGCAGATCTGCGCCCACAGGGTCCCAAGCGGCAGATGAAGCGTCTGCTGAAGAAGGAAGTCTCGCTGGACACATATACGTGGCAGAAGAAGTACGGGCATCTCACGTCCTCCGTAATGATGGCGCAAGTCGATGAGCGTCTCAAGCGTCGCTTTAGCGTCTCGGCCAGCATGGAGGAGATATCAAAGATAGCCGAGACCAAGACAGGCGCCTCACAGGCGAATCTTGGCCCCGAGCAGGCGGCACTGGCGCAATCGCAGCACTTTGACCAGCTGGAGGCGTTGTGGAACAAGCGTTCGCCGCCGCGACGACGTCACAATACGGTAAGTCCGAGGGCCACGCCCAACACAATCCCCCTCCCCCCTCACGCCCACCACATAGAGTATTCAGTTTGTAGTGTGCAGCGCGCAGGCAGAAGACACCGAAAAATCAATTTGCTTTTTGTAGAAGCGTCTCATCTCGTTTCTTTTCTTTTCTTTATCTTTTCCATTTTCCATTTACGTTTCGTATTTGGGAATTTTTCCGCATTTTTCATTTTGACCTTGGCTTCGTCTCTGTTCGCTTACACAACTTGCAACATGCAACATGCAACAACTCACCGCAACAACAACTGCAACCGCAACTTCAACCTACTCCGCGTAAAGGGTCTGTCGCGCCAGACGTCGCTGGTGGAGGACCGCTTGGAGTCCTCCGACGACGATGAGTATCAGGATGAGCGCGCAGGTATGTTGTCAGCCTCCTACGACCACATCCATCTGCTCGCACGCTTGCCCGGCATCCGTAGCCTGCACGATGCATGGAAGACGAGTAGCTTGCGTGTGCCCCGCACCAGAACAAAATTCTATGTCAGCACGCCTCCCCTGCACCACAGCAACAACAACAGCAACAACAATAGCAACAGCAACATGACAGCACACACAACAGACACGACTGGAACTGCTCAACTGCCGCAGAGATCCCACTCCAGCTGCCACCTGGAACAGGCACCCGATCTGGTGCGTGATCTTCTCCAGCCTACTGCAGCCGAGCGTCCCGTCTCGCTGCGTAACTTCTTTCAGTGGCCACATCTGTGGCGCACTCGTCGCAGTCAGCGCAATTGTCAATCATGTCCAGCTGCTCCGGCCGCTGCGTCCCGCCATCTGCCACGTGCCATGCCCATTATACGCGTGGAGAACTGCGATAGTCGCCGTGTGCATCGCGTGCGTACCGATCTGGTGCTGCATCCGCAGTGCACGCAGGCGACACTGGCGCACATGGCGCCATCTATGCCCGAGGGCATAGATCCTGTCAAGAAATCCAGCTCCAGTTCCAGTTCTTGCGGTCTGCTGAATCGACGCAGTTGGCCACGTTTTGGCAGCAAACGGGAGGCAAGGGCTGCAAAAGCCACGCCCACTGAAACAGGCACTGCCACGTGTAATGAGTGTGTGACGCAGTGAAGGCGATTCGATGACGATTTGAGTGAGATTTAGCAGCGATTTGAAGACGACTTTGACAGCGACTTGAGCTCGTTTTTAGAGTGAATTTAGTTGCATCTTTTAGGCACATTGAGAGCGATTTATAGGCGACTTGATCGCGGCTTCAACGCGATTCAAGCACGTTTAGATCACAGATTAATAGCGACTTCAGCGCGACTTCCTGGCGACTTTTGCGCGACTTATCGCGACATTAGCGCGATTTCAGGGCAACTGTTTCTATACAGTATAGTGACTTTACAGCAACATTATAGCAACTTTAAAGCGACTTTACAGCAACTTCGGCGCATCTTGACAGCAACTTCAATGCGACTTCAACGCGATTTCAATGCGATTTATAGCGCGACTTCCATTCAAGCCTGACTTGACATCGACCGAAACGACGGCTACACAAAACTCTCTTTTACTCTCTTTTTCTCTCTCTCTCTCTCTCTCTCTGTCACACTATGGCCATTTTCTACACTGCACTACACAACTTTTGTTTACTGTTTTAAATAAAACAAAATATTTACATACTATTTAAGCCTGCCTAGTCCATTTTTAGCACATTTTGTATACCAGAATTTTCCCACTGCATTGCGTAGTTGTTTTTGAGTAGTTTTTAATTTCTCATTTTCGAATAAAGTATGCGATATTTGTATGTGAAGTTTTATTTCACTTGAGTACACTCTCCTTTATTTTGTGTAAATTACGATTGTGTAGTATAGTTTACGGCAACCGGAGAGATGCAGGTAAGTAACGGTAAATGGAAATTGCATTCGCCCTGTCGCGGGGAGTCGAAAAATAGCTTGCGCTGAAAAGTATGCTATGAATTATTTCACATGAACGCAACGCGCAAATTGCCATCAATAAAATTTCAGCACGATTAACTCGATAAAACGAACAAACAGCGAGAACAACAGCAACAGCAACAACGACGCCGCTGAGAAAAAAATGCGCCACGGCACAAGCAGCATGTGTTGCGCTTCGGTTTAATCAATTTAATCGCGCCATTTAAATGAATTAAAGGCAATCAATAAATACGCGCTGCAGCTATAAATTGTGTGTGTAAATGCGTGTGTGTGTGTGTGAGCTATACAAATTTTCCTGCCAAGGCATGAGGAATATTAAGGCGAGGTAAGCGCAACGTCTGCAGTTCTCATTTTTTTCGGGCATGTTTTGCTACTCTTCTTCTCGCTCGATCTCCCACTATTTCTCTCTCTCTCGCCCAAAACAAAATTCTATAAAAAAAAAACTGCATAAATTCAAAAATTTGGAAATTCGTTAATTGGCAACTGAAAATTGGAAAACTGTGTATAATATGTAAAAAATTGTTGCGAGACTCGTTTGAAAAACGCAAATTGTGCAATCTCTTTCAAATACTCAATTTAAGCCATATACCATATATACATATATATTTTTCTCTCTCTCTCTCTTACTTTTGATTGCCATCTATCGATGTGTATATAATATTGAGAATTTGTTTCCATTTTGTTCTTGTTGTTGCTGTTGCAACGCCAATGTTGCTAGCTGTTTTGTGCCCCTGTGTGTATGCAGCAGATATGAAATGAGATTCCATTTTTGTATTTTTGCTTTTTGTGTGTGCGGCTAAACGCATAAATCAACCAAACCATCTGCAACAACAACAACAACAACCATCCAACCAACCAACCTACAACAACCACCTATTACCAACAACAACAACAACCGGCGGCGGCGCAAACGCAGCCAGTCGCAGCTCGCTGCAGCAACAACAACAGTAAAAACGACAACAAAAATAACTTAAAAGTACACACAGCGCAACATATAAATAATTAATTAATCAAATTTGATAAACTACAGTTTAACCACTTTGGCCAAAACTAACCGTTTTCCAACCGCCAAGTGGCGCATTTCCAACGCGAATTAGCCACGGTCAACTACGCTAAGAAGAAACACAGCGTTAGAAACGTAGGAAACGTAGTTTCTTTCGACAAGTACACGCGTTGAGCTTAGCGTAGTTTCACTGTACCCCACCCCCATGGTTTTTAATTGGCATGCAAAATAAACTTCAACTGCAACTGCAATCTCGACTCCGACTGCAGCCAGTTTTCTCTCCCCCCAGCACTTGAGTCTACTTGTCAGCCTAACTAACGCTACTTCAGCCACGCACCTGTCAACTAGTCAACTAGCCACGCCCACGTCCACGCCCCTGCACTCGTCCCGGCCCCTGCAGCAAGTTTTCCCAGCCACGCTGTATTAAATCGCAAAAAACTTTGTTGATTTTCTAGACGATTTCGACGAGTTCTTTTAGCTTGTTTAAGGCTTTTCTAGCGCGACCTCACCCTGTTGCAGTTTATCCTACAAGCATAGGCACATATATAGCGTATATATATATATAGTACTACATACTTACCTCACTGCAAGTGCTGAATGATTTTTGAGAGCTCTACAACATAAAATATACGATATATATCATGTATACCTTTACGATTCGCAACATTATCAACTACCGCGTAAAGCAAATGAAAAAAAAAAACAAAAAATACTTCAAAATATAAAAATACTATGTTAGATTGTATCTAGTTGTCGGCCACGTCCCCACACACATGGATGAGATTTGAAATGCCTCAAGTAAGTTGATCGATTTATTGAAAAAAACTGCAGCAAATGGAATTGTGATGCCGTTTCTCACATCTTTCACTTGCAAATGCAATAAAATACTAGAAAATACTCAGCAAATGCTCAAAAAATACTCTATATTGTTAATCAATTAGCTTCTTTTAGTTAAGTATGCCGTAACCGTAGTACCGGGCATGTACTTAGCTTAGCCAACAGTTCGCTCTACATATATTACGTATACGTACTGAAATTTTAAATTTAAGCTTGACTAACCGCAAACTTTTGTATATCCAACACACGCACGCAAACCGACAGATCATTTCGCTACAGGAGGAGGAGGATACCACAAGGGATAAGCCGTAGAACTATGGATACGGTGCGGGTTAATTACAGTTAGTCTATAAGTCAATGTCTTAACTGGTAAGCAATAATTACGAGCAAGCTGGACGCACGCTTCATGCTCTATCTCTCTCTCTCTCTCTCGCTCGCACAACTGTGCTTAGAGAAGAGTGGAGTGAATAGAGCTGGTGAAGATGAAGATGCAGTAGGCGAGAGAAAGCATCAACTCGAGTAAAACTCAACCTTAAGTTTCAACTTATTAGATCTATCCCCCCTCTATTTTCCCTACTTTTCCCCACTAGCCTGTAGTCTCTAAAAAACTAAAAAAAAAAAACAAAGCAAAAACCACCGTCTCAGACTTTATAGAACCTACTTATTAGTTAAGTGTAAGAAAGCCATTTTGACATTTTAATGTTGTAGAGTGTTTTACGTACTTATAGAGACAACTCATGCTACATGTTGTTAATATTATTATACAAATATATATATATATATATACGATATCGGGTCGTATATCGAACATATTTAGCGTTTAGGCAAACCAAAGCAAACACAAAACTTGAAGGGGTTAAAAGCAAACTATGCTTAAAAACAAATCAAAACAAAACGAAATGTAATGAAAAGTTAAACAAAGAAAAAGAAAACCAGCAATTGAAAAGTCAAAAACTCAAATAGAACCGAATTTGTCACACACACACACATACCCATACAAATGCTGAATTCTTGTAGTTTGCAAAGTATACAGAATATCTAAGAACCAAATATACTCTTTGTTTTATCCGCAGATCGCAAAGACAAATTCAGCTACGTTTTAGCGCACTTTTTACTCGCTTTTTTCCTTTTTTGGCGTTGTAAATAACGTGCGTGTAGAAGAGAAGGTAGAGCAGAGTAAACGATGAATGTTATACACGTTCATTCTTTCTTTCTTTCTTACTTACAACTTATTCGCATAGCAAGTCAAGCGAATCCTGAAGCGCACCTGATTTAATCCATCCTCCTATCGTTTCCATTCGCACCCTAGATAACTTCAATAACTCTCTGACAATCAGAAGTTCTAGTCTAGAACAAAAAAACAAAACAAAAAAAAAAGAGATTAAAGTGAAAGATATAAGCTACCTAAATGGAAAGCCATATTTCCACACACACACACACTATTTCTATGCATGCAACATGTGAGTCTGTGTTTGATCTCCAAATCTAAGTGTAGGGCCCTTTCCCATAAGTAGAGCATAACATATATATATACTAGATCGTACACATAGAACGAATTGAACCTATACAAGTGTCGTAAAGTAGCAAAAATCCGCAAATGCAGGCTATCAGTTTAGGGGCACGAGGTCGTTGCGCCCTGACACAATGAACCAAGCAAACACTATATACATATATATATATGTAGTACAAGCAGAACCCATGCCCACACCCACACTCACACACTGCAACAACTGTCTATGTCTATTACAAAATTAAACTAAACTTTACTGGAAAACAGCAAAACCATTTTGTTGATGTATTTTACTGGAAAACCGCTTGAAACGCAGGGAAACTAATGATGGGCACGACAATTCCAGGGTGGGGGAGACAACGGTTTGGATTGCACGCAAGTGCGAAGTGAAAAAGAAAAGGTGTTTTCCTTTTACTAGGATTTTATAGCATATGCATTACGTATACTTATTACGTATACGTATTATCCATTTTCAGTGTTCTTTTATATCAAATATTATTTTCTTAGCACATTATAATATGTTTTGGCATTATTTATGTATTCAAAGTAAATTTAGGCATATTTTATTATGATTTTTACATCTGCATTACTTTTTAATATATTTTATTATTTTACAAATCAAAATGCGTTTATGGCATTCAGAGCTGCACGGAAACGAGCTGCCCAGCGTTTAATTGCCACTTGAATAATTAATCAACCTGATAGTACATACCAAATTAAAGGTATGGTATTTGGTATACCGCCGCCTCGACAGTGGGTCGAATGAATGAAAACAATTAATTTGCTGCACTTTGATCGACAGGATTTAATTATGCATTTGCAGCTGCCATTGTTTGGGGCATTATGACACCATTTAGCCTGGCGAATGTCAAACAAAATGCCAACAGCTAACAAAACTTGGTCAGCGCGAAAGCGTGTGTGAGAGTGAGAAAGATGGATAGGTGTACAGGGGAGACACGGAGAGGCAAACTGGCAGGCAGATGGTGAGTGGGCAAACCGCAAACTCAGCCATTTTGTTTGCACTGTCTAATGAGAAAAGTTTGCGGAAAACATTGACAATGAATCCCGATGATAAGAGAGAATGTACAAAAGAGCCAAAGCGAGACTGCAAGAGGGAGAGAGCGGGTATGAGGTGTGTGTGTGTGTGTGGGTGCTTAAGCTGGCAACCTGGCTGCCTCAAATGTGGGCTGGCACGCCGCCGGCATTTTGTGTGGGTGTGTATGTGTGTGTGTGTGTGTGGACCGAGCTGACAGCGAGCAGACGACCATGAGCCCATTTTTTTGGTAGCACACACACAAACACACCCATAAACACGGACAACAAAGAGACACACACAGCAGCTGAACGGAAAAAAGAAATCATTTGCTTGCCGGCAAACAAATACAAGAGAATGCGACAAATTCATGCCATATTCACAATATTCGCATTGATTGTTATTCAAACTTGTGTGCGGCCGCAAACCGAGTCGCATGTGGCATGTAAATTTCAATTGCTTTGATGGCCTGCTCATAAAAATAAACCAACACGCTGCTGCTGCTGCTGCTGCTGCTGCCAAGCAATTGACTAACAGTTATACCCTTACCCCGCCCATTGCAGACATTTTAAATAAACTTGGCTAAGAAAAAAATGGAACAGCATTTTGCCTGACTGAGATCCGGGCTGGCAGAGTTTATATTATATACATATGTATACTTGCCCTTTTGCCATTTCAATTGTGGCCAGGCTTAACTAACCCTTTGCCTTTTCTATGCTTCCATTTTTTAGTCTTTTAGCCTTTTTTCCAGCATTGTCTGGCCTTCTTTTTAGCCATTTCGAATTCGGCCGCAGGCCAGAGCCGCCGGCTCTAATTACTTTTGTTTTCAGCAGCAACCGCAGACCACTTGCCGAGGATGAGAGAGAGAAAGAGAGGGAGAGCAGTAGGGAGTGGGAGGCAGTGGGAGTGGCAAGCAAGAGGGATGAACTCATTGTAAACTGACGCCTTGATGAATTGCGTGACGCTTGAAAGGGATTGAGTAGGGATGTTTGGGCGTGCTTTATGCCCGTATTTATTGAACCGCAGTCAAATGAAGTGCATGGCTTGCCACTAACTAATGGACCCGACGGCATTAAGCACAGACGCGCAGACGGACTGCAGTGAGGACTGGCTGCCCGTGCACGTCTAGCAGGGGCAGCAGTTTCAAGGACTTCAAAGTAAAGTTTTAATGAAAAGCAGAACCGATTTTACCGATTTTATTGATTTTTAATAATTGAAAACTTTGCTGGCACCCAAACTTCAGCGGCACGGGGCGTAAGGCTCTATAGTGTCTGCCGCGTTCTAGTGGAAATTCTAATCACGGGCGCGAGACAAGGCTATAGGATTTCATGTAAACGTTCTGTTTACGTCGTGCCTTTGTCGATCATTAGATGCAGCCGAGTTGCGCTCAAAGTGCTCGTTCAGCGTTCAGTTGAGAACGTAATTGCATGGGGACGACAGCTTGCAACGTAATCTGTGCAGTGCGCATCGCATCACACATACGCCGCGTGTGACGGCAAAGTGAACGGGCAGCCTGCGGGCGAGGGAGAGAGAGACACGCGCAATTAAGGCAACCTGCTGGCAAAGTTCTTCTTTTTTTTTGCCCAAACAACAACAACTACAATAAGTATGTATTAAGAAGTTTTGCGGCTTTGTCATGCGAAGAAAGTTGCCGAAAAAACAAGAAAAGAAGCAAAGTAAGCGAAAGTGAAAAAAAGTGTAGGAGCAAAACTAGCAGAATACTCGAGCAAACTGCGGATGAAGATTAAGTAAGCCACTTGAACGACCAGAGCGCAGAGCCACAGCGCTGGGATGGCATACGGTAAACGCTTTTTATAGACCTTACTCCGCCCGCGTTCCACTACCTTCCCCCCACCCCATCGACCCGTGCACATGCATAATTTCGTCTACTTCTCTTCGAGAGCAGCTCAGTAGTTTTTTGCGGAAAATGCATTAGAAATGCGCGAAGCAGTGAAAGTAATTTAAAAGAAACACTGATAGACTAGCTAGATACCCTGCAAGCTCTGCAATGGCTTTGATATTTGAGTAGTTCGATAGAAAAAGACAAATAACTATTTGAATAACTTAGCGATTCCTTCAAGATAATATTTTTATAAATGTATATGCCAAGTTTCATATCTATAGCTCCACAATTTGTAGAGATAGATCTATTGTAGCGAGAGCAAGCTAGCATACTTTATATTATACCCACGCCAAGCCCGCCAACTCAAACCGAATCAAGCTGACATCATCAAACAGCGGCAAGTACAGCCGGCAATCTCCTTCTCCTGCGCCGCAGCTCGGCTCATCTAACCGGGCATAATAATAACTTGAATATTATTTACGATTTTAATAAATAGTTATTTGTGCGTGATGATTTTTTTTTGGCCCCAGTGACTCGCAGCTCGTCGCTCCCCCGTGCCCAGTGGCAATCAGCTAAAAGCAGCTGAATAATGCATTGGGATTATGCTGAAGCTGAACCGGCTGAACCAGCCGAAGCATCCTCTAAGTAGATCGACTCTCCCATTGCCATTTGGCATCACGCAGCGCCGGGCCGAGCAGAGCCGCGCCGGACATCGAACTGGCTCCATTTGCCGTATATCCTTTAGAGCTCTTTGTGCAGGCGCTGCAGGCGACCAGATATCGAAAAGCAATTTCCGCTGGCTTCCCTAATCCTTGCAGGCGAATGCAATCCAAACAAATAATAGCGAGCACACACACAGACATATACATGACTCCCCCACACGCACACACACGTATAGAAATGCAAAGCAGGCTGTCAAGACGTTACCAGGCAACCAGGCTCAATAGCTCGCAAAGCGGGCAAGTTGTCGTGGCGACGCACGTCAATCAAATAACAAGCAGCTGGCACAGCTCGAGAGGAGAAGCTCACAGTAGACAGCTCGTTCTCGCATTCAGTTCGACATAAATATGTTTTGGGGACTTAGCTCAGCGTTAGATTTATACGCGGAATACCTGAAGGCGTTTAAGCTCTGCGATGAGGCAGCTGGAGAGGAGCAGCAGGGTCAGCAGGAGCAGCAGGAGCCGCCGTCAGAACTGAATATACTCATTGTGGGCGGCGCCGATCCACGTCATGTGATACGCACGCTGGCCAAGCGCTATACACATGGTCGTCAGCCCAAGTTGAACTTCTTTCTGCTCGACGGCTGCCCCGAGATTATTGCACGCAACATGCTGCTTCTGGGCCTGGCCCTGGAGCCGTCGGAATCATTTAGCTTGGTCTGCAAGGCGCACCTGTTCATGGACATCTATGGCAACTCGCTGCTGCGTCCCAGTTCGCATCATTACATGACCGCCAAGGCGCGCAGTCTGCGTAACATGATCTGCGATCAGGAGCAGCGCGAGCGTCTGGCGCCCATGCTCAACATCGATGGGCTGAAGTACAAGGAACGTGATGGCCTGGAGATGGCCTTCAGCTATTGGCAACCCAAGGAGCAGGTGTTCGAGATACAACGCTGCTGGGAGCAGCGTGTACGCAATCTGCTGGGCACACGCTACGATCATCGTGAGGGTGCCTTCGATTGGGATCTGAGTATGACTCTCAAGGATCGCGAGGCACAGCAGATTTGCTCGCAGGAGTATCGCTATTGGCGCGAGTGTGGCGTAGCCTTTGTCTTTCCCGAGTACGAGCACTGCAAGCCGAACAAGACCCTGTCCGCCGGCCTTGTGCGCAACGGACGCAGCTATCTGCATCGCGGCTATGTGGGTGACATACAGACGGGTCCGTTCTGTGGCTTCGGCTTGCGCACCTCCGAGGAACGTATGCACAAGTCGCAGTATGGCGAGAACGATTTTCGTGCCACCGATGTGACCGAGCGCAATCTGCTCGAGCTGTTCCACGAACTGCAGACGCAGACCGTCTACGAGCACGACAGTACGGTGTCGCGTCGCTATGGTTCCACCAAGCTGCTGATGACGCCGCTGCTCAGCTACAACGAGTGCGATATTACCGAAGGGCAGCAAAGCTACGACAAGCCATGGATTCAGTTGCCCGGCGTAGAGATACATTTTATATCCAGCCTGGACATAATGGACATGCAGAAGGGCACCTCACGCTGGCAGGACACCTTCGACATTGCCTTTGTCGGATACAACTATTACACATTCCTCAGCAAAGCGTTCTTGAATGTGCTGCGCGAGGAATCGCTTTTTGTGCTCGAGACGAAACTGCTGACCGTGGAGCGTCGCGAGCATGTGCAGCGATTCGAAAGAAATGCCAAGGAGTTGCTTAAGCAGGCCGGACTGCATCCCTGCATTAACTACCAGGCAATTAATGCGAAGAACATGTACCTCAAATTCAAGAAAACACAGCGAGTTGTGGGTGATGGGGAGGAAGTCTTTGACGAGTCAGAGACTCAACAAACCGAAGAGGATATCGGCTTATATGTGACTGAAATTGTCGAGGAGCGAACGGCAGAGGGACAGAAGACTTGGAAAATCAAGGATCAGCAGAAGATATGCGAAGGAATGCCACAAGAGCAAGAGGCTGAGCGGCCGAAGCAGGAACAGGAGGAACAACAGAAGCCGAATGAGCAGCCGGAGCAGCAGCCAAATCAGCAGCCAGAGGAGCACTCAAAGGATAAGCTAAATGAGCAGCCGGAGCTGCAGCCAGAACAGCAGCCGGAGGAGCACTCAAAGGATAGGCCAAATGCGCAGCCTGAGCAGCAGCTAGATCAGCAACCCCTAGAGAAGTTTGCAGAGCAGCCAAATGAGCTGCAGCCAGATCAGCAGCCGGAGGAGCAATCAGAAGAGCAGCCAAATGAGCAACCAGAGCAGCAGTCAGAGATCCCGACCGACTACCAGGATGCCAACTCCGATTAGTTTACAATTTCAATTTCAACAATCAGCTTATGTTTAATTTAATTAATTAACTTAGTAAACCTAAAGCGCATGATTAGTTGTACGTTTTCCTCTTGCCCGATGCCCAACTCTCCAGCTTGAAGTCCAGTCCCTTTTTGTGATGCCGCAGCTGCTGTGGCTCGCCATAGGCTGTGACCCGACGGCGATCATCGTCATATTTCAGCAGCTGATCGATGCGCACATTCAGCTTGCTGGCGCGCTTGTTTAAGGCCTGACGATCATAGGTCACGTCGCGTGCCACCTTACGACGTGGCACATGCGTCAGTGCAGCATCCCAGTCACCGGTTTTTTTCAGATCCAGCATGATATTAATCATTTGATTAAGGGTCAGTGATTTGCCGGAACCAGCATTCCATTGCAGATACCGATCCAGCGGTAAACGTGCCATGCGCAGACCCATGCGTTTCGCCTTGGCCAGCGACAATGGTTCGTTATTTACCGTGTCCACCATGGCACCGACTATGTATATGTCATCTGGGTTATAGGTGACGAGATCTTCACGACAATGCGGCGTCAGATAGACGAGTTGCTTCTTTGGAAACAGTTCTGTGAAGCACTGACTATGTACATTCATCGGAAACTCGGGATTCAGCATTGTGGGTATATAACGCTTCAGACCCTGCATGCAGGAACCTTCAAAGTTCGCGTTGCAGTAGTGCAGATCGAACGGTTCATCGTTGGCTCGATTCTCGGCGAAGCTCAGCATCAACTGTTTGGCCGCATACGAGGCCTCGCGATTGTTCATGTATCCGTCGTACGAGCAATCGAAAACCATTTTGGGTGCGAATTGCATGGCCCGTGTCAGGCGATTGTTCTGCCAATGATTTATGGTTGAATCGTAAATGCGCAGGAACATCGATGTGTGCCCCAGACCGTAAACGATATGCTTGTTCTCTACCCGCTCCTTGCGTATCTCGGCCACACGGCGCTCCGTTTCTTCGGCACGTTCTTCCTTTTTGCGTTTCTCCGACTCTTTTTTCATTTCGATTTGCCAAAGGAACGCATAGTACTTGATGCGGGCGGACTTTGAGGGCAGTTTGAGCACGTGTTCCCAATGATGATCCTGAAAGAAGTCGATGGCTGGCACACGGCGACCCTCCTGATGCGCAATGTCTGCCTCCAGCTGCAGCACCTTTAGCCTCTTCTCACGTTCCTCTTTCGTTTCCGATACTGTTTCATCAGGCACGGGCACGGGGTTAGCCGGATTTGCAAAAGGATTCACATATTTCTTTGATGCCGGCGTCGTCGCCTCATCCGATGCAACATTTTCGTTTGTGTTTAATTTTCGAGAAATACATAAATTACGCACAATTGCTGGTGGTGTGTGAACAGAGGCTTTCAATATAACTTTGCAATTTCTCCAGCGTGCCAGGTTTTTCAACATTTTTAAGTTATAAATGTGTAATAAATGCAAGATTAAAATTATACGATCCAGTCAGCACGCGTAACTTAAATAACACTCTCAGCTGTTCGAAAACCGCGTTGCCAACTATCGTAAATTAAATAGTTGCAATCGATATACCGCAAATTAAGCGATGTATTGCATGCCTATCGATATGTAAACGTTTACATTCCATGTGAATGAAAGTTTAACAAGAAGCCGCATATGCCGACAATTTTTGCGCTTGTTTCTCATAGAAAACGTGTATAAAAGTTATAAAACTAATAATAAATCGGCGGGAAACGTACTAATAACTTTTACGATGGCTTTGGTTTGTGCACGTAAGTGAGGCCTATTTTCCGTAGGGAAATTCAACTTTCTTTACTCATGTATTTCATTTTAGTTACAAACGAGGTTCCCGAGGCACCCGTCGTATCGCCGTACTCGGGCGCCGTTTTCGAAAGACGCGTCATTGAGAAATACATTTTGGAGAATGGCTGCGACCCAATTAGTGGAAAAGAACTGAAGCAAGAGGAACTTATTGAAATCAAGACGCCTGCAGTAGTAAAACCAAAGCCTCCTAGTGCCACCAGTATACCGGCTACGCTAAAAACCATGCAGGATGAATGGGACGCGCTGATGATCCACTCGTTTACACAGCGCCAGCAGCTGCAGACCACACGTCAGGAACTGTCCCATGCATTGTATCAACATGATGCTGCCTGTCGTGTCATAGCGCGTCTTAAGAAAGAGCTGACTGCAGCGCGTGAAGCGTTGGCCACTCTAAAGCCTCAAGCGGGCATTGTAAGTGCACCATCGATGATTTCGGAGCCAGCACTGGCGTCAGAGGCAGGCAGTGGAGGTGCTCAACAAATGGAACAGGCCGGCATGAACGCAGAGGTTATACAAAAACTGCAAGACAAAGCCACAGTGCTGACGCAGGAGCGTAAGAAGCGCGGACGCACTGTACCTGAGGAACTGGTCACTCCGGATCAAGTAAAGAATTTCCTGACCGTAGCATCACGTCCGGGTCTCCACTCGGCCTCAGTACCCGGTATTCTGGCGCTGGACATCAATAGCGCCGATCATAGCAAGATTCTGACGGGAGGCAACGATAAGAACGCAACGGTATTCAACAAGGACACGGAACAAGTAGTGGCCATCTTGAAGGGTCACACCAAGAAGATCACTAAGGTCATCTATCATCCCAATGAGGATACTGTTATAACCGGCTCACCCGATATGAACATACGCATTTGGCATGTGCCCACATCTCAGACGCAGCTATTGTTGCGTTGCCACGAAGGACCTGTTACTGGACTCTCACTGCATCCCACTGGCGACTACTTGCTGTCCACTTCGTCAGATAAACATTGGGCCTTCTCTGACATACGCACTGGACGTCTGCTGACAAAGGTCATCGACACAGCTGAAGTGGGCCTGACCACAGCTCAGTTCCATCCTGATGGTTTGATTTTCGGTACTGGCACTGTTGACTCGCAGGTTAAGATTTGGGATCTGAAGGAGCAAAGCAATGTGGCTAACTTCCCCGGCCATACCGGTCCCATCTCAGCCATTTCTTTCTCTGAGAACGGTTACTATTTGGCCACTGCAGCGGACGATGCGTGTGTTAAGCTTTGGGATTTACGTAAGCTGAAGAACTTTAAGACCATTCAACTGGACGACGGCTATGAGGTCAAGGATCTGTGCTTCGATCAAAGCGGCACCTATCTGGCCATTGCCGGAACCGATGTCAGGTAAGAGCCTTGTGCTTTATTTGTACTTATCATTGATATTGACTTCTTAAACCTTATTCTTGTTTCTCTGGGCTATCAGAGTGTCATGATGCTTCTTGAAATGTGCCATCCAGTTATGCAGACGATTCTGCTTGACTAGTGCACGGCGCGACATTTCCTTCTGCTTCGCCATGCGACGTCGCACTGACTTTTCCAGGCGATGCAAATCGGCAGGCGGTATAGTGTCCAGTTTTCTCATCAGTTCCTATTGACAGATTTCACTTAGACCAGTTAATATTAGTCATCTTGCTTGAACTTACCAAAGCAAATGTCTGTATTTTCTCTAGCCTGGTCAATGTTGTGTCCTGTTCATCCTTGTAGACAGCCGTCTTTGTGCTGGTAACTGTTGCTTTCATATCCTCAACTGTGCGCCACTGCTTGGATGATTTTTGAGGCGGCGACTTTGGTGGTTCCTTTTTCTTTTGCTCGGGCTGTACCTTGTTTTGCAATTTCTTGAGAATCACGGAAACAACGCTATTCAGCTTTATGTTTACTTTGCTGTGATATTAGTTAAATTAGTTGTATTTAGTATACTTCTATGTCATAAATTAGGGCTTACTCTTTGCAGTACGACTTCTCAAAGTCATCGAGCAGCTCGTGGGCACGCTGCTGCAGTGCAGTAACTCTACGTTGCAAAAACTCTGGATCTTTCAGAAACACAACAGCGCTAGCATTACGCTTGTTTGTTTTTTCCTGCAATGGTATATAATCAAAGCTCACCCATGACAGTCTCAGCTCAATCACTTACCGCTCTATCGTGCAGAACACCCACAATATGATTGAGCAGCGCCAGTTGGGTGAAACGTTTGTTGTAGCTGGACACTCTCATGCGGATACGTTCGTAACCCTGAATCCAAATTTCGGCATTCAAATGATTTCGCTTTTCTAAATATGGCTTCACAACCTTCTCCATGTATTCCTGAACTTGTCGCACTTGCTCCAGACCAGCCGGGTGTCGTTCGCTGATCTCCATGCTGATTATGTGCTCTGGCATTATGAGCTTGCTGTTTGGTTGCTCCGATAGCTGTTCCACCGTGTCATCAAAGTAGCTTATCAGCTTAAGTAAATATTGAAAGCGACCGTATATTTCCTGTACTTCCATGAGCACACGTTGATGTTGTAGTTTAACCTGATTGAGCTCCTCGGCCACCTTGTTCTCCTTGAGTTTCTTCAGTTTCTCTTGCGCCTCAAGCATTTTCTTGAATTCGTTTGCCTTCATTTTCATCAGACACTCATCGGCAAACCGGTGGAACTCTTGTGCTTCTTCGTACAGCTTATTCTGATACTCCACCTCACGTTTTCTATCCAAAAACATCTCCTGCGTCGAGTAGCACATGAACTTTTTGCGTGTTATATCGCGCAACAGTAGAATATCACTGTGAATGGAAGAGATAGTGTTAAAGTGATTAAGAATACTTTGTTAGTTTCTGCATACGTTTTCATGCGAAACTTTCGAGCCAAACGCTGCAGTCCTGCATCTTTAATGTAATCCGGATCGATCGTAGTCACCACGCATGGCGCTCGAGGATTAGCGACTTCTCCTTTCTAAAACAATTTATATACTAATATTGACATTTTCATTGAATACAAATTCTTTCCTTTTTACCGCATTAAAATCATCAATGCACAAGTTGATGGGCTTAGGAGCGTTCGACTCTAAATAATCCTTAGGACGTATAAAGTCTATAAAGCCAGATAAATTGAATTTTATTCTGAAAATAAATTTAGTAAATCTTACCTTCATATTTGCGATAGATTTTCGGTTTGAATTTCTTCATCTTCAAATTGAAAATAACTTTCTGTATCCTGACTTGTTTACCCAGTTGCTAAGGAAGTAAAAATAAAAGATATTGATTATGTTTCCTCGTTCCTCTATTTACAGGGTCTACCTATGCAAACAGTGGCAAGACCTGAAGATATTCAACGATCACACAGCACTCGCCACGGGCGTGCGATTCGGAAAGCATGCGCAGTATCTGGCGTCCACCAGCATGGACCGCACCCTGAAGCTATATGCCATCGAATAAATGCAGCATATTTAGTTAGCAATAAGTACAACATATAATACAAGACACGTATGCGTAAACGAAGAAATTAACTGCGTAAATAAACCAGACCCTTTATTTTCAATCCAAACAGCTCTAGAAATGTTTTATACGTATTTATTAATAACTATAAAAACGTTAGTTTCACTTAAAGCTAATTGAAACCAAAGAGAAGTACTTGGTATGCCAGTTCACGGCCGAAAAAGAAATTTAACAACCAGCGGAAGAAGAAAATGATTTCTAATAGTTCATTCTATCGAACGCGTACTATATTTTGTTTTACTCCCACTACGATGCGGAAATCTGTTTTAGTGGCCGCTCCAAATACTCTGCCAGCGACATGGTCTTTTGCTTAAGCATGCCCAAGCCGACGTGTTCCTTGGCATAAAGACATAACAGTACGCTAGCCACCTGTAAAATATGTCAAAATTATAAACAAAGCAAAGCACTCAACCCGATGCACTTACCTGAGTAATGGCCACATGACCACACTCACAGTCGATTAGTACAAATGTCAGGCGATCTTCGCGGAAGGCATTGCGACCATGCTTCTCATAGGCAGCCCAAATATTGCTGGCAATGGCTGCAGTAATCCGTGCATCCTTATCTCCATACCCCGAATAGGCCAGCAGAGCGCCCTCCTGACTCAGCAGACTGAAAAAAGTAAACAAACAAGAAATTGTGATTGACACTGCTTCCTCTTACTTGCTATTGTTACTTACAGTGTGTTCTCAACTCCGCCGGTATTTGCCTGGCTTAAAACTTGTGTAAGGGCTTTGGGTTTTAGCATATTGTTAAGTTTTATACTTATAAATAATGAACAAATAACAAATTTTAGTTTCGCTCAGCCAATGCTCAAGAGAACTTGTTCACATAGCAGCCAGCTTTCTGCTATGTGCTGCGATAAATTGCTAATCGATATCGATAGTAAGGGCTGTGTTGCAAAATGCTTGAATCCACAAATTTCTGTTAAATTTGAAAACCAAACATTGCAGCTGTCTCGTTGTGCGCAGTCTCGTTTCTTATATTTACACTTACATCGCCGATTCGTTTGTATCCAGCAAAGGAGATTTCAAAGTCAAATGTGTCCTTCTGCGAGCCGTATATGCCGTGCGGCAACACAGTGAATAAAGATTTGCAAGCAAAACAAGCAAATAGTTATTGCATTTTTTAACGCCTGAAAGAGCCTTTGCGCATAGTTAACATTAATAAAGTTAAACACAAGAACATTGACTATTTTGATAAAAAAAAAAGACAAAATTATTGACTTGAGCTGGTAAAATTTCAGCAACCTACGATTTGTGTCGATTTACATTTTAAAATTTTATAAGGTAAGTAACTAATTGTGACATATTACGCAATTTTGCTTTACAACATATGGTGAAAATCGTCTCGATATATGTTATTGGACTCGGCTTGCTGAATAGGGAATCGATCTTTTGTAAATAGAATCTATGTGTTGGAACATAGCGGGGATTTGTGTACATATTTGCTATCCTTTCTATGGGGGCACGCAGTGCTTCCGTGACACATTTGCTGCGTAATTCCAAACTGCCATGCCAAAACAGGGCGTCTGCGTTTGTATGTATTATATGTATCTGTATGTATGTTTGTATGTATGTATGTTAGGGAGAGTCAACATAAATAGCTAGGTGCACGCTATGCTTCAGCATATTGAGGCGACCCTAATTAATAGCAGTTACTAACGTCACACATAAACAACAATTACGGTGCCAATTTATCAAGTGCCCGGCAAATAAACTTGCTGCTGGTCGAGCTCGTGGCATCCCTATCAGCCTATCAGCACCCGGAGATTCCACTCCAAAAGCCTTAGCTGAAGTACAGCGAAAACAATAGAAAAGCACACCTAATTTATTGTGTTTATGTTAAGTACTTATATAACGCTCATGATTGAAAAGATTGTTAATTCCCTAAAGATCATAATCACAAATGCCGAAAAGGCTTTCGGTGTCGCTGGCCGTTTTTGTTTTTTTGTGGCAGCTGCCCACCCCCCGCGATCGTGAGAGCAAGCACAAAGAAACTAAAAATAGCATTGCTCGGACTCGGACTCTGTGTGCTACGGTTCATTCCGGTCGAATACAAACGATTATAATAAAATTTAATGTCTCATTATTTCTCTGCATAATTTGTTACATTTCCAGACATGTAAATCAGTTTCAAGTCCCGTCTCCGGCTGAGAGACGTCATTGAGCCACATTTTTGTAAGGCGTCGATGGCGCCATGCATTGCATATCGTTTGATTGATTCGATTGAATCAATCATCAAATATAATTGATGGTTAAATTCCACTGGGACCCATTGACAAAGTAGCATTTGCAGACCAATTGAAGACTTGCTCAAAGCGGCAATAATATGAAATAAAAAAACAAATTATTTAACTTTTAAGAAATCAATTTACATGTGCTGATCTCACGAGCTGCTGGGGCTAACAATTGTGAGATCCACCACTTCATCGACTGCTTTCGAAAATTTTGTCTCTTTATTGAACACCAAATTTAAATTAAAAACATAAATTGAGTTCAATTAATGTGAGTGCTGCATGTGAAATTCGCACGAGGCTGGAACTTTATGGCACTTTCGCCTGTAGAGTGCCGAAAAGGACAGTCCACAATTTTAGGGTATGCGATGGTCTAGCGAGACAGGAGTTTCTACACTATTTTTATCGCAAACTACAGCTTATAAAGTTCAATCGTTGAGTATGGTCGTTGTTATTGCTACTTATTATCACGGTTTATTATTGGCTAATATACATATACATGTATGTATGTATATATACATGTCAGTGCTTAATTTAAGTTTGTTTATAGTTTGTTTGTTATCTGCACTTCAGTTCTATACGGTTATTTACATTTGTGAAGTGACCTCAGTGCGTTTTAGTGAAGCTGCCAAAAGATTTCTCTGATTAATATAATCGGCGGGCCAAGATATAAATATATGTACATATGCGTGCGTGTGTGATAGCTGTATTACAGCAAACAAAGAACAAAGGCAAAACACAAAGAAAAGCAGTATGTACATACATACATATGTATGTGTTCATTTTTATATGCATACCATGTACATATGAATACTTTTATACGCACATACTGCATTTTCTATCTCCGCATTCCGCTTTCAGCACCTATGCGCTTTCTCACCAGCCGTGTGGAGTTTGAGGGTGAGACTCAGAACCAAAACAAGAGCTTGCCCAAGCAACAGAGAGACAGTCTGAGAGAGAGAGAGTTTGCGCGCCAGAGAGCGGCGTAGAGAGAGGGAGAGTTGCCGGCTGATGTACACATTTTGCACGCGTTCCATGCGTGATTATCACGCAGCACTCACATGTTTCGTGTTGTTATTATTGTTGTTGTGGTTGTGCTGACCCTCATTTTCCATTCAAACATCTCTCGACCGACTCGTTTGGCAAACAAATGCACATGCATAATAGCGAGTGTATGTGTGTACGATTGTGTCCCACAGTGGGGTAATCGACTCGATTTTTGATTTGTTTATTTGTTGTGGTTTAAAAAAAATATACAATTTGCAACTGTAAATAAATAAATAGTTATCTCTAAGTAGTTTGTTTGGCCCTCAATAGCTTCCGATGAGTACGTTGTTGCCACACGCAGGGCCCGGCAACGTGACTAATAGAACGTTTCTTATAGAAATTCTCACTGAATATCTATTAAAACAATTTATAAATAACAATCTTGAGGATTGCCTGGCAACGCGCATCCACGCGTCGCAGTTTTCTATGACTATAAATTTGTCGTTTACCCCAACCGATATATGTATCGAAACACACACATACACACTTGTAGGAAATAAGTTTGTTTTTGTTTTTTATTAATATAATGTTTACGTGCTGCCTATTATTTGTTTTGTTCAGAATTATTAATTCGGTTTTGCGACACACGTACATATTTATCAAAACAAACGATAAACATCACATACATACATTATATGTGTATGTATGCATGTAGGTGGCATGTTGTACACTGTCAGAAATATTCTCATTTAGGAGCCATATTCAGGTTAATTTTTATATTCAATTATCTTAATACATCTAAATATAAATTTGCATTTCTATGAAACACCAATGATTTTACAAATCGGCCAAATATAAATTACATTAAATATAAAAAAAAAAAAAAATTTCGTTTGCTCTCTCATTGAGCACACGCTCAGTGCATGCTCGCCTTGCATGCCCATACGTGCGTGAGTATATCTTGAGTGCGTTCGTATGTGTGCAGGTTTGTTTTTCAACGCACACGAACAAAGTCAACGAATCGTCGTCGGTGTCGTCGGCGTAGCTGCCGTCGTCGTCGTTACTCAGCCGGTTTATTTTGCTTTTTAGAGCGCGCATCGTCTGGGGAAAATTTCAGTTGTTCTTTGGAAGTGCGCTCGACAAGTCCAGCACTGGAACGAGCTCATACGTATCGAAGAAAAATCTAAAAGTGAAAGTGTTGTTAAAGATTATAGAATTTGAAAGCAAAAGTATTTGAGAGGACATTTAAGCAGTGAAACGTTTAACTAAACAAAGTATAGAGAATAAAAAGCAATAAGAAAAGTAAATAAAACAAAGCAAACAACATGCCGGTCGATATTTGTACTCAACAACACAATTTGATTGGTTCAATGAGGTAAACCCTATTTAGATTTTTATGGAGGCTCTCGATGATGCCATAAAAGTTCTATGAAAATCATTAGGTAGCTTCCTTATCGAGTGAAACCAAAAGTTGTTTACATCATTGGGTAGCTTCCTTATCAAGAAAAACCAAAGATCAAGTAATTTCACAGGTTGCCAATTAGACAATTACCAATCATATAAAGTGATTGCAATCAACCTACCTAATCGAAGGCTAAGGGACAATCACTTAAATAATAAATACTGTCAAGTGAATGGTTCAACTTTAATAGAACTTGACACAACGTTCATGCTCAATAAATAAAACATAGCAAATTAAATGAAACTCAATTGTATGCTGATAAAAAACAAGTCAGCTGTCCACCTGTCCACTTGACCTTTCAGATACGACTCTATATTGTTGAAAATACTTACTTACATGAAAATTACTATTGTTATTAGTTGTTGACATTGAGGCAAAGGTTCTGCTAGGTATGTAGGAAGACAAAAACGAAATGTCATGATGTGATGATATGCGCATTAGTGCTGCCTCGATAGGGATCAATTAATATTGCCTAATGCCTCTCTAGAATTCTTCAGTGTGTTTAGTGTTTTCGTAATTCTGTAATGAAATATAAATAAATGAGATTCCAAAAGCAAAACACACGCAATGATGACCTTGTTCCGAATCGTAATATGTAAATGATAAAATGCTTACGTACTCATATCAGGGAAAAACAACAATAACTTATTGGGTACATAATTTAATGTAGAATTGTTACACGATTTGACTGAGTGCTTGTGATATTCCGAACTGATTTAAAGATCGTCATAAAGCCACACAATCATTATATTTAGATTAGATGTTAACGTTTTCGTAAATTATACTAAATGTGATTTCCGGTCCACTCTCTCTTTGTTTCTCTCTTGCAGCGGAATAACAGATACCTCCTCTTTGTCGCTTAACGAACTCTCGCTGACGTCTGCCTTGCCGCCGACCGATCCATCCGTACAACATCCACACAACACAAGCACGCACAACATGAATAAACTGTGCCGACAAGTGTCAATTGAATCGCCCGGACCGGGTGTAAAGAACTGTGTGTTCAATTTCTTCGTACCTATTGAGGATACACCGGCACATGGCGCACGCATCAAGATTGTCTGCGCTGGCGCCTGCTATCGTCGCCGAGATCGCTCCAATTCGATAACCAGCGTGTCGTCAGTTTCATCGGAATTGAGTGATTACTGTCCATCAGTTAACTCGATGTCATCGCCCGCTCATCAGGGTATACGTGAAGGTTCATTTTTCCCCGGCTTCGAGGTGGCCGGCGTCATTGAATCATTGGGCTCAGAGATCACAGAGGCTAACAACTGTGGCCTACGCATTGGACAACGTGTGATTGTCTATCCGTTCGATGAGACTCCAGCTGGCTATGCAGAACTGATGGTTGTGCCAGATTTGAAGCATATCGTCCCGATTCCAGATAATTTGCCCATGGAAGAGGCCGCAATGTTGCCAACTGGCGCGTTGCTGGCCATGAATGCTGTCTTCAAGGCACAGGCCGTTGTATCTGAGATCCTCAATCAGCGTGCTGCTACGGATCCAAATAAGAAGTGCAAGATCCTGATTGTGGGCACTGGGGGTCTGGCCCTTTGGGCCGTACGTATTGCATCCTATCATTTTGCTTCGACTGGTGCACACAATGTGGACATCACAGTTGCCAGTCTCCGGGATGAGGGATTCCGTTTAGCTACAGAGATCAAAAAGTGAGTAAAAGAATTTCGACTTCACTTTGCACGCACCTAACCTACGTTTTTTTCATTATTGTTCTCCAGTGTCAGCGTTGTGCAGTGGAACGAATGTCTGTATGAGCCACAGCTGATCGAACGCACCAAGGATGTGTGCGGCGGTGCTGTCGATGTGGTCATTGACTTTGGCACAACGTCCAGAAGTCTGCATCGGTCCATGCATTGCCTGTCCAAGGGCGGTGTGGTGCTCATCAGCGAGGAGGTAGCCGAGAAGCTGCTGCCGAAATTCTCGCGACTCTCAAATGAATACCAGCAGGAAATTATACCAATTTCAAATGGATCGGCTGAGCAGCTGGCAGAACTAGTGCAACTGGTGTCTAACAAAAAGATCGAGCCACCACCGTATTCGGTATTCCCGTGCGAGCAAGCCGCCGAAGTCATACAGAAGTTGTGCAATTCCGAGATACCCGGACGCGCCATACTGCGCTTCCATGAAATTGAATAGATCCCAAATTGAGGATATAGAATAGTGCACTATGCATCTGCAACTATCAATGCATTAACTCATCTTATATGGATATCTGTTAGTTTTACTCAAGAGACCCCACACACTCACAAAATAACAGAATAAGCGCATCCAAACTGGCGAGCCCCTCTCCCCAAACTCCCAGCTCCCCATCCCGAAATTGAATACTTGCTTTTAATAATATCCTACCATGTAGTAAGCGTTAGTTTGTACCGTTTGAGTTGGTCTGCAAGCAGGTATTTCACATTGTTTCGACCAGTGATTTAATTTCCTTATTTTGTAAGCATTTTTTATTAGTATTATATATGTATTTTTTGTATGTATATTGAATTTATTGATTGTGATTAATTTTAATTTAAGGCACACAGCAACAATATTTTTATAACTTGATTTGCGTACTTAGGAACCCCTCAACCTAAATACAAGTCGTGTTTTAATGCTTCTTAGTTCATTTATTTAATATTTGAGCGCATCAAATCACAAACAAAGAAATAATGTTCAGAATAAATGTTATATATATATTGAAAAAAAAAATACAAAAACCACAAGTAAAAATTTGTTATGCATGCAATGCGAAATGTTTGATTCAATTTGCTTGAAATTTGTACTCATTACGTACCCAAGAATACATTATACTCAACTAAACAAACTAATCATAAATAAATGCATACCAATACCAATGTACACGCCTCTCTGCTGCATCCTAAAGAAGTAGTATATATCCCTGTCTCAAAATGATATTCCATTCGACTCAAAAACATGTTTGTTTCTCATGTGTTTGTACAATCCCGAATGCTGGCGAAATGTGGTAGCACAATGCAGGCATTTGTAGTTCTTTATGTCCTGGTGGCGAAGTTTGTGGCGCGTTAGCTCCTGGGATCGGCGGAATGTCTTAGCGCAAATGTGGCATATAAAGTCACGTTGCAACGAATGCGAACGAATGTGGTCACTTAGATGTGTTTTACGTCCATACGATTTGGGGCATTTACTGCAGAGGTATAGTCGTATTTTATTGTGAATTATACTTAGATGATCTTGTAGCTGATGGAGATATTTGAATTTTAATCCGCATTTCTCACACAAAAAACCTTCGTTGTAGTTTTGTTGGATAGGTTTATATGTGGTCTTCGAGTCGGGAAGCTTTTCATTCATACTCGTTGCAGTTACAATTTCGACAGGTCTCCAAAATGGATTTCTTAAAGCACATTCATTATTTCTATGAAAATAGTTATTATAAATGTTTTGACTGTCCACGCCATTTGTAACGGTATTTGCATCATATTCGTCTTTATGCAACACTTTCAGGTTCTGTAGCTTTGAACATTTTACTTAATATGAGCTATTTGCAGTGTTTTATCTTACGTCCGTTTCCCATCCACTAAAATAATGTATATTTTTGGCAGGACTTGTATCCTTAATCTGGGTGTTTTTATTCGTAATTATTTCTTTATCACCTTTTTTAAAGTGATTGACTGCCATGTGTTTGCGAAATCCCTGAATGGTATAATGGTAGCTTTCACATATAAAGCATTGAATGGCTAATTTCGTAAAGGGTTCCTTAGATAATACTATGCCGCAAGTCCAGAAATCCTTTAATTGGGCCTCCAATTCGACCACCTCCCCCTACAATAAAAGTGATTCATTAATAATTCAGTGTTGATAAAGTGCAGTGTGAGGGGTGCAGTAAATACATCGCAGCTTCGTGCCTCAACTATCGATAACAAGAAACGATCGTTCGATTGAAAATTTTAGCGCCAAAACTAGTACACAGCGCGGCAAACGGCTGATTGTGTGTATTGTTGTATTTATTGAGAGAGAAAAGTAGAACATAGCCCATTTCTCCAATTGCTGACTCGGAAAAATTGTTTGACTACGTATCGCTATGTTTAATAACGAAAATGCTAACACTGCTAGCCAGCAGGTCATTTGGCAAGGCAGTGTCGAGCCGAACACACTTGTAAAAAGTCTAGAACACAAGAACGTGTTCTTCTATAAAAGGTGCTTCTATGGGCCACTGAAACTGGCTATTGGCGATTATATATTGGTGTCTAACGCAGATGCAGCAGAGCCGGATACAGTAGACGGCTGTGACGTCGGTAAAATTCTGTATCTGTACGAACTGAGGGAAATGACCGACAAAGAACCCTTCCGTGCCATAGTCCAGTGGTTCTCCCGTCCACAGTCCATACCACATAAGAATTTTGATTCAGACGAATTGTCCATCAACTTTGACGTCGAGGTTATTGAAGAACATCGTCCATACGACAACGACGTTGCCTTGGGCTCCATTTTCCGCAAGTGTATCGTACTGAAGGGCAGTTCCACAGAGAGTGCCAATAACATATTAAAAGCGAACAAATCGAAACTATCAAGTGGTTGTCCTATGTTTGTGAGTCGCTACAAATTTGTGCGTGTGAAAAAATCATATCGCCTCATTCCACTCGAAATTCAACTCGATGAGGAGCCGCGGTCAAGAAGGAAATCACAATCTACCTCAAATGCCGCTGGATCGACACACAAGTCGAGCTCACGGAAACGGGCATCAGTCGTCGCGGCTAGCGATAATGTTGCCCCTGAGTTTGTCGATGTTACCTACTACAACTGCGAAAACAAAGTGTCGCCCATTAAGATCGTGGGGGGACGCAGTGTGGTGCGATTATCGGAGAAGAAGAAGAGTGAATTGAAAGATGATGGCGTGCATTCGGAGATTAACGCCAATTATATTCCGGCCTCACCACTCACTGAAAAGAATCTCAAAGTCTCCACGCCCAAGTCCCGGGCATCGGCAGCTCGTCGCAATCTAAATCTTAGCTTGGACAAGGGAGCCAACACAACAGCGGATTCAGAATGCATAAATTATTCGATTGTGCATCAAACTCCGGATCCGAAAACACCTTCAAATGAAATGAAAATTAAATTGCGTATCTCTGAACGCAGGAGATCTGTGCGTCTGCAGTCAATGGACGAAGAACGTGATCCCTTGGAATTGTTAAGCGGAGAGAACAAAGAAAGCAATACGCCTAGCAAGCAACCCCGCAAGAGACTCGGCGTTACTAACGGCGATATTTATCATACACCGACAAAGAAATCCAAGGATTTGGCGGCAGAATCTATGACGCCGACAACACGTCGAAAAAGCATACTCAAATCGGCCACCAGCCGCTTAGGTGCGTTATTCTATTTATTTTGTTGGATGAATCTTTTTTTAACTATTTCATTTTGCAGCTGAAGGCACACCCAGGCGGAGCATCCAGCTGTCTAATATTGTGGAACAGAGAATCTTCAAGGATGATGAGATCATATCGACGCCTAAGCGCGCACGCACCAAGTTAGCGGATGATGCAGAGTACACGCCTAAGAAGACGACAAGTCAGAAGACCCCAACGCGCGCACGGCGCTTAAGCACCACGGGCAGCAAGGCGGTAGTAGAAACTGCTCCATTGACACCGTCACAAAAGCTAAAGAAGATACGTGCTGGCGAGCTCAGTCCTAGCTTAGAGCAACGTCAAGAACCGGTAGATGCGAGCCGCAAGTCGCAACTGCAACTGGCACGTGAACAGCTCCACGTGTCGGTGGTGCCCAAAAGTCTGCCCTGTCGCGAAAAGGAGTTCGACAATATTTACAGTTTTCTGGAGGGTAAAATTCAGGATCAGTGCGGTGGATGCATGTATGTGTCCGGGGTTCCAGGCACTGGCAAAACAGCAACTGTCACCGGCGTCATTCGCACGTTACAGCGTTTGGTTGCAGAGGATAAGTTGCCAGCCTTTGATTTTATGGAGATCAATGGCATGCGACTGACAGAACCCCGCCAGGCCTATGTTCAAATCTACAAACAATTGACCGGTAAAACGGTATCCTGGGAGCACGCACACACTCTACTGGAGAAGCGGTTCACAACTCCGGCACCACGTCGTGTCACCACAGTGCTGCTGGTAGATGAGCTGGACATTTTGTGCAACCGTCGCCAGGACGTTGTTTATAACCTGCTCGACTGGCCTACCAAATCGGCGGCTCGTCTAGTTGTCGTTACAATAGCCAACACAATGGATTTACCTGAGCGTCTGCTGATGGGTAAGTTTTGCACACATTTAAATCTGAACTATATGCTAATAATCATAACTTTTACAGGTAAGGTAACATCTCGTTTGGGCCTCACACGACTCACCTTCCAGCCATACACGCATAAGCAGCTGCAGGAGATTGTAACAGCTCGTTTGGCCGGCTCCGAAGCATTCAAGGGCGAAGCTGTCCAGTTGGTGGCACGCAAAGTGGCCGCCGTGTCGGGTGATGCTCGTCGTGCGCTTGATATTTGTCGTAGGGCCACGGAAATCGCAGACATTCCTAGTGAAGGGACGGCTGTCAAGTGTGTCAATATGTTGCATGTGCAGCAGGCACTTGCTGAGATGATAGCCAGTGCCAAGGTGCAAGCCATCAAGAACTGTTCACGCCTGGAACAGATCTTTTTACAAGCGGTTGCCGCTGAGGTGACTCGCACCGGCGTCGAGGAGACAACATTCATGGGAGTCTACACGCAGGTCGAGACAATTGCAGCATTTATGGGAGTGGCACTACCAGCACCGGGACGAGCTCTGCGGCTCTGCGCCAAACTGGGCGCCGAGCGTCTCATTATCAGCGAACATTCGCGCAACGATCTGTATCAGAAGATTCTGCTGAACGTCAGCGCCGACGACATACACTACGCACTGCGTGTGGAAGGCAACTAATAGATCAATTTTCGTTATCTACTGCTTTTAAATTAATTTATTATTATTTAAGCGTCATGTTTAAAGAATTTAAAGTACAAACTCGTTGATAGGAATACCAAATAGAATACCAACACAGTATAACAGTCATAAAGGACTTTGGGCGAAAAGACGGAGTAGATAAAAAGGTGGTAGCGAAAGCCCACCATCAGGCAAAGGTAAAATGCTGCCGGCAGCATAATGAGAGCTGCATATAGCGGCGCTACCAAAGAATCCGCTGCCCTAGAATATGGTGGCTGCAATTGGATTATGCCCACACTTCGCAAATCTGCACGTAATGTGTGCACAATCAGATAGAGAAAGGAATGTATATCGGCGCTGTAGGTGTTCAACGTGACAAAGAAGCAAACAACCGCAGGATTGTAGCTGGTTTGACCAATATAGCCGGGCGTTAGGTCAATGGTGGACAGACTATTCGAGTTACCCTGATAAAAGTAGAACATTCTGCCTACAAATATGGTCAGGATTATCTTGTAGACATGCAACACTCGCACCGAAAATTTGCGGGCTGTTGTTCCATAGGCATCGCACAGCTTGTATGTCTCGTCGAGCGTTATAAGCAACGTGGGAAGCAGCACAATGTTTTGCACCTTGCACAGCAGTGTCGCCAATGTTAGGGAGCAGATCATATTGGTTTGCAACAGCTTCAATAGATTACTTTGTGGGTGTCCATCCAGCAGACTATGACTACTATGCTGCTGCGGCAGCGCTGTGCGGTAACCCAACACAAACATAGCCGCCAGGCTGCACCAAAAGAGTACCAAAACCGGCAACACAAGGCGTGCACTAAAAACAGAAGATCATTAATATTATTTTCCGTTAATCAATAAATAAAACTTACGCTGTGTGTTCTGGAAGGGGAATAAATTGCACCTGCCCGTTAAGACCACGGAAAGTGTAGATCATGACAAATGCAATGCCATTGAAAACGAGTTGAAACGTGTTACTGAACTTGCGTAGTCGCGCCCAGAACAGAAACAAAGAGAACAACATCAGAGTGCTTCTTATGGTTATCAATCTGTGCAAATAACGCATCAACATGAGCAGAATGAGAACCACAAAGATCTTTCGCTGTCGCCACAGGCACGATGAAGCAATCTTATAAAAGTGTCGCCCATCCAGTTCCACATTCGCCTTAGTAATGCGACGACGGAGCGTTCTCAGTGCCGTCAACATGAGCAACGTGTTGCCCAGATAGTACCAGGTTTTGTATTCAAACTCAATGAACGATGAAGAACCCAATGTTAGGAAACGTATGGCAAAGCACATGAGTAAGGGTAACGGCAACGGTATCGATAGTTTCAGGCGACGAGCGTAGAGTGGAGGCAATGCAATCTTCAATAACGCTTGTGAGACATCGAGAGTCAAGTAAACGGAAACTACTATGGGCACCAAAAGCAGCAAACTCTGTAGCTTAGAGTTAGTGAGCACCAAATCCAGCATATGATAGGCTACATTGAGCATAATTCCAACCATTAGGGAGATAGTAAATTGTCCGGCTTTCAGCTTATCCAAATGCAGTGGTTCATGCGATATGTCCAGAAACAAAACACTCAAGATAATGTGTAGAGAACTCTGTTAAAAAAGATAAATATAATTAGATGACCATATTAACAAATTAACGAATTCGACAAACCGCAGTTGTTAGCGCTAGTCCCATAGAAATGAATCCGTAATCGAATTTCACCAGTGACTCGGACAACAGGCCAGAAATTTCACGAGCCACACGCAAATAATTCAGCTTCGCAATCTGATAGTGCACCTTACTGGCGCTGCTGCCGTCACCTTCACGCAGTGGCTGTAGCAGATGCTTGTGGAGCAACGTGGCATTCTCATACCAAGCATAATAGTCTAAAATGAGAGTTAGTTGATATTAAATAACTTTTGAGAGCTCGTATAGATTACCGCTTCGATGCACATGTTCGTGCCCAAACTTCACTCTGGCCTTGTTAAGTAGATGATGCGCATTGTAGAAATACGCATACATTTGATGCTCTAGCGAAAGAGAATCCAACATCTCAGGTATAAGGCAACCAATCGACAGAGTCGGTATTTCCACAGAGAGGAGCAACGCCAGAGTGGGTGTCAAATCAATTTGATTATATCGCTTTGTGCTCACCCTGAAAATGAAGTTCCCTTTATAAAGAATGAATATCCTTGTTTTTTCCATTCACTTACACTGTCTTACTACAATTTTTGGTATACAAATAGAGAGGAACAGACGTTTCGGCAGGTGTGTTACCACCATGACCTCCACCATCGGCCATTCCATGATCCCCAGTTAGCATAAGCAGATAGTTTGCCATGTTCTACAAAAAAGGGAATAAGATTATTTTAAATTTAATATTAACTAGATTTTCTGTCTACTTCTACCTTGTGGTTAATAATTTTCTTTAAGACATCGTCCATCTCATTCAATTTGTGCTTTATCTTTGGACTAGCATGGCCCTCGACATGACCTATGTGATCCAGGCCCAGATAGTGTAGTATTAGCATCTTCCAGTCTTTTTTCTCCAACTCAGATTCAAGTACCCTGGTTACGTTCATGTCGCCCTGATAGAAATCATTCACATAGAATGAGTCATTGTTGGCAGCACTGCGAGTGAATTCACTGGGAAACAGTTTAACCCATGTATGATCACCGGCAAAGGATACCACAGCGTTGTGTTGCTTCAGACGATGCAGCAGCGAATCCTTCACCTGCTCAGTGTGACCGACATTAAGTGCGATGTCAATGAAATTAGATAGAGTTCCGGTGGTAATGCTCTTCAGCCTCGGCATGGTCACAGTTGGTATATCCACATGTAAATTAAGCTTGATACAAGCCTTCTCGTGGGTAACCGGCATGGTGATATCACTAGGAAAATCATCGCGCAGCGCATCAATAAGGAATAATATGAACGATTCATAGCTGGCAGGTGGTGGCTCTAATCTGTAAAAATAATCGTTTTAATTATTTCAAAAGCATATGTAGCACGTTGCATACATGCATAACTCTTTGCTGATAACTCACTTTTCACCGCGCAGTGTTGTTGGCCGGTCTATGGGCACTGTATTTTCTTGCTCAGCAATAGAATATGAGGCGGGAAAGAAGCCTATTAGAAATAGCAGAACGCCCCATAGGAAGAACGTTAGCATGTATATTGTATATACGAGGCGACTTTTGTGCTGCTCCATTATGATTGAGTTTCTTTGACATGACCAGAACCAGCCCCCGTCCGATTGCTTGACTGGTAAACAAATTCTATTGAGCTCAGTATTATTGCCAACTATGTACGTGTTGGCAGCACCTCGCCACAGCTGATTCAATCTAAAGTGTACTTGAAGTGTATCGATAACTGACATTTTAATGGGTTGGCAGCTCTACGTATATCAGCTGATGCATTGCTTATTTACTTACAGTATTGTTTATAAAATCAATTGAATGTCTGAATCAAAATGGAAACTGAAACCTGTGGCTTTATTATGAGCAGAGGGAGAGATTTTGATAGTTTCTTAATGCGTTGCTCACAGTGTACTATAGATGTGGAGATCGACAAATGGCAGGAGTTCGTTCTACACTTTCGCAATACCCACGGCCTTCCATCACCTCAGCATGAGACGAGTGGTTTGCAAAATGAAGAAATTGCAGGCGAAAGCTATATCAATGAAGAAGTCATACAATTCTTAACGGAGGGAGAGGAACAGGGGTTACAATATGAGCCTGAAATATTAAGGCCTTCCTCCGTAATGTCGGAAACAAGTTTAAGTGATAACGAGTCAGTTGAAACAATGAGTGAATCTTATACTCCTCAATCTGCAGAACAGGAAAATGCACAGGCAATAAGCTCGCCTAACTACAAGGTTGGGAAATAACACATTGCTCTGAAAATACAGATCTTATAGTATAATAATATATAACTTATTTATTTATCCAGTTCAATCCATCATTTTTTCGACGGGATCCGCGAACTTTGAAATTTATCGAGTCTTATCATAGTCAACCTTGCCTTTGGAATCCTGGTGTTAGCAATTATAAAGATCCATCTGCATGCAAAACAGCTTATCAACAGCTCATCAGAGAACTGGAAAGCAAGATCACCGTTTTGTTTTCAGAACATTCACTAAAGGCAGCGATAAAGAAGTTACACATTCAATTTAACACAGTGGAAAAGAGGGTTATGAACGGCAGCCAAAAGCCCAACTCGGTTGCCTTCAAACACTATACAAGCTGTTGTTTCTTAAAAGAAAGTCAACATCAAACGGACTCCCTTAAAAATTGCTTAATTAAGGTAATACCACCTTGTGTAATTGTTTTAGTTGTTTGCTAATGATACTTGTTCTTATAGTTGGATTTTGCGAAAAAGAATAAGCCCACTTTAAACTTTATAAAGCTATATGCCAAATTTCCGCAGCTATACGATAAGAAGCACAAAGATTTCTCAAATTTGAACTGTCGTAAACAGGCCTACGAGCTAATGGCAGCAGAAGCTAGAGTGCATCACGCGGATGTTAGTTCCGACGATATATATCTAGCCACTCAGTGCCTACGTTTGTGGTATTATAAGAGCACAAAGCATGGGACTAAAGCGATAAATGAGTCGGAAGAGTATTATTTGAAAGCATGCTCGTTTCTGACACCAAAAATGTTTAGACAAAAATTAATCTGTGAAATATGCCAGCAAGAAACGTCCTCAGATCATCTGCTGCAGACGCACATGTACAAGATGCACAACATTGGCGAGTTGCCCTTTAAGTGCACCATTTGTGATCGTAGTTTTACTGGACGCGGTGATCTGGGAACGCATATGCAACGTGTTCATATTGGAAAGACTCACAAGTGCCAGTACTGCGAGAGGACATTTGCTGTAAACTCAGATCTTAATCTGCACATGCGTACCCACACTAGGAATAATATTCTCTGTGAGCTGTGCGGAAAGGCCTTCCGACTGGCATCACAATTGAAGCTGCATGTAACCGCAATTCACACAAAAATCAGGGCATTCAAGTGCACTATGTGTCCCAAGGACTTTCTTAAGAAGGTAGACTTGTCGGATCACATAAAGAGTCACCTTAACATACGGGATAAAATCTGCGCAACATGTGGTAAAGGATTCACCAGTTGTCACTCACTTATCAGACACCGCCAGATACACTCGGAAGTTAAGAAATTTGCTTGTAAACTATGTGACGCACGGTTCTCGCAATTCGTTGGCCTTAACTCGCATATGAAACGCACACACAATATTATTCGAAATAATGTACAAAAACAAACAGAGTCTTTAGATCCTGAACAATCGATAAGCTAAAATATAAATACATGTATATTACAGAATTTTGAAAAAATTGAAATCAACTGAAAATGAATTTGGTCAGATAGGAAAATTGGCGCCACTGCTATCGATAAATTGAGGTCAACAAATCGTTCTGCATTTTACAACACAGATACATAAGCAGCTGGGCTGTCAGCATTTGATTTAGCGTAAATATAGAATTGCAATCGTTGTTTTTTGTATTCCGATACAATGGAGGTATGCGGAAGTATATCCACCAATGCGGATTATTCGGAATTTCTTCTAAATTGTATATATTGTTCGAATGAAATCAATCTAAGGGATTGGCAAGAGTTCGTGTTGCACATTAGAAATTATCATTCATTAGTCGAGGATGCGGTGGATGGTAGCCTCGATGATGAAGATGAATCTTTCAAAGATGAAACTGATTATTACATAGATAATATTAATATGGATACTATTGATGAGAATGATGAGTATCTCCCAGAAAACGAGGATTCAATGGTAAGTCGAACTCATTAACTCTTTGACTTGCACTGACATCTTGAAATGAACAGGAAAACGTTTACTTCGAGGCAGTGGTTTCACAGGAATCACAAGAAGGCGGTCTGAACACAAATGATTTTAACGAAACAGAGAATATCGAAAACCAAGGATCGACACAATACGTAGAAAATAATGAAACTGGGCAAACTTACGAGGCTAATTTATTATCTGATTCTCAAGACTATAAGTCCATGGACGGGAGTGATGAATTAATTTTACAGACAGATTCATCTGAATCAGAACCTGAGGAACCACCTGCCAAACGGAGCAGAACTCATCCACTCGCTCTTAAGCGAAATGTAAGTTCACAATATAAGATAATCTCAATAATTGCTTATGATTCTTTCAGTTGAAAATATCATTTTTACGAAATAATCCACGAGTTGTGCAATTCATCGAGGAATTTAAGAAGTACCCATGCCTTTGGAATCCTGACGATCCAAAATTTCAAGATGAAAGAGCTCAATCCGAAGCGTACCTTGCGATATCCGAAGTTATGGATAAGAGGGTCAATGTTCTTTTCACTGAACTGGAACTGCAGAAGTCCATAAAACAATTACTCGATCAGTATGCGGTGGCTGCACAAAATGCCAACGAGAAGAAACTGACTGGAGTGGCGGCACGTTACTTTAACAAATGCAACTTTCTTTCAAGCACTCCTGTTCCTACGCAAAACGACGATGAGTCAAGTAAATCGGATGTAATACAGGTAAGATGGATAAATGAGATTTATTGTATATTATGTTGTATTTTATAACTCTATACCTATTATAGCTCAATTTTAAGAAGATCAACAGAATGACGACCGTTTTGATAGATACCTTTGCAAACTTTCCGGTTCTCTATGATAGCTCCCTGCCGGAGTTCAAGTCTGTGGATGCTCGCACTCAAGCCTACATCAAGATGTCGGAAATGCTAGCGCCAGAAATGCGTGTAAACGAGACAGAAGTCCATCTGGCCGTTATAGGAATACGAAAATGGGCCTACAACGCCTTGCGTCGCGTAAAATCGAAAGTCTTACGACGTCCGTGTACTAAGCCGGAGCTACATTACTTGCAACTGTGTAGCTTCCTGCCACCCAAAATGGAGAGTTTTGTCATAAACTGTGACTACTGTGATAAGCGTTTCTTCATTGATTACAGTCTTCGAGCGCATATGGTCAAGGAACACAATGTGGGCGAGCTGCCATATTTGTGCTCGCAGTGTCCTCGACGTTTTGTTAAAGCACACGATATGGAACGTCATAAGCTGCGTCAGCATTGCGTTAAGCTGCTCAAGTGCGAATACTGTGATAGCACATTCTCACTTAAAACTGATCTTACGGTCCACACCCGCGTTCATACGGGAGAAAAACCCTTTGTTTGCGAGATGTGTGGCAAATCCTTTCGACTCAAATTGCTACTTGACTATCATATCAATGGAAAACATCTGGATTTGCGACCATATGAATGTGATTTATGCCCCAAGAGATTCCGCAAAAGAGTCGAATTAAAAAACCATGTAAAGGGGCACCTTAATATTAAAGATAAGAAATGCGAGGAGTGCGGTGCAGCATTCACATGCCCTACCAGTCTTTGCCGACACCGTAAAGCCCATCATAGCAACCGCAATTAAATTACATAGTTTTATATTGAATTCCATTAGCTTAAAGTGGAGATATGTATGTACTTGGTATTGTTTTTTACATTCTTTCCTTTTAATAAAAGAAATCATTCTTCCGCTTGTAATGTTCTTGCGCGCCATCAAACTGCCTCATGAACTATGCCGTTGCCCAACACTGCTCATCAGCTGGTGTTGACTTTCTATAACATTGGGATTGTTACAGAGCTTTGGACTGTAACAGCAATTATGTTTTGTATTTGTTTATAAGCAATAGTCTTTGTTTAAAGTCATTAAATGTATACAAAATGGTTATTTGTGGAACTCTTCTCGCTCGCAAGAATTTCGAAGAGTTCTTCTTGTCTTGTTCGCAGTGCCAAGGCGGCTGCGACGTAGAAGTAAAACTCGAGAATTGGAAGGAGTTTGTGCTGCATATAAAAAATGTACACGAAGCAGAATTCTTTGAGGACAACTTATGCAGCAATGAGTTTAAATCGGAGCCAATACCAATAGACGAATTTGAACCCGAAATCGATGAGGATACTAACTATGATGCTCTGGACAATAAGGATTGTCTGGCTGAAGCAGCATTTGTTGATCCGGGCATCATATCAGGAGATGAAGATGAAGACGTTCAAGTTGAAAGTGACTTCGACACTGATGAAGAGGTGGGTAAATGATTTATTAAATAATTAATCACTTATCTGTAATACCATTATTTAGATGCTCGAGAGCGGCCCATCGATGTCAGTCGACTGTCAATTGGATGATCAATCCCAAACCAAGTCCGAGGATGGAACGAGCAGCTTTACACCCACAACTAAAGTAAGTATGTTTTTGAGTGTTCTATATATAGACCGAAAATGTATTAACATTTCTTCAGTTTAATCCTACTTTCTATCGCCGCAATCCGCGAATCACACAATTCATTGAGCTGTACAAGGGGCAACCTTGCCTTTGGGATCCCAAAAGTACATCATACAAAAACAAGGAGAAACGCAATGCTGCATATGTGACACTACTACAACAGCTAAAGAGTAACATAAATATTCATCTCACCCAGTATAAGCTGAAGAAATGCATTGCTAGCCTGCATAGTCAATATGCGGCAATAAGTCGCCAAAAGCGAACGAAAAAGCTGACGAAGCTGCCTTTGTATTATCATGAAATGTACAGTTTTCTCGGGAAACGCAGTGATGCAGACGAAGGAATGGATACTGATGAGGACGGTGGTGATAATAAAATTAAGGTAAGTCCCTAAGATTTCGAATAAATACTTTAACTAATGCTCAATTTTATAATACAGTTGATATTTACGGAGACGAACAAATTGACAAGCTACTTCATAGAGCTATATTCCAAGTTTCCACAACTGTACGATACGGCACACAAGGACTTTGCCAATCTTAATGCTCGGCAAGCTGCCTATATAGAGATGACTGATCTGCTGACCACAGAAATCCAGATGGGCACCATTACGCACTACGATGTCTACGACAGCGTACTTTTCCTTCGACAGTGGTACTCGAGAAAAATCAAAGGGTTAACCGAGACCCAGACTGTCGGTCTATTAAAGGCTGAGAAACGTTACATTGACATATGCAAAAGTTTCCTGCGAACAAAAACATTCCGCCTGCGAATTCCATGCGACGTCTGCCATGAGAGTTTCGGCACGGATCATGCACTCCAGGCCCATCAGTTTCGAGCCCATAAGCAAGGAAAAGGCGGTTGGTTTAAGTGCATGTTCTGTGACAGTCATTTTGAGCGACGTTGTCATCTGCAGCAGCACATCCAGCGTGTTCATATGGGCAAAACGTTTAGCTGTAACATTTGTGAGCGTAGCTTCGCCTTCGCTAGCCAGTTAAGTGCACATCTGCGCACCCATGACGAGGCACATGTGGCCAAACCGTTTGTATGCGAGTTCTGTGGCAAATCCTTTAAGCAGAAAATCCAGATGAGCAACCATGTGACGGCGGTGCATACGAAAATTCGTGCGTTCAAATGCTACTTATGTCCCAAGGATTTTCTAACGAATCGCGACCTCAAGGATCACATTAAGGCGCATCTCAATATACGTGACAAGGTGTGCGAAATTTGTCAAAAGACCTTCACAAATGCAAATGCTTTAGTCAAGCATCGTAACATCCATAAGGAAAAGACGCTCCAGTGCAGTCTCTGCAATACAAGGTTTTCCGAGCGTGTTAGTCTGGGGGTTCATATGAAGCGAACGCATAAGATCATTCGAAATAATGTCAAAGTTTCTTCAGCGGAAGCAGCGCAGTCCACATTGACCTCACAGACATTTCCAGAAACCGAAACTTTTTCAAATAAATAAATTGACAAAAAATCGAATTCTCAGTATGCATTTCAATTAATTTATTAACCGTTTTCCAGTTGGCGTCCATAGACATTTTCCAACACTACATTGACGGGCTAACAGCTGTTCTTTGTTTTGAGCGGCGTGTAGCAGTTACGTAGTTTGTATTAGATTACAATGAGGCGATTTCTAGTCACTCTTTGGCAACAATGCAACTCAGTTGGAATACACAGATTGCGTCCCGCTATTACCAATAACCGGCAGTGCAGCCGGAGCTGTTGGGTCGGTGCTCGTACGTATGCAACAAGTATTAGCGACAATGCAAAACCGAAGGCAAACGCAGAGCAACGTGAACGGCCTCACTGCAATGTAGGCACCATTGGACATGTGGATCACGGAAAGACTACTTTGACTGCGGCTATTACCAAAATCCAAGCGAAAAAAGGATTGGCAGACTACATGTCGTACGATCAAATCGATCGGGCGCCCGAGGAGAAGGCGCGTGGTATCACCATAAATGCCTGTCATATTGGTTATGCCACGACAGAACGAACCTATGCACATACTGACTGTCCAGGTCATGCGGATTACATAAAGGCAAGTTTGAAAATTGATTTCTGTGACTCTACACGAATTCAAATCTTGATCCATTGCAGAACATGATATCGGGTGCATCACAAATGGATGGAGCCATTCTGGTTGTTGCCGCTACTGATGGTCAAATGCCGCAAACCCGTGAGCATTTGCTGTTAGCCAAGCAGGTTGGCATCCAGCGCATTGTAGTGTTCATTAATAAGGCCGATTTGGTCGATCAAGAAGTACTTGAACTAGTTGAGATTGAGATGCGTGAAATGTTGTCAGACTTTGGCTTCGATGGTGTCAATAGTCCAGTGATCTGTGGATCTGCCTTGTTGGCCCTACGCGAGGATCAGTCAAAGTTTGGAGTGCCCGCCATTGAGGAGTTGCTGCAGCACTGTGACAACTACATACCCACTCCACAGCGAGATGTTAATGCCCCCTTTATTCTGCCCATTGATAATGCATTTACGGTGCCGGGACGCGGAACTGTTGTAGTAGGCACGATTAAACGTGGCACTATTCTACGCAATGCCGATGCCGATCTGCTAGGATTCAGTCAGAACCTGAAAACTACTGTGAGCGATATACAAATCTTTCGGAAAAGTGTGCCGAAAGCATTGGCTGGCGAGAATGTTGGCGCCTTGCTGCGTGGCATTAAGATATCATCTGTAGAGCGTGGCATGCTGTTATGTGCGACCGGCTCCGAGGACATATCGAACCACTACGAGGGCTCTATGTATCTTCTGTCGCGTGCTGAAGGTGGAAGAACTAAGCCGATGCTTTCCAAATACATTCAACCACTGTTCAGTATGACGTGGAATGTACCGGCGCGTATTGACATAGGTAAGATTTGATGACAGTTTGAATGAGACAGTCCCAAACGCATATCGTTCGTTCCTTTTCAGTGCCCAGTGAATCTATGATCATGCCCGGTGAGCACGGCAAGGTGCGTCTAACGTTGTTGCGCAAAATGGTCATGACGCCGGGTCAACCATTTACAATACGCGAGAATGGCATGACCGTCGCGACAGGCATTGTAAGCGAACGTCTGCCCTCCCTTGATCTGCCAAAGAACAAACTGTCTAAAGCGCCGGTCAATTGCTAATAGATCTTTCAGATTTATATAGTGTTTACCTTATTGTACATGCGTATGTATTAAATTTATAAATTTTATTCATATTGATAAACAAAAAAATGCCAACAGTTCGTTTTAAATAATTATTTTTGTTTGCTGCGGGTTTTCAGATTTTTGTTGAGAATAAATACAAAATACATGAGAATTCGTATCCACTGAAGAACCCTCAAAAATATGTTTTTATCATTTCATATATATATATATATTTTTTTTTGTTTTCTTCGATTTCGACTGCATATAAAGGAATACATAAAGGGAATACAGCTTCGTTATAAATATAGCTTCTCTATATAATGTGGGTAAAGGTCTACTTATTATCTTAACAAGTCTGTGTTTTGCAAACGTTTAAGGCAACAAATCGGCCTTATATACATATATTATATGTGTTTAACATTATCATCAGCTTCATTAAGTACATTTTTCTTTTTTCTATTTAAGATTAGGTACAAGGTTGTAACATAGGAATGTTTCGCTTTTACAGAGTGTCTTAAACGCCAGCTCGATTAGAATTACAAAATACATATAAATTGCTCATATTTCTGTTAAGGTTCAGAACCTTGCGATAAAACTATGGAATGGATTACGGGCATCAATCACTAGACAGGAACTACAGTTAAGCAATTGCAACTACATTCAACTAACAATTTGTTAATTTAAACTATAGAAAATACTATGGAAAAAATATGTAAACATAACGCGATCACGTCAAATGGCAACGTACATTTAAATTATTAATGGACACACATATTGTACACGTTTCCAAAACTATATTTTTGTGAGAAATTCATCCAGATTAAGGTGAGACGGTAACTCGATATCTTCCAGCTTGATATCACTGTATTTAAACACTACCTTGAAGGGATGTATGAAGTTCTGATCCATTGTGAACTCGTCGATCTTGGGCTGTAATAATAGTGTGGTTTAATTGAGTGTATTGCGGGAGCGATATAAATTCAATGTTTTCTATTACCATATCTCGAGCATTCAACGTTTGCGTCAACTTTTCCAGAAATACATTAGTTATTTCGCTCTCATAGTCGTCCAGCTTGTAAGACTTCATCACCTTTAAGACCTGGGCAGTATTAAGGGATGTGCAAAGGTCACAAATGGTTTGCACATCCTCTTCACTCTTTCGCGATTGTAGCAGCTGCGACACCTGATTTAACGGTGCCAGTGGCTGTAGCACATCAGGCGACTGAAAACAAACGTGTTAGATGACTATACAAAAATATCCTCACGGACACACTGTCATACCATTTTCTTATCGCGCACCCAATCCTCGATACATCCCAAATTGTAGCGTATGATCATGCCAGTTTCCCACATGCAAATATCTCCTCGCAACATCAAACAATTTAGAGCAACAGCACAAACAAAGTACAAAAGTTGACTGAATATCTGTTCAGCATACACTGCGCTCAAGCCAAAATGTTGAAATTGCTTGTAAAAGTGCTCCAGTTGGCCAATCAATTGCTTCCAGGCGGGTATATTCCCATGCTCTGGCGAAGATGAGTTGTCCGTATTGCGATTACGCATGCCATGCGCATGTCGTGTGCGTTGAATCTCATCGTTATTTAATATACCAGGAACAATTTTCGGATCAAGCAGGCCCTGGATCTGCATTACCAGTGCTTGGTATAGATTCACAATAAGATCAAGTATTACACGTCGATATTCGTAAAGATTAAAGTTTTTCAGTTGCTGTTGGTTTTGCTTTTCTGAATTGAATGTTACGTATTCCTCAACATCACCGTATTGTTTCAATAAATTGAGAAGACTGAAAGATTTAAGAATTCCATGATTAACTTGTAAAAAGAAACTAAGATATTGGACTTACGTAATGGAGTTGACCAACCATATGACACGGTTTTCAATCGGATGTGGTGTTCGGTGCATTTTCTTGATTTGCAACACAAATTTGCTCAGTAATTCGCGCACATCGTCGTCGGCGTTAGTCAGATCGGTGTAACTGATAAGATATAAATAAATATCTATAATCAAAACTAACATTAAACTCCAAATAACGCTTACCGAATGCACATAAAAATTAGATAAGCCGGAAAGCCGGGCAGTAGACCTACCACAGTTCGAGGGGTTAGACTACTCAACAACCGTTGCAAGATCTTGTCGAGATCACTGTTGTGGAACTTCATGAGGCCGAGAGGGTTTTGCGACTTTTGCTTGGTAACATTGGCACCCACATCATTATTGTTGTTTGCTGCCTTGTTGCGTATCATTTCCTCCTCAAGCTTGTTTTCAAGCTTATCACCGTCTTGTCGGTACGCCTTCAGTTTAGCATTGGCTAATTTAAGCTCTTCTTGTACTACCAAATACTGTGTTATAGCCTTCTTAAGCTCGAGTCGTAGATAACGATCGTTCTGCTTCAGCGTATCCACATTCCCCTGATCGAACTCATCGATACTCTTAAACAAAACTTCCTGCATCTCCTCCTTTTCCAGATGCAACCTTTCGATGGATTGCGTCATTTCAATCAGCTTGCTGTTGTGCTCGTCAGTAATGGCCTTTAGCTCTGATTCGAGCTGTCGATTAATTAATTTTTGCGATTGGAATGCCTCCATTAAGTCATTCATAGATATCTGCTGATTTTCCGGCTCAAAGGAACGTAATGCATGGCTCTGCTCCTGTAGGACTGCCTTTAATTGGATGCATTCTTCACGTCGTCTACGGACCTCCTCCTGCAGTGCGGCATGTTGTGCTAAGGGAAAGAAAGAAGAAACGGAAAAAACAGAAAAAAAGAAAGTGATATAGATAGATCAACTGTAAACAGTACCCCAACTGGGATTTTTACCATTGAGCTCGTTGATCTCAACACCGTGCTTAATGCTCGTGCGCAGCTGATCGTAGTCGCTGCGTAGCTTCTCGTTCTCTACTTCAAGCTCCGAGACGCTATGATGGCAAGTGGCGTAAGTGTGGCAAAAATATATTTATAATATACATATATATGTATATGATTAACTATCTAACTGTAACTGTGTGTGTAAGCGAGGCATACAAGCTTAGCTAAAATGATTTAATTACCGGAATGAATCTTCTGTTGGCTTGTTGCGGCTGGCCAGCTTAACGTATTGCTCCTGCAGACTCCTGTGCTTTTGCTTCTCCTCTTCGAGTATGGAGCGAAGTTTGACCACAAGACTGGTGCTATCATAGAAGGAATCTAAGCGGATGAACAATGATTAGGTAAATTAAAAAATTCTTAAAGAATTCCACCAAAGCTACCATTCTTATTGATTAAATCAGGCGGACGGTTAATATCCAGCGTATTCTTGGAGGAACCATAGCCGATATCTTCTTCATTTTGGCTAGACGCATTGCTAGCCGAGCGTCCATGATGCAATCCAAATGGGTTGAGACCACCGCTCTGAAAACGACTCAGTTCCTCCTTGAGCGAATAGTTCTCATTCTCAATAATCTCTTTGTCCTTGATGGCACGTTGGTAGGCTTCGTTAAGCTCTTTGTTATCAACTTCGGCCAACATACGATCCTCGCGTTCACGTTGAGTGCACTCTGATTTTTTCGCCATTTCAATCATAGAGTCAACTTGCTTGCGTAGCTCCTCATTTTCCATGCACCATAGTTGCTTTTGTGAGTTCCACATTTCTTGCGAGGAACCGTTCTCCTCCAGCAACTGCATTTTCTCATCTCTCTCCGCTTCCAGCTGTTTGTTGAGCGCCTCAATGAGTTTATCCTTATCCAAGCAAGCGGCTTTTACGTTCTTGAACTCCTGTTCCAAACTTTTTTTCATCTCTAGCTTCATTCTGTAACCAAGGCGAAAGAGAAGAATTTATCAATAAAGAAGAGAGAAGGAATTCAAAAGATGTACTCACTTAAGAAGACTTATCTCGCTAGTTTTGTGTTTTAGATTGCTGTTATCCCGATTGAGCTCATCAATGCGCTGCTGCATGGATATGATCTTGTTCTCCAAGCCCATGTACTTATTTTCCATATGCGAAATTGTCTTAGCCTCTGCCTTCATTCTCTTGAATTTGCGTCGAGCCAAGAAACGACGCACTGCTGCCTGACAAATGATGATGTTACTTCGCCGTTTCTGGTAGTCGCGTCGCGCTAATACACCACGCACAAATCGCTGGATTTGAACAGCACGAAAGTAATCTCGCATTGCATAAAATCTGTTACGCGCTAACATGCCACGTGCATACTGCTGTATTCCAGCCACCGAGTGACAGAGCCGGAGATATCGACGTCTACAAAGCCATCCGCGAGCATATTTTGACAGTATGAGAGCTGCTCGTGCCTCGCGCATTTTCTGGGCGCGCATTCTCGCCAAATATCCACGTGCATAACGCTGTACTCCATAGATGACGGATTGTAGTCTTATATAGTGACGACGTTTAATAAATCTTCTCACTACGGACTGCACAATTGTAATGTATTTCTTGCGAAGATTTGCCCGCACTTGCTCCAAATAAGCCACCTGGCCGGCCCTAAAGAAGATTTGTGTATTGCCAAAACGATACTTGTCCTCGTCTGGTATCCACTTGAGTACAATATTGCGACAAGATTTATTCATATCATTCTTATCGATCTGGCTGCGAAGCGCCAGCAACTGATAGCGCATGTAGAAGTCGGGATAAAGCCAGCGCGATGGGAAGCCAGCTGCAGAGATGCGTACAGTTTCTAGGACACCACAAGCACGCAGTTGTTGTATGATCTTGGCAGTCTCCCACTTGAAAGCAATCTTATCGTCGTTGGGCTGCCAAACAGAGGACATTATAAAATTGTTAAGATCAGATCGAATGTATAAAAACTCACCTTAATGCAACGCACGTAATGTGGCGTGGTTGAATGTAATGTTGAGATCAAAGAGGCCAGACTCTCCTGGAACTGCGAACCAACAGTTTTCTTGTGCTGCTTCGATGGCACCACCTAATAAAAAAAATAAACGTGAGTAGAATTCGATAGATGTGTAATAAGATACAAGTCCCAGCAAAGCTGTAAAAAAGATTGAAAATCATTTTCTATACAGCTCCGAAGTTACTTTCAACTAACTCTTCGTCGAGTCTGGTTGAGTTCCTGTGAATCCAAATGACGTACAGTAGTGGACAGTAAACAGTGGACATTGTACAATGAACGATGGTGGACAGAGGACATGACAAGCGTATGAAAATACAATTATTAGCAATACAATTAATAGCAATACAATAGGCCAAGTTAGGGGAGAGGCGACTCGGTTGACTGATGACGAACCTGTTTCCGATTGGCACTGATAACTACACGTCCACCCAGTGTAGTGTTGCCCTTGTTGGCATCAATGCTGAGTGTGTCGATCTCCTCGAGTGCCATGACCTGCTTGCACAACGACATATTTGATTGTGCCAGTACATTTGTAAGCTCTTTGGAAACTGTATCACGATTTTTCTCCAAAAATCCATTCACATCATACTCCACAGTGTCCGAAAAGTGTTTAATGAAGAAACCTTAAGAGAAAATTATGGATGAGTTGACCAGGCTATAACAAATGTGGATGCTACTCACTTGTGGTACCAAAGCGTGGTTTCTCGAAATGTGGAAATTTTACGCACTTATCAATCAGCTTACAGGCCCAGCTTTCATCAGAACCCTTGGGCATCTGCAGCAAACAGAAAACAGTTAACAAACAATATGAATAAATTGTTTAACGTCTAACCCGACACTCCTCATCCAGTAGATCGAGTACACCGAGACGTGATTCGATTAGATCAATGCACGGCTGATTGTCATAGAAATCAATCATGGTCCACGTGATACCCTCCTTGAGGTACTCCTCCTGTTCCAGTTTGAAGACATGCTGATTGAATTGCTGCTGTAGCTTCTCGTTTGCATAGTTTATGCAAAACTGTTCAAACGAGTTCACCTCGAACGTTTCGAAGCCGTAGATATCGAGCACACCAATGAAGCTGCACTGTTTGCTGCCATTATTGAGGCTCTTGTTTAGCACACCGACAATATACTGAAATAGCTTCGCATAAATATGCTTCGCGAGGGCATCTCGTGCCGCCAGAGCCATACCAGCATTGTTCGGTATCAGCACATATTCATTGACCGACTCTATCTTACGCATCATTAGCCAGCGTCGCAAATCGTCAGCTTTAATCTTCAGCAGATCGGCGGTCACCTGTAGGTGCATGTTCTTGTGCTGCGAAGATGACATGAATTGAATACAGTTTTTGTAGGGATGTGCTTAAGACTAAACCTACATAGATCTCACAGGACTCGGTGTCTTCTTCATCGCTGCCTTCCTTGTACTTTTTGCAAATCTCAATGTTGCCCAAATGTAGTATACCCGCCAGTATCTTAACGATATCAGCGATTTGCTGTATGGAGAAACCCAGCACGGTCATTGCTTGCACCGTCTCGTTAAACTGATCTGCATCCGAGACACGCTCTATATCAGGGGCGCCGCCCATGTTCAAGTATTGGAACGTATCCTGATGTTCTACAAGAAAAGTTGGTATTAGAAACTATAGTTTTTAAAATCGACCTGACATACCCAGTACTAATTCAGGATACTTGGCACGCGCGGCACACAGTTGATAAAATATGTGGTAATTGCGCTCGCCTTGCGCTTGGTAAACGACACGCGACTTTTCCAGCAGATAAGTATGCATCGTAGCACCTTGTAGGTACATAACACCCATGTGATTCTTGAATAACAGCTTGGTAAACTTGCCAAAACGCGAACTATTATCATTGCGCGTCGTTTTGGCATTGCCGAAGGCCTCCATTATCGGCGAAGATGCCAGCACCTTGCGCTCAACCTGAGTCTCCGACTCGGAGCCGCCGACGGCGGCAAAGTAACGCATCGCATACTTGGCCGAGACCGTCTTGCCGGCACCCGATTCGCCGCTTACTACGATGCTGAGATTACAATTCTCACGCTCCAGTTTCGTGTACGCCTCCTCGGAGAGCGCAAAGATGTGTGGCTCCAGTTCGCCGATGGCATGGCCACGATATGCACGTATAATATTGGGGCCATATAGCGGCAGATCGGCATACGGATTTATAGCCACCAAGATGATGCCACAATAGGTATAGATAATTTGGCGTTCACAGAAACGCACACGCAGATTGTACAGCACCCCAGGCTCATGCAGATACGAGAGAGTGGTTAAATCGTTTTGGCCCACTAGTATGGCTGGATTACGAAGCGGCGGTAAATCGCTGCCATCGGACTTGATTTTAATCTCTTTCAGAGCACCCGATTCTGTTTGGATTTTAAGTATAGTGGCACCCCTGCGATAGCTCTCCTCAAGCGTGGCACTCTCCCACACCTTTTCCGCATGGGCTATCCAGATCTTGGACCCCTAAAATGAGAAAAGAGACAAAGAAAACGATGCGAAAACAATAAGCATGACCTGGGACAAGTTTTCCAGCATTGAGTAACCCAATGCCGCCAAAGTGTATCATGTGCCGTCTTAAGCCGGGACTCTGCTTGCAACGAAACGTAAACTCACACACACAAACAAGCTCGCAACATTCGCAATCACAGCTGTTGTCTATGTGAAGCTAGCATATACCGTTGGGATGTACAAAAAGAAACAACAAAAATGCCTCGCTTATCAGAAATTTAGTTCTGATAAGAACATGATTCATGTCTCCTAAATTATTTTTACTCTTCTAAAAATGCAGCATTACTTCGAGCATGACATCAATTGAATGATATGAGAAAACGGAAGAGGGAAAAGAAATGAGACGAAAACGAGAAGCAAAACTTAAAATAAAAATTGGCGCTCAACCATACACACACTCATACACAACCGCATGCATGGTCATATGCAGTATATGTTGTTGCTATTGTTGTTATTATGTATGCGTTTTTTATAAGCTCGCATTTTTAACACTATTGGCCGCTTGGCAAAGTGTCGACGACGACGCCGTCGACGACGACAATTGACAATTGCCAACAATGCACTTGTGGGGCATCAATATACAAGTTAAGTCAGGTGATAGTATGTGTGTACCTTTGCGTATAGCAACTCTTCGCTTGACATGATTACAGTGGTGTAGCGCCCCACGGGATGCGGGCAATCTCTTCTCACACTCTCTTACGGTAATAAATACTCCACCGCTCTTTGATCACCAGGCGAAAGACAGCGACTCGGCTGTTATAATATTGTGTCTGGTGCATAAAACCCGTTAGTTTTTCGTTCTTTGTTTGATTTTGAGACAATAATTCGTCCTCAGGCTTTATTTATGTTTTCATTTAATTTTTGTTTAGTTTTCGCTCTTTTTAATTCACTGAGTCATGGCAATCAATAAATATTATTAATAATGAAATAATGACGTGTAAAATTGACCGAACCAAAATGCAGAAAAGAATATCTATTATTAAAAATAATTGTTTTGTTAATTTAGTAATTTAGAATACACTACACCAACGAAAACTACGTTCGCCTTGTTGCCGTCTAAACAGACTCTGACTGACGTACAGAGAGTGATGTGTGTGTTGCTAGAAGGGCAGGGTTGTCTTAGTATCGCACGCTTTTGGCCAAGTAAGCAGCGAATGCGTGCAGATAATTTATAGCTTAGTATATTATTTTTTTATTTTTTTTATGTAAAGTGAAAATGTCTGTTTTGCATAGAGAACGCATTTTTTGCTAGTAACTCATGGTATGATTTGAATTTTTATTCTTCAGCGGGAAGCTTATGTTATACGTTTTGCAACACTCACATACATACCTTCGACCATTTGCCAACACAGCTCATCCGTACCGCAGTTGCGTCTGTCAATATTTCCCGCGCAAAACCAACAGCAGCGCGTTGTCGTCCGCAGAGTAGACAACAACGATATTGAAGAGTTCTGACTTGTGTTGTGGATAACATTCCTAGAAACTTGTACAATAAAACAAAATTCATTGAAAATGTCAAGCCCTGCTCGATCGCCCAGTGTAGGAGCTTCTACAGCCAAGCAGGGATCTCGAACGCCCACACGAGGTAATTAATAACATACAAGAACCGTTCTTTGGATAATCAAGAATTTATATTTTTATTTTGTTTCCAGGCATACCCTTGCAAGATGTCGATACGCCAATGCGAATGGGACCTGGTCGAGTGCCCTCGGATAATATTAGTTTGCCGCCAACATCGCCAGCAAATATTAGTTTGCCAGCTACGAGTCCGGCCCGTGGTCTGGGCAATATGAGCGAGATCGACTTGAGTTCGCCTCTTAACTATGGTACGCCCAGTTCGATGGGTTCCATACGCACACCACGGTCAGGCATACGTGGAACACCGTTGCGTGCGCGTCCGGACATACGCACGGATAAGCGCATTCGTCAAGTGGCCATTGGAGGCACCTCGGGTGTAAGTTAAACTCTGACGTTTCTTATGGACTTTTATTAGATAATTTTTAAATTTACAGCTGGAACCCATTGCAGAGAAGGGCTCTGAAACTACCGATCCAGTGTCGGAATCTTCTGCAGCACCCCAACTGGTGGTCTGGGGCACCAATGTTGTTGTCAGCCAATGCAAGTCTAAGTTCAAGTCCTTCATTATGCGTTTCATCGATCCAAGTGCTGAGCAAGATGAAATTTCGGAAAACATTGACGTCAATCAGCCTTTGTACTTGCAAAAACTGGAGGAGATTCACACGCTGGAGGAACCGTACTTGAATCTGAACTGTGCACATTTAAAAACATTCGACCAAGATCTATATCGGCAGTTGATATGCTATCCACAGGAAGTGATACCCGGCTTCGATATGGCCATCAATGAGATGTTCTTCGAACGTTATCCGGCCGCGCTGCTAGAGCATCAGATTCAGGTTCGTCCATTCAATGCGGATAAGACACGTAACATGCGCTCTTTAAATCCCGAAGACATGGACCAATTGATCAGTATTAGTGGCATGGTTATTCGATCATCCAATGTTATTCCTGAGATGCGTGAAGCATTCTTCATGTGCAACATCTGCTCGTATAGCACCACCGTCGAGGTAGATCGTGGACGCATTGCCCAGCCAACGCTGTGTACAAACTGCAACACAAATCATTGCTTCCGCATTATCCACAATCGCAGCGAATTTACTGATAAGCAACTCATCAAGCTGCAGGAATCACCCGATGACATGGCCGCCGGCCAGACTCCACACAATGTCTTGTTGTATGCTCACAATGATCTTGTAGACAAAGTGCAGCCAGGAGATCGTATTACTGTGACCGGCATATATCGTGCAACGCCACTAAAGGGCAAAGGTCTTGATGTGAAAAGTGTTTACAAAACGCATGTCGATGTAGTTCACTACCGCAAGGTAGACAACAAAAGACTTTACGAAGAGGAAGAGGGGTAAGTTATATAGAACCTTTTTTGATTCTTGGATTTATTGCTTATTTTTATTTTTTTTTTTTTTTTAGTAAGGATCACATTTTCCCTCCAGAGCGTGTTGAGCTCCTGCAACTTCTCTCTAAGAAGCCCGATATTTATGACCGTCTCGCACGTGCTATAGCACCGTCTATTTACGAGAACGATGATATCAAAAAGGGAATCCTCCTGCAGCTCTTTGGCGGCACAAAGAAGAAGCATGCCACATTAGGTCGCCAGAATTTTAGATCAGAGATTCATCTGTTGCTTTGTGGTGATCCGGGAACATCTAAATCTCAAATGCTGCAGTATGTGTACAATCTAGTGCCACGTTCCCAGTACACCTCGGGTCGTGGTTCTTCTGCCGTGGGCTTAACTGCGTACGTAACCAAGGATCCGGAGACGCGTCAGCTGGTGTTGCAAACGTAAGTGGTAAAATCTTGTCGGGATTCCCTTGCTTACAGCCTATTTATCCAATTTGCAGTGGCGCGCTTGTGCTGGCCGACAACGGCGTCTGTTGCATCGATGAGTTTGATAAAATGAACGATTCGACACGAAGCGTCTTGCATGAAGTAATGGAACAACAGACCTTGAGTATTGCCAAAGCAGGCATTATTTGTCAACTGAATGCACGCACATCCATTTTGGCGGCAGCCAATCCTGCTGAGTCGCAGTGGAACAAGCGAAAGAACATAATCGATAACGTCCAGTTGCCCCACACGCTACTCTCACGTTTTGATCTGATCTTCTTGGTTTTGGACCCACAAGATGAGCTCTTTGATAAGCGATTGGCCAGCCATCTGGTATCGCTTTACTATGTGACGCGTCACGAAGAGGAGGATACCATGTTTGTAAGTTTAAAGAAATACTTAGTGTTTTGCCTTACTTAATACTCTTTCAATTGCAGGACATGAGCGTGCTAAGAGATTACATTGCATATGCTCGGGAACATCTTTCGCCCATACTCTCGGATGAGGCCCAACAACGTCTGATTCAAGCTTATGTAGACATGCGCAAGGTGGGCGCTGGACGCGGCCAAATTTCTGCGTATCCTCGTCAACTGGAAAGTCTCATTCGCTTGTCGGAGGCTCACGCTAAAGTACGTCTTAGCAGCGCCGTTGAATTGCAGGATGTCGAAGAGGCTTGGCGTCTCCATCGCGAGGCCCTCAAACAGTCGGCCACAGATCCATTGTCGGGCAAGATCGATGTTGGCATCTTGACGACTGGATTGTCAACAGCCGCCCGCAAGAAGCGCGCTGATCTGGTTGCTGCCATTAAGGAAAACCTAAAAAAGAAGGGTAAAGTACCCACTGTACCCTATCAAAAGCTTTTCAAGGAAATCAAGGAAGGCTCTCAGATTGTAAGTATTATACAACTTTGTCATTGTGAAAACAAATAATCAATTGGTATTCTATTTAGTTAATTACACGAGAACAGTTCGAGGATGCTTTGAAAGAAGTACAAGATGAAGGCGCCATCGTTGTTATGGGCAAAAATACTATTCGAATTTGTTAACTTCGGTCATAAATGCAAATCATCTCATTCATTATTAGTTTTAAGCATATATGTTTTTAAATAAATATAAAGATAAAAATGTTGTGCCGTTTAGTTTGAATTTATCAGCTGTTAAGCCGTTTGCAATTGGTTGCTATGTAAATAATTAACAGTGCCATTGGAGCACGTAACAGAGCAACTATCGCACGCAACAGTTGATTTGAATGCTGCAAAAACCAACTGTGTTTAAAAGATATAAATTAGAAAAATTGTGTAGATTAGAGATGTGTTGTTTTTAAAATGCAAAAAAAAAAGTAAACCAATCAAATTGTGCGAAACAATATTAAATGGTCGATAATTTAAATGTAAACAATGCAACAGGGCTGCCATATAGTTTAAATTTTGACTGTCGAAATGCGTAAGTGGGCTGCAAACTCTTGCAGATTACCTCACTCGCTCTATTGAGCGAGACAACAAGCGAGCCATTAATAAGCAGGCACAAGTACGGCATAACAATAAATTTTTGGATTTTCAAGCTGAGCTACAAGCGTAGTAAATTGGGGATTGTATGAACAAATAAGACGTTTGTTACGTCACCAATCATAAGCATCTTCGGACATTTCCTTTACGAGCATCCCATACCAACGGCCCTGGCTGAGCAGATCAGCTGACGACGACGACGAGAAAGACAGCCACAACGACGGCGGAGGCGCTAGTACAACACCATAGCCATAGCAGGGGAATTGGCAGTTGCCAGCGGAAACAGCAACAGGATTAGTAGCCTCAGCAGCAGCCGAATCAGTTTCCTTGCAGATGTAACATGACTTCTACCTCGGCCGGCACGTTAGAAGGCACCCTGAGCAAATGGACGAATGTGATGAAGGGATGGCAATACCGCTTCTTTGTTCTGGACGAGAATGCGGGCCTGCTATCCTACTATACGGTAAGTGATCAACACTTGGTTGAGCGACGGAAATATTTTTATTTTGTATCAACCTGAAAAACGGGTGCAACACAAAGTGTTATCTTATCTTTCGGCTGTGAAAGCAAATATACAGCGTCTCTTCTTTCCAGTTAATTAATCAAATTGCAGATACATATATCTACATACATGTACAGAACATACGTACAAATGTAGATATATGCATAATACAATATTTATGCGATGGAACTTACGAGTTCGGCAATCCAAATACACCTGGTGCAATTAAAACTCAAGCGCAGTTTCAATATAATTTGAAATTATACTTCGATTTATTTAGGTACAACGCCATCGAACAAAGATACGATCGGTATCGATCCTAGATCACTCTCGGATTTCCTACGCTGTTCCCTGTTGTAGGAGTCCTTGTAGAAATCATAGAATCCATAGAAAATCACGACAATCACAATAATAAAGTAATAGAAGGTCGCTTTGGGTACACCGCAAAAGGTCATCACAATTACCGCATGAATCAATATGAGCACAAACTGAACCATCTGCATTATGGTAACGGATTGCTTTATCGGCTTTAATCGACGCACGAAGTTCTTATCTGCCACAGCGGAAATCAAGTAATATGAATACATAATAATGTGAACAATCGAATTGAGTAAGATGGGGAAGAGTGCATCACAGCCTTTAGAACCAAAAATCAAATAAACAAAATTTAAGTCAGTTATCTCAGTTTGGAGATTAAACGAAAAGTACCCACCATTCTTTTCGTTGTGGTTAATAAGTAAATAAATAAGCGTTACGGTGGCAAAGTGATGGAATACATGCAGCTTGGTCACTTGACTCTGCTTCTTGCGCAGCACAAAGACCACTGTTTCACTGAGCTCTGACAATTTCAGAAGGAACACGAAGTACGCCAAGCGGTAGTGTCTTCGCATTCGTTCCTCTGTCTCATCCAGGACGCTGCATTTCCAAAACTTAATTATAGCACCGTTTGTTATATGAAGAATCTAAAGGATTAGAGAAGCGATTATAACAGATTTAGATAATAATGAAATCATTCTTATTTCCATAATATGTAGATGTATACCTCGTGAACAACAAATACGCAGGAGACAACCTGTATGATGTTATGTACAATAATGAAATTTTTAAGCTTATACGGCTTTCGATACATCATAAATCTGAAACAGAAAAAAAAGATCCGTGTATCAATGTACAGATGGATGTTTTTCTCATATTCAACTAGAAGCCAGCTTTGTATTGCGTTGTAAATTATGCAATAGTCGAGCCAAGTTCCAGAATTGAATAACCGAATTGCTAATTAGCCAAACAAAGTGCACAAACTGTTTGAATAATTAAAATAGCTTATTGCTTGGACACTTGGCAACGTGAATATATAAGATCTACTTTACTTACTCGGGTCCCAAACGAATGATTATAAACAAATACAGGCTGAGGACGAAGAGCATAAACCAAGGAGTTGACATTAGAACAGGATGCTCGATAACGTAGTCGGCTAAGGATATCCATGGAAATCTTGAGAATATATCTAAGACACTATATCAATTGTCTTACTTGTCTTTTCCATGTTTAGTCCTTGCTGTTGAATACTTGATAACCAAAAAAATAATTTGTATCTGTAAGGATCCACGCAGTTCCACGATCCAGCGCGGCCGACTTATCGCAGATTTGTGAGCGATAAGTAAGTGCTACGTTTTGATTTTAATCGTTGAGTTCAGCTGCGATTGCTGTTATTTATGCAATGAATTCTATTTAGTAGTGTGCCAATGACCCTTGTAGATGACCAGACGTCATAGCGTAAAGTGTGAATGGAATGTTTCCATGTCATAGACAAGTGATTTGCGTCGATGCAATATAATTTCCATTTCTTGCTTTTTTTCAGTCGAAGGAGAAGATGATGAAGGGCGTACGACGAGGATGTGTGCGGCTTAAGGACGCTCTGATTGGCATTGATGATCAGGAGGAGAACACCTTTACCATAACGGTGGACCACAAGACGTTTCACTTTCAGGCAAGGCCCCTATCCTATTAAATCATGAATATAAATAAAAACCAAACTTGCTAAGTGCTCCAAATTTCCTAATCCTCAAGTCTTGCTTATAGGGTATACCATGCGCATTGCCGATTAAGATATATGCATACATACATTGAGTGAAACTTTTGAACTTTCAAGACCTACTAATACACACACTACGGCGCACATGCATAGGCAAACACACACACATACACTTAGCTCGGTTTGGCATTTCTTTTCAAGTCTTTTACACTGATTTTGTTTTTGCGATTGGCTTTTGTTTTGGCGCCGTTGCCCAACTTTGTAACGATAAAACTTATTGGCAACGATACAAGCAAGCGACCCAATGACTTAACCACCTGACCCCACCTAACTAGTGATTCGACTAATCGACGACCACTTGCAGGCGCGGCACGGCGACGAACGTGAGCAGTGGGTGCGACGTCTGGAGGACACTATACGACGGCACGCGAATCGTTCGCGTCTGTGGGATAGCCAGAGCGCATTTTACATTGCCGGTGGCTATACGAAAGAGTCGAGTGGCAAACGAGCCAATCACTTGGAGCTCGTTGGTCGACGTGTGAGCGAAGCGGATGCCTATCTTCAGCTGATGATAGAGCAGACCAATGTAAGTTCTGATACATGTTGAATAATACATAGTGAGAGCGATTACATAATAATTATGGATTTCTTTCAACTATAACAGGCATTGGACCGACGAATCGCCGATCTAAACGACGCCGAGGAGCAGGCCAAGTGCAAAGCGCTTCAGGATAACGCAAGTGTGAGTAGTAGCTAGGATAAACTTGGCTGGACCTCTTAAACGCTGCCTTCCCTGTAGCTGAGGCCTATTTCCAGATGTAGTTCATCTCGAAAATGATTAGATATCTTGCGTATCTCTTTGCTCGACAGACGCCAATAGTTTGCGTCGTCGACTTGCATAAATTCGCTGGCATTTTGATCATCCTGGACTAGACGTACCGGCACAGTAGTGCATCGCTTCACGGCGGGATCTCTCCCGCACAGGCATAGCGTGGCATTCAAATGCATCATATTGAAGGGGGTCACGAGCCAAATAACATAAACCATATCGTCACAATTCGACAAGTCCTTGTCACTCATTTTTAAATTGGGCGATGTCTTGCAGATGAGCACAACGACAGGCACATCGCACTCCAAGTGAACCAACTGTTGTGGCAAGAAGCTGTTGTAAATGTAACGCCGTGCGCCAGTTAACAATTCTTCGGTTTTTATCTTCTTGCCACCAAACGTGAGCAATCCCAGCACTCGGTTCTGGCGAAAGTGACAGCGTTTTGTCTCGAACGTAAAGATGATAGTGCCACCATCGTGCAGCTGATAGCAACGCTGGGAAGCAATGTGTTCCTTACTGTGATCGCTCAGGTAGTGCAACAAAAGGAGTTGACTATTCACTGTCCGTCGGCAATTCTGGAACAGGCATGGACTGGAGCCACAGCTAATAACTAGCTTATCCAGCTTTTGCACTTCCCTCTCCTGCTGCTGCTTTGAGTTTTTCTCAATTTCTCTCTCGACACTAATGGCTGGCCAATTTTCTATAGCATCAGTATCCTGCCAGCAGGTCAAACCCATTTGTAACCCTTCCAGCTGCATCATTTCCTCTTGCAACAGCTTGACGTCCTTTTGCAAACCATTCAACTCCTTGGCGAGTCGAAAGTTTTTGGCTAGCTGCTGATTTTGCTGAACACGCTGCTCACAGCATAACTTATGGTTCTCGAACTGGGCACGAATCTCGTCCACAGTACATTCCATCGGATCAAGAAATTCCTCATCCATAGCGATTTTAAAAATAGTTGTCATATATATTTACAAAAATTTAGTCAGTTCTAGGGTGTTGAGATTACTATATTGATTTTCAATACAAGTTCAGGGTTACACCTCCTTACAATCTCTGCTACGCTTCCTATGCCTCCCAGTTCAAGACGTACTATTAGCTATGCACGGGGTATGGGAAATTTAGCGAGCTTGCGCCAGCTGCTGGCACAAAACAGCTGCTCATTTCTTTGGCAAACTTCGAGGCAAACTGTTTTCGGAAACGGGAAGTCGCAACGGATGGGAGCAGGCCAGCAGCCAGTTAATAATTTAGTCGAAGGTCTTGACACCTTTTCGTGTGTGCAAATTGTGTGACGTTTCTTTGTTTATTTTCGCTTTTGCTTACTTACTTTTCTTTTATTTTTTTTTTGGTTTTCAGGCCATGTTGGATCATATCAAACACTCGATTGTTAGTCTACAAATTGCCAAAAATATGGCGCACCCCATCAATGGCATTTACAATGGGCCCACAATGGCAACAGCAACGAATATGGTAAAGGCAGCTGGCGGTGGTGATACGTCGGCCAATAGCAGCAGTATCGGAAGTGGCGGAAAGGCGGGCGAGGCCATCTCGGCACTCAAGAACGAACTGGCTGGCGACGATGAGGATGATTCAGCAACGGAAAATGGTAAATGTCATACAAGTGCAAAATACTTTTGGGGGTCACAGGTTCGTTCAGCTCTTATTGTGGATTTTGTAACACACAGGAAGGGTATATTAAATTTGTCGAAAAGTATGCAACCCCATATGGAAAGCAATATAAAAATTAAGTGGGTGCACTACTCGACAGTTAGAGTATCCACCGTTCGACGAGTGATTGTTTGTTCATTTAGTCCGAGATTTGTTCAGGGTCATGAGCCATGCCTGCAAACATGGCCCAAGTGGATTGTTAATGAGCTAGCAGTCGATGCATTCAATTGAAATGCATGTGTATTTCATTAATTGGTTCATGTGTGTGTATTTTCATTACAGCCACAACTGCGCCATTGGGGCTGGTTGTGCCAGAGACCTCTTATTCAAGCAGCGAAGGTGAAGATGACTTCTACGATGCCTACGATGATCCATTTACCAGCGTGGGCAATTCACCGATTGGTTGGTAAGTGTGTTAAAGCAAGGGCAAATAAGCTAGTATAGCGGTAAGCTGCTGACATCGGAATGCCCGATAAACAATATTAATCCTCTCAGTGTTGCCAAGTCAACGGGTGCCGGTTTCGGTGCACGCTCTCTCTCTCTCTCTCATTCTGTTAGCTTAACAGCGCATGCTCAATTGGCAATGCAAGTTGCAGTCCAGGAGTCACATATACATGCATATCCATAGTATTTAAGTTGGGCAGTCGCATGTTAATAATTTATGCAATTTGGTGAACCGATTTGGCAACGCCAGCATCGGCACAGCTGACGAGCTTTGTCGTCGTCCTGTGCTGTTCGTCGGCAGCGTCGTACGATTTCGATTCGTCCTGTTAGTTTGTAATTGCGCTCGTCGCATTGACAGTGAGACTGTCGACAGGGCGATTTCTTTGTTTGTGTTGTTTTTTCGTGTCCCGAGCCACAAAAAAAAGAAAACTAGCCAATAATGGCGAAAGTCTCATAGGTTCAACTTTGATTTGATACTTTGTGCGCCGGTGTGTGTATGAGTTTTCCGTTTTCTTGTGTGTGTGTGAGCACTTTTGCATTTGTATGTGTTTAATGTTTGATTTGTTGCGCGCAGCTGGCGCCGCAAAATATGCAACAAAAGTTCTCAGTCGCCATCTTAAAGTTTTGCATGCAGCTTAAACTGCAATTGCAGTCAGTCCAGTGCAGCAGCAAGCATCACCAGGGTTGCCATGTTTAAGAAGTGGGTACGTCGTGTTAGTCTAAGGTAAGCTACTCTTTGCGTTTTCGTCCGTCCGTTTTATGATTTATAAAATTTAAATGAGCATCAAATAGTGAAGAGGGGAAAGCAGAGAGACAGATGCCAAGCGAGTGAGGAATCGACTAACAACATGTCAGCAAAATTTACATTTTGGAAATTTCTTAAATTATGCATGCGCTCAACTTGAGTTCCCTTTCCCCCAAACGCGTGAGCCGCATACGCAATGACATCCATTTACAGTTACAGCAGCCTCATTAACAAGTTATTTTTATATGGATATACAGCACAACGCGTGGCTTTGCGGAGACGTCGCCAACACACGACAAGGCGCCGGACAGCTGTGATATATCCGGATCAACAACAACAGCGAATAACAGCACAAATAAAGCTACAACAACACCAGCATTGGCAACAATAACGACCATAGCAGCACACCCAACATTGCCCGAAATCGATGAAACAGGGTCGAACAAAGTGCCGAGTTCACGCTCGTCTAGTTATGACAATGGCATCGATTACGATGCACTTTACGAGGAAGAAGAGGAAATGGACCTTAGCATGGAGGCGCACGGCTCAATGATAACGCATCTCCTGTCTCAGGTCAAAATTGGTATGGATCTGACCAAGGTGGTATTACCCACATTCATATTGGAGCGTCGCTCCCTATTGGAAATGTATGCCGATTACTTTGCCCATCCCGATCTGTTTCTCAAGTAATTTAACTTTTACAAAAGTATCTATCATTATACTAACATAGCTAACTCTACAGAATCTCGGAATTAGATGATCCAAGGGATCGTATTGTGCAGGTTTGTCGCTGGTATCTAAGCGCTTATCATGCTGGTCGCAAAAGCGCTGTAGCCAAGAAGCCTTACAATCCCATATTGGGTGAAGTGTTTCAGTGTCATTGGGATATTCCTGGTAAGTTGTAAGTTTTCGACAAGTCGAGTAAGTTATGAATGCATTTTCCTCCTAATTAGGTGAATCCAATGACGAAGTGGCAGTGCATGATGGTCCTGTACCTTGGTGCCGTCGAAATCAGCTAACATTCTTAGCCGAACAGGTCTCACATCATCCGCCAAGTAGGTTAATTAAAGATTCATGTCAATAGTCGCATCCTTATGTTGCAATTCCATCTCAGTTTCAGCCTTTTATGCAGAGCATTATAATAAGAAAATAACATTTACCGCTCACGTTTGGACCAAATCAAAGTTCTTAGGTCTGTCCATAGGTGTGCATAATATTGGTGAGGGCATTGTCACCCTGGTGGATCGCAGTGAAGAGTATATTGTTACGTTTCCCAACGGTTATGGCAGGTAAACAATAAACGAACCGATTCATTTTCTGGATAATGTAATGTTTGAAGATTAATAGGTCTATCTTAACGGTGCCTTGGGTTGAGCTTGGCGGCTCAGTTGAAATCAAATGTCCACAAACGGGTTACTACGCCAATGTCGAGTTTCTGACGAAGCCCTTCTATGGCGGCAAACGGAACAAAGTCAGCGCGGAGGTGGGTGAAGCAAATACAACGATTGAGATAACCTGATAGCCAGAAACTTGTTCAGTTTTTTGTTATCATTATATCAAGTTATTTAATGCATATTTCATATCATAATGAGCTTTCATTTCATTTAGATTTATTCGCCCAATGATAAGAAGTCATTTGTTACAATTGCTGGCGAGTGGAGTGGCCTCATGGAGGCCAAATGGCATGATAAGAACGTAAGTGAAAACAGGCATGATTCATACGAGATTGTGTTTATTTCGTGAATTACTATGTAGAATTGTTGAGTATTAATTAATTACTGCTAACGTTTCGTCTAAAGTTGAACCTACATACTGTATCTACCTATCCTAACTGTACTAAAAACTGCGCCTCAAATGCTGCAACAAAACAACACGAACCAGTTTGCAGCTGCATCCACGTATCCAGTATCCAGAATATCTATGTACCTCTATCTATCCACATATCTCTCTCTCTCTATATATATTTCTATCCGCCTCTTTAACCTGCTCCAATGTACTTGTACTTTTCTCTTAAATAGTTTGGAACCATATTTTTATATGTGTGTTACTTTGTTTATCTAGAAAATTAAACCTCAAACCTAAACCTGAATCTGCCTGCCCCGAAAACAGTTCTCAATTCCCCCTATACTTCATCATCTTGTTGTGTAGATGTTGTGCGTTCTGTATCTGTCTGTATGATTACGTTTGTGTTGCTGATGACCATGTGCATCTTTAATTTTCTAGAAAACTGAAGTATTCGTTGACGTAAATCGCATACCAATATTTAAGAAACAAGTTCGACCAATCGTTGAGCAGGAAGAATATGAATCGCGACGTATTTGGAAGGAAGTGACGGCTGGACTCAAGTAAAAAGAATCTTAATATTGATTATATAGACGCCTTTATCCATATCTTACCTTTATTAATATACAATTATTTATAAAATTATAATTTCTTTAACAGATTCAACGATATTGAGCGGGCCACCAATGCCAAGTTTGTTGTGGAACAACAACAGCGAGATCAGGCCAAGGTTCGTAAGGAATACGATTTGGCTTGGGAACACAAGGTTGTACATATAAATTTCGTTAAAATCTACGTGTCTCTAATCAATTTGAGTCCATTGACAGCACTTTAAACCGGTCGGCGATAACTGGATCTATACGAAGCCGCTTAGTCAGCGTATGTATTTGCAGGAGAAGGAGGCCAAAAGATAATGCATGAATGAGAAGCAAAAAGACATGCCAAGCAACACAATAACAACAACAATTATAAGATGAATAAAAACAAGAACAAGACGAACACCAATGTTTATATACATACAAACATATATCAGCATACATATATGTGATTCATATCAAATACTAGCCTCAACTATTGTATAATTTCCACAAGTGCGCAAAACCCCTCAACACTGACGATGATATAACGTAACTTATGCAGGAAACTAAATGTTTTACAGTAATTCGAAATATGAAATATGAATTCTGAGATATGAGATAAGATATATCGATAATGAGAAACCTGTCTCGAAGGTCCGATTCAAAAGATTTGTAAATAGTTTATACACAGAACACTATAGGCAAGTTTAAGTAGACAGTTGATAACAAACACAGCGCGTATGCAGCACCTAAAACGAACAATGGTTGAAAAATGAATCTAATAAACTGCAAAATTACAAAACAATATACATATATACAGAGAAAACACTTAAATAGTTTCTACGCAATATACTCGTAACAGAGCAACTTATTATTAATTAAATATATACTAGAGTGTTTCAAAGGCAATCGCAGTAAACTGTAAAACAGAGAACACCTAAAACAAATACGAAAATACCTTTTACAAACTAATACACACACAGACATGCATATAATGATATACTGGCACAACACACACATTCACACGGAAACAAACACTATGGGATATGTATATCAAAAGTTGTAGATTACTAAACGCGGATAGAAATTTAAGCATAGAAACTCTATTTTTAAATAAAAGACTCTAATAGACAAAATACAATACAAGAGATGATATCTATTAGATACATATATAATTAAAATGATATTTGATTCCTGTTTTCAAAACTTTTCTAAATGCACAATTAATTTTGTTAATATCTTTAGTATTATATTTTCGATTCCATTGTCACAATAATAAAGAAAGCTTTAAAAACTTAATAACAACCCGCAGCCAAATCTCCAACGAATTGTTTGTACGAAGCCAGTAAACAAAAAAGGAAAGAAAGAAAAATAAAACAATTTATAGTATTAATGATATCTAGCTGTTAATTTACAACTTGGCAATTGTAAAATTCCTCAACAACAAAAGCACCCACATTGCAAAGCTATTTTTCTTTGTAAACTACCGAATACTCTCACGCAAAGTTAACGCAAAATGAAACGAATAAAGAATAATACGCTTTTAAAACTGTTGACAAGTAATCAAATATACATAAATATAGGTTATCCAATATATATAGTATACACATATACTGTCATCAGGCAACCACTTTACTCAAACCTAATTGAGTATATGTTTACAATAGACACAATATATTTTTACGAATAATTTCTTTCAAAAAGTGCAAAACGCACTAATCAACTAAAATTTAAATCATCCATTATACTACTATTATTGCAAATAAAAACTGTTCTTAGTGAGAAGATAAATAAAGAAAATGAGCTTTCATTAGTATTATTCAAATTACTGAACTGCGCGCTCATTTATTCGTTCATATGAACCAAATCAAACTAGTGTGGCAGCGCTGCACATATTTGACATTTGACAGTGCTGCCAGCTTATTTGACAAATTGACGTGGCTCTAAATTTTAGTTTTTAGGTGTATTAAGAGGCTGAAATTGCAATGCGAAAAGTTTTGCAAGCAATTGGTCCATTAAATTAAACGGTTAATTCGGTGCTGGAACGGTGATATAATAAATTTTCAGGTACGCACCAGATTGATAAAAAAAAGGAGTGAATTCATGAAAATCATCGCTAGCCGAGAAACAGCAGAGAGCGAGAGTGAAATTGTGTGTGTGAGATACGAGGTCGAGGCTCGCAAGGCAGAGGCAGCAGCGCCGTCGTTGTTCATTGTGTCAGTTAAGAAAAAATTTCGTTTGTTGCGTGCAAATTGCAAAAAAGGAATTGCTAACAAAGCTCGCACAGCTGCAGCGAAACACTAAAAACACAGTCACACACATACGTGTACGACATATCGGGAAAAGTGTGTGGCTGGCTACGCTAGTCAATTAACGTAAAAAGAAGAAGAGCCAACTACAAAGTGCAAGTGCTGGTCAAGTACACAGATTGACACACTCGCACACACATAAACTCTCACACGTGAATCCATTGTACACACACACTCACGTTCCAACGCCCTTTTTCCAGGGATAGAAATTAGTTGGGCAACATTGGCAATAAGAAAGGTGAGCTTAACGCATTTGCCTTTCGCATTTTGCAAGTACCGTCAGCATCGTCGCATTCTCTTATGCTCCTCACTTTCCAACCACCTACCGCACCCATGAAATCATTTCCCGGCATCAACGTCATCGACTGCCAGCCGAGTATTGATAACACACGTTCACACACAAATGCACAAGCACCCACACAAACAAACCCAAAACCCTTCTCTTGATTAAGCATAAAGCGCAGCATTGTAGGAGCTTTTCCTGAGACAACCACAGCTCCAGCAGATCATTGGCCGAATTCAAGTTCATTTGCAATCCAATTCCGGCGTATACCCAGTTCAATAAACGCTTTATCAAGCTGATTTTTTGAATTGATGTGTGTATCCGTAACCGTGTGTGCGAGAACTTCTTTCAATTAAATTTTGTGTCGAAACAGTTGACTAAATGTTAGGCATTAGGGTTAAACTTATGAATAATTAGACATTAGTGGAAGGTTAAGCTTCATAACCCTTGCCAGTCATTAACAGCTGATAGAAAGTCATAGTTTGGATGGCTTCATCCCTCCCATGTTGGTATTATTGATTTACTTTATCAATATAATATTCAATCACTTGCAAGTTTCGTAAAAGTGTGTCAGACCTAAGCGCTAAAGAGATTGGCCAAGACATATGCTAAATATGGTAGATAAATCGCATTCCTATCAGTTCGTATCAAAATCTGACAATGGCATTGGGAATTTGAAATGAGAATTGTAAAGCGTCTGTTGTTATCTGAGCACGTTTGGCTTTGAGTCTGCTTAGTAGCGAGTCAACTAGTTCTGCTTTTCAACCGATAAGATAAACATACATAAAAGCCATTACGTACCCACATGTATGTATATGTATGTACATATGTATTTGTATACCCGTAGTTTACTTCAGTTGTGTTCGGCCTTCAATTGCAGCCAGACAGCAGGTTGAGCCGCAACAAGTTCAATTTAAATAGGTCGTTTAAAAGTATTTCCTATGTTTATCCCATTTTGATAACCATCCGAGCTCAGTTAAGTTGGCTCCGACATAGATTCTCGTGATATGACAAGGTTGAAATTATCGGAAATATGATTCATATGGAATTATGTTTGAAATGGCAATCAAAGTGATTCATAAGACACTGAGCTTGTTTATCATCGATTTGAATCTGGATCTGCCAGCACTGATAACAAAAGAGATTCGCCTTCGACTACGATAAGGGTGTCTTAGATATGTCTTCCCAGTAATGTCAATTAATTCACTTTTTATTTTCTTCTTTTCAGCTGCATCTCATGAATTAATGTTGTAAAATCCGCACAGGATGTCATCACATAATACAAACTTTGTGCCAGCCGCGCTAAATGGCAACCAAAGCAACTTACAGAACGGACAGGCTATCCAGCAGCAGCAACAGCAGCAGCAGCAGCAACTGCAACAGTCCAATGTGCTCTACAGTATGTTACAACTGCCGCAGCAGCAGCAACAACCACAATCAGTACAGCAACAACCAACGCAACCTGGGAATGCCAATCCCATTGGCGCTCCTCCGCCAACGCTGCCTCAATTCGATAGTAATGTGATGAGCAAATTTTTGCCGCAACCTCAGCAGGCTCAGTCGCAACAACAGAGGAATGGACCACCATCTTTACAGTCATCCCAGGAATTTTCCAATCTACGATCGACATTGGAAAACGGACCTTTAACGAATGGCAGCAATGGTGCCGTGAGTGCCAACTCTTCGGCAACGGCGTCACCTGACCTGATAGGCGTAGAGAGAGCAACGCCGCCACCAGCATTAGCAGCAGCCGTGACGAAGCCACAGTACGTGCAAGGGCCGTTGGGAAGCACTTTACGGAAGCAACCGCCCGCGCCGCAGATACAGCAGCAGCAGCCGCCTCTGACGCAAAAACAGCAGCCGCCTCCGACGCAGCAACAATACCAACAACCCCTGTCATCGTTACCCCATGTGCAGCAATTATCTAGACCTCTTGCTTCCACGATGGCTGCCTCTATGCTGCCTTCTATGTTTCCTCTGCAAACGTTGCAGCAATTCTCCACGACGCCAGTCGCTGCAAAACAATATATTGGCGTGAACCAAGTACCGGTCAGGCAGCCACTTGTTAGCCAGCAATCGGCTTTTCAACCACCGGTTAGCCAACAGTCGGTTAATCAACCACCAGTTAGTCAATCCCTGTTCAGTCAACCATCAGTCAGCCAAGCACCGGTGAGCAACCAATCGATTCGACAGTCTCCGCTCAGTCAACCACCGGTCAGTCAGCCGGTTACCAACCAAACGATTAGACAACCGTCGGTAAGCCAGGCGATGGTCAGCCAACCACCGGTTAGTAACCAAACAATTGGGCAATCCCCAGTAATCCAGGCGCTGGTCAGCCAAGCACCGATTAGTCAACCACTGGTCAGTCAACCGGTTAGCAATCAAACGATAAGACAACCACCGGTCAGCCAACCATCGGTTAATCAACCAACCGTTGCCAGCTTGACCAACAACATGCAAAACATAAAGTTGAATCCCACCAGTGGTGGCTCTACTATAACAACGACATCTTTGGCTGATGGCATTTCGTTAAAAGATTACCGTGGTGTGGCCGTAGGTTTAGCCGGTACTGTGCCGCAAGTGGAGTACACTGGAGCCAATACGCTGCTTGCCGAAACGGGAACTGAACAAGCTACTCCAAATCGTATGGCTAAGCCGTTTACTGGTCCCATGCCCACCAGCAACACTTCGGCGAGCATCTTTGGTGGTGTTAGTGGATCAACTCCAAAGCTTGTGGATCAGCCAGCAGGTGACAAAGTGCCATACGGTATAGCTCCACCTACGCGGGAGCAGAACAACAACAACAACACGCAACAGATGCCAACCACAGCTTCGGGTCCGCCGTCAAGGCCGCCTATGTGGCAGGCACCCGGAAAGATGCAGCAATGGCTGATGCCACAAGCGCAGCAAGCATTCGTGGCCGGACCAGCGATAAAGACTCAACCACCGCAAATGCAGCCGATTGAATTCACACCGCCGCCGAACTTGGAGAAGCCAGGATATCCATATAAACAGGGTTATCCGCAAGCGATACCTCCCATGCTGCAGCCACAGCAGCAATTTTCGCCGACGGCGCAACAGCAGCAGCTGCCGCCACAGCATCAGCAACAGCAGCTGCTGCCGCCACAGCATCAGCAACAGCAACTGCCGCCACCACAGCATCAGCAACATCAGATGCCGCCGTCACGGTATCAGCAACAGCAGCTGCCGCCGCCACAGCATCAGCAACAGCAGTTGCCGCCGCCACAGCCGCATCAGCAACAGCAGTTGCCGCCGCCACAGCCGCATCAGCAACAGCAGTTGCCGCCGCCACAGCCGCATCAGCAACATCAATTTTCACAGCCTCCTCCGCCAGCCATGTTTGGAGCTCAGCCAATGGTAAGCAATGCGCCATTACAGTATCAGACGCAGAATGCGCCTGTTGCCCAACAAGGAGCGCCGCTCAGTGTTGCCCAGCAAGGTTTCAGCCGTCTTTGGGGCCAGGACACCATCGATCTGATGCAGAACAGGCATATATTATCGCCTGCAACATTGGCACCACCCAAAGTGGTGCTGCACAATCAGTTTCACGAGTCCATCAACTGCAATCCGAGTATCATACGCTGTACGTTGGCCAAAATCCCTGAGAGCAACTCACTGCTGCAAAAGTCACGCCTACCCCTTGGCATAGTTATTCATCCGTTTCGTGACGTCAATGTGAGTCCAATGAACATTTTTCCTAATCAAATCCCGAGCTTATTGTTTGCTTTCATTTTCACAGAGCCTGCCAGTGATTCAGTGCATGAACATTGTACGCTGCCGACTTTGCCGCACCTACATCAATCCATTTGTCTACTTCGTGGACAGCAAAATGTGGAAGTGCAATCTCTGCTATCGCGTCAATGAACGTAAGGACACGTATTCTACATTGTTCAAGCTGTTACTAATCCAAATCTCGTTTAGTGCCTGATGACTTCCAGTTTGATCCGGCAACAAAGACATATGGTGATGTCACCCGAAGACCCGAGGTGCGTTCTAGCACCATTGAGTTCATAGCACCATCGGAGTACATGCTGCGTCCACCGCAACCGGCAATGTATCTGTTCCTGTTCGACGTGTCGATTATAGCTCAGCAGAGCGGGTATCTGGAATCGGCATGTTCGGTACTTAATCGACATCTGGACGAGATGCCTGGTGATGCACGCACCCAGGTCGGATTCATATGCTACGATAGCTTTGTACACTTCTACAGCATGGCCGAAGGACTGAATCAACCGCACGAGATGACATTGTTAGATGTTGATGATCCATTCTTGCCGCGTCCCGACAGCCTGTTAGTCAATCTGAAAGAATGCAAGGAACTAGTGAAAGATTTGTTGAAACAGTTGCCTAAACGATTTGCACACACGCATGATCCGGGCTCGTCATTGGGTGCGGCCCTGCAAGTCGCTTTTAAGTTAATGCAAGCATCTGGCGGTCGCATAACCGTCTTTCAATCGTGCCTTCCCAACAAGGGACCCGGATCGCTGGAACCGCGCGAGGATCCCAACAATCGTTCGGCTAAGGATGTGGCGCATCTGAATCCAGCGACTGACTTCTACAAACGCTATGCTCTGGAATGCTCTGGCTATCAGATTGCAGTTGATCTGTTCCTGATGAATCAACAATATAGCGACATGGCTACTATATGTAAGACTCATTCTCATAAGTCATTTAGCTTGACATCATACCACAACTCTCTCTTTTCTTTGTAGCTGGCATTAGCAAGCACAGCGGTGGCTGCGTTCATCACTTCCCGCTCTACCAGAAGACCAAGCAACATATGGTGGACTCGTTTAAGCAGTGCTTTAAGCGCTATCTGACCCGCAAGATTGGCTTCGAGGCAGTTATGCGTATACGCTGCACGCGAGGTTTGCAGGTGCACACATTCCATGGCAACTTCTTTGTGCGCAGCACAGATCTGTTGTCGCTGCCCAATGTCAATCCGGACGCGGGCTATGGCATGCAAATATCGTACGAGGAGAGCCTAACCGATGTGAAGACCATCTGCTTCCAGGCGGCACTACTCTACACCAATAGTGAAGGCGAGCGACGTATTCGTGTGCATACCATATGCCTGCCGGTTACCGCCTCGTTGCCGGAGGTGATGCACTCTGCCGACTCCGAAGCCATCATTGGTTTACTCTCAAAAATGGCTGTAGATCGTTCGATTGCCTCAAGTCTATCGGATGCCCGGGATGCTTTCATCAATGCGACCATCGACGTGTTCAATGCATTTAAAATTGCACAAAATCTTCCATCTGGTCAGTCTGGACAGTTGATAGCACCGCGAAGTCTGGCGCTGTTGCCACTTTACATTTTGGCGCTGCTTAAGCACGTAAGTTTAACTTTTAACGAATGATCCATATGTATATGAAACTAATTTCTGTTTTTCTTGTAGCCTGCGTTCCGTGTGGGGACGAGCACGCGCCTGGATGATCGTGTTTATGCCATGGACTGCATGAAAACGATGCCACTCGATCAGCTGATGAAGTTCATTTATCCGGAGCTATATAAGATCGACTCGCTCATCTATCATGCGCGCAACTCGAATGTGTGTTCGCCGCCTGAAGAGGATGATGATGACGACGAGCTCTTGCCTGAGGTGCCACGTCTGCAATTGTCTGCGGGACAGTAAGTTTTATTGATATTAGATTTGAGGACGAAACTTAATTCCTATTTCCTGTTTCTATTGTAGTCTGGACTCACGTTCAATATTTTTAATGGACTGCGGCAACCTAATTATGCTTTATGTTGGTCTTAATGTGCCTACAGATGTGTTACAGCCGTTACTAGGTAAGTTCTCTTGGATACGCTATATGTTAGGATACTCAAGTTATATTTGCATTGCAGGTATCAGTTCGACAGCGGAACTGTCCGACTATGTGTACGGCCTACCAAATATTGCTAGTGCTGAGGCGGATGTACTGAAGCGTTTCATACTGCGTTTGAACTACGATAAGCCCTATGCGCCTCTTGTGCAGGTTATCAGGTATGCAATGCTGCGTGATATACCTAAAGAAATACTAGAATAGAGTTTATTTTTCTTTTGCAGGGATACGAGCACAGCCAAGGCTCAGTTTATTGAGAGATTAACGGACGATCGCAGTGAATCTAGTTTGTCATACTATGAATTTTTGCAACACATTCGGGCTCAGGTTAAATAGTATATAAGCACCAAATCCTATTACTATTGTATGCAAAAGAAATACGAGTTTGTTCGAACTTAAGTGTTCTCATTCGCCTTCCCTTTGCGAACTCTGGTGACTACAACTAAAACTAAGAGCAGGCAGGCCTTGCTGAAAATATATGCAAGCGACCGGCCGATTTTTAAGAGATGCAAATCATAGGTAAACGAACGAGAATGTTAAATATATAAAATAATATGATACTAAACTAATTATTAAATAGCAAGGTCTGCTGCACATAGAGATTGTTCTAAAGCAAAAATAAAAGAAAAACAAACGAGACGAAAATAGTTGATCCGCTCCCATCTCGGAATAGATAATTTAAAGAGTGCATATATTTATTAATTTCTTGTTGATTTATTGCACTAAAAAAAGAAAATCGCCTGTCACAATATTTAGTTCTTGTAGCCTGCATAATACTAGTTAGAAGAGTCGAGAGCAAATTTATTTTTAAAGAAACTTAAAAACCGAAAAAAACGCAAATAAAAAATTGTACAATTATTTTAACGTTTGTTTCTTAGTTAATTGTTTGCTTTGCAATTCCATAAAAAAAAACCAAGTTTTAAATTATATGCTAACTGTTTTCTGTATCCTCTCCAAAAAAATTTTGTTTTCTGTTTTAGTATTTATTATCCAAATAATAATTTTATATACACATAGTTAAGTTAATCGGTTGATTAAGCTAAAGTCGGTGTGGTGTACAAGTCGATTGTACAACAAGTAGTTAGCCAACTTATTTGAATGTTTGTAATTGGGAACAGACTAGATGATATTCGGTGTGGTTTGGTATGGTAAGATTGCGCATTGGATTGACGACTGCTAAGTGTTTGTCTTAAGATTAAAGTGAAGAAAATAAAGCAAAAGAGAACATATTTCTAAATAAATCAGTATACACGGTAGTTGACTAGCCCTTTTGTACGATTCAGGCATACCGAGCGAAAGAGTAACTAATGTATGCTGTACACAATACTATAAATCATATATATAATATACACATAAAATGCAAATAAAATTTTAAATAAAGCATCAAACATGTTTTGTGATTTATTACGTTTTTATCTAATGTACAATTATATTTATGAGTAGTTTCTACATGCGGAAGCATAGCATTATCGCGGTCTGCTTAGGTTCCAATGAAATTAGATTTCATTTTTGATTATATAATGAACTGATTTTATTATAATCACTGTTAAGCAATAGATTTCCAAAAAAATATTAAATATATAATAGAAATTGTAGACGAAATTGATACTTACGGATTGCAGAACGGCGATGACCGTGCACGGTCGTGGTGAGTATTTATTTCGCGTTTTAGAATGATCATAAAAATTTTGAAGTATAATTTTCGGCGGTTATTCCATTATCATATCATCATCTGTCTTTTTCACTTATAAATAATGTGCGTGGTAACGTCTGTGATGATTGCTCAGTTCTAAGTCGGAGCGTACACTTCGTCCACAAATATTGCACTTGAAGTATTCCCGGTGAGATTGGATTTCCGCGGATGGGTCATTAATGTGCTTAATTAGATGTTGCAGATGCTCATCGATATCTGTAAATTTCATCTGACAAAGAAAACAATTTATGGCAAAGTCCAGCTCTGGATACCGATCCATTGTATTTTCGGAGAAAGTGCTCGAAGGTCTATTCATTAAAGTATCAATGGAGTCCTAAAATATAGTCAATTATAGTATATATCTTTATTATATATCTTTATTGCAATCAAAATTTATAGTAACTTACATTTTCCCACATTTTCATAGACTTAAGTGCTGCATCTGATCTTTTCTAAGAATTATATAATATTTATGAGCTCTCTGTTCGGTCAGACTGTGCTGTGAGTCGCGCAGAAACTACGAAGATCAGTAATGCGAGAGTTGAATTTTATTTGGAGCGATAAGAACGTTTAAAGGGAACACACTTCACACATATGGTACATACATACACATCCCACATTGCGTTAGAGTGTTTGTGTGACTGTGTGGATCGTCTTGAGTTTTTGTAAGTGCTTTGTGCTTGGGACAAGGGGAAAAATTTGCGTGCGGGACTTAAGTAGTCGTAGACTTCAAAGCGGTCTGTCAATATGCACATTGGAAATGTAAACCAGCGTATTTAATTTATACATTTCCAAGTTAATTTACCCAACAGAAAACACACTTACATTATACGATTATTTTATTTTATTTAACAAATTGTTACTTCTCATATTTCCAGAAATGATTGCCACTTGGTTCCTTCATCGTTACTTACACATGTTGATGCGATCCCATGGTATGCCGCAATAATACGGGATGAAAACGCTTATAAAGCATTTTGTTTATTACCAGTGGATCGCGGTAGAGCCGCAGCAACATGTATGTACGTATATGTACGTTCGAAAATGGTGGCTTATCAGCTAAGCTGAAACTGTAATATCAGCCCTCAGTAAGCGCAAAAAAATTATAACGATTTCACTGTGTAGATTGACATTTTGTATAAAATAATCAGCTATTTTATATATACATATAATTTATAGTATACTCGATTTCCTCTTTGTGCACATGCACATGTAGAGAGCTCAGCTTGGCTGATCCGCAAAAGTCTCGACTTTTTCAATACTATAGTCCTATAAATAGTAGTTTCCTATATGCGATGCATTAAATTTCATGGTACGTGATCATCATAGTCCACCCAGAGATTGCTAAAAAAGGAAAATACATTAAACCCAAAACATCCCAACGATTTATACTGAATACAACATACGGATTACAGTATGGCGAACGAAGCGCATATTTCTGCTTTGGCGGCTGATTCAGCATTGAGTTCATTCCCATCTGACACGATCCACTGACTGTAGGCGCTAGATATTTGTCTGATTTTTCCCTAGCAGGGCAATAGTCTGCTGCGGCGACAGCATTCAATAGATTCGTACTCCACACTATACGTCTTGCACTATCATCATCATCGGGAATTGGATTGGCGGGCTGTTCTGGCGGTATTTGCGGGTTAAGCTGCGATGACCCTAAACCATGTAGTATAAGAATGTGCTTGGTAAGATTTCGTTCCCGTTTGTAGCCCTTCTTGCAGATGCTGCACTTGAAGGGCCTACGAGTCCGTTTGTTTTGCATGCTCGTTACTGGAACAACCGGGAAAGATGAGTCCTTGTGATGGCTTCTTTCATGCAAAATGAGACTTATTCTGGAATTTAGCTGCTTGTGGCATGTTGCGCAGCGAAACCCAACTGGGTTCTCTATTCCTGTTTCAGCTGGTTGCAGATCAGGACTTGACAGGGGAGGGCTCAACGTGTAGTCTTGCGGGACTGCTGGTGGGGAAAATGCTGGGTAACTTGGCGGCGGAACTTGTGGGAGAATTTGTCGGTAATCTGGCGGGGGAACTTGTCGGTAGTCTGAAGGTGGAAGTGGTGGATAGCTTGGAAGATAGCTTGGTGAATAGCTTGGAGGTGTAAGTAGTGGATAGTTTGGCGGGGGAATGGGTGGGTAATTTAGTACGGGAACTGACGTAGGAGTTAAGACTGAAGTAGCCGGATTATTCAGACTCATCAGATCGGCAGCATGAGCCCCTAGGTGCTGCCGTAGACTCTCAATATTATTGAAGGGTGCTTGGCACAGAAAACATGGTACTTGTACGTTGAAATTTGTGGATGGATTTCCGACATTATTCCCGCTGAAAATTGCACGCACCGTGGGCATATCATTATTCTTTTGTTGTGAATCCTGCTCAGGCAGCTGCGGGCCAGGATCATGGCCAATACTATTGCCAAATACTGTGGCACTGTGGAACTGTGTGTGTAATTGTGGATGGTATTCAATATCAGGTGGCGATTGCGGCGGCGTTGCCAACAGTGAGGGAATTTGCTTAAAATCTGAGGTTAGATACGGCATTCCGATATTTTCTTTCGACTGATCGCTCACAAATGTTCCCAAGTATTTCAAATCATCCTCATCATCGCTCATATCAATATCGCACGCATTTATTGTGCACATTTGACTCTCGTAATTTTATCTTGAAATAAAAACAATATTTATAATTAAAGATATATGCATATTAATAAAACATTGTTGTTTTACCAAATTTTTTAACATACCTAATCGGTATGAAATACTGTGTACAGTTTGAACTTCTCTCTCTCTCTTTCTCTCCCTTTTTATTTTCTGTAACTATCGCTATTTTCTGAGTTGTGTTCAATTTCAAATTTCACACTGAACTGAGATGTTTTTTCTCCTTCCCAATTCTTATATACTTCACACATACAACACACACACACATACAAATAAAATAGCCAATGCATATGCTCTCTCGCGCGTGTTGGCATCTGTGCTCTCTCGCATGCAGATGTGAGTGCTCTCACGAATAGAGAAAATGTGCTCTTGTGTATCCTCTCTTAGAAGCAAACTGTTTTCCCAATCTCCATTTAATTGGTCTTTCTTTATGCGCCGTTGTCCTGCTTTTGTTTAGAGTTATTCTCATATTATTTTGTATTTTGATCTCGGTCCTCGTCCGTACGTACGTCGGCGAATTTATAACTGATCCGCGGCAACCTCAAGTTCCCAATATTTAAACGTTTCGGATTCGAAACGACGCGACGGATGCCAGATAAGGGTATTCACATACACACTCACACACACTCCTGTATACTTACAAACACACGCAATTCACGTAAACAATGTAGGGAGCTGGCGATTGGTTTATGAAATTTGAAATTTAAAATTAAATGGATTTTTTTGTATAGTATATCTATCTATAAACTGTAAACCGATAAGCGTCACTGTTGTGCTACAGTATATATATGTTATGATATAAGCAGACCAGGCAATAATGTGAGTGTCATAGCAATTAGCTCGAACAGCACAGCTAGCTGACTGCTACAGTTGCCATAAAACCAAAATAATTGCTAATAAAGCTGCTTTTGCGCATTATCTAAGCGTTTTTATAGCAAATCAAAAGTCAAATCTATTCATTATAAATAGCATAATACGTAATAAAAAGCTTAGAACAAAGTTCGCTATTAAACGTCATTAATTAAGTGATCATTCCATCCTAAGATATTTTTCATTTAATGCGAAATTAACTGCCAACTGAACTCCAATCCCTGGAGATCCATACTCATGCGCATGCACGTATCATCATGCATAAACACACCCTCGACATGATCGCGCATGCACACCTGTTACCAACGCAAAATATGTAGTTTTTGCATGCCGTCACAGTCAACTCCAACCCATTCCTGGCGCATTGTACGAGGTCAAGGAAGATTGGGTTAAGTACAATGATATTGCGTAAGGTTAGGATCGAAAAAATTCGGCAAGGTATCTACCAGTGCGATTAGCGCTCGAAAGTCGACTTACGAATTTGATTAAATGATCAGCTACTTTTTATAGAAGATAAGAAGCAAATGTATTCTAAAAAAACGGGAATACTCTTTGGTGTGATTACTAGCTATAAGTATGTCGAGACAATAACAACTAAAGACAAGTATGAAGAGATGTTTTTCTATAGGTAATGATCTATTCATATTGATCCACGGAGTACTCCCTCCCTGCGTATCATCTGCAGGCACACTGCTATCTTAAGCAGATAGGCGACAGGACACGTTTCACACGTACCTAAATCAACAGTGACCCTTTACTGATATGCACTGACCGTCGCTGGTAGGCATACACACATAACAAATACTGACGCTGATATGCAGGCGGACTTAGTAAATAAAGACTCTATCGTTATGCATGCAGATGCACGATTTCGCACCATCTGCATGCCATAAATCAGCAGATATCATTAGACTTAGATAATTAACATTTATCTTTTATCATGTATTTAGAACCTAAGTAAATACCTAGCTTGTGTAGGTATCGTGTATATAAACCCCACAACGAGGAAAATTAAATCAGTATGAAAAGTAACTCTCACTTGACCACTCGTTCTTACTCCGCAGCCCAATTTGTTTTGTACTTATTGCGGCGACCTCTGCCACATGGTTATGCACCTGGGGCAAGCAAATTAATAATAATACAATAAAATACAGTTGATATTACTCCGACGTTGTCGAGACAATAACAACTAAAGACAAGTACGAAGAGATGTTTTTCTATAGGTAACGATCCATTCATATTGATCCACGGAGTATTCCCTCCCAAAGGATCTGTTATTCGGGCTTATAGGATTCGCAAGAAAGTATGCAACATAAAATAGGTTATAAAGGAAAGCACACATTTATAAAGAAGGATCAAGTGCGGAGTACGATATCATAATCATTATTAAAGTATTTACAAGCGACGTTTTGTATACTAACATATCCATTCAACACCTACACTTAAAACCCCCCAATTGTAAATTAGAATATAACAAAGATACTATTGTAAAGCTCACATAGCTCACATCACACATTCAAATGTAAGTACAAAATGTAATCAAAGAACGAGAGCCTTTGTCCATTTACGCACGCGCTTTGTGTCATGTTCATCCCATGTTTCAAAACTGCAATTCCCACAGATCGCGAACCAAGACGCTGACTCTAGAACAATAACAAACAATTGTCCCCCGGCTGTTTAAAATCTTAACGATAAACAATTCTCCCCCAATTCAAATTCGATCACTTGGCGATAGCTAGCCCAAACATTCAAGCCAATGGAAATAATAAAACTTTATTACCCGAGTCACTGCTCACGCACTTGTCTCAGGATTATCAAATTACCCCCTATTTTTATGGGACTCTCTTCACGAGATAATAAAAATGTACACTCTCTCAAAGACACTTCCTCTCTTAACGACACTTCGCTCTTTAGCGACTTCAATTTGCTATTTAAAAGCCAACGCGACCCCATAGCATAGTTCAGTTCTGAGTATACTGTCAACTGAGATAATACCGCTAAACCCTACTTCAACTTCGCAGTTCATTGCCCAACTAAGTGACAATCCAAAGGCTCTAGTTCTTCCTCTTTGGGAAGTAAATAAAGTGTTGATAAAATAAACGCCTGCTGTGTTTTTTTACCCTCAATTTTGAATCCGTTATTATATAAATTAAACAATTGCATGCAAAAGTATTATAAGATGAACTATTCCTTTTTTTCCCCTTTTGTGCATCTTTAACATTGCATGTACCCATGCATTTATTCAGTGTACTCAATTCATAATGTGCTGCATTCACTGCCAGCGTGTACCCTTAAAAGAGTATACACTTCTCGTATAAAAGATTGTTCGCCAAAAATGAGAAAAACATTGTACAAAATACTGAAATGTATGCCCACTATTAATAGAATGAATAGAATGCTGCGAAACAAAGATTATAATTTATTTTGTAGTTATGACCTTAGCGTCACATTACGAAGTCCTCGCCTGATTCAAAAATTTTTTAAATAAAATGAAATTTTTACTGCCCGCCTTATCAACTTATTTATGAATTAAAAACATTAATTTTGCATTTTTTGTGGGATTATAATTTATTTCATATTTGCTTTGATTTCTTTTAGCGTGTGTGTATGTTCTATCTTCAAACCCAATTTGTAAAACTCGCTAGCTAACAATTAGAAATATTATGATTATCATTAACTTTATAATTGATTATAATTATGTAGATTTATAAATAAAGTGTTTAAAGTTGCTAATCGCTTAATATTTATGGCCGGGTGCTTAAAACATTATAAAAATATATACAATTTCGACACCCTTATAAAACATTTCATACGTTCCATACGCGCCTGAGATAAACTCGAGAGTTGAAGAAATTCAAAGAAATGTGTTGCCGAAAACTATTTACAATTTCGAACTAGAAAGAGCACAATATATACGTACAATGAATACGTATGAAATGTTATTGTATATTTAGTTTCTAATCTACATTAGATTATTATAGTTATAATTAATTATTATCAGTAAAATGTATGATGAAAATCAGCTGGGAAACAGCCCAAATCTTGGCTGCGTAGACCCCTTGTATGTGTCTATGCATATATATCTCTCAATTAAATCATACATCATAGTGTTTGAAAGTTAGGAACATGCGCCCTTGATGATAAATGGCTGATGCTGTATAGAGGTTTTTGTGAGTGCTCTTAAAAACGAGAAACGACCATAAAATGATGTACATATGAAGAAACATATATAGATTATTCGTGTATATTCATTTGCATCAATATATATGTGTATATATATGCATTCAAATAATATACGTAATGTGCATGAAGTTTTCATAAATAAACTCTTAAAGATGATTCTCAGTCAGTATTACTTCAGCCGAGGCCACTGCGAGTTCCTCAATTGGTTGAAGTTGCCGCACGCAGATTGGCTTCTGTAAAGGGAAAATCGAAATTATAGATAATATTATTATAAATACAAATATAGACAGATACGACGTGGTCGTAGGCGCAAACAGATTAGAGACTAAAACGAAAAGCGACAACTTCGAATGCGATTAGAGAGAGAGAGAGGGACTAGACACGAGAGAGCAGTGTGTGTGTGTGTGGGTGAATGCGTTTTTATGTGTGTGCACTCGGCCACAGTGGTGGCCAGCAAATTGTAACAGGAGACTGATGGTAGTAGGCACAAACGCACTATCGATGTAGTGGTCGGTAGACAAATGTTAGTCGGAAGCTCAGAACAAGAACAAGAACTACAATAATAACAACGACAACGAAACAGAATTTTGAACATAATTGATCGTGTGAGCCACCTACCGAGAAAGTACGTATGTGGTCATGTGAGAAACATGGCTAACATGGTTGAGATATAAAGTGAAATTTCACTCGGTTCTACGAGTTTGTGTGCTAATGTGTCATCACTAACGCACGCTCACGAACGCTCACGCAGTGCAATATCGGAGCACATGACAAGGCATTCGGAATCGAATAGATCAGTTTTATTCTGGCCAGGCGCCACGCTCAAAACGTTAACTGTTCGAAAGAGGGAGGCGCCAAAATCAGATGATTAGATCGGCTAATATCAAAGAGTACTCGGCCAGATACAACGTATACATATGTAGATATTTAGCCCATACAATGCTTACCTTGTGAGGCACGATCAGCTTTACGTCTATCATTGATGATGAAGCAAGCCGTTAATAGGAAGAACACACCGCCCAGTACCTCAACGAATGTGGTCGAGAACAGCGAATACTGTAGCGATTCGAAGGCGGTGGTATCGGTCGATCCCTGCGATAAAAAGAATAAAACACAAATTATATAGTAGATACTATTATTTCGTGAGAGGGGCGTCGTCATACCTCGATTGTTTTAATCATATTTGCCATTGTATTGTTTAGTGTTTCTGTTTGATTTCCCGTCACTTGCGACAGGCTCTGCAACGGCCCGCTAAGCATCGATTTAGATGCAGATTCAGCAATCAAATGTTTTTCAATGGCAACCGCTATCTAAAATGAGGAGACAAAGAAATCGATTAGGCGCTGGATTATTCTTAGCCAGTTCAAAGCTGTACTTACTGCTCCTACCAGATACGGGCTGCCCGCATCTCCGAATGCGTGCGAAATGAGAATTTGGAAGGCTTCGGCGGTGGAGCGACGATTTGGAACTACGACGTACTATAAAAGGAATAAAGATTATTATTTCCGTAATTTTTTAACTTATGAAGCGCAAGCAGTGTTACCAACAACAACAACGTTAACATAAAAAGATGGCGTGTGCTAAAGCAGAAATGCGCGAAACGATTTGAATTTACATATATCGATAGATCGAAACAAATCGAATTGTTTTCCAGCACTAGTAAGCAGTGCAGCTTATGCGAATGCGTGTGTGTGCGTGCACGTGTCTGCCACAGTCAAGAGAAAGACGCCAAAGAAAGCTCACAAAAGATGGCGCCACTAGAGATAACGCAGGAACAAGCAGTCTGGCTTCGGGTTCGTGACGTCGCTCAGAAAGAGTAAATTACGCGCGCGAGCAATGCAAGTGGGAACAGTTGACGTGTGCCTCTGGGAACAGTTCTGTCTATACGCTTTTTCAAACACGCGCTGACCAAGACGACTCTGAGCAAATTTCTTTGACTGTGGCAATTTTTGTTAATCAAATTTAGTTACATGTTTCAACTGAATTTAATTTACAATACAATTACTTTGACTACATTAACTGTTTACTGTTATAAACGAGTGGGAATGAGGTTTGTGTGTGTGTGTGTGTAAAGCAGTAAAATAGCTATAAAAGCAAATAGGGAAATTTAATTACAGCTATTTGCCCTAGTTTTAGGGCTCCTATATTGTACGATAAGATACGATAAAGTTAAAGCAGAGCAGCGTTATCTAACCGCTTGAAGAATCAATTGAAATTGAGGTTTCTCATCAGGAAACAACGGCGAAAAACATACGGAACTACTCTAAGGCGTTCCCAAAATAGCCGAGAATCACAGAATCACAGAATCTCGGGGTCTGTCTGACATAGTTTTACTGCAATGCGTTACGTATCTATCTCTTTCAGATTTCCCACAGCTGATCAAGTGCTGTGGAACGTGAACAGAGATGGGATTGGGCAGAGATAAGTTCGCCCTGTTGGGGAATTTTCAGCTTAATCAATGTCTGAAGAATGCGGGTTTTATTTTTCGGGGGAGGTTGAAGAAGCACACGCATACATGATGTAATTTTCACATTTCCTCTACTGAGGGTTGACGAAAACCAACCCCTCTTTGGGGGGTTTACCAGTAGTTCCCGAGGGTATGCTTAAAGAATTGGACGCGTGCAGATTCCAAAATATAATCTACTTGATGCTATGTGGAGTTATGTTAATAAAGACAAGCAGAAGAAGCAAAGATTCGATTACTTTTTCTTTTCACCCTTGAGTAGAACCATAACCAACAAAACACTGAGGATATTACGGCGAGTTGTGGAGTGGATGGAAGTGCAATTGTGTGTGTGTGTGTGTGTGGGGGGGGTGGATGGGTGGGTGAGTGTTAGTGTGGGTGTGAGTATACTGGTTATAACAGTAAAAAGTTAATGCTTTATAATACAAATCGAACAAATAAACAATTTATGTGCAAAATTACAAGTAGAAAGCAAAAAATTATTTTACTGTACATTCTGATTAATTTAGATATTCAATCATGTAGCTCTTGGGGATTATCTTACCAGCAGAATGTCCGCAACAATTGCCCAGTTCATGTTTAAAGATAATTGACCGAAAAATATCAAAATATATGTGAGCAACGTGTTATGTGAAACGATCAAACAGGCGCCTGTCAGGAGCGGAGCGCTTAATAGCAGACCAATGGCGCATATAACAGGATCGGCGGCCGGATAATTTTTCTTCAGCATTTGCGACAGAAATGATCCCAGCGGCACACCCAGCAGCCCAGCACACATTGTTAAAAGCCCGAACTTGAATGCAACACTAGAAATTTTCGATGTTATATAGAAAGCAGCAGAGAACAGGGTTAGTTAGGGATTCTCGAAAAATAACGATCAGTAAAAAAAAGTAACAAAATAATTGAGAAACGCGAGGGTTTGGAGTTCAGAAATAAAGGCAGTGGTAGTTGCTACGCTTGCAGAGTTATCAAAATCTTAGAGATCTCAGCTATTATCATAGCTGGAAACATAAAATTTTATTTTAATTGCTGAATGACACGCCTACAACCTCTAGTAAGCAGTGTTTTGGGATTATTATACCATTATTTCCAATCATTCGGACTATAAACGCGGTTATTCAAGTAAACATATCGATCTATCTCCCTGCAAGCGTAATCAATCCTCGGACGTACCGAAGATACTTAATGCATAATTGTTGTTGCTCTTGTTGTTGTTGTTGTTGTTGGTTGCACTGGCTTGGTTCTTGCAGAATATACAGGTCTTACCAGCAGTATGTCGGCCACAATGGACCAGCTCAGATTGAGCGACACCTGTGCCATGAAAACTAACAGAAAACACCATGTTCCACTGGTGCGTGCCAGGATCAGGGCCAAAAAGACCATGGGTGCCGAAGCGAATAGTCCCACCGCACAAATATAGGGATCACAGTTAGCGATGGAACTGCGCAGACGTTGAGCCAACATGGAACCCAGCGGAACACCAATTATGCCAGCGGCCATGGCGACAAGACCAAACTTGTAGGAGACTCTTTACGGATTAAGCGCGAAACGTAACAACAACAGAAGGGAGAACAGGAGAACGTGTAGAAGCTGTCGAGGGTTAGGACGAAGACCTATCTATACTCACTCATCCAACTCCAATTCCTCGTTGCCAGGCTGCATTCTCAATCCCAGGTGTATGTAGGTGGGTCCCCACCAGGCCAGAGCGCCCGCAACAAAGGCAACACAGGTGAAGCCCGCTGTGGACAGCATAAAGGAGTAGTTCTTCACCAGCGACTTCAGGTCCAGCCAGAAGCTTGTGGTTTCAACAATAATATGACCTTCACTTGCGCCACGCTTGGGATCACGGATCAGGTACAGCAATATCACAGCAACAACACCCAAGATGGGTGTCACGCGCAGAGCCCAGCGCCAATTGTTGGCCAGGGCCGCCGTCTTGGAGCCGACAATGTAGCTGAAAAGCAAATCGGAACGAGTGATTAGACATGGATGTAACACGGCGACAGGCAATCGCTGCCAATTGTTGCAATTGGCTAATTGACCCCACTTGCGAGGTATGCCCCTCCCGGTCTAATTGAATCCACCATCGAATCTGCATTCCTATAAATAACTCGAACTTAACTCAATTTGCGCTCAATTAAACTGTCACCTTTCAGCCTGAGCGGACACATCTTCTCACGATCTTCAATCAGTTTTCAGTACTTTGATCCCACAGCCTTACCCTCCTCCCCCCTCCACACAATTCTCCAGCACACATTCCTCTAGAGCTCATCGACGCACAACACATGAGAGACGACGCGTCGGGACGCTGATAAGAGACGGATTCAACGCTCGACACACACGACCTCGTCTCTTTCATTATCTATATAGAACAGTCAGCTGGTGCAGGTACTACCTAACTTGGTATTACTCTATATACACATGGGTATATCACTCATTGTTCTAACTTAGTTGGGAAACTATTGTTCTATCTATCGAATTGAAACTCTTATCACGTTTCGTTCTCATTATTGATATTACTAAGCTCTTCAGATGACTAATACGGTTGGGGAAATACTTCTAATCTTATATAGAGTGGTGTGGGGTCTTAAGCCAGTCATAATTTCATTTAAATTTAGCCGAATTTCCGCTTGAAATTCGGCTTTACCCTCTAGTTTGATTAAGCATTCCAAAATGGAGTTCTGACAGTTTTTAAATGTAAGATCTTTCATATTTCCTGCCCCTCGAAGTTTGGAAATACCTATCTAGGCTAACATCATACATAACTTTCTTAAAAATCAACAGATTTTCGGGAATGTCAATATCGAGCGATTTTGGATATTCCATACTGGTATAATTTCATCCCTTTTTTAAACTTACCCCAGACCCGATCCCACGGGTATGGCAAAGTAGAACATTGCCAGCATTTTGGAGCGCATGGCGCCCACAAACAGATCCGAGATCAGCGTCGGAGCAATGGTACTGTATGAGGCCTCTCCGATACCGACAAGTCCACGGAATATGATGAACCAACTGAAGCTGTGCATATATGAACCCCACAGGGTTGTAGTTGACCACAGGGTTACGCCCACAACCATCAGCCATTTCCGCGAGAATCGATCACCAAGATAGCCAAAGATCGGTGCAAATACCATGTATGATATGACGAAAACGGTCTGCAATAGACCCGCCTTATCCTTATTGATTTGAAATTCAGTTTGCACATCTTTAAGTACACCTGCAAGAGAGTAGAGAGCAGCGGGAAAAGAGAATGAGGTTAGTGTCACATCTCTTTCAGTTAGTTATAGTTGGGTTATACATAGTTTCGGCGCGTGATCGTTAAAAACTCTTGCTAATTGACTGAACAAATATGACATGCATGTGTTGAAAGCTTTCGATATGCTGCGATCGATTGTCCGGTCTGTGAATCTTATACAATCATTAAGTACACTCATATGAGGTCAGCTGCATTTGAAATCATCTTTATAAACCAACATATTTATATGATTTAGTTTCTTATCGTCGCGTAAACAATTGAAATTCTTGATTAAGCGTTGTTGTGTTTGCAGAGCATATTAATAAAGTAGAGTGTAACACTTTATTTTTAAATTACTTATTTTTAATTTTTGTGTCTATTTCCGGCTCATGCGGATATGCAAGTCATTAATGGCCGCAAATATCAGTATCAATAACACGACCTAGCCAATAACGGTTCATTATTGTTATTTGTTATTAATATTCAATTCCTACTTGAGGTCTCTCTTCTACGATGCTCTGCTCAGCTCTCTCTACGTGCAATGGCCTTTGGTTCTCATCAGTTTGCGCAAAGTGCGCGTGTCCCCAAAAATAATGATCGTCGACAAGTCGACAGTTTGGTGTTTTGAGGGGAAGGCCGGTAAAGCACACACACACACGGCCAAAAGGCTCAACAAGTTGTGAACGAAACGCAGAGTGTATACGACGCGTGAGTGAGCGAGCAAGCAAGCGAATTTACCGAACGCTGCGCGCTCGACGTGGCACACGAAGTCAAACGAAGTGAATCAGCAGCAGCAACAGAAACGGCAACGAGTCGTATGGGTAGCTGACGTTTTTTGTTTAATTATTTCATTTTCTCGGCCTTTTACACATTTTCGCTTTTGAGAAATTTAATCGTACGATTTTTTCAACCAATCAGCGCGTTTGTTTGGCTAGTGACGTAACGGTACGAGGACGCCAACTGAGCGTCGAAATGAGCGCCACGCGATAAAACCAATGTGGGGTGTGTAACCACACAAACATATTCGAGCGTAGTACGTGTACGTGTATGAATGTTGCCATGTATGCATGTGCTCTGAGAGCGTAGGCAGCAGAGTCAGTGAGTAGAAGAGAGAATAAGCGAGAGTTTCGTACTTACGTTAGCAAAAATTTGCAAGGTTCGCCCGTTTGTTTATGGCATATTTGGCATTGCGCTGGCGGTGGAGCGGTTGTGAGAGAGGGAGCTTGCGACGACGGACAAAAGCTGGGCTGGGCTTGCTGTTGTTGTGATTGCAAGAACACATTCAGTTGCCGGCTGCAGAGAGACTCGAGAGCGTGAACATAGAACCAGTTTCTGTTATTTCTGACTGCTGCTCTCTCTCTCTCTCTCTCTCTTTCTGCGTTTCTCACGTTTAGGTTGCCAGACGGAACTAAAGAAGTCAGGCGACAGACTAGAGAAGTCTAGTCAAGCAGCATAGTTGCGGTTTGTGAGTATGAATACTACAAAACTGCATGTCAATTCTGGTACAGCAGGTCTCAAATCTGCCTGCCTCAAGTCTCAAGTCTGTCTGCCCCTCTGCATCACCTTCTGCTCATTAATATGAATGAATAAAAAGTGGCTCGGTTAAAAGCGAATGATTCTGATTGGCCTTGAAATATCGCGTGATCTGCAGCAGCAGCGTCAGCTGAAAAGCTTTGACAACGTCGTAGTATGATGCTTTCAAAAAGCATTTCCAGGGGACAAAATGGTCTTTTCCATTTCGTTTTCTCGCCAAAGCTTTGCACACTTTCTAATGTAAGAAAATAAAATAGAAATCGTCTTGCATCGACTAAGCAAGATATGAATTCCACATGCATGCATTGCCTCCACACAGATTCCACACTCAGCCCTTACATGCGTCAGCCTCTTTCGCAGCATCTCACTCTCTCTCTCTCTGTCTCTTGCTTAGTACTTGTTGTTGGTAATTTAATTTGTGAATTTTACAGGTCGCTGTAGCAGTCGACGTTGCTGCTCTTACGGTTTGTCATTTGCCGTTTGACGTTTCTCTCCGTCCCGCTCGGTCATTGACATAGAAAAAGGCACAACACAAAAAAAAAACAAATAAAAAACGAAAACGAAAAGAAAACATAGCGAATAATGCAAAATGCAACAGGCAAGAAAATCAACGTCAACATTTGACAGATTGTGCAATGCAACTTTGCGAATTAAACGACTAAAAGATAATGGATTTAGAAACGGAAGACTTCCCCACTCAACCCTGACGGCAACCCGAAACTTTCGAGTGTTTGCCTTTTGCAATCGAAGCATTTTCAAATTTTGTAATTATTTCCATGAAATTTTTGCTTAAATTTGCATTTTGAATGAAAAATGAAAGTTTTGTCTTGTATTTCAATGCGAAACTCAAACAAAAGACAACAAGTAATAAATACAAGAAAATAAAGGCAAAGGCAAGCAAACGCAAAATAACTTTTGACCAAAAACATCACGTAATATTTTGACAGTTCAAAATGGTTAGTATCCACTGCCAAGCATCGTATACAGATTCGAATTGCAGCAAGAAGCGTCGTACTACTTGTTGACAATTATTCTGCGCTTCTTTGGACAATGGCCAAAAGATGACGTACCGAAACATGGCCTGTTTTCAAGCAATATATCTAAATATACAATCTATATACTACTGCATAGCAAGAGAAAACGTATATAAATTTTAATTTGCTCGAAAGAGCACAGAACAAAGTTCACCACGAATATCTCAACATCTCGTATATGTATATGGTAGAGTATAATATTTGTTGCTATTTATCAAGCGTGTATGTATGAATGAATAGTAACTACAATTATACTGAAAACATCAGGCGATCAAGTTTGCGAATATACATAATTTGACAATGTCTGAGATCATGCGCAACGTGCTGCTGGGGTCAAAAGTGGGTGACGCTGAGGCCATTTTGGGGTCTTGTATATCATTAAACAACTGAGTGGACAAAAACATCAGGCGATATGCCATAACACTATCAACAATTCGCAATATTCGAGACGGTTCAACACTTTATGTTAATGAGTGGCCCCGTGCGCAGACGGTCGTGTGACGAAACACTTGCGAATTCATGCAAAATCGGGGTACACACTCACGATATACATATCTATATACTTCGTACGTAGTTTTGCAGCTAACTGAAGGTTTACGAGACGTAATTATAAGGCCGGTCATGTGCTAGGGCCGCCACGTGCCCAAGTCAAGCAGAATGCAATCAACTGCAACTGATAAGACCTTAGTTAGATAGCTAATTATGTGATTGCGGATACGGTGTTTTGCTCTTATCGGCTAATCTTATCAATTGCAACCGCAACCACATTAATTGCCAATAGTGCGATAAGCGAATCAAATAATTCCCTAACAGCTCCCATGGGTACAGGCATGTTTTGTAAAGCTAAAATAAAATAAAATAAAATAAAATACTCAAATAATGATTAAGCGTGCATAATATAAATATAGCCAGCATGACGCATATTTTGATATGTAAATCTTATTGTACATTTTGCATGCATAAATCATATAAATTTCTGTCTTTGAACAAAGCATAGTTGGGTTTATGCGGCATGATATTCGAGTCAAGTTCGCCAATGTAAATCGGGTTTAGGATACACATATCTTTATATAATTTAATACACTTTCAGCTAATCGGAGTAAACTCACAACGTGTTTAGTATTAATAGGCCATAAAATGAGCTGCTGCATCGTAATCACTTGAAACAAGTTTACATTTGTTTTCCCTTACATGTCGTGTGGTTATAATAAACGAGTAATGATTCACGGACTGATCACGCCATGTGTACAATATGCGCGATACGAGTGGTTACACTGCCGCTCCCGTATGGGCACGGACGTTCGTCTGAATGTAACTGATAAGTCGGAAAGAATTGATACCATTCTCTTTCTTTCGTGCTCTCTCTCTCTCTCTCTCTCTGTGTTTTTGTGTGTGCTTAGTAAACAATGGTTATGGGGGCAAGTATAAACAAAATGAAGGAAAATACGACGCTTACTATAAATAAAAAAAATTCCATCATTCGATAAATAAAGCTTCCTCTCTTTCTCTGCCTCTCCCTGATCTTCTTGAAATTCCGAATATCACGAGTTTCGCAGGGGTCGGGTAATAATTCAGGGTTGGGCGGGGAATAAGACCAGCACCATAGTCAGGCGACCGTTTCGCACAAAAGTGTTAAGATTACAGCTGAAATTAGACTAGACGAGTGATTGATTGCCCCAACGAAACGAAACAATGCGAGAGCGATAAGAGGCACATTAGCGCCGGTCGTATGATCCGGATGATTCAAATGTAAATTTAAATAGGGGTTTAGTCATACGTTTCGATTGACAAATAAAAAATAAAAACACATCAAACGTAAGCAGGGTAAACAGAGTCTAAAACGTCAGTTGTGACGTAAATAATTTACGCATTCGTCATATTTGCCTTGGGTTATCTTTATAAATAGTCGGAGAGTAATCGGAATATTCGTCCAAAACAGTTGTGTAGAAAAGAGCGAGGCGAGAGCGAGTGTAATTTCGGTAGCGCCCGCATTGCAGCTGCGCCATTTGACTTCAATTAGAGAAAGTGATCAATTAGTGCATTGCACGCAGGTCGAACTAGTCGCGGTTTCACACTCCCTGTCACACTCTTAATTGAATTGAACCCATTGCACTTACCCGCAATTGTGAAACGATCCATGTAGTTGATGAGATTCACAAAGCAGAGTATACCGACGGTGAACCATTCCCGTCGCCCGATATTTAGCCCATGGGCTGGCTGAGTTTCGCTTTCCCGTAGCCTTGCCATTGAATCTGAATCAGATGATGGGACTAGTTGCTGTGAAGAGTATGTCGGAGGTAAACCGTTTGACTCCAAGCCGGCAACATTGTCGTTGCTTCCGCTGCTGTTGCTGCTGGAGCTGTTGCTCATTGCCGGATTGTCCATGGCAGCCGCGGCAGTTGGTAGCGGTTGATAGGCCTGATGATGGTGTTTCTGCGACATTCACGTGCCTTGCCCTTGCACCCTGCACCTTCCCCGAACAAAAACAAAATAATGGCCCTAATACAATCCACAGAAGCTTGCAGGTTTATTTAGCGAATGCGGCAAAAATTGATTCGTGTTTCTCTGTCTGTCTCTGTATTTGTCTCTCTTCCCGTCCGCTCTTTATCGCTGTCTTTTTTTTTTAATTCAAAACACTCACTCTCGCGCACACACACAGACACGTATGCAATGCCGCGCGCTAATACACGCGATGCACGAAACTGAATAGGAAGCGAGAATGTGAAAATATGTGTTGGTGGCAGATTTCTATTTGTTAACTCTTTGGCAGCGTTTCAAATCCCTTAGTCGAATATATTTACTTCTTGAACGTACTGTTAACTTTATTCACCGAAATTACTCTGTTGCAATACGTGTTTATCTCTCTTATGTGCAATATTGGCTAATCGAATGCGGCGTTTAATTTTGTTGGCATTTGCGGTGCTTCTATTTTAATTATTGTTTTCTTCCGACCGCATAACATCCGCACGGATTAAAGTCACAAATTCAACTGTCCCCGAAGACTGTTAAACGTGCTAAATTTTACAGTCTTGTGCAATGGTATTAACAGACTGAGAGGGGACGGCAACTCTGGCAGCGGTGCTGCCAACTTTTGGGAAAAAGAAAAACTGTTTTTGACGGGTACCAATGTATAAAAAAGCCAAACAAGAATTGCACAAAAATAGCGGAAAAAAGCTAAATGATTATAAATATCCAGAATTACCGTTTCCCGCAGTTGGTCTTCAAAAACAGCCAGATATGACGGAGAAAAGTGGAGTTGGCAGCACTGTGTGGCAGTAAGTTAACGTTCTGGATGTTATAATAAAATAACCATATTTGTGTAACTTACACGCAATTTTAAAGATAATAATAATAATAATAATAAATTAAGCCTACAATAGATAAACAGCTGTTAATAGTTTCCATTCATGTACCATGTTGCTTTTTATTGCTTATCGATTTCTGGGGCAAACATTTTTATTGTTATCGACTAGTCGATAAGTAATTAGGCGCCATATTTAAAAATATTGTGAAGAAAACGTACACAACTTTTAAGTTGGAAAAAAGGGTATTTTGGTTTATTTTAAAAGTTTACCATTGCAATTATCTACTAAATTCCGATGTTTCTTATCGTCATCCCAAATGTCTTCCGGCAAAGAACAAAACGCCACTTCCATTCCTTATAAAGTAGATAAATGGGTGCCTGGCAAAGAAACGTTTACGCCGAAATGCTAGCACGGGCATTATGCGGATAGCTGGGAATAAATTATACGGTAATTAACTAATATTGCTTCACAAATGCGTACATATAAATTTATGTAAATTCACATGCTCCTTTTTATACCATGTACCATGTGTTTAAGTCTTACTTATAGATTATGCAACGCTTAAGCTTTTTGAAGCTTGCCAGCAAAAAGAGTCGCACCATGACTATTGACAATATAATAAACAAATGAATGATCTGCATAGAAACTTAGGGGATCCAATTTAACAATGGGTAAAATGGACCCACTCGATCCTATAAGGAAAAATACAGAAAAAACATGGATATCCAAATGGTTAAAACCGAAATGAATGCGTTAAATATTTCTATGCTGTAAATGATTGGTGTGAAATAAAAGTGATTTTTAGTTTTCTCGAATATGTTTATTAAAAGCCACATGCATGTTAAATGTATTGTATGTGTGTACTCTTTAACCAATTTGTAGCGTTCCTCATATAATCCATGCAAATACAGAGACATCTTCTGAAGCATTAAGTAAACATTAAAGGTTAAGGAAATCCATATGTTTGTCGCATGTATTACGTGTGTATGTGGATTAGAACATAAACTGTTTAAAGAGAAAGCAGTTTTCCAGCAAAGAGCACCGCTCCCTGCTTATTGGTAATATAATAAATGAATGGATGATCTGCGTAGAAACGTTTGGGTTCCGGCTGAATAGTGGCCATCGTAAACGATAGTACTAATGCTATAAGAAAAGAAACAAACAAACAAAACTCTATATATTTTAGCATTGACATTAGGTTACAGATTGAAAATCTCTCTGTGTACGAAAAAGAAAACAATACTCTATTTTAGTTCTAAATGGTTCGACTGAATTGAAAGGGGTTTACGTATTTTGATATATGTTTATTGAAAGACATCCACATGCAAGTTTTATGTACTAGATGTGTATGGGGATGTGAAACTTTACTGTTTAATGATATTACAGTTTGCCATTAAAGAGAACTATGCCTTGCTTATCGAGAACGTAGTAAATGAATGGATGATTTGCAAAAAAATCCTTGGACACAGCAATCAGTAAACCCATAGTGGCCACCACAAGGCCAAGAGACAGAAACAATTCATGGTTAACGAAAAGGTTTAACACGAACTAAATGTGATTGATATTGATAGGGGGTAAAATCCAATTTACTTTGTATGTATTGTATGTATTGTAATGTATTTATTTAAAAGACTGCAAGATCTGTAATGATCTTTTTGGTCAATAAAAATGTATTTAATTTACAATGTTTAAAATGTTGTGTGTTAGGTATACAAATCTCTTTTATCTAGTATTCGATTGCAACGCCCCTTATTAAATGACATCATATTTAAATACATTTTTTTCTTATAAATCTACCACAAAATGATATTTAGAGTATATATTAGTAAACAGTATTATGAGTGCGTGTGTGGATTGAAAAATAACTGTAATCAATAAACGAAGAGAAGACCTTGAAGACTCAATTTTAAATTGTATGCATTTTCCCTGCGAAAAGAACAACCCGATTTATCGCATTAATAATGTAATATGCGAATGGATGATCCACAAAAAAATCTTTGGGCTCAGGCTCAAAAGATACCATCATCATTTTACAGCACGCAATCATTCCTATTGGGCGGGAGACAAACCAAAAAAAAATTAACGATATACGCTAAAACAAATCAGAAGATGATATAGTAACAAAGGTATTAGAGCTCAGATTACTTTTAGGAAATGAAAGCTAATTAAATAAAAGAATTAGTAGGAGAGAAACACACCCAAACTAATTAGCCGCATCCCACTTGATTAATTAATAAATAATTCTTCTTGAACCGGAAGCAAAGCATCAAGCTAACTGCCAATTGGCCTAACGCCATAAAACGATTAACAAAACGAGAAACCCAAAAGTATAAAATATAAGGGTAGACCAGTTATTAATATCTGCATGCTTGCTTCAGTAATCAAGTTCTATCGTGAGTGCAAGTTGACTCATCGACATCGTTTGTGGTGTGTTCAAAACTTTAATTACAAAAATAGCGTGTAAAACATTAGAGCTAATAATATAAGATAAGAGTATACACGACAAGCAATAATACATGTACAAATACAAAACTTAGAGGCATTAACAATGCAATTTCAATCGATTTTTTAGAGCATTATAGTTTTTCCCGTAAAGAAAACTACGCCTTGCTTATTATAGATAAAATAGGCAAATGGACGATTCACATAGAATCGCAAGGGTTCTGGCTCGTAATGGCAAGCTGTGACGCGACACGTGATTGCTGTGGGAGAATAAAAAACTCTGATTAATGTGAATGTCGCATTTGAATGTGCAAGAAATGTGAGATAAAGAGGCAAGACCGGATTGATTAGTGAACTAAGAACCAAGCACCTTGCTGAACGATTAGATAATCAAATGCTACCGAAACTTAAAAAACAACTAAAAATAACTAGAAAATACCCGATTACACATAGTTCGGAGTAAATATTCAATATACATTTATGCTATCGTCAGAGCTCGTCATGATCGTTGCCGGCTGCTGCCGCATTGAATTGCTGAACGGAGCCCAGGAATAATAGCACATTCTGCCTGTTGATCAGCAAATAGATGAATGGATGATCGGCATGGAACTCGATGGGATCCGCAAAAGAAATGATGCTGCGCTTGGTGCGTGCCACAACGCCTAACAATGAGAACGGGACAACAATCAGAACGGAGACAGTGAAGAACGGTAGAGAAAGAGAGGAAGTGGCAATATCATAGAGAAATGATAATAAATGGGAAAGATATAAATAAATATATAGATAGATTGATAGATAGATAGATAGATAGATAGAGTGCACGTGCGGGATGCGAAAATGCAATGTATTCCAGAATATATAATCTAACAGAAATGGAACACTTACCTGTAGCTGCTGCTGCCTCGGTACCCTCTTCGTTGACGTCGATATAGGCCTTGTGAACGATATTAGATACATATAAATTTTCGGAATCCTTGATAATTTTTGGGAATTCCGCTTCAACTGAGAACATCTTTTTTATGCCCAGCTGGAAATATTATTGTGATTTAGTTAGCATATGCATATAATACAAAACAAACAACGAAGAGATATTTTTACCAGACGGAATGCATCATTAAGTTGTATTGAAAATTCGGCCTTGAATTTGGGCAGCTTGACCCTAACTTTTTCAGAGCGCAGATTGTCCGTGATCTGTTCAAGTTGTATGTTCCGCAATTTCTCCTCCAATTGCGACAGCCCTGTCTTCTTGTTGGGCAAAACTATAACCATGGACAGATCAGAATTTTCATAGGGCAACTCTAGTGCTGTCGCATCAAGATTATCCAAATTCGCATAACGGAATGTGTTCTTAATATTCATCATGGGCACACTTTTAACATCCTTATCGTTTAAATAAAAATCTTCCGGGTGTGTATCCTTTGCGTTGAAACTATACTTCCATTTGCCCTTGAAGTAAATAGCATTGACTAGCACCAATCTGGTGTCGTCATTCAATGATTCTGGATCAATGAGATTCTTGATTAGATGATTTGTTTTCTCTTCCACCCATGTGTTAATAGCGCCAGCTGCCTGAACTTCATTGCCAAAATTAACACTTTCCACAGACGATAGAAAATAATTGAGTAGGCTACTGTACTCATCGAGCAGATGGTATTTCTGATGCACGTAGATTTTGTTGGCAATTCGCGTTGTGTTGCTATTCGCATATGCGGACATCAGGGGCAGAAAACTCTCACCGAGTGTTTTCGCATCTTGCGAGATCAATTGCAGGCCGCTGTCCAATTCTTCGGCCGTCTGGCCGGCAGCTCCCATACGAACCATCGCGGCGCACGTTTGTATCGATAGAGGTGAGAAAATGACGTTCTGGTTCGGTTTCAGCGTGTTTATTTTGTCATACAAGTTGAGGGCGAAGATGCCTAGGCGCCTTGAGAATTCTGTTTTTTCCATATTGGTTCTGGGTTGTGCGTTCAGCTGGAATGGCGCTTGGAGTAGTAATAGCAATAGCAGCGAAAGCGTAATGCAGACTGTAGAATGAAGAAGAGAAAATATGAAATAGTTTAAAATGATTTCATCGCTTTATGTAATTCCCCTATGTCTGGTGATGAGTCACCTCGTCGAATGTTGTTCAGCTTGCGTCGATGTGATTTAGCCGTTTTTACGTTTTATTTAATTCGTCAACTGTTGTGAGGAATTTAGTAATTTCGGATCTTGGTTGTCAAGAAAATATTGAAGATTTTCTTTTGCTTCTGTTTCGGCTTATGAGAACCTGTTGTTGTGTTTGCAGCGGCGTCGAAATGCTAACTGAATGCTCGCACTCTCTTCACAAACATTTAAATCCACAAACAAAAATAAATATACATACACACAAACATGAAAACACACACGCACACAAATTTCTCTTTGTGTATCCACACAACAAGACGCTCTCTCTCTCTCTCTCTCTCTGTTGTTTTCTGCTTCACATGCAGTCCACATTCGGTCTGCCGGTTTCTCTTGCCTCTGTACGCGCTTTGTTTTTATTTTTTGCCTACGTGTTGCTCTCGCAGCTCTCGCGGCCCACAACAAACAAACTCGCACTGATAATCAAATAGAGGTGTTTCCACACCTATATTCATATTTGGATGTGTATCGATGCAGGGGGGCAGTGACGAATTCGAGTCCTACTTAAATAAACTTAGCAGAGGGCTTTAAATTATGCATGTGTGAAAGAGAGGCCTAGACATACAAACATACATATATATTGCCTCACAATACATCTCAACATATCTAATCAGATTTGTGGTTTGTTTTTTTGTATTGTTGTCAATGTATTTTGTATTTTGCAGCACACTGTAAAATAAAAAAAAGTCGGAAAGGCTACAGTCGAGCTGACTCGACTGTGATATACCCGCTACAATTCTTCGGAAAAACACGTGCCAAATGTGAACAATGCGTTCTTGCTTTTTATTTCTTTCTGTCTCTAATTTGTTTTGCCTATGCAAGTTCCACTCGATTCTTATTGGATGTTGCCCATTGCTTTTATTACTTTGCAGTTATAAATTATATATGTTGCTGCTCAATGTCTCTTTCGATTCTAAGTGGCTTTAAATATACTAAAAATGTATTTTGAATTTTGTAACACACCATAAAATAAAAAAAAATATAAGATACAAAAAAAATAAATATAATTCGCCGCGGCACCCAGGAGTTGAACTCCGGACCTCTCGCTTAACAGTCAACTACCATCACCACTCGACCACTGCATTTCTAACGCAATGGCCAATAAAATTGCACTATGAATATTTTCGGTGCACATCATTAAAAAAAAAGTTGCCACATAATTTAAAAAAAAAGTTGCCACATAATTAAAAAAAGTTGTCTGCTGCTGGTGTTGAACTCGGGTACTAACATTAGGAAAAACCGACACAGGCACATGGCCACAAGGCAATACTATTTCTTGAATATCTTCCTTATTTATCGGCCGATCTTATTGAAACTTTCGCAACACGCCCGGATGGTGGTTTTTATCACATGGATAAAAAATGAATGCTGTAGAGCTATATTTGCAGCTATTATCGATTTATTATCGATTTTTGGGGGCGGATGGAGGCGTGGCAAAAATCCAAAATAAACTTGATCTGCGGGCATAATTAACACATATTGTCTCCAAATTTGGTAGCTCTAGCTCTTATAATAGCTGAGATCTAGGTTTTCATACGGACAGACAGACGGACAGACGGACAGACGGACAGACGGACAGACGGACAGACGGACAGACGGACAGACGGACATGGCTATATCGACTCGGCTGTTCATGCTGATTCAGAATATATATACTTTATGGGGTCGGAGATGTCTCCTTCTGCCTGTTACAAACATTTTCGGTTGGCACAAAGTTATAATACCCTTATACTCTTCGAGTAGCGGGTATAAAAATATAAGATACGATAAAAAAATATAAGTCGGTCGCCGCACCTAGATGTTGAGCTCCGGACCTCTCGCTTAACAGTCAGCTACCATCACCACTCGGTCACAATATCTTCCTTATTTATCAGCCGATTTTATTCAAACTTTTGTAAAACGCTCGCAGGGTGGTTTTTATCACATGTATAAAAAATGATTGTTGTAGAGTTATAATTGCAGCTACAATCGATTTTTTTTTATTTATGGGAGCGGATGGAGGCGTGACGAAAATTCAAAAAAAAAAATTGTTCTGCGTGCAGTATTAACACATATTGTCTCCAAATTTGGTAGCTCTAGTTCATATAATAGCTGAGATCTAGGTTTTCATACGGACGGACACGGCTGTTCATGTTGATTCAGAATATATTTACTTTATGGGGTCGGAGATGTCTCCTTCTGCCTGTTAGAAACATTTTCGGTTGGTACAAAGCTATAATACCCTTCTACTCTACAAGTAGCGGGTATAATTATTTTTTGTTTTCTACTTTTGGCCCCCATCGCCTTGCTCCGGCCCTGCACGCTTCCGTCAGCTTACAATCAACTCTCTCTTCTCAGATGCAATCCACACACGGTTCTCTTTGCGACATGCACATACACACACTTATCAGCTACGCTCTTTGATAACTTACCGTTGGGTTGCAAAAGTCCCTGCATTTTGCTGCCTAATTGTTTTTTTTATCTCTGCACAAATTACCGTTAGCTTACACAACAATTTACACAAATTACACACCAATCCACAAACTACTCACACTGAAGCGCGTTTCAGACTGTCCGACAACTCGAAACTAAGTCCCCGATTCGCTGTTCGAGCGCTTCTTATCAGCAAAAATTCTGAAATTTAAATTAACACGGTCGTCGTTCGGATCGAATCTGCGTTTCATTGCGAGCCGTAAATAAACATATTAAAAACAAGTGATTATCTAATGGGCATTGCGTATTATGCCAATACATTTACATAAGATAATGTGCCATAAATATTTGATACAGTTGCTCTATATGTAGATGAAAAAGATTCTTAATTTTTTTTAAACAATTTTGTTGATTCTTAAACCAGTTTTTTATCACATGAATCGATTTTTAAATACCTATAGAAAATATAACGTTAGACTCACTGAGCACCCTGTTTTTATGAGAGTCAGAGCGCTCTCTTCGGCGCGCTCTTTCGACGAGCCACAAAATATGTTTTAATCTAAGCCTGTGATCTATAAAATTTTGTATGACTCGACCATGAATACCCTTGCCAAAAAATTAAGCCGTCTGTATTTATATACTTTATTATACCCGCTACTCGTAGAGTAGAAGGGTATTATTGCTTAGTGCCAACCGAAAATGTTTCTAACAGGCAGAAGGAGACATCTCCGACCCCATAAAGTATATATATTCCGAATCAGCATGAACAGCCGAGTCGATATAGTCATGTCCGTCTGTCCGTCTGTCTGTCTGTCCGTCAGTGTGAAAACCTAGATCTCAGCTATTATAATAGCTAGAGCTACCAAATTTGGAGATAATATATCTTAATTCTGCACGCAGATCAAATTTATTTTGGATTTTTGCCACGCATCCATCCGCCCCCATAAATCGAAAAAAATTGAAATTGTAGCTGCTAATATAGCTCTACAGCAATCATACTATAAATGATAAATAAGGAAGATATTCAAGAAATAGTATTGCCCTGTGACCATGTGCTTATGTCGGTTTTTTCTAATTTTAGTTCCCGAGATCAACTCCAGCAGCAGGCAACTTTTTTTTTTAATTATTAGCACCGAAAATATTCATAATGCAATTTTATCGGTCATTGCGTAAGAATTGCAGTGGCCGAGGCGATGGTAGCTGACTGTTAAGCGAGAGGTTCGGAGTTTAACTCCTGGGTGCGGTGACCGACTTATATTTAATTTTTATTTCGTATCTTATATTGTTTTTTTATTTTACAGTGTGTTGCAAAATTAAAAATACGTTTTTAGTATATTTAAAGCCACATAGAATCGAAAGAGACATTGAAGAGCAATGCAAAACACAAACGACAAATCTAATTAGAGTTGTTAATATGTATTGTAAGGCAGCACACATGCATAATTTAAAGCCATCTGCTGAGTTCTAACTGCAAAGTAATAAAAGCAAAGGGCAACAGCCAATAAGAATCGAGTGGAACTTGCATAGGCAGAACAAATTAGAGGCGGAAAGAAATAAAAGGCAAGAACGCATTGTTCACATTTGGCACGTGTTTTTCCGAAGAGTTGTAGCGGGTATATCACAGTCGAGTTCGCTGTGGGCTCTTCCAGCCCACCTAGCTTGTCTGCACTTTCGTACGCTCTCTTTCAATTGTCTTATCTTCCCGAACAATTCCGATAATGCTTTCGGCCTGACTCATCTAGCAAGGTTAGTCAGTTTTATATGCACGCCGAAATCGGTCGGTCGGTCTGTAGGTTGTTCCGTTTTAGTGCGTTGCGTAGTTGATGTAGTTTTCTTCTGGTAAATAAATCTATTGGGGCCTAATTTCGCTTTTACACACTCTCTCTTGCGGTAACTTATCGCTAGATAGTGTGAAAGTGACAAGTTGTATAGAAATTTCTGCTTAACTCTGAATATTTGCCGGTTCAGTTCGCTTATAGCATGTTTACAAGAATAGCTGTAGTTAAGGGGAAATAGGCAGCTGGAAAATAGAAGCTCTTCTACTATACTTGACTATTTTAATTAAAATTCAGAGATACAGATAAGAGATTATGATGTGGAGATATAGCAAGACAAATAAATTGTGGGAGGAAGTTTCAAGAGTTCGACAGACCTTTCTTCCAACAAATGGTTTCGTTGCAAACTATACCGATAATAAGTTAAGGGAAAATACCCAAATCATAATATATTGACTAGAAAATGCCGGGAAATATAACTATCGGAATTTGCAGCGTGATCATATCACATATATCATTATCGTAGTATTATATGAAAATAATGTCGGTAATTCGATTTACTTCGCTCTGTGTTTTCTGTCGACAGATTCGTATAAGCGACACTGTTCTACCAGTGTGTGTGTGTGTGTCTCTGTGTGGAATATGTCAGAGGTGCAGGAATGTTGCAACGCCTTTGCTCGGGATCTGTACGATGTGATCGCCAGGAATTGTGCAGAGACTGGGGAGAACGCAATACTATCGCCGGTTGCGATCCAAACGTCTCTGATATTCGCCTTTATGGGAGCGGCCGAGAATACGGCGGATGAGCTGCGCGAAGGACTGAATTTGGGAGCCGGAGATCGCAGACAGATCGCACGTTGTTTCAATGATTTCTGGACGAACTATTGCCAATATGGAGATAACTTAATGCTGAAATCGGTGAATCGACTCTTTGTCAACGAAACATTGAGTCTTCAAGCGGAATTCATTGAGATTGCCAAGGAATGTTTTCACAGTGTACCAGAAGCTCTACGATTTTCGGATCCTCAGGGCGCAGTAGAGCGTATCAACCAGATGGTTCAGCAGGATACAGAGAACAAGATACGCGATCTTTTACAGTCGGATGCAGTGAACGCGGATACAAGTGCGGTTCTGATAAATGCGCTCTATTTCAAGGGGAAATTCGAGAAACCCTTCACACCCGAGTCCACAATGCACGATGACTTCTATGTACAGAAGAATCGACCCATCGAGGTGGATATGATGTACCAGGAGGATAAGTTTAATTATGTCGATTTGCAGCAACTGCAGGCCCGTGCAGTCCAGTTACCCTACCAGGACTCCGATCTCTCGTTGATGATCATATTGCCCACCAAGATCGATGGTTTGCTGGAGCTGGAGAGACAACTGATTGCTGTGGACTTGTGCGATATTGAGGATAAGATGACGCTAATGGATGTGGAAATAGCAATGCCCAGATTCACCCTGCAATTCGACTTGGATCTCAAGCAGACTTTACGACAGGTAAGTGGGAAAGCTCCCCAAAATTCAAGGTGTTACCCTCTAGCCTCTGCACATTACAGTTGGGCATGTCGGAGCTGTTCGAGGACACAGCCAACCTGAGTGGACTCTTCACAACGAAGACGGGACACAAGATTTCGGCGGCCAAGCATCGCGGCTATATCGATGTCAATGAGGCAGGCTCCGAAGCAGCCGCAGTAACCTGTAAGTAATGATCGGTAGATCTTGATTTGGCCATAATATTCTTTTACTCTTCACCTTCATGCAGATCTGAAGGTAGTGCCCATGAGTCTGAACATGAATAAGAAGACCTTCAAGGTCGATCATCCGTTTGTTTTCTTTATACGCAACAAGACGGCCGTTTTCTTCGCCGGACGCTTTGTGGAACCTCCAAAGGGTTGGGCTAATTGCGAACTTATGAGCAAACCCCCAACTGAATCAATGAAAGTTGAAATTAGCAATAAAAGTGAATAAGTTAAAAATTGGAACTTGTAGGGATGAGATTTTCAAGCTCATTTCCATAGCAATAAGATGTATTATAGATATAAATATATCTTAGACAATTTCAGAGCTTTAGATGCAGGAACTTCTGATGATGTTTGAATAACCATGTGAAAGAAAGAAAACGGCTTAAACCGTTTATTTATAACTAATATAATAGCTCCATGGGTTTATTTTTAGAGCTATGCAAGGTAAAAGTCTAAAAGTTATACATATTTACAATATATCCAAATCAATTTATGAAAATGAAAATAAACATGCGGAAACAGCTGCCAGTGGGAAATTCGTTTATAAATATAATGTGTTTGGTCTACGGGAAGTTTTATCCATAAAATATTTTCGATTTCCACTTAAGGAATGTTTTTATAGATAGAAATATATGAAAACGCGTCTGTGGGAGGTTGAAAGGGCTGAAAGCAGAAAGCCCAGTTACGGCCAAGCTGACCGACAAAAATGCCAATTGCATTTTGTGTGTGTGTGTGTCCGGGGTAAATGAGAGCAGAGCGGACTGCAGACAGCAGAAGGGGTGTGCCCTGTGGGTATGCGAGCTGCAAACAAACGAATCCCACGAAGCAGCTCGATGATAAAAGAGCTTAGGTATCGATTCCGCGTAATAGGTGAGCGGGCAGGCCAATTAATCGGCGAATACAGTGGGTAAGTCTGATAGAAGGAGAACTTCTAACCGAACTACCTAAAAAACATTAGCTTATTTTATCTATTTTGCTTTTAAACTACTTTTATAAGATTACAACTCGGTTTCGCCGTATATTCTTACTATGTTTTTAATATGTAGATTTTTTTCAACTATGCATATATCCATTATCTATATTTATATTTTTTTTTTTAACATATTTCTTATTTATTTAGTGCTTTCTTTTTCTTTCTGCATTTATTTCAATTTCTTTCTTTCTGCGTTTTTTAACATTCCTACATTTTCTTTATCCGATGTTCCTTCAAAAACGTACCTTAATTTTCAAGTAATCTTGGCAACTGCTAATCAACACACAGCTCACACACATACACAACTGGTTACAGCCAAGTGCAAGTATCTGCCCAAGTATCTGTGGCCTTAGCCGAAAGATACTCAAGCTTAAAAAACCTCAGCGGTTTGGCCAAGCGTAGCTGCTGCTCGATTTCAACTTGTTAGGCATTCAGTGTCAAGTGCAGCGCATCATTTGCAACACAAGGCAAACAAACAATAACAGCAACAGCAACAGCAGCAGCACAAGCCGCTTGTGTTGCAATTGCACAATGTTAGAGAAGGAGTGGGATGAGCAGGAGTAGAAGCAGAAGCAGGAGCTGAAGCTGAAGCTGCCAATGTCCAGTGGTCGCTGCGATAGTTTGGCAATGCCGTATCTGCTCGCTCAAAGGGGACTCATACTCATACTCATACTGATACTCGCACACACTCATATTCGTATTCGTTTGCACACGTGTCCAGGCAACGGGCTGGCAATAAATCAAAGTTGCATTGGCCATCAATCCACGACAAAAGGAGCAGCAAAAATAGCACTGCGATGCGCTGCATTGGCCAAATTTGAATGACGGTGCTAAGTGGACAAGCAGAGCGCGCGAGTTACCAGTAGGTTGCAGGGATCTCCAGTCTTCCCAGTACAGTTTATTTTTAGAAGCCTCTTATTAGTTACCCCAAAAAAACAAATTCACTCTTTAAAGATTCAAAATGAACTGACTCCTATTTTATTTCTAGAACTTCAGCAAGCTGGATGTAGGGTGTTGCTTATGTGTTAGCAACATGTATTCGGCATTGCAACAAGGTATTACAATGCTGAGTTGGATTTATGTGGGCGATGAACTGTTCCGCGGCGGCTTGACTGTTGGAACCGAATCGTATATACCCTGTAAGGTTCGGTAACTCCTCCCCCCCTGGAATAAAGAGAGGGCCACATCGAAGGAATGGCCGGAACGCAAATCTGTGAAGGCTCTCCCGGGGCGAAAATAATGCGTTTTTTTTTTTTGAATGTCAGGATGCATCCTGCGACTACAGTCAATGTAACAAGTACATAGAGTATGAAGAGGTGGTTTGTAGTTGACGTCTTCATAATTGTTAGGTAGTCTAGGCTTGATAAGGATTGTAGATGGAGCTTGTGCAGGTTAATGTCTTCGAACGTGTTGTTTATATTCATCTGTTTGAATGATATGATGGACAGTTACGTGTTGGGCTCGAAATCCATTACTGTGTCATCGTAAGATAAGCCATTATTGTTGAGCGTACAGTTGTCAAACGTTAATATGGCTAACCCACTGATCGAGAAACGGTTCCCGGCATGAAGATGAGATGTTGGTTTCAACGGTGTTAAAAATAAAGATGTGGCGTTGTTTAACTTCCTTGATAATCTCTTGTTGGCCGATGTCCTCGATATCGCATATTGCCGTTTGTTCATAGCGTATGCCCTTAAGACAGTGGATATTAACTACATTGGCTTCTGCGAAAGTGTTCTCGCATATATAAGTCTGATGGATCTTAGGACATTTTTCCTCAAATGGCAAAATTTGACCGTCTTGGTCGTACAAAATATAATTGGGTACAATTAAGAATTTGGTTTGGTGTAGTGGTAGGGAGACAACATGTGCAAGTTCGTTCATTTTTGTGTTGAATATTGGTATTTTAACATGAAATGTTATGAAAAAGTTGTTAATATAAGTTTTTAAGGTTAACAATCTATATAAGTGTTCGTCGGATTCTAATGTTAAATTTTGTTTGGATATGAATTCGTTTATCGCTAATTTCTTCTTCTGATAATATAAATTTAGATATAATATTTAGTTTTGTTAACAAAATATTCTCTGCTATGTTAATTATATGGTTATAGTACATCGATATTGAAACTTAATCTAGTAATGTATTGGAGTAGATGTATTTCATGGTGTTCCTCATTTAACGTTTTGTATATGTTATTTTTATAATTCTAAATAAATTGGTTAATTATTTCTTGATCCTGATAAATATGTTAAGTAATGTTTTCAAATTTCTCTTGTATAACTATAACAAGTCGGAAAGGCCACAGTCGAGCTGACTCGACTGTGATATACCCGCTACAATTCTTCGGAAAAACACGTGCCAAATGTGAACAATGCGTTCTTGCTTTTTATTTCTTTCCGTCTCTAATTTGTTTTGCCTATGCAATTCCACTCGGTTCTTATTGGATGTTGCCCTTTGCTTTTATTACTTTGCAGTTATAAATTATGCATGTGTGAAAGAGACGCCTATACATACATACATATGTATATGCTGCCTCACAATACATTTCAACAATTTTTTCCCAAATTTTTTTTTTTCCAAAATTTTTTTCCCTAATTTTTTTTTTCAAAAATTTTTTTCCGAAATTTTTTTTCCCTCAAAATTTGGTAAAAAATATTTTTCAAAAATTTTTTTCCCCAAATTTTTTTTTTCAAAAATTTTTTTTCAAATTTTTTTTCCCAAAATATGTTAAAAAAAAAAATTTTTTTTCAAAAATTTGTTCCCAAATTTTTTTTTTTCAAAATTTTTTTTCCCAATTTTTTTTTCCTAAATTTGGTAAAAAAAAAAAGATTTTTTTCTAAAAAATTTTTTCCCAAATTTTTTTTCCTAAATTTGGGAAAAATTTTTTGAAAAAAATTTTTTTTTCCAAAATTTGTTAAAAAAAAAAAAAATTTTTTTTCGAAAATTTTTTCCCAATTTTTTTTTTCTAAATTTGGTAAAAAAAAAAAAATTTTTTTCAAAAATTTTTTTCCACATTTTTTTTTTCAAAAAATTTTTTCCCAATTTTTTTTTTCCAAAATTTGTTAAAAAAAAAAATATTTTTCGAAATTTTTTCCCAATTTTTTTTTCAAAAATTTTTTTCCAAATTTTTTTTTCCCAAAATATGGTAAAAAAAAAAAATTTTTTTTTCGAAATTTTTTCCCAAATTTTTTTTTTTTCAAAAATTTTTTTCCCAATTTTTTTTTTCCTAAATTTTGTAAAAAAAATTTTTTTTCGAAAATTTTTTTTCCAAATTTTTTTTTTCAAAAAATTTTTCCCAATTTTTTTTTCCAAAATTTGTTAAAAAAAAAAAAAAAAATTTTTTTCCCAAATTTTTTTCAAAAAATTTTTCCAAATTTTTTTTCCCCAAAATATGGTAAAAAAAAAATTTTTTCGAAAATTTTTCCCAAATTTTTTTTTTCAAAAATTTTTTCAAAAAATTTTTTTTTTTTTTTTTTTCCAAAATTTCCAAAAAAAAAAAAAAAATTTTTTCGAAAATTTTTTTTTTCCAAAATTTTTTTTATTTTTCCAAAATTTTTTTTTCCAAATTTTTTTTTTTTTCCAAAATATGGTAAAAAAAAAAATTTTTTTTTCGAAAATTTTTTTCCCAAATTTTTTTTTCAAAATTTTTTTTCCAAATTTTTTTTTCCCAAAATATGGTAAAAAAAAAAAAATTTTTTTTCGAAAATTTTTTTTTTTTCCAAATTTTTTTTCAAAATTTTTTTTCAAATTTTTTTTTCCCAAAATTTGGTAAAAAAAAATTTTTTTCGAAAATTTTTTTTTTTTTTTTTCAAAAATTTTTTTTTTTTTTTTTTTCAAAATTTTTTTTTTATTTTTCCAAAATTTTTTTTTTTTCCAAAATTTTTTTTCAAAATTTTTTTCCAAAATTTGTTAAAAAAAAAAAATTTTTTCCAAAATTTTTTAAAAATTTTTCTCAAAAAATTTTTTTCCAAAATTTTTTCCCAAATTTTTTTTTTTTTTTTTCAAAATTTTTTTTTCAAAAATTTTTTTTTTCCAAAATTTGTTAAAAAAAAAAAAAATTTTTCCAAAAATTTTTTTTTTTTTTTTTTTCAAAAAATTTTTTTCCAATTTTTTTTTTCCAAAATTTGTTAAAAAAAAAAAATTTTTTTTTTCGAAAATTTTTTTTCCAAATTTTTTTTTTCAAAAATTTTTTTCCAAAATTTTTTTTCCAAATTTTTTAAAAATTTTTTTTCAAAAAATTTTTTCCAAAATTTTTTAAAAAAAAAATTTTTCGAAAATTTTTTCCAAAATTTTTTTTTTTCAAAAAAATTTTTTTTTTTTTTTCCAAAATTTGTTAAAAAAAAAAAAATTTTTTCGAAAATTTTTTCCCAAATTTTTTTTTCAAAAATTTTTTTCAAAACTTTTTTTCCAAAATTTTTTTAATTTTTTTCAAAATTTTTTTTTTTTTTCAAAAAATTTTTCCCAATTTTTTTTTCCAAAATTTGTTAAAAAAAAAAATTTTTTCGAAAATTTTTTTCCCAAATTTTTTTTTCAAAAATTTTTTTCCAAAATTTTTTTTTTTTTTTCAAAATTTGTTAAAAAAAAAAAAAATTTTTTCGAAAATTTTTTCCCAAATTTTTTTTTTCAAAAATTTTTTTTTTTTCCAAATTTTTTTTTCCAAAATTTGGTAAAAAAAAAAAATTTTTCTGAAAATTTTTTTCCCAAATTTTTTTTCAAAAAATTTTTTTCCAAATTTTTTTTTTTCCAAAATTTTTTTTTTTTCAAAAATTTTTTTTTCAAAATTTTTTTTTTCAAAAATTTTTTTCCAAATTTTTTTCCCAAAATTTGTTAAAAAAAAAAAATTTTTCGAAAATTTTTTTTTTTTTTTTTCAAAATTTTTTTTTCCAATTTTTTTCCAAAATTTTTGTTAAAAAAAAAAATTTTTTTTTCAAAATTTTTTTTTTTTCAAAATTTTTTTTTTTTTCCAAAATTTTTTTTAAAAAAAAATTTTTTCGAAAATTTTTTTCAAAATTTTTCAAAAAAAAAAAAATTTTTTTATTTTTCAAAAATTTTTTTTTCAAAAATTTTTCAAAATTTTTTTCAAAAAAAATTTTTTTTTTTTTTATTTTTCCAAAATTTTTTTTCCAAAATAAAAAAAAAAATTTTTTTCCAAAATTTTTTTTTCAAAATTTTTTTTTCAAAAAATTTTTCCCAAAATTTTTTTCCAAAAATTTGTTAAAAAAAATTTTTTCAAAAAAATTTTTTTTTTTCCAAAATTTTTTTTTTTCAAAATTTTTTTCCAAAATTTTTTTTTTCCAAAATTTGGTAAAAAAAAATTTTTTTCGAAAATTTTTTTTTTTTTTTATTTATTTTTTCAAAAAAATTTTTTTTCCAAAATTTTTTTTTTCAAAAAATTTTTTTTTTTTCCAAAAAAAAATTTTTCCAAATTTTTTTTTTCAAAAATTTTTTTCCAAAATTTTTTTCCAAAAATTTTTTTTTTTTTTTTTTTATTTTTTCCAAAATTTTTTTTTTTTTTTTTCCCAATTTTTTTCCAAAATTTGGTAAAAAAAAAAATTTTTTCGAAATTTTTTTTTCAAAAATTTTTCCCAAATTTTTTTTTTTTCCAAAATTTGTTAAAAAAAAAAAAATTTTTCGAAAATTTTTTTTTCCAAAATTTTTTTTCAAAAAATTTTTTTTTCCAAATTTTTTTTTCCAAAATTTTTAAAAAAAAAAAAAATTTTTTTCGAAAATTTTTTTTTTTTTTTTTTTTTTTCAAAAATTTTTTTTTTTCCAATTTTTTTTTTTTTCAAAATTTTTTCAAAAATTTTTTTTCAAAAATTTTTCCAAAACATTTTTTTTCAAAAATTTTTTTTTCAAAAATTTTTTTTTTTTTTTTTTCTTTTTTTATTTTTTTTTTTTTTTTTTCAAAATTTTTTTCCAAAATTTTTTTCAAAATTTTTTTCCAAAAATTTTTTTTTTTTTCCCAAATTTTTTTCCAAAATTTTTTTTTTTTTTCCAAAATTTTTTTAAAAAAAAATTTTTTTTTTCAAAAAATTTTTTTCCAAAATTTTTTTTTTCAAAAATTTTTTTTCAAATTTTTTTTTCCCAAAATTTTTTTAAAAAAAAAAAAATTTTTTTTTTTTTCCAAAATTTTTTTTTTTTTCAAAAATTTTTTTCCAAATTTTTTTTTTTCAAAATTTGGTAAAAAAAAAATTTTTTTCGGAAAATTTTTTTCCAAAATTTTTTTTTTTCAAAAATTTTTTTTTTTTTCAAAAATTTTTTTCCAAAAATTTTTTTTTCCAAATTTTTTTTCAAAAATTTTTTTTCCAAAATTTTTTTCCAAAATTTTTTTTCAAAAAATTTTTTTCAAAAATTTTTTTTTTCCCAAAATTTTTTCCAAAAAATTTTTCGAAAAATTTTTTTCAAAATTTTTTTTTCAAAATTTTTTTTTTTTTTCAAAATTTTTTTTTTTTTTCAAAATTTTTTTTCAAAAATTTTTTTCGAAAATTTTTTTCCAAAATTTTTTTTCAAAATTTTTTTTTTTTTTTTCCAAAATTTGTTAAAAAAAAAAAAAAATTTTTTTTCCAAAATTTTTTTTTTTCCAAAATTTTTTTTTTTTTTTTTCAAAATTTTTTTTTTTCAAAATTTTTTTCCAAAAATTTTTTTTTTTTTTCCAAAATTTTTTTTTTTCAAAAAATTTTTTTCCAAAACATTTTTTTTTTCCAAAATTTTTCAAAAATTTTTCAAAATTTTTTTCTTTTTTTTTTCCAAAATTGTAAAAAAAAAATTTTTTTTTTTTCCAAATTTTTTCAAAATTTTTTTCAAAAATTTTTTTTTTCCAAAATTTTTTTTTTTTCAAAAATTTTTTCCAAAATTTTTTTTTCAAAAATTTTTTTCCAAAATTTTTTTTCCAAAAATTGTAAATTTTTTTTTTTTTTCCAAAAAAATTTTTTTTTTTTTTTTTTTCCAAAATTTTTTTTTTTCCAAAATTTGGTAAAAAAAAAAATTTTTTCAAAAATTTTTTCAAAAATTTTTTTCAAAAATTTTTTCAAATTTTTTTTTTTCCAAAAATTTTTTTCAAAAATTTTTTTTTTCCAAAAAAAAAATTTTTTCGAAATTTTTTTTTTTTTTTTTTAATTTTTCAAAATTTTTTTTTCCAAATTTTTTTTTCCAAATTTTTTCCAAAAAAAAAAAATTTTTCAAAAATTTTTCCAACTTTTTTTCCAAAAAATTTTTTCCAAAAAAATTTTTTTTTCAAAATTTTTTTTTTCAAAATTTTTTTCCAAAAAAATTTTTTCCAAAAATTTTTTTTATATTTTTCCAAAAATTTTTTTCCAAAATTTTTTCCAAAATTTTTTTTTCCAAAATTTGGTAAAAAATTTTTTTTTCAAAAAATTTTTTTCCAAAATTTTTCCAAATTTTTTTTTAAAATTTTTCCAAATTTTTTTTCCAAAAATTTTTTTTCCAAAAAAAAATTTTTTTTTTTTTTTTTTTTTCCCAAAAAAATTTTTTTCAAAAATTTTTCCAAAAATTTTTTTTTTCAAAAATTTTTTCCCAAATTTTTTTCCAAAATTTGTTAAAAAAAAATTTTTCGAAAATTTTTTTTTTCCCAAATTTTTTTTTTTTTTCCAAAAAAAATTTTTTTTTTTTTTTTTTTTTTCCAAAATTTGTTTTTTTTTTTCGAAAAATTTTTTTCCAAATTTTTTTCAAAAAAAATTTTTTTTCCAAATTTTTTCCAAAATTTTTTTTTCAAAAAAAAAAATTTTTTTTCAAAAAAATTTTTTCCAAATTTTTTTTTTTTTTCCAAAATTTTTTTTTCCAAATTTTTTTTTTTTTTTCCAAAATTTGTTAAAAAAAAAATTTTTTTTTTCCAAAAAATTTTTTTTTTCAAAAATTTTTTTTTTTTTTTTAAAATTTGGTAAAAATTTTTTTTTTCGAAATTTTTTTTTTTTTTCAAATTTTTTTTTCAAAAATTTTTTTCCAAATTTTTTTTCCAAAATTTTTTAAAAAATTTTTCCAAAATTTTTTCCAAATTTTTTTTTTTTTTCAAAAATTTTTTTCCAAAAAAATTTTTCCAAAATTTGGTAAAAAAAAAAATTTTTTTCGAAAAATTTTTTTCCAAAATTTTTTTTTTTTTTTCAAAAATTTTTTTTTTCCAAATTTTTTTTTTTTCCAAAAATTTTTAAAAAAAAAATTTTTTTTCAAAAAAATTTTTTTTTTTTCAAAAATTTTTTTTTTCCAAAATTTTTTCCAAATTTTTTTTTTCCGAAATTTTTTTCCAAAAATTTTTTTTTCAAAATTTTTCCAAAATTTTTTTTTTTTTTTTTTGTAAAAATTTTTTTCGAAAATTTTTTTTTTTTCAAAAATTTTTTTTCCAAAATTTTTTTTTTTCCAAAATTTGGTAAAAAAAAAAAAAATTTTTTTCGAAAATTTTTTTTTCAAAAAATTTTTTCAAATTTTTTTTTTCCAAAATTTGGTAAAAAAAATTTTTTTTTCGAAAAATTTTTTTTAATTTTTCCAAAATTTTTTTTTTTTTTTCCAAAATTTTTATTTTTCCAAAAATTTTTTCCAAAATTTTTTTTTCAAAATTTTTTTTTTCAAAAAATTTTTTTTTCCCAAAATTTTTTTTTCGAAAAAAATTTTTTTCAAAATTTTTTTTTTTTCAAAAATTTTTCCAAATTTTTTTTCCCAAAATTTGGTAAAAAAAAAAAAAAAAATTTTTTTTTTCAAAATTTTTTTTTCAAAAAATTTTTTTCCCAAATTTTTTTTTTCCAAAATTTGCTAAAAAAAAATTTTTTTCAAAAATTTTTTTTTTTTTTTTTTTTTAATTTTTCCAAAACTTTTTTTTTTTTCAAAAATTTTTAAAAAAAAAATTTTTTCAAAAAAAAAATTTTTCCAAATTTTTTTTTTTTCAAAAATTTTTTTCCAAATTTTTTTTTCCCAAAATTTTTTAAAAAAAAAAATTTTTCGAAAATTTTTTTCCAAAATTTTTTTTTTTTTCAAAAATTTTTTTCCAACTTTTTTTTATTTTTTAAAAAAAATTTTTTCAAAATTTTTTCAAAAAATTTTTTTTTTTTTTTTCAAATTTTTTTCAAAAAATTTTTTTCCAATTTTTTTTTTCAAAAATTTTTTCCAAAATTTTTTTTTTTTTTTTTTTTTCCAAAAAAATTTTTTTCCAAAAAAATTTTTTTTTCGAAAATTTTTTTCAACTTTTTTCCAAAATTTTTTTCCAATTTTTTTCAAAATTTTTTTTTTTTCAAAAATTTTTTTTCCAAAATTTTTTTAAAAAAATTTTTTCCCAAAAATTTTTTTCAAAAATTTTTTTTTTTTTTAAAATTTTTTTTCAAAATTTTTTTTTTCCAAAACCTTTTTTTTTTTTTTTTTCCAAAATTTTTTTTCAAAATTTTTTTTTCAAAATTTTTTTTTTTTTTTTTCAAAAAAAAAAATTTTTTCCGAAAAATTTTTTCCAAAATTTTTTTTTTCGAAAAATTTTTCCCCAAATTTTTTTTTTTTTCCAAAATAAAAAAAAAAATTTTTTCGGAAAAATTTTTTTCCAAAATTTTTTTTTTTTCAAATTTTTTTTTTTTTTTTTTTCCAAAACCTATAGTAAAAAAATTTTTCAAAATTTTTTTTTCCCAAAACTTTTTTTTCAAAATTTTTTTTTTTTTTTTTCAAAATTTTTTTTTTTTTTTTTTTCAAAATTTTTTTTTTTTTTTCCAAAATATGGTAAAAAAAATTTTTTCGAAAATTTTTCCAAAATTTTTTTTTTTTCAAAAATTTTTTTTTTTTTTCCAAAAAGATTTTTTTTTTTCCAAAAATTTTTCCAAAATTTTTTTTTCAAAAATTTTTTTTTTTTTCAAAAATTTTTTCCAAAATTTTTTTTTTCAAAATTTGTTAAAAAAAAATTTTTCCAAATTTTTTTTATTTTTCCAAAAAATTTTTTTTTTTCCAAAACCTGGTAAAAAATTTTTTTCAAAAAATTTTTCCAAAATTTTTTTTTTTTTCAAAATTTTTTCAAAAATTTTTTTTTTTTCAAAATTTTTTTTTTTTTTTCAAAATTTTTTTTCAAAAAATTTTTTTCAAATTTTTTTTTTTTTTTTTTTTTTTTCCAAAATTTTTTTCCAAAACCTTTTTTTTTTTTCAAAATTTTTTTTTTTTTTTTTTTTTTTTCCAAAATTTTTAAAAAAAATTTTTTTCCGAAAATTTTTTTTTTTTTTTTTTTTTCCAAAATTTTTTATTTTTTTTCGAAATTTTTTTTCCAAAAATTTTTTTTTTTTTCCAAAATTTTTTCAAAAAAATTTTTTTGAAAAAATTTTTTTTTCCCAATTTTTTTTTTTTCAAAAATTTTTTCCAAATTTTTTTTTTTCCAAAATTTTTTAAAAAAAAAATTTTTTTTCGAAAATTTTTTTTTTCCAAAATTTTTTTTTTTTTTTTTTCCAAAATTTTTTTTTTCCAATTTTTTTTTTTTTTTCAAAAAAACCTTCCAAAAAATTTTTTTTCTTTTTTTTCCCAAAATTTTTTTCAAAATTTTTTTTTATTTTTTTTTCCAAAAAAATTTTTTCAAAAAATTTTTTTTCCAAAATTTTTTTTCCAAAATTTTTTTTTTTTCAAAATTTTTTTTTAATTTTTTTCCAAAATTTTTTTTTTTTTCCGAAAATTTTTTTCCAAAATTTTTTTCAAAAAAATTTTTTTTCCAAAATTTTTTTCCCAAAATTTTTTAAAAAAAATTTTTTTTCAAAAATTTTTTTTCAAAAAATTTTTTTTTTTCCAAAATTTTTTTTTTTTTTTTTTTTTTTTTTTTTTTTTTTTTTTTTTTTTTTCAAAAATTTTTTCCAAAATTTTTTTTTTTTTTTTTCAAAAATTTTTTTTTTCAAAAATTTTTTTTTTTTTTCCAAAATTTTTTTATTTTTTTTTCCAAAATTTTTTCCAAAAATTTTTTCCAAAAAATTTTTTTTCAAAATTTTTTTCCAAAAAAAAAAATTTTTCAAAAAATTTTTTTTCCAAAAAAATTTTTTTCCAAAATTTTTTTTTTTTTTTATATTTTTTTCAAAAAATTTTTTTCAAAAAAAATTTTTTTTCAAAATTTTTTTTTTTTTTCCAAAAATTTTTTTCCAAAAATTTTTTTCCAAAATTTTTTTCCAAAACTTTTTTTTTTCAAAATTTTTTTCCAAAATTTTTTTTTTTTTTTTCAAAAATTTTTTTCGAAAAATTTTTCTAAAATTTTTTTTTTTTCAAAATTTTTCCAAATTTTTTTCCAAAAATTTTTAAAAAAAATTTTTTTCGAAAATTTTTTTATTTTTTTTCAAAATTTTTTTTTTTTTTTTTTTTTTCCAAAATTTGGTTAAAAAAATTTTTTTCGAAAATTTTTTTCCAAAATTTTTTTTTTTTTTTTCCAAAAAATTTTTTCCAAAAATATTTTTCAAAATTTTTTTTATTTTTCAAAATTTTTTTCAAAAAAATTTTTTCAAAAAATTTTTTTTTTTTTTTTTCAAAAATTTTTTTTTTTTTTTTTTTTTTTTTTTTTTTTTTTTTTTTTTCGAAAATTTTTTTTTTTCAAAAATTTTTTTTTTTTCGAAAATTTTTTTTTTTTTTTTTTTATTTTTTCAAAATTTTTTTTTTTCAAAATTTTTTTTCCAAAATTTTTTTTCCGAAAATTTTTTTTTCCAAAAATTTTTTTCCAAAATTTTTTTCAAAAATTTTTTCCAATTTTTTTTCCAAAATTTGTAAAAAAAAATTTTTTTTTTTTTTCAAAATTTTTTTTTTCAAAAAATTTTTTTTTTTTTTTTTTTTTTTCAAAAATTTTTTCGAAAATTTTTTTCCAAAATTTTTTTTTTCAAAAAAATTTTTTTTTTTTTTTATTTTTAAAAAAAATTTTTTTTTTCCAAAAAAATTTTTTCCAAAATTTTTTTTTCAAAATTTTTTTCCAAAACTTTTTTTTTTTTCCAAAAATTTTTTTTCAAAAAAAAATTTTTTTTTCAAAAATTTTTTTTCCAACTTTTTTTCAAAATTTTTTTTTCCAAATTTTTTCCAAAACCTGTAAAAAAAAATTCTTTTTTTTTTTTTTTTTATTTTTTTCAAAAATTTTTTTTTTTTTTCCAAAAATTTTTTTTTTCCAAAACCTGGTAAAAAAAATTTTTTTTTCGAAAAATTTTTTTTTTTTTTTTTTTCAAAAAATTTTTTCCCCAACTTTTTTTCCAAAACTTTTTAAAAAAAATTTTTTTTTCAGAAAATTTTTTTCCAAATTTTTTTTTTCAAAAATTTTTTTCCAACTTTTTTTTTCCAAAATTTGGTAAAAAAAATTTTTCAAAAATTTTTTTTCCAAAACTTTTTTTTTTTCAAAATTTTTTTTTTCCAAAATTTTTTTTTTTTTTCAAAAAAAAAATTTTTTTTTCCCAAAATTTTTTTTTTTTTTTTTTTTTAAAAAAATTTTTTTTTTTTCCAAAAAATTTTTTCAAAAATTTTTTTTTCAAAAATTTTTTCCCAAAATTTTTTTTTTTTTTTCAAAAAAAAATTTTTTTCAAAAATTTTTTTTTTTTTTTAAAAAAAAATTTTTTTCAAAAAATTTTTTTCCAAATTTTTTTTTTTTTCAAAATTTTTTTTTTCAAATTTTTTTTTCCAAAACATTTTAAAAAATTTTTTTTCGAAAAATTTTTTCCCAACTTTTTTTTTCAAAAAATTTTTTTCCAAAAATTTTTTTTTTTTTTTTTTTCCAAAATTTTTTTCAAAAAAAAATTTTTTTCCAAAATTTTTTTTTTTTTATTTTTTCAAAATTTTTTTTCCAAAAACCTTTTTTTTTTTTTTCGAAAATTTTTTTTTTTTTTTTTTTTTTTTTTTTTTTTTTTTTTTTTTTTTCAAAAATTTTTTTTTATATTTTTTCAAAAATTTTTTTTTTTTCAAAATTTTTTTTTCCAAAATTTTTTTTTTCCAAAATTTTTTTTCCAAAAATTTTTCGAAAAAATTTTTTTTTTTTTTTTTTTTTTTTTTTCAAAAAATTTTTTTCAAAAAATTTTTTCCAAAATTTTTTTTCCAAAATTTTTTTTTTTTTTTTTTCAAAAAATTTTTCCAAAAAAATTTTTTTTTTTTCAAAATTTTTTCCAAAAAATTTTTCAAAATTTTTTTCAAAAATTTTTCCAAAATTTTTTTCAAAATTTTTTTTCCAAATTTTTTTTTTCCAAAATTTTTTTAAAAAATTTTTTTTCAAAATTTTTTTATTATTTTTTCAAAATTTTTTTTTTTTCCAAAATTTTTTTCCAAATTTTTTTTTTTTTTTTTCAAAAATTTTTTTTTTCAAATTTTTTTTTTTTCAAAAAATTTTTTCCAAAAATTTTTTTTTTTTTCCCAATTTTTTTTCCAAATTTTTTTTTCCAAATTTTTCAAAATTTTTTTTTTCCAAAACTTTTTCAAAAATTTTTCCAAAAAATTTTTTTTTTTTTTTTTTTTTGCAAAATTTTTTTTTTTCAAAAAATTTTTTTTTTTTTTTTTTCCAAAATTTTTTTTATTTTCAAAAATTTTTCCTTTTTCAAAATTTTTTCCAAAACTTAAAAAAATTTTTTTTTTTTTTTTTTTTTTTTTTCAAAAATTTTTTCAAAAAATTTTTTTTCCAAAAATTTTTTTTTTTTTTCCAAAATTTTTTTCCAAAAAAATTTTTTCCAAATTTTTTTTTTTTTCCAAAAATTTTTTTCCAAAATTTTTTTTTCCCAAAATTTTTTAAAAAAAAAATTTTTTTCGAAAATTTTTTTTTCCAAACTTTTTTTTTTTTCCAAAATTTTTTTCAAATTTTTTTTTTCCAAAATTTTTCCCAAAAAATTTTTTTTTCCAAAATTTTTTTTCAAAAATTTTTTCCAAAAATTTTTCAAAACCTTTTTTTTTTTTTCAAAATTTTTTTTTTTTTCCAAAATTTTTTTTTCAAAATTTTTTCCAAAATTTTTTTTTTTTTCAAAATTTTTTATATTTTTTCCGAAAATTTTTTTTTTTATTTTTTCAAAATTTTTTTTTTCAAAATTTTTTTTTTTTTTTTTTTCCAAAAAATTTTTTCAAAAATTTTTTTTCAAAAAAAATTTTTTTCCAAAAATTTTTTTTTTCAAAACTTTTTTTTTTTTTTTATTTTTTCCAAAAAATTTTTTTTTTTCAAAAAATTTTTTTTTTTTTTTTTTTTTCCAAAATTTTCAAAAAATTTTTTTTTTTTTTTTCCAAAAATTTTTTTTTTCAAAATTTTTTTTCCAAAAATTTTTTTTTCCAAAATTTTTTTTTTTTTTTTTCCAAAATTTTTTTTTCCAAAAATTTTTTTTTTTTTTTTTTTTTTTTTTCAAAAAAAAATTTTTTTTTCAAAAAATTTTTTTTTTTTATTTTTCCAAAAATTTTTTTTATTTTTTTCGAAAATTTTTTTCCCAATTTTTTTTTCAAAAAATTTTTTTTTTTTTCAAAATTTTTTTTTCCAAAACATGGTAAAAAAAATTTTTTTTTCGAAAATTTTTTTCCAAATTTTTTTTTCAAAATTTTTTTCCAAAATTTTTTTTTTCAAAATTTTTCCAAAAAAAAATTTTTTTTTTTCCAAAATTTTTCCAAAAAATTTTTTTTTCCAAAATTTTTTTTTTTTTTTCCAAAACATTTTTTTTTTTTTTCCCAAATTTTTTTTTTTTCAAAAATTTTTTTTTTGAAATTTTTTTTTTTTTTTTTTTTAAAAAAAAATTTTTTTTTTCGAACATTTAAAAATTTTTTTTTTTTTTTTTTTTTTTTTTTTTTTTTTTTCAAATTTTTTTCCAAAATTTTTTTTCCAAAATTTTTTTTTTTTTTCCAAAATTTTTTTCCAAAAAAATTTTTTCCAAAAATTTTTTTTCCAAATTTTTAATTTTTTCAAAAATTTTTTTTTCAAAAAACTTTTTCCAAATTTTTTTTCCAAAACCTTCCAAAAATTTTTTTTTTCAAAAATTTTTTTTTCAAAATTTTTTTTCAAATTTTTTTTCAAAAAATTTTTTTTCAAAAATTTTTTTTTCCAAAATTTTTTTTTTTTTTTTTTTTTTAAAATTTTTTTTTTTTTCCAAAATTTTTTTTAAAAATTTCAAAAAATTTTTTTTCAAAAAATTTTTTTTTCAAAATTTTTTTTTTTTTTTTTTTTTTCCAAAATTTTTTTCCAAAAATTTTTTTTGAAAATTTTTTTCCAAAATTTTTTCCCAAAATTTTTTTTTCAAAAATTTTTCAAAAAATTTTTTCAAAATTTTTTTTTTTTTTTCAAAAAACCTTTTTTTTTTTTTATTTTTTCAATTTTTTTTTTCCAAAATTTTTTCTTTTTCCAAAAAAAAAATTTTTTCGGAAAATTTTTTTCCAACTTTTTTTTTCAAAAATTTTTTTTTTCCAACTTTTTTTTTCCAAAACATGGTAAAAAAAATTTTTTTTCGAAAAATTTTTTTTCCAACTTTTTTTTTTCAAAAATTTTTTTCCAATTTTTTTTTCCAAAACCTTTTTAAAAAAAATTTTTTTTTTTCGAAAATTTTTTTTCCAAATTTTTTTTTTTTTTTTTTCCAAAATTTTTTTTTTTTTCCAAAAACATTTTTTTCCAAATTTTTTTCGAAAAATTTTCCCAAATTTTTTTTTTTTTTCAAAAATTTTTTTCCCAAATTTTTTTTTTTCCAAAAAATTTTTTTTTTTCAAAAAATTTTTTTTAAAAAATTTTTTTTTTTCAAATTTTTTTTCAAAAAATTTTTTTAAAATTTTTTTTTTCGAAAAAATTTTTTTTTTTTTTCAAAAAATTTTTTTTTTTTTTTTTTCCCAAAACTTTTTTTTTTCCAAAACATTGTAAAAAATTTTTCCAAATTTTTTTTCAAAATTTTTTCCAAAAATTTTTTTTCCAAAAAAAAAATTTTTTTTCGAAAATTTTTTTTCCAAAAATTTTTTTTTTTTTTTTTTTTTTTTTTTTTTTTTTTTTTTCCAAAATTTTTTTTTTTTTTTTCAAAAAATTTTTTTTTTTTTTCCAAAATTTTTTTTTTTTTTTCGAAAATTTTTTTTCAAAATTTTTTTTTTTTCAAAAATTTTTTTTTTTTTCAAAAACCTTTTAAAAAAAATTTTTTTCGGAAAATTTTTTTTCCCAAAATTTTTTTTTCAAAATTTTTTTTTTTTTTTTTTTTTTTTTTTTTTTTTTCCAAAATTTTTTCCAAATTTTTTTTTTCAAAAAATTTTTTCCAAACTTTTTTTTCCAAAACCTGGTAAAAAAAAAAAATTTTTTTTCCAAAATTTTTCAAAAAATTTTTTTTCCAAAATTTTTTCCAAAAATTTTTCAAAAAATTTTTTTCCAAAATTTTTTTTTTCAAAATTTTCCCAAACATTTTTTTTTTTTCAAAAAAAAATTTTTTTTTTTTTTTTTCAAAAATTTTTTTTTTTTTCCAAAATTGGTAAAAAAAAAATTTTTTTTTTTTTTTTTTCCAATTTTTTTTCAAAATTTTTCCCTTTTTTTTTTCCAAAATTTTTTTTTTTTTTTTTCGAAAATTTTTTTTCAAAAATTTTTTTTTTTTAAAAAAATTTTCAAAAATTTTTTTTTTTTTTTTTTTTTCCAAAAAAATTTTTTTCTCAAAAATTTTTTTTTCGAAAATTTTTCCAAAAAATTTTTTTTCAAAAATTTTTTCCAAAATTTTTTCCCAAATTTGGTAAAAAAAAATTTTTCGAAAATTTTTTTTCCAAAATTTTTTTTTTCAAAATTTTTTCCAACTTTTTTTTCCCAAAACCTTGTTAAAAAATTTTTTTTTTTCGAAAATTTTTTTCCCAAATTTTTTTTTTTTTTTTTTTTTTTCCAAAATTTTTTTTCCAAAACATGTAAAAAAAAAATTTTTTTTCAAAATTTTTTTTTCCAAACTTTTTTTTTTTCAAAAAATTTTTTTCCAAAACTTTTTTTTCCAAAATTTGGTAAAAAAAATTTTTTTTCGAAAATTTTTCCAAACTTTTTTAAATTTTTTTTTTTTTTTTTTTTTTTTTTTTTTTTTTTTTTTCCAAAATTTTTTTCAAAAAAATTTTTTTCCAAACTTTTTTCCAAAAATTTTTTTCAAAAATTTTTTCAAAATTTTTTTTCCAAAATTTTTTTTATATTTTTTCCCAAAATTTTTTTTCCAATTTTTTTTTTCAAAATTTTTTTTTTTTTTTCTCCAAAAACCTTTTTTTTTTTTTTTCTTTTTTTTTTTTTTTTTTTTTTTTTTCCAAAATTTGGTAAAAAAATTTTTTTTTCCGAAAATTTTTTTCCAAATTTTTTTTCCAAAAATTTTTTTCCAAATTTTTTTTCAAAACATGGTAAAATTTTTTTTTCAAAAATTTTTTTTCCAAAATTTTTTTTTCAAAAAACTTTTCCAAAAATTTTTTTTTCGAAAAATTTTTTTCCAAAAATTTTTTTTTTTTTTTTTTTTTCCAAAATTTTTTTTCCAAAATTTTTCCAAAAAATTTTTTTTTTTTCCGAAAATTTTTTTTCCAAAAATTTTTTTTTTTTTTTTTTTTTTTTTTTTTTTTTTTTTTCAAAAAATTTTCCAATTTTTTTTTTCCCAAAATTTTTTCCAAAAATTTTTTCAAAAAAAAATTTTTTTCAAAAAAATTTTTTCCAAAAATTTTTTTTTTCAAAACCTTTTTTCCGAAAATTTTTTCAAAAAATTTTTCCAAAAAATTTTTTTTTTTTTTTTTTTTTTTTTAAAAATTTTTTCCGAAATTTTTTTTTTTTCAAAAAAAAAATTTTTTTCCAAAAATTTTTTTTTTTTTTTCAAAATTTTTTTTTTCAAAATTTTTTTTTTTTTTTTTTTTTTTTCCAAATATGTTAAAAAAAATTTTTTTTTTTTCCAAATTTTTTTTTTTTTTTTTTTTCAAAAATTTTTCCAAAACCTTTTTTTCCAAAATTTTTAAAAAATTTTTCCCAAAAATTTTTTTTTCAAAAATTTTTCCCAAATTTTTTTTTTTTTTTTTTTTTTCCAACTTTTTTTTTTTTTTCCAAAACCTTTTCAAAAAAAAAATTTTTCGAAAAATTTTTTTTCCAAAATTTTTTTTTAAAAATTTTTTTCCAAAATTTTCAAAAAATTTTTTTCCAAAATTTTTTTTTTTCAAAAATTTTTTTTTCTTTTTTTTTTTTTTTTTTTTCAAAATTTTTTTTTTTCAAAAAAAAATTTCCAAAATTTTTTTTTTTTTTTTTTTTTTTTTTTTTTTTTTTTTTTTTTTTTTTATTTTTCCAAAATTTTTTTTTTCAAAAAATTTTTTTTTTCCAAAATTTTTTTTCCAAAAATTTTTTTTTTTTCAAAAATTTTTTTCCAAAATTTTTTTTTTTTTTTTTTTTTTTTTTTTCCAAAACCTTTACAAAAAAAATTTTTTTTTTTTTTTTCAAAAAATTTTTTTCCAAAATTTTTTTTTTTCAAAATTTTTTTTTTTTTTCCAAAATTTTTTTCAAAAATTTTTTTTCCAAAATTTTTTTCCAAAAATTTTTTTTCCAAAAATTAAAAAATTTTTTTCAAAAAAAATTCCAAAATTTTTTTTTTTCCAAATTTTTTTTCCAAAATTTTTTTTTTTTTCCAAAACATGGTAAAAAAATTTTTTTCCAAAAATTTTTTTTCCAAAATCTTTTTTTTTTTTTTTTTCCAAAATTTTTTTTTTCAAAAAATTTTTTTTTTTTTTTTTTTTTTTTTTTTTTTTTTTTTTTTTTTTTTCCAAAATTTTTTCCAAAAAATTTTTTTTTAAATTTTTCCAATTTTTTTTTTCAAAATTTTTTTTTTTTTTTTTCCAAAACATTTTTTTTTCAAAATTTTTTTTTCGAAAATTTTTTTCCAACTTTTTTTTTTTTTTCCAAAAAATTTTTTTCCAAAAAATTTTTTTTTTTTTCAAAATTTTTTTTTTTTTTTTTATTTTTTTTTTATTTTCCAAAATTTTTTTTCAAAAAATTTTTTTTTTCAAAAAATTTTTTTTTTTTCAAAAAATTTTTTCCAAAATTTTTTTCCAAAATTTTTAAAAAAAATTTTTTTTTTCAATTTTTTTTTAAAATTTTTTTTCCAAAACTTTTTTCAAAAAACTTTTTTTTCCACAAAAAAATTTTTTTCTGAAAAATTTTTTTCCAAAAATTTTTTTTTTTTTTTTTTTCCAAAATTTTTTTTTCCAAAACATTTAAAAAATTTTTCCGAAAATTTTTTTTTTCAAAAATTTTTTTTTTTTTTTTTTTTCAAAATTTTTTCCAATTTTTTTTTCCAAAAATTTTTTTTTTTTTTTTTTTTTTAATTTTTTTTCCAAAATTTTTTTCAAAAATTTTTTTTTTCAAAAAATTTTTTTTCAAAATTTTTTTCCAAAAAATTTTTTTTCCAAAAACTTTTTTTTTAAAAAAATTTTTTTTTTTAAAATTTTTTTTTTTTTCCAATTTTTTTTTTTTTTTTTTCCAAAAATTCCAAAAAATTTTTTTTTTTTTTCCAAATTTTTTTTTTCAAAAATTTTTTTTTTTTTTTTTTTTCCAAAATTTTTTAATTATTTTTTTCAAAATTTTTTTTTTTTTTTTTTTTTCAAAATTTTTTTCCAAAAAAATTTTTTCCAAAATTTTTTTTTTTTTTTCAAAAATTTTTTTTTTCCTTTTTCAAAATTTTTTTCAAAAATTTTTTTTCAAAACTTTTTTCCAAAATTTTTTTTTTTTTTGAAAAAATTTTTTCAAAAATTTTTTTTTTTTTTTTCAAAATTTTTTTTTTTTTCAAAACCTGTTAAAAAAAATTTTTTTCGAAAATTTTTTTCCAAATTTTTTTTTTTTTTTCAAAATTTTTTCCAAAATTTTTTTTTTCCAAAACATGTTTTTTTTTTCATTTTTTTTCCAAAATTTTTTTTTTTTTTTTCCAAAACCTTTTTTTTCCCAAAATTTTTTTCCAAAACATTTTTTTTTTTTTCGAAAATTTTTTTCCAATTTTTTTTTCAAAATTTTTTTCAAAACCTTTTTTTTCAAAAATTTTTTTCCCAAATTTTTTTTTCCAAAATTTTTTCCAAAAAAAATTTTTTCAAAATTTTTTTTTTCCAAAATTTTTTTCCAACTTTTTTTTTTTTTTTTCCAAAAAATTTTTTCCCTTTTTCCAAAATTTTTTTTCCAAAAATTTTTTTTTTTTTCAAAATTTTTTTTTTTTTTTTTTTTTTTTCAAAACCTTTTTAAAAAAAATTTTTTTTTCCAAAAATTTTTTTCCAAATTTTTTTTTTTTTTTCCAATTTTTTTTTCTTTTTTTTTTTCAAAAATTTTTTTTTTTTTTTCCAAAATTTTTTTTCAAAAAAATTTTTTCCAAATTTTTTTTTCAAAATTTTTTTTTTTTTTCCAAAAAACTTTTTTTTTTTTTCTTTTATTTTTTCAAAAAATTTTTTTTTTTTTTTTTTTTTCCAAAATTTTAAAAAAAAAATTTTTTCGAAAATTTTTTTCCAAAAATTTTTTCCAAAATTTTTTTCCAAAAAATTTTTTTTTCAAAACATTTCAAATTTTTTTTTTTTTTCAAAATTTTTTTTTTCAAAAATTTTTTTTTTTTCCAAAATTTGTCCAAAAAAAAAAATTTTTTCCGAAAATTTTTTTCCAATTTTTTTTTTTCAAAATTTTTTTTTTTCCAACCTTTTTTTCCAAAATATGGTAAAAAAAAATTTTTTTTCTGAAAATTTTTTTCCAACCTTTTTTCAAAATTTTTTTTTTCAAAAATTTTTTTTCCAAAAATTTTTTTTTTCCAAAATTTTTTAAAAAATTTTTTTTTTCCAAAATTTTTTTCCCAAAATTTTTTTTTTTCCAAATTTTTTTTTTTTCAAAATTTTTTTTTTTCAAAAATTTTTTCTTTTTTTTTCAATTTTTTCCAAAAATTTTTTTTTCAAAAATTTTTTCCAACTTTTTTTTTCAAAAATTTTTCCCCAAAATTTTTTTTTTTTTTTTTTTTTTTTTTTTTTTTTTTTTCAAAATTTTTTTTCAAAATTTTTTTTTTTTTTCCAAATTTTTTTTTTTTCAAAAATTTTTTTCCAAAATTTTTTTTTTCAAAATTTTTTTTTTTTTTTTTCCAAAATTTGTTAAAAAAAAAATTTTTTTTTTCGAAAATTTTTTTTTCCAAAATTTTTTTTTTTTTTCCAAAATTTTTTTTTTTCCAATTTTTTTTTTCCAAAACATTTTTCCAAAAAAATTTTTTCTGAAAATTTTTTTTTCAATTTTTTTTTTTTTTTTTTTTTTTCCAAAATTTTTTTTTTTTTTTTTTTTTCCAAAACATGGTAAAAAAAAATTTTTTTCTGAAATTTTTTTTTTCCAAAATTTTTCCAAATTTTTTTTCCAACTTTTTTTTTTTTTCAAAAAATTTTTTTTTTTATTTTTTCAAAAATTTTTTTTTCCAAAAATTTTTTTTTTTTTTCAAAATTTTTTTTTCGAAAATTTTTTTTCAAAATTTTTTTTTTTTTTCAAAAATTTTTCCCAACTTTTTTTTTCCAAAACATGGTAAAAAATTTTTTTCGAAAATTTTTTTCCAACTTTTTTTTTTCAAAAATTTTTTTTTTTTTTTTTTTTTTCCAAAAATTGGTAAAAAATTTTTTCGAAAAATTTTTTTTTTTCAAAAATTTTTCCAAAAAAAAAATTTTTTTTTTCCAAAAAATTTTTTTCCAAACTTTTTTTTCCAAAATTTTTTTTCCAAAAAAAAAAATTTTTTCCAAAATTTTTTTTTTCCAAAATTTTCCAAAATTTTTTTTTTTTCCAAATTTTTTTTTTTTTTTTTCCAAAACCTATTAAAAAAAACTTTTTTTTCAAAAAATTTTTTTTTTTTTCAAAAAATTTTTCCAACTTTTTTTTTCCAAAATTTTTTTTTTTTTTCGAAAATTTTTCAAAATTTTTTTTTTTTTTTTTTTTTTTTCCAATTTTTTTTTTCCAAAATTAAAAAAAAAAATTTTTTCCAAAAATTTTTTTTTCAAAAATTTTTTCAAAATTTTTTTTTTTCCAAAATTTTTCCAAACATTTTCGAAAAAATTTTTTCCAAATTTTTTTTCAAAATTTTTTTTCAAAATTTTTTTTCCCTTTTTTTTTTTTTCCAAAACATTTTTTCAAAAATTTTTTCCAAAAATTTTTTTTCGAATTTTTTTCAAAAATTTTTTTTTTTTCAAAATTTTTTTTCCAAAAATTTTTTTTTTCCAAAAATTTTTTTTTTTTTTTTTTCCGAAAATTTTTTTTCCAACTTTTTTTTTTTTTCAAAATTTTTTTTTCCAACTTTTTTTTTTCCAAAATTTTTTAAAAAAAAAATTTTTTTTTCCCAAATTTTTTTTTTTTAATTTTTTTTCAAAATTTTTTAAAAAATTTTTTTCAAAAATTTTTTTTTTTTTTTTTTTTTTTTTTTTCCAAATTTTTTTTTTTTTTTTTTTTTTTTTTTTTTTTTTTCCAAAATTTTTTTTTTCAAAATTTTTTTTTTTTTTTTTTTTCCAAATATTTTTTTTTTCCAAAACTTTTTTTTCAAAAATTTTTTTCCAAAATTTTTTTTTCCAAAACAATTTTTTCCAATTTTTCCAAAAATTTTTTTTTCAAAATTTTTTTTTCCAAAATTTTTTTTTTTTTTTCAAAATTTTTTTTCCAACATTTTTTTTTCAAAATTTGGTAAAAAAAATTTTTTTCAAAAAATTTTTTTTTTTATTTTTTCAAAAAATTTTTTTTTTTTTTTTCCAAAATTTTTTTTTTTTTTTTTTCCAAAAATTTTTTTTTTTTTTTTTTTTTCAAAATTTTTTTTCCAAAATTTTTTTTTTTCAAAATTTTTTTTTTTATTTTTTTTCCAAAATTTTTTTTAAAAATTTTTTCGAAAAATTTTTTCCCAAAATTTTTTTTTTTTCCAAAATTTTTTTTTTTTTCCAAAAAAAAAAATTTTTTTTTTTTTTTTAAAATTTTTTTTCCAAAATTTTTTTTCTTTTTTTTTTCCAAAACCTAAAATTTTTTTCAAAATTTTTTTCCAAAATTTTTTTTCCAAAATTTTTTTTCAAAAAATTTTTCCACTTTTTTTTTCCAAAAAAAAAAACTTTTTTTTTTTTTTCGAAAATTTTTTTCCAAAATTTTTTTTTTTTTTCAAAATTTTTTTTTTTTTTTTTTTTCCCAATTTGTTAAAAAAAAATTTTTTTTTTTTTTCGAAAATTTTTTTTTTTTTTCAAAATTTTTTTTTTTTCAAAAAATTTTTTTCCAACTTTTTTTTCCAAAATATGTAAAAAAAAATTTTTTTTTTTTTTTTTTTTTTTCAAAATTTTTTTCTTTTTTTTTTTTTTCCAAAACATGGTAAAAATTTTTTTTTTTTTTTTTTTTTTTTTTTTTTTTTTCCAACTTTTTTTTTTTTTTTTTTTTTTTCAAAAAATTTTTTTTTCCAAATTTTTTTTTTTTTTTTTTTAAATTTTTTTTTCAAAATTTTTTTTCAAAATTTTTTTTTTTTTCCAAAATTTTTTAAAAAAAATTTTTTTTTTTTTTTTTTTTCAAAATTTTTTTTTTCCAAAATTTTTTTTTTCCAAAAATTTTTTTTCAAAATTTTTTTTCAAAAAAAAAAAATTTTTTTTTTTTTTTTTTTTTCAAAACTTTTTTTTTTCCAAAATTTTTCAAAAAATTTTTTTCTTTTTTTTTTTTTTTTTTTTTATTTTTTTTTCAAAAAAAATTTTTTTCCAAAATTTTTTTTTTATATTTTTTCAACCCAAATTTTTTTTTCCAAAACTTTTTCCAAAAAAAAAATTTTTTTCAAAAATTTTTTTTTTTATTTTTTTCAAAAATTTTTTTCAAAAATTTTTTTTTTTTCAAAATTTTTTAAAAATTTTTTTCAAAAATTTTTTCAAAATTTTTTTTTTTCAAAATTTTTTTTTTCCAAAATTTTTTTCCAAAAATTTAGTAAAAAATTTTTTTCGAAAAAATTTTTCCAAAATTTTTTTTTTCTTTTTCCAAATTTTTTTTTTTTTCCAAAATTTTTTTCCAAATTTTTTTCGAAAAATTTTTTTTTTTTTTTTTTTCAAAAATTTTTTTTTTTTTTTTTTTTTTTTTTTTTCCCAAAATTTTTTTTTCCAAAAATTTTTTTTTCAAAATTTTTTTTTTTTCGAAAATTTTTCCAAAACCTTTTTCCAAATTTTTTTTTCAAAAATTTTTTTTTCCAAAAATTTTTTTTAAAAAATTTTTTTCCAATTTTTTTTTTCCAAAATTTTTTTTTTTTTTTTCAAAAATTTTTTTTTCCAAAATTTTTTTTTTTTCCGAAAATTTTTTTTTTCCAAAAAAATTTTTTTTTTTCCAAAATTTTTTCAAAAAATTTTTTTTTCAAAAATTTTTTTTCAAAAATTTTTTTTTTTTCAAAAATTTTTTTCCAATTTTTTTTTCCAAAAAAAATTTTTCCAAAATTTTTTTTATTTTTCGAAAATTTTTTCCAAAATTTTTTTTTCCAAAAATTTTTTTTTTTTCAAAAAAATTTTTTTCGAAAATTTTTTTTTTCCAAAATTTTTTTTCAAAATTTTTTTTTTTTTTTTCCAAAATTTTTTTTTTCAAAAAATTTTTTCAAAAATTTTTTTTCCAAAATTTTTTTTTTTTTCAAAAATTTTTTTTTTTCAAAATTTTTTTCACCTTTTTTTTTTTTTTCCAAAACTTAAAAAAAACTTTTTCGAAAATTTTTTTCCAAAATTTTTTTCAAAATTTTTTTCCCAATTTTTTTTCCAAAACATGGTAAAAAAATTTTTTTCGAAAAAATTTTTTTCAAAAATTTTTTTTCCAAAAATTTTTTTTCACTTTTTTTTCCAAAATTTTTTTTTCTGAAAATTTTTTTTCCAATTTTTTTTCAAAAAATTTTTTTCCAACTTTTTTTTCAAAATTTTTTTTCAAAAATTTTTTTTTTTTTCGAAAATTTTTTTCCAACCTTTTTTTTTTAAAAATTTTTATTTTTCGAAAATTTTTTATTTTTTTTTCCAAAAATTTTTCCAACTTTTTTTTTTTCCAAAATAAAAAATTTTTCGAAAATTTTTTCCAATTTTTTTTTTTTCCCAAAAAATTTTTTCAAAAATTTTTCCCAATTTTTTTTTTTTTTCCAAAAATTTTTCTCCAACTTTTTTTCCAAAAATGTTTTTCCAAAATTTTTTTTTTTTTCCAATTTTTTTTTCCAAAAATTTTTTTTCAAAACTTTTTTTTTTTTCGAAATTTTTTTT